>CM074719.1:513668066-516335566 GCA_037306005.1 Rhinophrynus dorsalis
ATATACCACAGCACAAATAAAAAAATAAATGAATCAAAACTATTTTTAGTAAAACATGGCTGACATACATATGGAAGATATTAAAACATCTTTCAAAGTCATTGTAACAGGCCATAGGCCATTACTGGAAGGCCTTTTCAGGCCTAAGAACCATTGTACAAAAGACTGTAATTCAGAGATGTGGCCGGCATCTTGGGGCCAGAATACAAGGGGACTGGCGCCTCTCTTTTGAAAAGTAGACGCACAGCGGATAGGCTGTTGGTCCCTCATGACGTTTGCATTTGTGTTGTGTTAGGTTCAGCTGTAAGGGACAGGTAGGCTCTTCCCTGATTGGTCACCTATTTTCTATGAGGAAAATTAGGTTCATACAGTTCGAGGGAATTTCGATGGGCAATACCTTGTTTGACCAGTAGGTGTCTCCTTGCACAGTACATAGAGTAAGTGGTTTTCAGGGCATTATTTTACTGGGCAGGTAGGCACTCTTTCGACTGGTCGCTACCTTTCCATCTAGTTGTTGCTTTGGTTCCCATTGGTTGGGGAGCCGGAGTGATGTAATTGAGTTGTGTCAGACCCGGGTGATTCAACCTCCTATGGCTAACAATGACCCGGGTCCTGATTGTTTGCTTGTCTCTTTTCGCTCTGATTCCTGTTGGTTTGGGAATCTGATCTGCAAGATTAAATTATGTAAAGATGCTTTCACTGTGTACAATCCGTTTTGTCTTGTGTTCATCCCCTATTTTGCCCATTGTATTATGTTGCCACCTAACCATTGTCCCTTTGTATAGTCTGTGTACACTCTCATTGCTTCATTATACTAAGTTTCTGTATACAATGTCCCCTGTTCCTTAATAAAGTTGTGTTAGTCGTTTTGAACTAAGAAGTGTCCTGTGTCGTTATTCCTGAATGGTCTAAAGAGTCCCTTCTGACCCCCATTCAGAAGCCTTATGTTCCAGCGATTCAGCCAAACCAGCTACCCATCTGTAGCCACATCGAGGAGAGAGAGGATGACGGCCCAAGACAACCCGGCTTCTTCGGTTTCTGATACCAGTGTGGCGGCCGGACTTTGATGACCCTGTGGAGTTGGGCCCCAACCCAATGCAGGAGACCGTGGATCGGGTCATGACCAAATCACAAGAAGAATATATGGCCCAGATAGGGTAGAACCACACTCCCAGTCCTAGCCCTGTCAGTGAACCCCAGTCGTTATGAGAGGGGACCAGTTTAAGCCTCAGCTATCAGGCTTTTAAGACTTCTGACGATACCAAAGGAGACATTGATAGGTTTTTGCATGCCTTTGAAAGTCAGTGCAGTCTTCTCCATGTTTTTGAAAGAGAATTATAATCTACAACATATTGTTTTGCTTCAACAATTTGGGACTGATGTACATCTAAAAGTCTATGGATGCTCATAATCCCTGGTTGAATTATATACAAAAGTTGCAACTTGAAAGCAGAAATCAAGTATACATGGACTTGAAACTTTGAGTCTTCAGTCACATTAATAGTTGCCAATGAGGTGCATATCTGCTATGGAGAGATTTGTTTCTATGCTTAGTCCTTGATAGCTGTTAGGGGTTTATTATTATTTCTTATATATAATTGCATTTTCTTTATTCACGTCATATTTCCAAGACATACAGTGAGGGAATAAATTATTTGATCCCCTGTTGATTTTGTATGTTTGCCCACTGACAAATAAATGATCAGTCTATAATTTATAAACAGTGAGAGACAGAATAACAACAAATAAATCCTGAAAACGCGTTTCAAAAAAGTTATAAATTGATTTGCATTTTACTGAGTGAAATAAGTATTTGACCTCTGTCAATCAGCAAGATTTCTGGCTCCCAGGTGTCTTTTATACAGGTAACACGCTGACATTAGAAGCACTCCCTTTAAGAGAGTGATCCTAATCTCAGCTTGTTACCTGTATAAAAGACACCTGACCACAGAAGCAATCAGTTAATCAGATTCCAAACTCTCCACCATGGCCAAGACCAAAGAGCTGTCCAAGGATGTTAGGGACAAGATTGTAGACCTATACAAGGCTGTAATGGGCAACAAGACCATCGCCAAGCAGCTTGGTGAGTAGGTGACAACAGAGCATCTATAAAGTCATTTTTACCCAAACAACAACACTGCACATTGTCAAGTACTCACCAGGGCAGCAGCCCAAAGTCCTCTGGTAAGCCCCACTACTGACGCATTGGACCAGTGCCCCCCAATATCACAGTTCCGCAGTGCCCTAGTTACAGACCCCACGTTGGCAGGGTACAGAAGCAGGGTAGGGACAGGGGGGATGGGATCCAAGGGGGAACAGTTCCTGTGGGAAAAATGGTCTACTCTATAGGAAAACCCACACCTCTTCTCTGTGTGACACCCAGGTTCATCGTACTGAGCTTTTGGTACCCTCCCATCATCGTGCAGCCATCATGGCTCTAGCCCATGAGATCCCTTTGGCCGGCCATCTAGGGGTCCGATGTATGGAATACCAGCTAACGCGAGACTTCTTCTGGCCCCTGTTAGACCTGGATGTACGTCTTTTGTGGCACCTGCAACATCTGTCAGCAGGTCGGGAAAAGAGAGGATAGACCTCCAGTACCCCTTCAGCCTATGCCCATCATAGGCTAGTCCTTCCAGCGGTAGCTATCAATATTGTAGGCCTCCTAGCCAGGCCTAGTCTCGCAGGCAAGAAGTTCATTTGTACAATAGTGTACTTTGCTACCTGCTATCCAGACACTGTGGCATTATCTAAAATCACTTCTGAAATGGTAGCAGAGGCCCTAGTTCATGTATTCACCAGGGTAGGGTTCCCCCAAGAGGTGCTGTTTGACCAAGGTACACAATTCATGTCCGAGTAATTGCAGCACGTCTGGAAGTTGTGCAAGATCAAACCTCTACACACCACGGCATATCATCCCCAGACCAATGGCCTCTGCAAAAGGTTCAATGGGACCTTGAAGCAGATGCTTCGGGCTTTGGGATTCTCAGCAAGACTGGGAAAAAATATCTGCCCCATTTCGTGTTGGTCTACTGTGAGGTGCCGCAGGAGTCCAAGGGATTCTCTCCATTTGAGCTATTATTCGGGAGAAGAGTCCGTGGACTCCTGAACAACCTCTTAGAGTATTGCGAGGGCAAATGTGATTCTGAGGAAACCCTGGCAGTCACGTATGTTTTGGAATTGAGGGAAAAGTTAGAGACCTTAATGGGATTAGCTTGGTAGCACCTACAGGTTGCCCAGGTCAGCCAGAAATGCCACTACAATAGGCAGGCAAAGGACAAGGAAATTAGCATAGGCCAGCAAGTCATAGCCTAAAGACCAGTTAAGCAGAATAAGCTTCAGACAGCTTGGGAAGGGCCCTACCGGGTCATTGACAGACAGGGAGAGGCTACCTACATGATATCTAGAGGGGCCAAGCACAGGGCCAGAGGTCCTGCCGTGTAAATGCCCTGAAGGCCTATCACCCCAGAGAGGAGGCTGTCCTTGCCATTTGCACCCTAGCTGGTGACGATCCAGAAGAGTAGCACATCCCTGATCTGGCGACACACAGATCCTGGTCCCTTCAGACCCACTCCATACCTTGAAGGTGCCCAGCAAGGACAGATCAGAGATATGATCCAGAAGGGCCCCACACTATTCTCCCCCCTTCCCAGCCTCACCTCCCTGACTCAACACAAGGTAGACACTCCAAGTCAGGTACCCCTCTGGCAACCCGCCTATTTGGTCCCTGAGGCCGTTAAGAAGGGGATGTACCAAGAGATACAGGACATGCTAGCTCTAGGGATCATTGAGAAGTCTTCCAGTCCTTGGGCCTCTCCGGAGGTCTTAGTCCCCAAGAAACATGGCATGACACGGTTCTGTGTTGACTACCGGAGGCTCAATGACCGGACTATCACTGATGCCTTTCCCATGCCCCAGGTAGATGAGTTGCTAGACAGGCTTGCTGGGACTGGCCTAGTCTCTACCTTCGATCATAGTCGAGGATACTGGCAGATCCCACTAGACCTTGAGGAGATAGCCAAGTCTGCATTCATCACCTCCTATGGCCTATACCAATTTAAGGTAATGCCATTTGGAATGAATGCTCTGGCTACTTTCCAGCAGTTGGTGGACCATCTGCTGGCAGGAGCACAGAAATGTGTGTGTTCCTGCCTGAATGACATTGCTATCTTCAGATATACCTGGGAGGATCATCTTCTGCATGTAGAGGCCATTCTGAGTAGAATACACCGGGTGGGCCTAACCATCTGGCCCGACAAATACCAGATAGGGTTGGGGTGCCCAACAACCAGAGCCAGCCAAGATAGCCGCTATCCTAAATTGGCCAACCCTATAAACATGTACTAGTCTTCCTGGGAACCACTGGGTACTATAGGAAATTCGTACACCACTATAGCTTCCTGGCTAAACCTCTTACCGACCTCCCCAAAACGGCATTACCCTGGACTGTGCCATGGGATCCCGACTGTGAACAGGCATTTCGCTCTCTGAAAGAAAAAACGAAACACAGAACAAATGGGAGCACTCTTCATATATAAACAATCTTCAAGTAATATATTTCTACTCACAATTGGCAGTCTCCTGGCTATATACTCTATAACCGGTATGTATCAACAGAGGATATGTACCTGCCTTTGTTAAGGCTTTCACGGTCTCTGCTCCAGAGAGATTTCAAAATAATCCAAAGGTGATCAGTAAAGGATCCACAAGTGGGCGATCAAAAATAAAATCTGATTTATTTATATAAACATTAAAAACAAAAAACACTGACGCGTTTCTGGATACAGCGATCCTGTCAGACTCTATAGTCTTTGATCTTTTCTGATTACCTCTGTATGTGTTTGTATATCTATGTAGCAAAATACAGGGTAGCCTATTAACCTAGCAGTGGACTACTTTTGATATTTGGCATATTTTTACTTTTTTCCCCAAAAAAGTTTGGACATCCCTGACCTAAGCTGTTATAATGTGACGGCTGATGATTTCCCTCTCTGAGCACAAGTGACATAATTGTGCCTTTGATTAACACACCTGTGTTCAAGCAGTGACATCCTTAATGACCTGTTAGTAGTCACCGAGAGTACATTTCAGAAGCACTATTCCAAACAAACCCTTTTTTAGTTTGCACAGGCACATTTAAAACAGGTGATTTTCTCAGCACTTCACATGGCAAACGAGCTTGCTACAACTTTCGTCTCACCATGTAGAAACACACCTACACACCTTGTATTATTGGTTTCAACTGAATCGTACAGATGTCACAGGTAGTTGTGTTTTCCATGTAGTTTTGTTTAGCTGTTTATATTGAGAGTAAAGGATGACAAGAGAAGGAAATAAATATATATTTTCTCTTTATAAAATAATTTGTAAAACATCTATTTTGTCATGCTATTCCATTGCATGGAATAATGCTACAAATAATTGTGATTGTGAACATAGTTACTTTCATGAATCAAAACAATATATTCAAAAAATGCTCTGCTTTAAACACAGTCAAATTGAAAAGGTACACTTCACTGGAGGCAATAGTTATCTATGTTGAAATCATCATTGAGAAGTATTTGTCCTATTTTGGAGTGATAACATTAGCACACCATGGTTATCTGCCTCTTTATTTCATTCACTATGATGATCTGTTTCCCAACATTCGGCCAATTCCTTGTCAAATCCAAACTCATTTTCTTATGAATTTGTTCAGGACGGCAATGAAGGCATTGACATAATACAAAGATTTAATCCGCTCATCGTTATATGCATTTTATAGGTAGTGGGACTTTTATTCTTCTGTCACATCTCACTCTGCAATGGACAGGAACAAAGCATCTCCGCCAGCAGATCCAGACAGGGCTGATCACAGTATGGGGTGTACGGTGAGTCATCATTTGGAGACACTGGTGTTTTTTTTGTTTTGTTTTTTTCTTTATGAATGCTTCCTAATTTAACCTGACTTAATTTCTTTTATTTAAGACTCGGTACATTTTTGTTTATGAGAATTCTCAGAGATGGTCATGACAGACGATTCAATAATGTGCGAGATAACCCATGGACATTTCTGATTTACTGGACAATTCAAGGTGAGGAGTTAAAAGCCTCTTTTAGTCAAATACCTAGTGATGTACCAGTCTTGAATCTCATAGTTGCAGGCCAAATACAGCTCCCTGCCAAATGCTTATACACAGGACAGAATATATGTGGTCTTTATCAGTTATGTAGCAATCATTATGGACATTTAACTTACACACAATGTAATAGACCATACTAATTTTTCAGTGTTGTGTGTGTATTTGTTGTCTTCCCTAGGTATCTGGATATTTGTGACACTCCTGCCATCTTTGATGTTAAACTTAGAGAAGCGTGATACACCGTTAAGATGGTATGATTATTTTGGTTGGACTTTGTGGGCCATTGGTTTCTTCACACAAGCAATTGCAGATCAACAGAAGTGGAACTTTAAAAGTGACCCAGATAATGTGGTTGGTATCATTCTGACAATATAATACAGAAAATCAGCTGCTTTTCTAAACTCTTTTGAATGAACTATATCCCAGAAACGGCCGTACCATTGTTTTTACTCAAGAGGAACCAATCTATAATATCTTTTTTCATTAATAACAAGTTATATATATCCCAAAAAAATATTATAGATTTTCCTGCTGAGTAAAACAAGTGTACTCCTAGTGTTGATGGGAGCATTACTCAATAGTTATAACAGTTAGCTCGATTGCTTTGTGATGGTTTTGTTACTTTCACATTCTATGGAGAATTGTAGCTTGAGGCTCACCTCTCCCATAGAAATCAATAGATTAACTGGCTGTGTAAACTACAGGTTATGTCTGTGTACACCAGGTAACACTACTAATGTTAAAAAAAATTTAAACTATAATATCTTTGGAATGAAGAATCTGACATCAGTTGGCGTGCCCTTGTTTGACTCCGCAAAGAAAGATCCTACTGTATATGTTTTTTCTTAACACCTCAGCTTCTTATGTCCTTTAAAAACACCTCGGTTATTTGCCATCATATAAATAAAATAGACTTTTAAAAGTCTGTGTACAGGAGACTGGAGCCTCTTGACAGTCCAGGTCTCCTACAAGTGCAGCGTGCTGCCAACTGGCTCTCTACACTTTAGTTACCTATCTCTGGCACTCAAAGGGTTATCCAACACATTGCTTTGCAATGCGTTTGATACCTCTCTGACACTCAAAGGGTTAAAACATTGTGGTAGATCACAATGTGACAGTGTGCTCCCGTGCATGTGTACTGTCAAAAGGTAGAGGTACATCAATCCTAGGGAAAAACAGATGTATCAAAAGGAACCGTTAAAAATTCCCATTAATTTTAAAGCGGAACTACCACCTCCACTTAAGTCGCTCTGCAATACTTATGCAGGTAGAGACTAGCTATGTAATCATTATTTTACCACTCAAAAGTGCCCAAAAATTAGGATAACTTTAAGCTTCCAAGACTGACGCCTTTGCGCCGTCAGTCTCGTCTGGAGCTGTCCGGGCCAGTGCAATGCCTGTGAAGGGTGAAGAGGACTGACAGCACAGGGCACATTCAAGATGTCTGCGGTGATGCCTGGCTTCTGGTCTCGGAAGCTTAAGGATAACTTTATTTGTGGGCACTTTTGAGAGGTAAAATAATGACTACAAAGCTAGTTGCCACCTGCATAAGTATTGCAGGGCGACTTTAGTGGAGGTGGTAGTTACGCTTTAAATGGGGCTTTTATACTTTAAAGGGGAACTTTCACTTCTAAAAAACTTTTTTTTTGCCTTGTGCTTAGCTATTAAAATAGTATTAGGAATCGTGTTTAATTTTTCTGGCATTTACTTACTTTGTAAGAAATGCAGAGTACAATCTGTGCATTTCAGCATTCTGCAACATACTGAATCTTCGGCACAGCAGCACAGAACTTCCCAGTGCTGTAATTCTCCTCCCACCTCCCTCCCAGCTGTCCCAGGGAGAGCATTCATGCTTCCCTTCGTAGAGGTTGCAATATAGGAGGAGAGGTATTGATGTACATTTTAAGTTTCTGAGTGCCTTGGGGATAGGAATACTTTAAAGAAATGATAAGCTCTTTGCAGGAAGTATAAAATAGGATTTTAATCTTACCTGTTAAATCCTTTTCTCTTAGTCCATATAGGCTATAGGTACCATGGGAAGGTGACAGCTTCTTCCAGCAGGCTGTAACAACTCTCCAAGAATTGCAGGGGCGGAGCCTCCCTCTTCTCCCTAGCAGGCTACCCAGATGCTCCCCTCCAGTTAGATTTGAGACACTAACCCAGCTGAGCTAGATAGTGAGAAGAAAGAGAGAGAGAGACTCCTGTGAGCACAGATCCAAGAGGACTCCCAAGCCCAGTCACAGGAACCAAGCATGGTCACTTTCACTGGATGGGAGACCTGTAAGCTATATGGACTAAGAGAAAAGGATCTAAGAAGTAAGACTAAAATCCTATTTTCTCTGTCATCCAATATAGCTTACAGGTCCCATGGGGATATACATTAAGTGGGAAGGGTGGGAAGATAAGAAGAGGTCCAATTGACGGTCCCCATGATACCAGAGTTCCCAAAGGACTATCCATTATAAGGAACAACCCAAACGAATAAAGTGTCAACAGACACTAATAAACAATACACAGCACACAAGAACAAGAGGCAACAGGGTTCAGAGGTTAAAAAAACAGTAGGACACAGGAAAGATAAAGTCGTAGCAGGCAAAACTGGCTGCCAAAGCTGGCTTCAGCCGAAGCCATCACATCCACACAATAGTGTTTGGTAAAAGTGTGCACAGAAGACCAAGTGGCCGCCTTGCACAACTGATCAGCAGAGGCCTGATTCTTTTAGGCCCAGGAAGAGCCAACAGACCTAGTACAGTGTGCAGTGATGCGAAAGGGAACAGGTTGTCATGGTAATCAGGCAAAGAAGGACAGACAACAGTAATAAAATATAACCACCTTTATTGATAATACACAGTAATAATAATACTGCCTACACAACCCCAGACCACTGGACGTTAGTCCCCAGGCTTCTTCCCAGAGCTGCACACTGTGCTGAGCACTGCACTACGGAGGATACTGGAAATGGGTTAGAGTTCAGCACAGGTAGAACCAGTATACTATAGCTCAAGTCTCCACCCAGCTAACCAGAGGCAACAGGGAGCAAGAGCAAGCCAGAGCCACGGGACACAGATACGAATGGTCAGGCAAGCTGGGTAATGCACGGAGCTAGTAGCCAGCCAGAGCCAGAACCGATGTGGGTAGTCAGACAAGCCAGGGTCTACAAGGAGCGAGTAGTCAGCCAGAGCCACAGGTCAGAATCAATGTGGGTAGTCAGACAAGCCGGGATCATACACAGAGCGGATTCGTAGGTCAGGCATGGGTAACAACAGGAACACAAGAGCCACTAGAAGAAACGCCACGTAAGGACAATGACTCCTAGGCCCAGGGAAGTTTTTAAATAGGCGCAGACAAAGACGGGAACCAATTAGGCAAATCAGTAGTGTCCCATAAACAAGTGCACTTAACAGCGCCCACTCCAGTGGACATCAGGAATGCGGAAGAAGCCGGCCTCCATGCCGGCCAGCAGCACAACAGCAAAAGGAAGCACAGGATTGCTAGGCCCCTAGGGATACTGTGATAGTATCCCCCTTAAAGACCTCTCCCCTGCAAAAGAGGAGAAGCACCAGAGGAAGTGCAGGAGTGGAATTCACGGAGCAGGGTAGGTGCATGCAGATCTCTCTTAGCGACCCAGGAACGCTCCTCAGGCCCATACCCTTTGCAATGAACTAGATATTGTACCTGGTCTTTAACCCTGCGAGAGTCCAGAATGCTCTGCACTTTATATTCCTCATGGCCCCCCCCCCCACTTGGACAGGTCTGGGATGGACAGGAGTGGTAGTATAGCGGTTACAGACCAACGGTTTCAGTAGTGACACATGGAACACATTAGAAATGCGCAAATTAGCAGGGAGTTTGAGGGCATAGGCTACTGGGTTGATCCTATGGAGAACCCGAAAGGGGCCCACAAATCAAGGAGCCTGCTTTTTTCAAGGTACCTGGAGATGGAGGTTGCGCTAGGACAGCCATACTCTCTCTCTCACCTGGAACATTGGAGCCTGCTTGTCTCTTATAGCGTAATGTGGAACTCTGCAGGGTTCTCTGAACAGGTACCCATGTGGAGAGGAGCACCCTCAAGTGCTTCTCCAGAGCAGGAATATTCTGAGCCTCAAAAGACTCTGGCAGAAGTGAAGGTTGGAACACATAATTAATCAAAAATGGGGAGTTCCAATAGGAGGAATTGACAGCACTTGTTCTGGAAAGCTCTGCCCACCGTAACATGTTCGCCCAATTATCATGATGATCCAAAATAAAACAACAGAGGAACTGTTCCAATGCCTGATTAGACCTCTCTGCAGCACCATGAGACTGGGCATGGTAAGTCGAGGAGAACAAGAGCTGAATACCCATCTGACTGCAAAAAGCTCTTCAAAAACACAACACAAACTGGCTCCCACGATCTGAGACCTTGTGTATACCGTGGAGACTACCTCCTTAACAAAGATTTCAGGCAACTCCGTAGAGGAGGGGAGTCCTTTAACTGGCACAAAATGGGCCATCTTGGAAAATCAATCCACAATCATGAGGATGACTGTGTAGCCCTCTTATACTGTCAATTCTCCCATAAAGTCGATAGATAAATGCGACCATGGACTCTCCCCATTGGGAATGGGTTGTAGGAGACCCACCGGAAGGTGTCTGGGAGTCTTAGTCTGTGCACAAGTGGAATATGCCGCAACAAATGCGGAACAATCTGTTCTCAGGTTGGGTCAACAAAAGAGTCTAGTTATCAACCATATTAGTTGATCTCTCCCAACGTGCCCTGCTGTCTTCGAGGATTAGCATGTTTCCAGCAGTCTGGTACGTAGGGATTCAGGCACAAAACATTTCCCATTCGGCTTATCCGCCGGGGTGGAAGCCTGAGCAGCCAAAATCTCCTCACCCATCAGAGAGGTAATACTGGTATGTATCATGGCCAAAATACGGTTGTGAGGAATGATAGGTACCGGAGGACACTCCTCATGGGACTCTGCCCCATACTGTCGAGAGAGCGTGTACTATAATAATCTTTGTACCAGGGAGGTAGGAAACCGCAAAGTTAAACCTAGAGAGGAATAAGGCCCATCTGGCCTGACATGGAGACAACCTCTTGGCCTCTGACAGATATGTGAGGTTCTTGTGATCTGTCAGTATAAGGATCGGAACGGTCGTGCCCTCCAACAGATATCGCCATTCTTTCAGAGCAGGGATGATGGCGAGTAATACACGATCACACACATCATATAAACTCTCAGTATTAGAAAATTTCTTAGAGAAGAATCAGCACGGATGTAATGGTTTCCCAGGGGCCACGCGCTGGGACAGCAAAGCACCTACTCTCGACTCCGAAGCATCCACCTCCAGGGTGAATGGTAGGGTGGGACAATATTGGGGCTTTCGCAAAAGCAGACAAGTCCTCAAATGCCTGCAGGGCTTCTAGTGCCCAGCCTGAAGAATTCGTTCCCTTCTGAGTCATGTGCGTGAGAGGTTTGACTACTGTGGAAAAGTTTTGTATGAAGTTCACTAGTAATTAGTGAAGACCAGGAACCTCTGTATGGATCTTAACCCCACTGGAAGCGGGTACTGTAAGACAGCAGACAATTTTTGCGGGTCCATGGCTAGGCCAGAGGATGAGATAACGTACCCTAGGAATGTCACCTGGGATTTATGTAATTCACACTTCTTCAGCTTGCAGAACAACTTGTTCTTCCTTAGAAGTTGTAGAACCTGGGCTACGTCTGCTCTATGTGCCTCCAAATTAGGAGAATGGATGATTATATCGTCCAAATAGACCACAACTCTGCAGTAGATCTCTTAATACATCATTAATAAATTCCTGGAAGACAGCAGGAGCGTTGCACAATCCAAAAGGCATCAACATGTATTCGTAGTTCCCACTCCGGTTGTTAAATGCTGTCTCCCATTCATGGCCCTCTTTTATTCGTACCAGATTGTATACGGCCCTCAAGTAAAGTTTCGTGAAAACGATAGAGCCTTTGATACGATCAAATAGCTCCGTGATCAATGGAATCGGATAGGCGCTCTTTACCATCCGTTTATTCAGAGCACTGAAATCGATGCATGGTCTTAATTCCCTATCTTTTTTCTTTACAAAATAAGAATCTTGCACCCTCAGGTGAGGAAGATTTCCGGATAATGCCCCTGGATAGTGTGTCAGCCACATAATCCTCCATGGCCTTGTTCTCCACCGAGAAGGGGTATACTCGGCCCCTAGGAGGTCTGGCCCCTGGTACCAGATCAACAGTGCAATTGTAAGGCCTGTGTGGCGGTAACGTACTGGCCTCTACCTTATTAAATACATCTTTGTAGGACAGGTACTCGGCAGGTAAGGAGGTAGAGGTACACAATATTCTAGTACGGTGCTGGAGGTAAGATTTTGACGCTGTGAGTCTGGGGAAAACCCAGAATGATAGCATGATGGGTAGAATGTATGACTTGGAACTGTTGTGTCTCCACATGGAGTGCCCCTGCCCTTAGAGACAAGGGGTGAGTCTCATGGGTAACATGTGATGGCTGTAGGGGTCTGCCGTCAATGGCTTCAATAGCCAATGGAGCGGGGCAGCAGAGGAATAGAGTGCTTGGCCACAAAGTCTTTATCAATAAAGAACCCCGTGGCCTCGGAGTCCAGTAGTGCAGGAGCCACCACTGATGACTTGGCCCAAGACAGCACTACCTCAAGAATAGGTTTGTCCTGAAGTCTCTCTGGGGGCTGTGAAATTCTACCCAGGGTCTGTCCCCAACATGATCCTAGGTGCAAGCATTTCCCGGCCAGACAGGACAAGAACGCAACATATGAACTGGCTCCCCTCAGTGAAAGCAAAGGCCCCTTCTCCTGCGCTGAGTCCTCTCCTGCACTGAAAGGCGTGTGAAGCCTAACTGCATCAGCTCCCCCCTGGTAGTGTCTGAACTAGGAGGTATGGGAGGCGAGGGAGGACTGGGTGGGCGTAGGACTCTAGGTGCCAGCCGAGAAAAAGGTTTACGCACATGTTCCTTGAACGAAGGCCTCTCACGAATCCTCATATCTATCAGGATGGTGACTGAGATTAGCTCTTCCAGATAACCAGGCATTTCTCGGGCTGCCATCTCTTCTTTGATAGTGCACACAGGCCTTGGGAGAATGCGGCTACTAGGGCTTAATTGTTCCATCCTACCTCCGCTACCAGAGTACGGAATTCGATCGCGTAGATAGCTACTGTTCATGTGCCCTGCCGTATTGTCAAAAGTCGTTTGGCATCGGAGGTTGCTCGCCCAGGAACATCAAACACTCTCCGAAAAGAGGCCACAAATTCTGAGAAGTTATGAATTACGGGCTACTCCGTCTCCCATAATGGGTTGGCCCAGGCCAGTGCCTTGCCCGACAGAAGGGAAATCAGGAATCCCACCTTACTTCGCTCAGTAGTGAATGCATGTGGTACTATTTCCCAAAAAATTCCCAGTTGATTGAGGAACCCCTGACACAGTGTAGGTTCTCCATCATATCTTTGGGGTAAGGGAGTGGAGCCAGACAACCCTCTAGTCATGGCAGCCTCATAGGTAGTTTCCACAACCGGCGCAGGCACTGGGGAAGCCACCAGTTGCTGAGCAAAGCAATCAAGGTGCGCCATGTGATTTAACAGTATCTGCATGGCAAACGACAACTGATCTATTCTATGGTCCTGAGAATCCATCCTGGACAGGATGCTCTGATTAGGTGGACTGCCTGTACCATCAGTAGACATAGCCCTTACGTACTGTCATGGTAATTAGGCAAAGAAGGACAGACAACAGTAATAAAATATAACCACCTTTATTGATAATACACAGTAATAATAATACTGCCCACACAACCCCAGACCACTAGATGTTAGTCCCCAGGCTACTACCCAGAGTTGCACACTGTGCTGAGCACTGCACTATACCGGAGCATACTGGAATTGGGTTAGGGTTCAGCACAGGTAGAACCAGTATAAGATAGCTCAAGTCTCCACCCAGGGTATAGCTAACCCTGAGGCAACAGGGAGCGTGAGCAAGCCAGAGCCACGGGACACAGATACGAATGGTCAGGCAAGCTGGGTAATGCATGGAGAGGGTAGACAGGAGCAACCTGGAGCAAGGGAAGCTATTTGTGATCCCGGACTAGACCTTTGTTACAACGGATGCCAGCCTGCAGGGATGGGGTGCGGTTCTGGGTCACCTGGGGATCCAGGACAGGTGGTCTTTGTAGGAGTCCCTTCAGTCCATCAGTGTTCTGGAGCTCAGAGCAATACACTCGTGCTTGTGTACTGTTCCCTTCAGCTGAGGGACCATCCACTACATGTCCAATCAGACAATGCCAGGGCTGTAGCTTACATCAACAAGCAAGGAGGCACTCAAAGCGCTTCCGCTTGGTCAGGGGTGAACTATATCTTGGGTTGGGCAGAAGCTCATGTCCCAGTCAATTCCACTGTTCACATTCCAGGGCTAGACAACATCCTGGCAGACTTCCTAAGTTGCCAGACTGTGGAGCCAGGAGAGTGGGAACTCCATCCATTCAATAGGAATGTTCCGGTGTTCTGTTCGTGTTGGCGGGACCCACTAGCCTTTGCCACAGATGCAGTGGCGATTCCGTGTCCCGTTCATCTGGCTTAATCTTCCCTCAAATTCCTCTTATTCCCAGGGCGCTCAGGAAAATGCGGACGGATGGTCTGGCTGTCATTATGATTGTTTATAATGGACCAGGAGGGAGTGGTTCCATTCGTGATCCATTTCCACTGCCACTCAAACTGGAACTCCTCCATCAGGGGTACCTCTGGAAGGAGGATGTGGAGTGGTTGACTTTGATGGCATGGCTGTTGAAGTCTTCATCCTGAGGAGGAAGGGTTTCTCCCTTGAGGTTGTCTCCATTATGATCCCGGCTAGGAAGCCTGTCTACTCTAAAGCCTACCACAGGGTTTGGTCCATTTTTCATTCTTGGTGTGTAGACAGGGATCTGTCTTCAAAGGAGTTTGACCTTACGGAGGTCCTGTCCTTTCTGCAGCATGGTGATAACAAAGGACTCAGTCTGAGTTCCTTGAAAGTTTAAACTTCTGCTCTCTCTGTGTTTTTCCAAAGACGCATTGCTTTCCCTGCCTACAAGGCTCCCACATCCCCGTGGGACCTTTATCTTGGTTTTGGGTGTTTTACAGCGGCCTCCCTTTGAGTCCCTTGCTACCATTCCTATACATCTGGTGATGTGGAAGATGGCCTTTCTTCTGGCTGTGGTCTCTGTGCGCATAGTTGCTTAGTTGCAGGCATTGTCCTGCAGGCCACCTTTCCTGGTGTTTCAGGATAAGGCTGCTCTTCGATTCTCTCAGGAATTTTTTCCTAAGGTGGTCTCTGAGTTCCACAGCAATTGGTAGATTGTTGTGCCTTGTGCCTCAAGTCTGACAAGGAGAGGGATCTCCCCTTGTTGGATGTAGTTCGCTGTCTCAAGTTTTATGTGCACAATACCGAGTCTTTGCGTAAGACGGATGCTTTGTTTGTCATGTCTTAGGGTCCTAGGGCAGGTCAGGCTGCGTCCAAGGTCACCATTGCACCCTGGATTAAGTCTACCATTCGCAGGGCATACGAACTCAGGAAGAAACCTGTTCCCTTTCGTGGTACAGCAGATTCCACTAGATCTATTGGGGCCTCTTGAGCCTACAAGAATCAGGCCTCGGCTGAACAGCTGTACAAGGCTGCGACTTGGTCCTCCGTGCACACCTTTGCCAAACACGATCGTGTTGATGTTTTGACTTCGGCTAAAGACAGTTGTGGCAGGAATGTGGTCCAGGCAATACTGCCTGTGTAAGGCCCTATGCCTTCCTGTGCCTTACTGTTTTTTAACTGTTTGATCCCAGTTGACTCTTATTCCTGTGTTCTGCGATAATGTTTTTTTTCAGTGTCCGTTGATGTTTGAGAAGTTCCTAGTTCTGGATAGTCCTAAGGAACTCCAGTATCGTGGGGACCGGCGCTAGGTCCTTTCTATTACTTCCCAAAGATGGGAGTCTACTGTTGTTATATCCCATGGTACCTGTATTCCATATTAGATGAAGGAGAAAATAGGATTTTAGACTTACCTTGTTAAATCCTTTTCTCTTAGTCCATATGGAATACAGGTTTTCAACCCAGAGAAAGGGGACCTCGCCTGCTCTCACTTGGCTGGATGTGGGAGTCCATCTTGCGTCTTTTCCCTCACAGGAGTTTACCTTTTTCTTCTCTCACTGTCCTGTCTAGTGAGTTTGTCTCATATCAAAACTGGGGAAGGCAGAGCTAGCCTGATGAAGAAAAGGGAAGGCTCCACCTTCAAGATCTTGTCTTTTGAAATGTTCCAGCCTTTCTATGGAAGGAAGCTCTCCTCCCATGGAGAGTTCGACTATGATTCATGTATACAAAACTCTCCAAGAAAAAGAGACATGTTTATTCTCTTCTGTTTCATTATTGTGATGATGATTAAGATGTTGTTCTAGTAACTGACTTTTTGTTTTCCACTCCATATATTTGTAGGGTAAATTTATTCAGACTGGTCTTTGGGCATATAGCCGCCATCCAAACTACCTGGGAGAGATCCTGCAGTGGAGTGGACTTTTCCTGTCTGCTTCATCTGTGCTAAGTGGTTTCCAGTATCTGAGCATCATATCCCCACTTTTTGTCTGGTTCCTACTTAATTATGTCAGCGGAATTCCTATTCTTGAAAAGCAAGCCATGAGAAGATGGGGCAGTGAAGTGGCATTCCAGAGCTATATCAAACAGACACCTGTACTCTGGCCTTTTAGATTTTAAGATGTTCTCAGTACTATGCTAAAGAAAAGGAGCAACACTGATGTTAAATATGGAACATACAGTAAAGATACCATATTTTCCAGACTATAAAACAGACTAATTAAATTGACCTGGTCTTAAAAATGGAACTGTCACTGTTTAATAAATATGTGATTTTGAAAGGTGTCCAAAATCATCCATGTGTGTTAGTCATTTTTAATTTCAGACAATAGTTTGATATATTTAGCTTTATTTTTTTGCTAGTTTATTTAGCAAAGCTAGTACTTCCTTGTAGGAAGTGTGTGTTGGTAATGCAGACTTATGAGGAATGTTTGAGTGAAGGACTTGCACTACCTGACAAATAAAGTGAGATATCCTATAAACTATTTAAAAAAAACAAAACTTCCAGCTACCGTGTCCTAAACAAACGATTGCAGCCGCACTCCAAGAATTCAAATAGTAGACACTTGCGACTAGTAGATTAAAATTAAGATCCTTTATTGATGTGATTAAATATAGCAGCAACAGCGTAAGGTGGCAAGGGTGTAGTAGGACACAAATGGAAGGATTTGGGTGTGCCCAACTCTAACGCATTTCACGTTTTTCAGTTCTTACTCATAGACTCAAAACAAACTCATCTTCCTTGTCCTGACCTCACTTCCTATATCAGCTATTCTCTGATACCAACTCCTATCTCAGTTCTTTTCTAACTTTCAGATTCTAATACAGTTAGAGAAGAGCTGAGAAATTTGTGTGGAGCTGAAAATACCCAAAGCAAAGTAAGACTTGAGCAGTAAGAACAGGATGAGGAATCTGTAGTTGAAAAAAAGAGCTGACATTTGCCTATACCTGCTCTTTTCTGCACCAAGCAAACATGGGGCAGGAGAAAATCATATGCATCTTCATACTCTTTGCACAACCTTGCAAAATGTCTGCACCCGTGGTCAGACTGGACAGCCTCTATCCACCAGGACTATTAAAATGTAGCTGCTCTTTATACTCCAGTGTGTAATATAGTCTGGAAAAAGATATGTGCCAAAGAAACCATGTTATGGGGCAACTAATATGAAAATCATAAAAAAGTTCAGTGTTTTACTAGTTGATTTCTGTCTCATTGAGCAGTATTATAACATTACATCCCCCAGTCTACAGATCCTCCTTTGGGTATCTCCTACTCAGAGCAGGTGGTTTGAGCTCCAGAGAGGCAGTTGAGAGTCCTTTTTTGCTGCATTGATGTCACACCCACCTGTGTAGCCAATAGTAATGAGACTATCAATGGCAGCTTCAGCTCTTGCAGACAGTGGAACAATAGCTGAAACTTCCATTGTCATGGAAATAGCGGAGATTAACTCGTTTTTAACAAACGCTGTCTGAGGATGATGGGATTTTCATCTGGAGAGACTGCTTACCCGAAAAGTAGATCATGTTTATTGTAATGACCATCCTGTTGCATGTTCTTGTATAATTGCATATATTTGGAAAAATGTGAATTAGCTGTGTTTCCCTGTGGAAATTGTTTAAAGAGGGAAGTATAAAACCCTTTTAAACTACAGGCAGTGTCCTCATATGTATGGAAACAGAGCTTCATAGTTTGAAACTGACTTTTTCTCCTGTTATCTCACCAGATCTCCATGATCTGTGGTGTTGTGTGATTTTAGCATCTCACTCAGCTTTTATGGGATATTTCTGTCTTCTACGTAAAAGCACATTGACCTTGAATTCACTGTTGTGTGTTTCTATGGAGAGTATAACAGTGTTGCTTCCTTTCCCTTGAGCTCTAAGTGAGGCTCTGATATCCCCCAGCTCTGCAGATCATAGAAGTCAGGGGGGGGGGTGTAAAAGTAAGGGAACTGGTGAGTTGTAAGCAAGGGGAACTTGGTACTTTTAGCTGTGGGCACACAGCCTATAGTTTTAAAAGGTTTTATTTTGACCCTATACTGTCCCTTTAAAAACAATGGGCCTTGTGCAGAAAGGCAAAGTGATGGAATTCTGGAACAAACAACTTCACCATTGGGGATAAATAAAAATGCTATTTTTTTCATGAGGCTTTTAACACCTTGAATGCTGCAAAGGTATCCAGCAAATTCTGAAACACCTAGTATTCAAGTGGTTAAAAGACAAATTTAAAATCAGTGACGATATGGGGCATTTTTATTTGTCAACTATGGATCACATTGCCTTTATACATAAGGCCCAGTGCTCTGTGGCAGATGTCGTCAACCTGCAGCCTGTGTCTGTTGTTGGACTACAATTGCCATTGCGCAGATGCTGAGTGTGATGTTGTAGTTAAACATCAGGAAGGCTGCAAATGGTTGGCCACCTGTGCACTATGACATATAGGGCCTTATGTATAATGGCAAACTAGAGAAATTGTGGAAGAAACCAACTGAAACATAGGGGACAAAGGAAAAATTCACTTTGTTCCAAATGTGGCTTTTAATAAATGGTTATAAACCCCCTTATATTAATGGGAATTCGGGGTATGTTAATTCCTTCCTATAGTGCAGTGGTTTTTCCCTAGAGATACTATAATTAAGGCCCATACATCATAGGTGACAAATAAAAATTCTTGTTAAATTGGTATTTAACTCCTTGAATGCTAGAGGTCTCCAATGCATTGGTTCGTTAGTTTTTGTTTAAACCATATATATATAAGTTGCTTTGTTATTTAAAAATCAATAAATATATACATAATCCCATATAATAATTCGCTAAGGATGTTTGTCAGAAGCAGTCATGTGCAGGAGACGGCTGCACGCGCTGCAGTCATGCTCAGTAGAAACTGCCGCGCCACAGCTGATACCGAGCGGGGCTTTCCGAATTCAGACCGGAGTCCTCTCTGCGCACCTTCCTGGGACCACTTGGTCGATTGCTGGGTGGCACTGTGGCCCGTGTAAAAGGTCTTTTCAACTAGTTTTATTCTATTTGCCTAAAGAATGTTCACTCATTAACAGTTCAATATTCCTTCTGGTTTAATTTTTTTTCTACCCATAACCTATTCTGTCCTTGTATGTCAATGAAGAACAGCGCCTAAATGTGTGTAATTATATATATAATATAAAAGAGGCTCATTGCATAGTTTATGTCTCCTCAGGAGACACACACACACACACACACACACACACACACACACACCCAGTTACAGCTCCCATTGGGTAATTCGGTGGGGCGTGATTTTCACAGGAGTTGCAGTACTGCAGGGAGTTGGCCCGCCCCCACTCTTCAGCCTGCCCACCACTATTCAACTGAAGACAAAAATAAAATGGCTGCCACTTGCTCCTATACCACCCTAATACACACATGCTCCACTCACACAGCACCAAACAAATACACACACACACCCCAACCACACACAGCTTCAAACATACACACACAGCATCAAACACACAGTGCCATAAAGGGATCCCATACACTGCAACCCAATGCATGGGATTCCTTTCTGG
This sequence comes from Rhinophrynus dorsalis, assembly GCA_037306005.1. Classification (NCBI taxonomy): domain Eukaryota; kingdom Metazoa; phylum Chordata; class Amphibia; order Anura; family Rhinophrynidae; genus Rhinophrynus; species Rhinophrynus dorsalis. Next base: position 513,688,363 of record CM074719.1, read on the forward strand.
CAGTCAAAGGGTTAAGGCTGTCACTGTGTTTCTGCTTCCCTACTGACTCTGCTGCACTCCTACTAATGACTACAGGTTTACACCTCACAGTGCTATCTCCTTCAACAAAATAACAGCCAAATAACTTACTTCACTTGATTCCCCTCCCTACAAACTTTGCTACCTGCACAGAGCAATGTCTGTTGGTTGCCTAGCAACCACCCCACCTCCTCCACTATACAGGAAGTTGTGCTGCTGGGAGAAATACCCTGGCCTGCTCTGTGTGTCATCACATAGAACTCAAGACCACTGTTGTGTATGTATGTATCACACTAGGGGGACACTTATAAGTCTCAGTATGGAATGTGTATGTGTGTGTCACTATGGGTTGTGTATGTGTGTCTAAGTATGATGTGTATGTGTGTCTCATTATGACATCTGTATGTGTGTCTCAGTATGGAATGTGTGTGTGTGTCTCACTATGAGATCTGTATGTGTGTGTGGCTGTGTGTGTGTGTCTCTCGCTATGGCCATAGCTGGGAACTTTTGAAATACCATCACTCACAGATGTGATATTAACCCTTGAAGCCCAGTGGGGAAAAAAGAGTACATTGTATTAACTGTTTCACTGCCAGAGGGGTAGGCAATGCATTGCAAATTAATAACAAATATACACTTATGGATGGTTGTATGTGTGTGTATGCCTCACTATGAGATGTGTATCTCACTATGGTATGTGTGTGTGTGTGTGTGTATCACTATGTCATGTGTATGGATGTGTGTCTCTGCATGGGATGTGTATCTCTCTGTCTCACTATAGGGTGTGCATGTGTGTCTCTCACTATGAGATGTGTGTGTCTGTGTATGGGATGTGTATATGTGTGTGTCTCACATAGGCATGTGTGTGTCTCTGTATGGGCTGTGTATGTGTGTGCTCACTATGGAGTGTGAGTGTCTCTGTATGGGATGTGCATGTGTGTGTGTCTCACTATGACGTGTGTGTCTGTATGGGATCTGTGTGTGTCTCTTTATGGCATGTGTGTGTGTCTATGTATGGGATGTGTATATGTGTGTCTCACCATGGCATGTGTGTGTCTCACTACGGGATGTGTATATGTGTGTCACTATGGGATGTGTGTGTGTGTCACATTATAGGTGTATGTGTGTCTCTCTCACTATGGGGGACACTATTGCAGTTCAGTCAGTATATATAATATAAATAATGCAAGGAGCACTGTTTGACATCCTTTATGCTAGATTTCTCAGTGCAGGAGGATATTGGGAAGCAATCAATGCTCTTTAATGCAACCAATTTCTCTTGTAGCAAATTTGTTATTTATTGGGAGTGTATTATTAGATGATAAAGATAATCCTTTTGGAAACTTGTTAATATAAAAAGTCTTTATGTATTTAAGCAAACTGGAGCAATTCTAGAACAAGCTAACTGCACCACAGGGAAGAAATACAGATTCAGAAAAATCCCACTGATGTAAATTAGGCTTTTAACTCCTTGAATTTTATACAAGTCTCCAGTGCTGGAAATGTCATTTCAGCATTATTACAATTTAAACCAGGGATGGGCAATTGTCTTGGCACAAGAGCCATATCTCTGTTCAGAATTCATTATGAGTGCCTGAGGCTTAAATCTGGCACTTTTCGATCTAGTAAATTTTTTGCATATAGTGCAATTTATTCGCCTAGCTCACTGCATTGAAATCAATAGGAAGACTGAATTTCTCCCCAGCAAGTGGCAGGTTATCATTCTTTTCCTGCAGGTATAGTATGAAAGGGGTGTCAGATTCCCACAGCATGCCATTCTGTGTTTGTGAGAGGAAGAGAAAGCACCATATTTTTCAGTTAGAGAAGACAGGCTTATAAGTGGAGCTGAAGGGCAGTTTAGGGAGTCTTGTAGGCAGGAAATCTGTTCTCTGTATTAAGGGGACTATGGGGGAGAGGAAGGGAGAAAGGAGGTTGACCCCAACTACTCCAAACTTCTGACTGACTGGGAAGTCACAGGAATTTATGATCCACATTTCTTCCTGAACTGGCTGCCATCTCTGTGCTAGGGGAGTCTGGGTGTGTGCAAAAAGAGTAAAGGTAATATACCCCAAACTTGTGTGTGACTGACTGTCACGGTTACCCAGAGAAGTTCAGGAGTCAGTACGGTTCAGTTAATGCAGTTTATTAACAAATGACGTACAGTGGGTAAATACAATATATACAATAAGCACAGGGTAATAGCTAGCAAGCCTGCTATTAGAAATAATAGGTTGCAAAGCTAAACCACTGTGTTGAAGACTAGGCCTTAGCCACTAGAAGTCTTGGCTGGAAACAGGAACTGGAACCCAGGATCTTGATCTGAAGAGGAATAGGGTTTGACTCAGCCTGCAGTCAGATATGCAAGTCTAACAGAGCCCCAGGCCCGCACTATATTGGGTGTCTGATCACCAAGGGAAAAGACGAAAGAATAGTCAGACAGAGCCACCAGTCAGCACCAGAGGGGTTAGTCAGACAAGCCGGGTCATACACAGATCAGGCAGTCAGCCAGAGCCACAAGTCTGCACCAGATTGGATGTCCACTATTAGGGGTTAGGCAAAAGAATAGTAAGACAAGCCACAGGTCAGCGCCAGAATGGATGGAAGACTAGTCAGGTCATACACAGAGCTCAATGCAACAGATCTGCTTTGAACAACAACGCAAGGGCATCTGAGTCAGGCCTCAGTCTGCCCTTTAAACCCCTCCACAGGAAGTAGGAGGAGCAGCTCAGAGGGAGGAAGTAGGTAGGAGGAGACTACAGTAAGCAAACAGATAATACAGAGGCCTGCAGCATGCTAGAAGCCTTGCGCCTGCAGGTGATGCTGAAGTCAAGGTAAGCTGTAACACTGACTGGGAACACACAGGCAGAGGTGATCCAAGTTTCTTCCTGATCAGACTGTTATCTCTGAGCTAGGGGAGTATGGAGAAAGAAGCAGTTGAACAGGGAGTGTGTGTGTGTGTTGGTTTTGTTACATTAAAAGGGGGGACAGTTAGAGATAAAATTAATAAAAAAAAAAAAAAATGATGGGTGACAGGGACCCTGACGTGAGCTGTGACTGAAGCAGACTGATACTATATTAAATTAGTATTTTGTAGAGGGTCAAGGCAAGACACCACCCGCAATCAGTTCTGTTACGTACTTTACAGTAAAAACACACAGTAGTTGAGTAATGACCAGCAAATGCACAAGTATTAGGAGCTGCTCAGGTATGTGTGAGTAAATTGGTAGTCCAAATACTGACTGCAGCCATGGTTGCTGCAGCATGTGCAATAAATTATGGTGATCCTTCCCGATGAGGTGGCAGTTTCTCAAAGTCCCGGCAAAGGTTCCACCAGCACTAGTGCTATTAAACCATCTAAAAATCCTGAAGAAGAGAAAAGTTGCATTCTAGTGTTGGTGGCATAGTGGAAGTAGGTGTAGCAGCTCAACCAACTGCTGCATCTGATAGAGCACAAAAACACGTGTCGTGAAAGTAGTAGTGAATGTTGTGAAAACCACCTCTAAGAAAACTAAAAATAAAATACTTTGAGACCTCTCAAAGTCTAGATAAATATAAAAGTAGCGGGGGAAAAAGCAGGCTATGCTGAGGATGACCTCATGATAATGATGTAGATCTAGAATATATCCCTCCAGCATCCTCCTTTTTTTCAGATATAAAAAAGAGAAATGATGACATGGCCCGAAAGTTAGTTGAAAGGCAAAGACGCCACCACTGAAAAGCAGCACTGTGCCTGCCTATAGATCATTTACAAAAATAATTAAAAAGAAAGATGCCAATAATACACTCTCATCCGAGTAAGACATAATCAGCATCATCACCATTTCCAAGACCCGCTTAGTCACACACACACAAACTACTAGTGTTGAGTAATCAGCAACAACACAGGTTATCAACATCCACAACATTAGCTATTATGAGTGCCACTTCTGCTATTGGAAGTGCAGTATCTGTGACACCTAGTAGTAGTAGTTGTTGTAGTAGTACAATTGCAGCAACACCTAGCCCCAGCAGTAGTAGCAGCAGCCCCTCAGGAACCCTGCCTATGAAGTTCACAGTATGGAGATACTTTACTCACAATAAAAAAGCTAAGCATGTTGCTGTCTGTCTTCTGTGTAAAAAACATGTGAGTTGGGGGGAAAGCAGGCTCCCACCTAGGCACCTTCTCAATGATCCCACAGGGAGGACAACCAAAGGTCTGACTGAGAGACACCATGAACATGTCAGAGGTTCCACAACTAGCAGCAGTAGAAGCACTCCAAAAAGTTTCTGGGGTACATAATAGAAGTAGTGATGTGGAAGTGTCAGAGTATGGCAAGAGTTCATTCGAAATAACATTTGGAGTATGACTCTTGAGTTTGCTTTAGATGACAAACTAGACTGCTCACACATGCTGACTACACCACCTCCTCTAGTTCTGTTGTCAAAGCAATCAAATTACAGGGGTCTTCTGCCATGTACTACCAACCCACACTTGATTACTTGGGAAGGAGTGGAAAATTTCACAGAAATAATCCCAAAGTACATACGTGGATTGGCAAGGTTTCCAGTATGTTGGCAGTGGACATTGTTGAAAACCAAGGCTTTAGATAACTGATGCCATGTGCAGCTACTCACTGGCATATCTCATACCACAGTTATTTTTCCAGGTCAGCTGTGCCAGAATTGTACAAGCAGGTGGTTAGTATGGTGGGCAAAGGGATGGAATTTTGACAGCCCCATATTTAACAGAAAAACAATTAAAAGCTAAAAACTAAGTGTCTGCTCCATACCAACTCTTCAGCGGACACATTCATACTTGAGGTGGGGTGAGGGTTGAGCTGGAGGAGTAGCTGGGAGTCTCCACCCACAAGAATCTGTCTTTTGAGATGTCCTTCACTCCTAAACCCCATGGTACCTGTGTTCCGTATTGGACGTAAGAGAAAAGGCATATACCGATAGATCTCAAAAACCACAAAGAGTCACTGGCTATTAACCCTTTGAGTACAAGAGGGGTATGCAACGCATACAGAGTCCCGTGTTTCCACCTTCAATATGATCTTTACTACCTTGCCCTGCCCTGGAGGAAAGTATTACATCATCTGATTCCCTGTGCTCTATTCTACATGACTGGCAAGATGGAGCAGATTGAACACAAAGTGATAATGAATAGAGCAGTGCTCTCTGTACATAGTCATTGCAGATAAGAATATACAATGTAATATTAATGTATTATGAAACATGTTGCTGGTCCCCGCCCATAAGAAGCACTAAACTGTGAACAGTGCTTCCCCATTAACTCACTGGCTACGATGGTCAGAGGAGACAGCAGACATAAAACAGCCCTATTGAATAAAGGGAAAATTATTTCAGCTTACCATTATTTTCCATTCCTGGCCATTTCCATGGCAGAATTCACCATCAGGTTAAGTCTTCCAGCACCCAGGACAGGAAATCAAAAGAATACAGAGATATTCTCCTCCAATCCCAGTTGTCTAGGTATCAAAAAAAAAAGAAGAGAGGGTGCTATTGTATTTGGTGAATGCTGTCAAGGCAAATAGCCAGGAAAGGAAAATAATGGTAAGCTGAAATAATTTTCCCTTTTCCTGGCCATCCATGGCAGCCATTCATCAACAGGTTGTACCAAAAGTAGTATGAGTAAAGGAGGGCCAAGAAGAATGCCTTAACACCCAAATTACTGCAAAAATATGTTTAATTATAAACTCAGGAAGCATAGAAATTAAAAATCCCCAAAGCATAAAAGGAGGAAAACATGGATGTCCAATTTGTAGTGACTGATAAATGTCCTTGCTAACCAGGTTGTACCGCAGATGTCATCCATGGAAACTTCCACTTCAAGTACCCATGAAGTAGCAATAGCCCTGGTTGCTTTTGCAGTGGTATACTTTCACAATAGTGTGGATAATCCATCTACTAATGGTAGACTTGGATACGTCTTGACTTTTTGTATACCCTGGTGAAATAATAAACAGCATAGAAAAGGAGGATATAAAAGGCTTAGTTCTCTGGATGTAGGTTTTGACACACTGGATAAGATCAAGGTTTCTACCTATGGAGTCACTGATTTAGCCATCTGATGGTGGGAATGCAGGCAGAACAATGTCCTGAGAAAGATGGAACGTGGATACTACTTTTGGTAAAAACTCTGGGACTGGCCTCAGCACCAACTTCTTATGCAGTAATCTGAGATAAGGCTCAGTAATGGAAAGGGCTTGCAATTCAGAAACTTTTCTTGCAGATGCAATAGCTACAAGGAAGGATAGCTTCATAGGTCTAGCGGTTCAAATGGTGGAGACGTTAAAGTATCCAGGACTATCGACAAGTGCCAAGTTGAGAAGTGATTTTTCACTGGTGGTCTAACTCTGATAGCTGCCTTTAAAAACAGTGAGACCACAGCATAGATTGCTCTGCATCCTGTTAAAGCAGTGATTGCTGAAAAAAATTACCAGATCCTATAATGAGTTTGATGTGGATGGTTTTCTGGCTTTCAAGACTTAGTGGGTAAACAGCAAGTTATATATCGAGATGATAATCAACACGTTTCACGCCTATACTGCGCTTACTCATGATTAAACAAGATTTGTTTACCCACTCTGTAAGTCTTGCTGTATTCATTTGGAGACATCTACATACGCAGATATGACTTTTAAGATTTACGAATAAAGATTTGTTGCTTTTAAGAAGAGATACAATTGTTTACATTGCAAGTGGTGCATCTGTTTATATATGCTATGGACTGCATTCCACATCTGAGAAGAGGTGGCTTACACTAGGTAAAAGGGGCGGGAGGGGAAACTTTGCTTGTGAATATCTCTCAAACTATAAAGGTTTTAGAGATAAGACATATCTTTCTCCTTGTTTTTTTTAATGTCTACAAAATAAAATAAAGATAAAACAAAGTATTACTATCCCATTAATACATCATTTTGCCCCCCAGATTAATCTGGTGAATGCCTGCGGACTAGGTTAGAAGGGAACCCCAGTGGATTTCAAGATGACTTAAAAGCCCTGAAGTCATGCCAACTGTTGCCATATGCAGTGAAGTTACAGGTAGCTAATGAGGTCACTATACCTGGTGGGGCAAGTCAGGTCCCCATATCCTTTCAGGTTCGTAGTGGTCAGAACCTTGAGAATCCTGATGCATTAATATGTCTCTCAAATAGGATTCAACAATTAGGAGTTTCTGTGTCGCACACCCCTATGGTGATTATTTGTTGTACACCAGTCCACATTGTGGTAAATAACATAACCCCACACAGTATTACCTTAGAGAAGGGAACTGTAATAGGTTATGCACTGGATTCAGAATACTATACATTTGGGTTCCAGAATCAAGTAATTGGCCTACTGCCTGATAATTATTTGTCTGAGGAGCAACTAGTTGAGCAAATGTTTTACTCCCTCCCAGAGGGGCTGTTTTCCATTCAATCTGTGTATCCATATAGTCCTGATACAGGTACATGCCGGATTGAGGAATCTTCTCTGGTATTTGAACACCAGATGGAGGAAACAGAGTCCTGAGAATATCAGGAGGCTGTGGATAAGGTAAGAGTAAATGCTCATGATTTATCTACACAGCTTGAGGAAAACTACGAGCTAGGTAGGCCTGAAGCATTTCCAGGGTTCAATGATCTAGTAGAGGAGCAAATCTCTCTAGCAGATGTGTGCTCTGATGACTCTGACTGCCAACAGTTAAGGGAAATCCTTACAGAATTCCAAGACTTGTTTGCTAAGGATTCATATGATTGTGGTCTAACTAACATACTCGTCACCTTCATACAGACTGACCCTAAATTGCCTCCTGTATATGTCAAACAATACCATCTTCCACTTGCGTCCTCTGACTCATTGGCAGAAATCCTAAGGAACCTCAAAGAGAGGGGCATTATATGGCCAGTGCACAGCTCATATAATAACTCTCTCATCTTGGGAATCCTTAAACCTAATGGTCAATGGCATCTGTGCTGACTTAAGGCAACTGAACAAACGTGTATATATGTCTGGCTGGCCGGTGCTGTATAGAGATCAGTGTTTAGTTCAGATGCAGGGGTCTAAGTTCTTTACGGCGATTGACTGCGCCCAAGGGTACTGGACCATTAAAGTCAGTGAGGGAGACCAATATAAGCTAGCTTTCACCTTTGGAGGAGTACAATACGCCTGGGTTAGAATGCCTTTTGGGAAGGCTCAGGTCATGAATTTGCTGTATTCATGCACAAGGCTATGCCTGATGCTATGGCTAGGGGGACTCTCTGCTATGTGGATGATGTCCTGATTAAAAGTACTACCTTCCACAGAGATTAAATATGTATTTAATGAGCTAATGGAAGCAGGTGTTAAACTGCCACTCTATAAGGCACAGATGTGCCGCACCAAAGTTAACTTTCTTGGTCATGAGGTGACCAACGAAGGGGTGAACCCGCAAAGAAAGAAGGTTGAAGCGATAGTCAAATCCAAAACACGAACTAATCTCAATGAATTGAGATCCTTCCTAGGCATGATTAATTATTCCCGGAGGTTTATTCATAATTATTCAGAAATAACCAAGCCATTGTTGTTATTACTGAAAAAACATCAACCGTGTATCTGGGGTGCAGCTCAGGAACATGCGGTATCTGAGCTCAAGAGCAAACTCACCCAGGCTGCTTGTCTGGCCTATCCAAAAGGAGGTAAGTCGTTTTAATTTGAGACAGGATTCACTACTCTTAGTCTCAGTGGGGTTTTATATCAAAAGAAAGACAACCTGAATAATGTTATTGCTTATGCCAGTAAATCCCTGTCTTCCGTGGAAATAAAATTCAATGACTGTGAGAAAGCTTTATTGGCTACTGTTTGGGCATTACAGAACTTTTTTAGTTTTATTCATGGTAAGAAAATCATCATTGAAACCGCGCATCAGCCTTCGCAGTATTTGCAAAGTGATGGGATAAAGGAAGGACACCTCTCCAATAGTAGGATCACCACTTGGACTTTATTCCTACAGGGATGGCCATTGGAGATTAGTTATAAGCAAAACAGGAAGAATCGTGTAGCTCAAGGACTAGCCGAGCTCCATGACTGTTCAGCACCTCCCATGGAGACTGCTACCAGTGGAGATGATTACCTTGAGGAACAATTGCTTTCCCCCTATAAGGCATTTGATGAAAATTATTGTACAACCTTGCCAAATGCATACATTGATGGTTGTTCATACCATATCATAACTGGTACAGAAAGGAAACTGGTAGCAGGTATAGGGATTACCTGGACAGGTGAGTGCCCTATTATCTCAAAAGGGTATAGCTTAGGACCGCAGAGTAGCCAAGTGCAGAACTCTGTGCAGTCTATAAGACAGTCCTGTTGGCTATTGAGCATAACATTAAGGAATTTGTCATTATAACTGATTCTAATTATGTTCACCATAGCTTTGTAGAATACCTCCCAGGGTGGAAAAGGAGTCATATGCTCCGATCCAATAATAAGCTAGTGAAACATGGTAAATTGTTTTGCGAGGTTGACAATCTCGTGACATCAAATGGCCTTACCATCTATTGGAAAAAAACAAGGGTCATTCCAAGGTCATAGGCCCTGAAAAACAAGGACATGATCCAGCCGATCTACTGGCTAAAGAAGGCGTCCTTAAGGGGGAAGCCTTAGATAGATCATATCTCTTGGGTCCTATACAGGTAAATGCTGTTACTAGGCAACAAGCCTGTAACAAAGCAGACACCCCAGTAGTGCAGTGGATTCAAGACTCACCTAGTGAGGACTTGATTACAAGTCAGAAGGGGGGATCCTATAACAGGGCTATTCTATAGAAATATAGAAGACCCCACTCAACCACCCAATCTCTGAGGAAGACAGTGTGGGAAAAGAAGACTTGAAGATCTTGATGAGATCCAAGGCCCAATTCCATATACAAGATGGTCTGTTAATCAGAACCTCTAAAAATGGAATACAACAATGGGTTGTACCAACTGCATTAAGAGGTTTAATGCTCCAACATGCTCATGATGCACCTACATCAGGTCATCACGGCGACAAAGTCACGTATGAGATTCTCCCTGATTATGCATACTGGCCTCATATGTTTAAAGATGTACAAACCTATTGTCAAGGTTGTTTGGTGTGTTCCCAATTCCAACCATCTGGCCCCACTCATCATGCACCACTACAGAGGAGGGGGATGTCATTACCGTGGTAGGATATTCAAATAGATTTTATAGGACCAGTTACCCGGACAGCAAGGGAGAACAAGTATATGCTAACTGTTACTTGTCTGTTCAACAAATGGGTTGAGTGTTTACCCGCAAACAATAATATGGCAGAAACCGCTGCTGCATTGTTAATTAATCATGTGTTCTCCAGGTTTGGCCTACCACAGCAGATTGAATCTGATAGAGGTAGCCATTTCCACAGCGAAGTGATGAGCAAACTATGGAAACTATTGGGTGTAAAACGTAAGTTACATATTGCTTACCGTCCTGCGTCAAGTGGGGGGGGGGGGGTGGAACGATATAATCAATCCATTGTTAACATTCTCAAGACATTTGTTAAGGAATCAGTTAAGGATTGGGATCTTAAACTACCCCTAGTTCTCATGGTTATTCGGGCTACTCCTAGTGCAGCCACGAAAATGTCACCATTTGAATTAATGACAGGTAGAAAGATGATCCTACCCCAGCACTTGCTATACCGTACGTCCGATCAAAATCTAACTAATGCCTCCACAACACACCAGTACATAGACCAGTTACGCAAGCATTTACAACATGCATTTGCGTTTGCACAGAAAAATCGGGAAAAAGCAGTGATAAGTAATAAAACTTACTATGACCTAAAGACCACCAAAAGGAGTATGAGGTAAATGATCATGTTTATCTGTACAATTTTGCAAGAAACCAGGTAAGAGAGAAGAAATTCTTACCCTCATGGAGAGGGCCATATATCATAACTGATAAATTGTCTCCAGTTGATTACAAGATTTCTATCCCTAATAATTGTGAAACTTTAAAAAAGTGGGTTCATATAAACCAATTGCGTGCTTGTCACCCAAAATCTCAGTTACAGATCATAGAAGGAGAAGCTGAAGAACAAGGTTCCTAATTCAATCATTGGATGGATGATTATTATTGATTGTCCAAATGACATTGTCATGTTTGGTTCCATTGTCTTTTGTGTTTCTGTGAAACTTCGCTCCCTCTTTTGTCTGTCTGTGTGGCATGTATGTTTCCCACTAACACTCTAACATATCTCTTCAAGAAATTAATTGCTGTTCAATGATTCTCTGAAAAATGTTATGCTAATTTTATTTTTCCTTTTGACAAGGTTTTGTTTGTAGCATACAGTTGAGGGTCATTCCTCTGTGAAAGGGGGAAGAGTAGAGACAGAAAGTGTTAGATTATCATAGTTTAGCTAAAGGCTAATGAGGGCCACAAGCAGACTAGTGCAAAAATAAAGGTACAATAATCTTAACAGTACCAAAATCATAGGGATACTGGTTGAAACTGTATTGTAATGTATGTATGCATGCAAAATTGTTTCAATGAGATCACTCGTGTCATTTCTTTTAGACCAAAGAGTTCTTAAAAGATTGAGGTCGGTTGACAGATGCCATTGTTATGGACATCAAGACCAATGTTGTGCCTTTATCAAGAACCATTGTGCCTTTATCAAGAACCATTGGGCAAGAGAGTCCATCCTAACAGAGAAGAATTTGTATCCCAGAGGAGTTTTTGTTAACATGTTTCCATGGTCACCATCAAGAGGAAATTGATATTTCTCCCACCACCAGTCTCTAAAACTGGGAGTCTGATATGATATGCGTGCCTTGTTAGCTCAAGCCAAAACTAAGGAGATCCTTGAGTAGGCCAAGCAACTGTTTGTAATAGATACAACGTCTCACTATCAACCAATTTGGTTTATTGATTTCTTATTTAGAAATATTGTTTCATCTGTTGAAGAGAACAATAAGTACTTCATATTCTGGAAACAAGCCTGTGCCATTATCTAGTTGATGGACTGAAGCGAACTGTGATAACTTCAGGGACGCTCCCAGTTATGGGAAGATGACAAACAGTATCTTCCAGTTTTAGCAATAATATTTTAGAACTTTAATCAAGTTAGAAAAATTTTGCTAAAAAGGGGGATTATGTCAGAGACATTGCCTTGATGGGGAGGAAATGGTTAATTTTTCTTTTAAACAAAATTCTCTGAAAGTCTGTTTTTAAGATGTGTGTAATGATCTCATGTTATAACAATTACTTCATTTTAGAGACAAAAGGGGCCTTTCTTTACCTAGATGGGAACGAAATAGCTATGTGAGTGTTAGGGTTATTAATGACGTTGTCCTACGCAATAAGGTATAAAAAAAGGTTTATTACCTTATGAGAAAATCTCAATGTCTGGGAAGAAGATATACTCACATGTGAGGAAGTCTGATAGGATAACATATTTATATGACGTCTAATGACCTCTTCAATACATCATTGATGACACAAAAATTATCATAGCTAAAAAAATTTTTATGTGGAGTAAGAATGACATCTCCAGGCTAAAAAGCGTTATTACTAGTGCTTGGAATTTTTTTCCATAAAATTATGCATGATGTCGTATGGAAATTAGGGATTAGGAGTATCCAATCAGATAATACTGATGATGTCACTGCATAATGAGATGGATCTCTATCCAATCAGAGGAGATTCTGATAAGGGTAATTTTACATTATAAATATGTAAGTTTTGAGATAGAAGGGCTTTTTCCTCTTGGTTCCTGGCTCTTCAATTCCTACTATATACCTGGCTGCCTGCTAAAGAAATCCTAAGAAATCCACACTTATTGGACTGGTAACTATATAACTTTCCTTATTTAAATTCTGCTAAATTCAGAATCAAATATACATTTTTTCTATATTTGAAGAAACTTAATTTTTCTTATAATTTGTCTTAACTGGACTGACCAACCATTTGGGATCAATTATAATAAGCTATATTAGCTGTAGTTATTCTGAATTAAGCGGAATTCATTAATTTATTGGTAAATTGTTATATTTTGCCATATAAGTGTAATATAGTTAAATATCTTGGTTTATATATTAGTTAAGATAATTCTTGGTATTTCTAGAATAATATATTGTGTTTCTGGAAAGGTTATAATAGCTAATATTGATCTGAAGAATTCTTTGAATTTATTTATTAACCCTTTAACTGCTATTTGTCTATTTAATTTTAGGAGTTTCTTTGGATTTCTGTGTGTGTGTTTTGGGTCTAAATTTTTGTACAGTGAGAAGTTTATTTAAACCTCACACTAGACAAAAGAAGTCACCGTCTTGGGTGTGGCATCATATATTTCTAAGTGGATTAACCCTTGGAGTACCCTATAGGTTTTACATAGGATTGCTATGGTCATGTGTATGATATATGTTGCATGAAGTTTATACAGTTTTGGGGCAGAGGTATTCATATATGCTGCTGACAACTGTATTTTAATTAATTGTAAGGATCAATTATCCTTTTCTATGCTGCTGAGTTCAATTATTTTTATTTAATATCTCTGAATATACCTATGTATGGTTAACGCTTTAATTGCTGGTAATGCTAATGTTGATAATTGTGGTTTGAAGTTATTGTATATTTATTGTAATTGCTTTTCACTCATTTATATTATTGTTCTTTACACTTTATATATATTTTACTTAAATTATATTTATTTTTGCACAAATATGCGGGATTGATTATTTTAATCAATTTGTTACTGTGAAGTAGCGTGTCAATACCTAATATAGTGTAAAGTTCTCAAATGTAATTATATCTATTTATGTGAAGATATCCAACCTAATTGGTTCTCCTGTTAGAGGTTAATCTTGGATACCTTCTACAGTTTATATGCTCTCCTCTGTTGAGAGTTTCTTGCATCAGATGTGGCCTGGACACCCTCTCACCCTCTTTTCTCCCCTTCCCCTCAGCTTCCTCTCTCTCCGCCTGATCTACCCTGCTCTTTTTTTCTCCAGTTCCTCTCTCTTCAACCTGCTTGTTTTGCTTTTACTGTGGAGTACAGCTTTAGACTCTAACTCAGAGAAGTGAACGCATGGTACTTACCTAATAAGTCATTATGATACTGTTAGGGATCAGGAACCAGACAGACACAAAAATGTAAAATGCAAAACACCTTTATTAAAGTGACAAAAACAGAATTGTGATCCAGAAGCATAAACCAAAAGACAAGCCAGGGTCAGGAACCAAGACAGGTACGTAGACAAGCCAGAGTCAGAAACACAGAAGTCCATGATGTCAGGAACAAGTCAGGATTCAGAAGGATCATCAGAGGAAGCCAGGACATACACAAACATGAGCACAGGAGAATCCACAGCAGCAACAAACACAAGGACAATCTGGAAGCGAGCCAGGCTGCTTTAAATACCCTGGGAGGGTTGGCGGATAATAGTCAGGTGAAAAATCACAGAGAGATCAGCTGACTCAACCTGATCCAGGAAAGGGAAGGCAGCAGCAATGGATAGCAGAGCTCTTAGATTAGCTCAGACAGCAGAATCAAGCAGCAGAGTTAGAGCAGCTCAGCAAAACCTTGACAGATACATCATGGAACCAGTGCCTTTTCCTGTTCGTACACTACAGCTCCTCTAGGCACATCCCTCCTGTGGATGTGGTGGTATATGAGAACATTTCAAAAAATGTTGTATCTGTTACGGGTGTCTTTTATTTTGACGAGTTCATTATAGCATCGATCTATTTGTTACCAAATGATGTTTGTCCTGTATCATCATTCAGTGTAATCTGTGAACTTATTTTAATAAAATGTTTTAAATTAAAAAAAAAATTATATGGTATCCGTGTGCCATCTTCGGAAAAAACAGAAGTATTGTTATATGGGTCCCAAAAACCTAACTACTTTATCTTTGGGTTTGACCAGAGAGTCCAGAAAATTTAGTCTGACATCATATGCTAATGATCAGGCCACTCATCCTATTAGAGGGGGTCGGTTGTGACTTTGATAAGAGAATCCTTACTTTATAAGGGGCTAAATGTCTAAGTAAGTTTTTTTTGTTGCTGACTTTCTTGAGCTACCATCTGACCATGCCAGAAAATTCCAGGAGATACACCTTGATTGCCTGGTAATTGTATATATTTTTTACTATTAATACTGTATAGCCCTACAAATTATATATATTTCCTCTATATTTGAGGAAAAATAATTTTATAATGATTTTGCTAGATATAGACCTGGCCAGTTATATAAAATAAATTATTATAATAAGCTATATTGGCTGTAGTTTATTCTGGGAACTAAACAGAATTAATTAGCAAATGTATCCAGATAATTGCAAGATAGTTTGATAGCAGCTAGATCAATATAGAGATATATTAGTTAAATCTTAGTATTCATACCTATAGAATCATATATTTGTGTTACTGAAAAGGTAATTAAGCTTAGATTTGATCTGGTGAATTATCTGATTAACCCTTAGTCTGCTATCAGTAAAGTTTTTCCATTTGTTTATATCTTGGTGTGTGTTTCAGAAAATGTCTTTGTTACATGTGTGCTTGGGCCTAAACTTTGGTACAGTTGAGAAAGTCTCACTGGACAAAAGAATCTGCCATCTTGGGTGGGGCAACCATATAACCTATAATCAATGGATTGACCCTTGGAGTGCTGTAAGGTGTAACAAATAGGATTGCTATTGTCATTTTTATAGTATATGTTGCATAAAATGTATTATTTTTATCTTTACTTTCTAGACATGTATTATTAGATTTATTTCTGAGTATATTCTTGGTTTAATCTATTATTGACAATAAGATGTATGCAAATGATATATTTTATCCAGAAGGAATGCAATATTGAAAACAGTAGATAAATAGTTAAATTCTATTTAATTAAATCTGTGACTTTCCATATTCTAGATAAGTTCCTAAATTTTAATATATATTTTGTCGAACCAATTATGTTGAAGGTATCCAAAGGGTTAAAACAAGAGAACCAATCAGGTTGGATATCTTCACATAAATAAATGACAATATCAAATAATTTTGAGAACTTTACACTATGTTAGGTACTGACACGCTACTTCACAGTAAAGAATTGATTAAAATAATCAATCCCGCATATTTGTGTAAAAATGTATATAATTTATTAAATACAATATACTATATATAAAGTGTAAACAACGATATAAATGAGTGATCAGCAATTACAATAGATATATAGTAACTCAAACCACAATTATCACCATTAGGATTACCAGCAATTAAAGGGTTAACCACACATAGGTATATTCAGAGGTATTAGATAACAGTAATTGCACTCAGCAGCATAGGAAAGGATAATTGCTCCTTACAATTAATAAAATACAGTTGGCAGCAGTGTATATGAATACCTCTGCCCCAGAAACTGTATAAACTATGCTAATTGAGTTTTAAGGTATGTTGTCAGGTGAATCAACTTTAATATGAAGCCAGGTCCTCTGACATTTTTTCTTGTACCATATGCAATAGCAAAATTTTACAGAAACTAACTGGAATAAAATCCCAGATATAGATCACTATAATTTAATTATGTACTGATTTCAAATATTGCATACCTTCTGAATAAAACATATGAATTGCATTTAATATAGTGAATAATAGATTATACCAAGAATAGACTTAGAATCAAATCTAATATAGGTCTAGACAGTATACCAACTTCATGCAACATATATCATAAAGATGACTATAGCAATCCTATGTAAAACCTATAGGGTACTTCAAGGGTTAATCCATTAAGATAGGATGCTACATCCAAGGTGGCAGCTTCTTTTGTCTAGTGAGAGTTTAAAGGAAACTTTCACTTTACAAAAGTTAGGCCTAGTACATGCATAAAGAAATCTAGAAGGTACTCCAAGGGTTAGTCCACTATAAGGATGGGATACCACACCCAAGATGACAGCTTCTTTTGTCAAGTGAAAGTTTAAAAGAAACTTTCACTTTACAAAAGTTTTAGACCCAAAACACACACAAAGAAATCAAAAGAAACACCTCAAAGTAAATAGACAAACAGCAGTTAAAGGGTTAATAAATGAATTCAAATAATTCCCCATATCAAATATTAGTTATTATAACTTTCCAGAAACACAATATATTATTCTAGAAATACCAATAATTATCTTAACTAATATATAAACCAAGCTATTTAACTATATTACACTTATCTGGCAAAATATAACAATTTACCAATAATAAATAAATTCTGCTTAATTTCAGCGTTTCTATAGCTAATATAGCTTATTATAATTGATCCCAAATGGTTGGCCAGTCCAATTAAGACAAATTATAAGAAAATTAAGTTTCTTCAAATATAGAATAAATAAATATTTGATTCTGAGTTTTCATAATTTAAATAAGGAAAGATATATAGTTACCAGTTCAAGTGTTTCTTAGGATCTCCCTATCAGTCAGCCAGGAACCACAGGAAAGGAAAAACCAGCCAAGACCCAAGAGGGAGAGACCCCTTTTCTCTCTAAACTTGCATATTTATAATATGAAATTCCTCTTATCAAAATCTGCTCTGATTGGTTAAAGAGCCATCTCATTATACAGTGACATCAGAATAAATTATGGAAAAATTCCAAAGCATTAGTAATAACACCATGTAATCTATAGATGGCACCATTACTCTACATTAAGATTTTACATATGACACATGAATCTGTGTTTTTTCCTCAGTTAGGGGGTTCACCGGGTCAACATATTTCTTGTAAACGTTATACTATCTAGACTTTCCCATATGGGAGTATATCTTCCTTTAGACTTGGTGTCTAGCACCTAATCGTATATCTCCATAACTGACATTCAGTTATTTTCACCCCCTACCTTGAATCAAAGGGCCATTGTTTTAACATGAGATCATTTACACATATCTTAAAACAGAATTTTAGAGAATTTGGTTTGAAAGAAAAATTAACCATTTCCTCCCCATCATGGCAATGTCTCTGACAATTTTTTTTTTTTTTTTTTTTTTTTATAAAACTTTATTGAAAAAAAATTGGAAACATGTACAAAGGGAGTACAGAGCCAATAGGCAAAGCATATACAATTCAGAGAAATAATACATAAAAATGTATTGAAAAAAGAAAAGGCAATACATATAGCTATTAAAGTGCACTCTACCATGTAAGAATTTACAGAGATTAAAATTACAAAAAGCAAGAACAGGCAATGATAGAGGACAACATAGGATGATTGACCAGTTATAACTTAAAAGAGATATAAGAGAAAATGTGTTGATGACTCCCTATTCATTCAAGTATTATTAGATATGTGGGGGGAGATGTGGAGGAGAGAGAGTAGTAAAAGAGAGCAAGGAAACAGAAGAGCAATGAAGAAGGGGAGTCATAGAAGAGTGGGAAGGGAAAAGAAATATAGAAGAGGGGAAAGGAAAAGGGCGAGAGGCGGTATGGTAATCTCACGTGGTTACACAGAATTTAGAAGATAGGATATTATTGGGAGTCGCTGAACTAGTTAGTAAAAACTTGAGATCTGATGTCCAAACGTGATAGCACTCATCCTGAGGGTGTAGGATTAGAGGTAGGGCTGGAGCCGAAGGATGTATGATAGGAGATCCATTTAGACCAGACCTCTTCGAAGTGCGGCAAAGAATTAGAAGTTATATCATGACACCTTTCCATATTCATGAGTTGTACAATCTTGGAGCGCCATAAATCCAGGGAAGGTGTCTGTTGTGTTTTCCAAAAAGCGGGAATCAGTGCCT
Organism: Rhinophrynus dorsalis; assembly: GCA_037306005.1. Taxonomy (NCBI): domain Eukaryota; kingdom Metazoa; phylum Chordata; class Amphibia; order Anura; family Rhinophrynidae; genus Rhinophrynus; species Rhinophrynus dorsalis. The sequence goes on from CM074719.1 coordinate 513,707,116, forward strand.
TAGCACCGTCCAGTAGATGGCATAATAGTACTTTATCAGACCCAGAGATGAGTGGTACCACATGAGGAAGTAAAAAGAGGATACATAACTTGAAATCGCACGGTAAGTTCATACCCAAAATGAGATTGACTTCATATAGGATAAGTTTCCAGTAGTGTGATATTTTAGGGCAGGACCACCAAATATGAGCTGTGGAGCCAATATGTGAGAGGCATCTCCAGCATAAGGGGGAGCAGTCAAGTGAGAACCTAGATAACTTAAGAGGGGTTCTATACCAACCGGTCCAGGTTTTATAATTCAGTTCCCTGGCTTGCATGTTCCTAGATAGTTTGCCATTATTTCGAAAAATGTGCTGCCAGGTAGATAAAGGTAAAGAGAACTGAAGATCTCCTTCCCAGTCCCTTAAGAAATAAGGTTTCGACTCTGAAGTGGGACGACGGAGTATAGTATAACAAAAAGAAAGTGGCCGTAGAGTTGGGGAGGGGGAGAGAAGTTGCGATTCAAAGGCGGACAGCTCCCTATGGGTATATCCATTCTTAATTTGTTGAGATATCCAGTGATTAATTTGTAAAGTCAACCACCAAGCTGGTTCAGCGGGATGGAGTATCCGCTGAACTTCGTCTAGAGATGGAGGTATAGATCCTCTAACAAAGTTGAATAATAAATCCCCACCTGAGTCCTTCAATCTGGCTAATTTAGCATTATTAAGACCCACAGGAAAGTCAGGGTTCTCTAGAACCGAAAGAATCGGAGAGGGGAATGGCGCTAGGTCAGATCTAGAGGCAATCAGGGGCTGTAATGCGAGAAAGGGGAGGAGAAAGGGATGAGACCGACAGTGGTGAGGTGTATGTTTCATAGGTATCAAAAGTAACTCTCTGACAATTTTGATATGGTACAAGGAAATTGCTATAAGACCTGTGTTTAACCCCTTAAGGACCGAGAAAGTCTGAGGTCGTTTTCCCTTAAGGACCGGAGCAATTCTGACCTTTTTGACTATAACTTTGTTCAACAGTGTTTTCCCTCTAAGTCTTTTATTCCACCCCCATAAATTATATTCTGTTTTTTTAAGAACAAATAGGGCTTTCTTTTGATACCCCACATATATGGATAACCCACCATTTACTTTATGAAAATTGAAAAAAACGTAAAAAAAAAAAAAAGTAAAAAAACACCATTTTTTATTTTTCTCTTGGGCTCAATTGGCCACAAAGGGTTACATTTTTATGGAGACGGCATGAAAAGTATGACCGGTCAGTCATACCTACAAAACGCACAGTTTAAAGTGGCCACTGTCCCCCCTGGGTGAAAATCCCCATGTCCCTTTTTCCCACCCTATTTTGACACTTTTTTATCCCTGACATTTGGTGGTGTATATAAGTGTATTACATGGCTCCACAACAATCACACTTGCAATATTGTTTAATTATATGTTTTTTTTTTAATAAAAAAAATTTTTCTAAAAAAAAAAAAGTGTGTTGTGTTTAAAAAAAAAAAAAAAAAAAAGTATATAATTGCAGGTCAAAAATTGACCTGCATTTAGCCAGCCTCCTGCACCAGCAGTGAAGTGGTTAATACCCCCAGCTGCTGTATTTTTTTTACCACTAGGTGTCTCCTCTCTACTTCTCTCTCCCTTATTTTGATAGCAAGGGAGACAGACGTAGACGAGAGACTCAGAGTCAGAATGCTTTGCATGTTGCCTCTGTTTTTCAGAATGCCGGTACATGTGATCGCTGTTACGGCGATCACATGAACTGGCACAAGGAAGAAGGGCTGAGACTGAATGCCCCGGTCTCGGAGCGCTTAGTCTCAGCCTGGAATTAATGATAGCAGCGTGCACGGAGGCACACTGCTATCATTTAAGCCTTGACTGACCTGGACCGTCATGGGTCCTTAAGGGGATAGCAACCCATGACGGTCCAGGACCGTCATGGGTCCTTAAGGGGTTAAAGTTATAACCAGTTCACATAACAAAATCCCTTAGACCTTAATTAGCATAGTTTATACAGGTTTTGGGGCAGGTAGTTATATATACGGCAGCCAACTGTATTATAATTAATTGTAAGGGTCAATTAACCCTTTCTATGCTGCTATGTTCAAATATTGCTAACAAATACCTACCACCTGTGTAATGTTTAATCCTGTTTATGCTGGGTAATACTATTTTCTGATATTGGTTATTGATTTCTTTTATTATTAAAAGAAACATATTTGAGTCATTTGGTGTTCACTTATATCATTCTGATTATATATAGTATATTTTTACTTAACTGATATATATTTTTGCACAAATATGCATAATTAATTATTTTAATCAATCCTTTACTGTGAAGTAGAGTGTCAGTACCTGGTTTGTGTAAAGTTCTCAAATTAATTTACATTATTTTATCTATTTATGAGAAGATATACAACATAATTGGATCTTCTGTTAATCCTTTACTGTATATCCTCAACAAAATTAATTCAAGGTCAGTACAAAGAACCATCCAGTTGAATTATTTGCACAAAGAGCTGAGCTAAGAAAGAGAGGTCATCCATTAAGACTAGCTCAACTGAAACAAAAGCAGGAATTTTTTACAGTAAGGGCTGTAAAGCTATGGAATTCTTTGTCACGTGATGTTGTACTTGCAGATAATGTAACTGCTTTCAAAAAAGCAGTGGATGCACAGAGCAATATTGAAAATTATGATAGATGACTTCAATGCAGATAGGTTATTAATCCAGGGAACTCCTTACTGCCATTTGGAGTCAGGAAGGAATTTTTTTACCCACTTGGGGCTAAATTGGAAATGGCTTCAGGGTTTGTTTGTTTTTTTTTGCCTTCCTCTGGATCAACAGGTGTGTTTTGGCATGGGCTGGACTTGATGGAAGCATGTCTTTTTTCAGCTTCGTCAACTACGTTACTATGTTATCCTTTTTTCTCTATCATCCAATATGGAACACAAATACCATGGAGATATGCCAACAGTAGGCTCCGAGAGGTGGGAAGAAGGAGAAAGGACCTCACGTCTGTCCCCATGGTACTGGAGTTCCCTAGGACTATCCAGATTTGGAACATCCCAAACCAAACTAAGTGTCAACAGACACTGAAAAAGTAGTACAGCACACAAAAAAACAGAGCAAACCGGGCTCAAACAGATGAACAATTGTGAGGCACAGAAAAAGAGAGATCCTTAGACAGCAGAACTGCCTGAAGGACATTCCTGCTGAAGCCAGACCTTCCACAGGATAGTGTTTTGCAAAGGTTTGCAAGGAGGATCAAGTCGTTACCTTGCACACCTGCTCAGCTGAGGCCTGATTCTTGTAGGCCCAGGAGGCCCCAACAGACCTAGTGGAATATGCTGTAACACTGAAGGGAACATGTTTCTTCCAGAGTTTGTATGACCTGTGAATGGTAGACTTAATCCAAGAGGCAATAGTGGCCTTGGAGGCAGCCTGACCTGCCCTGGGACCATCAGGAATGATAAAAAGAAGGCACATCAATTTCCTGATCGATGTGGAACTGTCACGGTTTGTTAAGACTCTCAGACACAGAGTTAGGTAAAAAATCAACTTTATTGAAAAGTTAATGCAACCCCTTAGGGGAATATACACGTACACACATATATTTTTATTAGAATAGAATTGCAATGCAAACAGAGTAATATTGGCTCTACCGGTCCTGCCAAATTACCAGGCAGGACAGCCAGGGAACTGGAACTTAAGAGGAGGCTTTACCGGCCTTGCCAATACCGGGTAAGGCAACCCACGAAAACAGGACTGGTTCTACCGGCCTTACCATATACCGGGCAAGGCAGCCAATTAACAGGGAATGCGCAGGCTCTACCGGCCTTGCCAATAACAGGTAAGGCAACCCAGGGAAACAGGACTGGTTCTACCGGCCTTACCATATACCGGCCAAGGCAGCCAATTGACAGGAGAATAAACAGGCTCTACCGGCCTCGCCAATACTGGGTAAGGCAACCCCAAGAAACGGAAGAGGTTCTACTGGCCTTACCGTATACCGGGCAAGGCAGCCCATAGACTAAAGGAATGCCAAACGTTCAGTATAGTGACTGATAGGAGATAACAAATGACCGAAAGAGACTAGATCAGTAACTAAGCCACCAGCAATAGTATAGAGAGGATGTGAAGCTAGCAATGCTTTCCCAGATGGAACAACATACACATAGAGCAGTCAGGGGTGAATGGAGCGAACCAGTACCCTGTACGTGGAACGCTGTAATACTGGTACAGCCGGGTGGCTGGTGGAGCGAACCAGTACCCTGTATGTGGAAAGCAAATTATATAGATACTGCCGGATGGCTTATGGAGCGAACCAGTACCCTGTACGTGGGACGCTATACACAGAGACAGCCGGTTGGCTTGAGGAGCGAACCAGTACCCAGTACATGGAACGCTATGCACCAGAAACAGCCGGATGGCTTGAGGAGCGAACTAGTGCCCTGTATGTGGAATGCTTACACATGAGACAGCCGGGTGGCTTGAGTACTGAAACAGCCTGAAGGTTTGGGGAGCGAACCAGTACCCTGTACGTAGAACGCTTTACACATGGGACAGCCGGGTAGCTTGAGCACTGAAACAGCCGGATGGCTTCAGGGGCGAACCAGTACCCTGTACGTGGAACGCTTTACACATGAGACAGCCGGGTGGCTTGAGCACTGAAACAGCCAGATGGCTTGAGGAGCGAACCAGTACCCTGTACGTGGAACGCTTTACATATGAGACAGCCGGATGGCTTGAGGAGCGAACCAGTACCCTGTACGTGGAACGCTTTACACATGAGACAGCCGGGTGGCTTGAGCACTGAAACAGCCGGATGGCTTGAGGAGCGAACCAGTACCCTGTAAGTGGAACGCTTTACACATGAGACAGCCGGATGGCTTGAGGAGCGAACCAGTACCCTGTACGTGGAACGCTTTACACATGGGACAGCCGGGTGGCTTGAGCACTGAAACAGCCGGATGGCTTGAGGAGCGAACCAGTACCCTGTAAGTGGAACGCTTTACACATCAGACAGCCGGATGGCGTGAGGAGTGAACCAGTACCCTGTACATGGAACGCTATACCCATGAGACAGACGGGTGGATTGAGTCTCTCGAAAGATAGCTGGCAAGATAACAATGTCGCCAAAGCGACTCAGGAACGTCTTGAAGGTGAACAGGACTGGACAGGAACCAGCGGAAGGAAGCAGGAACCCGCAGGCAGACGGTCTACCGGAATCAGGACGCCGGTGGAGACTGAAGCGGAGGCTCAACCGGATCAAACGTCAGTGGGAACTCTCGAACTGGAAACACTGGAACGGGTAGACACTGGTCACAGGAATACAGCAAAGGCCCAGGATACTCAGGAACAGTGAAAATCACAACAGCATAGAGACAACACGAAAGGGCAACCAAAGGGTGCCCAGGCTATGTTTAAATAGGCAATACGGGGTGGGCTGAAGACAGCCAGCCAATGGAGAGCCCCCTACTGGAGACAGACATAAAAAGAGAGCAATCACGGGCACCGTGATAGTACCCCCCTCTCAAAGACCCCTTCTCCCAGAAGAGGGTCTAGGTTTCTGAGGGTATTTGGAATTAAAAATATGCAGTAATTTGGGCGCATGAAGGTCCTTGCTGTCCACCCAAGATCGTTCCTCCGGACCATAGCCTTTCCAATGCACCAAATACTGCACCTTTCCTCTAAGTCTGCGGGAATCTATGATACTCTGAACTTCGTACTCCTCCTGACCCTCCACTTCAATCGGTCCTGGCACCACCGGGTTGGTAGTATAGCGATTTGCATACAAGAGGTTTAAGGAGAGACATGGAAGACATTATGAATACGCATGGACGCAGGGATGTCCAATGCATACGATACTGAATTGATTCTGCGAATGACTCTGTAAGGACCAATGAACCGGGGTGCCAACTCGTTGGATGGAACTTGCAGCTTAAGGTTCCTGGAGGACAGCCACACTCTATCCCCAACCTGAAAGGACACCGCTGGCAACCTTCTGCGATTAGCATGACGTTGATGTCGTTGAAATGACTGACCCAATGCCCTCTGCACCTGTGCCCATGTGGAGCGGAGCTGCTCGATATGCTCATCCAGAGCTGGAATTTGTTGTGCCTGAAAGGAATCTGGGAGCAGACAGGGTTGGAACCCATAATTGATCAAAAACGGAGAACTCCCTACTGACGAGTTAACTGCACAATTCCTGGCGAACTCTGTCCAGGGCAACAGGTCGGCCCAATTGTCATGATGGTCAGTAATAAAACAGCGTAAAAACTGTTCCAAGCCTTGATTAGCACGCTCAGCGGCCCCATTGGTCTGGGGATGGTAGGCGGAGGAAAAAGATAACTGTATGCCCATTTGTTTGCAAAATGCCCTCCAAAACCTGGACACGAACTGGCTCCCCCGATCGGACACCAGCACTCTGGGTACACCATGCAACCGGAATACCTCTTTAGCAAAAACCACCGCCAATTCTCTAGCAGAGGGAAGGCCACCGAGAGGCACAAAGTGAGCCATTTTAGAGAACCTGTCCACTATCATGAGTATGAAGGAATACCCTCTAGACACTGGTAATTCTCCCATAAAGTCGATGGAAACGTGAGACCAAGGGCGTTCGCCATTGGGTACCGGCTGGAGTAAACCCACAGGGAGGTGTCTAGGGGTCTTAGCACGGGCACAAGTGGCACAGGCATTAGTAAAATCAGCACAATCTGCCCGCATGGAAGGCCACCAAAAAACTTGCGAGAGGGACCATAACAATTGGTCTCTGCCAATATGTCCTGCAGCCTCAGAGGAATGGTATGTCTCTAGTAACTGTGTGCGAAATGGCACATCAACAAAACACTTGCCCATCGGGGTTTCAGAAGGGGTGGAGGCTTGGGAGGCCAAGATTTCATCCCCTAATAGTGAAGTGATACTTTTGCGTATAGTAGCCAAAATTTGATCAGGCTGAATAATAGGTGCTGGTACCTCGTCTCTATCATTCTCAGCCTCAAATTGTCTTGACAATGCGTCAGCCCTGATATTCTTTGACCCAGGTAAATATGATACAATGAAGTTGAATCAAGACAAGAATAGTGCCCACCTAGCCTGGCCTGGGGATAACCTCTTAGCCTCAGAGAGATAAATTAAGTTCTTGTGATCGGTCAGCATTAAGACAGGGTTCTTGGTACCCTCAAGTAGGTGACCCCATTCCTTAAGTGCCAGAATAATGGCTAGCAGTTCTCTGTCACCAATCTCATAATTGCTTTGTGCCCCGGTCAACTTTTTTGAGAAAAACCCACAAGGTCTGAGAGTTCCTCCCTTAATGGGGCGCTGAGAAAGCACTGCTCCAACCCCCAATGTCTGAGGCGTCCACCTCCAAAGTGAATGGAAGCAATGGATTGGGGTGAGATAATACAGGAGCGTTAATGAAGGCAGATTTCAATTTCTCAAAGGCCTCCTCCGCAGCTACTGGCCATAGGGAGGGATTGGCACCCTTATGCGTAAGGTCAGTCAAAGGTTTTACCAATGACGAGAAGTTCTTAATAAATTTCCTGTAATAATTAGCGAAGCCCAGAAATCGTTGAATGGCCTTCAAGCTCTTGGGGCGTGGCCATTGTAATACTGCCGTTAATTTTTCCTTGTCCATGGCAATGCCTTCTTTGCCAATTATAAAACCCAGGAATGGTACACTAGTTCTGTGAAATTCACACTTTTCGAGTTTACAATATAGTTTATTTTTCCGTAGGCGGAGCAACACCTCAGACACGTCCTTGACATGTTGTGACATATTCTCAGAATGAATGAGAATGTCGTCGAGATAGACAACAACACAAAACTGCAACATGTCTCTCAGAATGTCGTTGATGAACTCTTGGAATACAGCGGGTGCGTTACAAAGACCAAATGGCATGACCAGGTACTCGTAATGGCCAGTTCTTGTATTAAAGTCGGTTTTCCACTCATCACCAGCCCTGATCCGAATTAAATTATATGCAGCCCGTAGGTCCAACTTGGTGAAAATAGAAGAACCTTTAAGTCTGTCAAATAGCTCGGTGATGAGTGGTATAGGATAGGCATTCTTAGATATTAGCTTATTTAAGCCCCGGTAGTCAATGCAAGGTCTCAGCTCACCATTCTTCTTTTTTACAAAGAAAAATCCAGCCCCAGCCGGAGAGGTGGATTTCCTTATGATGCCTCTTTCAAGGGCATCAGTGATATAGTCTTCCATAGCTTGGTTTTCCTCACAGGATAATGGATACGTGCGTCCCCTAGGGGGCACTGCCCCAGAAGGCAATTCAATACAACAGTCATAAGATCTGTACTAGGGTAGGGTGCCAGCCTCTCCCTTAGAGAATACATCGCTAAACTGTTGGTATTCTTCTGGCAGGGCAGAAGATGTACACAAGAGCTTAACTGGCTGGGTTACGCAATGTTCCATGCAAGACTGAGACCAGGTGGATATTTCACATTTTTTCCAATCAAACTGTGGGTTATGCAACTGTAACCAGGGAAACCCCAGGATCACTGCGTGATGAGGGGAGTTGATAAGCTGGAACTGCTGTTCCTCTTTGTGGAGAGCCCCAATAGACATAGACAAAGGCATAGTTTCGAAAATCACCTGAGCAGGTTCCAGGTGTCTACCGTCAATTGCTTCAACAGAGCGTTGTGCCCAAGAAAGTACCACCTGTAGGGTGGGTTTCAGTATACCACATTCTGGGGACGCCTGAACACCACCTAGGGCCTGTCCCCCAAGGTACCCTAGGTGTGTTCGTTTCCGGGATGTACAGGACAAGATCTTAGTAGGTGCCCATCTTTGCCACAGTATAAGCATAACCCATGTTTTCTGTGATGTGTCCTCTCCTCCTTGGTCAGCCTGGTGAAACCCAGCTGCATAGGTTCAGTTGGTTCTCAAGATGGATCAATCTGCTTGGAAACCAAGGGAGGGATGGGTGGGCAAAAAGTACTACTAGTCCCCATACTCTTATGCCGCGACCTGCGGTCTTTGGCCATTAGCCTTTCACGAATCTGTGTGTCAATTAGAATGACAAATTCAATATAGTCATCGAGATCAATGGGCAATTCTTTCGCAGCGATCTCGTCTTTAATTTGGTCACTTAGACCTTGAGCAAAAGCTGCCAATAATGCTTCATTGTTCCAACCTACCTCTGCTGCCAAGGTGCGAAATTCAATGGCGGAATCACACACCGTACACCTGCCCTGTTGTATTTCCATAAGGTGCTTAGCAGTAGAGGTGGTTCTACCAGGAGGCTCGAACACTCTCCGAAAGGACTGCACAAATTCTCTGAAACTCCTTGTGCAAAGTTTTGCATTTTCCCATAATGGGTTTGCCCATGCCAGTGTTCTGCCGGTCAGCAGGGATATCATAAAACCAACTTTACTACGGTCACTGGGAAAGGCCTGGGCCGTCAATTCCATAAATATTTCCAGTTGGTTAATAAATCCTCTGCAAAGGTTAGGGTCACCATTATATCTGAGTGGCAAAGGGGTGGAGGCAGTTAACCCCTTGACTGCAGTCCCTGAGGGTATGGTAACGTTCTCAGGTGTCTGTCTGGAAGAGACCACGGGACTAATGCCAGTCTTTTCAGAGAGAACCGTGCGTTCAAGTATAGTTTGGATCGCTACCGCTAGCTGATCCAATCGTTGCTCATGTGCATCCATTCTCCAATGGATGTTTTGCGTATTACCCTCACTCTTGCTTTCTGAGGTCATGGCCCTTTCATAATGTCACGGTTTGTTAAGACTCTCAGACACAGAGTTAGGTAAAAAATCAACTTTATTGAAAAGTTAATGCAACCCCTTAGGGGAATATACACGTACACAGGGGCACCGTGATAGGAACAGAGAGACCACCTTAGGATGAAATTCCTGAGATGTTCAAAGAACAGCTTTATCCTTGTGAAAAACTAGGAAAGGCGGCTTGCGCGACAAAGCCTGCAACTCGTCAACCTCTACGGACTGAGACCACAACCAAAAGAAAGGCCATCTTCCATGTCAACACAAATGAATGGTAGCAAGGGACTCAAAGCAATGTCTCTGCATAACTCCCAGCATCAAATTAAGGTCCCCTGGATGTTTGGGAGCCTTGACATCAGAGAAAGCATGAGTGACACCTTGAATGAACGTCTTGACATCAGGCAGGATGGCAACACAGTTCTGGAAAAACACAAAGAACAGAAATCGGAATCTACAAGGCACTCAAGCTGAGCCCTTTGTTCTCACCATCCTGAAGAAAAAACAACCACTGGAAGGTCAAAGTCCTGTGAAGACACACACCAAGAATGAAAAATAGACCAAACCCTGTGGTAGGCCATAGAGGAAACAGGCTTCCTGGCATGATTCTTCACAGAAATGACCTGAGGAGAGAAGCCCTTTCTCCTCAAGATGTGGGCTTCTACATCCATGCATTGAAAGCCAGCTTCTCAACGCCCTCTTTCCAAAGGTAGTCCTAATGGAGGAGGTCTAGTCTGGGTGGCAGTGGAAATGGATCTTGACTGGAAAGACTCACCAGTTCCACATACCATGCCCTCTTGGTCCAATAAGGAGTGACCAGAATCACAGTTGCACAGTCCATCCTTATCTTCCTGATTACCCTGGGAATGGTGGGAATCGGAGGAAAGACATAAGCAAGGTGGAATTGCCATCACGTCTGTGGTGAAGGCCAGAGGATCCCCCCAACAGGAGCAAAACACTATAACCTTCTTGTTGTCCCTTTTGGCTATTAGGTCTATCTGTGGCAGTCTCCACTGTTGCACAGTCAGGTTGAACACTTCCAGATTGAGGTCCCACTTTCCCAGATCCACACTTCGGTGACTGTCAGAACGTTTTCTACCCGTGGAATGTGAATGACAGATTTGGCCGAAATGTGGGCTTCTTCCCAACCTAGAATGTACAACTCGTACCAAGCAGTGGCTATTCAAGTGCCCACCTGACGGTTGATGTAAGCCATGGCTGAGGTGTTGTCCGATTAGACTCATTCGGAGAGGTCCAGTACACCAGAGCAGGGCGGATCCACCATGAGCTCCAGAACATTGGTGACAGAAGAGGCCCCTCCACAGTCCACCCGCCCTGGATCCCTAAGTAACCCAGTACAGCACCCCAGCTGCTCAAGCTGGCACACGTCTTGATCATAGTCTATTCTGGGCTCACAAACGGCTTTCCCCAGGTCCAGTTTGTGCTGTTACCAACCACCACTGCAGATCCCATCTGGCTTCTGGAGGGAGAGCTGACGATTCAGGAGATCCAGGTTCCCATGCCACGTCTGGATGACAAATCTCTGGAGCTCACTGGTGTACATCTGAGAATAAGGTACTGCTTCTAGGGTCGACACTAGGCAACCCAGAACCCTCATGTACTCCATGACCAAGGCTGAGGGCCACTCAGGAGCTTGGGACACATTGTTCATTATCTGCATGGTCTTGTTCTCCTGCAAAAAGACCTTCCCCAGGTGAGTGTCGAACCTCATGCCTAGAAACACCAGCTCTGGGATGCCACTGGAAAGAACTCGAGATGTTCAGAATCCACCCATGGTGGACCAGTAGTTGAGCAAATTCTTGGACCTGCCAAGTCAAAAGTTCCTCCAAAGGAGCTGTGATCTTCCAGATAAGGGGTCATATGAATGACCTGGGTGTGAATGAAGGGTGACAAGGCCCACCTGAGTCTGGTAAACACAAGAGTAGTTGAAGCCAGGCCAAAAGGCAGAGGTGAACTGGTAGTGCTCCAAGTCAAAGGCAAAACACAGACATTGTCCGGGTGGATCAGGATTTGTAGGTACGCATCCTGACTGTCTACAGATGCCAGATCCTCTCCTGGGCACATTGCTGCAGTGACAGAGCGCAAGGACTCCATCTTGAAGAGAGCAGTCTGCATGGGACGGCAGTCACCATCCTTCTTTGAAACCACAAACAGGTTGGAATAGAAATCTGAACCTTGCTCATGGGGCGGTATTGGAACCAGAACCTTCTTGTCCAACAAGAAGTGCACTGCCTCCCGGAACAGCTGCAATTTGCCCGGAGCTGCAGGGACTCTGGACAGGAAAAAGTCAAAAGGAGGAAGGGACTTGAAACCAGTTCTGTACCCTTCTGATATTACCGGAAAACCCATACACACCTATGGGAATCTGCGGACCAGGATTTTGCGAATCATGATGAAGGTGCTCGCTTGGGCTGCCACTGCTGTCTGGGCTTGAAGGGGGGTGCTGGGTAGAGGCCTGCAAAGCTTGTGCCTTTGCGCCTCCATTTAGCTGGGACAAAAAATATGCAGTTTCCTCGCCATAGTAGGGCATTTGGTGGACATCTGAGGTAACAGGGTGCTCTGGCCCCCAGTCACGGATGATCTGCTTCAAACTCTGGTCCAAACAGAAACTTGCCCTGAAAGGGTAAGGAAACCAGTGAGTTATTAGAAAACTGGTCTGCAAACCAAATCTTAAGTCACAATGTGCACGTGCAGTAACAGAGAAAGCAGAGGCTTGGGCAGATGGCCTGACCAATTCAAACAGAGCATCTGAGACATACGAGCCTCCATCAGTTTGCCCAGAAAAGCCAAAACTCCTCCTTGGGAGCATTCGCATGGATAGCTTCCATCATCTGTTCGCCCCAGACCGCAACAGCTCTGTTGACCCATGCAGAGACAAAAATAGCCCTCAACACAGTCCCAGTGGCCGCAAAATTAGACCTGAGGATAGAATCAAGCTTCTTACCCACAACGTCCTGCAGCATCCACCAACTGCAGAGCAATGGACTTGGCTAGCCTGGCAAGTGGGGGTTCCACAGAAGGAGGAGAGTCCCACTGCGCCAAACCTGCCTCAGAGAAAGGGTATAGCTTACAAAATCTCTTACAGACAGACAACCTCTTATCTGGTGACTTCCACTCATCCAGAAGTATCCGGTGCAGAGTTGCGGGTGGAGAGGGCGGAAATACAGTAGAGGATTTCCTACGCTTATGGAAAAGGTCTGTAGAGGATGTACCCTCTTCCAGGGACCTGATGGGTCCTCAAAATAGGCCTGATAAGCCCCTCAGTACAGGGGAGAGGATCACTCTCATAACAGTCCCCACAGGAATAGGAAGAACCCATATCTTCATATTGCTCTTCCTCATGTTCATCCTCAGAACAGTCCTCCTCAGAGGAGGCCCCTATGAGCACAGGCATACTCTGAGCCCTAGGGACCATATATATATATAAAGTGGTAGAGGGCTTCCAGGACTGAAGAGCTCCTTGGATGGAGAGAGGAATTTGGGCCATGGTGGTCAACAATGTCTTAATGTCACGGTTTTTGAAGACTCTCAGACATAAGGTTTGGTAAAATAACTTAACTTTATTAAAAGTTAAAGGCAGTCCCCGTAGGGTAAACATACATAACAATACAACAGTAATATAACATATAATAGGTTCTATCGGCCTTGCCTAAATACCGGGCAAGGCAACCCAAGTGACAGTTTTAATGACAGGCTCTACCGACCTTGCCTATACCGGGTAAGGCAACCGTGAGATGACATATACCGGTTCTACCGGCCTTACCAATACCGGGCAAGGCAGCCCCCACGGAATGCTGAATGTAGGCTCTACCGGCCCTGCCAATACCGGGTAAGGCAACCTTAAAGATGGTGAATTACAAGGTTCTACCAGCCCTGCCAATACCGGGTGAGGCAACCTACAGGATGGTATCATCAAGGTTCTACCGGCCTCACCAATACCGGGCAGGGCAGCCTGAGCGAGTAGACCAGCTGTCAGGTGACTAAGACAGCATAGAGCATAAGTATAGAGGTCTTACTCAGCAGGAGTCTATTGCCAGGGATACTCAGGCAACTACAAGGAAGTGGACAGCGTCTGACCACAGTACTGGATGTTCAGGAGCAAACCAACGTCCGCACGTTGGGACTAATGGTAATAGCGCCACCAGGTTTAATGGAGAAAACCAGCGACCACACACTGGAACCAACAATGTATATCGCAACCAGGTTTAGTGGAGCAAACCAGCGTCCGCACTCTGGAGCCAATAATGTATCTCGCAACCAGCTTAGTGGAGTAAACCAGCGTCCGCACGCTGGGACCAACAATGTATATAGCAAACAGGTTTAGTGGAGTAAACCAGCGTCCGCACGCTGGGACCAACAATGTATATAGCAACCAGGTTTAGTGGAGTAAACCAGCGTCCGCACGCTGGGACCAACAATGTATATCGCAACCAGGTTTAGTGGAGTAAACCAGCGTCCGCACGCTGGGACCAACAATGTATATCGCAACCAGGTTTAGTGGAGTAAACCAGCGTCCGCACGCTGGGACCAAAAATGTATATCGCAACCAGGTTTAGTGGAGTAAACCAGCGTCCGCACGCTGGGACCAACAATGTATATCGCAACCAGGTTTAGTGGAGTAAACCAGCATCCGCACGCTGGGACCAACAATGTATATCGCAACCAGGTTTAGTGGAGTAAACCAGCCTCCGCACGCTGGGACCAACAATGTATATCGCCACCAGGAACCAACAAAGTATGATCAGCAGCGAGAAGAACAATGTCGCCAGAGCGACGGCTGGAGCAGGAGATTCAGGAACTCAGTAAGATTAACCCGCGAGGTGCTGGAACACTGGAACTCAGTAAGATTAACCCGCGAAGTGCTGGAACACAGGAACACTAGCATACAGGAACACTGGATCAGCAAGTACAGCAGGAACAGGCCCAGAAGCCTGACAAGCAGGTCAGGCAGAGTGAAGTCAGAAACACCACGAAAGGGCAACCTGGAAGTGCTCAGCCTGGTTTTAAAAAGGCTGTGTGAGGAGGGCTAATCACAGACAGCCAATCATGATACTCAGCAAGTGACTGACACTGAACAGCACCAATCATGGGCACCGTGATACTTAACCCAAGCTGGCTCTTATTCACTGCTGGAGGGGCCTGGTGGAGTAGTAGGTGCCAAAGCAAAGGAGGAGCAGAGAGATCCAGAATGCTTTCTAGGGAGCCCCGTTTGACATGTGTAACAGTGAGTTAGGGAGAAAAGAAAGAAAAGCCCCTAACCCTGAGAAAACAGCAAGGAAGGTGTTAACTAGTCCCAATGCAGCCATCCATGTGCTATAACCCAGTAGATGAACAGAAATAACATGCCCGACATGAGAGCAAGAACCCAAAGGCTCAGAGAGACCCCTGTAGTAAGAGGTACAAGTAGTGTCAAAGTGAACCATGGGACTCAAAGAGTTACTCACCATTCTTCATCTTCTGTCTTCAGGTTACCATTGTGAAGAGAGGTCCTGCTGGGAGTGAAAACTTGGGTTACAAGATTCTCTCTACAAGGCTGCAAGGGTCCACACAGCAACTGTACACTGGTCATTCCACTCCAGGGAAGCCTAGTAATGGTAACCCTTCTAATGGGGGAATTATAACAGCCCATATCTACAGTCTACAGAAAAAACAATAAATAAATAAACTAAAACTAAGCAGCAGTGTTCCAAGCCAGTCCTTACAGTCAGGAACACATAATTACACTGGGGGAAGGGGAGGGTTGACCTGCAGAATGAGCGGAAAGGCTCCTCCCTCAAGACCTTGTCTTCTGATGTGTTATTCCTTCTAAAGGAAGATCAATCCCCATTGCCTGATCACCCTGGGAATCAGAGGCAGTGGAGGAAACATACACATGGCAGATGAAAACTTCATTGGATCGACATCAGTATGCTATGAAAGAGCCTAGGAGTGGACACTGTTCAAACATTTCCTAGTTCAGTTCACAGTCTCCTGGATCAAGATCTTGACGGCTGAGAATTCTGTGACCACATTTTCCACTCCTGGAATGTGGATTGCTGAAATGGCTAGAATCTCCATCCAGGCTGATTCTCTTAGCGATCCTCCCTAACAGTTGATGTAAGCCACTGCCATCTAGTTGTCTGGCTTTATCAGTATTGGGGTCCCCATCAGTACCTGAGACCAGTGAAGAAGAGTCAGATGAATAGCATGGATCTCTAGGATGTTGATTGACATTTGACAGGAGGCTTTCCTCTCCAGTCCACCATCCCTGCACTGCCAGGCGACCCAGGTTATGACCCTAGCCTCTCAGTTTGGCATCTGTTGTGACCAGGTTCTACTTCTGAATCAAGAATGGATATCCCAGCGTTAGAGAAAGACAATCTATCCAGACAGATGGGCATAACTGCAGGATCAGTTTGAGGATGTCCAGTAGTGGAACAGATTGTGAGGGACTGTTTCCAGGCAGACACCAGACTTCCAGAATTTTTATGCAGTCCCTTATCATAGGAGAGGGTCACACCAGCAATATACTGGGATAGAATGTAAATCTTGGACTCCATTAAAGGGATAGTAACAAAATATGTAAAACTAAGATATGTGTAGGGTTTACCCTTCTGAGTAAAATCAGGGTAATGCCACTGCTGAAAGGTGTTTTATTAAAGTTTTTGCAGCTCAAACTTATTTTTTTTTTTGTGTGTGTGCGTGCAAAATGGCCTGAAATTGTACAGTAGTGCTGTTGCTATGCCATCATATGGTCAATTGACCAGAGCTTTCAATAGAATGCTGTAGCAATAGTGGCACTGTAAAATTTTAGGCCACTGAGAGACTGCATACAAGTGTGGGAGTGTTGACGACAACTCTTAGCTGGAAGGACCAATGAAAAATAGGATTTTAGTCTTACCTATTATATAGTAGTTCAGGATGAAAAAATACTTGAGCCCATCAAGTTCGACCCTTTTCCAATTCTTGTTTACCACAGTTGATCCAAAAGAAGGCACACCCCACCCCCCTTCTTATTTCAGCAATTTAAAATTCTGCTTTGAATAGGGGGAATAATTTGTTCTTGACTCCAAATGGCAATCAGATTTCTCCTTGGATTAACACCACTAACTAAATATTAATCCCTATACTAATATACATAGTACTCTATGTTCTGCTTTTTTTTTTTTTTTTTACAAAGAATCCAGGCCCTTTTTAAGGGCATCTAATGAATTTGATAGTACCACCTCTTCGGGCAGTGAATTCCATACCTTTATTGTGCTTACCATAAAATAATTCCTCCCGCGGTTGTAAATGAAATCTCATTTCCTCAAGTCTTAGCGGGTAACCCCTTGTCCTTTGAACTGTTGTGTTAATGAACATGTATTTGGTGAGCCCTTTCTATGAACCTTGAACATATTTATGTAAGGTTATCATCTCCCCCCCCAAGATGCCATTTCTCTAGTGTGTACATATTTTTAACTTTTCTAGCCTTTCTTCCTAACTAAAATTTTCCATTCCCCTTATTAGTTAAATTCTTTTCTTTTAGTGCATATGGAACTCTGGTACCATGAAGTTGAGTTCTTCCTTGAGAGGGGGGGGGCGGAGACTCCCAGTGTCTGCTGAACCTTTGCCCCACCTTCAGTTATGATGTGAGCAAACCACACCAACAGGGACATCTAGAAGGAAGCAAGCTGCTATGAGAATAAAGACCCTAAGCAAGGACTCCCACCTCCAGACAGGTAAGACCAACAGAGGTCCCTTTCTCTGGGTGGGAGACCTGTGTTCCATATAGACTAAGAGAAAATGATTTAACAGGCAAGACTAAAATCCTATTTCCTTTATCATCCAGTATGGAACACAGGTACCATGGGGATATACCAACAGTAGGCTCCCAGAGGTGGGATGAAGGAGAAAGAACTACTTGCCAATCCCCATGATACCAGAGTTTCCAAGGACTATCCAGAATCGGAACAGCCTAAAGCAAAACTGTCAACGGACACAAACCGCAAAGCACTCAATAGGGCTTAAACAGCTTAACAGCAGTAAATCACAAAAACAAAACAAAAAACAGGTCATTAGACTGGCAAACCACCTGAAGGACCTTCCTGCCAAAGCTGGCTTTAGCTGAAGTGATAAAAACCACACGAAAGAGCTTAGAAAAATTATGAAAGGAGGACCATCTTGATGCCTTGCATGACTGCTGAGCAGAGGCCTGATTATTGGAGACCCCAAGAGACCTAGTAGAATGCACTGTGACTTTAAAGAGAACAGCTTTCTTTCAGAATTTGCATGTCTGACAAATAGTACATTTGATCCAAGAGGATATAGTGACATTGGAAGCAGTCTGACCTGCCCTGGGACCCTCAGGAATGACCAAAAATAGTAATCTGTATGAGATCCCTCTCCTTGTCAGACTTTAAGATCAGGACAAAATGAAGGCTCAACAATCTCCTTATTGATGCAGAACTCAGAGGCCACCTTAGGGAGAAATTCCTGAGAGGTTTGAACTGCTGCCTTGTCCTCAACAACAAACAGGAACAACAAAGCCTTCAACTCGGCAACACAGAGCAGAATTCCTTTGTTCACACCATCCTGGAGAGGAAGGGGGGGGGGGACAATACTGGAAGGTCAAAATCCTGAGAGGACAGAGACCTGTACATACACCAGGAATGAAAAAGACCATACCCTGTGGCAGGCCATAGAGGAGACAGGCTTTCAAACTTGAATCATAGTGGAAATGACCTCCATGGAGAATCCCTTTCATCTCATGATGTGGGCTTCTACAGTCATGCAGCCAAAGCCAGCTTTACCACATCCTCTTATCAAAGGTAGTCCTGAAGGAGGCTCTCTGGCCTGGACAGCAGCAGAACCTAAATGGAAAGACTCACCATTCCGCAAGCCACTTCCTCTTGGTCCAATAAGAACCAACCAGAATCACTGTTGCACCATCAGTCCTGATCTTCTGGAGCACCCTGGGAATAAGAGGAATTGGAGCGTAGTGGCAAAGGCCAGAGAATCACCCTCCCGGGAGCAGGAAACAAGAACCTTCCTGCTGTACCCAGTAGCTATCTGGTCGATCGTTGTTAGCACAAGTATGTGTAACACTTATGGATTGAATTCCCACTCTCTAGGATCCATGTCTTGGTGACTTAGAAAGCCTGCCAGAACATTTTCTACCCCTGAAATGTGAATGATGGAGATGGCCGGAACGTGGGTGTGATGGAACCCTGCCACCCAGACCGGGTAGCTCCACCAACCTGTGCTCCCTTAACCTGGGAATGCACCCACCAATCTCTCCAGCCACCTAAACCACTAGACGCAACATAGCATAGGGTAAAAATAAGAACCCTTTATTGAAGAACACACAGGGAGAAGACAGGGTGGCGGGTGCCCTTCCGACACAGGGTTGGGGATCCCAGGTGGCGGCCGTAGTCTCATCCACCTGTACCAGACAAAGCTCCCCCAGTGCTGGTGGAGAGAGGCTGACATCCCTCTGTCCAGATGCCAGCCCTTAACTGGACTTGTAACATCCTCTGGCTCTGGGGCCACAGATAGGAGTGCACAGAGACCAGAGGTGCTCTGCCCTGATGCCAGCACTTCTGCTAGGGCGACCGTACCAGACACTGTGGGGCAACAGATTTAACGGGAGAGCCAGGGGGACGCTCTCTTGCCTCTGCTGGAGACAAGGATGCAAAAGCCAGACCTCCAACCAGTTAGTGGCCCTCCTCGGCGAGTCAGGGCCAAAAAGCAGGTTGGTGTTGGCACCCCCCTCCCGGGGGCAGGGGCAACAGAGCTATTAATAAGGACCTTGGTTCCACTCCACAGGGCAAGGGCAACAACTGTACTCTACCCCAAGGCCCACTCATCTAGTAACATAGTAAATTAGGTTGAAAAAAGACACAAGTCCATCAAGTTCAACCTTCGCCCCATACCCCAGTAACTGAGAATTTTATAGCTTTCCTGCTACCAATTAAATTAGTCTTTATCAGGCCTTCCTGATCAGCTACTGATAAACAGTATAACTCTGTATGTTCCCTTTTGAAAGAAATGTATCTAATCTTCTCTTAAATGTATCAATTGTATCTGCCATAACCGGGCAATTAATTCCACAATTTAACAGACCTTACCGTAAAAAAATAGGAACTTAGTCTTACCTGTTAAATCCTTTTCACTTAGTCCATACAGGTTACTGGTACACTGGGAGGCGTCAGTCCCCTTTAAGTAGGCAGGAACATTCTCTAAATGTATGCAGGGGGGTGGAGCCTCCCTTCCCTCTCAGGCTGCCTCATCCAGTCTGCCCCCAGAATTGTTTGAGAATGAATCAGACTAAATAGAAGAAGGAAAGAAGACTCCTGTGAGCATGCCCCGAAGGACTCCCACAGAATGCCACAGGAGAGCCAAGCATGGTCTCTTGACAGGGTGGGAGACCAGTAACCTGTATGGACGGAGTGAAAAGGATTTAACAGGTAAGACTAAAATCCTATTTTCACTGTCGTCCAATACAGGTTACTGGTACACTGGGATGTCCAAACACTGAGTTTCCCAGAGGCGGGAAGAAGGCAAGGACCAGGCGCAAGGCCCCCAGAGGCACCAGGACCTCTATGAACCAACCGGTCAGAGATCCCAACAAAACAGAAGTGTCAACGGACACCAACTAGGGGTAAAACAGAACCCAGGAACTGTTGCACAGCACACTGAACTAGAGCCAACAGGGCTCAACAGTAAGGAAGCACTAAGAACCACAGAAGAAGAAGACCGTAGACAGGCTAAACTGCCTCCAGAACCTTCCTCCCAAAGCTGACATCAGCCGAGACAAGCACATCCACACGGTAGTGCTCCGAAAAGGTGTGCACAGAAGACCAAGTGGCCGCCCGGCACAGCTGTTCAGCAGATGCAGGATTCTTGTAGGCCCAAGAGGCCTCAAATGACCTAGTAGAATGAGCAGTAACCCGAAAGGGAACATGCTTATTCCTCAATTTGTAAACCTTACGAATAATAGACTGTATCCAAGATGCAATGGATACCCTGGATGCCTGTCTCCCTGCCCTAGGACCCTCAGGAATGACGAACAGAGCGTCAGACTTCCTAATGGACATAAAACTTGAGACAACGCACAACACTCAACAAGTGGAGATACCTCTCCGTGTCAGAGGAAGGATTAGGACAAAAAGAGGGCACCACAATCTCCTGAGTGATGTGGAACTCGGAGACCACCTTAGGCAAGAACTCCGTAGAAATACGAAGCACGGCCTTATCCTTGTGGAACACTAAATAAGGCGGTTTACAAGACAGAGCTTGTAATTCCGCTACCCGGCGAACTGAAACAATAGCCAAAAGGAAGGCCATCTTCCAAAACAAAGGGGCAAGGAATAGTAGCCAAGGACTCAAAGGGGGGGCGCTGAAGAACCCCCAAAACCAGATTAAGGTCCCACTGAGGAGCTGGACTCCTAAAGGCAGGACGAACATGAGCCACACCTTGGAAGAAAATCCTGACATCAGGAAGAACAGCAAAACGCTCCTGGAAAAAGACAGAGAGCGCCGAAGTCTGGACCTTCAGAGAACTCAGACTGAGCCCCTTATTGACACCGTCCTGCAAAAAGGCCAGGACAGTAGGAAGATGAAAGGCATGAGACAGATCCCTGTCAGCACACCACGACACAAAGGTCAACCAGACTCAGTGATAGATCTTGGAAGAAACAGGCTTACGAGCGCGTAGCATAGTAGACACCACGGCAGAAGAAAACCCTTTCTTCCTTAAAATAGAGGATTCAACATATAGGCCAAAAACTTGAGCCGAAAAACATAGTCTTCCACAGATAACCCTGTAGAAGAAGAGCTGGACGAAAGGAGAGCCAAGCTGACTCCACCACAGATAGGGTCAAAACCCCAGAGACCAAGGTTGACAACGTCAATCTAGAACAATCAAAATTACCGGACAACATACCAATTACAATTTCCGTAACGCCCATATTAACATAGGGAGAGGAGAAAAAAATGGCCAGAGAGGATGTCCAGGGATGGACATTGCATCAGCATCAGAGTTAAAGTGTCTCTCCACAGAGAGCAAGACGGCGGAACCTTCCTGATGTGTCCCATTGCCATCAGATCCACTGAGGGAATCCCCATCTCAAACTAGGAGTTGAAACACATCCCGATGTAGTTCCCACATTCCAAGTCGACTGCGTGACGAAAGAAGAAGTCTGCCATAATGTTGTTTACGCCTGGAATGATCACTGCGGAAATGACAGGAACAGGAACCTCTGCCCAGGACAGAATGGCCTTGACCTCTAACCAAGCGGCGAGACTTCGTGTCCCGCCCTGACTGATGAAGTAAGCCACTGCTGTGGCATTGTCGGACTCGTCCACCAGGTGAGACTCCCGAAGATGGGAAGAAGGGACTCCTCCATGAATCACTTCCCCTGAGCGCTAAAGCAACCCAGAACTGCTCCCCAGCCCAGGAGGCTGGCATCCAATGTGACCTCGGTTCAGTAGGGAATCAGGAAGGATCTTCCCAGAGGAGATTGGAAAGGCCCAACCACCACTCCAAGCTCAACTCGACATGAGGAGGGAGAGAGAGATCGGTAGCTTCCGAAGATCTGGTTGGTTCCAGCATGTCCATATCACAAACCTCGAAGTGCCCTGGCATGTACCATGGCAAATGGAACCGCCTCAATTGTGGAGATGGACTACCCCACCAGAAAAAATAACTACAAAACCAGTATCCGATCGTGGGATAGGATCATTGAGGTCCTTCGAGTAAGTTGATGGTTACCTAGTCCGGTAGAAAAACCATGGACCTCTAAGTATCGAACAGAAGATCCAGGTGCTGAACGGAACAAGGTCTGACTGGATCTATTTCACAATCCAACCGTGAAGAGAAGGAATTGAATACAGGTCTGGACCTGCTGAAGAAGGTGGTCCGCAGCTGATGCTTGCATAAGGCAAGTGGTCAGCGATGAAGAACTCTGATGCCATCCCGATGGAGGACGGATATCAAGGCCCCCAGCCCTGTTGAAAACCTGGGGCTGTTGACAGACCAATGGAAGGCTGAAACTGAAAATGACCTCTGGCGCAGTTAAACCCAAATATTGCCTGCTCTCTAGAAGGACTGGGAAGAGCAATACGCATCCTAAGGTCCAGAGAAGCAAGAAACTCCCCCGCAGCGAATACTGTGAGCAGATACTCCTGATGATAGTGAGACTGCACTACAAAGGAATTAAGATCTTTCAGATCCAAAATAGGGCGGCATCCGACAACCCTTTTATTTATTTATTTTTGTTGGTCATCCAAAGAGGCTTGAATAGAATCTTGAACCCCTGACCGCAGGGGGGACCTGTTCCAGGACATCCTTGTCCAGAAGAACCTGAATAGCGTCTTTGTGGGAGGGAAAGGGATCTAGTATCCCTCAAACACCACCAGAAAAGCTCACAAGTCCAACACTGAATCATCCCACGGTGTCGAGAGTCATTCCGTAGCAGACACTAAGTCTAGGGCTTGTATGCAGCCTAGGGCCGCAATTGCTGCATGGTCCAGGAGGAACGCGGAACAGATGGCACCACCTGGTTCGTTGTACGTGACTGAGAGAAAAGGAACGAAAAGTCCGGTTACGCGTAAACAGCAACCCTTTTATTTATTTATTTAGAAACCAAGGGTAGAAGACACTCTAACCCCTGAGGCCCCTCTAATCAGTTCCTTAAGTTCGGATCCAAACAAGGAAGTATCCTCAAAAAGCAAAGAAAGGAAAACTTTCCTGGAAGCAGTGAGAGCAGACCAATCTAAAGACAAAGCGCACGCCAAGCTGCCACAGAAGTAGTGGAGGCCCTTGCCATCATGTGGGTGGCATCAAGGGCAGCAGCAGAAACATAGCGTTGATCTACAGAGAGAATAACAAGGAGACACAATGTCTCTGAAGTAGGCACATTCTGACAGACCACCAGTGGGTTGCACAGTCCAGACTGCAACAGCCCGAATAACCCATGCAACAGCAAAGGCTGGACGCAAAGCAGAACCAAAAGAAGTGAAAATGGACTTGAGGGAAACCTCAAGTTACTTGTCAGTCCAATCTTGCAGCGTCAGAAACATGTAGACAGTAAGTTGAGTCTAGATATGGGTGCGTCCACCTTAGGGGGATGAACCCATGTAGTCATTTCTGTTTGAGAAAAGGGAAAAGGTTTAACAAACATTCTAGACACTGAAGAGGACTTGTCTGGAGTAGTCCATGGTCAAGAGTTGGGTTAGGAGGAAAATGAGTAAGGGGCTTTACAGGCACCTGAAAAACATCAGAGGGAACAGAGAAAACCTCCTGAACCGATGGAATGTTGAGAGTGGGCAATGCAGCCCTGATCAGGCCCTCAGTAGAGGTTTCAGGATCAGTTACAAATGGGTCCCTTAAGAGACCTGGAAGATTCCAAAAGAGCACCAACCTCAACATTCCAAACCAGCAACAATTCTTCCTCAGAAGAATCTAACACATCAGGTGCTCCCTGAGGTTGAGGCAGGGAGGATCTGATAATAGAAGGGGGTCTGCCATAACTGAAGTGCCCCCGGTATCTGGGATGCAAAGAGCTGTAAAGATCTTCAGTTGCAGCCTTAAACTCTTGCACCCAAGCTGGCTCAATAGCATGGCTAGAAGGCCCTGGGTTGCTGCCAGGAATCTCAGAACCTGCTGGGCAGAAATGACCAGAGAACACTCCAGGTAGCCCTGTGTGACAGGAAGAGCAGTGCGCAATGGGGGATACTGAACCCCAGCTTCCTTAGTCTTAGGTCTAGTCCCTAGCTCCAGCGGTATAGACATTCATACATTGTCAAAATAACCAACTGTACAATGAATCACCCAATTGTAGTGTGTAAGATTGATATTATTTCACCCCAGAAACGCTAAATATAGACTGTTCTGGCAGGCGAAGGTCCAATCTGCAGAGGAGAAAAGGATTGTCCAAGCCATGTATAGGATACTCATTGAGAAAAGTGCCCAAAATGGCTGCCACGACGGGAGCCAATCAGAAATTAGGCGCGAATCAATCGCTCATGGGAAATGTAGTTTTTCCCAAAAAAGTACCCCAAAACAGTGCCCGAAGCCCCCCAACACACTTGAACTATAAACCGGATGATAGAGCAAGGGTAGACAAGAAAAATGAGCCTTCTCTGAATTCGCTGTGTGAAGCGGTTCCAGAGATACGTCCCAAACAGTGTAAGCCCATTGAAAGTAAAGGAGCAATGGCCTCCGTGCGGTAAAGCTCGCCATAAATGCGCAGAACATAATTTTTGATAAAATTAACCCCCAAAGGGAAAAGGTTAAGAATACATAGTAAACACATGTACAACATAACAAAACACTTCCCTATAAAGGAAGTGTCCCAAAACCCCATTAAACTAGACAAACCAGCAGAGAAAGGTTTAATATGCCATATAAACTGCTCCAAAACCACAGACATACACATATATACAGTATATATAAACACCCAATGAGTGCTGGAGTGCGCAATGAGAACTCCCAAATACAAGCCCAGTTAAGGGACACTGTGGGACAAGTGGACCTTCAGCACTCAAAGGGTGGCTCACCTTTCTGCAGATCTTCTGTCTTCAGGTCACCAGGGAAAGAGGAGTACCTCAGAGAGGAATCCCCAGGGAATCACTTGAAATCAAGATTATTCCCTCTTCAGAGCTTAAGGTCCACCAAACTGCTCTGGCCACTGAAACTAGCCACTTTGGAGAGGGCATTGTCAGTCCTGGTAACCTGCCTAATGGTGGTATTCCATATTTGACAGAAAATAACAAACAACTAAAAATTGAAGAGAGATGTTCTCCACCTGTGTGTCTTACACAGGAACAAACAATTCTGGGGGCAGACTGGATGAGGCAGCCTGAGAGGGAAGGGATGCTCCACCCCCCTGCAAACATTTAGAGAATGTTCCTGCCTACTTAAAGGGGACTGACGCCTCCCAGTGTACCAGTAACCTGTATTGGACGACAGTGAAAAAACCCTTCCTCTGATGAAGTTTAAACCTCCTTTCCTCTAATCTCAAGGGGTGTCCCCTGATCAGGCCTTGGAATAAATAGCTCTCCGCAGAGATCCTTGTATTGACCTCTCATATACTTGTACAATGTGATAAGCTCTCCTCTTAGTCGTCTTTTCTCTAGAGTAAATAAACCAAGTTTGTTTAGCTATTCCTCATATGTCAAGTCCTCCATTCCCTTAATTAATTTTGTTGCTCTCCGATGTACCCTCTCTAGTTCTAGTATATCCTTTTTCAGAACCGGTGCCCAAAATTGCACTGCATACTCAAGGTGAGGTCTTACCAATGATTTGTATAATGGCAAAATAATGTTATCCACTCTTGCTTCGATACTTCTTTTTATGCAAGACAGGATTTTGTTTGCCTTTGCTACTGCTTTTTGACACTGGTCACGGTTTCCAAGTTTGTAGTTGACAAGGATACCCAGGTCTTTCTCTAGCAATGAGTCACCTAAAATTATTCCATTAAGTTTATAAGTAGCCTTGGGATTGTTTCCACCCAAATGCATGACTTTACACTTCCCCACATTAAACTTCATATTCCACGTTTGCCCAATCTGACATTGTATGTAAGCCCCTATGTAGAGAGAAAATATCCTGTTCTGAATTAATGACTTTGCATAATTTAGTATCATCTGCAAATATTGATATTTTGCTTTCTATATCTATTTCCAGGTCATTTATAAACATGTTAAAAAGCAGCAGACCTAATACTGAACCCTGAGGTACTCCACTTTAACTGTACTGGAGAATTTTCCATTTACAACCACACACTGTTCCCTGTCCTTCAGCCAGTTTTGTATCCAATTGCAAAGGTTGTCTCCTAGCCCCAATTTCCTTATTTTATACATCAGCCTTCGGTGTGGCACTGTGTCAAATGCCTTTGCAAAGTCTAGATATACTACATCTACTGCCTTGCCGTTGTCAAGTTTGATGCTTACCTCCTCATAGAAGCTGAAAAGATTAGTTTGGCATGATCTATTCTTCATAAAACCATGTTGATTAGTGCTAATGATTTTATTTTTTGTGTTGTAATCCTGAATATAGTCCCTTATTATCCCTTCTAACAGTTTTCCCACTACAGAGGTCAAAATTGGCTGTGACTTACTTCTTTTGCATTTGTTCCCCATTGGTATATACTGTTGGGTACATTTCTGCAACCTAAATTTGAATTCTGACCATTTTTCCTCAGAATTTCCTTTAAATAAAATATCCCAGTCTGTGTGTTGCATTGAAGCCCTTAACAATTTGAAGTTAATAATAATAATTTAAAAAAAACAAACAAAAAAAAAAAAAAGAGTTTTGGTTGAAACGATACATTTTTGCTTTGCCAGACTGATCTCAAATGTAACCATGCTGTGATCACGGTTTCTCAAATGTTCTCTTACCTTAATATTGGATACCATTTCTGTGTTATTAGTGATCACTAGGTCCAATACATTGTTATTTCTTGTCGGCGCTTCCACCATTTGTGACATGTAGCTTTCACGAAGTGTGTTCAAAAACCTGCTACCCTTAGCACTCTGACAGGTCTCATTTTTCCAGTTGATATCTGGATAATTAAAATCTCCCATAATTATAGTATGGCCAAACTGGGCAGCTTTCCTCATTTGCAATAGCAATTAGGCCTCATCATTGTCATCGATATTTGGTGGTTTGTAGCAAATGCCCACCTACAACTTTTTTTTTACCTTTTGCACCACATTTAGTCTCAATTTCTACCCACATGGACTCCACAATTTGGCCAGTTTTCTCACTAATATCACCTCACAAAACTGGATTTCTGTTTTCAAATATAAGCACACACCTCCCCCTTTTAATTAATTCCGTCTCTTCTAAACAGGGAATAGCCCTATATATTTACAGTCCAGTCATGTGCATCGTTCCACCATGTTTGTTATTCCAGTTATGTCCAATTGCTCATTAACTGCCAGCAATTCAAGTACTTCTTGCATTTGCTAGCATACAATTAATTTTGAAGTCTTTACATATATTAATCCCTACATGCCTTTTTTTTCTACACCTTCATTTACTAGGAGTTCCTCCCTACTGAGTAAATTTTTCCCCACCCCCCTGGTCATTTACTTGGACCCAGTTCCTATCTGCTCTGTCTACCCCATTGTTGCTATCTATACCCACCCCCCCCTTTCCTAGTTTAAAAGCTCCTCCAAGCTTCCTAGCATTCTCTCCCCTAGCACAGAGGCTCCTCTACCATTTAGGTGCAATCCATCTCTTCCATATAGATTGTACCCAAGAGCAAAGTCTGCCCAGTGTTCTAAAAACCCAAAATCCTCCTTCCTACACCATTGAACAATGGGAAGGGGTGGGCAGAGACCATTGTTGCTCTGCCCTGATGCCAGCTCTTCTGCTGGGGGCATGCTAGTGAAGACCGCAGTCCCATTCATGAAAAAAAAACACTCGAGAAGGGAAGCCAACTGCATCCGCTCCCAGGTCAACATACTCTTATGTTAAATCTATTAACTCCATATCATCCTCAGTCTCTGGATCCTGCTGTTGTGCAACATTGAACAACTCCAATGTCAAATCTGGGCCAGCTGCCCAGCATGCCTCTGGCCCGGGAGTGGAGATCATGGTCCAATACACCCCTAAATCTCTGAGAGGTTCAAAGCACCACCTTGTCCTTATGAAAGACCAGGAAATGTGGCTTGCCGCACAGACTACTGCCAGTCTGCAGTTGGCTCTGGAGAGAAGGCGATCTGGTGATCCATGTGTCCCGGATTGCCAGACAGACTGAAAACATGCCGTTAGATGCACACATTGGAACATCCGAGTGTAAGGCACAGCCTCAAATGTTGACACTAGCCTGTCCACACGTGTACTCCCCGATTGTGGCTAAGGGCCACTTCAGGGCACCCGCGTGACCAGAAGAATTATCTCTTCCAGCATGAAGAGGAGAGAGGAAAGGGGGGGGGAGTCATATGAAAGTTCTCACGATGGTGGGCATCTGAGGCAACAAGGTACTCTTTTTCCCAGTAGCATCATTAATCTGCTTCAATTCAGGTTCAAACAGGGACTTGCCCTGAAAGGGTAAGGAAAGATTTTTGGATGACCAACTCTTAAGCCACAAAGCATGTTGCACAGCAGCAAAGACAGCTGAAGCTTTAACAGACAACCTAACAGCTTCAAAGAGAGCCTCTGATACGTAATGGTTAGCCTCCTTAATGTTGGCCAAAAGGACCAACAGATCCTCCTCAGAAACCTCGTCACTGACCACCTCCAACAGCTGTTCACCTCACATGGCAACAGCACTGTTAACCTAGGTAGATATAAAAAAAAAAAAAAAGTCTTGGTGCCAAGCCAGTGGCTGCAAAGTTGGCCCTGAGGATACAGCTTCTTGTTGGCTGGGTCCTTCAAACCAGCTGCATCTGACAAAGGAAGGGCAGTAGACTTAGCCAACCTGAAAACAGGGGGATCCACGGTTGAAGGCCCACTGCTCCAAAGCCGCCAATCAAAAGGTGTACTGATTAGAGAACCACTTGGAGACTGAAGACTCCAGCCTCTAGAAAACCCAGAAAATAGGATTTTAGTCTTACCTGTTAATTCCTTTTCGCTTAGTCCATACAGGTTACTGGTAACTCTGGGTAGGCGATCCACCACTAAGTAGGCAGGAACAATTTTAGAAGTGTATGCAGGGGGTGAAGCCTACCTTCCCTCCTTGGCTGTAGCTAGCCACCAGCTCCAGAAAGATTTGAGACACTATGACTAAATAGTAGAATGGAAAGACAACTCCTGTGAGCTTGACCCTGAAGGACGCCCACGGTCTGCCACAGGAGAGCCAAGCATGGACCCTTGACAGGGTGGGAGACCAGTAACCCGTATGGTCTAAGAGAAAAGGATTTAACAGGTAAAACTAAAATCCTTTTCTCTGTCATCCAATACAGGTTACTGGTAACTCTGGGATGTTCAACCATTGAGTTTCCCAGAGGCGGGAAAGTAAGGCAAGGACTAGGCGCAAGGCCCCCAAAGACACCAGTGCAGATATGAACCATCAGATCAGAGATAGCCCAATGACTGGTCAACAGAAACTGAACAGGGGAACAACACCCCAGGAACTGTTACACAGCACACCGAACTAGAAGCAACAGGGATGAAAAGTGAAGGAAGCACCAAGAACCAAAAGGAAATCCTGCCTCCAGGATTTTTCTCCCAAAGCTGGCGTCAGCCGATGCCAGCACATCAACACGTTAGTGCCTCACAAATGTGTGCACAGGCAACCAAGTGGCAGCCTTGCACAACTGATCAGTAGAGGTCTGATTCTTGTAAGCCCAAGAGGCCCCAATAGATAGAGTAGAATGAGCTGTGACCCTGAAAGGGACAGTCTTCTTCCTCAGTTTGTAAGCCTTATGAATAGTGGACTTGATCCAAGAAGCAATAGTCACTTTGGATGCAGGTCTTCCTGCCCTAGGACCCTCAGGAATGACGAACAGCGCGTCTGATTGCCTGATAGACTCAGTGCGATGTACATAAAACTTGAGACAACGCACCACGTCTAACAAGTGGAGATCCCTCTCCTTGTCAGAGGTGGGGTCAGGGCAGAAAGAGGGCACCACAATCTCTCAGAGACCACCTTCGGTAGAAACTCCTTAGAAGTGCGAAGCACTGCCTTGTCCTTGTGAAACACCAAATAGGATGGTTTACAGGACACAGCATGAAACTCCACAACACAACAAACTGACAATCGCCAGGAGAAAGGCCATTTTCCATGTCAGCATGCGAAGAGGAATAGTAGCCAAAGACTCAATGGGAAGGTGCTGAAGGACGCCCAAAACAAAGTTAAGATCCCACTGAGGAGTGGGAGTCTTGAAAACAGGATGAGTATGAGCAACGCCCTGGAAGAAAACCGTGACATCAGGAAGGATGGCAATGAGCCTCTGAAAGAAAACAGAGAGCAGAAGTCTGAACCTTTAGGGAACTCAAACTGAGGCCCTTATCCACACCATCCTGCAAAAAGGCCAGGACCGTAGGCAGATCAAATTCCTGAGACAGGTCTCTGTCAGCACACCAAGACAGAAAGGGCGACCAGACACAATGGTAAATCTTGGAAGAAACAAGCTTGCAGGCACTGAGCATAGTAGCCACCACACCAGAAGAAAAATCTCTTCAATATTGAGGATTCAATTTCCAAGCCGTCAAAGCTAGACGATGAACATCCTCCTTCCACAGGCAACCCTGTAGAAGATCTGGACAGCAGGGGAGACGAAAGGGCTCCGCCACTGACAGATCCAAGAGCTCCGGAAACCAAGACTGACGAGGCCAGTAAGGAGCAATCAGAATAACTGGGCAACGCTCCAGCCATATTTTCCTAACACCCTGGGCAACATGGACAGGGGAGGAAAGATGTAAGCCAGAGGAAACAACCATGGAATGGACATCGCATCTACTGCTAGAGCCAGAGGGTCTCGCCACCGACAGCGGAACCTTCCTGTTGTCGCAATCAGGTCGATGTAAGGGGGACCCCATCAGTGAACAATGAGTTGAAACACCTGTGGATGCATCTCCCACTCTCTGCTGTCCACTGTGTTGACTGAGGAAGTCCGCCATGACGTTGTCTACATCTGGAATGTGCACTGCGGATATGGCATGAACGTGTTTCTTCTGCCCAGGACAAAATAGCCTTGACCTCTAACCAAGCAGCAAGTCTTCTTGTTCCGCCTTGCTTGATGATGCAAGCCACAGCCATGGCATTGGAGGATTCCACTCAGACCGGACAGTCTTCCAACTGAGATGTCCAATGTCGAAGGGCATGAAATATCGCCCGAAGCTCTAATATGTTGATCAGAAGGAGGGACTCCTCCGGAGACCACTGGCGCTGAGCGCTCAAGTGACCCAGGACCGCTCCCCACCCGGAGAAGCTGGCATCAGTCATCACCTTGGTCCAGAAGGGTACCAGGAAGGACTTGCCCTTCAGCAGGTTGGAAAGGTCGAGCCACCAGGACAAGCTCTGTTCCACATGAAGAGAAACAGACTTCATAAGATCCGGTTGACACCTGCACACCTGGATCACAAACCTATGGTGCTCCCTGGTGTGCGCCATGGCAAACGGAACAGATTCTATGGTGGAGACGAATTTCCCCACCAGAGAGGATAGCTTCTGGACTGGAACTGGATCCTGGGACAGAATTGCAGAAACCTTGTGGGCGATCTGGTGAGCCACCTCATCCATGAGGAACACCATACTCTTCTGATTGTCGAAGAGAAGGCCCAGGAAGACCAGACGCTGGGATGGGACAAGATCTGACTTGTCCAAGTTGATGATCCACTCGTGATGGGCGAGAGCCTGAATGCAGTACTGAACTTGCTGATGAAGACATTCCACAGAGGGGGCTTTCAGAAGCAAGTTGTCCATGTATGGAGTGACTCTGATGCCGTTCCGGTGGAGGACGGATATCAAGGCACCCAGGACACGGTTGAAGAACTGAGGAGCCATCGTCAGACCTAATGGAAGAGCTGAGAACTGAAAATGCCCCCTGTTGCAGGCAAACCGGAGGTACTGCTGGTTCTCTGGATGAATGGCAGTGTGTACGTATGTGTCCTGAAGATCCAGAGAAGCAAGGAATTCCCCCGGGGACATGGCAGCAATCCCTGTCCGTACAGACTTCTGGTGATAATGAGTCTGGGTCACAAAGGAATTGAGATCCTTCAAGTCCAAAATAGGGCGACATCCGCCGTCCTTTTTGGCAACCACAAAGAGGTTTGAGTAAAAACCAAAACCCCAGTCCTGGATAGGCACTGGCTCTGAAAAGCGCAGAACAGACTGCGCTTCTCTGCACCCTGAGGCATGTGAGAAGGACGAAAACGAAAGGGAGGAAGAGAAATGAAAGGGATCTTGTACCCTTCCGTCACTACCTGTAAAACCCATGGGTCCGCCACCGAGCCCTCCCAAATGCTGTGATAGTGTCGAAGACGACCACCCACAGGAGGAGTGGTGACCTGGTTTCAGCGAGAAGTCTTGGGCTTGGAGGACATCTTGGGCTTCAATTGCTGTTTGGGCTTGGAGGAAGTACGTAGAGCCGAAGGAACCGTCTGGTTCGCCAGACAAGTCATTCTGAAAGGAACCTGGGAACCAAGTGTAGAAGAGTACTCTTACCCCCAATGGCCTCACTGATCAGATCCGGCCCAAACAATAACGTACTCTGAAAGGTTAGGGAAAGTAAAGCTTTCTTGGAAGCAGTGTCAGCAGAACAGATCTTGAGCCAAAGAGCTCGTCTGGCCACCGAAGACATGGTGGAAACCCTAGCCGCCAAACGGATTGCATCAAATAATGCAGCAGAAACAGAGTGCTGTGCCTCAGAAATGTTGGCAAGAAGGCACAACTTGTCTGAATGCTGTGGCAAATGCTGGACGCATAGCAGAACCAGCAGTGCCAAAAAATGGAATTGAAGGAAACCTCAAGTTTGTCTGTCCAGTCCTTCAGAGTGGAGGCATCAGTGACTAGCAAGGCAGTGGATTTATAAAGCCTGGATACAGGAGCATCCACTTTGGGAGGATGAACCCACTGAGCAAGAGCAGCTTCAGAAGAAGGATAAAGCTTGTTGAATTTCTTGGACACAGGGTTTCTTGTCTGGGGATTTTCACTCCTCAGACACAAGGTTGTTAAGAGTGGGATTAGGTGGAAAGTAAGTAAGGGGCTTTGCAGGCTCCTGGAATACATCAGATGGATCAGAAGGAACCTCCTGAATTAGGGGAATGTTAAGAGTAGTTAAGACAGCCCTGATCAGACCCTCAGCGGAGGGCTCAGGATCAGCCTCAAAAAGGGTCCCCAAAAAACTAAGACCACCCAACACAGAAGACTCTTCAACATCCGAATTCACCAGCAGCTCCTCCTCAGAGGAATCTGACTTCAGGTACTCCTTGAGGTTTAGGCAGGGAAGACTTGACCGAGAAGGGGGCCAGCCAAGACTGAAAGGCCCCCTGTAACTGGGAGGGAAAGAGTTCCAATGTGGACCCAAGGTCCCTATTCGTAGCCTTGAAAGTTGCACCCAAGCTGGCTCTATTGCATGCCTGGAGGTCCCTGGAATGCCGTCAGGGACATCAGAACATGCTGGGGATAAAAGACCTGAGAATTCTCTAGGTAGCCCTGAGAGTGACAGGAAGAGCAATGGGGGATACAGAGACCCCAGCCTATTTAAGTCTTAGTTCTAGCCCCAAGCTCCAGCGGTATAGACATTCTCACAGTATCAAATAACCTTACTGTACAATAAATCACCCAATTATAGTGTGTAGGATTAAAGTTTCACCCCAGAAATCGCTAAAATAAACTTATCTGGAGGCGAAGGGTTAATCTGCAGAGGAGAGAAGGAGAATCCAAGACATGCGTAGGATACTCTCCCAGAAACGCTCACAAAATGGCTGCCGCATCGGGAGCCAATCAGAAACAAGGGCGCGAAGCAAGTGCTCGTGGGAAATGTAGTTTTTCGCAAAAAGTACCCCAAACAGTGCCCAAAGCCCCCTGAGCCCCCCAACACACTAGAAACAAACCGAATGATAGAGCAAGGGCAGACAAGTAAAATGAGCCATCTCTGAAGTCGCTAGGTTAAACAGTTGCAGAGATACGTCCCAAACAGTATAGTCCCATAGAAGTGAATGGAGCAATGGAGTCTATGCGGTAAAGCATGCCTTAAAGGCGCAGTACTCAAATTTTACAAATTTCAAAGTAAAACAGTAAAATGTGCAAATCAACATAACATGTGAGGATACCCAAAAAAACACTAAACTATTAGGAATAGTGTTAGAAAACCCCCTAAAAAGTGCCAAACCAGCAGCTAAAGGGTTAAGTTACCACATAAACCTGCTCCAAACCACCAACAGACATACAGATAGCCCCAACAAGTGCAGGAGTGTGCAACAGGAACTCCAGGAATACACCCCTATGTGGAGGGGCACTGTGGGACAAGTGGACCTGCAGCACTCAAAGGGTTGCTCACCTTTCCGGCAGATCTTCTGTATTCATGTATACCATGTAGTAAGAAGTAACCTCAGTGGGTAACTCCTGGGGAAGCACTTTGAATCAAGATTTTCCCCCTCAAGGCTTAAGGTCCCCCCACACACACACACACACAAAAAAAAAAAAAAAAGCAAGCACCTGGATACTGAGATAGCCACATCTAAGGGCATTGTCAGTCATGGTAATCCACCTAATGGTGGTATTCCATATCTAACAGAAAAATAAAAAAAGAAGATTCTAAAACTATAGCAGAACTGTTTTCAGCCTGGTGTCTTCACCAAGGAACAAATCTTTCTGCAGCTGGTTGGCTAGCTGCAGCCAAGGAGGGAAGGTATGCTCCAACCCCTGCATACACTTCTAGAATTGTTCCTGCCTACTTAAAGGGGCGGATCACCTATCCAGAGTTACCAGTAACCTGTATTGGACAACCGAGAAAAGCAGTTATCTGGCAGGTGAAGGGTTAATCTGGAGAAGAAGACAGTCTGCCTCTGCACAGGATAAGCAGGAGAAGTAACATGGTGACTGCAAAATGAGCATTCTGGGAAGCTTAGTCTTCTCTGTTGCCTAACCATGCCTACAGGTTTGGCAGTGGAAATTGCCACAGCCCCCCCCCAGACATGAATCAGATAAAAGGGCAAGAGAAGAATGAATACAGAAGTCAGAGTGGGATCAATCAGGTGCAGAGATATGTCCCAAAAGAAGTTCACCCATAGAAGTCAGTGGATAAAAGATAGTGGTGGAGTGGGCACCCATTCTTAAAGGGGCAGCAGTACTGAATTTGACATGACCAAGGCATCCACAGACCTTAAAAACCCTAGGGACCATGTGAAGGGGACCCAAAAGGTAGTCCAAGATACAGGAAAAACCTAAGATACCCAACATGCCTGAAGAAGCCCAAGGGCTCAGAGAAGACCTCTGTATGGAGATGTACCAGATAGGGACAAAATGGGACAAGGCACTCAAAGGATTGCCTGCCCCGTGAGCTGCAGAGCAACTTTTATTTTTGATCTACACATGGCGCCGCTTATGTTTGAACATTCACTCATGTCTTGCCTTAATATAGGATTTTAGTCCCAAAGTTGAGCTGGAGGAGTGTCTGGGAGTCTCCACCTATTAGAATGCCTTTTAGAGATGTGTCTTGCCCTCCAAAAGGAGGGACTCACCACCCATGGTACCTTTGTTGCATATTGGACAAAAGAGAAAGTAATTAAAGCAGAGTGAGTCTTAGAAGGTAATGGAGATTCAACAATTATGCGATTAGCATAGATAGAATAAATTTAAACGTGCATTGTTAAATAAAAATAATGAACAAGATACAGAAGTAACTATAAGGGTGGTAATTCAATTTCAATAGAGCATGCTTGGGCAAAAAAAGGCTCTCCAGCTGTTGCTGAATTGCAACTCCCACTAGCTTTAGTAGGTGGTCAGACAGCTTACAGCCCCAATGACTAACCCTGCAAAAGAAGGACCAACTGATTTACTAC
This sequence comes from Rhinophrynus dorsalis, assembly GCA_037306005.1. NCBI lineage: Eukaryota > Metazoa > Chordata > Amphibia > Anura > Rhinophrynidae > Rhinophrynus > Rhinophrynus dorsalis. The sequence continues at coordinate 513,743,294 of CM074719.1, forward strand.
TTTGCTTGTGTGTAAACAGACAGGAATACAAAATGGACACACAGTAAACGCTGGCATTGAAGATAATTTATCAGTGCTATATTTACAGAGTGTTTTATATCACATAAATACACCAATTCCACAGTGGAACAAGTCAGCTTGGCTGCGTTGTAATGTTAACTAGATCCCCGTCACTTAAATCATTTTCCTGGGGTAATAACTTATCCCAGGTGTGCCAAGATGCAAGTGAGAGGAAGAGCAGTGTATATAAAACATGAATAAAAAGCAAGGGTTATCATATGCAACCCCTTCTATAAAAAACAAAACCAAAAGGAAAAAAAAACTGTATATAAGTTTTTCTGTTCTCAAACAAGAGAACCACTTCAGGCCTTCTGCACAAAAGCAAAGGAGCAATTTTAGAGAAGATCAACTACCATAGGGGAGAAACAAAAATGTTTAAACCTCCCACTGCTTTAAAATGGGCTTTGAAAACCCCATTTTATTTAACTGGAAGCTTTGTCCCTCAGGCTGCAGTTGGTTTGCTCATCTTCTTTTGTGCACAAAGCCCTTCATTCCATGCTTATGTGCAGGTATATAACCAGAAACAATGCAAGTTAATAACAGCAGCAAGGCAAAGGAACTACAATTATTTTCATTTTCTAAAATAAGGAAACATTTCCAGCTTCTCATGTCTAATATTAAAAAGCAAATGCAATTGCATAAAAAGACCCTATTCATGATAAAATGGAGCACTTCTAGAATAAACCAACTAAAATTCCCAATGATTTAAAAGGCATAGTAATATGTAAAAATATTTGTACTGCAGGGTTTATCCTCCAGAGTACAAGGGAAGTCCCATTGCGAAGGTGTTTTATTTAAATGCTAATGCAGCTTAACCCTTTGAGTGCCAGAAGGTTAAGGCACGCATTGCTTTGCAATGTGTTCCATACCCCTCTGGCACTCAATGGGTTAACCTTTAATTTTAGGTGCAGTAGCTCTATAAGCTCTGGCTAGTTGATTATAAACATCCCCTTAGTACCCTAGGAAGCAACAGCACCACTGAAAATTGTCAGGCCTTTTAGATACTGCAGCTTTTTATATAAACCCTAAATACATTTTTAATAAAATACCTCTCAGCAGTGGAAAACCTCTTGTTTTACTTAGGACTAGAAATCCTACTATATAGATTTTCTTAAAACCCATTAAGTGTTACTACCCCTTTAAATCTTTTGACCCTCTGTTTGCCATAGATATCTCCAAAGCATTGCAAAGCCGTATGTTGGATACCACTGGCACTCAAGATTAAAAGTAAAACTATACCCCTATTGAATAAGTATTTTAAGTCAACTCTTTCAGTTAACTAGGTAGGTGTCCTTAAAACAGCTGGCAGTATATCAATATTGTTTTCAGTTGTTTGGATTCATCTGTTGGTTACTTTAATTTCTGATCTTGTGCCCCTTATGATCATATCTGTGAACTCTACGGATTTGCCAGAGGCTGAGTCCTCCGGATGTGGAGAGTTTCTATTGAAAAACTACACATTTCCCTCTCTCTCACCATGTTGCTCCTTACCCCCTGCCTTCTTTTAAACCCTCTACCAGTCACTCGTATTAAGCCTTGCCCCTTTTTGACATGATATGCGTCATTCTTCACACCACTCATGGCAGCAGAGGACTCCCCTCCGGGGAGACAATAGAAAGTTCCCAGGTATGCTTAGGAGTCATTCAGGTCTATGGAATCCTAATGTTTGTTGTTAGGTGGTGTGACCTAAAGGAAACTAGTAAAAATCACTGTACGCTGGAAGCTGCAGATATGAGAAATAAACACATACCCAACTGCTGTATACAAGTACACAACTTAGAAAAGATCCACTTATTCCTTGTGAATAATTCCCCTTTAACTTTACAGAGGTCTCCACTGCATGGCTTCACAATGTGTTGGAGGTAATCACTAGCATTCAAATGGTTAAAATCCCCATTTACATTGAGAATTATTGCATAGAAGTTTTGTCCCAGAATCACACTACTTTACCTTCTGAATACAGTCTAAAATACCTAATGTTCAATAATGCCTTTAACACACAGTACAGTATTTTGCATTTTTTTTTTCCTTACAATTTCCCCATGTTAAAAACACAAAATGTCTATGTAAAATGCTGAGTGCAGATATAAAAGACGCAGGAGCTCTGTACAGTCCTCTTGATGAGGTTGATCAATCTCATTTCAGTAAAGGAGAGGCAAAAAAGTTTCCTTGTTTCTGGATGCTTGTTACAGATTTACTTTTGCTTCCAAACCTATGAAAAAAAGGCCAAAAAAATACAATCAATAGGAAGGCAGTTTAGTACTGTTCAAGTTCTTTATTTATATTAGCTGTACCCAGTGTAACATACTCAGATTTATATTTTAAAGGTTATAAATTAATAACTAATTTATTCACTGTGCTCAACTGGTGGTTGACTCCTACTGCACTTTCAAACATTAACCTTTAGAGTGCCAGAGGGGTACGGAATGCAGAGGGGGTACGGAATGCGTTGCTTTGCAATGCGTTCCGTACCCCTGTGGCACTCAAAGGGTTAAGAGAAACTATACTCCACTGCGAGTAACAGTTTTAAAAACAGAGGTTTAGGTGTGTGACCCTGAGTGAATGTGTGTGTATGTGTGGCCCTGAGCGAGTGCAACACACTCTGTGCTCAACTCATGGTTGAGCCCTGCTGCACTTTCAAAACGTTAAGAGAAACTTTACTCCACTACAAGTAATGGTTTTAAAAACAGGTTTAGGTGTGTTACTGAGTAAGTGTGTGCGCTTGTGTGTGTGACCCTAAATGAACCTGTGTATGAACCTGAGTGTGTGTGACCCTGAGTGAAGGAGTGTGTGACCCAGAGTGAATGATAAGTTATACGCTTGGGTTTCAAGAGATGTTTTGCATGTGCTGACTACGTGTCCCAGAAAGCTGCGCTATACGCTTGGGTTTCACATATATACATAGTGCCCATGGTGACACCATCAGCTTGTAACCACTCCATTTCATTAACATGTCACTTACTTTGGTGTATTTTTGCCAAGAGTAGATCTCATCCTCTGTGAGAGAGAGCTTGTGGAAGGGGTTTTGGTGATTTGCTGCTCAGGAGTGGTCAGGGGTCCTAACATGCTCACTGGAGTAGAAGAGAAATGGTTACTGCCTTAATAATTTCACACAACATTATGGATCATGTGTTTAACTATAAATTAGTGCCAAAGGTTGCGCAGCATCTCTTTGCACACCCTCCTGGCACACACAATTAAGGAGGAGGGGGTGGGGTGGTGGAGCAAGGTTGCTTTCAAATAAATGTGTTTCAGTTTATGGTTATTCCCCTCTCTAAACTAAGGTGCTGCTGAAACACGGGCATTGAGAGGTCTATGTACTGGAGCAGCTGTTCTAGGTAAGCCAACTATACCACAGGGGATAATAAAATGGGGGTGCGCAAAATGACACCATTACCACGATATACACACTGCACAGTATGCATCTTGGCCCCAAAGATTACTATAAGATCTGACAGCCTGAACCTGAGGGATTTAAATTTACCAAATATGATTCAGCCACAAATTTAATTTGTGAATGGCAAATGTACAAGGACATCAGTATTTTCATACTCTCAGCCATTTGATGAACCAAGGCCTTTGTGTAACTGTTCTGCTGCAAGTGTAACACATACACAAAAGCCAGCCAGATGAAATTGCAGGCCATATTCTGCCAGGTCTTGTTTAGAGCATAGGTGACACTATGCTACCAGTTAATCTACTCTGTGCTCTGCTCCAGAGGTGTTTGTAACACACTGAATACCCCTCTGGCACACAAAAGGGCTAAACATTACTGGCTGGCACAACAGTTTGCCAAATATGATTATCCCTCATTTGCTACTCCCTCATACAGAGATTAATAGTGTGTTTGACACACAACTGTGCTAGGCATTACTGTATAAGGCATATACATTGGCACAACTGCAAACAAAGATTTCCACCACTGTGCCAGCAAGTACTTCTGTCTAAGGTGCATAAACTGAGAATCTATTACTTACAATTTAAAAAGACACTAATATATAGGTGATTGACATTTTTTAAATAAACCCAAGTTGTCATTAGGCGTTACTTAAAAGAAGGGCTGTCCAAGTTCAGTCCTCAAAGACCACCCAACAGGTCAGGATTTCCCTGATTAAGCACAAGCTTAATCATGGAAATCCTAAAATCCTGCACTGTTGGTGGCCCTTGAGGACTGATTTTGTGTAGCCCTGCTTAAAAGTAACACATACAGAAAGATAAGAGCCTTTATTGTGGATGTGTACTAGAACGAAAACCAGCTGCAAGCGCTCTAAGAAATAGGAGAGTCATCAGGAGAGAGGGAGAGTTTTTTTTTTTTTTCCTGCACATCAAAACAGAGGCTCATGCTTGCGCAACCCCGATATAGCACTGAACAAAGGAAAGTAATTTATTGGTAATAATTTTATATTAAAGATTATATAAAAGATAATATTGTTTACAAGTAACGCGATTCTATTGAATCTCTCTATCCTTTAGTTGTGTAAGTATATGGATGTATACTTATCCATCTGGAGGAGTGACAGAAGGTGTGTGCAAAACATTTCAGAACAAGGTGTTCCACACCCCAGAGGCTCAAACGGTTAATATCAGACCACAGCTCAATTTTTCTAGTTAAACAATGGCTAATAGAGTTATGGAGTCAAGTTAAATCAATAATAAAATAGTCAAACTTTGAAAGCCATAGGCATGTCCAGGGCATTGCTTCTACATTTTTCATAGCAAAAACTAAGCCACACATGGCTTTGAAAGCTTACCTTTCATGTCTGGAGTCTGAGGAGTGTTATAAGCATTTGCATTTTCAATGATGTGGGCAGGGTGCATATTTTCTACCATCATGAACTGATTCCAGTATTCTGCTGGTAAGGACATTAGCCGTTCCATAACCTGATAAAGCAATACGGCTCTTATTAAAATTTAAGAACTCTATAAACACACAGTTTGAGAGCAAAAGGTTCAAGACGCACCCGATGTTGGCGCTTTGTATCTTGCAGCATTGTCATGGGATCAGGATCAGGTACTGCATTACCCACCAGGGTTGGGCCAAACACCTTAGACAGATTACTCACATCCATCTTGGTGTCCGGGCTCTCGGCCACTCTAGAAAAAATAAAGTTCATACAGTATGTCAATCTCAGACTGCAAGCATGACTTTTCCCTGAAATTAACAGCTATACTAACCTTTGGAGGTGTATCAACATAAAAGCTAAAGTGTCTCTGTTGGCTGCTGGCAGCGCATTGACAGCTTGGTAAATTGCAGCAACACTGTTATCTTCATCATTGATTTCTGGTAATAAAATAGGATTTAAATATTTAACATTTGTTAACCCAAAAATTCCTTTCCAGAAATTTTATGTTCCCACTTTATCATGAAATATACAGTGGACATTTTCAGATTTCACAATATAGTAATGGAATATTGAATCAGAGGTATTAACTCTTTGTATGCTAGTGGCCTCCAGTGCATTGCTTCGCTATGCTCTGGAGGCATCTCTAATGAGTAAAAAAAACCACTGTAAAAATGTATATAAATTGCAATAGAAGACTATATATTCTCTAAAGTTGGTTAAATGCAGGAATACATAGTAGTAGTAATTAGAGATGCACCGATACCACTTTATAAAAGTATTGGTGAGTACTTCAAACACACACCTCTTGACTGTCCCCTTTTGCCTCCTCTTGATTCCCACCTTTTACTTAATTCGCCCCCTCTAGAGCTCCCTCCTTTTGCCTTGGCTTTTTCTCTCCCTTTTGATCCCCCTTTCTCCTCCTCCTTGACTCTTGATCCCACTCTTTTGCCTCTTTCGCTCTCTCATGATCCCCCCTCCTTTTTGCCTCTTCTTGTTCCCCCTCCTTTTGCTTTTTTTTTTTTTTTTTTTTTTTTTTTCTTAGTCCCTTTTGCCTCTTTCGCCCTCTTGGCGCCCCTCTCTGCCTCTTTCACCACCCGCTCAATGTCCCATCTTGCCTTCCTTACCCTCCTCTGCTGGGTGCTCGCTGTTCTCTCGCGAGCCCCGGCAGAAGTCAGCGTTGGAGCGTTGCCATGGTAACCCATGGCAATGCTCCAACGCTACAGGAGGGAGAGAGGCAACCGGGGAGCAATGTGAGCATCTCCCTGGGCTCCCTCACTGCAGCACCGACCCTGACACAGTATCTGTATCGGTGCAACCCTAGTAGTAATGTAAAAGCCCGTGTACACGGGCCAAGGTCTGGGTAAGGTTAACCCTTTGAGTGCCAGTGGGGTACGCAATGTATTGGTTTGCAATGCATCGCGCACCCCTCTGGCACTCAAAGGGCTAAGAGACTGCTACTTCACTGGAAGCAAAGGTGTGCATGGAGGACCAAATTGTAGCCTTGCGCAGCTGTTCAGCAGAGGTCTAATTGTTGTAGGCCCAAGAAGCCCCAACAGAACTGGTGGATTGTGCTGCAACAATAAAGGGAACAGGTTTTTCCAGAGTTCGTAAGTCTTGCAAACGGTAGACTTAATCCAGGATGCAATAGTTACCTTGGACGCAGCCATACCTGCCCTAGGACCTTCAGGAATGACAAACAAGGCATCAGTCTGACAGAAAGACTCTCCTTAAAGGATAGTCTTGTCCTTGTGAAAAACCAGGAAAGGCGGCTTGCAAGACACAGCCTGTGACTCAGTAACTCTGCCCACAGAGATCACAGCCAGAAGAGTCATCTTCCACGTCAAAAGACGTAGAGGAATGGAAGCAAGGGACTCAAAGGGAGGTCGCTGCAAAACACCCAAAACCAAGTAAAGGTCCCACTGGGGTGTGAGAGCCTCATAGGCAGGGAAAACATGCGTAACCCCCAGAAAGAACACCTTGACATCTGACAAGATAGCAATGCATCTCTGGAAGAACACAGAGTGCAAAAGTCTGAAACTTCAAGGAACTAAGACTAAGCCCCTTTATTCATGCTGTCCTGAAAAAAAGGACAGGACCACTGGATGGTCAAACACCTGCAAAGACAGATCCCAGTCTACACACAAAGATTGAAAAATGGACCAAACCCTGTGGTAGGCCTTAGAGGAAAACAGGCTTCCTAACCTGAATCATAGTGCAGATAACATCAGGGGAGAAACCTTTTCTCCTCAGGTTGTACGCTTTAACAGCCATGCTGTCAAAGCCAACTGCTCCACATCCTCCTTCCAGAGGTACTCATGAAGTAGGAGATCCGGTCTGAGTAGCAGTGGAAACAAATCCTGAATGGAGAGGGAAACCAGCTTTGGGAACCAAGTCCTCCTGGTCCAATATGGAAGCAATCATGACGACCGCCGGACCGTTCATCCGGATCTTCCAAAGCACCCTGGGGATGAGAGGAATTGGAGAAAGATGTAAGTCAGATGAAAGAGCCATGGAATTGACAGGGCGTCCATGGCAAAGGTCAGATTATCCCCATTCCCCCTCCCGGGAAAACAAAACATCTGAACCTTCTTGTTCCTGGGGGCCATCAAGTCTATCTAAGGCAGACCTGACCGCTGCACAAACAAGTCAAAAACATCTTTGATAGAGTTCCCACTCTCAGGGATCTGCCCATTTGGAGACTAAAAGTTTGCCAGGACATTGTCCACCCCTGGGATGTGCACGGCAGAAAAAGCTGGAATGTGATCCTCTGCCAAAGCCAAAATAGACTTTACCTCTGACCAAGCAGGAGTGCTCTTGTGCCTCCTTGCTTGCTGATGTAGGCCATGGCTGTGGTGTTGTCCGATTGGACGTGTACCAGGTGACCCCTCAGCTGAAGGGACCATTACACGAGAGCATGAAGAATCACTCCAAGTTCCAGAACAATGATTGACTGAAGGGACTCCAAGGTCCACCTGCCCTGAATCCCCAGGTGACCCAGGACCACTCCCCAGCCCTGCAGGCTGGTATCAGTCTTGACAAGGATCCATTCCTGGATCACAAATGGTTTCCCCTGCACTAGGTTGGTTCTGTTCCAACCACCAAGGCAGATCCTGCCTGACTTCCAGAGGAAGGGGGACCAGAGATCCAGGTTCCAATGCCAAGAGTGGATGGTAAGTCTCTGGAGCTCCCTGTTGTGGGCCATAGAGTACTGAACAGACTCCATGGTGGATACATTGCAACCTGAGTCATGATCTTGCGTTACTGGAGCCTAGGGCCACTCCAGAGCTTGGGACACCAGACGCATGATCTGCTGAATGGAGTCCTCCTTCAGAAAAACCTTCTCTTGACAGGTATCGAACCAAAGTACAAGGAAGACCAAGACCTGAGAGGGAAACTAGAGCAGACTTCTCCATATTGAGAATCCACTCATGGTGGAGGAGAACCTGAGCACAGTCCTGGACAGGCTGGTCCAGGATTTCCCTGGATGGAGCCTTTAGTAGATGGTAGTCAATGTAGTGTCACCTGAATCCCCTGGGTGTGAATAAAGGCAATCTGGGCCACCAGGACCCTGGCAAACACCACAAAGAGTGGAGGTAAGACCAAAGGGCAGAGCAGTGAACTGGAAGTGTTGCGATTCTCAAGTGGAGGTACTTCCGACTGTCTGAATGAACTGGGACATGTAAGTAGGCATCTTGTAGATCCAGAGATGTGAGGAATTCCCCTGGGCACATAGCTGCGATGACAGAGCGCAAGGAATCCATCTTGAAATGAGCAGCCTCCACAAAAGAACGGAAGTCCTTGAGGTCTAAGATAGGACAGCTGCTGCAGTCACTCGGCCACCACGAACAGGTTTGAATAAAACCTGAACCACTCTCTTGGAGAGTGGAACAAGAACTCCCTTGTACAAGAGAGCTTGAACTGCCTTGTTGAAAAAAAACCGCAACTTTTCCTGGCCCAGGGGAGTCCTGGAATGCAAGAATCTAAGGATGAAGGAATTTGAATGCAATCTTGTACCATTCCGAAACCACCTGCAAAACCCACTGGTCCTCAATTTGAAAAATGGTGCAGCCTCACATCCACAGGCAACTGCGGACCAGGATTCTGTGAGTTATGCAGAGGCAGACTTGGGTTTGGCAGCGGCATGTTCTGAGTGGCGCTGCTGTCTGGCCTTCGTGGATGGGCGTGGGGTGACTGCATGAGACACTTGGATTTGGCCTTTACGTCTGTTTGGAGGGGATGAAAAAGATGCCTGTTTCTCTCCATGTTAGGGCATCTGGAGACCTTGCACCTGGTCCTTGCCTTACTTCCCGCCTCTGGGAAACCTCAAGTTTGTCAGTCCAGTCCTTTAGAGCAGACGCATCAGACACTGGCAAGGCAGTAGACTTGGATAGCCTGGAGATAGGAGCATCCACTTTGGGAGGATGAACCCACTGAGCAGGCACAGCCTCAGAGAAGGCATAAAGCTTGGCAAATTTCTTGGAGACAGAAGGTTTCTGTCCGGAGACTTCCACTCTTCAGACACAAGGTGGTCAAGAGTGGGGTTAGGAGGAAAGCAAGTAAAGGGCTTTTTAGGCTCCTGAAATACATCAGAAGGAACCTCCTGCATAAGGGGAATGTTTAGGGTATTACAACAGCCCTGATCAGGCCCTCAGCCAAGGGCTCAGGATCAGCCTCAAAAGGGTCCCAAAAAACAGAGAGGAGCCCACCGCAGAACATTCCTCAACATCTGAATCTACCAGCAGTTCCTCCCCAGAGAAATCTGACAAGTCAGCTACAACCTGAGGCTTTGGCAGGGAAGACTTGATGGAGGAGGGGGTCTGCCAAGAATCAAAGATCCCCTGTAACTGGGATGGAAAGAGTTGCAATGTGGACCTAAGGTCCCTAGTAGATTCCTTGAACTCTTGCACCCAGATTGGCTCTAATGCATGGCTGGAGGTCCCTGGGAGACTCTCAGGGACATTAGAACATGCTGGGCATAAATGACCAGATAGTTCTCTAGGTAACCCTGAATGACAGGAAGAGCAATGCGCAATAGGGGATACAGAGACCCCAGCATCCTTACTCTTAGGTCTGGCCACAAGCTCCAACAGTATAGACATTATCACAGTTTCAAATAACCTTACTGTATAAGAAAATCACCCAGTTACAGTGTGTAGGATTAAAGTTTCACCCAAGAAATCGCTAAAATACTTATCTGGCAGGCGAAGGGTTAATCAGCAGAGGAGAGAAGGACAGTCCAAGCCCTGCATAGGATACTCGATCTGGAAATAGCACAAAACGGCTGCCGTGGCGGGAGCCAATCCGAAACAAGTGCACGAAGCAAGCACTCATGGGAAATGTAGTTTTCCCAGAAAAGTACCCCAAACAGTGACCGAAGCCCCCTCAGCCCCCTACACACTAGAAACATGAACCGGACGATAGAGCAAGGGCAGACAAGATAAATGAGCCATCTCTGAAGTCGCTGGGTTAAGCGGTTGCAGAGATATATCCCAAACTGTACAGTCCCATAGGAATGAATGGAGCCTATGTGGTAAAGCAAACTCAAATTTTACAAAATTTAAACTGTAAAATAAAAGTGCATGAATCACTAGAACATGCTAGGATACCCAAAAAACACTGAACCAGTAGGAAGTTTGTCAGAAATCCCCCCAAAAGTCACAAAACCAGCAGCTAAAGGGTTAAAGTACCACATAAACCTGCTCCAAAACATCCAACAGACATACAGATAAACCTAATGAGTGCAAGAGTGTGCAATAAGAACTCCAAAGGGAAACACCTGTGCGGAGGGGCACTGTGGGACATGTGGACCTGCAGCACTCAAAGGGTTGTCCACCTTTCCTGTAGATCTTCTGTCTTCAGATTACCATGTTTAAATAAGCAGCCTCGGTGGGCAACTCCTGAGGAAAGAACTTGTAGCCAAGATTTTGCAAAGGTCCACAACAGCTACTGTCTGCAGGGGAAGCCAGGAATGGTAACCCACCTAATGCGTACCCCTCTGGCGCTCAAAGGATTAATATTACCCGGACCTAGGCCCGTGTACACGGGCTTTCTAGTCCTATATAATAATTCAGCCGCAGTGCGGACAGTCTCTACTGTGAATGACTGCTCCGCGGCTGTTTCTGGGTGGCACTAGTCTAAGAATAAAACAATAAATAAATCTAAAAAGCCAAGCAGAAAAATTCCTAGCCTTGACTCGGGAGGGCGAGCCCGGCTCAGCCGACTCGGGAGGGCGAGCCCGGCTCAGCCGACTCGGGAGGGCGAGCCCGGCTCAGCCGACTCGGGAGGGCGAGCCCGGCTCAGCCGACTCGGGAGGGCGAGCCCGGCTCAGCCGACTCGGGAGGGCGAGCCCGGCTCAGCCGACTCGGGAGGGCGAGCCCGGCTCAGCCGACTCGGGAGGGCGAGCGAGTTGCCTCCCAATGGTGCCTGTATGTCATATTGGACAACAGAAAAATACTACTAGGGAATACAAAAATATACGTGCTGGACTATTTTAATTAGATGGTAAAATTGGCAAACTGGATAATACCAGGTTCTTTTCTGCAGTCAAAATCTAGGTTTTTATACACATCTATCGGTAGCAACGGTCAGTTTATTCACTTACCAGCTGCCTCCATGAAAGCTTTGTTCAGGCGGAATGTGAGAAGAGGCTCCTTCAGGCTACGGAAGAAGTCCTTGAGGAATCCACACACCGCATGTATGTCATCCACCTTACTCAGTAAAGGAACACTCTTTCCACGTACAAATTTTTCTTTAAGCTCCTTCACTGTACGATCACACCCAGAAATTCTATATAAGCCAGTCTGAAAGGAGTTAAATCCATAAATTAGTAACAGAGGATTTTGGCCTAGATCAAAAAGTCAGAATCACACGCTCTCACTACAGCTTACTTCATGGAGACCTCTCTGTTCTATCTCACCGACACAGTGAACCACTACAGAAGGAATCATTGGAGATGACGATGGAACAAAGTCAGCTAGGGTGCCCTGAAAGTATAGAAAAAGAAAAATATGCATGTTTTAGAAAGAACAGGGATTGATGGGGTTTACATTTCGTGGCTTTAGTGAATTACGAAAAGCTATGCTGTACCTCTCCCATACGAACAGGGGTGCTTCCCAATGTAGGAATGCAAGGGAGCGGGCAGCGATCACGACACTCTGGGTGTGCTACAACACGACAGTCGCGGCACTTCAAGGAGAGTTTACCAAATTTTATTCTTTTCCCACAAGGGACACAGGATTCTGGTTTGATCACCTGTGAAAAAGTGGATATACATTAGAATAGAGTAACTAGTAGGTGAAAAAGCAAGCACTTTGCTTGAGGCAAACGTACCGTTTTAGACACAAACTCATGAAGACGCATCCCTACATTCTGCGGAGTTTTACAACTGTCAGTTTCAATTTTATCATCCAGATGCCTGCTCACTAAACTGGAGTCACTATTCCAAGGCTGCAACTGAGCTTAAAAAAAAAAAATAAAAGATATATATTAGATATAAATGGATGGTGTGTTACGCCACTTTTTGCAGGAAAGAAGAGAAACCATATAGTTAGGATGGACATCATTAAGGGTCATATTCAGAAAGTTTAACAATGCAACTCTAGACCAAGCAAACTGCACCACAGGTATCAAAGAATATAGCCCCATTTAAATATGGCTTTTAAATAAACAGTAAACCCTATTAACCTAAAATGCCAGCAATTTGCCCCTGACTACCACCAACTTGCTCCAATAGCTTAAGTGTTAGTAGTACTTCATATATTTAAGCATTAATATTGAAGGTATTAAATAAACTAAAGCATCAATTTATTTTTTATTTTAATTTTTTTTTTTTTCCTGTAATTTACATAGATTCAGAGTAATCTCTCTGTAAAGTTTACTCTTCCCCCACCCTTTAAGGTACGTCAGCGCTCTAGCTGACAGACTTGGATTCTGGCCCGCAGGTGGATGTCTTTTTTTCTAAGCCGAAATAGCATTGCATACAAAAAAAGTATTAATTACAACGTCTAACGTTTCAAACCAAGCACACTTTGTAGACCGCTGTCATTAATATTTTCTTTGTATGCAGTGCTATTTCAGCTCTACGGACGGGTCATCCGCCTGCGGGCCAGAATCCAAGTCTGTCAGCTAGAGCGCTGACGTACCTTAAAGGGTGGGGGAAGAGTAAACTTTACAGAGAGATTACTCCGAATCTATGTAAATTACAGGAAAAAAAAAAAAATTAAAATAAAAAATAAATTGATGCTTTAGTTTATTTAATACCTTCAATATTAAAGCTTAAATATATATAAAGTATTACTATCCCTTTAATCAATTTGTGCTCCCTTAATACTAGTAAGGCTGAGTCTTCACTTACTGTACACAGTCAGCTACTGGTGCTACGGGGCACAGAGCCAATGTTTGGAGGGTTTACGGTTCCTTTACATACCTAAATGCTCAAGAGTTCTGCCATGTATTGTAAAGCAAGAATTTGTATATCCCTCTAACCCATTTAAAGTGAATTAAAACATTTTAATTTGTCCTCTTAGTATGCCCCACTTTAGCTTCCTGCATAAAGCCCAAATAGTCATGGTAATTAAACCGAAAGTTGCATCTACAAATAAAACACTACATTTTACAAGTTTTGTTATCTCTCTGAAGAGAGCCAAGTCAACTCACCAGTCCTACGGCTCCTGGTGTTGTAGTATGGTACACTTTCGATAGTTGATACAGCCTCTATAGGTCCTCCATTGTTTGGGACAGTAAGTGTTGTTTTCGCTATTATGGACTCATTTGCCTAAAAGGTCAAAATGAGAAGGGGGGACAAAAACCTTGATTAGTTCATTCTAAGAGCTGAAACAGGACTTTAGTGCTCTTAAAGGGATAGTAATACTTCGTTTTAACTTTATTTTATTTTGTAGGCATTAAAAAAAACACGAAGAATGATATAAGTCTTATCTCTCAAACCTTTATGGTTTATGAGATATTCACAAGCAAAGTTTCCCCCTCCCGCCCCTTTTACCTACTGTAAACAATCTCTTCTCAGATGTGGAATGCAGTCCATAGACTGGACAGATAACAGAAGGGGACACTCTTATTCCTATGAAAACAATGAAATCCCTGCCCCCCTTGACAAGTTTTTCAGCTTTTTCCCTTATCTTAATTGAAGATTGTACCTCTCTGCAGTCTACCTGGGCACCTCCCTTCTGCTCAGGCTGAAGAGTGTGACATCAGTAAAAGGGGAGGGAGGGGGAAATTTTGCTTGTTAATATCTCATAAACCATAAAGGTTTGAGAGATAAGACTTATATCATTCTTCATGTTTTTTTAATGCCTACAAAATAAAATAAAAGGTAAAACGAAGTATTACTATCCCTTTAACTGTTAAATCCTTCTCTTGCTAGTCCATATGGAACACACATACCATGGGGTTGAGTTCTTGGTAGGCAGGACACATTGCAAGAGATTCTTATTGGTGGAGACTCCCTATTCCTCCAGCTCAAACCGACCCACCTCAACTCCCAGAACTCATGTGACCGAAGCCACACAAATTAAGCAGTGAATAGAAGGAAATCTAACAGACTCTAAAAAGTACTCAACACAAAAGTCCCTCTCTCTGTGTGGGACACCTGTGTTCCATGTGGACTAAAGAGAAAAGGATTTAACAGGTAACACCACTAAAATACTCTCTCATATATGTAAAATATGGAACATGGGTATCATGGCGATATACCAATGCTAAGCTCCCAGAATTGGCAAAAAAAAAAAAAAAAAAAAAAAAAAAAAAAAAAAAGAAGAAGAAATTGTAATGTCCGTAGCAGGCATACTGAAGGGCAGGCCAGGAGGATGCGGCGCCAGACAATGACGTCACTCATCAGAGAACCTAGTGTGACCACACTGCGTCTCTTCCGGAAGTGTGAAAAACTGCATTATAAAGATTTCTCCCCCTCTGCAATAGAGCAAACTTATCTGCTGGCAAGCCTCCAATATCAAATGGTGGAGACAGAATCTACACTCTGTCCACGTTGTGTATAAGTAAATAAATGGAGTTGGCCAGTTGCCACTCCATTGCCCAGCTACAGGGTGTGGAATCCTACACGGAATACCCAGAGACTTTGGGACATAAAACAGAAAGGCCCACTTGTACATCCATGATACTGGCGTTTCCCAGGGCTATCCAGTATCTGAACCCAAGCAGTAAGTGTAAACAGACACTGAACTTACACAGCACACAAGAACAAGAGCCAACAGTATTCAGATACTGAACAGTAAGGCAGAGCACGTGTGGAGGTCCCTAAACAGGTATGACTTTCTGGCCAAAGTTGGCCTCACCCGAGGCCAGAACATCGACACGTGTTTGGCAAAAGTATGCAAACAGGATCAAGTCACTGTCAGATTCTAGTAGGCCTAGGAGGCCTCCACAGTGATCTTAAAGGGAACAGGTTTCTTCCAGATCTCATACTCCTGGTGTAAAGTAGCCTTGATCCAAGAGGCAATGAGGACCTTGGAAACCACCTTACCATCCATAGGACCCTCAGGGATGACAGCCTTGCAAAAAATTTTTAGGTGTATCGTACAGAGTCTAAGTCAACGCACCACGTCAACAAATAGAAATCCTTCTCCATGTCAGACTTATGGTCAGGACAAAAAGGCAGGCACAATAATCTCCTGATTGATGTGAAAAATCAGAAAACACCTTGGGAAGGATCGAATCACCGCCTTCTGAAACATCAGGAAAAGAGGATTTTAGTCTTACCTGTTAAATCCTTTTCTCTTAGTCCATACAGGTTACTGGTAACTTTGGGAAGCGATTCGCCCATTTAATTGTAGGCAGGAACAATTCTAAAATTGTATACAGGGGGTGGAGCCTACCTTCCCTCCTTGGCTGTAGCTAGCCAACCAGCTCCAGAAAGATTTGAGACACTATGACTAGATAGCGGAAGGGAAGGAAGACTCCTGTGAGCTTGACCCTGAAGGACCCCCACGGTCTGCCACAGGAGAGCCAAGCATGGTCCCTTGACAGGGTGGGAGACCAGTAACCTGTATGGACTAAGAGAAAAGGATTTAACAGGCAAGACTAAAAGCCTCTTCTCTGTCGTCCAATACAGGTTACTGGTAACTTTGAGATGTTCAACCATTGAGTTTCCCAGAGGTGGGAAGTAAGGCAAGGACCAGGCGCAAGGTCCCCAAAGTGACCAGAGCAGATATGAACCATCCGACAAAGCACAACAAAACAATGAAGTGTCATTGTTTGGGGTAACACCCCAAACTGTTACACAGCACAGTGAACTAGAGCCAACAGGGCTCAAAAGTGAAGGAAGCACCAAGAACCAAAGAAGATCCTAGACAGGCAAGACTGCCTCCAGGATTTTCCTCCCAAAGCTGGCATCAGCCGATGCCAACACATCAACATGGTAGTGCTTCGAAAAGGTGTGCACAGACAACCAGATGGCAGCCTTGCACAACTGATCAGCAGAGGCCTGATTCTTGTAAACCCAAGAGGCCCCAGTAGATGGAGTAGAATGAGCCGTGACCCTGAAAGGGACAGGCTTCTTCCTCAGCTCATAAGCCTTATGGTGCACTTGATCCAGGATGCAATATTCACTTTGGAAGCAGGTCTTCCTGTCCTTGGACCCTCAGGAATGACGAACAGTGCATCAGAATGCCTGAGACTCAGTGTGATGCACATAAAACTTGAGACAACGTACCATGTCTAACAAGTGGAGATCCCCCTCCTTGTCAGAGGTGGGCTCAGGGCAGAAAGAAGGCACCACAATCTCCTGATTGAGGTGGAACTCATAAACCACCTTCGGGAGAAACTAGTTAGAAGTGAGAAGCACCACCTTGTCCTTGTGAAACACCAAATAGGGTGGCTTACAGGACAGAGCATGTAACGCCGCGATACGGCAAACAGACACGATCGCCAGGAGAAAGGCCATTTTCCACATCAGCAGGCATAGAGGAATAGTAGCCAAGGATTCAAACGGGGGATACTTGTTCTAGAATGCACAAAATGGCTGTTGCTGCGGTAGCCAATCAGAAACAAGAAAGCGAAGCAAGCGCTCACGGGAAATGTAGTTTTCCCAGAAAAAAGTACCCCAACAGTGCCCGAAGCCCCCTGAGCCCCACAACACACGAGAAACATGAACCGGATGATAGAGCAAGGGCAGACAAGAAAAATGAGCCATCTCTGAAGTCGCTGGGTGAAGCGGATGCAGAGATATGCCCCAAACTGTACAGTTCCATAGGAGTGAATGGAGCAATGACGCCTATGCGGTAAAGCGTGCCGGAACTCAAATTTTACAAAACTGACATAGTAAAATAAAAAAATGCATGAAACATCACTAACATGTTAGGATACAAAAAAAAAAAAAAAAATACTGAACCAGTAGGAAAAAACTGTCAGAACCCCCCCCCCCCTCAAGATGCAAAACCAGCAGCTAAAGGGTTAAAGTACCACATAAGCCTGCTCCAAAACATCCAGACAGACCCAATGAGTGCAGGAGTGTGCAATAAAACCCCCTGTGCGGAGGGGCACTGTGGGATGTGGACCTACAGCACTCAAAGGGTTGCTCACCTTTCCTGCAGATCTTCTGTCTTCAGATTACCATGTATTAAGAAGAAGCCTCGGTGGGAAACTTCTGAGGAAAGAACTTGAACACAAGATTTTCCCTCCAGGGATTAAGGTCCACAAAAAGCACCTGGTTACTGAGATTGCCATAACTGTCAATGCCCTTAGATGTGGCTATCTGCCTAATGGTGGTATTCCACTTCTAACAGAAAAATAAATTTTAAAACTATAGCAGAACTGTTCTCTTGCCTGTGTCTTCACCAAGGAACAAATCTTTCTGGAGCTGGTTGGTTAGCTGCAGCCAAGGAGGGAAGGTAGGCTCCACCCCCTGCATACAATTCTAGAATTGTTCTTGCCTACAATTAAAGGGGCGGATCGCCTACCCAAAGTTACCAGTAACCTGTATTGGATGACAGAGAAGTGGTTTACAAGACAAAGTTTGCAATTCAGAGACTCGTCACCAAGACTACTGCCAAGAGAAAGACCATCTTGAGAGTCAAATGATGCAGAGAAATGGAAGCAAAGGAGGCCTCTGCAAAACATCCAGAACCAGGTTAAGATCCCAGAGGAGTGGGAGCCTTAAAAAGGGAGAAAATGAATGAGCCACCACTTAAAGAAAAGCCTTAACATCTTGTATGGTGGCAGAAAGTCTCTGAAAAAAAATGAGTTCTGAGATCTGAACCTTAGGGGAGCTCAGGCAGAGTCCTTTTGTTCACCCCATCTGGGAGGGAGGACAAGTAAAGGTCAGTCTCATGCCGACACTGCATTGTCCATGCACCACATATGAAAGATCATACCATATGGTATACCTTTAAGACTAGCTTCCTGGACTGAATCACGGTGGAGACTTCCTCCACGGAGAAACCTGCTTCGGGATGTCTACTTTAAGAGCCATGTCGTCAAAGCAATTTCCTTTACATCCGCGTGCCACAGGTAATTCTGAATTGAGAGATCAGGCCTGGGAGGAAGATTGATCCGTCTCTCAATTCGGAATTCACTCAAAGTCCACAAACCACTCCCTCTTGGGCCAGTAAGGGGCAACAAGAATGACTGGTACTCCATCCATCCTGATCCACTGGGCATGAGAGGAATAGGAGGAAAATACATAAGCAATGTTGAAGTTCCAAGGAATGGACACCACGTCCATGGCAAAAGCCAAAGGGTCTCCTGTCTGGAAGCAGAAAGTCAGAACCTTCCTATTTGACCTGGTGGCTATGAGATCATTGGCACACTTCACTTTTGCACAACCAGGTAGAACGCTTCAGGACAGAGTTTCTACTCTCCTTAATATATGTCTTGGTGATATAGAAAGTTTGCCACAATGGTTTCTACACCTGGAATGTTAACTGCTGAGATGGCTGGAAAATGGGCCTCTGCCCCACCTAAGACTGTACCTCCCCTCGAACCAGATGGCCTCACTGAGAGCACCCCTCTGGCGATTGATGTATGCCACAGTTCTGGCATTGTCTGACTGCACCCTCATTGGCTTCTCCAACAGAAGTGAGGTCCAAATGGATCGTCCCGAGTTCTAGGACACAGATGAGCAAATTGCACTTTTCCGTGGTCCACCTGCCATGGACACCCAGAACTACATCCCAGCCGCTGAGGGTGACATCAGGTCGTGACCAAGGTCCACTCTGGAATCACAGAGGGTCTTCCCTGTTCCAAGTTCAGACTCTACAACCTCCAGGAGAGAGGGAGATTCGATGATCCAGATGTCCCAGACCAACTCTGGATAGCATTCCTCTCGTGTGAAACAGCATCCAGGGTTGACACCAGTCTGTCACGAACTCTCATGAACTCCCTGATCATGGCGGAGGGCCACTCCAGAACTTGAGACACTTCCTGCATCACAAAAAAGCAGTTTGTCCTCCGGTAGGAGACCTTTTCTTGACTGTCAAATATCATCCCCAGGAATAGCAGAACCTGAGAGGGTACCGGAGAGGAACTGAGCATGCTCAGAATCCACCAGTGGCGGACCAGAAGCAGGGTATAGTACTGAATGTGATGTGCCAAGAGCTCCACTAAGGGAGCCTTGATCAAGTGATAGTCCCAAGTAAGGTGTCAAAGATGCCTTGGCCATGGATGAAGACCACTAAAGTGGCCATGATCCTGAAGACGATGTGAGGTGCCAGAGCTGTAAACTGGTAATGATCAGAGCCTGAAGCAAAATGCAGGTAGTGTTGGCTGTCCAGGTGAATTGAGATGTGCAGATTCACATACTGAAGGTCCAGAGTGCCCTTAAACGCCACTGGGCACATTACCGCAATGAAAGATACCAAAGATTCCATCTTGAAAAGTGTAATGACCACATATTTGTTGAGCCATTTGAGGTCCAGAATGAGGCAACAGCCGCCACCCTTCAGGATCACAAACTGACTGGAATAAAAACTTGAACTATGCACTCTGGAGGAGCTACTGGAACCAGACCCTGTTTTTCCAGCAGTGAATCAACTGCCTCCTGGGAACAGTTGCCCCTTTTCCGGCTCTGTTGGCACCCTTAAAAAGGAGTGAAATGTGGGGAAGGGAATTGAAACCTATACGGTACCTTTCCAAGACTGACTGCAAAACCCACTGGTCCGTAACAGAGGGCTCCCAGGTGTCTTGAAAAAGGCAGAGACAATGCCCACAGGGAGAGACAGACCAGGAATCCGCCAGTCATGTGGAAGACTGCTGGTCAGACTTAGCCCTTGGGCTGCCAGAGCTGTCTGGACTTTGCGGAGGGGTGCGTTTGAGGCTTGTGGGGTGTTTACAGGACGAAGATGCACCTTCCTCACCATGGACAGGCACTTGGTGGGAATCCGGGGCAACAAAGTGTTCTTACTACCAGTTTCATCCCTGATAATTATTTCAGGTCCAAACAGGCAGTTGCCCTAAAAAGGCAAGGAAACCAGTGCCCAGAGATACACAGTAACAAAGAAAATAGAGGCCTTAGCAGATAGTCTAACTGCATCAACAAATCCTCTGAGACCATTGCTGACCTCTTAGCCATAAGAACCAACAAGTCCTCCTTGGGGATATCAGCACAGCCTCAACCAGCTGTTCACCCCAAACTGCAATAGCCCTGTTTACCCAGTAAGAGGAAAAGATAGGTCTTAGTGTTGCCCCAGTGGCCGCAAAAGCAGCCTTGAGGATAGAGTCCAGCTACCTGTCCAATGGCTCCTTCAGACCTGCAGCATCCACAAAAGGAAGAGCAGTAATCTTAAGCCAACCGTGAAATAAGAGCATCCATGGTTGGTGGAGAGACCCACTGTACCAAGGCTACCT
Organism: Rhinophrynus dorsalis; assembly: GCA_037306005.1. NCBI lineage: Eukaryota > Metazoa > Chordata > Amphibia > Anura > Rhinophrynidae > Rhinophrynus > Rhinophrynus dorsalis. The sequence goes on from CM074719.1 coordinate 513,764,011, forward strand.
CAGAAAAATTATTAATAAAAAGCCTTTTTTTCCAGGAGTCTTCACTCATCCAAAAGGATCTGGTCAAGAATGCTATTAGAAGGGAAGAAAGGAGAAGAAGATTTCTTATGCCTTTGGAAAACATCCTTAGAGGTGTGCACCTCAGCGATGTCTGGAGACCTGAAGAGTCTCCAAAAGTGCCCTAATTAGCCCCACAGCCTAGGGGAGTGCATCAGCCTCATATGAATCTCAATATGAGTAGGATGAATCCATATCTTCATATACCCCATCATCCTCCTCCCCTTCTGACAATTCCTCCTCAGTTTAAGCCCCAAGAACCTGCGGAACACTGGTAGCAAGGGGGACATGTATTTAAAGGTAGTGGGGCTTCCATGACTGAAGAAACGAGGGGGCACCCAATGGATTAATATCACCACAATTAAATAGAGTATACAAGTGAAAATACACTCACGTGTATCGTTTGTCAGACGCAATCTGACATAATAGGCAAACTGAGATTGTTCCCAGTGCCCTCAACAAACAGATCCCAGGCTGCTCAATTCCAAATAAATAGAAATATTTACTGGGCAATAAAAATACATCAATGACAAAATATGACATTAAAAATCTGCACTTTTATACTCTTGTATTTAAATTGTGGTGATATTAAGCGACTGGGCCCCCTCACCTTTCCTTATAATGCCGCATTGGAATAGCGTGTCAACGGACAGGAGCTTCTGCATCACATTTTGAACAATCTAAATAAGCTTTACAAGCAAAGGATTGCATATGCAACTACCCAGGCAAGTAATTTTGTGACTAGCCACTTGGAGGTGTATGGGGGGCGGTGCACAAGAGTCCAAGAGAAAGCAATATAAATGTACTTCTAGAACGTTAAAAGTACTTATCAGATTGTAAATGGTTACGGTCGAAACAAGTTATAACGTTCTTCCCATATAAAAATATACCCTACTCTAGGTACCTTATCCCTGGTATTATATTTGTAGATTGGTCTCCAAATTATTTCCAGAATACAATGTGTACAATAATAAGGCAAGCGTTTTTAAACAGAAGTAAAACAGGTATATTTATTATGCATACCGAACCGTGCAGAAACATAAAAATTATTATTCGTAAATCCAGTATAACTAGCAGAGTATAACTAAATAATATGCTTTGTCCATGAAATAAGTCACACCCATCGTCCTATATAAAGGAAATTATACTTAATATTTATTGATTCACTTTCATCAGGTGTAGTGCCCTATGAATAGAGGAAAGCTGATGTAGTTCCATTGTTCAAAAAGGGGGCAAGATCCAAATCAGGAAATTATAGACCTGTGAGCTTGACTTCCATAGTAGGTAACAGAGTAAAAAGGGTTACTGACAATCAGAACTATGTAAAGACAAACAAACAATATTAGTAGGAGCCAGCATGGCTTTATTTTGACACCCCATATCTAAAGAAAATAATAAAACAGCTAAAGTACAACTGTTCTCAGTCTTCCTACCAGGATGATGGAACAAATCTAACTGGAGGGGAGCAGCTAGGTAGCCTGCTAAGTAGGAGAGAGGCTTCGCCCCCTGCAATTCTTCAAGAGTTGTTCTAGCCTACTGTGAGGAGCTGTTGCCTCCCCATGGTAAGCTATATTGGACAACAGAGAAGAAAAAATGTACAATTTTATACCAGATAGTCACTATTTAAACTTCCATTTTAGACAAACTTGTATAGGGGTGATAGATCCCCTTTAATATTCGGTTAGAGCTGGGACAAAAATTACTTCCCAATCAAAATCATTATTACTACTGCATCCAAATATAGCCAAAGTCAGTGTGGCCAAATCTTAACTAGGTTATCCTGATAAACAATGTGCATTAATTACGCCTTTAAATTACAGAGGGGTGCGCAAAAGTAATGGGTTGTGCCACATCTGGCAATTAAAGTGGACCTGTCACCTTGACTTTGTTTGTCTATTTCAAAACTGTGTGTTAGCCAAAAGTCTAGCAGATGGATAGCTTAGGACAACCGACTTCCATTATTTAGGAGGTACTTTTTTTTTTCTCCTATCTTAAAAAGTAAGTTTCTCAATGCTGTTTCATGTCAGTTAAGCTCTGTACTGCACCAATGTTAGTGATGGCTACTAATAGTTTTTAATGAAGTTTCCAAAATATTCAAACTTGAGTTAAAAGCAACAGGTCCAGTTTAAAACAGATCCATAGCGGTGTCATCCTTTGCTATAAAATGCAATCATAATAGCTTTATTAAGAACATAATAAAGACAAAAGGAAAAGGTTACCGGATCTACAACAAGTCCAAATGAACGGTTTCTCTTAGATGGAACTGGGGGTCCTTCTGTATGCTGCCTAGATGAGCGCTGGAGAAAATAAAACACAAACTCCACTCATCAATCAGCTTAGAGGAAGAGAGGACAGATTAACATATATTGTGCGTAGTCCTGCAAAAGGAGAACTTACCCGCTTCTCTCTCTTTTTCAGCCTCACATTTCGTACTAGTGAGGAATCCCAGTCCTGTTGAGAAACCAACTGGTTATTTCAATACTAGTCTAACAGAGTAATCATATATATATATAATTACATGTACAACTTCAGCAACACAAAGGATGGGTGTTCAGTAACACCTCAGTACAAGGTGTTTTTTTTTTTCTTTTTGAAATGATTACATAGGAGCCAATTACCAAGGAATCCTCAGTCTTGTCAAAGCTGATGTCGGAGAGTATTGACGCAGATTCATCTATCGTGGACAGTCTAAACAAACAAGACAATCTGAAGTTATACAAACTTGCAATTAAAAAAAAAACCACACACATTCTGAACATCAGCCAGATTTGAAGTATCAACATTAAAGGATAAAGCTTTCTGAAGAGCCAAGTACATTTTTTTGTGGGAACTTTTGTGCAGGTTGTGCAATTAACCCCCCCCTTTTACACAGTTCTAACAGTTGATGAGACTGAAATTAAAAAACAAAAAACAGACAAGAGAAAACACTTCTACATCCATATTCCAAAAGACAGTTCTATAATTCCCTGGATCAACATCCTATCTACTTTTAAACAAACCTTCAATTCTTAATATTGTTCTGAGCTAGAAAGGTATCCATTACTTTGTTTTAACGCCACTGCAATATCTACAAGCAGCATGCCGAGGCAAAGAGTTACACAGCTACTGCCTTTACTGTACCGTATTTATATAAAAAAACAAAAAAACACAAACACCAAGCTATTTATTCAAACAGCACAATAATAATACAATATAAAATGTATACAATATCTAAAAAACTCTGAGGACAATAATACACCTAGCCACCTGAACAGTCCCAAGAATAGGTCTGCAATTCAATCGCAGTATAGTCCTATGGAGACAGTCCTTGTAATCAGTGCTTCTGATATAATAATTAGTTGCTGAGCTTCTGACACCACTCCCCCGTCTATTAGAACAGATCGCTACAATGTCTCACTGACCTGTTTACTGTCCACACGGGGTGCCCCTCCGGTGGCGGCCGCTGCTTAATGTGTTTTCTCGCAGCCCTCCTCGCTCTACCGGGTATAGTCCTAGGGCTTCCCCGTTCGTGTAGCCGGATGTGACGCGGGCAGAGCGTGTTCTGGCTCAGATAAACAATCTCTTGCTACTATGTAGCTAGCGCTTTGTTTCAAAAGTGCCTCTCCGATAACCAGCACTTTGTATGAGGTTTTATTTCTTCGTGCTCTATAGGAATCTTCCCAAAAGTTATCCTTAGGACCTCAATACTGCTAGGTGGCTATTCTCCAACGCGTTTCCTGCCTCCTGGGCACTTCATCAGGGATGGAGACCTCTCCCAACAGTGTGATTAAATAGTCCTCAGATACACCCCTTCTTATTATAACAGTAATCAGCTGTGATCACTTAAAACCTTTAACCCTAAACTCTCTTAAAATTATAAAATTATTCTTAATACTTGCTATATTTGCGTTGCCACAATAATACCCCCACAGGGACACATATATTACCCTCTAATTGTATCTATATTTTTTTAATCTTTATTTAAAAGATAAACCTGGCAATTTTTTATTTTATATCTATACTATTTATACTGCTCCCTGTGTTAATAGGATACACTTGCTGTAGATATAACCCTCTTATTATATACACTGTGCCTTAAAAACACAGTGGAACCTAACAGTCTATTAAATGAAAGTATATGTATCCAGCTTATCATTTAAACCCCTTGGTTTTAGGGTATCACATCTGTATATCCAAAAGGATTCTTTATTACACAAGGTCCTAAACCTACCCCCCCCCCCCCAATATATTTGGGGGTATATATTCCAATGGTATGATCCTAGTTGATCCCAATTTCTGATTATGTTTAATTTTATAATGTTTACTTAATGGATATTTCTCATCTCCTCTATACTCCTTCTATGTTCTAGGAATCTGTCCTTCAAATGTCGCTTAGTTCTTCCTATGCAGTGTAATCCACATGGACATGTGATTCTATACACCACATAGGAAGTACTACATGTAACATGACTATTAATAAAATGACTAATACCTCGACTATCTTTAAATTCCCTAACCTGATGTCCCAGGAAGTTACAGGTTATACACCGTACAGAATTACACTTAAAAGCTCCCTTTTAACTAACTAATTATTATATCAGAAGCGCTGATTACAAGGACTGTCTCCATAGGACTACACTGCGATTGAATTGCAGACCTATTCTTGGGACTGTTCAGGTGGCTAGGTGTATTATTGTCCTCAGAGTTTTTTTAGATATTGTATACATTTTATATTGTATTATTATTGTGCTGTTTGAATAAATAGCTTTGTATTTGAATTTGTAATTTGCGTTGCCACATATGTACTATAAGATAGAAGGCTGGTTTATTATTTAATTTTTAATATTTAGCGCTCATCCCAAATACTAGATATATTTTTTTGCATTAGATCCCCACACATCGATCTAGGGATTGTAGCAGCTTTTATAGATATCTCTTTTAATTAAGGTTTACGTATCAGCAAACAAGGGATATTAACCTCTGGAGCGCCAGTTTCCCTTCTAATTTTTTGGATTATTTAAACACAAACACCACCTGCCTTTGTTTTAGTTGAAAGCACATTTCTTTTAGCCTTAATGGATGACCTTGTTCTTGAGCAGCTCTGAATCAACAGTTCTTTGCACTGACCTTGAATACATTTGTAAATAAAGAGTAATGGTAATCATATCACCTCTTCTTATGTAAACAAACCCAGATAGCCAGTATTATTTTTTTTATGTCAGGTCCTCCAATCCCTTTATATGTTTAAAAGAACTTCCCTGCATTCTTGTTCAAAAATGTCTATAAGAACTGGTTTCCAAAAACTATACTCCATATTTCTAGATAGGGTCTTAACAAGAATTTTACTTCAATCCCATACATCTATACCCCTTATTATATACATTATATAAATACAAAAAAGGGAGTCCAGTTTTCCATTTGCAGAGAATTTGTGATGAAATATATTGAAACACCTAATTACATCCAAGCAGTAAAGCTCCTACTCCTGTCTTAAATTGAGATGGACAAAGGCAGTGAAATAATTTCCTGGTTAATAGAATATTCAGAAGCCACCCAAAGAGAAAATGGAAGTCCACCCTCTCTTTATGAAAGGCAAGGAAAGTGTCTTACACTGTACATACCATCACAAGCAAGAAACACAAAAGGGGTACAGAAGCTAAAGACTCAAAGGATATTTTTAAAGCACTCCCAAGACTAGGATTAAGTGCCACAGGGGAGAAGGATCTCAAAAGACAGGGTAGGCATGGGTCACCCCTTGCAAACAGGTCTGCATACACAGCAACATGCATATGAAAAAGACCAGAGGGAGCTTAAATCTGGACCTTAATAGATACAAGTCCTTATGAAAGCTGGTCCAAAAACACAACCCCCCACACCACCACCAATACAAGACTAGGCTAAAGGGATCGAGCCAAGCTGTCAAGGCTAACCTCTCCACCTCTGGGAGGCAGAGGACTTTGGATCAAGATGTCTGAAAGGAGTGGAAGATGTAGCGGCACAAAAATTAAGATCCAGGAACCACACCCTTCAAGGCCAGTAGGCAGCAAATCAGGATTACATGATCCTGCACTATCCTGACCTTAACACACCTCACGTAACACTCCGGTAATCAGAGGAAAAGGAGGAAACTTTTACACCAGGGAAAATTATCACTGAATGCTCATTGTCACGGAGCATGAGAGGGTCACAGCTTCTGAAGCAAGGCAGGGGAACCCCGTAGTTAAAAAAAAAAAAAAACAAAAAACAACCATGTCATCAGATACACAACCAGAACCACCCATATCTGACCCAATAAATTGAACAGTCAAGCAGAGTTCCTAAATCCCACAATACAGACACAGACAGTGGAGAAAGTTTGCCACTATGTTGCTCAATCCCAGAATGTGCTCTGACAAGAGGTGAAATACGAGCTTCAGCCCAAACGAGTATCAGATGAATTTTTAGACCGCATGGCTGTGCTTCTGGACCACCTTGGCAGCTGACATAAGCCACTGTTGATGTGTTGAAATCAGCAGACACCAGAGTAATTGATACCAATACAGAAGAGCAAGTTGAATCACCTGTAGTTCCAATACACTAATTAACAGAAAAATGTCAGACCAAAAAGGCATTGGGCCTCCACAGCCTTTTAAATTGGCTTCTGTTGAGACTAGAGCTCAGTTCAGTATGACCAAAGCATGACCCAAGGTCAGGAGGGGGTCCTGGAGCCACCACTGAAGACTACTTCATCCAGCTTGAGCTACATCATACGAAAGATATGGCAATGCTGTCTGGTCCAGTTCTTGAGTGTGAAATTGGACAAATGGAACTGCATGCAAGGCAAAAACCAGATATCTACCACTTTCATGTATACCCACAAGATAACTGATGGGCAAGCCAAGGCTTGAGGCACATTCCTTGACAACATCTGAAACTTGTTATCATGCAGAAAGATGCATCCCTGAAGCCTGTCAAATTTTATGCAGAAAAAGGCTAGAAAGTCATCAGTGTCACATAGGAAACCAAGTTAGATTGATTGAAAGGACAACAGTGACTAATGTCAGCTCTGTTTCAGAAAGAGCATTCCAATTCTGATCAGGCATCATATGATAATAACCATCCCCATTTTTAAGCCTGCAAGTTAAACCCTATGCACCCTGAACTGATGATGGTTGTGGGGTAGAACCATAAACTGGTGGGGGTGCTAGAGACATCAAACTCCTAGCATCTTCCTAATTTTTTTTTTTTTTTTTTAATATAAAGTTTGGAAGAAATCTGAGGCGGAAGAGTGCTCTTGCTTCTGTGGCATCACTGTGGACCTTATCAGGTTAGCCAAAAGATGACTGCAGAAGGGTGAGACAATAAGTATCTTATGGAGAACTGGTCTATCAAACAAATCTTGAGCCACAAGGTATGACTGAAGGAAACAGAATGCTGAGGATTGACCAAATAAATCTGGCAACTTCGAAAGTTGCTTCAGATAAAGGATTAGCAAGAATAACCAAGAGTTCTTCCTCGAGAGCTCCTCAGAGCTGTTCACATCAGACGGCTATTACTCTGACCAAGGGTGAAGCAACTATGGGTTGCAGAGCTTCTCCCATGGCTGCAAAGTTAGCTTTTGGTTGACATGGTCCTTAAGGCCTGCAGCATCTGCCAGTGGAAGAGCTGTATTTCTGCCCAAAAGGGAAATGGGGGGGGGGGGGCAGGGGAGGGCTCACAGGAAGTACCCATACCTTCCTCAGTCTGTCCCCAAACTAGCCGAATGTCCTGTGAAAATAGATAAAATAGGGGACAACCCCTTGCATGGATGAGGGAGTGGATGCCACAGAACAGAATTAACCCAAGCTGGCTCTTAATGCTGGTGTAGTAGCGTCCACAATGCAGAAGGGATATAGGGTTCCAGACTATTCCTGTGGAAGACCAGTATAGCATGAGGAACAATGAGCCATGTGGGTTAAGGAGGACCTTGAATCTTTATGGATGGGTTTCCACATGACAACATGGGATCAGACATGTCCAAAGAGAATAACCTTTAAATGGAACAAAGTAGTTCGAAGTTGTAATAAAGTCCAATAAAGCCCCCAGAAAAGACCTCAAAAAGTACTTGCATGTCAGATACAACATGCCCTGAGAAGTGTCGAACCGAAGAAAACCAGGTCCTAAGAAGGGACCGGAGCAGACGTGTCCATATTCAAGATCCAACCGTGTTGAAGGAGGATTGAAGCACAGTCTTGGACCCGACGGTCCGGGGGATCCCTGGAGGGAGCCTTCAAGAGAAGGTTGTCCATGTATGGAGTCACCTGGAACCCCTTGTTTGCAGGAAGACAATCAAGGCACCTAAGACATGTGCGAACACCTGAGGAGCCATGGTGAGCCCAAAGGGTAGGGCGGTGAACTGAAAGTGCCAAGTTACAAGCAAACCCTAGGTACTTCTGACTGTTTGGATAAATTGGAATGTGCAGGTACGCATCCTGCAGATCCAAAGAAGCCAGAAATTCCCCTGGAGATATCACTGCAATGACAGAGCAAAAAGACTCCATCTTGTAGTGAGTATGGACCACCAGTGAATTTAGATCCTTGTGATCCAGGATAGGACGGCAGCTGCCATCCTTTTTGGGAACGAAAATGGGGTTGGAATAAAAACCTAAACCCATCTCTGGCTTGGGTACTGGAGCTAGAACTCTCTTGTCCAAGACTGAGCTTTTCTTGTCCCTGAGGGGAGTGAGAAGGGAAGAATCTGAAGGAAGGCAGGGATGTGAAGGGAATCATGTAACCTTCTACAGTACCCACTGATCGGCAACAGAGCCTGTCCAAGTACTTAAAAATTGTTGCAGGTAACCACCCATACAGAGATGCGAACCAGGGGTCTGCGAGTCATGCCGATGCAGGTTTGGTGGAGGTGTTTAGACCTCCACTGCTGCCTGGACTTGGGGGTGGAGAGCGGTGTGCTGGCTTGAGGTGCAAAAGGGTTCGGCCTTTGCGTTTTGCTATGGCGGGGGGTGCAAAGGAAAAAAAAGATGCTGCTTCCTCAGCCTAGAGAGATTGCGCTTAAGAACCTGAGGCAGCAAGGTGCGCTTGCCCCCAGTGGCTACACTGATGATGTTCTTGAATTCAGGGCCAAAAAGATGTGCCCTGAAAAGTAAGAGAAACCAATGATTTCTTAGATATTAGGTCAGTGGACCAAATCTTGAGCCACAAAATGCACCTTGCAGCAACAGAGAAGGCAGAAGCCTTAGCCTCAAGCCTAATGGCATCAAACAGGGCATCAGTAATATAGTGCTGAGACATTAACCAAAATGGGCAAAAGGTCCTCCCTCTTGAGGGGCACCCTTGCGAACAGCATCAGTCAGCTGTTCAAGGGACACTAATGTCCAGTCATCATTTTAGGTTGTTTTGTAGATTTAATTTGAAAAAAAAAAATAAATAAATAAATAAATGTGGCGCAAATCCCATCTCTCACACCTTTATGGAACTTTAGAGGTGAATATCTCTCAAACCATAAAGGTTTTATAGATGGTATTTGCGCCACATTTTTTTTTTTTTTTTTTAAATCTACAAAACTCATTATTAGACATTACTGTTCATTTCAGTCCAAAACACCAATGGCTCTATTAACCCATGCAGGAGCCATGGTAGGCCTCAATGACGCACCTACAGCAGCAAAGGCAGACTTCAGGATAGCCTACAGCTTTCTATCCGGTAAATCCTTAAGCACCAAAGTGTCCGCAATGGGCAAGGCAGTGGATTTAGAAAGCTTAGAAATAGGGGGATCAATCTGAGGTGTAGCCCACTGAGCCAAAGCCGTATCGGAAAAGGGGTAGAGTTTAGATAATCTCTTAGCGTGAGACACTTGTCAGGAGTCTTCCACTCATCCAGGATAATTTAATCCAAAGTGAAAAAACAGTACAGGAATCCTTGCCTCTTGAAAGGACATCAGAAGTAGACCGAGACTCTACAGGGTTAACAGGAATGTTAAGGGTAGACAAAGTCACCTTAATGAGACCCTCAGCAGAGGGTTCAGGGTCAGCCTCAAAGGGGTCAACATGAAACTGGGAAGAAGTCCCTTCTGAACACACACCAAAGAGGAACCTGCGCCATAGAGGACTTGACCCGATGTGGATCTTGCTCATGGCTAGAGTGCCCTAGCGGAGAAGCATGGGCACCAATTGGCATGAGGAACAATGAACAAGGGGGGATAATGACTCCCCTGAATCCTTAGCCTTAAGCCTAGCCCCATGTTCCTTAGGATCTGCCATCCTAACAGGAGAAAATGTCCTGAGTAGGATACTTGTGTAAAGAGAGAACAAAATGGTGACCGAATTCAGGGCCAATCCAAGAACAGCCTGCTGAAACGGGTGTCTCTGGGAAATGTAGTTTCCCTCTTTAAGAGTACAAACACAGAACGTGAACCCCCCAGGGACCCCCAAGACACTGAGGATGGGAACCGGAACATAGGGCAAGGGGAGACAAGAATGAGCCCTCTCTCAACTCGGTACGATTGCAGTGATATGTCCAAAAGCAGCCTGTCCCATAGAAGTCAATAGAGCATTGGGGCTATGTGGTAAAGTGTGCCCTTAAAGGGATAGTAATGTTTCATAACAAAAGCAGCTCCAGTTAATTTTCACAGTATTTGTACCTTGGAGTGTGTCATTTCAATTCTGTCAGAGCTGTAGTTCAAGAGTAATTCAATGAAAGTATCCCCCTCCCGCCCCTTTTACTGATGTAACACTTTTCAGCCAGAGCAGAAGGGAGGTGCCCAGGTAGACTGCAGAGAGGGACAATCTTCAATTAAGATAAGGGAAAAACCTGAAAAACTTGTCAAGGGGGGCAAGGCTTTCATTGTTCTCATAGGAAGAAGATTGTCCCCTTCTGATATCTGTCTGGTCTTACAACCAGATTCTACATCTGAGAAGAGATGGCTTACACTATGTAAAAGGGGCGAGAGGGGAAACTTTGCTTGTAAATATCTCTCAAACCATGAAGGTTTGAGAGATGAGACTTGCATCGTTCTTCATTTTTTTTTTTTAATGCCTACAAAATAAAATAAAGATAAAACGAAGTATTACTATCCCTTTAAAAGGCATGGAATTCAAATAAAGTAAAAAGTGAAGCGTCAAAGGCCTTACAGAACACAAAATAATAAACTCATAAATCCAAAGGAAAAATGCGATACAAGTGCCTCAAAACACAAAACATGGCAAAGAAGGGGATACAGTGATCGTAATGTCAAAGAATAATATTTTGAATTGTAGATTTAAAAATTATCTGCAGAAAATCCCATCTCTCAATCCTCTATGGTTTGAGACAGTCGCATTTAAAGTTCCCCCCTCCCTCCCCTTTTCCTGATGTCAGCTGTAACGCTGACAGCAGGAGATTTAAGACAGCTGACTTGAGGCGGCTCTTCAGCAGAGCCGAAATCTCGTTATTTAAAAAACTACAACATTGTAACGGTCTACAAAGTGCTTGCAAACCAGGCAACACTTTGTAGACAATTCCAATGAAGTAATTATTTTTTTTTTTTTTTTTTTTTTTTTTTTTTTTGTTTATAAATTTTTATTGAGAAAATAAGCATTACAAAGAGCATATGACAACAGACATTTACAGATAAAGGTAGAGTTAACGGTTATCAGCTAAAATGACTAGCATAGACTTCTAAGACAGATGAGAGAAATAGAAAAATAAAGAGGGGTATAGAGAAAGAAAGAGAAGGGCAGAAGGAGGAAGTGTAATGTGCATCTAAAGAGAGAAGAGGAAAAGGAAGATATACAAGTTATAGGTGGAAAGTATAAGAAAAGAGAAGGGAAAGAAAACTGATATGTTGAGTCGATAAAAGAGGGAGGAAGGGGAGTAAAGGAATAAGAGGAGGACGGGTCAGGGGAAGGGAATTGCCACACCAGTGATGGGAAGCTCTATATGAAGTGAATGGCGTTCAGGTATCGAGAGGAACATTTTGAAGTGTGCCTCAATATGATATGAATGAATGGCTATAACGTGAAATGATATGCCAGGGGAAGTAATTATTTTTAAATAACGAGATTTTGGCTCAGCTGAAGAGCCAACGGCTGGTCCCGCGACCACAATCTCCTGCTGTCAGCTAGAGCGCTGACATCAGGAGAAGGGGAGTGGAGAACTTTAAATGCACAATAATTCCCCCCCCCCCCCATCTACAATACAAAATAATATTTTTTGACATTACTATCACTTTAAGACCTAAAGAACAGAAAATAACCCAACATGAGTGCAGGAGTTATGCAAAACTCCAGAAAGACCCCTGTGCGGAGGGGGCAGTGGGACAAGCGGACCATGGAACTCAAAGGGTTGCTCACCTTTTTTGCAGTTCTCACTTCAGATTACCATTGAAAGAGAAGAAGCCTCAGAGAGACTCCTTCTGGAGAGAGAAACATGGGTTGCAAGATTCTCTCCCAGGGCTGCAACGGGTCCACAACACTACCTGTAAACTGGGCAATCCTCCAGTGGAAGTCAGTAACTGTAACCCGCCTACTGGGGGAATTTTGACACCCCATATCTAAGAGAAAATAATAAAATAACCAAAAACTAAGCAGAACTGTTCACGGCCTCACTAGGGTGGTGGAACAAATCTGGAGAGAGGAGTGGCTAGGTAGCCTGCTATGGAGGAGAGGGAGGCTCCACCCTGCACTTCTTGAAGAATTGTTCCAGCCTACTGGGAGGAGCTGTCGCCTCCCCATGATACCTGTAAGCTACTGGACAACAGAGAAAATAAGATTATGAATGTCTCCTAAACCTTACATATGCTGGTCTTTGGGCTAACATGATGCATAAGCAGTTTTTAATGAAGTTCAGATATGTAAAACTTGAGTGAAGACAAAAGGTCCACTTTAAACATTAGCACACTATGGGGAACACAAATTTATGCAATCTTCCAGTTTTTAGAAAAATAATTTGTGCAGAATAATGGATGGATATAATAGTTAGTATTTGTCGGAGTTTATCATCTTTTCCACTATGAAAAGATTTAGAAAGAGGATTTTAGCCCTCCCTGTTAAATCCTTTTCTCTTAGTTCATATGACATACAGCTCCTCCCAGTAGGATGGAACATTTCTAGAAAAAAAAATGGCAGGTGGAGCTCAGGCTAGCCCTTAGCCCTGCCTTCCAGTTAGACTTGAGACTAAATAGGAGAGCAAAAAAGAAGAAAGTTAAGCTCCTGTGAGCATTAAGACCTAAGAGGACTCCCACGTCCAGCTAAATGAGACCGAGAGAGGTCCCTTTCACTGGGTGGGAGGCCTTATGTCTTAACAGGTAAGACTAAAATATTCTTTTCTCTGTCGTCCAATATGACATACAGGTATCATGGGGATATACCAACATTAAGCTCCCAGAGTGGGAAGAAAAATGAAAGGACCAAGCACCAGTCCCCATGATACAAGAGTTCCCTAGGACTATTCAAAACTAGAAACAACCCAATCAACTTAAGTGTCAACGGACACTAATAATAGCACAGCACACAAGAACAAGAGCCGACCAGGCTCAAACATTTAAAGAACAGTAAGGCAAAGTAATGATTAGGCCCTTACACAAGAAGCCAGCACATCAACACGATCGTGTTTAGCAAAGGTGTGCACAGAGGACCAAATAGCAGCCTTGCACAGCTGTTCAGCAGAGGCCTGATTCTTGTAGGCCCAGGAGGTCCCAACTGACCTGGTGGAGTGTGCTTTAACACAGAAGGGAACAGGTTTTTTTTTTTTCCTGAGTTTGTAAGCCTTGTGAATGGTAGACTTAATCCGGGATGCAAGTGACCTTGCACGCAGCCATACCCACCATAGGACCCTCAGGGATGACAAACAAGCCATCAGTCTTGTGCACGTAAAACTTGAGAAAGAGCACCACATCAAAGTGGAGATCTTTTCCTTGTTAGATTTGGGGTCAGGACAAAATGAAGGGACAACAATCGGATTGATGTGGAACTCAGAGACCACCTTCGGAATGAATTCCTGAGAGATACAAAGAACTGCCTTGTCCTTGTGAAACACCAAAGAATTGGGAAGAGACCACCGCAGAACATTCCCCCTCATCAGAATCTATCAACAGTTCCTCCTCAGAGGAATCTGATACATCAGGTATTCTCTGCAGAATACATCAGGTATTCTCAGGCCGGCTCCAAAGGGGACTGACAGCGCAGGCGCATGGATGTCACTATGACGAGATGTCTATGCTTCCTGCTACTGCGAGCCTCCGAAAAACTGCAAAATCTTTCAAACCAGGTAATATTTCTGTCGACTAGCGCTACTAAGCAGATAGTCGCCAGATTAAGACTCAATTCATGTAAAGTAATTGCGGGGTGGTAGTTCCCCTTTAAACTCTTGCATCCAAACTGGCAGTTAGTTGCAGATATGTCCCAAACTGTGAAGTCCCATAGAGGTGAATAGAGCATGCCATCTATGTGGTAAAGCACGCCTTCAAAAATGGTGGTATCCCATATCTAATAGAAAACAAAAAATAAGCTAAAACTATTGCAGAACTGTTCTCTTGCCTGTATCTTCATCAAGGAAGAAATCTTTCTGGAGAGGAAGTGGCTAGATGCAGCTAAGGATAGGAGGCAGGCTCCACCCAGCTCTCTCTTCAAGAGTTGTTCCTGCCTACTTAAAGGGGTAGTCGCCTACCCAAAGTTACCATTAACCTATATTGGACAGAGGAAAAATGGACAGCCCTGAAGGGAAAAGTCAAAATAAGCCCCCTAACCCAATCAAACCAGCAGGGAAGGGGGTTAAATTACATAAATGCAGCCATCCAAGCTCCAAAAACCTTGGTATCAAGCAGAAATGAGATATCCAACTTGAGTGCAGTTCTAGTCTCCAATAAAGACCCTTGTATGGAAGGGAACACTGAGACAAGTGGACCATGGCACTCAAAGGGTTACTCAAACTTAATCTGTCTTCAGATTATCATTGTAATAACAGAGCCCAGTTTAGAAGAGAGGAAAAACATGAGTTGCATGATTCTCTCCTCAGAGCTGAAAGGGTCCACAACAGCACCTGTCAGCTGGACAATCCTCCAGGGGAAGCCAGGAATTGTAATCCACCTAATGGGGGAAATTGTGACACGCCATATCCAATATAGAAAAATAAAGAAATCTAAAAACTAAGCAGAAGAGTTCTCAGTCTTCACACAGGTTGTGGAACAAGTCTAACTGGAAGGAGGGGCTAAGGGATAGCCTGATAAGGAGGGGAGGCTCCACTTACAAGTTTTTTTTCCTAGAAATGTTCCAGACTACTGGGAGGAGCTGTCGCCTCCCCATGGTACAAGTATGTCATATTGGACAACAGAGGAAAAGGCTTAACTTATTCCGGAGTGTTAAAAACTAACCTTGCCATTAATCTCACCTTCTAGTGCCATTTCCATCAGTGGACATTTGAGTCCTGTTGTTGAGAAAAGCCAAAGCACTTTTTTGCTGCTCACTGAGCTGAATGCTGCCTGAGGGATCACACATTAGCAGCTCACGTATCAGCTGGATTTGCCTTTCCTAATAAGAGAGGAAGAAGATTTAATCCATGACAAAGCCTATGACCATGCATATCTCTGAACATGCAGAAGCTCAGCTTACCAACTTCTCGCATTCAGCCTCTGCACGTTGCCTTCTCTTAATCTCTACATCCACTTGATTACGAGCATGCTTCAGTTTCACTTCCAATGCGCTGCGCTCAGTCTCAGTCTTCATAAGCAACTCTCTACTTCTCGTCAACTCTTGATCATTTTTTTGCCATTTTCTTCTAAAGTCTTCAAAATTTTGAGCCAGCTGTATGAATTCTGGTGGAATAGAACATTAAATTTAAAAAGGGTAAAAGCATGACAATTCAAGAAAACAAATACACAAAAGTGACCTGTGTCTTGGGGCCACATGTAGAGTGCATTCCATTCAATTACTCTAAAGGAAGGTAGGTTTGATCTAACAAGCAATTAAATTTATGCTCATTTTAGGGACGTCTGGCTTATGCCATCCAGACAGTAAATGACATATAAATATTGATTTAAAAGTAAAATATCAATTTGCTTGAATTGTTCTATATGACCCTAGAGGATACACAGAGCTCTTATCTAATATTTACTGGAAGGAATGCAGACACCTCTCAGTCAGCAATGGATACATAACCTTGCCAATACTGGGAAGAACAATTTACAAAACCTCAGCTTCAGGTAAACTGCGTGGATAACACTTCCAATTAAATGTAGCAATTCCCTCAACAGTAACTAGTATTACCAAAAAGAGCTATAAGAGGGGTGTGTTAGAGGGAAGAAAATTTCCTGTTATTTCCCCACTTCAACAGCAACTCCCCCCCCCCCTTTTTTTGCCCGAAATGCAAATTGGAGGTAAATAAAAAAGGACTTTTGTCTAAGTACTGATAAATCATTTTCTTTGTCTATGTGGAACAAAGGAACAATCAGGAAATAGAGGCAGAGACTCCCTCCTGCTTCTCTTTACCCTAGCCATAATATATTTTTACCCCTCTGAATGCTAGAGGGATATGCAACACATTGCAAAGCAATGCATTGTATACCCTTCTGGCACTCAAAGAGTTAATATATAGCAAAGAAACAGATGTGAACACCCTTTGGAGGGCAGAACATGCATCAAGACAGTCATGGGGGTAGAGACTCCCAGCCTCTCCTCCAGCTCAATCCTTGCCCCACCTCCACTTATGATGTGATCAAAACCACACCAAGAGAAGGAGGAGCTCCTGTGAGGACAGAGACTCTAAACAAGGACTCCCACGTCCAGACAGGCGAGACCAACAAAGGCCCCTTTTGCTAGGTGGAGACCTGTATTCCATATGGAATGAGAGAAAAGGATTTAACAGGTACAGAAAATAGGATTTTAGTGTTCTCGCCCAATTTGGAACACAGGTACCATGTGTATATGCCAACAGTAGGCTCCCAGAGGTGAGAAGGAGAAAGGACCTCACGCTTGTCCCCTCTATACCAGAGTTCCGTAGGACTATCCAGAACCTGAACAGCCCAAACCAGACTAAGTTTCAAAGGACACAAACTTGCACAGCACACAAAACTAGAGCCAACGGGCTCAAAAGAACAACAGTATGGCAAAAAGAAAAAAAAAAAAAAAAACACATGACAAGTCCCTAGCCAGGCAGAACCTTCTGACTGACAATCCGGCCAAAGCCAGCTTCAGCTGAATCTTGGACAGCCACGCAAGAGCTTTGTAAAGGTATGTAATGACGACCAAGTCACTGCCTTGCACAACTGCTGATTCTTGCAGGCCCAGGAGGCCCCTAAAATCCTAGTTAAATGTGTTGTAAAATTGAAAGGAACAGGTTTCCAAGAGGCCACGGTGACCCTGGAATTAGCCTAACCTCCCATAGGACCCTCAGTAACAAGCTGGTAATCAGTCTTAAAACTCAAGGCACTACACCACATCCAGCAATTGGAGATCCCTCTCCTTGTCAGATTTAGTTTCAGGACAGAAGGAAGGAAGGTACAATAATCTCCTGATGAATGTGGAACTGCCTTGTCCTTGTGAAGGTGGCTTGCAAAACTAGGCCTGCAACTCAGTGAGACCACGGCCAGAAGAAAGGCCATCTTACGCGTCAACTGACACACAGGGATGGTAGCAAGGGATACAAAAGGAGGACTCGGCAGAACATCTTAACCCAAAACTATGGTTCCACGGTAGAGTGGGAGCCTTGAAAGCAGGGAACCCATGAGCTGCCCCATGAAGGAACACCTTGACATCAGGGGATTGTGGCAATAAGGCTCTGGAAAAAGCCAGACAGCACAGAACTAAACCTTCAAGGAATTTAGACTGAGTCCTTTGTTCTCATTCAGGAGAAAAGACAGCACCACCGGAAGGTCAGCTTAATGTGAAGAGTCCCTATCCACACAACAGCAATGAAAAATAGTCTGTACTGGATGATCCTTCAACTGAGAGGTCCAGTACACAACAACGAGAGAGATCACCCTGAGCTCCAGGACACTGATGGACTGAAGAGACGACTCCTCAGTCCATCTGCCCTGGATCATTAGATGACCCAGAACCGCAACCCAGCTGCTTAGGCTGGCATCAGTTATGACCAGAGTCTATAGCAGGATCACAGAGGACTTCCCCTGTTCCAAGTTGCACCTCTGCATCCACCACCACAAGTCCTGTCTGGCTTCAGAGAGGGGGAGATCTGACAATCCAGAAGGGCCATATTCCCTTACCAGTTCTGGAGGAGGTCTCTGAAGCTCCCTGGCGTGAACCTGAGTGCAAGGCACCGCCTCTAGAGTTGAAACTAGCCTGCCCAAAACCCTCATGTACACCCCGACCATGGCCAAGGCCACTTCATGCATAACCTGCAGGATCGTTTCCTCCAGCAAAGAGACCTTCCATAGGCAGGTGTCAAACCTCATGTCTAGGAACACCAGCTCCTAGGAAGTACTGGAGAGGACTTCAACATTTTCAGGATCCACCCATGGTGGATCAGGAATTAGAGAGCATTCTTGGACATGCTGGGCCTAAAGTCCCTCTGAAGGAACATTGATCGAAAAAGATCTTCCAGATAAAGAGTGATGGAAATGCCCAGGGTGTGAATGAAGGCTGCTAAGATCTCCATTGACCGTGGTAAACACCTGAGGGCAGACCAAACTGCAGAGTAATGAACTGGTAATGCTCCAAGCCTAAAGGCAAAACGCAGATATCTCTGTCTGTCCAGATGGATCGGAATGTTCAGGTATGTATTCTGAAGGTCCAGAGATGCAGATACTCCCCTGGGCACAGAAAACAAAGATTCCGTCTTGAAGAGTGCAGTCTCCACATACTTGTTGAGATACTGGAGGTCCAAAACAGGACGGCAGCCTCCATCCTTCTTTGGATCCACACACAGGTTGTAATAAAAACCCTAATCTTGCGCCTGTGGAAGTACTGGAAACAGTACAATCTTTTCCAGCAGTGAAATCACTGCCTCCTGGAATAGTCTAAAAATTGGTCTGCACTGTTGGAACTCTGGACAAGCAGAAAAGAGGAGGAGGAATAGATCTGAAATCTACTCTGTACCCTTCTAAAATTTCCTGCAAAACCCATTGGTCAGCGATTGAGGATTCCAGGTGATACTCCCCCACGGAAACCTGCAGACCAGGATTCCACGAGTCATGCAGAAGCTGGCCTGAAAGACTTAACCCTTGAAGCTGTTCGCTTGGGGTGCCACTGTTGACTGGTCTTAGCGGAGAGGCACAAGTGGGAGGCCTGCAAAGTTTGCAGCCTTTGCCTTTTTCGTCCCTGTCAAATGGAGGCACAGTTTCCTCACCATAGTTTGAGGTTTGGTGGGCATCTGAAGCAACAAAGTGCTCTTGCCACCAGTAGAATCACAAATCTGCTTTAGCGGGAGGTCCAAACAGAGACTTACCCTGAAAGGATAAGGAAACCAGTAACTTCTTGGACCATTGGTCCACGGACTGAATCGAAAGCCATGAAGTGCGTTGCACAGTAACTGAGATGACTTAGGCTTTAGAAGGTAATCTGACCTCAAAGAGCCTCAGAACCATAATTACTGGCTTAAAAAAAAAAAAAAAACAAACACACATTCTCCTTGGAAGCATCTACAGAGACAGCTTCCACCATCTGTTCACCTCAGATGGCAACAGCCCTGTTAACTCAGAGGCAAAAAAAAAAAAAAAAAAAAAAAAAAAAAAAAAAAAAAGGCCTCAAAGCAGAACCAGTGACCAGAAAACTAGCAGAGGATAGAATGAAGTTTCTTATCCACCACATACTTCAGTCCCGCTGAATCTGCCAAAGACATAGCAGTCAGCTTGGCTAGCCTGGAGACTGGGGGATCCAGAGTAGGAGGAGAGGCCCACACTGCACCAAAGCTGCCTCTGAAAATGGGTACTGTCTAGAAAACCTCTTGTTGATAGACATCCTCTTATCAGGGGTCTTCCACAAGTATCTGAACCTGAGTGGCATTGGGGGAAATACAGTATAAGATTTCCTACACCTCTGAAGAAATCTGTAAAGAAGGCCCCACATCAGGAGTGTCTGGGACCTGAAGGGTCTCCAAAACAGCCATAATATATCCCTCAGCTGAGGGAAGAATCTCTAAGAATCCATATTCCCCTTCCTTACCATCCCCCTCCCGAAAGTTCCTCTTCACAGGTGGCCCCTATGAGCACAGGCATCTAGGAGACAACATACTTGAAAGGTAGTATGGGGCTTCAAGATTGAAGAACCCCATGGAGAGGGAGTTTATTCACTGTGGACAAAAGTGATTTGGCGATTTCACCCAGGCTGGCTCTTGTTCAGTGCTGGAGCCACCCAGTGAAGTAGTAGGAGCCAGCAAGATCCAGAATACTCTCTAGGAAGCCCCATTTGACATAAGGAACAGTAAGTATTAGGTCTAGCCCCACGTCCCTTAGACTCTGACATAAGTAGTGTCTAAAACTAGTATAAACAGCTAGTAACAGATCCCGAAACTAATAATTCACACAAGAAAGGCCCAAAAAGTACTTTTCTCTGTCGTTCAATACAGGTTACTGGTAACTCTGGGGTAGGCGATCCGCCCCTATAATTTTAGGCATGAACAATTCTAGAATTGTATGCAGGGGGTGGAGCCCACTTTCCCTCCTTGGATGCAGCTAGACAACCAGCTTTAGTAAGATTTGTTCCTTGGTGAAGACACAGGCAAGAGAACAGTTCTGCTATAGTTTTAGAAACTTATTTTTCTGTTAGAAATGGAATACCACCATTAGGCGGATTACCATAACTGACAATGCCCTTAGATGTGGCTAACTCAGTAACCAGGTGCTTTTTGTGGACCTTAAGCCCTGGGGGGAAAAATCTTGGGTGAAAGTTCTTTCCTCAGGAGTTGCCCGCTGAGGCTTCTTCTTAATACATGGTAGTCTGAAGACAGAAGATCTGCAGGAAAGGTGAGCAATCCTTTGAGTGCTGCAGGTCCACATGTCCCACAGTGCCCCACCACACAGGGGATTTTCCTTTGGAGTTCCTATTGCACACTCCTGCACTCATTGGGTCTATCTGTATGCCTGTTGGGTGTTTTGGAGCAGGATTGTGTGGTACTTTAACGGTTTAGATGCTGGCTTTGCATCTTTTTTTTTTTGGGGGGGGGGGGGGGTGTCTGACACTTTTCCTACTGGTTCAGTGTTTTTTGGGTATCCCAACATGTTCTAGTGAGGTTTCATACATTTTTATTTTACCTTTTCAATTCTGTAAAATTTGAGTTCAGGCTCGCTTTACCACATAGGCTCCATTCACTCCTATGGGACTGTACAGTTGCGGACATATCTCTGCAACTGCTTAACCTAGCGACTTCAGAGATGGCTCATTTTTCTTGTCTGCCCTTGCTCTATCATCTGGTTCACGTTTCTAGTGTGTTGGGGGGCTCAGGGGGCTTCGGGCACTGTTTGGGTACTGTGAAAACTACATTTCCCATGAGTGCTTGTTTCGCGAGCTCGATTCGGATTGGCTCGCGCCGCAGGAGCCATTTTGTGCCATTTCCAGAAGGAGTATCCTACGCAGGGCTTGAACTCCTCCTCTCCTCTGCTGATTAACACTTCCCCTGCCAGATAAGTATTTTAGCGATTTCTGGGGTGAATCCTACACACTGTACTTGGGTGATTTCTTATACTGTAAAGTTATTTAACACTGTGAGAATGTCTATACAGTTGGAGCCAAGACTAAGGATGCTGGGGTCTCTTTATCCCATATTGCGCATTGCTCTTCCTGTCATTCAGGGTTACCTAGAGAATTCTCAGGTAATTTATGCCCAGCATGTTCTGATGTCCCTGAGAGTCTCCCAGAGACCTCCAGCCATGCATTAGAGCCAGTTTGGGTGCAAGAGTTCAAGGCTGCTACCAGGGACCTTAGGTCTACATAGCAACTCTTTCCATCCCAGTTACAGGGGGTCTGCCATTCTTGGCAGACCCCCTCCTCCCTCAAGTCTTCCCTGCCCAAAACCCAGGGAGTACCTGACACGTCAGATTCCTCTGAGGAGGAACTGCTGGTGGATTCAGATGCTGAGGAATGTTCTGCTCTGGGCTCCTCAGTTTTTTGGGGATCCTTTTGAGGCTGATCCGGAGCCCTCCGCTGAGGGCCTGATCAGGGCCGTCTTAAATACTCTTAACATTCCTTTAGTTCAGGAGGTTCCTTCTGACCCCTCTGATGTGTTTCAGGAGCCTAAAAAGCCCCTTATGTGCTTTCCACCTAACCCCACTCTTGACTGCCTTCAACCACATCCTGCGCTTTCCGTTTTCTTTCAGAGGCACATTGCCATCCTTCCTGATGTCAAGGTTTTCTTCCAGGTTGTTGCTCATACTCATAATGCCTTCAAGAATCCCACTCCTCTGTGGGATCTTAACTTGGTTTTGGGCGTTCAGCGCCCTCCATTCAAATCTTTGGCTACTATTCTTCTACGCCTGTTGACGTGGAAAATGGCTTTTCTCCTGGCGATTGTGTCTGTTCGCCAAGTTGCTGAACTACATGCTTTGTCCTGTAGGCCACCCTATTAGGCGTTTCACAAGGACAAGGCGGTGCTTTGGCACTTCTCAGGAGTTTCTCCCGATGGTGGTTTCGGAGTTCCACATCAATCAGGAGATTGCGTGCCTTCTTTCTGCCCTGAGCCCACCTCTGACAAGGAGGGGGATCTCCACTTGTTAGACGTAGTGCGTTTTCTCAAGTTTTATGTACTCGCAACAAGTCTATCAGGCAATCTGATGCGCTGTTCATCATTCCCAAGGATCCCAGGGCATCCAAAGTGACTACTGCATCCTGGATCAAGTCCACCATTAGTAAGGCTTACGAGCTGAGGAAGAAGCCTGTTCCCTTTTGGGTCATGGCTCATTCTACCAGATCTATAGGGGCTTCTTGGGCTTACAAGAATCAGGCCTCCAATGAGTTGTGCAAGGTGGCCACCTGGTCGTCTGTGCACACCTTTTCGAAGCACTACCGTGTTGATGTGCTGGCATCGGCTGATGCCAGCTTTGGGAGGAAAATCCTGGAGGCAGTCTTGCCTGTCTAGGATCTCCTTTGGTTCTTCCTTCACTTTTGAGCCCTGTTGGCACTAGTTCAGTGTACTGTGTAACAGTTCCTGGGGTGTTTTTACCCCTGTTCAGTGTCCGTTGACACTTCATTAGTTGTTGGGCTCTCTCTGATCTGATTGTTCATATCGGCTCTGGTGACTCTGGGGGCCTTGCCTTCTTCCCGCCTCTGGGAAACTCAATGGTTGGACATCCCAGAGTTACCAGTAACCTATATTGGACAACAGAGAAAAGAGGATTTTAGTCTTACCTGTTAAATCCTTTTCTCTTAGTCCATACAGGTTACTGCTCTCCCACCCTGTCAAGGGACCATGCTTGGCTCTCCTGTGGCAGACTGGGGGGAGGTCCTTCAGGGTCATGCTCACTGAAGTCTTCTTTCCCTTCCACTATCTAGTCAGTGTCTCAAATCTTTCTGGAGCTGGTTGGCTAGCTGCAGCCAAGGAGGAAAGGTAGGCTCCACCCCCTGCATACAATTCTAGAATTTTTCCTGCCTACAATTAAAGGGGGTGGATCATCTACCCCAGAGTTACCAGTAACCTGTATGGACTAAGAGAAAAGGATTTAACAGGTAAGACTAAAATCCTCTTATCTGACAAGTTAGAGAGAGCAAGGAGAGTAGTAAAATGGCAACTGAAAAACAGGCAGCAAATCAGAAGGCACAGTCTGACTTCTGTATGTCAAACAGTTGCAGAGATATGTTCCAATGAATTTCGTACCTTCAATGGAAAAATCAATGGAGCAAAAATGGAGGCAGCGCAGGAGCCATTCGTAAAGGAGCTGTGCACCCCAAAACAGAAATTTTAGAGGTACTACTAGAAACCTATAAACCCCAGGGGGGACACCCACAAAACAGGTCCCTAAAGGGAGAAACCCAAGAAAGGTCCCCAACATGAACAGAACAGCTGGAAAAAGGGATTAACGCCCCCAAATGCAACCATGCTTGCTCCATAACCCACCCAATGAACGATAACAGATATAATATACCCAACATAAATGCAAGAGCCCAAGGACTCATAGAAAACCTCTATATGGAGAGGTAAAAGGTAGAGACAATGTGGACCAAGACACTCAGTGTTGCTCACCAATTTTAATTTTCTTCACATTACCATTGTGAAGTAAACAGAGCCCCAAGGGACTCTGATGGGAGGGAAAACTTGGGTTGCAAGATTATCTACACAGTGCTGCTAGGGGCCACACAGCACATGCACCGTGGTCAATCCACTCCAGGGGAAAGCCCAGTAATGGTGTCCCACCTGATGGTGGAATTTTAACAACCCTATATCAGTAAAATAATAAAATACACAAATGGAGGCGGGGCAAGTGTTGAACTGGAGATATGTTCTGCCCTTCAAGGAGGAAAACCTCCCCATGGTACCTTTGTTCCATATTGGACGATACAGAAAATGTGTCTTCCGATGAGGAAAAAATAGGATTTTAGTCTTACCTGTTAAATCCTTTTCACTTCGTCCATACAGGTTATTGGTAACTTTGGGAGGTGTCAGTCCCCTTTAAGTAGGCAGGAACATTCTCTAAATGTATGCAGGGGGTGGAGCCTCCCTTCCCTCTCAGGCTGCAGTCTACCCAGAATTGTTTGAGAACTAACCAGACTAGATAGAAGGAGGAAAGAAGACTCCTGTGAGCATGCCCCGAAGGACTCCCACATAATGCCACAGGAGAACCAAGCATGGTCTCTTGACAGGGTGGGAGACCAGTAACCTGTATGGACTAAGTGAAAAGGATTTAACAGGTAAGACTAAAATCCTATTTTCACTGTCGTCCAATACAGGTTACCGGTAACTCCAGGGATGTCCAACCATTGAGTTACCCTGAGGTGGGAAGAAGGCAAGGACCAGGCGCAAGGCCCCCAAAGTCACCAGGACCTCCATGAACCAACCGGTCAGAGATCCCAACTAACCAGAGGTGTCAACGGACACCAACTAGAGGTAAAAACAGACCCCAAGAACTGTTACACAGCACACTAAACCAGAGCCAATAGGGCTCAACAGTAAGGAAGCACTGAAAACAGCAGAAAGGAAAGATCATAGACAGGCAAAACTGCCTCCAGGACCTTCCTGCCAAAGCTGGCATCAGCCGAGGCCAGCACATCCACACGGTAGCGCTTCAAGAAGGGGTGCACAGAAGACCAAGTGGCCGCCCGGCACAATAGAGCGGCAGACGCTTTATTCTTGGAGGCCCAAGAGACCCCAAATGACCTGGTAGAATGGGCTATAACCCGAAAGAGAACATGCTTATCCCTCAACTTGTAAGCTTCATGATTAGAAGACATAATCCAAGATGCAAAAGGTACCCCGGATGCCGGTCTCCCTGCCCTAGGACCCTCAGGAATGACGAACAGGGCGTCAGACTTCCTGACAGACTCAGTGCGATAAACATAAAACTTGAGACAACGCACAACATCCAACAAGTAGAGATCCCTCTCCTTGACAAAGGAAGGGTTAGGGCAGAAAGAGGACACCACAATCTCCTGATTGATGTGGAACTCGGAGACCACTTTAGGCAAGGACTCCTAGAGGTGCGAAGCACAGCGTTATCCTTGTGAAACACCAGATAAGGTGGTTACAGGACAGAACTTGCAAGTCCGCCACCCGGCGAACTGACACAATAGCCGGAGGAAAGACCATCTTCCATGACAAAAGGCACAAAGGAATAGTAGCCAAGGACAAAGAGGGAACGCTGGAGAACCCCCAAATCAGATTAAGGTCCCACTGAGGAGCCGGACTCCGAAAGGCAGGGCGCACAGTAGCAACACCCTGGAAGAAACCTCTGCGTTTCTGGAAAACGACAGAAAGCGCCGAAGTAAGAACCGTAAGAGAACTCAGACTGAGTTCCTTGCCAACACCGTCCAACCAAAAGGACAGGACAGTGGGAAGATCAAAGTCATGAGACAGATCTCTGTCAGCACACAAAGACACAAATATCGACCGGACACGGTGATAGATCGTGGAAGAAACAGGCTTATGACACTAAGCATAGTAGAAACCACAGCAGAAGAAAACCCCTTTCTTCCATAACAGAGGATTAAACATACAGGCCGTCAAATCGAGCCGAATAACAGTCTTCCACAGATAACCCTGTAGAGGAAGAGCTGGACGAGAGGGGAGCCGAAATGGCTCCACCACAGATAGGGTCATAAACTCCGGATACCAGGGTTGACGATGTCAATCCCGATCAATCAGAATTACCGGACAACGTACCAATTACAATGTCCGTAACGCCCATATAAACATAGGGAGAGAGAGAGGAAAAATGGCCAGAGAGAATGTCCAGGAATGGACATTGTATCAGCAGCAGAGTTAGAGTGACGCTCCAGAGAGAGCAAAACGGCAGAACCTTCCTGTTATGTCCCATTGCCATCAGATCCACTGGGGCATTCCTCATCTCAGAACCAGAAGTTGAAACCCCTCCAGATGTAGTTCCCACTCTCCCCTGTCGACTTTGTGACAACTGAGGAAGTCTGCTATGACGTTGTCTACGCCTGGAATGAGCACTGCGGAAATGACCGGAACATGAACCTCTGCCCAAGACAGAATGGCCTTGACCTCTAACCAAGCGGCGAGACTTCTTGTCCCGCCCTGTCTGTCGATGTAAGCCACGGCCGTGGCGAAGTCGGACTCCACTCACTGGCCCGTCCTCCAGTTAACACTCCCAATGATGGAAAGAAGGAACTCCACTTCCACAGAGCGCAAAAGTGACCCAGAACAGCTCCCCAGCCCAGGAGGCTGGCATCCGTTGTGACCTCGGTCCAGTAGGGAATCCGAAAGGATCTTCCTTGTAGGAGATCGGAAGGACCAACCACCACTCCAAGCTCAACTCGACATGGGGGGGTGATCAATAGTGTTTGATGATAGGTCGGACCCTGCATGTCCGTATCACAAATCCCTGAAGTTCCCTGGTGTGTACCATGGCAAATGGAACCGCCTCTATCGTGGAGATGAACTACCCCACCAGAGAAGACAACTTTGGAACCAGTATCCAATAGCGGGATAGGATCATAGAGACCCTTTGAGCAAACTGATGGTTACATCGTCCGGTAGAAAAATCATGCACCTCCGAGTATCGAACAGAAGACCCAGGTGCCGAGATGGAACAAGGTCAGACTTGACCAAGTTCGCAATCCAACCGTGATGTGTAAGGAAGTGAATGCAGATCTGGGCCAGCTGATGAAGAAGGTCCACAGATAATGGTTGCAAAAGGCAAGTCGTCCATGTACGAAGGCACTCTGATGCCGTCCCGATGGAGGACGGACATCAAGGCCCCCCACCACCCGTTGGAAAACCTGGGGGGGCTATTGACCTCAAGAGATAAGTTCTGAAAGCTAGCTTCTCCTCCTGAGGGTGGTCAAATAAGCAGAGTCAGAGGGTCTGTACACAAAAGAGTAAAATGCTTCACCACAGATTGATGGCCAGGAGGCTCTCCTGCCCTGGGCCATCTGAAAATCAATTACAGTACGGAGATATTTGTTATATGTTGACATATGTAAGAAAAAGAAAAAAAAAATAAATTGAAATAACCACAATATTTGTTACAGACATTTTAGCTGCAATAATATGAAGTATTTTGGGGTATGTACAGATCTGCTGAGCACAGAATGTCAGCATGTTTTTTTTGCCCTTTCTTCTTAGCAGATTTGCTCCATGTTATTCAGATTAATCTTCAAATGGTGCAACAAAAACTAAATGGGATCGAGATCAGGACTTTGACTGTGCTACTGTAGGAAATTCACCTTTTTGTTCTTGAGCTACATAGGCAAGCCCTCATTAGCCTTCCAGTACTGTCCACTTTGTATAAAAATCAAAAATGAAATGGAAAACTATTGTTTTAAATAAATATATTTTATATATATATATATATATATATATATATATATATATTTTTTTTTTTTTCACACACACACAGGTTGATTCTTAAAGCTCTTTCAAAAGTAACTTACAATAGGGGTTCAGACCACCTACAAGTATGAATTTCAAATGATTGCATTAATTTTGGAAAATATGTGTACTATTTACGTTGGCATTGCGGCAGCTTACAGTGCTGTTGTATCATCTAACAACTGGCATTAGATTACTTTTCTGCAAAAGCAATTCTACACCGCAAACAAAAAAATATGTCAGACCTATTCACCCTTCTAAACTAAATGTTAAGGCTCCTAATTTTGAAGGCAATTGGTCTTTATAAGTTACCGTTCTCTACATTGTGTCATATGAAAAAGTGTCAGATTATAATTTTTATAATTTAAAATAGTTTGAAATATTTTGCCATTTAATTCAATATGGCAGAAATCAATAGTTGCAGTTCAACAGTTATCCAGTGTTGGCACTCAAAGGGCTAAAAGTGACATGTTGAGGATGAGAACTTAACCATACATGTTCTTCTGAATTATGCATTCCTTTTTATACATGTAAACTGTGACATGCTACATAACATTATATAGAAGTATTAGTGAACAGTACACAGACCACAGTGCCAGGCAGCGATGGCCGCAGTGCAGTCATGCACAGTAGTGACTGCCCGTGCCGTGGCTGATAACAGAGCGGGGTGCTCCAAATTCAGACCATAGATCTCTCTGCGCACCAACTACGGTCTGAATTCAGAGCGCCCCGCTCTGTTATCAGCCGCGGCATGGGCAGTCTGTACTGCGCATGACTGTAGCTCGCGTAGCTGTCTGTACTGTGCATGACAGCTTCTGACAAATATACATGAGTGAATTATTATATAGGAGGGCAAGCATAGGCATGAGTGTATGCAGGCAGGGAGGCTAAATGTATCTTTATTGTAGTGTGACCCACTTAAAGTCATAGTAATGTTTCACAAAAACAGCTCCAATTAATCTTCATAGTATTTGAGCCATAAAGTTATTTCAAAACTGAGTTGTAGTTCAAGAGTAATTGAATGATAAAGTACCCTGCCCCTTTTACTTAGTGTAAGCTGCCTCCCCTCAGTTGTGGAATGTAGTCTTGAGACCAGACAGCTAACGCCAAGGGACAATCTTCTTACTGTGAGCACAAGGAAACCCCCCCTTCCCCATGACAGGTTTTTCCCTTAGGCTACTTGAAGATTGTCCCACTCTGTGATCCACCTGGACACCACCTTGCTGCTCTGGGGTGAGCAGTATTACATCAGCAAAAAAGGGCGGGAGGGGATTTATCATTCAATTACACCTGAACTACAACTCTGACAGTATTTAAATAACTCTCCATGGCCCAAATACTATGACTATTAATTGGAGCTACTTTTATTGTGAAAGATTACTATACATTTAGTTATGTTATTGGTAGGTTCAAGCTAACACTGAGTAAACAGACATGCTTCCAATTCAAACTTACGTGGCTCTATTCCTTCATTCAGTCCATCCACCTGCCGGATTAACTGTTCAAAAAGGTTACGAAGATTCATCATTGAGGTCGCCATCTTCCTGCAGAGATTCAACAGTTAGTGAGAAGCAAGATTCATAATACATTTACCTATGCAAACGATATGCACGTCTATGTAAAAAAGGAAGCTTATTGGATATATACATTAGGCACTAGGAAGAAAGGGCATTAAATTAAACAGAGTTCCATTGTTTTACTCAAAAAAGTAAAAACGTTAAATTTTAAATTATTTTTATTTTATTGGAGGAGGGGGCACATTTTGCTTCACAATGGGATATTGGCAATAACCCCAGATTATAGCCCCAACAGGCCACATGAATAAGACAGTGGAGGCAGAATAACAGATATATCCTAGGGACAGAAACAATGACACACATATAGGTCATAATAAGACAGACACATATATAGAGTACCCATAGTGAAACACACACAGTCTGGATAGGGAGACACATACAGAGAGTTAGCCAAACTGGGGTACAACTAACACCCATCTCTCTGTGTCCAGAGACTACACACTCACCTTGTTGTGCACAAGACAAATGAGATTCATTAACCATCACATGCTGGACACAACTCATCTAAAGAGCAAAAATCACTATGTTCTGAATAAACAATGATACATTTAATACATCACATAAAAACTATATACTGCAGTATATAAGACAAAAATAACAATAAGAATGCTCCGGAGCAATACTAAATCTGCAGATCATAAAAGGCAATCAGTATCTTGTATACAAAAAAAATATCACTGTAAATGTCACTATTAAATGTCCGGTGACTCACTACTGTTAATGAACCAAATAGTTGATAAGCTGGTATTTGAAGGAATACAGCGGGCAGATCTAATAACCGCCTGTAAGTTCCACAATAATAACAGCAGGTAATAGTCACTTATAATAAACGGCACATATATGAATGACACAAATACCTGGAGTGCACTTCAGTGTTCAGACATGATAAGTTCCCTGATGAAGTGCCTATAAGTGGTACAAAACACGTTGTAAATTGAACTTACAGTTCCTATCATTGTAGAGTCATTTTTTATATAATATTCTTTTTGGCTCATTTTTACGGTGATCTCTCTGCACATCAATTATTGTGATTGGAAGATAAGTCGGGAGGTCTATTAACAATTGAAGTACAGCAGGTTTCCTATTAGAGCACTTATTGTGTGCACTACGAGCAGATGATGATGGCATAATAGGGGCATATAACAGATCAGTAGTACCTGGGGAGACAGAGGTCAGAAGATAGAGGAGCCCCGAAGGTATACTCCTTTAGCTGGAGAATATACCGGGAAGACAGTGTTATAGAGACGAAGAACGTAGCAGCTACTTTGTTGCAGATTGTAATTACCGCCAGTGGGCGGAGAACATACAACCTTGGCTGCTTGAAGAACCTTGGATTATTCAGGACGACGGTCTGTTGAACACTGAAGTGCACTCCAGGTATTTGTGTCATTCATATATGTGCCGTTTATTATAAGTGACTATTACCTGCTGTTATTATTGTGGAACTTATAGGCGGTTATTAGATATGCCCGCTGTATTCCTTCAAATACCAGCTTATCAACTATTTGGTTCATTAACAGTAGTGAGTCACCGGACATTTAATAGTGACATTTACAGTGATATTTTTTTCGTATACAAGATACTGATTGCCTTTTATGATCAGCAGATTTAATATTGCTCCGGAGCATTCTTATTGTTATTTTTGTCTTATATACTGCAGTATATAGTTTTTATGTGATGTATTAAATGTATCATTGTTTATTCAGAACATAGTGATTTTTGCTCTCCTTTTTGTCAGTATTTGCTATTTAACTCCTCCCATTGACGGATTTAGGATAGAAGCAAATCCAATTGTTCTGTATTAATGATACATACCTGCCATTGGGGATACGGGGCGCCGTGATCACACTCATTTGTGGATTTTATATATAATATAATATATATACACACCCTGTTCCAAATTATTATGCAAATTATATTTTTCTCATTTACCTAAATAATTGATGTAAACAGTCAGCATAATTCTCATGTTTTCAACTATTAAGAGTACAATTCAAATTTTGTTGAACAAACCTCCTAATAACGGTATTTTATTTTTTTAAAACATAAAAAAAAAAAAAAAAAAAAAATTACAATGCACGGTTCCAAATTATTACGCACAGTTTCAAAACACTTTATAGGTTGTAACTGAAAATCATCATTTGTTGTGTTTGCAGCGTATTTACTGAAATCAAAAGCTATTTCAATCAAACTTAAAATGTTTAAAAAGTTAAAATGTTGTTAACAGGTCACGTTACATTTCAACATAGGACCCCTTATTTGATAGCAGCTTCACAAGTCTTGCATCCATTGAACTTGTGAGTTTTTGGACAGTTTCTGCTTGAATTTGTTTTCAAGATGTCAGAATACCCTCCCAGAGCTGCTGTTTGGATGTAAACTGCCTCCCACCCTCGTAGATCTTTTGCTTGAGGATGCTCCAAAGGTTCTCAATAAGACTGAGGTCAGGGGAGAATGGAGGCCACACCATGACTCTCTCTCCTTTTATCCCCATAGCAGCCATTGATGCAGAGGTATTCTTTGCTGCAAGAGATGGTGCATTGTCATGCATGAAGATGATTTTATTACAGAAAACGTAGTTCTTCCTTCTGTACCAGGGAAGAAAGTGGTCAGTCAGAAACTCCACATACTTTGCAGAGGTCATCTTTACACCTTGGGGGACCCTAAAGGGGCCGACCAGCTCGCTTCCCATGATTCTGGCCCAAAACATGACTCCACCACCGCCTTGCTGACGTTGCAGCCTTGTTGGAACAGGGTGGCCGTCCACCAGCCATCCATCTGGACCATCCAGGGTTGCACAGCACTCATCAGTGAACAGGACTGTTTGGAAATTAGTCTTCATGTATTTTTCTGCCCAATGCAGCCGTTTCTGCTTGTGAGCATTGGTTAGTGGTGGCCGAATAGAAGGTTTATGCACAGTTGCAAGACTCTGGAGGACTCTACACCTTGATGTCCGTGGGACTCCAGAGGCGCCAGCAGCTTCAAATATCTGTTTGCTGCTATGTAATGGTATTTTAGCAGCTGCTCTCTTGATCCGATGCATGGATCTGGCAGAAATCTTCCTCAATGTGCCTTTATCTGCACAAACCCGTCTGTGCTCTGAATCAGCCACAAATCTCTTAATAGTGCGATGATCACGCTTGAGTTTTCGTGAAATATCTAATGTTTTCATACCTCGTCCAAGGCATTGAACTATTTCACTCTTTTCGGCAGCAGAGAGATCCTTTTTCTTCCCCATATTGCTTGAAAATGGTGCTCTGCTTAATAATGTGGAACACCCACCTTTAGTAGTTTTTCCTTAAAGTGGGCTCACCTGGCAATCTAATTATCACAGGTGTCCGAGATTGTTTTCAGTGATCAAAAAAGAGCCCTGCGACACAATGCCATCCATGAGTTAAACTGAAAAACAAAATATTTAATCTTTGTGACACTTAAATATCATTTGCATAATAATTTGTAACAGGGTGTATTTATATATATATATATATTTTATATAAATAAGTTGGCGAGGTGGAAGAGGATAAAGAAGCATGGTGGAACGCAATCCAGGAGGTGGGTGTCTCATTTATGTGGGATGTTATTGAGGGGAAAAATCTGGACTGAAAGAAGATGTGATCGGAGGAAGAGGGAGCTTATTTGGCTGGTGTGGTTAGCGTCAGATGGCACAGGGGGCATTACACCCCCTATGGTCCTCAAGAGGTTAATCTCTAGATAAGTTATTTAAATATCAAATGAAGGACAAATACATAATCAAAAGATCCTCCCGTGTTTCATAAAGGACCAAATGGATACAAGAGTGACTGACAGTGTGGGCTCCTAAAATTTCACTGCTGGATCCTAAATATTCTAAGTGCTATATAGAACTGTGCATGCGTATCACTTCATTTGCGTCTAAATATTTTGACTACAAAAGTTTTAATTTATTTTATTTACCCTTAACCAATAGCGCAAAGAAAATAAAAAAAATGTAAAAAGTTTTCCAAGTAGTGCACACAGCGAAATGCTAAACTGTGTTTTAGATTTTCGAGAGACCAAAACAATGGTTTTGAATTAGGTTAACATTAGATATCCTCTTCAAAAAGGCTCACTGTTCAATATTTAAATATAGCAGCACAAGCCAAATGTATTGATTTCATTCATTTTGATCCCCTAAAGAGACATTAAAGCCAACACACCTAGAAGGAATAGAGTGTTTTCTGCACCATTACTCTTTTCCAATCATGCCCAGACAACACCAGCAGCATGCATAAATCAATGAGGCTCTCCTAAGGCCAATTAAAGTGTAACCAAAGTTGCCTTTAATTACAGCCGGAAAAAAATGAAAATTACAGCTTTGATAGATGGAAAAAAAGAGAACACCCCACAAAACATTCTCATTATACACCAGAGCAGCATAGAAGACTAACAGCTTTGTTAGTTGCACTAGCTACAAGACTCACAAGTACAAATCAGAACAGAAGCACAGTTCTTATGTGCTAAATAGATATAAAACAAGAATAGCACGAAACACTTGAGAAAATGGATTATTCCCAAAACATAGAATAAGCCCCCCACATCAGTGACATCAATGGTGGGGGGGGGGGGGCACCATTAGTAATGTTACATAATAAAAGCAGTTCCAATTATCTTCACAGTATTTGGGCCATAGAGAGTGTTATTTCAATACTGTCAGAATTTTAGTTCAAGAGTAACCAAATGATAAAATATCCCCGTCCCACCCCGTTCACTGATGTAACACTGCTCAGAACAGCAGGGTGGATTGCAGAGAGGGACACTTCAATTAACTTAAGGGAAAAACCTGCCAATGGGGGCAGGGCTTTCATTATTCTCACAGTAAGAACACTGTCTCTTGCTGTGAGCTGTCTGGTCTGTGGACCAAATTCCACATCTGAGGGGAGGTGGCTTACACTAGGTAAAAGGGGAGGGAGGGGGATACTTTATCAATTACTCTTGGACTACAACTCTGACAGTATTGAAATAACATGCTCTATGGCTCAAATACTATGAAGATCAATTGGAGCTGCTGTTTTTGTGAAACATTACCATCCCTTTAAAAGGCTAAATCATTTTACCATGTCTGCACCTGTGGAAGTAGGCTTTGTGTATAAAAGAAAAAAGAAACACCAAAATGGGTCTGAAATATTTGGTTAGAAAACAGATGTCAGCTAGAACACAAGGAAGTCTGGCCCAAGTTTATAAAAGCAAACTGCAGTTAATCTGCAGGTACACCAACTGTGTCAAATTAAGAGATTCTTGTTATAGTTTTAGTAATGTCCTAGTAAAAAATATTTTGCATTGTGTAGAGCTTAAAAAGTTGAATTGAATTTGGCTTTTAAAGGGATAGCAATACTTCATTTTAACTATTTTATTTTGTAGGCGTTAAAAAAACTTGAAGAATGATATAAGTCTCATCTCTGAAACCTTTATGGTTTAAGAGATATTCACAAACAAAGTATCCCTCCCTGTTCAACCAGATCAGAAGGGAGATGCCCAGGTAGACTGCAGAGAGGGACAATCTTCAATTAAGATAAGGGAAAAAGCTGAAAAACTTGTCAAGGGGTGGGGGGGGGGGAAGGGCTTTCATTGTTTTCATACAAAGAAAATTGTCCCCTTCTGTTATCTGTCTGGTCATACAACCAGACTCACATCTAAGAGATGGCTTACACTAGGTAAAAGGGGCAGGGAGGGGAACTTTGCTTGTGAATATCTCAAACCATAAAGGTTTGAGAGATAAGACTTATATCATTCTTTATTTTATTTTGTAGGCATTAAAAAAACATGAAGTTAAAATGAAGTATTACTATCCCTTTAAGTTCTTGAATCCTTATGAAACAATACACTGGAGACCTGGCATTCAAGGGGTTAAAACGGTTGTCCCCTGTGGTGCAGTTGGTTTACTCCAGTTCATTATTAACCCATTCAGTGCCTAGGGCTTGGGCTATTTCCTGTACCCTGTATATACAGAAACATTTTCAACAGTTTTTGCTATCCATCTATTTAGGCTTTATTTCCACTGGTACATTTTTAGTTACATATGGAAAACTATGCATCATTTTTTCAGAACAAGCTGAGCTTTTGCATAAAGTGAAAAAGCTATGATGACATACTATAGATCAAAAAACATTTGCCTTGAGTGGGAAAGTTTCAATTATTTGAAAAAGCCCAGAGTCCTCCATGTACATGGCTTGCGCAGAGCTCCAAATCACCAGGAGCGCAAAATGGTATTTCTAACTTTATGAACAAATAATAGTATTTTAGTCTTACCTGTTAAATCCTTTCTTAGTCCATACAGGTCACTGGTAGCTTTGGGAGACGATCCACCCCTTAGCAGGAACAATTCTCAAAGTGTATACAGGGGGTGAACCCTCCCTTCCTTCCTTGGCTGCAGCTAGCCAATCAGTGCCACAAAGATTTGAGACACTAACTATGACTGGCTAGAAGGGAAGGAGACTCCTGTGAGCATGACCCTGAAGGACCCCCACGGTCTGCCACAGGAGAGGCAAGCATGAGCCCTTGACAGGGTGGGAGACCAGTAACCTGTATGGACTAAGAAAAAAAGGATTTAACAGGTAAGACTAAAATCCTCTTTTCTCTGTTGTCCAATACAGGTTACTGGTAACTCTGGGATGTCCAACCATTAAGTTTCCCAGAAGTGGGAAGAAGACAAGGACAAGGCGTAAGGCCCCCAAAGTCACCAGAACACATATGAACCATCAGATCAGAGACAGCCCAACAACAGCTGAAGTAACGGCACCCCAGGAACGTTACACAGCACACTGAACTGGCCACCACAGACATGGTGGAAACCCTAGCCATCATGCCGACAGCATCAAATAAGGCAGCAGAGACAGTGTTGTGCCTCTGTAATGTTGGCGAGTAGGCGCAAGTTATCCGAAGTAGAGGCATCCTGACAGACAGCCTTGGTGAGCTGCTCGGTCCAGACCGCAATGGCCCAGTTCACACATGCAGCTGCAAAACGCTAGACGTATAGCGAAACCAGCAGTGGTAAAAATGGACTTGAGGGAGACCTCAAGCTTCTTGTCAGTCCAGTCCTTAAGAGCAGAAGCATCAGAGACTGGCAAAGCAGTAGATTTGGACAACCTGGAAATAGGGGCATCCACTGGGGGGGGGGGGGGGGGGGGGGGCAATGAACCCACTGAGCAAGTGCTGCCTCAGAGAAGGGATAAAGCTTGGCAAATTTCTTGGACACAGAAGGTTTCTTGTCCAGTGATTTCCGCTCCTCAGACACAAGGCGGTCAAGACTGGGGTTAGGTGGAAAGTAAGGGGCTTTGCAGGCTCCTGGAATACATCAGAGGGATCAGAAGGAACCTCCTGAACTAGGGGAATGTTAAGTGTAGTTAAAACAGCCCTGATTAGATCCTCAGTGGAGGGTTCAGGATCAGCCTCAAAGGGGTCCCCAAGAAACTGAGAGGATTCCATCATAGAACAGTCCCCAACATCCAAATCCACCAGCAGTTCCTCCTCAGAGGAATCTGCCACATCAGGTACTCCCTGTGGTTTAGGCAGGGAAGATCTGACTGAGGAGGGGGCCTGCCAAGCCTGAAAGGCCCCCTGTAACTGGGATGGAAAGAGTTGTAATGTGGACCTAAAGTCCCTAGTCGCAGCCTTGAACTCTTGCACCCAAGCTGGTTAAATGGCATGGCTAGAGGTCCCTGGATTTGTGTCAGGGACATCAGAACATGCTGGGCATAAGTGACCTGAGTATTCTCTAGGTAGCCCTGAGTGACAGGAAGAGCAATGCGCAATGGGGGATACATAGACCCCAGCCTCCTTAATCTTAGGTCTAGCCCCAAGCTCCAGCAGTATAGACATACTCTGTACCAACTGTACAATAAGTCACCCAGTTATAGTGTGTAAGATTAATGTTTCACCCCAGGAAACACTAATAAACTTATCTGGCAGGCAAAGGGTTAGTCTGCAGAGGAGAGAAGGAGATTCCAAGCCCTGCATAGGATACTCGCCCAGAATTGCTCACAAAATGGCTGCCGCGGCAGTAGCCAATCAGAAACAACGGCACAAAGCAAGTGCTCAAGGGAAATGTAGTTTTTCCCAAAAAAGTACCCTAAACAGTGCCCGAAGCCCCCTGAGCCCCCCAACACACTAGAAACAAACCAAATGATAGAACAAGGGTATACAAGTAAAATGAGCCATCTCTTAAGCAGTTGCAGAGATATGTCCCAAACAGTCTGGTTCCATAGAAATGAATGGAGCAACGGCATCTAAGCAGTAAAGCATGGCTTAAAGGCGCAGTACTCAATTTTGAGAGATATTCAAGGTAAAACAGAAAAACATGTAAGGATACCCAGAAAACACTAATCCAGTAGGAAAAGTCATAAACCCCCCCAATAAAGTGCCAACCAGCAGCTAAAGGGTTAAGTTACCACATAAACCTGCCCCAAACATCCAGCAGACATACAGATATACCCAATGAGTGCTGGAGTGTGCAATAGGATCTCCAGAAATACACCCCTTTGCGGAGGGGCACTGTGGGACAAGTGGACCTGTAGAACTCAAAGGGTAGCTCACCTTTCCTGCAGATCTTCTTTCTTCAGATTACCATGCAACAAGAAGTACCTCAGTGGGTAACTCCTGGGGAAGCACTTAGAAACAAAGTTTTCCCTCTCAGGGCTTAAGGTCCACAAAAAGCACCTGGATAACGAGCTAGCCACATTGAAGGGCATTTGTCAGTCATGGTAATCCACCTAATGGTGGTATTCGATATCTAACAGAAAAATAAAGAGATTCTAAAACTATAGCAGAACTGTTCTCCAACAGGTGTTGTCTTCACCGAGGAACACATCTTTCTGGAGCTCATTGGCTAGCTGCAGCCAAGGAGGGAAGGGAGGCTCCACCCCCTGCATACACTTTGAGAGTTGTTCCTGCCTACTAAGGGGCGATCGCCTGCCAGAGTTACCAGTAACCTGTATTGGATGACAGAGAAATCAGCATTCTAGTGTTTTTTGCAGTAAAACTACCCTAGAATAGCAGAATAACTTTCTGGAAAGTAGATATCCTAAAAATTCAAATGACAGGTCACTTGTCTTCATACCCTAGGTCTGATGTGCACAAGTGTTTCCCGAAGGTGGAGCTAAAGGACACAAAATGGCACTCTTACATTTCCACCCCTTCAAATGTACTGAAATCTATGGAATTTCCAATATATGTTGGAGAAAAAAAAAAAAAAAAAAAGCTCCCCCCAATTTGCCCCCCCCCCCCCCCCAACAGGGGCTGTATAAAAAATAAGTCTGCACGTGCCACGGGGGGGTGGGGGTTTCCTCTCAGTCCCAGCCGGCTCTAGGAGGCGTTGCTAGGAGCCTTTTGGATCCAGAAAGGGACTGACAGAGCAGGCGCGCAGACGTCACTATGGCAAGATGTTTGCACTCTGTCCTGCCTGTCAGCCCGTTAAGAATGGCTATTTCTCCTTAACAAGGTAATCATTCCGGCAACTAGCGCTTCTAAGCAACTAATTGCCAGATGGGGACTTATTGAAGCTAAAGTTGCTTAGATGTGGTAGTTCCGCTTTCAGGAAAAGGGGTGGGAGGGGTCAACTTGAGCATAAAATTACATAGTAACTGTACAGTTATGGAGAATAAGAGCATCAGCTCGGGTATCCTTTTGAAAGGTTACATGCAGAAGAGCGTGCAGCCTTTTAAGTCATTCACCACGTCACCATGCTCAGAATGGAAACATGACAATATCGCACTGTATAACAGCGCGAGATTGTCATGTCGCCTACTTAAGGGTCGCATACACGGCCATAATAACTTGGATGCAAGACAATAATACTTGCGTTGGCTAAGTCTAAAAATGCTCTGGGGATGCTGGAGTGCATCCATGTGCTGCAAACAAAAGGAAAAGTATCATGTATGCAGCACACGGAGGCACTACTTAATGGTCACATACACAGCCGCAGTGTGCGACATACATAATATGCATATACATATGGTATACAAACACTCACTATGATAATGGTCTGCAAAATACTTATCCAGGTTCCAGTGACTACATTCTCTTCCCCACAGTGGCTTAGATTTGCAACATTTTTCCTGCTGATAGAAGAGCTTTTAAATAGGCTTGTCTGTAGCTTTGAAGAGGAGCTCCACTTTTAAAGGCGCGTCTACCAGAAAGGAAAATATGTTCTTAATATCAGCAGCAGAGAGGAAGAGCTTGTGATGCCCGTAAAATACAGATAATGCCAAATGTTCACCCCAAGAGCAAGGTCACAGAGGACCGATTATTGCAACGTAAAAAATCATTTAAAATTACTGCCAACTTAGTTTGAGGGCTGCATCAAATGCCTTGGGGGCTGGATACTGCTCCATCACATACATGGAGCGCCCGCGTGCTGCATAAATAATACTTTTCCTTTTATATGCAGCACATGGAAGCGCTCCAGCTTCCTCTCTTCAGCATCCCCAGAGCAACGCAAGTATTATTGTCCTTGCCTCCAAGTTATCATGGCTGTGTATGAGACCATTAAGTAGGCGACATTACAATCTCGCACTGTCATGCAGTGCGAGATTTTCATGTCGCCATTTTAAGCATGGCAATGTGGCGAATGACTTTAAAAGGTCGCACTTTCGAGTGCAACCTTTCAAACGTGAGCCATCAGCTGGCAGCATTATTACTATTACTATCCCTTTAAAGTGCAAAAGAAATAAATACCAGAGTGCATTTTACAGTCCACAAGGATGTAGTAAGAAATAAAAACAACACAGCAGGAAAGTAATCCTGCACAAGTATTCGACTCATTCTGTGTTGCCAACACACTTTAGCACAGGGCTGTCCAAGTTCAGTACTCAAAGGCCATCAATAGGCCAGGATTTAAAGGATTAGTAATGTCCAGATATAAATTTATGCAATATTGAAGATTTAAAAAATTATGTGGAGCAAGTCCCACCTCTCAAACCTTTATGGTTTGAGAGATAAGGTTTTAAACTTCCCCTCCCTCCCCTTGCCCTGATGCCAGCTGCAAAGCTGACAGAAGGAGATCTGTGTTGGCTGACTTGAGGCAGCTCTTCAGCACAGCCAAAATACAGATATCTAAAAATAAATAGTTCATTGGAACATTTTACAAAGTGTGCCTGCTCTGTATTTCAGCTCTGCTGAGGAGCTGCCGGCTGGTCCTGGGATCTCCTTCTGTGCGACGTCAGTGTAAGGGGAAGGAGGGGGGGGGGGGCTTTAAAACCTTCTCTCTCAAACCACAAAAGGTTTGCGAAATGAAACTTGCTCCACATAAATTAAAACTACAATATTTCATAATTTTATATCCGCTCATTGCTAACCTTTTAAGGATTCCCCTAATTAAGCACAGGTGAGTTAATCAGTGGTTCATTCATTTTAAAGGGACTAATGTAAAGCTATAGAGTAGAGTCTTTATATTATTAGAAACCCATTGTGCTATTTAAAAAATACATACTTTTTGTGTAGTTATGAAGTGGAGAAGGATCACCCGCCCCTTCTGTCCACGTCACTCAGCAGCTCTCTATGGTCCGGACAGATGCGACGAGGAACAAATTTCATTATGCAAAGGGAAATAATGCCCTCCATCAAGGGACAGGATTTTCCTTATACTTACTGACTTTTGCCCCTAGCTGCATCCGTCGGGTTGCATGACACCATTAGCCATTCAGTGGGAGGAGGTCAGAAGGGGCGGGTGGGGGATCCTTCTCCACTTCATAACTTTAGAACTACATAAAAGTTTTATTAAATAGCATAATGGGTTTCTAATATAAAGAAGACACAGCGATATGCCTTGTTTGGACATTACAATTCCTTTAACCAAGTCACCTGTGCTTAAGCAGGGAAATCCTTAAATCCTGGACTATTGGTAGCCCTTGACTGATCTTGGACAGCCCTGCTCTATGACAATAAAACGTTAACAACATATATGCTTTGAGGTTGAAAGTTCGATACTACATGGCTGCGAACAGCAGTTTTAGGATTTATCTTAATTACATTTACACTATTACCAAAAAAAAAAAAAACTGCATCAAATAAACAGTTGCTTTCAAAAGAGAATTCTCATGTACATTTGGCTCATTTCTCCCCAGAATTCGTCTTCGATAAATGTGCGCAAACTCATGTTTCCAGATGAGCCATTTATACAAAAAAATTCCCAGTTTATTATATCCTTCGCAGTTGAGGCATATTTCATGGAGAAGTAAACCCAGAAAAAGTGGTTTAACCAGGGCATGTTGCCTGGAACACAACCATACCAACTTTAACACTAAAAGGAAATTATGTTATATAAACGTAGTTTCTAAGGGAGCAGACTTGGCAAAAAGCTTGGGGTGCAGCTCTGAGGTGTCAGAAAACTGCCCCCCACCCCCCCAAGTGGCAGTAAGCCAGGTATGCAAACTAGAACACAATGACTCACAACCACAAATGTCACTGTGTTGCGCACAGCTCTATATACTACCAATGCCAGATGTTCAAGCTTATCCATAACAGACTATGAAGACTGCTGGACTGGGCCAGACTAAACTCCAAGTCTTGCCTTTCAGAGGTGCTGAGGGATCAATGAGAGCGCACAGGTGTGCTCCTTGACTGATGTGCTAGGCAGTTTTCCATCTAAAATAAGCAGACTAGAACTGTGAGAGTTAATAGTGTAACTAAAAATGATGATGATGGGATGAGTTGATGGTGCACGTTATTACAAAGCAACCCTCCAGTAAAAAGCCCAACTCTTTCAAAGAAAGGTTGTTCAGCTTAGAGCACAGATCATAAACTGCTGGTTCTTTACTTGATTGTGACTACAAATCCCATCATCTCCAATTAGCTAATGGCTGGTTTTGGATAACGGGAATTGTAGTCACCAACAGGTAGAGGTCCAACATTCAACTATAAAGCAGACAAAAATGCAATGGGGGGCACCACTATCACAATATCAACCAACGCATCAAAAGTAATATCAGCAATACATCAAATATTCAAGACCAGTCCTGGATGGTGGATACTGGTCTAATTGCTAACGGGGAATGGCGATACTGGCTCTTCCCACAATGGTACCTTGCTCACATGCATCCACTATGAAACAAGCACTTGCCACGATACAAATATATCCAGCAGACCAGGAGATGTAAAAATCATATGGTATATATATATATATATATATATATTTTTTTTTTTTATATATACACATCACCTGGTCTGTCCGATATATTTGTTTATTGGAAAGTGCTTGTTTAACAGTGGATGCATACTAGCAAGGCTCCGTTTTGGAGAGAACCAGCATCACCATTCCAGCTAGAGTTTAGACAGGTATCCACCATCCAGGACCAGTCTTCAGTGTCTCTGATATTATGATTTTTGATACAGGGATAATGTCTCTCTCCTCACATTATGTCACCTTTAAAGGGATAGTAATACTTCGTTTTACCTATTTTATTTTGTAGGCATAAAAAAAAAAAAAAAAAAAAAAAAAAACACACCACACACATGAAGAACAGTATAAGTCTTATCTCTCAAACCTTTATGGTTTAAGATATATTCACAAGCAAAGTTTCCCCTCCCCTTTTACCTAGTGTAAGGAATCTTCTCAGATGTGAATCTGGTTGTA
The DNA here is from genome assembly GCA_037306005.1 of Rhinophrynus dorsalis. NCBI lineage: Eukaryota > Metazoa > Chordata > Amphibia > Anura > Rhinophrynidae > Rhinophrynus > Rhinophrynus dorsalis. Next base: position 513,807,085 of record CM074719.1, read on the forward strand.
AGACCAGACAGATAACAGCAGGGGACAATCTTCTTTATATGAAAACAATGAAAGCGCTGCCCCCCTTGACAAGCTTTTCAGGTTTTTCCCTTAACTTAATTGAAGATTGTCCCTCTGTGCAATCTACCTGTGTACCTCCCTTCTGCTTTGGCTGAGCAGTGTTATATCAGTAAAAGGGACGGGAGGGGGACACTTTGTCATTGAATTACCCCTGAACTACAACTCTGACAGAACTCAAATAACACTCTCCAAAGTCAAAATTCTATGATGATTAATTAGAGCTGTTTTTATTATGAAACATTACTATCCCTTTAAGTTTTCAAGACCTTCCTTGAGGTTGTGGCTTCTGGGAGATGCAGTAGCAGGCTCTGATTTGTCTATGTAGAGGCAGAGATAATATACTCCACAAGCATTACTTGCCACTGGCATCTTCCAGTGGCATAATTAGAACTTTTGCCATGTTAATTTTCTTTTAATCGTCTGAATATACTATACCACGAGCCTCTCCCCTCTCTTTTTGCCTTGTTAACATTTAACTATGTCTACCTTATACATAGTTCAGTTTGTATTAACTGCAGCAAAGCCACTGAAAATAGTTTTAGCACAAAAAAGACCCCCCCTGTGTACTCCCCCACAGAAAACACGTGTTGCTACAATAAAGATGCTCAGGTGAAATATCACAGCGAGAGCACTGTGAGCCCTGGCTGCAAAGAGCAGACCTGATTGTACGATAACCCATGCCAGTTCCATCAGGGTCATGGGAAGACTCTCCACATCCAGGTGAACAGCCAACCACTGTACAGAATGTGAGAATGACAAGCTTCCGCTCTGCTTAAACAGTATTTATATTGGCCATTAGCAAAGCAAACGGTAGGTCTGTGCATGCTCAGTAATAGATGTAGGGTTGTTGAGCTCAAGCATAGATAGAAAGACTACCTGCTCAGAACCCATTACTGATCAGCCAAAAAAATAAGGGAACCTTCAGCTTGCACCTATGTGAAGAAGTATAGGATCAGGCAAGGAAGTCAGTAAATACAGTTTGCCACATTACGCTACTATAGTTTGTTCTGAGAAAAACGTGACCTTTAAATTAAGCATTTCATTTTCTATGTTTACTGTTCTCTTAATCGGGAGTGTATTTTACTATATATACACACAGAACAATTACATCATAGCGAAGGGAATAACATCTGTATAGATATGTACAATGTTAATGTTTGCTTCCTTATTCCCTGCATAGCTTATGCCATAATAGAAAAGCACAGCAATCCTGAGTAAATGCAACTACACATTAAGCAACCATTTGGTTGCCAGAGGGGTACGCAACGAATTGCTCTACGTAGCCCTCTGCGAGCCAAATGGTTAAAGTTATTCAATATTATAGGTTGACAACGCATTAGCGTCCAGTGGGGTATCATTACAGTTTGTGCTTCCCCCCGCTTAGCTCTTTTTATACTCATGCCGCAAAGTTAATGCGTTACACACCCTTATGGTTCTCAAATGGTTAGCTCAAGTACCACCAAAAGCCTGGTGTGGAAACCCCACAGAGCTCAGTCGATTCTACTTAGGTTGCGCTTCCGCTTGCCCCACCGAAACTTACGGGCTGTGTAACCGGTCACCCCAAAAAACAGCATATACAACACGACCGGCGCTGTTCTGTCCCGCACACTGTACAACCGGATAGCGAGTCCCTCCGGGGTTTCCGTACTCAACTCTCCTCACAACCGTTTCCTTACAACGTCTCGCGCTCAAGTTTGAATTCCTGTCACCGCCCACTGGGTTTGTTACAGTGGAAACAGAATGACGCGCAGATGGGCGGGAGAGGGACTGAAAGTAGCTTGGGAGATGGGAAGGGTTTTTGCAGTAGTGCAAGGAGTAACCAGTAATGGTTATTAGGTTGATCCGCTGTAGAAAGCATTGAGCAAACAATTGGAGTGTCTGAAGAAAATGAAGTGTAAAAGCTTCCCATTGATTTAAATTGGGATTTGAATGCTAGACAGGTGGATGCATCGGATGCTCGTTTAGTATCCAAGGGAGTTTCCCTTTGACTGCAAGTGAGGTATGCAATGCGTTGGGTACCTCTCTGGTTCTCAAATCGGTTGAAAGCAATGTCGGAATCTGTGTATCTGCCTCTAGATTTTTCAACACACCACGGAGAACAAGTAAAACACGTTAAATGAAATGTGATTTTTTTTTTTTTTTTTTTTTAAACCCTCGAATGCTAGAAGTATCCAATACGTTAGACATCGGTATACTCGTGACTTCTTTTATTAAAGGTTTTAACCCCCTGTGTGCCATAGTGATGAACAATGCATTGTAGATAAGTTTTGTGTACTCCTCTGGTACTCTGATTGTTAAAAAGTCCCATTAAAATTAACAGGAAATTTGGGAAGTTTTATATTTGCCTTATGATGCAGCTGGTTTCCCCCCACAAAAATGCATTCCTTTGCGTGTATACACACAACTGATTCTGCTTTTTACACCAATCGTATTATATAACTTATATGTTATTATTGAACAAGATTATTACTTTGGTTTTGACCAATCAGGTAACCAGATTTAATCAAAAGGCCTCATGTTGCCCTCTAATTCACCAAAAGGCTTCACATTATGATTAAAAATTGAGGCTTATTCTAGTTTGTGACCAAATAATCTGAATTTTATTAGGTGAGTATTTGCATCACTAACTTTTACTGATCCTCACAGCAACAAATGGAAGAAAACAAACAAAATAAATAACCAATCAGAAGTAACCACAGTGTATATATAGGACAGTCCTACAACACAACTTCCTCAATCAAGAACAGCGTTCCAAAGCAGAAGACAAGTCGATGCTCCATCTACGACCTACCGAGAGGAATTCAGCAGTCAATTGCTGAAAAGAACCGGGCCCGACGCCAGTGGCAAAAGTTCCGCACACCAGATCTCCTGCAGAAGTACAACACGCTTGCAAAACTCCTGCGGCAACAAATCAGACAGCACCGCGGAGAGAAATGGGAGGCTGCAACAGCCAAACTAAAGGAGGCGGACAATTCTGTATGGGGAATGGCTCGACGCCTAACTGGGAAGAAGGAACCAAGCCCACCAATCCAGGGAAGAACTCACCTTGCATGCAGCAACAAGGACAAGGCAGAGGTCCTCGCCGAGACACTGGAGGCTTCTTTCACCCCAAACAAGGCAAGCAGGCTCACGGACAGAGTGGAGGAAGAAGTTGAGAAGCATCTCGCAGAAGACCAAACCGGGTTGGGAGCAGAAGACATTGAGGAGTGCACAAGCGCTGAGGTAGCAGGACTTGCAGAGAAGCTGTCAAACGGCAAAGCACCAGGGAGTGATGGAATAACAAACCTAGCAATCAAAAACCTCCCGACAGCATCAATAGAACACCTTGCAAACATCTTCAATGCATGCATGAGGCTCCAGCACTTCCCAAAATGCTGGAAAGAAGCAAGGGTCATTGTTTTCCCAAAGGCTGGCAAACCACTGAGGGATCCTGCGAACTACCGCCCCATCAGTTTACTCTCTGGACTATCGAAGCTCCTGGAGAAGGTCCTTCTTGCCCGACTCAGTGACTTTGCCTCCGAAAGAAGCCTACTAGCAAATGAACAGTTTGGATTTCGAAAGGAGCATGCAACAACCCATCAGCTGCTGAGACTTGTAGACACCATCAGCCACGGGTTCAACATCAAGAAATCCACGGGAATTGTCTTCTTGGATGTCGCCAAAGCATTCGACAGAGTCTGGCACAAGGGACTGCTGCACAAGATGATTGGCCTGGGATTTCCAAACTACCTGGTAAAGACAATTGCAAGCTACCTTGGAGAGCGCACCTTCCATGTCGCCATGCGGTCGGAGATGTCCTCATCACATCCCATCCGAGCAGGCGTGCCACAGGGATCGAACCTTGGACCCTTTCTTTTCAACATCTTCACCAGTGACATCCCGACAGATCTGCATAAGACCGACCTGGCACTGTATGCGGATGATGTCGCAATCATCTCCCAGTCATTCAGCGAAAAGGAAGTGGCAAAGAATCTGCAAGCATCACTAGATACCATCTCAACCTGGTACAGCGACTGGCGAATAGAACTCAACATCAGTAAGACTACTGCAACACTGTTTACCAGAAAGAAGATCAAGGAGCACCCCCACATCAGCCTCAATGGGGAGACCATCAAGTGGGAGAGCAGCAGCCGTTACCTCGGTGTGACCCTGGACAGCAAGCTCAACTGGGGAAGCCATATTGAGAATACCCAGCAGAAGGCAACAGGAAAGATGGCAGCACTGTACCCACTCCTGAAGACCAAGTCCATGCCACTACGGACAAAGATTAACGTCTACAAGGCAATCATCAGACCTACCCTGACGTATGCCTCCCCAGCATGGATCACTTGCCATGAGCGACACCGGAAGAGTCTTCAGAGAGTCCAGAACAAGGCCCTGCGGATATCGTCCGGAGCTCCAAGCTTCGTAAGGACAGCTGACCTTCACAGGGAGCTGGGCATCGAGATGTTGGACGAACACCTAGAGAAGCTGAGTAGGAAATTCTGCCAAGGACTGGATCAGAACCCAAACCCTCTGATCAGAAAACTCACTGCCACCACTGCAAACCCCTTCGACCGCTACCCGCGGCCCATCACAGCGAAGACCCTGTGAAACTAACCCAACTGTGACAAGTCAACACAGATCAAGAGTAATCCAAACCTGTGACTTAGAAACCCAACCCGAGAATATGGAGTAGTGAGGCTCAAGCCTCGGTATCCAAAATCACCGCTGATGGATAAAATCTATCAGCAAGAAGAAGACTACTGGCACAACTTCCTCTTCCTTTGTAGAAATGAACGCAGGAAAAAAAAAAACAGAAAAGGAGCTAAAAGAAGAACCATCAGAATAGGCAGAACCGCAGTAACAGTAGAAACGGGATCCATAGAAAAGCGCAGCCTGCAGCCAGGGATTCAGTTGATTCAGAGATTAGATCAGGCTAGAAGAAAAGAAAAACCATAACAGGAACTGGGAAAAAAATGTAGTACACAAGCACAAGAGATATATATGCAAACAAGCATAGCAAGGTACCACATGGTAAAATGATAGCATAATATATATACATGAGAATATCAAATAAACAAAATAACAAGACAAGGAAAAAAGGGTCAGGGACGCAACAACGGGCGGGAAAATACTTGCCTCCTGTCTTTAATAAAATTCAGATTATTTGGTAACAAGCTAGAATAATCCTCAATTTTTTGGCAAGACAGGAGGCTCATATTTGAAGTTTTAACACTGCGCAACTAAAGAATCCGTCGCATGAGATAATGGATGACAATAAAACTGGCGAACAGTCGATTCCCTAGACCAATCTGCCAAGAGCATGATGTCGGGCGGTGAGCTGCCGGCACAGAAAGCTTGAGAAGCCGTGGCACCCATCAAAGAATGTGCGGTGAAGGAGGAATCAACACCCTCCAAAAAAAAAAAAAACCAGAGGACCCACTGAGCAAGAATGGGGGAAGAGACCGGATGAAAGGGGTGGGTTAAGAAATAAGCAACTGAGAAAAAAACTCGAACGATGAGGAGAGGTACGAGCAAGATAAGACTGAAGACAGCGAACGACACACAAGAGCGGATTAAAAGGGATAAGAGAAGAGGAGGAAGACTTGGTCTGACATGAGATCCGGAAAGTAATTCTGTTTAGGGAAAAGGAGAGAGCATTAAAGTCCAGAGCGTGGACATCTGAAACCCTGCAAAATGATTCCAAGCATAATAACATGGCAAGCTTAGCAGAGAGGTGTCGGAGAGAAAGATCAGAGTTGTCAGATTAAGACCTAAACAGGTCCAACACCAAGGAGACATCACAAAAATGGGAATATCAAGGGGCAGGAGGTCTAGAAAGATGCATGCCGCAGAGAATCCGGCAGATGAGTGGATCCTTGCCAATAGGAACTCCAGCCAAAGGAACGTGAGCTGCCGATATGGCGGAACCGAAAACATTCACCATACGGTAAGCCTTACTGTCCGAAAAAAGATCAGAAAGAAAATTAATAAAATCCGTCACAGGGGCTGTGCCACACACCAGCTACACCAGGTGTTCCATGCACAGAGGTAGGCACGTCGAGTGCCCGGGCCCAAGACTCGCGCAGGAGGTCAGAAGCCGATTGCAAAAGTCTAGACAAATCCCAGGATCACCTGAAATCGACCACGAGACCAGAAAGAGACAATGCTCGAGTACAAGGGGGTGAGGAGAACCCCCCGGATCCTGAAATAGAAGGGGACTCCAGGGAAGAAGCAGAGGGAGGTCTCAGGACACCTCCAGGAGAGCCGTAAACCAGGGTTGCACTGGCCACAACGGAGCCATGAGAAGAAGAGGCAAAAGATGGCAATGAAGGTGGTGGATCACACGGAAAACCATGGAGAAGGGAGGAAATGCATAAGCCCCCATCGGAGGCCAAGTCTGTGAGAAAGTGTCTACCGCAGTCGAGGCTGGATCCGGGAGCCAGCTGAAGAAGGTCAGGACCTGATGGTTCCAGAGGGAGGCAAAGAGGTCCACATAAAAGGGGCCTCGAAGAGAAGAGAGACGGAGAAAGATCTGTCCAATTGCTGGCACCTCTCCAAGACCGGGAGAACCAGTCCACTGTTAGATTGTCCAGCCCTGGGATGTACTCGGCAGACAGCGAGATCCGCCTCTGAAGACAGAACTGAAACAGATCCCAGGTAACGTTGGACGGCGTTCCGGCCAGGCACCACACAGCTTGTTGATGTAGCGCACCGCCGAGACGTTATCCATATGCAGTAAGAGAAGTGAGACAGCTCTTTGGAGAAACTGCTTACCGCAAAAGAACTGACAATGAGTTTGAGGCAGTTGACGTGGAGCAACTGTTCGTCGCAGAACCAGCGACCTCCGGTAGTGGATCCAGCACAGGAGTTGCCCAAACCCCAGAGACTGGCGTCTGATTCCATGATGAAGTTGGGAGTAGTGCCGAAAATGGCTGTGCCATTGCACTCTGACATGTGAAGCAGCCACCAGTTGAGTTCTGACCGAACGTCCGTCATCAAGGGAACCATCTGGTCGTAAGAAAGACCAGCGCATATGTACTGGGCCTTCAGACGTTGCATGGCCCTGTAGTAGAGGGGGCCAGGGAAAATCGCCTGAATGGAGGATGAAAGAAGGCCCACAATCCGAGCGAGGAGATGGAGAGCGATAAACTCCAGACGTAAGACCTTCCTGATTTCCCACTTGATATTCGCTATCTTGGACGAAGGGAGTTTGAGAAGAGAGGATACAGAGTTGATGTCGAAACCCAAAAAGTGGACCGATTGAGCGGGGACCATCATCGACTTCTGATGACTGACGATGAAGCCCAATCGGTGGAGCCAGCCAATAACCCAGTTTGTTTGAGATCAGAGAGTGCTCGAGTCAGCATGGAACAGTAGGATGTCGTCCAGGTAAATGATAGAGCAATCACCCTGAGAGCAAAAATGGCCATCACGGGTTTCATCAGTATGGTGAAACACCAAGGAGGGGAGCTCAGGCCGAAGGGAAGACAGGTGAACTGCCAAAGGTTGGAGTTCCAACAAAATTGGAGTAACCGCCTGGAGTCCAAGTGAATGGGAACGGGGAGATATGCGTCCTGGAGGTCCAGTCTGTTGAACCAATCCCCTTCGCGAAGTAAATCTCTTACAAGATGAATGCCCTCCATCTTGAAGTGGCGGTAGACCACATACTCGTTGAGAGCACGGAGGCTGATGACAGGACGAAGATTCCTGGATTTCATGCGGACAAGAAAAATATTGCTGACAAACCCCTCCCCCACCGGAGAGGGGGCAAGTTGAATGGCACCCGTGTCCCTCGAAGAAATTCCAAAAAAGAAAAGTGCAAAATGATGGATAAATTCCTCAGTTTAGGAATCACACTAGCGTTAATGGGACTAGAGGCTGCAGATGATATTGCTACTCAACCGATTAATACAAAACAGACACGACAAATCTGTGCACCCTGTTCCCAGAAACTCCCATGAATATCTAACAATGAACAAAGTCACAAAACGTCTAACTCAAAATGTTACCACAATAAATGATAAAAAATTCATAAAGGGCTTTGCACAAAGTTGCACAAATAATATCTACATATAAATATCCGATGGCTAAAATTCCAATAATGAATTGCACTAATTTATAATCATGTATAATAAAATCAAAAGATCTTGTTTCTAACAACAAGGTATCTAACCACAAAGGGTTAATAAAGTTCAATGGAGGAAGTTCTCACAGATGTAGCTTGAATAGTCCAACACCTTATTTTATAACTGGACACAATCGTGATACATAAATTAACAAAATACTTACATCCGCCCGACTCCTTCACTCCATCTATATCTATCACGGTCCCCGTGATCCTGTGTGTCACTCTTTGCTGTGCTGCTCCCTGATCGGCTGAGCTGTGTTGGCCCGCCCCTGGTTACCCTTTTTATACTGGCTGCTGGCACCAGTCTGGTGCCCTTTCGTGGTGTTCCTGAGCCTTGCTGCTGTTCTCTGAATTCCTGATTTCTGTGTACCGACTTGGCCTGCTTGAGACTCTCCTGTGTTCCTGCCCGTTGCTGATCCGGCTTGTCTACGAACCCGCTCTGGTATTCGACCCGGCCTGGCTGACGTTCCTGCTTGTTCCTGATCCGGCTTGTCTACGAACCAGCTCTGGTATCCGACCCAGCCTGGCTGACGTTCCTGCCCGTTGCTGATCCGGCGTGTCTACGATTCTCCACAGTTCCCGGTTCCAGTCTATCTACGTTCCTGCCGCTGACTACTGGGCGACATTCTTACTCCTGGAGTCACGCTTGTGCTTGAGACTGACCTTAACCCTTGAGTCACTGTTCACTGTCAAACGCTACTGAGCTATACTACTGCTGAGTCTACTTAAGCTTGCAGAGCAATATTATCAGGGCGATTCCGATTGCTGAGCTGATTCCTTGCTGTGCCTCACCTCCTACCAAGTGCTTAGTTAACCCGTTCAGTGCTACGCTACTACTGCTGAGCCGGCCGCTTGGGCCTGAGAGACGGCGGCTCATAGTCCATCTATGCAGGGTAGTTGTTCCGGTACCGTACCGATGGTCATCTTGCCCACGCACTTGCACTGGTGGAGTCATTATACGCCCGTGGGGGCTACCTGGCACTAGCTATTGGCTTCCGTTACGCCCGAGGGGGCTTGATCCTTACACTTGCAGCTTGCAGTCTCCGTTGTACACCCGTGGGGGCTAACGTGCCTTGCTCTTGCAGCTTGTAGTCTCTGGTTTACGCCCGTGGGGGCTAACGACTCACAGCTACCAAATACTGGTGGCACTTGTTACGCCCGTGGGGGCTATCCATTATTGCTCTAGCGTTCTGGGTCAGTTCTGCCGTGCAAGTCGAGTGCTCTCCTGCAGACTTGGTATTGACTCCTCATACTTATACAAGCTTCAGCTACACCTTGGGCGTGCCTATACCACAACAAAGACTGATGAGGACTGAGTTAACTATTATGTGCTCCTGTCTGGGTTACCAGTCCTAGTATATATTTCATGTACATATATTCTACTTTGTCTGTTCTCAGTATACTGGCCTGTAAGGGTCTAGACACTTGTTCTTGTTTACCCTATGTGCCTGTAGAGGGCGATATTGTTCATTAATTTATTTAATAAAACTGCGTTTTACCATACCCTCTGTCTGAAGTGTCTGAAAACCGTAACAATATCATAGTGTCACGGTTTTCAAGACACTCAGACCAGTAGGTCAAATAAAACACAGTTTTATTAAGAACAAAATGAATGGCAGAATAGGCCCTCTATAGGCAGCACTGAGTACTAGCAAGGAGGCAACAGTAGGATCAGTATACAGATAATGACTTAACAGCACAGGCAAATAACAGATACTGAATACAGAGGTACAAGGGTTAACACAGTAATCAGTCCTTCTCAGTTGTGGTGTTTGGCAAGCCCAGAGTGATAATAGAGGCAGTAAATGGTGGAGAAAACTCAACACCAAAAGTTCATAATACTGAGATAACTGTCCAGCAAAGAAGAACCTGCAACCCAGAGCCTGCTGAACTTGAGCCAGTAGCCCCCACGGGCGTAATAACGGAACAAATAGATTGCAAGAGCTTGAGCCAATAGCCCCCATGGGCGTGATAACGGAAGCAACTGGATTGCAAGAGCTTGAGCCAATAGCCCCCATGGGCGTAATAACAGAGGCTTGCACAGTAGCAGCTAAAGCCGTAGCGCCTACCGGGCGCGGTAACGTAAACCAACTATACTTCAAGGAGTGATATGAACCGTTGCCTTACAAGGCCTACTGAACTGGCTCAGCAGTAATAGTGGTAGGAAGAGTAATAGCTCAGCATGAATAGCAACGCTCTGTACATGACTGGAGGCTCAGCACCGGGAACACAGCTCTGCACAGGTTAACGGCTCAGGAGGAGGAGTACAGCTCTGCACGGGATAACGGCTCCGTAGGAGAAGTGCCGCTCAACACGGGTTAATGGCTCAGTAAGAGGAGAACAGCTCTGCACGGGTTAACGGCTCAGTAAGAGGAGTAAAGCTCTGCAATGAAACAGCTCGGTTAGCAGGATCTCAGTTCAGCACGGGTTAACAGCTGCAGCAGCAGGAGTACAGTTCACAGAATGTCGCCTCGGCGACAGCGGGAAGCTGAACCGTAGTCTGGGTAGATGTAATTGGTGCAGGTCACGGAGCAGGAACGTCATACAAGCCGGGTGGAATCACGGAGCAGGGTTCTCAGACAAGCCAGGTCAGGTCACGAGCAGGAATGTCAGCCAAGCCGGGTTGAATCATGGAGCAGGTTCTCAGACAAGCTAGATCAGGTCACAAGCAGGAACGTCAGCCAGGCCGGGTCGAATCACGGGGCAGGAACACAGGAACGTAGTCTGAGCAAGCCAAATCGGTACACCAGAAATCAGGAACACCGCACAGCAATACTGGCTCAGGAACACCACGAAAGGGCACCTGACAGGTGCCAATGGCAAAGTATAAAAAGGTCACCGGGGCGGGCCAAACAGGCTCAACCAATCGGAGCGCAGCACAAGTGAGTGTGACAGAAGAGAAATCACTGCACCGTGATAGTACTCCCCTCTCAAAGGCCCCCCTCTCCCTGCAGGAGGTCTCGGCTTCTGGGGGTATTTAGAGTGGAAGTTGCGCAACAGTCTAGGCGCATGGAGGTCCTTATGATCTACCCAGGAACGTTCCTCAGGGCCATAGCCCTTCCAATGGACCAAATATTGCAACTTCCCCCCTAAATCTCCTAGAATCAATGATACTTTGGACCTCATATTCCTCTTGGCCCTGAACGTCCACCGGCCCAGGAACTACTGGAGTGGTAGTTTAGCGATTGCAAATCAAGGGTTTCAGCAGAGATAAATGGAACACATTATGTATGCGCATAGAGGCTGGGAGTTCCAAAGCGTATGAAACAGGATTCACCCTGCGGATAATTTTAAACGGACCAATGAATCTAGGAGCCAGTTTATTGGAAGGCACCTGCAAATTGAGATTTCTGGACGAGAGCCATACCCTGTCCCCAACCTGGAAGGAGACCGCAGGCAGTCGTCTACGATTGGCATGCCACTGTTGTCGCTGGAATGACTGACTGAGGGTCCTCTGAACTTGTGCCCAAGTGGAGCGAAGCTGCTCGATATGCTCATCAAGAGCTGGAATCTGTTGCGACTGAAATTAGTCCGGGAACAAGCACAGCTGGAACCTGTAGTTGATAAGAAACGGGGAGCTCCCGGACGATGAATTAACTGCACAGTTCCTGAAGAACTCTGCCCACGGCAACAGGTTGGCCCAATTGTCATGATGATCATTTACAAAGCAATGCAGGAACTGCTCCAGTCCCTGATTGGCATGCTCAGCGGCTCCATTGGTCTGGGGATGGAAGCAGAAGAAAAGGACAATTGGATGCCCATCTGACCACAAAATGCCCTCCAGAATCTGGACACGAACTGGCTCCCACGATCAGACACCACCACTCTGGGTACCCCGTGCAAGCAAAACACTTCCTTGGCGAAAATCATAGCCGGCGGAAGACCAGAGAGGGGTACGAAATTAGCCATTTTCGAGAACCTGTCTACCACCATCAGAATAAATGTGTACCCCTTAAAGACTGGCAGTTCTTCCAGAAAGTCAATAGATATATGGGACCATGGTCGTTCCCCATTAGGTACAGGTTGGAGTAGGCCCACTGGGAGATGCCTGGAGGTCTTGGCACAGGCACAGGCAGCAGTAAAAGCGGAGCAATCGGCTCTGAGGGAGGGCCACCAAAACAACTGTGATAGAGACCATATTAGCTGATCTCTTCTGATATGCCCAGCAGCCTTAGACGAATGGTATGTCTCTAACAGACGGGTACGGAATGACTCATCCACAAAACACTTGCCCATAGGAGTTTCTGGGGGAGCCCTTGCTTGAGACGCCAATATTTCCTCCCCCAGTGGCGAAGTGATGCTAGTACGTACAGTAGCCAAGATACGATCAGGCTGAATAATGGGTACTGGTTCTTCCTCCCTCTCAATGTCCGAAGCAAATTGTCTGGACAGGGACCTATGAAATTCGCATTTCTCTAGTTTACAAAATAGTTTATTTTTACATAATCGTAACAAAACCTCAGAAACATCCTTAACATGCTGTGTAAGATTGGCAGAGTGAATCAATATATCATCTAGATATACTACCAGGCAGGATTGAAGCATGTCACGAAGGATGTCATTAATGAATTCCTGAAACACTGCCGGTGCGTTACATAGGCCAAACGGCATTACCAGATATTCATAATGCCCTGATCTGGTATTAAATGCCGTCTTCCACTCATCTCCGGCCTTGATTCTGATCAGGTTGTATGCAGCCCTGAGGTCAAGTTTAGTGAAGATGGAAGATCCCTTCAACCTGTCAAATAATTCGGTTATGAGTGGAATGGGGTAGGCATTCTTAGGAATAAGCTTGTTCAACCCCCGGTAATCGATGCATGGTCTAAGCTCGCCATTTTTCTTTTTCACAAAGAAAAAACCGGCACCAGCCGGAGAGGTAGACTCGTGTATAATCCCTCTCTTGAGGGCATCCTCTATGTATTCCTCCATTGCCTTGGTCTCATCGCACGACCGTGGATAAGTGTGACCCCTGGGAGGCACCACACCCGGGGGCAGAACAATAGCGCAATCATAGGGTCTATGTGAAGGTAATGTGCTAGCCTCCCCCTTGCTGAATACGTCACTGAATTCTCGGTATTCATCTGGCACGGAGGGGGAGGTACAGCAAATCTTGACAGGGTGGGACAAACCGTTCTTAGCACAGTATTCAGACCAAGACTTAACTTCACATCTCTGCCAGTCAAACTGGGGGTTGTGTAGTAGTAGCCAGGGGAACCCCAGTATGACTGCATGATGAGGAGAACGAATTATTTGGAAGCGTAATTCCTCCTTGTGGAGAGCCCCAATAGACATAGAAATAGGAATTGTTTCCATAGTGATAAATGCAGGTTCCAAGGGTCTGCCATCAATGGCTTCAATGGCCAGAGGAGTTTCCTTTTGAGCAACGGGATCTTATGCAATTCGGCAAAAGATTGGTCCATAAAGTATCCTGCTGCACCGGAGTCCACCAGTGCCATGACCAATACAGACAGATCTGCCCAAGAAAATGCCACCTGGATGGTGGGTTTCTGTGTACTCGAATCTAGGGACTGCTGTACTCCACCTAGGGCCGTGCGTCCGTTTCCCGGTCTTACTGGACATGTGCGTATTAAGTGCCCAGCCTTGCCACAATATAAGCATAAACCCAGCCTCTTGCGGTGTGCCTGCTCCTCCTTAGTAAGTCTGGTGAAACCTACCTGCATTGGTTCACCTACCTCTGGGGACCGTTCAGGAGGAATGGGAGGAGAGGGTGGGTTAAAAAGGTGACCATGCCCGATATTTCTGGATTTCGCCCTTCTTGCCAACCATCTCTCGCGAATGCGAGAATCAATGAGCATAACATACTCAATGTATTCATCCAGATCACTGGGTACCTCCCTGGCAGCAATTTCATCTTTAATGGAATCAGACATGCCCTGAGCAAAGGCTGCCACCAGTGCCTCGTTGTTCCATCCCACCTCTGCTGCCAAGGTCCGAAATTCAATGGCGTAATCGCCCAAGGTACGCTCGCCCTGCTGTATCTCTGTTAACCTTTTGGCAGCAGAGGCAGGTCTACCAGGAACCTCAAACACTCTGCTGAACTGTCTTACAAATTCATCAAAGTTCTGAGTGCAGGGTTTGGCATTTTCCCAAAGAGGATTGGCCCATGTCAGTGCTTTGCCCGTCAGTAGGGAAATCATGAATCCGACCTTACTACGGTCGTTAGGAAATGACTGGGGCGTTAGTTCCAGAAAGATCTCCAATTTATTAATAAAGCCCCTGCATAGGTTAGGTTCGCCATCATATCTTAATGGTAACGGCGCCGCCACCGCCGTTAGGCCTCTGGAATGAGCAATAGGGTTCACAGACTGATTGTCCGGTGTCGTAACCGGGGAGACCACCGGATTTTGGATTGGTTTGTCAAGGTGTACCGTTCGCTCAAGTAACGTTTGTAAGGCCAATGCCAATTGGTCTAGGCGCTGCTCGTGAACATCCATTCTCCAGTGGATGTTTTGTGTATTACTCTCACCCTTACTGTCTGAGGTCATGGCCCTTTCGTACTGTCACGGTTTTCAAGACGCTCAGACCAGTAGGTGAAATAAAACACAGTTTTATTAAGAACAAAATTAATGGCAGAATCACCCTCTATAGGCAGCACTGAGTACTAGCAAGGAGGCAACAGTAGGATCAGTATACAGATAATGACTTAACAGCACAGGCAGATAACAGATACTGAGCACAGAGATACAAGGGTTAACACAGTAATCAGTCCGTCTCAGTTGTGGTGTTTGGCACGCCCAGGGTTATAATAGGCAGTAAATGGTGGAGAAAACTCAACACCAAAAGTTCATAATACTGAGATAACTGTCCAGCAAAGAAGAACCTACAACCCAGAGCCTGCTGAACTTGAGCCAGCAGTCCCCACGGGCGTAATAACGGAACAAATAGATTGCAAGAGCTTGAGCCAATAGCCTCCACGGGCGTGATAACGGAAGCAACCGGATTGCAAGAGCTTGAGCCAATAGCCTCCACGGGCGTGATAACGGAAGCAACTGGATGGCAAGAGCTTGAGCCAATAGCCCCCACGGGCGTGATAACGGAAGCAACTGGATTGCAAGAGCTTGAGCCAATAGCCCCCACGGGCGTAATAACAGAGGCTTGCACAGTAGCAGCTAAAGCCGTAGCACCTACCGGGCGCGGTAACGTAAACCAATTATACTTCAAGGAGTGATATGAACCGTTGCCTTACAAGGTCTACCGAACCGGCTCAGCAGTAATAGTGGTAGGAAGAGTAACGGCTCAGCACGAATAGCAACGCTCTGTACCAGACTGGAGGCTCAGCACCGGGAACAGCTCTGCACAGGTTAACGGCTCAGGAGGAAGAGTACAGCTTCGCATGGGATAACGGCTCCGTAGGAGAAGTACCGCCCAGCACAGGTTAACGGTTCAGTAAGAGGAGAACAGCTCTGCACGGGTTAACGGCTCAGTAAGAGGAGTAAAGCTCTGCAATGAAACAGCTCGGTTAGCAGGATCTCAGCTCAGTACGGGTTAACAGTTGCAGCAGCAGGAGTACAGTTCACAGGAGGAAGTCAGAATGTCTACTCTGCGACAGCGGGAAGCTGAACCATAGTCTGGGTAGATGTAACTGGTGCAGGTCACAGAGCAGGAACGTCATACAAGCCGGGTGGAATCACGGAGCAGGGTTCTCAGACAAGCCAGGTCAGGTCACGAGCAGGAATGTCAGCCAAGCCGGGTTGAATCATGGAGCAGGTTCTCAGACAAGCCAGATCAGGTCACAAGCAGGAACGTCAGCCAGGCTGAGTCGAAACACGGGGCAGGAACACAGGAACGTAGTCTGACCAAGCCAAATCGGTACACCAGAAATCAGGAACACAGCACAGCAATACTGGCTCAGGAACACCACGAAAGGGCACCTGACAGGTGCCAATGGCCAAGTATAAAAAGGTCACCAGGGGCGGGCCAAACAGGCTCAACCAATCGGAGCACAGCACAAGTGAGAGTGACAGAAGAGAAATCACTGCACCGTGATACATAGATACTTAAACATAATCTAATGAAGATCAAATAGATAACATCCAGTGCTCTAACACAGAAAATGACCATTGATAGAGTTTGTGGCTTCCAATTCTTGCATAAAACAAACCGGAATCAATCTCTTCCCACTATATCTTGTATCTCCATTGTATCACTAGAAAGAAAATCACAAATAGTACAGTATCTTCCACTCAGGGGATCCCCCCCGTCCCTCTCGTTGTACTCATACTATTGACTTTAACACACACGCATATCTTAGATCCTTTATAGATGAATCAGTTTACATATGGAGGTCCAACATAAATATTTCTTCATTTGCTGTGCTTAATCAGGGAAATCCTTAAATCCTGGCCTGTTGGTGGCTCTTGAGAGAGAAAGGTTTGTCAGTGACTTTCCTCTCAAACTCAATGTAACAGAAAAACTAATTGAATTTGACCACCAGAGGGCACTTTTTATTTGGCTAACATTCAATTTTTAGGACAACTTCCCAGACAGATCTCAGTCCCTTGTCCCTCAGAAGGGATATCTCTTGGCCGATGAGACGGCGAGACTCGCGATTGGCCAGGAGGTGGGGGGAGGGTGATCTTTGATGGGGGGAATGAATTCTATGATATAACCCTCCATCTTTTGTAGGACCCACCTGTCTGAGGTGATCAGGCACCAGGACTGGGAAAAGGCGGCGAGAAGAGTAGCAGGGAGCAGGGGAACTAGGGAAGAAAGTAAGGAAGGGACACTTACCGGGCGAGAAGTTAGAGCGGCCACTTCCACCTTTGCCTTGACCACGGGAGAATCCTCTGGACACAGGAAACGGTGTTCGGAAGGTGGGATTATAAGGGGCAGAGGGGTTGGAGGTATATTTTGGACTGGAGCCAGAGAAAAAAACGCGGCTGGCAACATTCAGCAGATCTTAGGTGACGTATAAAATGAGAGTCAAAGAGAACCTCGCCCTGGGGGTTGAAGACCAGGTCTGCCTCAGAAGCATCAGAGCATGGTGTTGTCACGGTTTTAATGAACACTCAGACAATTTGGTTTGGTAAAATCGTCTTATTTATTGAATGCATCAAAAACATAGACCCCCTTCACAGGTCCAGACCCAGACAGTGCCAAGGCACTTCCAAATCTTACACAGGTCAGGGTACAAATGAGCAAACAAGATAAGTACAGGAACAATAGACTGGATAAATGGACCTCAACAGTACCACCTAGGAAGTTGCCCACAAGTGGACGTAGGTACTGCAGGGCTGATCCCCAAAGGAACAGGGAACCTAGTGCGAGGCAACGGAAGCACTGAGATGAAGCACGGCCCAGGAAACAGATAGCACTGTACCTGACACTAGTCTGCCCAGGAAGGAGACTAGACAACCAGCAAATGGTCTGGCCAGATGACCAGGATGCCCTCAGTGACAGGACAGGCTAGAACAGCGGTATTGGAAACCTTAGGCCAAACTGACAGGACAGGCCACAGACTGCAGAAGGTAACCTTAGGCCACACTGACAGGACAGGCCACTGACTGCGGATAGGTAACTTAGGCCACACTGACAGGACAGGCTACTGACTTAGGATAGGTAACCTTAGGCCACACTGACAAGACAGGCTACTGACTGCGGATAGGTAACCTTAGGCCACACTGACAGGATAGGCTACTGACTGCGGTATAGGTACCCTTGATCACACTGACAGGTATAGGCTTTACCTTGATGGCGTAAGAACCCAAAAGCAATGCAACTGGCACAGGCTCTATCTCTGGAATAATTGGAACCGAAGGCAACACTGACAGGCACAGGCTTACTCAGAAAAGCGTGACCGGAGGCAACAATGGATGCACAGGTATACTCTCGGAAGGGAGATGCCCAATGGCAACACTGACAGGCACAGGCAACGAACACGCTAGGAGACAGCATGTCAGTGCGACGTGGACACCTCCGCCAGCCCCAAGGAGCTACAACAGATCGGTACACAGTGAGAGAGAGGTAAGCCACAGCCTGGATCGGTACACAGAGAGCAGAGACAACCAAAGCCTGGACTGGTACACAGAGAGCGGTAGGCAGCCCCAGCCTGGATCAGTCCACAGAGAGTGGGAGTCAGCCAAAGCCTGGATCGGTACACATAGAGCGGTAGTCAGCAAAAGTCTGGGTCGTTACACAGAGAGCGGTAGTCAGCCAAAGCCTGGGTCGGTACACAGAGATCGGTAGTCAGCCAAGCTGGAACAGACACAAATAGCGTAGTCAGGCAAACTGGGTCGGCAACGGAGTGGGCAGCGAAGACTGGAGCAAGGTCAGGCAGAACCGGATATCACGGTGCCCATGATTCCAGCTGCTGGGCGACATTGTTACTTCCGGGTTTACCATTGCCTTATTCTTATTGGTTTTGGGACTGTGGGTCCTCCCAGGGTTTGCCTTTATATACTCCCTCCTGTCATCTTTACGGTGCCCGTGGTGTACCCGTACCTTGCGTTTGTTTACTGACGCTCCTGGGATCCGATTCTGTTGTTGACTTAGGACTGGCTGACTAACTTCGTGTGTCCGACCTGGCTTGGCTGAGTATCTGATTGTGTTACCGACTAGGACTGGCTGACTACTCCATGTGTGCCAACCTGGCTGTGTATCCGGTTCTGTTTGTGACTGGACTGGCTGACTACCTCTGTGTGTACAGATTGGGGCAACGCTGTCTTCTGATCTGTCAGGGTACGCACCCTGTATCCCATTCCACCTACTCCCACGTGCTATACTACACAGTGCCTGCATGGCCTGTCTATCCCCGTAGTCACCAGGGGTCTGTGGGAGTTTGGTCACTTGCCAGTGTCTGTGTTGCCTCTGGTAACCCTAGCGTTCTAGGGTCAGGTCACTGCCAGAGTCCTGTCTGTGTTGCCTCATTTAACCCTAGCGTTCTAGGGTCAGATCACTGCAAGAGTCCTGTCTGTGTTGCCTCCATTAACCCTAGTGTTCTAGGGTCAGACCACTGCCAGAGTCCTGTCTGTGTTGCCTCTGTTAACCCTAGCGTACTAGGGTCAGGTCACTGCCAGAGTCCTGTCTGTGTTGCCTCCATTAACCCTAGCTTTCTAGGGTCAGGTCACTGCCAGAGTCCTGTCTGTGTTGCCTCCGTTAACCCTAGCATTCTAGGGTCAGCTCACTGCCAGAATCCTGTCTGTGTTGCCTCCGTTAACCCTAGCATATTAGGGTCAGGTCACTGCCAGAGTCCTGCCTGTGTTGCCTCCGCTATCCCTAGCCTCCTAGGGAATTGCCCTGCAGTCACCCACCACCCTATCTCACCTAGTTGCGGTGTGGGGCTGTTGTGGTTCTACTTGTTCCTGAACCTGTCCACGGATCAAGCCTACAGAGTCCTATTATTAATTGCCACTGTGATATTCATACATCCTGACCTGAGTCAGATTTGGGAAGTACTTGGTACGGACCTCATCTGGACCTGAGTAGGGTGATTGTTCCATTTATTTTCAATAAAGCTTTTAAACCTTACCTAACTGTTTGAGTGTTCTAACTAAACCGTGACACCGGATCATACACGGAGCAGGATACACAGCAACAGACGCCTGGTCAGGAACACCACGAAAGGGTGACAAAGGTAGTCAGAACTGAGTATAAAAAGACAACTACTGGGCGGAGCAGAACCCAGTGGCCGATAAGAATCAGCAAGCAATAAACAGGAAGTAGCAATGTCGCCTGCACAAGGAATCACGGCACCGTGATAGTTGTAGCATTTTCAGGGCGGGATCGGGGGCTCACCCTCCCCCGCCTCCTGAACTGCACACGAGTCAAACTCCTCAGCCGAGGAGTAATCAGGGGCATCTCCCGAAGGAGGTGCAGTCAAGGATGGAGCATCCCCCGAAGGGGTTGCAGCAGATGTATATATTTTAATAGCCTTAGCAGGCCCTTTACCCTTACGGGTGGAAGAGCTTGACCCTTTCCATAGACGCTTAGGAGGCGATGAGTCTGCAGAACCCTCTGAGTCAGAGCCTGACAAGGGGGTAATGGAGACCGGAAGGACCCAGGGGAGTAGGAAGCAGAGTGGCAAGAGCCTCTCTAATAACCTGTTGGATCCAGGCTTGGACATCTGGGGGGGGCAAAAGCGGGGTTTGGGTCAGCCATGATGCAAAAAACTGTACTGGGTCTGTAGCAGCGTACATGAACTTAATATATATATATATAAAATATGTAGAGAAAAACCACTAGACTGAAGTTAGACTAGAATCCAGCAGAGCTGTTATGGGCAAACAGGGGCTCACCCTGATAATGGAAAAAAGCAGGAGAATGATTGGGGCTCATCCAATAGTAAACCCAACAAGGGGTTAATGTATGAAAAACAGCAGAGCTCACCTGCGAAGGAGACAGATAAAGGTGTGGCTAACAAAAGCAGCGGGGCTCACCCGAGAAGGTAGCCAGGCAGAAATTTTGTGGTAGAAGGGGAGTAGGAGGCAGAGTGGCAAGAGCCTCTCTAATGGCCTGTTGGATCCAGGCTTGGACATCTGGGGGGGGCAAAAGTGGGGTTTGGGTCAGCCATGGTGCAAAAAACTGTACTGGGTCTGTAGCAGCGTACATGAACTTTATATATATAAAATATGTAGAGAAAAACCACTAGACTGAAGTTAGACTAGAATCCAGCAGAGCTGTTATGGGCAAACAGGGGCTCACCCTGATAATGGAAAAAAGCAGGAGAATGATTGGGGCTCATCCAATAGTAATAGTATGGGGTCTGTAGCAGCGTACATAAACTTTATATATATATAGAATATGTGGAGAAAAACCACCAGACTGAAGTTAGAATAGAACCCAGAAGAGCTGTTATGGGCAAACAGGGGAAAGATTGGGGCTCACCCAATAGTTAACCCAACAAGGGGTTAATGTATGAAAAACAGCAGGGCTCACCTGCAAAGGAGACAGATAAAGGTGTGGCTAACAAAAGCAGGGGGGCTCACCCGAGAAGATAGCCAGGCAGAAATATTGTGGTAGAAGGGCGGAACGCTAACACACAAGTCATACTAGGTGCAGGAGCATTGGGAAGTGATCCGGAACCAGACTGTGGGCAAAAACAAAGATGGCACAGATTCGGGAGAACTGATGCGAGATTCAAGATGGCTGCCCAAATCTCATGAGACAACAGCTGAAATAGAGCAGGGGAGAAAAACTGAAGCCCGAACGGCTCAGTAAGGAGGAACGGATAACAATGAGGATACAAAATGTTCGCTGGTATAGCAATAAACGCTGCAAATGAACAAGGCAAGTAGAGGAACACACTCAATAGACACAAATATTAAGAGTAAAAAGTATAAGAGACACAAGGAAAAAACATGCACCTTACAGCAAAGGCAAGCATAGGGATTGACTGACCTGCTTGAGGAGCAGCAAAAGGAAGAGGAAGCTGTGTTACTTCTGATTGGTTATTTATTTTGTTTACGTTTTCTTCCATTTGCTGCTGTGAGAATCAGTAAAAGTTAGTATTGCAAATATGAGACTCCTGTCTTGCCATAAAATTCTAGATTGTGGCTAAAAATAGGTAGATTTCGTCTATGTGTTGAAGAGCTTGCTAACGAGCAAGAGGTTAAGCGCTACAAGTGTATTTGTACAGGGAAGCAGGCGTGTCTACAGAAATTTTTCCAGGGGGGGGAAGGCATAATATGACCCCTAGGCCAGCCCATCCAGCCCTTTTGTTTATATGATGGGGGTAATTGTAGAGGATGCCCATGCAGGGAAGTGTGCTGTTTTGGGTGAAAATAATGCATCACAGTTGCCAGCATTCCCTAAAAATCCATAGGTATATTTTGCAGGAAAGAACAGTACCCGTTGACAAAACAAAGTCCTCCCCAATTAACGTCACCAAGTAAAAGGAACCTGATGCACATCACATTTTATTGTACTTTCAAACTACAGGCCAATTTCTCTTGTCCTATTCGCTTCCAAGCTACTCCAAGTCTTGTATACAGCGGTCTCACAAAATTCCTCTACGCATTCCATGTTAGATCCTCTGCAATCTGGATTGCTCCTTCATCACTCCACTTAAACTGCCCTCACAAAAGAGGCCAGTGACATGTTTTCCACCAAGTCAAAAGGCCACTATTCCCTACTTATTCTCCTGGATCTGTCAGCTGCTTTTGACACAGTGGATCCATGGCTCCGCTTCCAGCTCCCCACTCCCTAGGCCTCTGTTATACCACAGTCTCTTGTTTCTTATCATACCTCTCCAACTGCTCGTTTCAGCGTTTCCTACTCTAACTCTACTTCTTCACCCCTCCCTCTATCTGTTGGAGTACCACAAGGTTCAGTGCCCCTTGCTCTTTAAAATCTACACCTCTTCACTAATAAGCTAATAAAGTCCTTTGGGTTTCATCATATCTATTCTGTTGACACACAAATCCATTTGTATTTCTGCTGTTACTGCCTGGGTGTCATCTCATCATCTAAAACCTAACCTAATCAAAACCTAACTTGCAATTTTCCCTCTCTTTCCAACCAGCCATAACCCCATATGTTTCCCTCACTATTAACCCTTTCAGTGCCAGAGAGGAATCTAGTGCATTGCAGTGCAATGCATTGGATGCCTTTCCAGCACTCAAAGGGTTAACAACAACACCTTCACACCAACTCAATCCGCTTCCATCTACATAACATCTCTAGAGTTCAACCTTTTCTCACCAAAGAGACTACCAAACTTCTAAACTAAACACTCATCATGTCCCACCTCAACTACTGTAACTCACTCTTAATTGTCCTTCCTCTCACCTGACTAATCTGACCCAGTACTGTCCATTATGAACTCTGCAGCTAGGCTAATTTAGCTTACACATTACTTCTCTAATACAGCTCCTCTTTGCCAATCCTTACACTGGCATCTGGTAGCATATATAATTAAATTCAAAATGTTGGTGCTACCTTACAGAGCCCTTACTAATGCTGTATTCCTCTATATTTCATGTACGTGCCCACTTTCCATCTTCTCTCTGCGGCTCTAATTAGATCCTCCCATTCCTGCCTACAGGGCTTTTCCCATACTGCACCTGAGCTTTAGAATCCTCTCTCCCATCCATCAGATGCTTCCTCAGCCTTCAGATGCTCCCTGAAAACTCAACTCTTCAGGGTAGACTGTCAACTAACCCCAAAACCATTATGAGAAAGGCCAGATCAACAGCCTGTCCAGTGTTTACTGACTCTCTTCCCTTTTAAATCACTCCCACCTACAACTCCTTTACGATCTAATTGTTCACACAGCCTTCTTCTTCCACATAGATCTACTACTTGACTGGACCACTGCACTCAAAAAGACTTCTTTCAGCCATCCATTCATCTGCAGTTCATGTGGTAGTAGGAACTTACACCCCATAGCACTTACTCTTTCTGTGTCGCAACTACCTTATTCTAAACTGTAAGCTCTCACAAGCAGGGCCCTCTAATCCTTTTGTTTTCTTTGTTCAATTTGAACTGTTTTATGTCTGTTTGTCTATTCTCTATTGTACCATACTGTGGAATAGCTTATATAAGGGCATTACTAACCATTTAATAAAACATTCAGTTTATGTTAAATGATTGGTCAGGTTTCTAATTTTAAAGATTTACTCACTGAATGTCAGATTGCAATGCTTATTAAATATCTATTAATATTATTACTAAGCGTTCCATCATGGCATAATACATTACAATCTTACATTCAATGGTTTTAAAATTTTCTGTTGTAAAGAATGCTGTTGGGACATTTTTTGGTCAAGACCAGGCTAAAAATACTGTCACTACAGAATTGGGACAGTTGGCAAGTATGTTGTGTGAGTGATGTTTCTGCTGTGACTGACGTGCATTACAGATTGCAGTTTGTTCATAAAATATACAATAGGAAATAAATGTCTTTCAGTTCATTACTTGAAGAATAGCATAAAGGCTAATTTGATCCAAGATACAGAAGAGAAGTTATAGAGCCACAGAAAATGGAGAGCTGCTGTTCATATTGAAGTAATCTATAGGCCTCCAGGGTAAGATGAAGCATTAAACAAATAATTAATTGAGGAAATATTTAAAGTGGAACTGTCACTGTGTAACAATAAAGGCATTTTGAAAGAGCTTTCAAAAGGGAACTATATTTATGTTAGGCATTTTTACTTAAAACAACAGTTTATTATATATTTAGCTTTATTTATGTGCCAGCAAGTCCTCCATGCATGCCTGGAGGATTAAAACATTCAACAGATCTCTGCATTACCAACTTCCATTTCCCACCATGAAATTCTAGCTCAGCTGCATAAATATCACAAAAACTATTATTTGAAATTAAAAGTGACTAACATAAATGTGGGAGCTTTTGGATGCGCTTTTTAAAATCACTTTACTCTTATGTCCAATGTGGAACACGGGATCCATGGGGAAAGTATCCTCTGGCCGTGTCACGGTTTATTATGACTCTCAGACACAAGTTTTAGGTAAAAAAAAATCAATTTTATTGAAATAATAAATGATAACTTAGGATGGCAATAACATACATATATATATATACGGAATATAGCACAGACAGAAGGCAGACTCTACCGGTCCTGTCAATATACCGGACAGGACAGTCTTTAGGCTCTACCGGCCTTGCCAATACCGGGTAAGGCAACCTGCAGATGGAATAGCATAACGGTTTTACCGGCCTTACCAAATTACCGGGCAAGGCAGCCTCAATAGATACACAATGTAGGCTCTACCAGCCCTGCCAATACCGGGTAAGGCAACCTCAGATGGAATGTGGCAAAAGGTTCTACCGGCCTTACCAATACCGGGCAGGGCAGCCCAGAGCTAATAGCAGCAGTCAGATGGAACTGGCAAATTAGCAGAATCGTTAAGCAGCAAGGCTTTGGAGCAAACCAGCGTCCGCACACTGGAAACAACACTGAATAGTATAGCCGTTAGGCTTAGCCAGCAAACCAGTGACCGCACACTGGAGTAACAAGCGAGTAGTATAGCCGCAAGGCTTAGGAGCAAACCAGCGTCCGCACGCTGGGACCAACACAAAATTGTATAGCCGATAGGCTTTGGAGCAAACCAGTGACCGCACACTGGTGTAACAAGTGAGTTAGTATAGCCGCAAGGCTTAGGAGCAAACCAGCGTCCGCACGCTGGGGCCAACACAGATTTGTAGAGCTGATAGGCTTTGGAGCAAACCAGTGACCGCACACTGGTGTAACAAGTGAGTTTGTATAGCCGCAAGGCTTAGGAGCAAACCAGCGTCCGCACGCTGGGACCAACACAGATTTGTATAGCTGAAAGGCTTTGGAGCAAACCAGTGACCGCACACTGGTGTAACAAGCGAGTTTGTATAGCCGCAAGGCTTAGGAGCAAACCAGCGTCCGCACGCTGGGGCCAACACAGATTTGTAGAGCTGAAAGGCTTTGGAGCAAACCAGTGACCGCACACTGGTGTAACAAGTGAGTTTGTATAGCCGCAAGGCTTAGGAGCAAACCAGCGTCCGCACGCTGGGACCAACACAGAATTGTAGCAATGTCACCAACGCGACCAGGCAGAAGGTCGCCAGGATACTGAAGACAGGTGATGAGATGACAGGAACCAGCAACGATCAGTCAGGTCAGAAAACAGCAGAGAAATTCAGCAGGAACTGCAACACCAGAGACTAGGCCGGAACCAGGACTGGAAGTACTTCAGCATGCAGGAAACACTGGAACAGTAGAGATCAGGAACTCAGGAACACATGAGATCAGGAACACTGGAACAGAGGCCCAGCTATCACTAGCATAGTGATAGCAAGAAGGTCAGAAACAACACGAAAGGGCACTCAAAGGGTGCCCAATCCAGGTTTAAATAGTCAATAAGAGGCGGGCTATCTGCAGACAGCCAATAGAAGCCCCCTACTGGTGACAGACAAGTAACTGCAGCAAATCACGGGCACCGTGATAGGCCGATAATGCAGGGCACTTGCCTTAAAAATCTCTCAGAGACTCCCTCCCTACTTCACTTTACCCCTGCATGGGTAAATATTCTCTCTTAGTTGACCTTCTTTTTTATTATATGTGTAATTTCCCATTAGTTGGACTCTTTTCTCTGGCTTCCACTGACACTTTGAACTAGAATGCAGACAGAATGGGACCTGGCTCTGTTAGATATGGCCTGCGTTATCAGCTTCTCTCTTCTCAGTTCTATTCAGCTTGTTTCCCTATTTCCATGGTGGATCAGTGGGTTTTGCTGGTTTTGTGGAAAGGTACCACACAGACTTAAAGTCTCTTCTTCATGTCCAGAGTTTCTCACAATACAGTGCAGAGTCTGGCGTTTAGAAGCAGTCTCCTTTCTGGTACACTTACAAGTTCTGGTTCCTGTGCCTGTGCTATGCTGGTGACATTGTCAGTCTCTGTTCTCTGCTGACACTTATTGGCTGAAGTGACTTTGTCCCACCCAGTATTTGTCCTTAAATACTGAGCCTTGTCACTTCTCCGGTGCCCTTTCGTGATGTTTCCGTTTCCAGCGCTTGTTCCAGTTCTCGTGTGATCTCTGTGTACCGACCCGGCCTGCCTGACTACTCTGCTGTATCCGTTCCTGCCTGTGTACCGACCCAGACTGCCTGACTACTCTGCTGTATCCGTTCCTGCTCTGTGTACCGATTTGGATTGGCTGACGTTCCTGCTCTGTGTACCGACCCGGCCCGGCTGACATTCCTGCTCTGTGTACTGACTCGGATTGGCTGACGTTCCTGCTCTATGTACTGACTCGGATTGGCTGACGCTCCTGTCTGTGTACCGGCCCGGTAGGGTTACTACTCCTGTGTATCTCTACTGCCTGCGGTCCCATTCCGGTCCTCGGTTTGGGGTTCTCCTCCAGGCTTCTGTCTCTGGACAGTACCATTGTGCCTTAGTGCCACTCCTGCAGTCTAGTCTCGGTTCAGTCTGTGTCACGAGGGCGACATTCCGGTGTCAAATCCCATCAGTGCACCACGGTACGCTTGACCCTCCTTCCTGCCAATAGGTGAGGTTGGTGTTACATTGGGCACCTCAGGCTGTGCTTACGATCAGGCAGTCGAAATTGGTCTTAGCGTTCGTTAACCCCTTCGGGGAAGGTGCCAGTATATCACCGGCTATTGTACCATGCAGTCTCCATTGGGTGCCCTCCCGGGCATACTGTCTCAGTCCTCCATTACTGCTAAGGCAGTCCTTAAGTTGATCCTGGGCCTCCGTTGTCTACTGGGCGTTTCTCGCTATTTAAGCACTCCCTGCAGAGTGGGAATCTTAAGGGCCTCACACTATTAGGGCCTGTCAGCATTCCTGGCCTAACCCATTAATTGCTGCCTCGGTTGAGTTTCATACGAAAGTTGCCTGACCTGTGTTAGTATATTGTAAATTCTGTATCCCGTGTGGGTATATATCTCGCTGTAACCTGTCCTGTGTCAGTACTATATTGTGTATACATTGCTACTGGACCCGTGAGGGTTATCATTTCTGAGTCTGTTCAATAAAACTGTGTTTTATCTCACCTACTGTGTCTGAGTGTCAAATAAAACCGTTACACCTACCTTTCGAATAGGGGAGAGGGTATGGCTGTCTTCCCGCAATCTTAACGTACAGGTACCTTGCAGAAAGTTGGCTCCTCATTTAGTGGGTCCATTTCGGATCATTCGTAGAATCAGTCCAGTGACTTACGCACTAAAGCTTCCGAGCACTATGAGAATCCACACTGTATTCCATGTCTCCCTGCTCAAACCATTGATATGCAACCGCTATACTTCCACTTTGGTTCACCCAGCCCCCATTCAGGTGGGAGACCATGATGAATATTAAGTACAGAAGATTCTAGACTCTCGGAGAATTAGGGGTCGATTACAGTATTTGGTACACTGGAGAGGGTACGGTCCGGAGGAATGTTCTTGGGTCTCCTCGGAAGATGTACATGCTCCCCGTCTGATTCGTATATTTCATTCCTGTTTTCCTGACAAACCACGCCCTGGCCCATGAGGGGGGGCCATTGAGGGGGAGGTACTGTCAGGTACCCCGTCCGGCGACTGGTCGAGCCGACCGCAGTTAGCTCTAGCGGCTCCAGTCACATGGTCCGTCCTGTGTTGTGCCTCCGTTGAGGCAGGTTCTTGTGTGTTGGCGGGTCAGCCGCTGGTATACGGCTTGCAGCTCAGCCGCCTCTCCTGCTGGCTCGCGGCGGCGGGTGATGTCAGTATTGGGCGCACATCTAAAAGCAAGGACGTGCACTCCATTTAAAGTGACAGCCACCTGTTGGCTGCTCCTCCTCTTCCTCCCTTCCTTCCTATTTTAACTGCATGGACCCTGGACTTAGTTGCCCTTTCGCTGGTGTCCTGTGCAGTTCTAATGTTTGGGCTCAATGTATGATTTGGCTTGTCTGACTAACTGATCTGGTGCCGACCTGTGCCTCTGAGTACCCGCTCCGTGTATGACCCTTGGCTTGCTGGACATCCATTCTGGTGCAGAACTGCGGCACTGACAGACTAACCGTTCCGTGTGTTGCTCCTGGCTTTGGCTGACTACCCGCTCCGTGTATGACCTCTGGCTTGTCTGACTATCCGTTCTGGTGTTGACCTGTGGCTCTGTCCACTGCGTATTCAGCATACCAACGCTTCAGTGGACATCCTTCCTGGTGCAAACCTGTGGCTCTGGCTGATGACCCACTCTGTGCATGACCTCTGGCTTGTCTGACCACCCAATCTAGCGCTGACCTGTGGCTGTATCTAACTACCTTGTGTGTGGCCTTCCGTTTAGTTAGATAACCAATCTTGTGCAGGCTTGTGGCTTTGGCAGACTCCTTCCTGTTGCCTCCCAAATTGCTGGCTCTCTCAGGTGCGGACCTGGGACTTTGGTTACCCTTAGAGAGTGATTCTCTGTACTCCTGGACCATGACCCGAGGATGTTCCTCTGAAGTTCCCTCGTGTGTAATTGTGAGTGAGGGACAGCTTCCAGAGAGGATACCAATGACCCAGGACACACATAGTCCTGGGTCTTAGTGTACTGCCACTTCAGTGCCTAAGACACATCCTGAAACAGAAATTCTTGGACTGCCAGGTCTGTCTGGTCATTGTGGCAGGACACTGTTGTCGGGTTTTTTCCCTTTGTGCCACCCGGCTGGGCAGGATGGGAAAAATCCATGTGCTTTCCTTGCAAGAAAGGAACACATTAATGGAAAGTTGAGGCAACAAAGTGCTCTTACCAGCAGTAGTGTCACTAATAATCTGTTTCAAGTCAGACTCAAACAGGGCTTTTGCCCTGAAAAGGCAAGGACACCAGTGACTTCTTAGAAGATTGGTCTGCAGAACAAATCTTGAGCCTCAAGGTGCAGCACACAGAAACTGAGAAATCTGAGGACTTGGCAGAAAACCTAACTGTATCAAATAGTGCCTCATTGATGTATCCATTAGCTTCCATGATGTTGGCTACCAAAATCAACATGTCCTCCTTAGGCACGTTAGCACACATAACATCTGACAGCTCTTAACCCTAAAAGACAACAGCCCTATTGACCCAGGTGGATGCAAATATATTCCTCAATGCTGCCCTGGAAGCTGCAAAATTGGACTTGAGTAAGGAGTCAAGCCTCTTATCAGTCTGATCCTTGAGCTCTGTAGCTTCCACCAAGGGAAGGGCAGTGTTTGTTTTGCCAAGCACAAGATAGGCAGCAGTGCATCAGCCGTAAAAGGGTATAGCTTAGAGAAGCAGGATTTGATCAAGAGTGTTATTTGGGGGATAAACAGGAGAAGTCTTCCTGCACCCCTGGGAAATGTCCAGAGAGGGAGACACCCCCACACACATGCAGCATCAGTGACCTGAAGGGTCTCCAGTACTGCCTTGATTAGCTCCTCAGCCGAGTAGGCCGGATCAGTCTTATAGGAATCTCCATAAGAATAGGAAAAAGCCATGTCCTCATACTGCTCATCATCCTTTGAGTCCAGTTCTTCCTCAGAGGATGCTCCAATAACCTTAGTGTAACCCATAAATACAGGGTTAACTTGTTTGAAGGTGTGCAGAGGATTCCAAGAATGGAGAACCCCCTGAACTGAAGAAAGGATTTGTGCCAATGAATAGAGTAGTGTTTTAACCCATGCAGGATCTTGTTCTGTGCTGGAGGGACCCGTAGGAGTGGCAGGGGCCACAGCTCAAGAGGGCTATAGAGAGTATTGCCTTGGAAGCCCTGAATCCTTAGGCTTGGATTTCCCCTGTTCCCCTTAGTGTCAGACGTGTCTCTGAGAGTGTGTTCAAAATGTAGTAAAATTAGATTAAATGTACCCAGAATAGAGAGAGAACCCATAAATACTAAAAAAAATGCACTTATCTGGTTTGCAAAGTATTAAACTGGAGAAGGAGAGCAAGGAAAGTCATCATCTGTGTAGGATAAGCAAAAAAAGAAGTAAGATGGCCACCAGAAGAGGAAAGTGGACCAGATGATAAAGCCCTCTCTGACATTTGTAGCCCAAAAGGCTGCAGAGATATGTCCTAGAGAAGTTTTCTCTATACAAGTCAATGGAGCAAAGATGGCCATGGATGGGCTCTGGTTCTTAAAAGAGCTGCTATGTTAAAAGTGATCCCAATAAACGAATAAAGAAAAAAAAAAACACTCCCAGGGAAAAAACAAACAAACCTAGTAGTGGGGAGCAGAAATAAGACCCCAAAAGCACCATACATTCCTATAGTAAAAACAGTAGCGAAAAGGTTAATTAACAGAAAAGGAGAGAAGCCATCTATTCTTCCAGAGCCCTTAGAGAGAGAGAAAAGATCCATAATGAGTGCCAAAGTAGAGCAAAGGTACACAGAGTGTAAAAGGAAGCCTTGAGTGGGGCATACAGTGGACCAAGGTTTTCAAAAGGTAGAAACATAGAATCTGACGGCAGATAAGAGGCATTCGGCCAATCTAGTCTGCCCATTTTCCTTCTGTAAAAACTTTAAACCTTATTTGGTCCTTGGTCTTTTCTTATGCATGCATGCTTAAATTCAGTAACTGTATTAACTTCTACCACTTCTGCTGGTAGACTATTCCACTTATCTACTATGCTCTTGGTGAAGTGAAACTTTCTTACATTATGTCTAAACCTGTGTCCCGCTATTTTTAGACTATGACCTCTTGTCCTAACATTTTTACTCCTTTAAAATGCACTTCCGCCGTGTACTTTGTTGAATCCCTTCATGTATTTGAATATTTCTTTCATATCCCCTCTCTCTCTTCTCTCCTCCAAGCTATATTTGTTCAGATCCTTTAGTCTATCCTGATATGTCTTTTCCTGTTAACCGGTCAACATTTTAGTAGCCCTTCTCTGAATTTTCTCTAGAGTATCTATATCCTTCTGGAAATGGGGTCTCCAGTACTGTACAAAATACTGTAGGTGGGTTCTAACTAGAGATTTGGCATAACCACTTTCTTTTTTCTTCTACTGATGCCCCTAACTATACAACCCAGCACCCTGCTTGCATTTCCCACCACTTTATTACATTGCCTGCCTACCTTTAAGTCATAAGAAATAATTACTCCCAAATCCCTTTCCCCTGTTGTCTCTAACAGCAGAGTACCCTTAATAGTATATTTTACCTTTGAATATCTATGTCTCAAGTGCATTATTTTACATTTATCAACATTAAACTGTAGCTGCCACACTCTTATCCATTCTTCTAATTTACTTAAATCATTTGTCATTTGGCTTATTCCCCCTGGAATGTCTACCCTATTGTAGATATTTGTATCATCTGCAAAAAGGCATACCTTACCTCAAAGATTTTTTGCAATATCACTAATAAAAATATTAAAATGTATGGGCCCCAGTACAGATCCCTGAGGTACACAACTAGTAACATTTCTTTTGTCCAAATATTCTCCATTGACTACAACCCTCTGTCTCCTGTCACTCAGCCATTTCCTTTAACTATTTTTACATCCAGACCCAAACACTGCAATGTATTAATGAGTCTTCTATGAGGTACAGTGTCAAATGCTTTACTGAAATCTAGATAAGCTATATCTACTGCTCCTCCTTGGTCTATTATTTTAGTTACCCAGTCAAAAAATCTATGAGGTTAGTTTGACCAGATCTCCCTGCTATAAACCCAAGCTGGTTGGTATCTTGCAAGCCATTCAGATTCAGATATTCAACAATTCTTTCCTTTCGTGGTGCACTGCACTCCCCTCTGGTTCTCATGGGGTTAATGTTGATTTTACAAAACATACATCCTTATAATAAGCTTTTGGTTGTTTTGTCAGGATAACTCTTCAGTATGTCAAAATGCAGTCTCTTTTGACTTCTGTTATTTATGGAGAGTGTATTTAAAGTTAATGAAACATAAAATGCTTTTGTCATGCTCAAATTATATTCTTTATTATGATATTATACATTTCATTGTACATTTCATTGTAAATGCTGTATTGCCCTATATTTGAGCTGTAACTGGATCCTCCCCGAGTACTGTTATACGATTTATCTTAATTTGTTAGACTAATTTAATGTAATTCTCATTAATGTTTTTATTAATGTAACTAGCTGTTCCTGCATGGTTTCACCCGCATGGTGAAACCGTTAGTGCCAGAGGTATTCAACACATTCAGCAGCGAGTCATCTGTAATTTAATCCCAAGTTCCTCTTTTTGTTCCCTGAGATATTCATCATTACTACAGGATTTAAAAAAGTCTGCATTTTTTTGCGCCACATTCTGTAATTTTGAGCGTTCTGCTGTAGAAAAAAGGCATGTAGGGAGTAATATATATAAAGACTTCAAAATTAATCGTATGCTAGCAAATGCAAGAAGTATGGTAGATAAAATAGGAGAACTAGAACTACTGGTGGTTAATGAGCAATTGGACATAACTGGTATAACAGAAACGTGGTGGAATGATGCACATGACTGGGCTGTAAATATAAAGGGCTATAGACAAGATTAATAGAAATGGGGGAGGTGTGTGCTTATATTTGAAACCAGAGCTTAATCCAGTTTTGAGGGGTGATATTAGTGAGAAAACTGACCAAATTGTGGAGTCCTCGTGGGTAGAAATTGAGACTAAATGTGGTGTAAAAGGTAAAAAAAAAAAAAAAAAAGTGGTGGAGGGTATATGCTACAAACCATATCATATTGATGACAATGTAGAGGCCCAACTGCTATTCCAAATGAGGAAAGCTGCCCAGCTTGGGCGTTCTATAATTATGGGATATTTTAATTATCCAGATATCAACTGGAAAAATAAGACCTGTCAGAGTGCTAAGGGAAGCAGGTTTGTGAGTATGCGTCAGGAAAACTACATGTCACAAATGGTGGAAGTGCCGACAAGAAAGAACAATGAATTGGACCTAGTGATAACAAATAACGCAGAAATGATATCCAATATTAAGGTAAGAGAACATTTGGGAAACCGTTATCACAACATGGTTACATTTGAGATTAGTCTGGCAAAGCAAAACTGTATAGGTTCAACCAAAACTTAATTTAAAAAAAAGCTAAGTTCAAATTGTTAAGGGCTTCAATGCAACACACAGAGACTGGGATACTTTATTTAAAGGCAACAATACTGAGGAAAAATGGTCAGAATTCAAATTTAGGTTGCAGAAATGTACCCAACAGTATATACCAATGGGGAACAAATGCAAACGAAGTAAGTCACAGCCAGTGTGATTAACTGCACAGGTAAAGAAGAAAATGGCAAGAGAAAAAGCATTCAAACTATTTAAGTCTGAATGAACTGAACAATATTTCTTAAAATACAGGGAGTGCAACAAAGATTGCAAAAAGGCAATTATGGTAGCAAAAATAGATAATGAAAATCAAATTGCAAGGGAAAGCAAGACTAATCTAAAAAGGTTTTTCAAATATATAAATAGCAAAAAGCTTAAGAGGGAGTGCATTGGACCATTCAAAAATGAGATGGGTGAGTTGATTAGTGAGGATAAGGAAAAGGCCAATGTTTTAAACACTTTCTTTGCATCAGTATATACAAGGGAGCAAGGAATGGTAGAAGAGCCTCAAGTAACAAATAAAACAATACAATTATCAGATATTGGGTTAACTCAAGAAGATATCATGGGAAGACTGAACAAAATTAAGACTGACAAAGAACCGGGTCCTGGCGGTATACGTTCAAGGGTTCTTCAGGAACTTAGTGCAGTGTTAGCAAAACCTCTATATTTACTCTTTAAAGATTCTCTCACCACAGGCTCAGTGCCACAAGACTGGTGAAGAGCCAATGTAGTGCCTCTATTTAAGAAGGGAACTAAAACGGAACCTGGAAATTATAGACCTGTGAGTTTGACATCTGTAGTGGCAAAACTGCTAGAATGGATAATAAGGGGCTATATTCAGGATTACAACACAAAAAATAAGATCATTAGCACAAATCAACATGGTTTTATGAAGAATAGATCATGCCAAACTAATCTTTTCAACTTC
Source organism: Rhinophrynus dorsalis (assembly GCA_037306005.1). Lineage (NCBI taxonomy): Eukaryota > Metazoa > Chordata > Amphibia > Anura > Rhinophrynidae > Rhinophrynus > Rhinophrynus dorsalis. The sequence goes on from CM074719.1 coordinate 513,841,618, forward strand.
TATGAGGAAGTAAGCAGCAACCTTGATAATGGCAAGGCAGTAGATGTAGTAGATCTAGATATTTATGAGAGAAGTTTTCATATTTATCTGTATACCATGCCTGAGGAAGAGACTTTAGAAGTCTTGAAAGCTTGCATTTTAAATCTGTTTAGTTAGCCAATAAAGGTATCAACTTTACTAAATTTTTGCCTCCTGTATTTCAACGGCTAACACGGTGCCAACTCTCATCTAGTTTTGCAAAGGCATTTGATACAGTGCCACACAGAAGACTGGGGTATAAAATAAGGAAATTGGGGATAGGAAACCTTTGCAATTGGATAAAAAACTGGTTGAAGGATAGGGAACAGTGTGTGGTTGTAAATGGAAAATTCTCCAATACAGTTAAAGTGGAGAGTGGAGTACCTCAGGGTTCAGTATTGGGTCCGCTGCTTTTTAACATGCTTTTAAATGACCTGGAAATAGATATAGAAAGCAAAATATCAGTATTTGCAGATGACACTAAATTATGCAGGGTAATTTATTCAGAACAGGATATTTGCTCTCTACAGACGGATTTACATAAAATGTCAAATTGGGCAAACAAATGGAATGTGGGAAAGTGTAAAGTCATGCATTTGGGAGGAAATAATCCCACGGCTAATTATAAACTTAATGGAATCATTCTAGGGGACTCATTGCTAGTAAAGACCTGGATATCCTTGTCAATGACAAACTTGAAAACAGTGACCAGTGTCAAACAGCAGTAGCAAAGGCAAACAAAATCCTGTTTTGCATAAAAAGAGGTATTGAAGCAAGAGTGGATAACATTATTTTGCCATTATACAAATCATTGGCAAGACCTCACCTTGAGTATGCAGAGCAGTTTTGGTCACCAATTCTGTAAAAGGATATACTAGAACTAGAGAGGGTCCAGAGAAGAGCAACAAAATTAATTTAGGGAATGGAGGACTGTTACAGCTTACCTTGTTTTCAGCGTCATCTGCAGGCTCAAGACTTCAAGCATGCAGCAGGCCTCTGTTTTATGTGTTTGCTTCCTGTAGTCTCCTCCTACCTACTTCCTCCTACCTATTCCTCCCTCTGAGCTGCTCCTCCTACCTACTTCCTTTGGAGGGGTTTAAAAGGCAGACTGAGTCCTGACTCAGTTGCCCTTGCATTGTTGTTCATAGCAGTTCTATTACCTTGGGCTCTGTGTATGATACGGCTAGTCTTCCATCCAACCCGCTGCTGACCTGTGGCTCTGTCTGACTATTCTTTTGCTTTTCCCTATAGTGGACACCCAACCTGGTGCAGACCTGTGGCTTTGGTTGACTACCTGAACTGTGTATGACCTGGCTTGTCTGACTACCCCCTCTGGTGCTGACTTGTGGCTCTGTTTTAAGTTTGTTCCTTGTACCTAGCAGACACCCAGTTTAGTGCAGACCTGGGGCTCTGGTAGACAAGCTCTGCAGGTGAGTCAGCTATCTATTTCCCATTCTGACTGCAGGCGTGAGTCAGAGTTCGCTCCATTCTGACTGCAGGCGTGAGTCAGAGTTCGCTCCATTCTGGCTGCAGGTGTGAGTCTGAGTTTGCTCCATTCTGACTGCAGGAGTGAGTCAGATATCGCTCCCTACTGACTGCAGGCTTGAGTCGGGATGCCTGCTACATCGGATCAAGATCCTGTGTTCCTGCTCCTGTTCCTGGTTCCTGCTGAGACTACCAGTGGCTAAGGCCTAGTCTCTAGCACTGAGGTTTAGCCTTGCATCCTATTATTTTTGATAGCAGGGTTGCTGGCTTTAACCCTTTGTATGTATATGTGTATATATTTTCTCTGTTCATTTTGTCAATAAAATTGCATTAACTATACCGTACTGACTCCTCAACTTTTCTGGGTATCGACAAGGACTTGATGTATGAGGAACGACTAGATAAACTTGGTTTATTTACTCTAGAGAAAAGACAACTAAGAAGTAGACTTGTGCAATTCGGTTCGGCTAATTTTGGAATTCGGACGAATAAGGTGTATTTGACATCATTCGGACCTTCCGAAAGCCAAGGCCCTCCCACACAAAAAAATCAGAATCCGAAACTGACCTAGTCTGAAATTTCAGTGTAAAGTGCGGAAATTCGGACAGCGCTTTCCTGCCTGGAAACCATTACAATGTTGCTACATGCTACTAAAAATACAGGGCACGGCGCATTCCCGTTTGAAACTATTACAATGTTGCTACATACTGCTAAAAATAGATCTGGTAAAACAGGCGCTTTACAGCTCATGCAAAGTGCAGATATTAACCACATAAGGACACAAGCAATTTTGTCATTATTGCTATGTGAGTATTCAACCATAATTCCTATCTTTCTCATTTATTGCACTAACACATATTATATACCATTTTTTAAAGGGCAGAAAAGGCTTTAATTTGATGTGACATATACATATATAAGTGTGTAGGGTTTTATAAAATACCCCTTCCTGTTTCATTAGAGATTTAATATTATTATTAATGTAGTTTAATGTATTTTTAATTTTTTTTGTTTAATTTAAATTTTTTATTAAATATTTTTATATATTTTTTTTTTATTCGGCCGAATAATTCGGACTATTGACGAATTTCGTCCGAGTTGAACAGGTTCAAAATTGAATTTTACTGAAAATTTTTGCCGTGCACAAGTCTACTAAGAGGAGACCTTATTACATTGTACAAGTATATGAGAGGCCAATACAAGGATCTCTATGGTGAGCTATTTATTCCAAGGCCTGATCAGGTGACCAGGGGGATACCCCTTGACATTAGCGAAAAGGAGGTTTAGACTTCAGCAGAGGAAGGGTTTTTTTACAGTAAAGTCTGTTAAATTGTGGAATTCCTTGCCCAAGGAGGTGGTTATGGCAGATAAAATGGATACATTTAAGAGAAGATTAGATACATTTCTTTCAAAAGGGAAAATACAGAGTTATACTTTTTTTTAGTAGGCAGGTCAAGAAGGTCTGATAAAGGCTAACTTATTTGGTAGCAGGAAAGCTATACAATTCTCAATCACCAATTCCTTTGTGGTTTTTGAGTTCACACAATTTAAGATCACTCTATGATAAAATGTTCTTGGGTGCTAAGTTTGTAGTCTCCTGAACTGTGGGTGGAGCTAATAACGCAGCCTCTCCATTATCTGAGTGAGTCATATTAAACAGTAACCATATTTGGGTAAAAACTTAGTTGAATACTTCACTTTAAACAAACTGATTAAAAATCAGTTGTGCATAATTGTGTAAAATATACAATTTAAAATTCTAAAAAGATGGATTTTTAAAAAAAAATAACAATTTGTGCAATATTTAAACGTGGATACAAAAATACAACATGCTAGTATAGCCTACTTATATGACAAACGCATATAGGAGGACATATCACATTTAAAAATATATTGCAATATCAAAATATTTAAATTTCATCAATTCAGTATATATAATACAGCAGTATATCTAGGGTTAATTAATGTTTGCAATTAATAATACAGTTGGTTCAGTATTTATGCTCCACCCTGTATTTGCTTATTTTAAAGTTACATGATGGTTGCCCTTTTTTTTGCGAGATCTGGCCCTTTTAGCAAGAATGTCAATAACTAAACACTAAACAACTTTGGAAAAATTATTTACAATAAATGTAAATTTAATGGAAAACTAAAAGATCCAGATTTATATAAATGGAAATTTTAAACTATTAATCTGGTGTTTTAATATGCTTGCACACTGGAGTAATTATGCACATAGACTGCTTTGTACATCGAAATACTCTTCTTAGCAACAGATTTAATTACCACACAGCAGTCAACAGCATATTATGTTTGTGAATATAACTCCATGTAAGCTAATCAAGGAAACAGCAGTGCATTTACTACTTTACTATGGAAAAGATATCAATTCTAAGATGGTGGATAGTTCTTTGTCTGGAAGAATTTCCCTCCAAAAGGGAGTGATTATACCAACAAAGGACAAATGCCATCATCTCATTCCAAAATAATTACAGCACCGATTTTACCTTATTGTTCCTTTGTGTAAAATGCAATTACAATTCACAAACATACATACATACACACTTAATAAACAACTGATATTTACCAAAGAACCTCATATTAATTTGAGAAACAGACATAAACTTTCAGGATAACAAGCTGTTAGCATATTAGACAGCTGTTAGCATATTGGATACTAAGCTCATTATAGACCATACTAGTAGAAGAGCCCGTTACACGGGCCACAGTGCCACTGCCAGCCGGTTGCAGGGCAGTCATGCGCAGTAGAGACTGCCCGCACCGCGGCTGATACAGAGCTGGATGCTGCTTCGGAGCTTCCAGCTCTGTATCAGCCGCGGCGCTGGCAGTCTCTACTGTGCATGACTGCAGCACACGCAGCATTCTCTACTGTGCATGACTTCGTCGTTGCAATATTTTTTTCTGCAATGGTAACTTATCAATGTATAAATCAAACCTGCATACTATAGTGAATATTTTATATTAGAGAGGCGCAGTTCCAAAGGAAATTCTCTAATCTACTCCCGATAATTGAATTATATATTAATAGGGTTTCCAGAAACTTTACAAAATAAATATATATTTACCAGCCTTAAGGTTATATTTTGATCTGCTTTAAATTGTATTCCAGTGTTCTTCATTTCATTCAGCCTGTTTCCCTTAAAGGGATAGTAATGTTTCATAATAAAACAGCTCTAATTAATCATCATAATATTTGGGCATTTGAGAGTGTTGTTTCAATTCAGTCAGAGTTGTAGTTCTGGAGTAATTGAATGATAAATTATCCCCCTCCCGTCCCTTCTACTGATATAACACTGCTCAGCTTAGAGCAGCAGGAAGTGTCCAGGTAGATTGCAGAGAGGAACAATCTTCAATTAAGATAAGGGAAAAAGCTGAAAAACCTGTCAAGGGGGGCAGGGTTTTCATTGTTCTCACAGTAAGAATATTGATGTGAGCTGTCTGGTCTATGGACTGGATTCCACATCTGAGGGGAGGTGGCTTACATTAGGTAAAAGGGGCGGGAGGGGGAAACTTTATCATTCAATTACTCTTGAACGCTCACAGTAATGAAATAACACTCTCTATGGCTCAAATACTATGAAGATTAATTGGAGCTGCTGTTTTTGTGAAACGTTACTATCACTTTAAAGTTCTCTGTGTGTCTCTTTCCTGTTTACTTTTTTTAATTATCATTTTTTTTAGTAGTAGCCCTTCCCCCTCTCTTTCTCTCAGATTCTAGTTTTATAGTATTCTATTTTCCTGCCTGACAACACCACCTCTCATAGTTTTGGCTGTCAGTCATGTGGTAATTGTTATCTATAATTAATTAGAGAGACGACTAAGTTTTAAGTATATTGATTGGTTAAAAAGTTTTAGGATTTAAACATATTAGAAAAACATTTCTCACTTATATGTGTCATTAAGACTTCAGATAATTTGAAAATGTTTTCCAAAATATCCTTGAAAATGAGATGACCAGACATAAAGGTTATTCTTCATACAATTGCTTAATAGCCCTTGTCAGTATAATCAGATAATCTATAAGAAGTGTAGTTCTTGGACTTAATCAGCATTTTACAAACAATTAAAGGGACAGTAATACTTCAGATGTAAAAAAATATATGTTCTAGGGTTTATGTCCCTGAATAAAACAACGGTACTCTCACTGCTGAGAGATATTTTATTAATAAATTATTACAGCTCAAACTTGAATTTTATAGGTGCAATATCACAGTGGCCTGAAAATTTACAGTGTCACTGTACACCATCCTATGGAGATTTATGGTCTACAGACCAGAGATGTCCATAGGATGGTGTAGCAACAGCGCCACTGTGATATTGCACCTAAAAAATTCAGGTTTGAGCTGTTAATAAAATATCTCTCAGCAGTGGGAGTACCCTTGTTTTATTCGGGGACATAAACCCTACAACATATATTTTTTTACATTTTAAGTATTAGTATCCCTTTAAGTGATACTAATGTCACCATATAAAGTTAAATTCGATTGTTCAGTATAACATATATAATGCACAGTACTGTTTAAAATGCACTTATCACTGTATGGTTCTTGAAATTTGTCTTGAAAGTTGCCTCCTTCCTCCTCTTTCCACTACGTTGGTCATAGTTTCCTCAGATCTGAAAGCCGGTCCGGACTGATCGCAACGTGGGGTAAAATTGTGTCAGCATTAGGAAAACCCTGCTCCTCTTTGTTAAGGGGCACAGAGCTTACCTTATACAGTCACACACAATATTGTCCCTCATTGTGATCCATCCTATCAAACAACTGGCTTTTAGATCTAAGGGAACTATGACTGATGAATTGCAAAGTGGAGGGAAGGGGAAACTTTCAACTCAAATTACAAGCACTATGATAAGGACATTATACAATCGAATATAACTTTACATGATGAAATTACTTTACATGATGAAATTACTCCTGGCTTATTGCAGGAGTTTGAATAAAGAGGTTACCTTTTTGCATAATTATTGTGATTCTCTGTATGTCTCAGGGCTATATGTATGTAATAAATACAGAATGAGTGGTATTTTTTGTAGAAACTGACGAATTGTATGACTTCAAAATAACCCTAGTAAAGTACCTGACACAGCTATGACCTTCCAGAAACATTTAAACAGGAATGTGCCCCCCCTACACATCATACTCCATGGTAAACGTGGTAAAGTGTTTTTCATGAGAAAAAATACAACATTGAAATCCCATAATTGGATGTGTCCATCCCACTTCCCAATTTAATACTGTGTTGAAGCAACTTTGACTGCAGATACAGATGTGCGCTTGCTGGAATGAGTCTTTAGCATCTTTGCATGCCTAAATACAAAGATGCCAACATAACCTGTAAAGGAGATTAAATTGGCTAACAATGCAAAGACAAAGCCCAGTCTTTGCATTGTTAGCCAGTTGATTTGATAAAGTGGCCTGTGTGCCATGAAACGTTATGTAGCCTGACAATTGGCTTGTTCTTTTTAACATTTTTTATATTATATAATAACATTTTTTTATGAAGACTTAGTTTGAAGCAGCTTGTGGATTTTTTTCTTTTTACCTGTGGTACTTTTGTGGGTTTAATCCTACAGACCTCTGGATGTTACTGGAGAGCCCTGAGCTGGGACAGGCATAATTTCCCTGCAAAAGAGTTTGCTGGTTTCTGACATATGCCATTTACCAGCCTCATAGAAATGTGAGTACCATTTCCATTGTCCTATTGACTATTTTATATAAGCTTTACAGGCACTATTGTGGTGCCCTTTGTGTTCTCTTTTTCTTCTATAGATGCTTTCAAGCTACGGCTGGATGGATGTGAGGAGCAGCCAAGTATAACAATACTGATCAAGAAGCCTGGTGTACTGCTTGGGGACAGTCATGAATACCCCTACCGCTTGATTTTCCAGTGTGCACATATGTGCGCTACTGGATACATTATATTGTGAGTACCCATTATTTTGAATTAAGGGAAAGGGTTATTAGACCTGAAGATATTACACTAGGAGCGCCTCTTTTTTTCTTTTTATCTGCTTTTTTTCATTATCACTATGGAGGCAGGTGCAAATTTAAACATGTCGCCTGCCACAAATCTGCCAATTGGACCTTTACATGATAAGTTACAGGGAGGAAGGGAAATGTGATATGAATATTTCAACTATGATAAGATGGAGGGTGTATGGGAGATGATGTGACATGGTGACTTCAAGAGAAATGAGATGGAGGTAGGGCGATAGTGGAGAGGAATGAATGGAGGGATGTGAGAATAAGTCAGATAGAGGGAGAAGAAGGGACTGTGAGAGACATAAAATGGATAGTAATGTTTCACGGAGAGTGTTATTTCAGTATTGTCAGTGTTGTAGTTCATGAGTAATTGAATGATAACGTTTCCCCCTACTGCCCCTTTTACCTAGTGTAAGCCCCCTCTCCTCAGATGTGGGACCTGGTCCATAGACCAGACAGCTCACAGCAAAGAACAATCTTCTTACTGTGAGAACAATGAAAACCCTGACCCCCCTTGACAGATTTTTCAGCTTTTTCCTTTATCTTTATTGAAGATTGTCTCTCTCTGCAATCTACCTGGACACACCCTGCTGCTCTGAGCTGAGCAGTGTTACATCAGTAAAAAGGGCGGGAGGGGGTACTTTATCATTCAATTACTCTTGAACTAGAACTCTGACAGAATTGAAATAACAGTCTGCAAGGCCCAAATACTATGATGATAATTAGAGTTGCTTTTATTATGAAACATTACTATCCCTTTAAGTGAGGGACAGACACACAGAGGGTCACCTTAAATTCAGCATTTTTCTTTTTTTCCCTGGGACCTAACAGCAAAACTTGGGGGGTCTCCTTATATTCAAACAAATACGGTACCTATGTTGCTGCCAATTCTGAGGTTCCCTATCAGGTGAGAAAGTCTGCAATTGTAACAGTATGGTTGTACAATAAAATATATCACACTGCTTATTCCATATCCCTTCGTTCATACTACATTAATCACAGGACCTGTCAGAACTACAGATAGGAACACTTATCTCAGTTTATTATGCATTATTAAGCGCAGGATAGTTATGGAACTCTTGTTTAACGGACAATTTTCCATTCATTGTGTGAAAAGAAAACTATTTTAGGGTATTTGATTATGAAAAATAATAATTTGCCTCCAGTACCTATTTAGGAAATCCTGTTAGGTTAGTTAATTCTAAATAAAATGAGTTTGGTTAGATGTTAACCCTTTGAGTGCCAGAAGGGTACGCAACGCATTGCTAAGCAATGCATTGCGTACCCCTCTGGCACTCAAATGGTTAAGGATAGGCTCTCTAAGGGCCACAAGCACATTTGAAAGTGGAGGAATTCAGACATATACTGACCGCACCACAATGAACAATTAAATTGCCTCCAAACTCCTACTGATTTAAATAGGGCTTTTAACCCTGTGAATGCCAGACAGGTACACAATGCATTGCATACCCCACCGGCACTCAAGGGGTTAACCCCTTGACTGCTGGAGCAACTATCGGCGGTTAAAAGCACCATTTAAATTAATAGTAATTTTTATTTCTCCCCATGCAGCAGTTGGCTTGCAGCAGAATTGTTCCTTTGTGTTTTGTGCACATGACCTTGAGAGATTGATACTTTTTTTTAAGGAGCAGTAAACTTTTTTTATGAAAACATTTATGCTATAGAGCTTTTTATGCTGAGTAAAACAAGGGCACTCTCACCACTGTCAGTTGTTTTATTCAACATTCATAACAGTTCAAATAATAAGTGAATTTACTGTATGTTTACTTCCTGGAAATTCTAACTGACAGGAAGTGACAGCCAGTTTCTATCACATTCTGTGAAGAACTGTAAGTCACTGACTTCCCTCTCCATTAGAATGTAACAGAATAACTTATTGGAATTTGAACATTAGAGGGCATTGCTAATGAAAAAACAACATGGGTTTAAGCTGTAATAGCGCTGGAAATATGCATCTCTCAGCAGTGGGAGTACCCTTATTTTACTCATCAGGAAAAGTACTTAAATATATACAGAATATGGAAGGTTCTTCATTTAGCTGTGGTAGAGAAAACACTTGTTGAATTTAACATATTTTTGTTTGTCATAATTCACAAGTCAGTACTGTTATCACTCAATGTGGCGGCATGTTTCAATTTGATGCTGGTCTCTTTGATTGCTTCACTAGGTCCTGCCTATTTTAGTCATTAGGTGTCTAAACTCACAATGTAGTCACCCATGTCCTTGCTTACTTCTACAGGTCCTGCCATTTAGTGTGCAGGTTTACATGGTGCATCGTATGTGAGTGCAGAAGTGACACTCCACATCTGGTTATACCATGTGAGTCTGCTCAAGTGAATGACATGCCCGGGAGAAGGTTCCCATTCTCATCATGTCTTCTACTGAGTTCATAGACAGCCCAGTTAAAAGGTGACCTTGCATATAACGTAAGGACGTAGTTTTCAGGCTACAATTCCTGAAAGACTTGCCTTATATTCAAACAAATATGGTATTTACAATACGGTGGGGAGTAGCAAGGAATTATAGTGACACGTTTTAGTTTGTGACAGGAAGAAGGACAATTCTTCCTATACAAGGTAAGGAAATACAACTTATTACTCACCTGTGCATGGATATCTTGAGGACTAGCAATGAAAAAAGCTATATACAACAGTGACAATTTTCCTTCCCCTGCAGGGCTCTTCCCCCGCTAGTATACACACACATGCACCATGTTCACATGACGAACACAAACACACACCATTCTCCCTGCTAGGACAGTACACAGTGGAATCCTCTGGGTCCCAACTCTCTTCCTTCAGTTTGATAAAAGTGATCAGCAGCTCTCTTCTCCAGTGCAGTTTACAGTATGTCCTCGCTGAGTGAGCCCTATGGAGATCTACTTACTGTCTCTCCCCTAGAGATAGCAGAGTGATCTGTGGAACATTTACAGACTCTTCACCTGGTGCTGGAAAATGGTGTATGATTAATAATACATATGGCAATGTTGAAGACATTTTGTTGACCTTTCATTTCCAGATGGGGTGAGGTGAATTGGACAATGGATTACAAATGGAGCTCACTTGGGCCATTTGTAAGATCACACTCCTCAGCTTCCTGGGGTCCTCAGATTCCTGAAAGTGCTATTTAACCCTTTTAATGCCAGAAAGGTATCAAACACATTGCAATGTGTAGGCTAACTTGCTGACATTCAAAGTATCCTCAGCATGCCTGACTGGATTAATAAAGTTCCTCACTGCATTTTAAGATCTTGGCTCTGTGTTGCTTTGCCTGAGTGAGGTTAAAGGGATAGTCATACTTCGTTTTAACTTTATTTTATTTTGTAGGCATTAAAAAAACATGAAGAATGATATAAGTCTTATCTCTCAAACCTTTATGGTTTATGAGATATTCACAAGCAAAGTTCCCCTCCCCGCCCCTTTTACCTAGTGTAAGCCATCTCTTCTCAGATGTGAGTCTGGTTGTATGACAGTACAGATAACAGAAGGGGACAATTTTCTTTGTATGAAAACAATGAAAGCCCTTCCCCCCTTGACAAGTTTTTCAGCTTTTTCCATTATCTTAATTGAAGATTGTCCCTCTCTGCAGTCTACCTGGGCATCTCCCTTCTGATCTGGTTGAACAGGGGGGGGATACTTTGTTTGTGAATATCTCTTAAACCATAAAGGTTTCAGAGATAAGACTTATATCATTCTTCATGTTTTTTTAATGCCTACAAAATAAAATAAAGTTAAAATGAAGTATTACTATCCCTTTAAGTCAAAGACTGCTATAGAAAGAGCACCACCAAGAGGAGAGTTTTATATTACAGGGAGGAACTTTATTAATTCAGTTTAGTACATCAGCTCTCATGTATGTGAGGCTGTGCGTGAATCAGAAGAGAGAGTGTGTGTGAGAGCAAGTGTGAAAGAGAGATAGTAAAACTTTCTAAAACTACCACTTTTTAAAAAGGGGCTAGCTTTAGAGGGGTTAAAAGCCCAACTTAAATCAATATAAATTTGTCACATTTTTCCTCTACTGTGCACCTGGTTTGCTCCAGATTTACTTGACTTTTTTTTTTTTTTGCAGTAGGCTCTATGTCTGAATTTGTTAATTTGTGTTTGTATGTGTTTCAGTTTGTGTGTCTGAATTTGTTACTGTGTATATATAGCTCTACTTGACTACTGTATAAAAGACATCTGCTTAGGTAAGGTAACTCCAGTGAAATATTTTAAGAGCCATATATTACTAAAGGTATCATTTTACTTCCTTTGTATGTGTGTGTGTCTGAATTTGTATGTCTGTATTAATGTTAATTAATATATGTGTGTGTGTGTGTGTGTGTGTGTGTGTGTGTGTGTGTGTGTGTGTGTGTGTGCAAATAAACTCTATGAAGGACACCTACGTAGGTAACTCCAGTGAAGAAATTGAGTCATTTATTTCTATAGGAATCATTCCCCTTTAAAATTAGATAATCTCAAAGCCACAGAATATTTTTTCTTCTTCTTAATAATAAATGCTTTCTTTGACAATCAATAAAACTCCCCTAATACAGGTTGAATAAGAAAAAAGTAACAAGTTCATCTAGTTCAACCTTTGCCAAATCCTCTGTCTATTGATCCAGAGCATTTATCAAGTCAAGGTTAGAATGGGTACATCTTCATCCTTGGTGTTAGAGTGAGAGAAAAGAAAATCACACTAATGAAAAATTAATATGGCAGCAGCAGGCCCTATGTTTGGCCTTGTTCATGAATGATAAAGACAAGATCTTCTACAAAATTAATGCCATGGATGCTAGAAAGCTCTCCATATCATTGCTCTCAAAAGTGGTCAAGAACACTCTAGCCTCTAAGAGGTTAAAGGACTAGTCAGAATTTGGTATGAAAAAACATATATTTTATGTTTTTCCATAGCAAAACAAAGATACTCTCACATGTGGTAGACTGATGATATTTTTTTCAAAATATATTTTTGCTGTAATCTAAAACAAAATAAAAATATAGTAGGAATTGCATAGTACTCTGTCTGTTTGTATAGTAAACTAAATCATCAAAATAGTATCAAATATACATTGTATTTAATCCAAAACATTAAAAGTATATAAAGCAATACCGTTTAGCATAACGTGCATCCCACCCTGCCTCCCCACAAGGAATTAAAAACACACAGCATTGTAATTAAAAACAACCAGTGCAGCTCCCTACAACACCTATATAGTAAATTCTAAGTAATCCCCACATAAATATGAATAGTTTAAAAAGGAAAAATAGGAAAACTAAAGAAACCATATATCTGCACCTTAAAAATCAAAAACAGGCAATATTGCAGAAAAATAGATGTTTATAGGGCATCAGGACTGTCTGTCTCATGAAACCTCCAAGCAAAAGTGACACAAAGATAGTTCATTGGCAACTTGCAACATTGTAATTATACAATGGATTTCATAATGGTAAGCATGAAGAACATTCAGAATGAGCTGGTAAATATGTAGTTAATTATATGTGGCATAAACTTAACTCATTTAAGTTGATGTAGCATACATAGCTGATGGTAGTACAGTACAAAGTTTCCATGTGACTAGTTTAAAACATATAGCGGTATAGTTGAAACCTAATGATACAGTGCATTAGTGGCGTAACTAACATTGGATGGCCCCGTTGTAAACGGCACCCTCAGCGATCCCTGTAGTTATACCACTGCAGTGTTAATTCAACAGTTGACACCCATTATATTCAAAGCACAACTGAACATATGGATCCTCTCACCATGCACCTAAAATTGTGACTGTATCCTTCTGAGTACTTAAACAAATCACTGCTCTGTTACACCACTGTGTGTAATGCTGCCAAGCCATGTAGTCTTCATAAAACTATAAACGTAAACTGTTCAGTCGTCTTCACTACTGTGCAGATATAGGGGCTTAAATAAATGCCAGCATGTTTTCTCAAGGCAAAACTTAATACTAACGCTTCACTTATATTTATAGTATACCCAATATGATCATGTGATAATGTAAATCAATCACATTAAATTAATTCCATCATTGGGACTGGTGTGTGGTTCCTGATCTTCAGTTTCACCTTTTATATACATTTACCCTTTACACAAATCCCAAACAATAGCATTTCAAAGGAAAAGGTACATCAATAACCAATACAAATATCAAAAAATCCTTTATAGTTCAATCTCCATCAAACTAAACCTTCATACAGAAAACATTTAATTTATAAGAACATATGAAATGTAATTTCTTCAATTAAGTTTTTTGGACTTAAAAATCACAAAGTATAGATCCGCTTAGTTTCCAGGTAGAGTCTTACCCCTCCTTAACATTTTGATAAGGCTTTTAAATACCCATAACTCTCAAAATTATAGGTGATCCTCCATGTTTCAAATTAAAAATGACTTGCTATTGGACTCTCCAATCTTTTATTATAACTCCTACTGCATTGATCCATTGTAGTTATAAAAATAACTTCTTACATTTACATGTTCGGTTACATTACATTTCCCACATCTAAACATTCCAACATTCTCTCAGTTAAAAGTTAATTAAAAAGTAATGTTGATAGATATTGGTCAGGAGCTGGGAAAATTGTTGGAATATGTATCCCTAACATCAGTTGTGTATGTTAAATCGGCTTAAGTGAGCTATGTTTATGCCACATATAATTAACTGTATCTTGTCCAGTTCATACTGAAAGCTCTTCATGCTGACCGTTATGACATCTGTTGAAAAATTACAATGTTTCAAGTTGCCAATGAACTATCCTTGTGGCACTTCAGCTAGGAGGTTTTATGTGATGGCCAGTATTGAGAGTCTATGAACAGCTATTTTTATGAATTATTGCTTATTTTTTTATACAGCTGAGATATATGGTTTCTTTATGTTTTTTTATCTTTCCCTTTAAACTGATCATATTTATGTGGGGTTACTTAGAATAGGGATGTAAACATTTACTATATAGGTACTGAAGGTGGATGCATTGATTGCTTTTAATTACAATGTTATGTGTTATTAATTCCTTGTGGTGTAGAGGAGGACGGGATGGAAACAAATCTATACCAACTGGGATTTTTTTTTTTTTTTTTTTTTAATTTTCATGTTTTGGAGTAAATAAAATTTATATTTTAAAATATTTTGATATTTTCATGATTTAGCTTACTATACAAATAGAGTGCCATATACTATCCACTATATTTTTCTTTTAGAGTATATGGTAATTTGGGCTTTCGGCCAATCCCATATAAGATGTATATCCTATATGGGGTAATCAACCAAGGAATAGATATAACTTACATCAATATCCTCCAGTCAGTATATGAAAATGCAACTGCATCAATACAGTTCAACAATGACAAAGTCCAGATCAACATAGAAATAGGCTTCTGACAAGGAGACACATTCTCCCCAAAACCATTTTCTGCTTGTTTAGAAGAAATTTTCTGCATATTAAATTGGGACAAAACCCCATAACTTAACCCCATAAGGCCAGCTGTTAAGGACTACGGGACTTTTTTTTTCCAGTAATGGAGTCAGTGTTCCCCAAATGGCCTGCAGTCACACGGGGAGCCCTGAGTTCCATGATGTGCCAGGACTGTCACTGGTCCTTAAGTGAAGGACAGCCGTGATGGTCCTGGTATGTTATTGGTCCTTAAAGGGATAGTAATACTTAAAATGTAAAAAAAAAATATGTATTGGAGGACTTATCCCACTGAGTAAAGATACTCCCACTAATGAAAGGTGTTTTTCAAAGTTATTGCAGCTCCAACTTGAATTTTTTAGGTGCAGTATTACTGTGGCCTTAAATTGTACAGTGGCACTGTTGCTACACCATGGCCACTGTGATACTGCACCTAAAAAATTCAAGTTTGGGCTGTAATAACTTTTGAATTAAAACACCTTTCAGTAGTGGGAGTACCCTTCAGTATCTACCTTGT
Source organism: Rhinophrynus dorsalis (assembly GCA_037306005.1). Classification (NCBI taxonomy): domain Eukaryota; kingdom Metazoa; phylum Chordata; class Amphibia; order Anura; family Rhinophrynidae; genus Rhinophrynus; species Rhinophrynus dorsalis. Next base: position 513,857,067 of record CM074719.1, read on the forward strand.
GTCTTGTTGCTGTGCTCAGTCTTTCAGTGCTATATGACTTTTGACATTTAACTGTCTGCAGCAACTTCACCTTGTTAGTGTAGTTTTGTTGCTCCTCACCCAGTTTTATTCCTCCTACACAGCTGTTTCTGTTTCATTTAATGATTGTGTTTCAACCTACGTATTAAATTGATGATTATTAGCACCTGTTTGGTATAATTGTTTAATCACCTCACTATATGCCTACAAGATCCGGACTTTGTGGAAGTGAACCTAGAAGAATTGATGCTGTTTTGAAGGCAAAGGGTAGTCACACTAAATATTGATTTGAATTAAATTTTTCTTCTGTTCACTTACTTTGCATTTTGTTAGTTGATAAAAATAAACTATTAGCATGACTATTTTTGAAATCATTCTTATTTCACACCATTTTTACACACCTGCCTAAAACATTTGCACAGTTTTGTATATACATACTATTTATAAAGTGCACACCTATATAAAACTAAGACTCACACTGAAAGGTACACACATTAATGTATAAAATCCCATATAGAATATACACTGAGAAAAAAAGCCCTAGAAGCCAAATAATACAGTAAAAAAAAGTAAACTCTATTTAAAATGCCATAAATCCAGTTCTTCATTGAGACCCTTTGGTATCATGATGTCCAACTTATATATCCAAAAGGATTCTCTTTTACATAAAACTGTAAATCTATCCAGAGTCTTCCTAGGATTAAAATCAATCCCTTTTGCCAAGAAATTCTCAATATTCCCATTTGGACATATATTAAAATGGCTAGAGACCCAAAGACCTTTTCTGTATATTTCTCCTATGCTCTCCCTTTCCCTAAGAGTTCTTGTGGTGCGGCCTACTTAATTTATGCCACAACCACATGTGATCAGATAAACCACATAACTAGTACCACAATTAATAAAATGGTCTATAGTGTGAATTTTCTGAGTATTAAATCCTCTGAAGACATTCACTCTATGCTCCATATACTGACATGTCAAACAAGATGAAATTCCACATTTAAAATTCCCTTTAATATTATAGGCAGAACTCTTCTCTGGTAAGGTTTGTGGTAATAGAGGGTCTTCTCTCAGGATGTCCCAATTGCACTCTATAATTTGTTGAATAGACTTGGCTTTGTAGCTATATTGTGTAAATAACGCAGATTGATATTCCACAGAACTTGTATTCTTAGGTTTAGGGACTAGCAGACTATCTTTATTGAGGGATCTTGCACTTACCAATTCCTTATTCAATATTGATAGATCATATCCCCTCTCCACAAATGTTTCTTTCATAATACTACTCTGACATATTACTCCAAATTACTACAGTTTCTTCTCAAGTGAATGAATTGACCAAACTGTATGTTATTTTTCCACTTGTTCACGTGGCAACTCTTAACTTGTAAATAGTTATTTATGTGCTTTAGCTGTTATCTGACTTATACATGACACCGTTGTCCCAGGGGAGGTGGCTTTTATCTGATGTTCCATGGGGATTGTATTGAAGTTCATAGGACCATACCTTTCCTGGAAAGAGTTATATTTGTTTATCTGTATTGGACTTCAGCAGTAATATGTGAACTCACTGTCCTTTTTCCTATTTGATGTTTACATTGTGCCTGTTATTTACTTATTCAGAGCCATAGCCTCCTCTTTCTCTTTTTTGTTGAGCTATACTGCTGCTACTATCTACTAACCCACTTTTTAACATGCTTTCATAGATCCCTGAGGAAGATGTCAGGGGCCTGGGGCTCACATATGCAGGTGGAAGTGGGCTGCCTTCAGTACTGCTGCTGCTGCTGAATTTCTTCAACTTTCACTCATCAGCAGCAGCCTTCCAGCTTCTCTTGCTCTATTGTGCAAGCAAGGAAACCAAAACAGAACTTTATTTATTTATTTCAAACTTTTTCTCTCTCTCTCTCTTATTCCTCTCGTATTCCTGCCTACTCAATAATATGGTAACGGGAATATGTTGCACTGGTGGGCAGGCCTGTGTTTTTATATTATGGGGATGGGAATTCTCATCACCATAGAAAACACAGGCAGGAAAGAGAACCTTTCTTGGAGGAGATTTGTGGTGTGAAATGGTGAAATGAAATGGTGAAAAATCTATGGGTTCTGCAACAGGCAGAAAAAGCATCAAATCATGCATTTTTGAAATTCCAGCTGAACAAAATGGGACTTTTTTGTCCATTCCTATTAATGATTCCATTTCACATTTTGCATATATTTCTGTGAATATTGCAACATCCTCTGTCATATGATTGCAAACTGTATATTATATGAATGCTCCTTTTAATGCTTGAGATGTCTCCAATGCAATGTGTTTGTGATGTCTCTAGCATTCAGGGGGTTAAAGGTAGGCAGGCAATGTAATAAAGCAGTGGGGAATGCAAGCAGGGTACTGGGTTGTATAACTAGGGGCATTAGTAGCAGAAAAAGGGAAGTGGTCATGCCACTGTACAGATCTCTAGTTAGACCTCACCTAGAGTATTGTGTACAGTACTGGAGACCCCATCTCCAGAAAGATATAGATACTCTAGAGGAAATTCAAAGAAGGGCTACTAAAATGGTGACTGGTTTACAGGAAAAGAAATATCAGGATAGACTAAAGGATCTGAACATGTATAGCTTGGAGGAGAGAAGAGAGAGAGGAGAGATGACTGAAACATTCAAATATATGAAGGGATTCAACAAAGTGCAGGATGGACGTATATTTCAAAGGAGTAAAAATGTTAGGACAAGAGGTCATAGTCTAAAAATAAAGGGACACAGGTTTAGATGTAAGGTAAGAAAGTTTTACTTCACTGAGAGGTTAGTAGATAAGTGGAATAGCCTACCAGCAGAAATGGTAGAAGTTAATACAGTGCCAGAATTTAAGCATGCATGGGATAGGCATAAGGCTGTCCTTAACATAAGAAAAGACCAAGGACCAAAAAAGGTTTGAGGTTTTTACTGTAGGAAAATGGGCAGACTAGATGGGCAGAAATGGTTCTTATCTGCCATCAAATTCTATGTTTCTATGTTAAGGTTTCTAAGGCTAATTCACTTTTTTTTTGTAGAACAAACGCCTCCTAATAACCCCTTCTTATCTTACTATTGCCGGAAAATCTTAATTGTGTTATTGTTTCATTGCTCAATTGAGAGATTCTTCAATAAGTCCTGGATGTTCTGTCCATGGAGGTGGACACAATAGTTGCTAATAGGACCACAGAACCTAATACTCTGATAACTGCACAGGGTGATCTTAACCATTTAAAGAACAAAGAGGCTTGCAGCGGATTGCTTTGGCCTTAAAGGTTTTCGTAGGCTCATTCACTCTTCCTTCAGTTTGAAAAAATCCTGTGGCATTTTGGCTATGAGGCACACTGGATTCTATGGAGGCTTGAGAAGTCAGTCCCAACTCCCATAGCACAGTTGCCTAGCTGCTTTTGTGCAGTCTTGAAAATACAGTGATCAAGTGTGCAATGGGGTGTTAATACCAGAGCTACTGGATTCGTTGATCAGTCATCAGGGCTCATGGCTTATCTTTAGTCATATTAGGGTCTTAGGCTTTACTGTTCATTTAACTACTGTAATGTTAGCACATCCTCCAATGCATCTAATTGTTCCATTTAAATCAGTGGGAATTTGTATTTGTCTCCAGATGTTCCTTTGCTACCTGTATAATGTCTATAGTATTTTTTTTTCTCCAAACAGACCCACTACTTGACTGGACCACTGCACTGAAAAGTACTTCTTTTTCCCACCCTGTGACCTGCACAGGAGGCACTTATACTCAAATGCACTTATTTCATCTGTGTCTCACCTACCTTCCTCTAGAGTCAAGACTATAAACTCTCACAAGCAGGGCCCTGTGATTTCTTTATTTTCTATGTTCCATTTGTACTGTTTTATATCTCTGTATGCCCATTCCCTATTGTACAGCTCTGTAGGATGAGTTGGTGATATATAAATAAACAATTTCGAAGATCGTGACGGCACTGAGGAACAAACACAAGGAGATCCAGCTGTGATCCATTATAAAATTGAAAAACTTTATTTTTGGATTAAAAAACACACAAATCTGACATGGCCAGAGGTGGGACACATACTTGCAACAAGACCCCAACAGGTAGTCTTACGCGCTTCACACTTATCCGCCGCGATTATTGATGTCTATGATTGGTGAGTTAACCTTTGGAATGATTTATCTGAGACTTTGAAACAACGTTGCAGCATTATTTTATATCTGCTATATAAATAAATAATAATAATATGCACACTTAAAATGTTTAATGTTACATGAAAAATTTAATTATTCTTAAGGAAACATTGGTTTCACAGAAAAATCACAAAATGAGGGATCAAAGATGGAAAAAAAATATTTGCTACAAACTACTTTAGAAGTTTTCAAGTGAGTGAACATTGTTAGTCAAAATTAAATGTAAAACAATTCTGGGACAAACTTATTACACTGCTCAGGGAACATTTTTTTTGTATTTAAATGGGGAGACTTCTAGCTTCCAAGGAGTTAAATATACCATTTAATTCAATGGACATATGTATTTGTTCTCTGCCTGTTGATCTTACCCAGAATCTCTGTTTTTTTATGTGTGTTCATATGACCATGTGTATTTGTGGACAGATAACAATGGATTTAATATTGTCTCGAGCTTGAAATCTAGAAAAAGATGGTAAGTGAGTTACTGTGAATTATATTTCAGCAAGAAAATATTTGGTATTGCTTGTTTCTGAAATAGCACACATTTGTACTATTAGAGGGGAACTAACATGAAAGAATTACCATAAAATCTTGGGTATAATAAGCACCTGTGTATAATAACACGGGTGTAAATTATAGCCAAGATCTGCACATTGAACCTATGGTAGTGCCAATTTCCCCTGGAGAGGAGTTCCAGCAGTGGAGGAAGTGGGCGGTGAATGCAAGAATGCCACCCGCTGTCCCAATATCATGGCTGCATCGGGAAGGAGGTCCTGGTTGTGCAGGTTAGTTCAGGGAGGGAAAGGGGGGGCACATACATAGTAGTATTGTGGTAGGGAGAGTGGGAAGGGAGAGAGACCAAGTGGGCATTTTAATTATTTATTTGTGTTCGGTTTTTTTTTTTCTTCCTACTCCCTACTTCACATATACGGTGAAATTGGGTAAAAATGTGCTTATTATTCCTGAGATTTTACGGTATATATCTACTAGTTAATTGCAGTTACTTCTGCCTCTGGGATTAGCAGTCTTATAAACGTACAATATGCATGTGTCTATTCCTCAGATTTTGCGTGAGCTCCAGAAAAGCAGCTGATGATTCCTATTGGCTACTGTGGTGGCACATCCACTTCAAAGCCAGTAGGAATGAGGCTTCCACTAGCAATGTCAGCTGATTTAGATGGCGAAACAACAATGGGCTGGAAATTTATTTTACTGCTAACAGAATTGGTAGAAAGAGGCAGTGCTTAAAGGGATAGTGATGTTTCACAAAAACAGCAGCTCCAATTAATCTTCATAGTATTTGATTCATAGAGAGCATTATTTCAATACTGTCAGAGTTGTAGTTCAAGAGTAACTGAATGATAAAGTTTCCCCTCCTGTCCCTTTTACCTAGTGTAACACTGCTCACCTCAGATGTTGAATCAGGTCCATAGACCAGACAGCTCACAGCAAGACATAATCTTCTTACTGTGAGAACAATGAAAGCCCTGCCCCCATTGATGGGTTTTTCAGGTTTTACCCTTATCTTAATTGAAGATTGTCCCTCTCTGCAATCCACTTTGACACCACCCTGCTGCTCTGAGCTGAGCAGTGACATCAGTAAAAGGGGCGGGAGGTGGATACTTTGTCATTCAATTACTCTTCAATTACAACTCTGACAGTACTGAAATAACACTCTCCATGGCCCAAATACTATGAAGATTAATTGGAGCTGCTTTTATTATGAAACATTACTATACCTTTAAAAAAGACCTGTAACTGTAAGACAAATCTGGTTTGTTTGGCAGATAATTAAAATCTACCTATCTTTTGTACTAGTCAATTTTCTGTTTAAATAAAAAGGTTTTAGGATATTAACTTTGATGTTTAGATTGCATCCTATGGTACTTTATTCTTATTTCCTGCACAGTATGCTAACTAATCTTGTTTGAGGCCTAACTCATCAGTTGTTCTGCTAGAAATTACCCCATTATATGGACATACATGCTCGCTCTGACACACACATGTGCGGACACACACACACACACACACTAACTCCTAGTCTCACTTACATATAACTTAATTACAAGTGCCTACATAGAAGAAGGCAACCTGATGCAGGAGCATAACTAGGAACTGTAGCTGGGACCTCTCCACCAGTACCCCAAGTCTGTTAAAACTAACAGCTGCAGTTGTAATTTAACAATCTGATAATGTCATCAACAGAATGATGCAGTTACCATATACTGTCATAAATGAGTGACAATGAATGGGGAGTGGGCAGTGAGGGGGGTGAAAGAAAAGTACGAGATGGTGGAAAGGGAGGTGGTAGAGAGGAAGAAATAGAAGGAGAAGATTAATGGAAGATGAAGATAAAAAAGAAAGAGGATGAAATAAGGAGAAACGTATTGGAAAGGGGTATAGAGGATGGGGTGAAATGATTGGAAGAGTCTTGGTAGGATTGTCAAGAATCCTTAATGAAATGGGGATAAAGGAAGGAGGATATTACAATGTGAGTAAGGTGAATTAGAACAAAATTAAAATATAATCTCAAGCCTCTCAGAAACCAATGCAAGACTAGACAGGAGACACTTTGTGAAGTTGAGCAGCCAGCATCATTGTCATCAAGACAGAGAGTTGAGTGATGTAGGCTTTGCTGGTGGCAGAACTTGGATGCAGGTTACTAGCATACCATCCCTAGGGAATACAATCAGACTGCATCCTTGGAGGTGGGCAACCTTCCTATCTCAGTTCTATGTTACAATGTGTTTATCGGGGGAGTGGGGCAGTAGGGAAAGCACCTTCATGTGCCACATTTTATGGCAAGAAGGAAAGACCTCCTCATAATCCATTGCATAGCCCATTTTCAGCCATGTTTTAATTCTGGGGCAAAGAGCAAGTTATAAGGTCTGTTGCCCTCGTATCCCATTTCCATATTCCCCACTTCTGCTTGAGCAAGTAAATATTTTAAAAGAGGAGAGGGGAGGAGCAGATTGTAATGGGACATGTTCCTCTCCACACCAGAAGCAAAATGCATGTTGCCAAGCTCCTCTTCCAGTGGAACTCAGGAAAATGGACCAACTGGGCAGTGGTCTTTCCTTTGTGTGGAGCTTACTGAGTTGATCTGCATGTTCACAGAATAGTGGAGAAGAGACCCATAATTTCACTGAGTGATCCTTAGCTGTACATGTCACCATGGCTCACAATGTAAATTCAAATCAAGCATTTCTGCTGGGAAATATATAGGTGTCACAGTAGTGCGCAAGAGCAGCAGGCCTCCTACAACACATTGCCCTGTCACAGTTGCACCCTCTGTTGTTAAGTTAAGGACCTGAGGACTTCCAGCTGCTGTTGGACAACAAAACCCATAATACCCAGCCATCCAATGGCTGCCTAGATAGAGTTGTAGTCCAACAGTTGGAGGCCTTCAAATTACTCATCCCTGAACACATACACACACACTTAGTAACACACCTTCATATAAACCCTCAGCACTGACCTGGTGCTGCCCTTTCGCATGAGGGCTTTTACCTAGAAAATCCATCCAGGTCTCCTAAGGGGACCCAGGGCATTTTTCTCCCACTGTTCCTTGGTGTATGTCTGGACCTAGGGTTCTTCCACATTCTACCGGGCCTTGAATCACAACCACATTGAGCATCAAATCTGGGGAACATGCTACTTTTCTCTGGGATCCAGAACACTGTGGGGCAACCTACTCTGTACCACTTCATTGAGCCACATCTATCACCATGATAACCAATAGGATCTCCTGCAACATTTAGATAAAATTGGAAAGGATTCTTAGTTACTGAATCCTCCTATTAAAGGGATAGTAAAGTCTGCAATAAAGGAGATCGCCAAGTATTTGCTATTGTAAGTCTAACACATTGCGCTATGTTTAACAACTTTCTTTGATATGGTTTGGCTGGGATCAAAAAGAGACACTGTTCACTCATAAATTAGGTTACATGACCATTCAAGTAAATATCATATATGCCTAAACTTTTCCATGGTGCTGAAAGCCTTCTCTGTGTTCCCCTACTGGCTGGGTAGGGAAGCACAGAGAATGCTGTATAGTATTGTCATAGTGCTGGTGATGTGTGAGGGGAGGAGATCCATTCCACACCGACAGCACTTCGAAAATCCTGTATGCTAATAGGGACCTTCTCCAACCTTCCCCTTCTATCCGACAATTTTTGTGAATATGTTGATACATGTGCAGATTGAATTGTAGGAGTGATTCGAACACATCAACATTTAGTGCATCTAGGTCCAAGTGTTATCATTCCTTAATGCTAGTTGCCCTTTAAAGAAAATAAAAAAATAAATGGAAGAAAATCTGTGTGAGTACCATTCAAACTGGTAATGAAAGCTGAAAACAGCATAATGATCAGTGTAACTGTTTTCCTTATTGTTACAGATTGGGCTAATAAAACTAGTGTATTGTAATTTTAAGGTACTGTGAATGTGCAAATAGAGGAACACTTAGGATTTCCTGAAATGTATAAACATTGATTATGATTAATTTGTAACGTGATCAAATGGGGTGGTTTATGTAAGAAAGCCAGTCCTTCATTGTTAAGATTCTAAACAATATGTATATAAATATAAAGGTTGACTAAAATAATTTCATAGTTAATTAGTGGAACAGTGTGCAAAAAATATGATTCTGATTGCTGTTGCTGGTATATATATGTTTTATGCAATTCTGTATCAAAAGCCATTGCAAGTGTGTGAGCACAAACCAGAAGTGAGCAACCTGTTTCAGATCTAGCTGTTACTGGACTACAGTTCTCATCAGGCTCAGCTGGGCAGCTATGGCAAGCAGGATACAGTATTCATTTAACAAGCTTTGATTGAGGCAGGCAGCAGATAGAGTAGTCATTTAACAGGCTTTGGTCAAGGCAGGTAATGGCCAACCGAATGTTTGTTTAACATGCAAGGGTCACTGTAGGAATCAAATAAGGCAAGAATACAGCTCTAGAGCATTAACAGTGATACACTACACTTGTGAACTCCAATTCTTCCATGGTTGCTTGATACAGGCCAAGGAGACAAGCCCAGAGAACAAACAGTAGCCCTGGTAATTGCTGAACAGGATTGTGTGGAGCAGTTTTTTTTCAGATGAGCAGACAGGAGCACAAGTTAATGTTCAACAGGACACCTGCTGCAGATTTTTACACATCCTATATAATAATTCACTACGATGTTTGTCACCATGCAGTCATGCTCAGTAGAGACTGCCCGCATTCGGGCAGTCTCTACTGCGCATGATTGCATTGCGTGAATGAGGTGATGCAAGACTGCATCACTTGGAGCAGTAAAGTAGCGGCCTCTTAACCCTTTGACTGCCAGAGGGGTAGGCAATGCATTGCTCTGGCACTCAAAGGGTTAACATTACCCAGACCTTGACCCGTGTACACGGGCTTTTACACTAGTTCAAGCATAAAAAGCTGTCAACCTCATGGATGCTAGAAAGGTATCCAATACATTGCTTTCTAGACTTGTAACATAGTAACATAGTAAATTTGGTTGAAAAAAGACACAAGTCCATCAAGTTCAACCTTCGCCTCATACCTCAGTAACTGAGATTTTATAGCTTTCCTGCTACCAATTAAATTAGTCTTTATCAGACTTTCCTGATCAGCCTACTGATACAGTATAACTCTGTATGTTCCCTTTTGAAAGAAATGTATCTAATCTTCTCTTAAATGTACCCATTGTATCTGCCATAACTACCTCCCTGGGCAATGAATTCCACAATTTGACAGACCTTACCGTAAAAAAACCCTTCCTCTGCTGAAGTTTAAACCTCCTTTCCTCTAATCTCAAGGGGTGTCCCCTGGTCACCTGATCAGGCCTTGGAATAAATAGCTCACCGCAGAGATCCTTGCATTGACCTCTCATATACTTGTACAATGTGATAAGGTCTCCTCTTAGTCGTCTTTTCTCTAGAGTAAATAAATCAAGCTTGTTTAGTCGTTCCTCATATGTCAAGTCCTCCATTCCCTTAATTAATTTTGTTGCTCTCTGCTGTACCCTCTCTAGTTCTAGTATATCCTTTTTCAGAACCAGTGCCCAAAATTGCACTGCATACTCAAGGTGAGGTCTTACCAATGATTTGTATAATGGCAAAATAATGTTATCCACTCTTGCTTCGATACCTCTTTTTATGCAAGACAGGACTTTGTTTGCCTTTGCTACTGCTGTTTGACACTGGTCACTGTTTCCAAGTTTGTAGTTGACAACAGTTTTCCCACTACAGAGGTCAAACTTTCTGGTCTATAATTCCCAGGTTCTGTTTTAGTTCCCTTCTTAAATAGAGGCACTATGTTAGCTCTTTGTCAATCCTGTGCCACTGAGCCTGTGGTGATAGAATCTTTAAAGAGTAAATATAGGGGTTTTGCTAACACTGCACTAAGTTCCTGAAGAACTCTTGGGTGTATACCATCAGGACCTGGTGCTTTGTCGGTCTTAATTTTGTTCAGTCTTTCCATGACATCTCCTTGAGTTAACCCAATATCTATTAATTGTATTGTTTTATTTGTTACTTGTGGAGGCTCTTCTACCATTTCTTGCTCCCTTGTATATACTGATGCAAAGAAAGTATTTAAAACATCGTCCTTTTCCTTATCCTCACTAACCAACTCACCCATCTCATTTTTAAATGGTCCAATGCACTCCCTCTTAAGTTTTTTGCTATTTATATATTTGAAAAACTTTTTTGGATTAGTCTTGCTTTCCCTTGCAATTCGAGTTTCATTATCTATTTTTGCTACCCTAATTGCCTTTTTGCAATCTTTGTTGCACTCCCTGTATTTTAAGAAAGATTGTTCAGTTCCTTCAGGCTTAAATAATTTGAATGCGTTTTTTTTCCTTGCCATTTTCTTCTTTACATGTGCAGTTAACCACATTGGCTGCGACTTACTTCTTCTGCATTTGTTCCCCATTGGTATATACTGTTGGGTACATTTCTGCAACCTAAATTTGAATTCTGACCATTTTTCCTCAGTAATTTTGCCTTTAAATAAAATATCCCAGTCTATGTGTTGCATTGAGGCCCTTAACAATTTGAAGTTCTCTTTTTTAAAATTAAGAGTTTTGGTTGAACCTATAAATTTTTGCTTTGCCAGGGAAAAATTTGTTAAAATTCGATTTTAGACGATTTTTTTTTTTTACGTTGATCCGAAAACCAGACCGGACCTGCTTGATTGGATCCGAATTATTCGGCCAAATTCAATATGCTTTAAAAAATACAATAAAATCAAAATTAGATAAATAAAAATAAGTGGAACCATTTCCAGTGTCTAAATGAAGATGGTGGAACAGGGTAAGGTGGAGCTTTAGCCTTATGGTACGTGTAGATGAAGCATGGATGTAGCTATTTGAAGGAAGAAGGCAGTATTCAGTAGATATAGACATATGACTTTTTTTTTTAGATTAGAGTTAGACTACAAAACTGAAGAAGCCTGGAGCAAACAGGACTCATAGACATATGACTTTTCTTAGATTAGGGTTAGACTACATAACTGAGGAAGCCTGGAGCAGGCAGGACTCATATACATACAACTTTTCTTAGATTAGAGTTAGAATACAAAACTGCGGAAGCCTGGAGCAGGCAGGGCTCATAGACATATGACTTTTCTTAGATTAGAGTTAGACTACAAAACTGAGGAAGCCTGTAGCAGGCAGGACTCATAGATATACGACTTTTCTTAGATTAGAGTTAGACTACAAAATTGAGGAAGCCTGGAGCAGGCAGGAGTTTTCTGACGCTGCCACTTGTTTGATAGAGTGTGAGTTCAGTAGTCACCATGTGGCAAATGTCTTTGGGATCCGGTGTTGGGACGATATCCTCTTTGACTTCATCCCATTTCCACCGAAAAGAGGTACTGTCGGATAACAATACGAAAATCATACAGGAAGCCTGGAGCAGTTGTCCTGTTCCTGAGTTCCTGCCTGCTGTGTCAGTTCCAGTCCGGTTCCGGTTGTCATCGTGAGAGGTTGCTGTTCCTGCTGCCAGTCTTCTCTTGCCATTCCTGATCCGGTTGACCATCTCTGCTGGTTCCTGTTCATTTCCTGATTCCAGTTCCTGCACCCGTGGCGACATTGTCATCGGTCGCTTCGGTGACATTTACAGCCTGTTGGTACCAGTGTGTGGACGCTGGTTTGCTCCACTACCTAGCCTTGCAGCTACACTCACAGCCTGTTGGTTCCAGAGTGCAGGCGCTGGTTTGCTCCTTGGCCTTGCGGCCTATACACAATACTGTTGGTTCCCAGCGTGCGGACGCTGGTTCGCTCCATTAGCCTTGTGGCCTATACACTATACTGTTGGTACCCAGCATGCGGACGCTGGTTCGCTCCATTAGCCTTGTGGCTACACTTGACAGCCTGTTGGTCCCAGCGTGCGGGCGCTGGTTTGCTCCTTGGCCTTGAGGCCTATACACATTTGTTGGTTCCCAGCGTGCGGACGCTGGTTCGCTCTATTAGCCTTGCGGCTACACTTTACAGCCTGTTGGTACCAGTGTGCGGACGCTGGTTTGCTCCTTGACCTGACGGCTGTGCTATTACTAGCCTAGTCCTCCCAGCGTGTGGTCGCTGGTTTGCTCCACTACCTAGTGCTACATTATCTGTTTGTTGGTTACCAACGCGCGGGCGTTGGTTCGCTCCATGACCTGTGGGTTTACTAAATATTATGCTTGATGTTTCCCAACATAAGGGCACTGGTTTACTCCTTGTCTCGTTGCTCATGCACTTGATGGTTCTCAGTGCGCTGTCCAGTCCTAGACAGCTAACTATTCTGATAGTACATGGGTACTGAGTGTCAGACTGCCAGTGAAACCACTGATCTGGTAGCCTCTATATTTCATCGTTACTGTCATTGACCATCTGACAGTCCCTGAGGTCACTGTGTTTGTCACCTTCCCTTTGGGCTGCCTTGCCCGGTATATTGGTAAGGCCGGTAGAACCTTTTATCATTCCATCTCAAGGTTGCCTTACCCGGTATTGGCAAGGCCAGAAGAGCCCATTACGTATTCTGTCTGGCTGCCTTGCCCGGTATATTGGTAAGGCCGGTAGAACCTCCTATTATTACATATCAAGGTTGCCTTACCCGGTATTGGCAAGGCCGGTAGAGCCTATTATATGTATTCCATCAGGCTGCCTTGCCCGGTGTATTGGTAAGGCCGGTAGAACCTTCCATTCCTCCTACTTGAGGTTGCCTTACCCGGTATTGGCAAGGCCGGTAGAGCCTACTACATTGGTATTCCGTTTGGCTGCCTTGCCCGGTATCTGGCAAGGCCGGTAGAGGCACCTATTGCATTCTCCAGGTTGCCTTGCCCGATATATTGGCAAGGCCGATAGAACCTGTATTGCTACTGTTATGGACATTTGCCTATTCTATGTATTGTCTGTATGTGCATAAAACCCTATGGGATTGTCTTAAACTTTTCAATAAAGATGTGTTTTTACCTAACCTTACGTCTGAGAGTCTTAACAAACCGTGACAGGATTACAGAGAGGCTTAAGGGAGCTACAATTTTATAATATCCTGGCCTGGAGGTATCTTCCCCTTTCAATTTCATTTCCCTTAGCTTTACATTGGAGTGAAGGAGGTCTGAAACACGACCATTTGTACATGGGACCCAGATATAAGGTAACCATCATGGCCACTTGATACTCCATATTTGATGTCACCATGCCTGTCTTTTGAGGAGTATAGAGGGATGCATTGCATCATGACTCCTTGACTATCCATTGCCCACTATATGTGAGATTACTTTCAGCACTTGCTCTGAAGGAGAGTTTACTTTGTCTCTTCCTAGCTCTACTGTTATGTCAAATCGCAGAAAGAAGAGTAAACACCCTAGGATAACCCATAAATCAGTTCCTAAACTCCAGATTGATTTGGCCCCTCAGATTCTTCCTTTGCAATTACATAATATAAAGGATAGTATGGCTAAGTCCAAAGAAAATACTAAACTGGATACTTACAAATTTCTTACTAAAGAAGATATTAAATGTCTCCCTACAAGAGAAGATCTTCAAGACCTGCTAAATAATATGGGAAACTCTATTAAAAAAGATATCAGGAAAGACATTACTGTCCTTAAATTGGATATTAAAGGCCTTGGGAATAGGGTTGTTACTTTAGAAAGAAGTACAGGAGACAATATTGTCAGATCAACAGTCCTTCTCTCAACAACTTATCTCCCAAGAAGACACGATTACCCATCTGAAATTGCAATTGGATGACTTAGAGAATAGAAGCAGAAGAAACAATATTAGGATGAAGGGTTTACCTGAATCTATCCTTTCTAAGGACATACACAATACCCTTCAGGAACTGTTCTCTCAGATTCTAATCAAGGACCATAATGAAGTCAATATTAAAATTGAGAGCGCACACAGAACTTTTCGCCCTAAATCTCTTCCAAATGACAAACCAAGGGATGTTATATGCTGCCTCCATGAATTCAAAATAAAGGATGCTATCATGCTGGAGGCAAGGAAACAACCAAGCATTTAATTTCAAGGTCAGGAGATCCAGCTGTTCAATGACATTTCAGCTTATACCCTACAATTATGCAAGCAGTTTAAACCACTTACTGATGCCTTGAGAGAGCATCACATCCTTTATAAGTGGGGTTATCCCTTTTCTTGTCCGTGACCTATGAGAGTAGGGTCACCACTATTCTGCAGGCCTCAGAAATAAACTCTCTCTGCGAAGCGCTTAACATTTCTAATATTTGTCAGAAGGAGTCTGTTGATGCCACATTGAGACCTTTACGCCCTATGTTACCTCAGCGTTTAAGATGGACTCCTGTTTCTACATGGAAGAGACTGAACAGAAATTCTGTTATGCCATCTGCAGATGAGACACAATCTACTACTCAGAATTGAGTTTTTATAAAATTTTGAGGTGGAGGTTAGTGGGAGGCGGGGGGAGGAGTCTATATACACATGCTTTAATGTCTATATATTAAAAATGGTTTCTCACAAATGGTTAATGTAGGGGGTTAAACCACTTCCTCTTCCACAGATAGTGGCCTTTGAATAAGACTACTTAGATACCCTTGAACCTTGTTCCCCCTTTTCTTAGAACGTTCTTAAGTAACAACCATGATATAGTGTGGAGTTTTTCCTTTTCCTCCTCCTTCCCCTCCATATTTCATTGCTAGTTATAAGGATTGAGTCCTCACCAGCTGCCATTCTGAGTCCTTGCATTTTTTTTTTTTGACTGAATTTGTCAGCTGGTGACCCTCCTCCTCTGGTTTGCAAAATCTTAGATATCAACATCATTGTCCACTTGACCTAACCTAGAATTGTGTATGTGATGTATTATTATCATGTTTATTGCAGTGGGTAATGTGCTGATTTGTTGGTCCATGACCGACTGGTTACTTTGTTAGCTATTTTGTTAGCTACTTTGCATCCAATGTTAATGTTCTTTACACTTGTCAGGCTTAGGGCTTCACTCTACTGTGTGTCTATGTCCCCCTCAATGTTTCGCCTTATAATTTTGTGCATATTATGCTTACTGGTTATTTGCTTAATAACTCCATTTGACATCAATTACTTCTTTGACTTTAAGTGCTACCTGGTTGGATCTTCCATACCAGGATTTAACTTACTCTTGATTTCTGTTTGTTTCTCTTTCTACTTTAGAGTATATATTTATCGAATGTCTCGCTCCTGTCTTACAAGTCCTTCCTTAGGGGTTTATCTACTATGGAGCATACTTATAATATGAAAATTATTTCGATCAATGCTAAAGGACTTAACTCTCCTCAAAAAAGGGATATCCTGTACTGAGAATGTAAGAGAATGAAAGGAGATGTCTGCTTTGTTCAAGAGCCTCATTACAATAGAAATAGTTTACCAAACTTAAAAAAATATATATTTTTCACAACAATTTTTAAGTTCTACTGATTGTAAGAAAAGGGGAGTAGCTATTCTGCTTTCCAAATATGTTCCGTTTCTAAAATCCGATGTACTTGAAGATCCAGACAGTAGATATATATTTGTTAAAGGTAATATTGGTGACTTGAAAGTCACCTTTGCAAATGTTTATGCTGCCAATACTGGACAACTCTCCTTTCTTTCGCAGACTTTCAAACATTTGACTCTGTTTCAGGAGGGCATACTGGTCTTGGGGGGAGATTTCAATTCCTCACTAAATCCTTTGTTGGATTCCTCTTCAGGTAATTCTGTTTGAACTCAACAGATTTTAGACAACTTTCCAAACTTCTATCTCATAATCATTTGCTTGATCCTTGGAGGCTGATGCATATATCAGAGAGAGATTACACATACTTTTCTCATGTTCATAATATATATACGAGAATTGATTTTCTTTTAGTTAAGCATGATCATTATGTCACCTCTACTGATATTCCTCCAATTACCTGGTCGGATCATGCTTCCATTGAAATTGTATTAGCTCTCCCTCTTCAGATACCCCAGTCATACAACTGGAGGCTTAATCCCTCATTTTTAAATGATCCTACTGTTACTAAGCAACTTGAGAAATGCATTACACACTTCCTTATGGTTAACGATAATCAAGATACTTCTGTTTTGAATATTTGGGAAACTCTGAAATGCGTAGTCAGAGGAGAATTACTTAAAATATCCTCCTTTTATCACAGTGCCTGTGATTATTCTGTCACTCTCATCTGTGGCAGACTGTGATTTGTTCAGTTGGTTTGGCCCACCCCTTGGTGACCTTTTTATACCTGACTCTTACATCTGTCAGATGCCCTTTCGTGGTGTTTCTGAGCCAGACTTGCTGTTGCTGTGTTCCTGTATCCGGATTCCTGTGTACCGACTTTGGCCTGTTCTGACTACTCTCCAGTGTTCCTGATCGTGTATGACCCGGCTTGTCTGAGAATCCTCTACATGCTACGACCCGGCCTGTCTGAGAATCTTCTACGTGCTACGACCCGGCTTGTCTGAGAATCCTCTACGTGCTACGACTCGGCTTGTCTGAGAACCCTCTACGTGCTACGATCCGGCTGGCTGACTTCCAGCTTCAAGATCATCGCGGCCTGCCTGGCTTGTTGTCGCCGCCGCAACATTCTGAATCCTGCATTGCTGTGCCGAGCGAGTGTGACCATTACCCTCCTGGGTAACCCATCCATCTGTGAGTTCCTTGCTGACTTGCATAAGCTGTGCCTCTTGTACCGAGCCTCTATACGCTGCAGAGCTAAGCTACCATACTGAGCCTGGGAGATTCAAACGTACCTATTAACCCTTGCACTGCCGCTTCTCTCTGACCGGACCTCCTTTCTAAGTACAGAACCGTTACCTTGTAAGTCTACTGCTGCTGAGTTGGCCGCTACTTGGACGGCGACTCCCTGTTACGTTTGCAGAGTAGTCTATCCTGTTAGGCCGGTTGGGCGTCTTTGGCTCTTGGTCTCACGGTTAACAACGGAGGTGTCCGGTGCGGCTATTGGTGGCAAGGTTAGGCTCCAAGCTCTTGCTAGATCCGTAGGTAAACGCCCGTGGGGGCTATTGGCTCGTGTTGTGCTCACATTGGTCTCCGGTTATACGCCCGTGGGGGCTAAAACGCCAGCTTCGCATTTCAGGCTAGTCTCGATCACGCCCGTGGGGGCTACATACTCTTGCACTTGCAGGCTCAGTGGTCTATTGACGAACGCCAGTGGGGGCTATTTTGGGTTACTGTGCTGCTATAACTCACATTGGTCACTGAACATCTACTACTCATCTTTATATGAACTCTGTGCTGTGCACATTTGCTCAGTTTATCACTACACCACACGGGCGTGCCAAACCCCACAGCTGAGACTGACAAATTGTTCTCATCCACCCTTTAGGGGCCAGTTCCCTATTCTCTGTTCCTATGTTGGGTGCCTTCTATATATTATATTAAAGCTATGTGCACTGTGTACTAGCTTGCAATTGTTGCTGTCAACTGTAGAGGGCGATCCTTTGTATTTATTTTCTTTCAATAAAAGATTGTTTTATTTTACCTGCTGGTCTGAGTGTCAAAACAAACCATTACAGTATGAAAGGGCCATGACCTCAGACAGTAAGGGTGAAAGTAACACACAAAACATCCACTGGAGAATGGATGTCCATGAGCAGCGCTTAGATCAATTGGCACTGGCTCTACAAACCCTACTTGAGCGTACGGTACACCTAGACAAGCCTAATCCGAATCCGGTGGTCTCCCCAGTCTTGACACCGGACAATCCGCCTCTAGCCCCTCCTACTTGTGTCAGAGGCTTAACGGCTGCGGCGCCGTTACCATTGAGATATGATGGCGATCCTTCCCTATGCAGGGGTTTTATTAACCAGTTAGAGATCTATTTGGAATTAACGCCCCAGGCTTTTCCTAACGACCGAAGCAAGGTCGGATTCATGATATCGCTACTAACAGGCAAAGCTTTGGCTTGGGCAAACCCCTTGTGGGAGAGTGCCAAACCTTGCACGCTGAACTTTAATGAGTTCGTAAAGAAGTTCCGCCGTGTGTTTGAGGTTCCTGGCAGAGTGGCCTCCGCTGCCAAAAGGCTAATGGAGATACAGCAGGGCGAACGTACATTGGGCAATTATGCGATAGAATTCCGGACCCTGGCAGCGGAGGTGGGCTAGAACGATGAGGCATTATTGGCAGCTTTTGCTAAGGGGCTCTCTGAACCAATTAAAGATGAAATAGCTGCCCGAGATGTACCTAGTGACCTGGACGAATTCATTGATTATGTAATGCTCATTGACTCTCGTATCCGGGAAAGACGGTTGGCACGAAGGGCAACCTCCAGAAATCATGGGCAGGACAGCTCCTTTGACCCACCCTCTCCACCCTTTCCTACTGAGTGTCCAGGAGAGGCAGCAGAGCCAATGCAGCTGGGTTTTACTAGACTCTCCAAAGAAGAGAGGTCTTTTCGTAAAAGGCAAGGCCTATGTTTATATTGTGGCAAACAGGAGCACCTTTTGCGCAATTGTCCGGTGGGGGGACAGGCCCTAGGTGGTGTACAACAGTCCCTAGATTCTAACATTGCTAAACCCACCATCCAGGTGACGTTCTTTTGGGCCGACAAGGGCGCAGAAACCTTGGCACTGGTGGACTCTGGAGCAGCCGGGTACTTTATGGACCAATCTTTTGCGGCTTCGCACAATATTCCCCTATGCAAGAAAGAATCTCCATTGGCAGTAGAGGCCATTGATGGCAGACCATTGGAACCTGCCTTTATTACAATGGAGACCATCCCTATTTCTTTGTCAGTTGGGCCACTCCACAAGGAGGAGGTTCAGTTTCAAATTATTTGTTCACCTCACCATGCAGTCATTTTGGGGTTTCCATGGTTGCTTCGGCATAATCCTCAATTTGATTGGCAAAAATGTGAGGTTAGTTCCTGGTCCGATTACTGTAAAGAAAACTGCCTATCTCTTCCTGTCAAAATTATGTGTACCTCTCCTACTGTGCCAGTTGAATATGGGGAATTCAGTGACGTATTCAGCAAGGGGGAAGCTAGCGCATTGCCTGAGCATAGACCCTATGATTGCGCTATTGATTTGCCTCCAGGTGTGATTCCCCCGAAGGGACGAACCTACCCACTGTCATGCGAAGAGAACAGGGCAATGGAGGAGTACATTGAGGACGCCCTTGGTAGGGGAATTATTCGCAAGTCTACTTCTCCGGCTGGTGCCGGATTCTTCTTTGTAAAGAAGAAAAATGGCGAACTTAGGCCATGTATTGATTACCGGGGGCTTAATAAGCTGATGCCCAAGAACGCATACCCTATTCCACTCATCACCGAGTTATTTGACAGATTGAAGGGCTCTTCTGTCTTCACCAAACTTGATTTGCGGGCCGCCTACAATCTTATTAGAATCAGAGAAGGTGATGAGTGGAAAACGGCATTTAATACCAGAACTGGGCACTACGAATATCTGGTAATGCCGTTTGGCTTATGTAATGCACCTGCGGTATTCCAGGAGCTGATTAATGATATCTTGCGTGACATGCTTCAGTCCTGCGTGGTGGTATATCTGGATGATATATTGATTCATTCCGCCACTCTCTCCCAACATATTAAAGATGTCATGCAAGTTTTGTTGCGACTCCGGGAGAATAAGCTGTTTTGTAAATTGGAAAAATGCGAATTCCATGTGTCACAAGTACCATTCTTGGGGTTCGTAATCTCCAAAGATGGAATCGCTATGGACCAGGACAAGTTGGCAGCTGTATTACAATGGCCTCGCCCTAAATGGTTAAAAACGATTCAGCGCTTTTTAGGGTTTGCCAACTATTACAGGAAATTCATACGTAACTTTTCTACAATTGTGAAACCCTTGTCTGATTTAACTCATAAGGGCGCTACTCCCTCTCAGTGGTCCGAGGCCGCTGATAATGCTTTTGAGACCTTAAAATCTGCCTTTACGTCTGCCCCAGTACTGTCCCATCCCAATCCCTCCCTGCCTTTTACCTTGGAGGTTGACGCCTCTGAGGTTGGGGTTGGGGCAGTGCTCTCCCAACCTCCTGTGGGAGGTGGTACCTTGAAACCTTGTGGTTTTTTTTCTAAGAAATTGTCCAGCGCACAGAGCCACTATGAGATTGGCGACAGGGAGTTATTGGCTATTATTCTGGCACTGAAGGAGTGGCGTCACCTGTTGGAAGGTACCAAGAACCCAGTACTGATCCTGACCGATCACAAAAACTTGACATATCTCTCTGAGGCCAAGAGGTTGTGTTCTCGACAGGCCAGGTGGGCACTCTTTTTGTCCCGGTTTAACTTTGTAGTATCGTACCTCCCGGGATCTAAGAACGTGAGGGCAGACGCATTGTCTCGTCAGTTCGCGTCGGACACTGACAGGGAGGAAGCACCGGTACCCATTATTCAGCCCGACCGTATATTGGCTACTATTCGCACTAGTATAACTTCGCCTCTGGGAGAGGAGATTTTGGGGTCTCAAGCTAGGGCCCCACCTGAGACTCCAGTTGGTAAATGTTTTGTAGATGAGCCTTTTTGCACTTGTCTATTGGAGACCTATCATTCTTCTAGGGCAGCCGGGCACATCGGCAGGGATCAGCTGGTATGGTCTCTTTCGCAATTATTCTGGTGGCCGACGCTCAGAGCCGATTGTTCCGCTTTTACTTCCGCTTGTGCCACATGTGCCCGTGCTAAGACCCCCAGGCATCTCCCAGTGGGCTTGCTTCAACCTGTGCCTAATGCAGAACGGCCCTGGTCTCATATATCTATCGATTTTCTGGGAGAGTTGCCAATCTCGAGGGGGTATACATTTATCCTTATGGTGGTTGATAGGTTCTCTAAAATGGCTCATTTTGTGCCACTCAGGGGGCTTCCATCGGCTCAGGAATTGACTAAGGTCTTTGCTAAAGAAGTGTTTCGTTTGCACGGGGTACCCAGAGTGGTGGTCTCTGACCGTGGGAGTCAATTCGTGTCCAGGTTTTGGAGGGCATTCTGTGGCATGATGGGCATTCAATTGTCCTTCTCCTCCGCCTACCATCCCCAGAGCAACGGAGCTGCTGAGCGTGCCAACCAGGGACTGGAACAGTTCCTGCGCTGTTTTATTACTGATCATCATGACAATTGGGCCGACTTGTTGCCATGGGCGGAGTTTGCCAGGAATTTTGCAGTTAACTCATCGTCCGGGAGCTCCCCGTTCTTAATCAACTATGGGTTCCAGCCAGGTTTGCTCCCGGACTCGTTCCAGTCTCAGCAGATTCCGGCTCTGGATGAGCATATGGAGCAGCTCCGTTCCACCTGGGCACAGGTACAAAGGACCCTCAGTCAGTCTTTCCAGCGGCATCAGCGATATGCCAATCGTAGACGGCTGCCAGCAGTCTCTTTCCAGGTTGGGGATAGGGTATGGCTCTCCTCCAGAAACTTCAACCTGCAGGTCCCCTCGAATAAGCTGGTTTATTGGTCCATTTAAAATTATTCGCAAAATTAATCCTGTCTCCTATGCGTTGGAACTTCCACCGTCTATGCATATTCACAATGTGTTCCATGTGTCTCTGTTAAAACCCCTGGTTTGCAATCGTTACATGACCACTCCGGTAGTTCCTGGGCCGGTGGACGTCCAGGTTCAAGAGGAATATGAGGTTCAGAGCATTGTTGATTCTAGGCGACTTAGAGGGAAGTTGCAATACTTGGTCCACTGGAAGGGCTATGGCCCGGAGGAGCGCTCTTGGGTTGACCAGAAGGACCTCCATGCGCCCAGACTTGTGCGCAACTTCCACTCTAAATATCCTCAGAAACCTAAGCCTCCAGCTGGGAGAGGGAGTTTTTGAGAGGGGGGTACTATCACAGTGCCTGTGATTATTCTGTCACTCTCATCTGTGGCAGACTGTGATTTGTTCAGTTGGTTTGGCCCGCCCCTTGGTGACCTTTTTATACCTGACTCTTACATCTGTCAGATGCCCTTTCGTGGTGTTTCTGAGCCAGACTTGCTATTGCTGTGTTCCTGTATCCGGATTCCTGTGTACCGACTTTGGCCTGTTCTTACTACTCTCCAGTGTTCCTGATCATGTATGACCCGACTTGTCTGAGAATCTTCTACGTGCTACGACCCGGCCTGTCTGAGAATCTTCTACGTGCTACGACCCGGCTTGTCTGAGAATCCTCTACGTGCTACGACCTGGCTTGTCTGAGAACCCTCTACGTGCTACGACCCGGCTGGCTGACTTCCAGCTTCAAGATCATCGCGGCCTGCCTGGCCTGTTGTCGCCGCCGCAACATTCTGAATCCTGCATTGCTGTGCCGAGCGAGTGTGACCATTACCCTCCTGGGTAACCCATCCATCTGTGCAGAGTTCCTTGCTGACTTGCATAAGCTGTGGATCTTGTACTGAGCCTCTATACGCTGCAGAGCTAAGCTACCATACCGAGCCTGGGAGATTCAAACGTACCTATTAACCCTTGCACTGCCGCTTCTCTCTGACCGGACCTCCTTTCTAAGTACAGAACCGTTACCTTGTAAGTCTACTGCTGCTGAGTTGGCCGCTACTTGGACGGCGACTCCCTGTTACGTTTGCAGAGTAGTCTATCCTGTTGGGCGTCTTTGGCTCTTGGTCTCACGGTTAACAACGGAGGTGTCCGGTGCGGCTATTGGTGGCAAGGTTAGGCTCCAAGCTCTTGCTAGATCCATAGGTAAACGCCCGTGGGGGCTATTGGCTCGTGTTGTGCTCACATTGGTCTCCGGTTATACGCCCGTGGGGGCTAAAACGCCAGCTTTGCATTTCAGGCTAGTCTTGATCACGCCCGTGGGGGCTACATACTCTTGCACTTGCAGGCTCAGTGGTCTATTGACGAACGCCCGTGGGGGCTATTTTGGGTTACTGTGCTGCTATAACGCACATTGGTCACTGAACATCTACTACTCATCTTTTTATGAACTCTGTGCTGTGCACATTTGCTCAGTTTATCACTACACCACACGGGCGTGCCAAACCCCACAGCTGAGACTGACAAATTGTTCTCATCCACCCTTTAGGGGCCAGTTCCCTATTCTCTGTTCCTATGTTGAGTGCCTTCTATATATTATATTAAAGCTATGTGTACTGTGTACTAGCTTGCAATTGTTGCTGTCAACTGTAGAGGGCGATCCTTTGTATTTATTTTCTTTCAATAAAAGATTGTTTTATTTTACCTGCTGGTCTGAGTGTCAAAACAAACCGTTACACCTTTAAAAAAAGGCAATAAAAAAAAAGGGTTAGATACAATTCTTCATTCACTATTTTGTTTAGAGTCCAGACATAAAACAGTCCAGACATAAAACAACTAATGATCCCATTGTTTATAATGAAATTAGGGATTTGAGAACTAGAGCTAAACTTCTATTGCAATCAAATATAGATTATTCTTTTCTTAAAGGACAAATCATAGTTTATGAACATGGAAATAAATGTGGTAAATTATTATCCTGCCTCTCCAAACTGACTATAAGTAAATCCCATATCTCTTTAGTAGAACAAGCGGATGGTTGCATTACTAGAAGCTGCCCTGAGATTACTGCCACTTTTAAAAATTACTATGAAGTATTATACAATATTAAGCCCCACAAAATATATTCAAGAATCCAAGATTCCTAAGCTTTCAGCCAAACAGTCGGAAGAGTTAGAATCTGACATTAAGGATAGGGAGATTGAAGTAGCAATGCATCAGATTCCATCTGGGAAATCCCCTGGACCCGATGGTCTTATATCCTTTTATAAAAAATTTTGGTCACTTCTCCGACCACTGTTAATGAAGGTATTTCTCTCCCTTTTTTAATTGAATCCCACCCTCTCCTGACAGAGGCACATATTACAATTATTCCTAAAGAGGGCAAGGATCCAAAACTGTGTTCAAGCTATAGACCCATTTCCCTGTAAAATGTCGATATTAAATTATATGCAAAAGTGCTTGCAAATAGGCTAAAACCATTGATATCATCACTTATCCATTTTGACCAGGTAGGCTTTGTACCTGGTAGAGAGGCCAAGGACAACACCTTGAAAATAACTAGCTTGATCGACCATGCAAACTCTTCTAAAACTGAATCATTATTATTAAAGATTGATGCGGAAAAAGCATTTGATAGACTTGACTGACACTTCCTTGAATCTACTCTCAAATTTATCGGATTAGGCCCCAAATTTATTAGTCTTATAATGTCACTCTATAAAAATCCATCAGCGAAGATTAAAATTAATAATCACCTTTCCCAATCTTTTAAATTGAGTAATGGCATGAGACAAGGGGTGTCCCCTTTCACTAATTTTGTTTATCCTTACCATGGAAACGCTGGTGAATAAGATTAGACATAATTGTAAAATTCATGGCCTTACAATCAACGAAGATGAATATAAATTAGCGCTATTTGCCGATGATTTATTACTTATAGTCACCTCTCCAAAACATTCTCTTCTGCATATCTTATTAGAATTGAACTCATTTAGCAATGTGTCCAATTTCAAACCTAATCTTACTAAGTCTGAATAGTTAAATATTAATATTCTTCTTTTCAAACTAAACACCTTGAAATCCTTGGTCCCCTTCAAGTGGGTAAGTGATGCTGTTAAATACCTTGGCATTTATTTGACACCCAAAATTAAACATTTATTCTCTGCCAATTATAGACCCCTAAAAGATAAAATCCATAAGGAATCCTTTCATGGTCCCATCTCCCTTTATCCTGGGTAGGTAAGATCAACTTACTTAAAATGTCTATTCTCCTGAAAATCTTATATCTATTCCAAACGGTCCCAATATCTTTATCCAATTCCTTTATTAAATCCCTACAAATGTTATTCAACAAATTTATATGGGGTAACAAACCAGCTTAAATTCTCCCATATCTCTCAGAGTAATAATCGTGGGGGTCTGGGTGTCCTTGATTTAATGAAATATTACCATTCATCTCAACTTGTAAACATTGTTTTGCTGCTTAGAACTGACTCTGATAAGAGATGGATATATCTTATAAGAGATTTAAGTGGCTGCAGAAGATTTTCCTCGGCCCTATGGAAAACTGGGCCCACACGAAAAACATTTTCTCACTTCCCATATTTATTTAGAAACTTTGTCTCGATATGGAGGAAGCTTTTGTGCTCTTCACCCATCATCTCACAGCAGAATTCCCCACTTCAGTCCATCTTAGACTTTCCACTTACTAGATTGGGATTAGAAGGAGCTAATTTTGAGTCATGGAGACAAGGAGGTGATGTTTTGATTTGTCATCTTTTGGATGGGGACCAGATTCTTCCCTTTAGTAGTCTACAGAAGAGGCTTGGCCTCCATTCTAATGACGAATTGATTTATGACAAATTTGTGTCCTTTATAAATACTTATACAGATGATACTACTCTGCTTAGACCTTTAACTGAATTCGAGTCACTCTGTTACAGACCACAGGGGCTTACTCATGGCATTTCAAGACTTTACAATATCAAAAAGGAAACAGATCCACCTTATTCCTCCCAGAAATTAGCTTGGGAAAGAGACCTTTCTATCCAACTAGATCCTCAAGAATGGCATAAGAGTCAGTCTAATTCTCTTTATAATTCAAGAAACTTCAACATGGTAGAAACAAACTACAAATTAGCAACAAGATGGTATAGGACTACTGTAGTTTTAAATTCCATGCATTCTTCTGTTGATCCCTCCTGTTGGAGGTGCACTGTGGATCAAGGTGATATATTACATATTTGTTGGGCTTTTTCAAAGATTCGAACTTATTGGAAACAATTTCTTCTTAAAATAGACCATATTCTACAAAATGTTATACCCAGATGCCCTCTATTTATTTTGTTTGGTATACAACGAAATAACTCCACATGCAATGTTAAAAATAGAGAATTACTCTCTCATTTATTGAATTCAGCTAAGCAATGTATTCCCCTGTTATGGAAATCCTAATCTGTTACTAGTGTTTACAATTTGAGAAAACAAACTGGTTTACATCATGGTAATGGAGAAATTAACAAATAAATAATTAGGGCACTCTCAAACGTTTTTAGATATATGGCAGTCTTGGCTCGATTATTTGTCCAGGCATTGATCTCTTCACGTAACAGAACTTCATGCCAGCATAAATTGTAACATTTTAGACAGGGTGGGACCCAGATGGGATGTAGAAACTTCTAGATGTACTGTATTTCTCTTCTTTTTCCTTTTCTCTCTTTTAATTTATCTTTTCTCTACTCTACTTTTCTTACTCTTTTTTTCCTTTCTTCTTTTCTCTTTTTCTTTTTCTTCTTTATTCCATTAATACTTTGCAATTAATGTACAATGATTACACTGGTTAATAATGTGTTTTCTTTTTTTTTTGCTCAGTTACATATTCTTGGTCATATTTGTATATGATGTAATTTTGTGTACTACTTATGTTCTTTTTCATTGGTTGATTTTACCTTGTAATGGAAAGAAAACCTTCAATAAAAATCTATCTTTAAAAACAATATCACCATTCCAGAAGGGTAGTGGGCTGTTTGGCAGGGCATTCTCTCGACAGGTCTTATATCTGCAGGTGCATGAGGATTAGAGGTCAGTGTTTATTTTTCAGGACATTTGTTAACTCTTGGGAGGTTAACCCAATAAGTGCCAGTGGGGTATGCAACGCTGTGCAATGATTAGAGTGTGATTAGAGGTTGATGTTTTTTAGGGCCTTATGTTTGAAGCTGAAATGGAGTAATTCTGGAGTAAACCAATTGCACCATAGGAGAGAAATAAAATTCCCTTTGATTTTAATAACCCTTTGAGTGCCAGAGTGGTATGCAACGCATTGCAGAGCAATGCGTTGCGTACCACTCTGGCACTCAAAGGGTTAAGAGGGCTTTTAATCCTTTGAATTCTAGAGATGTTTCCAACACATTCTGAAGCAACATGCTTGAGACTTCTCTATCATTCAAGAGGTTGAAGGTCCCATTTAATTCTGTGAGTATTTTGGAATGTTTTATTTGTCCTCAATGGTTCAGTAAATTGCCTCCAGAATTGCTGCACTTCACTGTGATAAATAAGGCCCTATGTGTCTGCAAGCGTTCAAAGGAGTCACTGTATCCATTTGTGACAGAACACACTTGGATTAATCGTAGTATACTGCAGGTGGGATGCACAAGGTTTGCCTGTGTACATGACTGAAATATTTATTTTTAATTCTTCTTATTGTAAGCAATCAGGCGGTGATGGAATGAGGGCAAAATAGTGTGAATATGCATGCTTATTTGCATCATATGCATACTACAATATTATTTGAGTGTTTTTTTTGGTGAATTTTAATTAGTAGAGGTCTGTACTTTAAATACACATTTATACAATGAGCAATATCATTATGCTATTTTTCTCCATTATGCAGCATCAGATGTGGAAATGAATGCAATCAGACACAAGTAAGTTATTTGAAAAATATGGTGAATCCCCACCTTAACCGCTTAAGGATCGGTGACGTATCAGGACCGTCACCTAAAGGACCGGTGACAGTCTTGGCATGCCATGTATTCTGCTGGAGCACTGTAAGCCCTAGTGGGGGCTGAAATTGACTTCTCTAAGACCCGGTCTCTCTCAGACTCCTGTTCAGTGAGCAGGTAAATATCACCAGTCATGTATGCTGGTGTGCCAAAGTCCTCTAAGATTCACCCTTGGATCTCTGGTCTTTAAGGGGTTAAAGGTCTGCTGTACTGTGCAGGCTACAGTGACTGTCAATTATCCCCTAAGAGCAGCATAGTGAAAGGTTGTACTCTTCCTTCCTAAAGGACTGTTTTACAACAGGTCTGTGCTTTCCCTAAAGGGATAATGCTGCTCATATCTCATTTATGCTGAAATAAGCTGTTTGTGTTTGTTCCTGTTGCTGAATAAAAGCCTACATCACCAATTTATTCACAAGTTTTATGAAATGCCTTGTTACTTCCCCTTATGGTACAGATGGTTTTCTGCAAAATTATTTTTTGTGCATACAGCCCATAATTACATTGTGTATAGCATTAAGGATACAGGGAAATAATGGGGGGAAAGGATAGAGATGGGGTGGGACAGACTGTCTGCCTGTCTGTCTCTCCATCTGTTTGCCTTATATCCAGGTACCAACGAACACATATTTGCCCAAGAAACTCATTCTGGATGCAAAAAACATTGCTTGTCAGTTCATTAGAATAGTTTAAGAAATAGTTGTGAGTCTATTAATGGTTATTTGCTCTTACATTTTTTGTAATGGAATATCTTTCAACAGATTTTTCTGTTATCATATTGTGTTAATAATTCATTTGTGGTGAACTGCACATTCTCAGTAGAGGATTGTTCATCCATTTCCTCCAGCGCAGAGAGTGCTTATGCTTTGGTTTAAGTACCACTATACTGAGGGTTTGGAATGTTATGTACATGCTGATAATCTATTGCCTTTACAGTCACTTTGCCAGATGTTTAGACCAGTGATTTGCAACATTAATCCCTGGGACACACCAATAGGTCATGTTTTCAACACAGCCCTGCTTGTTCACTGGTACATAATCAGTGGCTCAGTCTTTTTCATTGTACTACCTGTGCTTAATTAGGGGTATCTTTAAAACCTGACCTGTTGGTGTGACCCTAAGAGAGGAGTTTAGAATCACTGATTTAGACTTACATTTATTTACTTTGTAATCATGAACAGCTGCTCCACACATTTATTGCCAGTACTTCAATATATCCTGGTTGAACAACTGAACAATTATGGTTGACAGTGATCTGCCTCTGGTGATCTATAGCCAGCTCCAAGGCCAAGAAGACCTTTTTTAAAGTTTGGGAGCAAGTCTGAATCCTGCAGTGACACATACTCATGGAGCAATTCAGGATCTTAAAAGGTGTGTGCGTGAAAAGAAGAGACAGAGAGAAAAAGCTATTTATTTTATGAGCAACGGAGCTGCTGTATCATGATGATTCATCATCCACATTTCGATAGTTAAAACATTTAAGTGACAGTAGGGTATCCAACACATTGCTTTCAGTGTACTGGAAACCTCTCTGGTTCTCAAAGGCTTAATGAAGAAAGAGAAGAGGTTCAGTGACTCCATTCTTATTTTACTGGTTGGCAGAGACCATGTGTGACAATGGCAGAATCCACCAGCCAAGACAAGAAAGTGGTCTAACTGGAAGACATCACAGGATTGTGCAGAGATGATGGGCCGCCTTTGGTGCCATTCCCTGTCTCAACCGCATCCTCTGGACCCCTGTAGTTATGTCACTGTGTGTGTGTCTTTTGAGTCAGGTGATAGGAATTGGAGCAAGAACATCACTCCCCAAGCTGCTCTGAAACTACAGCAGGGTTCCTGGATCCATCCTGGGACTCGAGTTGTGTATCCATCTAGGCTACATCGGGAGCTAGGTGACTAGATTACCAACTGGAAAACCTGGACTTGTACCAACCCACGTAAGGGACCATTGGCTTCATTCATAAAACTGAAGAGGAGCAATTCTGGGGCAAATCAGTTGCACCATAGTGAGAAATAAAAATCCCCATTGATTTAAATGGGACTTGTAACCCCTTGAATGCTAGAAAAAGTATACATCATTAGAAATTTGGAATATTTTCATTTGTCCCCTATGGTGTAGTTAGGTTGCTCCAAAATTGCTCATCTTTTGATTTCTTAATGAGGCCCCATGGGAGCAAACCAACAGCATATATGGACAAATAAATATTCCTGAAATCCCAACTGAGTTAAATGGGGCTTTTAACCTTTTGAATGCTGAAGTGGTATCCAATGCTTTGAAAAACAATGGGTAGGGGCTCTTAACTTCTCTAGCATTCAAAGGGTTAAAGGGATAGTAATACTTTGTTTTATCTTTATTTTATTTTGTAGGCATTAAAAAAACATGAAGAATGATATGTCTTATTTCTCAAACCTTTATGGTTTGAGAGATATTCACAAGCAAAGTTTCCACTCCCGCCCCTTTTACTTAGTGTAAGCCATCTCTTCTCAGATGTGGAATCTGGTTGTAAGACCAGACAGATAACAGCAGGGGACAATCTTCTTTCTATGAAAAGAATGAAAACCCTGCCCCCTTGACAAGTTTTTCAGGTTTTTCCCTTATCTTAATTGAAGATTGTCTTTCTTTGCAGTCTACCTGGGCACCTCCCTTCTGATCTGGCTGAACATCAGTAAAATGGGCAGGAGGGGGAGACTTTGTCATTGAATTACTCTTGAACTACAACTCCGTCAGAATTGAAATAACACTCTCCAAAGTCCACATACTATGATGATTAATTAGAGCTACTTTTATTATGAAACATTACTATCCCTTTAAATTCCCAATTTCAATCAGCTGGGATGGGTTTGTTGTGTTTTTTTAAAACCTGTCTTTATTAAGCATTTACAAGAAGCACAGGTACTGTGATGATCTGATCGGGAGCACCCATTGTAAGCTGCCTGAGATGTACCTTGCAGAGGGGAATACCCACAAAGGAAAAACAGACTGCTATTTAATAGACTTTTGCGAATTGATTCGGAGACATTCGGATTTTGTCGAAAATGGGGTCATTTGGAGACATTCGGACAATCTGACACTCAAGGTTCATTCAACAAAAAAGATCCGACTCCGAGAAGCACTGGATCGAAAGTCGTCAAAACTTTCAGAAGTTTCGTCATTTGACAAATTTCCAAAAATTTCGACTATTTCGACCAGGACTGTTCAGAGTCTGATCTTTTTTGTACTACCTGCACGTGCTCAACTACTTCTTTCCCTCCATAATTTTCCCTCCATGTCTCTAGTCCAATTCCATTCTCCGTTTCATGCACTGCTTCCTTCTTTTGTCTGTATTCCAATAGCCTTCTTTGTTTCATGATTAGGGTTGCCAACTTTTCTTAAAAAAAATACCGGCCAAGGCATTCCCCCATAGACTTAACATTGGAAGGAAGCCAATTTTTTACCGGCCTGCCGGTAAAATACCGGCTGGGTGGCAACCCTATTCATGATGGGAGTTGGACTAATGACACAGTCACCCAAGCAGACAGCCTGCATTTCCTCATTGCATTTTTGGAGCTCAGAGAGAGAAGAAGAGATTAGAGAGTGTCCAGTTGTTGTGTAGGCAGGCAGGTAGCATTAGACTAGACATAGGCAGGCAGCCAACATTAGTGCTAGTTATTGCCACTGCAAAGGAGAGTCATCTATGTTCCTGTGCAAAATATAAAAAATATCAGGGATTTCTTTGAATCAGCCAGTCTGACAGTTGTATAGGCAGGCAGGGTGCCTTATTGCAACCGCAAGGGAGAGTCATCTGTGTTTCTTAAAAGAAAAATAAAAAAATACTAGTTATTTGTTTGAATAGTTTTCAGAGTCACACTTCCAGTGTCACAGTTATATAGGCAGGCAGGGTGCCTTTTCGCCACCGCAAGGGAGAGTCACCTGTGTTGGTTTTATTAAAAATATAAAAAATACAAGTTATTTGTTTGGGTTATCGTCAGCGTCACACTGCCAGTGTCACAGTTGTATAGGCAGTCAGGGTGCCTTTAAGCCACCGCAAGGGAGAGTCACCTGTGTTGTTTTTATTAAAAATATTCAAAATGCAAGTCATTTGTTTGAATAATTTTCAGAGTCACACTGCCAGTGTCACAGTTGTATAGGCAGGCAGGGTGCCTTTTCACCACCGCAAGGGGGAGTCATCTGTGTTGAAAAATAATTATTTCACTGAAATGGTCTTCTATGTGTGCTTGTAAACCAAGCACATGTAGAAGACCGTTTCAGTGAAATAATTATTTTTTACCAACGCGATCTCGGCTCAGCTGCAGAGCCGCAAGCCTGTCGTAAGACAGACTTCCCCTGCAGTCAGTACAACGCTGACTTCTGGAAAGGGGGAGGGAATGGGGAACTTTGCCTTCAGTTATCTCTCAAACCATAAAGGGTTGAGAGATAAACCTGGGGACAAATCAAATCTTTTTACCATAGCTACAATCCCTTTAAATAATAGACTATAAAGGGGTATAAAATTGGTGCAGAGACACTGAGATTGTTCTGACCACACCCATAATTCAGAATGTGGATTTTGACAGCACAGCTGAGGCCCCCCTCAAAATTTGGAGCTCTAGGCTGTTGCCTTCTCGATCTGTTGGGAAATCTGTCCCTGCCTATTTGTTGCAAAGTGACAGTTCCACTTTAGATTCCAGAATGGCAAGAGTAACACATTCCTTAGGCTCTCAAAGGGTTAATGAGCATATACCCAAAACCAAGAAATGTATAAGTAAGGTCTATTGAAAGCATTGTTTTGTTTTTTCGTGCAACACAGAGAGTTTATTGAAAACAATTTCCTATGGGGGCAAACAATTTTTGTTTGTGTACATGTGCAAAATACATTTACAAGCTTTCAGTGCTGAGTAAGCATGTCTTTACTCCTCTTCTTATCTAGTAATTGTTTCGGTACCTGATGGGAACAGTGGATGATTTATATAAGGCCTGTTAAATCTAAATTTTGAGATTTTTTTGTTATTCATTCCCCTGAGAAATGAAGGATGAAGGAGATCGGCATTGATATAAATTTTGGTAATTCATTTTAACCTTTTGTGGGCCAGAGGGATATCCAATACATTGCAGAGCAATGCGTTAGGTACCGCTCTGGCACTCAAGAAATTAAATGTATTGTTAAGCCAGTGATGGGATACCTATGATTCTTCAGCTGTTGTTGGACTACAAATCTCACCATCCTGTCAGCCAGTGGTCGGCTGAGGATGATGCGATCTATAGATCGACAACAGCTGAGGGACCACAGGTTGCCCACCTTTGGTCTGTTACAGGGGTTGGCAAATTAGGCTCTTCTTCCTTCAGGGGAAATATGTTGCATTTAATCCTTTGAGTGCCACAGAGGAATTCAACTCATTGCAGTGTATGGTTGGATAACTCTCTGGCACTCAGAGGGTTAAAGAAACCTAGTTAAGCACACCTAAACATTATTTATGAATAAATAAGGTCTCTAATATCCATATTATTAGACTGAGCTGCTTTCTAACATGCACCACTTGCAGTGAGTGGGTGAGGGCCCACTAGATTATAACACTTTTACTGGTCCCTATTTATGGTTCTGTCCCACCCACTACTACAAACTGAATGTCGCCTGAATAGTAGCCATAATTACAGGCAAATCTAGGCCAGACAAGCTAATCAAAATAAGGCCATATACTATGCTTTTAAAAACCTATTTTGCAATAATAAATAATTGTGCATAGTTCAACTTTTTTAAGTACATTTCATTAAATAACATTAATCAACATTTATAACAATGAAATTAACTAAAGTATGGTGACAAATCAGCTAGGTGAGAAGAGCAGAGCCAGACTGCTTTCTGTTTTTGGTTGTTGTGCTTTAGGTTTGTTCATAATTTGGGAACTGTGGGGAGAATCCCCTCAAACTTCATTAAGTTTTTTAAACCAAATTTAAGTTAATTTCACTGTTATAAACTTTAAATAATGCTATATAATCAAATGCCCTTTAGGAAGTAATGTAAGCCTTTAACCCTTTGAGTGCCAGGGAGGTCTCCAACAAGGGCGTTGCTAGATTCCAAAAAGATCTGGGGTTATACTCAATGGCAAACTTCAACAATGCCTCTGCCGCCCTCGGTAGTGATGATAACGCTGTGAGGAGTGGGTTATGCTCACACAATGTAACTGTTTAATTTGCTCATGCAGTAGGAAACATTGAGATCTCTCAAACTGAGAATTTGGCCCTTCAACCTGAGACCCTGAGATTTGGGACAAAACCCTGAGTCTCATGGTCAGACCCTGAGAGTTCCCAGGTGTGGTCATTGGACCAGTCTCCCAAGTCACATAACTAACAGAAATTGCTTCCCCAAGATTCCAGCCCAAGTAACACATTGACCAGCATTACTATAGTTGCTTGTTGAAACCGCAGCTTCAGAGCTTAATGGGTTAACAACTTCCCCATCTAGTTCATAACATATCAGTGCATACATAGGAACTGTGTCTTTAAATCATGTTCACTGTCAGCTCAGAAATGCACAATATTTAAAGACAGATATCTTATGTGCATACTAACATAAATAATGACTTAGTCCTGCATTAAAGGGATAATAATTTTTCACAAAAAAAGCGTCTCCAATTAATCTTCATAGTATTTTGGCCATGGAAAGTGTTATTTCAATACTGTCAGAGTTGTAGTTCAATAGTAATTGAATGATAAAGTATCCCCCTCCCTCCCCTTTTACTTAGTATAAGCCACCTCCCCTCAGATGTGGAATCTGGTCACTTGAACGGACAGCTCGCAGAAAGGGACAATCTTCTTACTGTGAGCATAAGGAACCCCCACACCAGGTTTTTCAGGTTTTACCTTATGTTCACTGAAGACTGTCCCTCTCTGCGATCCATCTGGACAGTCAGTCTTGCTGCTCTGAGGTGAGCAGTGTTACATAAGTAAAAGGGGTGGGAGGGGATGTTTTGTCATTCAATTACTCTTGTACTACAATTAATATGTTAAAAAAAAACATATTGAAGGGTTTATCCTGCTGAGTTAAAAAGAGTACTTCCACTGCTGAGAGATGCTTAATTCCAAGGTTGCCTCAGCTCAAACTTGCATTTTTTGGGTGCCACTTACATTTTATATGGCTTGAAATTGTATGGTGCCACTGTTGCTGCAGCAGCCCATGGGCAACTTTGTCAGGGACAATAACTCTCCATAGGCACCTGTACAATAGCATTTCTGCAAAATGTCAGGCAATGGAGGTATTGTACCTAAAAAATGCAATCATTTTTTAATAAAACATCTCTCAGTAGTGGGAATACCTTTGTAAACCCTGCAATATATATTTTTTCCATTTTACATGATACTATCAATTTAAGACAACTTCAGTCTCCTATAGCAAGAAACAGTTTGCATATTTGTGACCTATATTAAAATATTTATATTCCTTAAAGGGACACTTATGCAACCATAAAGTCTGACCTACTGAAATTGGGGAAGCTGAATTCCCCCACCTCTCTGAATGCTCTGATACGGAGCAGAACTCCAATTAGGGCATAAGTTCTGTACCCTAACTAGTGTCTGCTCATGTAACAGCCACCTACCTCTGTGTGAGAACTGTGCAAATGTAATGTTTTCAAAGCAGTGAGAGGCTGGAACAGGCTACCCAACCTCAAACTACTTTCAAAAAACAATACAACTGCATTGTTCTCATATACTATAACTCTGTAAGAGACTGTTAAGTAGCATCAAGACAGGGCACGGTCAGTCATGGAGTTCCCGGTTATGTGGGATGCACTGGAACAGCAAAATACTGGGGTCAACATGATTTTAGGGGCCCATTAATGGTTTATGGTTTCTTTTACAGTGAAATGTGGACCCAATAATTATTTTGTACCAGGTCCCTCATTCGCTTGGTTCACCAGTTTCCTGATGCCTCCCACCACACCTTTCAAGGCCTCCCACAAATATATAGGCTTCCACTAATAGTTGTTGATGAAGCTGAGCCCACTAATGAAAGTTTAAAAACTAAAATGCATATTTTGGTTTTTCTTCAGATTAAATAAATCTTTTGCATTTGACTTAAAAACTAACAAAAAACTAAATGCATTTACAGTTACGGAACACATGATATCAAAGCAAATCTGAAGTGTTTTAATATTAAACAATTTGCTTCCTGAGGTGTGTGAAAATGTCCCTGTAAAAGGACAACTATTAAGTCAAAAGTACCACTTGCCAAGTCTGCTCCTGCTGATCTGAATAGTGTGTTAGACAGAGAGGGGAAGTGACATCACCACTAGTGGATATGGAATCAAAATAAAGCATTAAAACTAAGCAATATGTTTAACCTTTTGAGTGCCACATAGGTGTGCAGTGCATTGTGAAGCAATGCATTGCATATCCCTCTGTCACTCAAAGGGTTTCATTAACCATTTCTATCACTGTAAGTTATAGACAGCTAGAAATGTAGATTAAGTATATGAAACTATTTGTGGGATTGACAAATCCAGTTTACTCCCTGGATTGTGATGCACTGCACAAAAAATGCACTGAAAACATCTCTTGCATTCAAAGGTTAAGATATCAGATACAAAACTATTCACAGTAAGCCAATGTTACGACTTTTCCATTTCTAGCTTTACTTTTCTGAAAAGTTTGTGCTGTAAGTCATACATTTTTTCTACTCATCAGTCAATTATCTGGTGGAACAAAAGGCTGTTTATTGTCCAAGGATATTTCTTTGTTAGATTTTTTTCTGTGATCTGTCTTCTCACACCTTTGGTATGTATTATAATCACTCTGTTGTTTCTTGGCAAGATCACAGAAGAACTGGAAGCTATAAGATGCTGGAAGATTTAATTCCCTTGCCTGGAAGTGAGGGGCTCAGTGGCTGACAGATCAATGTAGCTGCAAGTCAGCAAATTTATAGAAATTATTTATTATGCAGATTATTAATACTTACCGTTCTGTAGAGCAGCTAGTGTCAGGCTGAATTACAGGCTGGTACTCTTCTGTAGAGAAGGAAGTAAAAATCACATTATATGGCAATAAGAAGATTTCCTATTAGGAAACTTGTGTGTTATGGATTGTGGGTGACTTTTTAAAGCTGCAAATAGGATTGTTTCTACATCCCTTTAATACCATCCGATAATGACCTGAATTGTATTTCAGGAGGTAATTTTAATAATACTTTTATCTACAAATTTCTCTATAATATTAGCTAAAAACATTTCTGAACTTCAATGTAATCCAGGCCAATGAAAGATGCCTATTGCACAGATGTATAGGTAGGAGGTCAAACCCAGAGTTAAGGTAAGCAATCACTGTTAATGGAGTATAACTCCCATCATCCTAAATTGGCCAATGGCTGGCTGAAAATGATGGGTATTGTAGTCCAACAAAACTTAGCGATGCCTGAGCATGATAGAAGTTGTACTCCAACAATTGCGACAGGGCTAAAGGTTGCCTGCCCTTGCGAAAGATTCCTTTGCAGCTCTGCAGTAAGCATCTTTAATAAGAAGCCAGTATTAAATAGATTAATTGGCAATCCTATCTGTGAGGAATCACAAACTATAATTTACATGATGTCATGTGATGCACAGTACACTGGTGAATTTTGAAGTGACAACTGAAACAAAATTTTTACCTGCTGCAAACATCTGATGTCAAGACAAATTTTCTATGAAAACTATGTTGTATTGTAATATAATGTAAGTTTTTTGTTTTATATCTAATGTTTTGCAAAGTATTAAAGTAGTAAGTTGATATCAATCAAACCAGGGGTGGAACTTCTGCTGGTGCAGCCAGTGCAAGGTACAGGAGCCCAGAGCTGAAGGTGGTTTTGGTGTTCCACAAGGTGTAACTGCATTGGGGCTTGCAACCGGTGTCCACCCATGTGACTCTGGTATAATAGTTTATCCACCATTGCCAGCAAACACTTTATCTTGCAACTTGTCTACCTGTTGAAGTGGAGCCGTACAGTCTGTGAATGCTGTTTGGGCCCACTCCTCACATTCCCCAACAGGAGCACCTTGTTTGGGCAATGCCAGCAATGCACCTTGATGGACCAGAAGTGGGGCATGTTGAACTTCTGCCACAAAAGCATTCAAATCCTGCTTAAAATACAGTGGCAGCCTTGCTTTCCTCTCACAATGGATCAAACAGCTAAAGTGGGCTCCTTTCTGGACCCCTGCCAACTATAAAGTTACTGGAGCTTCTGAAAACAATCAAAGTGACTGTTTTTACACCAGGAACAGAGAATGTTTGAACCTGGCTGTCGACACTGTCAACTGAGTTTAACTCTTTACAAACAAGAGGGGTGTGCAAAGCATTGCTGAGCAATGTGCTGTATGCCCCCTATGTTCTTTAAAAGGTTAATTTTCCAGTGCCAGTTTGTTTCACATTGCCTCTGGAGTGCTCTGTGCACTGCTAGTGTAGCAAAGAAGCAGATACGTTTTTGTGGGGCCTGAGACTGTCTGCCTGAAAAGACAGATGAGCTGGCTGAGCTTTCTAGACCTACCCTATGTGTGCTTGCAGGCTGTTCCATATAATCTGGGTATACAGAGAGGATGGAAGGATGCCTCTCTCTTATACAGAACACATCTGACCTGATAAGGACCAATGTTTCTGCAGGGTTAGGTGAAAGCAAGATGGGATTGGGGGAAATAATCTATCCCATCTGACAATTGATCCGAGGTAAGTGTTGGCCACTGGGAAGGGACATTATGCATGTTAGAAGGTGATAGACATCCTATTAATTCCCAGTCTCCACTGCAAAGGAGGTATTTAAAGTGGCAGAGAAAATATCTAGGCCAGCAGGCTGCAGTGAATATGTCCTCATCACAGTTCAGATTGTGTAGTACCTAAAAATACCTTTTATGAGAGCACACTATCACAGTGCCTGTGATTCTCTGTCACTCTTACTTGTGGTTCACTCTGATTTTCTGAGCCAGTTTGGCCCGCCCCTGGTGACCTTCTTATGCCTGGCCCAGACATCTGTCAGATGCCCTTTCGTGGTGTTTCTGAGCCAGTAGTGCTGTTGCTGTGTTCCTGTGTTCTGGATTCTCGTGTACCGACTTGGCTTGTCCTGACTACGCTCCAGTGTTCCTGATCGTGTTTGACCCGGCTTGCCTGCAAACCACCTCTGTTTCCTGACCCGGCCTGGCTGACGTTCCTGTTCGTGTATGACCTGGCTTGTATGACTACCTCCTGCGTGCTCCGACCCGGCCCGGCTGACTTCCTGCTCCGAGATCGACTTCCAGCCTGTTCCAGTGACCTCTGTTCCCGTTGTCGCCGCCGCAACATTTTTCACCTGCTGTTGCCAGCTGCCGTGTGACCACTCTGCCTTGTGTTGCCTTTGATCAGTGCAGTGTACCGTTGTCTTGCAGAGCTGTGCGTTCCTCTGTGAGCCTCACTATACTTGCAGAGCCACGTTACCTTACAGAGCCTTGTGTGTAAACGTGCATATTAACCTTTGCAGTGCTGCTTTACTCTCGCTACCTCGATTCCCAGTATAGAGCCTGTCTCGCTGTGCTACGTCTGATGAGTTGGCCGCTTACCATCGGCGACTCTATCTATCCTACTGCAGAGTAGTCACTTTATGTTGGTCCGGTAGGGCGTCATTGGCTCTCACTTCTACGTTGTTTACTGGGCGATATCTACTGTGGCCTCTGGGCGAGTGTGGCAGCAAAGGGAAGGCTCAAGCTCTGGCAGGTTCCCGTTGTATACGCCCGTGGGGCTATTGGCTCTATCGCTACTATTGCTGGTATCCGGTTAACGCCTGTGGAGGCTATAGCCAGCTCTTGCATTGCAGGCCGGTTTCCGTTACGCCCGTGGGAGCTATCCACACTTGCACTCATAGAAGCAGTCCTCCTGTAGGTACGCCCGCGGGGGCTATTTGGATTTCTGTTCTGCTTAACTATTTGGTCACTTCGGCTAGGCATTTACGTTTCCAGAACACTGTGAACTGTCTCTATTAGCACCTCCTTTTAACACCTAGGGCGTGCCAAACCACCACATCTGAGACTGACTGATTTATGCTCTTAACCCTTTGGGTACTGTACACCATTCTCCGTGAAGAGATCTTGTATGTCAATTATACTGTGCATTGTCTCTCTGTACTATATCAGTCATCACTGTGTGTTTATTCCTGTCGCCTCTAGAGGGCGTTCGTTTGCATTATTGCTATTAAAATAAAATTGTGTTTTATTTTACCAACTGGTCTGAGTGTCCTAAAAACCGTTACAGTACGAAAGGGCCATGACCTCAGACAGTAAAGGTGAAAGTAATACACAAAACATCCACTGGAGAATGGATGTCCATGAGCAGCGCCTGGACCAATTGGCACTGGCTTTACAGACCTTACTCGAGTGCACGGTACATTTGGACAAGCCTAGTCCGAATCCGGTGGTCCCCCCAGTTCTGACACCGGAGAATCCGCTTGTAGTCCTTCCAACTAATACCAGAGGTTTAACGGCAGCTGCGCCGTTACCGTTAAGATATGATGGCGAGCCTTCCCTATGTAGGGGATTCATTAATCAATTGGAGATATTCTTGGAATTGGCCCCCCAGGCATTTCCTAATGACCGTAGTAAGGTTGGATTTATGATATCTCTGTTGACGGGCAAAGCATTGGCGTGGGCAAATCCCTTGTGGGAGAATGCCAGACCCTGCACTCTGAACTTTATGGAATTCGTGACAAAGTTCCGTCGAGTGTTTGAGGTTCCTGGCAGGGCTGCCTCTGCTGCCAAAAGGCTGATGGAGATTCAGCAGGGCGAACGCACATTGGGCGACTATGCTATCGAGTTTCGGTCCTTGGCAGCAGAGGTGGGCTGGAATAATGAGGCCTTAGTTGCCGCCTTTGCTCAGGGTCTCTCTGAACAGATTAAGGATGAGATAGCCGCTCGTGATGTACCCAGTGATCTGGATGAATATATTGACTATGTCATGCTAATTGATTCCCGCATCCGTGAGAGACGGTTGGCTAAAAGGGCAAAATCAAGAAGCTATGGCCAGGGCAGCCTCTTTAACCCACCCTCACCACCCGTTCCTCCTGAACGACCAGCCAAATCGGCTGAACCTATGCAGCTGGGGTTCACTAAGTTCACTAAGGAGGAGAGGTTGTATCTCAGGAGACAAGGCTTATGCTTATATTGTGGCAAACCAGGGCACCTATTACGCACTTGTCCAGTACGGCCGGGAAACGAACGCACCTAGGGTACCTTGGGGGACAGGCCCTAGGTGGTGTAGAACAGTCCCTAGATCCTAGCACTGTTAAAGCCACCATCCAGGTGGTATTCGCTTGGGCAGACATGGTAATTGAGGTCCTGGCATTGGTGGACTCCGGTGCAGCCGGGTACTTCATGGACCAATCCTTTGCCGACTTGCACAGCATTCCATTATGCAAGAAAGATTCTCCTGTGGCAATTGAGGCCATCGATGGCAGACCCTTGGAACCTGCTTTCATTACGATGGAGACAATTCCTATCACAATGACGGTGGGGGCTTTTCACAAAGAAGAAATACGGTTCCA
The DNA here is from genome assembly GCA_037306005.1 of Rhinophrynus dorsalis. Lineage (NCBI taxonomy): Eukaryota > Metazoa > Chordata > Amphibia > Anura > Rhinophrynidae > Rhinophrynus > Rhinophrynus dorsalis. The sequence goes on from CM074719.1 coordinate 513,898,683, forward strand.
AATTATTCGTTACCCTCACCATGCAGTCATTTTGGGGTTTCCGTGGTTACTAGTACATAATCCTCAATTTGACTGGCAGAAATGTGAGGTTAACTCCTGGTCTGAATACTGTACTAAGAATTGTCTTTCATTACCTGTCAAAATTATGTGTACCTCCCCTGCCGTGCCAACAGAATATGGGCAATTCAGTGACGTTTTTAACAAAGGAGAGGCCAGCGCATTGCCTGAGCATAGACCCTATGATTGCACCATTGATCTGCCTCCGGGTGCGGTACCCCCCAGGGGTCGCACTTACCCACTGTCATGTGAGGAGAACAGGGCAATGGAGGAGTACATTGAGGACGCTCTCAGGAGGGGAATCATTCGTAAATCTACTTCCCCGGCTGGTGCCGGATTCTTCTTTGTAAAGAAGAAAAGTGGCGAACTCAGGCCATGTATTGACTACCGAGGGCTGAATAAGCTAATGCCCAGGAACGCCTATCCTATCCCACTTATTACTGAATTGTTTGACAGATTAAAGGGCCCTTCGATCTTCACTAAACTTGACTTGCGAGCTGCCTATAATCTGGTCAGAATTAAGGAGGGTGATGAGTGGAAAACGGCGTTTAATACCAGAACAGGGCACTACGAATATCTGGTGATGCCATTCGGCTTATGCAACGCACCTGCGGTATTCCAGGAATTTATTAATGATATTTTATGGGACATGCTTCAGTCCTGTGTGGTGGTATATCTAGATGATATATTAATTCACTCTGCCAACCTCTCTCAACACATCAAAGATGTCTTGGAAGTCTTGCTCCGACTTCGTAAAAACAAGCTATTCTGTAAACTAGAAAAGTGCGAATTCCATACATCTCAAGTACCATTCCTGGGGTTCGTAATCTCCAAAGATGGCATTGCCATGGATCAGGAGAAGTTGGCAGCAGTCCTGCAATGGCCTCGTCCTAAGGGGTTAAAGGCTATTCAGCGTTTCTTGGGTTTTGCCAACTATTATAGAAAGTTCATCCAGAACTTTTCCACGATTGTAAAACCTTTGTCAGATTTGACACATAAGGGCGCTTCTCCTTCTCAGTGGTCTCAGGCAGCTGAAAACGCGTTTGTTACCTTGAAATCTGCCTTTGCGTCTGCTCCAGTGCTGTCCCACCCTAATCCCTCCCTGCCATTTACGTTGGAGGTTGACACCTCTGAGGTTGGGGTTGGGGCAGTACTCTCCCAACGCCCTGTGGGAGGTGGCACCTTGAGACCTTGCGGGTTTTTCTCAAAAAAATTGTCCAGTGCACAGAGCCACTACGAGATTGGCGACAGGGAGCTGTTGGCCATTATCCTGGCTCTGAAAGAATGGCGCCACTTGTCGGAAGGTACTCAGACTCCAGTATTAATCCTTACTGATCATAAGAATTTAACTTATCTCTCTGAAGCCAAAAGATTGTCCTCACGACAAACTAGGTGGGCTCTTGTTTTGTCTCGATTTAATTTCCTAGTGTCCTACCTTCCGGGCTCTAAGAATATTAGGGCAGATGCTTTGTCACATCAGTTCGCATCAGACACTGAGAGGGAGGAAGAACCAGTACCTATCATTCAGCCAGATCGTATTCTGGCTACTATTCGTACCACTATAACCTCGCCTCTGGGGGAGGAGATTTTGGCATCGCAATCTAGGGCACCTCCTGAGACCCCAGTGAGAAAGTGTTATGTGGATGAGCCATTCCGTACCTGTCTGTTGGAGACCTATCATGCTTCTAAAGCGGCTGGGCATATCGGTAGGGATCAACTTGTATGGTCCCTTTTGCAATTGTTTTGGTGGCCCACACTCAGAGGCGATTGTTTCGCTTTTACTGCAGCCTGTACCACCTGTGCCCGTACCAAGACCCCAAGACATCTCCCTGTGGGCTTACTTCAACCAGTGCCCAATGGAGAACGTCCTTGGTCTCACATATCTCTTGACTTCTTGGGAGATTTACCAGTCTCTAGGGGGTATACGTTTATTCTTATGGTGGTCGATAGGTTCTCTAAAAGGGCTCATTTTGTGCCTCTTAATGGCCTTCCATTGGCCATTGCCATTGCCAGGGAGGTGTTCTGCCTACACGGGGTGCCCAGAGTGATTGTCTCCTACCGTGGGAGTCAGTTCATATCCAGGTTTTGGAGGGCATTTTGTGGCCAGATGGGCATCCAATTGTCCTTCTCCTCCGCCTACCATCCCCAGACCAATGGGGCCGCTGAGCGTGCCAATCAGGGACTGGAGCAGTTCCTGCGTTGCTTTGTTACCGATCATCATGATAATTGGGCTGACTTGTTGCCATGGGCAGAGTTTGCCAGGAATTGTGCGGTTAATTCATCGTCCGGGAGTGCACCATTTCTCGTTAATTATGGGTTCCAGCCTTGTCTGCTCCCGGACTCATTTCAGGCACAACAGATTCCTGCACTGGATGAGCATTTGGCACAACTTCGTTCCACTTGGGCGCAGGTTCAGAGTTCCCTCAGTCAGTCATTTCAGCGTCATCAGCGGCACGCTAATCGCAGACGGCTCCCAGCGGTCTCATTTCAGGTAGGGGACAGGGTATGGCTCTCCTCCAGAAATCTTAATCTGCAGGTACCCTCAAATAAGCTGGCTCCCCGGTTCATTGGGCCTTTTAAGATCATCCGCAAGATTAACCCGGTTTCTTATGCACTGGAACTTCCACCCTCTATGCATATTCATAATGTGTTCCATGTGTCTCTTTTGAAACCCCTGGTGTGCAATCGTTATACTACTACGCCAGTGATTCCTGGGCCGGTGGACGTCCAGGGCCAGGAGGAGTATGAGGTCCAGAGTATTATTGACTCTAGGAGATTTAGAGGAAAGTTGCAATATTTGGTCCACTGGAAGGGCTATGGCCCTGAGGAACGTTCTTGGGTGAATATGAAGGACCTCCATGCGCCTAGACTTGTGCGCAACTTTCACTCTAAATATCCTCTGAAACCCAGACCTCCGGCAGGGAGAGGGGGTCTTTGAGAGGGGGTACTATCACAGTGCCTGTGATTCTCTGTCACTCTTACTTGTGGTTCGCTCTGATTTGCTGAGCCAGTTGGCCCGCCCCTGGTGACCTTCTTATGCCTGGCCCAGACATCTGTCAGATGCCCTTTCGTGGTGTTTCTGAGCCAGTAGTGCTGTTGCTGTGTTCCTGTGTTCCGGATTCTCGTGTACCGACTTGGCTTGTCCTGACTACGCTCCAGTGTTCCTGATCGTGTATGACCCGGCTTGCCTGCGAACCACCTCTGTTTCCTGACCCGGCCTGGCTGACGTTCCTGTTCGTGTATGACCCGGCTTGTATGACTACCTCCTGCGTGCTCCGACCCGGCCCGGCTGACTTCCTGCTCCGAGATCGACTTCCAGCCTGTTCCAGTGACCTCTGTTCCCGTTGTCGCCGCCGCAACATTTTTCACCTGCTGTTGCCAGCTGCCGTGTGACCACTCTGCCTTGTGTTGCCTTTGATCAGTGCAGTGTACCATTGTCTTGCAGAGCTGTGCGTTCCTCCGTGAGCCTCACTATACTTGCAGAGCTTCATTACCTTACAGAGCCTTGTGTGTAAACGTGCATATTAACCCTTGCAGTGCTGCTTTACTCTCAAAGTCAAATGTCTGAATGAACTGGAGTAACCTTTAATGAGCGTAACCCCAGGTGTATTGTGGGCTAGTTTGCCCGCTTTCTCAAGGGTATAATGGAAGCCCCCTACTGATTGCTTTTATACATACATTAATTGCATGATATACATACTATCTTACTTTACAAGAAATGCTCAGTGCAAATCAATTTAAAAATACATAAAATGTTTTAAAATTCTAATAATTATCAAGCAAGAGACACAAAGGCATATAAAGACAATAAAAAAGCTTCATTATTTTCATTTTAAACCCAAAAGGAGACTTAGCCCATGTCTACACACTTGTCAAAAGTTTTATACACAGTACTGTACAAAAGTTTTAGTCGGATGTGAACAAATAGTGTAAAGTAAGAATGCTTTCAAAAATAGACAAGTTAATAGTTTATTTTTATCAATTAACAAAATGAGTGAACAGAAGGAAAATTTAAATCAAATAAATTTTTGTGTGACCAGGCTTTGCCTTCAAAACAGCATCAATCCTTCTAGGTACACTTGCACTTATTTTTTTAAAGAACTCGGCAGGTAGGTTGCACCAAACATCTTGTAGAACTAACCACATTTCTTCTATGGATTTAGGCAACCTCAGTTGCTTCTTCCTCTCTATGTAATCCCAGACAAACTCCCTGATGTTGATATCAGGGCTATCAGGGGATATCAGTCTCAGGACTCCTTGTTCTTCTTTACACTGAAGAGATTTCTTAATGACGTTGGCTATATGTTTGGGGTCATTGTCATTCTACAGAATAAATTTGGGGCCAGTCCATGATGGTTCTGCATGATGGATAAGTATCTGCTTATACTATTCAACATTAATGATATCATTAATTCTGACCAAATCCCCAACTCCATTTGCGGAAATGCATCCCCAAAATTGCAAGGAACCTGCACCATGCTTCACTGTTGCATGCAGGCACTCATTCTTGTACTGCTCTCCAGCCCTTTGGTGAACAAACTGTCTTCTGCTACAGCCATATATTTAACATTTTGACTCATCAGTCCAGAACACCTGCTGCCATTTTTCTGCACCCCAGTTCCTGTGTTTTCATGCATAGTTGAGTTGCCCGGCCTTGTTTCCACGTTGGTGGTATGGCTTTTTAGCTGCAAGTCTTCAATGAAGACCACGTATGACCAAGCTTCTCTGAACAGTAGATGGGTGTACCAGGTTCTCACTGTTTTCTGACAATTCTAAGATGATGGCACTGCTGGACATCTTCCAGTTGCGAAGGGAAGTAAGCATGATGTGTCTTTCATCTGCTACACTAAGTTTCCATGGCCGACCACTGCGTCTATGGTCCACAACATTGCCCATTTCTTTGTGTTTCTTCAAAAGAGCTTGGACAGCATACCTGGAAACCCCTGTCTGCCTGGAAATGTGTGCCTGGGAGAGACCTTGCTGATGCATTATAATTACCTTGTGTCTTGTTGTTTGGTCAGTCTTGCCATGGTGTGTGCCTTTTGACCTTAAACTGTCTTCAGCAACCTCACCTTGTTAGCTGAGTTTGGCTGTTCCTCACCCAGTTTTATTCCTCCAACACAGCTCTTTCTGTTTTCAGTTAATGATTGTGTTTCAACTTACATATTCAATTGATGATCATTAGCACCTTTTTGGTATAATTGTTTAATCATACACCTGACTATATGTTTACAAAATCCCTGACTTTGTGCAAGTGTACCTAGAAGAATTGATACGGTTTTGTGGGAAAAGGGTGGTCACACAAAATATTGATTTGATTTATTATTTTCTTCTGTTCACTCACTGTGCATTTTGTTAATTGATAAAAATAAACTATTAACTTGTCTATTTTTGAAAGTATTCTTTATTAATTGTTCTGACTCCAATAAACTACACACCCATTTAAATAAAAGGGAATTTTCCTTTCCCCCTATACTGCAGAAGTTCTCTTCTAGAATGGCACCTATTTAGATTGTTGAATAAGGCCCCTTGTCTCAGTTTCCAGCCATCTCATCCTGTCCTGAAGAAAAAAGTGAGTAATGCAGGCATGTTTTGGGGCATGATTCACCCAGAACTTCTCATTTTGGAAACACAGAAGAGTCCAGCATCATTATATGATTCTCTCTTTACAGAAAGTAATAAAAGATCCAAAAGAAGATCATATGGGACCAGTTATGTGAAGTGGGTGGTCCTTGTTGACATCATTTTTCACATAAAGAAAACATAGCTTACTACGAATGTTGAAAAACAGAAACAAATTATTTATTTTGCCTTGGAGAAATAAATTATTTCAACACCTGCTGAGAATACACACAGGTGAAAAGCTTCAAGTACATATAACTGAAAATCTAATTTCATAATCTTATTTTGCCAAGTCAACATTCCTTTGGGCTTTCTGAAGTACTATGCAAACAGTTGACATACTTGCACACCATAAACAAGCCCTCTCACTGTCTACCAAGTTCTGAGAGTGTCTGACTTAAAAGATAAACACAATATGTAGCTGAACAAAAATGCACAGGACACAGCAAATTTGATGATGTTGTCTATAAAGTGAAGTGAAAAGCAGTAGACTTTTTAGCCAGGTCCTACCAGGTAGATGACCAGGCCCCCTATTTTTCTATTACATAAGACCAGCAGAACATTATCCATTAGATTACAACAGCAGCGCAATACATTATTATAGAATGATGTACCTTCATTTTACATATCAACCCTAATCCAAAGGGATTGCAGTATGGGATACCCTTCCCTTGTTACACCACCCATATCTAATGAGTATCACAGTCAATCATGGCTGCATGATTGCCTCAAAGCTTATCATCAATGGAAGCATGCTGTTGCTAACAGCTCATACCCCTCTTACTGCTGGAACCGATTTAAAGGGTTCTAGCAGTAAGAATATATATATATATATATATATATATATATATATATATTTTTTTTTTTTTTTTTTTTTTTTTAAATCTCTTTTTTAACAATAATGTGATGTCTGTTATGGAGCATTACAGTGATCATGCTTAAATAACAAGAGGATCACTTCACTGCCTTCAGAGTTCCCAACTATAAGATCTTTTAAACATGAATTTAAATTAATCACTGTTAATGGCCATCAACATGATCACAAAGTATGCAAACCCCGCATACATGAATACATCACTTGGCAGGTAGGGTCTCTCACACAGCTGCTGTTGCTTTATTCTGATCTACAATAAAGGAGAGGCAGACAGAAGTTATTACTATTTCTAGCTATTTAAAATGCTATACATTTTTAGCACCAGAGCATGCAGAACAGTAAGCATATGCTTTATGCAGTGAAGCACAATTATCACTTACATTATGAACAAAAAACTATGTGTTAAAGGAATAGTGAAACATTATTTTGATGTTATATATTCTGCAAGTACATAATCTGTACACATTACTTATGCTTTTTATTTTTTTCCTTTGCCTATTTTTTTACACTTATATCCTCGGCAGTGAGCTACAGAATTGGTTTGCTGAGAGCTTTCTGTCAAGGAACATGAAACCAGGTATAATGACACAATGCAAAAAAGATGCAGCATAACAACAGAGTACACAGAGCATTCAGTGCTGCAGAGGGACTATAACATTATATTACATCCAGTTTTTATAGTCTATCGACAAGAAAACTCTCTGGAAATTGAGATGCCAGTAACTTACCGTCAGGAACATATTTGTAAAAAGAATGGCAAAGAAAATAAGGAAAATATATATAGGAAACTTGATTGTACATATCATGTACATCCAGAATAAGTAATAGTAAAAGGTTTTTATTTCTTTAAAGTGTGAAATACGGTATTTGATGAACTACCTAGTAATTATATGAAATAACTGAAAGCAGCAGTTAAAGGGATAGTAATGTTTCACAAAACAAAAGCTCCAATTAATGTTCATAGTATTTGAGCCACAGAGAGTGTTATTTCAATACTGTCAGAGTTGTAGTTCAAGAGTAATTGAATGATAAAGTATCCCCCTCCCGCCCCTTTTACCTAGTGTAACACTGCTCTCCTCAGATGTGGAATCTGGTTGTAAGACCACACAGATAACAGCAGAGGAAAATCCTCTTGCTTTGAGAACAATGAAAGCCCTGCCCCCCTTGACAGGTTTTTCAGCTGTTTCCCTTATCTTAATTGAAGATTGTCCCTCTCTGCAGTCTACCTGGGCACCTCCCAGCTGCTCTGTCCTGAGCAGTGACATCAGTAAAAGGGGTGGGTGGATACTTTATCATTCAATTACTCTGAACTACAACTCTGACAGAATTGAAATAACACTCTCCAAGGCCCAAATACTATGATGATTAATTAGAGCTGCTTTTATTATGAAACATTACTATGCCTTTAAAGTGTAGAATTAGGTTCTATTCTACACTTTACCTCATTTAAAGTTTCGAATCAGGGACAATTCCAAATCTGAATAAGTTATTTCATAGGATAAGAAAGCAACTCAAGTTAAATTGTAGAAAACCATTTAATTTCCCTGCTAAGTTAAACAAGGGTGCTTGCAATTTTGAGAGAACATTTAGGACTCCATGCAAATGTTGGAGACGGTTGTTTTTTCTGCCTATGGCATTTTTTCAAGCACATTAAGCTAGTCAAATGCCTGTGCTGTGAAAAAATACTGGCAAAAAAAAAAGTCGTCAGGTGATAAAGTTAAGAGGTGTTTTCAGCCATAGCAAATAATGAAAACACCGCAATTATCAATTCAGATGTCTGTGTTAGCCATAAAGATCCGAAAAGGGACTCAATTTATTTCAGGAAATTTAAGACCCGGTTTTTTTGGGACTAGAGTCCCTTATTAGATCTTAATATAGCCTACGCAGAAACTGAAAGTAAAAAAACAAACAAACAAACAAAAAAAAAATAAGTTCACAGTGGATGTATTGTTATGGGGCCCTAAGCCCCATATCAATACATCCAAAGTATGGATAAGTTAAGACACAGTCAGTCCTCTATCTTTTAATGCAACTGAGTGCCCACCTCTCAACAGATTAGCTGAGAGGATTCTTTAGTGGGCAGAAGGAAGGCTTGCAGCTCTGACAGAATCTTACATATCAGGAAATCTCACGGGCTAAGCGGATTTCCTTAGCAGTAATAACTCTGGATCCACAGTATGGTCCTACCAGAGGTCTGTACAACATAGTATGAACTCTAGGTACTCCAACAATTGATCTGAGGGCAGCAGAAGAATACAAGAAATGTCTAGGGATCAGGTCAAGATAGAAAACCAACAACTCATTGGGACAGGATGTTTTACGGTTGGTACCTCATGCTGGAGTATCTATCTCCACTCCTTATACTCACAGAAGGGGTCCAGGAGATCAAACAGGACTAATCCAATGATACTCATAGCCCTAGATGGCACAAGGAAATGGTGGTTTGCAGATATGGAATATATGTCAGTTCAGCTTCATTGAACCTTCCAGATATGCTGAACCTATTAACAATAGGATACAGCCTTCTGGAGGCTGATAGCCTGGTGGTTGAACGGAACTCACTAAGATTCCAGGACTTATTTGAGCAAATTACTAACTTGATTCTGTTTGGAATCCAACAATCTTCCTTCAGAATCTTTTATCGAGTATGGTCTAATTTTTTTTTCACATGTTGCCTATTAAAGTTGCTGACTATACCTTTCAGTATGGGAGGAAGCATATTCTCGGTTTCCTTCAATATGGTTTTGGTAGTTTTAAACCAACTTTTCTCAAAATCCTTCCTGTTTTGTCTACAGTCCTGGCAATACCTTTTGTAGAACAGTAAGTTATCAGTCGATGTTCTTCAGCCATAATGAGAATTACACCTAATATATGGGACAGAATCCCTCCATGGGATTTATATCTAGTTTTGTTTTTTCATCCATACGACATACGTGCTTTAAGCTTCTAGAAGATATTTCTTTATGATCTTGCCCTTAAAGCAGTCCTAATCACAGCAGTCACATCAGAGAGAAGTGTTGTTGACTTGCAGAAATTTTTTTCTATTTTTTTCACATATCATGTTGAATCAAGTTACGATCATTCTGTGGCCTAGTCCTACTTTCTTACTGTGACGATATGGCCCTGGCGTCTCTGCTACAAAAGGGTATAGCAGTTCAGGCACTCTATCGTCCGTGGGTTTCTTCCGCTAACCTGCACAGCTAACCGCTATACTAAGCACTAAGACCCGGTACTTGGAGTCGTGTATCCACCGGCAATGCAGGATATACTGCACTGATCTATTCGGTTCTTATAGGATATTCTATCTAGTCCCCTGGCACTTCTCTATGAGTAACTGCTCAATAGTGGACCAGAGAAAGACAAGCACGCTCCGTCTTGTTAAATCATGAACTGCTTTTATTTTCAGACAACACAACATTTTCTACAGTTCAGAGAAAAAGGGGCAGTCTCCACATTGACATTAAAACAAAGGTTACAGAAGGGGGATGGGAAGTGGACACTTTTGGGCCTGGCAGCCACACTGTATACATTCCCAGTGCCTAGCTGTAACCATAAAACCTCCTGTAAGAATCTCAGACAAAGGGGGAGGGGAAGTGCACAATTCCAGCCTAGCAGCCCCCTACCAGAACCATAAAACACTCAAGCTGGTTGTAATCTGCAGCTCTGAGTGGGGGGAAGGTATTCTCTCTATACCATTCAGTATTAGTGTCCAAGTGATCCCAGCCAGGGTGAGGAGAGGCTCCGCCTCTTGCGGCATGTGACCTGTTACAGTCCAGTTCGTCACACTTCTCCCCCCCCAAAGAAAGTCCTGCTGTCAGACTGGGACCCTACTCTCCGGGTCACAGGCTGCGGGAGGACAGGGCTATCCTTCAATTCTCCTGGACAGTCCATCCGCGTTGCCATGTGACCTACCCTTTCTATACTGAATGGTAAAATTATACTGCTGAAGTGCCAAGCTCCACCTCAGCAGTCGCCCATTGTCTCCTGCCACCCGGTTTAGCCAGCAGAGGGGATTGTGGTCAGTTACCACAGTGAACTCTCGGCCATAGAGATAGGTTTGTAGTTTCTTGAGGGCCCAGACTACAGCAAGGCACTCTTTCTCTATGGCCGCGTAACTGACCTCGCGATCCAGTAGCTTCCGACTGAGAAAAGCCACTGGATGTTCATTCCCCTGTTCATTCACCTGACTTAGAACGGCCCCGATGCCATAAGTAGAGGCATCTGTTTGCACTATGAATCGTTTTGTGTAATCGGGGGCGACTAACACCGGGTGGGCGCTTAGGATGGCTTTTAACTGTTGGAAGGCGGACCCACACTCTGGAGTCCAAGTGACCAACCTGGGCTTTTTCTTTTTTGTCAAGTCTGTCAGGGGCTTGGCGATGGTGCTGTACTGGGGTATAAACTTTCTATAGTACCCCGCAGTACCCAGGAAGGCTAGGACTTGCTTCTTAGTCTGGGGAACGGGCCACTGACTAATCGCTTCCACTTTGGCAGGGTCTGGCCTCAATTGTCCTCCCCCTACCCAGTGGCCTAGATACTGGACCTCCCCCATAGCAAGGCTGCACTTATCTGGTTTGATGGTCAGTCCTGCTCTCCCTATCCTGTCAAGCACAACCGCCACTTGGAGTACATGATCTGTCCACGATGTGCTAAAAATAGCGATATCGTCCAGGTAAGCACACGCAAAGTCATGACAATCCCGGAGGAGCTGGTCAACCAACCTCTGGAAGGTGGCGGGTGCATTCTTCATTCCGAACGGCATTACCGAAAACTGGTAGAGGCCGAACGGAGTGATGAAGGCAGACTTCTCCTTCGCCTCCTCTTCCAGAGGAATTTGCCAGTAGCCCCTGGCCAGATCTAACGTCGTCAAGTACTTAGCCCCCGATAATCTGTCCAGTAACTCGTCAATACGGGGCATGGGGTAGGCATCTGTCACAGTCTTATCGTTCAGTCGCCTATAGTCCACGCAAAAGCGAGTGCTACCGTCTTTCTTGGGGACCAGCACTACAGGTGATGCCCAGGGGCTCTGAGAGGGCTCAATCACACCCAGGGACAACATCTCGTCTATCTCCTGGCGAATTGATCCCCTCACAGACTCGGGTACTCTATAAGCCCTTTGCCTCAGCGGCGCCTGCCCTGGGGTCAGCACTCGGTGCATGGAAAGCGATGTGCGCCCAGGCTTCTCCGAGAACAAGTGCCGCCTCAGCAGCAACTCCTGCCTGAGCTGCTGAGCCTGGTCCTCAGTCAAGTCCTCGCTAACAGTGACAGGGGGCACTTGGGGATCTATGTCGGTCTTTGGTAGAAAGTCGGGAACCATGTCCTCCTCTCCTGGGTAGTCCTCGGGCAGACAGATCGCTAGGACCTCAGCGTCTCGCTCTTGGTACCCCTTCAGCATATTAACATGGACCACGCGTTGGACGCGCTGTCCGTGGTCCATGGCTACAACATAATCAGTGTTGCCAAGCTTCCTTACAATCGTGTGCGGACCGTGCCAAGAAGTCTGCAACTTGTTTGCTGGGAAGGGTACCAGGATGAGGACCTTCTGCCCTGGTACAAACTCCCTAGTCCGAGCCCCCCGGTCATACCAAACCTTCTGTTTGGTCTGAGCGGCAGACAGGTTCTGCTGGACTAGCCCAGTGAGAGCTTCCAATCTTTCCCTCAATTCTAACACATAGGGGACTACGGGCACCTCCTCGTGGTCATAATCCCCTTCCCAGAATTCCCGCAGCAGGTCCAGGGGCCCCCGCACCCGCCGACCAAACAGGAGCTCAAATGGTGAGAACCCTGTGGACTCTTGCGGAACCTCACGGTACGCGAACAATAGCAAAGGGAGCAGCTTCTCCCAGTTTGGTTCGCGATCAGCGAAGCTCCGCAGCATGGTCTTTAAAGTACCATTAAAACGCTCGCAGAGTCCATTGGTCTGCGGGTGGTAAGGAGCAGACCTGATCTGCTTAACACCACAATGTTGCCAGAGCTGATGCACCAGCTCTGACATAAATTGAGTGCCCTGGTCGGATAGAATTTCGCTAGGGAACCCGACGCGGGTGAACACAGTCACCAAGGCGTCTGCCACTGCGGCCGCAGTAATCCGGGACAGAGCTACAGCCTCAGGGTATCTAGTGGCATAGTCCACGACTGTGAGGATGAATCTCTTGCCCGACTTACTCGGACAGGCCAAGGGCCCCACAATGTCTACTGCAACCCGTTGAAAGGGAACCCCCACTACGGGCATAGATTGGAGCGGTGCCCTCCCCTGTCCCTTCCCTTTGCCGATCCTCTGGCAAGCATCACAGGAGTTGCAGAACTGAGAAACTGCCTGTGAGACCCGTGGCCAGTAGAAAGCTTTAGTCAGCCTGGCCCTGGTCTTAGTGACTCCCAGGTGGCCTGCCAGGGGAACCTCATGGGCCAGGGTCATTATCTGGGTTCGGCAATATGAGGGGACAATGAGTTGGCGGGTCACCTTCCACTCCTGTCCCGTCTCCCGGACACTGGTCTCCCTGTACAGTAGTCCCCCTTCCCAGAAAATCCTCTCCCCCTGTGGCCCTACCTCCCCAGTCTCTGCTCTTTCCCTCATCCCAGCCAAGCTAGGGTCTACCAGGGTCTCCTGTCTCAGTTTAGTAGGGTCAGTCCAGGCGGTCTCGGTCAGGTCAGGGGGGTCTCGTCTTACCTGGTCCTCGGCCAGAGTGGGAGTGCCACCTTCGTGGGTGGAGGGCGGAAGGGTAGGGTTAACTCGTATAGAGTTGTTGTCCTGGATGGCGGCTGCCGGCACCTGTTGTGTACACCCAGGGCTGGTGCCGGGGCCGCCGTGTGAGGGCCCTGGTGGGACGACCGGGGTGGGGTGCTTCTTGGGTCTCCCCGGTCGTCGGCGATGGGGCCGAACAGAGCCCGCAGCTGGGAACGATCCATTTCCCGGGGGTAAACCCTTGTCTTGGGCAGCTTGTGCCCGGGTCACGACCTGGACAAAGTAGCTCTCCATGGGGCCCAGGTCGTTCCCCAACAATACATCCACAGGGAGGGAATTCAACACTCCTACCTCCCTGTATCCACTGCCTGCTCCCCAATCCAGCCAAACACGGGCCATAGGGATTGAAAGTCGCCCTCCTCCGGCGACAGAGATCACCTTTCGTTGGGGCAAAGGCGAGACACCTCGCAACAAATGAGGCTTAACGATTGTCAGGAATGCTCCGGTGTCCCGCAGCCCTTCCGTTGGGGTGCCATTGACCAGCACCTGCTGGCGGTGGCGGCGGCTTGGGTCATCTCTGGGCCACTGCACGGTTCTCACCGGCGTCACTCCCAGGTGCCAGGTAGGCCAGTCCAAACAGTCCTGGTACTGGTCTACCTCCGCTTCCCCTTCCTCCCCAACATTCTCCACCCCATACCACTCCCCAACAAGCTGGACAGGCCTGGCTGGGACAATAGGGGCCCGGGAGGGACAATTCTTCACAAAATGGCCCGGGCGCTGGCACCCGTGGCAAACAAGCTGGTGCCTCGCCCCGGGACTCCTTGTGGGCCCAGTGACCTCGTTGCTCCCCTTCTGGGACGCTGGCCATGGCATCGGTCGCCGACCGGGAACATTGCTAGGGTACGTTGGTCGTGAGGCAGAGTAGCTGGGGAACGAGGACTGGACTGGCTGCGGAATGTTCCTGGGGCCCGCCAGTCGGGTTGGAGCAGCGGAGTGTGGAGTTGGCGCCATCCGCGGCACAGGTATGATCAGTGGGACTGTAGGGGTCTTGGGTAGCGTATCGATGCGAGGACCCCATCCGCGGGTCTCGTGGAAGTGTTGCGCCAACTCCGCAGCTGCTGCGACTGTGGTGGGATGGCGATCTTGGGTCCACTGTCGCATCTCCAAGGGCAGGACGGCATACAATTGCTCCAACATCACTGCCTGCTTGCAGTCTTCCCGGGAGTGCACCTCACTCCCTGTCCACCATCCCTCCAGTGCATGTCCAATCTTCCAGACATACTCTGGGATGGTGCCTTCTGGGGTAGGTCGTAGCTCTCGGAACTTGAGACGATAGGACTCAGGGGTAACAGAGTACCTAGCCAGCACAGCTCGCTTCACGACCTGATAGTCCCCCCATTCCTCGCGGGGAATCGCTCGGCAAGCCTCAAGTGCACGTCCCGTCAACCTCCCATCCAGGAGGGGTACCCAGTCCTCGGGTGGTAGGCGATTTAAGGCACACTGCCGCTCAAAGTCCTGAAGGAATCCGTCAATGTCGCCTTTCTCGTCGTCAAACTTGGAGAAACTATGGACGGAGACCTTGAGGCGGGGATTCGCTGGTTGGATAGACGGGGAGGCCACTGCAGGGAAGGACTCTGCTTGTTGCTCTCGATCCTCTCTGGAAAGGGCAGCATCTGCTTTCTCGATCAGGTCCAGCTCGCTTGCTCGTCCGCCTGTTGCCTCTCTGTACTCTTGGACCTTGAGGGCCAGCCTGGCCGCTCGGGATAGAGGTGCAATGTCCTCCGGTTGCGTCTCGGCCATGGTTCGTTCCTCAGCAGCGCTCTGTGCTCTGGTGTGCATCACGGGGTCGTCTTAGGATCTGGGGGTCGCTGTAATGCAGGTTATCCCACCACGCTGCCACCAGTTTGTGACGATATGGCCCTGGCGTCTCTGCTACAAAAGGGTATAGCAGTTCAGGCACTCTATCGTCCGTGGGTTTCTTCCGCTAACCTGCACAGCTAACCGCTATACTAAGCACTAAGACCCGGTACTTGGAGTCGTGTATCCACCGGCAATGCAGGATATACTGCACTGATCTATTCGGTTCTTATAGGATATTCTATCTAGTCCCCTGGCACTTCTCTATGAGTAACTGCTCAATAGTGGACCAGAGAAAGACAAGCACGCTCCGTCTTGTTAAATCATGAACTGCTTTTATTTTCAGACAACACAACATTTTCTACAGTTCAGAGAAAAAGGGGCAGTCTCCACATTGACATTAAAACAAAGGTTACAGAAGGGGGATGGGAAGTGGACACTTTTGGGCCTGGCAGCCACACTGTATACATTCCCAGTGCCTAGCTGTAACCATAAAACCTCCTGTAAGAATCTCAGACAAAGGGGGAGGGGAAGTGCACAATTCCAGCCTAGCAGCCCCCTACCAGAACCATAAAACACTCAAGCTGGTTGTAATCTGCAGCTCTGAGTGGGGGGAAGGTATTCTCTCTATACCATTCAGTATTAGTGTCCAAGTGATCCCAGCCAGGGTGAGGAGAGGCTCCGCCTCTTGCGGCATGTGACCTGTTACAGTCCAGTTCGTCACACTTACCTAAAAGGATAACTCAACAGACAAAGGCGTTGCATCACCTGTATCTGGTTAATAGGCTTCAGATCTATTGAAATGCACATTTATTCGAAATCGGGTGATCTTTGGGTCACTTCTTCAAGAGAATTACTGCACAGCTGCGGCAACAATCTTCAGCTTGTCAGGTGCATCAGAGACTATTTCAAGTTCTCTTAATAATCAGCTACAAGGAATCCAATTTCGGGGATATGGCTAGCTCCACTTTTTGCCATTTCTCTTTCCTGGGCTTTAAATGCAGTTGCAATTATGAAGGAGATTTGCAAAAGCTGAGAGACCTGGTCTTCAGTGTCTATGTTTATTACATGCTATACTTGACCTTCAAGCATCTGTGGATGCAAATAAATTAGCAGGAAGGTGCTTCAAGCAGCCATTCCTGATTAGAGATTGGTGAGTAATTCCCTCCCTTTATTCTGGGTTACTGCTTTGGTATGTCCCACAATCTATTGCCGTGGATTGGACACAGAGGGAAAAGGTGAAATTTACTCACCAATATTTTGCTTTCCTCTGTGTCCTTCCATGGCACCCCTCCTTATGGTAGCTATACATATCGTTCCTTCCGTCTGTAATATCTGCTATATCTATGTTCTTGTTGATCCTTTATGAGCATTTGTGCTTCTGGTATCTAACCTGTTGTCTCTTTCAGCTTGGACAATTGTATGACTGAATTAGGGAGGTGGAACAGAGACTTTTATCATTTTGATTGGTCCTACCAGCTGGGAAGTGGAGTCAAAACCCACAGTCAATTGACAAAATGTCCCAGATCAAATAAATAGAATTTATCTATTTATCTGCTGTTTTCAGTGTTGGATGAAACAAAAGCTGTGAATACACTTACAGATTACATTCCCCACATATTAATCACATGCATAGAACAATATATGTTTATTGAAAAGCAAAGACTATGAAGTTATATCAATGTGTCATATAAACTATAATGTTTAAAAGTATCACGTTTGCGACACCATACCAGCACTGCAAGGGTTAACTAAAATGGTGGACCTCAATTCTTCTGCAAGGATTTTCACCACATGGGGGTTAACTATCCAGGCAGACAATTTATGGATGTCCCAATACAACTACACATGCAATGAGATTAGTACAGATAAATTAAGAATCTCTTAAACAAACCATGCACCAATTGAGAAACAAGGAAACAGCTTCCCAGATAGCAATAACAGAGGTTTAATGATGAAATCACCAGATCATAGTAGCAACAATGACCAACTCAAAATGACAGTATCATCTGCATGTATTGATAGCACATTCCACAGCATTTGCATGCAAATTTATACACACAATAAATGTGTGGCTCTTCAGATGTCAGCAATTACAGCATAAAATTAATTTGTGATGGGGACAGTATCTAGATATCTCTAGCAACCCCTATATGATCTAAAATTGCTATCACTCTTATCTCCCACAGTATCAATTTCTGTATCCATGAATTGGCAATGATTTATTCTATATAGTTTCAGATTGGCTAACACTACAACCTAAATGGATGCTAGGTGGTGGCCCCCATTAGACTGGCCAGATCTAGTGGGCAAAGTCACTTATCTGTCCCGGAATAGATTGGGTGATAATAATTCTAGAAGCCTTACAGAGTTTTACACAAGAAAGTATATAGTTACCAATTCCAGGTAAGATATAATATGTGGTGATGTAGGATTTCAGCTCACTGGTTCACGTTCAGGTAGGTCCAGAATCCCTCAAAAGCCAGGAAGACACTAGGAAAAACCCAGCCAAAAGCCCTTTTTCCCTCATCACCCTTGCTTTTATTACAAACAACTTGTTATCCAAAAGGTACTGCCCACCATTATTTGATAGGATAACCCTTATATGAATTATAATATAAGGTTGTACTAAGTTTCCAGAAAGCCTTTTGATTGGTCAACAAAACAATTAACCAAAGCTCACTAGAAACAAATGCTTACACCAGAAGATGGCACTAAAAGATTAAAATTGCATGAGTAAATAAAAAAGCACCTTCTCGAGTGATAGACAATAAGTCTTTGTTGCATACTGACATCATCTAATAAGAGATATCATTATGATCATGTTGTGAGAATAACAGTTCAATTTTCTGTATGGCCTTAAAGTTTTAGTTCTCAGCATTTTGTAAGACAAAAAAATGTTTCTTAAACACACAGACTTGAAATAATATAACACCAAGCAAAAATGGCTGCAGCAGACCATTAACTATTTGCTATCCATATTGATCAGATTCTCTCACAGCCCTGCATCACTTCCCCTACCACCTCAGCATCAGCAGGAGAATCTACTGCGGTCACACTAACCCACCAGCTGCTTCACTCTCTGAGTCTTCCTCACTACTGGTATCGGTGTGATACTAGCACTCAGACTGTAGCTGTTGGATCTTAGTAGTATTAGTGGTGGGACTGCTTGGGGATGGCAAATGTGACTTAGTGTCCCCTTCTATCACACTTGCCTTCATCTTCCCCCCCATTCCTGAGAATCCTGGCAGGTGCAGCATTGGCAGCAGGCACAGATAGCTGACCTGTTCTGCTCAGACTAGTAACCTCCTCTTCCACTGACCATGACACAAATTTCCCCAAGATCCCTGGGGGTGATGTAGGGGGACTGGTCATCATTGGGTCTGGGGAATCAGGGCATTCAGACCCCTTCATGTTGGTAGTGGTCACTTCTTTCTCCTCCTCCTCAGACTCACTGGACACATAACAGTCATTCCAGCTCCTTCCTTTATTTATATTCCAGGTGCTCATAGTGATAGCACACAGGATGACCCTCTCCTGCCTCAATTTTACACTATAAATCACATCATCTCTACCTCTAGTGAAAACACTAAGAACATTTAAGTAAAGGGGCAAAAAGTTTGTAGCCATTGAAAATATAGTAAACATTTTATGGCAATGGGCAAAAGGCAAAGATTTTTATCACTTTATTTAAAGATAATTTTCCAGGGAATAGTAGACAACCATGTGGTTTTCATGGATTTTTCAAGGGGACACAATGGTACCTTTCACCCACCTTTAGTGAGAAATCTGAAGTCCTCCAGATATTAAGGACTACAGTTCCTGTCATTTTCAATCAGACATTGGGAGGGTATTATAGAGAGGTGTTGACTTTTCAAAGAAGCGGTTCATATTGTGTGTTTTTAAAGAGAGAATTGTTCATATTGTATCCCCTTCACAGACATACACATATAAAAAAGGAGGCTCATCAGAAAACACATTTTTGAGCACATACTTTGGAATTTGCGAATCTTTTCCCTGTACAGTTTTATTGCAAAAAAGAGTACAAAATAGCACATCTGATGCCACAGATTCTCTTCTCCGAGCTGCTGCTCCATTAGAATAAAGTAATTATCTTTTCTTTGTTCATGAGTCACCAGCTGCTTCTCAGAGGTAATAGGATTTATGCAAATATGCTTGTTAAGGTAGCTGGGGAATCCAGCCAGTTACATATTCTAAGCAGGGGAGCTGCACACGTCTTGAGGAGGTCACAGAAAGACCTATAGGAGGTCTGGAGGAGAGAGCAAGACCCAGCCTGCCATCATATCACTGCATGGGATCAAATGTCTGAGTAGAAACATTACGTAACCCTTTGGGCACCACAGATGTCTCCAATAGGCTTTATGGATAAAGTGGACCAGTTCTGGAGTAAACCAATTCTGGAGTAAACCATAGCAAGAAAACTTAAAAATCTCCCGATTCTCATTGGTTTAAATGGTGTTTGTAATCCAGTGAATGCTAGAGAGATCTCTGGTGTAGTGCAAATCAAACTCTTTAAATCAGTGTGAACTTTAATTTGTCCCCTTTGGTTCAATCATCATTTCGCTTTCTTATTAGGATTCCAAGGATCGTATGCAGAAGGAAAGAGTGAAATAAGTCTGTGGCAAACCAAATGCACCACAGAATACAAATCACCAATGATTTAAATAGACCTTTAACCCTTTTAATGGAGAGGTATCAATGTATTGCTTCAGAAGTGTATACCCTTTGCATGCCAGGATTATACAAAGTATTGTGAAGCAATACCCCATGATAATTAAAGGGTTAAAAGCTCCATTTAAATCAATGAGCTTTTGTAAACCTCCCCCCATGTTGCAGTTCATTTGCTCCATATTCACGTATCTTTTTGCTTTTTAAATAAGGCTCTACAGGTCTTATGCAGAAAGAAAGTAAAGCAATTCTGGAGCAGACCAACTGCACCATAGGGGGGAATAAAATTCTAATTGATTTATAGTGAAACTAACACTTCATAATGGCTTCAATTGTTTTGAAAAGGCTTTCAAAATCACCTACTTTTATATTAGTCATTCTTCATTTAAAACTTTAGGTTGTTAGATATGTTAGGTTTTTATTTGTCGGGTTATACCTATTAGCCAGTACTTGGTAGGAAGTGGCAGCTGGGAGAGTGTGGAATGTTAGTATCTGATACTCCATGCTGCACCAACCAGTTAATATGTATAAACTGACAAATAATTCTAAATATCTCTTTGAATGCCAGAGGGGTATCCAACTCATGTATGGGATAAAATATTTCAGTAAAAACATGACTTAAACCCCTCAGGCACCAGTATACCTGGGCACTCTCCGAATTTGTCCTATGGACTCCGGTTGTCTGAGTTAATTACTGTGTCTCCTATGGCAGTGGGTGATTCTCTGGGCAAGTGTATTCCATAGCAACCATACACACTTCTCACCCATCAGACACATAATTAGTATACAAAATACAGACTTTTCCCAGATGATACAGAAGTGGCCTTAATAAAAGGGATTGAACTTATATAACTACCCACTAAAGGTTGACATTGACCTCTGTAAGCACATCATGCCCAGTTTGCGCTTGCAGTCTGTTTCTCCTGCATCCACCACTTCCAAAGCTTTTGCTGCTTCTACAGGATATCAATGATAAAAGTAATGTGACCATCAAGTTCAGTCCATGCCGTATCACCCATGTTGATCCAGAGGAAATAAAAATACAAAACAAAACATTGAAACTGTTTCCATTAATCCCCAAGTGATTAAAAACATTCCTTCCTAATGCAATATTTCTCTGGATCAACATCCTATCAGCTTTGAAACCAACTGTCATAATTCTCAATATTGTTCTGAGCTAGATATGTATCCATTACTTTTTGAAAGCAGTTACAGTATCTGCAAGCACAGCATGCCAAGGCAAATAATTCCATAACTTTACTGTCCTTAGTTTAAAAAAATCCTACCTTTGTTTTAGTTGAAAGCAAGTTTCCTCAATTCTTAATGGATGATATTTTGTTCTATGCTCAGCTCTTTGAGTAAATAGCTCCTTGTAGAATTCTTTGTAATTACCACGAATATATTTATAAATGGCAATCATATCAACCCTTAGACATATCTTTTCTAATGTAAACAAACCCAGTTTGGGTAGTCTCTCTTTTAACTCAGATCCTCCAATCCCTTTATCAGTTTTGTTGCATGTCTCTTCACTTTTTCCAGTTCAAAACTATACTCCGTGTTCTAGCTGAGGCCTTACCAAGGATTTATATAGAGGTAGAATTATATTCTCATTCCGTGCAACTATATCTATTTTTATGCAAGATAGTACCCTATTTGCTCTGCAGCAGCTGAGTGACACTGCACACTGCTGTGAAGTCTATTGTCTATCAGTATTCCTAAATTGTTCTCTAATGAGGATTGCTCATATAGTTTACCACTAATGAATATGTAACATTTTTGTTTCTATAGTCCAAATCCATAACCTTACAAATGTTTACATTAAACCTCATTTGCCACTTTCCTGCACATTCAATCAGTTTATACAAATCTTTAATCATCCTGCTCTATATGTATTTCTTTACCCACCTTGGTGTCCTCAGCAAAGATTGAGACATTTTCAATACTCACGTCTAAAAAATTAATAAACAAGTTAAAAAGCATTGGGCCCAGGACTGAACCCTGTGGCACTCAACTAACAACTTTAGACCAGCTTTAAAAGGTTCCATTTACACCAGCTCTCTGTCATCCATCATTTAACCAGTTCTCTATCCAAGCACAGATATCACCTTCCAAGCTAAAGCCTTTTAATTTATTCCGTAACCTGTTCTGAGTCAAAGAATCAAATGCTTTCATAAAAAGTGTACTACATCAACAGCAATTCCCTTGTCCAAATTACTACTTACCCTTTCTTAAAATATGAGTATTACATAGTCCTGAATAAAAAGCACCCAAAAAGGAGGCGCTTCTATCGTAATATTGTCAGTAATCAAATATCACCACTCCCTCCAGCAAGAGGATCTGTACTCATACTTTTACTTGCTCAATGAGACACATATGTGTACATTGAGATTCAGGCTGAAGGGAATTTTGTAAAACAGTATGCAGGATGTATCCACTCCAACTCCACAGGTAAAATGGGCCACTCCTTTTAATCAACCACTGTATAGTAGAGAAGAATAGAAAAGAAGAAAAAACAGATAAAGGGAGCCCCAATAGTGCCTGCTAACCTGATGGTTAAGGTTGAAATAATAAAAGAATAATAATCACAATGGAGTTGGCTAGTAAATGACATGTCAAAACCAGCTAGTACGCTCACAGGGAAAATCAACCTGTCCCTGTTCAGGTGTCTTTGATGGAATTCCTGTTGATGGACTTTTCACCAACCAGTAGACATTCAAACAAACAAGCTGATCAAACTCTGTCTTGATAAAATTTATTTTCAATAAAAAATATATATAAAAATAGCCAATAGAAAGACTCAGATAATGTTTCGTGGCTCAAGGGCCACTTTATCAACTGTATTGGCTACACAAACTCACACTGACATAGTCCTGAATAAGGATGGGTGAAAATGTATGCCTCAAACCAAAATCGGCAAATAATGACACTTACTGCTTGGCAAATAATTTCCTTTGAAAAGTGACGTTTTACTGCTTTTTCACCTGGAAAGTGACTGATTGACCATAGTCAGGTGTTGAGTGGACAATTAAGCTGAAACAGAGTGTATTTGTTAGGGTAAGGCTGTTTGTAATAGCAAAACAAAATGTTACCTCAGGAGTGAGAAATAGGGATGGTGAAAGTTTTCGCCTCAAACCAAAATTGGTGAATAATAGCATTTCCCTCTTGCCAAATAATTTCCTACGAAAAGCTCAATTTTTATACTTTTTTCGCCTAGCTTATTGCATTTAAATCAATGGAATGTACACAAAACACAAAGCAAATTTTATTTTACTTACCAAAGACATTGCATAAAAGGGGTATGAGAGTATCTATATTGGTGGAGTTTGGGGAAACAATCAGTTGAACAGGATATTTTTTGGGAGGTTGGTTGACTGGGACTGGGGGGACATTTAATAAAAAAATAAAATGTAAAAAAAATAAGACATGGTATAAAAGGGATCTGAAGATGGTGCCTGTATTGGTGGGTGGAGTCTGGGGAAAGAATCAGCTAAACAGGGATTTTTTTGGGGTAGGTTTGTTGACTGGTATTGGTGGGACAGTTAATGAAAAAAATAAAAATGTAAGCTGTGACTGGGGCAGGCTGATACTTGATGGGATAGAGTACAGGATAATGTACAGGATAATTTGTAGGACTTAGACTAGTTGTTCAAGGCCCAAGCCCTGAGGAAAAATCTATTTGTAGGGCTTAGACTTCTGTTTGGCCCAAGCCCTAAGGAAACACTGATTTGTAGGACTTAGACTTTTTAAGCCCAAGCCCTGGGTAAACATTGATTTGTAGGACTTTGGCTTGTTAGTGTCAAAAGCCATGAGGAATCACAGATATTTTTTTAGCAATTTGGATTGTTAGCGTCACAAGCCCTGAGGAATCACAGATAATTTTTTTATCAGTTCGGCTTGTTAGTGTCACAGGCCCTGATTAATCACAGATAATTTTTATCAATTTGGCTTGTTAGCATTACAAGTCCTGAGGAATAAAAGATATTTTTTATTAATTCAGCTTTTTACTGTCACAAGCTCTGAGGAATCAGCGATTTGTATGATTTAGACTTGTTAGAAATGTATTTATTTATTTTTTTTTGTTGCCCTCTGATATATATACCCTACTGGCCTAGTGCCAGAAGATTATGATATAGGGTGTTCAGTGGCAAATGCCCTGGTGTCATTGCGGCATTTGCAGCTGCAGTTCTTGCTGCTGCTGTTGAGTTGTTTAAGCAACATCATGATTAGGCAGCTCAAAGGGAATGGGATCAACAACAGCAGTGATATGGGTGATAGATTATCTTGGTTCCAAATGCCGCTATTAGCTCCAGTGATGTGCCTGAAGCAGTATCAGAACCACAACTAGCCCCCACCACTTCAGGCATATGTGGAGAAACAAAGTTGGCCAATAATGCTTTTCCACCTGCCGCTCCTCCAGAATCCTTTCCCCTTTTCATAGACTTTTAACAATTTGTGCACAGTGCTGTCACTGATGACTGCACTGTGCCTGCCCCAAGAGAAAGATAGTCCCACACCCAAGAAATCGGGGGGGAGTGGAAAGGTGGAGAAGAATGGCCTCTTTCTTCTTCTCCTTCACACTCCCCTTCATTGGCTGGGGTAGAGGATGATGATGTTGCTACTGCCTAAGAATCAGCACTACAACTAGAACCAGGAGTATTGCTGCTGGCAAGTGGAACTTGTCCTTGTCCCTTATCACTGGACTCCATTCCCACTGTGCCCACTGTGGTTTGTGGCATACTAGACTGCTCCTCATCTATCCTGCTGCCCTTGCAACACACCAACAGTAGGAATTACAGCAGCAGCAAACTCCACAAATTCGCCAATAACAATCAGTGAGATTGGCGAATTTGTGGAGTTTTGTTATGGTTCAGTACACTCAGACACGGTAGATGTTGGTAAAAACACACTTTTATTAAGACACAAGGATGAAGTAGCCCTCACGGGTCCAGTAACAACAGTAGAAACTGACATAGGACAGGTTACAAGCAATTTAACCCACACGGGTCCAGTATGTAATATACACACAATACTGACACAGGTCAGGTTAATGAATTTGATACAGTGTATGAGTGTCCAGAGTAACCAGTGAAACCACTGGTAGTATGCATAACGAAGGCCCAATGTCGCCTATAGGCAAGGCGAGGCAACAATGACAGGACTGCAACCACAGGCACTGGATGCCTGTAAGCGGAAGCAATGGTGGATGCCCACCAACGATACACAGGCTGGTCAGAGCTCATGCCTAAACGGAGGCCCTACCGGAGCAGCCCAACACCGTGTGCACGTACTACCTTAATGGGTTAATGTGCGATAGTATAAATGGAAGGCAACCGGAAACGCACAGCGGAACCAAATGGAGACTAATCACACACTGAAACGGAGCCCAACAAAACCCAGAGTGGTAGTAGTAAAACAAGGCCCTTCCCCCGAAGGGGTTAATGGCGCTATGGTCTGGATAACGGCAACCACAGGAGGCACTCAACTGAACCACAAAGACCAAGCGAGTGCAACACGGTGTGGAGGCACAATGAGGCTCTTGACCACTGGCAGAGTATACTGGCAACCGGAATAATGGAATACAAGGAGCCCAGTAAGCTGTAACTGTGCCAGATAGGCAGCAGCAGGAACAGTTCGGAGGAGTCCAACCGGGCACAGCAGAAGCAGGAACCATCTCCAAGTCGAGTCGGTACACAGTGCAGGAACGTCAGCCAAGCCGGGTTGGTACACGGAGCAGGATCCTCAGATGCGCCGGGTCGGTACACAGACTGGGTCGTCAATCTCGCCGGGTTGGTACACGGAGCAGGAACGTCAGCCAGGTTGGGTCAGAACATGAAGCAGGAACGTCAGCCAATCCGAATCGGTACACGGTATCAGGAAAAAGACAAATTGCATGGTCAGGCAGTCCGGGGTCATACACTGGATCAGAATAACAACAACTATCGCCAGGCATCAGGTACACCACAAAAGGGCAACAGCAGAGTGACAGCCCAGGGTATAAAAAAGCTGTCACTAGGAGGAGCAGTACAGAGCAGCCAATAGGAGAGCAGTATCAGCGAGATGGACAGAATGTCGCCCAGATCACGGGCGCCGTGATAAGTTTGCTCCTGCTGTATTCCTACTGTTGCTGTGTTGCAAGAGCAGCAGGATAATGAGGAGCAGACTAGTATGCCACAAACCACAGTGGGCACAATGGCACTGGTCATGGTGATGGCCATCCCAATATCTGTCTCCCATTCCTTCTCGGTTTGGGCTAAATAGGCCATTAATGTGTCTTCCACCTCAGCTTCTGCACTATCATCATCAACACCACCACCAACAATCCCTCTTTGCTGCTGCTGCTCTATTACAGACATCTCACTGCATAACAATCCTTCTAGCTCCTCCTTTTATTAATATTCCAGGTGCTCATAGTGATAGCTTTCACTAAGACCCTCTGCTACCTTAATTTTTCATGGTTTGCACAGCACAACATCCTAGTACCCTCTCTCTTTGTCTGTATCTGCTTGTATTGTGTTTCACTTCCTGGAAACATCACGTTTTTATATCAAGAATGAAAAAACATGTAAGTAAAGGGGCAAAAAGCTTGTAGCCATTGAAAAAAATAGCAAAAAATGTTGGCAATGGACGAAAAATGGCAGATATTTTAATCACATTATTTAAAGCTGATTTTACTGTGAAAAAAGTAAACAATCACAGTTTTGTGGATTTTTCGACGGGACCTTTTGCCCACCCCTAGTCCTGAATATTGTCAGTTATTAACCCTTCTAATATGATACACACTACAAAAATCAAGCTCACAGGTCTATAATTTCCTGGTTTAAAACTTGCCCCCTTTTTGAATATTCAAACAAAATGAACTTTCCTTTAAATACAGGTCACTATACCTGATGAATCAATAAATATTAAGTATAATGATCTTGCTATTACTAAACATAGCAAAAATGAGCAAGAACACTTTTTATAAATCTTCCCCTAATGGACTGGGCGGTCTTGGTGTTTGTAACAACTTTGGTAAATGTGGTAGAAATGCCGGAAATAAGAAAAGGTCAGACATGACATTAAAATTTTGGCAAAACTCTGTTGCTAAACTGTTGCAAATAGTGACAGATTTCTATCTATTCACTGCACCAATTTTTACAAACTTCCTAATGCCACTTTTCAATAAAATGTCCTACACACAGTTAGGGCCTCTTAAAATGACGTTACTAATTTTATAACTATCACACATGTTTTTAACACTTCTTTTCACTTAATGCCAGTTTTATAAGTCTTCTCCTAAGTTCCTTAAGTACCCTTGGGTGTATGGCACCAGGTCCAGGTGCTTTGTTCACCATAAACTTTCCCAGTCTCTTTGGGACTTTGCTATGTATATGATGAAGGAAATTTTGCCCATAGCCTGTCATTTTTATTTCCTTTGTATATACTGAAGAAAGGAATGTCAGCCATAGCCTTTTCCTCACAAATCTATGCACCCATCTCAGCCTTACGAGGACCAATATCTACCTTAATATTTTTGTTATTTATATACTTGCAGAATTGTTTAGGATTTTTTTTTGCAATACTTTTCTCATTTTCCATTTTAGCTAGCCTAGTCACTTGTTTGTCAATTTTACATAATTGACGAGGCTGAAAAAAGACATGTATCCATCAAGTCCAGCCCATGCCAAAACACCCCTGTTGATCTAGAGGAAGGCAAAAAAGCAAACACACAAACAAACCCTGAGGCCATTTCCAATTTAGCCCCAAGTGGGTAAAAAAAACTCCTTCCTGACTCCAAATGGCAGTCAAATAGTTCCCTGGATCATCAACCTATCTACATTGAAGCCACCTGTCATAATTTTCAACTGTGCTAGATCGGCATCCATTTTTCTTTAAAGCAGTTACATTATATGAAAGTACAACATCCAGAGGCAAGGAATTTCATAGCCCGTACTGTAAAAAAAAACCTGGCTTTGTTTTAGTTGAAAGCCACTTTCCTCTAGCCTTAATGGAAGATCTCTCGTTCTTAGCTCAGCTCTTTTCATAAATAATTCATTGGATAGTTCTTTGTATTGACCTTGAATGTATTTGTAAATGGTAATCATATCACCCCTTAGACATCTCTTCTCTAATGTAAACAAACCCACTTTGGCTAGTCTCTCTTTATAACTCTGATCCTCCAATCCCTTTATCATTTTTGTTCCACATCTCTGCACTTTTTCCAGTTCAACAATGTCTTTTTTAAGAACTGGTGCCCAAAATTGTACTCCGTATTCTAGATGAGGTCTAACCAAGGATTTATATAGAGGTAGGATAATATTACCATCCCTTGCATCTATATCTCTTTTTATTCAGGCTATTACCATATTTGCTCTTGCAGCAGCTGAGTGACTCTGCACACTGCTGTGAAGTCTATTGTCTATCAGTACTCCTAAATATTTCTCTAATGAGGATTCACCAAGTTGTTTTCCATTTATAGTATATGTAGCATGTTTGATTCTACAGCCCAAATGCATAATGTTACATTTATCTACATTAAATGTCATCTGCCACTTTTCTGCTCATTCACTCAGTTTATCTAAATCCTTCTGCAGAGAAAAAGCATCCAGCCCTGTACGTATTCCTTGCACAACTTAGTGTCATCAGCAAAGATTGAGACGTTACTTCCCACTTCTAGATCATTAATAAACAAATTAAAAAGCATTGGGTCCAGGACTGAACCCTGTGGCACCCAACTTATAACTTTAGACCAAGTTGAAATAGTTCCATTTATAACAACTCTCTGCCAACTATCATTTAACCAGTTCTTAATCCATAAACAGATAACACCGCCCAAACTGAAGCCTTTTAATTTATGCAGGAACTGTTGTGAGGCACTGTATCAAATTATCACGGTGCCCGTGATTGCTGCCTTTTAGTGTCAGTTACCTGTAGGGGGCTCCCCATTGGCTGTCTGCCTTCAGCCCGCCCTGCATTGCCTATTTAGACTGAGCCTGGGCACCCTTTGGTTGCCCTTTCGTGTTGTCTCTATGCTGCTCGCATTTTTCATCCTGTTTCTGAGCTTATTGGGCCTTTGCTGAGTTCCTGCTATCCTGAGATCGTCTAGTTCCTGAGTCTCCTGTTCAGCGGCTCCTGTTTCCGTTCCTGATCCGGTTGGAGCCTTCCTGTGTCGCTGCTTCCTGCTGCCAGTCCCCGCTGCCGTTCTTGATCCGGTTGACCTGCGTGTTTGCTGGTTCCTGTGTTGCTGCAGCGCTCATTTTCCAGTTCACCTGTATCAACGATTGCTCCCTGGTCGCCTAGGCGACATTTCCAACCTTTCTGGTTTTTCCAGTACGCGGGCACTGGTTTGCTCGACAGCCTCACGGCTATTGTTGCCTCGTTATACACTTGGCTTCCCAGTACACGGGTACTGGTTCGCTCCACTGTCTCACGGTTATTGTTGCCTCGATATACAATTGGCTTCCCAGCACGCGGGTACTGGTTCGCTCCACAGCCTCACGGCTATTGTTGCCTCAATATACAATTGGGTTCCCAGTACGCGGGTACTGGCTCGCTCCACAGCCTCACGGCTATTGTTGCCTCGATATACAATTGGGTTCCCAGTACGCGGGTACTGGTTTGCTCCACAGCCTCATGACTATTGTTGCCTCGATATACAATTGGCTTCCCAGTACTCGGTACTGGTTCGCTCCACTGCCTCACGGCTATTGTTGCCTCAATATACAATTGGGTTCCCAGTACGCGGTACTGGTTTGCTCCACAACCTCACGGCTATTGTTGCCTCGATATACAATTGGGTTTCCAGTACGCGGGTACTGGTTTGCTCCACAACCTCACGGCTACTGTTGCCTCAATACTGAATTGGATACCCAGTACGCGGGTACTGGTTCGCTCCATTGCCACCCGGCTGATACTGCACTGTAGTCTATGTTCCCCAGTACATGTGTATTGGTTTGCTCCATGCTGGTTTGTGCTGTCAAGTCCTAGGCAGCTACGTTGACGCCCCAGTACGTGGGTACTGGTGGCTCCCTGTTATTCCTTGGCTTGCCACTTATGCTTATTTAGCCTCTGCATGTCATCCATGTGACTGTTCTTGTCATCTGACGGTCACTGAGGCCTCAGTGGTTGCCAACCTTTCAGTTAAGGCTACCTTGCCCGGTATATTGGTA
This sequence comes from Rhinophrynus dorsalis, assembly GCA_037306005.1. Taxonomy (NCBI): domain Eukaryota; kingdom Metazoa; phylum Chordata; class Amphibia; order Anura; family Rhinophrynidae; genus Rhinophrynus; species Rhinophrynus dorsalis. Next base: position 513,928,612 of record CM074719.1, read on the forward strand.
AGGCCGGTAGAACCCTTCCTTCATTAACATCTTGGGTTGCCTTACCCGGTATTGGCAGGGCCGGTAGAGCCTGTATACTCCTTGTATTCCGTTAGGCTGCCTTGCCCGGTATATTGGCAGGGCCGGTAGAGCCTGTATATTTCTTGTGTTCCGCTAGGCTGCCTTGCCCAGTATATTGGCAAGGCCGGCAGAGCCAACCATCCTGAATGTACCAGTCCTGGCTGCCTTGCCCGGTATATTGGCAGGGCCGGTAGAGCCACCTATTCCTCGTTTGCCTGTCCAGGCTGCCTTGCCCGGTATATTGGCAAGGCTGGTAGAGCCTAATTCGTTATTATTACTGCTTTTCCTGTCATTTCTAAGTATATGTATGTACGTGTATGAGATCCTATGGGGTTTTCTCAAACTTTTCATTAAAGTTGTGTTTTTACCTAACTTTGCGTCTGAGAGTCTTAACAAACCATGACAGTACGAAAGGGCCATGACCTCAGACAATAAGAGTGATGGTAACACGCAAAATATCCATTGGAGGAAGGATGTCCATGAGCAATTCCTGGATCAGCTAGCGGTAGCGATCCAAACTATTCTTGAACGCACTGTACTCTCTGACAAATCTGTTTCTAGTCCAGTGGTCTCTCCAGGCCAGACACCGGAGAACGACACTATGCCCTCAGGGGCTGCAGTCAAGGGGTTAACTGCCTCCGCACCCTTGCCACTCAGATATGATGGTGATCCTAATCTGTGCAGAGGGTTTATCAACCAACTTGAAATATTTATCATGGGACAATCCGTTATGGGAAAATGCAAAACCCTGCCAAAGAGTTTCAGAGAATTTGTGCAATAATTTTGGAGAGTGTTCGAGCCTACTGGTAGAACTACCTCTGCTGCTAAACGCCTTATGGAGATACAGCAGGGCAGGCGTACGGTGGGCGATTATGCCATTGAATTTCGCACCTTGGCAGCAGAGGTAGGGTGGAACAACGAGGCATTGTTGGCAGCCTTTTCTCAGGGCCTGAGTGATCAGATTAAAGATGAGATTGCGGCAAAAGAATTGCCTACTGATCTAGATGATTATATTGAGTATGTTATACTAATTGACACCAGGATCCGTGAGAGATTAATGGCCAAAGACCGCAGGCTACGGTCAAAGAATTATGGATCTAGCAGTACATTTTGCCCACCCATCCCTCCCTTGGCATTTAAGCCTAAAGAACAGTTACGAGAACCAAGTGAACCTATGCAATTAGGCTTCACTAGGCTAACCAAGAAAGAGAGAATATACCGTAGGAAGCAAGAGCTGTGTTTATATTGTGCCAAGAATGGGCACCTGCTAAGATCTTGTCCTGTAAGTCCGGGAAACTAACACACCTAGGGTACCTTGGGGGACAGGCCCTAGGTGGTGTTCAATCGTCCCCAGGTTTGGGCACACTGAAATCTACCATACAGGTGGTACTTTCTTGGGCAAAACGCTCAGTGGAGGTTTTGGCCCTGGTGGATTCTGGAGCAGGGGGGTATTTTATGGATAATACCTTTGCTGAATTGCATGGGGTTACACCGATTGAAAGAGAGACCCCTCTCGCTATTGAAGCTATTGACGGCAGACCCTTATAACCTGTACATGTTACCTTTGAAAGAATGCCATTATCTATGACTATTGGGGCACTTCACAAGGAGGAACAGCAGTTCCAACTTATCAGTTCTCCTCACCATGCAGTAATATTGGGATTTCCTTGGTTAGAGTTGCATAACCCACAGTTCGATTGGCAAAAGTGCGAAATCTCTGCTTGGTCTCAGTCTTGTATGGAGAATTGCGTAACCCACCCGATTAAGATCTTGTGCACCACTCCTTCACTGCCAGACGAGTAACAGCAGTTTGGCGATGTATTCAGTAAGAGAGAAGCTGGCACCCTACCCCAGCACAGATCTTATGACTGTAGTATTGAGTTGCCTCCTGGAGTGGTGCCCCCTAGGGGACACACGTACCCATTGTCTTGTGATGAGAACCAAGCTATGGAGGAATATATTTCTGATGCCCTTAAGAGAGGGATCAAAAGGAAATCTACCTCTCCGGCCGGGGCCGGATTCTTTTTTGTAAAAAAGAAAAATGGCGAGCTGAGACCATGCATTGATTACCGTGGCTTAAACAAGCTAATGGCAAAAAACGCTTATCAGATACCACTCATCACCAAGCTATTTGACAGGCTCAAAGATTCCTCTATCATCACTAAGTTGGACCTGCGTGCTGCATATAATTTGATTCGGATCAGAGCTGATGATGAGTGGAAAACTGCCTTTAATACTAGATCTGGGCACTATGAATATCTAGTCATGCCATTTGGTCTTTGTAACGCACCTGCAGTATTTCAAGAATTGATCAATGACATCCTCAGGGATATGCTGCAGTCGTGTGTCATTGTCTACCTTGACGATATACTTATCCATTCCAGTAATATGTCACAACACATTAAAGATGTGTCTGAGGTGTTGCTTCATCTTCGTAAAAATAAATTATACTGCAAATGTGAGTTTCACAGAACTAGAGTGCCATTCTTGGGGTTCGTAATTGGCAAAGTGGGCATTGCCATGGACAAAGAGAAACTAGCGGCAGTCTTGCAATGGCCACGGCCTAAGAGTCTTAAAGCCATCCAACGATTTTTGGGCTTCGCTAATTATTATAGGAAGTTTATTAAGAACTTCTCTTCTATTGTTAAACCATTGTCTGACCTCACGCACAAGGGTGCTAATCTGTCTCAATGGTCAGTGGCTGCGGAAGAGGCTTTTGAGAATTTGAAATCGGCTTTCGCTAATGCTCCTGTGTTATCCCACCCCAACCCATCGCTCCCGTTTACATTGGAGGTTAATGCCTCATGTATTGGGGTTGGGGCAGTGCTTTTTCAACGACCTATTAAAGGAGGAATTCTCAGACCTTGTGGGTTTTTCTCAAAAAAATTGACCGGGGCTCAAAGCCACTACGAGATAGGGGACCGAGAATTACTGGCCATTATCCTCGCTCTTAAGGAATGGCGCCACCTACTCGAAGGCACAAAAAACCCTCTCAATTTTGACCAATCACAAAAATCTGACTTATCTCTCTGAGGCTAAAAGATTGTCCTCATGCCAGGCCAGGTGGGCACTGTTCTTGTATCGATTCAATTTTATTGTATCATATTTGCCGGGGTCTAAGAATGTCAGGGCTGATGCACTGTCAAGACAATTTGAGGCTGAGTTTGACAGAGATGAGGCACCAGCACCTATTATTCAACCTGATCGAATATTGGCTACTATACGTACTAGTATCACTTCACCACTAGGGGAAGAGATTTTGGCCTCCCAGGCCTCTGCTCCCCCTGAAACCCCGGTTGGCTTCTTGTCACAGTACCTTGTTTCCAGCGCCGCAACTTCAGCAACGCTCGGCGTCTTTCCATGCATCATCTGCAGGCAAGAGGCTTCAAGCATGCTGCAGGCCTCTGTTTTATGTGTGTTTGTTTCCTGTAGTGTCCTCCTACCTACTTCCTCCCTCAAGCTGCTCCTTATACCTACTTCCTGCGGAGGGGTTTAAAGGGCAGACTGAGTCCTGACTCAGTCACCCTTACGTTGTTGTTCTGAGCAGTTCATTTTCTGGTATTCCTGATTCCTGTGTATGATCCGGCTTGTCTGTCCATTAATTCTGGTGTTGACCTGTGGCTCTGTCTGACTATTCTCCTTGGCGTTCCGATTTGGCTCAGATATCTTTTCTGGTGCAAACCTGTGGCTCTGGTTGACTACCCGCTCCGTGTATGACCTAGGCTTGTCTGACTACCCACTCTGGTGTTGACCTGGGGCTCTATCCACTGTGCATCCAGCATTCCTTTGCTTCAGTGGATATCCTTTCTGGTGAAAACCTGTGGCTCTGGCTGACTACCCACTCTGTGTATGACTTTGGCTTGTCTGACTATCCTATCTGGTGCTTACTAGAAGGCTCTGTCTGTTCGCTCAGTTTGTTGGTTCCATTATTCAGACATCCTTCCTAGTACTGACCTGGGGCTCTAGCAGACTCCTAGCTACTAACTGCAGGCTGAGTCAGTATCTCTTGGGCGTTACCATGAGACTCCAGTGGGCTGAGGCCGAGTCTCGGACAGTGTGGTGCAGAAACTGGGAGACTGCTATTTCTGATACAGTGCTCGCCGTTTCAATCACCCACTGTGTGTTTATATATATATATTGCATTACTGTCATTATTCTCATAATAAAGGTTCTAGTAACTATAACGTCTGACTCAGGGTTTTGCTTGCCAGACATAACATTTGTCTACTAGTTAGGACATGAAATTGTTATTAACAATACTTACAAAATTATGTTCCTTTGTTATGTTGGAAGTCATATATCTCCAGTGAATTTAAGGGTACTTGAAATCTTCCATTATGATTACATCTGAATGACTTTGAATCCTTGTCCACTTTCAGTAACATTTGAGCTTCTTCAAGTTCCCCAGTATTGGGTGGCTTGTAGCAAATTCTCATTAACATCTTTTTATCATATATATACCACATGTATTTTCCAAACCACCGGACCTCTACATTGTCACTGGACCCTTCATTAATATCTTCCCTTATACAAGATTTTAAGGCATGTTTTACATACTCCTCCCCTTTTATTGACCCTATCCATCCTAAAAAAGTGAATCATAACCTAAACTGATTAATCAGGCTTCAGTCACACCAATTAGATCATACAATTTTATGTTACTGTCAGTCTGAAAAATTGCATTATTTGAAATTTTTATTTGCTTTTTCTCAATCTATAATATAGGCACCTCCCTACTGGATGATCTCTAATCCCATTTATTCATTTACCCTGCCTTCCACATCATGTGTTGTATCACCCTCCTTTCCTAGTTTAAAGTCTTATCCAACCCACTAACCATCCGAACCCCTAACACCATAGCTCCCTTGTTTCTGTGCTTTGCTGTCACAGTGGGACTGACATACTAAGAAAATAGTGGCATTCTGGGTCAAACCAAGTGCACCACTGGGGATAAATAAAAATTACCATTGATTTCATGGGGCTTTTAACCTCTTAAATGCTAGAGGTTTTAAACACATTACAAAACATGTAATTGGTTAAAAGCCCCAATGATTGCAATGGCAATTTAGAAAATGTTTATTTATTTCCTATAGTGCACTTAATTTGCACCAGAACTGCACCATCAACCTCAGTGTGTGGGTTAAACCTGGAAAACTCTGATTTATCTCTTACGACAGATGCATGCTAAATGACATCCTTGTAATGTGTTTGCATTGGGGGTGAGTCTCCTTTACGCAGATTCTTGCCAGAAGGAGGCGTTAATGCTCTTCAGATCTGGCAAGAGAAAGAGATGCAGAACACTCTTGTTATCATACCAAACGTATGCTGACATGTCACTTTGAGGCTGATGCATTTTAACTGTCTTGTCACCTGTCAGATAGAGTTCCCCCTTCAGAACAGTGCTGGAAATGATTTAAACCCTTTGTGTTTCAAAGGGATGAGCAATAAGTTGCTCACCACTCTGCACTAACTAAATGCTTTGTTGGGGAGCATCCAGATTCCCACTGATTTTAATTTGACTTTTAACTCCTTGAATACCAGAAAGTACCCTTATGCATTTGCTTTGCTATGCATTGGAGATCACCCTGTCAATCAACAGGTTAAAAGTCCCATTTCACATTTTGAGTGGTTCACAGTGCTTTTGCTTACTCCTCTTTCACTCAAAGCGTTAAATCAATGGGATTTTTTATTTTCTTGCACCAAGTGGGAGAGCAGTAAGGAAGTGTATGGATGCTTTGAGCTGTGCCATTCCTCTGTGCCTTGTATCTCACATGTACTAACAAGGTGCAGATGCAATAGATATTCCTGTACAGGATACAAGGGTAGAGTTAAGGGAGTGCTTGAATTAAAGTTCTAACAATGGCGGGCTGTGTGCCAGTATGCTCTATTGCATGCTCCATAGTTCAAGTGCATGGTTTTTAAGTCATGGTCCTAGGGCAAAAAATGAGCTGTGGTGGTAGATTTGTACATTCCCATTTATCTTGCTGCATATATGTGTTTGTGTGTATATGTAAGGGGGGGGGGTAAAAGGCAATATTTAACCATTTAAGAATCAGAGGGATGCACAATACATTGAAAAGTAATGTTTTTCACACACCCTTTGGCCATTATAACGTTAAGCTGTTTTCAAGGAAGGGTGTGTAAAATGAATTAATTCCAGTATTATCCTGGAGCTAAATTTTACAAATATTCCTTGTTCGTTTTAAATTATTTCTCATGATTGTAGTCTCAGATGAGTTATGAGGAGTAAAAAAAGGATCTGTTTATATCCAGATTCTGTAGATATGCTGAAAAATACAAAGATTTTGTTATGCAAAAATGTGAACTTTAAATTAATGAAAAGCAGTGTTTCTTAAGGCTTCGATAAACAGGATATTGTTTACCCATAGCAAGCATGAAAATATAGCTCATAAAATTGTAATATTCCACTCTATATCCAAAGCCATTTAAAAGGATTTGGTTTGGTCTAAAATAGTTTATCTCCTTCTATGCTGGAAATTGTTCAGGTTTTCAGTCTTTAGTGTAACTGCCAATCACTTAAAGGGAAAATATAATCTTAGTTTAAAAGGGGTGATTTACCTGCATATATATTGTATAGCACTTGAAAACATTGCACATTTCTGTACACAAGTATATCTTTTATTAATTTACTTGGTGATGTGAAAACTAAAGTGTTGGGATCATTCATTATGTCCTGGCATTGGGTAATTAGTGGGGGAGACACGGAGTTAAGGAGCATATGAGGGTGGAGGACATCGGGGAAGAAAAACTTCCCAAAAACAAAGAAATGAAGAGATAGATTATAGTTGTATCAGTCATCCTATATAAATATAATTATCATTATTCTTACCCCTACTAAACACAAAAGCTACCCTAATCCTAGGAGACCAAACGGTTGCAATGAGTTATGCATCCCTCTTTTAATGGGTTAATAAAACAAGTGGCATAATGGTGTGTGTGGGGGGGGGGGTGCAAGAAATGTGTTTTGGCTCTTTTTCAGGAAAAAAATAAAGAAAAGATCTAGGGGGTTGTGAGTGAAGAAATATGTAAGAGAGACTTGGAAAGAAGGGAAATAAAAGAACCTAGATGAAGACATAAAGTAAGAGAGCCAAGGGAAAGAGGTAGGAGCTGGTGGAGGGGCAGGGGAAAGAAATAAAAGCTGGGGAGGAATTTGAGATATTGGGGCCTCTTGAGTTTTGCATGGATTTACAAGCCCTTTTGTCAGTGGGTCCCCATTTGTACTGGCTGCACAACCAATTTTTCTTACCCTGATTTCAAAGGGTTTTGCATAGAGCTTTCTGGCAATCTCTGAGCCAAGTCATTGAATGTCTTGCTATAACAACTCTACACTTTCAAGTAATTTAAACCTGTTACAACTATTTCTTGTGGGGTGTGATTCAACAAAATAATGGCTTATTAATAAAGATGCGTTTAACAACTTAAAGTTCACTTTTTCCCAAATTCCACTTGCGTTTCTGTGGCCAAACACACAAATAATTTCATTTCTTGCTTCTATAGCTGAAATAATGCCACCAGAAATCAGTATGGCAAAAGAGTGCTGTAAACTTTTGGTCTACAGTCTGTTAATTCACTGCACCACTATTTGCACCTTGAGTTCTCCAACTCTGGGAGAGGTAACTTTTAGTACTCCAGCAGTTGAGCAATACAACATTTCCAACCAGTCATCAGCTGGATGGAAACTATAGAGATTCAAAACATGGAGAGGGAAAGGTTTCCTACCTCCTGGTCCTGGTCTAGTCTGTTTCCTCCTGATCCAGTAGGAGGTAATGCAGGAGACTAGTAGAGTAAAAATGATACCTTTGTTGGTAGCTTTGGATGCAATCATTCAGGACAACTAGGTGTTTTCTTCGGGCATAATAAGAACGAAGGTTGAATGCACGGGCACAATGGACAAAACAGAAACTTCCACACATCCTTGTTAAAGGAGTAGTAAATGTGTCCTAGTAAAAAAACATGCATCCTGCTGAGTAAAACAAGGCCGCCCACACTTCTGGGAGATGCATAGTTCCAAGTATTTTTTAAATTAACAGTGCCATCTGGTGTCTAGATACTTCACCTACAGTTCACCTGATATCCAAAGAGTTATTCAAATTGAATAAAAAATGGAAAGTGGAATATCAGGAATACCTGTCTAAGCGGGTATAGGATCAGTCCAATGGCAGTGGGCCCAACTACAGGATCCAGATAAGCAGTTGCTGTGAGATGACAGAGAGCAATGCTCGGGAGCGACACTAGACAATGGAGTTGGCCCCAATGTGCACTTGCTGTGCCACAAGGCCAGAAAGGTAAAGATGTTGGCCAGATGGTAGAATATCCAGTCCCAAACGAGAGTAAAATTGACACAGGACAGATACCTTCCAGTTGATAAGGTAGCCAAGGGTGAGAAGTAGTGATGAGCGAGCACCCCAATGCTCGGATGTTCGGGTGCTCTGACCGAGCACCCCCTGAGGCTCGAGTGCTCGGCCGAGCACCCAAGCCCCATTGAAGTCAATGGGAGGACTCGAGCATTACACCAGGCACCCCCTGCTCTGATGAGGGGAGGGTGCCTGGTCCATAGGAAAAGGGCAGAAAAAGATGGAAACACTACAGAAATGGTTCAGGGACAGCATAGGGAGGATGTCTGGATGCACCTTGGACTCCAACATCGCTGCTGGGAACGATCTTTCGCCCGTAGTACGCCATTTTTACAGACTGACCGTAAAACACACAAAAAGGAAAATAAAAACGACTTTAGGCGAAAAATTGTTACCAAACAGTATTTGCTGTATATTTACTTGTATATCATCTGCAAATTCTCCCAAAAATTTCATCGATTTTCTGAAGTGAGGCCATGATTAAGAGGGAAACGTGCGCAGAGGCAAATTATCCCAAACATTTCCTTGATTTTCAGAACTGAGGCCATGATTAAGAGGGAAACGTGCGCAGAGGCAAATTCTCCCAAAAATTTCCTTGATTTTCAGAACTGAGGCCATGATTAAGAGGGAAACGTGCGCTGAGCTGACCATCTAAAACATTATGGGTGAGGGTCTGCTGCAGAGCTGACCATCCTAAACATTATATGCGAAGGCCCGCTAGTGAGCTGACGCTATAAAACATTATATGAGAGGGCCCGCTAGAGAGCTGACCCAATAAAACATTATATGAGAAGGCCCGCTGGTGAGCTGACCTATATAAAAATTGGCAAACAGGGCCCGCTGGTGAGCTGGCCCTATATAAAAATTATATCACAGGGCCCGCTGGTGAGCTGGCCCTATATAAAAATTATATCCCAGGGCACGCTGGTGAGCTGGCCCTATATAAAAATTATATCCCAGGGCATATGGAAGAGGAGGAGGAGGATGAGAACATTAAGAGTCAACCATATACCCGTTTTTGGGGTGGAAGGGGTGAATGGGAATACAGAGTATTCCCATCATTGTAAATAACATATATAAAGTGAGTTTATGTTCCCCCGGGGCTTTCCTCCAGTGGAGTGGAGAAGTCAGGGGAAATCCAGGCCTTGTTCATTTTTATAAGTGTCAACCTATCAGCATTGTCGGTGGAAAGGCGGATACGCTTATCTGTTATGATGCCACCAGCAGCACTAAATACCCGCTCAGACAGAACGCTGGCGGCAGGGCAGGCCAGCACCTCCAAGGCGTAGAGTGCCAGTTCATACCACGTGTCCAGCTTGGACACCCAGTAGTTGTAAGGCACAGAGGGATCATTGAGGACGCTGACACGGTCTGCTACGTACTCCTTCACCATCTTCCAAAACTTTTCCCTCCTTGTGACACTAGGCTGCGCATCAGGGTGAGGGTGCTGGCGGGGTGTCATGAAGGTGTCCCACGCCTTGGAGAGTGTTGCCCTGCCTTTGTCGGAACTGCTGTGTGCTCCCCTTTTCTCCCCTTCTCGGTTGGCCAAGGTAGCACGTACTCTGCCGCCAGCGTTGTCAGATGGAAAATTTTGGAGCAATTTTTCAACAAGAACCTTCTGGTATTGCACCATTTTGCTTGTCCTCTCCACCGGAGGAATGAGAGATGAGAAATTCTCTTTGTAGCGGGGGTCCAGAAGGGTGAACACCCAGTAATCCGTGTTGTCTAAAATGCGTACAACGCGTGGGTCACGGGAAAGGCAGCCTAACATAAAGTCAGCCATGTGTGCCAGAGTACCAACAGTCAAGATTTTGCTGTCCTCACCAGGAGGCTGACTCTCAATATCCTCATCCTCTTCCTCCTCTTCTGCCCACCCACGCTGAAGAGATGGAACTAAAGTTCCATGGCTACCCTCTGTAGCGGAGGCAACCGTGTCTTCCTCCTCCTCCTCCTCCTCCTCCTCCGCCTCCTCCAATTGTCGCTGAGAAGACGAAGTGAGGGTGCTCTGGCTATCACCTTGTGTAAGCTCTTCCTCCCCCATTTCCACCTCTTCCACATGCAAAGCGTCGGTTTTAATTGTGAGCAGCGAGCGTTTCAGTAGACACAGAAGTGGGATGGTTACACTGATAATAGCGTTATCGCCGCTCACCATCTGTGTCGATTCCTCAAAATTGCGTAAAACCTCGCAGAGGTCTGACATCCATTCCCACTCCTCACTTCTGATTACAGGAAGTTGAACGGAGAGGCGACGACCGTGTAACAGCTGGTACTCCACTACTGCCCTCTGCTGCTCACAAAGCCGGGCCAACATGTGGAAGGTGGAGTTCCAGCGCGTGCTCACGTCACACAGCAGCCGGTGAGCTGGCAATTGTAAGCGCTGCTGCAGCTTCAACAGGCCGGCCGAAGCTGTAGATGACTTACGGAAATGTGCACACACGCGGCGCACCTTGGTCAAGAGATCATGCACATTGGGGTAGGTTTTTAGAAATCGCTGCACCACTAAATTAAATACATGCGCTAGGCATGGTACGTGTGTGAGCTTGCCGAGCTCCAAAGCCGCCACCAAGTTACGCCCATTATCACACACAACCATGCCTGCTTGCAGGTTGAGTGGCGAGAGCCACTGCTCGGTCTGGTGACTAATCCCCTGCAACAGCTCTGAGGCCGTGTGCTGTTTGTCCCCAAGGCAGATCAGCTTCAGCACGGCCTGTTGACGCTTCCCCACTGCAGTGCTACACTGCTTCCAGCTACTGGCTGATGGGGGAGTGGCGGTGTGTGTAGAGAATTCGGAGGTGGAAACGGAGGAGGAGGAGCCAATAACGTAGGTGCTGGTGGAAACCCTGATGGAGGTAGGGCCCGCAATCCTCGGCGTGGGTAGCACCCGTGCCATCCCAGGGTCCGAGTCGCTCCCAGCCTCCACGACATTCACCCAGTGTGCCGTCAGGGAAATGTAGCGTCCCTGGCCACAAGCACTTGTCCATGTGTCAGTCGTTAAGTGGACCTTCCCAGTAACTGCGTTGGTCAGGGCACGGGTGATGTTACGGGACACATGGTGGTGTAATGCGGGGATGGCACACCGGGAAAAGTAGTGGCGGCTGGGGACCGCGTACCGAGGGACAGCTGCTGCCATCAGGCTGCGGAAGGACTCAGTGTCCACAAGCCTAAATGGCAGCATTTCGATGGCCAGTAATTTGGAAAGGTGTGAGGTTAGTGCTATGGCCTGTGGGTGGGTGGCTGGGTATTTTCTCTTGCGCTCAAATGCCTGGGGTAACGACATTTGGACGCTGTGCTGGGACAGGGAAGTGGATGTGGTCGCTGATGGTGCTTCAGATGCTACAGGTGCAGGGCGGGAGGTATGCGGGCCTGCGCCTTCGACAGGCGATTGGCCGGCACCGAAAACAGGGGAAGAGGAGGCAGTGGTGTGGCCTGCAGACACAGATGGGCGATCCAGGCGTTCCTCCCACTTACTACGGTGCTTGGATGCCATGTGTCGGATCATGCTGGTGGTGGTGAGGTTTCTAGTGTTCATGCCTCGGCTCATTCTGGTGTGGCACAGGTTGCAAACTACAAATCTTTTGTCGTCCGCACTTTCCTTAAAAAAACGCCATACCGCGGAACACCTACCCCTTGGCAAGGTAGATTTACGCAAGGGGGTGCTCCGTGGAACATTTGCGGGCCGGTTTGGTGCGGTCCGCCTTCTTTCTGTAGCCACACCACTGCCTCTTCCAGCCTGTTGCGGTGCTGCAGATGGCTCACCCTCAGGACTGCTGTCATCGCTCGGCTCTACACCTTCCCAGGTGGGGTCAGTCACCTCATCGTCCACCAAGTCCTCCTCCACTTCCTCACTCTGATCATCCTCCTCATGTCTTGATCCCACCACATACTCAGTCATTGACAACTGTATAACATTCTCCTCAACAAGGTCTTGAGAAGGAAATAGTGGTTGATTTAATGGCAACTGTGTCTCATCATCATCATCATCATCCACTACTTCCTTTGACCTTAAATGCCGTTCACATCTGTCATCTTCTTGTGATTGGGTAGCCTCTAGAGGTTGTGAATCAGGGCACAAGATGTCATGTTCCTCTGCAAGCGTGCTTGGAGAGAGGGTCAAATGAAGGATTGGTGATGAGACGAGCTCATCACTATATCCCAGTGTGGGATCACTTCTTTGACCAGACCGTGTATGGTGGGAGGAAGGATGATCAGAGTGAGGATTATGTTGACCAGACTCTTGGCTACTGAGAGTGGACTTGGTGGAAGACAGGGTGGTGCTTAACCGACTGGAAGCAGTATCAGCTGTCATCCAACCGACCACCTGTTCGCACTGGTCGGACCTCGAGAGTGATGTCCTGCGACGCCCTGTGAAATCAGACATGAAGCTAGGTATGGTGGATGTCTTTCTTTCTTGTGCTCTGGCACCAGGCACAGTTTCTCCGCGTCCTGACCCGCGCCCTGAACTTTCAGGATCACGTCCACTTCCCCGTCCCTTTTTACCCGCCTTCTTCATCTTACACGATATATATGACTTTAATATATATGAGTTTGAAAACTTAACAGTATTTCTTATAATTCTGCAACTGTACAGAGTACACAGAATAGGCTGTTAAACGGCGGTGAAAGACACTGAATGGAATATGTGACTTTAATATTTGAGTTTGAAAACTTAACAGTATTTCTTATAATTCTGCAACTCTGCAGAGTACACAGAATAGGCTGTTAAACGGCGGTGAAAGACACTGAATGGAATATGTGACTTTAATATTTGAGTTTGAAAACTTAACAGTATTTCTTATAATTCTGGAACTGTACAGAGTACACAGAATAGGCTGTTAAACGGCGTTGAAACACACTGAATGGAATATGTGACTTTAATATTTGAGTTTGAAAACTTAACAGTATTTCTTATAATTCTGGAACTGTACAGAGTACACAGAATAGGCTGTTAAACGGCGGTGAAAGACACTGAATGGAATATGTGACTTTAATATTTGAGTTTGAAAACTTAACAGTATTTCTTATAATTCTGCAACTGTACAGAGTACACAGAATAGGCTGTTAAACGGCGGTGAAAGACACTGAATGGAATATGTGACTTTAATATTTGAGTTTGAAAACTTAACAGTATTTCTTATAATTCTGCAACTCTGCAGAGTACACAGAATAGGCTGTTAAACGGCGGTGAAAGACACTGAATGGAATATGTGACTTTGATATTTTAGTTTGAAGACTTAACAGTATTTCTTCCTATTCTGCAACTCTGCACAGTACACAGAATGTGCTGCTACACTGCGGCGAAGCACACTGAATGGAATATGTGACTTTGATATTTTAGTTTGAAGACTTAACAGTATTTCTTCCTATTCTGCAACTCTGCACAGTACACAGAATGTGCTGCTAAACTGCGGCGAAGCACACTGAATGGAATATGTGACTTTGATATTTTAGTTTGAAGACTTAACAGTATTTCTTCCTATTCTGCAACTCTGCACAGTACACAGAATGTGCTGCTAAACTGCGGCGAAGCACACTGAATGGAATATGTGACTTTGATATTTTAGTTTGAAGACTTAACAGTATTTCTTCCTATTCTGCAACTCTGCACAGTACACAGAATGTGCTGCTAAACTGCGGCGAAGCACACTGAATGGAATATGTGACTTTGATATTTGAGTTTGAAGACTTAACAGTATTTCTTCCTATTCTGCAACTCTGCACAGTACACAGAATGTGCTGCTAAACTGCGGCGAAGCACACTGAATGGAATATGTGACTTTGATATTTTAGTTTGAAGACTTAACAGTATTTCTTCCTATTCTGCAACTCTGCACAGTACTCAGAATGTGCTGCTAAACTGCGGCGACGCACACTGAATGGAATACGTGACTTTGATATTTTAGTTTGAAGACTTAACAGAATGTGCTCTAATCTGCAACTTTGCACACTAAACAGAATGTGCTCTAATCTGCAACTTTGCACACTAAACAGAATGTGCTCTAATCTGCAACTTTGCACACTAAACAGAATGTGCTCTAATCTGCAACTGTGCACACTAAACAGAATGTGCTCTAATCTGCAACTTTGCACACTAAACAGAATATATATATTTTTTTTTTTTTTTTTTTGTTTTTTTCCCCCCACACCAAATAACCTGCTGCCCCCACACACAGTAGTCCTAAAAAGGACTTTTGGTTCTTTTTTTTTCACAATTTTTGTTTTTTTCCTCCCTACACTGCCTTTCCCTTCCTATCCTCAGCTCTCCCTGGCTCAGACTGAGCCGAACTCGATGGTCAGGTGCTATACAGCACCTGACCACGGGTTCTGGCCAGCCAATCAGTGTAATGCCAGCAGCCAACATGGCTGCTGGCATTACACCGATGTCAGAGCCTCCCTGCACGTTTATTGGCTGCGCAGCAGCCGCAAAACGTGCGGGGAGGAGACCCGAACATGGCGGGCGAGCACATGCGGTACTCGTACGAGTACCGCCATGTGCCGAGCAGAGCGATGCTCGAGCCGATCCGAGCATCGGCCGAGCATGCTCGCTCAACACTAGTGAGAAGCCTTTCTTTCTCCAAAGTGCTGTTCCAAATCATGGGTTAGAAGCAATGTCAGGAGTGAGCCAATGGTCATGACAGGTGAGCAAAGATCAGGCCTGACAGATCAGGATCATAGTAAGTAATAACAAGACATGGTCAGAGTAGGCAGCAAACACAATGGAGTCAGATAACAAGCTGAGGTCAAACACAGCAGAGGTTGGGATAAGTCCAGGGACAAGAATAATAACAGAAATGAAGCACTAAGAACCGATAAACAAATAACCGAGCACCGGTTATAAGAATGAGCAGGTATTTATAGGAGAATATCATGCAAAATAATGACATGCTCGCTCAGTTACAAAGCTAGCCGCCATGTTGGACTTTCTCACTCAGATGTGTTTGGAATGGAAAAGCATCAGAAGATGAAGCAGGTTAAGTTTAGGCCTTCACACACAAGACACCACTACTCAGCAAAAATGACTGTGTGTGTGTGATGGGGATAAGACATGACAGCAAGTCACTGTCCAAAATGACCTATATATGATTGTAACAACTCCATCGCTTTTGAATAAATTTTACAGTTATAACTTCTGAATAAAACAACTGCCTGCACAGTTTCTACCTTTGTTTATTCAGCACGACAAGTGATATAACATATAGTGTTTTTTTTTCTTCATAATAAAGGATTTCTGCTCCTTCAATGTAGTTGATGAAGGGATCCCTAAAGAGGCTTGTTTATATATAATGGTAGGCCCCAGAAACATTTATTTGAAGAAAGTGTCTGTTTATAGTGGAATTAGATGACACAGTGTATTCAAATATTTTATATTTTATGACACAAGCTCTTATAAGATCAGTAGAGCTCATGAGTACAATGAAAAACTTAACATTGTACAGTTAGTGTGCTGGATTAATTTACACAAATCTTTCATTTCCTGAACTATACTGTAAAATAATGTTCTGCCTTTTATTAAATTGCATTCTTCAACAAAAAATAAATACACATGAAATAATATACCTGAAATATACATGCTGCTGGATCAATCTGACGTTCATAAAACTATTAATCATATTAAAGGGTTAGTAATGTCTAACATTTACTAACCCTAATATTAAAGGTATTAAAAAGATTTGAGAGATATAAGCGCTGAAGGTCTCCCCCCTCCCTCCCCTTATACAGACGTCAGCATGTAGCTGACGTCAGGAGATCCCGGTCCCACACCAGCCGGCGGCTCTTCAATGGCGCTATCGAAGAACAAATACTTCAGTGGAATGGTCTGCAAAGAGTTCTTGCTAACCAAGCACACTTTGTAGACCGTTCCAGTGAAGTATCTGTTTTTTGATAGCACTCATTCTGCTCTGCAGAAGAGCCTCCGAGTCGGCCGACACAGATCCACTGCTGACAGCTTTACAGCCTGTCAGCAGGAGGGGGGACTTACAGCGCTTATATCTCTCAAACTGTAATGGTTTGAGAGATATGACTTGGCACTTTAATACCTTCAATTTTAGGGTTAGTTAATGTTAGACATTACTAACCCTTTAAGGCCTAGATTCCATTGCACTGATTTTATGTAACATTGAAGTCTATGGAGAAATTTGTACATACAACTGCTGTTAAAGTTATAAACTGCAATGGAATCCATTTCAAGTCTGTTAATATTAAGTAGACAAACAACAAACAGAATACTGCTTGCTATCAGTATCCCAGCAGTATGGGGGCACTGTGTAGCAGAAGAGAGATCCGTTCAGTTATTAAAGTGCCCACTGGCATAATTAGCCGATTAAAACAAAAAATCTTTATTATTTGAATCTTAAAAGCAATTATGTATGTGTCCCTTTAAGTAAAACAATTAAGCACAGTGTCCGTCTGGGTTTTTAGACCCACTAATAATAGGAATTGGTTCGGGGATGAGGGTGTTGTAGCTTAATGTTTCAAAATACAACTATGTTAGTTGTTTTTGCAGTATCTGAATATTATTAGTTATGATATGTTATTTACAGGAAACGGGAGAAGATTGTATTCGTTTCTCAGGCTGTATTTTTCTCAGTGGTATTACAGTGTTTGACAGCAGCAGACAGTACTTATATCTGGTACATGGAGCCTTTAGGCTCTATATTCGGGTGCAACTGGCTCGTTAGTGATAGCCAAGGGTGTGCTTTATTTAGCACAGCGAATCCTGAGCCGTTTTAAGTTGTTGTTGCACTTTATGATTGCTTTCCTTTTATACCTTCATTACTCAAGTGTAGGGAGAGAAACTCAGTGCTTATTCTCTCCTATTCTTGTTTTCAGCACAACCTGATAAAGGGTAATTGACTACACCTGTTGCTTTCTCATTCACTGCTTTTACCAACCACTCCAGAATAGTTAATGACAGAGTAGGCTGGCCAGATCTCTCCTTTAACCGAGGACACATAGGAAATAGCCATTTTGCAGTACTTCACTGAAATCAATGCAGTCCTGCAATATGCATTTCTCCTATGAGTCCCCTGTTAAAGGTGAGGTCTGGGCAGCCTATGACAGAGGCATCCAGTTTTGGTCCTCAAGGGTGACTAGCAATCCAAGTTTTAAGGATTTCCCTATCTGAGCACAGACGGGCCAATCAAAATGAATGAGTCACTGATTAACTCACCTATGCTTAATCAGGGAATTCCTTAATCCTTTGAGTGCCAGAGGGGGTACTCCTCTGGCACTCAAAGGGTTAAATCCTGGTTAGTATATCTCTCTCTCTCTCTCTCTCTATATATATATATATATATATATAATTCTAAGAGGGTTTCTGAATCACTGCCAGCCACTCCCCAGGGAGATAGTTTTGTAAAGCTCCCCTTTAGTGATTGACTGAGGAGGAGGCACGGTGCGAAGCCTAACAGACAATTGTTATTTGCCTCAGAAGGAGGAGACAAGAGGCATCAACCAAATAAACACTGCAAGATGGCTGAGAGGGCAGGGGGCTTTGCCCCCTTCCTCCTCAGCCAAATGGACAGGGAATACCTGTAGATAAAGGCTCAGCAAACGGAAGGAGCTATCCTGTTCACCCTGGCAAAGGGGAGGGGCCACCAATGCACATTCCCTTTCACTATTGAGAAGGGGACATGGCGGCCCCTCCCTTTCACCGGTTTGAACAGGATCACCCCTCCCATTCAACTGCCCTTTATTCACACCTCCCTCCCATTTGCTGTGTCCTCTTTCCAAGCCCACCATCCAATTCTCCATGTCCTCTTTCCAAGCCCATCCTCCCATTCTCTATGTCCTCCCTCCCTTTCGCCATGGTGTAGGGAATGGGGTATCCTGTTCACTCTGGCGAAAGAGAGTCACCCTCCGCTTCACAAAGGTTGTTTCCTGTTGTGAAAGCTAAAGTAAAAAAAAAAAAATCATACCTCCTGGTGGGGCATCAGGTCCCCTCCGATTTTGGCTGGGAGATCAATAGAGGAGACACAGGGGAGCAAGAGAGCTCCCCTGCTTCCATGCTACCCCAAGTACCGGGTAGGAGTGGGCGGGATTGGTAAACCCTCTCACAAGAGGCTTTCCCTCTTTCACAAAATGTAAATTTTGGATTAATGCAACTCATATCATGTACTGTGGTTATCAATATTACTCATAGTCCTACAAACAACAAAACAAAGAACACCTAACAATCCCCCTCATCCAAAACATGATTAACCCCTTAGGGACCCTTGACGTACCAGGACCGTCAAGCGTAAATTTGCTCGAACGACCCTTGACGGTCCTGGTACGTCACGTACTTTTTACTTACAGAGCTCTACCGGGAGTGCTGTAAGTAAAAATAGGGCATGAAATAGACCGCTCCAAGATTGGAGCGATCTGTTTCAAGCCCCATAGTGACGCGCTGATACACGTGACAGGTCACGTGTACCGGCTCGTCAAAGTGCCCCTATGCGGTCGTTATGGGACGGAAATGTCCCATAACCTCCGGTCCTTAAGGGTTTAAGCACTCATATGTCATGGCGACTTCAATTAGCCACACTGACAGTTGAAGAGTTAGTAGGTGGAAAAAAAGAAGATTGAGTCCAGTCACCCCATATCATTATTCAGTGCAAGACTGTGGGAATAAATTATTGTGCCTGAAGCCCCCATATTATATATTTAAAAAAAAACTTGACAGGAGTACCTAGGGATGTTAGGGTAGTATAAATGTATTTTTTGTCCAGTTAACCCCTCCAGTGCCAGACAGTTTGCAATGCATTGCACATAAACTTGTGTAGCATCTGAGGGATTACAGGAGCATGTGGGGAGGGTGCTGGGTACACATGGGAATTTGGGAGGGAAGAGGGGGGATTGGTTATGATCTTTGTATATTAAATTCCCTGACTTGGGAGCCATGAGCTGCAGAGCCTGTGAAAGTGTATCTGCCAGGTGGGGAGGCTGACAAAGGCCATCTTTCTATTATTTACCAGGAGAATGGCTTTTTGCTATACTATTTTGGGATAGTTTAGCTTATATTTTGGCCAGAATGAAATACCAGGAGTAGGAATGAAGCCTTTTTCTAAGTCTTTTGCTGGTCGAATTTCCATTCTAATGAAATGGAATCTGTGCAGTATATGTTATTAACACTGAGTGCCAGCTGAATGTATGCTGCATTGCAAACAAAATGCCAATACCAGATAGAAACAAACAAAACCCTACCAATGGAATATGAAAAATGAATATCACTAACTCTGAGAGTCTAGAGCGACCAATACTTTGTGAATTAATTGGGCACTGAAAGGGTTAAGATGACAATACAGTTAACCCTTTGAGTGCCATAGTGGTATGGAATGCATTGCTTTGCGGTGCTTTCCGTACCACTCTGGCACTCAAAGGGTTAAAAATGTTGAAGTCTCTTGGAAAACCTGATTTTATTTATAATATAAAGACATTAGTTAATCCAGAATCTTAACTTTCTTCTTCTGTGAAGATGAGCCCTTAAAGCGGATGTATCACCTTATAAAAAGGTTTTGTGTATATATACATATATATATATATATGTGTATATCTTTATTTATATGGCGTCACACAGTATACGCAGCGCCTTACAATAGACATATGTTACAATTAATAACAGGGGATGAAATAAGTGCGACATTCATAGAAACAATGGGAGAGAGGTTCCTGCCCCAAGGAGTTTACAGTCTAAATGGGTAAAAGGAGACAGACAATGGGGTAAGAGGGTGTCAAGTGCTGAGATTACAAGTGCTGAGTTTGTCCAAAGGCAGTGCACGGGTCCTAGTGCTCCAGAAGATAAGATATCAGGGTAGACTTAAAGACAGAGGGGGATTTTTCAAGACGTAGGGAGAGGGGTATGGAGTTCCATAGGTAGGGAGGAGAAGGCAGGAAAGGTTTGACACGGGAGAGGGCAGCAGGTGTGGATGGTGCAACAAGAAGTGCGTTGTGGGCTGAGTGAAGGAGAACATAAGAGGAGATGAGGGAAGAGATGTAAGGAGGGGTAGCAGTATGGAGAGCATTAAAGGTAAGAAGAAGGACTTTGTAATTGATGAGCTGCTGAATTGGGAGCCATGACAGATGTCTGAGAATTATGTGGGCAGGTTCAGTTTTTGGGGAGAGTGTGGTGATTCGTGCAGCTGAGTTTAAAACAGATTGCATAGGTGAAAGATGAGTAGCAGAGAGGCCAGTTAGTAGGATATTGCAATAGTCTAAGCGGGGCAGAATGAGGGCATGTATAAGAGTTTTAGTAGTTTGTTGGGAGAGGAATGGGTGGATTTTAGCAATGTTGCGGAGCAAGAAGCGAGATGATCTAGCCACTGAGTTAATGTGAGGGGAGAAGGAAAGAGAGGAATCAAATATGGCCCCAAGGCAGCGTGCTGAGCTGACCCGATCAATATCAATTCCATTAACTGTGATGGTGAAGCTAGGTGTTGGGCAAGGTCTTGGTGGGAAAATTAGCAGTTCAGTTTTGGCCATGTTTATCTTCAGCTGACGTTGTGCCATCCAGGAGGAAATGGCCAAAAGGCAGTCTGAAATTTGCAGCTGGATTTGAGGTGAAAGATCAGAAGTGGAGATGTAAATTTGGGTATCATCAGCATATAGATGGTATTTGAGGCCAAACGAACTAATAAGTTCACCCAATGAAAGGGTGTATAGTGAGAAAAGCAGAGGACCCAGAACGGAGCCTTGAGGCACCCCCACAGACAGAGGGACTGTGGAGGAGGTGTTATTGCTAGAGGACACAAAAAAGGAATGTTGTTGGAGATAGGAGGAGAGCCATGATGCAGCTTGATTTCGGAAGCCGAGATTGTGGAGAATTTGAGCGAGCAGAGAATGGTTAACCGTGTCGAAGGCAGAGGATAAATTGAGTAGTATAAGTATAGAAAACTGTCCTTTGGCTTTGGCAGTCTGGAGATCATTAGCCAACCTGCAGAGAGCTGTCTCAGTTGAGTGACCGCACCAGAAACCAGACTGCATAGTATGATGAGAGGGGTTTGGGGAGAGAGAATTCAGAGGCAGATAGAATAGTAGGAATCTGTTTTTGAATAGATTCCACCTTGTGCTTGAAGTGCTCTGCAAAAGCTTGAGGTGACTGTATGGGGTGAGAGGAAGCAGTGGCAGGATGGAGCAAGGAGTCGAACACTGCAAAGAGACGGCGCAAATTAGATTTGTTGTGGATTAGTATGGTGTAGTATTCTTGTTTAGCTTTTGATAAAGCAGAATGCAGGCAGGACAGAATAAATTTAAAGTGGATGACTCCGTTGTAGTTTCAGTGGGGCAAAGGATTCAATAGCAGAGGATAGGATTGAGTTGTAGGCGTTAACAAGAATGTTAAGATAGAGGAAAGATTGGAGTTATGTGAGGTGCTCATCCCAGAGAGATCAAGTGAGTGGGTATCCCTTATAAATCTGTTGGGGGGAGGGATGGGGGGAGGGGCAGAGTGGGAGAGAGAGAAAGATATAAGATGGTGGTCTGATAGAGGGAATGCGGAAACTGTGAGAGAGGAAAGGTCCAGACCCTTAGTAAAAACAAGATCGAGGCAGTGACCAGCTTTGTGAGTGGCACAGTCAGTCCACTGTTGGAGATCAAGGGAAGAGGTTAGGTCTAGAAGACGGGAAGCCCAAGGGACAGAGGGGTCATCAATATGACAGTTAAAATCACCTAGAATAAGGATAGGATTGTCAGTGGATAGAAAGAAGGAGAGCCAGGATTCAAAATCTGAGAGAAAGTTTGAAGGAGAAGAGGAGTTAGCAGGTGGTCTGTATATTACAGCCACGCGCATAGAGAGAGGGTAATAGAGCTGGATTGGGTGTACTTCAAGAAAAGGGCACAGATGGTGGGATTGAGAGGGTCTGGAAGCGGCAGAGGGAGGAGAGAAGGAGAACTACCTGCCCCCAACTCGAACAGTGTGGAACAAGGGGTGTGTGAGAAGCAGAACCCTCCATAAGAGAGTGCAGCCTCCACAGCTGTGTCCTGTGCAGACAACCAAGTTTCTGTGAAAGTAAACAACTGCAGTGATTGCTCACAGAAACAATCATGAATGGGGTTTGTCTTGTTAACAATGGAGCGGGTGTTCAACAGAGCACAGGAGAAGGGGAGAAAGGAGGGTGAACAAAGAGGAATGTTTATGAGATTTGAGGGGTTAGAACCCTCCAAGTTGAGGTGGGAGGAAATGGTAGACTGTGGCTGATAGCAGGTGGGTATGGGGTTTGGGCCGGGATTGGGAGCAATATCCCCTGCAGCAAGAATAAGGATAAGACAAAGGGCAGAGATATGGGAGTGGGATTTGTATTAGTGCTTTGGAATAGGGAATGCAGAGGGAGAAGGGGTTAAAATCTGGAGAAGTGTGTAAGAGCAGACAGGTGTGAAGGGGAGGAGAGAGAGGGAGATGTGGATGTAGTTTGTAAAGTCAGGGGGAGAGCTGAGGCTGATAAGAATCCTGTGGAGCACTGAACAAATAACAATAAAATAAATAGCAGATGTAAACATGGTAAGTCCAAATCTGATGCCAGAGAAGAAATGTCTTTGCAGCTTATCTTCCTACAGGTGCTCTTTACAGGTAATGAAGGAGTCCTGGTGCCTTGTGTGTTGTCCTCGTTGTTGAACTCAGTTGTTAAACTTTTGGAGACACTTTAGAAGAGGGGCACTTAGGAAGAGGGGCAGAAATACTACTCCCCCCCGCAAATGTCCTCCCCCAGTGTGTGTCCAGATATATAGGCCCCAAAATAGTGATTAGTAATCAAACTATCAACATATCAAAGGACTGAGCAAAAGGCTGAGGGAAATGGAAGGTGTGATAGGGAAATTAACCATCCAAGGGAATGCAGTCACACAGTCTATGAGCTAACAGGGTTGATAAATTAGATACACAAGATATTAATATATGTTCATACCCAGACAAATAGCTCCAGATGCACCAGGTACACAAGGGGTTAATATTAATACAAGGCAGATGATAGAATGTTCATACCTGTGGATGAGAAGAAAAGAGAATGAGTCACCCAATAACTCAGTTGTTAAACTCTTTGAGACACTTTAGAAGAGGGGCACAAATGCTACCCCCCAGCAAATGCTGTTAATTAAAGTTATTCTAGAAAAGCTGTGTGGTTTTTTTTAATATAACTACTTATAAAGACATCCCTTCTTCTGAGCTGTGCACTTCTGCATTATGTGCACAGCACAGCTCTACGCAGGGACGTGCACAGACATTTTGGGGGGCAGGGGCTCAAATGAAAAAGAAGGCACTTATAATTTTTTTTTTGTTTTGTTAAATGGGCACGAGGGCACTTTGGACAAAAAAGGCAGGTGCTCAAGCCCCCCTTCGTATCTATGTGTGTATGTGCCTGGCTCTACAGTATGTTGTATTTCTCCTCCCACCTCCCTACCAGCTGCTCCAGGGAGCACGTAGCTTGCTGTAACGCTATGAGCTGTTCACAGCACACCCTGGGGCAGCTGGGAGGGAGGTGGGAGGAGAAATAGGATGTGCAGAGGAGGTTTGCCGGTCAGCATAATGGGACACGCTGATTCTCTGGCAAAGCTCTTCTGCACTTGAAGAGGGAATATCTTTATAAGCAGTTTGATTTTTTGTAAAAAAAAACACAGCTTTCCTATAATAACTTTTATTAATAAAGCGGATGGTAACACCTTTTTATAAGGTGATACATCCCCTTTAAAGGACCAGTGTTAAAGTTCGTGGAGGAAGGAAAAACAATAAAAAGATATGAGAGTTCTGAATTTTGAATTTTGGTCCACTCAGTTCAACTGAATAATATATTCATTGGTACATGTTATTTATTAATAAAGTGTTCATGTTATTTATTGATATTTGTTTTGAAACATTATATGATAAACTTTGTACCACTATTCTCTTTTCTGTGTCCTACAAAAATGAATGTTAAGGTTTTATTTTAATTTGTACAATTTTAGTAGTATCTTTTAATTCATGTACATTTCTGGCTTTTTTTTGTTTAACCCTTTGTGTGCTTTGGATACGCCTCTGGCTCTCAAAAGGTTAAATAAGATGTACCACCTCCTAATAATATCTTTTCAATTATATTACTATTATGACCAGAAAATCCTAATGCCCCTATGAATTTTACAGTTGTGCCTTTATTCCACATATAACATCTTCAGTCAGTCCTGGATGCCATGTCCATGGTGGTGTACATAACAGTTACTAGAAGGACCACAAGACACCAACTCCACTCACTACAAATCATAATCTTGACCCTTTAATCCCCTTTATGATCAGTTATGTGCCAGGACTGTTGACTGTCCTGGCACATCACATACTTTTTTCTTACAGCGCTCCTGAAATCAACCGCTTCAAGACCAGAGTGGTCTCTCTCAGACCTCTGTTTGGGAACCAGCACATATAGTCAGTCACGTATGCCAGCGCTCCAACAATGATCAAAGTGGGTCTTAAGGGAAGGTAATTTTCCCCGGACCGCTAGTCAGTAAGAACCAGAGTGGTGTGCATTGTGTTGCTTTGCAATGCTTTACAAACCCCTCTAGTCCTTAAAGAGTTAAGTAGGTTCATGCACTCTGCTGGCTTCAGTTTGAAAAAACTGACAGTGACTGTCATGTCTGATTCCATGGATATGTCATCCAGGCTGATGAATAGGTTATCTTTTGAGCAAAGGCACAAGGGCAAAATTCATAGTGGCAATTAGGAGATTGTGTAAGGTGAGGGTTGTTAATTGGAGGTGTTACTTCTTCAGGGTTCCATTTTGTCAGTGCCCTTTTCTGAATGACTTTCCTTACATAGCTTTTACTTTATTGATGCCCCCATTTCTGTAATTTATTTTTCATATCTTTTATTCCCCCATATTGCTTTTCTTATTTTGCACTCTCCCCACTTCCTGTTTTAGTCACCTGTTGAGGGAAGCATGGAGCAGGAGTCCTGCATCATCACTGCTCTTTTACACATGGTTAGGAAGAGGCAGATAAGAGTGGCACAGTCTGGCTGTTGAAGTGCTTGAGAGATCAGGCAAATAATGTAGCCAGTGAAGGGACCTGTTGTCTATCATTAGGCCTGTGTGGAGGGCATGCCCACCAGCCCAACTGAATCCTAGTTATGAATATCCATGCAATGTTGACAGATGGAGGAGAGTCAGCCCAGCAGAAAAAAGGCATGGGGCTAAGTACTCTTTTGGAGTCCAGAAGCAGAATAACATGCACCGAATAGGGCTGCTAACCATAGAGGCTAGTCTCAGCGGTGTTAGAGTGTTTTATATATCAGTGACTCTTAAAGTGCCACTGCAATATACTAAATATACCCATCTAGTTTCAAAACTATAATTCAAAAGATTTTAAGCATTAACAAACATTTTCTCTAGTTAAGTGGTGGTTCAGTACAACAAAACAACAAAGTCGTAAACAAAGAATATGCAGTGCAACTTTAATTCCTCAGCTTCAACACTGGGTTAATGGTTACCAGTCCTTGACCACTGGCGGGGCTTGGCTTTTTCCTTTTCCTTCATTAAGCTGTCACATAGTCTTTGAGACTCTCCCCCATTCCTGGTAACTTCAGAACTGATACTTCAGGCTCATTGGAGAGAGATTTTCCTTACTCTATTTGGTGATGCAATCTCTGGTTCTGCAGTATGCAGAGGTATGCACTCTGTCCCTATTCCAGTCTCCCCTATGAATGACTCAGTGTGAACATGCTGATATGTGTTATCTTTCTTAAGATGGCTACAGTTTCTCCTGTATCTTCTGCAATCTGGGGTTTCAATTCTCTATGACCTGGGATCTGGACCAACATGTTTCACAGTTGCAGGTTGCCAGCCAATAGATGTCTCCATATGCACAACATCACCCTTTTGGAATGCCCATAGAAGATTAGAATATTGATTATAATACTACTTCTGCCTAAGTTGTGTTTGCTTCAGTTGACTATAGGCATGTCTTGGAATCTGGGTTAAGGCAGCAGAAACCACAGATGTTTTGAACGTTCTGCCTCACAATTAGTTGTTGTGCTGGGGAAAATGTAATTGCTGTAGTTGGGGTGTTTCACAGCTCAAGAAGTGCTACATGGGGGTCCACACCAATTCCCCATGCTTTTTTTAGCATTAGTTTGATTGTCCTTGTCATTCTTATTGCCAATCCATTTGACTGGGCATATCCTGGGCTAGAGAAGACCTTGATTTTAGCAGCTGCAAACGGTACATGGTCACTGATTACCTCTGTGGGATGCCATGATAAGAAAAATATGTTTTACATTTGCCAATTTCTGACTTTGCTGTTTTGTTAGTTTCAATACTTCTAGATATTTGGAAAAATAATCCGCTAACACAATTAGTGCACTTCCTTTCTTTTCAAAAATGTCAGCTGCAAGTTTCTGCCATGGAGGACAGGGGATATCATGTGAGATTAAGGGTTCTTTTTGGTTCCCTGGGTTATGAATTGCACAAACAACACTGGTCTCCACTACATTTTTGTATGTCTCTTGACAGTCTGGGCCACAACAGGATCATTTGTGCCTGCATTTTTGTTCTCTGTATTCCTTGATGAAACTCATACAAACTGTCTAGAATCCTTTTACATTCTTTCATGGGTACTACATTATTGTTACCTATCAATAACAGCTGGAGAACCAAATGTTGCCTAGCCTTGTTTTTGAAAGGTTACAAGTCCTCAAATAAAACAAGTTGGACAACACTTAACTAGACTACATTTCATGATTTATAGATTTAAACCCAAGTATATTAAGGCTGGGGTGGTCCTCTGAGAGTTTTATTGATTTTGTTTTCTTTTATGTGCTTGACAACAATACTGCCCTCTTTGGAGTTTGACTCATGTACTGTATCTTCTTTTCTTTGTATGGATTACAAAAGTATAAATGTAATTGAGTCAATACAATGCAGTGAGTGCAAATGCACTTCACACAAACACATGGAAAACAGAGAAACAACAAATGACCTGGAATTAAGCTTGGGTAGCAAAAGCAGGAAGAGATTGCTTTGTACTTTGTTATGAGACAGCTACACATATGGAAAATACATCACAGTGGGTGGTTTTTTTGTTTGTCTTTTTCTGGATCAATAAATCCATTAGCATTACGATATCCCAACTGGTAAAGAATGAGTTTCTCAGTCAGTTGAATTTTAACACAGGCTAAACTTGATGGATATATGTATTTATGCTCATAATTACGGTTACTGACTTTGCTACAATGTTAATTTAGATAGATAACTAACACAGAAGGAAAACAATAAATCAGCTGATTTATTAAACTGCTTCTCTGTTGCACAAAATGGCAATGCCACAATGCTGAAAAGAAAAGCAAGTTTGTTATAGATGGGAATGCTGTTAACCCTTTGAGTGCCCGAGGGGTACGAAATGCATTGCAAAGCAATGCATTCCGTACCCCTCTGGCACTCAAAGGGTTAAAGGAGCAGTAATGTTTGATTATGAGAACAGAACATGTGTTGTAGGGATTTTCCTGCTGAGAAGGGGTGAGCTGTTTGGAAATGCTTCATTCAAAAATTATTACAGCTTTACTTTTTTAACTTAAACTTGCAGTAATCTTTAATTAAAATATATGTTTTAGTGTTATAGTGTTTTTGCTGCTGATTAAAACAAGGGTACTCCCATTGCTGGAAGATTTGTAATTCAATATATATTACAGCTGAAACATATTTTTTTTAAATCAAACTGTTATCAACCATGCCAATTAGTGTTGGAACCGTTTTTTTTTTTTACAGTGCACTCTCTGGGTATAAGAACCTGGTCTAGGAAGTCCTGTCCTGCTATTATGTGCAGCTCTGTTTGTTTACCTGGCCATAACTGCTTTAATTACTCCAGCTCTGTCATTACATGTCTTTTTGTCTGCTTTCCTAGACACACAACCTGAGTCTTATATAAAGCACTATCACAAATATTTCAGCACATGAATATAGTGTCTTGCTGAATAGTGTTCCAAAGTTCTAATTCCTGTATTCTGTGTTCGACCTCAGCTTGTGAATGTGATCATTCTTGTTTGCTGCCTGCCCTGATCTAAGCCACATTTCTGACCTGATTTTATATGTCAGTTTGGATCCTGTGACAATGGTTTGTTTGTGAGTGTTAGTTCTGTTTCTTTCCTAATTTCTGCTGCTGCTTGCATCCAGGTCCCGCTCAAATGGTCAGGACTATTAGCGACTACAAGGTCACGCTTGTAGTCAACACTCTTTACTAGCTGCTCATCCATTCTTGGGAACTCACACTATCTGCCCTGGATACTGTTTCAATCCACTCTATTCTGCCTATACTTTTCACCTGATTGTGCCCACTCTCGCTCTGCTCCTCCTATTTGTTCTACCTAGTTCTCTGACTACGCAGTTAAGTTCTGCCCATAATATGGTGCAGCTTTGTCATGTGGACAGTCCCATCCCCCATCCTAGCATGCCAAGCGTGATTCTCTTGGAGTCTTTCACTTGGATGTTCCTAGGTATGTGCGCACCCTAGCTTCACTCTTAAACAGCTCCACTCTGGCAGCCTTCAATGTTTTAGTTTGCCAACCTGTACATCCCTGGAATCCAGTTCCACTCACTAAAAGAGTATGTAGTTTTCATACTCTGCTACCACTCTCTCCTGTATCTATTCTTGGCTGATGTTCCATTGATTGTTTTGCCTGGTAGCCCTCCTCTGCCCTGTGGAATTAGCTCCTGCTAGTCACCACCTTCTGTTACTCAAAGTGATAGTGGATGAGCTTGAGCCACAGTAGAATATTGCAAGTTTATATAAAAACAAGCAACAAAAATCCAAACAAACTGGGTTTGAGCTGTATTTTTGCAGTTGCAGGACCCTTGTGTGCAGTTGTACATATTAATGTTACAGTATCTTTAATACATTGAGGATGACCTGCAAAGAACTGGAGTAATTCTGGTTCATCCACCTGTAGGGGCCCTATATACATTCACTTTAATTTTAAAGGGGGATTTAACTTTGTGATTGCTACAAAACTCTAAATCAATAGCACTGTTAAGTGCTGAACATTATGGTAATATATTGACAATATGCTCAGATAATGCTAAGGCTCTATTTATTAAGCAGTGAATAATAACAGAGAGGCTATTATTGCTCTTCTCCATTCCAAAATTTCATATTTACAAAAAGGTCATCAAGATTTACTCCCTGTGCAGCAGTGCCAAGGAAAACTCATTGTAAACTAGGTCTGAATGAGGCACAAAAGCAGAATAAGTAACGTACTATGTGTAGCCCGTCCATTCAAGTCTAGAGGATGTTACAGGCTAACATTGCTTATATTACTTGTAATATAGCAAGTAAAATGAATGAATTGGTGAATTACCAAAAATGAGCTGTCTCTTCATTATGTCTATAATGTTTTACAAAAAGGAAAGGATTGCCAAAACATTTTACTGGTAAAACATATGTGTTTATTTCAGTGGGCTGCTTGGGTGTACATGAAACAAATTGCATTGTTGAAGAAAACTGGGGTTTGGATATATAATATATAATAAAGGTGCACCTCCAGAACAAGCTGAGGGCATGAACCATCATCTGCCATGCTGGCCCAGTGCAGGTTGTCAGATATATTTGATCACAGGACTAGAACCTGCGACCCTGAGGTTTGAGCAGCTTCCATAGCAGTAGCTGGACTTAATCAAAGGCAAATAAAATTAAAAAATATTTTGTTTATTTACAGATGGTTGACGTTTCTGTGGACACCTCCACCTTTATCAAGATATATGTGTCCACCAAAATGTTGAACATCTTTAAATAAACACTATTTTTTCACCTTAGAGAGAATGAAAGAGGGCAGCACCCGTGGGACTTATGAAACAGCTTTTATTCACTCAAACTGGCAAAAATATAGGGTCATCAGGGACCTTCCTCAAGACAAAACATGTGAGTAATGGCCTGTGTTAAATACCTTGTATGCCTTCAGCATTGCTCATGTCGCTGATGACGTTATCATCCACCTAACTGTTAATTGGACAGTGGTGGTGGACGTTCCTCATTGGACAAGTATGATGCAAAAAATAAACATCAAAGAATGTAATTACAATATGAATTGTTATGTTATGTACATAATGAGAGCCAGTGAACAGACCATATTCACTCATGCTGAGTGCAAGAGCCGCACTGTGTCTCAGTCACACGATTGTGAGAGGTGCTAAGTGCAGTATTTGCTTACTTTCAGAGTGTACAAGCAGTCCTATTCAGCCTGGAACTCATGGAGAGATGCATGCCTTATAAGGCATGCTGTGCAATGCGACGGAGATTGAGCCACAGCCCAGTTGTGCAGCGCTCTCAAACGTGAGTTTGGTGGTGCAGGTGAGTCTATGTCTGATGTTGATGGGTTTACCAGTATGCGGATGAGAGAAACTTGAGCATGTGAAAAGGTGTTTACAAGTAGCACACCCAGTACATTTATAGCAGCCTTTTTTGGCTTAGGGGAGCCAATTAGAATATTGCTCCATGTAACAATGGCGTGGGTCTGTGAGTACAAGTATATCCCTGTACACTAACTTTTGTCTTCACATTTGAGAGCTCACCTCTAACGATCGTGTGATTGAGGTGCAGTGCGGCGCTTGCACTCAGCATGGGTGAAAATGGTTTGTACACTGGCTCTCATTATGTACATAACATTTCAGATTGTAATTACATTACATGTAATTACATACTTGTCCCATTAGACATATACATTGTGTTTTTCCACCAATAATCGTGACCAATGAGGGACATCCATCCACCACTGTCCAGTTAACAGTTAGGTGTATGATGATGTCATCGTTGACACGAGCGATGCTGAGGGCATACAAGGTATTTAACACATGCCATTACGCAAGTGTTTTGTCATTGCTGCTGAACATCTCTATGAATCAAGAAGGAACACGGTCACCCCGCATAGAGCTTTATTCACAAATGCTCTTTTAAGAGCAATTGCAAATAAATCGGGGTGCTGAAAATGAGCGTCTAGACCAAACTGAACAACTAGACTGAAGGGCAGCTGGAATCTGTGCTTGTTGAGCCTTTTTCCCACTGACTCTTTTGTCTCAAAAAGAGCCTTTGTACACAAGTGCCCTTCTTAGGGCAAGTTTCACTTTTCATTTTTATCTTTTCAGGATGGCAGAAGTGCTGAACTCTGCTCTTGAAGATACCACCGAGGAGATGGAATTCTCCCTTGTCCAAAGGAAGCGTGGGTGAAAGAACTCCAGCAGCTCTACTCCACCAACTTCCCCAACAAAGATGAAAATTGCGAAACACATGGGAGTGAAAGACGTCACAACTAGAAATAGTTATGCACCACTACAAGATTTAGATGCATGCCCTGGAACAAGTTGTGTCCCACCCAAGAAGGTCCGGTTTCCACCAGTGTTTGTGAAGAGCCTGAAGACACACAAGGACCTGGTCGACTTGCTCCGAGACCAGTGTGCTGTACCAAGCTTCACAACCAAGCCTCATGGCGAGCACATGAAGATATCGCTCCCCACAGTGGAGGACTACAGGAGCTTGACAGACACATTCACCGAACAGGGACTGCAATATTACACCTTCCCACTGGAACGAATGAGGTCCCAGAGGTTTGTGATCCGAGGCCTCCCGGCAAACACCAGCACTGGAGACATTGCAGAGGAACTTGCAGAACACTGCCTCCCAGTGAAGAACGTCGTACAGCTGACCTCGCCAGCGCACAACAGCAGGAAATTCCCTCTGTTTGTTGCCACCCTGGCACCAACCAGTGATGGAAAACCTGCTGACCTAACGAAGATCACACGGCTACGCAGGCAGACTAGGACCGATCATGTGCTTCAACTGCCAGTGCATCGGCTACACATCTGCCTTCTGCCACCAGGAGCCACGCTGTGTGCAATGTGGGGAGAATCATGCATCACAACACTGCCCCCGAGACCAAACAAAACCGGCAACCTGTGCCAACTGCAAGAGACCTCACCCTGCCAGCTATAGCGGATGTCCAGCCCTGACCAGAGCAAAACAGGACGAGCAGCAGAGGAGGGTACCACGACCACTGCAAGAACCACAGAACCCAGCAACCACTGCACATGACTCGCAGAGGAGCAGCGGACACCACCAACCACACCAAAGCACCGCACATAGCCAGGACTCAAAACAAACAACTACCATACAGAGGAACAATCCACCTCATCCTGCATCAGGACAAGGCCCAGCGAAGACACAGAGGACACGTACCACATCCGGGCTGAGCTAGGCCGAAGTCCTAAATCCGCCACCCAACCCACCATGAGCTTCCATCCTGGCGCAGGAAGAGGAAACAGTGAATTCCATCAACTGGAAGACCATCATTGTGAAGATTGCAGCTTTTGTTGCAGAGCTGAACATCGACCCCACCATGACGATGGTGGCAAGGCTCATCCTGAGCCTATTCCCGGTCGAAGTAGGAAACCAACATGGCATCTAAACTCAGCTACGCCATCGTGATGTGGAATGCCAACAGGGTCAAGAAGAAGATGGACAAACTCCTCCACCTGATGGAAACGAGAAAGATGAGTGCTGCCTTGCTGTCAGAGGCCCACCTGCAAGAAAATCAGAAGCTGAGACTGGCAAACAACAGAGTGTACCGTACCGACCGACCTACAGGAGCCAAAGGAGGGGGGACAGCAGTGATAGTGAAGATGACGATTGACCATCACCAGATTGCACTTCCACCCCTCAGAAGCATCGAAGCCACTGGAGTGCAAGTCAAGACTGCGACAGGACCACTCTAGCTGATTGCAAATTACTGCCCTCCGAAAGCAAAGTTAGACCTTGGAGACCTGGATGCTTTGATGGATTCCACTGTTCTGACAATCATCGGAGGAGACCTCAATGGCAAACATCGATGCTGGAACTCCAGGACTCCCAACCAGAGAGGACGGACACTGCTGGCGTATTCCAGGAAGAATGATTGTGTGGTAGCAGGCCCGACTGAGCCCAGACACTACCCAGGTGTAGCAAGTCACAACCCAGACGTGCTGGACATCGTGCTACTGAAGAATTTACAACAGTCTGTGGAGCTGGAAACACTGGCGGAGCTGACCTTGGACCACAATCCAGTAGCAATCACTGTAGGAGACGAGATGGAACCCTACCAGCAGGCTGAGAAGTACAGCTTCAGAAGAGCAGACTGGACCCGCTACAAGGAAGAGCTGAACAGCACCAAGGAAGACATTGACAAGGCTGTGGAAGACTTCACGATAGCAGTCCAGCATGCAATCAAGAACAATGTTCCGAAGCAGAAGACAAGTCGATGTTCCATCCATGACCTACCGAGAGGAATCCAACAGTCAATCTCTGACAAGAATTGGGCCGGACGCCAGTGGCAGAAGTACAACATGCTTGCAAGACTCCTGCGGGAACAAATCAGACAGCACCGTGGAGAGAAATGGGAGGCTGCAACAGCCAAACTAAAGGAGGCGGACAATTCAGAATGGAGAATGGCTTGTTGCCTAACTGGGAAGAAGGAGCCAAGCCCACCAACCCAGGGAAGAACTCACCTTGCATGCAGCAACAAGGACAAGGCAGAGGTCCTTGCTGAGACACTGGAGGCTTCGTTCACCCTGAACAAGGTAAACCGGCATGGGAGCAGAAGACATCAAGGAGTGCACAAGCTCTGAGGTAGCAGGGCTTGCAGAGAAGCTGGCGAACAGCAAGGAGCCAGAGAGTGACAGAATAACCAACCCAGCAATCAAAAACCTCCCGATGGCATCAATGGAACACCTCACAAAGATCTTCAATGCATGCATGAGGCTCCAGAACTTCCCGAGATCCTAGAAAGAAGCAAGGCTCACCGTTTTCCCAAAGGCCGGCAAACCACTGAGGGATCCTGTGAACTACCACCCCATCAGCCTGCTTTGTGGACTATCGAAGCTCCTGGAGAAGGTCCTCCTCGCCCGACTCAGCTACTTCGCCTCCGAAAGAAATCTACTAGCAAAGGAACAGTTTGGATTTCGAAAGGAGCATGCAACAACCCATCAGCTGCTGAGAGTGGTGGACACCATCAGCCATGGATTCACCATCAAGAAGTCCACTGGAATCGTCTTCTTGGATGTCGCCAAAGCATTCGACCGAGTCTGGCACAAGGGACTGCTGCACAAGATGATTGGCCTGGGATTTCCAAACTACCTGGCGAAGACGATTGCAAGCTACCTGGGAAACCGCACCTTCCATGTCGCCATGCGGTCTGAGATGTCCTCATCACATCCCATCCGAGCAGGGGTGCCACAGGGATCGAACCTCGGACCCTTTCTGTTCAACATCTTCACCAGCGACATCCCGACAGATCTCCAGAAGACCAACCTGGCACTGTATGCGGACTATGTTGCAATCATCTCCCAGTCATTCAGAGAAAAGGAAGTGACGAAGAATCTGCAAGCATCATTGGATACCATCTCAACCTGGTACAGCGACTGGCAGATAGAACTCAACATCAGCAAGACAACTGCAACGCTGTTCACCAGAAAGAAGATCAAGGAGCACCCAAACAATGGGGAGACCATCAAGTAGGAGAGCAGCAGCCGCTACCTCGGTGTGACCCTGGACAGCAAACTCAACTGGGGAAGCCATATCGAGAATACTCAGCAGAAGGCAACAGGAAAGCGTACCCACTCCTGAAGACCAAGTCCATGCCCCTCTGGGCAAAGATCAACATCTACAAGGTGACCATCAGACCTACCCTGACGTATGCCTCCCCACCGTGGATGACCTGCCATGAGCGACACCTGAAGAGTCTTCAGATAGTCCAGAACAAAGCCTTAAGGATATCGTCTGGAGCGCCAAGCTTAGTAATTATAGCTAACCTTCACAGGGAACTGGACATCGAAATTTTGGACAAACACCTAGCAAAGCTGAGAAAGAACTTCTGCCAAGGACTGGATCAGAACCCGAACCCTCTGATCAGAAGACTCACTGCCACCACTGCAAACCCCTTCGACCACTACCCACGGCCCATCACAGCGAAAACCCTGTGAAACCAGCCCTACTGTGACAAGTCCACACAGACCAAGAAGAATCCAAACCCGTGACTACATACCCAACCTGGGAAGATGGAGTAATGAGGCTCAAGCTTCGGTATCCAAAAATCACAGCTGATGGTAAAAATCTATCAGCAAGAAGAAGACAAGGAGAAGTGTGTTGTCTTGAGAAAGGTCCCTTATGGGGAATGAAACGTTGAACTTATATTTTGCCATTTTGCCAGTTTGAGTGAATAAAACCTGTTTCATAAATCCCATGGGTGCTGTCCTCTTCCATTGTCTATTTCATTCTGTTTTGGGGGATGTGCACCTGGGCATTTGACTTTCCTAGGAGTGAGTGCTTTCAACCAATACATTGTGTATGTATATATGTATGTATGTGTATATATATATATATATATATATATATATATATATATATATAATATGAAAATATAAATATGCTCTTGACTTGCTCCTTTCGAAAACAGTTGTTGCACAGTCATATTTTATATATAGATATATATATATGCTGCCAAGGGTTAAGCACTCTCACTGGTGCTCCAGTAGTATATGTAGCTAATAGATAAGCTGTGCACTCATGGTTTTAACAGAACAAAAAACAAAACTTTTGCATCACCATTAATGAGAATACTCAAAGCTTTAAAATAAAAACATATCTTTATTCAAATGCTGTAAAATACCTCCAAACAGTGAATGTTGAATCCCATAGGAGAATGTACAATAGTCCAGCAGCTGTATCCAAAGGGGACTCTACATAAGATCAACGCGTTTCGCGTACAAGACGCTTACTCATGATCATGAGTAAGCGTCTTGTACGCGAAACGCGTTGATCTTATGTAGAGTCCCCTTTGGATACAGCTGCTGGACTATTGTACATTCTCCTATGGGATTCAACATTCACTGTTTGGAGGTATTTTACAGCATTTGAATAAAGATATGTTTTTATTTTAAAGCTTTGAGTATTCTCATTAATGGTGATGCAAAAGTTTTGTTTTTTGTTCTGTTATAATATGGGATCTTTTTGGGGGATGCCCATTTTTGCACCCATTTGAGAACCAAAGCTGTTTGATGTCAGCAACACTTACATCTGGTGAATATCGCTGTGGATACTAGCTATGGGCTAAAATAGGAGTGAGCACACATATTTGTATGCATCACTCATGGTTTTAACAATACAATTAAACCAATTTAATGGTGAAAAGATGCAAAGTTTCGGTCCTCAGATCGGGACCTTTATCAAGCAAACATGTATGACAAATCCAAGTTTCACATATAAATACAAACAAAATAATGAAACTCACCACGTGTGAACCCAAACGACCTCCCTTTATATATAATATAAAAGAGGAAGCATCTTGTGACCGATAAGCTTGTCCAAAGCCACACACACCCATGGGCTTCAGTAAGGAGGAGTTATACATTTCTCCTCTATACTGCCATTCCCATTGGTGTAAGCAAGGGGCGTGATTTTCACAGGAGTGGGCAGGGGGGAGTAACCCCCCTGCTCAATCTTGTGAATCGCTGCATGGACATCACCTCCGTCATAGTACACCATGCACTCTCCCTCCTATTCACCTCACACTCTGAAATGAGTTTCACCATCTACACTGTTCACCCTCACTGCTCTGTGCCTCCCTCTTCATCTCACCATTCTCCCTCTTCTTCATTCTGCCCACCATCCTCTATGCAACGACTTTCACTTTCTCCACTCTCTCACAAACTTCCTATTCATCCTGCCCACCTGTTGTTTCTCCCTTCTCTCTGCTGTGGAGCTCTGTCCCTATACAGACATTAACCTTTTCAGTGGAAGAGGGGTTTTCAATGCATTGCAAACCAATGTGTTGCATACCCCTTTGGCACTCATATGGTTAAGCATGGCTGGGTGGCAGAGTTTGTTCAGTGGAAATGAAAACACCCAGCGCATTGACACACAAACACCTACTCATCTTATGCCCTACATCCCCTCCCTTTCAGGAGTGTCTCTACCCACAAAGGGTCATGTACTCAGCACAGCAGCCATCTAAAGCATTAACTCTCCTGCCCCTTTCACCAGATCCTGTTGTGACTGCATGATCACCAACTCCCATGCTCCTTCTTGTCACCTCTGATGTTACACAAGGTTGCTGTAACTTCGGAGGTGACAGGAGCCGGTGACAGGAAGGAGCCTGGGAGATGGCGTTCATGCAGTCATGACCGGAGCCGTGGCAGGTGAGCGATGAGTGTGAGGGGGTGTGCGATCCCAAATGGTTTGGCCTGCGGCCCTTGCATAAACAGTCAATAATATTTATAATAAATTGTACTTATATTAAAGAGCACATATTCATAATCTGACGTGACTGTGTAAAACCTTCTGAACATTCATAATATGCTTAATTTTGTAAAGTACAATTCTTCTTTGGTAGTTGCTACAGTGACTTTACACTGATGAACTGAATTGCCTCACCTCACAGAACCCTGGTCAGGTGATATAACCAAATCCCAACACAAGTTAGAAAGAATGTTTAGGGCACTAACCAACAGGGCTAATGTGCTCAGCTGTAAATCTGTGTTACTACTGATAAACCACTTGCACATCACCATGTCGGAACTTAGAGGCAACATGCAGATGCACACACAGACTCTGCTGAGTTTGCTGTCACAGACGTAAGTACCAGGAAGATTCACTCTTAGTTTCTAGGAAAGTCCAGGCCACGAGCAAAGACATACAGTGTACTATAGAGACATGGAGGGGGGTGGTGCTACACATGCCCATATTCAGAAACAAAAGAGGTGCAATGCTGGCAAAAACTGACCACAGGGATCAAGAAACAGCATTGATTTAAATTGGTCCTTTAACCCCGTCAATACTAAAGGTCTCCAAAGAATTACTTTGCAATGCATAAGAGACTTCTCTTTCAATAAGTGGTTCAAAAGCCCCATTTGAATCAAAGGAAACTCTGAAAACCTATTGGTCCTTACAGTGCAGTTACTCTGCCCAAGAAATGTCCCACTTGTCTCTGTGGAACAGCTCAGGAATTGTCCCACTTTTCTCTGGGGTAAGGCCCAGGAATTGTCCCACTTTTCTCTTGGGTAATGCCCAGGAATTGTCCCAATTTTCTCTCGGGTACGGCCCAGGAATTACCGTGTTTTTGTGCTGCACCAATAATATCATACATACATTAAGTGATTTTGGAAATGTTATGGGAGGCAAACATTTAGTAAAGTTGATAAACAGATTTAGTTAGCCAATAAAGTTTACTAAATTTTTGCCTCCTGTATTTCTACGGCTAACACGGTACCAACTCTCATCTATTATAGTGAAATTTTATAGCAATTAAAACAGAATATAATCAATTGTATTTATTACTACAATCCATATATGGAGGTTTATAATAAAACTAGCAAAGGGGCCATACGTGAAGAAAAAAAGAAAAATGAAAAATTCACTAAGTAAACACCTCAAGGTTACTGCCTTAGTGTACCAGAGTGTTGTGGTGCACCAAGTCCGCCGCAAATGGTGAAAGTTGAGCAAATGCAGATTGAATCTTGATCCAATATATTGTTATAATCAATACAGTGTGAAAACAGTACCTGTACTTCTAGGCACTGCACAGCAGGAGTCCATGGCTCTACGCGTGATGTGTCACAGACTGACAATTGAGGAGACCTATGTTAGGACTCAACTGCCTACCTCAGTGCAATGGCTTTGATCCGCCAATCGGCAGCAATGGTATAGAATATCTAGTATGAAACTTTGACTAATAAACTAGCACTCTTTTTGCAAGTCCTGTTCGCGCACTCATTTCATTGTTTATACCATTTCTACTATTATATTTATACAAAAAGGAACATCGGCAGTGGCACTCTACAAATATTATAATTGATCTTACTGCTATAATAAAGCTAGGTGCATGTCCCATAAGATATGTGCAAAGTATACGCAGGCTGGGCTTCCAGTGACGAATATCATCAATATCACCAAACGTTTTTTGTCCTTGATGAAGGTCCCTTGAGGGACCGAAAATGTTTGATGATATTGAAGCACTTATTAAAGCATCACTTGAGAAGACGTTTCTGTGTGCTGTCTCGTCACTGGAAGCCCAGGCTGAGTATGTGTATGTATATATATATATATATATATATATATATATATATATATGTATATCTATCTATCTATCTATCTATCTATCTATCTATCTATCTATCTATCTATCTATATATCTATATATATGTATATATATATATCTATATATATATTTATTTAACCCTGATGAAGGTCCATGTTTGGACCGAAAACTTTTGGTTATTTAGAGACATGATGGAATAAAGTTGTATCTTCATCTCTACATTTGAGTGCTGTCTCTTCAGCTCCAGTTGTAGCTAAGGACATTTGTATATATTTATTTATATATGAGATCTCAGCCTTGTCTCACTGGTACTCTCAGAACCACACATACACCATCTGACACCCCAATCTTGTTCCACTGATTTCCCGTCTCTCAAAAAATATTCTCCCCCACAGCCAATTTTCCCCCACTCACATTCAGGTGTCAGATAGCTCTCAGTAATGTCAACTCACAGGTCTCTAACTTCTCTGCCTAGGATGGCATTCCCCTCCCCCATCTATACCTTAGCCAGGTCTCACTCTAATTTTGTAATCATAGTTCTATCCCTGCCCCCACCCATGTTTCTCCCATCTCTTCATCCCTTCACAAGTCTCTTTACACACACACACACACACTGATATAACTTCTTCAATTCCTATGTTATTCTATGGGGCCTATACACTAAGATCTCTCTCACTTGATAAATCTTAGCTCCATAGAATAACATAGGAGTTGGAGAAGTTATCTCCACTTTCACAGCTTAGTGCATCTCCCCAATGAATTAAAATCAATGGAAATTTGAGAACTGCTTATTTATTCCCTACAGTTCACTTGGTTTGTCCTGGAACTTTATTTATTTTGCTAAAAACATCAGCCCCAGTGGCATTACAGTGGCATTACAGAACTTAACAAAAGGTACAGATAGCTCCACAACACAGGCATTATCCAGGGAATTACCTCCTTGGTGACAAAGGCTGTTTTACACTAGAGAGCAAGAATATATTTGTCCTTTTTACTGTGTATTTTTACAATCATATTTTCTCTCTAATTGATTTAGTACACCCACAGAAATTATACACTGTTTCTTTAAGGATACGTACACAGTGCATCTGAAGAAATACAATTACCCCAAATATATGAATTTGCTTGTCGTGTATTTAGGAGCGTCCCATATGCCAAGGATTTTTTGAGTGCCAGAGCTGGCACTCAAATGGTTAATCTTTTTTTCATATTTACAGGGCAAATATTGTAAGCTGAGCACCACTATTTCCAATCTATAAGATTTCAAAATTTGGCTTGTTAGGATCATAGCTTAGTTAATGGTTAAAGAAATCCAAAATGCTCTGCAAAAGGAGAATTTTTGAGCTTTTCATACAGCAATTTCTGTACAAAGCTGTACAAAATTCATGGTAATATATATATATGTATATTTTTTGGGGGGAATTTTTCCACACATATATTACAATGTTGCTGTGGAATGTTATTATTATTGATTGTTCAGCTACATCTTCTGAGTATGACAAGACACCACATGCACAGGATTTTCATGTTTTGGAAACTAAGGACACATTTGGAACATGTCTTTTCATTTTCAGACATGGAATTTTCACAGATTGCTTTACCAGTGCCATATCTCATTTGGGGCAGTCCTCCAGTTCAACCCAGGGTTTCATGCTATATGCATGTGACACTTTTCATGTATCAGCTTTACCACCAATCCAAATCCATTTCAAAAGCTGCAGTAACATTTCTTGTACAACATATATTTAGTTGCATAAAACTATCGCAAATTAGACTATGCTATTTCAACACTTTATGGAGATGTCACATATGTGTAGGTTTGTCGACTGTTGCGTGTTGGTTCTATCAGAGGATGCTGTGGCTTTGGGCCTTTTATTTGGAACTGCCTACCAATGCACATTTATACACAGAGCCCCCACCTACAGATTAAAAAAAAATATATATTTGTCTATTAATAAAAAAATGAATTAAATCCACCATTAGGGGTGGGCGAAAAGTGTGAAAAATTTCCCGCATGACTTTTCATGAAAACGTGCAGATTTTTCGCTTTTCCCGCGAAAAAAAATTTGCCTTTCCGCCTATGCAAAAATGTCCTCCTTTTTGCCTATTTTAACAAATTTTCCGTATATGTTAACACGGTTTTTGGCCTATTTTAACACATTTTTAATCTATATTTCCTATAGGTACTACATTTTCCACTGTAATATTACTTTTTCTGAGGGCTGAAGTTTAGAAATAAGTGGCTGAAAGTCAAAGTTGTGAGTCCTACAGCAAGAGATTAAAAAAAAAATAAAATACATCCTACAATGTGGCAGATGTGTATTGTAGTAGTGGTAGTGGGGGATTGGCTGGTATGGCTGTGATTTGTGCATGTATATAGTTTTTACTATTGTCATGTTTGCATCAAATATCTAGCCTCCTTCTCAGATTAGTGACACACATTACTTGTCTCTCATAGCAATGGTCCCAAGTGGGGTAGATGGTGGCAACCATTCTCCACATCCTTTCTACACCTCCTCATCTGTGCTGCTTTTAATATATTTGTCCTGGCTTTGTCTATCATGTGTGGTTTCTACTACTACTACTACTACTACTGGAGCTGGATGTTGATGTAATTCTACTGCCACCACTGCTAGGTGTCAAAGGTGCAGCACTTACAGCAGCAGCACCAGAGGTACTCATCATATCTAACAGTGTGGATGTTAACCTGTGTTGCTGTTGCTGGGTACTCAAAACAGGTGTGGGTGGCTGAGTGGGACTTGGACTTTGAAGAGGTGATGATGCTAATGATGACTGAAAGGGTGACTGTGTGCTTTTTTACATCTGTACTTGTCCATGGTCAGACTTTCCAATGACTTTCTGAAACACTTTATAGACAGGCACAGTGCTCCTTTAAGGAGGTGGTGGAAGATACAGCCTTTGACTTTCTGCTAACCTTATAGCCCTGTCATCATCCTCACTCTCAATTTCATCTGTATCTGAACATAAGAAGGATGTTTGAGGGATATGTCATAGAGCTGCATCATCATCAGTCATCATTAGGTCATCCTCATCAGCATCAGCATCACTTGACAGTTCTTGCTACTACTACCCTTATATTCCTCTAAGCTTTTAGAGGTCTCAAACAATTTATTTTTACTTTTACTACTTTTACTACTTTGAGGACAGGTATTTTGGTGCTTGGTTGTCTCACTCTCTGATGCAGCAGGCTGTTAAGCTGCTACACCGTCCTCTATTATGCTGTTCCCAGCATCATCAACAATTGAATGTGACTTGTCTTCAGTGTTCTTCTTATATGGTTCTTTATTTGTACTAGCACTGGTGGTGCTGGAACTAGTTTTGCTGGGACCTTGACAAACTGCATCCTCCGTTGGAGTAGAGGGATTGTCATCATTGACTGCATACTCTGCAGCAACCATTGCTGCAGTCAGTTTTTGAAATACTACTTTACTCTCACGTCCCTGCACTACTCCACCCCTCCCCCTTCCCCTTGTGCTTTTGCTGGACATTACGCAACTACACTGTGTTTGTTTTACTGTACGGCACACAACACAACCGATGGAGCTGTATGATGCATTGCCTAAGCCCAGTCAGCTGTCTGTCACTGTCACCTAAGATATTTAGTTATTTGTTCTTTTTTATTTATTTATTTTTATAAAAATAACCCTGTTGTCATATCACAGTCTGTCCAAAAAAATATTATAACTGAAAGCAAAATCAACAGCTTCTTTCCCCAGCCTTCCCCACCCAGCACAGAGACAATACCAGCAAGATCAGCAAGCAAATAGGTCCCTAGCTGCCTGTGTCTTGCCAGTCAGTCACACTGAATTTTGGAGCATTCGGGGGTCGACCTCCTTCCTCCTTTCTTATCCCCTAGAGTGCCCCAAAACTCCCCTAAAACAGAGAACAAATGTCCTACCTAAATTACTCCCTTAAATAAGCTTCAATTCCCCTTTATTTGCCTATCTCCTCTAGCTCAAAAACATGCTGCTCTCTCCTCTCACAAACACAAAATGGCTGCTGTGAGAGTCTGATAGCCTTTTATATGGCTGTAGAAAACTTTTGTGTGGTGGAGAAAAAGTGGAAAAAATGCACTTTTCACGGGAAATTATTCACCAAGCGGAAAGTGCCATTATTCAATGATATCAGTTTGAGGCGAACATTTTCGCCCATCCCTATCCACCAGTAATCTAAAAAGCAAAAACTTAGGGTGTATTGATTCCCATTATATTTTTCATAATGTTATATCCAAATAGAGACGTTTTCTGAAAATGTATTAAAAAACAGGATATTTCAGGTGGGGAAAAGTCGCCACATAATAATGGTAGCTGTTACATCACTGGTTCATTGCAGCTATGTAGTACTGCTTTAAACAGTTGTCAATGCAGAGCCCAGGTTGTGAAGGGCAATGAGGACAGTAAATGTAGTCTCTGTCCATTTCTTGTTGTTGTAGCACACTCTGTACTATTTCTGTGGGTTCTTCTTTTTGCTGGATGGGAGGATTTTAAAAGGAAAGTGTGCTGGGCCAGTTCTTGAGACACTGCTGTAATAGGGGGTGTATCATGAAACAAAAAACATAATTATTT
This sequence comes from Rhinophrynus dorsalis, assembly GCA_037306005.1. Lineage (NCBI taxonomy): Eukaryota > Metazoa > Chordata > Amphibia > Anura > Rhinophrynidae > Rhinophrynus > Rhinophrynus dorsalis. Next base: position 513,972,663 of record CM074719.1, read on the forward strand.
GGAGCTGATACTGCAAAAATCTGCACTTTGTAGTGGGGGTTGCCATTTAAAAAAAATAAATATGAATTATGAGTGACAATCTCCATCATGTACATAGAAGCCCTACTTTTCCTTATAATGATGTAAGACTGCAGAAGCACCCCCACCCATGCCCTTTTGTATTTTTTTTATTTAGAAAAATGTTTACCTGGTAGAATACATTTAGGTTTCTCTCATTTTCAAATATGTCCTGGAGTGTTTACAGCAAAGAGTTGCGTATTTATACAAATAGACATAAATATATATAAAACGACACACACACACACAAACACTCATACTCAGTGAGTTGTTAGCAGTAGAGTGGAGGTTATTACCCAGTAAAGAACTTTGGAGTTTACTTATCAGAATACTATGGTCTATTGTATCAAAGGCCTTTGCAAAATCTAGGAAAATAGTTCTGGTTAGTTAACCATTTTCCATGTAGGTTTGGGTATCATTGGATACTTTTAGGAGGGAAGTGACTGTTGAGTATACTTTGATACTACTCTTTTTCTAATTAGCTGACCTCTACCATGGTCCGAGACTGACACAATGCTCACATCATGGATGGTGGTTAGCATATACACATCCTTTTTGTCCCTAAACCTAATCTCCAACAGCTCCTTTTTGATGAGCTCAACATTTAACTTGCTTGTTTCTTCTTTAATGTGCTTCTATATGGCCTTGCATATCCTATATAATATAATGTCAGGATGGTTGTCCGAAGCCGCCATGCACAGTAGAGACTGCCCGTGCTGCAGTCATGCGTAGTAGAGGCTGCCCGAAAGCACCGGCCGAGGAAACAAGATGGCACCACGGCTGATACAGAGCAGGGTGCTCCAAATTCAGACCAGGGGACCGGACTCCTCACTGCGCACCTTCCTGGGATCGCTCGGTGCAAGGGAAGTGCGGTACAACCAGCTCTGGCCTGAGGATGTGGGGCCACCGGGGGAGGGCACCCAAGACTCCGGTGCTTCCAGACTCCTCCTCCCCAGGGCCCACTGCCTGTCTCTGCTCCCAGCCTAGACCAGCCTAGACTGCTGGGTGGCACTGTGGCCCATGTTCATGGACATTTAAACTTGTTTCTACATATTCTACCCTGTTTCTAACATTACCTTTTTGCTTAATTTCTTTTTTATCATGGTAACTGTTTCTTGTGATATTCGGATTGGTTTTTCTTGTTTTACAGTAGGTGTGAGAGCATGGGCAGTGCCTACGATAACATCAATAACTTTTTCATTGTAGTTTGAAATGTCTGTGTCTGGAAGGTCATGCAACACAGTGCAGATATTATACAATGCTGTCTCAAAATGATTATGATTTTTCAATAGCTGGCTAGAGTCAATCTTCAGATTTGTTGATTTGATAATTTTCTTTCTTTCTTGCAGTCAATTTTGATTTTTGCTCTCACTAGACGATGGTTACTTCCAACGTTAAAACGATTTGAGACTGATCAGGCAGTGAAAATCATTTTATTATTTGCAAGTATGAAGTTGATTTCACTTATATTACCATTAGGATTTTTCCATCTCCATTTTCTGTGGGCCTTTTTCCTGTAGAATGAATTCATGATATACAAATTTGGTTCATCTGCAAATTCAATCAGTCGGTTGCCTCTGTCATCTTTTTTCCAGTTCCATGTGGTCCTATTGAATTTTCTCAGTTTTGGATCTTACCAATTCATGCATTGAAATCTCCCATTACAATTTTGTAGTGGTAATGGTCCTGTTTGTAGAGGTGTAATAAATCATCATAAGATTATTCAACTTCATCATCATCATGGCTACTTGTAGGGGCATAAACTTGTGTGATCTGAAGAACATAGACTGTTTAGTTTGATAACACAAGAAGTGATTCTTTCTGAAATATTTTCTATCTTTATGAATGAGTTGTCAGTCTTTTGTTAATCAAGAATCTAGTTTCTCCACATCGTCCATCATTAGTTTCTTTATAGTTTAGCCAGTGTCCATCTTTTAATTTGACTAAATCTTCACCTTTGTTACAAGTCTCACATAAGCTGATGATGTCCCAGCTGATATGATTTAGTTCTTGTACAAGTTCTCTAAGCATGAAACCGTATGTCTAAAGACCAAAGGCAGTCTGGTAGAACCTGGTAATTCTTAACACTCTCTGCCCTTGAGCCGGTCTTCCCGCTGCTGTAGGAAGTAGCTCACAAGCCTCTGGGGAATGAGGACCATTGTTTTTGTCGTAAAGCCATGCTGATGGAATGAACCGTAATCCGCCACGCTGGTCCAGTGAAGGTTGGCAGATTAAATATAATATAATATAAAAATAAGCAGCAAAGAGTCAAAAAAGAGTAGAGATGAGTTCTATGGATCTGCTACACCTGATCACTGTTAACTACAGTGATCATAGGGGGAAAACATATATTTTTCAAATTTAGACTTAGGGACTGGATACAGTGTTTGAAGATTCTCTATGTCTGACTCACAATCAGAGTGAGGAGAAGGGAAGCAGGAAACAGTTAAAAAGGCAATGTTTAAAAACATTGCCTTTGTCATATAGCACCACATGCACATGATTCGCTGTAGCAGTGATTACATGTGCGGAACTAACCTGGATTGGCTGTAAACTGACTGAATGGTACATGAGCATTCAGCCACCACCTTCTCTCCTTGATCTCAGGGCACCCTGAGGTGTGCTTTGATTTTAACCCATGGTTTGCCAGGAAATGTCATCCATTATCAAAGGGGGGAATTGTGTGACAGTCCTGGCAGGTTGTCTGTCCTTAAGGGGGTAAAGTGCATAGAAAGACATGCTCTAGCAGCCATAGGCACCAGTTCTACAGTTTAAAAAAAATAAAAAAATGATCTACTCTGACCTGCACATGCACGCAACTTACATTTGTTCTCTCTACAGCCTGCAGATCTCTACCTCTCTCTTACTGTGCTCCTCCCCCCTAAACACTGTGCTCACATGACTGACCGGTGATGTGACTACAGGGTCTTTAACCCTCTAGAATTTAGCTGCCATGATGCTTTGCCTGTGGATCTTGCCAGCAACGTGGGAAAATACTGTCTAGGTTACAGGACCAGTGAAACCTGGACAGAACACAGAAGACTGGACAGATGACAACTCTAGGCTGGATGGTAGAGATTCCTTTAAAAATTTGCTTCCCAATGCTTTGGAGATGTATCTAACATACAAGAGGTTAACTGAGTACATCCGGAACTCCTCATTTTAAATTCTGACCCAAGACCACTTGCTGTGGTTATGAGCCTTCTTTTCTAATTCGCATTTACCTCTAGATTTCTACAGTTGACTAGACTCAGAATACCATCCTGTCTAATAAAAACAGGAAATGCATTGGAAAGAAACAGTGAACCCTTTGAGTGCCAAAGCAATGCATTCCGTACCACTCTGGCACTCAAAGGGTTAAAGTACACTCATTTTTATTGGTTATGGTCATAGCATCAACATAAAAAAAAAAAATCCAGAAAATATCACCTACAGATCTGAAGAGGCACTGATAAATAAGAAAAAAGGAATTACTGGGATCCATACTGGAATATTCTGAGCTAGTTGACCTCTGTCATTAAATGATTAATGTAGCTGTGGCATTCACATTTGTCCGATACTGATAATTTGTCAATAAGCAGTTAGAAGGCCAAATGAAAATTCTTACAACCTGTCTATAAACCTTATTTTAGCCTAATATTTTTGTTTTTAAGATTGCTACTTGATGCAATGCACTTGCTCATCATGTTGGTATTTCTTGTCAGACATCACCTATCTCAGTTTTTGACAGGAGCCTAATGAGACAAAGCATCTGCCTCTATATTTCTATTTTCAGCACAATATTTTAGACTAACTGAGTATACCCATACGTCAGCAATCCAAGGACAACATATTTAAAGGGGGCTATATGCATAGCAATAACTTACTATTTATTTGTTTAACAGAATCATATGGGGTTTTTCATACATCACTCAGTTTATATCTATTTTTTTGCATAGTATTTGAAGTTCCTGGTATTTTAATTCATACATCATCACTACAGACAAGAATTGATCAGCGTGAATGACATGTCATAGAAAAAAACTTCAACCATAATCCATGTGAGCCTTTTCATATAGTGAAATATCAATGGGGCAAATTAATGAATTTGCCAGTCTCACAGATGCTAGTGTTTACATTCAGTGGCTACACCCAATAGTATGCACTGCAGAGTATAACAGATGTAGTGTATACTGGTAAACACACTGCATCAGTGTTGAACATTAATGCTAGCAAGCCTTGCATATTAGCCCCTTAGCATATAAAACATAGAAACATACAATCTGACGGAAGATAAGAACCATTCAGCCCATCTACGGCTCGATTCTATTACCTGCGCTAAAACCGGCGTTACAAGAAAAACAAGTAGAGTGAATTTTGCAAACATCTGTTACATCGGTATTCTATTGCAGAACCACAGTAGCACTTTTCAGAGTAGTAACAAAACTGGCGCTGTCTGCTTTTTTTCGACTACCGCCTACACAAAATGCGCAAAATGTCAAAGTCCAAGGAAATAGGTGTACATTTGACGACAGTAAGATCAAGTTAAGTGTTAGATGTGTTCCCCACATAACAAAATCCGACAGAGTGCCCCCTTTCGACATATTAACCCCCCCTTTTAAAATTTGACTTGCAGTGCTTTCTTTCACCACTTTAATTCGACTAGTATTGTTCACATTCCACATTTTAACTCTCCCCCTTCAAAATTTGACTACAGTGCTCCCATGACTTTCTTTCACCATATAAATTCAAAATTTTTCTTCTCCTATTTTTTTCGACATGCCATCGTATCTGGTATTGCAGGATTAACCCTATGAGTACCAGCGAGGTAGCAGCACATTGCAATGTGTTTACTACCCATCTGGCACTCAAAGGGTTAAAAGAATTAGTGAAAACAGTGCTCCTCAATATTAGATAAACCTATATCTTGATTCTAATGAGTAGCCTAAACTCTATTTTATGAGATCAGCTCTTAGTAAATAATAGGGATCTAACTTTCATTATCTTTATGAACCACCCTTACACTGCCCTTGCAACAAAGTATTCAGTCAGTGTGCTTAAGAATACTTTGTTGCAAGGGTAGATTGGAACTTATTGTTGGCTTTTGGCAGGAAGCCACACAAACACACGCTGGCTGTGAGAACACTGAGGTTTCTACAGCCCAGGGCTCACAAGAGACTGGCAGTGTAAGGGTGGCTCATAAAGATAATAGAAGTAAACTTTTTTTATGAAAAATATATATTGTAGGGATTTTTACTACTGAGTAAAATAAGAGAACTGTCAATGCTGAGAGATTTATATTTCCAGAGTTATTACAGTTTAAACCCATGTTTTTTTTTACATTAGTAGTGCTCTCTAGTGGTCAAATTCTAATTAGTTTTCCTGTAAGATTCTAATGGAGAGAAAAGTCAGAGACATACAGTTCTCCATAGAATGTGATAGACACTGCCTGTCACTTCCTGCCAGTTAGAACTATCAGGAAGTAAACACAGTAAATTCACTTCCTGATTATTTAAACTGCTATAAATTTTGAATAAAACATCTGACAATGATGGGAGTGACCTTGTTTTATTCAGCAGGAAATGCTCTATAAAATATGTGTTTTCATAAATAAAAGGTTACTGCTCCTTTAAGGACAGCCTTATGCCTATACCATGCATGCTTAAATTCTGTCACTGTATTAACTTCTACCACTTCTGCTGGCAGGCTATTGCAAAGAAACAGTGTAAACAAATACCATTTCCTCTATGTCTTGCTTAGTATGTTGCCCCAAAACACCCACAGACTGCCCCTTGACCTCTCCTTGGTTCAAGTGCCATTAAAGGGTGAATTTTGTGCGTATATAGGTTAGTAAATAGATCATAAACATAGGTAGATATAGTGACAGAATGCCAGTTCTTGTTATTGCAAGGAATTGGTGTGATACATTTGCCCCACTCTATAGCTTTAGACTAGAACACAGTTAAAATGCTAAAACAGTATATCAATATACCTAACTGATAAATTAAGCAGGCTTACAGATGCAAGTTCTTCTATTAAACAAAATAAGGGCCACTTATTCTGATCAATATATTTCCCATTTAAGTCTATAGGTTAATATGCTTTTGTCTGTATTTGCTTTGAAAATGACTAAAAAAGGTTGTTTTGAAATGTATAAACAGTAGCCCTTGTAAATGACAGAAGAAAATCTAATTTGTGTCCTGGATAATTAGCTTCAGTAGGTGACAACCCGAGACTAATGAATTCCACTGCTCAAGGTCCCACTGTATGCTGCTGTTGGTGTCACAAGCCAACTATTCCTTCCACCATCACACTTGAAAAGAAAGCGCTTTAGTAAAAATGACTGAAGTACAGATATATGAATAAGACATTTCCTTAGATAATGGAAAGGCAACATATTACCTTATGGCTATTTTTAGATTACAAATCCCTTCATCTCTATCTGTGTTTTGACCGGATGAGGATGATGATAACTGCAGGCCAACAATAAAGAGAAAAGCACAGGTTTCCTACTTCTGCTGTACATTTTGGCTTCTCAATAGAGATGAGCAAAACTTTTGCAATTCGACCAGTTACTGAGAATATTCTGTAGATAACTACACACAGACACACAGTGGTGAGTATAAGGCACGTGCACACATAGACACCAAGGGGGGCTTGAGCACCTAGCCTTTTTGTCCAAAGTGCCCTCGTGCCCTTTTAACAAAAAAACAGTTGCCTTGCCACCCGCACTAACCCCCCCACCGCCCAGTCAGGTCTTTGCCTCCTTCAGGACAGACCTGTTGATGCTGCGCTCCCTCGTCAGCTCTTTTCGTATTACAGAACGCTGGGAGATTACATCATCTCCCAGCGCTCTGCATGAAGAGAAGACCACGCGGGAGCTCCAGCAGCTACAGGTCTGTGCCAAAGGAGGCACATACAGACCTCCCCTGCCGCTGGACCACCAGGGAAGAGGTAGGAAACAGACGGGGGGGCAATGTAGAAATGATGGGGCAAAATGGATCTGATGGGGGGCAAGATGGAGATGATGGCAATGTAGAGATGGTGGGGCAATGTATGTGAGGGTAAGTTGGAGCTGATGGCAATATGGAGCTGATGGGGGCAATATGGAGATGATGGGGTCAATTTGGAGCTGATGGGGGCAATATGGAGCTGACAGGGGACAATGTAAGGGCAATATGGAGATGATGGGGGGCAATGTGTAGATTAGAAGCATTGTGGAGGTGTCCAATGGAGGGGGCGCTTCAGATTTTTGTGCCTACAGGCTCCTGAGATGTAAATTCTTTCCTTTTTCTAACTATATATTTTTAATAAATAATTCTAAGAAGTGCACTTTTTTCATTTGAGCCCCTGCCCCCCAAAATGACTGTGCATGTCCCTGGTGAGTATACAAATTCACCAGTGCAGCTCCACTGTGTCAGCTTCTGATCCCAGTGGGTTCTCTAGGCTATATGCACTACAGTGTATGATTGTTGTAGTGCTATATGTGCTACAGTGTAGGATTCTTGTAGTGCACACTGGTGAACTATCTCCACCAACATTAGGACTTTAATGCCAGCATGTAATATGCACTTGCTCTCTAGCATTTGAAGAGAAATGGAGTTAAATCATACCATTTCTTCTATGCCTTGTTATAAATGCGGAAACAAATGCCATGAAACATCCACTGTTGGCCTCATTGCCCTCTCCTTGGTGCGAGTGGCATTAAGGGGAGAATTTTTGGCATGGGTTACTTAGTAAATTGGCTTTAGGCAGGCGTAATGGCTAAAAATGTATTTCAGTGCCCAATTTAGTACATAATTGTTGTAGTAAATTCACTTCACATAAACATATTATTTATGCGCATTATGCCACAAAGTTGTTATGCCATATTTACAGATTAAACGAGACTTCTATGTTCATTGCCAATTTTTAAATGTCTGAAAATGTATAAATCCTGAATGGTTTGAAGAAGAAAATTGGGATTTGACAGTTAGGAGTTAGTGCCAACCCCTCACTACCACCCAAGAAAACAAACAAAACCCCCCATAGAACATTAATAATGTTTTCTCCCATTATGAGTTTTCATGCCATCACAAACATTTTTTCAGGGATACATCCTAACCTTTTGAATGGATAGCCACTCAAAGATAGATTTTATATGGGACTGTTTACTCTTACTTAACATTTCAAAATGAAAGTTCCCATTACAGAGATATTTAGCCTCAAATGTATGGTGATATTTAGCCTCAAATGTATGGTGATATTTAGCCTCAAATGTATGGTGATGAGCAATACGGCATCTAGAGGTGGGAGAAAAGTGAGAAGAATTTCCTACGGACGATTTTTCTCTTTAGTTCATGAAAATTTTCTCTTTTTCTCCAATGCAAAATTTTCTTCCCTTTCTCCTATTCCAGCTAATCTTTTGCCTATTCCAACACATTTTTCACCTACTTCAACACATTTTTCTCCTATTCTAACAAATTTTTCACTTATTGCAACACATTTTTCTCCTATTCCAGCACATTTCTCTCCTATGTTTAATATGGTGCAACATTTCCCAGAACAATATTACTTCTTCTGAGGGCTGTAAAGGAGAAATAAGTAGCTGGAAGTCAAAGATGTGAGTCCTACAGCAACATATACCTTGAAAAATGCTTTAGCATGCAGAGTGCATTTGTCCTTTGCCCACAACACTTACTTACTGCTTAAGTGACACTGGCTGTCACGGTTTTTTGATGAACACTCAGATCAGATTGGTAAGGTTAAAATGACTTTATTAAGATAAAGTACACACTCGTAGTTAGGCCCTTGGACCCACACAAACAGGACATAAATATATATAGGTAGGTGAAATACTAGCAAGCCAGTAATAGAAATGTATGATGGAATGGAAACAATCACTGGCAATGGAGGTTCTGGCTTGTACCAGACAGGCAGCAGGCAACGCAGTCTGAGAACTGACCACAGGACCTTGGTGAGAGATGGTCCAGGAGTAGATAACTGGTACAACCCAGATGCCTGGGAGGCACAGAACCCAGAGGAGCGAGGCAACACTGACCCTGGCACTGGATACAAATAGACCGAGGCAACCGCTTAGTAGGCAGCACTGACCCTAGGGTTAGGGTCACAGGGAGACCAAGGCAACTCTCATAAGCAAACCCTAGAACGCTAGGGGTGGATCATAATACTTGTGTGTATATATATATATATATATATAGTAGGCAACCAGCGTCCCCTCACTCTGAGGATGGTACAACGCAACGCTGGCTCTTGAGCCCAAGGCTACTGCAGTGAGGAATAAGCACAACCCTACCTGGAAGATCCAGGCACAGGGTCAACAGGTAACGCCCAGTGATATACTGCAACTCCCAAAGGGAGTGAGCCCAGTGCTGTACGGGAGGTGGACACAGAGAGATCAGAGTAACACAGTCAGTGCTATGAACACTGTACTGGTACTTTGCGTGTGCACAACGCCTGAGTAGGTTAAGAGAGTAGCTGAAGCATGAATGCTTAGCCAACAGTCAACAGAATAATAGTGCCACACGGTGCACACCACCTAGCGTAACGGCAAGGCCACAGCGAGTGTTGATGGACCAAACTGAGGCAACCAAGCGGTATAGCTAGGCACGGATGGCAACAGAGTGGTAATAAGCTAGACAAGTCAGTAACGGAATAGGTACTCTGTCAGGTATGGTCAGTAACAGAGCGGGTTCTCAGCCAGATATAGTCAGCAACAGAGCGGGTTCTCAGCCAGATACGGTCAGCAACGGAGCGGGTTCTCAGCCGGATACAGTCAGCAACAGAGCAGGTTCTCAGCCAGATACGGTCAGCAACGGAGCAGGTTCTCAGCCGGATACAGTCAGCAACAGTGCAGGTTCTCAGCCAGATACGGTCAGCAACGGAGCAGGTTCTCAGCCAGATATGGTCAGCAACAGAGCAGGTTCTCAGCCAGATACGGTCAGCAACGGAGTGGCAGTAATACAGGAAACTCAGGAACGTCGTCAGGCAGGCCAGGTAGTACACGATCAGCAATATACAGAGCAAAAGTAAGGAACTAGTACACCATGAAAGGGCACCATAGTGTAGACATGACAGAGGTTATAAAGGCTATCACTGGCTGGCGACAAAGATACTTGGCCGATCAGAACGAGATAGGGAAAAAGGAGAATCAGAATGTCGCCGCCTACAGCCAGGAGCACGGGCACCGTGATACTGGCACATATTCATGATGATGTCAAGTGATTATAAAAAATAAAAGTACGGATGTGTATAGTAATGGTGGTGGGGTACTGGAGTGGTGTGATTGAAGGGACCTTTACAAACTGTATCCTTCCTGGGAGGAGAGGGATCATCATCATTTATTGCACATACTGCAGCAGCCATTGTTGCAGTCAGTTTTTGTACTACCACTTTACACCCACATCACTGCGCTGCTCCACCTTTCCCCTTCCCACTTGTGCACTTGTTGGATATTACTCAACTACTGTGTGTGTTTTTACTCTCTACAGTACACAACTGATGTCTTGCCTTGGCCCTCAACAAAATTCTCAATGTCGTCTGCTTTTTATCAAGTCTGCCTCAGTCACAGAGATCACATCTGGCTCCCAGTCAGCTGTCTTTTATTTTTATTTAATTACTTATATTTTCTCTTTTTTTTTGTTTTTGTTTAAGTTGCTCACCCTATCTTATCACAGTTAGTCCAAAAGAAATATATATATATTTATATTAAAAGCAAAAGCAGCAAGCAATTTGGACCCCAGCTGCCTGTGTCTTCCCAGTCAGTCACACCAAATTTTGGGGTACTTTGGGTCAACCTCCTTCCTCACTTCTTCTCTCTAAAAGTGTCCCCAGACTCCTCTAATACAGAGAACAAATGTCCTACCTAAATGACTCAAGCCCTTTATTTGCCTATCTTCTCTAGCTCAAAACCTTGCTGCTCTCTCCTCTCACAAACACAGAATTACATGCTGTGAGAGCCTGACACCCTTGTATATCACTGTAGAAAAGTAGAGAAAACTTTCATGTGGTGGAGAAAAAATGTTCATTCCATTGATCTCAATTCAATGAGCTAGGTGAAAAAAGCAGGATTTCAGTTTGAGGTGAAGATTTTCCCCCATCCCTACATATGTCAGTGTGCTTGATATGTCTAAGAAAGTTAAAATAAAAAACATAGCTTTCAAGCAAGCTGAGAACAATGTCCTTATATGCTTTGTGTTTTAATCAATCAACTAAAACTGTAATTGGATGATTAAAAAATGTAATTACAGTTTTAATCAAACAAAACTTTAATATATAAATTATATCAACAGATTAATCAAGGTTGTAAAATACATTTGACTGATGCCAACAAAAGTACTGCAATACACTGCAAACCTTGCTAGCATTCAAGGAGTTTAAGCCCCATTTAAAACCTCTGCATGCAGTGTTCCCCCAGAAAACTGGAAAGCATTTTGGATACAGTTCGGACCTACATCTCCATGCTGGTATCCTTTTAAAAGGTTGCACGCAAAAGACTGTGCAACCACATGACACAATAACTATGTTTCCATAATAAAAATGGCGACATGAGAATCTCGCACTGCATGACAGAACGAGATTCTAATATCACTTACTGAAAGGTCGCATCCCAGTCTTGCTGAGCACTGACCCAGCTCTGTCTCCCCTTCTCTAATGTAAAATAATATAAAAAATAACTGGCTGCAGATGGCTGGATCCTAAGAAGAAATGGCCAAAGGATCTTTATTGAACTCAATAATGCTTGTGAGGCGAGGTAGACAAGAGTAAAGACTCGAACCGAGTCGGAGAGCAGCGCCACCCCATCCTTAAGGAGAATTGATCTCGGAAATGCCTAATACGTAGAAACGTCCACAATACTCCAGTAGAAAGAGCCAGGCATTCTCTAATAGTGTCAAATGATAGTATTTTGGTATCTGATATAAAATCACTGAGTTCCATAAGGAAAAAACACTTGGGAGGACAAAACCTGGTGTCAAGACCTAATGGCTATACAGCAGGGGAGGAAATTCTTATGCACACGGTCCCACAAGATGGCAGCTTCCCTTTGGAACCCCAACTATATCATGCTCCCCCAGATACACATATCGCACCTCAATCACCTCCACCCTCCGACATAATTCCAGAAAGAGTACCATACAATTATGCAGGAACAAACAAAAAAATAGAGGGGGGGAGCACTACGGGAAGAGAACAGGACTGTGCAGGCCCACCCAAGCATGGTAAAACAAGCGGTAAACTGATAGTAGGAACAGCTGCCCTTCACTTAACAGCACTTAACATACTTTCAGTTTGCAACATGATAATCTTGCACTGTCATGCAGTGCAAGATTCTCATGTTGCCATTTTTATTATGGCGACATGGTTAATCTATCATGTGGTCACACGCTCTTTTGAGTGTGATCTTTTAAAAGTAAACCCTCTACTTTTGGGGACGGTGGAGGACTTGCTGCATACCGGTGCCTATCTCCAGTTCTGGGGCCTTTGCCTCGAACCTACTGTTGGTGGTGCTTCTTTAACCCCAACTGGGGTGCCTCTCCCAGTGCATCTCCACTCCATGACTCTTTGGAGCCTGCTACTGGAGTGGCAAAATATTTTGACTTCCCGTCTGTACCTGCCCGCTTCTGCTCTTGACAGAGTAGTTGATTGCCTCAAAACTGTGGCCTGATACACTTCTCTGGCCTGACGCACAACCACAGGGTACATGAGGCCCCAGCGGACCCTGTAAGCCAATAAATTCAGCAATCTAGCCACATGGGGCTGCGCAAGATTGCTTGACTCCACGATGACACGGAGCTACTGTACACTCTAGGCTGCAGTGGCCAATCTCGTGGCCTCCCTCTGACTTGATTCCCAGACAAGCCCAGCCAACACAACATTGGTGATTTTTATTTTGTTGAGTAGACCTCAACCAGGCCCCTAAATTGGTGCCTCCTCAGACTGGTGTCTGGAGACGCACACCGGGCAGATGACCCTATCACTCTATCTCCTCACCCAAGAACTTTGAAGTGACATGCCCTCCCTTCATGGCATTTCCAGACACGTTAGGCCCATGGAAGCACCTCACTACTTGGAATTATCCCACCCAGAACACTCATCCACTGACGTTCTTCTGTGACCATCTGTTGCCCCTCCACTGTGCCCAGCCAATCCCTCAGTACTGGGGTTCCACCACCTAATGGAACACGTCTTGACTATGTCAGACCCACCTAAGACCCCCAGAACTTTGCGGGGTGACTGCACATGGATTAAAAGAAAAAGATGGATAAAAAGAAATCCTCCAACTTGTCTATGGGCAGGTCTGATACCCCACCCAATACTCTAGGGAAAACACCCGCAGATCCTACCTCGACTATTGCATATGCGACCGCTAAAGCCTACTGCTGCTGCTCACTCCCAAATTGATAAAAAATTTGATTTCATCCAGTCCTCTGTCCAAGAGATCCTGACAGAGATGAAATTCCACAAAGATCAAATTGCTATGATTGAGCACCACATGGAGGCCTGCGAGGCCACAGTGGACATTCAGTACCATTCAGTACCTAGAACAAACAGCTTCCTCACTGGCAGAGAAAATAGATGACCTGGAAAACCATAGCAGATGGAATAATATCGAATTGGTGGGCTTACCGGAGAGAGCTTCCCAAGCTGCACAAACTGGACCACTCTGCACCTCCATTAGCCATAGAGAGGGCCCATTGTCTGGGTGCTGGTCCCCCACTGGAGGGGTTGATGTCCTAGGCCCATAATTTTCCAACACTATGGCATCAAACAACAGCTCCTCTCTGCCTACCGTAAACGAGTTTGGAATTCACGGGCCATCTTCTGTGTCTCCTTCAAGATTTCACAGCATGGATATTTGCAATTCGGAAAGAATTTACTGAGGTCTGTGGGAGACTCTTTGAAAAGGAGGTGATGTTTACCTTGATGTACACCACCCAACTTAACATCATGGAAGGCAACAGATTGATGTGGCTTAACTCACCAAAAGAAGCAAGGGACTACTACAATGGTCTGCCTTGACTCCCTGTGTCGGGTGGTCTCCTCCATTTAGCTTGTGTGGCCAGGTGTCACACGTGGAACTCCTGTGGGCCGCATTGACTGGCGGGTGGTGCTGCTACTGAGGACTGCCCGTCTGCTGAGGGGAGTGTTCTGCTCAGACTGTTTCTTTGGACTGGGGCCTCCATCTATGAGTTTTGGGCATACAACCCTCTGGCAAAGGTCTGCCGGACACTCTCAACCTAGAGACTGACTATTAGATGTGACTGCTGTTTATCTCATATGGTTGATGATTCAATCTAGGGGGGAATTTGCTTCTCTTTAGCTGCCTATTAATGTATGGAGTATACAGATATTTCTGTACAGGGAGTTCTTTTTTTAATTTCTCTCTCTGTATAACTGTTATTTACAACCACCTGCTTAGGTGGAGCATCCTCTTCTCCACCCCGGTACCCCTCCCGTCTGGCTCTTCTGAGCCACTCCTCTTTAACCACTCCTACCATATTACCCGCTAACAGCCTGACTAGTGGTGCCACCTTCCTGGTTGACCTAATTCAATGCCCTCCCCCTTCCGTATACTACTAATTGCTGTTACATCTGTTTTAAATTGCAACTATTCTGCTTTTCCTGGTGGCATATTTGTTTTCTCCACAGGTCCTCTAGAACCTTTTAGTTCGTGTTTGCTTTTCCTCACTCCTTAATTCCCTTTTTCTCCCAGTTTGTGTTTTCTTGTTTTTGTATTGCTCTAATGCTCCGTTTTTTGTTTCTGGATAAACTACTTGTGGGAACGGCCGCATTCCTGACGTCTCCCATTTCTGTTCCTTCTCCAAACATGACTCCCGCTACTGGGACCCCTCAGCCTTTTTGAGCATTTTCTTGCTGGGAGAGAATGTCTGACACTTACTAGCAGTTAGCCAACTTCTACATTTCCTTCGCTGGTTCCCGCCATAGCTTCTAACTCCCATTCCTCACTTACCAGATCCAGTACTCCCACTAACTGTTCGATCCATGACATCCTTATCTCTGGCCATGCACCAATCTCCCTCATACTCGCTTTCAAACCTCCAATACCATCCTCTTTCAGTTGGTGAATGAAGTACATCTTGGCCTAATCTTGGGATACTTACAAGGTGACCAACATCTTATATGAGTCTGATCCTACTTCTGGCAGACAATGAAGGCAGTTCTTACAGAACACATTATCTCTTTCCTATCCAAACTTCATAAAGAACCCTCATCCAAACTGGTGTCAGTAAAACAGGTTCTCGCAAAACGATACACCACCTACCAACGCTCAGATAACACTGCTGATATTTCAAAATAACTTCAAGTCAGACGCTACTGCACATCCCATCTACTTACCGTGGCCCAACTCCACCTTTTAAACAGTGCCACTGGCTTCTACCAACATACCAAAAAACAGTCAACTACTGGTACAATGTATCAAAACTCAGAGATGCCCAAACACCATTTTTGCCATAAAACCGGTGAATTCTCACACGACAGCTGACACAATGTGCATCAATAGCCTGTCCCTGGCCTACTACAAACAGTTATATGCCCCCGACCATGACACCTCCTCTCTCAGATGAGAATTTTTGACAGATATATCCTTACTGAAACTTACTGCTGATCAAGCCGACTCACTAAACGCCCTCACCACCATGGCAGAATTGAGCATGGTGCTTACATCTCTCCATAATGAAAAATCCCCAGGTACAGATGGCCTCCCAGCCAAATTCTATAAAACCCTTCGCGAAGAGATCTCTCCTACATTTCTCAAACTACAATCATATAGTCTTCACAGGAACTATTCTGCAGCATTCAATCTAGCTAGAATAATAGTCCTGCCCAAGCCGGGCAAAGACCCCACTCTGTTCAAATCCTATTGAACAATCTCCCTTCTGAATACTGACTATAACATTTTTAACAAAATTATGGCTCACAGATTAAACTGCATCCTTCCCTCCTTGATTTCCCCTGAGCAAACCAGCTTCATAACTGGCCAATACCCAGTTACTAACATCCGGACGACTATTGTGGCTATCATTAAATCCTCTGACTTCCCCTGCAATACTTATCTAGATGCCAAAAAGGCATTCGACAAAATCATCTGATCACCTTTTGCTACTCAAGGGCTTTGGGACCGTTCTCCCGGACCTACAGTAATGTGCAAAAGATTTAGGCAGGTGTGAAAACATTCTGTAAAGTAAGAATGCTTTAAAAAATAAACATATCAGTTAAAAAAATTCATAGTGAGTGAACAGAAGAAAAATCTAAATCAAATCAATATTTGGAGTGACCACCCTAAGCACTAAGAACTAAGAAGGAGCAGCAGGAGCATTGTAGGGAACGGGAGTCAGCATTTCACCAGATTAACTTGGGCATCCCTCTGTTTCATGATGGGTCATGCCGTTGATGCTTGTAGGAAGAAATGACAGGAGTTAAACATGCACTAGGGTTTGCAAGGGGATAGGTCATATCCCTGAGGTGGCAGTGTCATCCTGCACTTATGGAATTCCAGAGGTCAGTCAAATTCACAGGGTCACTTGGAACCATCCATTGCATGGCATCTGCATCTGTTCATTATGATGAGAGCTATGTAGTTGTGATGTTCAATCAGGCATTTTCAAGGCTGGATTGTTAGGTGGATCTCAGTCATCCTGTGAAGTGAAACATATCATTATGTATTGTGTTTCGACGCATTCCTCATAAAATGGATGGCACACAGCAGCAGGTATCACGGTGCCCGTGATTGGCTGCAGTTACTTGTCTGTCACCAGTAGGGGGCTTCTATTGGCTGTCTGCAGATAGCCCGCCTCTTATTGACTATTTAAACCTGGATTGGGCACCCTTTGAGTGCCCTTTCGTGTTGTTTCTGACCTTCTTGCTATCACTATGCTAGTGATAGCTGGGCCTCTGTTCCAGTGTTCCTGAGTTCCTGATCTCATGTGTTCCTGAGTTCCTGATCTCTACTGTTCCAGTGTTTCCTGCATGCTGAAGTACTTCCAGTCCTGGTTCCGGCCTAGTCTCTGGTGTTGCAGTTCCTGCTGAACTTCTCTGCTGTTTTCTGACCTGACTGATCGTTGCTGGTTCCTGTCATCTCATCACCTGTCTTCAGTATCCTGGCGACCTTCTGCCTGGTCGCGTTGGTGACATTGCTACAATTCCGTGTTGGTCCCAGCGTGAGGACGCTGGTTTGCTCCCAAGCCTTGCGGCTATACAAACTCGCTTGTTACACCAGTGTGCGGTCACTGGTTTGCTCCAAAGCCTATCAGCTATACAAATCTGTGTTGGTCCCAGCGTGCGGACGCTGGTTTGCTCCTAAGCCTTGCGGCTATACAAACTCGCTTGTTACACCAGTGTGCGGTCACTGGTTTGCTCCAAAGCCTATCAGCTATACAAATCTGTGTTGGTCCCAGCGTGCGGACGCTGGTTTGCTCCTAAGCCTTGCGGCTATACAAACTCACTTGTTACACCAGTGTGCGGTCACTGGTTTGCTCCAAAGCCTTTCAGCTATACAAATCTGTGTTGGTCCCAGCGTGCGGACGCTGGTTTGCTCCTAGCCTTGCGGCTATACAAACTCGCTTGTTACACCAGTGTGCGGTCACTGGTTTGCTCCAAAGCCTATCAGCTATACAAATCTGTGTTGGTCCCAGCGTGCGGACGCTGGTTTGCTCCTAAGCCTTGCGGCTATACTACTCGCTTGTTACTCCAGTTGCGGTCACTGGTTTTCTCGCTAAGCCTACGGCTATACTATTCAGTGTTGTTTCCAGCGTGCGGACGCTGGTTTGCTCCAAAAGCCTTGCTGCTTAACGATTCTGCTAATTTGCCAGTTCCATCTGACTGCTGCTATTATCTCTGGGCTGCCCTGCCCGGTATTGGTAAGGCCGGTAGAACCTTTTGCCACATTCCATCTGAGGTTGCCTTACCCGGTATTGGCAGGGCCGGTAGAGCCTACATTGTGTATCTATTGAGGCTGCCTTGCCCGGTAATTTGGTAAGGCCGGTAAACCGTTATGCTATTCCATCTGCAGGTTGCCTTACCCGGTATTGGCAAGGCCGGTAGAGCCTAAAGACTGTCCTGTCCGGTATATTGACAGGACCGGTAGAGTCTGCCTTCTGTCTGTGCTATATTCTGTATATATATATATTATGTATGTTATTGCCATCCTAAGTTATCATTTATTATTTCAATAAAATTGATTTTTTTTTACCTAAAACTTGTGTCTGAGAGTCATAATAAACCGTGACAGTACGAAAGGGCCATGACCTCAGACAGCAAGGGTGAAGGTAACGCACAGAATATCCATTGGAGGATGGATGTGCTCGAGCAACGTTTGGATCAGTTGGCAGTTGCAATTCAAACGATCCTTGAATGCACGGTACCTGCTGCCCAATCTAGCTCTAGCCCGGTGGTCTCGCCAAGTCAGACACCGGAAAGTGATACCAGACCCCTAGGGGGTACTGTTAAAGGGTTAACGGCTTCTGCACCCTTGCCGCTAAGATATGATGGTGACCCTAGTCTCTGCAGAGGGTTCATCAATCAACTCGAAATCTTTATGGAATTGACGGCACACGCATTTCCCAATGATCGTAGTAAAGTGGGGTTCACGATATCACTGCTCACTGGCAGAGCATTGGCTTGGGCTAACCCCTTGTGGGAGAATGCTAAACCTTGTACTAAGAACTTTAGTGAATTTGTGCGTTCCTTTCGAAGAGTGTTTGAGCCTCCTGGTAGAACCACCTCTGCTGCCAAACGCCTTATGGAGATACAACAGGGCAGGCGTACAGTGGGCGACTATGCCATCGAATTCCGCACATTGGCAGCAGAGGTAGGTTGGAATAACGAGGCATTATTGGCAGCCTTCTCTCAAGGCCTGAATGACCACATTAAAGACGAAATCGCTGCTAAAGATCTACCTATTGATCTAGATGATTACATTGAGTATGTTATGATAATTGACTCCAGAATACGTGAGAGATCAGTTGCCAGAGATCGTAAGTTACGGTCAAAAAATAATGAGCCTAGTAGCATGTTTTGCCCACCCATCCCTCCCTTGGCATTGAAGTCTAGTGAACCAGTACGGGAAACAAGTGAACCTATGGAAATAGGCTTCACTAGACTATCCAAGGCAGAGAGACTATATCGCAAAAAACAAGGGTTATGTTTATACTGCGGTAAAAAAGGGCACTTGCTAAATTCCTGTCCGGTACGTCCGGGAAACGCACACACCTAGGGTATCTTGGGGGCCCTAGGTGGTGTACAATCGTCCCCAGTGTCGGGCATAATGAAACCCACCATACAGGTGGTATTGTCTTGGGCACAACGCTCTGTGGAGGTTTTGGCCTTGGTTGACTCCGGTGCAGCAGGGTATTTTATGGATAATACCTTTGCTGAATTGCACGGAGTTCCACGCATTGAAAGAGAAAACCCCTTGACTATTGAAGCGATTGATGGTAGACCCTTAGAACCGCCTCAGGTTATATTTGAAACTATGCCATTGTCTATGACTATTGGGGCACTTCACAGAGAAGAGCAGCAGTTTCAACTGATTAATTCCCCGCACCATGCGGTGATATTGGGATTTCCGTGGTTACAGTTACATAACCCACAATTCGATTGGAAAAAGTGTGAAATTGCTGCTTGGTCCCAGTTTTGTATGGACAAGTGCGTCATCCAGCCTATTAAGGTCATGTGCACCTCCTCTGCTATGCCGGATGTGTACCAACAGTTTGGCGATGTTTTTAGCAAAGGAGAGGCTAGTATGCTACCCCAGCATAGACCTTATGATTGTTGCATTGAATTGCAGCCTGGTGCAGTACCTCCGAAAGGACGCACTTATCCATTATCTTGTGATGAAAATAAGGCTATGGAGGATTACATTTCTGATGCCCTTGCTAGAGGGATCATACGTAAATCTACCTCTCCAGCTGGGGCTGGGTTCTTTTTTGTAAAAAAGAAAAATGGCGAATTAAGACCATGCATTGACTACCGGGGCTTGAATAAACTAATGGCAAAAAACGCATACCCAATACCACTCATCACCGAGCTTTTTGACAGGCTTAAGGGCGCTTCGATATTTACCAAGTTGGACCTACGGGCCGCTTACAATCTGGTTCGCATTCGAGCAGGTGATGAGTGGAAAACTGCCTTTAATACTCGAGCTGGGCACTACGAGTATCTAGTAATGCCTTTTGGGCTGTGTAATGCACCCGCAGTTTTCCAGGAACTGATAAATGATGTTCTGAGAGATATGTTACAGACATGTGTTGTGGTGTACCTCGACGATATACTGATTTACTCCCAAAACATGGCACAGCACATCAAAGATGTATCCGCAGTATTGCTACGACTCCGTGAGAACAAATTATTTTGTAAAATGGAAAAATGTGAGTTTCATAGAACCAGTGTGCCATTCTTGGGGTTCATAATTGGCAATGATGGCATTGCCATGGACAAAGAAAAGTTGTCAGCTGTCCTACAATGGCCAAAACCCAAGGGTCTTAAAGCCATACAGCGTTTCCTGGGTTTCGCCAATTATTATAGGAGGTTTATTAAGAACTTTTCTTCCATTGTCAAACCTCTGTCCGATCTTACGCACAAGGGTGCTAATCCTTCTTGTTGGCCGGTATCTGCTGAGAAAGCCTTTGAGAATTTGAAGCTGGCATTTGCTGCGGCTCCTGTGTTATCCCACCCCAATCCTTTACTTCCATTTACGTTAGAGGTTGATGCCTCAGATATTGGGGTCGGGGCAGTACTTTCGCAGCGACACGAGAAAGGTGGAACTCTCAGACCTTGTGGGTTTTTCTCTAAAAAGTTGACTGTCACTCAAAGCCACTATGAGATAGGTGACAGAGAATTATTGGCCATTATCCTTGCTCTTAAGGAATGGCGTCATTTGCTTGAAGGTACTAAGAATCCTGTCTTAATCCTAACAGATCATAAGAATCTGACCTATCTCTCGGAGGCCAAGAGATTGTCCTCTCGTCAGGCCAGGTGGGCACTGTTCCTGTCTCGATTTAATTTCATTGTATCATATTTACCAGGGTCAAAAAATATCAGGGCTGATGCACTGTCAAGACAATTTGAGGCCGACAGTGACAGAGTGGAAGCACCAGCTCCTATCATCCAACCTGATAGAATACTGGCTACTATACGCACGAGTATCACTTCTCCTCTAGGGGAGGAGATCCTGGCCTCTCAGGGGTCCGCTCCCCATGAAACCCCAGTGGGCAAATGTTTTGTCGCTGAATCATTTCGTACTAGGCTGCTCGAAACCTACCATTCCTCTAAGGCTGCGGGACATATTGGTAGAGACCAATTGTTATGGTCCCTTTCTCAGTTATTTTGGTGGCCTTCCATGAGAAACGATTGTGCCGAATTTACGAATGCCTGTGCCACCTGCGCCCGCGCTAAGACCCCGAGACATCTCCCTGTGGGCTTGCTTCAACCGGTGCCTAATGGCGAACGCCCCTGGTCTCATGTTTCCATTGATTTTATGGGAGAGTTGCCTATGTCGAAGGGGTACTCCTTTATATTCATGGTGGTGGACAGGTTTTCTAAAATGGCTCATTTCGTGCCCCTCCGTGGTCTTCCTTCAGCGAAGGAATTGGCAATGGTGTTCGCCAGAGAAGTATTCCGGTTGCATGGAGTGCCTAGGGTACTGGTGTCTGACAGGGGGAGCCAGTTTGTGTCTAGATTTTGGAGGGCATTTTGCCAACAGATGGGCATACAGCTGTCCTTCTCCTCTGCCTACCATCCCCAGACCAATGGAGCCGCTGAACGAGCTAATCAGGGCTTGGAACAATTTCTCCGTTGTTTCGTTACTGACCATCATGATAATTGGTCCGACTTGTTGCCTTGGGCAGAGTTCGCCAGGAACTGTGCGGTCAATTCTTCATCTGGGAGCTCTCCGT
The DNA here is from genome assembly GCA_037306005.1 of Rhinophrynus dorsalis. Taxonomy (NCBI): domain Eukaryota; kingdom Metazoa; phylum Chordata; class Amphibia; order Anura; family Rhinophrynidae; genus Rhinophrynus; species Rhinophrynus dorsalis. The sequence goes on from CM074719.1 coordinate 513,994,613, forward strand.
TTCTGATTAATTATGGGTTCCAGCCCTGTTTGCTTCCAGACTCATTTCAGACGCAACAGATTCCAGCTCTGGATGAGCATATCGAGCAACTCCGTTCCACATGGGCACAAGTTCAGAGGGCACTTGGTCAGTCATTTCAGCGTCATCAGCGCCATGCTAATCGCAGAAGGCTTCCAGCGGTTTCCTTTCAGGTTGGGGATAGAGTATGGCTTTCCTCCAGAAATCTCAAGCTGCAGGTTCCGTCTAATAAGTTGGCTCCTCGGTTTATTGGTCCATACAGAGTTATTCGCAAAATTAACCCTGTCTCCTATGCACTAGACCTACCTGCATCCATGCGTATCCATAATGTGTTCCATGTGTCCCTTCTTAAGCCTCTGGTTTGCAATCGCTATACTACCACACCTGTGGTGCCAGGACCTGTTGAGGTCGAGGGCCAGGAGGAGTACGAGGTTCAGAGCATTATTGATTCCCGTAGGCTTAGAGGAAGGGTACAGTACCTGGTACATTGGAAAGGGTATGGTCCTGAGGATCGATCATGGGTGGATAGTACGGACCTTCATGCACCTAGGTTACCTAGGGCCTTTCATGCCAATTACCCGCAGAAACCTAAACCCTATTCTAGGAGAGGGGGTCTTTGAAAGGGGGGTACTATCACGGTGCCCGTGATTGGCTGCAGTTACTTGTCTTTCACCAGTAGGGGGCTTCTATTGGCTGTCTGCAGATAGCCCGCCTCTTATTGACTATTTAAACCTGGATTGGGCACCCTTTGAGTGCCCTTTCGTGTTGTTTCTGACCTTCTTGCTATCACTATGCTAGTGATAGCTGGGCCTCTGTTCCAGTGTTCCTGAGTTCCTGATCTCATGTGTTCCTGAGTTCCTGATCTCTACTGTTCCAGTGTTTCCTGCATGCTGAAGTACTTCCAGTCCTGGTTCCGGCCTAGTCTCTGGTGTTGCAGTTCCTGCTGAACTTCTCTGCTGTTTTCTGACCTGACTGATCGTTGCTGGTTCCTGTCATCTCATCACCTGTCTTCAGTATCCTGGCGACCTTCTGCCTGGTCGCGTTGGTGACATTGCTACAATTCCGTGTTGGTCCCAGCGTGCGGACGCTGGTTTGCTCCCAAGCCTTGCGGCTATACAAACTCGCTTGTTACACCAGTGTGCGGTCACTGGTTTGCTCCAAAGCCTATCAGCTATACAAATCTGTGTTGGTCCCAGCGTGCGGACGCTGGTTTGCTCCTAAGCCTTGCGGCTATACAAACTCGCTTGTTACACCAGTGTGCGGTCACTGGTTTGCTCCAAAGCCTATCAGCTATACAAATCTGTGTTGGTCCCAGCGTGCGGACGCTGGTTTGCTCCTAAGCCTTGCGGCTATACAAACTCACTTGTTACACCAGTGTGCGGTCACTGGTTTGCTCCAAAGCCTTTCAGCTATACAAATCTGTGTTGGTCCCAGCGTGCGGACGCTGGTTTGCTCCTAGCCTTGCGGCTATACAAACTCGCTTGTTACACCAGTGTGCGGTCACTGGTTTGCTCCAAAGCCTTTCAGCTATACAAATCTGTGTTGGTCCCAGCGTGCGGACGCTGGTTTGCTCCTAGCCTTGCGGCTATACAAACTCGCTTGTTACACCAGTGTGCGGTCACTGGTTTGCTCCAAAGCCTATCAGCTATACAAATCTGTGTTGGTCCCAGTGTGCGGACGCTGGTTTGCTCCTAAGCCTTGCGGCTATACTACTCGCTTGTTACTCCAGTTGCGGTCACTGGTTTGCTCGCTAAGCCTACGGCTATACTATTCAGTGTTGTTTCCAGCGTGCGGACGCTGGTTTGCTCCAAAAGCCTTGCTGCTTAACGATTCTGCTAATTTGCCAGTTCCATCTGACTGCTGCTATTATCTCTGGGCTGCCCTGCCCGGTATTGGTAAGGCCGGTAGAACCTTTTGCCACATTCCATCTGAGGTTGCCTTACCCGGTATTGGCAGGGCCGGTAGAGCCTACATTGTGTATCTATTGAGGCTGCCTTGCCCGGTAATTTGGTAAGGCCGGTAAACCGTTATGCTATTCCATCTGCAGGTTGCCTTACCCGGTATTGGCAAGGCCGGTAGAGCCTAAAGACTGTCCTGTCCGGTATATTGACAGGACCGGTAGAGTCTGCCTTCTGTCTGTGCTATATTCTGTATATATATATATTATGTATGTTATTGCCATCCTAAGTTATCATTTATTATTTCAATAAAATTGATTTTTTTTACCTAAAACTTGTGTCTGAGAGTCATAATAAACCGTGACAGCAGGTCACTATTGGTGTTGGCTATGGGGTTTTTGATTACCTCATATAGGTTGATGATGTTGTGTGATGTCAACCTGTACCAGTTTCTCACTTCAGCCTCCACCATTCTGGTATATCCTGGCTCTTGGTGGGCATCTGACCTACTTGTGCTGCTCCACAGGTCCTTGTGGCTGGGGAGATCCATTTGAGGCAGCTCTAGTGTTGCTGCTTGGCCTGATCCTCCACTTGGAGATGGCCTTCTGGCTGGCTCCTCAGATAGAGCATCCAACCTCGTAACAGCCGGCAGATGTGCAGATGTGTTTGGGGGATCCTGAGGCTCCCCACCCCTCACATACCCCCGTATCTGATGCCTTCACAGGTATTGCAATGGAAACATGATGCTCATAATAGCTACCTGATTCCCCGTACTCCCCGTAAACACCCACATTCCAGGATGGTGGGATGTTGCCTAGGCGCGGTCATCATGTAACAATGGACCAGTGGGAAGGAGGGTGTTGTCCAGGTGAGTTTATACGGGTATGGAGGTTGTTTGATTGTGTTTGGTGTGATTGCTGTTTACATGTCAGCTGCATGCGTGACATTGTCCGGTGTGATTGATGATGGCAGGGCACCTTGTTTCAACATTGGCTACTGATCTTGCACATCCTGGCTTACATTGCTTTGTGATGGACAGGTGTGTCTGCATAATGTCTTGTCTGGATATACATCTTGGTATGTGTTAACTCCTCTTGTGCCAGGGGAGTGTGCAAAGGATTGGTTGACGTTAATTTGCACATCCCTTTTTACTAGGGGGTGTATGGGTTCATGTTGGTTGTTCAGGACTTGTGTGTGTATGGCATTTGAAGGGTGCATCCTTGGCATTTCAGGGGTTATTTTTACAGTTGTTCTTACTGGGATATGTCCTAACTGTTGTGTGAGCTATTTGTTCCCTGTTTTCTGTTGTTCTACTGTGGTTTTTAAGTTTAGTTCTGTGTTGTATGCAGCTGCAGAATTTCCGTGAGTTAATGTATATGCTTACCGTGCTTTTGCACTCAACACACACAATTGAATGGCGCATGGCTTGAGCTGTTCCATTGATGTGAATGAGAGAAATCTTACTGTTCATTGTTATTTTTTAGCACACGTTAGCAGGTCACAACATAGGTAATAGAAAAGCAAACTGTACCTGTAAAACTACCTTCGCCAATTTTTTTTTTCCGGTGGTAATTGAATCAAGTCCAAGAAATCAGCCCTGGTAAAGTTGGAGTTTCAAGAGCCTGTCTGTTTCAGTCTGTTTGCTTAACTTGTATCCTCAATGAACTATTCACAGGAGAGTTTTCACTTGTCCTCATTATTGACTCTCAATTCTCTCTGGTCCTTTCATTGGTAATTCTTAATAAGACCTCTGGACTATTAATTGGCAATTCGCACAGTCTCAGAACACTAATTTCTATCTCGTAGCTTCCTTGTGAAAGGCACGTTTGTGTCCTTTACCTTAATTATTAGAGGATTCCCGTAAGGATTGATCCATTATCCTAGCTAACTACACACTGTAAACTGAGCTCCCAACATGCAACGTTTATATAGCCACATGAGAAGAACTAAATCTCTCTCCCATCTGAGAAGTAAACTTTGATTAAGGAACCCTAATTAAAATATAACTATTACTAAATATTAATGAAGAGCTACAAGACAGTATAAAGTACCTTGGCGTATAAACACACCAAAAGTGCTATAAGAATTCTATAAATATATGTCCCCTGGAATTGCACCTTAACTCTCTGCATGTCATAGAGGAATAATGCATTTCTCACCATCTGGTACTGCAAATGTCAAAGATAATTTTTGGTTATTATAATCATTATAATTAGACATTTTGACAATAATGAAAGAATAGATTAAAATTATTGACTGATAGCTAAAGTGACATGAATATAGTAGAAACATTTAATTTAATCCTTTGGATACTAGAAACATCAGTAACGCCTTTCAAAGCAATGGTGCAGGAAACTTCCTTAGCATCCACAGGATTAGGCAGGAGTGGGGAATCTTGGACCCTCCAGCTGGAGGGCTACTATTTCTATTATAACCAGCCAACTGATGGTTTTCTGGGGATTATGGGATCTGTATACCCCCAAAGCTGGAGGGCCTTAGGTAGACCAGCTTTTGGTTAGGGAGTACCTTGTAGTGATATGAAGTAAAGCACAGGACTGCAACTTGTAGCTTAATCCATCTCCCATTATTGTCAACAGTTGACCTATTGGCTTTGAGATAATATAACTTTGTTGGTCCTATCTTCAACATCTTCTGTATTCAAAGGGTACTTCTGTCTCATAAAAATAACTTAAAACACACAACGACTATTAGACTCATTTAGTTGATTGACATGCTCTCCTATGTGGCATCCAATTTTGTGTTGTCTTTTTAATTTTCTTTATTCAAACACATTCTGTTGAACATTCACATTCAGGTGGCATCTCAGTGTACAAATAGCAGCAGCCCCAGTATTCAAATGTTGTTGAAAACAATATGCAATATGTTTCCAAGCAAAATAAACATGTGCGTGGGTTTCTTTATTTTGTTGGCTTACTGAGGAGAGAGGGACAAGATAATTCAGCTAGATTATGTGCCATATATACCATGGAAAGTTTCTGATTAGTGTTTGTGAGCACCCCATGTCTGCCAGGAAGGTAACAGGAAGAAGCAGTAAGAGAACAGTTCACTTAACCCCTTAAGGACCATTGAGATGGCACGTCACGTACTTTGACGTACTTGACATGGCACGTCTCATACTTTTACTCACCGCGCTCCTGTCAGAGCGTGGTGAGTAATACCACTCACTCCAAGACTGGAGCAATCTCTTTCAGTCCCCCATTGGGCATGCCGCCCCACGTGATCAGTCACGTGGGACGTCACATCAAAGTTTCCTATCTGGTCCTTAAAGGACCACACACCCCGGGACCGCTGGTCCTTAAGGGGTTAAAGGGATAGTAATGTTTCATAATTAAAGCAGCTCTAATTAATCATCATAGTATTTGGGCCTTGGAGAGTGTTATTACAATTCTGTCAGAGTTGTAGTTCAAGAGTAACTGAATAATAAAGTACCCCCTCCCGCCCCTTTTAGTGATGTAACACTGCTCAGCTAAGAGCAGCAGGGTGGTGTCCAGGTAGATTGCAGAGAGGGACAATCTTCAATTAAGATAAGGGAAAATGCTGAAGAACCTGTCAAGGGAGGCAGGGATTTCATTGTTCTCACAGTAAGAATATTGACCCTTGATGTGAGCTGTCTGGTCTACGGACCAAATTCCACATCTGAGGAGTGGACGCTTACACTAGGTAAAAGGGGGAAACTTTATCAATTACTCTTGAACTACAACTCTCACAGTATTGAAATAACACTCTCTATGGCTTAAATACTATGAAGATTAATTGGAGCTGCTGTTTTTGTGAAACATTACTATTCCTTTAAGTGTCAATGTCCAAACTAAGGCTCTTGGTTCATTTGGAGCCCTTGAACATCACTATTGCAACGCTTCGTGACAATTCTTTTAACCCCTTGGATGCTAGAGACATCTCCATGCATTGCTTCACAGTGCACTGACGATGACTCTGGTATCCAGAAAGTTACATTAACTAAGTGTCCTGCTGCAATACATAATGGTCCTTACCTGATCTTTAGCAATGAGACAGATATAATGTTGTGTATGTAAGTTTATTCATCATAAAGTATTTGCTATGGATTGCATATAACAGACAGTGTAAACTCTCATTTTGTGCATGTTTTCTTTGGAGCCATTTCATTATTTAGTATTAATTACCCCTCAAGTTAATGTTCTTTTCTCAGTCTGGCCATTGAGGGAAAAAAAAATTGTAACACCCTTATCTCAAGACCTCATAACCCTGCAAGAACAGGAGTAGTCAGTTGTTGGACCTACATATGTTGGGAACTACAACTCCCATCATCTCAACATGGTCCAATCAGGGATGGATTTACATCCCACATGCCCTTAGGCAAAGCACATAAGGTACCCTTAGCTCAGATAATGGGAGTTGTAGTCCTCATCAGCTGGAAGTCTAACCAGGGCTCTTAGTTTCTTGGTTGCTAGAGAGGAAGTCATCATCAGAATCCATGGGGCCCATGACAAGTTTAATTGACAGGGCTCCTTCTCTTTGAAGTGCCAGGGCATTTTATTTATATATATATATTCAGTTTCATTTGGGTTGGCAACCAGGCCAAGGACTTTGATAATACAGTGTGTGCAGTGTATATACAAACACACACCTGACTGCTGCGTGATGGATAGATATTAACTAAGTCCTGTTACATAGATATATTATAAATATAGCTGACTGCTGTATGAAGGACACCAACCTAGGGATGTCCTGTTATTAACAATAATTATAAAGAAAGACCCAAATCCATTACGAAGGACACCTACGTAGGTAAGTCCTGTTATATACACAGATTATATAGATATAGCTGAATGCTGTATGAAGGACACATATCTAGATATCTCCTGTTATACACAATAATTATAAATAAAGATCTGACTGATATATGAAAAACACCTACCTAGGTAAGTCCTGTTACATATACTAATTATATGGATATACCTGACTGCTGTAGGATGGACATCTACCTAGGTAATGCTTCTTCTTACCCACAGTAATTCTATAGATTTACATGAGTGCTGTATGTATGACTCCAACCTAGGTAAGTCCTTCTTTTACACATAGTTATTATATAGATATAACTGACTGCTGTATGAATGACTCCTACCTAGGTAATTCATTCTCCTGAATGCTGTATGAAGGACACACACACACATACAAGGGACCAGAGGGCACCTCTGCATGAAGATGAAAGTGCACATGCTGCACATTTAGATCTGCAGAGCTCACTTTCTGCATGTGCAGATATGCAGCTCACAGTGCACCTCTAGAGTTAAGCACTGCAAATCTACATCCCTGGTCACTGCACCTTCCCCAGGGCATGCTGCCTTTACCTGGCACTTCTCCTCCCCACCGTGCATTCCTTGACTTAATCCTGCACCTTTCTCCTGGGCAGTGCGTTCCTTTAACATGATTGTTTACCCAGTCACTGCATGCATTTACCGTGCAACTTCTTTCTGGACTATCTGCCTTTACCCCGCTCCTCTCTCTCCCCCCAGTCACTGCTTTCCTCTTACTTCTTTTACCTTTTGCCTCTTCTTGCTCACTGCTTGCCTTTACACTGAGCCTCTTCTGAAACACAGGCTGCATTTATCCTGCACCGTTTATCAGGCACTGTGTGCACCTCTACCCATGCACTGCCATCCACAGGCACTGCCTAGTTGGGGTGGAAGTGGTAGTATTAACTCCAGCTGCTATGCCATTAGTGAGCTGGCAGAATGCCTTGGTTAGTGGCATGACACAAGCCAGAATTGTATTCCACTGTAACCTTTCCAAGCACATATTGGCTGATAAGCCAGTGCTATTCCAATAGTTAACTCCATCATCCAAGGGCTTAATTTATAGCCAGCAGAGGTATATAAACTTGTGCAGTGACACTGAGATTGCTTTGGCGGTACCCACAGTGAATGAATGAACATGTTTATTTATACAGCGCCACATGTGTCCATTACAATTTAAGGGTTTGGACAATACAGGGTGACAAGTGCTCAGGAAAATAAAACGCTAGAAATGGGGTCCCTGCTTGAAAGGTAAAAGGAGACATACAGGAAACATAAGGGTTGTGGAAAATACAGTGCTCTGGTGAACATAAATAAGTAAATTATAAGAGCCTTGGATGTATGAACAAGATGTGGATGTGGCCAGAGCAGCTTTGATCCTCCTCAAAATATTGGAGCTTTAACCCCTTAATGACCCTTGACGGTCATAGTACGTCATGGGTCGATCTGAGTTAATGACCCATGATGTACTATGACCGTCATGGAGTTCCGGGCTCCCCCGCGGCTGCACACTGTTCGGAGAGTCCGGAACCGGAATTTGAAAAAAAAAAAAAAAGGCTCTGTGGTCCTTAAGTGACTGCGATGTGCCGATCGGCCAGTCGTTAAAGGGTTAAGCAATACCTTACTCTTCTTAATGGGAAATGCAGCCACTGACTATCCCTTGCTCTAGAATATCCAGCCCATTAACCATAAATGTCAGCTGAAGCATCTTTCCTGTCAGATCTACAGCTTTGTGTCTTGTTTCAGTTGTATTTTGAGGTATTTTGTACACACATATGTTCTGTTTCTCATTACACTGTGACTTTGTTTTCATGACAATGCACTGCTAATTGCTTTCCGCTCTCTTTTATTTGCTACAATAACTCAGTGTATTTAATTTATGTTTCACTAAATCTTTTTCTCTTTGCTTTATCTGTGTGTGGCATATTTCACTCTTTCTGTGACGGATTTGTTTACTGCCTCAGTCTTCTAACACTGATCTACATTCCAGACTTTCTTATTTCTCTGTATTCTCTTGTGGCTACAAGCTAGAACCCAGCTCATTTCTAGTTATATATTGGATATGTTGCAGAACAGCATAACAAGTAGTAATGCATTTATGGCTCAAGCTTGCCAAGTGACAATATGTAAAGCCTTGAGTATTCCCCTTCTTGTACCTTATTAATAAAGCTTTAACCCTCTGAGTGCCAGAGTGGTACGGAATGCATTGCTTTGCAATGCATTCCGTACCACTCTGGCACTCAAAGGGTTAAGGTGCAATTCACGAGCAAACCAGTTGCACCACTGGGAGAAATGAAAACACCCATACATGTAAGTAGGACCTTTGCCCCTAGATATCAATACAATGCATTGTTTTGCAATGAATTTGAGACCTCTCTAGCATTTACGGTGTTAAAATCCCATTTAGAGGGACAGTAATCCTTATTTTTATGGTTACTGTCCCTTTAAAGCACTAGTAATTTGAACAGTTTTAATTGTATCCCTATGATGCAGTTGGATTGCTCCAGAATTGCATCTCTTTACCTTGATCAATAAGGGCATTTGATTCATGTCCTTTACCCTCTTCATTAACATCTCACAAATCACCCACTTGTGGCAAGGACTCAGATACATGGGGCACAGAGAGGCTTCAGTGAGGAGTTGCTGTCTATAGTTTGCCATATTTAATGGGATAGTAATACTTAATTATTACTAATCCCTATATTAAAGACACATTGAAAATAAATGTATTGCCCCAGTGTCATCTCTCAAACCTTTATGGTTTGAGAGATAATAGCTCCTAATGTTGCCCTCTCCCTCCCCCTTCCCCGAAGTCAGCGTTGTAGCTGACTGAGGGGAAATCCGGTCTTACGATCATCAGACGGCTCTGCAGCAGAGCCGCGATTGCATTAATAAAAAAAAAAATATTTCACTAAAATGGTTTTCTTTGTTTGCTTGCAAACCAAGCACACGAAGAAGACCATTTCAGTGAAAGATTTCTTTTTTATTAAAGTGATTGTGGCTGTGCTAGTGTGCTGCAGAGCCGCCTGAAAGTCGTACGACTGGATTTCCCCTCAGTCAGCTACAACGCTGACTTCGGGGAAGGGGGAGAGAGAGGGCAACTTTAGGAGCGATTATCTCTCAAACCATAAAGGTTTGAGAGATGACACTGAGGGCAATACATTTATTTTCAATATGTCTTTAATATAGGGATTAGTAATAATTAAGTATTACTATCCCTTTAATCATTATTCTTCTATGTTATTTACAAAGCACCAGCTTATATCTAAATTTGCCTGAAGAAGAGACTTAAGCTTGCACTCTAAAGAGACTTAGTTAGCCAGTAAAGGTATCACTTTTACCTCCATATCACTAACACTCTACAAACCTTCTACCAACATATTTCTTGGCTGTGAAAAAAGGGGGATTATAAAAAAAGTAGTGGGCCTTATTCATCAAGCTAAACAGGGGCAATTGTGGAACAAACCATCTGCATCAAAGGGTTGAAATGAAAATTCTCTAAATTGCATTGATTTAAATGCGGGTTTTAATCTTCTTTATGCTTGAGACGTCTTCGAAATGCGTTGGAGCCCTCTCTAGCGTTCCAGGGATTAAATGCCCCATTTAAATCAATGGGAATTTTAATTTCCCCTATGATGCAGTTGGTTTACTCTAGTGTTAGCTTCTCAGTGGCCCATATTTATAAAAGTAAGCTGGAGTTATTTTGGAATAAACCAACTGCACCACTGGGAACAAATAAAAATTCTTGTTCGATTAAATTGGGCTTTTAATTCCTTGAATGCTACAGAAGTCTCCATTGCATTGCAGAACACTGCATTGGCAGTCTCTCTAGCATTCAAGGGGTTGAAAAACTCTATTAAAGTGTTTGGGAATTTAGGAATTTTTATCTGACCTCTGTGGTGCAGTTGGTTACCGCCAGCTTGCTTTTATAAATATGGGCTAATGTGCCATACATATATATACACCATTGGCATCTGTGGAACTTTTCCCAGGAGGGGGGCAAGGCTATACTATGACCCCCAGTTCAGCCTGCCCAGCCCCTATGTTTATGTGGAGGGGACAATTGTGTAGAGGGGGTTAAGTGTCCAGTGTCAAGTATTGATTGAAGACATTGAGGGTTATGCACTAAGAAGTGATAAACTGGTGATAAAGAGGTGACTTTTCCTGTGATTTCGGGTATCCAGTTTCTATGTTATTTTATGGCGCCTATGTACTAAGATCTCCAAAACTTAAGGCATCTTAGTGAATTGGCTTCATATAATAATATAGGAACTGGAGAAGTGATATCACTGGAGAAATCATCTCTACTTTATCACCTCTATATCATGTCTCCCCCATTATGTCTTGAACATATGTAGAAGAGCAAACTTCTTAGGGGAGATTCCATTTTTCTGGCCATATTAAGGTAAGTGGGTGGGTTATTATTAACCCGTTGAGTGTCAGAGGGGTACGCCACTCATTGCAAAGCAAGAGGTCCTAGCTCTCCTTTAATTTTTAAGGGAGCTCTTGAAAGTTGATAAACTGGGGGGAGGCTGATCATAGATCAGCCCACTGCAGAGGACCCAGTGACCAGTGTAATTGTGTTTATATGTAAGGCTTATACACCATTCACATCATGTAGTTCTGTAGACTCAGGCATCAGGAAGTTTCATGAAAAAATACATTTAGGATTTTCTGAACAGCTTCAAAATCAATAACGGCAGCAGAATTATATGAGTCTTATAAGGGATCGGACTTTCTGACCCTGTCCAGGACTGACTCTTACTAGTAGCAGAGGTGCTGGTTTGATGAGGTTTATATGCTCCTGGAAATGAATATTGCTTTGAGTAGTGTTCCCTCTAAAGGGAATGAAGGTGAGCATACCAGCAATGAAACATTTAACCACTTAAGGACCAGTGCCATGTCAGGAATTTCACTGCTGTCCTTGCCTAAAGGACCGGTGAGGGTCCAGCAGGAGAGCTGTGTGTAGAAGCGAGGTATTAAATTGACCTCTCCAAGTCCAGAGTGGTCACTATCAGACGTCCCCCATTCGGAGTGCAGGCACACATGATCAGCCCCCCCAAGACTTCTGGTCCTTAAGGGGTTAAAAGAGTGGGTTGTACAATTTATTGCTTTTTCATCCCCAAAGGGTTAATACTTAGAGTGCCTGAAAGGTATCCAATGCATTGCAATGCACTCTCTGGCACTCAAAGAGTTACAACTGATTAAGGCAGGATGCATATGATTTGCAATGCAGCCCTATATAAACATTAATTCTTGCAGTTTTTAATTGCTCAGTTTAGAAGAAATAATGGTCAGAGGAGCTTAATTTCACATGTCAGTCGATGGCGATAAAGGGTGTCCATGATTAACCCAGAAGCATCACTGGCGCAGAGAACCAAACCAAGAATTTTCTTTAAAATGGAATTTTACCATAAGAACAAGTGGCTCTTAATTTGTTTATTAGAAGGAATTATACAGCAGTCAGTTATTTACATACTTATTTATGTACTGCTTCATTTGCATTCCATATCTTTTTAAGTGTACCGTTAAAGCATTTTTCACAGAAGTAACAGTTTTGCAGCTACAACACAAAAAAACTACATAAATTGTGTATCATTGTGTCCTATGGGGCATTTCACACTGACAACATGTGCTGCAGTTGTTGCAGGGAACCAGCATGCTGCATCTTTCCTCCAATAGTATGATAATGCTTGTACAAATCTGTGGTATTGATTTTGACGGAATCACAACTAATGCAGGTACAAACATTTTTTCCTGCAATTTTTTATCACTTTGTTTTATAATGAGAGAATGGGGTGCTGTGAAACCCTTGCTACAATCTAGCACTAAAAACATATCAATGTTTTCAGTTGCTACAAAATTGTCTGTGTGAGAGATCCCTTATTTCAGTTTCAGTCTGTTTCAATCCACTAACAGCTTGTTAGTTATTTAGGTCTGGAGGCGTAATCTAGAAGCAAACTTCAATACAGATCTCTATAAACAGCAAACTGTATATGTAGTGTAAAAAATACATAGAATCATACTTTGACTGATGTATGAATGACTTCTAGGTAAGTCAACAAGTTAAAAACATTAAAAGCAACATATTTTTAGGGTATAGATCCTCTTTAAAAGAAAAGTTTCAGGTTGCAATTTTAGAGCTGAGTGACAATATGTAGGTTGCAAGAGGTACTTCCTAATATTTCAGGACTCAATGGATATAAGGCTCGATTCAAATCCCCCCAACACCAAAAAACCCCAATTGTATTTCTTCAAGTACTGTAAGCAATTCAATTACCTGTGCTATGAAGAAATACAGGCTAAAAAAGCACCTTGGGTGTTAATTTGCGCCTATTGAAACACATAACAAAATGTTGAAATATTCATATTCATTCATATTCATTCAATTCCATGCGTTAGCCTTAAGACACATTAAGGGACCCACTCTAATGGATGAAAATCTGCACCCAGTTTTTTTGGCCACAGAGTGCCTTAACACTAGGGATGGGCAAAAGTTGTCGCTGTGTTCTCGAGAGAAATTTTGCGAAAACCACGTTGTTATCCACTTTTTCACAGGAAAATCTGCTTTAAAACTAGCGGTTAAAATTTTAGCATCTTTCGCCCATTGACCAAAATCTTTCACCATTCTTTCAATGGCTAAAAAGTTTTTACTCATTGATTTACATTGTTTTCACACTTCCGCTATAAAAACGTGACGTTTTCGCAGACACAATAGAAGCATCTACAGAGCGAGATAGATGTGCTGTGCTGTTCTCTTGTGATATTTAGCAAAAATTGAGGTAGGAGAGGCTCATAGTGACTCCTATCACTATGAGCAGCAAAAAGAGGAACTGGAAGGACCCTTATTATGTGTCCACTGAGTCTGAGGAGGAGGAGGAGGAGGAGGAAGTGACTAGCAGTACTCAACCAATGCTATACAGTCCCCCAAATCACCCCAAGGGATCTTGGGGAATTTAATAAGAAGGGAGGGAGAAAAGGGAATGGGAAGGAAGGGAGGAAAGGGAAGGAAGGGAGAGAAGGGAATGGGAAGGATAGTGAGAGCAGGACAAGTCAGCTGCCTGTGCCTGTTGCCAGACGTGCTGCCCCTGCTGCCAGTGCCACCATTTCTGTAACTGCAGCCACTAGTTTTGTACCTGTTGCCCGATATGCTGCCCCTGCTGCCAGTGCCACCATTTCTGATCCTGCAGCCACTAGTGTTGTACCTGTTGCCAGACGTGCTGCCCCTGCAGCGAGTGCCACCATTTCTGTAACTGCAGCCACTAGTGTTGTACCTGTTGCCAGACGTGCTGCCCCTGCTGCCAGTGCCACCATTTCTGATCCTGCAGCCACTTGTTGCTGCCAGTGCTGAACCTGCTGCTAGTACTGAATCTGCTGCCAGTGCTGAACCTGCTGCCACCAATACTTTGCCTGCTGCTAGTGTTTTTTGTAGTACTCGGGGGGGAACGAGAAAATTGTGCCAAGTGTGACAGCAAGGGACCCTAAATATCACTTGCCATTCCAAAGAAGTCCTGCCACTGCTAGTACTGCTGCTGCTAAGGTCCAGCAGCTTGTTAGTCTTAAGAGTGAAGGAGGGGGTAATCAACAATATCCTGATATTACTAGTGACTGCGAGACTGAGGAGGAAGACTCTACGGCTGAACTTGATTTGGTTGGTGTTAGTAGTAGCAGTAATGGTGAAGCAACCGGAGTGGTAAAGGAAACATTTTACAGCATCCAGACTTACGGTCAAGGGAGCCCACACCATTCTCCTTACCCTGGGACTGGGAGTCCTCCCCTTCTCCTCACTACAGTGTCCAGGTGGAAAATGAACCTGAATAGGCCAGAACTGGTGTTGGGGGAGGAGAGCAGGCTGAGAATTAATACCACTACCTGGTAGGAGGATGCGGTTAAGCATTTACGATTGACCTGGAGCTCCTGGGATTGTTATGAGCATCGCAACGACTCTTGGACCTGCACCCATGTGGAACTGATTCACTGGATAGGATCCTCCAATGCCGGAATCCCCTGGGGATCATGGAGGGTTGATACCCATAATTCACCACGAAGGGGGGGAGCCGGGTAGAAGCTGAGACAGCACTGTTATGAGCAAATGCCCCCCCAAGGTAGCAGGTCCGACCAATTATTCTGATGGTCTGAGATGTAGCACCGCAGGAATTGCTCCAAGGCCTGATTAGCCCTTTCCACAGCCCCTTTCGATTGCGGGTGATAGCCCAAGGAGAAGGAGAGTTGGATACCTAGTTGTGCACAGAAGGCCCTCCAGAATCTCGAGAATCTCAAGACAAACTGGCTACCCCGTTCGGAAACTATGACTTTGTTATCCCTGTGTAGCCAATAGACCTCTTTGACAAAGACCGTAGCTAACTCTTTAGCGGATGGGAGTTTTTTTAAAGGTATGCAGGGAATTATTTTAGAAATTTGGTCCACGACCATGGGGATGACTGTGTTACCATTATATAAAGGCAGGTTGACTATAAAGTCTATGGCAAGGTGTGACCATGGCTTCTCCCCATTGTGTATGGGTTGGAGAAGGCCCACTGGAAGGTGATGGGGTGATTTGGTCTGCTCACAGACTGGACAGGAAGCGACAAAGGCAGCAATATTTTTGTTAAGTTCTGGCCACCAGAAAAGACGGGAAACTGACCAGAGAAGCTTGTTCTTACCAGGATGCCCTACTGACTTCGTATTATGTTATGTGGAAAGTACATTGGTGGGGAGGTTACTAGGTACAAAACCTCATCCAGAAGGATTCTCAGCAGGTGCAACTACTTGGGAGGCCCATATTCTCTCCCCCAGGGAAGATGTAATGCTTGTATGTATGGTGGCCAGTACTCGGTCCGGAGGGATAATAGGACTAGGAGGGTTCTCCTCCTTAGTGCCCGAGAACTGTCTGGATAGGGCTTCAGCCCTGACATTTTTGGTGCCAGGCAGGTATGAGACCACATAATTAAAACAGGACAGAAATAAGGCCTGTCTTGGAGCAAAGCACTTAGCTTCGGACAGGTATGTGAGGTTTTTATGATCAGTGAGGATTAGGATTGGCACTGAATGCCTCCATTCTTTGAGAGCGAGTATTATTGCCAGCAACGCATGGTCACCAAGTTCATAGTTGCACTCAGCTGGACTTAGCTTCTTTGAGAAATACCCACACAGGTGCAACTGGCTCTCAGGAGTTGGACGTCGAGACAGGATGCTTTGATGGCGTCCGGAGACCAGTGTGTGGAGTTACTGTCTTTTTTGGTCATGTTGGTAAGGGGTTTTACAATTGAGGAAAACTTGCGGATTTACTGTAGTAATTAGCAAACCTGAGGAAACGTTGAAGGGAGCGGAGACCTACGGGTCACGGCCACTCGAGAACAGCTGAGAGTTTCTCAGGGTCCATAGTGAAACCGACCTCTGAGATTACATATCCCAAGAAGGTGACCTGTTTACGGAGGAACTCACATTTTTCTAATTTGCAAAATAGATTATTTTCTCTTAATTTTTTTCAGATCTCGGGCTACATCTGCATGGTGGCTTTCCATGGAGGCAGAATGGATCAGAATGTCGTCTAAATATACCACCATGAATTGTTGAAGCATGTCCCAGAGGATGTCATTTAAGAATTCCTGGAAAACCACAAGATCATTGCAGAGATCGAAGGGCATTACGAAGTAATTGTGAGGTATTCATAATGGCCACTCCTCGTGTTAAATACGGTTTTTCTTTCGTGACCCTCCTTCACCCATACCAAATCGTACTCCCCTCGCAAGTCGAGCTTAGTGAACACCTTGGACCCTTTTAACCGATCGAATAGCTCGGTAGTTAGTGGAATTGGGTATGAGTTTTTGACCTGATTTGGTGTCACAGATGTGACTTACCTAACAGCTGGCAGCTAGCTGGTCGCGGTCCTGCTTCCTTGTCATGATGGTGTCCAGTGCAGTTCTAGTTGTTTATTCTCCTGATCTCCAGTGTATGACCTAGACTTGTCTGACCATCCAATCTGGTGCTGACCTGTGGCTCTGTCTGACTATCCTCTCTGAGTTGCCTCCTGACTAGTGGACATCCAATTTGCTGCAGACCTGTGGCTCTGGCTGACGACCAGCTAAGTGTATGACCTAGGCTTGTCTGACCATCCAATCTGGTGCTGACCTGTGGCTCTGTCTGACTATCCTATCTGCGTTGTTCCCCGGCTAGTAGACATCCTACCTGATGCAGACCTGTGGCTCTGGCTGACTACCCACTTATACTGACTGCAGGCGTGAGTCAGTAATTCTCTGTGGTGGCCTTCTTCTGGGAGATTGGCTCCACTTATACTGACTGCAGGTGTGAGTCAGTAGTATCTCCCTCGTTGCATTCCTGGTGGGAGATCTCGAGAGTTCTGAGTCCAGTGACAGAGCTTCCGCAACATACTTCTCCATCGCCTTATTCTCTGTGACAGAAAGAGGGTATACTCAACCTCGAGGAGGTATGGCATCTGTTTGTAACTCAATGGTACAATCGTATGGGTGGTGAAGCAGGAGCTCACCAGCCTGGCCATTATCAAATACATCCTGAAACTCTTGGTACTCTTCAGGCAGTGAAGAGACCGGGGATGTGGTTAGCACCTTCACTACTTTTGCTAAGCATGTCTTGGAACAGTTAGGTGACCATGCCATGACTTTGGCCATAATCCAATTGAATGTGGGATTGTGTCTGTGCAACCATGGATAATCCAGGACCACAGGATAGTGAGGAGAATGGATCACCTGGAATTGTAAAGATTTGTGATGGAGAGGTGATGCCATCAATCGCCTCAATGGCAAATGGACTGGTACGGAGCTGCAAGGGAATGGAGTGCTTCTGTGTGACGGCACTGTAAATAAAGATGCCCACTGCACCGGAGTCAATAAGTGCTTTTGTAATAATGGAACACTCACCCCAATAGAGCCCAACTGAGACTAGAGGCTTATCCTTCTGGATAGCCGGGGACGCTGAGACTCCACCTTAGGTCTGTCCCCTATAGGATCTTAGGTGCGGGCTGTTTCCCAGACATGTGGGACAAGTTTGCAGCAAATGTCCTGCCTTACCACAGTAAAGGCACAGGCCCTCCCTTCTCCTAAAGGCCCTTTCAGCAACCGAAAGGCGAGTGAACCGAAGCCGCATGTGCTCCACATCGCCTGAGGTCTCGAGACTAGCAGGCACGGGAGGAGAGGTAGGCATGGGTGGGGTTTAAAAGCTCTGGGCTAAACGGATGGGATGCCTCCACAGTCACTCGAGGAAGAAAGGTATCTCACGGATATGAAAGTCAATCAAGATGCAATATGAGATCAGTTCCTCTAAATCTCTGGGGAGGTCCTGGGCTGCATTAACTGTATCTGAAAGCCCATATTCAAACCAACATCAGCTGCCAGGATATGAAACTCAATGTCATAATCCAAAACGCCCTTGAAGCCTGCTGGATGGACATTAGTTGCTTGGCAGCCGAGGTGGAGCAGCCCGGTACATCAAATACCCTTTTAAAGGATGCCTCAAACTCAGGGTAATTGTACACTATAGGCTTCTGTGTCTCCCAAAGGGGATTAGCCCATGCCAAGGCCCTGTCAGAGAGTAAGGAAATCACAAGGCCCACCTTACTCCTATCAGATGGAAAGTACTGTGGTACCATCTCCAGATAGATACTGACCTAGTTCAGGAAACCTCTGCACTGATTAGGGTCACCCCCATAATGCTGGGGAAGCGGGGTGGACCCAGTCATGCCTCTAGCAACATTAGAATCACCATTGGCAGCTGGAGCATGAGCAGAAGTAGCTATAGGGGCAGCGTGCGCCGGGGATTGCTGAGGTGGTGGAGCCAGATGCGCAGTATGGAACAACAAAATCTGGAGGACTAACGCAAACTGGTCCATACGCTGGTCTACCTGGTCCAGCCTGAAAAAAACATTTGGTGTATTGCCTGCGCCTTCTGAATTCATGGCCCTTGTGTACTGTTAGCGACCAGGAACCAGACAGACAGACACAAAAATATAAAATGCAAAACACCTTTATTGAAATACCAAAAAGCAAATAAACAAAATTGTGATCCAGAAGCATAAACCAAAAGACAAGCCAGGGTCAGGAACCAAGACAGGTACTCAGCCAAGCCAGGGTCAGGAATATGGAGATCAGCAATGTCAGGAACAAGGCCAGGAGTCAGGAACCAGAAGGGACATCAGAGGAAGCCAGGTCATACACAGATAATCAGCAACTCAGGATAACACGCTTGCAGCCAGAATCAGACACAAGGGCAATCGGGAAGTGAGCTAAGCTGCTTTAAATACCCTGGGAGGTTTGGCTGATAGCAGTCAGGTGAGCAAACACAGAGAGGTCAGCTGATTCAGCCTGATTCAGTAAAGGGAAGGCAGCAGTACTGGATAGCAGAGCACTGGATTAGCTCAGACAGTATAATCAAGCTGCAGAGTTAGAGCAGCTCAGACAAACCTTGACACTAAGTTAGAAACAGCCCTTGACAGTAAACACTTAACATTAATCCTGATGTGCAGCAGAGTTTTCAGCACCTTGGTCAGCTCCTGTCTGTTTTCTTCTGTTATCTTCTATCTTCTTTCTTCTTCTTTCTCTCCATGTTCTGTCTTCTTATCTTCCTTGTTTCAAATATGTTCCTGTAAAGAGAAAAAAACAACATTACAATTTGCTAAAAAACTTAACTTGGAAATATGTGTATTATTTAACCATTTGACTGCCAGATGGGTAAGCAACACATTGCCTCTCTGACACTGAAAGGGTTAAAGTAATGCATATATCCCAAATTCAAAGACAATGTTCCCCCAAACAAAAAAGCATTGTTCCAATCCTTTTTGCAAAAAAAAAATTCTTTGTTCAAATTAGAAATGTTATCTATAAAGCGAAAATACTGTTGCTTTTAAAAAAGAACCAAGTTATGGACTCCACCGATGTTGCCGGCTGCGGCGGCAGGAAGTGAGGCAAACAACCCCCACCTTTGGTACCTTTCAGGCCGATGCCCGAGCCACTGTGTGGGAAATCTGAACAGAGACTGGCTTTTATATATAGCCAGTATCTGTTCAAAATGTCCCCAGAAGTTCAATGGCTGTGATGTGTGCTTACGTACCTCCTAGCCAATCAGCTCCTAGTGGGATTTGTCATCAGTGGCCCAAAGTTCTTTCTGGTTTTAGTCGGCAGGGCAATTGAATACCGACTTATACATGTTGTAGTGAATTTTGCCCTACTGCAAGTTTTAGTGGGATTAATTGAATTGAGGCCATAATTTGAGTGGAAGCTGAGTCTGCTACATTTATGTTAATTTATTTATTAAGTGGCAAAAGTATAAAGAAATTGACAGTTGTCTTTTTTAACCCTTTGAATGCCAGAGGGGGTTAGCAACACATAGCTAAGCAAAGGTATTGCTCACTCCTCTGGTACTCAAAGGGTTAAAGGTGTTTTCAGAGACTAATAAAAACTCTGCAGGCCGGCAGATAGTTTGACCTGGAGTAAAAGAAAAACAGAGAAATACCACATCCCCACCTCTGCCAATATAACAAGGAATGGTTAGGGAATTAAGTGATATAAAATATAAGTACTTTGGTATATTGTACTACCTTGTTTATTATGTCATGCCTGAATATGCATGTAGGATGTCAAAACCGTAGGACAGAGGAACTGTTTAAATCAATGACTACTGGCCCTAACAGATGAGAGTTGGTACCATGTTAGCCATAGAAATACAGGAGGAAAATATAGTCAAGTCGAGACCTTTATTGGCTAACTAAGCAGATTTAGTATGCAAGCTTTCAAGACCTCTTAGGTCTCTTCCGCGGGCATGATAACATGCCTGAGGATGAGACCTAAGAGGTCTTGAAAGCTTGCATCCTAAATCTGCCTAGTTCGCCAATAAAGGTATCAACTTGACTATATATACCTAATGGACCTAAGGTCACTGTAGGGACAAATTGGTTAGTAGACCTTTACAACGATGAGCACAGGCTGAAGAAATCAGTCAGGCAATATCTCAGAATTCTGCAAGACTGGACAAAAGACCCTGACTGTAAGATTTGTCAGCACAGGGAGACCATCAATCTGGCACTGTGAGTAAGTGCTGGCTAATACATAAAACTACATTTATGTTGATTTGGCCAAATGTACATTACCACTGAATGGGAGACCATGGTGGTAGTGAACAGGGTCACTGCAGGCTGAAGAAAAGCTTAAGAGCAATGCTAGAAAATGTGGGTTGTGAATGGTGAACTTGAACACAGAGAAAGTAGTAGCTACATATACCTGCCAACCATGAAAGAAGAAAGAACAGGGGGTACATGGAATGAGACCCAAGACTGTCTGTGTTTGCATTAACAACAGTATAAGCTTAGGTAAGAAGTGGCTGGAGAGCCTTGCTGCAGAAAAGTACCAGTGAAGAGCAGATGGTGGCTGGCTGAACAAGGAACAATTTGTTGCAAATAAAAACTGGTGCAGTAAGTGTAGACACCCAGAGGGCTAACGTTTATTGCATACAGTGATTTACTAAAATGGAGATCATGAACAGGTTAGTAGTAATGAAACAAATAATTAGCTTGAGGCTGACTGAAGCTGTATATAAGACAAACAGGTATTTACAACAATGGAAAAGTTTAACTTGTGTCGGACAGAAGCTTGATATGAGGCAGATTGTAGTTGTAGTAGTGGTGAACTTGAGGCAGACTGAGCATGAAACTGAACACTGCAGAGTGTTGGCATGAAATTGACAGGAGCTAGAGATGACGAACAAGCAGACGGATAAGTAGTAGCAGTAGCATGTATGCTGTAATAGGACTGGGAACAAAGCTGACATTAATGAAAGAATATATATTTTAATAGAATGCTAATAATGTACAGTGAGGTGCTCCAGGAATGTTTTTTTAAATTATAGGGAAGTGTTACCAGGAGAGGCCGAAGGAGCACACCTTATTGCAGAAACAGGAAACTGGGGTCTGGTTCTTACATAGTTTGATTACCAGTTTATATTTTAGGACAAGCTCTCAAGTGATCCTCTGCCTTTTTCATGTTGAGTAATACTAATCTTAAAGTTTATTCAAAACAATAAATAATTCAAAATAAAGATAACAATCTAGGACCTAGCAGGGGTAGCTAACGGCAATACCAAATGAAACCAAGACAAGGCAATAAATAATGATTTTATTGGCAGTGGTATAGAGAGTAGTAAATACAAAACTACAGTCAGTGATTATATACATTTCTAGAAGTGAGATAAAAATCCAAGATCTATATTGGGTCTTTTCTCATGAGTCCTAAAGAGAATGATTTACTCAGTTGAAATGTCTTTTTTTCTTAGATGCTTCTGAACTTCCCTTTAAGCATTTTTGGGTTCCTGGAATGCAAGTATTGGAAGCTAGGTGTCAAGGTACCCCGTGCGGCGGCTGCTCAATCCGACCGCATTTGTCTCCAGCGGCTCCAGCCGCATTGTCTGCCCTATGTTGTTACCTCCGTTGAGGCAGGAGCCTATTCTTGTTAGCGGCACAGCCGCTGGTGTGTCTGTTGCAGCTCTACCTGCCGCCACTGCTGGTGCTCGGCAGCGGGTGATGTCATTATTGGGCGCATATCCAAAGGCATGGACGTGCACTCCATTTAAAGAGAAAGCCACCTGTTGGCTGCTCCTCCTCTTCCTCTCTTTTTTCCTACGTAAACTGCCTGGAGACTGGGCTTAATTGCCCTTTTGTTGGTGTCCAGTGCAGTTCTTGTGTTTGGGCTCTGTGTATGATCTGGCTTTTCTGACTAACCAACCTGGTGCTGACCTGTGGCTCTGTTTGATTACCTGCTCTGCGTATGACCCTTGGCTTTGTCGGACATCCATTTTGGTGCAGACCTGCAGCTCTGGCAGACTACCCGTTCTGTGTATGACTCCTGGCTCTGGCTGACTACCCGCTCGGTGTGTGACTTCTGGCTTGTCTGACTATCCATTCTGGTGTTGACCTGGGGCTTTGTCCACTGCGTATCCAGCATACCAATGCTTCAGTGGACATCCTTATTGGTGTAAACCTGTGGCTCTGGCTGACGACCCACTCTGTGCATGACCCCCTGGCTTGTCTGACCACCCAGTCTAGCACTAACCTGTGGCTCTATCTAACTACCTTGTGTGTGGCCTTCCGTTTAGTTAGATAACTAGTCTGGTGCAGGCTTGTGGCTCTGGCATACTCCTTCCTGGTGCCTTCCCAGTTGCTGGCTCTCCCAGGTGTGGAGCTGGGACTTTAGACTCCTTCCTGGTGCCTTCCCAGTTGCCGTCTCTCCCAGGTGCGGACCTGGGACTTTGATTACCCTCATCTCTTTCTTGCTTCTCCCAGGTGCGGACCTGTATTATAGCAGACTCTACTAGTTCCTTTGCTGACATATCTAGAGAATCTAGATATGTCAGCAAAGTCATATCTCTGAGAGATATGTCTTTATCTAGAGATCTATATATATCTATAGAATCACACGGTAGCAGTCTTCTATTCCTGGTAGTTGTCTCTTGCTCCGTTGTACGCTTCTCTTTAGTCTTGTATATTGATTTACTCTCTTGTGATATTTCTGTATTGTTGCTGCCTTAATAAAGTTGGTGTTACCTTGAAGTACGTGTCCTGTGTTTCCTTGCTGGGACTGTGAAACTAGGGAAGATTTCTTTAATGTTCATGATTTCTTTTTCTCAAGCCTCAAGTCATTGCATCTTGGCAACCAAAAACCTCAGACAGCAATGAATAAGCAGGAAATTCCCTTGTGACACTGATGATACAGACGGAGGGACAAAACAATGCAATGCTACACACTGCAAACTATGTAGAAGCATAAATTAATCTGTCACAGTCATGAATAATACAGAGACTTTCAAAATCATAAGATCATACTGCTGTACATTCAGAAATGGACTATATGTGATTCAATCCAGTAAGTGTGACCAAATACACTACATCTGTAAAACTGGATATAAATGACAAACCTGCATAAAACAGCACATCAGAGAGAAGAGATTACTGTTTTACAATTGCACATAATTTTTACCAGCCGGATCACTACAAGAACAATCTTACAATCATGATTCTTAAAGTGATAAGGTGGCTGCAAAGCCCTTTAAATAGAGAAGTTTATGAACATTTAATTTTGCAGGTCTTTACAGGAATCAGTGGAACCCTGCATTGTATGTTTTTCATTTGTCCCTGATTTAAAAGGATATGTGGTCACCTTATAAAAGTGGACCTGCCAACTTGATTCAAAATTGTGTAACTGAAACCTAAATTAAAAACTGCATATCTATCATGCTATGTGAAAAACCAGCAGATATATAGCTTAGGATGTATGTTTTTATTTCTATATGGTGAGCGGAGTGTTGTACTGAATGCTAATGTATGTTAATGAAGATTTTCAATGAGGATGAATTTCTAATTAAGGCTTTCACTTCTACTTTCACTTTATCCAGAGCTAAATGTGTGATTATCTCCTTAACTATGCATTTTCTGTTTTGACAGTTTTCAATTAAGTTTTCAAAAAAAAATATATAAAGGTAACAGGTCCACTTTAAAATGAATTCCAAAAGCATACAAGAAAGAATGACATCTGGAGCTCGATGCTATTAATGGAGCTGAAACCGTCATTGGGGTCAAAGGAGTTCCAGGGCAGTACACTCACAGTTGTTCCACTGGAATACTATTACTTGTCCAGCATCCACTGCAGAGAGCATTGGTCTTAAAAACCCATGTTGCAGCCTAATGCTTGTCGCAGCTTTTTGTTCCCACAACTCATGCTAAATAGAGGGAATAGTGGAAACATCAAAGGAAACTATCCAACTCTCGATGTTTGATACGGTGTCAAACATAGAGAGTAAGCTAAAAAACCCTCCCAAACACTAACCCTACCCTTGGCCCTACACTATCCCTAACATCCTATAATATAAAAGGCTAGATGTATGTTTGTCCGAAGCTTTCATGCCCAGTAGAGACTGCCGATGCAGTCATGCACAGTAGAGAGTGCCCGAACGCACAGAATGCTGGCCCGTGTACACGGGATTTTGCAGTCATGCACGATAGAGACTGCCGATGCAGTCATGCGTGGTAGAGACTGCCCAAAAGCACAGAATGCTGGCCCATGCACATAGGCTTTTACACTAGTTAACAATAAAGTTAAACAATACTAGCCTTAACATTGTCCTGTCACCTATACCCCATAGCTGTAACACTTACCTGTAAGTGAGGTCCAGCAGGGTCTGGTCATCCATTGTAATTCTTCATCTGTCGTCTTCTTTCTTTTTCTCTTCATTAGTCATGCTTGTTGTCAATAAATGTATGCTGCTAATAAAGGTCTGCTGCCACCACCAGCTGCAACAGAAAAGCAGGTCAGAAATTCCCCCTCCATATACTGTACCTCTTGGGCCATTGCCCGATCCTTACTGAGGTAGATTTGAACAGAGACTGGCTTTTATGTGGCCATTCCCTGTTCAAAATGGTTCCCATGCTTCCATTGGCTGGGATGTGGGGTTATGCACTTCTCAGCCAATCAGCTTTGAGTGGGGTTCGAATCCCTCCTGCTCTGAGCTGATTAGCTGGGAGTTGCATAACACCACATCCCAGTCAATGGAAGGTTGGAAGCCATATTAAACAGGGACTGGCCATATAAAAGTCAGTCTCTGTTCAAATTTATCTCCCTAAGGATCAGGCAATGGTCCGAGAGGTATTTGGAGGGGGGATTTTTGATCTGCTTTCCTGCCTTATTGGCACCATACATTTATTGACAGCACTAATTTTAATCTATATATTTTTGTATTGAGGGGTAAGAGTTTTGAAGAGTACAACCAATGAACATGCCTAATGAAGAGAAGAAGAAGAAAGAAGATAACAGATGAAGAATTACAGTGGATGACCAGGGTGCTGAAGACCCCGCTAGACATAAGACATACAGGTAAGTGTTTACTTTAATGGGTTGGCGTTAGCTTTAGAAGTATTAACTCTGTGAGTGTGAGTGGGGTATGCAACGCTTTGCAAAGCATTGCATGTCCCACTGGCACTTGTAGGGTTATTTTTTTTCTTTTCACTTATGGTTTTGGTTCCTTGGATGTATTGATGTAGGGCTTAGGGCTCCATATCAATACATGCACAGGTTGCTAGTCTAGGGATCAATAGTTGCACATGCGTTTATGTGTTTGGAATCACTGTTCAAGTACATGTCGTGGGTTTTTAACACACGTTAGGGACTTATCGCCTAGATTTGCTAGACACTAATTTAACTCAACAATAGAGAGTGCCTTAATGTGTTTTACACACCACTGCATCTAATTGAATGTCATGTTCATCTGCTTTTTCACTGTTTACAATGGGTGCTAATTTAGGTCCCGTTGTGCATTTTTACCTGTCTGTAGTTTATCAGTACAGGTAATAGAATACCTGAATGTGCGCACGATATTGTTAACCCTGCTATTTTTAAAACAGGCGGTAGTGGTTTTGACAACACATTTTACTATTCTATAAACTGTGCTGTCAACACCAAACAACGCAAAAAAATGTTCAATGGGTGAGAAAATTTCACCCATTGAATATTAACTAAAAATCGATGCCTTTGCTATGCTATTCCATGTGGTGGCTTCACCGCTAGTTTAGGATGCACTTTTCATGGCTCAGATTCAACGTTATGAGAAGGCAGACGCAGAGCCCACAACAGGCAGTCAAAACCACTGGTATGTGTTGGAAGACTGGTTTCCAACACATACTTGTGGTTGAAACAAACCAAAAAGTTAACCCTATGAGTGCCAGTAGGGTATGAAACACATTATACAGTGTTGCAAACCCCACTGGCTCTCATAGAGTTAATCCACAAATAGTTTCACACATGTCCCGAACAATTAAAAACTTACCAGTAATCTTGATGTCCACTGGTGTCGCAGCGGCTTCTTCTTTTCTTCCTCTGATCTTCTTTCTTCTCTGAAAATAAAAAAAAAATCCATTAGTGGTTTGTATTTTTAAATAAATTACTCCCCCAAAGATACTGCTGTTAACCCTTTGAGCACCAGAAGGGTAGCCCTCCAGCGCTCAAAGGGTTACTATTTGTGGCATCTTGTATGCATTAAAGATGTTAATGTGCCATGTTTTTAATTTTCCAAAGTCCACCTTCTGTGTCAATATGTTTTAGAAGTTTCTAATTTGTTACCCCCTTGCCTCTGCCGCCATCAATCGGCATAGATTTCCCCTTTTGCCCTCTGGGGCCGTTGTCTGAGTCAGACTGCTGGAATTTTGAACCTAGACTATATACAAGCCAGTCTCGGTTCAAAATTCCGGCAGACTGACTCGGGCAATGGCCCAAGAGGGCAGAAGGTGAAATCTATTCCGGTCCACATGCCTTCCGCCACCAGTGGAGGCAACGGAGGCAAGGGGTAATAAATTGGAAACTTCTGAAACATATCAACATAGAAGGATGACTTTGGAAAATTAAAAACATGGCAAATTAACATCTTTATCACATACAAGATGAAAAAAAAATTTCCCCAAAGATGCTGTTAACCTTTTGAGCGTCAGTGCTCAAAGGGTTAACAGCATCTTTGGGGGAATTTTTTTTTATTTTAAAATACAAAACACGAATGGATTTTTTTTCATTTTCAGTGAAGAAAGAAGATCAGTAGAAGGAAAGAAGACTGAAGAAACAAAGGCGTAAGAGAGGAAAGAAGGAAAGAGTAATGAAGAAGCCGGACAGTGGATGACAGGTAAGTGTTACATTTTCAGACTAATTTTAGTGCACTCGCGTTGTTTGACACTGTCAAACAACAACAATTTATGTTTTTTCCTTTGATGTTTCCACAATTCATGCTATGTAGCGCGAGTTCTGGGAACAAAAAAACATAAGCATTTTGCCAAAATGTGAGTTTTGGACATCAACGCTCTTTTTGCCATGTACCTCTTCAGAAATAGAATATCTGGGATACATGGTTGATTTTTTTTTGGCTCTACTGTTTTTGCTATTACCACCATTTTTACCACTGGTAATAGTACTGAGCCCTGTGACTTAAAACTACCAACTGTGGTTTGTCTTCCCTAATGTTGGTAATAGTGTCAAGCCCTTGAACTGAGGATGCTCATTCTCGTTAAGACTCATGAGAATGCACTCATTATAGATCTTGGATTTTTCATCTCACTACCAGAAATATATGATTGTCTTTGTTGTTTTCCCTTCATGTTATCTATTCATTATACCAGTGCTTATAAACTCATTAGTTATTGTCTTGTCCTAAATTGTTATCCATCTATGAGATTCTGCAGTTTAACATAAACTTTGTGATTAGTACTGCTTGACTGAAGGAAGGTCAGGCTCTCTCAAGAATGTTGCTTGATGTTGTTAAGACATAGTATCACTTAAACACTTATTTATTTGCATTATTTCTAGTGGACTATGGCTGCTACTAAAATCCATTTTCCAGGCTTTACTAAATCAGTTCTAATGCTTCTTATTTTAATAAAAACATTATTTGTTATTTAATAGGAGCACTGCCACCCCCCAAAAAACACAAGCATAATGAAAAAAAGAGCATGTTTAAGGCCGATTTTCAGTCAGGTTGCGCTAGGTTGATAAACCATTTTTTTTCTGAAGTTATGTTAAATGATTAGCTGTATACCACTGTAAGCATAAAGCAAGGCAAAACACCATTACAGAATTAAGTGTATGTGTTTGTGTATATATGGAACATGGGTGATCTAAGAGCAGAAAAGGAAGCAAGTGATAGAGAGAGGCGACTA
Source organism: Rhinophrynus dorsalis (assembly GCA_037306005.1). Classification (NCBI taxonomy): domain Eukaryota; kingdom Metazoa; phylum Chordata; class Amphibia; order Anura; family Rhinophrynidae; genus Rhinophrynus; species Rhinophrynus dorsalis. Next base: position 514,023,031 of record CM074719.1, read on the forward strand.
TGTGGAGAGATGGCGGTGGTGGTGGTGGGGAACTCTGAGGAAGGAGGGAGCGAGACAGAGACAGAAGGGTAGAGAATGAGATGGAGGGGGTAGGAACAGTTGTCAAATAAGGACACCCTTTTCTCCCCCCTTAACTTCTCCTATGCCAGCACTTGGAAACATTTTCCCTACAGCTGCTGTTGGACTCTAACTCCCATCATCCTTACCCTTCAACACTGAGCTAAGGATGATAATAAACTACAAGAGCTGAAGGGCCACAGGGTGCCCACATACACTTTATCATTTTTCTTCCACAGAGTGGACTAACCATGGTGTTATTAACTGATTGAATGCCAGAGGAGTGTGCAAAGCAGTGCATAGCACTCTTCCACTGAATGAGTTAAATCTCACTTGAGGAGTTAAGCCAGGCCATGAGTAAGTATATACACATTTATTCCAGTGATGCTGCTCTGCTATCCTCTCCTAATCTGTATAAACTGTAGTGGCTGCTGTTACATATGTCTGTATGCTGAGTACAGAGTTATTTTGGTAGTGGTTAACTCATTGCTCATTGTGTAAACGAGTCCTGGGGAAAAATTTAGTGTAACCCCCACCACACGTGTTCCTCATTCTAATACTCTTTACTACCAAAAAATACATTATTAGTTAGCTGTACATGCTATTTAGGACACATGCGACATGGATGCTGCCAAACATGTTTTTCTGTTAGTAAATTCAGGCTGAACATGATCAACAATGCTTGAAAATCATCATTTACCCACTGCTGGCTCATGTCTGCTCTATTCAGAACTGGTGAAACAGACTGGAACAGTGGAGAACTGCAAATCTTTCAACTTTGCCTTTTACCTTTATTTTTGGGGCAAACATGCCCTTTACCTTATTTTCTGTAAGTAGTGGCTGTACTGTGCTCTGTGACCTCTGAATGTTACTATTAGTGTGGAGTTGATTTGCTTCCAGATCCACATGACCTACTCTGGTAGTTCCAGGTGTACTAAGGTCAACAAGGTCAAAAATGCAGTTAAACACAACTATGGTCTTCTGAAAAACAAATTCAAGTGTCTGGATAAATCTGGTGGATCACTGCTTTGAGCACAGGTTTATTTGGGTATATTGATCTTGATCCTTTTCATAGTGGCAGTGGATAATGATAATCTGGGACATACAGAGACAGGGGATTGAGTCATTCCAGGACTGCCTTATTATGTATGACTCCACCACAATTCACTTCACACTATGCCATGTCCATTTTATTTCAGTATTCATAGAAGCAACCTACTTGCTATGCATAGTGATCTGTAGATGGTTACAGGACCCTTAGCTCATAGTTGACCCTTTGTCACTGCATATGGATGGAGGAAATGAGAATGCTTTCCATGGATACTCTCCTCCCAGGGACATTCATGCTGGGGTATGCCTGATATTTATACATATCCCTCAGAGTATTGAAAGGATCCAGATATCATGAAATGGATGTCACCAAGTTGAGCTGACATGCATATTTAGAAATTCCACTTTGCAATGCATTGGACACTACACTGGTACATAAAGGGTTAAACATTTGTAGAAAAAACAGGTACAATAGTCCAGTGAAGTGCATTAATGGCATAGTTTGCAAATGCTTATAAATTAATTAGAAAGTTAGCCAGACATATGAAAATGTGTGCCAAGTGTTTTTCTGAATTAGGTAATGTAACGGATCCTACCCGTTACTGAGCCCTTGTCTGGACCTCAAACTATTTATTCAAAGACTATGGACATTTATTACTGTTTGGACTCTGTGCTGTGCCTTGGCGTACAAACTGGCCAGCTATTCCCTAAGAGAAAGACTTAAATTCATAGACTTTGGATCACATAGTATGTTTAATGTATGGCGAACGTTTTAGTTATTGTATGTAGTATGTTGAGGGTTTACTCCAAGGGAATAGGCAGTGAGGGGTTAATTATTTCATTATGTATTGCAGACTCCCAAGCCTTTTGCTTAATTATTCAACCCCTGGCCATTGTTAAGGAAATGAATATTCTGGCCACTCAAGTCCTTGGAGTGAGAACTGTCCTGAGACCCCCCTGCTGTGTGTGTTAATCCATTCACACCCCTCAGTCTGTGAGTCACCTATTGTATAGCCTGAAACTCTGTTGCCAGCCCTTTGTATTATGTTGTGAGTTGATTACCTCTGTGAATGCTCTCATTGTGTCAGCCCTTGCCTTTTGTCTGATGTGTTTGATTTAATCAAGTTCCCTATTGTATCAGGTTCCCCATGTGATCCAATGTACTGTACTGTATATAAATATCTGTGGTTTGTGACAATAAGAGAGTTCTGTTTTGGAGTGAACAAGGAGTCCTGGAGTCTTGTATTGCTTATGGTCTAAAGTATCCACTCTGGTACCCATCTGCGCCAAGTATCCTGAATCGCCGACCGCCTGCTGCCAGTTTCCTGCGACCTAACTTCGTGGACTGTCAGGCGGCGACGTGGACTCTTCCCTGCTTCCCTGCTTCCAGCGATCCTGTGGCTGTTTCCAGTGACTGTCCATACTCCAACCGGTGCACCTGACGGCGCTTATCTGGCGTTGAGAAGGTGAGACCCAGGAACGACGGCGGAAGGCGACGCGGTCCCTTCTCAGCATCCGTTACATTGGTGGCATAGCGGTGGGATTTCTCCTTCATATTGGGTGCAGCAATTGAGGCATGGCAGATGAAACAGTGCTGGCAGACACTCTGGGAGCATATGAGGATCGCTACAGCGCCATCCGAATACAGTGGTGGACCCAGCTTGGTGATGTTATCTACGACTTCGTTCCAGAGTTCGATGCGTGCATTACAGAGGAGCTCAGAGTACAGGAGGAGTACTGGGACTTTGTTAAATACCTGGACCAGGAATATGGATCCGAGGGCCTTTTTGACTGGTGCCCAGCCCGCTTGCGATGGGACATCCAAGGGCTGGTATGGAACGCCTACCTCATGGACTCTACTTTTGGGTGCCCTGACTCCAGCAGATACTGGGAGATCCGGGACAAAAGAGAGGACCGTTTTGGTGGATACATTCCTGCGGACTGCCAGGGAAATTTGGATATTCTGGCAGGATGTGAATGGGACCTGGAGCAACTATATGCTGGGTTCATTCGAGAGGTCCGGGAATTCCAAAAAGAGGAAGAAGAATGGGGGGGTAACGCATCTGAGGAGGACTTCAGCGACATTGAGGGCCAGGATTGTGTTACCCCTGTTCACTCCACACTGGTGAGTGGGAATTCGTTCCTCACCAGTGCCCCTGTTGTTGCCCCTGCATCAGGAAGTGGGAAAATTGCCCTGCCTGATACCCCTTTGCCCCTGGACTGTTTGTTGCCTGAGCTGAGGGGTGGGAATTCGTTCCCCCTCAGTGAAGAGAATGCCTCTGCATCAGGGGATGGGACGGACGTCTCCCCTGATAGGCATATTGCCCCTTCCCCTGTGTTCCCAGCTGCGGTGGACGAGACGCAGGTCCCCACCAGCAGCAATTGTATGCCCCAACTGATGGGTGGGAGAGAGCCCATCAGTCCCTGTGAACCCCCTGCTGTGGTGAGTGTAGAAGAGCTCACCAACAGCCCCAGAGAGATGCCCCCTGTACTAATGGAGAATGTCCTGGGAGAGGAGCAGTTTGTGCTCCCCAGGGCCATGGATGATGCCGCCTTGAGGGATGGGACTGCGGTCTCCCTCAAGGCAGAGAAGAGCCTTGAACATGACGGCCTACAAGAGGAGGTCCCCAGCAGGCTGGAAGAGAGCAGCGCTGCTGGCCCTCCTGTGAATTTGTTATGTGACCTGATGGGTAGAGAAGAGTGCCCCATCAGCCCCCCTGTGACCCCTGGCCTGGTGAGTGGGAGCGAGCTCACCAGGGTCTGGGAAACCCCTGCTGTGGTGAAGGAGATGCAGGTCCCCACCAGCAGCCCCAGTCCGTCCCCTGTTGCTACTGCCCTGGAGAAGGGGAAGAGTGTGTTCTCCAGGTATGTGACTAAGATTGCGAGGAGGATTGAGACAGCCCTCCTCCAGAAGACAAGAGATGGCCCTGATGTGAGGGGCCAAGAAGAAGAGGGGTACAGCAGGCTGCCACTCTGCAGTGCTGCTACTGCCCCTGGAAACCCTGGATGTTGCCCCAAGTTCCTCACGCTGGAGAGTAGGAGCGAGCTCTCCAGTCCCCCTGTAACCCCTGGCTTGGTGCGTGGGAGCGAGTGCACCAGGTCATGTGAAACCTTGGCTGGTATTAGTGGATCAACAGTCCTCATCCCCAGCCCAACGATTGTGTTCCCTTTCCCTGTGACCCCTGGCTTGGTGGATGGGAGCAAATTCACTGGGTCCTGTGAACCCCCTGCTGTGGTGTGTAGGAGTGAGCACACCACCCCTTGTTTTGCCCTGACACTGGTGAGTGGGAGCAAGCTCACCAGAAGCCCCAAGAAGGCGCTCCCCATCAATTCCCCTTTGGGCCCTGATCTGGTGAGTGGGACCACCGTCCTCATCAGGGATGTTGCTGGGGCCCCTGAATTTCCTGAGCTCTGCCTGGGGGGTGGGAATGTGTCCCAGAACGATGTCCCAGCCCATGAGAGTGGGACAAACATCCTCTCCTGTTCCTCTGGGGCAGTGGCCCAACTAAAAGGGGGAGATATGCCTCTCTCCCCACACTCTGATGCACAGAAGCCAGAGACACAATTGCCCCAGGAAGATCCCCCTTATAGACTGGCTTTGGACCCTGAGCCCCTGGCCCCAGACCCAGGAACATTGAACCCCAGCTCTGCATGGAGCATGGCCCAGGAGAGGCCACCCAATTTGATGATTGCCAGGACAACCAGGCACCAATTTCCCTGGCCCAGGATTAAGAACCGAGACTGTACCCCTGGTCCAGGACAAGAGACCTGTTTTCTATTTCCAGGCGTGGACAAGGGGCTTGCATTTTCTCCTGGCACAGGACACCAGGCTGAGTCATTGTTTCCCTGGCCCAGGACAAGGGGCTCCTCCTTTAAGACTGGCCTAGGACCAAGGCCTCCAGACTAATGAACTGTCCAGACAAGTGGCTCACCACCTCAATGGTCTCCTACAGCTCCAAGTCAGCGTTTACTACTGTCCCCGCTGGCTTGGAACAAAAAGGGGGAGAAATGTAACGGATCCTACCCGTTACTGAGCCCTTGTCTGGACCTCAAACTATTTATTCAAAGACTATGGACATTTATTACTGTTTGGACTCTGTGCTGTGCCTTGGCGTACAAACTGGCCAGCTATTCCCTAAGAGAAAGACTTAAATTCATAGACTTTGGATCACATAGTATGTTTAATGTATGGCGAACGTTTTAGTTATTGTATGTAGTATGTTGAGGGTTTACTCCAAGGGAATAGGCAGTGAGGGGTTAATTATTTCATTATGTATTGCAGACTCCCAAGCCTTTTGCTTAATTATTCAACCCCTGGCCATTGTTAAGGAAATGAATATTCTGGCCACTCAAGTCCTTGGAGTGAGAACTGTCCTGAGACCCCCCTGCTGTGTGTGTTAATCCATTCACACCCCTCAGTCTGTGAGTCACCTATTGTATAGCCTGAAACTCTGTTGCCAGCCCTTTGTATTATGTTGTGAGTTGATTACCTCTGTGAATGCTCTCATTGTGTCAGCCCTTGCCTTTTGTCTGATGTGTTTGATTTAATCAAGTTCCCTATTGTATCAGGTTCCCCATGTGATCCAATGTACTGTACTGTATATAAATATCTGTGGTTTGTGACAATAAGAGAGTTCTGTTTTGGAGTGAACAAGGAGTCCTGGAGTCTTGTATTGCTTATGGTCTAAAGTATCCACTCTGGTACCCATCTGCGCCAAGTATCCTGAATCGCCGACCGCCTGCTGCCAGTTTCCTGCGACCTAACTTCGTGGACTGTCAGGCGGCGACGTGGACTCTTCCCTGCTTCCCTGCTTCCAGCGATCCTGTGGCTGTTTCCAGTGACTGTCCATACTCCAACCGGTGCACCTGACGGCGCTTATCTGGCGTTGAGAAGGTGAGACCCAGGAACGACGGCGGAAGGCGACGCGGTCCCTTCTCAGCATCCGTTACAGGTAGAATTGTTAATCCTCTCACAAAATGGTGGACATTTTAGCCACACCCTCTTTTATGAAATACATTTGATAAAAAAAAAGTGCAAACGTTCACATTTCATAAAAAACATGTGTAATCCAGTAACATTTTGTCACTAATCATTTTTCCATCAAAAGTATGTTGTGAATAGCGATAGTGCATTTGCATTCCGCTCATGGAAATGGAACCTAATAAAAATAACAGTAAACAGAGCTTGACATTATTGTTCCATGAAGTTACATTGGAATGGAACACCTTTATATAACTGCAGAGATTCTCAGTGCTTGTAAATACATCTTATAAATGAGTGTATGCTAACTATAAATACCAGTATTTACACATGGTCAATAACTCAGCAGTAGCAATGTCATAGCAAACCAAACAAAACTAGACATGTCTGCACTGATTGTTTAAAAAAATACACAGCTGAAAGATATCAAACAATATTTATTATTTGAAGCAAAGGCACCAATCAATATATGGAAAAACTCCAAAGAAAAGCCTGCATAAATGGGCACTTCATAAATAAAAACAGATCACTCTCTATTTATAAAAGTATGTGGGTTGTTAAGTACACAAAGCAAATTGTATCAATATTGTTAACCGTTTCACATGGCATTGGGAAACATATGTTATAATGTATTAAAGGAATAGTGATGTTTCCCAAACACAGCAGCTCTGATTAATCTTCACAGTATGTGGGTCATGTTATGTAGATCTGTATTTCAATACTGTCTGTGTAGTAGTTCAAGAGTAGTCGAATGAGAAAGTATCCCCCCTCCCATTTCCTTTTTTCTAGGGAAAGCCACCTTCCCTCAGATGTGGCATCCAGTTATCGGACCGGACAGCTCGCAGAGAGGGACAAACTTATTGCTGTGAGCATAAGGAAAAACCTGTCCCCTTGTTGAAGGAGGGAAGGTTTTCCTTATGGTCAGTGAAGATTGTCCCTCTCTGTGCTTCATCCAGACTGGCATGCAGCTAAGAGTTACATCAGCAAAAGGGGCAGGAGAGGTATACTTTCTCATTCTGTTACTCTTGAACTACTACACAGACAATGTTGAAATACAGTGCTACATGGTCCACATACTATGAAGATTAATTGAAGCTGATGTGTTTGGTAAACATTGCTATTGCTTTAAATCCTAGGGGCATCATATTAAACCAGTGATAAGCAGGTCAAATCAACCCAAGGATCACAAATATGGTCCTCAATTCAACCACAGATGCATATGTTGCGCCTAAAAAAGTCTATAAAGGGATTGAAAAAAGTAGATTAAATGAAAAATAACACCTCCTAATAATAATTCTTCACTAACACTTCTATGGACAGAAAATACAAATGGTGTCTATGAATTTTACCCTTGTGTCTTTGTTCAAGAGAAAGAGCATGTTCAATCAGTCCTGGATGTCATGTCCATGGGAGGACATGACAGTTACTAGCAGGCCCACAGGACACAAGCTCAGCTCACTGCACATTCTAAGGACCAGAGGAGTGTGCATCAATGTGGACATGACAGTTGCTGTCAGCTTTTTAAACTGATGCAGGCAGAGTGCATGAGCCGACTTAACCCTTTAAGACCAGAGATGTGTGTATTGCAATTCACATGATGTTCTTCCAATGCAATACACACACCTCTGTCCTTAAAGGGTTAAGTTGGACCAGGCTTCTTCTTGCTTCAGTTTTGAAAACCTGACTGCAAATGTCATGTTTACACTGTTGCATCCTCCTCTGGTCCTTAAAGTGTTAAGATCACCATGTGCAAGATTTTGTGTCCTGGGGCACTGCTAGTAACTTTCATGTCTGCCTTCATGGACTTGACACCCAGGACTGATTGAAGATGTTATCTCTTGCACCAAAGAGCAAAATTCTTTCGGGACACTGGCATTTTCCAGCCATAGTAAGGTAATTTGGGGGTTATTGTTAGGAGGTGTTATGCCTCTTGGGTGGTTAAGAGTAGAGATGGGCGTAAATCCAGATTTATTTTTTTATTGTGAGAAATGTAGTGGAAAAAAAAAATTCCTGCTTTTCCCAGGCTGGGACTCCTGGCAGGTCAGCATTTGTTTTTTTCTGGCTACCAGTGTAGTGGGCAAGACTTGGGAGGTCAGTGTGCATGGTTCCACGGCCACCACTGCAGTGGAATAAGGCTAAGTAGCCAGTATGTATGTATGTTACTATGCCACCATTGGACAAAGCTGAGATGAGGGATTGTGAGAGACTCTCTTGCAATTTCCAGACTACAACTTCTATTATTCCCTGACATCTGATGGCTGGCTGGGAATGATGGGAGTTATAGTACAGCAGCAGCTGGAGGGCAGGGAGCCAGTAAGAGTTTCTTTATCTAACAGTGATGTTGGACAAGATTGGGGGCCAGTATTTGGTGTCATGACTACCACTGCAGTGGGACAAGGCTGGGGACGCCACATGTGGTTATATGGCTACTAGGGCAATGGGACATGGCTGGGGGGTAAGTATGTTCTATAGCTATGGCTGGACAAATCAGGAGGTCAAGTATGAGTGAATCTATGGGTACCAATGCAATGGGGGAGGGTGTTGTGACAGAAAAAAGTGAAAAATTGGCCCTTTTCACTGGAAATTCCTGATTGCTCAGAAGTGCCATATTTCACCTGCTTTACTTCTGAAGTGAAAAATGTCACCCATCCCTAGTTAAGGTGTCTTTAACTTATTGCTTTTTAGTCAGTTGAAGACCTCTGTCTAGCACCCAAAAGGTTATGGTGGAAAAGTGTAAGTGTAAAGCGAGGAATGCTCTGATGCAAAAGGAGAATGTGAACATAAGAGGATATATGTATTGAGGTGGAGGGGAATTATCTGCTCTCTCCACTGTCCAGAGAACAGACTGGATACCTCAGGTGGAGCCTCTAAGGCTGGAGTGGTCAATTTTTGGACCTCCAGCTGTTGGGGACATCAACATCCATCATCTCCTACCAACCAATGGTTGGAGATGATGGGAATTGTAATTCCCAACAGCTGGAGGTCTAACAATTGACTACCCCAGTCTAAGGGCTCCTTGAGGTCCCAGGGCCTCCTATTGCCCATTACTGTAATATTTATTTTTCCACTGTATATAAGCAGCCACCCTCCCTCTCCTGTGAAAAGTACTGCAGCGGACAACACTGTGCACCATTCTCTGCATAAATATAAAATACAGCGCCTTGCAAAAGTATTCAAACCTCTGACCAATTCTCATCTTACTGAATTACAAATGGTACATTCTACTTTTGTTCTACATTTTTTATTTTAAAACACTGTAACGCAAAATCAATTATTTTAAAGCGGTTCCCCAGAGATGTTCAGGAGTCAGTACGGTATAGTAAAATGCAGTTTATTAAATAACAATAAAGATAGCATACAATGGTAATAAGGCAGAAACAAGCAGATGGTCACAGCCAGCAAGCGCTACTATCAGGAACAGTAGACTGCCAAGATTGACCACACTGCTGGAGAGTAGGCTGAAGCCACTGATAGTCTCAGATGGAACCAGGAGCTGGAACAGGAGCAGGAACCGGAACACGAAGTCTTGATTCGATGAGCGAGGAATTGTAACCGTTTTTTAGGACACTCAGACACAGAAGGTTTGGGTAAAAACACAGTTTTATTGAAAACACAGAATTTAGAGTAACCCACACGGGTCCAGTATATACAGACAGAAATAATATTGACATAGATTTAGCAACCCACACGGGTCCAGTGAAACACAAAGGTACAACACTGCCACAGGTCAGGTTACAGGTTACAGTTCGTGTGAATCCTAGAAGACACAGTGGAGAGATGGGTGCTATAAGGCCAGGAGGTATGGACAGGCCATAATAGGACTGAGGCCCACAGGACACTCTCTACGCAGAGAGTGAGGCAAAGCGACAGTGGCCACATGGAAGTGAACGAAGGCCCTGGAAATGACATACTGCCAGAACAGTCAAGGGTGACTGATACCGTATTGCTCGGAGTAACGCCAATGTAACCTGCAGTACACTGTGACCCAGAGTGCACCCGCACCAACCCCCAAGGGGTTAAACGACCCCTCAGACCTGAATAGTAGCAAGGCCATGGGGACAACCGAGGTGCCCAGGGAACAAACCAACTTCGGGTAATGGCTATGAACAGATCAAACGTACCGTGGTAAAACCTGATTGGTCTCAACCACCAGGGTGGAAGGATCACGAGGCACGATAACCGGAGACTGGGTCACAGCGAACAGGACTGCCAGAGCAGAGTATACGAGCCAACCAAGGACTGTCAGTAGACAGTACAAGCACTGGAGGCACGTACTCCATCCCCGGATGGAGCGGGAAACCAGGCCAAATCGGTACACAGAACAGGATCGTAGTCAGACTGTGTCGGTACACAGAGCAGGAATGTCAGCCAGGCCGGGTCGGTACACAGAGCAGGAATGTCAGCCAGGCCGGGTTGGTACACAGAGCAGGAACGTCAGCCAATCCGGGTCGGTACACAGAGCAGGAACGTCAGCCAGGCCGGGTCGGTACACGGAGCAGCAATGTAATCAGGCAGAGTAGTCAGGCAATTCGGATTGTACACAGGATTCACAGGGCAGGGCTCAGTATTTAAGGGCTAGCACTGGGTGGAGCAAAAGCACAATAGCCAATAAAAGGAATCAGGAAGTAGTACTGAATCACAATGTCGCCAGCGATAACACGGGCACCGTGATAGGAATACTCCTGACTCACACCTGCAGTCAGTATAGCAAAAGTGGATACTTGACTCATGCCTGCAGTCAGTGTAGAGAATGCAGATACCTGACTCACGCCTGCAGTCAGTACAGCGAATGCGGATACCTGACTCACGCCTGCAGTCAGTATAGCTAGCCCACCAGATCCCCAGGTCCGCACCAGATTGGGTGTCTGCTAAATAAGGGGAACAGTCAATAGAATAGTCAGACAGAGCCACAGGTCAGCACCAGAGAGGGTAGTCGGACAAGCCAGGTCATACACAGTTCAGGTAGCCAGCCAGAGCCACAGGTCTGCACCAGATTGGTTGTCCACTATAAGGATAAGGCAGGAGAATAGTCTGACAGAGCCACAGGTCAGCACCAGATTGGATGGAAGACAAGCCAGGTCATACACAGAGCCCAAGGACACAGAACTGCTTTTTACAACAACGCAAGGGCAACTGAGTCAGGACTCAGACTGCCCTTTAAACCCTCCTCAGGAAGTAGGTAGGAGGAGCAGGCTCAGAGGAAGGAAGTAGGTAGGAGGAGACTACATGAAGCATTGCATAAAACAGAGCCTCGTGCCTGCAGATGATGCATCTTGCTCTGATGCACCCAACCCTTCCATCTTCCTGCGTCATCTATGCAGCAGAACGACCACTGAAACCAAGGTAAGCTGTGACAGTCCCGTTCACTGCTAGCATTGGAGGTGACGTAAGCTGGTTACCTGACGGTGCAGGTGCACAGAGCTTCTCTTGTAAGTTCTGTGCAGCTCGATGCCTTCAGAAGATGTTTTTTTTTACTGGAATTTACGCAGATTTATGGAGTTTAAGGATAGTAAGACTTTGCATATCTCTAGTTTAGTAATATACTTGTGGGAAATGTATATAACAATAAAAAAATGAAAATATTCTGTTTACAGAATTATTCAATCCTCACATATTAAAAATATTTGGCAGAGCCACCTTTCACTGCAAGTATTTTAGGGAAAGTATGTATCAGCTATGCACACAGTGTCCTAGTGATTTTGGTCCATTATTCTTGGCATATGTGCTTCAGATTGTTCAGGTTGGTTGGATGTTGCTTGTGGACAATACTTTTCAAATAGTGGCACAGGTTCATAATTGTATTGAGATCAGGACTTGACTGGGTCACTGAGGACATTCACCTCTTTGTTCTTAAGCCATTCCAGTGTTGCTTTGGCAGTGTGCTTGGGATCATTGTCCTACTGAAAGGTGAATTTCCTCTTGTGCTTCAGTTTTTAGTGAACCAAAGCAGGTTCTCTTTTATTAGTTGCCTGTATTTTGCTCCATTCAGTCTACCTTCAGTTTGAATAAGATGCCCAGTCCCTTTCGATGAGAAGCATCCCCACAGCATGATGCTGTCACCACCATACTTCACTTGTAAGTATGGTGTGTCTTGAGGTATGGGCAGTGTTAGGTTTTCACCACACATAGGGCTTTGAGTTATGGAAGACAAGCCAGGTCTTTCAGATTGTACTTTTTGAGTAAGAATCTCTTTCTTGCCACCCACCCATACAGACCAGTGATATGCAGAGCTCTTGATATGGTTGACTAGTGCCTCATTACTACACTACCAGTCACAGTAGCCCCTTCAGAGTGATTATAGTATATCACTAATTATAGTATGAGTATAGTATAGTATAGTATGAGATGCCAAGTGCTAAAATATAATATGCTATATAAATCTCAAATATATAAAAGAAACTGAAAGAGTAGACAAAAATTATATCCAATATGGTAGATTAAAACATGATAATGAAAAGTAATAAACAGTAAAAAATCATAATAATAAATAAAAATGATTATGAAGATTAAATCCTCCCATTCATATTGCACTTTAGGTACTGGGCCCCTCCTCACTCCCTATGAGAATATTCTGTTCTGGTGCAGGGTTACAGTATTGCTTCACAGAGCACTGAATTTGGCGTGAGGTCACTCCATGAGGCTGTCCACATTACAGCACAGGTGGCTTCTACTGCAGTCAGCATCACACTCTGAACTGTGCATCTATCCACCACACACAGAATTTGACACTCATGCAAAGAAGGAACTACAGAGTATTATTTCAGTGGACTTCCAACACACCTTGGCTGAGGACAGAACACAGCTACATGGCGCTTAAGGGATAGGAACCTCTGAGATGCATAAAGCCCTAGACAGGTGTAATGTAAGTGCAGTGGGAGAGGGGGGATTGTTTTATTGTGATTTGTTATTCTTAATATTAAAAATACTACACTTAGATTCCCTTTCTCCTCTTTTTCTTGCATTTTGCACTATATATTTCTAGATATGTTCAGAGTTATTGCTGGCTTTTGTGGCTTCTCTCACTAGTGTCTTTCTTGATTTCATACTGAGTTTTGAGGGATGGTCTTTTGTTGGCAGTGCTTGGTGTGATGCAGCTTCTACTTCCTGATTATTGATAAAACCAAGCTCATTGGAATATCCAAACACTTATTATTTTGCACCCTTTTCCTATTCTATGCATTTATATTTCTTTAGCTCTAACTTCTACAGAATGAAAATTATACAGCAATTTTAATGAATCACAGATATGGGCCAATGGTAAGGTAATTGTGTCTTTGTTGGCACACTTTGTTATCTGTGTAAAGTGGGAGCTTCCACAGCACAGGGGTTGAATACTTTATTCAAGCAACATATTTAGTTTTTTATTTTTGTTAAAAATATTTTCCAACATAAAACCAATGTTACCTTACAAAAACTGATTTTGAGTTTCAGTGTTTTAAAACAAAATATCAAGCAGAAAAAAATTACACTGTACCATTTATTTATTTAATATATGCTTATATGCAAGCCCAATACCCATTCATATAGCCTGCAGAGGAAAATAGAAGAATTTAGCACTGATTTAGGCCTAGATTTAAAAGACCCCATTAGGCAAAAAAAGCACATCATCAGTTTTTCAAGCACGGTAAGCAATGCAAATACCTGTGCTATGAAGAAATGCCGGCAGAAAAATAAGCACCTCGGCAGCTAAAGTTAGCAGCCATTTGAGCCTATAGAAAAATAATACAAACTGTGTAATGTTCAATTCAGTTGACTGCGTTAGTCAGTAAGATGTGTTAATGTCCAACTTTATCATGGGAAAATCTGCGCCAGAGTCTCTTAATGCAACTTTTAACAGCTGATGCATCAATTGAATATGTAAAAAATAATGATAAAAACGTAAGTCCCCAGTGGATGTATTTATATGGGGCCCTAAGCTGACAGCACCTTGGTCAGCTACTGTCTGTGTTCTCCTTCTCTCTTCTTCCTCTCCATCTTTTTCTGTTCGGTTTTCTCTTCATTTACCTGTAAATCAAAGAGAGATATTATGAAATTTGCCATAAAAAGGCCCCACACATCTGTATCTAGTTTAACCCCGTGTGTGCCAGAGGGGTATGCAACACATCTCAGAGCAATACAATGCTTACCTCTCTGGCACTCACTGGGTTAAACAATGCAGATGTGCGAGTTAACATTTTCCAAGATGCCCACAGTTTAAAACATATGTCTCATTGTTCCTCTACTTTGATATCTTAATGAAAAGTATTCTGTCGGCGAAAAATGCATAATTAAAACTATGTCCTCTTTTTAGTTCACTGCCACTGTTTGCAGTGGCGGCCGAGATAGTAAGACTGAGCAGAGCCCCCTCCTTAGTAACTGATGGGTCGATGCCCGTTCCACTGTGATGGAATTTTGAACAGAGACTGGGCAGTCTCTGTTGAAACAGACTCACAGCTACTGGCTGGGATGTGTGCTTACACGTCTCCCAGCCAATCAGCTCTGAGCGGGGGATTGATGGAACCATTTTCGCCCACAGAATACTTTTCATTTAGATATCAAAGAAGTGGAACAATGGGAACACATGTTTTAAACTGTTGGCATCTTGGACAACTTTAACTTGCTCATTTGTGCATTGTTTCCTCTGCGATGCCTTGCATACCCTTCTGGCACTCAAGGGGTTAAACTATGCACAGATGTGCGGGTTCTTTTTATGGCAAATTTGATAATATCTCTATTTTACAGGTAAATGAAGAGAAGATGGAATAGAAGAAGAAAGAAGATGGAGAGAAAGAAGAGAGAAGAAAGAAGAGAGAAGAAGATTAGTGAAAAAGAAGAAGGAAGGTAGAAGATGGACAGTGGATGACAGGCAAAAGTGTCTCAGACACTGATAGCTTTTTTCCTTTGATGTTCACAATATTACCACTATTTAGCTGTGTTTTGGGAACCTAACGCACAAAACGGATATTTGGCCACAAGTCCATTTCTGTGGCCTAACATCCGTTGTGCTTTCAGGTGGTAGGGCAATTGTATAGCTCTGCTAGCACTTTTTGCTGATGGGACGTTATCCAATTTTGCCCTGCCGGCTGTTTTAGCTGGGTCTTTTAAATCGAGCCCTTAAAGGGATAGTAATACTTCGTTTTAACTTTATTTTATTTTGTAGGCATTAAAAAAACATGAAGAATGATATAAGTCTTATCTCTCAAACCTTTATGGTTTATGAGATATTCACAAGCAAAGTTCCCCTCCCCGCTCCTTTTACCTAGTGTAAGCCATCTCTTCTCAGATGTGAGTCTGGTTGTATGACAGTACAGATAACAGAAGGGGACAATTTTCTTTGTATGAAAACAATGAAAGCCCTTCCCCCCTTGACAAGTTTTTCAGCTTTTTCCATTATCTTAATTGAAGATTGTCCCTCTCTACAGTCTACCTGGGCATCTCCCTTCTGATCTGGTTGAACAGGGGGGGGATACTTTGTTTGTGAATATCTCTTAAACCATAAAGGTTTCAGAGATAAGACTTATATCATTCTTCATGTTTTTTTAATGCCTACAAAATAAAATAAAGTTAAAATGAAGTATTACTATCCCTTTAAGTTTGTTCATGGTGGAAAACAAGGAGCAGAGGAACAGAGAGCTTCAAAATGGCCTTACACTTCCACACTGCCTGCCCCTTTGTGCAAGTGGAGCAAAAACTTTTGTGCTTAGGAGTTAAGCTAGGGCAACAAAAATCAGGTCCCTACCTAGCACCTATTTTACAGATTTAATTCAGTTAATACTTTTTCATATTTTTTTTAAAATCACCATTGCAGACTTTTCACTCGTTTTATCTTCTACTGAGAATCCAACAGCTTTAAACCATGCATAGCCCTTTACTACAGCCTATACTTTCCCTACCAGGCAAAATCCCACTAATCATAAATAATATATATTGTTAAACAAACAATGTTAGGTCAGAGTTACAAAACATGCCACAAGCTGTGACAATGAAAAGATCAAATAAGCACAAAACAATAAAACAGAAAAAAGCCAATAAACAGCGAAGTGAGTAGGATGCCAAAAGTATGATGAGAATTGAAAACTGCCATACATTTTTAAAATGTTTTTCATGAGACTCTTCTTACAAGTAGAACATAACATAATAACCAAGTAATACATCTCATTGTGGAGTTAATGATTATAGATTATTTATTTTCACAGATACGGTTTGCAGAAAAATTACAAATATATCTATTTTTAAATTGAAAAACATACCCACAATATGTATATTTATGGAGAGCAAACCTTATTACCTTATTATGGCCATAAAATCATAATGGCATCTATGATTTCTCCCCCTTGTTCTGTTGTTCAGTAGATAACATCTTAATCAGCCCTGGATATTGTGTCCTATGAAGGCAGACATGACAGTTGCAAGCAGTTTGCATTTATTAAACTGAACCAGGCATAGTGCTGGACATTACCATGTGCAGCTAGAAGAGCTTGAGGTCATCTGGTCCTGCAAGCAACTGTCATGTCGGCCTCTATATCCAGGACTGATGGAAGATGTTATCTCCTTAACCAAGGAGCCAGGGAAAACTTAGTAGCGGTTATTCTGGCTATAGGATGGTAAGTGGGAGTTATGGTGGGGGTTTATAATTTGGAAGTGTTAGTTCTCCTTTAAAAAAAAAAAAAAAAAAAAATATATATATATATATATATATATATATACAAAGAACGAAGTAATAGACACTGCTGGTGTTCTGTCATCTTGATAAAGGCTATGTAATATAGCTGAAACGTCGATCAAAATAAACATCATATAACTTTTTTGCTTTAAAGTTCCTGTGAGTGCTGTCTATTACTTCGTTCTTTGGATTTATCGCTTGCTGGATTGCACCCGGGCATTGAGACTACTAACAGTGAGTGCCACTGAATGGGATTTGATTTATATATATATATATATATATATATATATATATATATATATATATAAATGCAAGGTCTCCAACCTCTCCAGTATTCAAGGTTTTAAATATCCCATTGATATCAATTCTGAATTGTGGGAATTTTTATTTGTCCTCCTCTGGTGCAGTTGGTTTGCTCCTGAATTGCTCCTCTCTTTCTATGTCCCTAGGGCCATAGCTGGGAACTCCCCGGATTTTCCTTGGAGACTCCGGTTTTGACTCTGTTTTACCGGGTCAACAGGGCAGAGTCTTATTCTCTGGGGTGTGGGAAGTTTCTTATTAAACTCTGCTCATTGTGCTCCTTCCCTATGTGTTCCACCCACTCCCCACCCACTTCTCCTCCTTCATCAGCCTATTGCCTATATTTTAACAGGTTTCTGAAGCCGCACCCCAGTCACAATTAAGCCCCACCCCCTTTTGACTAAAATTGCATTATTTGTCTCCCTCAATGGCACCAGAGGCCTCCCCCTCCGGGAAGGCCAGAAGAAAGAGTTCCCAGGTATGCCTAGGGCCCATAGATCAATTAAAATATTTATTTTTATAAATTAAATCATCTAAAAAGCCATATTACATACATATATTTTTAGTCTGTTTCTGGCATCACAGAAATGTATACACTTTTATTGTTTTTTGTAAAACAAAGTGTATAACTGTAATATAATTTATATATCCTATATAATAATTCGCTAAAATGTGTGTAACGCCACAGTCATGCGCAGTAGAGACTGCTGGGCATGCTGCAGACATACGTAGTAGAGACTGCCCATGGCACGGCTGAAACAGAGTGGGGCGTTCTGAAGGAGAGTCTCGCTCTGTATCAGCCGCAGAGCGGGCAGTCTCTACTGAGCATGACTGTACCGCGACCAGCTGGCAGTGGCACTGTGGCCCGTGTAACGGGCTCTTCAACTAGTAATGATAATATTTAAATTAAGTTTAATAAATTAAAATCTTTCATGCAATGCCTATAGACAATCACCATTCTATGGTTTTTGGCTCTGACTGTAATAACTTTTTGTTATTAGAAAAGCCATGTCACGGTCTAATCATTGAAATAATATGCCATGAAAATGATGACACCTTTACCAATAGGGGGCTCATAAAGTCCCTCAATCCTGAGCTCTATGGGTTCAGGCAGCTAACTCTAGACTTATGTGGTACAGCTGTCTTATCTAGGAACCTGTGAGCAAGAGGCTGTCTGGCTGTCCGGGCATGATGTAAATTATAGTTCTGAACAGCTGGAGGGTCTCAGGTTGCCTAGGACTGGTATAGGTGAACCTTGCTAACCCAGGAGTACATTACTTAGAGCACTGATTCCCATCTTCAGCCATCGGGCACACCAACAGGCCAGACTTTTATTATATCCCTAATTAAGCTCAGGTGTATTAATCAGAATGACTGAACCAGTTATTACCTACCGCTGATCAAGCGGGGATATCTGGAAATATGCATTGTTGGTGTGCCACAAGGAATAACATTGAGAATCACTTCCTTAGAGTCTCCTGCTTTGGCTCACTCTCTCCTAGGCATGGATTCTGCCTGGATGTGTGTGCAATGCTTAACCCCTTAAGGACCAGAGGGGTGTGCAATGCATTGCAGAACAACGTGTTGCATACTCATCTGGTCCTTAAAAGGGATAGTAATGTTTCACAAAAAAGCAGCTCCAATTAATCTTCATAGTATTTGGGCCGTGGAAAGTGTTAGTTCAAAACTGTCAGAGTTGTAGTTCAAGAGTAATTGAATGATAAAGTATCCCCCTCCCGCCCCTTTTACCTGGTGTAAGCTGCCTCTCCTCAGATGTGGACTTGACCAGACGGCTCACAACAATGGACAATCTTCTTACTGTGAGCATAAAGAAAACCCTGCCCCCCCTTTACAGGTTTTTCAGGTTTTTATTTATGCACACTGAAGATTGTCCCTTTCTGCAATCCATCTGACAGTCTTGCTGCTCTGAGGTGAGCAGTGTTACATCAGTAAAAGGGGGGTACTTTATCATTCACTTACTTTTGAACTATAACTCTCTATAACACTCTCCATGGCCCAGATACTATGAAGATTAATCGGAGCTGCTTTTATTGTGAAACATTACTATCCCTTTAAGGGGTTATTGAATGAAGAAAAGCTCAAAGCAATAAACCACCATAATATTCATAAATACAAAAAGTGAAGAAAATATGGAGTGTAGAAAGAAATGGAGGGTCTCTCTACAGTCCCAAAATTAAAAACACAACAAAGACAGAAGACAGTCCAGCGCTGCTTCATACAAGTTACATAAATGTGAACATTGCATATAGCATACATTATAACTTATTAATTCACTTGTTTCAAAAATGAGATTTTTTTTCTCTTAGTTTGGCCAAAATATGTTTAAGCTCACTTACCACACCAAAGTACCCCATTTTAAGCAGGTTCTATCTAATATGTATTGCCATGGTATATATTAAAAGCTAAGTCATGCCTGAACTATCCTACTTCCAAACAGGCACTCATGCCTGAACTATCCTGCTTCCAAACAGGGATCACTTGCAATAAGTGCGTGGGACGTCAAAAACCAGTCCAATTAAATATAATTCTGCCCCACCCACTACTATAAACTGCATGGAGCTTTTATTATAATCTTTTCTAATATGCATTGAGGTTTTCATTTTCATTTACTCAACCTGGAATTATTACAGGCAAACATACGCTAGGCAGACTATTTAAAAACGATGCCATGTACTATGCCTTTAAAAACTTCTCTTGCAATAATCAGCAATTGTGTATATTTAAACACATTTTTGCGTGCACTTCATTATATATCATCATTTTCATTTATAGTAGTAAAGTGTACTGAAATATGGTGAAAAGGCAGCTATAATGAGGAGAAAATATTTTTTAGGAAAGAAGAATATATATACAAAAAGTAAACAAAATTTAAAGTAAGATAAAGACTGAGGGGACACGCCACAGTCCCCATAATAAAAACACACCAAAAGCAGAAGACAATTCTGCACAGCTTCATACAATTTACCCCTGGTCTAAGGGCTACATGAGGCCCCAGTGCTTCATGTTGCCCACCATTGTATTCTTTATCACCATACATATATAAATGTGTTTAAATGATCCAAACATGAACCTTGTGCATAGCATATATTATAATGCATTAAGCCTTTGAGTGCCAAAGAGGTACGCAACACATTGCTCTGCACTCAAGGGGTTCATTCACTTGTTTCAAATATAAGAATTTTATCACAAGGTTTGGCCAAAATATATAATTAACCCCTTAAGGATGGGCCGCGCACGCACGCGGCGGTCACTTAAGGATGACCGAGCATTGTTTTTTTTAATCTGATTCCAGACTCCCTGAACGGAGTTTCATGACGGTCCTGGTTAAGCTCTCTTCCCACACCCAGGTACCCCCATTTTAAGCAAGTCCTATCTAAGGGTGGACGAAATCTCTTGCTATGAGAAAAAAGCTGACAACAACGTGGTTTTCGCAGAATTTCTCGCGAGAAATTCTGCAAAAACCACGTCATTGTCAGCTTTTTTGTGGGAAAATCCTCTTCAAAACGATTAAAGTTTCCAAATTTTTCATCCATTGGCCAAAATATTTCACCAGTTTTTCAATGGCTAGAAAGTTTCCGCCCATTTATTTATGTTGTTTTCACCTTTTTGCTCTAAAAAAGTGAAGTATTTGCAGAAATCAAACAACAGAAGCAGCTACAGAGCGAGGTAGACATGCTGTGCTGTTCTGCTGTGATCTTTTGAACAGTTGAGGCAGGAGAGGCTCATAGTGACTGCTATCACTATGAGCAGGTTTAGGAATAATAACTGTGTCCACTGAGTAATAAGTAATAAGAATAATAAGTGTGTCCACTGAGTCTGAGTCTGAGGAGGTAGTGGGCACTACTGAATCAATGCTGTCCAGTCCCCCTAAATCACCCCAAGAAATCTTGGGGAATTTTATGGGAAGGGAAGGAGAAAAAGGAATGGGAAGGGAGGGAGAAAAGGGAATGGGAAAGGAGGGAGAAAAGGGTAGTACTAGTGAGAGCAGGACAGGTCAGCTGCCTGTGCCTGATGCTAGAGGTGCTGCCCCTGCTGTCACCATTTCTGCCACTGCTGTTACCATTGCTGCCCCTGCTGCCAATAATGCTGTGCCTGCTGTCAGACGTGCTGCCCCTGTTGCAACCAGTGCTGTGCCTGCTGCCAGTGCAGAACCTGCTGCCGCCAATACTGTGCCTGCTGTCAGATGTGCAGCCCCTGTTGCCAGAGCCACCAGTGCTGTGCCTGCTACCAGTGTTGAAGCTGATGCCAACAGTGCTGAAGCTGATAGTGTGTCTTGTAATACTCGGGGGGGGGGGGGAGAAGATGATGCCAAGTGTGACAGCAGGGGACCCTAAGTCACACTTACCATCCCCAAGCAGTCCCACCAGTGCTAGTATTACTACTACTACTACTAAGAAGGTCCAGCAGCTTGTTAATGGTGTCATAGTGTTTGGATACAGTTGTGCCCCCAGATGTTATTTACCACACACACTGTGCACATTGCAGTTGCTGATGACAGGCACAGTTCCTGCTCTCAAAGGAAACATTTCTATTCTAATAACAACACACTTATGGTTTTGGAGGAGGGGCAGGTGAAGAAGAATTATTGGCCAACTTCTTCGCTACTTATTGTGATACTACTGCCTCAGGTGCATCACTGGAGATAGTCATGGCAAGTGGAGCCTTCACCATCCATCACCCATGTTACTGCTGTTGTTGATCCTATTCCCTTTCAGCTGCCTAATCATCCTGCTGCTTAAATATCTCAGCAGCAGCAGCAGCAGCAGCAGCAAGAACAGCAGTTGCAAATTCCTCAGGTATGTACTCAGACTCATTAGGATGACATTTGACAGTTGGCCACTGGCCAACATGACCTGCTGGCATTAGATCAGTATGGCATCTTTTTCTCAGGGCTTGTGTTTAAAAAAAAAAGGATAGTCCAAATCCTACAAATCAATGTTTCCTCAGGGTTTGGGCCTCTAATAAGTCTAAATCTGACAACAAATTTCCTCAGGGCTTGTACCAAGCAAGTCTAAGTCCTACAAATCAATGTTTCTTTAGGGCTTGTGCCAAGCAAGTCTAAGTCCTACAAATCAATGTTTCTTCAAGTATCGTGCCTCTAATAAGTCTATGTCCTACAAATCAATGTTTCCTCAGGGCAAATCATGCTCTACAAAATACTGTATCAAGTAAAGTATCAGTCCACCCCAGTGGCAGCTTATGTCAGAGGATTCCTGCCTCTGTCACTTTACATACAAATTTCTTATTTTATTGTTTTTTTTTTTATTAACTGTTTTATTAACTGATTCATTCATGCACCAACACAGGCACCCTCCTCAGACCCCCTTTTAGACCATGTCCTATGGGGGTTTTGTTAATTGTATTTAGGATGTATTTTGTATTAACTGCCCCCCAATCCCAGTAAACAAGCCCTCCCCAAAAAATTCCTTGTTCAACTGATTCTTTCCCCACACCCCACCAACACAGGCACCCTCATGCCCCATTTATACTATGCCTTTGGAAAATAAAATACTATTTGCTATGCGTTGTGTGTAACTTCAACATTACCATTGATTTTAATGGAATGAGCTAGGTGAAAAAAGCTGTAAAAATCAGAAAATCTGCACTTTTCTGGAGAATTTTTTCTGCAAGTGGAAAGTGCCATTTTTCAACCATCACTAGTCCTGTCTAACGTTTATAAAACTATAAGTGGTGCAAATATTGTAGAGAAAGGGAAAAAAAAACACTTAGACTCTAGGAAAAAAAACCTAATCATACACAATCAGGTGATGAATCAGAATGCCGTGTGCAGACACAGTAGGCAATATGCCACCGGGGTAAAAGTAATCTCATGTATAAAAAATCAATCTAAAATAAATGACTGTGGAAAGTACAAACAAAAGTCCAATTCACAATAAAGAGGTATTCAATATATAAAGAGCAGTCATTATTATAATTTGTATTGTGTATCATGTGTCCATGCACACAATAACAATATAAAATACCATACACATATATCATGCATAAATATACATTAAATGCTGTGATAACTATTAGCTGCATCAGATCCACCCAAAAGGAAAGAATACAATATATAGATCCCACATTTTGCTTTAATAAACGTATCCAAACACAGTATATTACTTTGTTGGCTAAAACATGTATATTATAAAAAATGGCAAGCACAATACATCTGACTGTAACCTATATATCAAATAAGTAGTGGTTCAGTGAAAAGTCAGAAAATCTTCCTGCATGACTTTTTCACAAAAAAAATGTTTTTTGCTTTCTTCATGAACGTTTTTTCCTTTTTGCCACTGCCAATAAATTGACATGACTTTTGAAGGTGTGTGTGTGTGTGGGGAGGTGGCAGTATGTGTGGGCACTCTATGACTCTTGTCATCTCCAAAAACTAACTCAGAGTCATACTCCTCTGCATCAGGAGTAGAAAATCTTTGAATCTTTGCACCATCTCTAACATATCAACAGCACTTCAATTATGTACCCCAGAGCCCTAGGAATATCTAGGAGTACTTCTGCTGCTTTTAGTTGTGGCACCTCTGACCTATTGATGGCATGTCTCCCAGTCAGACCTGTGGTTGTGCTTCAGGTGGAAACTTATTAAGATGGTGCTTTGGTGTGAGTCTGATTTCCTCCTGCTCACATGCTTCTTACACAGACAACAGATAGCAGCATGTTTAGCTTTTCGATCCTGAGTGAAGTATCTTCATATTGCGGACGTCATAGTATGTGGGGTTTCTGAGAGGCTGCAGCTACTACTATTGTGACTAGATGTTGCTGAAATTGAACTACTACTAGGTGTCACAGTTGCTGCATTTCTAAGACCAGCAGAGGCACTCATCAAACCTAAGGCTGTGGATGCTGATAACCTGTGTTGATGCCTGTGTACTTTTTGCCATCTTTGCTTATCCAGGGTCAATCTTTCCAAATGTTTTCTCAAACATTTTACAGACAGGCACAGTGCTCCATTTCAGTGGTGGAAGACTGAGTCTTTGCCTTTCTGCTAACTTTCTAGGCATGTCATCATCTCTCTCACTCTCAACTTATCTGTTTCCGAAGAAGAGGAGGATGCTGGAGGAATATATTCTAGATCAACATAATCATCATCAGTCTTTAGGTCATCCTCAGCATCTCCTACCACGTCTTCCCCATTACTTTTATATTTCTCTAGGCTTTTAGAGGTCTCAAACAATGTCTTTTTACTTTTCCCATTGGAGAGATTTTCACAATGTTCACTATTACTTTCAGGACAGGTGTTTTTGTGCTTGTTTGTCTCACTCTCAGATGCAACAGTTGGTTGACCTGCTACACCTTCTTCCACTATGCCATCAGCAACGTGACTCATTGTTATCTTCAGAGCTTTTAGATGGTTTATTAATAGTACTGGTTCTGGTGGTGGTAGAATTTTTGGTGGGACTTTGGCAAACTACATGTTCCTCTGCAGGAGAACGATCAACATTATTTATTGCACTGAAAATGACAACAATGGCTGCAGTCAGTTTTCGGACTACCATTTAACTCACACATCTCTGCACTGTTCCTAATCCTTTTACCCTCCCTCTACCTATTGTGTTGGCTGGACACCACTCAACTATTATGTGTGTTTTTATTGTAAGGTACACAATAGAACTGATTGTGTGTAATGTATTGCCATGGATCTCTACATAATACACTATCTCGTCTAGTTTCGGTCTGCCTCAATCACATTTCATATCAGGGTCCCTGTCTCTGTCACCTATCAATGTTTCTTTTCAATTGTAGGTATTTATTTATGTATTTATATATTTTTAATTAACTATCCCCCTATCCCTATCACTGTCAACAACAAAAACATACTCCTTGTTCAACTGCTTATTTCCACAGACTCCCAAGGACAGAGATAACAGTCAGATCACAAAGAAGCTTGGATCACAGCTGCATGAGTTTACTTGGTCACACAGAATTTGTGGGTATTTCATGTTGTAACGGATCCCACCCGTTACTAGAGCCTTGTCTGGGCATGGCATTTATTCACCCCTGGGCCCAAGGATTATAGATATTGGACACTCCTTTGTGCCCGGGCATACAATCTCTCAAGCCCTTATCCTGGACTAAGAGACGTTGGCTAGCCTTATGTGGATAGGCAGCTGTGCCAGAGGAAAGAGCAATTCAAGGCTTGTGTGCTGAAAACTCTTCTGCTCTGCAAAGGGTTAATTATTTTAGTTTGGACATATTTACTTTCAATCTGTATTGCTGCCCCCCAAGCCTTTTGCTTAATTATTCAACCCCTGGCCATTGTTAAGGGAATGAATATTCTGGCCACTCAAGTAATTGTATTGAGAACTGTCTTGTGGCCCCCTGCTGTGTGCTAATCCAATCATGTCTGCCCTATTATGTTTCCCTGAATCATTTGTTGTTGGTTCTTTGACCCTTTGTGGTGACTGAATTATCCCTGTGACTACTCCATTGTATTCTGCCCTACCATTTGCTGTACCCATTGGAGGAACTGTGATTGAATTAAGTCTCCTGTACTGTGCTCCAAGTTAGTGTGGTTTGAAACTGTATAAATATGCTGTGGTTTGTTGTAATAAAGAGAGATCTGTTTTGGAGTGAACAAGGAGTCCTGGAGTCTTGTATTGCTTATGGTCTAAAGTATCCACTCTGATACCCATCTGCGCCAAGTATCCTGAATCACTGACCGCCTGCTGCCAGTTTCCTGCGTTCTAACTTCGTGGACTGTCAGGCGGCGACGTGGACTCTTCCCTGCTTCCCTGCTTCCAGTGATCCTGTGGCTGTGTCCAGTGACCGTCCATACTCCAACCGGTGCACCTGACGGCGCTTATCTGCGTCGAGAAGGAGAGACCCAGGAACGACGGCGGAAGGTGACGCGGTCCCTTCTCAACTTCCGTTACATTGGTGGCAGCGGTGGGATTTCTCCTTCTTTCATCGAGTGTATAGAATGAGGAATGGCGACACACGGATCCGGCGGAGCAGTATTGCCCGAATGGGGTTTCCTGGACTTTTTGTATCTAGTCGAATCAGTTGGACCCGCATGGGGTCTCAGTGACTTCCGCAAGTGCCTCGGAGCTGTAGAGCCCGACTGGAAGTACATTGAATTTTTAGTGAAGGAAAAGTGGACTATTATTGGAATCGGACCAAGTGAGGACCCTGTGTACCGGAGGATGGTGAACCTTATGCCGCTTCTGGGATACAAGCCATCAGTGGCCAAGATTGATAGGCTGATGGATATTGTACGTGGCCGGTACTGGCGCGAACTGTGTGCAGGAGAAGAGGAAGAATGTTTGGGGGGACCCTCATCTGAGGAGGACCTCAGTGAAGCTGAGGACTTGGATAGAGCTGGCCCTGTTCCCTCCACACTGGTGAGTGGGAATACGCTCCTCACCAGTGTCCCTGTTGCCCTGGGAGCGGAGCCGTGCGTGCTCCCCAGGATCACAAGTAATGCCGCCTTGAGGGATGGGACTGCGGTCTCCCTCAAGGCAGAAGAAAGGCCTATGTGTAATGGCCTACAGGAGGAGGACCCCAGTGGGCTGGGAGAAAACAGTGCCGCTGGCCCTCCTAAAGATATGGACTGTGAACTGATGGGTGGGTCAAGCCCATCAGTCCCCCTGAGGCCCCTGCTGTAATGGGTGTGAGAGAACCCAGCAGCAGCCCCAAAATGTTGCCCCTGGTGGGGGTGGAAGATGGCCTGGGAGCGGAGCCGTGCGGGCTCCCCAGGATTACAAGTAATGCGGCCTTGAGGGATGGGACTGCGGTCTCCCTCAAGGCAGAAGAAAGGCCTATGTGTAATGGCTTACAGGAGGAGGACCCCAGTGGGATGGGAGAAAATAGTGCCGCTGGCCCTCCTACAAATATGGACTGTGAACTGATGGGTGGGAGCGAGCCCATCAGTTCCCCTGAGACCCCTGCTGTAATGGGTGTGAGAGAACCCAGCAGCAGCCCCAAAATGTTGCCACTGGTGGGGGTGGAAGATGGCCTGGGAGCGGAGCCGTGCGTGCTCCCCAGGATTACAAGTAATGCGGCCTTGAGGGATGGGACTGCGGTCTCCCTCAAGGGAAAAGAAAGGCCTGGGTGTGATGGCCTACCAGAGGAGGACCCCAGCGGACAGGAAGAAAGTAGGGCTGCTGGAACTTCCCTGGATATGTTGTATGACCTGATGGGTGGGGAAGAGTGCCCCATCAGTCCCCCTGTAACCCCTGACTTGGTGTGTGTGAGCAAGCGCACCAGGTCATGTGAAGGCCTGGCTGGGATGAGTGGGACAGCCATCCTCATCCCCAGCCCAGCAGTTGTTCTGCCTTTCCCTGAGACCCCTGGCCTAGTAAGTAGGGCCACGGTCATCCTGAAGGAGCCTGTTTGTACCCCTGCACTGGAGATCCCCACCTTGGCGAGTGAGACCGCAATCCTCACCAAGGATATTTGTGTTGCCCTGTCCCCTGTTGACCCCAGCTTGATGGGTGGGAATGTATTCCCCATCAGGCCCATACCTGATTTGACTCAGGAGCATGGGAACTGCATCCGCTCCTGTGCCTCTGGGGCCCTGGCCCAACTAAAAGGGGGAGATGTGCCTCTCTCCCCAAACTCTGACGTCCAGAAGCCAAAGTCACAATTGCCCCAGGGAGATCCCCCTTATAGACTGGCTCTTGACCCGGAGCCACTGGCCCCAGACCCAGAAGGATTTGTCCTCAGCACTGCCTGGAGAGGGGCCCAGGAGAGGCCACCTAATTTGATGTTGGTCAGGGCAACCAAGCAACAATTTCCCTGGCCCAGAAGTAAGGACAAAAGAACTGTGCGCTGTTCCCCTGGCCCGGACAAGGGGCTCATGTTTTCTCCGGGCCCAGGACAAAAAGACTGTTCCAACCTCTGGCCCAGGATTAAGGAACAAGGGGCTTGCAATTGCTTCACTGGCCTAGGACCAAGGCCTCCGGACTAATGAACTGTCCAGACAAGTGGGTCACAAGAGCAATGCTCTTCTAGAGTTCCAAGCCAGCGTTTATTACCGCAACTGTTGGCTTGGTACAAAAAAGGGGGAGAAATGTAACAGATCCCACCCGTTACTAGAGCCTTGTCTGGGCATGGCATTTATTCACCCCTGGGCCCAAGGATTATGGATATTGGACACTCCTTTGTGCCCGGGCATACAATCTCTCAAGCCCTTATCCTGGATTAAGAGACGTTGGCTAGCCTTATGTGGATAGGCAGCTGTGCCAGAGGAAAGAGCAATTCAAGGCTTGTGTGCTGCAAACTCTTCTGCTCTGCAAAGGGTTAATTATTTTAGTTTGGACATATTTACTTTCAATCTGTATTGCTGCCCCCCAAGCCTTTTGCTTAATTATTCAACCCCTGGCCATTGTTAAGGGAATGAATATTCTGGCCACTCAAGTAATTGTATTGAGAACTGTCTTGTGGCCCCCTGCTGTGTGCTAATCCAATCATGTCTGCCCTATTATGTTTCCCTGAATCATTTGTTGTTGGTTCGTTGACCCTTTGTGGTGACTGAATTATCCATGTGACTACTCCATTGTATTCTGCCCTACCATTTGCTGTACCCATTGGAGGAACTGTGATTGAATTAAGTCTCCTGTACTGTGCTCCAAGTTAGTGTGGTTTGAAACTGTATAAATATGCTGTGGTTTGTTGTAATAAAGAGAGTTCTGTTTTGGAGTGAACAAGGAGTCCTGGAGTCTTGTATTGCTTATGGTCTAAAGTATCCACTCTGATACCCATCTGCGCCAAGTATCCTGAATCGCTGACCGCCTGCTGCCAGTTTCCTGCGTCCTAACTTCATGGACTGTCAGGCGGCGACGTGGACTCTTCCCTGCTTCCCTGCTTCCAGTGATCCTGTGGCTGTGTCCAGTGATCGTCCATACTCCAACCGGTGCACCTGACGGCGCTTATCTGCGTCGAGAAGGAGAGACCCAGGAACGACGGCGGAAGGTGACGCGGTCCCTTCCAGCATCCGTTACACATGTAAGCCTCTTTTGCTGCATTTTCACACCCGCAGGTGAGAGAGCTATAACAGCCAGAGGAGGAAGAAACTTGGATCACCTCTGCCTGAGTGTTCCCAGTCAGACACACAGAATATTGGGGTATTTGGGGTAATTCTCCTTTGCTCGCTTCTCACACCTCCAGACTCACCTGACAAATATAACAGCCAGATCAAAAAGGAGCTTGGATCACAGATGCCTGTGAGACAAGATTTTGGGATATTCAGGGTAAAAAATCTTTGCTCCCTTCTCACACCCCTAGACTACTGTAGGACATATTTTCTATCCAAATCAGGAAGAAACTTGGAACATGACTGTTTGCGTCTTCCTAGTCAGTCAAACTGAATTTTGTGGTACTTGGGGTCAAACGGCCTTTCTCTCCCCCAGAGTCCCCCAGACTCCCCAAATACAGAGAACAGGTTTCCTGTCTACAACACTACCTAACCTAAGCTTCAGCTCCACTTTATTAGCTTGCCTTCTCTATCTCAAAAATGTGCTGCTTTCTCCTCTCACAAACACAGAATGGCATGCTGTGAGAGCCTGACACACTTTTATATGCCTGGGAAAAGAAGAGAAAATTGCCATGTGTTGGGGAGAAATCCTGTCTTTCCACTGATTTAAATGCAAACAGCAAGGCCAAAAATTTCCCACTTAGTGAAAAGTGCCATTTTTCTCCTGTTTCCCATTTGAGGAGAACATTTTTGCACATCCCTAATAATAAGAACCTCAATTTCAAACACATGTAAGAATATATAAAGAACAATAAAAAAAAGTGTTAAAAAAAGTCTATATCAAATAGTGATCTGCAAATACAAAATATAAAAAAAGATATATAAATTGGATAGGATAATGAGTTTCAGATACAAACAGACCAATACCTATCTACTCTACCCTTTCTAAACCCTAAAATAATCTCACATAAACTATTTCCCGGTATATTAAAAATGTATCATCCGACAATGAAAAATAATCTCTGGAAAAATGTGTGTAAAAATGATCTATCATAAATCAGTCCATAATGGTGAGAATCCAAATGAATATCCAATGTTCAAACAAGCTTATCCATTGGTGAACAAAGACTTAATGGGTGAAATACGTTAAGGTTCAATGCTGTTGCAATGTGTATGTGGTGATGTGTGTAGAGCACATAATCAGGGCGATGTAGATACACATCACCTTATGCACTAAGAATTAATCATACAAAGGGAGGGAGGGGAGAAGTTCCTCATTAGCATACAGGGCTGTCAAACGGCCAGCAATTCAACAACTAAACAATTAAATGGTGTTTAGGTAGACAAAGCCCTGGGGCCAGATAGTATATACCCACGGGTACTTAAAGAGCTAAGCAGGGCCCTGACCAGACCAGTATTTTTAATTTTCAGGCATTCTTTTATTTCAGAAATAGTACCCTTGGATTGGCGTAAAACAGATGTGGTGCCCATATTTAAAAAGTGATCAAAGTCCCAGCCGGGCAATAACAGACCTGTAAGCTTGACATCTGTGGTGGGGAAATTGTTTGAAGGGTTCCTTAGTGAATAAATTCAAGAAATCATCTTGAACAAGAATATCATTAGCAGGAACCAACATGGCTTTGTAAAAGACAGGTCTTGACAAATTAAAAGTGAGTAAAAATATAAATTTGGGTGCTGTGTTTGATGTGATCTGTTTAGACTTTGCTAAGGCATTTGATATGGTTCCACACAAAAGGTTACTGTACAAATTGACTGAAATAGGCTTGAGGCAAACATTTGTGCCTGGCTTGGAAATTGGCTGAAAGATAGAATGTAAAGAGTGATGGGAAGTTCTCCAATTGGACAAATGTGATAAGTGGAGTACATCAGGGATCTGTCCTGGGACCTCTTCTTGTTAATTAGTTTATTATGATGTCCCAGTGGGCATAGGGAGCATGTATCAGTGTCTGCCGATGACACAAAATTAAGTAGGGTAATACAGTCTGAACTGAATGTGTCTTCATTACAAGGGTATTTAGACAAACTGGGTAACTGGGCAGACAAATGGCAAATGAGATTCAGTATAGACAAGTATAAAGCCATTCATTTTGGGTATAATAATAAAAATGCAAGATATACTTTAAATGGTGTTTCTTTGGGGAAATCTAGTAATGAAAAGGATTTGGGAGTAATGGTAGACAATAGACTTAGCAGTAGTAGGCAGTGCCAGCTGGAAGCTGCAAAGGCCAATAAGATATTGTCATGTATTAAAAGCGGTATTCACTGACAGGAGGAAGATATTATTCTGCCTCTTTACAGTTCCATGGTAAGATCCCACCTTGAATACGCAGTTCAATTCTGGGTACCTTTTCTGAAAAAGTACATTATGGAACTGGAGAAAGTGCAGAGGAGGGCAACAAAACTAATAAGGGGAATGGAAAGTTTTAGTTATGAAGAAAAGCTAGAAAAAGGGGATTTTTTTTTGCCTTCTTTTGAATCAACAGCGGTAAATAAGAATAGGAAAGGTTTAAACTTGATGGATGCAAGTCTTTTTTCAACCTAAACTACTATGTAACTATATAACTCTGAAGTCTGAATGCATTCTGTCTACTTCCCCACTTATCCCCTCTAGGAGGGAAGAGTATCTGCTCAAACTTCAGCACCACAAACAGTATCATTCTCTTAACCATTTGAGTACCATAGGGCTGTGCATTGCACACCCTATGGCACTGAAAGGGTTAGCAAAGTACTGTCTATTACTACACAAACATCAATATACTGAGCTCCTTTCCTCTGCAATAAGGAGTTCTTATATTTCCCATATTCACATACTTTTCTCCCCAGCAGGAGCATTTACATTGCCATTTTACCATAATTCCTCCACCATTACTCCCTTTCTCCACTCTGCCCCTCCCATTCACCACTCTGTCTATCTTCTTCCCTCCCTTTTAAGACTCTGCCCCTCCCATTCACCACTCTGTGTCTACCTTTCTCCTTCCCTTTCACCTCTGCCCCTCTCATTTGCCATTTTGTATCTATCTTTTTCCCTCCCTTTCCCCACTCTGCCCCTCCCATTCATCACTCTGTGTCTATCTTTCTCCCTCCCATTTATCACTCCACCCCACCCATTTGCACTCTGTGTCTATCTTTCCCTTTCCCTTTCACCACTTTGCCCCTCCCATTCAGAACTCTGCCTCTCTTATTCACCCCTGTGTCTATCTTTCTCCTGTCCTTTCACAACTCTGCCCACCCATTCATCACTCTGTGGTGAAAGACAAAGAGAAAGAGAGACACAGATTGGAGAATGGGAGGAGCAGAATGGTGAAAGGGAGGGAGAAAGATAGGCAGAGAGCCACATTAACACATAAACACACCCACATTAATACAATGATGGTTCATTATCCTACATTTACATAATGAAATGAGCCATTGTTGAGTGCTCAGTCAAAATCGTAAATCTCTTGAAGGCATGGCAGATTTATGATGAATTAATGTGGATATGATGGCAAAGACGTCTTAGTGCATGTTGGCAATGTGCCTTCTACACTGATCTGACATAAAATCGCCATCCTGAGCTTATATTGAACTTTAGTTCAGCTTGACCCATATGTGAGATTGTTATAGAGCCATACTTGCCCCAATATCATGGATAAAAGACATATACAGACACCAGACATTAAAGTCACCTTTAAATACCAGGGAACATACCACTGAAAAGCTGATAACTGAGTGGGCAGCTAATACTCATAACATCCAGAGTCCCATATACGTATAAAAGCATCCATTTCTTGCACTACAACATAATATTCATATCATGTAACTGTATGCAAACTGGCAATCTCTCACCTCACCAGTGTATTAGACTGACGGTTATAGCGTCTTTGCTTTTTTTCACTGCCTTCACCTTTTGGCATCTATATTTGATTTCCCTCCAGAGTGTGCAACATTTCACTCTTATTCCTCAGCAATACTTGTCATCTAATGGCATATATACAAAATAAAGTGTCAAAAAAGATCATTCCAACACGTTTCAAAGTATGTCTGACTTCTTCATGAGGGAAAGTTGAATAAGATATTTTCGGAAGATACACCTGTCCTTGCCTATAAATGCTATGAAACTCTTCTCACACATAAAGTAATACACACACCTTAAATGAAAAATATAAAATTATAGAATATAAAACCAATACAAATATATATAATCCATCAGAAAAACACATATACAAAGAAAATAGATAACCTTTAAACATAATAAATACCACTCCAAATAAATCCACATTAGAGATGGAGACCCCTATCATGAATATATAAACACACACAATTTTACACACACTCATGTACAACATAATGGTGTATAATGACACAAAAACAAAGATCCCTATCTCAGGAAACCAAATGTTATATACACTAAAATATAACCCTATAACCGATGTGCTCTGGTATATAAAGGTGACTTTTAAGTCTGGTGTCTGTGTATAGCTTTTATCCATGATATTGGTGCAAGTATGGCTCTATAACACTGTCACGTATTAAGTGAATTCACATTTATCATTCACCTTTATTACATTTCTTTTCTTAGTCTGGCCCTTTAAGACTAGGCCTTAAGCCTGTCTTGTGAGCATGCTCCCTGCCTGTTTGATATCAACTACTCCTCACATGACTTGTGGGTAGTTGCATAAAAGGTTATTTAAGGAGAGTTCAGTTGTATCCACAGTCCTCTTACTTCTAAGCAACGCACGCCTCTTTGGTAATAGATGTGCTGATCTGTATGGAGGGGGGAACCATAAATAACATTTCCCACAAGAATTTTCATGTAAAACTAGCAATTTCCCACCTTTCCCATGAATATTCCAGCTCCTAGAAAACACAGAAAATTTCACGTATTCGTCATTGCCAATAAATGTCTTGTGAGTACTTTATAAAACGATGAACCTCCTAGCTCAGAAGAGCTGGGGAGTGATGGTAGTAAGTGATGCTGGAGTTCGGTGTATTCCCTTGCTGTGGTTGGGACTGGTTGAAGTTGATGGATGCCAGAGTGCCAGGAAGCAGACCAGGATAGGAACACAGTGAGCCCTTTGGGGAGCTAGGAGACAGAGGAAGCTGATTCAGTTCAGATTTTGATCTCCACACATGTACAGAGCTAGGAATAATGATGGGAGGTGGTAGTCTGGACAACAGTGGAGGGAATACGAAAGCCAGAAGAAGGGGAATTCTTTCTTCTCTCTGTTTTTCTCCATCTTCTTTATTCTTCTGTTCTCTCTTCTTTTGTCCCATCTTCTTCTGTTCCTTCTCTCGTTCCTAAAAGAAAGAAAAAGATACATTTCAAATGTGTACCCCAAACATAACTCGGAAAAAGTGCATAGTTTAACCCCTTGAGTGGCAGAGTAGTATGCAACACATTGCAGGCTGTCATTGGCTGGGATGTGTGCTTATGCACCTCCCTGCTAATCAGCTTCAAGCAAAGGGATGACAAAATCCACTAGGAGCTGATTGGCTGGGAGGTGCATAAGCACACATCCCAACCAATGGTATGCTGAAATCTATTTTGAACAGAGACTAGCCATATAAAAGCCAGTCTCTGTTCAATTTTTTCATAGAGATGCTCAGGCAATGGCTCAAAAGGTATCAAGGGGGGGGATTTTTGGTCTACAATACTGGAGCTACTGCAGGCAACAGCAGCGCATGTAGCAGTATCATTTAACACTTGAACTGCCTAAACAAATATATTCTTGGACTTGAAAATCTTATATTTCATTGGGGACTAATTATCATAGTCTCCCTTAGAGGCTAAGTGTTCCTGTGCTTCCTACCTCTGTATGGCTGCCGGCCGGCATGACCTCCGGCCACTTCCTCATTGCTGACATCAGGTAATAGGTACAAGCACAGGTGTCTGTTTATGGACCTATTCTGGGTGGCCTTATTGGGTCCCGCCTCCTTCTGCTCCTTTATAAACCTCCTTGGGCCTGGGAGTCATTGCCCTTACGTGTTGTTCCTGTTAGTTACTCTTGTGCTCCGTTGTGACCTGTGCTTATCTGAGAATCCGTTCCGTGTATGACCATGGCTTGCCTGACTACCCACATCGGTTGTGACCTGTGGCTCTGGCTGACTCACTAGCTCTGCGTAGTCCCCGGTTTATCTGTCATCCGGCTCCTAGCTCGCTCTGTGTATCCCAGGCTTGTCTGACCTGTGGCTCTGGCTGACTACTCGCTCCGTACACTCCTAGCCTGTCTGACCATTAGCCTCTGTGTCCCGCGGCTCTGTCCAACTCTCACTTCCTGTTGTCTTTAGTCTCCGGTACCTCGCAGTAGTGCAGTGCGTAGCACAGTGTGCAGCTCCAGGTAGGAGCTTGGGCCCTATCGTCTGGTGGTCTGGGGTTGTGTGGGATATTATGATCGCTATATATGAGTGCCATAAAAACAATTTTAATGTTGACTTTCTTTCTTTTTATAGGAACACTTTTTAGACACAGCAGTAGATCATAAGAGAAGAAGAAAGAAGATCAGAAGAAAGAAGACGAAATGAAAGAAGAAAAAGGAAGATAGGAGATGACATAAAAAGACAGTGGCTGACCAGGGTGCTGAAGACCCAGCTGGACATCAGGTATTTATGTTGAGGGGATGTTTTTTAACTTAGTCGGATTAACCCTGTGAGGGCCAGTGCATACCCACTGCTGTGCAATGCATTGCATACCCCTAGTAACATTTGACAACATTTTTGAGTACTTTAGATGCATTGATATGGGGCTTAACGCCATTTTTTTTTCCTTTCATTTCCTGCGTCTGCATGTTTAAACATGTGTTAGTGGACTCTGCGCCCCCCCAAAAAAATGGGTGCAGATTTTTACCTGTTAAAGTGGGTCCCTTAAGGCATTTTCCTGCCTAACGCATAGAATTGAAGGGAATAGGAGATTAATTTTAACGAGTTCCAATGGCCTCCTGACATGCGTTTTTTCAACCGGTATATTTTCATTGTACAGGTAATTGAATGGATTACTGTGATTGAAAAAAATGTCGGGGGTCTTTTTTTGTTCATCGGGGTAAATTGAGTTGAGCACTTTAAGTGAGGAGATATTTTTATTATGCTATTCGATAAAATATCTAGGGACCAAATTATTCAAAACGTCACTGAAGATGTTGTACCTGTGTTCCTTGTGTCTATCATTCCACAGTCTATTGGTATACTCTCTATACACCTTCTGTTGCCTGAGAGTTTACAAACTCACATAGCAATGGGAGTTTAATTGGGACTTAGCTGAATATAGGACAGGTGATTGTTGTGGCATAGTCCAACAGAACAGGGTGTGTTAATGAACTGTTTGATATGAACATTATAAAGCACTGGATCACTGTAATTCACTAGAAAACACTTCTTCACTGCCAAGTTCAGCTATTCCATGAAACAAGCAGAAAAGTCAATACAGTCATAGCTCATCTTCTTTAACTTTCTTTGTGGAAGCCAAATAAAAGCAAAAACGGTAGTGTAAATTTCAAAGTCTAACAATGTAAATTTAATAGTCAAAGCTTAGGATTTTTAATTGCCAATTATATTGTTCTCAAGTCATTCAAAACAGGAGACACATTGGAAGAAGGAGGCAGGGCATCTTAAGTCAGGGCTATTAAGTCAGCAGTAAAGTTTTTCCTGAGTTTGCCTGAGCTTGGACTGAGGACAAGCCTGACTACATCTGAGACAGGAAGATTTCAATTTTCAACAGAACTACAGTCTTGAAAGCCTGTCTGAAGATAAAGACCCAACTCTAGAGTTTTGGGATCACTGTTTCTAAGCACTTCTTTTCATCTGCCATTTGAACTTATATTGTCATTAAACAATGCATCTATTGATTTTCTTATTATTGTTTCTGCCACCTCAACTGTGCAAAATATCAAAAGCATTCAGCCCTCCCACCTGCTCATCAATCTCTATATCTCCATCCCTCTTACACTCTCCAATTATTTGTTCTCATGAGCTGTTCTGTTACCTCAGCTCTTTATATCCATCCACCAAGAGACAGCCCACACCTTCTCACACATGCAAATCCTCCTCTCACCTGCTTTTCCTAACTGCAACTCTTCTCATGGCTGTAGGTGACATCTCTACCAAACCTGGTCCAACCTACATTCCCACCTGTGTCCGTCCTAGATTGTGGCCTACCCGTACATCTAGTGGGGCAGACCCTAGCAATCTACTAACTGTTCCCTGCCTTCCCCCATCCCTTCCACCCTTCTCCTGTTCATTATGGACTGCTTGCTCTCTACTAAACAAACTCCACACTACCCACAACCTATTCCTCTCTAACTTTCTAAACCTATTCGCTATCATTGAAACCTGGCTCTCACATTCCTACTCATCTGCTGAAGCTGCTCTCTCCTATGGTGGCTTATCTTTCTCTCACACTCCTTGCCCTGATGGCAAGGATGAGGGTGTGGGACTTCTTTTCTCTCAGTCTGCCGCTCCAGGCCCCTGTCCCTTCCTCCTTCAGTCTCCTTCACCTCTTTTGAAGTGCACACAGTTCAGTTCTTCTCCCCTGTCCCTCTCCTGTTAGCTGTGATTTACAGGCCACCAAGTAACCCTTCCTCCTTTCTCTCTGAATTTGAAACTTGGCTCTCTGTTTTTTCTGTCCTCAGACACTCCCACATTACTCCTTTGCGTCTTCAACCTACACGCTGATGATGCATCATCATCTAGTGCTTCCCGATTTCTCTCTCTGTCCTTTGGCCTTCAACAGTGGACTGCTGCCAGCACTCACAGGGAAGGTCACTGGCTAGATCTAGTTTTCACCAGAAACTGTTCAGTGTCTAACTTCACAATCTCCACATTTCCACTCTCTGATCATCATCTTATCTCCTTCACACTATCTCACACACCTTCCCCAGGAACCTACACTCAGTCAAACTACCAGACCTGGAGTCTACTTTGCAGACTTCCCTCTCTTCTCTCTGCCCTATTGCTACTACTACTAACACAGACACTCTAGTCCACAAATATAACACCTCATTAATGTCCTCCTTGGACCTGCATGCTCCCCTCCAACGTCGACACCCCTGCCCCAGGAATCCCAGACCCTGGCTAAATTCAACAACCTGCATGCTATGCACCTGTTGTCAAGCTGCAGAACATCTCTGGCGAAAATCTCATTCTGTTGCCTACTTCCACCATTATAAATTCATGTTATCCTGTTTTAACACAGCTCTCACCCAGACTAAACAGAAATACTTCTCTAACCTCATCACAACCCAGAAATCTAACCCACGTGACCTCTTCAAAATCTTTGATTCTCTTCTCAACCCCCAACCTTAAACTACTCCTCTTTCTCCAATACTCCACAGGACTTTACTGACTTCTTAAAAAATAAGGTACAGTCCATTCAACAATCCATACCCTCTACATCCTCTCCTCCTATGCCCCTGATTCCTAGTCCACCCCCAGCAACTCACAGCTCATTCTCCCCTACAACAGAGGATGAGGTATCTCTTTTACTATCCTCCTCTCCACCCACAACCTGGCCCTCGGATCCCACACCCTCTCACTTGGTTAAGGCTCTTGCAACTACTCTTGCTCCCAGCCTTACCAATATCTTGAACTCCTCTCTTTCTACCAGAACTTTTCCATCCTCATTCAAACATGCAATAGTCAGACCAATATGCAAAAAACCCTCACTCGACCCCACCTGTCTTTCAAATTACCGTCCAGTTTCACTCCTTCCTTTTACATCTAAGATCTTGGAACGCCTTGTATTCTCTCGCTTAATCTCTTTTCTCAATTCAAACGCTCTTCTTGACCCTTTACAGTCAGGTTTCCATTCCAACTATTCCACTGAGACAGCCCTAACAAAAATGACTAATGACCTATACACAGCAAGTGACAAAGGACAATTCAGTATAGTAATCCTACTAGATCTATCTGCTGCTTTTGACACTGTTGACCATGCACGCCTACTGGACATGCTGCACACCCTTGGCATCCATGACACACCTCTAGAATTGATTTCTTCATGTCTCTCTAAACGTACTTTCAGTGTTTCTTTTGCTAACACTTTCTCATCTCCTCACGACCTTCTCCCATGACCTTCTAATTAGATTGAAAGCTCCTTGGGACAGGGTCCCTGTCCCAGTCTATGGTTCCCTTGCTGCACGATCCCCCCCAAATAATGCAATGATGACACTTAAGCTTAATGCTCTTAAACCAGTTCTGTAGTTTTGTTTTATATTATTTCAAATTTTGTTAAGCTCTATGTACATGTATGGCGCTATATAAATAAAGATACATACATACATACATACAAGGAGTGTATCACGGTCCCCGTGATCCTGTGTGTCACTCTCTACTGAGCTGCTCCCTGATTGGTTGAGCTGTGTTGGCCCGCCCCTGGTTACCTGTCTTATTCTGGCCGCTGGCACCTGACAGGTGCCCTTTCGTGGTGTTCCTGAGCCTTGCTGCTGTTCACTGTGTTCCTGATTTCCGGTGTACCGACTTGGCCTGTTTGACGACTCTCCTTGCTGTGCCTCACCTCCTACCAGGTGCTGTGGTTAACCCTTGCAGTGCTACTCTACTACTGCTGAGCCGGCCGCTTGGGCCTGAGAGATGGCGGCTCATACTTTCATCCGTGCAGAGTAGTTGTTCCGGTACCGTACCGGTTGTCTCCTGGCCCACGCACTTGCACTGGTGGAGTCGTTATACGCCCGTGGGGGCTACTTGGCACTAGCTATTGGCTTCCGTTTACGCCCAAGGGGGCTCGATTCTTACGCTTGCAGCTTGCAGTCTCCGTTATACGCCCGTGGGGGCTAACGATCCTCGCTCTTGCAGCTTGTAGTCTCCGGTAAACGCCCGTGGGGGCTGACGACTCACGCTTCCCTAGTACTGGTGGCATTTGTTACGCCCGTGGGGGCTATCCGTTATTGCTCTAGCATTCTGGGTCAGTTCTGCCGTTTGCAAGTCGATTGCTCTCCTACAGACTCTGTATTGAACTCCTCACACTTATACAAACCTTATCTACACCTTGGGCGTGCCAACACCACAACAGAGACTGACGAGGACTGTGTTAACTATTGAGTGCTCATCTCTGTTGTATCTGCCCTTTGTATATATTTATACATATATTTTACTCTGTCTGTATCCAGTATACTGGCCTGTAAGGGTCTATACACTTATTCCTTGTTATCCACTGTGTGCCTGTAGAGGGCGATATTGTTAATTATTCCTGTCAATAAAACTATGTTTTATCATACCCTCTGTCTGAAGTGTCTGAAAACCGTAACAGTACGAAAGGGCCATGACCTCAGACAGCAAGGGAGATACTGGCACACAGAATATCCACTGGCGAATGGATGTTCACGAGCAGTGCCTTGACCAGTTGGCACTGGCCTTGCAGACCTTACTTGAGCGAACGGTACACCTAGACAAACCTAATCAGAATCCGGTGGTCACCCCAGTCTCGACACCGGAGAACCTACCTGTAGTTCCTACTACACAGACCAGAGGGTTCACGGCGGCGGCGCTGTTACCATTAAGATATGATGGCGAACCTAATCAATGCAGAGGCTTTGTCAACCAGATGGAGATATTCTTTGAGCTCACGCCTCAGGCATTTCCTAACGACCGAAGTAAGGTTGAGTTCATGATTTCCCTATTAACTGGCAAGGCATTAACTTGGGCGAATCCTTTGTGGGAGAATGCCAAACTGTCACGGTTTTTAAAGACTCTCAGACGTAAGGTTTGGTAAAAACGTAACTTTATTGAAAAGTTAAGGCAATCCCCATAGGGAAACATACATAACAATACAACAATAATAGTCCATACAATAGGTTCTGCCGGCCTTGCCTAAAATACCGGGCAAGGCAACCCAAGTGACAGTAGCAATAACAGGCTCTACCGGCCTTGTCTATACCGGGTAAGGCAACCGTGAGAAGACATATACCGGTTATACCAGCCTTACCAATACCGGGCAAGGCAGCCCAAAGGAGTACTGAGTGTAGGCTCTACCGGCCCTGCCAATAATGGGTAAGGCAACCTTAAGGATGGTAACGACAAAGGTTCTACCGGCCTTACCAATACCGGGCAGGGCAGCCTGAGCGAGTAGACCAGCTGTCAGATGACTATGACAGCAGAGAGGAATAGGAACTAAGGTCTTACTCAGCAGAAGTCTATTGCCAGGGAAAATCGGACGACTGCATAGGAGTGGACAGCGACCTAGCCTCAGTACTGGATAGATCAGGAGCAAACCAACGTCCGCACGTTGGGACCAACAATAAATATCGCCACCAGGTTAATGGAGTAAACCAGCGTCCGCACGCTGGAACCAACAGAGTATCGCCACCAGGTTAATGGAGTAAACCAGCGTCCGCACGCTGGGACCAACAGAGTATCGCCACCAGGTTTAATGGAGTAAACCAGCGTCCACACGCTGGAACCGACAGTAAATGTCGCCACCAGGTTTAATGGAGTAAACCAGCGTCCTCGCGCTGGGACCAACAGTAAATGTCGCCGCCAGGTTTTAATGGAGTAAACCAGTGTCCGCACGCTGGAACCAACAGTGTATATCACAACCA
Organism: Rhinophrynus dorsalis; assembly: GCA_037306005.1. Lineage (NCBI taxonomy): Eukaryota > Metazoa > Chordata > Amphibia > Anura > Rhinophrynidae > Rhinophrynus > Rhinophrynus dorsalis. The sequence goes on from CM074719.1 coordinate 514,064,556, forward strand.
GGTTTAATGGAGTAAACCAGTGTCCTCACGGTATATGTCTTCTCACGGTTGCCTTACCCGGTATAGGCCGGTAGAGCCTGTTATTGCTACTGTCACCTATTGTATGGACTATTATTGTTGTATTGCTATGTATGTTTCCCTATGGGGATTGCCTTAACTTTTCAATAAAGTTACATTTTTACCAAACCTTACGTCTGAGAGTCTTTAAAAACCGTGACAGTATGAAAGGGTCAAGACCTCAGACAATAAGAGTGATGGTAACACACAAAATATCCATTGGAGGATGGATATGCATGAGCAACGTTTGGATCAGCTGGCGGTTGCTATTCAAACTATTCTTGAACGCACGGTACTTGCTGATAAGTCCGGTTCTAGCCCGGTGGTCTCGCCAAGTCAGACACCGGAGAATGAGTCTAGGTCCCCAGGGATCGCAGTCAAAGGGTTAATGGCTTCTGCACCCTTGCCGCTGAGATATGACGGTGACCCTCAACTATGTAGAGGGTTTATTAATCAACTTGAAATATTTATGGAATTGACGGCACACGCATTTCCTAGTGACCGCAGCAGGGTTGGGTTCATGATATCCCTACTGACCGGTAGAGCATTGGCCTGGGCTAACCCACTGTGGGAAAATGATAAACCTTGTACTAAAAATTTCTGTGATTTTGTACAATCCTTTCGGAGAGTTTTCGAGCCTCCTGGTAGAACCACCTCTGCTGCTAAATGTCTTATGGAGATACAACAGGGCAGGTGCACGGTTGGCGATTATGCCATTGAATTCCGCACCCTGGCAGCAGAGGGAGGATGGAATAACGAGGCCCTGTTGGCAGCCTTTGCCCAAGGCTTGAGTGTCCAGATTAAAGATGAGATTGCAGCAAAAGATTTACCTACTGACCTAGATGATTATATTGAATACGTGATTCTAATTGACTCCAGAATACGAGAAAGATTAACCGCCAGAGAGCGACGAGTATGGCTAAAAAATAATGGGTCCAGTAGCACATTTTGTACCCCTCCGTGGCCTTCCTTCGGCCAAAGAACTGGCAATGGTATTCGCTCTAGAGGTGTTTTGGTTGCATGGAGTACCCAGGGTGCTGGTGTCTGACAGGGAGAGCCAGTTTGTGTCCAGATTCTGGAGGGCATTTTGCGAACAGATGGGCATACAGCTATCATTTTCATCTGCATATCATCCCCAGACTAATGGGGCCGCTGAGAGGGCCAGTCAAGGGTTGGAACAGTTTCTGCGATGTTTTGTGACTGACCATCATGATAATTGGGCGGACTTGTTGCCTTCGGCAGAGTTCGCCAGGAACTGCGCAGTTAATTCTTCCTCCGGGAACTCTCCGTTTTTGACCAATTATGGGTTCCAACCCTGTCTACTCCCGGATTCCTTTCAGACACAGCAGATTCCAGCTCTGGATGAGCATATAGAGCAACTCCGTTCCACATGGGCACAAGTTCAGAGGGCATTGGGTCAGTCTTTTCAGCGTCATCAGCGTCATGCCAATCGCAGAAGGCTTCCAGCGGTTTCCTTTCAAGTCGGGGATAGAGTATGGCTGTCCTCTAAGAATCTGAAGCTCAAGGTCCCATCTAATAAGCTGGCACCTCGGTTCATTGGTCCGTACAAGGTAATTCACAAAATTAACCCCGTTTCCTATGCCTTGGAATTACCTGCTTCTATGCGCATTCATAATGTATTCCATGTGTCTCTCCTTAAACCTCTGGCTTGTAACCGTTATACTACCACACCTGAGATGCCAGGTCCTGTTGAAGTCGAAGGGCAGGAAGAGTATGAAATACAAAATATTATTGAGGAGGGGTACAGTATCTGGTGCATTGGAAAGGTTATGGTGCTGAGGATCGTTCCTGGGTAGACAGTAAAGACCTTCATGCACCCAAGTTACTACGAATATTTCATACCAAATACCCTCAGAAGCCCAGATCCCACTCTAGGAGAGGGGGTCTTTGAAAGGGGGGTACTATCACGGTGCCCGTGATTCGTGCTGTTCTGTGTCTGTCACTGGCTGAGTATTCCTGATTGGCTGTCTGCTATTAGCCCTCCTCACACAGCCTTTTTAAACCCAGGTTGAGCACTTCCAGGTTGCCCTTTCGTGGTGTTTCTGACTTCACTTGGCCTGATCTGCATGTCAGGCTTCTGTACTATCACGGTGCCCATGATTTGTGCTGTTCTGTGTCTGTCACTGGCTGAGTATTCCTGATTGGCTGTCTGCTATTAGCCCTCCTCACACAGCCTTTTTAAACCCAGGTTGAGCACTTCCAGGTTGCCCTTTCGTGGTGTTTCTGACTTCACTTGGCCTGATCTGCATGTCAGGCTTCTGCGCCGGCCCTGAACAATGTACAAGCAGCAGAGAGAAGAACAATGTCGCCGTAGCGACGGGGCTAGAGCAGGAGCCCTACACTCCAACGGGGAGTCCACCGGGGTGAGACTGATGCACTGACAGATGACTGGAACCACCGGAACCGCCGGTGCAGAGCAAACCGGCTGGTGAAGCGGCAGGCAGGAGACACAGGAACTCAGTAAGATTAACCCGCTAGGTGCTGGAACATAGGAACACCGGAACACTAGCATACAGGAACATTAGAACACTGGAACACCAGAACGCAGGATCAGCAGGAACAGCAGTGTTTCATGTATCTCTGTTAAAACCACTGGTGTGCAACCGCTACACTACCACTCCAGTGATTCCTGGGCCGGTGGATGTTCAGGGCCAGGAGGAATATGACAGAGTGATAGCCAAAAGTGGGGTCTGTGGCGCTCATCAGGGCAGTAACAGCTATATGTATATATACAAATTTAATAATGGATGATACGTATGCTTCTATTAAAAATTATTTTATTATTTGGGGAAAAGCTAGTGGTAAATAAACCTAGATGTAATATTGCACTGGTACCCCTAATGTGTTATCTATGAAGTTGGATTCTATTGAAAAAGATCGTGTAGCTAAATCAAGTATTTCTACTTATAATGTAACACATACCAACGTCGATACAGTCGTTCATTACTTTCCCAGAGGAAGGGACATAAGTTGAGTCCCGAAACGTGCTGGAAGACATGTGGCTAGCAAGCCTGTGAGAGAAACCCTGTGGAATAGGACTGCATGCCAGAGAACGAGCGGATCCAAATACAACAGCGATGCTCAATGGGATACTCCAAAAAGACTGGTTTGAGGTACACAAACCAAAGAATACGGCTCATTGCCCAACTGGACAGCCTTGTATGTGTTTCTTTAAGCACAGCATTTATGTTGCATTTTTATTCGCACTATTAAGAACCACTTGGTCCCACCATCAGACTTACTAGTCTCACGTTTGAGTCTATACACCTATATAAATTAATTTTTTTCTTTTAGTTTTATTTTATTTCAAGCATCTGGTATGATTTTATATCAGTACTGATAATTATTTTAGATATTTTTTAGAATTCCTCCCTGAGAGAGAAGGAAATCTTATATTCCATTCATAGACTTAAAAGACAATATCTAATGTCTGTTAAATTCTAATTTTAATTACAGTGCACCTTTAACTTCAGAAGCTTATTATTTTTTATTTGAAGTATAAATATTGATATATACAATGTATCACTGATAACTTTTATTGTATCAGCACTACTACTCTTAGATTTTATTTTTGTTTCACTTATATCTTCCCCTCTGAGCACTTCAGTTCAATATATGAATTATGTCAAATTCTATATGTAGTCTACAAGAATGGCTAACGAGCGCAGGCCCAACAAATCCACGTAACTCAAAAACCTGTGTTGTACCTTTTTCACATAACCGTTCGTCCCAATTATAGATAATTAATCTATAATACATCTAATGACAATTAAAAAGTTAACAGTCGATATTATCTAGAGACCCTGATTGTTGTCAAGACAAGTTCAATCTCACAGCCAATAACAACATACCAAAGTAACAAGTACATTCAAGTACAACTATATATACCCCAAAATAACTGTTTTCTGTTTTGGTGAGCTAGAGCATAATACCCACTAGTGAAGGACAGTGATAGAGCAAGAGAGAGAGGAAAGGACATTGAAGTGATTTTGCACATTTGCCATACACGCATGTAAGCACACACATAGCTTTTTTGTTTATAACACATTACACATTTTTATTAGTGATGAGCGAGCACCCCAATGCTCGGGTGTTCGGGTGCTCTGACCGAGCACCCCCTGAGGCTCGAGTGCTCGGCCGAGCACCCGAGCCCCATTGAAGTCAATGGGAGGACTCGAGCATTACACCAGGCACCCCCTGCTCTGATGAGGGGAGGGTGCCTGGTCCATAGGAAAAGGGCAGAAAAGGATGGAAACACCACAGAAATGGTTCAGGGACAGCATAGGGAGGATGTCTGGATGCATCTTGGACTCCAACATCGCTGCTGGGAACGATCTTTCGCCCGTAGTACGCCATTTTTACAGACTGACCATAAAACACACAAAAAGGAAAATAAAAACGACTTTAGGCGAAAAATTGTTACCAAACAATATTTGCTGTATATTTACTTGTATATCATCTGCAAATTCTCCCAAAAATTTCCTTGATTTTCTGAAGTGAGGCCATGATTAAGAGGGAAACGTGCGCAGAGGCAAATTCTCCCAAAAATTTCCTTGATTTTCTGAAGTGAGGCCATGATTAAGAGGGAAACGTGCGCAGAGGAAAATTATCCCAAAAATTTCCTTGATTTTCTGAAGTGAGGCCATGATTAAGAGGGAAACGTGCGCAGAGGCAAATTATTCCAAAAATTTCCTTGATTTTCTGAAGTGAGGCCATGATTAAGAGGGAAACGTGCGCAGAGGCAAATTATTCCAAAAATTTCCTTGATTTTATTGAACTGAGGCCATGATTAAGAGGGAAACGTGCGCTGAGCTGACCATCTAAAACATTATGGGTGAGGGTCTGCTGCAGAGCTGACCATCCTAAACATTATATGCGAAGGCCCGCTAGTGAGCTGACGCTATAAAACATTATATGCGAAGGCCCGCTAGTGAGCTGACGCTATAAAACATTATATGCGAAGGCCCGCTAGTGAGCTGACGCTATAAAACATTATATGAGAGGGCCCGCTAGAGAGCTGACCCAATAAAACATTATATGAGAAGGCCCGCTGGTGAGCTGACCTATATAAAAATTGTCAAACAGGGCCCGCTGGTGAGCTGGCCCTATATAAAAATTATATCACAGGGCCCGCTGGTGAGCTGGCCCTATATAAAAATTATAGCACAGGGCATATGGAAGAGGAGGAGGAGGATGAGAAGATTAAGAGTCAACCATATACCTGTTTTTTGGGTGGAAGGGGTGAATGGGAATACAGAGTATTCCCATCATTGTAAATAATATATGTAAAGTGAGTTTATGTTCCCCCGGGGCTTTCCTCCAGTGGAGTGGAGAAGTCAGGGGAAATCCAGGCCTTGTTCATTTTTATAAGTGTCAACCTATCAGCATTGTCGGTGGAAAGGCGGATAAGCTTATCTGTTATGATGCCACCAGCAGCACTAAATACCCGCTCAGACAGAACGCTGGCGGCAGGGCAGGCCAGCACCTCCAAGGCGTAGAGTGCCAGTTCATACCACGTGTCCAGCTTGGACACCCAGTAGTTGTAAGGCACAGAGGGATCATTGAGGACGCTGACACGGTCTGCTACGTACTCCTTCACCATCTTCCAAAACTTTTCCCTCCTTGTGACACTAGGCTGCGCATCAGGGTGAGGGTGCTGGCGGGGTGTCATGAAGGTGTCCCACGCCTTGGAGAGTGTTGCCCTGCCTTTCTCGGAACTGCTGTGTGCTCCCCTTTTCTCCCCTTCTCGGTTGGCCAAGGTAGCACGTACTCTGCCGCCAGCGTTGTCAGATGGAAAATTTTGGAGCAATTTTTCAACAAGAACCTTCTGGTATTGCACCATTTTGCTTGTCCTCTCCACCGGAGGAATGAGAGATGAGAAATTCTCTTTGTAGCGGGGGTCCAGAAGGGTGAACACCCAGTAATCCGTGTTGTCTAAAATGCGTACAACGCGTGGGTCACGGGAAAGGCAGCCTAACATAAAGTCAGCCATGTGTGCCAGAGTACCAACAGTCAAGATTTCGCTGTCCTCACCAGGAGGATGACTCTCAATATCCTCATCCTCTTCCTCCTCTTCTGCCCACCCACGCTGAAGAGATGGAACTAAAGTTCCATGGCTACCCTCTGTAGCGGAGGCAACCGTGTCTTCCTCCTCCTCCTCCTCCTCCTCCTCCGCCTCCTCCAATTGTCGCTGAGAAGACGAAGTGAGGGTGCTCTGGCTATCACCTTGTGTAAGCTCTTCCTCCCCCATTTCCACCTCTTCCACATGCAAAGCGTCGGTTTTAATTGTGAGCAGCGAGCGTTTCAGTAGACACAGAAGTGGGATGGTTACACTGATAATACCGTTATCGCCGCTCACCATCTGTGTCGATTCCTCAAAATTGCGTAAAACCTCGCAGAGGTCTGACATCCATTCCCACTCCTCACTTCTGATTACAGGAAGTTGAACGGAGAGGCGACGACCGTGTAACAGCTGGTACTCCACTACTGCCCTCTGCTGCTCACAAAGCCGGGCCAAAATGTGGAAGGTGGAGTTCCAGCGCGTGCTCACGTCACACAGCAGCCGGTGAGCTGGCAATTGTAAGCGCTGCTGCAGCTTCAACAGGCCGGCCGAAGCTGTAGATGACTTACGGAAATGTGCACACACGCGACGCACCTTGGTCAAGAGATCATGCACATTGGGGTAGGTTTTTAGAAATCGCTGAACCACTAAATTAAATACATGCGCTAGGCATGGTACGTGTGTGAGCTTGCCGAGCTCCAAAGCCGCCACCAAGTTACGCCCATTATCACACACAACCATGCCTGGTTGCAGGTTGAGTGGCGAGAGCCACTGCTCGGTCTGGTGACTAATCCCCTGCAACAGCTCTGAGGCCGTGTGCTGTTTGTCCCCAAGGCAGATCAGCTTCAGCACGGCCTGTTGACGCTTCCCCACTGCAGTGCTACACTGCTTCCAGCTACTGGCTGATGGGGGAGTGGCGCTGCGTGTAGAGAATTCGGAGGTGGAAACGGAGGAGGAGGAGCCAATAACGTAGGTGCTGGCGGAAACCCTGATGGAGGTAGGGCCCGCAATCCTTGGCGTGGGTAGCACCCGTGCCATCCCAGGGTCCGAGTCGCTCCCAGCCTCCACGACATTCACCCAGTGTGCCGTCAGGGAAATGTAGCGTCCCTGGCCACAAGCACTTGTCCATGTGTCAGTCGTTAAGTGGACCTTCCCAGTAACTGCGTTGGTCAGGGCACGGGTGATGTTACGGGACACATGGTGGTGTAATGCGGGGATGGCACACCGGGAAAAGTAGTGGCGGCTGGGGACCGCGTACCGAGGGACAGCTGCTGCCATCAGGCTGCGGAAGGACTCAGTGTCCACAAGCCTAAATGGCAGCATTTCGATGGCCAGTAATTTGGAAAGGTGTGAGGTTAGTGCTATGGCCTGTGGGTGGGTGGCTGGGTATTTTCGCTTGCGCTCAAATGCCTGGGGTAACGACATTTGGACGCTGTGCTGGGACAGGGAAGTGGATGTGGTCGCTGATGGTGCTTCAGATGCTACAGGTGCAGGGCGGGAGGTATGCGGGCCTGCGCCTTCGACAGGCAATTGGCCGGCACCGAAAACAGGGGAAGAGGAGGCAGTGGTGTGGCCTGCAGACACAGATGGGCGATCCAGGCGTTCCTCCCACTTATTACGGTGCTTGGATGCCATGTGTCGGATCATGCTGGTGGTGGTGAGGTTTCTAGTGTTCATGCCTCGGCTCATTCTGGTGTGGCACAGGTTGCAAACTACAATTCTTTTATCGTCCGCACTTTCCTTAAAAAAACGCCATACCGAGGAACACCTACCCTTTGGCAAGGTAGATTTACGCAAGGGGGTGCTCCGTGGAACATTTGCGGGCCGGTTTGGTGCGGTCCGCCTTCTTTCTGTAGCCACACCACTGCCTCTTCCAGCCTGTTGCGGTGCTGCAGATGGCTCACCCTCAGGACTGCTGTCATCGCTCGGCTCTACACCTTCCCAGGTGGGGTCAGTCACCTCATCGTCCACCAAGTCCTCCTCCACTTCCTCACTCTGATCATCCTCCTCATGTCTTGATCCAACCACATACTCAGTCATTGACAACTGTATAACATTCTCCTCAACAAGGTCTTGAGACGGAAATAGTGGTTGATTTAATGGCAACTGTGTCTCATCATCATCATCATCATCCACTACTTCCTTTGACCTTAAATGCCGTTCACATCTGTCATCTTCTTGTGATTGGGTACCCTCTAGAGGTTGTGAATCAGGGCACAAGATGTCATGTTCCTCTGCAAGCGTGCTTGGAGAGAGGGTCAAATGAAGGATTGGTGATGAGACGAGCTCCTCACTATATCCCAGTGTGGGATCACTTCTTTGACCAGACCGTGTATGGTGGGAGGAAGGATGATCAGAGTGAGGATTATGTTGACCAGACTCTTGGCTACTGAGAGTGGACTTGGTGGAAGACAGGGTGGTGCTTAACCGACTGGAAGCAGTATCAGCTGACATCCAACCGACCACCTGTTCGCAGTGGTCGGACCTCGAGAGTGATGTCCTGCGACGCCCTGTGAAATGAGACATGAAGCTAGGTATGGTGGATGTCTTTCTTTCTTGTGCTCTGGCACCAGGCACAGTTTCTCCGCGTCCTGACCCGCGCCCTGAACTATCAGGATCACGTCCACTTCCCCGTCCCTTTTTACCCGCCTTCTTCATCTTACACGGAATATGTGACTTTAATATTTGAGTTTGAAAACTTAACAGTATTTCTTCCTATTCTGCAACTGTGCAGAGTACACAGAATAGGCTGCTAAACTGCGGTGACACACACTGAATGGAATATGTGACTTTAATATTTGAGTTTGAAAACTTAACAGTATTTCTTCCTATTCTGCAACTGTGCAGAGTACACAGAATAGGCTGCTAAACTGCGGTGACACACACTGAATGGAATATGTGACTAATATTTGAGTTTGAAAACTTAACAGTATTTCTTCCTATTCTGCAACTGTGCAGAGTACACAGAATAGGCTGCTAAACTGCGGTGACACACACTGAATGGAATATGTGACTAATATTTGAGTTTGAAAACTTAACAGTATTTCTTCCTATTCTGCAACTGTGCAGAGTACACAGAATAGGCTGCTAAACTGCGGTGACACACACTGAATGGAATATGTGACTTTAATATTTGAGTTTGAAAACTTAACAGTATTTCTTCCTATTCTGCAACTGTGCAGAGTACACAGAATAGGCTGCTAAACTGCGGTGACGAACACAGAATGGAATATGTGACTTTAATATTTGAGTTTGAAAACTTAACAGTATTTCTTCCTATTCTGCAACTGTGCAGAGTACACAGAATAGGCTGCTAAACTGCGGTGACACACACTGAATGGAATATGTGACTTTAATATTTGAGTTTGAAAACTTAACAGTATTTCTTCCTATTCTGCAACTGTGCAGAGTACACAGAATAGGCTGCTAAACTGCGGTGACACACACTGAATGGAATATGTGACTAATATTTGAGTTTGAAAACTTTACAGTATTTCTTCCTATTCTGCAACTGTGCAGAGTACACAGAATAGGCTGCTAAACTGCGGTGACGAACACAGAATGGAATATGTGACTTTAATATTTGAGTTTGAAAACTTAACAGTATTTCTTCCTATTCTGCAACTGTGCAGAGTACACAGAATAGGCTGCTAAACTGCGGTGACACACACTGAATGGAATATGTGACTTTAATATTTGATTTTGAAAACTTAACAGTATTTCTTCCTATTCTGCAACTGTGCAGAGTACACAGAATAGGCTGCTAAACTGCGGTGACACACACTGAATGGAATATGTGACTTTAATATTTGAGTTTGAAAACTTAACAGTATTTCTTCCTATTCTGCAACTGTGCAGAGTACACAGAATAGGCTGCTAAACTGCGGTGACACACACTGAATGGAATATGTGACTAATATTTGAGTTTGAAAACTTTACAGTATTTCTTCCTATTCTGCAACTGTGCAGAGTACACAGAATAGGCTGCTAAACTGCGGTGACACACACTGAATGGAATATGTGACTTTAATATTTGAGTTTGAAAACTTAACAGTATTTCTTCCTATTCTGCAACTGTGCAGAGTACACAGAATAGGCTGCTAAACTGCGGTGACACACACTGAATGGAATATGTGACTTTAATATTTGAGTTTGAAAACTTAACAGTATTTCTTCCTATTCTGCAACTGTGCAGAGTACACAGAATAGGCTGCTAAACTGCGGTGACGAACACAGAATGGAATATGTGACTTTAATATTTGAGTTTGAAAACTTAACAGTATTTCTTCCTATTCTGCAACTGTGCAGAGTACACAGAATAGGCTGCTAAACTGCGGCGACACACACTGAATGGAATATGTGACTTTAATATTTGAGTTTGAAAACTTAACAGTATTTCTTCCTATTCTGCAACTGTGCAGAGTACACAGAATAGGCTGCTAAACTGCGGTGACACACACTGAATGGAATATGTGACTTTAATATTTGAGTTTGAAAACTTAACAGTATTTCTTCCTATTCTGCAACTGTGCAGAGTACACAGAATAGGCTGCTAAACTGCGGTGACACACACTGAATGGAATATGTGACTTTAATATTTGAGTTTGAAAAATTAACAGTATTTCTTCCTATTCTGCAACTGTGCAGAGTACACAGAATAGGCTGCTAAACTGCGGTGACACACACTGAATGGAATATGTGACTTTAATATTTGAGTTTGAAAACTTAACAGTATTTCTTCCTATTCTGCAACTGTGCAGAGTACACAGAATAGGCTGCTAAACTGCGGTGACGAACACAGAATGGAATATGTGACTTTAATATTTGAGTTTGAAAACTTAACAGTATTTCTTCCTATTCTGCAACTGTGCAGAGTACACAGAATAGGCTGCTAAACTGCGGTGACACACACTGAATGGAATATGTGACTTTAATATTTGAGTTTGAAAACTTAACAGTATTTCTTCCTATTCTGCAACTGTGCAGAGTACACAGAATAGGCTGCTAAACTGCGGTGACACACACTGAATGGAATATGTGACTTTAATATTTGAGTTTGAAAACTTAACAGTATTTCTTCCTATTCTGCAACTCTGCACAGTACACAGAATGTGCTGCTAAACTGCGGCGAAGCACACTGAATGGAATATGTGACTTTGATATTTTAGTTTGAAGACTTAACAGTATTTCTTCCTATTCTGCAACTCTGCACAGTACACAGAATGTGCTGCTAAACTGCGACGACGCACACTGAATGGAATATGTGACTTTGATATTTTAGTTTGAAGACTTAACAGTATTTCTTCCTATTCTGCAACTCTGCACAGTACACAGAATGTGCTGCTAAACTGCGGCGACGCACACTGAATGGAATATGTGACTTTGATATTTTAGTTTGAAGACTTAACAGAATGTGCTCTAATCTGCAACTTTGCACACTAAACAGAATGTGCTCTAATCTGCAACTTTGCACACTAAACAGAATGTTCTCTAATCTGCAACTTTGCACACTAAACAGAATGTGCTCTAATCTGCAACTGTGCACACTAAACAGAATGTGCTCTAATCTGCAACTTTGCACACTAAACAGAATATATATATATTTTTTTTTTTTTTCCCCCCACACAAAATAACCTGCTGCCCCCACACACAGTAGTCCTAAAAAGGACTTTTGGTTCTTTTTTTTCACAATTTTGCTTTTTTTCCTCCCTACACTGACTTTCCCTTCCTATCCTCAGCTCTCCCTGGCTAAGACTGAGCCGAACTCGCTGGTCAGGTGCTATACAGCACCCGACCACGGGTTCTGGCCAGCCAATCAGTGTAATGCCAGCAGCCAACATGGCTGCTGGCATTACACTGATGTCAGAGCCTCCCTGCACGTTTATTGGCTGCGCAGCAGCCGCAAAACCTGCGGGGAGGAGACCCGAACATGGCGGGCGAGCACATGCGGTACTCGTACGAGTACCGCCATGTGCCGAGCAGAGCGATGCTCGAGCCGATCCGAGCATCGGCCGAGCATGCTCGCTCAACACTAATTTTTATCTTTTATTTTGACAGTGTGAATCAGTGAGTGCCAGAGAGCAACAGAGTTTGAGTGTGGTCGAGTGTGTCTGTGAGGGCCTGTGTGAATGTCTGAATGTAAGTGGGTGCATGATGGTGAGGAGAGGAGGAGAGAGGGATGGAGAGAGGAACAGGAATGGAGGAAGGAGAGCAGGGCATCCCCTATCAGGGAAGAAATGGGAGAGGGAGATCAGTTGGACAGAGAGGGCCTTGACCTAGGAGAGGCACACAGAGGCCAGAGACAGCTGTGTCAGTGGGATGAGGGGTATATGTTGGAGGAGCACCCCACACAGCAGCACAGGCAGGACATTCAAGCCATAGCTCTGACACATCACAGGCAGGAGAAGATGAAGAGAGGCTGCATGACCCCAAATACTCCTACAAGGAGAATAGGGTCTGTAACGTGACGCCTTGTATCATAAGCTGGATACCTCTTTTATAGTTCCTTTCTCCCTCAGAATAACACTCCAATAGTAAACTGACCCTCCTGTTACCAAACATCAGCCGAGACTTGATGAAGGGAAGAACTCTCTTTTATTGACTCAAACACACAGGATATATACACTACAGAGACTCTTATCTAGATCAGCATGCAAACGAATACTTGGGACAGTGTTTCTATGCTTGACCAATCAGTCACCAGTACCCTTATCAGGATACGAATGCAGATTAAGACTTGAAATCATACATTCTTAACTGGCTCATCAATAACCTCCTCTGATTGGTCAAGGAGGCACAGCAGGAATCAATTAACATTCCTTAGCACATACCTGGAGTAGAGTGGAAGCAAAGCCCAACCCCCACCATCTCTGCACTCCAGAAATGTATTGGAAGCAACTCAGTCTATGGCTGTTAGTCTTTTGGGTAGAAATAGTCTCTAACACACCAATATCTCCCATGGTTGCCACAGTTCCATCACAGGGTCCACATCCAGAACATCCTGGATGTTCCCTAGGGAGAGGGTTGCTTGTCTTGGGGCTCAGAAGAAGGTCACCTGGAGTCAGGTGGTGGACTGGGCGAATACAGTCTCCACCTGCCAGAAAACCCTGGACTCAATAAAGAAGCGCCGGAGGTGGTCCCCCTTCCAACATCCCCTTTAACCCCTGGGAGGAGATGCTCAGGCTGAGTGTGTTGGCAACGACCACTGAGGGGATCCCTGGAGGATCAGACACTGGTGATGACAACACCCTCCACAATACTGGTAAGTGCATAATTCCATAACCACACACCACACAAACCCTCATACCTACTACATTCCAACATAGTGACACCAGAATACATGGCCAGCATTCATTCACACAACTGCACTAACACAGCTCTGAGGGAATTTGAATCTGAGGGAAGGGTACAGAACAAGTCCTGTCCATCTTTAACCACCCTCATTGCTGTGTTGTTCGTGATACCCACTCCACACAAACAATGCTCGCCATCACATTGACATGTGAAGCTCTGTCTTGTTCCAACACGATGTTAAACATGTAGCCAGAGAGAGGTCAGCAGCAAACCCCTTGCGTACTAGAAAGATGATCAACGCATTGGTCGATGATGCATTGGCTACCCCTCTGGAACTCCAAGGGTTAACTGACAACTCTCACAATACAACAGGATTATACTGCACTGGTCCACAGGGATCAGTTCACATATTACAGTTCCACTGAGACAAACTGATTGCACGTACAACACGTAGGCATCAATCTAAAGAACACTAGGGACTCAAAGCAAAGCAATGTACCATTTCAGAAACAATGACAAATAAGTAGATTAAAGATCCTGGTAATCATATGTATCCTAAGGAGTGGGGATGGCAAAGAGGGGAACTGGTGTGGTTCAAGGACATAGTGTTGTTGCTCCCTGGACCTATGTGTGGTATATACAATCATTTGCTCTCAGTTGAATTGGTTAAGCTTTGGTTATTACATGTACTGTGAAGAGTGGGGATAGTAAGGAGGGATTTCAGGCCATCCAGTCTTGTCAGGACACATATGATAAACAAACATCAACTACTGTACGTTGCTCACATAATGTACAGCAGTGCTGTCTAAGTTCAGATCCCAAAGACCACCAACAGACCAGGATTGAAGCATATCCCTGATTAGGAACAGCTTGATCAGTCAAAATGAATGAGCTGCTGATCAACTCAGGAATAAAGGGCTCTACCGGTCCTGCCAATATACCGGGCAAGGCAGCCTAACGGAAAACCAAGGAGTAGGCTCTACCGGCCTTGCCAATATACCGGGCAAGGCAGCCTAATGGAAACCCAAGTAGTAGGCTCTACCGGCCTTGCCAATACCGGGTAAGGCAACCTCAAGATGGAATAATGAAAAGGTTCTACCGGCCTTACCAATATACCGGGCAAGGCAGCCAAAAGAATACCAATATAGTAGGCTCTACCGGCCTTGCCAATACCGGGTAAGGCAACCTCAGGATGGAATAACGTAAGGTTCTACCGGCCTTACCAATATACCGGGCAAGGCAGCCCAAAAGATCAGATGTCAACCACAGTGACTTTAAAAACTGTCAGATGGCAATGACAGTCTAGTTGTAAACGGTAGGCTGCAAGATCCAGTGGTAACACCTTGTAGTCGGTACACTGCAGTACCCGTGTACTGTAGGAATAACTGGCTGTCTATGACTGGACAGCGCACAGTGAACCATCAGACTACCTGTGTAAAGAGACGAGGAAGTAAACCAGCGCCATCACATTGGGAGCCATCAAGCAGGATATAGATAACCCACAGGTCATGGAGTGAGCCAACGCCCGCACGTTGGTATCTTACAAGCTATAGTGTTGTCTATAAAGCAGTGGAGCGAACCAGCGTCCGCACGCTGGGATCAACAAATATCAAGGTATAATGCTGTTAGGCAAGGAAGCTAACCAGCACCCACACGCTGGGAACCAACAGAGCTGTGTATATAGCCATAAGGCCAAGGAGCGAACCAGCGTCCGCATGCTGGGAACCAACAGGCAGTATAGTACAGCCACAAGGCTTGTGACGCGAACCAGCGTCCGCATGCTGGAAACCAGCAGACAGTATAATATAGCCGCAAGGCTTGTGGAGCGAACCAGCGTCCGACGCTAGGAACCAACAGACAGTATAATATAGCCCCAAGGCTTAAGGAGCGAACCAGCGTCCGCATGCTGGGAACCAGCAGAGAGTGTAGTATAGCCGCAAGGCTTAAGGAGCGAACCAGCGTCCGCACGCTGGGAGCCAACAGGCAGTATAGTATAGCCGAGAGGCTTGTGGAGCGAACCAGCGTCCGCACGCTGGGAACCAACAGACAGTAAAGTATAGACGCGAGGCAAGTGGAGCGAACCAGCGTCCGCACGCTGGTAACCAACAGATAATGTCGCCGAAGCGACCGAAGAAGAAAGTCGCCACAGACGAGGGAACAGGACCCAGGAAACGAACAGGAACCAGCAAGGACGATCAACCGGATCAAGAACGGCAATGAACACACTGGGTGGGAAATTAATAATGTGGAGGAACTAGTTTAAAATCTAATGAGACTTTAAAAGCAAATATTATGAATATTAGTTACAATGATACTACGATCCGCTGGCCATTATGTATGATAGCCAGTGCACGGAATGTTACTATATGAGCACTCAAACTTCAGAGACATGATCTAAAGTAACTGATCACGGAAATCTCATGTTGTGGTACTCAATACAGTATAAGCTCCGTCAGTCAATGTTGGTAATCACGATTTAAATTGAAAGAGTGAGCTAGTTTATTATAAAAGAACATTACTCTGTTGATTGTGCCAAAACAACAATTAGAGTATAGCTATTGACTACAGAGTCAATTGTTGTACTAAAAATGAAAAATCTGATATGTTGCATACTCTATAAGCAAGTTACTAATTTGCTCGCTACATCTGTGGCAAATATTTACTATTTACAGTGAATATAGTCATGTTAATTGCATTTTAGGACTAGACAGCAAAGGTTGTAGTTTATAGCTATAATGACATGAGCAGGCTAGTTTACTCACAGCACTTAAAGGAATACCTCTAGTCTATGAATCACTATGTTATGATACAAACTTGATACGTAACATATATTGCGAGATGGCAGCTTAGAAGTTGGCTTGCTACATTTGCAGAGAAAGTATATACTAATTAATGAAGTGTCACTATACTTTCTACAAATCTCATGTGTATATTTGAGTAACCTAGCGGATTGGTGGTGAATCAGTGTGTCCTCTCATCTGTAGCAAGCACACACTAATTAACTGCTTGTCAATATACCTACTTTGTTTCTTACTAGGATCCCCACGTTCCCATACTGACCCTGGTGTTCATATGAGTGGATCAGTTCATTTTTAATGCATTCCCCATCACAATCTAGGTTCACTATTCCTGTAGGAGAATGTTTGTCTGTGTGTGTTTTTAAATATATACTAATAAAGTTTATTTTGTTTTTATCTGCCATTATTACCCTAAAAGAGCCTGGAGGGGTGCAACCCCAGTAGCATTGTACACGGAGTTTGCTGTAACGCTACAGCACAGAAACCCAGCTTCGAAGGGGAGCATGAACACGCTCCCTGGGGCAGCTGGGAAGTCAAACGGGACATTCAGTCCTGTAGAACGCGGAAGTGCCCGATTTTGATGGGCTAATATCTGGACTCGTAAGCAATTTTTAAAAAGAAAATACACACAGCTCTAATCTAAGGTTAAGTATTAAAACTCACTACAAAAGTTTGAATGTAGGTGATAGTTCCGCTTTACGGGGAGGTGGACTGATCTCTAGACTGCAAGACAGAGGAACATCCGTTATCACAGAGGGTGTAATCCCCTCTTTTGCAGCCAATCTTTTATCTTCTTTTTGTTCATCCAAATCATGTCTGAGAAGGTTTCTGGTTTGTAACAGGTTAAGCGTCAGAGATGTCTCCAATGTATTGCAACAATGCAGTGAACACAACTCCTGCACATATAACTTGGTTTAAAGGTGTTGTTCAATTTCAAATCACAATCCACCTAGCAAAGCAAAACAACATGAAATTGTTGTGTGGCAGTGATTTGAGTTGAAATTGAACAACTGACAACTACCCTTAGCATACTAAGTGCCAGACAATCCATATTTGGTTCCATCCAGTGGTGTGGTTATTGAGATATTAGCCAACCATGTTTTGGGTTAATTTTCACTGGCATGATATATCAGCCAAACAAACATATCCTGGGGTTCACACTCTGATGAGGGAAAATTCATCACACACCTAGTAATCCAAGGTTAATGGTTGATAACAAGGCTGTAAGACAGGAGCATGAAGAGGACAATAGTCAGCATAATTGATTACACTATGCAGGGTGAACATGGGGAGTTATGCACAGAGGTGTGATAGGGATTTGATGAGGTGGCACTGACTCCCCTAGTGCTATCACTTCTCCAGTTCCTATGTTATCCAATGGAGCCTATGCAGCAATATCTTTCAAACTAGAGCAATCACATTGCATACGCTCCACTGCATAACATGGGAACTGGAGATTGGATATTACTGGAGAAGTCATCTCCACTTCATCACCTCTTCAGTACACCTTAGTGAATCTCCTCCTCTCCTTGCATCAGTACATTTTCAAAATTCACTCATGGTCCATGTTTAATTGATAGACCCCTGAGTTTAGGGGCATGCCTTCATACGTATAACGGATACATAACACATAACTATTTTGCTATCTGAAGAAATAGGAGGTGCTGACATATCCTCATTGTGGCATCACATTGTAAGTTGATGGAGTGGGAATTCTTCCTGTTCATGTACAGATGTCTTTCTTGTGTTGGAGCTTTTATTCGTACCCTGGGCATGCCTTAAGTAAAACTGCTGTTTGTCACATGTCCAATCCATGTCAGTGGAGGGGAAGTGGGTATAGCTCCTGGCCTTCCACTTGAGGGCTGCCAACTCCTGAGTCACTGCCCTTGAACATGTGGCCTGTGACATGCCAGATATATAGCCTTCTGTGGCATGGAAGCATCCACTTGCCATGAAATGTATGGTACACATGAGCTTCTGCAAGCCAGATAGAGCATGGTTGTTGTTGTAAATGGGGTTGATGTCATCTTTGATCACCTCATATAACTGGATGATGCTGTGGGACATCACAATGTACCAGTCTCTGACTTCAGAATCTGTCATTCCCTTGTGCATAATATCCTGGGTCTGTGCAGATGTATGTCATACCTGTGCTGATCCACAAGTCCCTATGGGGAGATCCTGTTGAGACAGACAGACCAACAGCATCAACAGATGTGCTTGCGGGAGGATGGTGGCCCTAGCCCTTGCATGCCTTCATCTTTGAAGCAATAGGTATGCAAACATACTGATCATAACTGGCAATCTCTCTTTCTCTCTCTCTGAGTGGTTTCACTGTAAACATGCCATGTCTGAGGATGCAGAGATTTCCCTTTAAGACAGTGGTGGGGTATTGTCCAGGCCCGGTCATGAGGTAGCTAGTGACCAATGGGAAGGTGTTTGTTGTCCAGGTGAGTATTTATCGGTGTGTGTGTGTGTGTGTGTGTTGTTTGCTTCTGATCTGTTCTAATTGCTGTATAGCTGTCAGGTTTGTGTGTGTGTGTCAGCTCCCATTGTTCCGGGTTATGTTGTGATGCTTTGGGGGGCTGATAGGTTTTAGCTGTTTGCCTGTGACTTGTTTGTAGGGCATAACATTGATGGTGTGTTTGCTTGGCTTTACAGGGGTTAATGTTGCCATTGTTGAACTTGTGCTATATGCTGTGTGTTGTGTGAGCTGCTGTTTCTCTGCTTTGTTTTGTCTGACAGTGTAGTTTTTGTACTCAGTACTTACACCAGCAGTAAGCAGCCTGTGCCCCACCCCCTCCCAGCTGAACTAAAATTGGCCAGTGGCCACCTGGAGATAACAGGAGTCATAATCCACCAACAGCTGGAGGGGTGCATGTTGCTTATCCCTTACACTACATACACACAGCTGGCAGCCTCTCTCCTGTTGTACACTCACTACTCCATGTGGGGTCTGTAGCACAAGCACAAAAGGAAGAAACCTGGAGCCTTATGCGTCAAACAAAAGATGGACAGTTCTGGAGCAAACTAATTGTACTGAAAGGGGCAATTTAAAAAATATCCATATCACCATGCATTTAATTTAGTTTAATTGCATCATTTATTTACTTTTCTGTAGAATAACCTTTTGTAACTCATACAACATTTTGCATTTTAGTGATACAGAACAGCATGGTTTTCCCAGCATCCTATTCTTTCAGTATAAACAGAAGTCACAAAATTGCAGGGTAAACACAATTATTTGTGATAGTTTTGTGTTTTCAGTGTGATTCCATTGAAACCCATAAAAACAGTTGTAGCTAAATTATCACTCTGTTGTAGGACAGGTGTAGCATTCTGTGTTCTGTGTCTCTGCAACAAACACAGTTCATGTTGTTCAAGTGAAATGCTTCATAGGACAACATGATTCATTCAATGTGCTTTTTCTTGCGTTGCCATGGCTATGAAGGTATCATCTGAGTGAAAGGGTCTTAAGGCCGTGTAATATTCCTAGGTATAACAGTCAATGATATGGTATCCATATAAGGCAGCCCCTCTCCTGCCTTATATGGACACATGGTAACCGAAAATGAAGCCCCTAAAATAAGAGCTCCGCAGAGAATGCCAAGTGTGCCATTGCTTTAAATGCCCCTGAATGTGACAGAGACATACTGTACATCAATCCTATATAATAATTCGCTAAAACATGTGTAACGAAGCAGTCGTGCGCAGTAGAGACTGCTGCGCGTGCTGCAGTCATGCGCATGACTGCCCCGCGACCGGCTGGCAATGGCACTGTGGCCCGTGTAACAGGCTCTTCAACTAGTATATAAGTAAAATGTTCACCTGCTTAGTATGAACACATACACACACACAAATATACATCCTGAGAAACATCAGAAATTTTAGTGGCAGAAAATACCCAGTGAGAAGAAAGATAGCAATGACTAGCAACTTGAAAGGTGTCACAATCAAGAATGAATACTGGGAAGAATATGGGGTTATTTTCTCAAGAGAAAGATATCAGGACAGACGTCACTCTCAAAAGTTATACTACTAACTTGACGGTGGCATGTAATAGTCAGTTGCTATGCTGGCCTCACTTAATACCAGTTTAGAAAAAATCTGGGTCATTGAACAGGAGTGGCCTGGCTGAAATCACCCCTGGGAAGAATGGAAATAAAATAATCTTTTCTTTCTTCAAGATATTTTGGCCAGAGGCATAGATATTTTTGCTATGCGTGGATTTAATTTACATTGGAAAATCTTGCCATGCTTCCTAAAGATTAGAGGAATAATCTAGATTTTGAAAGGTTGATCTTCAGATCAATCAGAGTACATTATGGGTATTCTGAAAGTGGCAGTTATTGCAAAAAATGGTTGACACACAAAGATGAAATGTGCTAGATTGGAGATCACAGGAATGAAAGCTTAAGCAAGAGAAACAACTATACTAGGAATTGATATGTTTATTGATTTGTTTGACATAAATCACAGAGATTTGTTAACTGTTCAGCTGGGGACAGACACAAGAAAGTGTGACTGAAAAATACAAACAATTTCAGACTAATAAAAATGATATAAAATCTAAATTTAGCCGTAATGTTGAAATGAACCCTTTCAGCTCCACGGCATGGGGGATTGTTTTCTACCATGGTGGCTGGACCCATTTTCTTCTTTTTTTGCTACCCAGCAGTTTAAGTATGATTTTTGTAGGTAATTGCCTAGATATATATGGGAAATTATATATATTTTACTTGTCTTTCTTTCCTTAAGTTTGTGTGCACAAATTTTTCTAGAAGATGGCACTAAAGGAATAAACAGGCATTTTTTAATATTTCCACCCCTTCAAATGTACTGAAATCTTCAAAACCTATGAAGTTTCCTATGATATTGATTAGCTACTGCTCTTAAATGAAAAATGGCACCCCACTGGTATGAGCTGATATCTTGTGGGGGGTGAGAGAAGCACAAAACTACACCAATTACAATTGGTCCAAACATGACTTGACTGTACTAAAATTAAAGTGGTATCCACACACAAGAAATACGTTTACGCTCTACTAAGCATCTTTGTTTAGATCATTTAAATGTACATTTCGATGTTGCACTAAAGAAAAACATAGGCATTCTTTCATTTCCACCCCTTCAAGTGTACTGAAAATCTTTGCAATGTCCTACTGTATGCATTAGCTACTGCCCGTATGTGAAA
The DNA here is from genome assembly GCA_037306005.1 of Rhinophrynus dorsalis. Taxonomy (NCBI): domain Eukaryota; kingdom Metazoa; phylum Chordata; class Amphibia; order Anura; family Rhinophrynidae; genus Rhinophrynus; species Rhinophrynus dorsalis. Next base: position 514,085,980 of record CM074719.1, read on the forward strand.
AACAGCATCCCACTGATATGAGTTAATATATTGTAGGGGTTACCAGAAGCACAAATCTAAGGCATCTAAAACCTCACATTTATCTTACTTTTTTCAAAGATGACTTTCCTGTATTAAAATGGTTGTAACTACTACAGAAATTAAGAAAAGGTAGACAAGCATGCCATTTTGCAAAGAAAATAACCCATTGCATCAAATGGGGGATACATTGTAAGTCTAAGCCTAACCTAGTATGCACAAACATTATCAGAATCAGGATAAGATCATCAGAAACAAGGGAGGTCTCATCAGAAGGGACAGGTATGACTTCAGTGGTAGGTAGTACAAATGCGGTACATACATCCATTTTGGTTTCAGGTTCCAGTGCTGCATTTGAAATGACTGGATTGAATTCAGCATTCCACAGCTTTATTGGGAAAGCAAGGATAGATAGAACAGTACCTTCAGGAAAAGGAGAGGTCTCATCATTTGAAGGAACAGGTATACTCTCAGTAGTAGGTAGCACAGATGCGATGCATAAGTCCATTATGGTTTCAGACTCCATCGATACATTTGAAATGACTGGTTCGAATTCGGTATACCACAGCTGTACCAGGAACGCAAGGATAGACAGAACAGTACCTTTAGGAAAAGGAGAGGTTCCATCATTTGAAGGAACAGATATACTCTCAGTATCTATAGCACAGATGCGGTCCATAAGTCCATTATGGTTTCAGACTCCAGCGATACATTTGAAATTACTGGTTCGAACTCGGTAAACCACAGCTGTACCAGGAACACAAGGATAGATAGAACAGTACCTCCAGGAAAAGGAGAGGTCTCATCATTTGAAGGGACAGGAGCATCCGCTGATTCACACAGCACGGGCTTCAATCTGTCCTTAGCTAGTGTAGGAGTGAGAGTGAATTCTCCTACAGCAAAATACTCCTCCAGTGCTGCCTGCGTGGTAAACTCTATAGAGGCAGGAATGATCTCCTTGGGCAATGTCTCTGGAATAGGAGACACCCTTGGCATAGACAGACCTTTGACTCTGGCATTGTGGGTGCTGCCTGCATAGTCTTGTTCACTGTAGCCTTGGAATAAGCAGATCGAGTTTTCATAGGCTTTCTATTTCCAGTGTTTAAACCCTGAAACTAGAGCAAATGAGGTTGTCACAGAAACTGGTATTTTAACTCTAGGCACTAGAAAAAAAGTTTTTGCAAATGAGAGACTTCTGTTCTGGAAAGCAGTATGAACACAAAGTGAACTGAAGTTCAGCTGGAATTTGTGAATTTGTAAAGGGAGCACTTCCTCTTTAAATTGAGAGTCAACCTGAAAAGAACATTTTGCAGTAACAGATTTCTTTCAGGTCTTTTTTCCAAGAGAAACACTAGAAACAGCTCTGGGGCCCTTTAGACCATAGTGCAATCTGGAGTTCTATATATTCCTCTGAGTCTGAGGGGTAATCATCCAGTGAGGCTAATTAATGAGCACAATAAAGATCATAGATGCGATCCATTTTGCTCTCCCCAGTGCTATATGCAAATTCATCCTCTGATTCCCAATCAATAAAGTATACAGGTTAATGGGCTTGAGTAGCAAGTTTAGAATCCCAGTCAGGAGGATCAACAAGCCAGTCCTCTAAAGCAGAGAAATCTGTGTCAGACTCAGAAGAACAGAAGGTAACATCTATAGTGTGAATTCTCTGAAGTTTGGGGTGTTGTGGGGACACTTCATTCCCAACAGTACTCAGGGCAGAAACAGTAGAATCTGAAACAGAACAGATACCAGAATGCGCCACAGAAGGGTTAACAGGTATATATATATATATATATATATATATATATATATATATATATATATATATACACACACACACAAGGAACATGAAATAATAATGCACAACAGAACACTCAATGAAACATAAAAGAACAGGACCTCTGGGCATGGGGATGAAGCTAGCCCAGGAACACAGGATGGAGGCACATGAATGCAGCTAGCTCAGGAACACAGGAAAACAGCCAGCTCAGGAACACAGGGATACAGCCAGCTCAGGAACACAGGAAAACAGCCAGCTCACGGAACTCAGGGTGCAACCAGCTCAAGGAACTCAGGGTGAAGCCAGCTCAAGGAACTCAGGGTGAAGCCAGCTCAAGGAACTCAGGGGTGCAGCCAGCTCAAGGAACTCAGGGTGAAGCCAGCTCAAGGAACTCAGGGTGAAGCCAGCTCAAGGAACTCAGGGGTGCAGCCAGCTCAAGGAACTCAGGGTGAAGCCAGCTCAATGAACTCAGGGTGCAACCAGCTCAAGGAACTCAGGGTGCAGCCAGCTCAAGGAACTCAGGGGTGCAGCCAGCTCAAGGAACTCAGGGGTGCAGCCAGCTCAAAGAACTCAGGGTGCAGCTAGCTCAAGGAACTTAGGGTGCAGCTATGTCAAGGAACTCAGGAACCAGGCCCAAAAGAAAAGAAACTGAACTGAAACTGATCAGTATAATCTGGCCCAGAGGAAGGGGAGATACTGAACTAAATATGAAGGAGGTGATTGCAAGGTAGGGCCAGCTGGGAATAGAATCTGATCTCTTTAGTCTGAGTGCAACAGCCTACAACAGCACCACGGGAAGATAGTGGTACTGTGAAGTACTGCACCAGACTGAGGAGAGAACAGAATCATGACACTAGTGATGTCAGAAAAGGTTCTTTAGCCCACTAAAATCTGGCTACTACTATAATGCAGGCTGCAAATCATGCAAGGAACATGGAAATGATTCTGTGGGTTTCAGGACTAATGAAAATCAAACAGGTTGCTACCCTAGGCTGAGGCAAGGAAGGTGGGAGAATATGCTGGGCCACAGAGCGTTTAAAGTTTCCCTCTATTGAGGTGCCACAAGGTAGCAGGCAGGGGGCAGTTTGCAGCCCGTGGGCCTCATGTTTGACATGTCTGTTCTAATAATTTGGATAGCCCCTTTTTTGCTTACAGTAGTTCACTGCTGGGAGGCAAATTCTATAACCTAAGGAGGTTGAGAATTTAGCACTTTTTAGGATAGCTATCCAAAGTGTTGCTTTTGAGTTGGGGTTTCATGAGATGGAGCATTTGATTTACATAATGCTTTGCCTGTAAATATACAAAACATGTTGGAGATATTGCATCTGGGTTTAAAATTTGAAAAAGTGTACATGTATTTGGTCAATGGGTTAGTTCCCCACATATTTTATTTTTGCTTCCTATAAATTTGAGGGGATTTTAGTGGTGCAGGTAAAAGATAAGGTAGACTTAACTGTGGTGCAAAGTTTTGGTTTCTCTGCCAATCTGCCCATATATTGTAATGATTTACATGATGCCTACTTAAAATTCTAAGGGCTAGATTTAAAGGCAACCGTTAAACCAGCCACTAAGTGAAAAAGGCACATCACTCGCAAATAATACAGGAGTTACGGCAGATTCAATAGGTACTCTACAAGAATAGCTATCGAGCGTAGGCACACAAAAAACACGTAACACAAAAGCCGTTGTCGCTCATGTTAATGCACAACGGGCGGCCAAATCACACGATAACAGCGCTCAAAACAACATCTAACCTAACGGCTGCCGTTGTCTAGCAACCATGATTGATGCCAAAACAAATTCAAACACACAGCCAATCACAAAGCCCCAATGTATCAAATAACTTCAAATACACCTATATATACCCAAAAATAACCGTCACACACTGTCTGTTATCGAGTTCTTCAGAGCCAGATATCAGGACCCAGGAGCGGAGGATAGTGATTAGAGAGAGAGGGAGACAGGCGCGTTCATTGGAGGTAGAGGAGTTTTGCAGTTTGGAGAGAGGTGCACAGAATACGACACATAGCACACCTTTGCACATATTACATACACACATACAAACACAAACACATACACATACATACACATAGTCCTTTTATTTTATAACACCTGACACATTTTACTTTTTATTTTGACAGTGTGAATCTGGGAGTGAAAGTGTGTGACAGAGAGTGAGTGGATCGAGTGTGTCTGTGAGGGCCTGTGGGAGTTCCCGAGTGTGACTGGGTGAATGATGGCGAGGAGAGGAGGACAGGAGAGAGGGATGGGGAGAGTAGTGGAGGAGGAGGAAGCTCAGGAGGGTATCCCTCAGCAGAGCAGGGGTGGGAGAGGGAGATCCACAGGGCGGAGGGGGACCCGGCCCACAAGAGCAGGCACACGCAGGACAGGGACAGAACCTGCAGTGGGACGAGGGGTAGTTGCTGGGGAGCACCCCACACAGTCAGGGTCAGACCAGGCAGGGCACTCCGGCTCTGAATCCTCTCATGCCGGAGCTGATGAGGGCAGGATCAGGGATCCCAGATATACTGAGGAGGAGAACACGGCTCTCGTGGAAGCTGTCCTGGAGAGGTAGAGTGTTCTCCACCCGACAGCGAAGGTCCCTGGCCTTTCAGCGAGGAGGAAAGCAGCCTGGAACCAGATCTGCAGCCGGGTCAACGCGGTGGCTCCATGCAGGCGGGACGTGGAGTCCATCAAAAAGAGATGGGGCGACTGCCGGAGGGTCGTCAAAAACAAGATGACAGAGCTCGCCAAGTACGCCCGAGGCACTGGAGGTGGACCAGCAGTCCCTATCACCTTCTGCGGCTGGGAGGAGATGGTGCGGCAGACCATGTCCCCGACCCTGATCGAGGGGGTCATTGGAGGAACTGACACTGGGGATGAGAGGAGCCTCCACACTACCGGTAAGTGCAACACTACAGAACAACACACTACAGCAACCAACACCAGCTGCACACACAGTCACACCTCAACACATGTCCATCACTCAGCCATACAACTGCACCAACACAGCACCATGAGGGTTAAAAAAAGGACACAACACCTGGACAAATGGCAACGTCCAACTTGGGACAAACCTGTCAAATTCCTACTTCAAACCTCCTGTCGCTGTGCTCGTCACACACAATACACAAACCGTGATATTCAAAATGTCGTCTGTTAAATATCAACACTGTTCACACACAATGTCACCCATGTCCCCACCCTCACCCTAACCCGTTGAGTGCTAGAGGGATCATCAATGCATCGATCAACAATGCATTGGCAACCCCTCTGGTACTCAAGGGGTTAACCAGACAACAAACAAGTCAATAGGACAACGATCACATGCTACACAGGGGACATTCATTAAGCGGTGACAAACAGATGGTGGACACAAAGTAACCCTCACACACCCTCACTTCACCAATACCAGTGTTAGTCCATGGAGAACATGCAACAACAAGAATCAAGTTTATAACATCCCATTTTACAGACTCCATGGAAAACACTGGAAATGGGGAAAGGAGATCACTGGAGAAGTCACCATCATGTCCACCCCATCAGTTCAACATCACCACTTACTGAATCACAAAAAGGGGGCATCAGGTCACACATCACAGTGTCACACAGAATAAATGCTTGTAGGTGCAACACACAGGCCGAAAACTATTCCACAGATTTCAAGCTGGAAAAAGTAGGCATTGGTGTTGTGGCTGCAATCATTTACTCTGACTTGAAATTACATATCCCATATCTGATTCCCACATGGATCCACAGGGGTGCTGAATCTGATGCCATGGATGGATGGTACACCAGCCACTCTTTGCAGGATACACATGGGAAACAAATAGCAAACATCATTATACCTTGGTCACCAACAGGCCATGACTGATGGATATCTAGGATTCAGTACGGATGCCTCACACAGAAGGATGGATGGGCTCATACACAGAGAAAAACAGGCCTCAATCAAAGATATCCCTCACTACTGGCTGGATTGTTGCCCTTAGGATTCAAATGTTACCAAATATGTTACAACACGATGTGAACACAGAGATCACTTCACTGGATGTGATTGCCTTACTGGCCAGATGTGTGCACCCATCACAAATCAACCTACATTGCTACCATCCAAATACACATACATAGTATATCACACTCTATGTAGATGGGATATACGAGGTATGTTCATATCCATCATATCAATACAATGTCTTGTTGGATGGGTGCACATGTATAGCCAGTACGACAATCACACCTACTGAACTGCTCTCTGGCTTCACATCTTGGAAGGATATTACTCTATCCATATGAAGGGTACAGATCCACATACATATATGACCATTTCTACTTGTGTGTCACTGTAATGGGATAGCAATGGGTAATGTCATCAAGATGTCATATCATTGCCATCGTTAACAGATGTGTCTTGATCTAAGTCCCATCCCTCCAACACTCATGGTTATACAGATATTGCTCTGTGTGACAGGTGGAGATATCTATCATTTGACCACACGGAGGCTCTTCAGCAGAGCCAAAGTCGCAACATTTCGAGATAATTACCTCTTTGGAATGGTCCACAGAGTGTGCTTGCAAACCATGCACACTCTGTACACCATTCCAATTAAGTATTGTTCTCTAAATGGGGCGATTTGGGCTCTGCTGAAAAGCCCTCGTGTGGACAAATGACTGAAATCTACATCTGTCACATAGAGCAATATCTGAACAACCATGAGGGTAGGAGGGATAGGACTAACAGCTAACAACATCTGTTTTCACAATGTCTACAATATGACATCAAGGTGGACTTAACCTTTGCCATCCCCCTGGAGGGATAGCCATCCCTACAAGTTGTGAAGATAAATATATGTTGTTGGATTCACCCCCCTCCCCCGAGTTAAACAATGGTATTCCTACTGTTGAAAGGTGTGTTGATTCAAAAGGTATCACAGCTCAGAAATGGATATGTCAGGGGCAATACCCCAGTGGCCTGAAATTGTACAGTGGTGCTGTTACTACACAATCATGTGGACAGCTCTGGTACAGGGACCAGATATCAACATGTGAGGGTGTTGCAACAGCCCCACTGTACTATTTCGGCCCACTGTGATATTGCACCTCAAAATGAAACCTTCACCTATAATAACTCAAACAACACCTTTCAGCAGTGGGTGTACCCTTGTTTACCCAGGGGGATTAACCCAAGCACATATAATTTTCTTCACCACATATCAAAGTATAACTGTCTCCACAAACATATGGCTAAGGTCACTAATCACAACATCTTATTTCTCCACACAGCTTACGGCCCTCAAGCCCAGCGGGAGACAGTGGAGGAGGCAATGTCACCCCCCAGTGAGGAGGACACAGAGGAGGGGACCAGTCGGTGGTCACCTTACCCACCATCACCATCCCCTCCAACACAGGCTGCACCACCACCTACTGCACCCCTTCAAGCTGCACCACCACAGGCTGCACCCCTTCAAGCTGCACCACCACCTACTGCACCCCTTCAAGCTGCACCACCACAGGCTGCATCCCTTCAAGCTGCACCACCACAGGCTGCATCCCTTCAAGCTGCACCACCACAGGCTGCACCACTTCAAGCTGCACCACCACAAGCTGCACCTCCCCAGTACAGTGGCTGGATGCAACAGGAGGAGAGGTGGACCCATCCAGCCACCTCCACCAGCTACTACCCTCCATCAGCAGCACCACCACCGCCAGGGAGGCAATGGCTGCCAGGGACAGTGGCCACCACCCAATATGGGCCATATGCCTCCCAGTTAAACCCACCCTCCTGGATGGCTCCACAGCATGCCCCAAGGTATGATCCCAGGTGGGGTCCAAGCACCTATCAGTGGCCACCATATGACCCATGGCCACTGGACTACCCACACCTGGGCCTGATTGGTGAGCCCCAGCGCCCCGTACCCAGGGACATTTTCACATCTCCACCAGAACACACATCATTGGGCAGCTCGGAGTCACTTGATGTGGTGGGCATATGCCCATCATCTGCACCAGCCACTCCAACAGCTGTCACAGCAGCCACAGCACCTCCGGCAGCACCAGAGCAAACAGCACCTCCAGCAGCACCAGAGGAAACAGCACCCTCAGCAGCAGAGGAAACAGCACCCTCAGCAGCAGAGGAAACAGCAGCACCAGTGACACCGGCCACATCCACCTCCAGCACCACACGCCTCACAGGGATGGAGGCGGAGTGTATGGCCCTGCAGAGGAGACTACTCAGGTCGAGCAGGAGTACTGACAACAACATTACAAGGAGCAGGAGGCAATCCAGAAGGCACATTGCACAATTGGAGAGCAGGATCCAAGGCTTGGAGTCGGAGGTGGCCAGGGGGAATACACTACTCCAGCAGCTCAGGACTGGTGTGATGGACATGTTAACACAGGTCCTTGTGGAGTTGAGGGAGATAACCCGCAGGGAGAACCTGAGGATGGAGAGGGAGAATTTGTGTTCCACTGAGGGGTCTACTGCAACCACCACCCCCTCTAGTGTTACCCCTGAAGCCACACCTAGGGGGTAGAAGATTACCAGGAGTTCAACAAGGGGATCCACCTCTGGCACCCAGGCTAAGGCCCCCCACCCAAAAAGGAAAAAATGAAAGGCCCAACCTGTCAACTTTCCCCTCAATAAAAAATCCTTTTTTTTGTATTCCTGTCTGATCTGTTGTGTCTTCAGTTATGGATTGGGTGGCAGGGTTGTCTCCAGTGCATTGCCATACAATGCAGTGAACACAACCTCTGCCTGGGTGAAATGTTTTTGGGATGCTACAACATGGGTTCACACACACACCATTGTACAAATTCAACTTGTAATACATCCCTGGAGCCATATTACACCACTGTGTTATATGGCGGTGTTGTGTGTTGAATTTGAACAACAAAACATACCCCTTAGCACAACAAATTGTACAACACTGAACATTTGTCTACATCATATGTTGTGTTTAACCCTTTGAGTGCCAGAGTGGTAGACAACGCATTGCAAAGAAATGCGTTGGGGACCACTCTTGCACTCAGTGGGTTAATGGGATAACCAGACAAACAGCTCTGTGACTTAGCAACTGACATTATAAGCAGGATAGATAAATGGGACATGTATCCATGTTGTCTTGGATTCACACACTCATTGTGCAACTGACTTACTGGGGAAGCCATTGTTTTTAACCTAGGATTTCAATGTGTAGCACACACATTGATATCCTGGGCTGAGCATTGGGGTCTCCTGTAAGTTGAGTTGCTGTTTCCCTAAGGGTGTAACAGACTTCACCAGTGATAACACATGTCCACTTAGTCTGTTTGTTCGTTAGCCCATGTACTGAGATATGTCAAAGTGGAGTAAAATCTCAGAACATGGATTATATTGAGCAATACAGATACTGTGGACAGGTATTCACTGTGGAAGTATGTCCCCTGTATCACCTCTTCATCACTCCCACAACACATTGGTGCATCACTGTCACCATCATCTGTTTGCATGGATACATCACAGAGTCCACTCACTGGCAAACAAGTGGTGGACTCCTGTGATGTGGGTGATGCCTTTCCATGTATGGGGGATACTCTACCCTGAGTGTGCTAACACATTGACAAATGTGTTCTCAAATATATCCTCCTACAGACACAGATAGAATGGTGATAGTTCATCTTTATTGTGTCTCAAAGTACATTAGAATGTACATGTGTTTTGTGTGTGTATTGCCTATATGCATTGAACACCTGTATGAGAACACTAAATGTACTTTGAAACTAAATCGTAATACTTCAGTAACACTGCTGCCCTGCTCATGTGTTGTCCACAAGGTTTGACAACTCTGTAGCTGAGCATCCTAACTGTACAGGTTAAAACACTCAAGAATTAGTGTTTTCTGTGTCTATATGAGAATGTTCCAGTAGAGGTTTGTGTGAACCTCAGGTCAAACTTTGCATCACCAACAACATCACCATAAACAGCAAGGGGTGATCTTCATGAAGGTGTTGTCAAGACATCAATCCAGTCACATGGAAGATCTTCAGTTCAAGGATGGATCATGTTACGGATGCCTGCGGGACAAGAGGACAGGATTTGGAGCAGTAGACCTGAACTGATCATCAAGCAACAACAATTTAGTCTTTTTCATCCCCTCAGTTTTCACAGTTACAGGTGAGTACACAAACCATTGCTTGACAATGTGTTGTGTACTCATCTGTAACCAATTCTGTGGGTAACTAAGGACATGTGCACCAGCCCTATCGATATGTGCCCCTGACATGTATACACACATTAACAAGTGTTCTGAGAGCTCCATGGAAGTAATGACATTGTGCTGCCACTATGAAAGTGACAGTGGCAGCCCAATGTCATTTGTTCCATGGAACTGTTAGGACACATTTGTTGATGTGTGTATTCATGTCAGGGGCACATATGTCTGCACACTCACAGGTCAGCATGGAGTCCCTGGTAATCTGATCTACGTCTCATGACCTCTACATTGTGTGACAATACCACTGTACATCCACCCTTGTGCTGCTCTTCTCAGCTCCAGCACAGTACAGGTCCCATATTGAGTCTAATGTCCCTTTAACCCCTGATGTGCCTGAGTATTATCCAATGCATATCATTAGATAATACTCTTTCGCTACTGGGCTAGCATGGTTGTTCAGGCTATAATCATGGCATATCCAGTTAGTTGCTGTCAATCAAGCCGTGTAAGGTGATGAACATGGGTAAAATGTTGTACCTTGTTTCTCCTGGGGGTGTGCGTGATATCCTTGGGGTCTGTATGTCAACGTGGAGAGTGGAATGGAGGATGGTTGTTGAGTCCACACACACAATTTGCCACGTCCACTGCCAGTGCAGTGCTGTGTCACTGTTCCTGTGGGGTGAGACAGAACAACATGTGCAGTGTGGTTAGTGTCACAGGACTGATGGGGGACTTGCATGTATTGTTTGCATGCATGTGTTATACTCACAGGTGAAGTGTTCCGTGATGAGCCTGTCTCTGATCTGTGCCCCTCTCATGGTCTCCTCCACATGCCCGATGTCCATGGCCACTTCCTGTATGGGGGGGTCCAGGATGTGATCCAGCAGTCTGGTGTCCACTGCGATGTTGTGCAGTATTGCGCACGCCACAATGATGTCACACACCTTAGCCGGTGCATACTGCAGTGCTCCCCCAGAGTGGTCCAGACATCGGAATCTTGACTTGAGAAGCCCAAATGTCCGCTCAATAGCATTCCTCGTTCTGGCATGAGCCTGGTTGTACCTTTCCTGGGCATGTGTTTGGGGATTGGCCAGAGAGGTCAGTAGCCAGGACTTGCATCCATAGCCAGCATCACCTGTGTAATGTGAGTGACATGGTGAGACAGGGAGCACATGTTGTGTGAATGATGTTTTGTGTAGTGGACGTAGTATCTGTGGGTCAGGTGTATGCTGAGCAGCGTGGTGTGTACGCCTGTGTATGTGGTGTGATTTTGTTTTGTGAACTCACCCACTAGCCATCCCCCTGTAAAGGTTCCATTCTCAAAATCTCTGTGGACTGAGGAGTTTTGTAGAATGTATGCATCATGTGTGCTGCCAGGATATTTTGCACAGACATTCATGATCCTCATGTTGCTGTCACACACCATCTGCACGTTGATGGAGTGGAAGTTCTTCCTGTTGATGAATATCTGTGTGTCACGTGCTGGGGCCTTAATCCGGACATGGGTGCAATCTATAGCACCCATGACCCTGGGCATGCCTCCCTTTGTGTAAAAGGTCTGCTTGACGTGTATCCAGTCCATGTCGGTGGTGGGAAAATGTATATAGGTACTGGCCTTGCTTTTGAGGGCTGGCAGGACCTGGGCCAGCACCCTGGAGAATGTGGCCTGTGACATGCCAGATGCGTAACCCTCAGTGGACTGGAAGGCCCCGCTTGCCATGAAGTGTATGGCACAGAGTAGTTTCTGCAGGCCAGTTAGGGTATGGTTGTGGATGTAGATGGGATCCACCTGCTCCTTGATGACCTCATACAAGGCAATGATGCTGTCAGGCCTCAACCTGTAGCGATCAATGACCTCGTCATCAGCCATTCCAAAGAGGGTCACCCTTGGGCGGTATACCCTGGGCCTTGGTAGTCGTCTATACATCCTCTGCCCTCCAGGTGGGGATGGACTCCTGTGTGGCTGCTGAGCCAGAGCCTCCTCACTTGCAACAGGTGAAGGCTGTTGATGAGGCGTGCTTGGAGGTTGCTGATGTTCCCTAGCTCTCTCCCTTGCACGCCTTCTCCGCAGTCTTTGCAACAATATGTAACCCAACATACTGATTGCTCTCTCTATCTGTCTCTATCTGTCTCTATCTGTCTCTCTCTACCTCTCTCTCTCTATCTATCTATCTATCTCTCTCTCTCTCTCTCTCTCTCTCTCTCTCTCTATCTATCTATCTATCTCTCTCTCTCTCTCTCTCTCTCTCCCTCCCTGAGTGGAAAACAAGTCACAAGTGAGTGTGTTGAGTTGTCCCTTTAAGTACTTGCTAGGGCGTTGTGTAGGTGTGGTGATGAGGTGAGTGCTGACCAATGGAGAGTTGTTTGTGTCCAGGTAAGTGTTTGCAGGTGTGTGTGTTATAAGATGTGGTGTGTTGTGCTTGTTCTGTGTGTGCCATTTGCGGGCGTGCAGTTGTGGGGTGCAGGTCGCGTGTTGATGTTGCCCAGGTGAGCTTCTATTTGCAGGTGTCCGCTTTGTGTGATAACTCCCATTGTTCCGTGCCATGTTGTGCTGGTGTTTTTTTGTGTGTCGTTGTCCCTGTGGTGTTGGTTGTTGTTGTGTGTGTAGTGATTTGTGTTGTGTGTACATGTTTTTGTGTTGTTTTGGCATTGCACGGGTTAATTTTACATGGTTGTGCAGTAAGCCTTTTGTGTCTTTTCCTCTGTAACGGGTGTTTAGTTTTGACCGTTAAGTGTCTAACGTGTGAGAAAAGTGGGTCTTAACTTTTAGCCGTTAGGTGTGTCTTTTTTTCAGCCGTTATCAGTACCGCAAGCCTTTGAATAGCTCTGGGGTATGTTGTTGAATGCGTCTAAATGCACGTAAGTGTATCGGCCGTTAGGATTGTGCAACTGCCGTTAGCTGTTCTTTAGACGGATCTTTGAATTGCAACATGACACTTAACGCACCCGTTAGTGATTTTTTTTGCTAACGGCTGCCTTTAAATCGAGCCCTAAGACTCTATATTTTTATATTTGGCATCTTAAAACCACCATGTGTTGTAAGTTGAAATCATTTATGAATGGCTGTCTTGGGTTTCTTTCTCTTCCATATGAAGTCATGGGATGTTATGGGCTAAGGCATTATAAAGTGGTGATAAAGCAGAGATAACTTCTCCAGTGATGTCACTTCTCCATTTCCTATGTTATTCTATAGAACCTATGCACTAAGCTCTCTAAAGTTGGAGAAATCTTATTGAATTGGCTGCATAGAATAACCTAGGAACTGGAGAAGTGATATCACTGGAGAAGTTGTCTTCACTTTATCACCTCTTTATCATGCCTTAGTGCATCTCCCCCCTAGACTTTTGTGTTGATGTGTTTAATGTCTTTGTTATTAAATAATACCACTAGACTGTAAGATCTCTGATTCTTCTGTTCTCCGCATCTGATCGTACTAATTAATACCTCTGTATGTCTATTCCCAATTGTACAGCGCTGTGGAATTAGTTGGCACTATATAAATAAAGAATAATAATAATAATAATGTTTGAATAATCTATAGTAACGGGCAATGACAAAATTAATTCTACATGCAAATGAAAGTGTGAGCTTACAGGGGAGGACTGACAGCACCCAGGGCCCCCAGCAAATGTAGGTCATGGGCCCCCTTTACCCTACCCTCAATTATGCCCCACCCCCAGTTATCTCTCCAGTCCACAACCTTTTGTTAATTTTATAATTGGCATTAATGTTGTGAAGTAAGGCAAATTATACCACAGAGCTTACAATTTAAATTGAGATACCACAGAGTTTACAAACTGAAATAGATCTACAGATTAGTGATGAGCGAGCACCGTGATGCTCGGGTGCTCGGGTGCTCTGACCGAGCACCCCCTGCTGCTCGAGTGCTCGGCCGAGCACCCGAGCCCCATTGAATACAATGGGAGCACTCGAGCATCAAACCAGGCACCCCCTGCTCTGATGAGCGGAGGGTGCCTGGTCAATGTCCCCCTTCATGTCCGCTATGCCCCTCTTCCACAATGTCCCCCTTCATCTCCTCTATGCCATAGAGGAGATGAAGGGGGACATTGTGGAAGAGGGGCATAGCGGAGATGAAGGGGGACATTGTGGAAGACGGGCATAGACTCTATGCCCCTCTTCCACAATGTCCCCCTTCATCTCCGCTATGCCCCTCTTCCACAATGTCCCCCTTCATCTCCTCTATGGCATAGAGGAGATGAAGGGGGACATTGTGGAAGAGGGGCATAGCGGACATGAAGGGGGACATTGTGTAAGACGGGCATAGCGGAGATGAAGGGGGACATTGTGGAAGAGGGGCATAGAGTCTATGCCCCTCTTCCACAATGTCCCCCTTCATGTCCGCAATGCCCCCTTCATCTCCGCAATGCCCCCGTACCTCCATTCCCTGGTGGTCCAGCGGAGCTTCTTCGGATCTGTGCCTCTTCCGGCACAGATCCTCTTCACCCGAGCTTGTCGGGCGAGCACATGGCGGTACTCGTACGAGTACCGCCATGTGCCGAGCAGAGCGATGCTCGAGCCGATCCGAGCATCGGCCGAGCACGCTCGCTCAACACTACTACAGATCTATAGAGCTCCAATAGACTTAGTCTGCAGCCAAATAAGGCTAATAAGTGGAATGTATGGATTAAACCTCCGAGAACCAGAGGGGTACACAACCCATTTCTTTCAATGAATTGTACACACCTCTGGCACCCAAAGTACCCAAAATATGTTTATTTTGTGGGATAATGTGACATAAATTCCTTGTCACAGTTCAGGACTCAGTTCAGAATGTTAAACCTGGTCATCAGTTTATGCTACCAGATCTTTCTGTCCCTCTGTGTCCTAAAATTTCCCATCAACACAGTCACCTTGAAATCTGTAATGCTGTGACCAGTTTTGCAACATTTTTTGACCCACTGGGGTGTCTCTTTATTGTTCAAACTGGACCTATGAAAATTCATCTGTTTGTCCTGATTTACCTACACATAATCCAGAGTTGGGACATTTTACAAACACATGAAGAGGTAGATATCATTAGATGATCCATTCGAGAATTTGTCCTTGATGCTGTTGTTGTGGTGGGAATGTGGTACAGGCACCATATCTGTGATACAAATGTGTGCATAGGTTCCACATGTCTTTTGTAGACAAGGAGAAGTACCATTTTCTGTTGTATTTTTAAGGGTAAGCTCTTTGCCACCAGTTGTGTCACTTTAGGGGGTGTTTACAGGAGAGGAGTGGAGGATTTGGAAATATTTGTTTTACTCTTCCATTGGTATGTAGTATTGCTTGGAGCTCCTTTGAGATTTTGCACAGTACTTCAAGATGGGGGTTGTAGGTGACTACTAATGGCACTCTGTTATCTTCCCATCAGTGTGGTTGTTTGTATTCCATGAACTTTTTTCTGGGTACCATGGTGGCTCTCTGAACTTGGATGTCTGTTACCTTGGCATTACATGCCTGACAATTTTATGATGTTTATTATGGTCAGAGGTATCTTATACCTTAGGACCTAGCTGTAAACAATATATTTTTGTGTGTCTGTTATGGAATTTCTGAGATAATTAAGCCTGTCTGCTAGTTTGTGGTACAGAGATGTCCAGACAGAGTTATTTGCACACAAAAAAAAAAGAAAAAGCAGAAAAAAGAGGAACAGTGCAATCCATATAAAAGTGTAGTAGTATCAGCATACAACCGTGGTTTGACAGACTTCCCTCCCCCCCCCCATTGGTATGTACTCACATAGACAGAGGCTTCCTTTGGCTCTAGGTTATACACACTGTGTCAGACCCTCAGTCGCTGTCACATCACCATGGCCATTGGCCTAATCCAGTACCTCACCTCCATTGTGGCCATCAAATGGATGAAGTATGTTGCTGTCGTTGTGGCTTTTGGCTTGATCCCCAGTGTATGCACGATCGGGTGGCATCTCATCATTGCAGAGCCCATGAAACCCTGTACAATGCATGATCACGCACCACCAACAGTGATGACATGCAACACATTGGGCCTATTTAAACGCTGAGCACCCGATCCTCAGCGCTCAGTCATACTGATCTCTGCCTACCTTGACTGCCTGCTTTGCCTATGGATATATGAACTCTTGCTTCCTGGCTTGACCCTCTGGCTTGTCTGACCGCATATGAACCCTTGATGCCTGCATTGAACCTCTAGTTTGTCTTACCGCATATAAACCCTTGCTGCCTGCCTTGACCTTTTGGTTTGTCTTACCACATATGAACCTTTGCTGCCTGCCTTGACCCTCTAGCTTGTCTGACCTTGAGTATTGTGTGACCCCTTCTCTGACTTGACATCTTGGACTAACTCTGTGCGACCTTGCTCTGCATGGCAGTAACCATAATTTCAGCCCCATTGCCCAAGAGTTGCGGCCTTTACAGCTTACCATTGGAACCCACCATACAGAGATGTTACATTTCAATGTAATCCCCTCACCTCAGTCTCCTCTATTTTTGGAACTTGAATAGCTGCAGAACCACAATCCTCACATAGACTGGACTTCACAAACAAGCTTCTTCCCGTCCTCCTTCTGTGTAAAGCAGTGTCTTCGACCTTTACAACAGTTATGCTTCTCTACTTCAGACAAAACCTCCTCTGACCTTCCTGCAAATTACCTAGTATCTATCTTAGTCTTGGACGCACATTGCCTCCACTTCATTGTAGACTCATAATTCTCCTCTCTTGAATCAGTTTGGGAGGAGAAGAGCTAACTCATCATACAAACTAGCATGCTAATCCACAGTAACTCATCTTTCCATACAGGGGGAAAACAAGAAAAAACAAACAAAAAAAACCAAAACATACTTGATCCCTAGCATCCTGTCTCTATCTCTTCATTGAGCCCCCTGGGTGATAATGTTCCCAGTGTAAAAATCCAGGATGTTTCCCTTCTGCAGAGGTGTTTGAATATATTAGCACTGGACTTAGGAACAATTTCCAAGCCAGTAATCCTAAGATTTTTTATTCCCTCTTGACTGCATGTTTTGAAGTGTCTGGACACTCCATGGTCCATATCACCCCTACAGATCTTTCTGCGATGTTCTCCAATTCTTGGACTTAAAGTACACATTGTCTGCCCTAAGTATTGCAATCCACATCTGCAGGTGAACCTATATATAACATACTCACTTCCACAATTCACAAAATGTAGTACTCTTTATTATTGTCTTTTGCTTTAAATACAGTGTTTCCATGCTCCATATGTAAGCAATTCTTACACTTACTTTACATCCTAACACTCGGAGCTCAAAGTTTTCCATCCTATTTTTATTCTTAAGTTTCTTGGTTTACATCAGGGCTATATAGTTCCTAAAGCTTTTCCCCTTTCTGGATATAATCTGTGGTCTTTCAGTTAGCTCTTCTAACAAAAGGGGACCCTTTTTAGGTATCCCCCAGTGTCTATTGATTATATTAACTATATTTTCAGAGAAGACATTGAAGCTCGTGAGAAAACAAATGCCTCTGAATTCATCCTTCTTGTCTCATTTTTAAAGGGATAGTAATATGTCACAATAAAAGCAGCTCCAATTAATCTTCATAGTATTTGGGCCATGAAGAGGGTTATTTCAATAGTCAGAGTTGTAGTTCAAGAATAATTGAATGATAAAAGTATCCCCCTTCCACCCCTTTTAGTGATGTAACACTGCTCACCTCATAGCAGCAAGGTGGTGTCCAGGCAGATCGCAGAGAGGGACCATTTTCAATTAGCATAAGAGAAAAACCTGTCAAAGAGGACAGGGTTTTCCTGATGCTCAAAGTAAGAAGATTGTCCCTTGCTGTGAGCTGTCTGGTCTCAAGACCAGATTCCACATATGAGGGGAGGTGGCTTACACTAAGAAAAGGGGCAGGAAGGGGAGATTTTACCATTCAATTACTCTTGAAATACAACTCTGACAGTATTGAAATAACACTCTCCATGGCCCAAATACTATGAAGATTATTTGGCCCATAAATAAATTTGCACTTTCTCCAAAGCCATTTGGGAATCTCTAAGAAAGGAGGGAAGATTTAACACGTAATTCTGGAGCAAGTGGTCCAGATATGCCAATAGATTCTACATGAAATGATGGGTCACCCGGGGGGGGTCCATGATAGACTTGTGAAGCTTCAGAATATGGCAAAAAATGGAACATCCGGTTACACAATGAACAGAAAGCTGCAGTAGTCTCGACTGAGAAGACCTCTACTTGACACCCCATCTAACAGTTTTTTAAGTTAACTGTAAAACCCCTTGGATTAATCTGCCCCAAGTAAGTGGTACGAGTCCTTATCTCAAAAAATGTGTATTCCCTCCTTTACATACTATTCCGTATCCTTGACCGCTAATGCTCTTCCCTTATCTGCCTCTAATTGTTAGAGTCTCTTCCTTCGCTAGCTCTTGCATAGCTATTCTTTCTCCTCTGTATATTGGAGGTAGACCAGAAGCTTTATTTGGCATGTGATCAAGAACTCCTCCTCCATTTTCCCATGAATAGGTTGGCATATCAACATTTCCATGGCATTTCCCTTCTTTTATATATATATTCCTGCCCAAATGTGAAATATTTATGCTTTAGTATAAAACCAGGCCCTAAGGCATAACTACATAAGTTCTAAGACTTCCAACAATTATAAACATCTTGGCTTGGGCAAAACAATAATCTGAACAATGTTACGCCTTTAGGAAGTAAGTATATTGTTAGAAATTATTGTATAGCTTGGATAGGGGATCTATGATTTAATTTTGTAATATTCTTTAGGTAGTCTTACTCATGGTAAGAAAATTTGTTTTGCCTGGATTATTTGTGCAAAAAAAAAAATGTAAACACATCCAGGGAAAATGAACTTTGTTTGCCATAATGTTCAGTTAGTCAGAATTTCATTGAGAGTTTCAGGACGAAATTCTTCAGCACTATTCTCTGGACTAACATTTGAACAAAATTAATTTAAATACATTACAAAAAACTTGAACATCAATTCCATCAGGGTTCTAATCAGGATACATGAACAAATAATAAATATAAATAAGAAATATCTACTTTTTTATTTGATTTATTTTAGATTTGTTTATGTCCACAATGAGTGTGCCTATAAAACACGCCCATGAACAAAGCACTCCCTCCCCCTCACTGATCCCCGAGTGTAAAGAAGCAGCAGTATCTTTGACTTTGCTAGAACTTGAATTATGATGAGACTTAGGTGATAGAAGAGACAAGATTTGGCATTGCAGTGCAACCGCCAGCATTAGACCAATCTGGACAGACACATACTACAGCAGCATGGTCTAGAAAAGTATATAGAGTGAGGAAGTATAGATAAATGTGTCTAACAACAGACACCTCCCAACAAAAAAATAAAAATAATAATATACAATTAACTCAGAGATTAAGGAAAAAAGCAGCAGCATCTTTGAATTTGGTATAAGTCTAATATAGGAGTTAGATGATAGAGGAGATGAGTGTTGTAATTGCAATATTACCACCACCAGAACCAACATTAGATCAGTCTGAAAAGACACTTAGAGCAGCAGCATGGTATATGGTATAGAAAAGTCTATATAAAGAGGAACTACTGGTGGTTGAGTCTAACAGAAAGCACAGTAAGGAAGAAATCAGCAGCACTTTTGATTTTATAAGAAGTATATGGGAGTTAGGTGGTATTACAGAAGAAGATAGTTGGCACTGCAGTACCTCCAGCACCAGCATTAGACCAATCTGGATAGATATATATAGCAGCAGCATGGGCTAGAAGTCTATAGAAAGAGGACGTACAGGTGATTGTGTCTAACAACAGTCCCCTATAATAACATACACTGATCTCTGATTGGAAGAAAGGAATCAGCATCTGTGACTGTGTTACAAGTACTGCATGGACTTCAGGAAATGATTGTTGCCATTGTAGTACCACCAATAGCAGTAACATCTGTGATGGTGTTACAAGCATGGTATGGAATTCAGGAGGTAATGGAGGAGTCAAGCTTGGAAAGGTGTCAAGGTTTGGCTGAGCTGCTCTAACTCTGCTGCTGGATTCTACTGTCTGAGCTAATCCAGTGCTCTGCTATCCATTACTGCTGCCCTCCTTTTGCTGAATCAGGCTGAATCAGCTGACCTCTCTGGGTTTGCTCACCTGACTGCTATCAGCAAACCCTCCCAGGGTATTTAAAGCAACTTGGCTCACTTCTTGATGGCGTGTTATCCTGAGTTGCTGATTATCTGTGCATGACCTGGCTTCCTCTGATGTCCCTTCTGGCTCCTCACTCCTGGATTGTTCTTGACTTGTTGATCTCCATATTCCTGACCCCGGCTTGACTGAGTACCTGTCTTGGTTCCTGACCCCGGCTTGTCTTTTGTTTTACGCTTCTGGATCACAATTTTGCTTTGTTTTCTTTTGTTATTTTAATAAAGGTATTTTGTACTTTACGTTTCTGTAAACAGCATAACAATACCTCCATCAGCACAGCATCTGTGACTGTGTTACTACAAGCACAGCATGGGCTTCAGGCCATGGTATAGGGGGCCATTGTTCACAATACAGCACCACCAGGATTAGACCAATTCAGATAGTCACATCCAACAGCATGGCCTACAAAAGATAATTATTGAGGAAGTATGGTGTTGGATGACTAACAATAAAAATCATCCCCTCCAAAACAAACAAGCACTAATCTAAGTGAGAGTATGGTAGCAGCAGGATCTGTGATGGTAATAAGCACTGTATGGGCGTCAAACCAAAATCAGAGAACAATGGCACTTCCCGCTTGGCATATAACTTACCTCGAAAAGTGCAGTTTTTCCACCTTTTTCACCTAGCTCATTCCATTGAAATAAATGGGAAGTTAATTTTTTCTCCTCCACATGAAAGTTTTCTTTTCTACTGCCATATAAAAGGGTGTCAGGCTCTCACACCAGTCTTTTAGGTAGAACATTTGCTCTCTGAATTAGGGGAGTCTGGGGGCATTCTAGGGGAGAAGAAGGAGGGTGACCTAAAATACTACAAAATTTGGTTTGACTGACTGGCAAGACACAGGCAGCTGGGGTCCAGATTTCTTGCTGTTTTTGCTTTCGTTGACTCTGTGCTGGGGAATTCTGGGGAAAGAAGTTTTTGATTTTGTTTTTAAGTTATATATATTTTTTGGGGGGACTGACTGCAATAAGATTGGGAGGACAACTCAAAATAAATAAATAAAATTAAAAAAAAATGTAAAAATTAATGCATAAACAATTAAACAAATACATATATTAGGTGACAGACAGTTAACTGGGAGCCTGATGTGATCTCTGTGACTGAGGCAGACTTGATAGACAGCAGACAACTTTGAGAAAATTGTTGAGGGCTAAGGCAAAACATCACA
The DNA here is from genome assembly GCA_037306005.1 of Rhinophrynus dorsalis. Lineage (NCBI taxonomy): Eukaryota > Metazoa > Chordata > Amphibia > Anura > Rhinophrynidae > Rhinophrynus > Rhinophrynus dorsalis. The sequence goes on from CM074719.1 coordinate 514,107,320, forward strand.
CACCATCAGTTGTGTACTTTGAGAGTAAAAACACACACAGTAGTTGAGTAAGGTCAAGCAAATGCACAAGGGGAGGGGGAAAGGTGGAGCAGTGCAGGGACGTGGGAGTAAAGTGGTGGCAGTGGCACTGGCAGTAGCAGTTGTGTCACTGGCAGTAGTAGTCATGGCTCTGATGATAATGGCAGTGTTGGCACTGGTGGTGGTAGTGTTTCTTGTCTTCTGTGGTTGACCATGACAATGGGATAGTCTATATGTAAAAGCAATATTATTTTTGTTCTTTGATCCAACTAAAGAACCAGTACATTACCCCTCCTAATATCCTTGATAGATATTGAGCCTTATTTTGGTGGGAAGGGTGTAGATTTTGCCACTAGGGCCAGGATGTTTGCTGCTGCTATCTGCAGCTGACAGTATTGCTGAGGAAGAAGCATTCTGCTTAGAGGAGGCTGGTAATGTCATAGTAGTATTCATCTATCTGTTTTCTCATGCCTGATGGAAGTACTCTCAGACATTTCATTTACTGGAAAATTGATTATCAAAACATTTAAATGTTTTAAGTGCTTATTTATTTTTACTTTTTTTATTTTGCATTTTTGTATTTTTCTGTTCAATAGATTTTTATTAGGTTACAGACAAACAATAAACGAGCAAGTTCACAACTGGACAAAGGACCAAGCCATTGCAGTACAGTGCAATAGGAGACAGTAGATCTAATAAAAAGTCATGGTATAAATAACAAAAAATACTGTGGTATCTGAGAAAATTGAACATACACAAATGAAGCAAGTACATTTTTGTTAGAAAGGGGCTCATTTTAAGAGGAAAGGCATGCTAACCAATTTTTCTAAATGAAAGATAAGACATAGAAGTAAAAAGAGAAAGGAGAAGGTATAGAATGATAGGCGAAAGCTGTGGAAGAAGAGAGAAAAGGAGTGAAGACGAGTGGAGCAAGCAGGAAGAGGGAGGGGGAGAGCAGTCAGTAGAAAAGCTCAGATGCACGTAAAGAGGTCAAAGAAGGTCCATGGAACCTCCCCACGACCATGCCTCATCATTAAGTGGCTATCCAGTAACATAGTGTTTTTTGGATTCAAACCGCTTGGATATCCACTGAGACAATACTTGGGGGTCTTGACGCCTATGTATCCAAGTCAATTTTGTTAACCAATTAGAGAAAGGGGGGGAGGTGGACCTCCATCTCATAGGTATTAGAGCTTTAGCTGCATTTAGCATAGTCAGGAGGAGTACTCTTTGCACTGCAGGGCCTGAAGGCAGATCTTTATATAAGAGTATCTGCCAAGGGTCTTTGTCAAGAGAGATGTCTAGGAGAAGTTCAATATGGGAGTATCACGTTGCCCCGTGATTGCCTGTGACTGACATTGCCCTGGAGCGACATTGTTTACTATCTAGCTGTCGCTCTCGCTGAGTCGCTATTCTTATAGGGCATCTTGCTGATGAGGTCATTGCTCCACCTACCCATCAGGGTTTTTAAACTTCAGACTGTGTCACTTCCAGTGCCCTTTCGTGGTGTACCTGAGCTTATTTCTATGCTGGCTCGTCTGACTACCTGTTCCGGTTCTGACTCCTGGCTCGTCTGACTACCCATTCTGGTTCTGACTCCTGGCTCTTCTGACTACCTGTTCCGGCTCTGACCTCTGGCTTGACTGACTACCCGTTCCGGTTACGACCATTGGCGACGTCTAACTATCCGATCCAATTTTGACCTTTGGCTGCCTCCTGGTTTACCCTCTGTGTTGCGCTCCATGACCATTCCATTTTTCGGTTTAGTTCCTGTGCTGTCCTATGTCTTCCGTTTTGTTCTCGCTTGTCGGTCACTCCATATGTCTGACCTCCAGTGGCCGTACCGGTCTGTGCTGCTTAGCCTATTCTTCATCTGACTACTGCCTGGTGTATCCCCTGTTGGGATACTGGTCTACTCCACTTATTTGCCGACTTTGTGCATGGGAGTGCTCTGCACTGCCCTCACATCTACTGTGTAGTCCCAGCGCCATTCCGTTTCTGACCACCTGTCCTGTGAAGTGTGAGAAAAGTGCCTACACTGTTCCTCTCTGGTCTTGTGAAGGTATGCCATCCTATCCGGGTACGAGAGTGCTCTGCACTGTTCCCACATCTACTGTGTAGTCCAAGGGCCATTCTGTTTCTGACCACCTGTCCTGTGAAGGGTGAGGAAAGTACCTGCACTGTTCCTCTCTGGTCTCGTGAAGGTGTGCCATTCCATCTGTGTATGGGAGTGCTCTGCACTGCCCTCACATCTACCGTGTGGTCCCAGGGCCATTCCGTTGCTGACCACCTGCCTGGTGAAGGGTAAGGAAAGTGTATCCACTGTTCTTACCTGGTCTCGTGAAGGTGTGCCACTATCTCCTGCCACCTGTGTCATCGTGAAGGTGTGCCACTATCTACTGCCACTTGTGTCATTACCATAACTACTGTGTGTCATTTATTGCCATCTGCCTGTTGCCTTATCTCCTGCCTTTCGTGGTATTTAATAAAGTTTTATATTAAGTTCATTTGTACTTGTCAGTGTGTTCAATTCCTAGTCACTCCGTGACAGGGAGATGCATTTAGACCAATATGGTAAGCTAAGAGGACAGTGCCACCATATGTGTCTAAATGACCCTTTGTCTCCCTTGCATTCCCAGCAGGTAGCTGGGAACGTTGCAGAGATTGCGTGCAATTTCACCGGGGTATAATACCATCGCTTTAATAGTTTAAGATTCATCTGTATTAAGTTTGCTGATATGGAGGGTGAATGCAGTGCTGAGTATATTGAAGCCCAGGAATCTTGCTTTAAGGTCAAATTCAATTATTTTTCCAAAACAGTAGCAAAAGAGGGTTTCGCTTTGTTTGAGGAGGAAGAGAGAGGATCATACAATCTACTAATAAGTCCACCATTTGGCCTAGTAGGAGAAAGAAAGTAGGATTCAAATTTGGACAGTGGACGTGCAAAGCTCGCTATTATATCAGATGGTGAGAGGAAATGATTGATCCTGAGGTAATTCCCTATTTCTCTCAGATGAAGTGATTAAAGAGTCTGAATATCAGGAAAAGGAATAACACCATTTTCGTCTCTGAGACTTGCTAGGGGTGATCCATCAATTGAGTCCACCTGTATTTTTGTATTTTTATCTTAAAATTAACACAGTCAGGATTAGAAATAACAGTAGCTGCTAGAGACAGCTGTGGAGTCTGGATGGAACAATACGTGTGCACACTGTCTATCTGAGTACACAATTGTGTACTGAAGTTTGAACAGTAAACATGATTAAAAATGTTTTAATTAATTTAGTAAATCAAGGAATAACAAGCCTTTTGGTTGGAGAAAGCAGTGCACCCTGAAATTTTTAAAGTAATAGACTATTTTTAAAATTAAATTGGCACAGCTAAAATAACAATGAGTCTGCATAAAACATTGCGCATGCACATTGGCTATTTGAGTGTGCAGTTGTGTACTGAAGTTTGAACAGTAAATATGATGAGACTTTTTGTTAAATTAACATGGAATAACAGGCTTTTTTTGCTGGAGACAGCAGTTGGGTCTTGCACACTGACATTTGAACAGTAAATATAGATTTAAAAAAAAAAAAAAACCATAGCCAGGAATAACCCACTTTTTGGCTGGAAACACCAACGGAGTCTGGATGGAAGTCAGGATTGGCCAGAGAATTAAGCACATCACAGATAAAGTACAGATTCACATGCTGCTACCACGATCAATCACAACCATAACCAAGGTGACTATGCCCCCCACTTCCTGCCACAATTATATTGCCCATTCAGTGTATCAATCACTTCTTCTCGCTACCCTCCTACACAGACCCTTCCCACTTTCCCCACTGAAAGGGTGTGAACGAATGAAAGAAAGAATGAATCAATTTCAACAAAAATTCTAAAATTGCCATTCAGTATTCTAAAACTTTATCAAACTACAGCTTAGTATAGTGCTTAAATCTGAAACTCATGAAACCAAGTGTATTTTCTGTAAAATTTCAATTTGTTCCAAAACAAGTCTAATAGGTAGCGCATCTGGGCTTGGTGCTTTACCATGTGTGCTCTTATAGATAACTTATAAAACTCTCCTCATTGCTGATGGGGTGGTCTAACAATAACTGTTGTTCACTGGATAGGAATGGAAGATCAACTATGTTTAGGAATTTTTGACCATCATAAGAATTTTATTTTTGTATAACGTTCTATAATACTGTAGGGAAATGTCTTTAATTCTATGTTGGTTGTGGTTATTGGGGAGTGTGAGTATATAAAGGGAATTATAGTGTTAGCCCTTGCTGCTTTAGTTAAATTAGCTAATAACATTCCTTACGTCTTTGCCTTTTGAAATAATGTGTTGGTTTGGGTTTGTAAGTACTTTTGTGCTATATCTGAAAGGAAGGTTTTGTTATCCTCTTTCCATAATGTGTATAATTGCCTGTTTGGTGTACTGTTTGACTTTAGAAGTCTGAAATTAGCTTTTGAGAGGTTTCATTATAATGTTATTTTCTGTTTATATTCTCTCTTTTTCTTAGCTAAATAAGATATGATTTGAACCCTTAAGACTGCTTTTCAAGCTTGCCAAAAAAGGGAAAGGTTATTTTAATTGGCTGAGTTATGTTCTTTGTAATCCTGCCGTGTTAATATTAAAGTGATAGTAATACTTCGATTAAACTGCAGCTTAGAGTCTTCTTTTTACATTTTTAAACACATAGCACTATTTTTAGTTACTTACAATGTTGAAGTTCAAACGCTATTCCTGCAGAAAGGTTCCCCCTCCCTCCACTTCTAGCTGCTTCTTGAATCTGGTCATGGGGCAGGATGGATGCAGTGAGGGACAATCTTTACACAGTAAGTATAAGGAAAACCCTACCCTCCTTGACGAAGATTGTCCCTCGCAGCTCTCCATTTGGACCAGACAGAGAGGATCAATGACGTGGTCAGAAGGTGTGAGGGGGGTAATTACAAAGTGTTTCATGGTGAAACAACCCACCACTTTATTAAGTATAACATTAAAAGAATGAACAAACTAACAAAAAGTGCTCAGACTGCTAATCAGCTCTAGAATGAGGGTATTTTTCTCTGGTTCAAAGAAAGGCTCAGGTTTTTGCTTTGTTCATTTATCTCCTTGATAAAGCGCTGGTTTAACTTAGCAAAATGCATTGGAGTTATTCTATTTAGATTTTAAATACACAATTCCGGCATGTTATACTATATGCTATACTTGCATTTGTTGAATATTGCTACTCCTGTTTTTAATTAATAAATTAATATTTTAGTATATCCTGAGCCTGTTGTTTCAAGTTTTTTTTAGATTTTAGTATTTTTGTTTGTGATCCATCTTTTGAAGATTGGAATGTCATCCTCTATCAAGAAATTTTGGAAGATCCCAAGCAGAGACTTTCTAATATCCTCTGCCTCTGCATTTGTAAGGTTAGAAATTGCCTGACCATCAATTCTGTGAGTACATAATATTTTAATTCTTACAACATGTATTTACAGTGTTATACTATTGGGAGCCCTGGTTACTTTGTATTACTATAATAACCTAGTATATGAGGTTGAGAAATGACATGAGTCCATCAAGTCCAGCACATGTCAAATCACTCCAATGAATCCAGAAGAAGGTGAAAAACAAACATTGAAGCCATTTCCAATTAAGCTACAGCTTCAGACAGTGACAGTAACACCCTGTTACACTTCAGTACACTCAGACACGGTAGATGTTGGTAAAACACAATTTTATTGAAGCACACAAGGAATATTGTAACCCTCATGGGTCCAGTAAATAGCAGCAATAACTGACACAAGACAGGTTAACCCACACGGGTCCAGTACGGATATACAATCACAATACTGACACAGATCAGGTAACTAGATTGATACAGTGTATGAAAAGTCCAATGTGAACTTAAGGAGCCACTGATTAAGTAGCCAGGATAGCGGAGGCCCAATATCGCCTATAGGCAGCAGGAGGCGACAGTGACAGGACTGCTACAGCAAACAGGCAAGGATCACCTGTACGGAGGATACAGCGGTGGACGCCCACCGTAGGCTACACAAGGCAGGTCAGAGCTTGTGCCAAAACGGTGGCCCTACCGAGACTATCCACCACCGTGTACTCTTGCTACCAACAAGGGTTAATGTGCGTATAGTATAAAATGGATGGCAACCGGAAGCGCCCAACGGTACCTACATGGAATCCCAAATGCACAGATAACGGAGCCCAAACAATACTGGTGTAGCAAGTAGTGGAAGGAGGCACCACCCCTGAAGGGGTTAATGAACGCTATGGTCTGGATAACGGAAGACAACCGGATGCGCCCAACTGAACCAAAGTGTAAGACCAAGCGATCACTAGCACGGTGTGGAGAAGCACTCGCTCACTGAGACTCTGAACCCCCGGACTGGATGGAGCAAGGAACCGGAGTACCGTGACACAGAGAGACACAGCAACACGAGAACTGTGCCAGGTAGTCAGCAGCAGGAACAGCATGGTAATTGCCCAATCGGGCACTGAGAAAGCAAGAACCACCACCAAGCCAATTCGGTACACAGCACGGGAACATCAGCCAAGCCGGGTCGGTACACTGAGCAGGAACGTCAGTCTCGTCGGGTCGGTGCACGGAGCAGGATCGTCAGTCTCACTGGGTTGGTACACATAGCAGGAACGTCAGCCAGGCCGGGTCAGAACAGGAAGCAGGAAAGTCAGCAAATACAAATCGGTACACAGAATCAGGAACAGAGACAATGGCGTGGTCAGGCAGTCCGGGGTCATACACTGGTATCAGGAAATCACAACTAGTGCTAGGCATCAGGTACACCACGAAAAGGCAACTGCAGAGTGACAGCCCAGGGTATAAAAAGGCTGTCACTGGGAGGAGCAGTACAGCGCAGCCAATGGGAAAGCAGCAATGGCAAGATGGTCAGAATGTTGCCTAAATCACGGGCGCCGTGATACACCCCAATGCAAACTAGTGGCGATTGTCCTATGAATCCAGCTAAGGGGAAATTGAAAAGCTTTCAGACTTTAAAACACCTAGAAGAATATGAATGCAGTATGGAGGAAGCAGATGATGCTGGTGCTGCTGATGACCTAAACATTGATGATTATGTAGATTTAGAGTATGTCCCTCCACTCCCCTCCCCTTCCTCTGAGAAAGATGAACAAGAGAGTGAGAGTAGGGATGGGTGAAAATTTTAGCCTCAAACTGAAATTGGCAAATAATGGCACTTTCCTCTTGGTGAATAATTTCCAGCGAAAAGTGCAGATTTTCTGCTTTTTCCCGCTTTTTTCACCTAGCTCATTCCAATGAAATCAATGGGAACATTTAAGTTACACACAACAAATATTTTATTTCCCAAAGGCATAGTATAAAAGGGGCATGCCTGTGTTGGTGGGGTGTGGGGAAAGAATCAGTAGAACAGGGAATCTTTTTTTGGGGGGTTTGTTTACTGGGATTGGGGGGGCAGTTAATAAAAAATAAATCCTAAATACAAATAAAATACCCCATAAGACATCGTATAAAAGGGACCTGAGGAGGGAGTCTGTGTTGGTGAATGAATTAATCATTTGAACAGGAAATTTGTTTTTTTTTTGGAGGGGTTCTTCACTGGTATTGGGGGACAGTTAATTAAAAAATAAATCAATAAAAAAAAAAGAAATTTGCATGTAAAGTGATAGAGACTGGAACCCCCTGACATAAGCTGCCACTGGGGTGGACTGATACTTGGCTTGATAGAGTATTTTATAGAGGATGACTTGTTAGATTTGTTGTTGAGGCACAAGCCCTGAAGAAACATTGATTTGTAGGACTTAAGATTGTTTGGCTCAAGCCCTAAGAAAACATTGATTTGTAGGACTTAGGCTTGTTAGAAACAAACCCCAAAAAATGTTTTATTTTTTTTTGTAGGACTAAGTTTTTATTAATTTTTTAATTTATTTATTATTTTTTAAAGCACAAGCCCTGGAAAAAAAAATGCCCTACTGTCCTAGTGCCAGCAGATCATGTTGTCCACTGGCCATTGTCAAATGTCCTCCTGATTCTGAGTCCATAGTTGCAGAATTTGCAACTGTTGCTGCTGAGATGGTTAACACCTTAACGACCCATGACGGTCCTGGCACGTCATGGGTAGTTTTGTGTTAAGGACCCATGATGTGCCAGGACAGTCATGGAATTCAGGTCTCCCCCTCGCGGTTGCACACCGTTCGGGGAGCCCTGAACAGGATGCAAAGAAAAATAATGGTCCATGGTCCTTAAGTGACAGCCGTGTACACGATCAGCCGTCCTTAAGGGGTTAAGCAGCAGGATGATTAGGCAGCTGAAAGGGAATGGGATCAACATTAGCTGTAACATGGATGATGGATGATGAAGGTCCCACTTGCCACGACTATCTCCAGTGATGCATCTGAGGCAGCAGCAGCACAATAAGTAACCCCCAATCTATGTGGACAAAAGAAGGAGTTGGCCAATAATTCTTCTCCACCTGCCCCTCCTCCAAAACCATGGGTGTGTTGTTAATAGAATATACATTTTCCCTTGAGAGCAGGAACTCTGGCTCTCATCAGCAGCTGCAATGTGCACAGTGTGTGTGGTAAATAACATCTGGGGGCACAACTGAGATAAAAAGGAAAACAAGAAGAAGAATGGAAATAAAACAAAGATGCAAAAAAAAGAATAGGAAGGATAGGGCAGGAAGGAAGGATTGCATTGGAAAGCACACCGGACACACATCATGCATCTACTACAGTCTGCCCTCATCAAGTCAGACCTAATGGAATGTTAAGGAGTATGTTGAAGTCTAATTGTAGGTGATAGTACCCTAAAATACTTTTCCTCTTTTTTTCCCCTTTTTTTTCCTTCCCCTTCTCTACCCTCTCTTCTAATGCCTATCTTTTTCTTCCCCACCTCCGTTCCATTGCTCTCCTAAGTCCCCTATTCTCAAAACTCCAATCCAGAGCAAAGGTGTATCTAACTACTTGTGATGGGAGGATAGGAGGGGTTGGCCTGATACCATGAGTACCAGGTCTTGTGAAAGTCCGAGATTACATTGGTATTAATGGCGTTGCACTGTTCCATGCTGAGGAGGAAATGTACCTTAGCAAACCATTCTGTAAGAGACGGCGATGACTGGCATTCCCAGTGCAGTGGAACCAATAATTTAGCCTTGTTGAGTAAAAGAGGGACACACTTCCGCTTAGATGGAGTGGGTGGGGAAGAAAGATAACGACAGTATGAGAATAGGCAAACTACTGGGTCTATGGGCAAAGCAAGATCCAGATATTTATTAATGTGGTTCAGGACCACAGTCCAGAAATTGATAATCTGAGGGCATGTGCACCATATGTGCAACAGAGATCCTGGTTGCTGCTGACATCTCCAACAGAGATGAAGGTGAAAGATGGAGGACCAAACATGAGGTTCCAGTGAAATAGATAATTTCTTCTCACATGTGCGCACAAAGTAGGGTTTAACAAATATAGAGTTATCTCATATATGAGTATAGCAGAAAGACAAAGGTCGAAGGCAAGCAGGGGGAATCTGAACAGCAAGATTCAAATGTAATAAGAGCTCTTGTTACTGAACCGGATTTTTCTACATCACTGACCCAGTATCAAATTTGAAAGGGTAGGAGCCATTTGGACTGTGCATATAGAGAGAAAGATGTTGTATCTTTAACCAAAGGTGGCACAGTGTCTGAGAGTAGTGACTGGATCGTATCTTTCCTGTTCTGTCTTTAACTGCACAAACTAGGGAGGGAAAGGCCCGGTGGGAAATCTGGGTTGCCAACCACTAATTTGAGAGGAGACGGGCTAGGTTCTATGTGAAACGATTGGTTAGATTGGGTCCAAATTGTTAAAATGTGACCAAGGATCAAGTGTTTTCCAACAACTGATGAGTAGAAAGGGGAATTGATCCACAAGAGTTGGATCGGATGAATCAGACCTAATATGTCCTTCAACGTATCAACAGAACAAATAGTGTGTGAGTGAAAGAAACTGAATATCTTCGATAATGCTGCTGCAATATAATAATGTAAAAGATCTGGAAGTCTCAGCCCCCCTTAAACAGTACTTTCAGATAGTATGGAATTTCAAATCCTTGGTCTCCAATGAGACCAAACATAGGAGGAAATAAGTGCAGTAAGTTCTTCCAAGTATTTTGTTGGAATCCTAATCAGGATCAAATTAATCAAGTAAAGCATTTTCGGGAGAACCATCATTTTTATTATGTTATTTCTGCTGAACCATGAAATGAGAGGCATGTTCCATTTTATAAGATCTTCTTTCACTGCTCTAACAAGGGGAGTGAAGGTAAGGTCCACACCCCTAAACATTGAATGGTTGGCTCACTTAAACTTGTAAGTTGACCTTAGTTTCTTAGCCTCTGAAGGTGGGAGGTTAACGTTCAAGATTTCAGATTTGTCATAGTTAATCCATGCTGACGATAGGAAACTATATTCTTCAAGATGATTAATCAAAGGAGGAATCCGAAGGGAGGGCTAGGACAAGAAAAAGATGATAATATCATCTGCAAAGGCAGCGGTTTTAAAAGTTTTAGTACCTGAACGTATTCCCTTAATTGAAGGGTCATTACTTATAATAATCAGAAGAGTCTCTAGCATGAGAATAAATATTATGGGTGAAAGGGGGCAGTTTGGCAAAAATGTTTAAGTCTACATTCAACAAAGATATGGGACGATAATTGCTGCAATAGTAGGATCATTATTAGCTTTCGGAATAAGAACAACGTGTGACACTAGAGATTTATCAGGGAACTGTTGTCCGCAGCCTTTGATATTTAAATACTGCGGCAGGATGATTAGAAGTTCTGTAAAGTGTGTGTTTTAAGTTATGCTAACAATGTTTAGTGTTGGGGAATGAGGTTACCATGAGCATTTGAATGCTAGATTCAGGTAATAAATCATTACTGTGGTACCTGACCATACCACCTCTCGTATCCCATCCAGCATGGTAAAGTATATTGATCTTGTATACCCCAGTGGCCATGGTGTGAACCAACTCCCAGTTGAACTTTTAAGCACATTTACAAGAAAAAAAGGGGAAGAATATATCAGTCCAGAATAGCACTGTCAAACCAGACATCAGAGCAATCAAACATTGAAGCAGTTACTTATCAACCTGTTCCTTCCCGATTCAGCTTGATATCTAATTACACCAGGGAGTTATGCAACCTTCAGAGAGGAATCTGCAGAGAAATCCTCAAGATCAATACAGCCCAACCATTACCAAAGAGGCCTTTGATTTTGTATCAGGAAAATCATACATATAACAGTCCAGGCACTATTAAGGCTACATATGGCTATATTATCTTGTGTCCTGAGAAGATCTTCAGCTTGTTGTGGGTTTTCTGCACAGAGTGTCTTCCCCATTGGAAATAAGTAGCTTTACTGGATACACTGGAACAAATCTGATGCCTTTGTGTAAAGTTGCTGAAATTTCCCATAATAATAGCTTGTGTCCTTGAAATGCAAAAGTATTATTTTTTCCTATATGAAGCAATTATTTTGATTTTGTCTTTAATTGCATCTGTCACCTTGAAATTGTTTGCATATTTGTAAATTTCATTAAAAACTGCCCAAGTGCCTTTAGCCAAAAGTCCAGCAGATGTATAGTTTAGGAGATAGGCACACTTTTATTTCTTGGAAAAGTCAAAGTCTCTAAGTGCAGCACAGAGTTTAATTAGCATACAAAACATCACTTAAAAGTATAATTAGCATTTGAAACCACAATGAAAAGCTTCACTGTCATATGAGCCTGCACAGAAAGTGTCAATAGCATAAATTAGCATATGGTGCCAAGTTTGAATTTGTCCTAAACTATATATTTGTTGGTCTTTAGGCAAACATTATATATGAACAATTTGTAATTAAGTTTTTAGATATGCAAATTTGGACCACACTTTAAAGTACAAGAGCTTAAGGATAACAGGCCTTAGCCTTTGGTTGGTTTGGGCACCTTTGTACTGTCCAGCCTGAGTGTTGTTAAGATTGTACAGGATCATTGAAATTATCCTTGAGCAGCCACTTACTTATGGAGCTATGTGGTCAAAAAGTACCATAGTTCTGTCCCCCACATACTCTCTCTAAGGCTGATAAGATTCAGACTTATGGGACTCCATGCTTTTTTGTAATATCTTTCTTGGTGTCATGCACTTCAAAGTCATTCGACGTGTCTGTTATGGTACAATTGATAGTGTCTAGCATTATTTTCTCAAGAATGGGAGTGCTCATATCTACTACTGCTTTCACAATCACTTTTTCAATAGAAGATCCTGAATTGATCATATCTTGGGCATCAAGTCCAGCTGTTGTTTTCTAATTTAAATTTTTCTCCTTTGGCTGTTTATTTCCTCATAGTAGAAGATGGTGTCATATATTTTTCCATAAACTGGCCTGTTAGAGTAGAGACTTTAGCTTAATACAGTGGATTTATGAAACACATGAGCATGGCAGTGGTGGTCAGTGGTCCTATTTATCCCTAGATCCCATATTTACATAGTTATATAAATCTGTAGGTCCTTATGTTCTTTGCCTTCATTTATGTGCAATTGTAAAATAAGGAGACTGGGGGCCAATAGGATATGCAGTGCTATATAAGGTTGAACCCCAAGTTTAGTTACTTGCATGGGGAATGCAGGAACTCACTCCAAATCAATATTTACAGAAAGTCTAAAGCCCAGGTCCTGGATCTTGACCTACCAGGAATCACAGTCCATATCAGTGAAATGTCAGAGTACTCACAGCAGCCTGTTTGGAAAAGGACAACGTTGGATAACAATTCTCCTGCTGTGTATAAATCCAGGCCATTCTGGAGTAGCAATAGCATTTCAAGGTAGTGATTGTGATGTTGCAGGTTCTCCTGACAGGCAATATCTCTGTCTCCTGCCCTGCTGTAAATGTTACACTTACCTTTAGGGTGAGCCGGTCGTTATGTAACTTGTTGCTCAGCCAGCCCCCTGTGCTTCTGCCTCATGGCACAAGCCACGTCCTGTCCCCAGAGAGCAGGAGGCTCTGATCTTCAGACGGGCAGCTGGCTTCCTCTGTCTCTTCTCTTGCGGCTGCCACGTCCATGCTCTTCCCAGCAGAGTGCGGCCACACGTCATGGGGTTTCCCTTAGTGACGTCACGGTCGACTCTTAAAGGGACAGATCTTATTGTGCTCCACCTTCCAGGGGAAGTTGCCCTTTCGTGGTGTTCCAGTGCAGTTGCAGTTGTTTGAGCTCCGTGTATGATCCTTGGCTTGTCTTCCTAAGATTTCCCAGTGTCCAGTGTTGTGGCTTGTCTGACTACCTGCTTGGTATTGGACCTTCAACTGTGGCTGACTACCCGCTCTGGTACTGACCCCTGGCTTGTCTGACTACCCGCTTGGTTTTGACCATCGGCTCTGGCTCACTACCCGCTCTGGTACTGACCTCTGGCCTGTCTGACTACTTGCTTGGTTTTGACCATTGGCTCTGGCTGACTACCCGCTCTGATACTGATCTCTGGCTTGTCTGACTACCTGCTTGGTTCTGACCTTCGGCTCTGGCTGACTTCCACTGGTTCTCCTCCTTGGTTGTCTATATCTCCTGATACTGACTGTAGGCCTAGGTCAGTCCATCTATTCCTTGGTTTCCTTTTCCACTTAATACTGAAAAAAGGCATGGTGATCCATTTCTGTGCCCTATCCCCAGTATCGGTGCTATTGTACTTACTGCTATCTATTTATCCTGCAGGTGCAGTCTACTATTTCTGGTAGTAGTTATTGCTCCCTGCTTAGCTCTCTATCTCTGCCTGAGTGTATATTGAGTTATGTCATATATTCCTGTGTAATAAAGGTGGTGTTTCTAAATTATTGTACTGTCTCCTGTCTCCTCCTTGAGTTCCATGACACTTGCATACTGGGCTACTCCCTATATTTTATTACAGAGGGATAATTGTACAACCCAGTCTGATACATGCATAAATGGGGAGTGTGTGAATTACACCTCCAGTCATCAAATCCAGGATGCCAATGCTCACTTATGGTAGGCCCAAAGGTCTCTCCAACTCACTGCTGATTTAAACCCACAAATACAGGTATCAGTGTGCTCCTCCCAAGGTGCTGGGTTTTTGATCTCTAGGAAACTCACAGGTGCTAATTGTGACCATTGCCCCTGGAGCTGCCAGAAAATAGAGAATAAAAGTATGGTTGGCAACCAGAAATCCCAGTTTCCATTTGTGTGTGTGAAAAATCCATTTTCACTCATAAAAATATGAGGAAAAAAACAGAGCACCAACAAAAATAGCCCATAGGCTAACAATTATTTGGAAAAAGTTGAACGTGGAAAAGACTCATTTTATCTCCAAGGACATAGGGTACAGATAACCTTTCCCACATTTCTTATTCGTCTAAATGGTACACTCATGGAGTACTAGACGGGTCTTCACAATATGTTGGAGACAACTCTAGGATGCATTGCGTTAAATGCCTCATTTATATCAATGATAATTTTCTGTCCCCTCTGGTTTATTTGGTTTGCCACATAATTACTCAGGTTTCTTAGTACATCAGCCTCCTGTTTTTCTGGATACCTATAGCACCCTAGGGGTTAATTTTATTTTAGTGTTTATTAATGGTTACAGATATAAGCATTGTCCCTCAAATAATCGACTATGTACATGTTATACTGTAGAATTGTATTTTAAATAAACATAATTGTATTTATTCTGTGTTTGTGGCTTTCATGGAAATGCAGGTATTTATTTGGCCTCTAAAAGACAACATTGATATGTCAAGTGTGTTCGCAGATGAAGTAAGATTGGTGGTATGTCTGCTTATCAGTATATTAATAAATAGCCATCTCCAATTCCAATAGGAAGCATTATTTTTTATATTCAGAAGAAAAAAGAATCAAGTATTTTTTCCCCTGCTCACAAATGGCAAACAGCATTCCAAAAAGCAAGATAAAGCCATGTCTGGTTCTGGAAAGAATATCAGATAAAAAGGGATGTGTTTAAGTTTCCATAACTGTTCAAGTATACGCACACAAAAATATTTTCCCCATGGCAAATCCTTGAAGGAAGGATTCAAGCTATTATGACTGAAGCGTGTAGATTAAAATGGAGACTACTAGATTAAAGAGCAAGTCAAGCACACAAGGAAATTAATTAAAGGGGGAATGAATGGCCTATAATTTAACTCTTTGTTTGCTGAGGGGGTGAGCAATGCAACCCTTTGTTCACCAGTCTGACATTCAAAAAGACTGATTTAATATGAAAAATTGGAGAAATGGAAATAATGAACATTGGTTAGCAGGGAGATTTTAACCTTTTGAGTGCCAGAGGGGTATGCGATGCAATGCTCTGCAATGCGTTGTGTGCCCGTCTGGCACTCAAAGGGTTAAGCCCTTGAATAGTAGAGTGGTCATCAGCTTATTTATTTGCAATGCACTGGAGACCTATCAAGCATTCTGGGAATTAAAAGCCAAATTAAATCCTTTGAGTGCCAGACAGGGGAATCCAATGCATTGCTTCACAATGTATTGGACACCCCTTTCAAAGGGTTAAATCAATAGCAATTTAGGGATTTTTCATTTGTCCCCTACAGTGGCATTAGTGTACACCAGAATTGCTCCAGTTTATCTTTTTAAATCAGTCTCAAAGCCTCAGTATTTAACTGCTTTATTGCTAGAGAGATTAACAATGCACTGCAATGTAAAACATATGAATAAGGAGTTACAAGAGAACAGAATGTTTTTTTTATTAAGCTTAAAGGAGCAGCAAACTTTTTTTTTTAATGAAAACATGTTTTATAGAGCATTTCCTGCTGAATACAACAAGGTCATTCTCATTGTTATCAGATGTTTTATTCAACATTTATAGCAGTTCAAATAATCAGGAAGTGAATTTACTGTGTTTACTTCCTGATAATTCTAACTGACAGGAAGTGAAAGGCAATTTCTTTCACATTTTATGGAGAACTGTATGTCTCAACTTTCCTGACTTTCCTCTCCATTAGAATCTAACAGAAAAACTAATTAGAATTTGACCACTAGAGGGCACTGCTAATGTAAAAAAGCATGGGTTTAAACTGTAATAACTCTGGAAATCTCAGCAGTGGGACTACCCTTATTTTACTCAATAGGAAGATCCTACAATATATATTTTTTCATAAGAAATGTTTACTAAATAAAGTGGGATAAAGGGAATTTTCTTATTTGTCAATTCCTTTTCCTCTGGGTTTCTGTAGGTAGCACACCAAGCGAGACAGCCCCTCCTCCCTAGTTAGGACAGGTAAAATTACAAAAGGGACCTCCCTCCCCCACTATCCCCAGTGTTAGAACAAAGCTGATCAGGAAACCATCATAAGAATGCAACAATATATTTATTGTCAACAAGAAAAGAGGTCAAAGAAGGGAGGGAAAACCGTGTGCTACCTACAGAGACCCAGAGGAAAAAGAATTGACAGGTAAGAAAATTACCTTTTTCCTTCCGGGTCTCCTTGGTATCACACCAAGCGAGAAACAAAGCTTAAGGCTCTAGAAGAGAGGATCACAGGCAGCTAGAAGGACTTTCTTCCCAAAAGCAGAATCCCCTGCTACTTGGAGGCCTACACTATAATGTCGTACAAACGCATGGATATTGCGCCAAGTAGCAGCCCTACATATTTGTTCCACTGAGGCTTGCGCCTTTTCTGCCCAGGAAGCTGAAATTGATCTGGTTGAATGAGCCTTGATACCAGCAGGAGGATCCATGTTGGATGCTTTATATGCCTCCTTTATTGCTGACCTTAGCCATCTAGCGATGGTAGATTTTGAGGCCTTTTGTTCTCTGAATGTAACACAAAAGGCATTGTTTGACGTCCAAACAATGAAGATTTGCTTCTTCCTCCGATTGAGGTTCTGGAAATAGTTCCAGAAGACATAGTTCCTGATTCCTGTGGAAAGATGAGGCAAATTTCGGGCGAAATTCTGGGGGAAGCCTCAGAACAACCAAATCTTGTCTAAACAATAAATTGGGTTCCTGAATAGACAGGGCTTGAAGTTCTCCTATTCTCCTGCCTGATGTGAGAGCTACAAGAAAAGGGATAACAATCGCAAAGGAATAGTGTCCTGGGGTTCAAAGGGTGCTGCCATAAGAGCCTTCAAGACCAGATTTAAATCCCATGGAGCCAGAGAGACCATCGGCCTAGGTCTGAGTGTAGCAGTGGATTTAAGGAATCTCCGCACTGTCGGATGGACTGCAAATTGTTGTCCCAAAAACTGATACCTGGACTTTAAGGGCCCCAGGACTTAGTCCTTTTGCAAAACCTTCCAATAGGAAATCTAGAAGAGCCGGAATGGACGGATGTACTGGGTCAATAGAATGTTCTTTAGCCCAATAAGAAAATCGTGACCATGTACGATTATAAACCGATGTAGTACGGTGCTTCCTAGACTCCAGTAGAACTGAAATAACCCCACTGGAAAGGCCTTGGTCGCTCAAAAGTTGGGATTCAGGAACCACTCTGCTAGTTGTAGGTTCTTCATTGGAGGGTGAGGTACTGGCCCCTGGAAGAGGAGATTCGTCATAGAAGGTAGGAATAGAGGCTCCCCTTGAGCCATAGACTTCAGTAGGATGAACCACGACCGCCTTGGGCAGTATGGAGCTACAAAAATGACCTTGGCTTTCTCGTGGTAAATCTTCGCCAAGGAGACAGGAATGAGTCTCGGGGGTGGGAATAGATAGGCCAGATGAAAGTCCCACTTCTGTACCAGGGCATCCACAGCCAAAGGAAGATCCTGGGGAAACTGATAGAAAAACTGGGGCACTTTTGCATTCTTCTTGGTGGCCATCAGATCTATCTGAGGCATGTCCCATTTCTCTGTAAGTGCCAGGAAAATCTTCGGATGAAGGGACCATTCATCCGGATGAACCAGTTTCCGGCTATGGAAGTCTGCCCAGTTGTGCACGGCTGTTAGAGCAATTAGGTTGGATTCTGCCCACTGAAGAATCCTGGAGGATAACAGAAGGAGTGCTTGGCTCCGAGTTCCACCTTGACAGGCTAGGTAGCATACCACTGTTATATTGTCTGCTCGGATCTTCACAGCTTTTCCTATTATGAAGGGGACTGCTAATTTTAAGGCTCTCCGGACTTCCAGAAGATCCAGGTGGTTTGAATGGAGGTTCAATTCTGACTGTGACCAAAGACCCTGAAAGGAGTGTGGTCCTAGGACTGCTCCCCATCCCTTTTTGCTTGCATCTGTCGTGATGACTGTCCAGTCCTGGATTCTCCATGGTAGACCCACTGACAGTGTGAGTCTGGACCACCATCTCAGGGAGGTCTTGATGGTGAAGCGAATGAGGATCCCTGTTCCAGGATGACAGGATTAGTTGTTGTAATGGCCTCATGTGCAGTTTCGCCCAAGGGACTGCTTCTATTCACGAGGACATCATGCTCGACACAGACATGAGCTGCCTGAGAGATACTTGACTGGAAGTCTTGAGGATGTTTATGTGATCCATCAGGCTGTGTATATTTGCTTGTGGAAGAAAATTCCTTTCTACTGAGGAATCTAGGATCATGTCCAGGAAAAGTTTCCTTCGTTCCGGGCGGAAGAATGACTTCTTCAGATTGAACTTCAAGCCTAGGGAGATCAATGTCGAAGTGACCAGTGTCAAATGATCTGTCAATAGGGCAAGTGATGCTGCCTTGATCAACCAGTCGTCCAAGTAGGGAACTACTGCTACATCTTTTTCTCTCAGGAAGGCAACTACGACTGTCATGATCTTGGTAAACACCCTGGGAGCTGATGACAGGCCAAAGGGGAGAGCTGCAAACTAGTAGTGGGATGTTATACCCTTGTCCCTGATGGAGATTCTCTGATACCTTTGGTGAGATGGGTGAATAGGGACATGAAGACAGGCGTCTTTTAAGTCGACTGTTGCCATGCAGTCTCATAATGAAGAATGCTGACTGTGGACCTGAGGGTTTCCATTTTGAAGTGTTCTTGAATGATGAACTGGTTCAGAAAGGTGAGGTTGACCACCAAGCGGAACCCCCTGAGGTCTTTGGGACCAAAAATGCTGTAGAGTAGGTTCCTAGTCTGCAAGTGTGAACCGGAAGGCGAACTCTTTTGTGGACCAAATCGCAAATGACATGACGGAATACCTCCCTCTTGGAGAGAGGACCTTGGATTGGTGTTGTGATGACCTCTTTGGTGGGAGGATGTTGAAATGGATCTTGTAAGCTTCCTAGATGATGCGTAAGACCCAGGAATCTGCTGTAATGTTTTGACATTGATCCAGAAAGTAAAGAAGCCTGCCCCCTAAAAGAATTAGGGGCCTGGCGTCAGAACTGAGATTTGGGGAACACAGCGTGGTCCGGCTTTTGGGGCTTGCTTCCTTTTGGGACATAAGGTCTGGATGCTGGTCTTTTCCCTTTGGATGATGTCTTCTGGTCCCTATGGGCATGAAAAAACATTTTCTGGGAAGAGAAACTTCTGTCCTGAGGCAAGAACTTTTTCTCTTCGAAAGACTCTGCAGAAGAGCATCTAGCTCCTTCCCAAACAGGAAGTCGCCTTCAAAAGGCATAGAGCACAACTTACTCTTAGAAGCTGCATCTGCTGCCCACTGCCTGAACCAAAGGGCTCTGCAACCTGCTGAAGATAATGCTGTGGCCCTGGCCACCATGCACACATTCTCCATAGAGGAGTCGCAGAGAAAATCCGCAGCCAGGCGGAGCATGGATGTAAACTTCAGGAGGTCCTCTCTGGGTACTTTATTGACTAGATCTTCTTCCAGCTGTAAAAGCCAAAGTCTCATGGCTCTAGACACACAGGTGGAGGCAATACTTGGACAGAAAGAGGTGGCGCAAACTTCAAAGTTTCTATGAAACGCAGTCTCAAGCTTCCTATCCATGGGATCCTTAAATCCCGATCCATCCTCTACCGAGATAGTGGTCTTTTTAGATAGGCGTGGCACATGGACATCCACCTCGGGAACCTTATCCCAGAGAATGGAATCTTTGGGAACAAAGTAGAACAAGTTTTTAAGCTTCTTAGGAAAAGAGAGACTCTTCTCCGGTACTGCCCACTCTTGTTTAGTGAGCCCAGAGACTACCTCAAGCACTGGAAAAAACTTATGTTTTTTCTTGTACCTTAAATAGAGGTCATCTGCCACTATCCTTGGTAGCTCGTCCTCCTTGATGTTTAGGGACGCCCGGATGCTCTTCACCAGGGAATCCACACATTCCACCGGAAATAGATAGAAGTCTTACCTACAACCCTCATCCGAGTCTTCAGAAGAAGAACCAGTATCGGACGCCTCCTGGGGTCTCTTCTTAAAAGATGAGCCATCTCTGGAAAAAGAGGGGGCTGACGTACCTGCCATATCTTCCTCTGCCCTGAGACTCTTCCAAGTTTCCTTGCGATAGAAGAAAAGAGAGAGACCAAGGAAGTCATGTCTGTAGGCATAGTGATCTGAAGGGGCTGAGGGGGTTGAGGTGACTGAGCAACTGCAGATAAGTTGACCTCTGCCAGACAGGAGGGACATCATTTCTTAAGGTAGTCTTCCTGTAACACTGACTTGCAAAGGAGGCAGGTTTGCAAATCCATCTGTGAAAAAAAAGACAATAAACAGCATGCAAGTCATAATTGTTCATGCTACAATAGTATCCAACTAGGTACTCACAGTAGCAGTGGGTCAATATGCTGGGGCTGGCCTGGCTTGTTGTAGAAGGAGCAAAGGGAGAACAAGAAGACTTACTTCTATATAAATAGCCCGCTATTGGTGCTCAGAATTCAAATTGAATCCATGTCTAGAGAACATCCGGTCTATGGAATGCACAGAACAGAAGAACCATAGGAAATAAGTCATACATGCGTTTCATACCGGAACACAACGGGGAAAGCCAGCCCCACACAGACAGGGCACCGAGAAAGTACAGGGGTATAGCTTAGGAGAACCTGCTCCCTTCAGCCTGGCCACAATGGCACTATATCTGGAGCTGAAGAAGTGCCCAGCGGGGTCCTCATACAAAATAACAAACGGGATGAAGAATACCTTCCTAAGGAGGACAGGTAAAAACACGGGATGGTGGGAGAGGGAGGTCCCTTTTGTAATTTTACCTGTCCTAACTAGGGAGGAGGGGCTATCTTGCTTGGTGTGCTACCAAGGAGACCTGGAAGGAAAATACATTTTCATTCAACTTTAAAGGGAACTTGAAATGTAAAAACTGTTTTGCTGATTTTGCATGCCTTGGCACAAAGGAGTGATAAAGAGGTGATAAAGTGGAGATGACTTATCCAGTGATATCACTTCTCCAGTTCCTATGTTATTATATAAAGCCTATGCACTAAGATCTCCAAAGTTGGAGAAATCTTATTTAATTGGCTCTGTAGAATAACATAGGAACTGGAGAAGTGATTTCACTGGAGAAGTCATCTCTGCTTTATCACCTCTTTATCATGCCTTAGCAGAGCTCTCCCTATGAGTGTCAGAGAGGTGTTCAACACATTGCAATGTGTTGGAGACCTCTCTGGAACTCAAAGGGTTAATGGTGCTTGCCTCAAGGGGCATTTTGAGATGTTCTTTTCCTCTACAACTTGCTTAGATTGGATGTATACCACATTTCCCTTCACATGATATTGGGCTAGTTTGCAGGGCTTGCAGGCATTCAACTCCTGCACTAAATACAACTTTGCTGATTTTAATAGAACTATAAAAATTACCTGCATGTTGTATTGGCTCTTTTTTATTGAAAAAAAAAATCAAATAAGAAATAAAAAAAATATTTTTTAAGAATTTAGAATGGTACATTAATCTACTAATTGGGGCTGCACTGGTGAATATAAACATTTGCCCCAATGAATGGGGGAGGTCATGTAGGGCTAAGACATAAAGTGCCTGAATGGGGTGCTATAACTAGATTAATGTACCATTCTAAATTACTCAAAAACTATTTTTTTATTTTGCTTATTTGATTTTTTTTTTATAAAAAAGATCCAATACAACATGCAAGTAATTTTTATAGTTCTATTAAAATCAGCAAAGTTGTATTTAGGTGATAGGGTCCCTTTAACTTTGGTGCATCTGCTGTAGGCGTAATTGTTACTATACCACTTCCTTTTATTACAAATGGAATAGTACAGATTCCAGTTTACAATGAACAAATGTGCCAAGATGGTGCAGTTTGCTCCAAACCAAAAATCATAACAATGGTATGAAGATTTGTATACATACAACAACTAAATTACTATGGAGGAGATTCACTAAGCGGTGAAAAAGAGGTGATAAAGCGTAGATGACTTCTGCAGTTTATCACTTCTCCAGTTCCTGTGTTTTTCTATGGAGCCTATGCACTAAGATTTCTTCAATTTTAGAGATTTCAGTGCAGAGGCTCTATAGAACTGGAGAACTGATAAACCTATATGTTTTTAACCCCTTAAGGACCCATGCCATGACATGCCAGGACCGTCATGGGTAAACTTGCCATAAGGATCCATGACGGTCCTAGCACTCGCAGCTGCACGCCGTTCGGGGAGCACTGAATCAGATCCAATAAAATTTTTTTAAAATGCCCCTTGGTCCTTAACTGCTGTCACGGTTTTCAAGACACTCAGACCAGTGGGTAAAAATAAAATGCAATTTATTTAAGAACAAAATAATGACAGATAATATCGCCCCCTAGGGGAAACACTGTGAAATAGCGGAATAGCAGTAGTATGCACAGTATACAATATACAGAAATGAACAGGCACTGAGTACTGATATACAAATGGTTAATAGAATAATCAGTCCGTCTCAGTTGTGTAGTTTGGCACGCCCAAGGTGTTAAAGGTGGAGAATACTCAACACCCACAGTCTGTAAAACTGAAGAAAAATGTCCAGCAAAGAGAAACCTGCCTCCCACCTGCTGTACGGCAATGGTAGCCCCCACGGGCGTATGAACTAAGCGAATAGACTGCCAGAGCCTTGAGCGAATAGCCCCCACGGGCGTAACGGAGATGACTGAGTACCGGAGCTGAAACCACTAGCCCCTCCGGGCGTCGTGGATGAACTGGATTGCAAGAGCTTGGGCCAAAAGCCCTACCGCCTACGGAGATGACCTGTTACCAGAGCTTGAGCTTATAACCCAGGCGTGCGTGATGGATTTGCAAGAGCTTAAGCCAATAAACCCACTGGCGAGAGAGAGAGACTGGATTGCAAGAGCTTGGATCAATAGCCCTACGGGAGTAACCACAGAGATGTGCACAGAAATAGCCAGAGCCGGGCGCCACCGGGCGCGGTAATGAGCTACACCGGACTGCAAGGAGAGAACTGGCTCAGCACAAGGCAACTCTCTGTATGGGCTGCGCACTCTCACTGGAACACAGCTCTGCACGGGTTAATGGCAAGTAGTTGTAGCACAGCTCTGCACTGGAGACAGCACGATAGTAGGAAGACAGCACTGTAAGGGTTAACAGCTCAGAAGTAGGAACGCAACCTCTGCATGGACTAACAGCTCCGTAGTAAGACACAGCTCTGCACGGGTTAACAGCTCGGTAGAGGAACACAGCACAGCAGTGATTAGCTCAGTGGCAGGAATCAGCAGGCACGGAGCTGAGATGAATAGTGAGAGCACAGTCA
This sequence comes from Rhinophrynus dorsalis, assembly GCA_037306005.1. Taxonomy (NCBI): domain Eukaryota; kingdom Metazoa; phylum Chordata; class Amphibia; order Anura; family Rhinophrynidae; genus Rhinophrynus; species Rhinophrynus dorsalis. The sequence continues at coordinate 514,130,914 of CM074719.1, forward strand.
CTATGTCGCCGTGGCGACAAGGCAGGACAGGAACGGAGACCGGCCGCAGAGACCGGAACAGGAACGTCAGCAAGCCGGGTCGAATCACGGAGCAGGTATTCAGGCAAGCCGGATCAGGAGAACGAGCAGGAACGTCAGCCAGGCCGGGTCGAATCACTGAGCAGTTTCTCAGACAAGACGGATCAGGAGAACGAGCAGGAACGTCAGCCAGGCCAGGTCAGATCACGGAGCAGGTACACAGGATCGTAGTCAGGGATAGCCAAGTCGGCAACCGGAGATCAGGAACACAGGAACACAGCACAGCAAAACTGGCTCAGGAACACCACGAAAGGGCAAATGACAGGTGCCACTAGCCCAGAATAAAAAGGTCACCAGGGGCGGGCCAAACAGGCTCAACCAATTGGAGCGCAGCACAAGTGAGAGTGACAGCCTGAGAAGCTGCACCGTGATAACTGCCCAACGACACTAATATTAGTGTCTTGCTTTTCAAAAATATTACACTCTGACTGTACATTTTACTACTTATCACATATACGGACAAAGAAAAGTGGAGCAGTTCTAATAGAAACCAACTGTCCCACAGGGCACAAATACAAATCCCCACTGATTAAAGCCATGAATTCTAGAGAGGACTTTCATGCACTGCTGTCATGGATACCAAGGAACGGACAAGAGACAGTACTGATTTTTGAAACATCACCTTTATTTGAGCAATATGACATAAGTAGAAAGTACCAATAGCTGAATAGAGCAGAGCAAAATTCGAGAAGCCAGCAGTTCCTACCAGTAATAGCAGACCGCTTCAGAGTAGACCGCTCTACTAGAGACTGGGCACACCGCTTCTGGTAGTCTCTGTAGAAAGTGAGTAATAGCACCGGGCTGGGAACCAGAATATATACACAGGAACAGGTATACAAGGAAGCTATGTAATGTGATCAACTGATGCTAAGGACCCCAGAGATCTCCCAAAGGATCGAACGCAACAAGGGAAACTCAAACTGACTCACGCCTGCAGTCAGTATCAGCGGTGAGAACCCCCAAAGGATAGGCCGCAACAAGGGAGACTCAACTGACTCAGGCCTGCAGTCAGAATAAGCGGATAGTCAGACAAGCCAGGGGTCAATGCCAGAGCGGATATTCAGCCAGAGCCGATGGTAAATACCAAGCGGGTAGTCAGCCAAGCCAGGGGTCAATGCCGGAGCGGGTAGTCAGCCAGAGCTGATGGTCAAAACCAAGCAGGTAGTCAGACAAGCCGGGGGTCAATCCCGGAGCAGGTAGTCAGCCAAGCCACAATACTGGACACCAGAGAGATAGGAATACAGGCCAAGGATCATACACGGACACTAACTGAAACAAACTGCACTGGAACACCACGAAATGGCAACTGGTGTGGTGTCCGGGCAGTTTAAATCTAAATCCCCCCACCCCCCAGGGGAGGAGCACTCAATGTGCCTGTCCCTTTAAGGGCCGCAATGTCTCCTAGTGACGTGCGCCGGGAAGAGGCAGCTCTGGCCGCGAGGCAGAAGAGGAGAGACAGGTCGCCCAGAACAGTACCAGGGCGACAGGCTCTCTAGAGGGCAGAACGAGGCCAAACCACGAGGCACCAGCTTAGGGGACCGGCTGTCCCCCCAGCATTGGATCGTCTGGCTCCCCTCCAATTAAGGTGAGCGCAAACACTTACAACTGCAAACCATTGCTTTGAAAATGTCTCTATGGTTCAAGGAGATAAAAAACTCATATAAAATTGATGGGAATTTGGGTAATTTATTTATTTGTTTCAGATTATGCTGCCGGTTTTACCCAGAATTTCTTCACTCTTACTTTGTGCATATGATTCATAGTCACAATTAAAATGGAGTTAAAGTGACATAGCATAGCTTACAATTGAAATGGAGCTACACAGGTGACACCACCGAGCTTTCAACTGAAATTCAGCTTTACAAATGATACCACAGAGCTTACAATTGAAGTAGAGCTACACACATGACCCCACACCTGTCCCTGGACCACTCTGCCTCTACTGCAGCTCTTGTGCTGAAGCAAAGAGGCAATGCACAGGTACATGGAGCCCCCTTTCTTCATCAGGCTCTGGACAACAGTCTCCTATGTCCCCCCTTATTGGTAGCCCTGCTTACCAGTGATCTCTAAATACAATGAGATTTCACTTACAGGAGCAGTTCACAAACTGTTTGACAAATGTGTACTTTGCCAACCACCAATACAATATTCCTCTTCTTTCTGTACCCTCACATAAAAAAGCTATTTTCTTTTCAATCACTTTATAGGCCATCCTTATAGACATGAATTATTTGTTAGTGATATGATACAGAATACAAAAAGTCTTAGGTTCCTATGTTCAAAACAAAACTGGAGCAAAAAAACTATTCAAGATGGGCAAATAACACAGAGACAGTTTGCATAACTTTAGAATATAGAAATAAGATTGTCGCTTTTATAGGTGTGATCTGTAGACCTTCTGGACAAGCGAAGGAGTTAGATCAACTGCTGGTTAAGAAAATATCTAAGATGACAATTAAAGATGAGATTATTATTATTTAAGGGGAATTTATTCTGCCTGATGTAGCCTGGAAAAAACAAGCAGCAGGTTCAGCCAGGAGTAGAGATTCCCTAAATTCTTTACAGGGATTAACTCTTAGTCAATTAGTAGAAGAGCCAACTAGGAAAGAAGCCATACTAGAGTGATTATTTACAAATGGAGACCTGGTACCATATGTAACTTTAGGGTTAATATACAGAGAGAGGATGAGTTGCATTACACTAAAACAAAGGATCTAGATTTTAGAAAGGCTGATTTTTTTACAATGGTTAAAATATCTCAGTTGGTTATGCACAAGCTCTAGAATCTGTTCAAATATCAGAGTTGCAGGTTCTAGTCCCAGCAAGGTCAACTCAGCCTTTCATCCTTCTGCATTATATAAAATGAGTACCCAGTGCACAATTGAAAACAAGAAACAATCTCAGTGTATCTTTCCTGGTAAAATACTTTCATCAAAAAAAAATGTATGCCATTCTTTAATAGCATGACGATCATTAGATGGGGTTCAGGAGAAATTAGACTATCTGCAATGTGTTTTATTAATGGCAACAGAACATTGCATATGGGTAAAAGAAAAAGGAAGCAACTGTGGTTCTTAACAGAAGTGGCAAATATAGTAAAGGATAAAACAGTAGCATTTAGGAAATGTAAGCAGATGCAGATGGAGGAAGATGGGTATCTGTTCAAGCCTAGGCTGAAGGAGGTTAAATGAATTATTAGATGTGCCAAAGCACACACAGAGGAGAAAAATGCCCACTTTTTTTTTTAAATTTACATTTTATTGAAAAGTCTTTTGAAAGTAACATAGTAACATAGTAATTTAGGTTGAAAAAAAGACTTGCGTCCATCTAGTTCAACCCTTTTCCTATTCCTGTTTACCATTGTTGATCCAAAAGAAGGCAAAAAACACCCTCAATATACCAATTTCAAATTCTGCCTTGAATGGGGGGGGATTCCCTTTTGATTCCAAATGGCAATCAGATTTCTCCTTGGATCAACAAGCCCTAAGTAAATATTAATCCCAATACTAACGTACATAGCCCTCTATGTTATGCTCTTTTAAAAAAAGTATCCAGGCCCTTTTTAAAGGCATCTAATGTATTTGATAGCACCACCTCCTCAGGCAGTGAATTGCATACCTTTATTGTCCTTACAGTAAAGAAACCCTTCCGCTGTTGTAGATTAAATCTCCTTTCCTTAAGTCTAAGCGGGTGGCCACTTGTCCTATGTACTGTTCTGTTAATGAACAGGTCTTTGGAGAGCCCTTTGTATGGGCCCTGAACATATTTATATAGTGTTATCATATCCCCTCTAAGACGCCGTTTCTCTGGTGTATACAAGTTTAACTTTTCTAGCCTTTCTTCGTAACTAAAACTTTCCATTCCCCTTACTAGTTTTGTAGCCCTCCTCTGCACTTTCTCTAGTTCCATAATGTCCTTTTTCAGAAAGGGCGCCCAGAATTGAACAGCAGAAAGGGCGCCCAGAATTGAACAGCATTACAATCAAAACGTAACAGTACAATAGTCATAATATCAACCAAGTCATAAGGAGTATACAGTAAGAAAAAGAGAACAATTTACATTAAACATGTCACTGGACCTCCCATAATTTCCACCTCAGCTTCCTCGTCAACCCTGGTTGAGGCGGGCGTAAAATAACACTTCGAATAAGAGAAGAGCACCCTATCTAAAATGAAGCAAACGGAGGAAGAAAAGTGAAAGAAGAAGTGGAGAAAGAGAAAGGGTAATAGAGAGAAAAAAAGGGGGGGGGAAGGGATTAATTTACAGAGGGAGACTACAAGATGTCAACAACTGATCAGAGAAGGGGCCAATAGCGTCGCCCCTAGGGAGTACACACCACAGACCGGCCACCCATTCTTGACCAGTCTCTCAGTGAATCAAGAGGTCCAGACAGAAGTCATGAGGTAAAACATTATTCACCCACAGTGCCCAAATATGTAGGTAAGAAGAAGAGGAAGCACGAGAGTATGCAGTCAGTTTCTCCATAGGCAACAAGTACCAAATTCTACCATCCAACTGCTCCAGACCCTGGGGTATCGATTTGCAATGATAGTCCACGTGGCATCGTACCGCTGCATAAATCCTATAAATTTGTTTATTTTCCGGATCGGATAGTTCCAGCGCTTTATAAGGTCGACTCAAAAGACCCGTCCAAGGGTCGGGATCCAATGTAACCCCAAGCGCCACACTTAATTGATGAAAGGCATAAATCCCGAGCAGTCTCACTGACGGGCAATCCCACCACATGTGCATATAGGTCCCACGGGACCCACACCCACGAAAGCACAGATCTGAGGAAGTCTGAAAGATACTTGAGAGTCTGGTGGGACATAGGTACCAACGAGAGAGGACCTTGTAACTGTTTTCCTTGATCATTGTACAAGGGGTCAAACTACCAGTATTCTCCGTGATCTGGGCCCATTCTTCAGAGTCCAACGACTCTCCCAGATCTAGCTCCCATTTAGCTCAGTAGGGCGGAGGTCGAGGCGCGGAAACTGACAACAAATGAGAGTAGAGTTTAGTAATAGCTCCCCTACAACTGGGAAAAGAGTTACACAAAACCTCAAACGAGGACCTCCAAGGAGGAGCTGAACTGCCAAGATAAGAGCGAACAAAATGGTGAACTTGACGAAAACGGAAAAATTCTCCAATGGGCTCCTCATATCGAGCTCGAAAGGAATCCCAGCTCATCAGAGAGGATGCCTGCAGCATATACTGCACTCGGAAAATCCCCCTCTCAATCCACCACGCAAATGGACCAGGTTCCATCCCCGGTGGGAAATCAGGGTGGTAGAAAAATGACTGCATCAAGGAGATAGGAGTCGTGAGAGTGTCTTTAATTTTATGAGGACTCCACAAAAGACGCGAATGTGCCAAAGTCGGACTGGAGAAGTGCAGATCTGAGTGCGGCCAAGAAGTCCATAACAACACCGAAGTACGGAGTGCTGGAAAGGTGCAACCCTCCAGAGCTACCCATCGAGGCGGATCTATCGCATTATGTAACTGTAATAGTTTCGCAAATTGAGCCGCCTTATAGTAATTCCAAAGATGAGGCAGGGTCAAACCACCAGTTTGCCGGGATTGATAGAGAATCTCCAACTTAACCCGTGGTCGTTTGGATGCCCAAATAAACTTAGAGATACTTTTTTGCAGAGAATCAAGATCCGTGCGCCTCACCGGATTGCACAAAGAGCAGAATAGATACAGAAGTTTTGGGAGGAGATTCATCTTAACGGCACCGATCTGTCCCATCCAGGAGATGTGGTATGTATCCCATCTGCGTAAATCTACACATATCATTTGGAATAACGGTAGATAATTAACACTATATAATGCCGACAGAGAGTTTGGAATTTTGATACCCATAACAGAAATTGAGCGTGAAGCCCATTTAAAATCGAAATTAAGAGATAAAAGTTTTACCAATTCATGTGGCAAGGAAATGTTGAGAGCCTCACATTTAGAGTGATTTATTCGGAAGCCCGACAATGATGAAAAAGTAGATAGTAAAGAGTACAAATTGGGGAGAGAGGTCATGGGTGAGGACAAGGTCAGAAGGATATCATCAACGATATAACCCCCCCTCCAACAGTTATACCTTTAATGTCTGGATGAAGACGTATCGCACATGCCAAGGGCTCTATACAAAGGGCAAAGAGCAAGGGGGAGAGCGGGCACCCCTGACGTGTGCCATTTCGAACTGGAAAGTACTGAGATAAAGCCCCAGAAACAAACACAGTCGCTGTGGGTGAAGAGTAAAGGGATTGGATGCCCGATAATATGGGGCCCCTAAAACTAAAAGATTGCAAAACCGCCCATATGTAGTCCCAATCTACCCGGTCAAAGGCTTTCTCCGCATCTAAGGATAGTATCATCATGGGAGAAGAGCCTGTAAGTCCAACCTGCATCAGGTTCAGGAGACGCCTCGTATTGTCAGGCACTTCCCTACCCGGGATAAAACCCACCTGATCAGTGGACCAATGAGCCAATCACCGAAGCCACTCGTTGCCCCAAAACCTTCGCAAATAGCTTAATATCAATATTAATAAGTGAAATAGGTCTATAGCTTGCACAAGAAGAGGGATCTTTACCCTCCTTGGGAATCACCACAATTTTCACCTCTAACATCTCCGAAGGAGGAGCAGAACCAGAAAAAAAATCATTAAATAAAGTTGTCAGGTGCAGAGTCATGACAGACGAGAAAGATTTAAGATAGGACGCCGTGAACCCATCCGGTCCCGATGCTTTCGAAGATTTCAGGGTCTTAAGTGCCTGAACAATTTCTTCCTCAGTAATCTCCGAATTCAGACTCGAAAGAGCTTCTACAGATAAACATGGAAGGTTACAATGATCTAGAAATGAGGTAAGACCAGATCGGATAGCCAAGGACTGCTGCACTTTACAACCATCATAGAGTGCCACATAGAACGACTCGAAAACTGAAGCACTCTGCTTCGACCTATAAAGCAGAGGTCCACTACCTGAGCGGATGGCCCAAACCGTCCGAGCGGCCAATTGGGAGCGCAGTTTGGCTGCCAACATCGCGTCCGGTTTGTTTGCTTTCTCAAAAAATGTATGCTACATCCATTGCATAGCCAGCAGGACCTCCTTAGATAGCAAAAGATTTAGCTCACCCCGAAGCCTGGTAACCGTTAGAAGATTAGCTGAAGATGGAGTATGCTTGTGGACCTGTTCTGCCGCATGTAGTCATTCTGTTAAACTAAGCTTCTCCTTCGCCCTCAGTTTTTTAAGATGTTACGCAACACTAATAAGTTTACCCCGGGCCACTGCCTTATGTGCCGTCCAAAGAAGAGCAGAAGAAATCACCTGGGATTGAATCAACTCGAAATAGTCTTCGAGTGCACGACTCACATCAGCCTTAACATTAGGACTAGTGTTGAGCGAGCGTGCTCGGCCGATGCTCGGATCGGCTCGAGCATCGCTCTGCTCGGCACATGGCGGTACTCGTCGAGTACCGCCATGTGCTCGCCCGCCATGTTCGGGTGGCGGGGATCTGTGCCGGAAGAGGCACAGATCTGAAGACGCTCCGCTGGACCACCAGGGACTGGAGGTACGGGGGCATTGCGGAGATGAAGGGGGCATTGCGGAGATGAAGGGGGACATTGTGGAAGAGGGGCATAGCGGAGATGAAGGGGGACATTGTGGAAGAGGGGCATAGAGTCTATGCCCCTCTTCCACAATGTCCCCCTTCATCTCCGCTATGCCCCTCTTCCACAATGTCCCCCTTCATCTCCTCTATGCCCCTCTTCCACAATGTCCCCCTTCATCTCCGCTATGCCCCTCTTCCACAATGTCCCCCTTCATCTCCTCTATGGCATAGAGGAGATGAAGGGGGACATTGTGGAAGAGGGGCATAGCGGAGATGAAGGGGGACATTGTGGAAGAGGGGCATAGCGGAGATGAAGGGGGACATTGTGGAAGAGGGGCATAGCGGAGATGAAGGGGGCATAGCGGAGATGAAGGGGGACATTGCGGAGATGAAGGGGGCATTCGGAGATGAAGGGGGCATAGCGGAGATGAAGGGGGGCATTGACCAGGCACCCTCCCCTCATCAGAGCAGGGGGTGCCTGGTGTAATGCTCGTGTCGCCCCATTCATTTCAATGGGGCTCGGGTGCTCGGCCGAGCACTCGAGCCTCAGGGGGTGCTCGGTCAGAGCACCCGAGCACCCGAGCATCGGGGTGCTCGCTCAACACTAATTAGGACCCAATAAAATGGTATCATTAAAGCGCCAGAAAGAAGGAGGAATAGAACCCAATGGGTTTAGAAATACACATTCTACAATGGCATGATCAGACCAAGTAATGTCATGAATCTTAGAGCTACGCAAATCACTAAGTAGAGAACGAGACGTGAAGATATAATCAATCCGCGATTACAAATTATGTGGATGAGAAAAGAAAGTATAATCACGTACTGTTGGATGTTGTAAACGCCAACAATCAAAGAGGGTATGAGACCGAACCAAGTCCACAAGCAACTTAGATTTCTGAGGTACTGAAGAGCTCGGGGGAGGAACCGACCTATCTAGAAAGGGGTCCAGGACCGCATTAAAGTCTCCTCCAATCAAGAGAGAGGAGGTTGGGTAGCGATCTAAAAGAGCAGATAATTTCCCAAAGAAATCTGGATCTGGATCAGTAGGAGAGTAAACATTTAACAAGGTAAGGAGAGAGCCCTGAACAGAACCGTGTAACAGCAGTAAACGCCCTCGAGCATCACGGATCGACTTCTCAAGAATGAACCCCAGGGTGTTATGCAAAATATTTTTCTTAACAGGGCCAGAAGCATGGAAATGTGCACGATACCTCCAGTCCCAGTATTTCGGCTCTGACCCAGATTTAAAATGGGTCTCCTGCAAAAAAATGATATCAGCATGTAAAGAGATGTTGTTCCTCATAGCCTTACGTTGTCTAAAAGGAGCATTCAACCCCTTCACGTTGTGAGAGGACAGTCCAAGGCGGAGTCTCCAGAGACAATGAAGCCATGTCCCAACCTTAGGTGATAGGGGAAAGAAAGAAAAAAAAAAGGGGGGTTAGAAGAAAAAGAAAGGGGGTGGGTAGGAGAGGGCAAATGAAGAGGAAAGGGAAAAGGAGAGGGAGAGAGAGAAGGACAAGAGAGAATCAGTAAAGAAAGAAGAAACAGAGAAGAATACAAACCCCCACACTAGATGAGGGTATAGAAGAAAAAACAGGACAGAGATAGGGATCGGAGATCTAAGAACGGGGACACCCTAAGGTGTCAAAGTGATCATCCCCAAATAGATCCAGGGGAGGAATTGCAGATCAGGGAGAGATCAGGGCAACGTATTGCAATTCCAATTATTAGGGTTTTAAAATGTTAAACAGCCCCCATAAAAAAACTGGATAAACCCCTGACTGGTATCTAATATTAATAAAATAGAAATAATTCGGGTAATGTCGCTCCCCAATAAACCCAATAAAACTGCCGCCCGTACATTTAACTCCTATATTGGAGTCACAGCAGCAAAATGACCCCCCTACTGATGATGCCTATCCCCAATGAGAGGTCTCCAAGCGATAGCAAAGTTAGATCTAGAACCGGCCCAACTTAACACCCACATTCAACCCCCACTATCCATTCCCCCCGTCATCAGCACCATCACATAACCACCATGAACGGAATCCCCCCCGGCAGCTCAGGAGCAGGCCGCATGACCTACTCCCAGGTCGCCAAAAGCAGGGCACCCCACGGGTAGCCAACACCGGCCACCCCAGCCACATACAGTAAGCCCTCTCCCTCAGGAGAACGAGGCACCCCAGGACCAACTCCACAAGGAGGCTCCCAGCATGTCCCGTCAGTCACGACAGAGCCCCACACAAAACCCCCCCACCCCCTCAGTCACCTTCATCACCATCCCAGGGGAAGCTTCCATGCCAAATCAGGTTCCCAGCACAACCAGATCACAGAATGCACACAAAAGCTTCCACTGAGTAGTGACTGCTAGGCGCCATAAACTCAGACCCTCTCATCTCACACGGCAGCATATCCACCCAAAAAATAAAGCATAGCCCCTAAAGCCCATACAATACCCACAGTTTAAAGGCATTAAGTGTGTACTGGTGACATTATCTTAACTGGCATTAAGAGGCAATTCTGAACAAATAAGTCCCAGGAGTCTGGAACAAGTCCTAGATAGAAGGTCGCGTCGTGTCGCCCCATTCATTTCAATGGGGCTCGGGTGCTCTGCCGAGCACTCGAGCCTCAGGGGGTGCTCGGTCAGAGCACCCGAGCACCCGAGCATCGGGGTGCTTGCTCAACACTAATTAGGACCCAATAAAATGGTATCATTAAAGCGCCAGAAAGAAGGAGGAATAGAACCCAATGGGTTTAGAAATACACATTCTACAATGGCATGATCAGACCAAGTAAGGTCATGAATCTTAGAGCTACGCAAATCACTAAGTAGAGAACGAGACGTGAAGATATAATCAATCCGCGATTACAAATTATGTGGATGAGAAAAGAAAGTATAATCACGTACTGTTGGATGTTGTAAACGCCAACAATCAAAGAGGGTATGAGACCGAACCAAGTCCACAAGCAACTTAGATTTCTGAGGTACTGAAGAGCTCGGGGGAGGAACCGACCTATCTAGAAAGGGGTCCAGGACCGCATTAAAGTCTCCTCCAATCAAGAGAGAGGAGGTTGGGTAGCGATCTAAAAGAGCAGATAATTTCCCAAAGAAATCTGGATCTGGATCAGTAGGAGAGTAAACATTTAACAAGGTAAGGAGAGAGCCCTGAACAGAACCGTGTAACAGCAGTAAACGCCCTCGAGCATCACGGATCGACTTCTCAAGAATGAACCCCAGGGTGTTATGCAAAATATTTTTCTTAACAGGGCCAGAAGCATGGAAATGTGCACGATACCTCCAGTCCCAGTATTTCGGCTCTGACCCAGATTTAAAATGGGTCTCCTGCAAAAAAATGATATCAGCATGTAAAGAGATGTTGTTCCTCATAGCCTTACGTTGTCTAAAAGGAGCATTCAACCCCTTCACGTTGTGAGAGGACAGTCCAAGGCGGAGTCTCCAGAGGCAATGAAGCCATGTCCCAACCTTAGGTGATAGGGGAAAGAAAGAAAAAAAAAAGGGGGGTTAGAAGAAAAAGAAAGGGGGTGGGTAGGAGAGGGCAAATGAAGAGGAAAGGGAAAAGGAGAGGGAGAGAGAGAAGGACAAGAGAGAATCAGTAAAGAAAGAAGAAACAGAGAAGAATACAAACCCCCACACTAGATGAGGGTATAGAAGAAAAAACAGGACAGAGATAGGGATCGGAGATCTAAGAACGGGGACACCCTAAGGTGTCAAAGTGATCATCCCCAAATAGATCCAGGGGAGGAATTGCAGATCAGGGAGAGATCAGGGCAACGTATTGCAATTCCAATTATTAGGGTTTTAAAATGTTAAACAGCCCCCATAAAAAAACAGGATAAACCCCTGACTGGTATCTAATATTAATAAAATAGAAATAATTCGGGTAATGTCGCTCCCCAATAAACCCAATAAAACTGCCGCCCGTACATTTAACTCCTATATTGGAGTCACAGCAGCAAAATGACCCCCCTACTGATGATGCCTATCCCCAATGAGAGGTCTCCAAGCGATAGCAAAGTTAGATCTAGAACCGGCCCAACTTAACACCCACATTCAACCCCCACTATCCATTCCCCCCGTCATCAGCACCATCACATAACCACCATGAACGGAATCCCCCCCGGCAGCTCAGGAGCAGGCCGCATGACCTACTCCCAGGTCGCCAAAAGCAGGGCACCCCACGGGTAGCCAACACCGGCCACCCCAGCCACATACAGTAAGCCCTCTCCCTCAGGAGAACGAGGCACCCCAGGACCAACTCCACAAGGAGGCTCCCAGCATGTCCCGTCAGTCACGACAGAGCCCCACACAAAACCCCCCCACCCCCTCAGTCACCTTCATCACCATCCCAGGGGAAGCTTCCATGCCAAATCAGGTTCCCAGCACAACCAGATCACAGAATGCACACAAAAGCTTCCACTGAGTAGTGACTGCTAGGCGCCATAAACTCAGACCCTCTCATCTCACACGGCAGCATATCCACCCAAAAAATAAAGCATACCCCTAAAGCCCATACAATACCCACAGTTTAAAGGCATTAAGTGTGTACTGGTGACATTATCTTAACTGGCATTAAGAGGCAATTCTGAACAAATAAGTCCCAGGAGTCTGGAACAAGTCCTAGATAGAAGGTCCACCAGTAACAACCCAAGGAAATGTCTCTTGTAGCCACTGTGCGGGTGTCAAGCTCGCCAGGCTGTTCCAAAGGCAACCACTCGGTCTCCAATTGTCACGGTTTGTTAAGACACTCAGACAAAAGATTTAGGTAAAAACATAACTTTATTGAAAAGTTAAGGCAATCCCCATTGGGTTCACATACACATACATACAATATAATCAGCAATATCTAAATAGAACAGGTTCTACCGGCCTTGCCAGTAATACCGGGCAAGGCAACCCAGGCGGCTATAAGGAATAGCAATAGCAGGCTCTACCGGCCTTGCCAATACCGGGTAAGGCAACCGTGAGATGGAATATACCGGTTCTACTGGCCCTACCAATACCGGGCAAGGCAGCCTTGGGGCACACTGTGAGGAGGCTCTACCGGCACTGCCAATACCTGGTAAGGCAACTGTGAGATGGAATGTACTAGTTCTACCGGCCTCACCAATACCGGGCAGGGCAGCCCCAATGGAGGAGACCAACAGGTGCCAATTGTTGTCAAGAGACAATGACAGGAACTCGGACCAACAGCACTTGACTGCAGTATGGAGCAGACCAGCGTCTGCACGCTGGGATTAGAAGTATTGGAAACCACCAGGTTTAATGGAGTAAACCAGCGTCCGCACGCTGGGACCAAAAGGATAGGAAATCACCAGGGTTAATGGAGTAAACCAGCGTCGCACGCTGGGACCAACAGTATAGGAAGCCACCAGGTTAATGGAGTTAACCAGCGTCCGCACGCTGGGACCAACAGTATAGGAAGCCACCAAGTTTAATGGTGTTAACCAGCGTCCGCACGCTGGGACCAACAGTATAGGAAGCCACCAGGTTTAATGGAGTTAACCAGCATCCGCACGCTGGGACCAACAGTATAGGAAGCCACCAGGTTTAATGGAGTCAACCAGCGTCCGCACGCTGGGACCAACAGTATAGGAAGCCACCAGGTTTAATGGAGTAAACCAGCGTCCACACGCTGGGACCAACAGTATAGGAAGCCACCAGTTTAATGGAGTTAACCAGCGTCCGCACGTTGGGACCAACAGTATAGGAAGCCACCAGATTTAATGGAGTAAACCAGCATCCGCACGCTGGACCTACAGTATAGGAAGTCACCAGAGTTAATGGAGTAAACCAGTGCCCGCACGCTGGACCAACAGTATGGGAAGCCACCAGATTAAATGGAGTAAACCAGCTTCCGCACGCTGGACCGACAGGGTGAAAATATCGCCGGAGCGAATAGAGAGAGCAATGTCGCCACAGCGACTACAGGAAGGGAATACTGAGACCAGGCTGAGGTGAACCACAGCGAGCACCGCTGCACAGACCAGCAACCGGAACTAAGCCGTATGGAACAACCAGAACGTCAGCAGTCATGGAGAAAACCGACTGGAGTGGCAAACAGACTGGTAACAGGAACAGGTGGAATCAGGAACTCTGGAACTCTAAGCTCTGGAACACTGGAACTCAGGACTCTGTAGCTCTGGACACTGGAACGCTGGAACAGGCCCAAACAGCATGACATGAAGGACAGAAAGGTACTTTCAGAGACACCACGAAAGGGCAACCACAGGGTGCCCGAGCTGAGTTTAAATAGGCAATGAGAGGCGGGCAGACAATAGGCAGCCAATGGAAACCCCCTGCAGGTGATAGACAGTGTATAGCACCATTCACGGGCACCGTGATAGTACCCCCCTTTCAAAGACCCCCTCTCCTAGAATGGGGTCTAGGCTTCTGAGGGTACTTGGCATGAAAATTTCATAGTAATCTGGGTGCATGAAGGTCCCTACTGTCCACCCAAGATCGATCCTCAGGACCATAGCCTCTCCAATGCACCAAGTACTGTACCTTTCCTCTAAGCCTACGGGAGTCAATGATACTCTGTACCTCGTATTCCTCTTGCCCTTCAACCTCAACGGGCCCTGGCATCACAGGTGTCCTAGTGTAACGGTTGCACACCAGAGGCTTAAGGAGAGACACATGAAATACATTATGAATGCGCATGGATGCAGGTAAATCCAAAGCATAGGAAACGGGGTTCATTTTGCAAATAATTCTGTAAGGACCAATGAACCGAGGTGCCAACTTATTAGATGGGACTTGAAGCTTCAAGTTCTTAGAAGACAGCCATACTCTATCCCCAACTTGGAAGGAATCTGCTGTGTCTTAAATGAATCCAGGAGCAGACAAGGTTGGAAACCATAATTAATCAAAAATGGAGAGCTCCCGGAAGAAGAATTAACCGCACAGTTCCTAGCGACCTCCGCCCAAGGCAACAAGTCGGCCCAATTGTCATGATGGTCAGTCACGAAACAACGCAGATACTGTTCCAAGCCTTGATTGGCACGTTCAGTGGCCCCATTAGTCTGGGGATGATATGCAGAGGAAAAGGATAGCTGTATGCCCATCTGTTCGCAAAATGCCCTCCAGAATCTGGATACAAACTGGCTCCCCCTGTCGGACACCAGTACCCTGGGTACCCCATGCAACCGAAACACCTCTCTAGCAAACACCATTGCCAGTTCTTTAGCTGAAGGAAGGCCATGGAGAGGTATGAAGTGAGCCATTTTAGAAAACCTGTCTACCACCATCAATATAAAGGAATACCCTCTAGACCTGGGCAACTCTCCCATAAAATCGATAGAAACATGAGACCAAGGACGTTCGCCATTAGGTACTGGCTGGAGCAATCCCACTGGGAGATGTCTAGGGGTTTTAGCACGAGCACAGGTGGCACAGGCATTAGTAAAATTGCCACAATCAGATCTCATAGAAGGCCACCAAAATAATTGAGAGAGGGACCATAACAATTGGTCTCCACCAATATGTCCCGCATCCTTAGAGGAATGGTAGGTTTCAAGTAATCGAGTACGGAATGGTTCAGCAACAAAACATTTGCCCACAGGAGTTTCATGGGGAGCAGAGGCCTGGGAGGCCAAAATCTCATCCCCAAGTGGGGAAGTGATACTAGTACGTATGGTGGCCAATATTCAATCAGGTTGGATGATAGGTGCTGGTGCTTCTTCTCTGTCGATTTCAGCCTCGAATTGTCTTGACAGAGCATCAGCCCTAATATTCTTTGATCCCGGCAAGTAAGATACAATGAAATTGAATCGAGATAGGAATAATGCCCATCTCGCCTGGCGAGAGGACAATCTCTTGGCCTCAGAGAGATACGTCAGATTCTTATGATCAGTCAGAATCAAAACAGGATTTTTTGTGCCTTCAAGTAAATGACCCCATTCCTTGAGAGCGAGGATAATGGCCAGTAACTCTCTATCACCAATCTCATAATGGCTTTGGGCTCCCGTTATTTTTTTAGAAAAGAACCCACAGGGTCTGAGTGTTCCACTTTTGACTTGTCGTTGAGAAAGTACTGCCCCAACCCCAATATCTGAGGCATCAACCTCTAAAGTGTACGGAAGTAATGGATTGGGGTGGGATAACACAGGAGCGTTAGCAAAGGCTACCTTCAGTTTCTCAAAGGCCTCTTCCGCAGCCACCGGCCAAAGATCTGGGTTAGCGCCCTTATGCGTGAGGTCAGTCAGGGGTTTAACAATGGAAGAGAAATTGTTAATAAACTTCCTATAATAATTGGCAAAACCTAGAAATCGTTGTATGGCTTTCAGACTCTTAGGTTTAGGCCACTGTAAGACTGCCGTCAATTTTTCCTTATCCATGGCAATGCCGTCTTTGCCAATTATAAACTCCAAAAACGGTACACTGGTTTTGTGGAACTCACATTTCTCCATTTTACAGAATAACTTATTTTTTCGTAATTGCCGCAGTACTTCAGACACATCCTTGATGTGTTGTGACAAGTCTTTGGAGTGGATAAGTATGTCGTCAAGGTAGTCTACGACACATGACTGTAACATATCTCTAAGGACGTCATTAATTATTTCTTGAAAAACTGCGGGGGCATTACACAGACCAAATGGCATGACTAGATATTCATAGTGCCCAGATCTCGTGTTAAAGGCAGTTTTCCACTCATCACGGGCTCTGATACGTATCAAATTGTAGGCCGAACGTAGGTCCAGTTTGGTGAAAATCGAGGAACCCTTAAGTCTATCAAAAACCTTGGTGATGAGTGGTATCAGGTAAGCATTCTTTGCCATCAGCTTATTTAACCCACAGTAGTCGATGCAAGGTCGCAATTCACCATTTTTCTTTTTAACAAAAAAGAACCCGGCCCCAGCCGGAGAGGTAGATTTCCTAATGATCCCTCTATTGAGGGCATCAGAAATATATTCTTCCATAGCTTGGTTCTCCTCACAAGACAATGGGTATGTGCGTCCCCTAGGTGGCACCGCTCCAGGTGTTAATTCAATGCAACAATCATATGGTCTGTGCTGAGGTAATGTGCCAGCCTCTCCCTTACTGAAAACATCGCTAAATTGCTGATAGGCATCAGGTAGTGAAGGGGAGGTGCACAAGACCTTAACAGGATGGGTGACGCAATTCTCCATACAGAATTGAGACCAAGCAGAAATCTTGCATTTTTGCCAATCGATTTGTGGATTATGCAACTGTAACCAAGGAAACCCCAATATCACGGCATGGTGAGGAGAATTAATTAACTGAAACTGCTGCTCCTCCTTGTGGAGAGCCCCAATAGTCATGGATAATGGCATTGTTTCAAACATATTCCTGAGTGGGTTCCAGGGGTCTGCCATCAATAGCTTCAATAGCAAGAGGGGTTTCTCTTTCAATGCGTGGCACCCCATGCAATTCAGCAAAGGTATTATCCATAAAATACCCAGCTGCACCAGAATCGACTAGGGCCAAAACCTCCACCGAGCGCTGTGCCCAAGACAATACCACCTGTATGGTGGGTTTAAGTGCGCCAATCATTGGAGACGATTGCACACCACCTAGGGCCTGTCCCCCAAGGTACCCTAGGTGTGTTCGTTTCCCGGACGTACCGGACAAGATCTTAACAGGTGCCCATTTTTACCGCAGTATAAACACAACCCTTGTTTCCTGCAATATGTTCTTTCCTCCTTGGTTAACCTAGTGAAACCCACTTGCATAGGTTCCCCTGGTTCCTGTACTGGTACACTAGGCTTAGATGCCAAGGGAGGGGTGGGTGGGAAAAATGTGTTACTAGACCCATTATTCTTAGATCGTATTTTACGATCTCTGGCAGTTACTCTCTCCCGTATTCTGGAGTCAATTAGAATAACATATTCAATATAATCATCAAGATCGGTAGGCAAATCTTTTGCTGCAATTTCATCTTTAATCTGGTCACTCAAGCCTTCGGCAAATGCTGCCAACAGAGCCTTGGTATTCCATCCTACTTCTGCTACCAAGGTGTGAAATTTGATGGCATAATCGCCCACCGAGCGCCTGCCCTGTTGTATCTCCATAAGACGTTTAGCAGCAGAGGTGGTTCTACCAGGAGGCTCGAATACTCTCCAAAAGGATTGCACAAATTCACAGAAATTCTTAGTGCAAGGTTTAGCATTTTCACACAGTGGGTTAGCCCAAGCCAATGCTCTACCAGTCAGCAAGGATATCATGAACCCAACCTTGCTGCGATCATTAGGAAATGAATGTGCCGTCAATTCCATAAAAATTTCAAGCTGATTGATGAACCCTCTGCAAAGTTGAGGGTCCCCATCATATCTTAGCGGCAAGGGTGCAGAAGCCGTTAACCCTTTCATTGCGGCCCCAGGGGCCCTAGTATCATTCTCCGGTGTCTGACTAGGCGAGACCACCGGGTTGGAACCGGACTTATCAGCAAGTACCGTGTGTTCAAGAATAGTTTGGATAGCAACTGCCAACTGATCCAAACGTTGCTCGTGCATATCCATCCTCCAGTGGATATTCTGCATATTTCCATCACTCTTAGTGTCTGAGGTCATGGCCCTTTCGTACTGTCATGGTTTGTTAAGACACTCAGACAAAAGATTTAGGTAAAGACCTAACTTTATTGAAAAGTTAAGGCAATCCCCATAGGGTTCACATACACATACATACAATATAATCAGCAATAGATAAATAGAACAGGTTCTACCGGCCTTGCCAGTAATACCGGGCAAGGCAACCCAGGCGGCTATAAGGAATAGCAATAGCAGGCTCTACCGGCCTTGCCAATACCGGGTAAGGCAACCGTGAGATGGAATATACCGGTTCTACCGGCCTTACCAATACCGGGCAAGGCAGCCTCAGGAAATGCTGTGGGTAGGCTCTACCGGCCCTGCCAATACCTGGTAAGGCAACCGTGAGATGGAATGTACCGGTTCTACCGGCCCTACCAATACCGGGCAAGGCAGCCTTGGGGCACACTGTGAGGAGGCTCTACCGGTCCTGCCAATACCTGGTAAGGCAACCGTGAGATGGAATGTACCGGTTCTACCGGCCTCACCAATACCGGGCAGGGCAGCCCCAATGGAGGAGACCAAGAGGTGCCAATTGTTGTCAAGAGACAATGACAGGAACTCGGACCAACAGCACTTGACTGCAGTATGGAGCAGACCAGCGTCCGCATGCTGGGACTAGAAGTATTGGAAACCACCAGGTTTAATGGAGTAAACCAGCATCCGCACGCTGGGACCAACAGGATAGGAAATCACCAGGTTTAATGGAGTAAACCAGCGTCCGCACGCTGGGACCAACAGTATAGGAAGCCACCAGGTTTAATGGAGTTAACCAGCATCCGCATGCTGGGACCAACAGAATAGGAAGCCACCAGTTTAATGGAGTTAACCAGCGTCCGCACACTGGGACCAACAGTATAGGAAGCCCCCAGGTTTAATGGAGTTAACCAGCGTCCGCACGCTGGGACCTACAGTATAGGAAGCCACCAGATTTAATGGAGTAAACCAGCGCCCGCACGCTGGACCAACAGTATGGGAAGCCACCAGATTAAATGGAGTAAACCAGCGTCCGCACGCTGGACCGACAGGGTGAAAATATTGCCGGAGCAAATAGAGAGAGCAATGTCGCCACAGCGACTACAGGAAGGGAATACTGAGACCAGGCTGAGGTGAACCACAGCGAGCACTGCTGCACAGACCAGCAACCGGAACTAAGCCGTACGGAACAACAGGAACGTCAGCAGTCACGGAGAAAACCGACTGGAGTGGCAAACAGACTGGTAACAGGAACAGGTGGAATCAGGAACTCTGGAACTCTAAGCTCTGGAACACTGGAACTCAGGACTCTGTAGCTCTGGACACTGGAACGCTGGAACAGGCCCAAACAGCATGACATGAAGGACAGAAAGGTACTGTCAGAGACACCACGAAAGGGCAACCACAGGTTGCCCGAGCTGAGTTTAAATAGGCAATGACAGGCGGGCAGACAATAGGCAGCCAATGGGAGCCCCCTGCAGGTGATAAACAGTGTATAGCACCAATCACGGGCACCCTGATACCATTACAAAATTCCCACCCTGGATTCACTTACAACATCAGGGGGAAGCCGTAGATGGCTCTGCGGAGGCCCGGCTCACCACTGGAACCGGGGTGTATTCTTCATATAAGGCCTTCACTTCAGCCGTCATGGAGAGACCCAGATGGTGCAGAAAAACCTTACAGTCAGCTAAGTCACGAAGGGTGGCAACGACTCCGTTCCTTGAAGCTTGTAGATAGAACAGGAAGCCCCAACGGTATTGCAGGCCTTGGGCCCTCAACAGGGCCGTCAGCAAACGAAGAGTACGCCTCTTTTGCAGGGTCGACTGTGCCAAATCGGAATAAAACTGTGGTGTGATGCCGTCCAAGGTAGGTGTAGCTTTCCGAGCAGCAAACAGCACATCTTCTTTAGTTTTATAGAATGTGAACTTCACAATCACATCGCGTGGTGGGTCCTTTGCCACTGGCTTGGGGCGAAACGTCCAAAGCCAACATTGAGGTAGGTGCTTCAGGCAGCAGCAATTGGAAATAGTGCCGAAGAAAGTCCTGCAAATCTGCTAGGGACTCAGGTACATTGCGAAGACGGAGACTGGATCTCCGTGATCTGTTGTCGAGATCCTCCACGGCATCCTGAAGCCTATTATTGCGAGATTGAAGTCCCGCCAACTCCTTTTGTAGTGCAGCGTAAGCGTCTTCTGCAGACGCCATTTTCACTTCCAGGGCCGATGTCCTGCTAGATAGGCGTTGTAAATCCGAATGCAGTAGCTGGATGCTAGACTGTAGCTCCTTGGATAGATCCTTTTTAACCGCAAGCAGTAATTCACTTAGCGCTTCCATATCTTGGCGTGTACAAGGACAGGCTGGAAGTTCGCACCCCAGTCTCCTTCTTCTTGAAAAAATCCACCGACTTGGTGGATTTTTGTGACTTTTTCGATGTCATAGCACTACTGAGTGGGTGCAGGCAACGAAAATAATAAAAGGGGTACACTCACATAACCAATGATAGCTTTATTTGGCGTGACAGGAGCAGGAGCTCTAACAGCACACGTCCATTCCACTCAAGCTGCAGGCCACCCCCCCCCCCAAAAAAAATGCCCTCTTAATAAAAACAGGGTACAAAAATGGTTTTGATATATAAGTGAAAGGAAGAAAATAAAACGGAATAGTTGGATTGAAGTCAGAAGATGGAAGTTATGTAAATGAAGATGAAGTTCTAGCTGATTGTCTCAATAACTATTTCTGTTCAGTGTTTACAGTGGAAGGTGAAGGGATGAGATGTCAGAAAAAAAGAAATAGCAAGTTATGGGAATCATGCATGTTTACAGAGGAAGAAGTTCTACTTCAAGCCATAGGCCATTGTCCTAAGCTTTCCACCAGTGCATGCATCACTTAGCTTACCCTACATGCTTGACAAGGGCCTATTGCCATAAGGTCCAGTTAATTATGACCTAATCTATCTGCACTGCTCCCCTGGAAAATAAAGCTATGGCCCTCTCCACTGCCCCCATTAGCTACAAATTGAAGAAATCAAACCCCAGGTCATTTGGGTGAACACCTTCATCACAGAACAAACGGTGTTCCATGTCTTCAAATGCACAGTGCCGAACTGACAAACCCCCCAATGACAACACAAACTTTTCACCCTTCTTTTTAACTTAATTTGGGCCTTATCCACTGTCATATGATCCCTGGCCAGCCTCTAGCTGTGTTAATGAATAACCTTGGACCAAACCACAATGAGCTTTGAGAACAATGCAAGACATTTTGAGTTGTCCTGCTTCATGGTTTCCTCCAGGCTCCACACTGGAAATGCATCAAGATCATTACCCCAAGGTGGCCCCCTGCTGAATGATCTAACCAGCTGTATAAAAGAAGGAAGTAGCTGGGACCACTGCATTCCATGACATTTCTTGTATATAACGCATTAGGTGTATTTAAAAACATTTGACACATTTAAAAACAACAGTTTCAAACAGATTCATTTTAGGACTCACCTTCAGTGACCTGTAAGTAGTGGGCATCAGGCTAAGAGGGCTGGAGCTCTCAGTCCCCCTTCATATTGCCTATCCACCCACCCCCACAGGTCACATGGGGTTTGCACAGTGCTTTAATTGCTATGAGACACAGGTCAGACAGCCCAAACATTAGGCCAAAACCTTGCCTTTAAGAGACCCACTGCAAGTGGCAGCATATGTGCAAACACATTTCTTAAGTATATCATATTTATTAACACAAAATTAATTAAAGCAATAGGGAAAAAGAAGCTACAATGAGAAGGGGAGAATGTGCAAAAGTAAAAGAAACAGAAAACTCACAGCACTGACTCACATTAACTTATACATTATTTTTACAGATTTAAATTAAGGACCCAAGTGAATAAATATGAATAGCAGCAAGAAATGTGGGAGTCCTCCAGGCTCCCAAAGATTAGACTAAAGCCCAAACAATAGGTGCCACAGCAACCTCAAAACCTGGCTGGAAGAATCAGTCAAATGATTCAGCACTTCCACCACACCCATGTGGTTCATGTGAAAGACAACCTTCCTGTCCAATAATGTATAACCCCACAGCTTGAGAGCCACCAAGATTGGGAAAAACTCAAGAAACACTGAGTTCAGGGTAAGACCCGAAGACTCCCAACAAGCGGCAATGAATTTCAGCTTTCCGAGAATGAACTGCATTTGATATAGTGTTAATTTCTTAGCACAGACGAGGAACTGAACCAAGCAAGATAGCTCATCTACTTTATCAGCAGGTAAACAAGGCTCCATGGTAATAAAGTCAATCTCAATGCAAAGGAAGCTGAGACAGCAACCCATTGAAACAAATGGAGAATTTCCTGCAAATATCCAAACCTCCAGGGCCAACACAAAATCATTGAAGTAGTGCATAAGGGAGTCATAGCCAGACTCCCTATGCACAACCCAACAGGAGGCACAAGTTGACATAGTATCGATCTTGGAACTTACAGCCAAGGAGGTGGTGACAGTCCAGATGAACCTGCAAGGATGTCAGTCCTGTTTGAAAGGATGCTGGTCGAGTCATTATGGATAACCACAGGCCTATAGCCATCTGATCACATGATAGTGATGGTCACACCGCCAGGCAATGGCGAAATTGCTCATTGTAGTGCCACCATAACAAGCCACCATACACTAGGCAGGCGTTCCAAATCAAGTGCTGCTAACAGAACAGAGCTGAACACCTCTGAGGAAAGAGCTTGCTGAGTATGCTAGCCAGGATAGAAAAGTCCCTTATCCAATTCCCAAAAAACCTTGGGAATCTTCCGATAATGCTTACACTCCTTGTCCTCCTTCTTGTCTGCTTTTTCATCTTTTTTGGATTGACCTTGCTCTTAATGAAGGAGCAAATAAAGTATGATGTATTCACCCTTCCAAATCTTATCCTTCAACTCAGGCTTTAAGTGTAAGTCCAAAGGGTCCGTCCAACACATATTTTCTGATTTGTGTACACCCAGCAGTCCGATTGCTGAAGACCCAGCTAAAGACAGTCCCGCTGATACAGAAAGCCCAGTGATTGAAGCTGTGACACCACTACCTGATACTACCAGCTCACCAACCCCTGGAACCACTGGAGGGAACTGTGGTACCAGTGGCAAAGTTGCTACTCCTTGGGGGAAACTTAACAAGTATGCCGACTCACCATACCTCTAGTACAGGACACCTCAGGACCGAACACCTCACAATGAAGCCAAAGACGCAGGTGCTGTCACCGACTCCCCCACCTCATGCCCCCTAGAAGATGTCACACACATGAACCCCTTGGGGGACAAACCCAGTACCCCCAAACCAATACCTCAGGACCTGTTCAAGGAAAAGTAACCCTTTATTTTGACTTTAAATACTCTGCATGTGCATAAAATGCACAGTCATATTGTCTCTACTTTTTATGATTTTTTCATTAACACCTATTTCTAAACACTTTTATGTTCCTGACAGAGAGCATTCTAATTTTTTTCCAGAAAGTATTCTGTGTGGGCCTGTTAAGACGGACAATGTAAAAATGAAACCGTGTAAAAGACACAGTGAAACAATGTAGACAAGCCACATATACAGCACATAAATCAATCAGTAATGCAAAGAAACTTGCGGCATTGTATAAATATTTAAATCTTACTCTGTCATAGACAAAAAATGCCAATATGTAATGACCTCTCTTTCAGTGACTTAAAAGTGTTAAAAAACAGGTGAAGATACAAAAAAATAATAAAAAGTCTATGCATTTTTACTTTATATATTATGCTCTTACAGACTATGAAAAGTGAAGAAAAGGTTATCCTTCCTTTAATTGTGTTCATCAGGATTTGAAGTATGTATGAAGTATGCTACATAATTCAGTGCAGTATATTAAGTACAGGTTTGATAGGGCTATCAAATGACATTAAAAATTATGGGACTTTATATTACTCAAACGTCTGGTTTCAGTTGCATTAAATACATTTATCGCTGGATTTTATTTCAGATTTTTACGTTGAAACTTTATCACATCAGCTTTCAAGGGTGCCCTATATCACGGAGGAAATTTCCCTTGCATTTACACCCTGTTGGTGTTTCCATTGAAAGGAGGGATATAGAGGCTTTTCTGTGGAAATTCCCATGAACAGGAAATGCCAACTACCACACTTCCCTACTAGAAAGGAGCCGTTCTGGAACAAACTGAACTATAGAGCACAAAGGGAAACACCTCAAATTGGCTTTCATTTAAATGGGACTTTTAATCCCTTGGTTGCTAGAGAGGTCTCCAATGCATTGAGAAGTAAAAGGCTAGAATCCTCTATAGCAATAAAGTGATTACATGCCCTAAATCACTGGACATTTTAGTAATAGCTGTTTCCTCCTGTGGGGCAGTTGATTTGCCCCAGAATTACTGCACTTTTCTTTTAAACATCGGGCCTTTAATTGTATGAGGTACCATACACAGTAGGATATACAGGGGAGATCAAAGAAGAAGTGTCTGGATTTAGTCACAGAGTTTGGTTCTGTCTTCTATGGAACAATGTGGGACTATTACAAGTGATATATTGGCTGGGTGGGAATGATGGGAGATGAAGTCCCCAATACCTGGAGGTTCAACAATTGACTATCTCAGATGTTGACTATTTGTGTTGTGTTTGGAGCAATGGTGAGGAAGGTTGTGATTTTGGTTTGGTTTTATTTTAAGTATGTGTTTTCCTTAACCCCTGCGGGTCCTTAGCCCCTTAAAGTCCGGTGGTGGTGCTGACGCATCACCGGTTTCAGTGCCTTATGGTCCTGGCAAATCATGGCCTTTGTGTTCACAGCGCTCCTGGGACATGTCCTTATGTATCAACATTGACAAGGAGTAATAATAACAACTTTATGTTTAACCCATTGAGTGCCAGAAAGGCATCACTCAGTTTTTGCCCTTAAAGAGTTAAAAATATGTTCCAAAATGTTTGCTAACTATTGATAAATATGTTGCAAAAAGTAGCTAATACGGTTTTGAAAAAAAAAAAAACATTCAAAGCCTGCCAAATGGCTCTCTATTTTGAAACGTCCAGCGCAAATAATCTTTAACCCTTTGAGTGCCAGAGAAGTATCTAATGCATTCCTTTAACCCATTGAATGCCAGAGATATCTTCAGTGCATTGTGAAGATGTTGCTAGCATCCAATGGTTAAAATTCTTTCTTAGGTTTTGTGAAGACATATAATATTGTTCTGGTAAAATGTATTATGTGGAATCCTATTCACAATCTGGTATTAAGAAAATGGAGCATCTTCATTACCGCAGAGAGGGTTAGCATTACTGAGCTACGTGTCCTTTTAACTTGTTATGAGTCATTTTCTTTGTTTGAAATAATACGTGGTTGAAATTCCATTACATGTTGGACTTATTCACAGATTGATAACAAACAGGAATTACAGTAATAAGAAGAGAACCATTGTGGCCATGACAACTGCAGGAGCCGATCACACTGTTGTGTCAGAGAACTGGCCCTGTAGCACCTTATGAGAAGAGCATTGCAAGAACTGGACATTTTTGTAGAATTTCTACAAATATAATCAATTCTTATTGTGCAGTGCGGCTTTTTTGGTGATGGACCATGATGATTGAGTGAAGTTGGGATTGCATGATAGTCACATCACAATGGAGATATAAATGGGTCTTATAGAAGAGGAGAAGAGTGTGAATGAAACCATTGGATGCTTTGCAATGCATTGGAGACATTTCTAGAGCATCCAAGGGGTCATTTAACCAGCACTCTATTATCGCTTGGTAAAACAATACTGATATCTAACTGGCATGTTTCTAGTTAAATCCTTCACTAATGGCTCAAAAATAAAACAAATAACTTTGTTTCAAGCGCTTCCCAAGAGTGACTATTGTCTCTCATGAATTCATCTTGCAGAAACCTACCTGTCTTCTAGAGCCAGATCATCCATTATGAAAAATCTAGGCTACTACCTAGGGCCCAAGGCAATATGAGAGGCCCTACCTGTAAGTGATGAGTCTCAGACAGAGGCCCTGCTCTTGCTGCTGCTAATATCTTGTGTCAGATGCCCTTTTCGTTGAAAGAGACCAGCATCATCCAGTTGCCCCCACTTCCATTGCAACCACAATGCTAGCCCTAGCCTTAATCCATCTTATATTCAATGCAGGGTGCAGAGAAGATACATCAAAACTGATCTGCATAGGTACTTGCAGATTGTTCACATGGAAGACTTTGGAGGTTGCAGTGTTCACAGCAACCTCTAGTGAAGGGCCAACCAGTCTGAGCATCATCCAATTATGTATGGCTATTTGAAATTGCCTTATCCCCCAAGCAACTGGATGGTCAGGGTAATGCAGGGCTATGCAGGAATTTAAAGCTGAACTTTCAGTTCAAACTTAGTCGCCATGCATTTATTAAAAGCTTGGCGACTAGCTTTGAAATAGATGTTTTACCTTTAAAAAATAGCCTAGTGTAAAGGAATCCTTCTCGTTTGGGGACTGACGGGTAGATTTGTGTGGTCCGCGCCCCTGCGCCATCAATCCCTTCCTGTAACCATGTGGTGCACTGCAGTGCTACTCAATGGAGACTGGGACTGACAGCGCAGGCGCGCAGACAAGATGTCTGTGCCGTAGCCTGGTTTCCAATCTCCAAACGGGAAGGATTCCTTTACACTGGGCTATTTGTTAAAGGTAAGACATCTATTTTGCAAAGCTTGTCGCCATGCGTTTAATGAATGCATGGTGACTAAGTGTGAACCGAAAGTTCTGCTTTAATAGTAAAGGCCCAGACAGAGCAACATTATTGTTTCATTCAAATTGTCCATGTGGCCAGGGCCTAAGAGGTTTTCCTCAATCTAAATTCCTATCATTTGATTCCAAGTTACATTGTTTCAGATTCTCATTGAATGATTTCACAAAAATCCCTTCCAAAACCCCCAAACTTACTCTACATTCAAACACACTTATAAAGGAAAGCTATACCAAAATCAGTTAGTGGCTCTAGTTTGTTCAACACTATAAGAACCAGATAAATGTTCAGTACATTGATTTGCAATGTGTAGCATACCCACTCTGGTCTTTTAAAGTTTAAAGGGATAGTAATACTTCATTTTATCTTTATTTTATTTTGTAGGCATTAAAAAACATGAAGAACGATACAAGTCTTATCTCTCAAACCTTTATGGTTTGAGAAATATTCACAAGCAAAGTTTCGCCTCTCGCCCCTTTTAGCTAGTGTAAGCCATCTCTTCTCAGATGTGGAATCTGGTTGTTAGGCCAGACAGATAACAGCAAGGGACAATATTCTTCCTATGAGAACAATGAAAGCCCTGCCCCCCTTGACAAGTTTTTCAGGTTTTTCCCTTATCTTAATTGAAGATTGTACCTCTCTGAAATCTACCTGGGCACCTCCCGTCTGCTCTAGCTGAGCAGTGTTACATCAGTAAAAGGGGCGGGAGGGGGAAACTTTGTCACTGAATTACTCTTGAACTACAACTCTGACAGAATTTAAATAACACTCTCCAAGGCCCAAATACTATGATGATTAATTAGAGCTGCTTTTTTTATGAAACGTTACTATGCCTTTAACAGAAGGACTTACCCAAGTAGATGTCCCTTGTACAGCAGTCTATCATATCTATAAACTTTTGACCACTAGAACTCAGTGGTTATCTATTGCAATCTGAAAATCATGTATTTGTGTGTGTGTGTGTGTGTGTGTGAGGGGAAGTTCTATCAGTCTATTGCTTATTAAATCCAAAATAGTCTATTGCTGAGTGTGTATTTAATACAGAGGTTACTAAATCCAAGAAGCTGTGGATGTAATGTAGAAAAATGTACAAAAAGATATAAAAGATTGATGTATGGTGGATACCAGAGTAAGAGCTGTCAACATTACCTATATGTTGTGTGATTTAATTTAATTTAGAAAAATAGTTTTTGATTTACTTAAGTATATAGATTGTGCTAATTATGGTATTCCATGCAGGCACTCCCTGGTTTAGCCTTACATTACCTTCCCCACTCACTGACACAGCAATGTGTTACCTACCTCCTGTTGTATGGAAATGAGTGGGGGAGGTAATGTAGGACTAAGGCAGGAAATGCCTGCACAGCATGCCTTAATTATTATAATCTACTATACATCTAATTAACTCAAGGGTGATAGTAACTTTCTGACTATTCAAGGTTCTAATTCTGCATGGACTCTACAGAACCTCTTCACTATTGGGTCACCTAAAAATGTTCAAAGAGTATTTATGTTCTTGGGATGTGGCAGAGGTGAGCTCCCCAGGGTATGATCCTGCTTTATCATTGTTCTAACTAGATTGATTCCAGTTGCAGTCAGGAACACGAACAGAGCTCTTAAAGGGATAGTAATGTTTAAAAATAAAAGCAGCTCCAATTAATCGTCATAGTATTTGGGCCTTGGAGAGTGTTATTTCAATACTGTCAGAGTTGTAGTTCATGAGTAATTGAATGATAAATGATCCCCCTCCTGCCCCTTTTACTGATGTAACACTGCTCAGAACAGAAAGGTGTTGTCCAGATGGATCGCAGAGAGGGACAATCTTCAATTAGCACAAGGAAAAACACGTCAAAGGGGCAGGGTTTTCATTTTTCTCACAGTAAGAAGATGTCCCTTGCTGTGAGCTGTCTGGTCCAAGGACCAGATTCCACATCTGAGGGGAGGTGACTTACACTAAGTAAAAGGGGTGGGAGGGGGGATACTTTATCATTCAATTACTCTTGAACTACATCTCTGACAGTACTGAAATAACATTCTCCATGGCCCAAATACTATGAAGATTAATTGGAGCTGATTTTATTTTGAAACATTATTATCCCTTTAACATTACTTTAGAGAGAGGTGGCTTTATGGGGGGCTTATGGTGAGTTTATTGTTGGGTTTATGGGAAGAGGGCTAGAAGGCAGCAGGTCACCCTAGATTTGGCAGAAAAGTGCTGGGGAGAGGCAGTAAATGGAAAATGTACCTTAGTGGAAAGGGGGTATTTATTAGTGTTGAGCGAGCATGCTCGGCCGATGCTCGGATCGGCTCGAGCATCGCTCTGCTCGGCACATGGCGGTACTCGTACGAGTACCGCATGTGCTCGCCCGCCATGTTCGGGTCTCCTCCCCGCACGTTTTGCGGCTGCTGCGCAGCCAATAAACGTGCAGGGAGGCTCTGACATCAGTGTAATGCCAGCAGCCATGTTGGCTGCTGGCATTACACTGATTGGCTGGCCAGAACCCGTGGTCGGGTGCTGTATAGCACCTGACCAGCGAGTTCGGCTCAGTCTTAGCCAGGGAGAGATGAGAATAGGAAGGGAAAGTCAGTGTAGGCAGAAAAAAAGCGAATTTGTGAAAAAAAAAGAACCAAAAGTCCTTTTTAGGACTACTGTGTGTGGGGGCAGCAGGTTATTTTGTGTGGGGGGAAAAAAAAAAAAAAAAAAAATTTTCATATATTCTGTTTAGTGTGCAAAGTTGCAGATTAGAGCACATTCTGTTTAGTGTGCAAAGTTGCAGATTAGAGCACATTCTGTTTAGTGTGCAAAGTTGCAGACTAGAGCACATTCTGTTTAGTGTGCAAAGTTGCAGATTAGAGCACATTCTGTTAAGTCTTCAAACTAAAATATCAAAGTCACATATTCCATTCAGTGTGCGTCGCCGCAGTTTAGCAGCACATTCTGTGTACTGTGCAGAGTTGCAGAATAGGAAGAAATACTGTTAAGTCTTCAAACTAAAATATCAAAGTCACATATTCCATTCAGTGTGCTTCGCCGCAGTTTAGCAGCACATTCTGTGTACTGTGTAGAGTTGCAGAATAGGAAGAAATACTGTTAAGTCTTCTAACTCAAATATCAAAGTCACATATTCCATTCAGTGTGCGTCACCGCAGTTTAGCAGCCTATTCTGTGTACTCTGCACAGTTGCAGAATAGGAAGAAATACTGTTAAGTCTTCTAACTCAAATATCAAAGTCACATATTCCATTCAGTGTGCTTCGCCGCAGTTTAGCAGCCTATTCTGTGTACTCTGCACAGTTGCAGAATAGGAAGAAATACTGTTAAGTCTTCAAAGTAAAATATCAAAGTCACATATTCCGTGTAAGATGAAGAAGGCGGGTAAAAAGGGACGGGGAAGTGGACGTGATCCTGATAGTTCAGGGCGCGGGTCAGGACGCGTAGAAACTGTGCCTGGTGCCAGAGCACAAGAAAGAAAGACATCCACCATACCTAGCTTCATGTCTCAGTTTACAGGGCGTCGCAGGACATCACTCTCGAGGTCCGACCACTGCGAACAGGTGGTCGGTTGGATGTCAGCTGATACTGCTTCCAGTCGGTTAAGCACCACCCTGTCTTCCACCAAGTCCACTCTCAGTAGCCAAGAGTCTGGTCAACATAATCCTCACTCTGATCATCCTTCCTCCCACCATACACGGTCTGGTCAAAGAAGTGATCCCACACTGGGATATAGTGAGGAGCTCGTCTCATCACCAATCCTTCATTTGACCCTCTCTCCAAGCACGCTTGCAGAGGAACATGACATCTTATGCCCTGATTCACAACCTCTAGAGGGTACCCAATCACAAGAAGATGACAGATGTGAACGGCATTTAAGGTCAAAGGAAGTAGTGGATGATGATGATGATGATGAGACACAGTTGCCATTAAATCAACCACTATTACTGTCTCAAGACCTTGTTGAGGAGGATGATATACAGTTGTCAATGACTGAGAATGTGGTGGGATCAAGACATGAGGAGGATGATCAGAGTGAGGAAGTGGAGGAGGACTTGGTGGACGATGAGGTGACTGACCCCACCTGGGAAGGTGTAGAGCCGAGCGATGACAGCAGTCCTGAGGGTGAGCCATCTGCAGCACCGCAACAGGCTGGAAGAGGCAGTGGTGTGGCTACAGAAAGAAGGCGGACCGCACCAAACCGGCCCGCAAATGTTCCACGGAGCACCCCCTTGCGTAAATCTCCCTTGCCAAGGGGTAGGTGTTCCGCGGTATGGCGTTTTTTTAAGGAAAGTGCGGACGACAAAAGAATTGTAGTTTGCAACCTGTGCCACACCAGAATGAGCCGAGGCATGAACACTAGAAACCTCACCACCACCAGCATGATCCGACACATGGCATCCAAGCACCGTAATAAGTGGGAGGAACGCCTGGATCGCCCATCTGTGTCTGCAGGCCACACCACTGCCTCCTCTTCCCCTGTTTTCGGTGCCGGCCAATCGCCTGTCGAAGGCGCAGGCCCACATACCTCCCGCCCTGCACCTGTACCATCTGAAGCACCATCAGCGACCACATCCACTTCCCTGTCCCAGCACAGAGTCCAAATGTCGTTACCCCAGGCATTTGAGCGCAAGCGAAAATACCCAGCCACCCACCCACAGGCCATAGCACTAACCTCACACCTTTCCAAATTACTGGCCATCGAAATGCTGCCATTTAGGCTTGTGGAGACTGAGTCCTTCCGCAGCCTGATGGCAGCAGCTGTCCCTCGGTACGCGGTCCCCAGCCGCCACTACTTTTCCCGGTGTGCCATCCCCGCATTACACCACCATGTGTCCCGTAACATCACCCGTGCCCTGACCAACTCAGTTACTGGGAAGGTCCACTTAACGACTGACACATGGACAAGTGCTTGTGGCCAGGGACGCTACATTTCCCTGACGGCACACTGGGTGAATGTCGTGGAGGCTGGGAGCGACTCGGACCCTGGGATGGCACGGGTGCTACCCACGCCGAGGATTGCGGGCCCTACCTCCATCAGGGTTTCCGCCAGCACCTACGTTATTGGCTCCTCCTCCTCCATTTCCACCTCCGAATTCTCTACACGCAGCGCCACTCCCCCATCAGCCGGTAGCTGGAAGCAGTGTAGCACTGCAGTGGGGAAGCGTCAACAGGCCGTGCTGAAGCTGATCTGCCTTGGGGACAAACAGCACACGGCCTCAGAGCTGTTGCAGGGGATTAGTCACCAGACCGAGCAGTGGCTCTCGCCACTCAACCTGCAACCAGGCATGGTTGTGTGTGATAATGGGCGTAACTTGGTGGCGGCTTTGGAGCTCGGCAACCTCACACACGTACCATGCCTAGCGCATGTATTTAATTTAGTGGTTCAGCGATTTCTAAAAACCTACCCCAATGTGCATGATCTCTTGACCAAGGTGCGCCGCGTGTGTGCACATTTCCGTAAGTCATCTACAGCTTCGGCCGGCCTGTTGAAGCTGCAGCAGCGCTTACAATTGCCAGCTCACCGGCTGCTGTGTGATGTGAGCACGCGCTGGAACTCCACCTTCCACATGTTGGCCCGGCTTTGTGAGCAGTAGAGGGCAGTAGTGGAGTACCAGCTGTTACACGGTCGTCGCCTCTCCGTTCAACTTCCTGTAATCAGAAGTGAGGAGTGGGAATGGATGTCAGACCTCTGTGAGGTTTTACGCAATTTTGAGGAATCGACACAGATGGTGAGCGGCGATAACGCTATTATCAGTGTAACCATCCCACTTCTGTGTCTACTGAAACGCTCGCTGCTCACAATTAAAACTGATGCTTTGCATGTGGAAGAGGTGGAAATGCGGGAGGAAGAGCTTACACAAGGTGATAGCCAGAGCACCCTCACTTCGTCTTCTCAGCGACAATTGGAGGAGGAGGAGGAGGAGGAGGAGGAAGACACGGTTGCCTCCGCTACAGAGGGTAGCCATGGAACTTTAGTTCCATCTCTTCAGCGTGGGTGGGCAGAAGAGGAGGAAGAGGATGAGGAGATTGAGAGTCATCCTCCTGGTGAGGACAGCGAAATCTTGACTGTTGGTACTCTGGCACACATGGCTGACTTTATGTTAGGCTGCCTTTCCCGTGACCCACGCGTTATACGCATTTTAGACAACACGGATTACTGGGTGTTCACCCTTCTGGACCCCCGCTACAAAGAGAATTTCTCATCTCTCATTCCTCCGGTGGAGAGGACAAGCAAAATGGTGCAATACCAGAAGGTTCTTGTCGAAAAATTGCTCCAAAATTTTCCATCTGACAACGCCGGCGGCAGAGTACGTGCTACCTTGGCCAACCGAGAAGGGGAGAAAAGGGGAGCACACAGCAGTTCCGACAAAGGCAGGGCAACACTCTCCAAGGCGTGGGACACCTTCATGACACCCCGCCAGCACCCTCACCCTGATGCGCAGCCTAGTGTCACAAGGAGGGAAAAGTTTTGGAAGATGGTGAAGGAGTACGTAGCAGACCGTGTCAGCGTCCTCAATGATCCCTCTGTGCCTTACAACTACTGGGTGTCCAAGCTGGACACGTGGTATGAACTGGCACTCTACGCCTTGGAGGTGCTGGCCTGCCCTGCCGCCAGCGTTCTGTCTGAGCGTGTATTTAGTGCTGCTGGTGGCATCATAACAGATAAGCGTATCCGCCTTTCCACCGACAATGCTGATAGGTTGACACTTATAAAAATGAACAAGGCCTGGATTTCCCCTGACTTCTCCACTCCACTGGAGGAAAGCCCTGGGGGAACATAAACTCACTTTATATATGTTATTTACAATGATGGGAATACTCTGTATTCCCATTCACCCCTTCCACCCAAAAAACGGGTATATGGTTGACTCTTAATCTTCTCATCCTCCTCCTCCTCTTCCATATGCCCTGTGCTATAATTTTTATATAGGGCCAGCTCACCAGCGGGCCCTGTGATATAATTTTTATATAGGGCCAGCTCACCAGCGGGCCCTGTTTGACAACTTTTGGTATAGGTCAGCTCACCAGCGGGCCTTCTTATATAATGTTTTATTGGGTCAGCTCTCTAGCGGGCCCTCTCATATAATGTTTTATAGCGTCAGCTCACTAGCGGGCCTTCGCATATAATGTTTAGGATGGTCAGCTCCGCAGCAGACCCTCACCCATAATGTTTTGGATGGTCGGCTCAGCGCACGTTTCCCTCTTAATCATGGCCTCAGTTCAATAAAATCAAGGAAATTTTTGGGAGAATTTGACTTTGCGCACGTTTCCCTCTTAATCATGGCCTCAGTTCAATAAAATCAAGGAAATTTTTGGGAGAATTTGCCTCTGCGCACGTTTCCCTCTTAATCATGGCCTCAGTTCAGAAAAATGTAGGAAATTTTTGGGAGAATTTGCCTCTGCGCACGTTTCCCTCTTAATCATGGCCTCAGTTCAGAAAAATCGAGGAAATTTTTGGGAGAATTTGCAGATGATATACAAGTAAATATACAGAAAATATTGTTTGGTAACAATTTTTCGCCTAAAGTCGTTTTTATTTTCCTTTTTGTGTGTTTTACGGTCAGTCTGTAAAAATGGCGTACTACGGGCGAAAGATCGTTCCCAGCAGCAATGTTGGAGTCCAAGATGCATCCAGACATCCTCCCTATGCTGTCCCTGAACCATTTCTGTGGTGTTTCCATCATTTTCTTCCCTTTTCCTATGGACCAGGCACCCTCCCCTCATCAGAGCAGGGGGTGCCTGGTGTAATGCTCGAGTCCTCCCATTGACTTCAATGGGGCTCGGGTGCTCGGCCGAGCACTCGAGCCTCCGGGGGTGCTCGGTCAGAGCACCCGAACACCCGAGCATTGGGGTGCTCGCTCATCACTAGTATTTATGTTTTTGACATACTGACTTGTCAAAGTTGTGTCCCTTTACAGCAATCAGGCAGTTCTGTTAAGCTATTTTGTTAATTATAGCTGCAGTTTTTTGCATGTAATGCTCTGTCTTGAAGTCAGCCTCTAGATTACACCTCATTGCAACAATCAGTAGGCTTCAATAGACTTGAAGTAGAACTGTCCCCACACATAATACCCCCCACACACTTCCCGAATGAAAGACCTTTAAGTTAAATATCACAATGCAGACAGTTTCACCTACTTAAGATTTTCACTGTAGGTGAAACTATAGGGGAGATGTATAAAACTGGAGTTAAAAGTAAGTATCTGTAAAAGTGTCTCAAAGCGACATACGTTTATGTATAAACATCTGACGACATTTTGCTAAGTGCTAACTCCAGTTAGTTAACTTTTTTCAAAAAGTGGAGTAGAAATGGTCTTGGCGAGATAAGAATTGTGTCCCAGAATATTTATAAAGAAATTTGCTAATTGCACCAAAAATAAAGCCAGTTTTAGGAAGTAAATCATAACGCCAGGTAAAACCTTTTCTTATTGGAAGTA
Source organism: Rhinophrynus dorsalis (assembly GCA_037306005.1). NCBI lineage: Eukaryota > Metazoa > Chordata > Amphibia > Anura > Rhinophrynidae > Rhinophrynus > Rhinophrynus dorsalis. The sequence goes on from CM074719.1 coordinate 514,166,298, forward strand.
TATAATACCGCTATGTGTGTGAATATATATTCGCAGGTGCAAATATTCTCAGAATATTCTCAGATACACATATTTATAAGCGGGACTTTATTTCTTTATAAATATGCGTTGATAATTTTAGTGACAATTCTTAAAAATGCACTAAGAAGGCTTTTTATACATCCCCCTAATAACCCACATCTTTAGCAGAGAAGAGGGAGGTAGCAGCCATCTTTCTTTCTAGCATTCTCTAGCATTCAGGGGGTTAAAAGATCCATTTAAATCAATGAGAATGTTTATTGATCCCCTGTGGTGCATATGGTATGCCCACAGAATGTCACCTATTCATTTTAACCATTTGAGTGCCAGAGAGGTACACAGTGCATTGCAAAGTTATGCTTTGTATACCCCTCTGGCACTCAGAGGACTAATGAATAGGCCTCATTGTCCTTTCAAAAATGTTAGCGCTATAAAGACATGCTGAGACCTGTTCTTTTACTTATTGAATCAAACCTTTCACAAGCTTCAGCACCAATAGATCAATCCCAATGCAGCCTACATTTCTTCTTCAAATTGAACAGAAAGAACTAATCTTTAGGTTTCCTAAGATGTGAATTGTGTAAATAAACAAGGCAGGAAGGGAACGACCAGATCCTGTTCAAGCTGAAGAGAACCCCAGGTTGTATTTCATTATAGTGATGCACGTTATATAAAATATTATTCTTTGTTTTATGGTTATAGTAAGATCAATAGGCATATTTCTCTCTTTCTTACTGCCGTCGCCATTTCTCTCTCTCATATATACACACACATACTTATATAGAGAGATTTGAGAGGCGATAAAACTCTGTTGGTTAATCCCCAGGGGCATGTTCAAAATATTGGTCAAGTCCTTACAGAATCACAGTCATGAGTATTGTATAAAGTGAATAAGCTGTGGAGCACAAGTACTGAAAAAAGTACAGTAGGGTGACCAGACCTCACTTAACCAGGAAATAGCCATATTTGAGGACTGCACTGAAATCAAAGCATGTCTTTTTCAAATGTGTCCCTGGTTAAAGGTGAGGTCTGATCACCCTAAAGTAGAGCAAATATGTAGTAAACCAAATGCACAGGGCCACATTTTCCTCCAGGTGCCCCTGGGCAACGCATTCTAGGGGAGAGATGCGCTAAGGCTTCTCCAGTGATATCACTTCTCCAATCCCTATGTTATTCTATGGAGCTTATGTACTATGATTTCTCATGCTTTAGGGATCTTAGTGGCGAGGTATCATATAATAACATAGGAATTGAAGAAGCGATATCACTGGAGAACTTATCTCCACTTTATCACCGCTTTATCACACCTTAGTGAATCTCCCCCTAGATGTCCTTAGCTCCAGCCATGGCCACCACACAGTTATTCCCATGGCCCTACCGTCAGTCCCATCCACTATTTGCTGGCACAAAACATACCTTTGGCATATATTACAAGCAAGGACAAAAAAAAAAAATCTTTAACTCCTTGGTTGATATATAGAGCTCTCCAGTACATCTCATCGAATGCACCGGATATATCTCTAGCATCCAAGAGGTTACATAATAGCCTGCAAAGAGGTATAAAAGTGGTGCAGGGACATTGAGGGACACAACTGAGACTTCCTTCAAAATTAGGAGTGCTAGACAACTTCCTACTCTGGCTATTGCAACATCCTCTCCTGAACATGTACCAAAGGTAAAAAATACAAATTTACCACATTCTCATTGTTTTTAATCAGCTTTTTTACTCCATGAATGCTATAGAGGTTTCAATTGCACTGTGAAAGAATTCATTGGATACCTCTGCAGCATTCAAGAGTTCAAAGCCTTAATTAAATCAATAAACTCACATTTCAAGCAATTTATGCAAAGTTAAAACTGAACTGTACCATAGTAATAAGTAGCTCATAACTTGTTTCAAAGGTTAATAGACTAGGTACTTATCTTTCAAGGAGCAGTTAGTTATAGCTCTCCTTTGCAGTCCACATTTCAGAGAGCACCATCCTGGCCACTATGGATGTAAAATCCCTCTACACCAACATTCCACACACAAATGGCATAGCAACATGCCAAGAATATCTGGAACAAAATAATACACCCATTGAACCGGTAACAAAATTCATACAGTTTATTCTCACCCACAATTACTTCAAGTTTGGACAGGGCCTCTACCTTCAGAATGCAATTGGTACCCAAATGGCACCACAATATGCCAACCTGTTTTTTGTAAAATTAGAAGAGGACTTCCTGTCTACCAGCCAGATAAAACCTCTGGTCTATCTCCGCTACCTAGATGATATTCTTATCATCTGGACTGACAGTGAAGAGGATCTTCTGAAATTCCACAAAAACTACAATACATTCCACCCCAGTATCAACCTAACACTCAGTCACTCACACACAAACATTAACTTCCTAGATGTGACTAAATCTAGATCAGTACTAAAAACAACTCCATCCACAAATCCCTGTACTGCAAACCAATGTATAGACCAACCTATCTAAAAAACAATACCTTCTACCTAATTCACATAAAGAACTCCATCATATACAGCCAGGCCATCAGATACAACCACATCTGTTCTGACATTGCGGTCTGTGACAAGTACCTTCAGAAACTCAGAGGAGACTTTATAAAACAGGGTTACAGTGCAAGGATTATTGGCAGTCAAATACAGAAGGCTACCTACATACCAAGAAAAAAATCTGTTGAGCTACAAAGAACATAAAGGAAACCGGGTGTCTCTGGTGGTCATTTACCACCCCCGGTTAAAGTTCTATGCAAAATATCAAGAGAACTTCAGACAACATTACATATGGATGAAAGACTTAAGCACATATTCCCACAGCCTCCCTTACTCTCCTTCAGACAGCCTTCCAATTTAAAACAACATGGTAAGGAGTGCCCTGAATAAAGATACAAAAAATGCCACATCTCCTTGCCTACAAAGGAGATGTGAAACCTGTGCATATATTTACACCACGGACAAGGTACACATTCCAACCACCCAGTTACAACATAAGATCAATGGTACCTTCACCTGCAAATCATCCAATGTAATATACGTCATCATGTGTGCAAAATGCTCAACAGCTCTTTATGTGGGTGAAACCGATCAGCCATTACATAATATGTTTAATTCCCTAAGATACAGTGCTATCAACAAAAAGACAGAGACACCAGTGGGAGAACATTTTTGGCAAAATGGACAGTGTCAGGGACATTAAATTGACTGTACAAATTGGACTGTTTCACACTCAGAGAGACAGAAAAATATGGGAGGTTAAATTAATGCTCCAGTTCAATGCTTTACATAATTGTCTGAATAGAGACATAGAATTCCTGTCACATTATCGCATTGTGGATTAACCTTTACAAACCTTTACAACAGTACCACTGGGGTCGTAAACACCTTAAACTCCTCAGAGGAAGACTGATCAAAGAACCTTGATCTGGACTGAGATTTCTTATCTGATTTCCATTCTAAACAGTGCAATATGTACTTGTATATAAGAGAGATGTTTTCATATGTATCTGTATAACATGCCTGAGGAAGAGACCTAAGAGGTCTTGAAAGCTTGCATCCTAAATCTGCTTAGTTAGCCAATAAAGGTATCAACTTGAGTTTATTTGCTTCCTGTATTTCTACAGCCTAACAAGGTGCCAACTCCCATCTGCATTTATTCTTAGAAGACACAGTGGACAAGTAAACCTGCATTCTTGTTCCCTCACCCCTGCCAACCACCGAATAAAGTATTTTTACCCAGAGGGCTTTGAAGGCAGTGAAAATGAGAAGCATGCTCGAAGATGCTCAGTGACTCAAAATCAAGTATGGTTTCCATTAAGATTTAGATTTACAGCTGTTAAGTAGAAAATGATGGGATGAATGGGTATTATAATGGGTAAGGTAACAATAGGGTGCATAGGAAATAAGCTTAAAATATAGGGGAAGAGAACAGGGCTTGCTCACATTAAAGTCTTAATGAATGCACCATTTTGCACTTAAATAGTATAACTAGTAAAATAGAATAAATACCCACAAGTACTTGCGCTAAATGTTTATGACATTATATAGAAGCAGTAAGTGAACTGACCTGGTTGTCATGTGAAAATTGATTATGGAAATTGCTTAGAAGAGTCAGGATAGGGGACCATAAAGAAGCCAGTAGATGTGTTGGGAGTAGTGTGGAGGAGGTTGCTAAGTTCTTTTCACATGGGTATTGCTATCGTTGGATTGATGGTGATAACAATTTCCCTTTATAACCTTATCAGAAGTATTGGCAATTTTTCCAAGGCTTTTTTTTTTCTAACAAGCCTGTTTATATCAAGGACAGTCTCGAAAACATTTGACCAAATGCCAGGCTCTGGTAAGTAAAGAGGGCTGTGCTCCTGTCAAAGCATTTTATAGCTTGAGAGGTTAGTTACTTTTGCAGTTTTGGGCATCCTCATGATTATCTTAAAGGGATAGTAATACCTAAAATGTAAAAAAAATATGTTGTAGGGTACAGTGGGTACAGTGGCGCTGTTGCTACACGATCCTATGGACAGCTCTGGCCTCAGGACCATAAATCTCCATAGGATGGTGTAGCAACAGCGCCACTGTAAAATTTCAGGCCACTGTGATATTGCACCTAAAAAATTCAACTTTGAAAATTAAAAACTTTTGAATGAAACATCTTTCAGCAGTGGGAGTACTCTTGTTTTACTCAGGGGGATAAACCCTACAACATATTTTTTTTACATTTTAGGTATTACTATCCCTTTAAGTTTCTTTGAGCAAATTCTTCCTAATCTCATTAATTTTTGTAATTTCCCAAACTCCAATTGAGGTTCTTCAACAGGTTCATCTGGAGTGGTACTCTTTTTAGAATCCCTTGATTAGTTAGTATTATTAAGCATCTGATCCACTTCATCAGCTCATCAAAACTGAATAGATCAGAACAAAGATACAGGTGATGATATAGTGTCAAAGTCAGTGAATTGTTGGTCCCTAGTTGAAAAACATACACATTGATACCTGGTTGTCTGCTAGAAGCACAGTATGTAGCAGTCATGGGGTTATGCAAAGTCTAAAATAGAATTTCCCAATATTTACTAATTATTTAAAGGAAAATTGTTAGGGACCAGGAACCAGACAGACACACAAATATAAAAAGCAAAACACCTTTATTAACCCCTTAAGGACCGGAGGTTATGGGACATTTCCGTCCAATAACGACCGCATAGGGGCACTTTGACGCGCCGGTACACGTGACCTGTCACGTATATCGGCGCATCACTATGGGGCTTGAAAGAGATCGCTCCGATCTTGGAGCGGTCTATTTCATGCCCTATTTTTACTTACAGCGCTCCCGGTAGAGCGCTGTAAGTAAAAAGTAAGTGACGTACCATCCTGGTACATCAAGGGTCCCTAAGGGGTTAAAGTGACGAAAATAAACAAAACAGAATCTTGATCCAGGAGCATAAACCAAAAGACAAGCCAGGGTCAGGAACCAAGACTGGTACCTCAGCTAAGCTGGAGTCAGGAGCACAGAAGTCTGCAATGTCAGGAACAAGCCAGGAGTCAGGAGCACAGAAGGATTGTCAGAGAAAGCCAGGTCATACACGGATAAACAGGATCACAGGAGAATGCACAGCAGTCATCAACAAACACAAGGATAATCAGGAAGAGAGCCAAGCTGCTTTAAATACCTTGAGAGGGTTGTCTGATAACAGTCAGGTGAGTAATCACAGAGAGGTCAGCTGATTCAGCCTGACTGAGGAAAGGGAAGACCGCAGCAATTAACAGCAGAGCTTCTGGATTAGCTCAAGCATCAGAATCAATCAGCAGAGTACAGCAGCTCAGGCAGTACCCCCCCTCAATGCCCCCCCCCCCATGGGCAGGACCAGGTCTAAGGGGAAAGCATGCAAGGAAAACATACAGAGGAGGGCGGGAGCATGCATGTCCTCAGCTGGAACCCATGAGCGCTCCTCTGGACCGTATTCCTTTCAATGGACCAAATATTGAAGCCTCCCATGGAACCTACAATATTCAACTATGGAGCGGACTTAAAACTACTCATGGTCATCAGCTGGCACTGAATGGGGTCAAGGACAGACTTTAGTAAAACAAATAGAAACCAGAGGTTTCAGCAGCGAGACATGGAACACATTGTGTATCAGCATATTGGGAAGGAGGTCTAGTGCATAGGCCACAGAGCTGACCTGTCGCAGGATACTGAAATGCCCCACAAACCGGGGAGCCAGTTTCTGAGAGGGTACTCAGAGGTGGAGATTTCTGGAGGACAACCAGACCCTCTCCTGACCTGGTAGGATGGTGCGGGTAGGAATTTACAATTAGACTGGAGCTCCTGGGATTGTTGCGAGCGTAGCAGTGACTCTTGGACCTGCACCCATGTGGAACAGATCTGCTGGAGATGAGGATCGAACAAAGCTGGAATCATGGAGGGTTGAAACTAGTAATTTACCATGAATGGGGAGAGCCATGTAGCAGCTGAGACTGCACTGTTATGAGCAAACATTGCCCAAAGTAGCAGGTACCACTAGTTGTTCTGGTGGTCCAATATGTAGCACCGCAGGAATTGCTCCAAGGCCTGATTAGCCCTTTCCACAGCCCAATTGGATTGTGGGTTGTATGCCAAGGAGAAGGAGAGTTGGTACCAAGTTGCGCACAGAAGGCCTTCCAGAATCTCGATACAAACTGGCTACCCCGGTCAGAAATTATGACTTTGGAAATCCTGTGTAGCTGATAAACCTCTTTGCTAAAGACCATAGCCAACTCTTTAGCGGATGGGAGTTTTTTGAATGGTACAATCATATGGGCAGTGAGGTGGGAGCTCACCACCCTGGCCCTTATCGAATACATCTTGGAACTCTTGGTACTCTTAAGGCAACAAAGATACTGGGGACGTGGTTCGCACCTTCACCACTTTCACTCGGCATGTCTTGGAACAGTTGGGTGACCATGCAATGACTTCGGCCTTTGACCAATCAAACATGGGATTGTGTTTGCGCAACCATGGATAACCCAGGATCACAGGACAGTGAGGAGAGTGGATCATCTGGAATTGTAAACTTTCATGATGGAGAGCCCCTACAGCCACAGATAAAGGAACGGTTTCCTGAGGCGGCTGGAGAGGTCTGCCATCAATCGCCTCAATGGCAACTAGAGTGGTACAGAGCTGCAATGGAATGGAGTGCTTATGCCTCTGTAGTAATGAAAAACTCGCCCCAGGCAAGCCCAGCGGAGACTAGTGGTTTATCCTTCTGGATAGCCAGGTACGCTGAGACGCCACCTAAGGTGTGTCCCCTATAGAAACTTAAGTGCGAGCGTTTTCTGGACGTACGGAACAGGTTCGCAACAGATGCCCTGCCTTACCGCAGTAAAGGCACAAGTCCTCCCTCCTCCTGAAGGCCTTTTCCGCAGCTGAAAGGTGAGTGAACCCAAGCTGCATGGGATCCACATCACCAGAGGACTTGAGACTAGGAGGAAAGGGAGGCATGGGTGGGAATGAAAATCTTGGGGCCAAACGAATGTGATGCCTCCGCAGGTGCTTCCTAAAGGAAGGTCTCTCATCAGGATGCAACATGAGATTAAATCCTCCAAATCTCTGGAGAGGTCCTGGGCTGCAATCTCATCTTTAACCATATCCGAGAGCCCATTAGAGAAAGCAGCCATGAGAGCCTCATTATTCCAACCAACTTCAGCTGCCAGGGTAAGAAACTCTATGGCATAATCTGCAACCGTCCTTCTACCCTGCTGGACATTAGTTGCTTGGCAGCCAAGGTGGAATGGCCTGGTACATCAAATACCCTTTTAAAGGATGCCACAAACTCAGGGTAATTGAGCACAGAAGTCCGCAATGTCAGGAACAAGCTAGGAGTCAGGAGCCAGAAGGATTGTCTATCACAGTCTCCCTTGGGCTCCTGTGCTTCCTTCCTCTGTGGTGTGTAGGCAGGCATATTTGCAGCCACTTCTGCATTACTGACATCATGAAACAGGCACTGGCAAGTATACCTGCTTATGGGCCTATTCTGTGTTGCCTAATTGGGTCCCGCCTTCACCTGCTCCTTTATAAACCTCCCTGGGCCTGGAAGTCATTGCCCTTACATGGTGTTTCCACTAGTATATCTTGTGCTCCGTTGTGACTTGTGCTTTATCTGAGGATCCACTCCGTGTATGACCCCGCCTTGTCTGCCTACCCACTTTGGTCCTAACCTGTGGCTCTGGCTTACTAACTCGCTCCGTGTATGACCCCGGCTTGTCTGATTACCCACTTCGGTCCCAACCTGTGGCTCTGGCTAACTAACTCACTCCGTGTAGACCACAGCTTGTCTGACTACCCACATTGGTTCTGACCTGTGGCTCTGGCTGAATATCTCACTCAGTGCAGTTCCCCACTTGTCTGACCTGTGGCTCTGGCTGACTACTTGCTTAGTACCCTCCTAGAGTGCTTGACCATTAGTCTCTGTGTTCCATGGTTCAGGCCTGCTCTAGCTCCCTGTTGCCTCTGGTCGCATGACCAGGAATGGAGACTGGTGCATCAATACTATCCCATCTGTTGTTTCATCCGCACTTCGGCCCTAGTCTCTGGTAGGAGCCTGGGTCTTATCATTCTGAATTCTGGGGTTGTGTGGGCTATACTATTATTTGCTGTACATCAGAGGTTCTCAACCCATGCCCTCAGTGGCCACTAACAGGCCAGGACTTAGGAATTTCTCTGCTAGAACACAAGTGTGTTGATCAGAGGCTCAGTCGTATTGATTAACTCACCTGTGTTCTTAAAAGGAAATTCTCAAATCCTGGCCTGTTAGTAGCCACTGAGGGCACGGGTTGAGAACCACTGCTGTACATATTAAATAAAGGTGGTTATTTGTATTTTACGATTGTGTCTGTCCTTCTTTGCCTGAAAACCGTGACATCGTCAGCGGAAGCCAGGTCATACACGGATAAACAGGACAACAGGGGAATCCACAGCAGTCAGCAACAAACACAAGGATATTCAGGAAGTGAGCCAAGCTGCTTTAAATACCCTGAAAGGTGAGTAATCACAGAGAGGTCAGCTGATTCAGCCTGACTGAGGAAAGGGAAGACAGCAGCAATCAACAACAGAGCTTCTGGATTAGCTCAGGCATCAGAATCAATTAGCAGAGTAGAGAAGTTCAGCCAGACCTTGACAAAAATAGATATATTATTAAATATACTGTATATGTAGCGTTTTCTTGCTGAATTAATCAAGGGTACCCCCACTTCTAGTGGAGGCTTCATTCAAAAGGTATTACAGTTTAATTATGTGTTTTTAATCAAACTGTCCAGCGGACAACTTTTATCTATTGCATTCTATTGGAGATCCTGGGAGAGATGTACTTAGCTGTGATAAAGAAGTGGTAAGGAGGAGATAACTCAAGTGGCACAGTGCATAGGCTCCATTGAATAAAACAGTCATTGACATGTGATATCACTGGAGACGTTATCTCTCCTTTATCACCTCTTCATCACAAGTTAGTGCATCGCTTCACTTGTGTATGTGATGAAATATTTCAGTTGAAAGTGATGGCAACAGCATCACCAGGGGGTTTACGCACTAAGGTGTGATAAAGAGTTGATAAAGTGGAGAAGTCCTGTTATTCTATGGAGCACATGCATTAAGAGCTCTCTGACCGGAGAAATCTTAGTGCATAATCATAGTATTAGTTATCTCCACTTTATCAACTCTTTATGGGTGTCAGGACCCATTCCATTTAACTTTTTCTCTGATCCATTTCTGCAGTTCCAGCTGGGCTCTTTTGGCTTATTCAGCTTTCCCTCTTCCCACCCCTATATAAACCTCCTAGTCCTTCTAGGCAGAGCACGTGTGTTTGTCTTCCATGCTGTGAAAGTCTCTGCCTTGCTTCCAGTGCTCTCTTGACTCCCCTACTCCATACCAAACTGCATATCTGGATCAAACTTCTTGCTTGCAGATTCCATCCTATTCTCTCCTCTAGTCAAACCTCCCGCCATTGCTAAGGAAGCTACTCCTTGGCAACCCAGTTACCATATGTACTTCTACTAGCTGATTTCTGTTATTTGTTATCATTCACTGATATCTTGTGGACTGTGCAAGCACAGCAGCTTATTTCCTGTCCTACACCTCCCAACCTTCTGTGACAGCCCTGGCTCAACTGGCTCTGGTTATCCAACCAGATTTTCCCACACCTACAGCTACAGCAAAGCAGTTGCAGATGTTAGCACCACTCTTAAGCTACCCACACAAAAGAAAGGCCCCAGCAACTGCCAAAGGGACTGTAATTAACATCTCTCTGCCTGTTGGGTTGGTAATTCTTAACTTCACTGCTTTGTGACAACAAATAAAAACAAAAAAAAATGACTTAAACATCTCAGCTGGAAAGGCCCATTAATATATATTGTTCATAACTAAATATTGCTGCTCTTGTAATTAAAAATACCCCCTTATTGAGGGATTCACAAAATAAGTAATGCCCTCTAGGACATGGTCCTGGGGGCAGCAGGATAGAATAGTTCGATAAGATCGTTATTGAGAGAGGCCAAACCATGTAAACATTTCATTACTTAACCTCTCAAATTTGGATTTTGCTGAAGTGAAGCACTTTGTATTTGTCAAAGGATTAGCTTTGCTATGTTTTAAGATTGTTATTAAACAGGTTTATTAGAGTATTAGCCTTGAAAAATATTTAAAGTGAACCTGTCACTTAGAATTGAGTTTATATGAAAACTGTTTTCAAATCTGCCTATGTATTATGTTATCCAAATGCGCAGTGTGTTACGTACACCTCTGGCACTCAAAGGGTTAAGAGCTATTGATAACATTTATTTGTGAAAAGTCATCACTTTCAGTGCAGAGCTGTGTGCTAGTTAAAGTGCGTGTTTTACTGAGAGCTGATGTATCATATTGTGGATTTCGGACAGATCAGTTTTCAGACATAAAAGTATCCATATCTAGCAAATCATGTATGTTTGCCTTTTTAGGCTTCCATGATGGATAGTTATACCTGAATCTAATGTCCGTTTTAGTTGGAGCAGGCTGATATCTAGAGGGACATAAGATCTAACATGTCAGAAGCTTCTCCGGTGGAAGAATATTCTGTAAAACCTGTACATTATGCAGATTAACCTCTTGGATGCTAAAGACATCATCAATGCATTGTAGAACAATGCAGAGGAAATATATTTGGCATCCATGGGATTCATAGGATTTGATGACTTTTCTAGCATTCAGTTGGTTAAATGCCTCTTTTCAGTGAATGGGGATCTGTTTTCAGCTGTGCAGTTGGTTAACATAGAAGATCTCCACTATTGTCTTTGGGAATATGGCCATAAATTTGCACCAGAATGTAAAAAATGTTGTAAATGGATGAACGTATCCTTTTAACCCTCTGAGTGACAGAGACATATCCAATGCATTGCGCTGCATACCTCACTGGCACAGAAAGTGTTTACCTCCTTGGGTGCTAGAAGGGAAATCATTGGAGACCTCTCTAGCATCCAGTGGGTTAACTCTTTGAGTGCCAGAGGGGTACGCAACGCATTGCTTTGCAATACGTCGCGTACCCCTCTGGCACTCAAAGGGTTAAGGGATCTATAGTTCTTGATTCCTAAATGGCCTAATTAGAGATTTATTAGTATTAGCTTCTGGCAGTGCCAGCACTGTATTATTCATTCTACCTTGTTAAATTATCATTAGACCTGCAACAGGAATAGCAAGAGTGACAGGTTATTATCAGAGCACAGTGATTCCTATGGCTTGGCTTATCACTGCTTCTCTACTGCAACTAACCACTTCCTCTTTCTTGCTGAATTATACAAATGAAAACACAGTGGGTCTTTTGCACAAAAGAAAAGAGAAGCAATGCTGAGGCAAACCAGCTGCACCATTGGGGGAAATAAGCATTCCCAATTATTTAAGTGGAGCTTTAAACATAGAGTGACATTTTATAATGTAAAATATATCATAGTGCTTTCTCCACTAAGTAAAACAAGGGTATTTTCAATGTTGGCAAATAATGAATTCAAACATACAAATTTGCGGTTTCATCAGTCACTATGGAGTATTTCTGTCATGAACTGTAACGCTCTCCAAAAACATAAACAGAAAAGCATTACCTTGAAATGTTAATAATTTTTGAATAAAGTATCTATCAATAGTGGAATTAAACCTGTAAAAAGCCTACTCTAAATTTAAAAAATCAAATGAAAATAAGAGTTTAATGACCTACAGATTCCCGGTTTGCAGGCTTTCTGATTCCATACCTGCCACACCCCTGGGCTGGCAATGGACATAGTTAGACATGCAGGGGCAAATACACTGCATGTCTAACTATGTCCATTGTCAGAGGGACTTTTCGGAGCACAGGTCCTTTTCTACCTCCCTCCGCCTCCCTCTGTAGCACCACTCACCTCACTCCCTCATCCACCTTCCACGGTGAAGTTAGCCTTCCTCCACCTCTCACTCTCCATAGTACAGCTCTTTTCCTCTCCCATCCAGCCTCTATAACGAGGATCACCTCACCGACCCTCCACAGTGTGACTTCTTCCCTCACCTACCCACAAGCCATAGTGAAGCTCTTCCCTCACCCACCCACCTTCCATAGTGTGGCTCATATCCCTCCTTGTTCTTATCTGAGCCTCGGTGTATCTGTGCTGGCATGGTGCGTGAGGATTTGCAACGGGGTTGAGTAGCCATGATCTACAGCTATATCCTGCATTCCTTAGAAGATAAAATAAGAATGACAAGGTGAAACATGTATGTACTAGTTACAAAGCCCGTATACACGGGCTGACTCTCCGGAAGGCTGACAGCCTGTCTGTGCTCCCGGCTCTGGGGCAGCAGCGGAGCGCTGGGTGACAGTTCCCTCCAGGAGCTCTCCCCTCCGGATCAGCACATTGTGCAATAGTCCCTATTGCGCATGTGAGGTTACGCACACAATGAGCAACGCATTCTAGGACTTTATGTTATAGGATGTGTGTATGTATGTATCTTTATGTAGAGCCACACTTGGACAAAGTGCTTCACAGTAATAATATGTTTAAAAAAATACAGGACAGGGATAAGATCACCTGGTTAAAGTGTGATCATTGCATTATTAGCGGGGGATAAGTGCAACCAAATTAATCATACATTGGAAGGGGACCCTGTCCAAAAGAGCTTACACTCTAATACAAAGAAAGAAATATTTAGTAATAATAGCAGCACTGCCTAATATTATTCAACAGTGAAACCCCTTATCGCTTTGCATTAAAAATGCAACTAACGATAAAGAACGGAAAAAGAGAAGACTATTTCCAGGCACTCTCAGCTATATTAGATATATATCAATACCTAACAGGCACAAAACCTCATTAATATCAAATGTTTGTGTCCTACAAAGTACATAGTGTCTAAAAGTTAACTTTTATCCAGGGACCCGGCCGCCTCCTGCGAACCCTTCTCCACTCACCCGCAGCCCGTGCCTGCAGCAGCTCAGCTGATTGGTAGTCCCTTCAAATACTGCAAGAGTCATAATAATTGGTTGTGTGGTTTTTGAGTATGGCAGATCAACAGTTTATACTAACTGGATTATCACAAAAGTTGTCAAGGAGGAGGACCCTGCTGAGTTTTATTATTTGTATTTTTAAAAGCTAGTCTGTGAGATTGAAAGAACTGGGGTTATTAGAATTTAAAGTTAAAAAAGAAGAAACTTTGGGCTGGATTCTATTGCATGCGATAAATATTACCTCCCGTTTTATCAAAAATATTCATATTGACGTCTATGGGGAAACCTGGTGATAAAAGCAGAGATAAAATTAGCACCTGTAATAGAATCCAGCCCTTTGTGTCCATGGTATAATTACACATGAAAAGAGCTTTACCATTTATCCATTTACCTGTTGACTTTGCCTCTCTTGATATCTCCATTACTGACCCTGCTAGTTACTATCTGTCTACTATTACCTGTATTGTACTCTTCCTGGCCCTCTAATGCTGGTAGGAGAGCTTCTACCTTCTAGTTCTCACAGCCAGCTGCCTCCGAATATTGATATACCCTTTCTTTTGTTTTCTATAGAGCTACTTACCCCTTTGCAGGTGGCCCTCACCCCCTAGCATTGCTCCCCAGTGATTAACCTAGCCCTCACTCTTCTTGATAGGAGAGCTCTCACTACTCCCTCTGAGGCCATCCTGTGTATTTTCCAGCTTCACTGGAGAGCACAATGTGGCCTTGTGGTTGGCCACCCTATTCAGGCCTTGCTGCGGTAAAGTCCAGTAGGGAGTAATCCATGCTCACTAGACATGATACCTGGCGCCGCTTCCAAGCACTTGTTCTTTTGTGGGTTTTCAGAGCCTCAGACTTACATATATACCCATTCCCACACAAATTAATAACAATCTGGGTAAAAAAATATGGAAATGCAACTGTGATAAAACCACTGTTACATTTCCACTCAAAAGCATAAAAGCTGGTAAATACTGGTTAAGTTATATGTATATTATTTTTAATGCAAAATTATTTTAGCATTGGGATGGAGTTCATATGGAAGAACTTAACCCATGTTTGCCATCTTTTATGTATTTGAGTGAGAACATAACATGGCTTTAATGTGATTTTTTTGGTATTGAATATTATATTATATTGTTGAAAATCATTTTGAAAAGTCTCCAATTCATTTTCTGAGGAAAATATTTTTTGATTTGACAGATTGTTGTCTTGACATCCCAGTGGTCTCAAAAGCATACCATTACTGTCATAATATTGTACTTTTATCTATATACTGCATAACCTATTCCTTCTTGTTCCTTGGGCTAATTTGTATGCTTGGCTGACTTCCACATTTCCTATGGTTTTTTTTTTTACTACTGGGCTTGGTATAATATTTAAAGTGAAAGTATCACCAAAAGGTTAAGATGTCCCTTTTTAACTGCTAAAATGCTGGTGCTGCCTACAGTGCATTGCTCCTAGCAAAAGTAATTTGATTCTAATTTAATAAAAACTCTATTTACCTATCTTATTATTTTAACACAAAAATGATGGATAGAAATGGACAAGAAACCGAAACTTTAGGGGACAGACCTTAGGTGGCGTCTCAGCGTCCCTAGCTATCTAGAAGGATAAACCTCTAGTCTCGGTTGGGCTCTCCTGGAGAGAGTTTTCCATTACTACAGAGGTACTTATTGACTCTGTTGCAGCGGGCCTCTTTATTGACAGTGCCTTCACCCAGAAGCACTCCATTCCATTGCAGCTCCGTACCACTCCACTTTCCATTGAGGTGATTGATGGTAGACCCCTACAGCCACCGCAGGTCACCCACGAAACCTCTCCTTTGTCTATGGCTGTAGGGGCACTCCATCAAGAAAGTTAACAAATCCAGGTGATCCACTCACCTCACTATCCTTTGATCCTGGGTTATCCATGGTTGTACAAACACAATCCCATATTTGATTGGGCAAGGGCCGAAGTCATGGCATTGTCACCCAGCAGTTCCAAGACATGCCTAGTGAAAGTGGTGAAGGTGCTAACCACATCCCCAGTACCTTTGTTGCCTGAAGAGTACCAAGAGTTCCAAGATGTATTTGATAAGGACTGGGCTGGTGGGCTGCCACCTCACCGCCCATATGATTGTACCGTTGAATTGCAACCTGGGGCCATACCCCCTCGAGGTCGAGTCTACCTGATTTCTGTCACGGAGAATAAGGCCATGGAGGAGTATGTTGCGGATACACTGTCCCTGAGGTTCATCCGCAATTCCTCCTCTCCTGCTGGGGCCAGATTCTTATTTGTGAATAAAAAGAGTGGTGAACTGACACCCAGTATCGATTACTGGGGGCTCAACCATATCACAGTCAAAAACGCCTACCCAATTCCACTTACTGCCGAGCTATTCGATCGATTAAAAGGGTCCAAGGTGTTCACCAAGCTCGATCTGCTGGGGGCGTATAATTTGGTACGGATGAAGGAGGGCCACGAATGAAAAGCCACATTTAACACCAGGAGAGGGCATTACGAATACCTTGCAATGCTCTTCGGTTTCTGCAATGCTCCCACGGTTTTCCAGGAATTCTTAAATGACGTTCTCCAGCAACAATGCGTGGTGGTATATTTAGACGACATTCTGATCCATTCCGCCTCCATGGGAAGCCACCAAGCAGATGTTGCCCGAGTTCTTCAAAAATTAAGAGAAAATGACCCATTTTGCAAATTAGAAAAATGTGAGTTCCACTGCAAACAGGTCACCTTCTTGGGCTATGTAATCTCAGAGGTCATTTCACTATGGACCATGATAAACTCTCAGCTGTTCTTGAGTTGCCACGACCCATAGGTCTCCACTCCCTTCAACGTTTCCTTGGGTTCGCTAAGTACTCCAGGAAATTTACCCACAATTTTTCCTCAATTGTAAAAACCCTTACCGACATGACCAAAAAAGACGGTAACTCCACTCACTGGTCTCCGGAGGCCATCAAAGCATTTGAGGCATTAAAAGTCGCCTTCTCACAGCACCCTTTTTGGCACACCTGAAAGTCAAGCTTCCATTCATCATTGAGGTCGATGCATCTGAGTCAGGAGTAGGCGCCCTCCTGTCTCAGCGTCCTACTCCTGAGAGCCAGTTGCACCATGTGGGTATTTCTTGAAGAAGCAAAGTCCTGTGGAGTGCAACTATGAAATTGGTGACCGTGAGTTGCTGGCTATAATACTCGCTCTCAAAGAATGGAGTGTAATGGTTTGTTTGACACACAGACACAGTAGGTTTGGATAAAATACAATTTTATTGAACAATGATAATAACAATAACCCTCATGGGTCCTGTGTAATATATATGCAATATAGTACAGACACAAGACACGTTATACAGAGGTAGGCCCACACGGGTCCAGTATATACAGGTAGTCCAGAGGTCAATATACAGACACAGGTCAGGCAGTTCGTGTGTGAATCTCAGTTGGACAGTACTGAATGGGTTACTATTAGGCTGAGAGTACAGACAGGCCCTAATAGTGCAAGGCCCTTTAAGAAGCTTAAACAAAGGTGAGCGCACCAAATCGAGTAACGCCCAAAGATAATGGAGACCAGAACAACTTGTGGACTGCCGGAGCAGTAACGGAAACTGAGCAACTTGAGCGCTGCCGTAGCAGTAACGGAGACTGAGCAATGGAGCACTGCCGTAGCATTAACGGAGACTGAGCAACTTGAGCACTGCCGTAGCAGTAACGGAGACTGAGCAACTGGGCACTGCCGTATCAGTAACGGAACTGAGCAACTTGCCCTGAGAGGCACCCAAGTGGGGACTGCACGCGAGTGAGGACGCACAGAAATGTTGTCTGGACGACACTGAGGCAATGAAGACCAGACTGCAACGAGCTGACCGGAGACAGCGAAGATCTTGACACCACCCTAACCGGAGACCGGATAAGGCGTGCAGTGGAGGTACGCCACCACTGTAGCCCAGCCGGGCAGGATCCACACACAGAGCAGGAACGTAGGTCAATCCGAGTCTGTACACCAAGCAGGAACATCAGCCGGGCCGGGTCGGTACATGGAGCAGGAACTTCAGCCAATCCAAGTCGGTACACAGAGCAGGAACGTCAGCCAGTCAGAGTCGGTACACAGAGCAGGAACGTCAGACGGACCGGGTCGGTACACGGAGCAGGAACGTCAGCCAATCCAGGTCGGTACACAGGCAGAAGCGAGACGCAGAATAGTCAGACAGTCCGGGTCGGTACACAGGCAGGAACAAGATGCAGAGTCGTCAGGCAGGCCGGGTCGATACACTGAGATCACACAAAATAACAGGAACAAGTGCTGGTACTGAAACACCACAAAAGGGCACTGGAGAAGTGCCAGAACCCAGTATTTAAAGACAAATACTGGGCGGGACAATAACAGTGCAGCCAATAGGCGCTAGGCAGGAGTGGAAACTGACGGAATGTCGCCAAATAGCATGGGCACCGTGATATGGAGGCATTTTCTCGAGGGAACTTCAGTGCCAATCCTAATCCTCACTGATCATAAAAAACCTCACATACCTGTCCGAAGCTTAGCGCTTCACTTCAAGACAGGCCTGATAGGCCTTATTTCTGTCCCATTTTAATTATGTGGTCTCGTACCTGACGGGTACCAAGAATGTCCAGGCTGATGCCCTATCCAGACAGTTCTCGGGTGCAAAGGAGGAGAGCTCTCCTTGTCCTATTATCACTCCGGACCGAATTCTTGCCACCATACGAATAAGCATTACATTTCCCCTTACGGAGAGAATACAGGCTGCCCAAGTAGATGCACCTGCTGAGACTCCTTCTGGGTGCTGTTTAATACCTAGTGTCAGAGACTTTGCCCTGGTGGAGCATAGAGGGTTAATTTTAAAAGCAGAATTCTCTGAAAACCTGTGTTTAAAATGTGTTCAAATTACCTCATCCTTAAAACAAAGGAATACTCATTGCTTCAATTTGGGAGTAAATATTTGAGTGACATTAATGGTGATGGGTATAGAATTGCAGATAGCCACAGTCTCAAACAGTATTAGTATCTTATGAGAAAATCTTAAAGTCTTAAACAGAGAGATACTGCCCTATGAGAATGTCTGAGAAAATGACATAATTATGTGACGTAGGATCAAAGTTTACATTCCTAAATTTTGAGAAAACCCATACCCGGTATCATTTTAGGTGTGAATTTTAATGTGGAGTAAGAGTGCCATCTATAGTTTTTATAGTGTCATTACTGGGTTTACTCACCTTCCTAGTATAATTAGGGGTGGGGGATTATCCAATCAGGTAATACTGATGTTGTCACTGTATAATGAGCTGGATCTCTGTCCAATCATTGGGGATGGACGGAGAATACTGATAGAGTAAAATTTGCCTTATAAAATGCTATGGCATTAGGTAATGAGGTCTCTTGGGTCCTGGCTTGGTTCCTGGCTCTTCAGTTCCTCTTGGCTTCCTGGTTCAATTCCTGCTAACCTGTTTGTTGAGCTTCCAAAGATAATCTAAGAACCCACACTGATTGACCTGGTAACTATATTTTTCTTTATTTTAATTCTGCAAAATTTCAGAATCATATATTTCCTTGATATTTGAGGAAAGATATTTATTATTTGCTAAGTATAAGCCTGGCCAGTTGTATGTAGCAAATATTATGATAAGCTATATTTAGTTAGTAATTCTGAAATTACGCAGAATTAATTAATTAATTCATTGTTATATTTCCCAGACAGATAGTAAAATAGTGATAGCAGTGAGATATATTTATCCTTGTATATATTGGTTAATATAATTTCTGTTATTTCTAGAATATTGTGTTTCTGGAAAGATTATAATAGCTAATATGTGATCAGGGAAATTCTTTGAATTCATTTATTAACTCTCTAACTGCTATTTGTCTGTTTATTTGTGGTGTTCCTTATACATTTCTTTGTGCATGTGCTAGGCCTAACTTTTGAAAATTGAAGGTTTATTTTAAACTTTCACTAGACAAAAGAAGCCAGGGTGTGGCGTCCTCTCCTTATATGTGGATTAACCCTTGAAGTACCCTATTGGTTTTACAATATATTGCTATAGTCATATTTATGATATATGTTGCATGAAGTTGATATACTGTCTAGACATATATTATTGGATTGATTCTAAGTATATTCTTGGTATAATGATTGACTATATTAATTACAATTTATATGTTTTATTCAGAAGGTATGCAATAATTGAAATCAGTACATAATAAAATTATAGTGATTTAATTCTGGGATTCTATCCCAGTTAGTCTCTAAATTTGATTATTATACACGGTACAAGGAAGAACTGTCAAAGGACCTGACTAATATTAAGGTCAATTCACATGACAATATACCTTAAACCATAATTAGCATAGCTTATACAGTTTCTGGGGCAGAAGGTATTCATATACATTGATGCCAACTGTATTTTATTAATTGTAAGGATCAATTATCCTTTTCTATGCTGCTCAGTGCAATTATTGTTATCTAATACCTCTGAATATACCTATGTGTGGTTAACCCTGTAAGTGCTGTTAATCCTCATGGGGATAATTGTGGTTTGGTTTACTATATATCTATGGTAATTGCTGGTCACTCATTTATATCATTGTAGCTTACATTTTTTTATATATATAGTATATTGTATTTAAATAAATTATATACATTTTTGTACAAGTATGCGGGATTAATTATTTCTATCAATTCTTTACTGTGAAGTAGCGTGTCAATACCTAATACAGTGTAAAGTTCTCAAAATGATTTAACATTGTCATTTATCTATTTAAGTGAAGATATCCAACCTGATTTGTTCTCTTGTTTTAACCCTTTGTATACCTTCATCAAGCTACTTTCCATATATCATAATACGAAGTCAGCAGGGCATTCTGGTAAGAACCAGCTTCTCTTGTCAGTTTCCCATCTTTTCTGGTGGCCAGAACTTAACAAAGATATTGCTGCCTTTCTCACTTCCTGTCCAGTCTGTGCACAGACCAAATCACCCCATCACCTTCCAGTGGGCCTTCTCCAAACCATATCTAATGGGGAGAAGCCATGGTCAAAACTTGCCATGGACTTCATAGTCGACCTCCCTTTGTCTAACAGTAACACAGTCATCCTCATGGTCGATGACTGATTTTCTAAAATGATTCAATGCATACCTTTCAAAAAACTCCCATCCACTAAAGAGTTGGCTATGGTTTTTGTCAAGGAGGTCTATCGGCTACACGGGGTTCCCAAAGTCATAGTTTCCTACAGGGGTAGTCAGTTTGTTTCGAGATTCTGGAGGGCCTTCTGTGAGCAACTAGGTATCCAACTCTCCTTCTCCTCGGCCTATCACCCGCAATCGAATGGGGCCATGGAAAGGGCTAATCAGACCTTGGAACAATTCCTGTGGTGCTACATCTCAGACCATAAGAATAATTGGTCAGACCTGCTACCTTGGGCAGAGTTTGCTCATAACAGTGCTGTCTCGGCTTCTACCCGGCTCACCCCCTTCATGGTGAATTATGAGTATCAACCCTCCCTGATTCCAGATTTGCTCTCTCCCCAGGGGATTCTGACAGTGGAGAATCATCTCCAGCGAATCTGTTCCACATGGGTGCAGGTCCAAGAGTCACTGCGACGCTCGCAACAATCCCAGAAGCTCCAGGCTAATTGTAAATGCTTACCTGAACCCTCCTACCAGGTCGGGGAAAGGGTCTGGTTGTCCTCCAGAAATCTCCACCTCCGAGTGCCCTCTCAGAAACTGGCTCTCCGGTTTGTGGGGCCTTTCTGTATCCTACGACGGGTGAACCCTGTGGCCTATTCCCTAGACCTCCCTCCGAATACGCGGATACACAATGTGTTCTATGTCTCGCTACTGAAACCCCTGGTATGCAATCGTTTCATTACGGTCACTCCTCGACCCATTCGGTGCCCGTTGATGGCCATGAGGAGTTCGAGGTCCACTCGATTTTCTACTCTAGTAGGTTCCGAAGGAGGCTTCAATATTTGGTCCATTAGAAGGGGTACAGTCCAGAAGAGCGCTCATGGGTTGCAGCTCGTCAAGCAGAAAGGGGAGGGAGCTGAGAACTTTATTTTCCTATATCTCTCAAACCATAATGGTTTGAGAGATACAAATAAGTGCAAGTACTCTCTTTTAATTGTATTTACCATACAGTTAATACTTTTTTTCTGACATTACTATCCCTTTAAATGAACATATCTAGTACCCTAATATAAACAAACACATACACCATCAATGACATAATCCCTTAAGGGAAGGACACGTGATGAATGAAGCTGAACTGATTTCCTCCTTTTTAGGAAAAAGATCCAAAGGGCAAACCAAAATAAATTGGATGCTTTATGTCCCTACCGAAATCACGAAAGCTTACATTTTGGATTTTTTGTTATAATTATATACCATAATGGAATAGTAATAATTCATTATATTACTTGATCCAAATTGAATTTTTACATTGTATTGTGTTGTGTGGAGCATATGCGATTTTATATATTGCATTGTCTGCTATATATAACTATTAATTATAGCTTTCTAATATCTTATAGACCGATTCCCTATATAATATGACCCCCATATCAAGTTGTTGTCAGATCTCTTTAACAATTCCTATGTATATATAATAGGTATATATTTTCTATCTGATATTGGAAGGGTTTACTCAAAAATGGATATCCTAAGTTTGCACATCCCTTTAAAAACATACATTCTTAGGTTACATATCCCTTTAAGAGTTAACACTCCTATTGTCTCTTTAAGACAAGCTGGCTGATGAGGGAGTTTGATTAAAAAAATATAGCAACTTTTGGGATTGGATGTTCAGATCTTTGTGATAGAAATGTTATATTGACTTCTGTGATTGGTCTGACACAACAATAGGAACTCGTCATCATGATTGACATAAATGGTGATGATTGGTTGTAAACTCTTTAAGGGAGGATACTTCTACATATTTAAACAAGTGGTTTGCTTGAGGTTGACTTTTGTCCCTGAAGAAGCCCGTTTGATCAGGTGAAATGCATTAGAAATTAGCAATTTTAATTTATTGAGCTTGTATAAGCAATAAAAAATGAAAATGGAAAGCCTTGAAGCCATTTAGTTTAATTCATGATTAAGCTTGTATAAGCAATTTTATGACCGCACTTTGCAATCGAATTCTCCAAGTTCATGAGTGGTTATAGATCTAATTATTTTTAGTGTCATTTAGGATATATGTTTCTTCTCAGATTAGGAATTTACTAGAACTAATGAGGATTAGATGAGTGAGCGGGTACTGTCTAAAATGAGAGGTCCTGCAATTGGGGTAAACATAATAGCTCCAAAGTATAAAACCAACACTGGAAAGCTTCTGTGTGCATTGATATGTTAGCTCAGGCAATAATCAGAATAGGAGAGTAGTGATATTACAATATCTGGGGTTGTGATGTTATCAGTAACTGTGTTAATAGGCAATTTCTTAATAAGGCTCTTGAGAGGGCCACATTGATTTATACCACTAACGGGACCAGTATAACAATCGGATGATTTAGTACTTGCACCACAACATAATCAATGAAATGCCTATGTCCCTTTAGAATTATACTACATGGTTAAAAATAGAGGTTTACCGGTCATAAAATAGGTTTGGGGTTTATCCCCGATTCCTCTTTGCCAATTTATCCATGCCATGTATTAATAAGATGGTGGGGCATGAAAGGGAATGCTTAACTCATTAGCTCCCCTTTCTGGGACGCGTGTTATTATGAGCTATAGCTACCCGAGACCGGAGATTTCAAGTAATTTATAGTTATAAATAGTGGTCTGCCTGTCAAGCTTTATGGTTGGGGCTTATCCTGATTCCTTTTTGTAGGCTTACCCATACTATAAATTAATAAAGATGGTGCATTAGAAAGGAATAATTAACCCGTGAGTTCCCTTCCATGCTGATATGTGACTCTGTATAGTCATAATTGTCCATTTAAAGCTGCATATGCTAAGTTAACCATAAGGGTTAATGATATATGATCCATGTGTCAATCATGAACTAGTTTTTAAGGTCTTAACTATATCCCCACAAGTTCTTCCTTTTCATTTTATATAATCAAAATAATAAAGTTATTTGGTTTTATTATTTTTATTTATATACATTTTTCCATTGTTCTTGTGTCATGAATAAATACCATAGGGACATTCTATCCTCTTCTATTCTATCCTCTTCTTTTCTTATCATTATTGCTAAGAACTACATTGCACCTTCGCTGCATGTAACAGTGTTTATTACCCCAACTATTTAAGGTGGTACCTTCACGTCCCTTTTTTGCTCTCGGCAAACCAAAATAGCTTAGTCACTCCATCCTACCGAAAGACACTCCCACATGAGCTTTTCATACACCAACGCTGGATTCA
Organism: Rhinophrynus dorsalis; assembly: GCA_037306005.1. Classification (NCBI taxonomy): domain Eukaryota; kingdom Metazoa; phylum Chordata; class Amphibia; order Anura; family Rhinophrynidae; genus Rhinophrynus; species Rhinophrynus dorsalis. Next base: position 514,190,157 of record CM074719.1, read on the forward strand.
AATGCACCAACTTAAGGTCCCTATAATCTGCAGCATATTCTTTGGGCACAAAAGGAATCCAGAACCCTACCAAAAATGTCTAAGCAATTCAGCCTCCCCTGTCCTGGGGTAAAGCTCAAGCCACTGCAGCCCTTGAATGCTTTCCTGTGTCTTCACCTCTAACAGACATCTTTGGGACAGACACTCAGGACCTGCTGGTCTAGGCTTGAACTTCTGGAAAAAGGAGAATTCATGGGGAAACGTAGACAACATCGCCAGCTTGCAGTGGTGCTTGTTAAAGAGCCAGCACAAGCCAAATTTGCCCCTTGCTGGTAAACTAACTCTGACACTTGCCTCTCCTGGAAAGAGGGGCTGATTCTGCTAGGCCATTAACCACAACCATACATCAGTAACCTTGTTGTGCTATTATAAATCAGGCATTACCACCATATTTTGCCAAAATTGCTCATTGCTAACTGGAAAACTAAAGGCCTGATGCTGCAGTAACAGGCTTCCTTGTGAATGGAAATGCTAACAGGATGTTGCTACCACTGTAGCTACAGCACTAGCAGAAGCCTGATCCCTAACCTCAAACCTATCCAAACTGATCCAAAACGCTGTATAACATCTCTTAGATTCTGCCATCCCCTGTGCCAACACCTTCAAAACCCCAAGCCCTAGAACCCCACCGTCTCCATTATGGGTTCCACAAACTAGGCAGTGCTAGGCCTCCTACAGAACAGTGAACCATCACTGTGTGCTGAATCAGAATGGGATAAGCTACAACTATCCCTGTGTTCTGATCATGGACTAGCAGCATCATCTTCTGCCCCTGGATAACTCTGATTTGGACTTGCTCCAACTGCAATGACAGTGGCAGGACCCTAAACTCCCTGATCTACTAAACTCTTACTGCTAAGCATCATACATTTCTGCTAGAACAAAGAGGTAGTTGAGAGGAGCTGTCCCTCACTGACTCCTTAGTACACCCCTAGTAGCTGGCATGGTGATGCCAGGCAGCAGGGTGTCCTCAGGCACCATCAGCACGTAAATACCCTGCAGGAGAAAACTGACATCCGGGCCCTGTGATTGAAGTCAAAACATTGGCTTGGTTACTCCCAGCTCCCAAGAGATGACCAGCTAATGCAAATACAACCTATAGCAGATCAGGCAGAGCTGGCATTGACAAGCCTCATGATCATGCCCTTAGCCTTGGCATGACCATTCCCCAAAACTGACTTATGACTTGCATAACAATCAGTGACCTTCACCTCCTGCACATAGTACAGACCTCTAGCAACTTCCCCTCTTACTGGCCTGACTGAACCTCACAGGAAATGGAATAGAATTAAACTTCCTATGCATACCATGAGATGGAAAAGACCCTGTGACCCTGGTCGCAAACATTTTGACTAACCTTGGCCTGCGCTTAATCCCTCTTCTACCACCCCTGTACTCCCAAACCCCATTCATTGAAGCAGAAGCCAGTGTTGCCTATTAAAGCCCTGCAACTTGGCCAGTTTCAACAACACCATACCTGGAGTTAACAGAAGCAGCTCAGCTGGGCCCAGTACCCTCCACATGGCTGGAAGTTTCGGGAGGCTGCAGCCTCTCATCCTGCTCCAGTATGTCTCCTCCATGCACACACCTCCTGAGCTTACAGCACACCTAGCCCTGTGTATCAACACAGGACTCTGGCCCAGGTGGGCAAGTGGTTGGGAACAGCTGATTGGCTGCCACTTATAAGCCGATCGGTGTTATGGGGAATGGGCCTGAGTGTCAGAATCAATATAGGAGGGTGTCTGATTTCACAGTAAAGAACCTGATGGAGGGGCTGGCTCTGGAGCACAAAGATGGCAACAAGGCCTCCAAAGCCACCTGCAATGAAAGTGACAATGACTTGCTAAGGAAGAGGACTACCAGCCTAGCCATATGGGGTATAAGGATAACTAAATACAGTACAATATTAACAGTGTGGTACAGATGAATTCTGCTCAGTGCTGGCAAAAGAGGGAGGAAATGGAAATCCCTAACTAAACTGCTTGAACCTATAAATTGCCTGTAGGTATTTCCTCTCCCTACTGTCTTCCATCTATAAAAAAGAGGGCACTCTTGAACAATAGGAGTTCTGATTTGAATTTCTAAGTGAAGTCTGAATCCAAAGTAAGTTATAAAATGTTATAAAATGTAAGTTATAAAAGGAGTTTGAAAACTGTAGGTGTCTCAATGGCCCTTTTGGTGTATACTATATTTCTGTGATGTCTGGTTTGGTGCAGTATAGTCAAAGTTTGGTAGTTGTGTTCTGTGAGACTCTTTTGAAGAATGGGTTTTGTCCAATATGTAGGCAATTATCTATGTTGTAAAATGAGAACCTAAACAAGAGGCAGAGATTGAGAGGTTGTCCATGGTTTTTTTGCTGTACACAATTACCACTAGTTCCACCACTCTTGCTGCCGAGGCTAGCTAGGAGTAAGGCAAGTCTGGTGAAGATGAAGATTATGGATAATAGATGTCCCTGTCACGGTTTGTTTTGACTCTCAGACATAGAGTTAAGGTAAAAACACAACTTTATTGAAAATTTAAAGAGAACCCTCGTGGGTTTGGCATACACATATAACAACAAGTGATTTGTACAATGCAATGTAGAATAGTGGTACAGTGAATAATAGAAAGGCTCTACCAGCCTTGCCAATACCGGGTAAGGCAACCTTAAGACTGGCACAATATGGAAATAGGTTCTACCGGCCTTTCCAATATACCGGGCAAGGCAGCCTGTAGGCTTGCATAACAAAAGAGGAGGCTCTACCGGCCCTGCCAATATACCGGGCAAGGCAGTCTAGAGACTGGCACAATGAGAAAGGAGCCTTTACCAGTCTTGCCAATATACCGGGCAAGGCAGCCTTGAGATTGGCACAACAAGAGAGGAGGCTCTACCGGCCTTGCCAATATACCAGGCAAGGCAGCCTTGAGACTGGCACAACGAGAGAGGAGGCTCTACTGGCCTTGCCAATATACCGAGCAAGGCAGCCTCACTAGGCCCGGAGAACTGCAAGTACAGGTGCTTAAGCGGAGATGGTCTCAGCGACTAGACTATAGGTGGAGTAAACCAGCCTATACTGGACACACAGAGGCCTTACCGGGGTTGTATATGGGCAGTGAGCACCCGGTAATGATGGAACAAATCAGTACCCGCATACTGGACCAACTATGACAATACCGGTGCTAAACGGATAGTAGCGAGCTACCGATGACAAGGAGCGAACCAGTACCCGCATACTGGATTATACAAGACACTACCGGTGCTGTATGGAGCTCAGCAAGCAACCGGTGATAGGTGGAGCGAACCAGTACCCGTGTACTGGACTACACAAGACAATCCCAGTGCTGTAGGGAATGCAGCAAGCAACCGGTAACAAATGGAGCGAACCAGTACCCGCGTACTGGACTATACAGACTCTACCGGTGCTGAATGGAAAGCAGCAAGCAACCGGTTATGCATGGAGCGAACCAGTACCCACATACTGGACTACACAGAACTCTACCAGTGCTGAATGGAACGCAGCAAGCAACCGGTTACAAATGGAGCGAAAAAGTACCCGCGTACTGGACTACACAAGACTCTACCGGTGCTGTATGGAACGCAGCAAGCAACCGGTTTTATATGCAGCGAACCAGTACCCGCGTACTGGACTACACAAGACTCTACCGGTGCTGTATGGAAAGCAGCAAGCAACTGGTTATGTATGGAGCGAACCAGTACCCGCATACTGGACTACACAAGACACTGAATGATAAGAACGTCGTCCAAGGCGACATGAAGGAGGAGACACTCTGCACGCGATCCAGGAGCAGGAACACAGCCAGGCCAGGACAGGAAACAGGAACAGTAATGGCAGCCAACCGGATCAGGAACGGCAGCAGGAACAACAGCCCAAACCGGATCAGGAACGAAAGCAGGAACCAAGACACCGAGGAAGCTGTCAGGCAGGTACACAGGCGATATCTGGAGAGTAGTAGAATCAGTCACAGCCCAGGAAGCTTAGGAATACAGTGCAGGTGCTAGCGACATAGAGACACCACGAAAGGGCAACCAAAGGGTGCCCAAGCCCAGTCTATATAGGCAATACTGGGCGGGCTGAAGACAGGCAGCCAATGGAGAGCCCATTCAGGTAACTGACAGGAAAAGACAGCAGTCACGGGCACCGTGATAGTCCCATAGCTGGTGCCTTTTTATAATTTCTTTTCAGCACTTACAGATCAGAATACTTGTACTGAAATAAATCATTACATGTCTTCTATTGGTGAGACATTCATGTCATATCAGTGGTTTCTTCTCCCTAAAGGAAAGAGTAAAATGAGAAAAAAAGACGCTTCTCATTGGAGTCTATTGTAAGAGGTGTTGATCTGAGGGAGGATGGAAACAGTGTGGTTAGGTTCCTTCCCAGAGCTACTACTCAGAGAACTGCTAACGAAATCGGGACAGTGCATGAAGAGTTCTGTCAACTAGGAAATGATGTTGGCTGGGTTGTCTGTACATTTCTCTGCTATTTTAGAAGTATACAGGTATATATTTTAATTTTTATTTAAGTAGATGCTGTAAAGAAAGGATATTTGGAGTTATTGGTCATGGCAGCTGTTGAGGTGATAGAGGACTATTTATTCCTCTATTAGGGCAACAGGGTTATTAAGTCAGGAATTTAGATTACTCATTAGCAGTTATGTAAACTGGAAAAGGGTGAAGTTAAGAATACATGATAAAGCCACCTGCCCCCAACAAGATGACAAAGATTATGGAGATTTCTTGTTTGTTTATCTAATCAGGAGGTGTGGAAACAGATTTAATATTCATCAGAGAAATAATTCAACTATAAGGGATAATAAACTTATACTGTCAGGGAAAATAAATAGAAAATGTCTCAATGCTATGTGCACAAATACTCATAGAACAGGAAACTCTGTCTGACTATTTATATGAAGGTATCCAAAGGGTTAAAACAGAGAACCGCTCAGGTTGGCAAATGACAATATAAAATAATTTGAGAACTTTATCTTTATTATGTATTGACACGCTACTTCACAGTAATGAATTGATCATAATAATAATCAATCCCTCATATTTGTGCAAAAATATATATTTTATTAAAATACAATATACTATATATAACAAGTATCAGTAACAATGAAATATATAAGTGATTAGCAATTTAAATAGGTACATAGAAAACCAAACCACACTTATTACCATGAGGATTACCAGCAGTGCAAGGGTTAACTACACATAGATATATTCAGAGGTATTAATAACAATAATTGCACTCAGTAGCATAGAACAGGTTAATTGATTGTTACAATTAATATAATACAGTTGGCCGCAGTGTCTCTTAATACCTCTGCCCCAGAAACTGTATGGACTATGCGAATTATGATGTAAGGGGTACTGTGAGATGAATTAAATAATTCCTCTAACAATTCCTTGTATCATATCTCAATAATAATCAAATTTAGGGAATAACTGGAACAGAATCCCAGATTTAAATCACTATATTTTAATTATATAATGAATTCAATATTGAATAGCTCTGAATAAAATATATAAAATGCAATTAATATAGTCAATCAAAGATCATACAAATAATCTACCTAAAATTAATCCCATAACATATGTCTATTAAGTAACCAACTTCATACAACATATATCATAATTATGACTACAGCAACATATATAAAACCTATAGGCACTCCAAGGGTTAATCCACTCGTTTAAAATAGGTGCCACACCCTAAAGCTTCTTTTGTCTATGGGAAGTGCACACTTCCAATTTACAAAAGATAAGCCTGGTACCCTCACAAAGAACTTTAGAATGCACACCACAAATAAATAGACAAACAGCAGTTAGAGAGTTAATAAATGAATTCCAAGAATTCCCTTGATTAAATATCAGCTATTATAATTTTACTAGAAACACAATATTCTAGACATAACAAAAATTATATTAACCAATATACACAAGGATAAATATATCTCACTGCTACCTCTATTTTATGATCTCTCTGGCAATTTATAACAATAAATTAATTAATTAATTCTGCGTCATTTCTTAATTGCTATTCTAAATATAGCTGATTATAATATTCCTTCTATAGGCAAATATATATATATAATTTTCCTCAAATATCGAGGAAATATACTTATTTTGAAATTAAGCAGAATTAGAATAATTAAAATATAATTACCAGGTCAATCAGTGTGGATTCTTGAAGTTCTCAGATATTGTCAGGAATTTAATCAGCAGAGCCTTCTTTTGCCAGGAATCTAAGAGCTGTTAGGAGTTTTTTTTTAGAAAGTCCCCCCTCAGAACTAACAGTATATTGCATTTTATAGTCAATTTTTGCCTTATCAGTAATCACCACCTCTTTCTAATGATTGGACAAAGATCCATCTCATTATACCGTGACATCATCAGTCAGACCTGATTGGATACTCATATCTTATGCTAATCAAAGAAAAATATCCCAATTATGAGTATTTTACAATATAAAGGCTGCAGATGGCGCCATTACACTATATTAAAATTGTACAGGTGACATGAAACATGGCATATATCAAACTGAAGAGAGAGTTCAAAGTTTATCAGATACCCCATAAACCAGTCATTTTGCTATGTCTTTCTCATAAGGAGGCTATGTCCATCTCAGACTTTTTGTCTCCAATTGAACATTAATGTCACTTAGTTTTTCTCCCCCAAAGAGGCCCATGAGTATTCCTTTGTCTTAAGGATGAGATATCTGAACACATTTTAAACAGAATTTTCAGTTAATTTCTACTATTAGAGTTAACCCTCTATGCTCCACCAGGACAAAGTCTCTGACAACTCCCTGAAATAATTTAATGATGTCTTTGGATAATTTGGACTTGTTGCAATGAATCTTATGACTGAAACATAGTTATACCTGTGTATAGTCTTTATAGAAAGGATAAACAAGGAAAGAAGGGAGGTGGGGTTGCTTTTTATGTGAAAATTGACTATCTTAGCAATGGGAACCAATGGAAAATTAGAGAGCATTTGGTAAATTATTGAAACTGGAGACAGGGCTGTTTAGACAGGAGCAATTTAGAGACCACCAGAACAGGATGAAGAATTGTATAAAACAGATGGTGGAAACATCAAAAACGTCAATGATTTGTAATGTTATAGTTATGAGAGTCTTTCATATGACAGCTGTGGACTGGCAGGTCTCTATTTCTTTCAAAACAAAGAGTAGGGACAACCTAGATTCCTTGCACAGAAATAACAATTGTCTTTTTTTTATTAAGGATGCAATTTTATTGGTGATTTCAAAATTAGAAGTAGACATGACAGATGGACCTGATGAGGTTCATCCAAGAGCATTAACTAGCTTAGATCTGTGCTTGCAGCATCCTTAGCTGAGCTTTTTAAGAAGTCACTGTTGACAGGATTGGTGTTAGATGAAAGGAAATGTTCCAGTGTAGGATTACCTTCACAAAAAAAGTTGTATGGAGGATTATAACTAAATACCTGTGAGTCTAACAAGAGTGCTTAGGATAATAATGGAAATGTTATTAAAATTGCAAATTATGGCATATCTGAAGTCTAATGACTTGCAAGATCTTTGAAAACATGGCTTTACAACAGGAATATCTTGTAAACAAATCTAGCTGAATTCCTTTGACTTTTACTCAAGTGACAGAGAAGGTAGGGCATTATATGTAGCTTATCTGGATTTGAGTAAAACTTCTTACATTGTCCCAAGTTGATTTTTAAGATGCAAAGTTTCGAATTAAACTCAATGATAGTTTACTGAATAAGAAAGGATGAAGGACAGGTAACAGTGTTTCATTGTCAGTGGAATACAGTATTTGGTCATGTTCTTTTTAATATCTTCATTAGTGATATTTCTAAAGGTATTCAAAGTAAGGATTGCATATTTGCAGATGGCACAAAAATCTGTAACAGGGTTCACACTACATGGGAAGTATGGGAGCTAAATTGTTTTTCTTCAAAATGCAAGGTAATACAAAAACAGAGGAGGAAAACAGTCTTAATGGTACAACAGCAGAAGAAATTTATTTGGGAGTTATTATTTCAGATCACTTAAGGTAGAAAAGCAGTGCAGGGAAGCTGAGGGAAAAGATAACCAGATATTGATTTGTATAGGAAGAGATATTAACAGCAGGAAGAGCGAGGTATTAATGACAACTTATAGATCACTAGTAAAGCCTTGCCTGGAGTATTCTGTACTCCTGGAGTATTACAATCCAGAAATACATTGACAAATTAGAGGCAGTTCAAAGAAGAGCCAATAAATGGTGCAAAGCATTTATAATCAAACTTACCAAGATACAATGAAATACTTTGATATGTATAGCTTGGAAGAGAGGAGGTAATAAGAGATATGAAGCTTTTTAAGAAAAAGAAAAATACTAGAATAAGAGGGCTTGAGCAAAAGGTAGAGGATGGAAGATTCAGATGTAATCAATTTAAGTACTACTTTACAGAAGGGGTGATAGATTCATGGAATAGCCTCCCAGAGGAAGTGGTAGGGGATGATAAAGTAAATGAAATTAAAAATGCCTGAGATTTGTTTAACTTTTGATGAGATTGGGGTTTCACCATTTGATGAGACTGGGCCTTCATGTTTTAGATGAGATTGGGGTTTCATCTTTTTGGTGAGACTGGGGTTTCAGAGTTTGATGACATTGGGGTTTCATCTGTTTGATGAGATTGGGGTTTCATCATTTGATGAAATTGGGGTTTCATCGTTAGATGAGATTGGCATTTCATCATTTTTTATGAGATTGGGTTTCATCGTTTTGATGAGATTGGGGTTTTATCATTTGATGAGAAGCCTTTTCCATTTGCAGTAAAATTTAGGCTTCCTCCAACTCCCCAATATTAGGTGGCTTGTAGCAAATCCCCATTAACATATTTTTATTATGTGTGCCCCAAGTGTGTATTTCAACCTAAAGGGCCTCTACATTTCATTGGACCCTTCATTTATATCTTCCCTTATACCAGGTATTAAGGCATGCTTTACATATAAGCATACCCCCTCCCCTTTTAGTAACCCTATCCAACCTGAAAAGTGAATAGCCCTCTAGACTGACTGCCAGGTCATATATATCTTCTAACCACGTTTTAGACACACCAATTAGATCATACTGCTCATACATTGCAGTCATTTCTAGTTCCCCCATCTTACCAGCCAGACAATGAGCATTTACATGCAGATATTTTATCTTTTTGCCATTCTGAAATATTTCATTCTTTGTAAAATGTTTTGCCTTATATCAGGCTGTAACAATGGTACCTCCCAATTCTATGAACTAAACCATTCCCCCTCTCCACCTCCATGTCCCATGTTTAATCCCATTTCCTCAATTATACTACCTTCCCCATCCTGTGTTGCATCACCCTCCCCCCACTTTTTAAAGTCTCTTGCAACTGACTAACCATCCTAACGCCCAGCACAGTGCCCACCCCCCTTTTGTTAAGCTGCAATCCAACTGAGCTATAAAGATTGCCCCCATGGGAAAAGGCCACCCAGTGCTCTAGGAACCCAAACCCCTCCTGCTTACAACAAGTCTTTAGCCACGTATTTAACTCCCTAATCTCCCATTGCCTTTCTAATGTAGCGCATGGGAGCAGGAAGTGAGAGGAAACCACATAGCTATTATTTCAGAAAATACTATCTTAGAGGTCCTCTGTTTAAGCTTATATACTAAATCCCTGAAATCCTTCTTAAAGGACCTCCATTTATACTGACTTTGTCATTGGTACCAACATGTATCATGACAACTGGGCCATGCCCAGCCCCTCCCAACAATCTATCAACCTGATCTGCCACATGTCGAACCTAAGCACCCGGGAGACAGCAAACTGTTCTACTGTAGTGATCCTGGCAACAGATCAACCTGTCTGTTTTCCTAATGATGGAATCCCCTACCCATACGTGCCACTATCTGTCTAGGTCTGCCGTCAGTGCTAGAGGGGCTATTCTTCAGGCTGTTAGAGAAAACAGTCTTTGGAGTCAGAAAGGATTTTTAGTCACTTCAGACACTGCAGATGATCACTGGTTCTATCTCACAAATTCCCACTGAAGTATATGGAGAAATTTGTAGATCAATCCCTTGATAAAGTTATCATAAAGTAAACATACCTGGAGATGGTTTCATTTTTATTATTTGTCTTATGCTTTCTCTTGCTAGACAAAGGAGATCTGGCCAAAGTTGAGCTTGGTGGCCTCTTTTTTATTTTTAACATTATAAGCTACTTAAGTATTAGGAAGTACAGTTTCCTACCCATCAACATTTCAAATGGCCAAAGAGGGGCGCTTTTGCTTTAGATGGTGTTATTGGGGATGTGGTTAGTGGACAGGCATTACCAAGGATTTTTAGGTTACTTTATGACCTACTGTAATTATTTTACTTTTTCAACATATATATACCTAACTTTAAGCAATCACTAATGTGAGTCTTATTGCTGTGGAGCAAGGGTACACCTATATACACAACACATAGTCTGATCTCCTAAACAGAATGACACCAGGGTGGGAAAGAGGAAAAGAGGGATTTGGATCTCAGGGTGACCGTCCCTCAGAAAGATTGCACTTGGGAGGTATGCTGCTTAGCACAATGGGCAATATTAGAAAAGAACATGGAGCAATTCTGCTGCAAACCAACTACACTACAGGGAAATATCCACAAATTTCCATTGATTTAAATGGGGGCTTTTAATTCCTTGAATACTAGAAAGAAACTATTAAACTTTAAAAGTCATCATGCACAAAGAAAGTGGTGTAAACCAATTGCACCATAGTGGGAACATATGCTGGATACCTTTACATCAAAGGGAACTTTTGCCCACTTTCAGGCAGTTGGTTTATTCCAGAATTGCTCCACTTTCACATTATATATATCCCATAGTATACCAAGGAAGTTTGATATTCACAGCACCCAGAGTAACAACTGGAGTTGGAAGTGTCCAAATGAGGAAATTTATGTGTCATAATGTACACGGGGCTTAAAGGGAGTGGGCAGGATAGGATTTAAGGGGAGGGAAGGAGAAGGTTTTTATTAGCATACAAGACTGTTAAACTGCTGTGGATGTGGAAGGGATACCCTCCCTTGCATATCACCAGCAGTACAAAAATCCTGATGTCTGAGAGCATTCTCTCTGCTTCCCCACTTGGGGCTAGATTCTATTGCAGGTGCTAAATGGTAACACCCATTTTAGCAAATATTTTCCCTGTTGAAGTCTATGGAGATAAAACTGAAGATAAAAGCTGAGATAAAATTAGCACCTGTAGTAAAATCTAGCCCTTGGACAGTAGGGGAGTGGAGAGGATACTTTCAGCACTACGAACAGCATCACTCCTTAAACCCTTTGAGTGAAATAGGGATGCACACTGCGCATCCCTGTGGCACTGAAATGGTTAAAAAAAGTACACCAAGTAGTAAACAATCATCCCCTCAGCTCTGTTTCATATTTCATATTCACACAGGTTGTGCACTCCCAAGGGAATTGTGGCTACCAGCTGCCCCACCCCCCAAGCCTTGTTTCCTTGCCCACTGGTAGCCATAGAACCCCATGGATGTTGCCTGATCCCCCCAGCCTTGTTCCATTGCCCACTGGTAGCCACAAATCCCCATGGGCACTGCCTGGGCAAGGGAACAAAGTTGGGGGTGTCAATCAGTGTATGTGGGGCTACCACACAGTAGGCAAAGCAATGTGTTGCATACCTTTCTGGCACTCGAAGGGTTAAATGTATGGTGGCAGCATATTGAATATGAACTGTGTGGGGCAGCAGCAAGTATTGTGGGCCAACATGAGGAACATTACCATTGTGTGTTAGCTCTGCATACACTGACTGATACCCCCAGCCTTGTTCCCTTGCCCGGGCAGGGTCTGTGGGGACTTGTGACTAGCAATAGGCAAGGGAACAAGGCTGGGGGGTCAGACAGTGTGCATGGGGATCTGTGACTATAAGTGGGCAAGGGAACAAGTCTGGGGGCCAGGCAGTGTACATGGGGTCCTATGGCTACCAATGGGCAAGTAAGAAAATATAGAGGGTAGCTAGTACTCACATATCCCCATGGGACCCCCAGCCTAGTTATCTTGGGAGTGCACAACATGCATTAGTATGAAATATGATACAGAGCTGAGGGGATGATTATTTACTGCTTGGTGTACCTATTTTTAACTCTTTGAATGCCACAGGAGTGTACAATGCACATCCCTATGGCACTCAAAGGGTTAAGGGAGTGATGTTGTTTGTGGTGCTGAAATAATCCTCTCCACTCCCCTACCAAGCAAGTGGGGAAGTAGAGAGAATGCTCTCAGACTTCAGGGTTGTCTACTTCTGGTGATATATAAGGGAGAGCATCCCATTCACATTGCCAGCAGTTTGACAACCCTCCCTGCTTCTGATTGATTGAGGGCTGTTAGTGTATAGGAAACTACAGGGAGATCCCAGCCTCAGGTAGGCAAATTTGAGATTGTGAACTCCAACAGCAGAGGCCGCTATTGGAGTTTAGTGCATGTAAACACACCCCATGAATATGATAATGTTTCATTATCCTGCATTTCATATGGAAATTACTCATTATGCTGCATTTCCATATGGAAATAGGCCATTGTCAGTGTAATGAGTGAAAATTCATAAACTGGTGGAAGGCATGTCGGATTGATGTGGAAGTAGGTAGATTTTTGTCAGATTGATAGGGATGTGATGTGGAAAACACTTTATCGCATACTGTTGATGTGCGTTCGACTCTGCTCCAACAGGACATTGACATTATGAGTCCTCTTCGACCTTTAGTGCATCGCCCCCCATTGTTTCGCAATGCTTTCAAAAAAATCTGATGTAAATATAAAAAAGCAAAAGCTTTATGGGCAAGAATTCAAAGACAAACCAACTGCATCATAGGGAACAAATGAAAAATCCATTCGTTCAAATATGGGTTTCAATGCTTTGAATGCTAGAAAGTTCTCCATTGAATTCAAGAGGACTTAACCATTTGAGTGCCAGAGAGTGCGTCACAATGCTTTGGATAACTTTTTGGCACTCAAAGTGTTCGAATCTCCATCCAAATCAATGGGAATTTCAGGAATGTTTATTTGCCCCTATAAAGCTCACAGGAAAGCAATTCTAGAATTGCTTCCCTGTGGGCTTTATTCATTAATAAGCTGAAGAGGTACAGTTCTGGACTGTACCACAAGACTGAACTAAAAATGTACTTAAATGGGGCTTTAAAGCAGAACTACCACCTCCACTAAAGTCGCCCTGCAATACTTAGGCAGGTAGCGACTAACTTACTAATCATTATTTTACCTCTCAAAAGTGCCCACAAATAAAGTTATCCTTAAGCTTCCGAGACAGGAAGCCAGGCATCACCATGGACATCTTGAATGCGCCTGCTCTGTCAGTCCTCTTCACCCTTCGCAGGCATTGCACTGGCCCGGATGGCTCCGGAAGAGACTGACTGCGCAGGCACACAGGCTGCAGTAACCTGGCCTTCAGTCTCAGAAGCTTAAGGGTAACTTTATTCTTGGACACTTTTGAGAGGTACAATAATGATAAGTAAGCTAGTTGCCACCTGCTTAAGTATTGCAGTGCAACTTTAGTGGAGGTGGTAGTTCCGCTTTAAAGCCCTTGAATGCCAAAGAAGTATCTAGTGCATTGCAAAGCAATGTGTTGGATGACTTTCTAGCATTCAAGCATTAAAACCCCAATTTAAATTAAATGGAATTTTTGAAAGCTTTCTCCATAGAAGCATTAAATGTAATGGAAGAGAAGACAGGTTCTGCAAATGCAACTGCATAGGACGCGGCGTGGGCAGTCTCCACTGCGCATGGCTGCCCCGCGACCAGGTGGCAGTGGCACTGTGGCCCATGTAACGGGCTGTTTAACTAGTTAATTTATATATTATTGACAGTGAGGGAAAGTGTAGGTGCAGGGTAGACAATAAGAGGAATATAGATCAAGGGGTTTATTCAATTTCTTAACCTTTCTCTTATTCTAACTTATTCTACCTCTGTTGGTTTTTCTCTAGCTTACACGATATTAAGAAAACATATCACTTATTTAATAGATCTGGCTACTCTTTACTGCTCCTTTAACCCATTCAGTGTCAGTGGGACTATGTTAAAATGCACTCGTGCAGTCCCATGGAGTTAGCCTTTAAGCCTCTGAGTGTCAGAGACGTATCTAGTGCATTGCAGCAAAATGCATTGGATGCCTTTCTGGAACTCAAAGGGTTAATCAGAGGCTGCACTCAAGGGGATGATCTACAGTGTATGATTGTTATAGTGTTTATTAGCAATATTGGCATGGCTTTGCCCATGCAGTTAATAAAACCATGACTGGCTTGTTGAATATTCAGTGCTTAGCCCTTTCAGTTCCAAAAAGGTGTGCAACACATTGCAAAGCACTGCGGTACACAACTCTCCATCCGTGAGTATGAGAGCATGTGTGTGAACATGTCAGTTTGTATGTGTGTGTGAGTTAGCAAGCATAAGCGTCATTGTGTGTGTGAGCGAGCTTGAATGAGTGAGCCTGAGTGTGAGCGTGTGTATGAATGGGAGAATGTGAAAGTGATTGTGTGTGTGAGCATGTAGTACGTGTTTTGTGAGTAGTGTATGTTTTACATGTGTTCCATTCGGCTTGTATTGCATTTTGCATGCATTACATTTTGCATTTAACATATGGCCTATAGCATATAGCGTTTTGTGTATTGCATACAGCATATTGTGTACAGTGCTTTGAGTTTTACATATAGCGTTTTTAGTATAACCTTTTGCCTATTCCATGTAGCATTTGCGTATTCTATATAGCATTTTGCCTAAAGTGTATTGTCTTTTTCATAAAGTGTTTTGCGTATAGCATATAGAGTTTTGCATAAGGCGTATCGCATATATTTGCATATATCATTTTGCGTATGGCATATAGTATTTTGTGTATAGTGTTTTCCGTATAGCATTGTAGGTATAGGGTTTAGCCTATTGCATATAGAGTTTGATGTATTGCATTTTGTATATTCTGTTTGGCCTATAGTGTATATCATATTGTGTTTTGTGTATAGCATTGTACATATAATGTTTTGTGTATGGCATATAGCATTTTGCATGTAGTGTTTTGCATGTAGCATGTGGATAGCACTTTTGTGTATTGTGTATGGTGTTTTGTATAAGATTGTGTGTTTGGCATATAGCATTTGTCGTATAGCATTTGGAGTACAGTGTATTGCACTTGGCATATTGCTTTTTGTATATAACGTTTTACATATAATGTATAGCATTTGGCGTATGAGGTTTGTCATACTATGTATAGCATTTGGTGTTTAGCGTTTGTGTATTGTTGTGTGTATTGTGTTGTACATAATGTGTTGTGTGTGTATTGCATGCTTATTGTGTGTATATTGTTGTAGCCTCTGCATCTCCTTGGAAAGATTTTGACAGGATTAGCCATTGGGGTTAAGACCAATGAGACAGGCAGTTTAGAAGAGAATAGCTCCTCCTTACTGCCACCCCAGGGTGTGTGTGTGTCAGTGCTGAAGAATTCTGGTCACATGACCTCTTCTTCTTTTATTAGTATAGATAGGCAGACCTATATATGTCTGCCTCATAGCATGCACAAGAAAACTGTAGACAGTGACCTAGTTGGCATTAGACATGTTCTTTATTTAGTATGGAATCTTTGTTGTACATTCTCACCAGAGATGTAGTTGACAATCAAAGAGTTTACGAAAGGATTAAAAACAACCTGTGCTTAAAAAAATCCAGTTTTAAATATGTCAAGCTTAAAGGGATAGTAATACTTTGTTTTATCCTTATTTTATTTTGTAGGCATTAAAAAAACATGAAGAACAATATAAGTCTTGTCTCTCAAACCTTTATGGTTTGAGAGATATTCACAAGCAAAGTTTCCCCTCCCGCCCCTTTTACCTAGTGTAAGCCATCTCTTCTCAGATCTGGAATCCAGTCCATAGACCAGATAGATAACAGAAGGGGACAATCTTATTCCTATGAGAACAATGAAAGCCCTGCCCCCCTTGACAAGTTTTTCAGGATTTTTCCCTTATATTAATTGAAGATTGTCCCTCTCTGCAATCTACCTGGGCACCTCCCTTCTGCTCTGGCTGAGCAGTGTTAAATCAGTAAAAGGGGTGGGAGGGGGAGACTTTGTCATTGAATTACTCTTGAACTACATCTCTGACAGAATTGAAATATCACTCTCCAAAGTACAAATACTATGATGATTAATTAGAGCTGCTTTTATTGTGAAACATTACTATCCCTTTAAAGGAAAATGTCAACCTCTTTTCAATTTTATATATGTTTTAATATGTTGGGGAGATGCACTAAGGAGATGTTAGTGCATAGGTTCTATAGAATAACAACGAAATTGGACAAGTGATATCACTGGAGAAGTCATCTCTAGTGTTGAGCGAGCATGCTCGGCCGATGCTCGGATCGGCTCGAGCATCGCTCTGCTCGGCACATGGCGGTACTCGTACGAGTACCGCATGTGCTCGCCCGCCATGTTCGGGTCTCCTCCCCGCACGTTTTGCGGCTGCTGAGCAGCCAATAAACGTGCAGGGAGGCTCTGACATCGGTGTAATGCCAGCAGCCACGTTGGCTGCTGGCATTACACTGATTGGCTGGCCAGAACCCGTGGTCGGGTGCTGTATAGCACCTGACCAGCGAGTTCGGCTCAGTCTTAGCCAGGGAGAGCTGAGGATAGGAAGGGAAAGTCAGTGTAGGGAGGAAAAAAAGCAAAATTGTTAAAAAAAAAGAACCAAAAGTCCTTTTTAGGACTAGTGTGTGTGGGGGCAGCAGGTTATTTTGTGTGGGGGGAAAAAAAAAAAAAAAAAAAAAAATATATTCTGTTTAGTGTGCAAAGTTGCAGATTAGAGCACATTCTGTTTAGTGTGCACAGTTGCAGATTAGAGCACATTCTGTTTAGTGTGCAAAGTTGCAGATTAGAGCACATTCTGTTTAGTGTGCAAAGTTGCAGATTAGAGCACATTCTGTTAAGTCTTCAAACTAAAATATCAAAGTCACATATTCCATTCAGTGTGCGTCGCCGCAGTTTAGCAGCACATTCTGTGTACTCTGCAGAGTTGCAGAATAGGAAGAAATACTGTTAAGTCTTCAAACTAAAATATCAAAGTCACATATTCCATTCAGTTTGCTTCGCCGCAGTTTAGCAGCACATTCTGTGTACTGTGCAGAGTTGCAGAATAGGAAGAAATACTGTTAAGTCTTCAAACTAAAATATCAAAGTCACATATTCCATTCAGTGTGCGTCGCCGCAGTTTAGCAGCACATTCTGTGTACTGTGCAGAGTTGCAGAATAGGAAGAAATACTGTTAAGTCTTCAAACTAAAATATCAAAGTCACATATTCCATTCAGTTTGCTTCGCCGCAGTTTAGCAGCACATTCTGTGTACTGTGCAGAGTTGCAGAATAGGAAGAAATACTGTTAAGTCTTCAAACTAAAATATCAAAGTCACATATTCCATTCAGTGTGCGTCGCCGCAGTTTAGCAGCACATTCTGTGTACTGTGCACAGTTGCAGAATAGGAAGAAATACTGTTAAGTTTTCAAACTCAAATATTAAAGTCACATATTCCATTCAGTGTGCGTCACCGCCGTTTAGCAGCCTATTCTGTGTACTCTGCACAGTTGCAGAATAGGAAGAAATACTGTTAAGTTTTCAAACTCAAATATTAAAGTCACATATTCCATTCAGTGTGCGTCACCGCCGTTTAGCAGCCTATTCTGTGTACTCTGCACAGTTGCAGAATAGGAAGAAATACCGTTAAGTTTTCAAACTCAAATATTAAAGTCACATATTCCATTCAGTGTGCGTCACCGCCGTTTAGCAGCCTATTCTGTGTACTCTGCACAGTTGCAGAATAGGAAGAAATACTGTTAAGTTTTCAAACTCAAATATTAAAGTCACATATTCCATTCAGTGTGCGTCACCGCCGTTTAGCAGCCTATTCTGTGTACTCTGCACAGTTGCAGAATAGGAAGAAATACTGTTAAGTTTTCAAACTCAAATATTAAAGTCACATATTCCATTCAGTGTGTGTCACCGCCGTTTAGCAGCCTATTCTGTGTACTCTGCACAGTTGCAGAATAGGAAGAAATACTGTTAAGTTTTCAAACTCAAATATTAAAGTCACATATTCCATTCAGTGTGTGTCACCGCCGTTTAGCAGCCTATTCTGTGTACTCTGCACAGTTGCAGAATAGGAAGAAATACTGTTAAGTTTTCAAACTCAAATATTAAAGTCACATATTCCATTCAGTGTGTGTCACCGCCGTTTAGCAGCCTATTCTGTGTACTCTGCACAGTTGCAGAATAGGAAGAAATACTGTTAAGTTTTCAAACTCAAATATTAAAGTCACATATTCCATTCTGTGTGTGTCACCGCCGTTTAGCAGCCTATTCTGTGTACTCTGCACAGTTGCAGAATAGGAAGAAATACTGTTAAGTTTTCAAACTCAAATATTAAAGTCACATATTCCATTCAGTGTGTGTCACCGCCGTTTAGCAGCCTATTCTGTGTACTCTGCACAGTTGCAGAATAGGAAGAAATACTGTTAAGTTTTCAAACTCAAATATTAAAGTCACATATTCCATTCAGTGTGTGTCACCGCCGTTTAGCAGCCTATTCTGTGTACTCTGCACAGTTGCAGAATAGGAAGAAATACTGTTAAGTTTTCAAACTCAAATATTAAAGTCACATATTCCATTCAGTGTGTGTCACCGCCGTTTAGCAGCCTATTCTGTGTACTCTGCACAGTTGCAGAATAGGAAGAAATACTGTTAAGTTTTCAAACTCAAATATTAAAGTCACATATTCCATTCAGTGTGTGTCACCGCCGTTTAGCAGCCTATTCTGTGTACTCTGCACAGTTGCAGAATAGGAAGAAATACTGTTAAGTTTTCAAACTCAAATATTAAAGTCACATATTCCATTCAGTGTGTGTCACCGCCGTTTAGCAGCCTATTCTGTGTACTCTGCACAGTTGCAGAATAGGAAGAAATACTGTTAAGTTTTCAAACTCAAATATTAAAGTCACATATTCCATTCTGTGTGTGTCACCGCCGTTTAGCAGCCTATTCTGTGTACTCTGCACAGTTGCAGAATAGGAAGAAATACTGTTAAGTTTTCAAACTCAAATATTAAAGTCACATATTCCATTCAGTGTGTGTCACCGCCGTTTAGCAGCCTATTCTGTGTACTCTGCACAGTTGCAGAATAGGAAGAAATACTGTTAAGTTTTCAAACTCAAATATTAAAGTCACATATTCCATTCAGTGTGTGTCACCGCCGTTTAGCAGCCTATTCTGTGTACTCTGCACAGTTGCAGAATAGGAAGAAATACTGTTAAGTTTTCAAACTCAAATATTAAAGTCACATATTCCATTCTGTGTGTGTCACCGCCGTTTAGCAGCCTATTCTGTGTACTCTGCACAGTTGCAGAATAGGAAGAAATACTGTTAAGTTTTCAAACTCAAATATTAAAGTCACATATTCCGTGTAAGATGAAGAAGGCGGGTAAAAAGGGACGGGGAAGTGGACGTGATCCTGATAGTTCAGGGCGTGGGTCAGGACGCGGAGAAACTGTGCCTGGTGCCAGAGCACAAGAAAGAAAGACATCCACCATACCTAGCTTCATGTCTCATTTCACAGGGCATCGCAGGACATCACTCTCGAGGTCCGACCACTGCGAACAGGTGGTCGGTTGGATGTCAGCTGATACTGCTTCCAGTCGGTTAAGCACCACCCTGTCTTCCACCAAGTCCACTCTCAGTAGCCAAGAGTCTGGTCAACATAATCCTCACTCTGATCATCCTTCCTCCCACCATACACGGTCTGGTCAAAGAAGTGATCCCACACTGGGATATAGTGAGGAGCTCGTCTCATCACCAATCCTTCATTTGACCCTCTCTCCAAGCACGCTTGCAGAGGAACATGACATCTTGTGCCCTGATTCACAACCTCTAGAGGGTACCCAATCACAAGAAGATGACAGATGTGAACGGCATTTAAGGTCAAAGGAAGTAGTGGATGATGATGATGATGATGAGACACAGTTGCCATTAAATCAACCACTATTTCCGTCTCAAGACCTTGTTGAGGAGAATGTTATACAGTTGTCAATGACTGAGTATGTGGTGGGATCAAGACATGAGGAGGATGATCAGAGTGAGGAAGTGGAGGAGGACTTGGTGGACGATGAGGTGACTGACCCCACCTGGGAAGGTGTAGAGCCGAGCGATGACAGCAGTCCTGAGGGTGAGCCATCTGCAGCACCGCAACAGGCTGGAAGAGGCAGTGGTGTGGCTACAGAAAGAAGGCGGACCGCACCAAACCGGCCCGCAAATGTTCCACGGAGCACCCCCTTGCGTAAATCTACCTTGCCAAAGGGTAGGTGTTCCGCGGTATGGCGTTTTTTTAAGGAAAGTGCGGACGACAAAAGAATTGTAGTTTGCAACCTGTGCCACACCAGAATGAGCCGAGGCATGAACACTAGAAACCTCACCACCACCAGCATGATCCGACACATGGCATCCAAGCACCGTAGTAAGTGGGAGGAACGCCTGGATCGCCCATCTGTGTCTGCAGGCCACACCACTGCCTCCTCTTCCCCTGTTTTCGGTGCCGGCCAATCGCCTGTCGAAGGCGCAGGCCCGCATACCTCCCGCCCTGCACCTGTACCATCTGAAGCACCATCAGCGACCACATCCACTTCCCTGTCCCAGCACAGCGTCCAAATGTCGTTACCCCAGGCATTTGAGCGCAAGAGAAAATACCCAGCCACCCACCCACAGGCCATAGCACTAACCTCACACCTTTCCAAATTACTGGCCATCGAAATGCTGCCATTTAGGCTTGTGGACACTGAGTCCTTCCGCAGCCTGATGGCAGCAGCTGTCCCTCGGTACGCGGTCCCCAGCCGCCACTACTTTTCCCGGTGTGCCATCCCCGCATTACACCACCATGTGTCCCGTAACATCACCCGTGCCCTGACCAACGCAGTTACTGGGAAGGTCCACTTAACGACTGACACATGGACAAGTGCTTGTGGCCAGGGACGCTACATTTCCCTGACGGCACACTGGGTGAATGTCGTGGAGGCTGGGAGCGACTCGGACCCTGGGATGGCACGGGTGCTACCCACGCCGAGGATTGCGGGCCCTACCTCCATCAGGGTTTCCGCCAGCACCTACGTTATTGGCTCCTCCTCCTCCGTTTCCACCTCCGAATTCTCTACACGCAGCGCCACTCCCCCATCAGCCAGTAGCTGGAAGCAGTGTAGCACTGCAGTGGGGAAGCGTCAACAGGCCGTGCTGAAGCTGATCTGCCTTGGGGACAAACAGCACACGGCCTCAGAGCTGTTGCAGGGGATTAGTCACCAGACCGAGCAATGGCTCTCGCCACTCAACCTGCAACCAGGCATGGTTGTGTGTGATAATGGGCGTAACTTGGTGGCGGCTTTGGAGCTCGGCAAGCTCACACACGTACCATGCCTAGCGCATGTATTTAATTTAGTGGTTCAGCGATTTCTAAAAACCTACCCCAATGTGCATGATCTCTTGACCAAGGTGCGCCGCGTGTGTGCACATTTCCGTAAGTCATCTACAGCTTCGGCCGGCCTGTTGAAGCTGCAGCAGCGCTTACAATTGCCAGCTCACCGGCTGCTGTGTGACGTGAGCACGCGCTGGAACTCCACCTTACACATGTTGGCCCGGCTTTGTGAGCAGCAGAGGGCAGTAGTGGAGTACCAGCTGTTACACGGTCGTCGCCTCTCCGTTCAACTTCCTGTAATCAGAAGTGAGGAGTGGGAATGGATGTCAGACCTCTGCGAGGTTTTACGCAATTTTGAGGAATCGACACAGATGGTGAGCGGCGATAACGCTATTATCAGTGTAACCATCCCACTTCTGTGTCTACTGAAACGCTCGCTGCTCACAATTAAAACCGACGCTTTGCATGTGGAAGAGGTGGAAATGGGGGAGGAAGAGCTTACACAAGGTGATAGCCAGAGCACCCTCACTTCGTCTTCTCAGCGACAATTGGAGGAGGCGGAGGAGGAGGAGGAGGAGGAAGACACGGTTGCCTCCGCTACAGAGGGTAGCCATGGAACTTTAGTTCCATCTCTTCAGCGTGGGTGGGCAGAAGAGGAGGAAGAGGATGAGGATATTGAGAGTCATCCTCCTGGTGAGGACAGCGAAATCTTGACTGTTGGTACTCTGGCACACATGGCTGACTTTATGTTAGGCTGCCTTTCCCGTGACCCACGCGTTGTACGCATTTTAGACAACACGGATTACTGGGTGTTCACCCTTCTGGACCCCGCTACAAAGAGAATTTCTCATCTCTCATTCCTCCGGTGGAGAGGACAAGCAAAATGGTGCAATACCAGAAGGTTCTTGTTCAAAAATTGCTCCAAAATTTTCCATCTGACAACGCTGGCGGCAGAGTACGTGCTACCTTGGCCAACCGAGAAGGGGAGAAAAGGGGAGCACACAGCAGTTCCGAGAAAGGCAGGGCAACACTCTCCAAGGCGTGGGACACCTTCATGACACCCCGCCAGCACCCTCACCCTGATGCGCAGCCTAGTGTCACAAGGAGGGAAAAGTTTTGGAAGATGGTGAAGGAGTACGTAGCAGACCGTGTCAGCGTCCTCAATGATCCCTCTGTGCCTTACAACTACTGGGTGTCCAAGCTGGACACGTGGTATGAACTGTCACTCTACGCCTTGGAGGTGCTGGCCTGCCCTGCCGCCAGCGTTCTGTCTGAGCGGGTATTTAGTGCTGCTGGTGGCATCATAACAGATAAGCGTATCCGCCTTTCCACCGACAATGCTGATAGGTTGACACTTATAAAAATGAACAAGGCCTGGATTTCCCCTGACTTCTCCACTCCACTGGAGGAAAGCCCCGGGGGAACATAAACTCACTTTACATATATTATTTACAATGATGGGAATACTCTGTATTCCCATTCACCCCTTCCACCCAAAAAACGGGTATATGGTTGACTCTTAATCTTCTCATCCTCCTCCTCCTCTTCCATATGCCCTGTGCTATAATTTTTATATACGGCCAGCTCACCAGCGGGCCCTGTGATATAATTTTTATATAGGGCCAGCTCACCAGCGGGCCCAGTTTGACAATTTTTATATAGGTCAGCTCACCAGCGGGCCTTCTCATATAATGTTTTATTGGGTCAGCTCTCTAGCGGGCCCTCTCATATAATGTTTTATAGCGTCAGCTCACTAGCGGGCCTTCGCATATAATGTTTTATAGCGTCAGCTCACTAGCGGGCCTTCGCATATAATGTTTAGGATGGTCAGCTCTGCAGCAGACCCTCACCCATAATGTTTTAGATGGTCAGCTCAGCGCACGTTTCCCTCTTAATCATGGCCTCAGTTCAATAAAATCAAGGAAATTTTTGGGAGAATTTGCCTCTGCGCACGTTTCCCTCTTAATCATGGCCTCACTTCAGAAAATCAAGGAAATTTTTGGGATAATTTACCTCTGCGCACGTTTCCCTCTTAATCATGGCCTCACTTCAGAAAATCAAGGAAATTTTTGGGAGAATTTGCAGATGATATACAAGTAAATATACAGCAAATATTGTTTGGTAACAATTTTTCGCCTAAAGTCGTTTTTATTTTCCTTTTTGTGTGTTTTATGGTCAGTCTGTAAAAATGGCGTACTACGTGCGAAAGATCGTTCCCAGCAGCGATGTTGGAGTCCAAGATGCATCCAGACATCCTCCCTATGCTGTCCCTGAACCATTTCTGTGGTGTTTCCATCCTTTTCTGCCCTTTTCCTATGGACCAGGCACCCTCCCCTCATCAGAGCAGGGGGTGCCTGGTGTAATGCTCGAGTCCTCCCATTGACTTCAATGGGGCTCGGGTGCTCGGCCGAGCACTCGAGCCTCAGGGGGTGCTCGGTCAGAGCACCCGAACACCCGAGCATTGGGGTGCTCGCTCATCACTAGTCATCTCCTCTTTATCATTGCTTTATCAAGCCTTAGTGTATAATACCCATTGAATGCTAGAGGTGTATTAATTGCATTGTGAAGTAATGCATTGTATATGCTGCTAGCATTTCAAGGATTAAAGGGTAAAAAGTGTACAACAAGTATATACTCGGATTAAAGGAACAGGCTAATGATTAGATGTTAGGCTAGGTAAGTGCAAATTTAGTGACTTGATCAGGGGATAGGCAAGCTGACAGGGACTTAGAATTGCGATTAGACAATAGGTAAATCTGGAGGGCATCTAGGATTGATATTGTTTGCTGGGATTGATCAAGGCTAGTAACTGACTATTAAGCTAGCTTTAAGGTCTAATTATTGATTAGGTATTATACTCCAGGGGTTCTAGGCTAGTTATTAGATCGTAGGCTAGCTTGGAATGCTATAAGATAGTGATTAGGTATTAAGCTAGATGTCGAAGTTCTAATCTAATGATTAAGTATTCTGCTATCTTCAGTCCTACTGATTAGGGATTGCTTGGAGCAGAGGGAGTCTAGGATAGCATTTATGTATTTTGGGTAGCTGGGAAGTTGTCTAGGCTTAGATTTTAGGCTTGCTCTAGGGAACTAAGCTGGTTGGTGATTTAGGATTACTCTAGCTGGTCTAAAGTAATTATTTGTTATTAAGACTTGCTAGGTGGATTTAGGCTAGTACTTAGGTGTTAGGGCTAAACGGATGATGCAGTGCATGTGTTAGTATTAGGAACTGCTTTTTTGCCAGAACTGCAATCAATACATTTTGGCAATAAAGGTGTTAAACATTGCTTACCTTACTGGTGCAGGCTAAACTCCACAGGTCTTTCATCTAGGCAACTCCCAGGAACAATATGCTGAACAAGGCATTGCCACCACTTGCTTCCTTCAGCTCCCATTAATGACTCCCCCCATGTACTGGCTAAACAGCAGGCCTATCTTTTTATGTGCCTCACCCATACATATGTCACGTGCCAGGGTCACTCATGCACCCTTCACCCCTTGAAATGGTAGACCAGTCTACCTGTGTGTCTTTCCTAACCCCTCTACATGTAAAGAAGCGCACCAGATGGCCTATTTGCTTCATACCTCTTATGTAAAGCTGCCCATCAGTGGGACCGTTTATTTAGGTAACCCCCCCTTTACATACATAACTGAAATGGCCCATCGGAGGGCTGACTTATCTGACTCAGAGGAACCTCAGAGGAACTCATGAGAGCGTCATATAGTGCTTTTGAGCTGGCATTTTTCAAGTATGTTTAATCTACTACTCTGTCTTGCAATGTGTTCAACAGGTTTCTAGTATTCAGTGGGTGCAAGTTCCAGGAATTCAGTGTGTCCCAGGAAGTTGCCACAGTGTATAAGCACTGCACATTGTGGGACTGGACTTTTAAATCCTTGTATTATAAGTTGAATATGCTGTCAGAGTGCAAAACTCAGTTCTACTCCAATCAGGCAAGGGCCAGGAATGCGTTTAGTGATCCAACAGCATAATTAATTTACAATGCAAACATATAAAGTTGCCCTGTGCTGTGAATGATGTATCCACTTGAGGACTACAATTTCCATAATTCCATACCTGGGAACTCTCCGAATTGTCCCTAAAGGCTCTGGATTTCAGACTGAATTACCAGGTGCCCGTCTACAGAATGTGATTCTCTGGCTTCCTGAGTTCTCTGATAACCCCATCTACTCTAAACCTTGTTCTGCAAACTCCTGATCCATTCTTCTCATGTTTCCCACCCATTTCAGCCTTTTTGACTCCAAATCAAAGCCACCTTAATTAAGCCCCACCAACATCATGATGTGAATCCGCTCCTTGATTCTCTGGGAGCTTTGTAGTGAAGGTTCCCAGCTATGATCATTCCCAACCATAAAATTTGCATAGTTCATATGGGGGAAAGGCTACCTTGTGGAATTTCACCGGGGATCTCAAAAAGTCTTAAAATAGCCGTGACTTATCTCCCTGAGGGTCAATGTGTTACACACCCCTCTGGCCTTCAAGGGGTTAATAGAAAAAGTGGTTGCTGAAGAAATTGTATAAAATGAGGTTGCAGCACATGAACTCTGCTTAAATTCTTCTGCTAAATGAGCTCCTGCACATGCCAGCACACAACTGCTATGCAAACATCCCCATAACCCTTTGAGTGCCAGAGGGACATGCAACACCAGCCCTATAGGAGGCTTATGGAAGATTAAGATTTCTTGAACTGCATGGCTGCATTTTTCATTAGGCAAACAAAGCAACTGCCAAGTGCCAAGTTCTGAGAGACATTTTGATGGCTACACCCACATTCTGAGGTATGGGTGTGTCCAGGGCTGCTTCAGTGCCTCTTCAAAAAATTCCTGTTTTTTAACCCTTGAGTGACACTCAAAGGGTTAATGGCCTTTTTTTTCCAGTTTCCCTTTACTGACCAATATTTAACTTCAGGCATGATAGAGAGATCTTTAGCACATTGTGAAGCAATGTTTGGAGATCTCTATAGGTTATGTCTATTTTAGGATAAGCGTATTTTCTGTGCAAGGTAAAGGTGTGGGGATTGGTCATGTGAGCAGTGGTAATGGATGTGAATGCAGGCATATTGAGTGCCATGCCATAGGCACCTGCAATGTAAATCCAACACTGATGAACTGGTAATTTTTCAATACTAAACAAAGGGACAGGTATTTATTTTAAACAAGATAAACTAAAGCGCAAAACTCTAAAAGTTTGGTTTACAAGTCTAATCTGTATTGATTTTCACTGCAGACCTAAGTGTTTCACTTAAGGTGACTATTGCAAGGATGTTGTTTTCTTATCTCCTCATTTAACTTCTTCAGTTAAATTAGTTATTGAGTGTATTTCCAATCTATTTTTTTTTAATATATATCATTAAGTGAGTACTTTAATCTTTTCCACAACAATCTCCTCAGTACAGTTATTCTGGGACACAGAACGCTTATATAACCCAAAGGGCAAAACTGTCACAGACTAATTAAAATAGCCGTAAATGGATTCTGAATGCTTAAGCTGTGAACTAAAGATTACTATTTTTTTTTTCTGAAAACAATAGAACATCTAACAAAGAACATATCTATGGTTACTTATCTAGGTCTCCTGGTAACAAAACAATTAATCAATATTGATGCGAAAATATGCTGTACATTTTAATATCTTTGGCCTTAAGATCAGAAGGAAAGTGGAGAAATTCTGAGCCAAACCAACTGTGTCATAAGGGTCAACTAAATAAAATTCCAGAATTCTCAATGATTTACATGTGGCTTTTAACCCCTTGAATGCCAGAGAGCACATTGCAAAGCCCTCTCTAGCATTTATGGAATTAAAAGACTGATTTAAATCAATTTCTATTTGTCCCCTATATTGCATTTGGTTTGTTCCAACACAATGCAAATGAATGCATTATGTAGGTGTATCTTAATGCATGTACGTTTGTGTGTTAAGTAAACAAAATGAGAAATGCATTCCTACATGTTAACCCTTTGGGGGTCAGAGGGGTACAAAATGCATTGCTTTGCAATGTGTTGTGTACCCCTCTGGCATTCAAAGGGTTAATCTGTCCAGAATTACAAACCCAGATCAGACATATAAGTTAACCCTTTGAGTGCCAGATGGGTAGGCAACGCATTGGGTATGCAAAGCAATGCGTTGCGTACCACGCTGGCACTCAAAGGGTTAAAGGGATAGTAATGTTTCACAAAAACAACAGTTCCAATTAATCTTCCTAGTATTTGATCCATAAAGAGTGTTATTTAAATTCCGCCAGACTTGTACTTAAAGAGTAATTGAATGATAAAGTATCTCCCCTCCCGCCCCTTTTACCTAGTGTAAGCCACTTCCCCTCAGATGTGGAATCTGGTCTTGAAACCAGACAGATCACTGCAAGGAACAATCTTCTTACTGTTAGAACAATGAAAACCTTTCCCCCTTGACAGGTTTTTCAGTTTTTTCCCTTATGTTGATTGAAGATTGTCCCTCTCTGAGATCCATCTGAACAGTCTTGCTGCTCTGAGGTGAGCAGTGTTACATCAGTAAAAGGGGAGGGGGATTCTCATACCTGGGAACCCTCCGGATGTGCCATGGAGACCAGGTACAGCATTATCAAAACCGGAGTCTCCAGGGCAAATCGGGCAGAGGCTGATTCCTCTGGATGTGGGGAGTTTACATTGAAACTCTGCCCACTTCTACTGTTCCCCCCTGTGTTCCTCCTTCCCCCAGCCTTCTTTGAATAGCTTTGTCACAACTTGTGTAAAGCCCCGCCCCTTTGACACGATTCACAGCATTTTTCACACACCCTGCTGCACCGGAGAATTCTCCTCCAGGGAGAGAACAATGGAAAGCTTCCATAGGGATACTTTATCATTGAATTACTCTTGAACTACAACTCTGACAGTATTGAAATAACACTCTACATGGCCCAAATACTATGAAGAGTAATTGGAGCTGCATTTATTGTAAAACATTACTATCCATTTAAGCTGACCAGTGTAGGTGGGTACAAATGAAATATGCATATTGCAGGGCTACCCTGAGATAAGAGTAGATACAGGGGTGGTCCTCTCAGTTTACTTAACTAGTGTTCCCTTTTAACCCCTTGCAATGTACTGAGACCTCACTAGCACCCAAAGGTGTTTATTTGTTTACAGGAGAACCATGTATTGATACAAAAATAAACAAAAAAATAAAACAAGTTGCATGAAGTTAAATTAGTCATAAGCAACCTTTGGCCCTTCAGCTGTTGGGAATTACAACTCTCATCATTTTCAACCAGTCAGTGGCTCTTAGAGGATGATGTGAATTGTTGTCCTCAAGATCTGGAGAGCCAAAGGTTGCTTTGCCTATTCCTGTGCTAGCTTTAATGAACGGCATATTCCCATGGTGTCTACGATGATCATTCTCCATTACTGTTTTGCTAATTAGTGCCTCTCATGGCCAAGAGATATTTCTCTTTCAAGTCAACTGTAAATCCTTGATTACTCAGGGTTCCTACTGGCAACTATTTGAGTGTGTCTCTTTTGTGCTTTCAGTGTATGAGCTCCCTCCTTCTGGGCTGAATGTCATGGGGTTAAACAAGGTGGGGAATCTACAGACATGTCACCAGAACTGATTTTTATGAGGTCAGTGCCTCAATGCATTTCTATAGGCTTGATTTCATCTGTCTGCTTCTTCATTTTCAAGTACTGTCTTGGCAGAGGTGACCTTTGATTCGATTGGAGCCTCTGTATTCTCATCTTGTTAGATGAAGGATGATGAGGAAGTGGAATTGTTGAAGTTAAAATAGACACAATAAAACACAGAGAAATGTATGTCTGAAAAAACTGCTCATCTACTGCTCTCATATATAGGCTGACAAATCCAGCTCATGTACCTACACTTATTTATAAATGTGTTAGTACATACTGGCACACAAACCTCTGCCGGCAAATGACTTCAATGTGAGCAAACTCTCAACACCTCCCCTACAGCAGTCATAAGAAATCAGAAGAATCTTTAACTGATTTCCTCAGCTTTCGGTTAGTACATGCATGGCATTAACCAGAAAGCAGCAAAATAGTATGTCCTGGAATTCCCACATTGCACAACCCTTTACACTGGCACAAAGCCCACAAAGAGCATAGTCAATATTCTTCTGTGTAAATGATATGTATTTTAATTACATACTTTTTTCATTTTGTGAAAACCATTCTCTGGAACGTTTGAGTCTGTCTAATCCAAATATTTTACATTTTCTTTACATGGTATGAAATAAACCAACAGAACATTATACCATTACATAGAACCAGAATAAGCAATGCACCAATAAAGAAAAAGGTGACTTGGTACATTTCTTTTTATAATATCACAGTTTGTTTTTTCTGCTCAAGACTGTAATACTTCTGTTATCCTAAGCAGATTGTTCTGGAGTTATACCTAAGAGAGACAAAAAAGGAGAGCATCTTAGGCATTCTTGAAGCAAAGACTGAAGAATAATTCCACAGAATAACACTGAAGATAATGCTCAAGATTATGGCCATTATTCTGTGAATAACAGGCTGAGGAAAACCTTAGCTGTATACCTAGATGACTACAGAAAGCTGTCATGTACTGATTTCTGTGGCTGGAGGCAATTTTAAAATTTTGAAGATGAAAGACTGCCGTGATGAATTGTTCTTCAAGCTCCTCCAAGATGGTAATATGGGAAGGGGAATTAAATGTCCACGCTTTGTAAAAATATCCTCATATGACCATCATCCCAAGGAATGGGGAGATCCAAAACATAATGCATAACTGTATTGGTCCAAGGAAATGATGGTACTTGGAGGGGTTATATGAATTCAAGAGGTTGAATCCATGGAATTTTCATGTGTACACCAACAGGACAGGACAGGAAGCTACACATTCAAAAATGACTGTCTTGGAATTTGGCCACCAGAACTGACAAGAAATTAATTCCAGTATACATTTAACTCCCGGGTGACTGGCAACTACTGATTAATGCCCCCAATGAATAATCTCCACTCTTAAAGGGGAACTACCACCCCACAATAACTTAACATGCATTCATTCTTCATCTGGCGACTAGCTGCTTAGTAGCGCTAGTCACCAGCAATATTACCTGGTTCCAAAGATTTTTGCGTTTTTCCGATGGTCACAGGAGCAGGAAGCATGGACATCTCATCACCGTGACGTCCGTGCGCCTGCGCTGTCAGTCCCTTTTGGAGCCACTTAATTCAAATTAAGCTTTATCCATGTATTTTCTCACTCTTTCTCTCTCTCATTAAATTGTAAGCAACTTGCAATTGCAACTGTTTAACCCTTTGAGTGCCAGAGTGGTAGGCAGGTAGGCAGGGAGAAATAAGCTGATTTTCCAGGTTATCAAGCTTAAACCCCTGTAATGTAAGCATGGATGAACAGTTCTGTCTTTTTTATCCACAGAAAAAAAATCTTCCCCAGCAGAAGCGGAATATGTTATACAAAGCTCTCTGGCCAAGGTGTTTTGATATAGCCTTTCAGGGCTTTAGTTTCTGAGATGAACAACAGAAAATTGCAACCCATAGGAGGAATATCATATTCTCCAAACTGTTTGGGATATCTCACGAGGTTAGTTTGTCCTGTAATCTGAGAGACATCTCCTAAAAGAGCATTTCCCTTGTTCAGTCTTATAAACCAATGTCCTAAATTATATGGCTTACTGTGCTATAGATTTTTTTTTTACCTTGCTGTAATTCCAAGAAAGCTGCCTGTGCTGTGGTCTGACAACCTGATACATCAATCACAGAACACAAAATAAATCCATGCAAGATGTTCAGTAATGGAAACTGGTGGTCAGACAGAGAGACACCCAAGCCATGGCTTGGACCTTTAGTAGGGATTTAAAAGCCCTTGTACTTCTTTCAAGTTTCTCTTGAAATGGGGAAGGTTAATTTACCAAGCAGGATAATTTTACATGCATTTGATTTCTGTTATAGTTCATAATAATTACTTGTTTCAGTTTACAATCTGACAAAGTCTAGTGTCCCTTACATGTCATTCAGATACACTGCATTCCATTGTCTGCTGTTAGAAGGTGTAACCTCGTGGAAGACTTAATCATAGATCATTATTTAAAAGATACTGCAGATATAATGCAAAAAATAAATAGATATACCTGACTGCTGTATGAAAGACTCCTCCCTAGGTAAGTCCACGTGCTAATGAAATGATAGACTCTTATTTCTAGAGTATAATCCCATTTTATACAAGTAAAAGAAAAGTATATCAAACGTTACCATAACATACTATCACACAAATATTCTTCTTCACTGAAATATGAATACTCAAGGAAACTTTTACTCAAATTCATGTAGACTGAACATCTCATCCATGCACTAGTTCATTTAGAATGTTTCTCCTAGCATCCGTGCAGTTTATTAAACTGTGTAATCTATGTTCCCACCTGTGCCTCGGTAGCCTAATACGTTAGCTGTCTGGAACAGACTGAACAAAGTTACAGCAGACAAACACAAAATCATATTGAACTCTCATCCATGAGGCGTGGAATTTCCTATTTGCTCTAATACATAAGTTCTTATGGACAAATTTAAATTCTGGGGCAAACTAACTTCCCCACTGAGGAAAATTAAATATTTTCCACAAATTTCAATGCGCTTTTTCCCCTTGAATACAAGAGCAAAGCAATCCATTGGAGACTTTTCTAGGGGTTAAAAAGACCCCCTTTAAATAATTGGAAATTATTATTCGTCCCCTACGGGTCCTTTGGTTTGTTTCAGAATTGCTTTAGCTGCAGCTTGCTGAATACAGCACTACAGGTGCAATTCAATAAGATAAAGGGACCTAGTTAATAGATTTGTGCATCACAGCACAGAGACAATTTTGTTAATCCTAATTTCATAAAATGAATTAGCTCCAGCACTTTTTGCCTCCCCGTACATATGTTTTGCAGAAAATGTATTGGAAGATGCAGGGAGATGTTCTCCATGTAGTTTCTCTCAATCAGACCTCCATAGCGACTGCTGTCAGCTCCTGCAACTGAATATCACATTGTTTCACTAAGGGCCGGATGAAACAATGAGATGTTTAGGGAGAAGATGCACGGAGAACATCTACTTGAATCTTTAAATATATTTTCAGCAAAACACTGGTATGGAGAGGCTAAAAGAGTCACAGATAATTAATTTTATTACATTAGGAGCAACAAAAGTTTGCTATATACTGTGATATTACAAAGAGGTGCAACTCTGGAGAAAACCAGTTACACCACAGAAGACAAATAATGGTTCTTCCAGTTCTTATTGGTTAAACTGGGACTTGTTAGTAGGCTGACCAGACCTCACCTTTAACTAGGGATGTATATGATATGAACAATGAATACTGCAGAGCTGCTTTGATTTCAGTACAGCCCTGAAATATGCATATTTTGCAATGTGCTTGAGACCTCCAGCATACAAAGGGTTAAAAACCCCATTTTGATAAAAAGTGAATGTTTATTGTATTTGTTCCCTATGGCGCAGTTGGGTCAAGTGAACCATAGGCAATAAATATACATTCCAAAAATTCCCATTAATTTAGACTTTTAACCACTTTAATTCTGGAGAGGTCTCCAACTCATTGAATGTGCTTTACACCTCTTTACCTTTCTCTTCCTCTTAAAACTGTCATTTAAATCAATAGGTATTTGTGTTTATTGTGCATTTGGTTTGCCCAGAAGTAGGAAGCTCACCATTGCATACCTCCCAAGTGTCCCTCTTTACGAGGGACAGTCCCTCTTTGAGACGCAAATCCTCCAGTCCCTCTTTAGAAGATCAGACTGTGTGGTGTGCATATAAATGTATCACATTGTTCCACTGCAATTAAACTCACATTAATGTTTGAATAAACTTCAGTATATGTGTTTATAAATACAACACTTTGGTCTTGTTCCAAATGATTTAGTCTGTTACACAAAGAGCTGTCAAATAGGGTGACCACATTTTCTTTCTGCCATTCAGGGACACTTAACGCTTTGAGTGCCAGAGTGGTACGCAACACATTGCAAAGCAATGTGTTATGTACCATTCTGGCACTCAAATGGTTAAGCTTTTACGCTAGTGCAGGTGCAAGAACAAGTTGATGCAACATCAATGCTATTTTACTATTGTTACAGGGATAGTAATACTTAAAATGTAAAAAAAAATATGTTGTAGGGTTTATCCCCTTGAGTAAAACAAGGGGGACCATAAATCTCCATAGGATGGTGTAGCAACAGCACCACTGTACAATTTCAGGCCACTGTGATATTGCACCTAAAAAATTCAACTTTGAAAATTAATAACTTTTGAATTAAACACCTTTCAGCAGTGGGAGTACTCTTGTTTTACTCAGGGGGATAAACCCTACAACATATATTTTTTTACATTTTAAGTATTACTATCCCTTTAAAAGATCTGGACACAGAAGGACTAGAAGAGAACTGCAGGAAGCAGACTTCACCAACTGCAGAAGAAAGAACTCCAGCCACAGACCTAAATGTCTGCAAGTGTCCAGTTCATGGGTTTCATATTTTGTCTGGAACTTCACAATCTCACTGAAATGCCAAACAGCCATCAAACCATGCTTCATGACTAATTCTAAATCTGAACATTAACCAGCCAAATGAGCTTGATGCACTTGCTGCTTCTTTCATATGATGTGATTCTTATAGAACCCAGAAAACCTGTTTGCAGCAACATTTTATAAACTATGGGCCATATGTTCAAAGGGATAACGCCAAAAAATTGTCGTACGAAAGACAAAAATAAGTCATTGAATGCATGAACAACATATTTTCTATAGAGTATACGACAAAAAACTAGTAATGTCCGTTGTGTACGACACAACTCCAGAATTGACGGACAAAGGGGTGTGGCTAAACTATTCTCCAGTGTCGAAATTTGTCGAAACTAACGACAAAAAAATGTCTTTCAAAAGACAAAATTTGTACGTTAAGAAAAAAGTGGAGGGAATGTGTTCTGAATCTGAGAATTTTTGTCTTTAGTTAAGACATTTTTGTCGTTAGTTAAGACATTTTTAAAGACATTTTTGTCATTAGTTACGACATTTTTTGTCGTTCCATACGACAATTTCCGACAGGACAAACGACATATTTCCAATCACAACCGACACTCTCTGAAAATATTAATGATCCCAACGACACTGTACTTTGAAAAGTCGTTACCAACGACAAAAGCTATTTCGCTACATCTTTGAACATATGGCCCTAAATGTATGTATGGTAGTGTCCATTAAACATTTCATCCAGACAAAAAACAAATCAGGGAAATAACTGCAAACATGGCAGACTGTGCTGTTTTCCAGCCTTCCTCAAACTTCCACAAATGACTGCTTACTGACAATTTGGATACTATTATGTTGCACAGAAACAGGGATGTCTGGTGCTGAATCAGACACACACACCCTGCACATAATGGTTGATACAGCCCAGCAAGAGGCTGATGTATGAAGAAGAAAGGCAGTAATTCTGCAGCCAATCATTTGCACCGCAGGGAAGAATTTCAGCTTCCATAGATTCCCAGTGATTTAAACAGAAATTTTAACCCCCTGGTTTTCCCCAGACTTTTTCTAGCTCTTTTTAGTATGACAGCCTCATTGTGTTTAGAGAGGGCATGAAATAGCAAGTTGCAGAGTCCAACTGCCTCCAACTATTGCAAAAGAAAACACAAGTGAGGTAATACAATACACATGATATACTACATGACAGCCAGCGATCATGGACAGACACTGCGCCTTGAGCCAATTCTACTGCATGTCAGTTTATGTACATACCACTGCACAAAGTTTGTATTTTAATTATTTTAAGGTTGCACATCAGAGCGTCCGTGTTCCATACCTCTGTCTTCCGTAAGCGCTCAGTTACGCTGTTCCTCGGTAGGGTCACGTGACATTGCGTACCCCGCATTCCTGCGCATCAGTGCCGACAAAAATAAAAAAAATAATACGCTGGGAGGAGGCCTGTGGCTGTCAGACATGTGTGTGGACTGGCAGAATAGGCCAGGTTGAGTGGCAGACTGCCTGTGCTATAGGGGACTGGTGGTGGTTTTACTTTATTACTGGACTTTCTATTGTCCCGGTGGGGGGTGAGTCGGGACGCGGGACTCAGACCCCAATTAAGGGACTGTCCCGGGCGTTCCGGGACACGTGGTCACCCTACTATCTAAAGGCCATAAAGCAACCTAAAGCTTCTTGGTAATGCCCTTCCCATCAGCCAAGCCCCCAGCAACACACCCTAAAAAGTGTCCCTCTTTGGCCATTTGAAATGTTGGGTGGTATGCCACTGCATCACGTGTGAGGAGTTACAGTGAGACATCTGTGGCATACAAAAGGTTAAAGTTTACAAATACATGATGTGCTGTGCTATTTGCCTTTTCCCCATAGTGCCGCACTGTCCACTAGACTGAAAGCCTCTCACATATCTCTGATAACCAAGTTACATCCACTCAGGAAACAGGAAGTAACTTGTTAGTGTTACCAGTGAGACAAATGTGAGAGAGTCTTGGTCCTTACAGTACCATGTGAAAAGGCAAACAGCACAGTGCAGAAGGCGTTTGTACACTTTAACCCCTTGCATGCCTCTCTAACGCCACTGAATGCCACAACCATCAGTGTGCGCTCACTCCAGCTCTTCATACTAACTATAACCTCAGCTCCACTGCTAGCAACTCACTGAATATACCACATTTCAAGAAAGAAGCCAGTCAATCTGCCTTCTCCTTCAGAGCTCCAAAAGTCTGGAATAACCTACTAATCAACTCTTCTCCCAGTCTAAAATCCTTAAAAGTAACTGCTTCTTCATATCTAAAAGCAATATGCAACTGTATATAACATTTTTAGCATATGTGTGTGTATATATCTTTCATTAATATATTGTTCCAAGATGGGGTGAAAGCACTCACTCTTAAACTGATAAATTCCCGGGTGTACATTAGCATAAATATAATACTTATATCAATCAATCAGCACAACGGGGGACAGAATCATTCCCAGAAATCCCATAGTTTTAAATTATTAACCCCCTTCGAAATGTATTGGGAGACATCTCCAGCATTCAAGGGGTTAGAAGTTCCATTGAAATCAATTGAAATTTTTATTTATAATGAAGGTGTGTATGGCTTGTCCCAGAATTGCTCCAGTTTGTTTTGTTACATAAAAACCATAGTATCTATTTTTAAATGACAGATACACACGCACACACAGACACATACACACACACACGCACACACACACAAAACCCTTCCACCATGCAAATCTTCACAAATTAATCTGCAAGGCTCCTCTGATATTTGGTCTGAATTACAAGCTGTGGAGGGAGATAAAGAGAGAGTATGAGACAGCAGTGCCCAGAGCTCCCTGAGCGCTCAGTACTGTCAGACACCCATCCCAGCAGCATGAATAATGCATCAGTTCCTCTTTTTCCTCACAAAATGTTGTCTGTTTCTTTGCTAGGAGAGTATTGTGTCCCGATTTTCCTTCTCTGCATCCCATGGTTTCCAGTACTTGGCATGCTCATAATTTCAGTTTGTGATTTTAAAGGGATAGTAATGTTTCAAAATAAAAACAGCTCCATTTAATCTTCATAGTATTTGTGCCATGGAGAGTGTTATGTGAATACTGTCAGAGTTTTACTTCAAAAGTAACTGAAAGATAAAATATCCCCCTCTCACCCCTTTTACCTAGTTTAAGCCACCTACCATCAGATGTGGAATCTGGTCTTAAGACCAGACAGCTCACAGCAAGGGACAATCTTCTTACTGTGAGAACAATGAAAACCCTGCCCCCCTTGACATGTTTTTCAGGTTTTTCCCTTATGCTCACTGAAGATTGCCCTTCTCTGTGATCCATTCAAACACCAACTTTCTGTTCTGAGGTGAGCAGTGTTACATCAGTAAAAGGGGTGGGAGGGGGATACTTTATCATTCAATTACTCTTGAACTACAACTCTGACAGTATTGAAATACTCTCCATGGCCCAAATACTATGAAGATTAATTGGAGCTGTTTTTATTTTGAAACATTACTATCCCTTTAACTGCAGTGTTTATGGAGGATGGGCAGCAACAGCTGGGAAATTCACTTTGTATATATGTTTCTGTATTTTTATTATTTTTTTTCTAGCAATTCTGCATTTCTTATGTTGCCCATTATGAAAGGTATTATGCTGAGTTGGGTACCTTTAACATGACTGACTATCACTTTGTGTGAATGCAACAAGTCCAGAATACTGCATGCATATTGTGTTCAAGCAGAAACCCAATAAAGATCCAGTAATAAGGAAAGATCTGCACATAGGCCTAAGGGGTCGCCTGCATACCTTTCACATGATTACAATACTTATCACAACCTCCATTGAATGTCTGACCTGTGCTGGCAACAGCCAGTAAAATTAGCTGATGCTCACATGGTCCAGTCATCAGACACACCTATCCTGTGTGGAATGTAGGAGGTCAGACTCAGAAAAATATATTTTCATTTTTGGTTCAACCCATGCGTGGTCCATTTTTGTACCTCCCGCTATTGGGGACTATAATTCCCATCATCCCCTCAACCAGCCTTTGGTGAAAGTTGTAGCCTGTAACAGCAGGATTTCCTAATACTTACTATCCCTGATTTTTACCTCCTTAGATGCAATAGTTTGAGCATCCCCTTGGCACCCAGTGAGTTAACACTCCCTGTAATGTGTTTCTTGCATTGTGTTTTACTGCTATATTAATTTAGTGTTTCTTTCTGAGTTGTTGCTGACTCCTTCCCCCACTCAATATTACTGTACATAATTACTTCATTTGCATGGTTATATGGATATAATTGCTTTCAGATATCAAAGACGTTAAAACTGCAGAAATGCATCAGAAAAAAGCTTAATTGTGCTAAAGGTCTTTAACTCATTGGATTCTATACACACAATGGGACATATGTACTAATGTGGTAGTGTAGCTGAAAGCTATTATTAGCTAAAGCCAGTGGCTGCAGTTAAGTATATGCATTACAGCATATCATCACTGTAGTGTATACAGACACACTCCACCAGTATTCAGTTTTAAGGCTAGCAAGCCCTGTATGCGTGCCCCATGTCATATACAGTGAAAATGACAGTGACAGCAACTGAGTTGTCTATTCCATTTTAGTTCATAATGTGGATCTTGGTACTGACTAAAGGAACACCCTTAAATGTTCACAGATTGCACAAATAGTAATGGGGGAGGGATCTTTGGTATACATAGCTTACTCAATTGGCATTAGGCAAGAGTGGGGCCTTAACAGCTATTCCAGCACATTATTTCACTCAGGATCTCTATTGTACAAGCAGAACAATTCAAGGATAAACCAACTGCACTTTAGAGAATGAAAAGAACATTGTATTGAATACTAGAGAGGTTTATAACAAAAATCTCAAAAAAGGAGTCCTTTCAAAAACCATCATTTATATCAATGAGAATTTTAAAACGATCTCTCTAATATATATATATATATATATATATATATATGTATATATATACATATATACATATATATATATATATATATATATATATATATATATATATATGAAAACAATCAAGACCAAATATTGGGAATGGCACCTATATAAATCTGTTTAACCCTTTAAATACCCAAATATAAAACTCTCTCTACAATCCCTATTCCCTATGGTGCACAGGAAAACACAGAATACAAAAAGAAAATAGAAAAGTTGGGAGAGCGCTAGTACAGAAAAATATACAATTTAATACAAATAATAACAAATAGACAAGGGATATAAAATAACATATAATAACATAAACACAAAGTTTGCCCTGAATATTACTGTTCACCTTCTGGCCTCCATGTGCTAGGGTATACCGAGTCTAAGCTCTCAAACGACTCCAAGCGGGCAGGTGTTGTCTGTAATGGTGTACTAGATGTCCAGTTTTTATCCACAGCTTCTCTTCCGACCTTTGGCAATGATGTTTAAGGCTTGGTCCTGACAACAGACCTTTTTACTTCCACAGCGGGCAGAGGCCTCAAGCTCTTGGATATACTAAGTCTGCAACACCTCTTGTCTTTAAATATAGTTATGGCACAGATCTTTGGGGTCCAGTGGATATATTATATAAAGTAAATCAGGGTGATACAATCCTATGCCTTTCATATCATTGTTGATACTTCCTCAGGGATATGTATTGTAACAACATTTTGCTGTTCAAATAGTAGTGCCTTTTGTATCAACTAATCAGTAATCACTTGTGACGAAACAGTTCCGGTTGCAGAGAGTTACCTTGATTAGATCAACGTTCTTTATCATTTTGTTACCAAATATAATTGCTTATATTGATGTATTTCTTGCAGATCTTGTCTTTGGTCTTCTCCTTGGGTGTTTAGAATCAAGTGAAATTTGTTTGGTCCATCTATCATCATATCTTCTTGCTATTTAGCCTGCCCATTTACTTTTACAGGTGTTTTTACGCAAGGATTAGGAGGACACATTGGTCAAAAAAGTTTTACTTGAGGCAGAGTGGTAAATTTGTGATAAAGACAGTACTACTAAGTTTTCCAAATGTTTGCCATCCCAAATTGCCACACATGTAACGGTCCCGGGTATTGTGTGTGTTAGAGAGAATAATAGTATATAAATCCCTTTTGCCCGATAGTCTTGGCAAAGCATTGGATGCCAGTAATAACAGTGGATTTTCCTTATATCTCACTAATTGTGCATAAACTTTGGAACTGAATCACTATATCAAGATAGTTGGAAGTTATAACGATATTGATTGGGTTACAAGGACTGTAATGGATCTGGTTTTAATGGGTGTTTTTAATTGAATAGATATACTGCAGTATTTGCATGTTTTATTATATGTATTTTTACAGTATTAAACTGTGAGTTAATCTCTTAGACCAAACAGGAGTCCCATTTTGGCATCCTTTGCTCAATAGTCTACTTTTTACTGAGAAAGGAGCGGACAACTCCGAAATGTGATGAAATATCCATATTCAAGGGACGAGATCTACCACAAGAACTGTATACTCTATTCATTGGACCACTAAACCAGACCGGGGGCTGAACTGAGGACTGACCACAGCAGTGGAACCACGGAGATAACTACTGTTGACTGATGCGCCTGATGAGCAGACAACTAAAGCTGTAAATTATATGCCTTGTATCAAGAAGAAATCTGGTGAGCATCCTACCATGGGAGGGGGGGGTGAGTAATCAACCCCTATAGATATTATGTTCACATTACTATCTCCTTCCTAATACTGTCTGCATTTATTGGACACCAGTGTTTCCAGTGATGTATATACATATGTATATCATCTCCTACCATGGGGGGAAAGTAACCAACCCCTATAGATTGTTCTTGCTCCTATTTGGTCTTAGAGATTTCTTTTAGACCCTTTTTTTAGATTTTCTCTTCGGCCACACACATATACATTTTATAGTTTTATATATATATATATATACCTTATCAATAAAGTTCTTATGATCATTGCTTTGCAATTACTTTGTGCATTCTTTCATATATCAAGTAAGCTACACTTAGATTGCTGGTGTGCTGTCTCTTTCTTTTTTCTATTGACAGCAGCACAGCACGACAAGTGTGGATGTTGTCCTTTATGAACTAACATTCTCATCCGTCATTCATCATCATATTTTAACTACATTTGTGTCTATATCATCATCATCCATCCTCATACTCATCTTCATCCATCATCGAATTGAACTTGAACTATCTCATCCTCATAGACTGGACTTATATAACAGGTTTTTCCTGTATCTGCCTACTAAGTATTTGTAACCACAGCTATTTACTGTCTGTATTAATCCAGCTGACTAATATTACCATTATTGTATTGCTTAGCACGTTTTGTAACACTTATTACTAATATTCTGTTTATGTCATATGGTGTATACACACACACAAACACACACACACACACACACACACACATATATACAGGTTTATATATATATATATATATATATATATATATATATATATATATATATATGTATAAGGTGTACATATATCCTATCAACAATTTATATTAGGCATAATCCTTGGAGATTCTCTCTTTTCCCCAAGGACTCATATACAGTGAGCGCATCCACTTTTTATATTTTCTGCTTGTGTGTGTGTTTGTGTATGTTCTACCTACATTTCCTGAGTTTACCATATAAGTATATCTTGGGCTGGTGGGGACACCACACCCACCAGAATGGTATGAAATTCTGGACATGCATGAACAGCTGATCAGCAGTTATAGCAAGAATAATTTACACCAAAGTGAATTTACAATCTAGGAGAATGACAAGAAAGGTAGAAGCAAAACGTCCTGTGCCTGGTGCATTCATACTGCGTATTCATACCCCTCAGTGGGAAGGATTCAATCTGAAGGCCAAATCAGATCAAAATGATCTTCATAATAAAAAGTGTGTGAAGATGCAATCTTGGTACCAGTCTGTTAGAGGTAAGATATGGGAGGTCTTTTTGTCATTCCTGGCCTGTTCTGGGAGACAGGGCCTCTTTTTCTTAGTATTTTGAAGTCAAAAAGTACTAATGGGCAGGAACAATCTATTATTCTCTCCTTAAACAAACACTAACAACTCAAAGTAAAAAAAAAATCCAATTACTTAATCTGGGCAGAATATTCTAATGGCTGTTAGTAATTAATTATTTTCAAATTTGTTCTCCAGAATTAATATTCAGTTAGTATTGGATATCATGTCCATGGAAGTAGACATGATTATCTTTGCAAGACTTCAGGACCTTAAAGTGGCACTACCACTTTTTCACAAATAGGTGATTTTGAGCTTTCAATGGAATCTATATTTGTTATCATTACATTATTTATTATATAATTAGCTGCATTTATTTGCCAGGTTATGAACATGATAGACAGCACTGCATGCATGCCAGACATATACAAGCATTCCATGTTTTTACTAACACATGTCACTCACTGCCAGCAAGTTCTAGCTTATTTCCATAAACTGACACATTAAGCTAACTAGTTCATAAACTATTGTTTTAAATAAATGAAAAAGACTAAAATAAATATACGTGATTAGATCTTTAAATATCACCTATGTGATACAAAGTGACAGTTCCACATTGAATTTGGGTCCTTTTAATTTCAGTTTCTCCCACTCTTCTCGAATTGTATATTTTGCATACAAACCACACTGCAAAGATTTAGAAACCCACAAACATTATATAGTAAATTGCTTGAAAGCAATCATTACTGCCTTTTTTTCCCCAAGAACCCACTCTACTCCTTTCTCTAATGGAAACCATAAATGGAATATATATATATATATATATATATATATATTTCCAAGGAATGATGGATAACACAGCAAAAGATTTTCACTGTCTGCCCAATTTTCATGTAAACCAACTCCAAGCTCTTTTGGTGACAAATGCTCTTAACTTAATTCACTCCCTTGCATTTGTATATTGCACAGATCATTTTTAGCTTGTCCCCATAGTGCAGTTGGTTTGCCAGAGAAATACTCAGTTTTCATTTGAAAATATAGCCATAAGCCCCCCAATCATATGACCCTACTAAAATGATATAGTCTCAGTGTTAGAAAGGAACTAGATAATGACATCAGCCAAACCATCGTTTTAACTTTATTTTATTTTGTGGGCATTAAAAAAACATGAAGAATGATATAATTCTTATCTCTCAAACCTTTATGGTTTATGAGATATTCACAAGCAAAGTTTCCCCTCCCCACCCCTTTTACCTAGTGTAAGCCATCTCTTCTCAGATGTGAATCTGGTTGTATGACCAGACAGATAACAGAAGGGGACAATCTTCTTTGTATAAAAACAATGAAAGCCCTTCCCCCCTTGACAAGTTTTTCAGCTTTTTCCCTTATCTTAATTGAAGATTGTCCCTCTCTGCAGTCTACCTGGGCATCTCCCTTCTGATCTGGTTGAACGGGGGGGGATACTTTGTTTGTGAATATCTCTTAAACCATAAAGGTTTGAGAGATAAGATAAAATAAAATAAAGTTAAAACGAAGTATTACTATCCCTTTAAGAAATATAAGATCACTACACTTATGATAAGTTTGACACTTAGAAAATTTGTAATACAAAGTCCATATCTAAAAATATTTTTTCTTCTCTGTCTCTAAATTCAGGGGTCACTTTGCATCCCTTAACTTGTCAATACACCATTAAATTGTATTAAGTATAACAGTCTGATCAACAAAAAGGACCTCTCTGACACCAAAGAGTTTTAATTCAGTTGAAAGGAACTTAACATATAATTAAAGGAAAATTATCATGTACAAATGTACATTTAAATTTCAGCAAAGCACTAATAATATTCATGTCAGTGTCTGCAAATGGAGATAAATATTATGAGTAAATGAATGCTATTATTATATGGTTGCTTTTGCTTCTCTGTCCTCTCCCTTGATGTGGCTTATGCTAGCCTTTTTTAATGCTAACTGACATCATAGTGCTGTGAATAGGGATGGGTGAAAATTTTCGCCTCAAACTGAAATCATCGAATAATTGCACTTTCCGCTTGGCATAAAATTTCCCGTGAAAAGTGCAGTTTTTCCGTTTTTTCCCACCTTTTCTGCCCATTGAAATCAATGGGAAGAAAAATATTTCTACACCACACAAAAATTTTCTACAGCCATATAAAAGGCTGTCAGGCTCTCACAGCAGCCATTCTGTGTTTGTGAGAGGAGAGAGCAGCATGTTTTTTAGCTAGAGGAGATAGGCAAATAAAGAGGAATTGAAGCTTAGTTTAGGAAGTAATTTAGGTAGGACATTTGTTCTCTGTATTAGGGGAGTCTGTGGTTACTCTTGGGGATAAGAAGGGAGGAAGGAGATTGTCCCCCAAATACTCCAAAATTCCATGTGACTGACAGGCAAGACACAGGCAACCTATTTGCTTGCTTATCTTGTTGTTATTGTCCCCCTGCTGGGTGGGGAAGTCTGGGGAAAGACATTGTTGATTTTCTTTTTCAGTTATAATTTGTTTTGGACAGACTGTGATAAGACAACCAGATGGACAACTTAAAAAAATAAAAGAAAAAAGAATAAAAAACAAAATATCTTAGGTGACAGTGACAGACAGCTGACTGGGCTTTAGCAAAGCATCATACAGCTCCATCAGTTGTGTTGTGCACTGTACAGTAAAAAAACTGTTACAGCTTACTTTGGTTTCAGCGTCATCTGCAGGCATGAGGCTTCAAGCATGCAGCAGGCCTTTGTTTTATGTGTTTGCTTCCTGTGAGCTGCTCCTCCTACCTACTTCCTGAGGAGGGGTTTAAAGGGCTGACTGAGTCCTGAGTCAGTTGCCCTTGTGTTGCTGTTCAATACAGTTCTGTTTCCCTTGGGCTCTGTGTATGACCTGGTGTTACGGTTTTCA
The DNA here is from genome assembly GCA_037306005.1 of Rhinophrynus dorsalis. Classification (NCBI taxonomy): domain Eukaryota; kingdom Metazoa; phylum Chordata; class Amphibia; order Anura; family Rhinophrynidae; genus Rhinophrynus; species Rhinophrynus dorsalis. The sequence continues at coordinate 514,235,087 of CM074719.1, forward strand.
GACACTCAGACAGAGGGTTAGAATAAAATTTTATTAGCGCAAAAAAACAATAACAAGCTTGCCCCCTAGGGGCATTACTGAAAATAGCAGAATATGGACTGCAATGCCATGTACAGAACAGGGAATATATCTCTAGTACAGATATGGAGCAGGCAAAACGGTGACTGAAGACAAATGGTTAATTACAGGGGTAATCAGTCTCAAATGTGGTGTTAGGCACGCCCTTGTTGAACAAGACTGCAGTAGGTGCTAGGTCATACAACACCTTAAGTCCATTCAAAGTGTAACACTGTAGATAAGAGCTGTGACTTGAGACTGAAGCTGCAGTGTAATTGTTTGGTAGCCCCCACGGGCGTAAACGGAGACCAACAGTGTTGGGATCGTTTGAGCCAATAGCCCCCACGGGCGTAACGGACACCAACAGTATTGGAACTGCTTGAGCCAATAGCCCCCACGGGCATAACGGAGACCAACAGTATAGTGATAGCTTGAGCCAATAGCCCCACGGGCGTAACGGGAACCAACAGTATCATGATAGCTTGAGTTAATAGCCCCCACGGGCGTAACGGAGACCAACAGTACCGTGATACCTTGAGTCAATAGCCCCAACGGGCATATACCGGAGACCAACAGGAGCCAATAGCCCCACAGGCATAAGGGAGACCACCAGTTGCTACACTGCTTGCCAATAGCCCACAGGCGTAACGGGAACTACTGCTCTGCTGGTGTAAAGAGCCGCCGACTACCGAGGCCCACAACGCGGCCGGCTCGCAGAAGCAGAGTATCTGGCTAAGGCTTAGCAATGGTTAAAGTGGCAGTGAGGTAGAAGGAAGAAACACAAGTGATCAAGGCTCACAGTAGCGACACGGCACATCAAGTGTCAATAGACTCAGCTATACTTCACAATACAATGAATATGGAAGGCTCAGCTCAGGAAACACGGCTCAGCAATGGTTAACCCAGGAAATACAGGAGGCTCAGATCACACACTGCAGCGATCAGAATGTCGCCGAGGCGATAACAGGAGCTGTAGACTGGAGCGGCAGAATCCGGAACAAGTCCAGGAGCAAGTAGTCGGCCAGGCCGGGTCAGGACACGGAGGAGATTCGCAGACAAGCCTGATCAGCAAATGAGCAGGAACGTCAGCCAGGCTGGGTCAGATCACGGAGGAGATTCGCAGACAAGCCAGATCAGCAACAAGTAGGAAGTCAGCCAGGCCGGGTCAGATCACGGAACAGGAACACAGGAGCGTAGTCGGTCAGGCCAAGTCTGTACACAGGAGATCAGGAACACTGGAACACAGCAACAGCAATACTGGCTCAGAAACACCATGAAAGGGCACCTGACAGGTGCCAATGGCCAGAATAAAACAGGCCACCAGGGGCGGGCCAACACAGCTCAACCAATCAGGGAGCAGCACAACTGAGAGTGACAGAAAAGGATCACGGGGAACGTGATACCTGGCTTGTTTGACCATCCATTCTGGTGCTGACCTGTGGCTCTGTCTGACTACTCCTTTGCATGCTCCCATTGTGTAGTGGACACCCAATCTGGTGCAGACCTGTGGCTCAGGCTGACTACCTGAACTGTGTATGACCTGGCCTGTCTGTCCATCCATTCTGGTGTTGACCTGTGGATCTGTCTGACCATTCTCCTTGTACATTCCGATTTGGCTTAGACATCCTTTCTGGTGCAAACCTGTGGCTCTGGCTGACTACCCGCTCCGTGTATGACCTGGCTTGTCTGACTACCCACTCTGGTGTTGACTTGGGGCTCTGTCCACTGCACTTTCAGCATACCAACGCTTCAGTGGATATCCTATCTGGTGCAAACCTGTGGCTCTGGCTGACTACCCGCTATGTGTATGACCCGGTTTGTCTGACTATCCTTTCTGGTGCTGACTAGGGGGCTCTGTCTGTTTACTTCGTGTGTTGGTCCCCGCTCCACAAACACCCATCATAGAGTGGACCTGGGGCTCTATCAGACTCCTAGACTGACTGCAGGCTGAGTCAGTGCTAGTCCTTTGGGCGTCTGAATTACCTCGAGGCTCCAGTGGGCTGAGGCCTAGTCTTGGACAGTGTGGTGGATCTATTGGTGGACTGCTATTTCTGATACAGTGCTTGCATCTTTGATCACCCTCTGTTTGTTACATGTTTACGTGCATTACTGTTATTATTCTAATAAAAGATTGTTTTACTTTACCGTACTGACTCCTGGTTTATTCCTGGGAACCGTGACAAAAACACAGTGTAGTAGCAGAATGTTCAGCAAACGCACAAGGTGAAGGAGGTGGGGTGGGGCAGTGTAGGGATGTGAGAGTAAAGTAGTAGTCCAAAAACCTACTGCAGCAATGGTTGTTGCAGAGTGTGCAATCAATGATGATCCCTTTACTCCAAGGGAGTATGCAGTTTGTCAAGGCCCCAGCAAAACTAGGTCCAGCACCACCAGTGCCAGTAGAAATATAGAACCATATAAGAAGAACCCTGAAGACAACAACAAGTCACATTCAAGTGTTGATGATGCTGGCAACAGCATAATAGAGGAAGGTGTAGCAGCTGAACTGCCTGCTGCATCAGACAGTGAGACACCAAAACACCTGTCCTCAAAGTAGTAGTGAATTTTGTTATAGTAAAAGTAAAAAGAAATTGTTTGAGACCTCCAAAAGCTTAGAGGAATATAAGGGTAGTAGTGGGCAAGAACTGTCAGGTGATGCTGATGCTGCTGAGGATGACCTAATGATTAGTGTTGAGCGAGCGTGCTCGGCCGATGCTCGGATCGGCTCGAGCATCGCTCTGCTCGGCACATGGCGGTACTCGTACGAGTACCGCCATATGCTCGCCCGACATGTTCGGGTGAAGAGGATCTGTGCCGGAAGAGGCACAGATCCGAAGACGCTCCGCTGGACCACCAGGGAATGGAGGTACGGGGGCATTGCGGAGATGAAGGGGGCATTGCGGAGATGAAGGGGGACATTGTGGAAGAGGGGCATAGACTCTATGCCCCTCTTCCACAATGTCCCCCTTCATCTCCGCTATGCCCGTCTTCCACAATGTGCCCCTTCATCTCCGCTATGCCCCTCTTCCACAATGTCCCCCTTCATCTCCGCTATGGCATAGGAGATGAAGGGGGACATTGTGGAAGAGGGGCATAGCGGAGATGAAGGGGGACATTGACCAGGCACCCTCCGCTCATCAGAGCAGGGGGTGCCTGGTTTAATGCTCGAGTGCGCCCATTCATTTGAATGGGGCTCGGGTGCTCGGCCGAGCACTCGAGCATCAGGGGGTGCTCGGTCAGAGCACCCGAGCACCCGAGCATCGGGGTGCTCGCTCATCCCTACTAATGATGACTGATGATGATGCAGATCTAGAATATATCCCTCAAGCATCCTTCTCTTGTTCAGATACAGATGAAGCTGAAAGTGAGGATGGTGACAGGATTATAAGATTAGCAAAAATTCAAAGTCTGAATCTTCCACCACTTTTAAAAAAGCACTGTGCCTGGCTATAAACTGTTTGAGAAAGCCATTGGAAAGTCTGACCCTGGACAAGCACAGATGTCAAAAAGCACACAGTCACCCTATCGGTCATTATCAGCATCAACGCCTCTTCAAAGTCCAAGTCCCACTCAGCCACACACACACCTGTTTTGAGTACCCAGCAACAGCAACACAGGTTAACATCCACAGTGTTAGCTGTGACGAGTACCTCTGGTGCTGCTGCTGTAAGTGCTGTACCTTTGACACCTAGTGGTAGTGGCAGTTGAATTACATCACAATCTAGCTCCAGTAGTAGTAGTAGTAGTAGCAGAAACCACACATGAAAGATAAAGCCAGGACAAATACATTAACAGCAGCACAGATGATGAGGTGGAGGACAGATGGGACCACTGCTATGACCAATAAGTAATGTTTGTCAATAATCTGAGAAGGAGGATAGACTATGACAATGGTAAAAATACATACACAAACCACACCATGCCAGTCTCCCACCACCACCACTACCATTCACACCTGCCACATTGTAGGTTGTACTTTATTTTTTTATTACTTGATATCATCCTGGATATGTGCCAGTGTCACTTAAGCAGAAAGTTAGTGTTGTAGGCAAAGGACAAATGCATTCTGCATGCTAACACATTTTTCAAGCCCTGTGTTGCTGTAGGACTCACATCTTTGACTTTCAGCCACTTATTTCTAAACTTCAGCCCTCAGAAGAAGTAATATTACAGTGGGAAATGTAGTACCTATAGGAAATATAGGTGAAAAATGTGTTAAATTAGACAAAAAATGTGTTAACATAGGCAGAAAATTTGTTAAAATAGGCGAAAAGGAGAACATTTTTGCATAGGCGGAAAGGCAAAATTGTTTGCAGGAAAAGCTAAAAATCAACAAATTTTCGCCAAATTTTTGGCGTGAAATTTTTCACACTTTTTGTCCACCTCTAGCTGTGAAGTCATAACTGTTGCACAAAGTCTCTGTTAGAGGCAGTGGTGCTTAAATAATTCTACTGCTCTTATCCTTGGGACGCTGTGTTTTCAGACACCATAGATACTTTCAAAAATAATTTTTATCTCAAAATAATATAGATAATTATGTCAGTTGTTTCAATGCAGTTAGGCTGTTGATCCAGGGAGAGCGCTGACTGCCTTTTAGAGTCAGTCTAAAAACAAGAGTGTATGGCAAATGTTGAAACTGAGATGGATAATATAAGTAAAAATACGTAGGGCTTCTTGGCAAACACTTTTTTGTCAGGTACTCTGCCAATTCCCTGCCTACTTTTTGACATCATAGACACGGGATGTAGTAATTAGAGATGATATCACATCACAGGAAGTGCCTAGGTGGGACAAAGAAAACTAGGGGAGGAGCATGGGAGGAGAATAGGTGCAGTATTACCATATAGGGTCACAAAGTTGGTGGGAATGCGCTTTCACCTGCCCAAAAGGTGTTTGATAAGAATTATCTTTGTTTATCTATCTCTCTGTCTATCTATCTATCTATCTATCTATCTATCTATCTATCTATATCTATCTATCTATTTGTATGTATCTATATTTTTCTATATAAAGCTGTCTATTTATAACTGTATATCTATCAATATGTCTGTCTGGCTATCAATCATAGCCACTTATTTAACTCATACTGATACATTCAAAGCAGTATAATAATGGAACACCCATGGCTCTTATAAAGAATCACCTCTTTATTCTTTGTGCATATAAAGTGACATTTCAGCTCCCAGCATGTGCCTTTATCAAGCCTTAAACAGCTGATAATTTATCTAAACTCCAAATAAAGATGCAGTTCTTTATAAGACCTGACTGCATGTGTGACTACTCTGTTACTTATATATAAAAGTCTGTAATCTTTAAGAACCAGAGGGAATGAGTCCTCCTTTATCTTAAACACTAAGATGTTTGAGATGTCTCCAACACATCACGTTGCAATGCATTGGAGACACATCAAGCATTTGAGAAGTTAATTCACACAATTATAGTACAGGTTCTTTTATATCAGTTCAAAGAAATTGAGGCGGCACTCTCAGGACTTCCAAAATATAGTAATAAAGTGGAGAAAAAAATGTATTTGATAGAATAACATTTTTTTCTCTGAGTGTAATCTTGAGTGCTTTGTTCTCTATGGTTTATATATATATATATATATATATATATATATATATATATATATATATATATATATATATATATATATGTGTGTGCGCGTATGTATATATATCTTTATTTATATGGTATATCGTATTAATACTTCCAGAGGGAGAATATTCCAGTGCTCATATGCACACTCTGTGAAGAATGCCAAGAGTAAGAAATAAGATACTGTCTTTATCCATCCAAAGGTATCTGGGTGCAAAACCCCATGGTTTAGACCAAGAGCTGATGACGTTTCCCTCCTCTTATGGGGGCATGTAACTGTCGTATCAGCATGAACGTGAAGTCAGTCACATGATATTTCGGTTCACCAAAATGTCATGCCACCAGTTTCCTAGCATGCTGTTTCAAAGTCTCTTTTCATGCCTTTCTAATCGAGGATTTGTGATTATTTATACTTTCTTTGATCATAGTCGTTATTTTATTATGTAATATAATCCATATGGGCAGATAATTAAATACACTATGAACTTGTTCACAGTTCAAATAATCCTTGTACAGGAATATTTTTCCTGTGTGCAAATGGGAATATGTTTTACCAAAAATCAGGTTCCTACAATTATTACAGCCCCTACATTTGTGGACCCCAATGGGACGTGAGAGCCAGTTCTTGTCTCCAATATATTTATCAACTGGATCATCTTTAACCAATCTTTTCCTCCCTCTGAGATAGCAGAACAAAGTTGGGTTCTGAACAAACTGGCCCAGCTCTGCATCACCTGCAATTATGGACCACTGGTTCAGAATCACCTGTTTGACTCTTGGGAATGAGGTAGTGTATGTGGTTTGGATGCAGAAACGATCTACATTCTTGTCATCAATATCAGTCTCGCTTGGATATAGAATGAAAGACCTGTCCAAAGCACAGGCTTTTGTGATGGCCTCTTTTACAATTCCTGCTTCATAATCTCACTGCAAGAAATTATCATCCATGTCCTTTAAACACTTTTCTCTTATAGAGGGGTCTGTTTTGGGTACGTAGTACCCGCAACCCTTGCGAGCCTTTTTCATTGGGGTTGGGTGATGGCTGTCTGCGTGGAGCAGGGTATTTGCTGAAAATGTTGGTTTTGCTAACATCATATTCAAGATATACTGTCATATCAAGAAAATTAATCAACATTGTCAAAAGTCAATGTAAACCAGATGGTAGACTCAATGGTATTTAAATAATCAATAAATTGTCTCAAAGATCTGCTGTCCACATGCCACAACAGAAACACATCATCGATGTGCACATCCATTCGAGCCAATATTTGTCAACTTAGCATCCAAATGCTTGGATGGCCTCGGGGGACCAGTAGGATGTGTCATGTTGGTAAGGGGCTTGACCACTGAGGAGTAGTTCTTGATGAACCTTCTATAGTAGTTTGTGAAACCCACCGGATGAGGCCACTTCAGCAAAGCGGACAACTTAAGTGGATCCATAGCCAGTCCTACAGAGGAGATCACGTACCCCAGAAACATGACTTGAGACTTGTGAAACTCACACTTTTCCAGCTTGCAAAACAGTCTGTTGTCACGCAGGAGTTGCAAGACCTGTACCACATCCGCTTGATGTGCCTGTATGGTAGGTGAGTGGATGAGAATGTCATCCAGATATACTACTACACATTTCTGCAGTAGATCTCTCAATACGTCATTGATAAATTCTTGAAACACTGCTGGAGCATTGCATAGCCCAAAGGGCATTACCAGATATTCATAATGTCCCCTACAAGTGTTAAAGGCGGATTTCCACTCATGCCCTTCCTTTATTCTCACCAGATTATAGGCCGCCCTTAAATCGAGTTTGGTAAATATTTTCGAGCCCATAATTCGATTAAACAACTCGGTAATCAGGGGCATGGGGTATGCATTTTTACCATCAACTCCAGGATAACTGCATAGTGTGGAGACTTTATGATTTGAAACTGTAGGGTCTACATATGGAGCGTACCTACCCTCAGGAACAATGGCACAGTCTCATGAGTAACATGGAACGGCTTACCGTCAATTGCTTCAATAGCCAAAGGAAAAGAGTGAGGCATCCATGAAGAATCCAGCAGCTCCTGAGTCCACCAGGCCAGGAGCCAAGATCGCAGAGGTGGCCCAGGACACTACTACTTCCAGAATCGGTTTCCCAAGCAGTGAATCTGGGGACTGTGATACTCCACCTAGGGTATGCCCCTTACACAACCCTAGGTGCAAGCTTTTTCCGGACAGGTAGGACAAGACCGCAACAAATTTCCTGCCTTTCCACAGAAAAGGCATGGGGCCTCTCTACTTCGAAACACCCTCTCCTCCCCTGAGAGGCGCGTAAAGCCCAACTGCATGGGTTCCATCCTACCTGGCTCGGAACCAGGAGGCATGGGAGGAGAGGGAGGGCAGGGTGGGGATGAAAAGTTAGGTGCTAGTCGATTCATAGTCTTATGACTTTGATCTCTGAACGCAGGCCTTTCTCTGAGTCTGGTATCGATCAGAATCGTTAAGGAGATTAATTCATTCAGATTTCCTGGCAACTAGCAGGCTGCTATTTCGTCCTTCATAGTGTCGCAAAAGCCCTGCAAAAATGCTGCCATTAACGCCTCATTATTCCAGCCCACCTCTGCAGCCAAGGTGCAGAATTCAATAGCAAAATCGGCTACAGTGCATGTGCCCTGTCGTATGGTCATTAGCCGTTTTGCTGTGGATACTGCCCTGGCTGGAACATCAAACACCCTGCAGAATTCTCCCACAAATTCCAAGAAATTGTCCACAATAAGCTTCCTTGTCTCCCATGATGGATTAGCCCAAGCAAAAGCTCTCCCAAATAGCAGGGAGATCACAAAACTGACCTTGCTTCTTTCACTAGGAAAGGCCTCGCAGTTGGCGAGGGGGTTTGCCAAAGATGTGCGGTTCGGTTCAATAGCGTTTGCATAGCAAAGGACAACTGATCGATCCACTGATCCTGTGAGTCCATTCTGGCTAGAATACTCTGAACTGGTTCACTTGCACCTAATCATGGCCCTTTCGTACTGCCACAGACTCTCAGTAAAGAAACACAGAAAGCAGAGAATTTAAACCAGTTTATTGAGCAGTAGATAATCAGATTACTAGTAGTAATAATGAACACTTCCTCAGTCAGAGGGGAGATAGAAGTGAGGACAGTGTCTAGTCCACTACCCAGGATCTGACACTGAACCACCGTAGGTCTATGGTACTGAGTCTTAGAACCAGACTTGGCTCTACCACAACAGGAAGGATAGATGGGACAAGTACAGGAGCCTACCCAGCGGAGGCACAGAGCGAATAGACCACTGATACCCATAGCGTAACTGGTAGCACCACTCTAGGCAGCAGAGTAGGTGCTTAAATAGATGCAGCCAGATAGGAGTGCACTACTGAGGCAAGGAGTGAGACAAGCTGCACTCTATTTTACCGAAGGCAACTAGGAGGCACAGAGCGTAGGTAGCATTCGTGAACATATAAGCAATATAAATAATAGAGATTTGAGAACAGGTGTGGCTTCCCACTTGTGCATAAAACATGGTTCTGCATTAGATGGTTTCTCAGTTCAAGGTCTTGAAAACATAACTAAAAATGTGAGAGGAGGTGATTTGTCGAGTATTCTTTCCCAAAGGGAGGTGTACTGGATATTAACCCTCTCCACAAGGATATCTAGAGGTTTAAACAAGTGCAATGTCACTTTTTTTGTTTGATTTGTGCTTTTAGCTTGGATTCATAATTGTGCACGGTACAACATGCTGGGAAAGAGCGTTTTTTAAGATCAACATCCCAGTATGTTGAACGTCTTGTTCAAAATTAAAGATCGGTTTTGGCGATACATATTGATGGGTAATCAGTTGGCATACATCCATGACATTGACTTTATATCTATTGAGTCTATTTGATTGATATATGTTTATGACCTTGACCTCATATTCACTTTTGACATGACTGATGTTAGTAATACGGTGGTGTACAATATGTTAGTGTTAAAAGAATTACATATATAGTAACATATATACAAATATATAATTACTTTATGATATTGTTTCGTTGATATGGGTGTATAGTTCATCATACCACTTTCTTTTTCAGTCGTGTTTATCGTGAATTTGTGAGTTAGGGGACTCAAGTTTGACTTATCAGTATGTATCTTTCAATCATTTAAGAAAAATGGTGAATGTTATGTAGATTTGTGTCGTTTTTCCCCCCATTTTTTTAGCCTTTATTGCTTATAATAATTCAGGTGATTTAATATTTGGGTTGATAATATGGGTAGAGTGACATCTTTTGCATGTGTATTGACCCTCTAGACATGGACGAGACTGTGTATTGCATTTGGCGATCCGTTACATATATCTAAATTTCCCCCGGTGTCCAGAGGGTTAAAATTAAAATTAAGAATTAAAAGTTAAGTTTATATGCTTTTGATTGGAAAGTAATGTTTAGGTATGACATAAAGTATATTTAAAGTGGATTTCTTATCCCCTATTAACAATTACATTTTCCTGAATCATGGACTACGGCTCCCACTATCCTCAGCGGTGTATCGTAGTTGATGCAGTTTGATTAGGGACAGTATATTGAGTTTGTTTCCATTGTTCATAAATGGAGTTCTTAGAGTGGATTAATCTATTGTTCCACAAGATTTAAAATTATATGAATATATAGGGTAACATCATATTTAAATGTGTGGGTTAAATACGATATATATTCACTTTGAGTGAAGAAGATTGCCTTATCAATCAATTAATTAATGCATAGATAAACTATAACTTTAAACATGCGTATATAATAATTGTTTTGTATGCATTGTTAATATATGCTTGAATGATGGCAACAGTGGAGTATATGGATACTCATTAGAATTCTTTCTGATGTCTCTTTGTGAGACGATAAGATATAATGTCTGTGGTAAAAGTAGAAGGATATTTGTTATTAGATGTTATTAGATGATTTTAACTTATACGTATACAATGTTTTACTTTCTGTTTCATGTACACGCTTTGGGTGAATTGATTAATTGATCCTCATCAATGATTGGTTATTTCAAATGAAGGGCGTTATAACCCTCAATATAATACAGCGAATGTGTGTTGTATAAATCAGTCTATGGGTAAGCACAAGACGTGTGAAACGCGTGGGACTGTGCTCTCCCGGTGTCTGTTGTTTGAGTAAAGGAGTGATCTTAAGAACTATTCCCGAGTGCAGTGCATTTGTTTGTTTTATGTCAGAAAAGCCAGAGTCATAGACGGATCAGGAAGTCAGCCACAGCAGAGCGAGTAGTCAGACAAGCCAAGGATCGAAAACCAGGAGACAATGTAAACCAAGCAAGGGTCAGAGGAACAAACTAGATGCGCACAGGAACACCACGAAAGGGCAACAAGTGCTGGCCTCAATGAGGTTTATAAAGCTGCAGAAGGGGGTGGAACCCAAACAGGCCCAACAGAATAGGCCCATAAACAGGCGTCCATGCCAGTGCCTGAATGTAACGGTTTTAAGGACACTCAGACACGGAAGGTTATGGTAAAAACACAGTTTTATTAATAGAACCAGGATAACGTGACCCACACGGGCCCAGTGCATACAAATGACACAACTGCCACAGGTCAGGCTACAATAACATATAATATCCCACACAGGACCAGTAGGTACAGATGTACAAGACTGACACAGGTCAGGTCACCAGGATGAAGTAACCCACTCAGATCCAGTAGGCACCAAAGGTGCAATACTGACACAGGTCAGGTATCACGGTGCCCGTGCTTCCTTGCTGTTGTTTAACTGCCAGTTATCCTGTGTCATGCTCTCATTGGTTGCCCTGTGTTGAGCCCCCCCAGTATGGCCTTTATATACTGGGCTCCTGCACCCACATGGTGCCCTTTCGTGGTGTTCCTGTACCAGTGCTAACTGCTGCTCAGAGTTCCCAGTGTACCGACTTGGCCTGCCTGACTACTCTTCAGTTCCTGCTCCTGTGTACCGACCCGGATTGCCTGACTACTCTTCTGTATCTGCTCCTGTGTATCGACCTGGCCTCGCTGACGTTCCTGCTCCTGTGTACTGACCCGTACCGGCTGACGTTCCTGCTCCTGTGTTTTGACCCGGCCTGGCTGACGTTCCTGTTCCTGTGCACCCACCCGGCTTGATTTACGTTCCTGCTTCCTTGTCCTTGTCGCCTCAGCAACATTCTTACATCCGGTTACCATTGGCTTGTCCTCCGCTACTGCTCCGGCAGGTTGCCAAGTGTTGTCTCAGTTACTGCTCTGGCAGAGCGCCTCTGGCCTAGTCCTCCGCTACTGTCATACCGGTTGCAAGTGTTGCCTCCGTGATTGCTCCGGTAAAGTGCCATTGGCTTGTCCTCTGCTACTGCTCCGGCAGGTTGCCAAGTGTTGCCTCAGTTACTGCTCCGACAGAGTGCCTGTAGCTGAGTCCTCCGTTACTGTCATACCGGTTGCAAGTGTGGGCCTCCGTGATTGCTCTGGTAAAGTGCCATTGGCTTGTCCTCCACTACTGCTCCAGCAGGTTGCCAAGTGTCATCTCCGTTACGGCTCCGGCAGAGCGCCTCTTGCCTAGTCCTCCATTACTGTCATACCGGTTGCAAGTGTTGCCTCCGTGATTGCTCCGGTAAAGTGCCATTGGCTTGTCCTCCGCTACTGCTCTGGCAGGTTGCCAAGTGTTCTCTCAGTTACTGCTCCGGTACAGCACCGCCGGCTGAGTCATCCGTTACTGTCATACCGGTTGCAAGTGTGTGTCTCCGTGATTGCTCCGGTAGTGCTTATTCTACCTCAGTTTGGCTGGCAGTTCACGTATGTTTGCTGACCTTGGCTTGTTAAAGTATCTATCCAGTACCTTCACACATGGGACTGTTTACCATCATGGGAACCTACTTCTCTTGCCTGACCTGTGTCAGTATATACTGTCTATACATTCATGTTATGCTGGACCTGTGTGGACATTGAATAAATTACCTGTCGTGTGTCTGTACTATACTGTTGTATACTACAGGACCTGTGAGGGTTCTTACTGTATTGTTTTATTCAATAAAACTGTGTTTTTAACCTAACCACTGTGTCTGTGAGTCAAACAAACTGTTACATCAGGTCATAGTTTGTGTTATTCTGGAAGAGCAAGCAGGTATACTACTAGGCCATGGGAGGCCGACAGGCTATAGTAGTGAATAGGTAACGGAGACTCCGTACGCAGGGAGTTAACCCAAACCCTAAGCCACAGGTAAAGGACAAAGTGGAGACCAATACTATCCCACAGGATACTAAGAGTGAGACTAGGCAACAGAGCCAAATGTAGGCTTAGGAGAGGAGACCAACAGACAGATGACCTATCAGCCTATCGGAGGCCACTGGCTGTAGGGTACTGTAGGCACAATGACAGGGCTGCCCAAATAGTTAGGATACTCAGTACTGCCAGGCACTATCTAAGGGAGGATTCCCAGAATGTCTGTGATCCTGAAGCGCTATAGCACCAACCCATGATGGGTAACCAAACACTCAGACCTGGACTGAACTGCCAAGCAGTGGAAACTGACCGAGGCGCCCAGAGAGAACCCAACCTCGGAATAGCAAGTGGACAGGTCAAGCGTACCAGGTGCAAACAACGGAACTTACACCGAAGCAGAAATATATTAGCGCAATGAGAAGGCAGGGTCACAGAACAGCACTGCCAAGGCAGTGTAGACCAGAGGCAACCAGTATCTGTCAGGCTATACAGACAGTAATCTGCACTGGAGGGAAGCCCTCCAACTTGAACACAGGCAGAGCAAGGAGTGGTGCCGGGGGTACACTGAGCAGGAAGTCCCCCAAACCGGGTATACACAGAGCAGGAGCGTCAGCCAATCCGAGTTGGTACACAGAGCAGGAACGTCAGCTGGGCCGGGTCGGTACACAGAGCAGGAACATCAGCCAATCCGAGTCGGTACACAGAGCAGGAACATCAGCTGGGCCGGGTCGGTACACAGAGCAGGAACATCAGCCAATCCGAGTTGGTACACAGAGCAGGAACATCAGCTGGGCCGGGTCAGTACACAGAGCAGGAACGATCAGGCAGAGTAGTCAGGCAGTCCGGGTCATACACAGAATACACGCGAAAATCAGGAACAACACTGGCAACTGGAACACCATGAAAGGGCAGCGCTGAAGTGACAGGGCTCAGTATTTAAGGGCTAGAACTGGGTGGAGATAAACCTCAGTAGCCAATAAAAGAGAATCAGGAAGTAGCCCTGACATAACAATGTCGCCAGCGAAAGCACGGGCATCGTGATACTGAAACATGACTAAGCCATGAGGAAGTAGTCAGAGGCCATGCCGGCCAGAGGCCAACAGAGGTAAGAGCACAGGCTCACTTTAGGCATCAAAGGGAGACTGTGATACTCAGCTTCATTTGTGTCTACAGCGCTCATTGATTCTTACCTGTGGAATACTCTACCTCCCAACCTGCACCACAGCACCTCTCTTGCTGACTTCAAACCAACAAAACTTCTACAAGCTAGAAGGCACTGACTTTGTACATCTAAGGCTCTTATAATTTACTTACTTTATTTATGTGTTCCCTGTCCCTATCTAGCACTGTATGTCTTCCTTTACCACTTTAGACTGTAAACTTTTGGGAAGGGACCTCACTTCCACTGTTTAAAAGCACTTTTAACCCTGTATTGTCTAAACCCTTAAGCTGTAAAGCATTGTATGCACCTGTGGTGCTATATTAATAAACCTATTCACTCATTCATAACTTCTCTAGATAGATCAATTATTCAGTTCCTGCTTTATTCTATGGAGTAAATGTACTAAGATTTCTCAAGTGAGAGATATGCTTGTGGATTGGCTCCAGAGAATAACATAGGATTTGGAGAATTTATACCACTGGAGAAGTTATATCATCTTTATGTTTTTTAACACACCTTAGTTCCAGCAGTCTACTTCCCCTGCTTTATCACACCTTAGTTCATGACTCCCTTGGAGTCCCAGTAGTCTACTTCCCCTGCTTTATCACACCTTAGTGCATGAGCCACGGGGGTCCCAGTATTTTTCTTTCCCTGCTGTATTGCAACTTAATGCATGACCCCTTAAAATTCCAGTAGTTTACTTTGCCTGCTTTATCACACCTTAGTGCAGGATCCCCTTGGAGTCCCAGTAGTCTACCTTCCCTGCTTTATCACACCTTAGTGCATGAGCCAAGGGGGTCCCAGTAGTTCACTTTTCCTGTTTTATCGCACCTTAATGCATGACCCCTTAAAATTCTAGTAGTTTACTTTGCCTGCTTTATCACACCTTAGTGCAGGATCCCCTTGGAGTCCCAGTAGTCTACTTCCCCTGCTTTATCACACCTTAGTGCATGAGCCAAGGGGGTCCCAGTAGTTCACTTTCCCTGCTTTATCGCACCTTAGTTCATGATCCCTTAAAGTGCCAATAGATAACGTCCCCTGCTTTATCACACCATAGTGCATGATCCCCTTGAGGTTCCAGCAGTTTACTTCCTCTGCTTTATTACACCTTAGTGCATAATCCCCTTGTAGTCCTAGTAGTTTACCTCTTCTGCTTTATCACACCTTAGCTCATGACCCCCTTGGAGTCCCAGTAGTTTACTTTCCCTGCTTTATCACACCTTAGTGCATGAACCCCTTTGTAGTTCCAGTAGTTTACTTCCCCTACTTTATCACACCTTAGTGCATGCCCCCCTTAGATTCCCAGTACTCTACTTTCCCAGCTTTAGTGGTTTCTGTTTGTGCTTCTCCTCCACTCTGTTTTAATCTAAGTAACATCAAAGCTTGCTCCAAAACTATTATGGGATAAAAGTCACTCAGCAGAGCTGGAATAAGGCAGTGGCATGCTGTTTTAGTATATATGTGATTATTTTCCATGTTGTGGAATAAACATTACTTTTCCTCTTAAGTATTTTCTCTGCTAATGCTGTGCTGAGATTTAAATGGGCAAGGAAATAATAGTAATTATGCTCTAAAGTAAAACTATCACAGACAAGTAACTTGGATTCATAAAGTATAATATGTTTTAGGCTACTTTAAGTTATGTTTTTTAAAAAATATCCAGTCACAAGCTATGCTTAACACAAAATATTCTATGACAAATTAATTTCCTTAACCCCTGTAGTCCTCAAGGGTCTAAAAAAAATGTCAGCTACAAAGTCATATGCTCCTTTTAAATAAAACTGTTGTATAGAGATTTTGTGAAATTATTCTATAACCCCTTTCATACTACAACACCAACACAGTGATGTTTCATTGGTGATGTTGCCTGTTGTGAAAGGTCGTATGCTGGTCTATGGTGCCTTTCACACTGGTGATTATCACCTCACATGAATGTACAGCATGCTTCCTCTTTGCTGTATTCACACAATAAAGATGCAGAAATTAAGGTCTGTGGCATTTAGGGCTCATCACAATCTGCAATGAATTGTCAACCCTCATGGGCACAGCCAAAAATAATATTCAGCTGGCCCTCCCATATGTCACCCCTCAGACATGCTACTCCTGCATCAAGATCATCAGGGGAATGCAGGAGAGAGATGTGCTCCCAACACTAGAGACAGGACTTTGTTTGGGGCTGCCTCAAGTCTGTTGCCTATCTGAAAGAGATTTATAAGTTCTGCATTCACACAAAACAGGAAATTTGGCAAAATAGCACTTTCTTTTCACATTTTGTTTACTTTTTAACCAATCAGATTGCAGAAAAAGTGATCATATAATGTTAAAAAAAAGATCTCAGGGGGAAGATGCACTAAGATGTGATAAAGAGATTATAAAGTTGAGATGACCTCTCCAGTGATATCACTTCCCCATTTCTTATGTTATTCTATGCATGTTATACACCAAGATTAGATATCTTAGTGCATCGGTTCCATAGCATAACAGAAACTGGATAAGTGATCTCACTGGAGAAGTCATCTATTCATTATTACCTCTTTGTCACAACTCAGTGCATAACTCTTCATATTTTCTTACCCTTAATGTGAAACAGGTTCCTTTTTGAGGTCTCCCTCCCCAGTGTCACTTCTACTGGGGCTGTAAATATAATCTCTTGGGCCCTGGGACAAAATCCGAGGGTGGTACCCCATAATCTAGAACACACTCCCCTCCCATGAAGGACCTCAGAAATTTTCGCATAACAGGGAAAGACAGAAAGGAAAAGCAATTAGTTTGCATGCATGGGATCTGTTGCATCATGATTTTTGACCCAAATGCACTGGATATCTCTCCGATACTCAGAGGGTTAATGAAGAAAAGGGAAGAGGCTCACCAACACTTTTCTTATTTTACTGACTGGCAGTGTGTGATGACGTCAGTGGTCACCAGCCAAGATAAAAAAATGTCCTGATTGTAGGAGGTTCCAGGAATCCCCTTTGGATGCCAAGTCCTGCCACAACTGCAATCTTTGCCCATACGGTAATTATACCCCTACCCTCTCCCACTCTTTCTTTCTATCCTTGTACCTCTCCCCATCTTCTTTGTAAACTCTTTCACATTTTCCCTGTCTCCCACTCTTCCCTTTCCTGCTCTCCCCTGTCACTCTCTCTCTACAAGATTCAATCAGAATTAAATTGAAGGGAAACAGAATTTATTCAAGGTCTCCTAAATTGATGCACAAAACAAATCGTAGAAGTGCAATAAGCCTACCCATCACATGGCTAATGTAGGATATTAAGAAATGAAGTGGTCTAGTTATAGATTCCCAGGTCCATGGACATCTAGAAGTGAACTTAATGAATTTATTCAGGGAGGCTGACATAAATATAAGTGGCTATAACTATTAACACAAATGCACTACTGCTCTAAATATGCAAATTCTACTCATGAATCAGTGTATCATTTTACATTTAATAGTGATAATTTCACTTTAACCCTTTTAGTCGCAGCAAATGTGGTGCAGTCCTGAAAAAACTGAGGCATTGAAATTCCAATTTAGTTAAAATGGGATTTTAACCCCTTGAATGCTAAAGAGGTTCCCAAAACATTGAGAAACAATGTGTTTGAATACCTCCTTAGCAATCACAGCATTAAATGTTCTATTTTTTTGTGTACATAGCCCAGTGCTGGGTAATAATATACCATATGTTTTTGTCTTTCTAGCCTGTATGCAATTTACATATGTGTGTCCTACATAGAAACATAGAATTTGATGGCAGATAAGAACCATTCGGCCCATCTAGTTTTCCCATATTTCCTATTGTCAAACCTCAAACCTTATTTGGTGCTTGGTCTTGTCTTATGTTCAGTACAGCCTTATGTCTTATGCTTACGTCAGTGATTCTCTACCAGGTTGCCGTTGTACTTTGGGGTGCCATGGACATCCACTTAGGGTGCCCTACCCTCTCATGAAGAAAAATGTCAATGTTGAGTATCAAATGCATTTATAATGTGAACATTTTTATGCACAATATGTTTTTGTTATCCGGATTGTGAGACCTACGAAAAATTGGAAATTACTTATTGTACCCTTCATAAAACCCTTGAAGCCCATGAAGGACGTCAGAAAGTGTTTGCATAACAGAGAAAGACAGAAAGGAAAAGCAATTCATTTTCAGACTTGGGATTTGCTGCATCATGATATTTACATGTGTCTACTACATAGAAACATATAATTTGATGGTAGATAAGAACCATTTGGCCCATCTAGTTTGGCCATATTTCCCATTGTAAAAATTCAAACCTTATTTGCTGCTTGGTCTTGTCTTATGTTCAGGACAGTCTTTTGTCTTATGCTTACATCAGTGATTCTCAGCCAGGTTGCCGTGGCACTTTGGGATGCCATGGACATCCACTAAGGGTGCCCCGCCCTTTCATGAAGAAAGTGTGAATGTTGAGTATCAAATGCATATATAATGTGTACATTTTTAAACACAATATTTTTGTGTCCATTGTGAGACCTAAGAACAATTTTAAATTACTTATTGCACTCTTCATAATGCCCTTGACAAGTGGCACATAGAATGTTAGGGATGTCCTGAAGACTACAGACTGCCTGTTAGGTGTGCTCTGAACATAAAAAGATTAGGAACCACTGCCTTACATCATTTCTACTGACTATATCTGACAGTATATAAAAAGCTTTTACTGACTCACAACATAGCTTTGTACCTTGTTGGTTTTTGTATTCCTTCTCTGAATCATCGTATGAATTCTTTCTCAGCACCAGGCTATCTATTTGTGTGTGACTTGTTTTTTGTTTCTCATTGGTTAGCTTTCTCTGTTAACTTCTTTCTCATTGCATCTTTGAACCACTCTCCATGCCTTTAATTTTGCATTTTTTTTCATCTCCTCCTCTTGCTATTCCTTCTTAAGCACACTAATAAGCATGTAATACATGGAAATGTCTATCTCCTTCTCTATCACCTATCTGAAATTAGAATCTGGAGTTTTAAATAAAAGCAAATCAAAGATAATTGCTTTGGAATCCATCAACCTCCCCATCCAATAAGAATCTATCTTACCTCCATTCCTTCTTCACTTCAGTTCCTTAATTGTTTAACACCTTAAGGACCATTGCCGTGCCAGGACTGTCATGGCAGTCCGGCACTTAAGGACCAGTGACGGTCTTGGCAAGGCATGGAATTCAGGGCTCCCGGTGTGGCTGCACGCCGCTCTGGAAACCCTGAACCAGAAGTTAAAAAAAAAAGCCCCGTGGTCCTCAAGTGCCGGTTGTGCGTGCGCACGCCGGTCCTTAAGGGGTTTAAGGACCATATGGATTGTGCTCCCCTCTGGACTTTAAAGTGTTAATCTCTCTGTCTATGTGTCTGTCTCTCTCTCATTATGCAGCTGTTCTCTTCTCCATTACATCAATTTAGTTAATTGAGTTTTTTTTACAATTAAATCAAACATTTCTGAAAAATCAATAAGAGAAGTTAAGGGCTCATATGCTGTAAGAAAATTGTGACAAACCAATTATAAACAAAGAACAGAAAAGAGTTCCAGATATTCTGAAGTTAATCACTGTGCAGAATGATGCTTCAAAAGAATGGATACAAGGTGAAAAACAATGGTATCTGATTTTCTTATGTTGCCGAGCTCTGTGTCGGGCTCTCTTCCCTTCTCTGCATGCAGAATGACAGGGCAGAGCAGAGCACGTAGAGAGAGAGCTAGTTGCAGTGCTCAGCAGCATTAAAAAATCAAATAGACTGATCTAGATGTAGTAATTTTATTAACAGTTAAAAGCATAAAACGAGGTATTGAACTGGCATATGTTCATCTATCCCTTAGATGTATAAATTAAATGTGTAGTGCAACGGAGAAGATTCGTGGTGTCAAAGATAATATAATGGTGTAAGTTCTTGTCCTTATAGGATAAAGGGTATTGGTAGCAAAAGCACAACTCGCAGTGCTTCATAGAGAGGCTGAAGGACACATTGGTAGGGGTGAGCAAAAAGTGTGAAAAATTTCCCACATGACTTTTTTCTGAAAACTTGCCAATTTTTCACTTTTCCCGCAAAAAATTTTGCCTTTCCGCCTATGCAAAAATGTCCTCCTTTTCACCTATTTTAACTAATTTTTCGCCTATATTTCCTAGAGGTACTACATT
The DNA here is from genome assembly GCA_037306005.1 of Rhinophrynus dorsalis. Classification (NCBI taxonomy): domain Eukaryota; kingdom Metazoa; phylum Chordata; class Amphibia; order Anura; family Rhinophrynidae; genus Rhinophrynus; species Rhinophrynus dorsalis. The sequence goes on from CM074719.1 coordinate 514,255,258, forward strand.
TCCCACTGTAATATTACTTCTTCTGAGGGCTGAAGCTTAGAAATAAGTGGCTGAAAGTCAAAGATGTGAGTCCTACAGCAACACAGGGCTTGAAAAATGTGTTAGCATGCAGAATGTCTTTGTCCTTTGCCCACAACACTAAGTTTCTGCTTAAGTGACACTGGCACATATTCAGGATGATATCAAGTAATAAAAAAATAAAGTAAAACCTACAATGTCGCAGATGTGAATGGTAGTGGTGGTGGCGGGAGACTGGCATGGTGTGGTTTGTGTATGTATATTGATTTTATCATTGTCATACACTCTCCTCTGTCTCAGATTATTGACACACATTACTTATCTGTGATAGCAGTGATCCAAAGTGGGGTAGATGGTGGCAACCCTTCTTCACATCGCTCCTCCACCTCCTCATCTGTGCTGCTGTTAATATTGTTGTCCTGACTTTCTCTGTCATGTGTGATTTCTGCTACCTGATACTCAGATGGTATGAGATGTTGGTTCATTTTTAAGAATGTTAGTCTCCCAACATTGCTGCTTGATGACTGATAGGGTGACTGTGTGCTTTTTGACATATGTGTCTGTCCAGGGTCAGACTTTCCAATGGCTTTCTCAAACAGTTTATAGACAGTCACAGTGCTCCTTAAAAGTGGTGAAAGATTCAGCCTTTGACTATCTGCTAACCTTATAGACCTTCATCTGTATCTGATCAAGAGAAGGATGCTGGATGGATATATTCTAGATCTGCATCATCATCAGTCATCATTAGGTCATCCTCGGCAGCATCAGCATCACCTGACAATTCTTGCCCACTACCCTTATATTCCTCTAAGTTTTGGAGGTCTCAAACTTACTTTGAGAATGGGTGTTTTGGTGCTTGTTTGTCTCACTATCTGATGCAGCAGGCAGTTCAGCTGCTACACCTTCCTCTATTATGATATTGTCAGCATCATTAACACTTGAATGTGACTTGTTGTCATCTTCAGTGTTCTTCTTATATGGTTCTTTATTTGTACTAGCACTGGTGGTGCTGGAACTAGTTTTGCTGGGACCTTGACAAAGTGCATCTTCCCTTGGAGTAGTGGGATCATAATCATTGATCGCACACGCTGCAGCAACCATTGCTGCAGTCAGTTTTTGAACTACTACTTTACTCTCACGTCCCTGCACTGCTCCACCCCTCCCCTTCCCCTTGTGCTGGACATTATGCAACTACACTGTTTTTTTACTGTATGGAACACAACACAGCTGATGGAGCTGTATGATGCCTTGACTAAGACCAGTCAGGTCTCTGTCATTGTCACCTAATATATTTAGTTTTTTATCCTTTTTTATTTATTTATTGTATTAAATTCTCCACCATGTTGTCTTATCAGAATCTGTCCCAAAAAAATTATAAATGAAAAACAAAATCAACAACGTCTTTCCACAGACTTCCCTACCCAGCACAGAGACAATAACAGCAAGATCAGCAAGCAAATAGGTCCCTAGCTGTCTGTCTTGCCAGTCAGTCACATGGAATTTTGGAATATTTGGGGTCAACCTCCTTCCTCCCTTCTTCTCCCCAGAGTGCCCCACTGACTCTCCAAACAGAACAAATACCCTACCTAAAAGATTCCCTAAACTAAACTTCAATTTCCCTGTCTGTCTCTCTTCTAGCTCAAAAAACGTACTGCTCTCTCCTCTCACAAACACAAAATGGCATGCTGTGAGAGCCTGACAGCCTTTTATATGGCTGTATAAAACTTTCATGTGGTAGAGAAATATTTTTCTTCCCATTGATTTCAATGGGCGAAAAAGGCGGGAAAAAGTAGAAAAACTGCACTTTTCGCTGGAAATTATTCACCAAGAGGAAAGTGCCATTATTTTTGCCGATTTCAATTTGAGGCGAAAATTTTCACCCACCCCTACACATTGGTGGAAACTCACAGGCCTGGAAAGGACTGTATCGGCATGAGTGACAAATCTCTATCCCGACCAACGTTTAATACAGTGACATGAGAATCTCAAGCTTTTTTTTTATGCAGGGAGAGATTCTCATGTTGTCCTTTTCATCATGACGACCTACTTATTGCGCCTTTATGTCGCATGCTCTTTTGGACACAACATTTTTGAAAATGGGAGCTTCACTCATCCAATATTGTTGTGGTTCTCCACATGTAATCCAAGATTAACTGAACCAAACACCGCCACAAAAAAGAAAGCTCCCCTCCAATCATCAACAAATATAGAAGAAACTATATCTGCAAGACACCTGATGAAGAAGAAAACAATTATGGAGTTTTACTGAGAAAACAGCTAAATATAGCCGACAAACTGTTCTTAAAGAACCTGGCACATTTTGGACCTTAGCCCTTAGAGTGACAGAGAGGTATCCTACGCATTGTGTTGAAATGTATTGGATACATCCCTGCCATTTAAAGGTTTAACCACAGATGATCCTGCTGGGAAAGAGACTGTTTTTTAAATCTTAAACCCCTCCTCCTTTCCCTGAGCAGGAATAAACATACAATTTGAGAAAAAATAAACACTACTAAGATCACTAAGATACAAAATACAAAGGAACAGTGTCTTTGACATTGATGTGTTACAAAGAATACAAACATATTTTATGCTAATGGAAGAGAAGACCAAACGAATCCTTGTCATAAAGAAGAGAATGTGCATGTGTATACATAGTGCTTTAACTTTAAAAGGTTATATATTAAAGGAGCAAATGAAATGCAGCAGAGAAAAGAACAAATGAGTAAATAAATAAACAACTGCATACAAATCCATACAACATACAGTATATGTGCAGATGAAAGTGCAGACACATCCTATATAATAATTCGCTAAGTTGTGTGTAACGTCCAACATGCGCAGTAGACACTGCTGCGCGTGCGGCAGTCATGCGCAGTAGAGACTGCCCGTGCCGCGGCTGATACAGAGCTGGGCGCTCCGAAGGAGCGTCCAGCTCTGTATCAGCCTGGCGTGGGCAGTCTCCACTGCGCGTGACTGCCCCGCGACCGGCTGCCAGAGGCACTGTGGCCCGTGTAATGGGCTGTTCAACTAGTTTATAATAAAGGACAAAAATGAAGGGGGGAGAGGAGGAGAGGAAAGAGCGCCCGAACTTTAGGGAAAATGTTATCTACCAGTTTCTTTAAATGGTTCAAAACAAGGATAATACCTGGCTATGTACAGTAGTGTTTAATAAATGTGGGGGTAGGTGTCACATTTGTGCCTTCACTTTGCCATCAAAAAGTTTCATTAAAGGGATAGTAATGTTTCACAAAAACAGCAACTCCAATTAATCTTCATAGTATTTGGGCCATGGAGAGTGTTATATCAATACTCACAACGGTGATATAAAAAATAAAAAACGAGAAAAAAAAAGGCGCCCAATAGTGTAATAAAGTATGTACAACAATAAATGATGTAAGAAATAAAACGCACTCACTTGAGAATATAGTCAGAAAGCTGATACCATGCAATCTGACAAAGGCACTTGTGGAGAAAACTAATCCACTCAGATGAACTGGCAATCAGCAACACTCCACTAGATATTCACAGAAAGATGGCTGGTTCAGAGTAATAAAATTTTAATGAATCTTCCACATAAATTAAAAACAGTCTGAAACGCTAAAGCGTTTAGCAGCAACAAAAGCTGCTTTCTCAAAGCACTTACAAGTCAAAAGAACAAAGAACAAATACTGTCAGAGTTGTAGTTCAAGAGTAATTGAATGATAAAGTATCCTCCTCCTACCCCTTTTACCTAGTGTAAGCCACCTCCTCTCAGATGTGGAATCTGGTCTTGAGACCAGACAGCTCACAACACGGCATAATCTTCTTACTGTGATTATAAGAAAAACCCTGCCCCCTTGACAGGTTTTTCAGGTTTTTCGCTTATGCTAATTGAAGATTGTCCCTCTCAGAGATCCACTGGACACCACCTTTCTACTCTGAGGTGAGCAGTGTTACATCAGTAAAAGGGGCAGGAAGGAGATACTTTATCATTCATTTACTCTTAAACTACAACTCTGACAGTATTGAAATAACACTGTGTTCCAAATACTATGATGATTAATTGGAGCTGCTTTTATTGTGAAACATTACTCTCACTTTAATTGTTCTGCTTCATACATGGTTGATCTTACTATTTGTTTGGCCTGTAATAAGGAATACGTATGTCAGTGGGGGCAGTGGAGAGGATCCTTTCAGCAACACAAACAGCAGCACTTCCTTAAAGGGGAACATTCACATCAAAAAAACTTTTTACCACTTGTTTAATCACATAAGAAGTATTAGGAAACTTGCTTTGTTTTAGTTTTTTTAACTTACTTTTTAAGATCTTTCACTTAAAAAATGATGTACTTCCGCATTATACTGAGGTTGCAACCTAAGTATAATGCTAATCGCTTCTTGCTGTAATGTTAGGAGCCGTTCACAGCACACCAAAGTGAAGCATGAACGCGCTCCTGGTGGGAGGTGGGAGGAGAATGACATGCTGCTGGGAAGTCCTGTGAGCAGTGCCACAGATGCATCATGCCACACTATGAAGAAGTACATAACTTGTAAGTGAAAGATCTTAAAAAGTAAGTTAAAAACTAAAACAAAGGAAGTTTCCTAATACTTCTTATGTGATTAAACAAGTGGTAAAAAGTTTTTTGATGTGAATGTTCCCCTTTAACCCTTTGAATGCCATAGGAATGTGTGTTGCACACCCCTGTGGCACTTAAAGGGATAGAAAAAGCACAACCAGTACACAATTATCCCCTCAGCCATATGCCTTTTTTATATTCATACTAGTTGAAGAGCCCATGTACATGGGCCATAGTGCCAGGCAGCAATGGCCGCGGTGCAGTCATGAACAGTAGAGACTGCCCGCGCAGTGGCTGATAACGGAGCAGGGCGTGCCGAATTTAGACCGTAGTCCTCTCTACGCACCTACGGTGCACAGAGAGGACTTCGGTCTCAATTTGGAGCTCCCCACTCCGTTATTGGCCGCAGCGTGGTCAGTCTCTACTGTGCATGACTGCAGTGAGGGCAACCATCTGTACTGCATATGACAGCTTCTGACAAACATACATTAGCGAATTATTATATAGGATTTGTTGTGCACTCCCATTATTAAAAAAAAATAATAATAATTTAACCCCTTGGTTCGTAGAGATGTCATATCTACAATTTAATTATCAGTTTTGTTACAGACTGTATTAAGTCAGTTCTGGGTAAATTTATCGTGATTTTAGCACATTTAGACTTTATAGACAATTAGCCTCACTCTGTCAGAGACTCATTTATGTGAAACTGACCTCATTATGCACAAATGTGTATTTCATAACACGTCACGTGAATGACACAAGGTTGGTATTTATGAGCAATTTTTAGAACCAAATTAGTACCAGGATTGACTGGTGCTATTGCTACTTCCCAGAGAAAATGACCAACATTTAGGGAACAATGGGATATATGTGTCAATATTCCATTAATTCAAAAATATGAAAATACAGTTATGAATTATTCCTCCTATTTACTGTGGTCAGCAATGCAGCTATGAAGGTTCTTATATAAGCTGGTAATAAAGGCTACAAACTGGGCTAAAGTCACAAAGAACGTGACAGCATGTCAATCCAGCGGAGGAGAAATAAAGCGAGATATGAGAGTGCTTCCATTCCCAGGGAAAGCCAATGGCCTCTCAGCTTGTGTGCAGGATCAGCCTTGAATATGGTCAGGCTCAGACATCCCATAGTGTCTCTTTCATCCAAATAAAATGGCTTCCTTGTGACTTTAGCCAGATTTGGAGTCTTTATTGTTAGCTTATGTAAGAAGTAGCAGAACAGTTTTGCTGACCATTCAATCCCCTCCACAGTAAGCAGGAGGAATTAATTCATAATTGTACTTGCATATGTTTGAATTATTGATATATTGACACATATATCCCATTGTTTCCTAAATGTTGGTAATTTGCTCTGGGAAGTAGCAGTAGCGCCAGTCAATACTGGTACTAATTTGGTTCTAAAAAATGTTCAGAAATACCAAACTTGTTTCATTCAAGTGATGTGGCAAATACACGTTTATGCATTACTGATGCCAGTTTCACATAAAATGCACATCCCTATGGCACTCAAAAGAATAAGGGAATGATTCTGTTCATGGTGCTGAAAGGATCATCTCCACTAACCCACTGACCAAGTGGGGAAGCAGAGAGAATGCTCTCAGACTTCAGGGTTATCTACTGCTGACGATGTGTAAGGGAGGACATCCCTCACACATAACGAGCAGTATGACAACCCTTCATGCTTATGATTGATTTAGGGCTGTTACTGCATAGGAAACTACAGGGAGATCCCATCATCACCAAATTCAAGTTGGGAGTATGCTATCGCGCTTAATGCATTAGGTGAACAGCACATTAACATATAAACACACTCACGTGACTATGACAATGGCTCATTAACCTTCAATTCCATATAGAAATAGATAATTTCTACATTTCCATATAGAAATAAGCCATTTTTGATGTGTTAAGAAAAAATTTGTGAACCTGTCGAAGGCATGACAGATTGATGACGATGTTGGCAGATTATTGTTGTATTGACAGGGATATGTTGTCAAAGACATATTAGTTCATACTGGCGATCTGCCTTTAATGCAAATGTGATATAACATCACAATCCTGAGCCCTCATCGACCTTAATGCATTTTCCCCTTTGTCTTCTATGTTTGTCTGTATACCTTGGATGGTTTTAAATATATGTTTTCTTCAGTAAAACTCTGTGATTTTATCCTTCTAGGCCAGCTATGTTTCTGATTGTCACGCTTGCATTTTTTTTGTATTTGGTCTTGCTGATACTCTGTGGATTCTTTGGTCACCCCAGATTTTCTATTGGTGCGCACTCTGACATACGAGACTGAATAAAATAAGGGAGCACTGAAGACAGCTTTCAGCAGAGGCCTTAGAGAGAAGATGAAGAATGCACTGACAGGCAGGGAACTACCTGAGTCCTTGGAAGACCTAATCTCCCTCTGCTTAGAATTGGACCGATGACTTACAGAGAGACAGTTGGACCAGGATTTCAACAGACAAACTAGAAATATCTTCCCCTCCATCAAAAGCATTTTCTCCAGATGAATCTATGGAGGTTTGGGGAGTTTCCAAACTTTCCAATACTGAAAAAACAACAATGTCAGATGCAAGGATTGTGTCTCTATTGTGGGACAAAGGGGCATTTTCTCCATCAGTGCCCCACCCAACCCACCCTACCTAGAGCAGGAAACTCTGCCACTTAGAGGCTTCTGGAGTAAAACCTCTAAGTGTTTCTTTTTACCTCCCTTTGGATCTCACTAGAATTTTGGTACCTGTACACCTCCAAGGGGCCCCTGGAGATATTATGGCAGCAGGGGCAGCAGGTATTTTTAATGACTCTGCATGGTCTACCAAGTTGGGTTTCCCCTCTGACCCAAGTCTTCCCTTACTTATTTCACCAGTTGATGGAAAACCTCTAGGAGGAGGCCTGTTTCAGCAGGAAACTTGGCCTATCTGTATGACTAAGGTGTTCTCCATTCAGAAATTAACATTATTGATATTATAACAGCCCCACATACTCTAGTGATACTTTGACTACCATGGCTACGGAAACAAGATCCCAATCTGGACTGGCATTCTAGGCAAATCCGATGTTGGAGTACCACATGTTTTCACATCTGTATGCAACAGATTTGCCAGTGGCTCAGGTTTACACTAGCATTTTGGAAACTTCCAACACCCTCATTCTAGATACGTACATCTCTTTTTAGGATGTCTTTTCTTCTGCCCAGATCTCAGGTTTGCCTCCTCACGGACCGTTAGACTGTTCCATAGACCTATTTCCCGGGACTATTCCCCCTCAAGTTTGTTCCATATTGCTCTCTCCCCACCCAAAACCCTAGCCCTTGTGGAATACATTCAACTGTACCTGGCAAGGGACTTTATCTGACCTTGCTTCTCTCTTTTTTGTAAAGAAGAAAGACAGGTCCTTGAGCCTTGCATAAATTACAGGGGTCTAAATAAGATAACTATCAACAATGGTTACCCCCTAACTCTTATAGCCAAACTATTGGATAATCTTCATGAAGCATGTGTATTCACTACACTGTACCTTTGTATTAAGGGTTGGGACGAATGGAAAATGGCCTTTAACTCTCAGTATGGCCACTATGAGTACTTGGTCATTGTAACGTTTTTTTTAGACTCTCAGACCAGTGTGTGAAATGAAAACACAATTTTATTAAAATAAGTTAAGGCAGAAGTACGCCCTCTAGTGGCGGTAGATATACACCAGTAGTAAGGACTAGTAGATACAATTGTAAATGCACAAATGAATTACATGTACAAATACACAGCAGTAGAATGGAATATACCCACAGAGGGTTAAGTCCTTGATAACAGTCAGTCTCAGATGTGGATGTTTGGAACGCCCTGGATGTTATAAGGCGGTGCTGGAGACCAAGTTCAACATAGGCTGAATACAGGACTGCCTCGCTACGGTGTTCAGTAAGAAGAAGCACAGAAGTCCATGTAGCCCCCTTGGGCGTACCTACTGGAACTGCTTCAGCTAGTGCAAGTGCAAATAGCCCCCACGGACGTGATTGGAACCGGCCTGCAATGCGAGAGCTGCCAAGCCTCCTCAGACTTAACCGGACACCGGGATATGACACGCAAGAGCCAACAGCCCCACGGGCGTAGTTACCGGATTTGCAAATGCTGATGCCTGTGCCTGCCGCCACTCTGTATAACGGAATAGCCCAGTATTACAAGAGAGAGTCTTAGGCGCCCAACCGGCCCAACGGATGTGAATACTCTGCAAGGATGTACAGAGCTGCCGACGGAGAGCGGCCAACTCAGCAGGAGTATCACCGAGAACGAGACTCTTACGGGAGTAGAGAGAGAGTGGGACCCAGGCGGCACTGCTAAGGTTAAATAGCACTTTTACTCGAGGCTTTTCAGCGGTATAGCAAGGCTCTGCAGTATGAGGGAGGCGTACAAATGCACAACTCTGCACAGGTAGATACACTGCACTGATCGGAGTACACCAGGCAAGGCAGTCACACCAAAAGCTGGAACAGCAGATAGAAATGTCGCGGCGGCGACAACTGGAACGCAGGTCACTGTAGCAAGCAGGAGTCGGTCTTCGGAGCGGGAAGTCAGCCAGGCCGGGTCGGAGCACGCAGGAGGTAGTCATACAAGCCGGGTCATACACAAGCAGGAACGTCAGCCAAACCGGGTCAGGATCCAAGGGTGGTAGTCAGACGGGCCGGATCATACACAAGCAGGAACACAGGAGAATAGTCAGGGCAAGCCGAGTCGGTACACAGGAATCCGGAACACAGGAACACAGCAACAGTATAACTGGCTCAGAAACACCACAAAAGGGCATTTGACAGATGTGATAGCCAGGTATAAAAAGGTCACCAGGGGGCGGGCCAAACCAACACAGCAAATCAGTGTCTGCCACAGATAAGACTGACAGGAATCACAGGCACTGTGATAGTACCCCCCTCTCAAAGACCCCCTCTCCCTGCTCGAGGTCTGGGTTTAAAAGGATATTTGGAGTGAAAGCTGCGTAGTAATCTAGGTGCATGGAGGTCCCCTTGATCAACCCAGGAACGTTCCTCAGGACCATAGCCCTTCCAATGAACCAAATATTGCAGCTTTCCTCTAAATCTCCTAGAATCAAGAATACTCTGAACCTCATATTCTTCTTGGCCCTGGACATCCATCGGCCCAGGAATCACTGGCGTAGTAGTATAGCGATTGCACACCAAGGGTTTCAGGAGCGACACATGGAACACATTGTGAATGTGTATCGAGGGTGGAAGTTCCAGTGCATAAGAAACCGGATTAATCTTGCGGATAATCTTAAATGGGCCGATAAACCGGGGAGCCAGTTTATTGGAAGGCACTTGTAAATTGAGGTTTCTGGATGACAGCCATACCCTGTCCCCAACTTGAAATGAGACCGCTGGAAGACGTCTGCGGTTAGCGTGCCGTTGCTGTCGCCTAAATGACTGACTGAGGGACCTCTGAACCTGTGACCAAGTGGAACGAAGCTGTGCCAAATGCTCATCCAGAGCAGGAATCTGCTGCGCCTGAAAGGAGTCCGGGAGCAGACAAGGCTGAACCCATAATTAACGAGAAACGGAGAGCTCCCGGACGATGAATTAACCGTACAGTTTCTGGCAAACTCTGCCCATGGCCACAGGTCAGCCCAATTATCATGATGATCAGTGACAAAGCAACGTAGGAACTGCTCCAGTCCCTGATTGGCACGCTCAGCGGCCCCATTCGTTTGGGGATGGTAGGCGGAGGAAAATGACAATTGGATGCCCATCTGGCCACAAAATGCCCTCCAAAACCTAGAAACGAACTGGCTCCCACGGTCGGATACAATCACTCTGGGTACTCCGTGCAGTCGGAACACCTCTCTGGAAAAGACTACAGCCAATTCCTGGGCCGATGGAAGGCCAGTCAGAGGCACAAAATGTGCCATCTTGGAGAATCTATCGACCACCATAAGAATGAACGTAAATCCCCTAGAGGCTGGTAATTCTCCCAAAAAGTCAATGGATATATGAGACCAAGGGCGGTCTCCGTTGGGCACAGGTTGCAGTAAGCCCACGGGGAGATGCCTAGGGGTCTTGGCACGGGCACAGGTGGTACAGGCTGCTGTAAAAGCGGCGCAATCGGCTCTCAAGGTAGGCCACCAAAATAATTGCGAAAGCGACCAGACTAGTTGGTCCCTACCAATATGCCCAGCCGCTTTAGAAGAGTGATAAGTTTCCAACAAACGGACACGGAATGGCACATCTACGAAACACTTCCCCACTGGGGTCTCAGGGGGTGCCCTAGATTGTGATGCCAATATCTCCTCCCCCAGAGGCGAGGTTATGGTGGTACGGATAGTGGCCAGAATGCGATCTGGCTGAATGATAGGGACAGGTTCCTCCTCCCTCTCAGTGTCAGAAGCGAACTGACGAGACAACGCATCAGCCTTAATATTTTTTGAGCCAGGAAGGTAAGACACTAGGAAATTAAATCGCGACAAAAAAAGTGCCCACCTAGCTTGTCGGGAGGACAGTCTTTTGGCTTTGGAGAGATAAGTTAAATTTTTATGGTCAGTAAGGATAAGTACCGGAGTCTGAGTACCCTCCAACAGGTGACGCCACTCCTTCAGAGCTAGGATAATGGCCAACAGTTCCCTGTCACCAATCTCATAATGGCTCTGCGCACTAGACAATTTCTTAGAAAAAAAACCGCAAGTCCTCAAGGCACCACCTCCCACAGGACGTTGTGAGAGTACTGCTCCAACCCCAACCTCAGAAGCGTCAACCTCCAACGTGAATGGCAGGGAGGGATTAGGGTGGGACAGTACAGGAGCAGATGCAAAGGCAGATTTCAGGGTAACAAATGCGGTCTCAGCTGCCTCGGACCACTGAGAGGGAGAAGCGCCCTTATGAGTCAAATCTGACAAAGGTTTAACAATCGTGGAAAAGTTCTGGATGAACTTCCTATAATAGTTCGCAAAACCTAAGAATCTTTGGATGGCCTTTAACCCTTTAGGACGAGGCCATTGCAGGACTGCTGCCAACTTCTCCTGATCCATGGCAATGCCATTTTTGGAGATTACGAAACCCAGGAATGGTACTTGAGATGTATGGAATTCGCACTTCTCTATTTTACAGAATAGCTTGTGCTTACGAAGTCGGAGCAAGACTTCTGAAACATCCTTGATATGTTGGGAGAGGTTGGCAGAGTGAATTAATATATCATCTAGATATACGACCACACAAGACTGGAGCAGGTCTCGTAGAATATCATTAATAAATTCCTGAAACACTGCAGGCGCATTACATAAGCCGAATGGCATCACCAGATACTCATAATGCCCTGTTCTGGTATTAAACGCCGTTTTCCACTCGTCACCTTCTTTAATTCTGACCAGATTGTAGGCGGCTCGCAAGTCAAGTTTAGTAAAGATCGACGAGCCCTTCAATCTGTCAAACAATTCTGTAATAAGTGGAATAGGATAGGCATTCTTAGGCATTAGCTTGTTCAGCCCACGATAGTCAATGCATGGCCTGAGTTCACCACTTTTCTTTTTCACAAAGAAAAATCCGGCGCCTGCCGGAGATGTAGATTTCCGAATGATGCCCCTCTCCAGGGCATCAGCAATATAGTCCTCCATAGCTTTATTCTCCTCACAGGACAGTGGGTAAGTGCTTCCCCTGGGAGTCACCGCACCTGGAGGCAAATAAATGGCGCAATCATATGGCCTATGCTCAGGCAATGCGCTGGCCTCTCCTTTACTAAACACGTCACTGAATTGCTCATATTCGGTTGGCACAGCCGGAGAGGTACACATAATCTTGACAGGTAAGGAGAGACAATTCTTATTACAGTATTCAGACCAGGAGTTAACCTCACAATTGGGGATTATGTACCTGTAGCCATGGGAACTCCAAAATAACTGAATGGTGCGGGGAACGAATAATTTGAAACCGTATCTGCTCTTTGTGACAAGCCCCCACAGTCATTGTCACTGGAATAGTTTCAAACGTAATGAATGCAGGCTCCAGGGGTCTGCCATCAATGGCCTCAATTGCTATAGGAGAGTCCTTCTTACATAAAGGAATGCCTTGCAGGTTGGCAAATGACTGATCCATGAAATAGCCAGCTGCCCCGGAGTCCACCAATGCCAGGACCTCGATTACCTTGTCCGCCCAAGCGAAGACCACCTGGATGGTGGGTTTAGTGGTTCTAGGATCTAGGGACTGTTCTACACCACCTAGGGCCTGTCCCCCAAGGTACCCTAGGTGCGTTTGTTTCCCGGCCTAACTGGACAATTGCGTAAAAGATGCCCTGGTTTGCCACAATATAGGCATAGGCCTTGCCTCCTATGATATAATCTCTCCTCCTTAGAGAGCCTAGTGAACCCTAACTGCATAGGTTCAGAACTATCGACTGGTCGCTCAGGAAGAACGGGTGGTGTGGGTGGGTTAGGGAAACTGGTCTGCCCATAGTTTTTTGCTTTAGCCTTTTAGCCAACCGTCTCTCTCGGATGCGGGAGTCTATTAACATGACATAATCAATGTATTCATCCAGATCACTGGGTACATCACGAGCGGCTATCTCATCCTTAATTTGTTCGGAGAGACCCTGAGTAAAGGCAGCCAGTAAGGCCTCATCGTTCCAGCCCACCTCTGCTGCCAAGGTCCTGAATTCGATAGCATAATCGCCCAGTGTGCTTTCGCCCTGCTGAATTTCCATCAGCCTTTTGGCAGCAGAGGCAGCCCTGCCAGGAACCTCAAACACTCGTCTGAACTTCCTTACGAATTCTCTAAAGTTCAGTGTGCAGGGTCTGGCATTTTCCCACAACGGATTCGCCCATGCCAATGCCTTGCCCGTCAACAGAGATATCATAAGACCGACCTTACTACGGTCGTTAGGAAATGCCTGGGGTGCCAACTCCAAAAATATCTCTAGTTGATTAATGAATCCCCTGCAAAGGGAGGGTTCGCCATCATATCTTAACGGTAGCGGTGCTGATGCCGTTAGCCCTTTTGAATTAGCTGATGGGACTATAGGCGGATTTTCCGGTGTCAGGACTGGGGTGACCACCGGATTAGGACTAGGCTTGTCCAAATGTACTGTACGTTCAAGTAACGTCTGTAGAGCCAGTGCCAATTGGTCCGTGCGCTGCTCATGGACATCCATTCTCCAATGGATGTTCTGTGTGTTACTTTCACTCTTACCGTCTGAGGTCATGGCCCTTTCGTACTGTAACGGTTTTTTTAGACTCTCAGACCAGTGTGTGAAATGAAAACACAATTTTATTAAAATAAGTTAAGGCAGAAGTACGCCCTCTAGTGGCGGTAGATATACACCAGTAGTAAGGACTAGTAGATACAATTGTAAATGCACAAATGAATTACATGTACAAATACACAGCAGTAGAATGGAATTTTCCCACAGAGGGTTAAGTCCTTGATAACAGTCAGTCTCAGATGTGGATGTTTGGAACGCCCTGGATGTTATAAGGCGGTGCTGGAGACCAAGTTCAACATAGGCTGAATACAGGACTGCCTCGCTACGGTGTTCAGTAAGAAGAAGCACAGAAGTCCATGTAGCCCCCTTGGGCGTACCTACTGGAACTGCTTCAGCTAGTGCAAGTGCAAATAGCCCCCACGGACATGATTGGAACCGGCCTGCAATGCGAAAGCTGCCAAGCCTCCTCAGACTTATCCGGACACCGGGATATGACATGCAAGAGCCAACAGCCCCACAGGCATAGTTACCGGATTTGCAAATGCTGATGCCTGTGCCTGCCGCCACTCTGTATAACGGAATCGCCCAGTATTACAAGAGAGAGTCTTAGGCGCCCAACCGGCCCAACGGATGTGAATACTCTGCAAGGATGTACAGAGCTGCCGACGGAGAGCGGCCAACTCAGCAGGAGTATCACCGAGAACAAGACTTACGGGAGTAGAGAGAGAGTGGGACCCAGGCGGCACTGCTAAGGTTAAATAGCACTTTTACTCGAGGCTTTTCAGCGGTATAGCAAGGCTCTGCAGTATGAGGGAGGCGTACAAACGCACAACTCTGCACAGGTAGATACACTGCACTGATCGGAGTACACCAGGCAAGGCAGTCACACCAAAAGCTGGAACAGCAGATAGAAATGTTGCGGCGGCGACAACTGGAACGCAGGTCACTGTAGCAAGCAGGAGTCGGTCTTCGGAGCGGGAAGTCAGCCAGGCCGGGTCGGAGCACGCAGGAGGTAGTCATACAAGCCGGGTCATACACAAGCAGGAACGTCAGCCAAACCGGGTCAGGATCCAAGGGTGGTAGTCAGACGGGCCGGATCATACACAAGCAGGAACACAGGAGAATAGTCAGGGCAAGCCGAGTTGGTACACAGGAATCCGGAACACAGGAACACAGCAACAGTATAACTGGCTCAGAAACACCACGAAAGGGCATCTGACAGATGTGATAGCCAGGTATAAAAAGGTCACCAGGGGGCGGGCCAAACCAACACAGCAAATCAGTGTCTGCCACAGATGAGACTGACAGGAATCACAGGCACTGTGATAGTCATGCCATTTGGGCTCTACAATGCTCCAGCCATTTTCCAGAGTTTCGTTATTGAGGTTTAGTGACATTACTCTCCCATGTCATTATTTATTTAGACAACATCCTGATTTATCCCTCCAACTTGGAACTTTATCATACTCTTGTCCAAGTGATCCTCAGACGTCTTCAGGACCACTCACTCTTTGCAAGATTAGACATGCGTGAGTTTGAACAGTCTCTTCTTTCATTAGTGATTACATTATTTCCAGCCATGGCATCGAAATGGATCCAGCTAAGGTTCAGTCTGTTTCTTAATTGATGATTCCCACTGACACTAAGGCAATTCAGTGTTTTGTGGGATTTGCAAATTATTACAGAAAATGTATTCACCTCTTTTCACGCATTTCCCCAATTAATGTTTTGACTAAAGCAGGAGTGAATGCCTGTCATTGACATACTCCAGCACTTCAGGTCTTCAATACACTGCAAAATGCCTTTACCACCTCCACTGTTATGAGATTTCCGGATCCATCCCTTCAATTCATTTTGGAGGTTGATGCCTCCAAACATGTGGCTGGTGCTCTTTTGTCACAACGCCATCCTCTTACTTCCAAATTGCTCTTTTTTTCCAGAAATTTCTCCAGCGCTGAATGTAACTATGACATCAGAAATTGTGAGTTACTGGCTATCAAATTGGGGCTAGAGGAGTGGAGACACTTATTGGAAGGATCTTTTTTGCCTGCGTTGATCTTCACTGACCACAAAAATCTGCAGTTCATGGAATCGGCCAAACACCTCAAACCCAGACCGTCACGATGGGCCCTATTTTTTAAGTTTTAAATGTATTATTATTTCCTACCATCCAGGATCCAAGAATGCTAAGGACTATGCCTAGTACACCCTCCATTCTAGAGCACATTCTTCCTTCCACTTGCTTTGTTGACTCCCTGTCCTCCAATATTCTGGATCAGATTAAAAGTCTTCAAGGACCACTAGCCCCTCCCCAGCCTAATCACACCTGGGTTGACCTCTCCGGTTTCGGGTGGAGATTCTTCATGGTTTCACACTTCTCCAGCTGTCGGTCATCCTCTATGGAGTTGATCCTCTGGCAATTCTGGTGGCCTTCTCTCCATCAGAATGTCAAGAATTTCATGGCAGCATGTACCACCTGTACCCGTCATAACACACCACATCAGCGACCTGCTGGGTTTCTTTGTCCATTCCATCTTCAGCCTGGACCCATTTAGCTATGGATTTTGTGGTTGATCTTCCCCGATCTGAGGGGTGCACTACCATCTTAGCAGTGGTTGATCGTTTTTCAAAACAGCATCACTTTACTCCTCTTGCCAAGCTCCCCTCATCCTCTGAATTGGCCACCATCTTTCTTTGTGATATATTTCACATGCATGGTGCTCTTTCTTATACTGTATCTGACCAGGGAGCACAGTTTGTCTCAAAATTTTGGCAAGCATTTTGTTCTCAGTTGGGCATTTCCCTCCATTTCTCGTTTGCCTATCACCCGCAGATGAATGGTCAGTCTGAATGGACAAATCAGTCTCTATAACTGTTTTTAGAACAATATATGAATTACTCATATTCCAGTTGGGTGTATCTTTTGCCCTTCACATAATTCACCTTTAGTAATTGCTAACACAAGTCACTTCATTGTTCTCCATTTTTTGCAACATTGGGCTATCATCCCAACGCTTTTCCATGGATTAAAACTGTAGGGGTCCCACAGCTGATACCATGGTGGATGACCTCCATGTCCTGTGGAATTCGGTCCACTCTTGTCTCTGTGCGTCTTCAGTTGTTCACAAATGGGCTGCTGAACGTAGATGTTCCCTTGGCTCTACCTTGGTCCCAGGAGATAGGGCTGTCAATGAAGCACCTTCACCTTTGGGTCCCTACACTGAAGTCTGCTCCCTGTTTTGCTGGGCCCTTTAAGGTTCTTTGGGCCATTACTCTGGTATCTTTTAAACTGGGTCTGCCCCTCCATTGGTGAGCATCTAATACCTTCCATATCTCCCTTCTGAAACCAGTGACTTGGAACCGATTCTCTCCAGTCTTGATTCTCCCTCCCTCAGCGATGGTCAGTGGGGTTCACTGTATTTTGGACTCCCAAAGAGTACTCTGGTCCTAACAGTGATTGGTGGACTGGAAGGGATATGGACCTGAAGACCATTCTTGGGTCCCTGCTTGAGACATCCATGCACCTTCGTTGAAGGCAGCCTTTCATCGTACCTTTCATCATAAACTATGGTGGGAGCATCTTTGGATGAGGAGTATCGTCTCACTTTTTGGTATTTGGTCTTACTGATGCTACATAGGTGCTTTAGTCACTCCTCATTTTCTTTTGGTGCGGTGGAGTTTGTTTCCTAACAGACCACACCTTCACTGCCCAAACTAGTTCAGTGATCCTTGCCTGTGCTTGTCTCAAGTTGATTTGTTGTTTTTTCGTATTTAACCCCGGCCTGATTATTTGACTCTGATTTTCTGCCTTCTCTTATTCAGTTCCTGATGCTCCTGGTTACTTTGACTATTGTTTTACTGACCACATTTTTTTCTGGCTCCATTGATCCTAAAGCTCCCTCGTAACCCTACAGCCTGTATATCTCACTATTTTTGCCTTGTCTCCCACACGTTCTGACGCTCCTGGTATTATGGCCTGCCTAATTATGAGTTTGTTTCCTTCTCAGGGGTTTACCTTGGATTGGCATTCCTCTCCCACTACACTTTCTCTACTTACTGCTGTATGCTCAGTTCTCCTCTGTGGTTATTAGACCGCCCACTTGCTTCTCGTCGTCCTGCTATCAATACTTCCACCTGCTTGGCTCTAAGCAGCCTTCAGCTCAACGGATGCTAAGACTCCATCCTTCTCATTTGTTTGTCCCTTCTTTGGGAGGGTTGCTGGCCAATAGCTTCAGCCAGGTATCCTCTGTGTGGTTGACATTTCATTGTTTGAGTGGAGTAGGTGCTCAGATAGGAGGTTGCAGGACCCTGTGGGCAGGTCTTTGTTGTCACCATTGGAGATATCAGTGAAGGTGGTTTGGAGGTCTAACCCGCCAGCTGTGGGAAAGCAGCGGAGGATAGTGCCTTTTTCAGACATAGTCCTAGGGGTCAGTTCAGCCTCCTCCCTGACCATAGTGGTAGTAGCCCAATGGTCTACTGGATTGGTGCAGTCTTGCTCCACCAAGTTTGTGTCCTAGTGGGTAGGCATTGTTGTCCTGCAGAGGTCCTAGTCGACTTGAGTAGAGGCAGTGGTCTCTGTAATGGATACCCAAAGACGCAGTGCTATCCTGGGCCGTCGCTCTGGGTTTCTCCCTCCTGAAGGAGGCTACAAGTGGGTAGCCAAGCTGGTGATCTCAGAGTGATGCATGGAAGACAGGAATTTAGGATCCTTGAATGGGGGTTACAGGGGACCCTTTAGAACATAAGGAATGAAGACAACAGTCTGCACTTCTAGTTCCAGAACAAACTCAACTTTATTCAGGGGACAGGGGACATTTTAATACAGAAACTCAATATAATTAAATAAATGGAGTGTACACAGACTCTACAAAGGGACAATGGTGTGGTGGCAACGTAATACAGTGGGCACAATAGGGGATGAACATAAGACAAAGGGACTGTAGACAGTGAAATCATCTTTACATAATTTAATCTTTCTGCTCCGATTCTCAACCAATAGGAATCGGAGTGACAAGAGACAAGCAACCAATCAGGATCCGGGTCATTGTTCTCCCTAGGAGACTGAATTACCCGGGAGTCACGGTACCCAGTATGAAATGAAGGTCAGACACAGGTATATATAATATTAAACCACCTTTATTGAAAGTACACGGTAATGAATGATAATGACCACAGAACCCTAGACACAGAAATCTACTCTCCAGTCTACTACCCGGAGCTGCACGCTGCACTGAGCGCTGGACTACTGCGCATACCGAGGAATAGCAAAGTGTGAAAAGACCAACACCGGAGAACCAGCCAATGAGACTAGAGTCTCTAACAGGAATCGCAACTGGAGGCAACAGGAAGCGAGCAAGATAGAGTAGCGTAGCTCAGGTGCTAAAGGTCAGACTGCTGGGTAATGCACGGAGCGAGTAGTCAGCCAGAGCCACAGGTCAGAACTGAGGTGGGTAGTAGGACAAGCTGGGAAATACAAGGAGCTATATAGCCAGCCAGAGCCATAGGTCACAACTGATGTGGGTAGTCAGACAAGCCAGGGACTACAAGGAGCGCGTTAGTCAGCCAGAGACACAAGTCAGAACCGATGTGGGTAGTCAGACAAGCCGGAGACTACAAGGAGAGAGTTAGTCAGCCAGAACCACAGGTCAGAACTGATGTGGGTAGTCAGACAAGCCGGGGTCATACGCTGAGAGAGTTAGTCAGCCAGAGCCACAGGTCAGAACCGATGTGGGTAGTCAGACAAGCCGGGATCATACACAGAGTGGATTCATAGGTCAGGCACGGTCACAATGATACAAAAGAGCAACTAATGGAAACACCAGGTAAGGGCAATGACTCCTAGGTCCAAGGAGGTTATAAAGCAGCTGAACAAGGCGGGAATCAATTAGGCAAATCAGAATTGGTCCATAAACATGCACATATACCAGCACCCGTTCTAGTGATGTCAGAAATGTGGAAGTAGCTGGCAAACATGCCAGCCAACATCACTACAGAGGAAGGAAGCACAGGATATCTTAGGCCTCCTATGATACTGGGTCTGACGCTTAACTCAGTTATGTTACTCCGGCCCCCCGACCAGTGGAAACCTGAGTTACAACCTAGAGGGAAAGGAGTGACCACTCGGAAGAGTGGCTACCTGCCCAGTAACATAATGTGTAGAAAACCTTTGACACTATGTATTGCGCAGGGAGACACCTACTGGTTGAATAGGGAATTACCTATCAACACTACCTCAAACTGTGTCAACATAATTTCCCATAAAGTATAGGCAACCAGTCAGAAGGTCACCTACCTTCTAACAGTATTCAATACATTTTAACCTGGACTGATAGGCGCCCAATCAGGAAACCACCTACACCATACAGTATGGTAGGCGGCCAATCAGTAGGCCACCTACATTCTAACAGGAACGGCAGCCCGACCGTATTTCTGAGGCTGCCCAGCTGTCCGGAGCTGAGGCTTCACTCCATGCCATCCAGTCTTTTGTGATATCTGCCCTGGCTATTACAAGAGTCCATAGTAACGGCCCAGGGTCCATTACAGTCCCAGACAGGGTAGGGATGATATTGCGGTTCTAGCCAGCATTGTTTGTGGTCTGCCTTGGTCTTGTTCCCGTTGGGTACCAGTATTTGCTCCTTTTGGTAGTCTTGCCTCCTTGGAGGACTATTCCTGGCTTCCACAGGGGTTCAAGCATATTTGCCAAATGCCTGTTGTTTAGTATTGGCCCCAGTGGCTGCGTGCTTGCCCCTAGAGATTCTCAGCTATCATTTTTCCTGGTTCCTGCTAGCTATCCTTATCTGCCCAGAGATCCTTAGGAGTCTGCGTTATACAGTAAGAAATACGATAAACATACACAATGGGTCACTTTTCGTAAAAAGAAATAATATTCTTCAGATATCTTAGTTACTCACTATTAGTATCACACCAGTTGAAGGACTACAATCAGTTAGAAAGCATCAGGGGTTAATTCCTGCACCTGTACAGGTGCTCCGGGCTTCACCTCTATCTAGCAGTCAGAAATCAAGAGAGATCTACAAATTAGTGTAGCAAATATAACAATTTTAATAGATAAAAAACTATAGAAACACCAAAGCATTTCTGGACCATAGAGATCCTGTCATCAGGGTATCCAACTGTATATTACTAAGTGGCTGACTAATCAATAATCAACATCAATTCAATGCAATTAATTGTTTCCTAATTGAACTAGGTCATACACATTTGGCTAGAGGAAAAAATATTTATCATAAAAAAACACATTTGAAATAATGTTTTAAAACAGATCACTCTAATATGGACATACTGTTACATAAAATAATATATAACATACAGGGACTCAAAAGATACAATAAAATGTATACTAAAAATACATGTATCATCCCGATTATCATAACAAATGAGGAAAAATGATAATGTCAAAAAGAAAAATGCAAATGAAAAATAGATAACAATATAATGAAATCCCCATTTTGAGTTTTGAAAATGGTCCCAAACCAAATAAGTAATCGAGTATGAGAAGTGACATAAAATACTCTATTATATATTAAATAACATGCTTAGATCTTCATGCTCAAAACAATTTAAATGAAAATATTCATAAACTATATGTTTATTTTACCAATGTAGTAAAATAAATTTGATATACGCTAAGACAAAATAATGTATGCTGAATAATATACTAAAGACAGAGATGTGAATAAGGGATAATGATAACAATAAATCATAAATAAATAAGTTTAAAAAACATGTATTGTTGTATGGTACTAATGCAGATAGTGGCAATCAGAGAATGGTCAGCACTGCACATAACGGAGGGATCACAAGGAGTGAGTAGGCAGCCTGTACCAAGTTCAGTACCGAGACGATAGTCAGACAACCGGAAACAAGGAGTGAGTAGTTGGCTAGAGCCACAGGCCGGAACCAAGTGGATAGTCAGATAACTGGGGACAACAAGGAGCGAGTAGTCAGTCAAAGCCACTGGTCAGCACCGGTGGATAGTCAGACAAACCTTTGTCATACACGGAGCGAGTAGTCAGCCAGAGCCACAGGTCAATACCAATGTGGATAGTCAGACAAGCCGGGTTCGTACAAAGAGCAAGTAGTCAGCCAGAGCCACAGGTCAGTACCGTTGTAGATAGTCAGACAAGCCGGGGTCATACACGGAGTGGAATCAGCCAGAGCCATGGGTAGTACCGATGTGGATAGTCAGACAAGCCTGGGTCATACATGGAGTGAGATCAGCCAGAGCCATGGGTAGTACCGATGTTGATAGTCAGACGAGCCGGGGTCATACACAGAGCGCAGAACATGAGTGATTACGTGAGGAGAGCAAGTGGATGTTTTTACTAGATACTATGGCACCTAAGGGCATGAATGAAGCGTGGACACGGAGAACATTCAATTCATGCCCATTGTGCTCAGACTGATTTTATCTAAGATATGAATCAAGTAAAGTGATTTCCACTTTAAAGTATGTTTTTTTGTGATACATACTTTTCTAACACTTGCACATCTATTGCTGTATGAGGTCCTTTTTTATACAGTTACCACTATAACATGCATAACTATATGAATGAGCCTTTCTATGACAGGTTAGAAAGACCTGTTTGGGAGATTAGTTCAGTGAATATGCCCCGGTACCTTAGGACAGAATCTACATTGTAGAGATTTAAAGTCCGTGTAGTTCCTTGCTCCAATTCAAACATTAGATGACATAGCTAGGTTACACTGTCAAACTGGAACATGTACAGGTATTATAGGATATCATTTCCTACTTTGGAGTCAGGATAACTGACTAAGAAATAAATGTGATTCAGAGCATAAATTCTCTAATGTAGTGAGCTGTATGCCTAATTAGGATTGTGCTTCACCAATTACTTCTATTGAAATGTATCAGGTGGCAACTAGCTATAGGCTTGTGATATACAATATTATAACCATCTCTCAGACTGCACGAAAACTGCTGGTATAGCAGTTGCCAAATACAGTTATGATATTAAATCTTATATTTAATTTGGATATCATACTCTGATATTATGATATTAACAGACAATTAATTGGGTGGGATCAATCTTCAATGTTGCATGTGTATATGAAATGATAGAATTATATGATCTTTTTTAGGTTTTAAGTTTTCGCTTTATAGTACCTTTGAATGTCATATGGCGTAGCCATAGATGGGTATGCTGGAACAGCATGGTTTCCAGATTGATCCCAGCCTTCTTGTTTGTTGTTCCTTCGATCACCACTCGGCTATCAGTTGGACACCGAGGAGTTGCTGAACATCAACCTTGACTATCAGTCAGACACCGAGGAGTTATTGAGCATCGACCTCAACCATCAGTCAGACACAGAGGAATCATAAAGCTTCGACCTCCATCCGACCAGGTATTGGATACAGTGGAGTCGCAGTCCATCACCCTCTGCTCACCTGCAGACTCTCAGAGCTCCACTCCTACAACTCGACTCTCCAGATTACTTGCTTCTTCAGTCGATCACCTGGAGGTGATTTTGGTCCTGCAAGGGTCCTCTAACATCTTCCTAGCCCTGGTTACATAACATTTGATTGTGTTTCTTCTCTTGTTCGCTTACAATTATGTCCATAAATCCTATTCAGTTTGAACGCAGATAGTCCTACATGAATCAGGACCCTTTCTCTCCACTTCAGATTCCTGGCACTTTGAATGTTCCCCTGTGTTTACCATCAGGAGACTGGTAGAGGACAAAGTGATACCTTTATTGGCTAACTAAGTAGCTTTATAATACAAGCTTTCAAGACAACTTAGGTGAATCTCTTATCACCATTGCATATGTAATTTATTCTTAGACTCCAGCAAAGGCATCTGTAGCTGGCCAAGTGATACAAGCTTTATTTCCCTTTTGATGTATGAATTTCTCCAGTAAATGTAATTTGTAAAGTTTGTGAATGCAGGCAAAGATGGCTAAATATGTGAATGTATGGGTTAACCCTCTGAGCACCAGGGGGGGGTGTATCACATTGCTTTGCATTGCACACTCCTACTGCACCCAAAGGGCCTAAAATATGTTTATTGTGTGGAAAAATGTGACATAAATTCCTGTTCAGGCCTCAGTTCAGAGTGTTAAAATTGGTCACCAATTTATACTCCCAGATCTTTCTGTCTGTCTTTACTACTGTGACCAATTGTGCAAAAATGTTGACCCACTGGGTGTCTCGTTTCTTGTATACACTGGGCCTATGAAAATTTAAACATTTTCTTAGATGTGTCCTGTCTCACCTACATATAATCCTGTGTTGTGACATTTCACACAGTATGGAGGAAAGAGCCTCCAATCATCTTTCATACACATTTGGCTGACAGTGGATTGAGACCTTGCACCAAAGGTAGCTTATATGATAAACTAGAAAGAAGTCTACCTACTAGTGATGAGCGAGCGTGCTCGGCCGATGCTCGGATCGGCTCGAGCATCGCTCTGCTCGGCACATGGCGGTACTCGTCGAGTACCGCCATGTGCTCTCCCGCCATGTTCGGGTGGCGGGGATCTGTGCCGGAAGAGGCACAGATCCGAAGACGCTCCGCTGGACCACCAGGGACTGGAGGTACGGGGGCATTGCGGAGATGAAGGGGGCATTGCGGAGATGAAGGGGGACATTGTGGAAGAGGGGCATAGACTCTATGCCCCTCTTCCACAATGTCCCCCTTCATCTCCGCTATGCCCGTCTTCCACAATGTCCCCCTTCATCTCCGCTATGCCCCTCTTCCACAATGTGCCCCTTCATCTCCGCTATGCCCCTCTTCCACAATGTCCCCCTTCATCTCCTCTATGCCATAGAGGAGATGAAGGGGGACATTGTGGAAGAGGGGCATAGCGGAGATGAAGGGGCACATTGTGGAAGAGGGGCATAGCGGAGATGAAGGGGCACATTGTGGAAGAGGGGCATAGCGGAGATGAAGGGGGACATTGCGGAGATGAAGGGGGCATTCGGAGATGAAGGGGGCATAGCGGAGATGAAGGGGGCATTGACCAGGCACCCTCCCCTCATCAGAGCAGGGGGTGCCTGGTGTCGCCCCATTGACTTGAATGGGGCTCGGGTGCTCGGCCGAGCACTCGAGCCTCAGGGGGTGCTCGGTCAGAGCACCCGAGCACCCGAGCATCGGGGTGCTCGCTCAACACTACTACCTACTGCTCCACAGGTGTGACTCGATCTGTGGAATAAATGAACCAGTGATACCTTCCAGTTCACAGTGGGCCTTATGCTCAAACGAAAATACAATAAATTCTGGGACAAGCCAAGTGCACCATAAGGGAGAAAAAAATCCTTTGACTTAAATTGAGTTTTTTAATCCATTGAATGTTAGGGAGGTCTCCATTGCATTGCTTTGAAATACGTTGTAACCTTGCTAACCTTGCTAGCATGTATTGGTTTAAATCCTATTTAAATCAATAGCAGTTTGGGAATTGTTTAAAGCTCCACCACCCCATGGTGTAGGTGGTTTACTCCAAACTTGCTCCTCTTTTTTGTGCAGAATGTTCAGTATGTATACAAAAGCACAATCACATCAAAACACCAAAAATGTTTTTTTTAGAAACTACAGTAACTTCACTGTTTAACACAATCAAGTCAGAAAAAGGATTGATGAGGTATAGAGATGCTTTATAGAAGTAAAGAAATAAATAAGGTGTAGGATCCCTTTTGGATCCAGAACTATTTCTGACTAACAGCAGGATAAACTGATTCATGGTCTCTTGAATTCTCTCATCAAGGTGGTCTTTGCAGCAGGAACAGGTCTGTTATGATAATGGTTAGGGATGGGCAAAAATATTCACCTGAAATTTAAATCGGCAAATAATGGCACTTCCCAGTTGGCGAATAATTTCCCGCGAAAAGTAGTTTTTCTGCTTTTTTGACTAGCTCATTCCATTGAAATCAAAGGGAACATTGAATTTACACACAACAAATAGCAAATATTATTTTATTTCCCAAAGACATAGTATAATAGGGGCATGAGGGTGCTTGTGTTGGAGTGGAGAAAGAATCAGTTGAATAGAGAATGATTTTTGTGGGGTTGTTTACTGGGGGCAGTTAATACAAAATAAATACTAAATTCAATTAAAAAAACACCATAAGACATGGTATAAAAGGGGCCTGAGGAGGGTGCCTGTGTTGGTGAGTGGAGTCTGGGGAATTAATCAGTTGAACAGGGAATTTGTTTTGGGGGGTTTCTTGACTGCTATTGGGGGGACAGTTAATAAAAAATAAATACAATAAAATAAGAAATTTGTATGTAAAGTGATAGAGGCAGGAACCCCCCTGACATATGCTGCCACTGGGGTAGACTGATACCTAACGTGATAGAGTATTTTGTGGAGGATAATTTGTTAGATTTGTTGTTAGAGGCCCAAGACCTGAGCTAACATTGATTTGTAGGACTTAAACTTATTAGAGGCACCAGCCCTGAAACATTGATTTGCAGGTCTTAGGCTTGTTTGACACAAGCCCCAAGGAAACATTGATTTGTAGGACTTAGGCTTGTAAGAAACAAACCCCCAAAAATTGTTTCTTTTTTTTTTTTGTCAAATGTCCTGAGTCCATAATTGCAGAATTTGCAACTGCTGTTCTTGTTGCTGCTGCTGAGTTGTTTAAGCAGAAGAATGGTTAAAAAGGAAATGGAGTTAACAGTAACTTGGGTGATGGATGATGAAGGTTCCACTTGCCACAACTAGTTCCAGTGAGGAGCCTGAGGCAGTAGCAGAAACATAACTAGCCCCCACCACTTCAGGTGCATGTGGAGAAAAGAAGTTGGCTCATAATTCATCTCTACCTTCCCCTCCTCCGAAATCATTGATGTCTTGTTATTAGAATAGAAATTTTTCCCTTGAGAGCTGGAACTGTGTCTCTCATCAGTAACTGTAATGTGCACAGTGAGTGTGGTAATTGGTAAATAACTCTTGGGGGCACAACTGTATCGAACCACCAAGACACCAGAAACCAAGTACTGCCGCTGTCACTATACCCCTTGTTCAGACCCCGCTAAGGACACATGACAACTTGCTGCCACCATAGTCTGTGGGATGGAATCTCCTCAGATGCCACTTGATGCCCTGCTAGTGATTATTATTTCTGTGCCTGCTATCCACCACCAGTTCTGGCTTCTTCAGGATCATGTTCCACTTGGACACTGTCATGAAGGGAAAGGGACTCCCAGGGCCAGAGGAATAGTGTGGGCTCCCTTGACCACTAGTTTGGATGCTCACAAATGCTTCCCCTACCACTCCGCTAATACTAGTCCCACCGGCTGCTTCACCATTACTGTAACTACTACTAACACCAACCACATCAATCCTAGAATCTTCCTCCTCACAGTCACTAGTAATATGAGGATACTGATTACCCCCTCCTTCAATCCTAACACTAACAAGCTGCTGAAACTTCTTAGTAGTAGTAGTACTAGCACGGAAGGTACTGCTTGGGGATGGCAAGTGTGAATTAGGAACCCCTGCTGTCACACTTGGCATCATCTTCTCCTTCCCCCCTTCCTGAGTATTACAAGACACACTAGCAGCAGGTTCAGCACTGGTGGCAGCAGGTTCAGCACTGGCAGCAGGTTCAGCACTGGTGGCAGCAGGTTCAGCACTGGCAGCAGGCACAGCACTGGTGGCAGTAGGTTCAGCACTGGAAACAGGTACAGCACTGGTGGCAGCAGGGACAGCACATCTGACAGCAGGTTCAGCACTGGTGGCATCAGGTTCAGCACTGGCAGCAGGCACAACACTGGTGGTAGCAGGGGCAGTATGTCTGACAAGCAGGCACAGTACTGGTGGCAGCAGGGTCAGCACTGGCAGCAGGCACATCACTAGTGCCAGCAGGGACAGCACATCTGACAGCGGGTACAGCAATGGTAGTAGCAGTAGCAAGGGCAGCACTTCTGACAGCAGGCACAGCACTAGCAGCAGCAGGGGCAGCACGTCTGACAGCGGGTACAGCAATGGTGGCAGCAGGGGCAGCACGTCTGACAGTGGGTACAGCAATGGTGGCAGCTGACCTGTCCTACTTTCACTACTACCCTTTTTTCCTCCATTCCCATTAATTTCCCCAAGATCTCTAGGGGTGATATAGGAGGACTGGACAGCATTGGTTCTGTAGTGTTCACTACTTCCTTCTCCTCCTCAGACTCAGTGGACACATTAGGGTCCTTCCAGTTCCTCCTTTTACTATTTTTTTTTTGCCTCGTAACTAGGGAAGGGCAAAAACTTTTGCCTCAAACCATAATTGGCCAAAAATGGCACTTTCCACATTGTGGAAAGCATGTCATTCTGCTTTTTTGAGAGGAGAAAGCAACATATGTTTGAGCTATAGAAGATAGGCAAATAAAGGGGAATTGAAGCTTAGTTTAGGGTGTCTTTTAGGTAGGACATTTGTTCTTCGTATTAGGGGAGTCTAGGGGTAGTCTGGAGGAGAGGAAGGGAGGAAGGAGATTGACTCCAAATACCCTAACATTTGGCATGACAGAATGGTAAGACACAGGCAGCTGGGGTCCACATTACTTGTTGATTTTGCTTTTATTGTCTCTGTGCTGGGGAAGTCTGGGGAAAGAAGCTGTTGATTTTGTTTTTAGTTATATATATATTTTTTTGGACTGACTGTTATAAGATAGGGAGGACAACTTAAAAAAATAAATAAAAAAATAAAATTAAAAAAAAATCCATAAATAATTAATCAAGTATATATTATCCAGCTGACTGTAAGCCTGATGTGAGCTCTGTGACTGAGGCAGACTTGATAGACAACAGACGACATTGATAATTTTGTTGAGGGTCAAGTCAAGACATCACACTCCATCAGTTGGAACTGTAGAGGGTAGAAACACACACAGAAGTTGAGTAATA
Source organism: Rhinophrynus dorsalis (assembly GCA_037306005.1). Taxonomy (NCBI): domain Eukaryota; kingdom Metazoa; phylum Chordata; class Amphibia; order Anura; family Rhinophrynidae; genus Rhinophrynus; species Rhinophrynus dorsalis. The sequence goes on from CM074719.1 coordinate 514,283,909, forward strand.
TCCAGCAAATGCACAAGCAGGAGGGGGAAAGGTGGAGCAGTGCAGGCATGTGGGAGTAAAGTGGCAGTTCAAAAATTGACTTCAGCAATGGTTGCTGCAGTATGTGCAATAAATGATGATGATTCATCTCTTCCCTGGGTGAATGCAGTTTGTCAAGGTCCCACCATCATTCACCAATCACACCACGCCAGTCCCCCACCACCACTACCATACACATCTGCCACATTGTAAAGTGTACTTTGTTTTTCTTTCATCATTAATATGTGCCAGTCAATTAAGCAGGACGTAAGTGTTGTGGGCAAAGGACAAATGCACTCTGCATGCTAATACATATATGTTGCTGCAGGACTCACTATTTCTCCACTACATCCCTCAGAAGAAGTAATATTGTAGTGGGAAATGTTGCATATTAGGAAAAATATGAGAAAAATGTGCTGGAATAGGTGAAAAATGTATTGAATAGGTGAAAAGTGTGTTAGAATTGTTGAAAAATGTGTTGGAAAAATTGAAACATTTGCTTGAATAGGCGAAGAGGAGGAAAATGTTGAATTGGAGAAAAGGAGAAAACTTTCACAAAAAAGGAGAAAAATCGTCTGTTTTTTATCACTTTTTGCCCACCCCTACTCATAACCCAGAGACATGAGGATTATATAGCTTTCCTGCTGCCAAATAAGTTAGTCTTTATCAGACCTTCCTGTTTTGCCTACTAATACACAGTATAACCCTGTATGTTCCTTTCTGAAAGAAATACATCTAATATTCTCTTAAAAGTATCCATTGTATCTGCCATAACCACATCCGTGGTCAAAACAAAAGAAGTTGCTGCACATACCAAATTAATTATAGAAACTTGCAATAAGCATGAATATGCATGGTGCACTCATAGGCAAAACACATAATACAGCAACCAAAAGGGGAGCACCAATGGAAAAGACACCAAAGGGTACAAATCCCTAACAAAGAGACCTATTTAAATGAGGCACTCAAAAAAGCAAGTAAAAGACAAATACAAAGCTTTATTAGAAAAATAAGCACAGTAATACACAGAAAGTTAAAATCACTTAAAAACAATCAGTATGAGGCAAATAATGTTTACATACCCAGACATAAATAATGAAAAATAATAAGAAAAGAAAAAGAATAAATCTACAATCAAAATGTGCCCTATAATGTTCCAGCTATAGCGAAACAAAACTTGCAAATAGTGCTAATATAAAGTGCAAAGAAATATATGCTAGCATTAAGATAAAATACCCAAAAGTGTAGAAAAATACTTATCTTAATATAATGTTAGAGTAACCCCGCTGGGAATGTCAAATAGTCACAGAGCCAACATACTGAACACCCAACGCGTGTCGCTACTAACGTAGCTTCGTCAGGGGTGATGAGAACTACAATACTACCCATAGTATATATAGCTGATAAAGTGACCAATCAACACAATCAAAATAGTCATGTGATTGAGGCAGACGCGCGAAACTAAACAAAGAGCAAAATCGTAATATAACAATTCCCCTCCCCACCAGTTGTATTCTACCACCAAGTATCTAATTTCAGAGCACTGCCCCTTAGTATGTATTAGAAACGCAGGCTATAAACCATCAAGCGTCCAATCTCCAAAATGTTACCCTTCGGTATATAGGGGCAGCGCAAAGAAAAAGATCTTAGATGAAAAGAGTATAATTATTTCTTTATTATTATAAAGTACGCAAGTAAATAAACCATATATAATGTAGAGAAAAATATATGTATGGCCCTACCTATATAACAAAAACTATAATTTAAAGGGATACATCCATATATGTCCCTACCTAATAATGAATATACTAAATATCACAAGATGAATCCAAATAAATCATAATGCTTAAATAGCAAAAATGATCTAAATACATTAAATTAAATTAATCACATAATGTACCAAGGATAAATAACAATAAGTTGGCCATATAAAATAAATTATTCTCCAAAAAAAAAATATTATCACAATGGTATCAATCAAAACCCTGGTGGGGAAAAGGGCATTAGTATAAATAGCACATCAATCCAGGACTATAAGATTATGTGGTCACAAGTTGTTACATAGTACATATGGTCACAAATTTTTAATTGGTAGTACATATCAATAGACTCAATCAGAATCCATTATCCAAAAAAGGATATATGCAACAGAAAGGATTCCAAAATGTATTCTGAAACATATCAAATGTCACAATGTCCTTCTAAAAACTTTACACCAAAGAAGGTGAAGGGTAATATGGACTCCATACATAAAGAGGCAGATGAGGGATAATATGGACTCCAAACATATGGAGGCAAGTGTGTAGTTCTACATTTGTTATAGGAATAAGTTGTTCCTTGTCCTCTTTCATTAAGATTCAATCTTTATCACTATTTGATTCTTCTTCCGTGTCTCTCGTCTCCTCCTCCTATAAACACCAATCCATCCACTGGCAAAACACCATCCAATATATTAAATTTAAGAGGATCTATAAAGGGAAAAAAAAAAAAAACAAATATTAGAACCAAAATAAATTTATTTTTGTGACCTGCAGTCTTTAAGGATGAAGAAAAGTAACTGCGGACCAACAGGTCCGACAAATTTATTTAAGAAGGTAAGTAACAAGAAAAAAGCATCTCTTCATTCATGCCACGTGGCTGACAGGATTGAAGCATAAAAATCCACCAAGTTTCTTTTTGACTTAACCTTTTGGCCAAATCACCTTTCCTAATGCCCATAATAACCCTGTCTAATCCAAGTACCTGCAAATTGTCTAATTTTCCACCATGACAAGATAAGAAATGCTCTGCTACTGAAGTTAATTTTTCCCCACGTCCTCGATCTCGATCTGCATTTCTAATAAGAGAAAAATGCTTTTGAATTCGACTTTTCAACATCTGGGTAGTCTGTCCAACATAAAGCAAACCGCACGGACACAAAATTGCATAAATGCAATTTCTTGTACGGCAATTGACAAAATGCCGAAGAGACAAGTTGGTACGGGATACTGGACTATATAACTCTTTAGACTTAGAGATAAAGCTGCAAATTGTACAGCTTCCACAGGGAAATGTTCCAACTATTTTGTGACCTGCAGTCTTTAAGGATGAAGAAAAGTGACTATGGACCAATAGGTCCGACAAATTATTACTGCGTCTAGCTGTAACAAGAGGCGTAACTGGTAATATGCGTTGTAACGTAAAATCAGTATGTAAGACATGCCAATGCTTGGATAATATACTACGTATAGTAGACCACTGAGAATTAAAGCGAGTAACCACTCGAATTTGCTCATCTGATTTATTCAGCTTACATGGTCCAGAATTCAAAAGAGTGTCCCGAGGAATACCTGAAGCACGTTGAAAGCCTTTCGCCAAACACGACTTAGGGTAACCTCTTTCTGTAAACCTATTTCGTAATTCTTTGGCTCGTAGTTGAAATTGGGTATCCTCAGTGCAATTTCTACGAATCCTCAAATATTGACCATATGGGATACCTCGTTTACAGCTTACAGAATGTGCACTGGTATAGTGTAAAAGTGAATTAACTGCCGTTGTTTTACGGAACAAATCTGTAACAATGTGTCCATGAGAATCAATAGAAATGGAAAGATCTAAAAAATCCACTGAATGATCTGAAAGAGAGAAAGTAAGATGAATATTATACAGATTATCATTTAATTTATCTAAAAATTCCCTGCACAAAGATTCAGGTCCATGCCACAAAAAAAGTATATCGTCAATAAATCTATACCACGAAAGGACATGGGAAGTATATTGCTCCATGTTCTCATTGAATACAATCTCCCGTTCCCACCAACCTAAAAATAGGTTGGCATACGATGGCGCACATTTCGCCCCCATTGCAGTACCAGCAATTTGTAAAAAGAATTTTGAATCAAAAACAAAATAATTATGTTGTAAAATAAATTGAAGCATGTCCAATAGAAAATCACAAAATTGTGTATCTAAGGACAAATTAGATTGTTTAAGAAAATATGAAATTGCTTGGATACCTAAATCATGTGGGATACTCGAATATAGTGTTTCTACATCGCAGGTGATAAGGAGTACATCAGAGTCTACAGTAGTTTCTTGTAGCTTAGTTAACACATCAGAAGAATCCCTGAGATATGAATCTAACTCCAAAACAATGGGTTGAAGAAAGAAATCAACAAAAGTACACACCTTCTCACACAGGCTACCAATGCCTGCTACAATAGGACGTCCCGGTGGTGTCTGTATGTCCTTATGGACTTTTGGCAATACATAAAAAGTAGAGTACTGTAGACTCTGATGTACTCCTTATCACCTGCGATGTAGAAGCACTATATTCGAGTATCCCACATGATTTAGGTATCCAAGCAATTTCATATTTTCTTAAACAATCTAATTTGTCCTTAGATACACAATTTTGTGATTTTCTATTGGACATGCTTCAATTTATTTTACAACATAATTATTTTGTTTTTGATTCAAAATTCTTTTTACAAATTGCTGGTACTGCAATGGGGGCGAAATGTGCGCCATCGTATGCCAACCTATTTTTAGGTTGGTGGGAACGGGAGATTGTATTCAATGAGAACATGGAGCAATATACTTCCCATGTCCTTTCGTGGTATAGATTTATTGACGATATACTTTTTTTGTGGCATGGACCTGAATCTTTGTGCAGGGAATTTTTAGATAAATTAAATGATAATCTGTATAATATTCATCTTACTTTCTCTCTTTCAGATCATTCAGTGGATTTTTTAGATCTTTCCATTTCTATTGATTCTCATGGACACATTGTTACAGATTTGTTCCGTAAAACAACGGCAGTTAATTCACTTTTACACTATACCAGTGCACATTCTGTAAGCTGTAAACGAGGTATCCCATATGGTCAATATTTGAGGATTCGTAGAAATTGCACTGAGGATACCCAATTTCAACTACGAGCCAAAGAATTACGAAATAGGTTTACAGAAAGAGGTTACCCTAAGTCGTGTTTGGCGAAAGGCTTTCAACGTGCTTCAGGTATTCCTCGGGACACTCTTTTGAATTCTGGACCATGTAAGCTGAATAAATCAGATGAGCAAATTCGAGTGGTTACTCGCTTTAATTCTCAGTGGTCTACTATACGTAGTATATTATCCAAGCATTGGCATGTCTTACATACTGATTTTACGTTACAACGCATATTACCAGTTACGCCTCTTGTTACAGCTAGACGCAGTAATAATTTGTCGGACCTATTGGTCCGTAGTCACTTTTCTTCATCCTTAAAGACTGCAGGTCACAAAATAGTTGGAACATTTCCCTGTGGAAGCTGTACAATTTGCAGCTTTATCTCTAAGTCTAAAGAGTTATATAGTCCAGTATCCCGTACCAACTTGTCTCTTCGGCATTTTGTCAATTGCCGTACAAGAAATTGCATTTATGCAATTTTGTGTCCGTGCGGTTTGCTTTATGTTGGACAGACTACCCAGATGTTGAAAAGTCGAATTCAAAAGCATTTTTCTCTTATTAGAAATGCAGATCGAGATCGAGGACGTGGGGAAAAATTAACTTCAGTAGCAGAGCATTTCTTATCTTGTCATGGTGGAAAATTAGACAATTTGCAGGTACTTGGATTAGACAGGGTTATTATGGGCATTAGGAAAGGTGATTTGGCCAAAAGGTTAAGTCAAAAAGAAACTTGGTGGATTTTTATGCTTCAATCCTGTCAGCCACGTGGCATGAATGAAGAGATGCTTTTTTCTTGTTACTTACCTTCTTAAATAAATTTGTCGGACCTGTTGGTCCGCAGTTACTTTTCTTCATCCTTAAAGACTGCAGGTCACAAAAATAAATTTATTTTGGTTCTAATATTTGTTTTTTTTTTTTCCCTTTATAGATCCTCTTAAATTTAATATATTGGATGGTGTTTTGCCAGTGGATGGATTGGTGTTTATAGGAGGAGGAGACGAGAGACACGGAAGAAGAATCAAATAGTGATAAAGATTGAATCTTAATGAAAGAGGACAAGGAACAACTTATTCCTATAACAAATGTAGAACTACACACTTGCCTCCATATGTTTGGAGTCCATATTATCCCTCATCTGCCTCTTTATGTATGGAGTCCATATTACCCTTCACCTTCTTTGGTGTAAAGTTTTTAGAAGGACATTGGGACATTGGATATGTTTCAGAATAAATTTTGGAATCCTTTCTGTTGCATATATCCTTTTTTGGATAATGGATTCTGATTGAGTCTATTGATATGTACTACCAATTAAAAATTTGTGACCATATGTACTATGTAACAACTTGTGACCACATAATCTTATAGTCCTGGATTGATGTGCTATTTATACTAATGCCCTTTTCCCCACCAGGGTTTTGATTGATACCATTGTGATAATATATTTTTTTTGGAGAATAATTTATTTTATATGGCCATCTTATTGTTATTTATCCTTGGTACATTATGTGATTAATTTAATTTAATGTATTTAGATCATTTTTGCTATTTAAGCATTATGATTTATTTGGATTCATCTTGTGATATTTAGTATATTCATTATTAGGTAGGGACATATATGGATGTATCCCTTTAAATTATAGTTTTTGTTATATAGGTAGGGCCATACATATATTTTTCTCTACATTATATATGGTTTATTTACTTGCGTACTTTATAATAATAAAGAAATAATTATTCTCTTTTCATCTAAGATCTTTTTCTTTGCGCTGCCCCTATATACCGAAGGGTAACATTTTGGAGATTGGACGCTTGATGGTTTATAGCCTGCGTTTCTAATACATACTAAGGGGCAGTGCTCTGAAATTAGATACTTGGTGGTAGAATACAACTGGTGGGGAGGGGAATTGTTATATTACGATTTTGCTCTTTGTTTAGTTTCGCGCGTCTGCCTCAATCACATGACTATTTTGATTGTGTTGATTGGTCACTTTATCAGCTATATATACTATGGGTAGTATTGTAGTTCTCATCACCCCTGACGAAGCTACGTTAGTAGCGACACGCGTTGGGTGTTCAGTATGTTGGCTCTGTGACTATTTGACATTCCCAGCGGGGTTACTCTAACATTATATTAAGATAAGTATTTTTCTACACTTTTGGGTATTTTATCTTAATGCTAGCATATATTTCTTTGCACTTTATATTAGCACTATTTGCAAGTTTTGTTTCGCTATAGCTGGAACATTATAGGGCACATTTTGATTGTAGATTTATTCTTTTTCTTTTCTTATTATTTTTCATTATTTATGTCTGGGTATGTAAACATTATTTGCCTCATACTGATTGTTTTTAAGTGATTTTAACTTTCTGTGTATTACTGTGCTTATTTTTCTAATAAAGCTTTGTATTTGTCTTTTACTTGCTTTTTTGAGTGCCTCATTTAAATAGGTCTCTTTGTTAGGGATTTGTACCCTTTGGTGTCTTTTCCATTGGTGCTCCCCTTTTGGTTGCTATAACCACATCCGTGGGCAGAGAATTCCACAATTTAACAGACCTTACGGTAAAAACCCTCTCATCTGCTGAAGTTGAAACTTCCTTTAATCAGACCTTGGAATTAACAGCTCACCAGAGAGATCCTTGTATTGACCTCTCGTATACTTGTACATTGTGATAAGATCTCCTTTTAGTCATCTTTTCTCTAGAGTGACTAAATCAAGTTAATCTAATCAATCCTTATTCTTCCATTCTGTCAATTCATTTTGTTGCTCTTCGCTATACTCAGAAAGGTAGGGATGGGGAGGGGGAAAGGAGGTGGGGGCAGGTCTCACCAGCAATGGGCGGCAATCGAACAATAAATCGGTCAGCTAAAAGAAGTAAGTGGGGAGTTATGAGTTGCCAAGGGACATCCGCATGAACAGTATCAGGGAGAGGCGGTATGTGTTGCTTGAAGGGAGGAAATGTAATTATACCAGCAGAACCAAGTATCTTCAAAGAGGGAAAGGGAATGTGTGGCGATAGCATGACAGCATTCCAAGAGTAACCAGGAGTCGACAACGGTAAACCAGATATGTATAGTAGGAGGTGAAGTTGATTTCCAATTACTTGGAATTAGTGATTCGGCTAGGTTCAAGAGAGAATGGTTGACAGAGTCGTATTGTCGAGTCCGGGGGGAGTGTTTGGTGTGTCCAGTAAGAAAAGACATAGAAGGGGTTCCGGACGAAGAGAAAGGGAGAGAGCTGAATTGATATGAGTGATGACTGCGGAGCAGAAGGGAGATATCATAGGGCAAGTCCACCATACGTGGAAAATGTCGCAGACGTCGGAGAGGCACTATCACGGTGCCCGTGATTGCTGCCTTTACATGTCAGTTACCTGTAGGGGGCTCTCCATTGGCTGCTTGCCTTCAGCCTGCCCTGCATTGCCTATTTAGACTGAGCTTGGGCACCCTTTGGTTGCCTTTTCGTGTTGTCTCTATGCTGTTTGCACCTGCATTGAGTTCCTGTGCTTCCTGGGCCTTGTCGCTGTTCCTGCTTGCCTGTGGTCATCTAGTTCCTGCTTCCTAGTTGCCTGGTTCCTGCATCTGTTCCTGATCCGGTTGGGGTTGCTGTACCTGTTGCTGCTTCCTGCTGCCGTTCCAGATCCGTTTGACCGTCTGCAGAGCTGTTCCTCTTCATTCTCGGCTGGGTTCCTGCTTGTATCATCTACCGGGTGCCTGTCTCCTCCTGTGGACTTGGCGACATTATTATTCACTTGATGGTTTCCCAGTACGCGGGTACTGGTTTGTTCCACTGTAACCGGCTGCTGAAGCACCGGTAGAGTCATTGGTTATTCCGGTACGCAAGTACTGGTTCGATCCACTGAAACCGGTTGCTGTTGCACCGGTAGAGTCATTGGTTATTCCTGTACACGGGTAATGGTTCGCTCTACTGCAACCGGCTGCTGTTGCACCGGTAGAGTAATTGTTTATTCCGGTACGCGGGTACTGGTTCGCTCCACTGTAACCAGCTGCTGATGCACCGGTAGAGTCACTGGTTATTCCAGTACGCGGGTACTGGTTCGCGCCACTGTAACCGGCTGCTGATGCACCAATAGAGTCACTGGTTACTCCAGTACACGGGTACTGGTTCGCTCCACTGTAACCGGCTGCTGTTGCACCGGTAGAGTCATTGGTTATTCCGGTACACAGGTACTGGTTCGCTCCACTGTAACCGGCTGCTGTTGCACCGGTAGAGTCATTGGTTATTCCGGTACACGGGTACTGGTTTGCTCCACTGTAACCGGCTGCTGTTGCACCGGTAGAGTCATTGGTTATTCCGGTACGCGGGTACTGGTTCGCTCCAATATACCAGCTGCTGTGGATCGGTAGGGACATTGGTTATCCCGGTATGCAGGTACTGGTATGCTCCACATATCGGAGGCTGTTCAGTCCTAGACAGCCTGACGGATTGAAGGTTTCAACCAGAACGCGGGTACTGGTGCGCTCCCTGTATAAACCGCTAGCTAGTTGCACTATCTGACAGCACCGGTTGTGACTGTGGTAAGCTGCTCGTATTTGTTCCATCCATGTATGACTGGCAGTCTATTCCATTCTGTATATCCTGTGGGCCTCGCTTGTCATCTTAGGTGACTGGTCTCTCCACCTAGCTAGTCACCTCGGCCACCTGTGCTGCCATCATTATCAGCAGTCCAGGTTGCCTTACCCGCTATTGGCAAGGCTGGTAAAGCCTCCTTACTTGCAGTCTCAGTTCCTTGGCTGCCTTGCCCGGTATATTGGCAAGGCCGGTAGAGCCTTCACTATTCGTGGTACCTGTCTCCAGGCTGCTTTGCCCGGTATATTGGCAAGGCCGGTAGAGCCTCCTCTTCATTGCACTAGTCTCCAGGCTGCCCTGCCCGGTATATTGGTAAGGCCGGTAGAACCTGTTACCATCTTGTGCCAACTAAGGTTGCCTTACCTGGTATTGGCAGGGCAGGTAGAGCCTGTATCTCATTCCGTGTATCAGTACTATGCTACTATGTAACTTGCTCTATATATATATTGTATGTGTATGCTACCCAATAGGGTTTTCTTTAACTTTTCAATAAAATTGTGTTTTTACCTAACTCTGTGTCTGAGAGTCATAACAAACCGTGACAGTACGAAAGGGCCATGACCTCAGATAATAAGAGCGATGGTAATACACAGAACATCCATTGGAGGATGGATGTACATGAGCAACACCTGGATCAGCTAGCGGTAGCGATCCAAACTATTCTTGAACACACTGTACTCTCAGATAAGTCTGTTCCGAGTCCGGTGGTCTCCCCAGGTCAGACACCGGAGAATGATACCATGCCCTCAGGGGCTGCAGTTAAGGGGTTAACCGCTACAGCCCCGTTGCCACTCAGATATGATGGTGATCCGAACCTGTGCAGAGGGTTTATCAACCAACTTGAAATATTTATGGAACTGACTGCGCATTCCTTTCCCAGTGACCGCAGTAAAGTTGGGTTTATGATATCCCTGCTGACTGGTAGAGCCCTGGCATGGGCCAGTCCCTTATGGGATAGCGCAAAGCCTTGCACAAAGAGTTTCAAGTAATTTGTGCAGTCTTTTCGGAGAGTGTTTGAACCCCCTGGTAGAACCACCTCTGCTGCTAAACGCCTCATGGAAATACAGCAGGGCAGGCGTACGGTTGGCGACTATGCCATTGAATTCCGCACCTTGGCAGCAGAGGTAGGTTGGAACAATGAGGCGTTGTTGGCAGCCTTCGCCCAAGGTCTGAGTGACCAGATTAAAGATGAAATTGCAGCTAAAGACTTGCCTATGGATCTAGACGATTATATTGAGTATGTTATCCTAAATGATACCCGGATCCGTGAAAGACTGATGGCAAAAGATCGAAGGCTAAGGTAAAAAAATAACGGAACTAGCAGTACAGTTTGCCCAGTTTGCCCACCCATTCCTCCCTTGGCATCTAAACCTATTGAACAGTTACGGGAATCTGGTGAACCTATGCAATTGGGCTTCACCAGACTAACCAGGGAGGAGAGAACGTATTGCTGAAGGCAGGGATTGTGCTTATACTGTGGAAAGAGTGGGCACCTGCTAAGATCCTGTCCTGTACGGCCGGGAAACGAACACACCTAGGGTACCTTGGGGGACAGGCTCTAGGTGGTATTGAATCATCTCCAGGTTTGAGCACACTGAAACCCACCATACAGGTGGTACTGTCTTGGGCAAAACGCTCAGTGGAGGTTTTGGCCCTGGTGGATTCCGGCGCAGCTGGATACTTCATGGATAATACCTTTGCTGAATTGCATGGGATTCCACGTATTGAGAGAGAATCCCCTCTCGCTATTGAAGCTATTGAAGGCAGACCCCTAGAACCTGCACAGGTCAACTTTGAAACAATGCCTTTATCTACGACTATTGGGGCGCTTCATAAAGAGGAACAGCAGTTCCAACTTATCAAATCTCCACACTACGCAGTCATTCTAGGTTTTCCTTGGTTGCAGCTTCATAATCCACAGTTTGATTGGCAAAAGTGTGAAATGTCTGCTTGATCTCAGTATTGTATGGAGCATTGCGTATCCCACCCGGTTAAGATCTTATGTACCTCCCCTTCACTTCCAGATGAGTATCAACAGTTCAGTGACGTATTCAGTAAGGGAGAGGCTGGCACCCTACCCCAGAACAGATCTTATGACTGCAGTATTGATTTGCCTCCAGGGGTGGCGCCCCCTAGGGGACGCACGTATCCATTGTCGTGTGATGAGAACCATGCTATGGAGGAATATATTTCTGATGCCCTCAAGAGAGGGATTATAAGAAAATCCACCTCTCCAGCAGGGGCTGGATTCTTTTTTGTAAAAAAGAAAAATGGAGAATTGAGACCATGCATTGATTACCGTGGCCTAAACAAGCTTATGTCTACGAATGCTTATCCGATACCACTCATCACCGAGCTATTTGACAGGCTAAAGGGCTCCTCAATCTTTTCTAAATTGGACTTGCGAGCTGCTTATAACTTGATCCAGATCAGAGCTGTTGATGAGTGGAAAACTGCCTTTAACACTAGATCGGGACACTACGAATATCTAGTCATGACATTTGGTCTTTGTAATGCACCCGCAGTATTTCAAGAATTAATCAATGATATCTTCAGGGATATGTTGCAGTCCTGTGTGGTTGTCTACCTCCACGACATACTCATTCATTCTGAAAATATGTCACAACACATTAAAGACATGTCTGAGGTGTTGCTCCGCCTACGTAAAAACAAATTATATTGTAAATTGGAGAAGTTCTTGCGCTGTTTTATTACTGACTATCATGATAACTGGGCCGACCTGTTGCCCTGGGCAGAGTTCGCCAGGAACTGTGCAGTTAACTCTTCATCCGGGAGCTTCCTGTTTCTGATTAATTATGGGTTCCAGCCTTGTTTGCTCCCGGATTCATTTCAGTCACAGCAGATTCCAGCTCTGGATGAGCATATCGAGCAGCTCCGCTCCACATGGGCACAGGTTCAGAGGGCACTTGGTCAGTCCTTCCAGCGCCATCAGCGCCATGCTAATCGCAGACGATTGCCAGCGTTTTCCTTTCAGGTTGGGGACAGAGTATGGCTTTCCTCCAGAAATCTTAATCTTCAAGTCCCGTCTAATAAATTGGCCCCTCGATTTATTGGTCCTTATAGGGTGATTCGCAAGATTAACCCTGTCTCGTATGCTTTGGACATTCCTGCGTCCATGTGTATTCATAATGTGTTCCATGTCTCTCTCCTCAAACCTCTTGTTTGCAACCGTTATACTACCAACCCTGTAGTGCCAGGGTCTATAGAGGTTGAAGGTCAGGAGGAGTATGAAGTTCAGAGTGTCATTGATTCCCGCAGACTTAGAGGAAAAGTGCAGTATTTGGTGCATTGGAAGGATTATGGTCCTGAAGAAAGATCATGGGTAGATAGTAATGACCTTCATGCTCCCAAATTACTGCGAATTTTCCATTCTAAGCACCCTCAGAAACCGAGACTCACTTCTAGGAGAGCGGGTCTTTGAGAGGGGGGTACTATCACGGTGCCCGTGATTGCTGCCTTTACATGTCAGTTACCTGTAGGGGGCTCTCCATTGGCTGCTTGCCTTCAGCCTGCCCTGCATTGCCTATTTAGACTGAGCTTGGGCACCCTTTGGTTGCCCTTTCGTGTTGTCTCTATGCTGTTTGCACCTGCATTGAGTTCCTGTGCTTCCTGGGCCTTGTCGCTGTTCCTGCTTGCCTGTGGTCATCTAGTTCCTGCTTCCTAGTCGCCTGGTTCCTGCATCCGTTCCTGATCCGGTTGGCGTTGCTGTACCTGTTGCTGTTTCCTGCTGCCGTTCCAGATCCGGTTGACTGTCTGCAGAGCTGTTCCTCTTCATCCTCGGCTGGGTTCCTGCTTGTATCATCTACCGGGTGCCTGTCTCCTCCTGTGGTCTTGGTGACATTATTATTAACTGGCTGGTTTCCCAGTACGCGGGTACTGGTTCACTCCACTGTAACCGGCTGCTGATGCACCGGTAGAGTAATTGGTTATTCCGGTACGCGGGTACTGGTTCGCTCCACTATTCCGGCTGCTGTGCACCAGTAGGGACATTAGTTATCCCGGTACGCGGGTACTGGTATGCTCCACATATTGGAGGCTGTTCAGTCCTAGACAGCCCGACGGATTGAAGGTTTCCACCACCTGTATAAACCGGTAGCTAGTTGCAGCACCGGTTGTGACTGTGGTACGCTACTCGTATTTGTTCCATCCATATATGACTGGCAGTCTATTCCATTCTGTATATCCTGTGGGCCTCGCTTGTCATCTTAGGTGACTGGTCTCTCCACCTAGCTAGTCACCTCGGCCACCTGTGCTGCCATCACTATCAGCAGTCCAGGTTGCCTTACCTGGTATTGGCAAGGCCGGTAAAGCCTCCTTACTTGCTGTCTCAGTTCCTTGGCTGCCTTGGCCGGTATATTGGCAAGGCCGGTAGAGCCTTCACTATTCGTGGTACCTGTCTCCAGGCTGCTTTGCCCGGTATATTGGCAAGGCCGGTAAAGCCTCCTCTTCATTGCACTAGTCTCCAGGCTGCCCTGCCCGGTATATTGGTAAGGCTGGTTGAACCTGTTACCATCTTGTGCCAACTATTGGCAGGGCCGGTAGAGCCTGTATCTCATTCCGTGTATCAGTACTATGCTACTATGTAAATCGCTCTCTCTATATATTGTATGTGTATGCTACCCAATAGGGTTTTCTTTAACTTTTCAATAAAATTGTGTTTTTACCTAACTCTGTGTCTGAGAGTCATAACAAACCGTGACAGGCACCTTCAGCAGTAGGGGGATGCGTGTGGAAAAGCGAGTGCAAGTTTGTGGGGGGGGGTCATGTACCAATGGGAGATAAGTTTATAGTTCATCTCTCTAAACTGTGAGTCTCTAGGTAAGCGGCAGTTGAGATAAAGAATTTTTGTCCAAAGGTCTGAAGAGATAGGAGTAGATAAGTTGTTCTCCCAGGGAACAAGGAAAGAAGGTTTAGAGGGAGGGGGCACTGAGGTAAGCAAGCTGTATAAAAACGAAAGCGGTCTTTTAGTGTGGACTTGTCTAGATACCACCTGTTCGAATGTTGTGAGATCCCGGAGGATGGAATCGTTGTGATATAAGGTATTGAACCATCTTTTGAGTTGCTGGGATGGGAAACATGGTAAGGAGTCAAAGGAGTTGTGAGCTGTTAAGGAGGGGGGCGTTGAGGAATTGGTCAGGAGAAGAAGAAGAGCCAAGAGTTCCAGAGTATGGAGACCAGACCGGGCCAGAGATGCAAAGGAGGATGGGTTGAGAAGTCCAGGTGGGAAGTCTGCATTACGAAATATGGAGGTGAAGGGCGAAGTGAGGGTAGAGAGATTATGGGGGCCTCTGCAACGTTTCCAGGTAGTAAAGATGTGCTTGAGTATCGGGTGTGTTGTGCACAATGATTGTGAGGAGGCAGAAGAACACCAAAGCAGTTGAAGGAAATCAGCTCCTTTAAATAAGTGTGTAAGTGATTGAAACCAACGGGCAGGGAGAGGAGAGGTAAAGTCTAAAATTTTAGAGAGAGCAGCCGCCTCGTAGTATCTATGAAAGTCAGGAAGTCCCAGGCATTCCCAGTTTCCAGTCTCTAGAGAGAATATCCGAGCAAGTGTGGTTCCAAATAAAGGCCGAGATGGCAGAGTTGAGAGAAGAAAAGAAGTGCTGAGGAAAGGATATGGGTAAGGTGTTGAAAAGGTATAAGAGGTGGGGAAGGATCATCATTTTTATAGTGTTGAGTCTACCTGTCCATGAAATGAATGAGCGACCCCATCTAGCCAGGTCGCCTTCAGTCGAGGCCATTATGGGTTTGGTATTAATGTCAACGAGGGTACGGAAGTCCGGGGATAAATTTATGCCTAGATACGTGATGTGTGTAGCTACCCCATTGTTGATATCTATACCCTGTCCCCTTTTCGCAGTTTAAAAGCTTCTCCAACCTTCTTAGCATTCTATCCCCTAGCATGTTGGCTCCCCTACCATTTAGGTGCAACCCATCACTTCTATATAGATTGTACCTAAAAGCAAAGTCACCCAGTACGCTAAAATCCCCAAACCCTCCTTCCTACACCAATACTTGAGCCATACATTAAGCTCCCTGAGCTTCCTCTGCCTACCTGCACTCATGCATGGTAATGGTAGTATTTCAGAAAACACTACCCTAGAGGATGAAAATGGTGCTTAAATACACCAGGGTGGGCAACTTGTGATTCTGCTGTTCTGACTATAAATCCCATCTTCCCAAGTCTAATAATGGAAGCTGTAGTCCAAAAGCAGCTGGTGGTCAGCAGCTTGCCCACCCCTGAACTAACGTATAGGTTCAGGTTATGAACATGAGCCCCTTAATAAAGAGGTGAACTGTTAAAATAGTTATTTTTTAACATGTGTTTTTTTTTCACATAAAGAGCTAATTGCCAGTTAGTAGAAAGGAGCCATTATCCTGTCATTCCTCCAAAGCAATGAAAGAGGAAAGAAAAAAGAGAGGCATTGTCTAAGAGTTTAAAAAAACATTTATAAAGCAATTCATGAGTGAGATTCCCTGAGCGGTAATTCATTTAACTTTCCCTGTGTGAACTTTGTTACATTATCCTTATTATGTCAATTATTTCTTAGATATGCGCCCTTTTATTTATTTCCAGAACACTTGATATTATTTAGGATGAAAGATTGCATTGCAGGCATATAATTTGTTAGTCTGATACTTGATTTTGTCTATACAGAGGAGTGATGATGAAAAGAGAAGGATAGGCTGGTGGAGAAGGACTAATAAGACTTAACATGGGAGGAGAGACAGGAAGGCTGGTGTGGAAGCATAAAGAATACATTTTATATGGGGCAGAAAGAAGAACTGATGAGGTAGGACAAAGACGGACATACACAGTGAAGAGCAAAGTAAGAATGGTGAGAAAGGATTCTACAGTAGGCATGAGCAAAGTGATACCCTCTAGCACAGGATGATGGAAGCTGTAGTTCAGTAGATGGATGATGGGAGTACCCCAGGTTGCCTTCCTTTGTTTTAAATTGCATTGAAAATTAAACCATACAAGTTTGGGACAGATTAACTGGTATGGATATCTACATATAGTGGGGGATTCAATCTTGGTCAAAAAAGAGGAGCACAACATTCTATTATAATAAGAAATGTGTGTCGGCATTGTAGTCATTAATGCATATGACCTTTTCCTAGGTCAAAGATTTGAGTTGTAGGAACTAATTGAACATTTCTACAAAATAAGCACTGCACTCAAAGTAGATGTAAAAATATGAATAAACACTGAGCCAAACCTCTTTGGACAATACCCAAGTAGGAGGTATTTATCAGTAAGGGATAACTACCTTTAACCAATGTCTTAATAAGTGTCTTAATAGGCAAATGTGAACAATTTCCGTTATCAGAAACGGTAAACAACATATTTATAGAAGTCTCTAAGGTAGTGGTTCTACATCTTTTTTTTCTCAAAGCTCCCCTAACACACAGTCTTAAATTGTCAGGGTACCCCTAAGACCTTACAGTTCAGTATGTTAAATACATAATAAAGGATATAAATACATAAGTATACAGATTTTCTTATGTCTCACAATCAGAAATTCCAAAATAAGTATATTTTGCATAATCATTTCTATAAATACACATTGTAAACTCAGTGTTCATTGCTTTGTCATAATTATCTTTGAAGAACATGGCAATCGAAACCAGTGTCCATGACACACCCACCAAGGTGCCAGAGCACCTTGGTTAAGAGCCACTGTTCTAGGAAAATGATGAAGAGCTGTGCTGCATAACAAAGAATGATGGCAAATAAGGACCATTCAGCCCATCTAGTATGCCAGTTATCCTAATATATAATCCTTAAGCCCTGTTATATAGTGTCATGTTGAAAAAATATTTTGCATCTGTATAGTTATTTCAGAACAATATTAAGACTGACACTCCATTGTTGTCCGTTTACTATAATGAAAATTGTGACCTATAGCTGGGAACATACAGTGGTCCTTGTGTATAAAGGGTAAGTGGAGCAACTCTGGGACAAACCAACTGCACTGTAGTGAATAAAAAAAACCTTAAAGACATGGGCATTTATTGTGGTAATTGAAGATGGGTTTGGAAACCCTTGCAATAGAGTATTAAACATAGGTTTTTTTTAATAAAATCAAGCAACTAAAAAGTCCCAATGTCTTTTTTTTTTTTTTGCAATTTGCACCATCATGCATTTTAAATCATACAATAATAAATAATGATATATGTGACCTTACAAGCCAAAAAAATGCATATTAATTTCAGAAGGTGACCATTTCCATTTCTACCACAAAAGGTAGTGCCTTGAAATTTCCATAGTATAATGCTGTAGCATTAAAATAATATTGTTTCATGTTTCCACCATTTCAAAGATACTGAAATAATTAATAATCAAACAATATAATGTTATTTTAAGCAGTTAAAGCTCCCACAATTGGTAAGGTTAACATAATGGGGTGATGTCCTGTCGAATTAGTGTTGAAGGCATCAACAGCATGCAATACTGTGTCTTTGACATCGTATCTCTGTCAGTTGACACTAATCTGCCCACATCAGCATCAATCTAACATGTTTGACAGGCTTACTAATTTTCACTTATCACATCGACAATTACCTATTTCCATATGGAAATGCAGCATAATGAGTAATTTCCATATGGAAATGCAGGATAATGAGCCATTACCATATTCATGTTGGTGTGTTTACCACATGCACTAAGCTCCGATAGCTGCCTTTGCTGTCGGCGTTCACAGTCCTAACTTCATCTACTTGAGGTTGTACACTCCCAAATCCCCATGGACACTGCCTGGGCCAGGGAACAAGGCTGGGGGCAGCTGGTAGCTACAAATCCCCAATAAAACTGCTTGACTCCCACCCTTTTCCCTATGAAAAATGATAAAAAGTTGAGGGGATGATTGTCTACTGATTGATGTACTCTTCTTACCTTTTGATTGCCTGCATACAGTGCACATCCCTATGGCACTCAAAGGGTTAAGGGAATGGTGCTGAAAGGATCCTCTCCACTACTCTACTGATCAAGTGGAGAAGCAGAGAGAATGCTATGCAACTTCAGGGCTGTCTACTGCTGATAATATGTAAGGGAGAACATCTCACATCGCCAGCAGTTCAACAACCTTGAGTGCTAATGGGGAACATTTCCTCCCCTCCCCTGCATCCCTAAATTTAATGCATATTGTGATGTGTGCCCACTTCAAAAAAGCTTTACACTGATAAACAAAATCACATTGCCAAAGCATCTAACTTTAGTGCATCTCAGTTAATGTAGGTGTTGCTGTTATCACAATCCCCAGCTTTTCATCAATTTTTGATACATGACATGCCTGTACAAAATCATTCTAGCAACTTTTGGCATGAAGATCAAATAGGTAAGTCAAACCATTTTGGAAACAGTCATATCATGTTTCATGGCGACTTGTCTCACAAGCAAACTTGCACTCCACTGGTGTGTTTTAATCCACCACAAACGGAGAACAAAATAGCATCTACCAACATCTACAGCTTTAATTATAATATAATGTATACTGACATTTCAACAGGAAAACAAGGAAAACAATGCATACTGTCATTGATCTACAATATTGTTTCTCTGTTTAGACAAGTAAATGCAACTCTAAAGTCTATGAACAAGTTTTGAGGAAAAAAACTAATGCATATCTAGAAATGTCTGACTTTTTCATTTTTTGTGTTAATCACAGAACATTTGAAATATTTATATTGGACACTTGCTCACCCTCTATCGATTCAGATTGACATTTGTAGTTTAGACAAAAAACATGATGTCCTGGTTTAAAATGTATCTGAACTTCGCATAAAATGCTCTGATAAGTTAAAGTAATTCCAAGAATAAGCATGATCAGGATGGCTATTTTTGCAATGCAAATCTAAACAAAATGTGCTGTTCTAAAATTAAATTTGTGCAGTTATATAAAAATTTAATTTAGAGTATAATGAAAAGACTAATCGCAAAACCTAACGGTTCTGGTAACAAAATATAAGTAAACAGTATAATTACGTTATCTATGTTTTCAGTTGGCTATGTAAATATATATTCTATAGTAATATCCTAGTGGAGCAATACTCCACAGACAAACACTACAACTTCTCTTCACTGTAAAAAAAGTTAATTGACATTATGAAGAATATATATAATAACATTCTTGCTTCTCAGAAGTCTCTCTGGAATACAGTGAGAGTAATGCAAAATTTGAACTGAGTGCTAAATAAGGACAAGCAACTGTGACTGTGAGATGCATATAACTAACACCTATGAACAAGGCACTTTGGGAAAAATGACTGATTTGTGTTACCTGTTCCAACAGGTGGACCGTTTGGGAGTTTGTTGGTATTTGGGGTGCCATTCCTCTATGTTCTGTCCCATGCCATCATAGACACAAAATAATAATGGTTTGGAAGGCTTAGCCTCACCTAAACCAACTGTTTGCCTTCTTATATTGTATGAGCATTGGAGGGCACTGAGCAGTAGCAGCATACTCAAATTGTCTGTTGACAGGCATGTGTTGTTAAGGACTCTGTGAAGAGATGAACTAATATATCTTTACATAAGCATAAGATAATGATTAGTAAAACTATATATGCATAGGTCATACTCTTTGCTGACAGAGTAGTATGTTCTCCTCAGTGTACCCATTTGATTCTAATAATCATTCAGAGACACAGAGTGAAACCTGGATACCCACTTACTTGTGGGACCAGAGGTGCTCTTGATGTAGGATGGCAAGCTCTGGCAGCAATCTTGAAGACCTAGCACTCAGTTACCTTGAAAGTTGGAGCTGAGTAATAGAATTTGAGGAGGTTCTTTGGGTCTAAGGCAGTTAGGTCTCACAAACTAACTCTGTGTATAAAGGTAAAATGGGAATGTATATCGGATTTAGAGGCACAGCAGAAGCTAGCAAAGTTGCAGGAAGAGCAAGAAACACATAAAGAAAGGTGTTAAAAAGGGCAAAAATGTCATAGTCAATAGCATGGGCTCAGTGAGTATAAGAGAGCTAGAGTTATAGACTACAGTACTCCATAGAAAGTGATAGCAACAGCACTGCCTGCCTGCAGATCCCAATAGAAAACTGCAATTTAATTAAAGAAAATACAATTTGAGATATAGTACCTTATGGATGAGGAAATAGAGGGGCCTGTTTCACTCATCAGGAAAATAATTACAATACACATTTTTGCATAAAAAAAGTTTAGTGCTCTTTTAACATAAGGGATTGCCAGGAACATGAAGTTGTTTCTACCACATTCTACAGCTTCCGTATAATGGCTTCTATTTTTAAAAAGTGACATTTCAATATAACGATTAGGTTGAAACTACCTTTTTAACTTACCATAAACATATAATTGCTTCTTTTCTTTTGATAAGGGATGTCTAATTTCATCTCTAAATAGCACCTATTTTGAGAATATACATGTTTATGAATACATTTATTTATAATTTCCTCATTAATAAGATTGATTTAATTATAGAAAATATGGGATGTTAAAATCATTACAAACGAATCTAGCAATTCTGTTTGACACTCATGGTTTAGATCAGTGGTTCCCAACCGTATCCTCTGGGACCCCTAACAGGGCATGTTTTAAGGAATTTCCTGTTTAAATACAAGTGAATTAATCAGTGTCTCAGGCACTTAGCTCACCTGTGCACAAGCTTGGAAATCCTAAAGATATGATCTTTTAGGCACCTCTGACACACACGCACACACACACACGTAGGTTCGAATAACGCACATTAACTCAGATGTTTGCAATGCTTTGAGCACCTCTCTGGCAATAAAGGAGTTAAAGGAATAGCAATGGGTACATATTAAGGGAAGAGTGAATCTTCTGCATACCTTCATAACAGTGCACAATGTTGCAGTTTTCATTTTATTCTATATTAAAATGGCCCCTTCCTGCTCCTTTATCATACATTGCAATGCATCTCTTCAGATCTGGAATCCGGTCAGCAGACTGGACAGATCGCAACAAGGGACAATCTTCTTTCTATCAGTATAAAGAAAACCCTGACAGAGACAGGGACCACCTGTCTCTATCAGGGGGTCCCTGTCTCTATTGGGGACAGGGCCTCTCTGATGTAAACTGTGACTGGGGCAGACTGATACTTGACGTGATAGAGTATTTTGTAGAGCAGTGCTGTCCAATCAGTCCTTAAAGGGATAGTAATGTTTCAAAATAAAAGTAGCTCCAAATAATCTTCATAGTATTTTGGCCTTGGAGAGTGTTATTTCAATACTATCATAGTTGTAGCTCAAGAATAATTGAATGATAAAGTATCCCCCTCCCACCCCTTTTACCTAGTGTAAGCCACCTCCCCTCAGATGTGGAATCTGGTCTTAAGACCAGACAGCTCACAGCAAGAGACAATTTTCTTACTGTGAGAACAATGAAAGCCCTGCCCCCCTTGACAGGTTTTTCAGGTTTTTCCCTTATGTTACTTGAAGATTGTCCCTATCTGCAATCTATCCGGACAGTCTTGCTGCTCTGAGCTGGAGCAGTGTTACATCAGTAATAGGGGATGGAGGAGGATACATTTATCATTCAATTACTCTTGAACTTCAACTCTGATAGTATTGAAATAACACTCTCCATGGCCCAAATACTATGAAGATTAACTGGGCATGCTTTAAGGTCCACCAAAAGGCCAGGATTTAAGGATTTCCTTGATTAAAAACGATTGAGTTAATCAAAATGAATGAGCCACTGATTAACTCACCTGTTCTTTATCAGGGAAATCTTTAAATCCTAGCATGCTGGTGGCTCTTGAAGACTGATCTTGGGCAGCCCTGTTGTAGAGGATGATTTATAGGACTTAGACTTAGTGTTAGAGGTGCAAGTCCTGAGGAAAATTTGATTTGTATGACTTTGGCTTGTTTGTCACAAGTCCTGAGGAAACATCGATTCGTAGGACTTGAAATAGATGTCCAAACCCTGAGTAAACATTAATCTGTAGGACTCAGACTTTTTAAGCCTGAGCCCTGAGGAAAAATTGATTTGTAGAATGTTGACTTGTTATCGTAGCAAGCCCTGAGGAATCACTTTAGAGATCATTTTTATCACTCGGGCTTGTAAGCATCACAATCCCCAAGGAATCACATCAGAGAGAATTTTTATCACTCTGGTTTGTTAGCACCACAAACCCTGAGGAATCACATCAGAAAACATTTTTATCACTCAGGCTTGTTAGTATCACAAGCACTGAGGAATCACACCAGAGGAAATTTTATCACTCTGGCTTGTTAGTGTCACAAACCCTGAGGAATCACATCAGAGAAAATTTTTATCACTCTGGCTTGTTAGCATCACAAGCCCTGAGGAATCACATCAGAGAGAATTTTTATCATTCTGGCTTGTTAGTATCACAAGCCCTGAGGAATCACATCAGAGAATTGTTATCACTCTGGCTTGTTAGCACCACAAGCCCTCAGGAATAACATCAGAGAAAATGTCTATCACTCTGGCTTGTTAGCGTCACAAACCCTTGAGGAATCATATCAGAGAAAATTTATATGTCTGGTTTCTTAGAATCACAAGACCTGGGTAATCACATCAGAGAAGTTTTTTTTATCACTCTGGCTTGTTAACGTCACAATCCCTGAGGAACCACATCAGAGAAAATTTGTATCACTCTTGCTTGTTAGCATCACAAGCTCTGAGGAATCAGTGATTTATAGGACCTAAACTTGTTAGAAACAAGATGCCAAAAAGAGATTTTTTGTAGGCCTCTGATTTGTGTTCAAAGAACAAGCCCTGAGAAAAAAAATGCCCTACTGGCCTAGTGCCAGCAGGTCAAGTTATGGTGGCCAGTATCCACTCCCCAATGGCAAATGCCCCAGTGTCATTGTGGCATTTGCAACTGCTGAGTTGTTGCTGCTGAGTTGTTTAAGCAGCAGGATGATTAAACAGCACCAATGGAATGGGATCAACAATAGCAGTGATATGGGTGATGATGATCATGGTTCCACGTGCCACTACTAACGCTAGTGATATGTCTAATAATAATGATGAACCCCGCCTGCCACCAGCTTAGAATATTCTGCAGGATGGAATCGCCTCAGATGCTGCTTGATGCTCTGGTTACAATATCCTCCACCACATTGCAATGTGTGGCCAGTGCACCACACAGTGTGCAATGGGAGGACACAAACTGCCACATTCTGACATCTACAGAATCAGCTAGTGGGGGAGGCAACAATGAACAAGGTGGATTGCCAGAAGACATAGTTGGGTTTCTCTATTCTTCCTCCTCTTTCCTGCCTCGATTTTGCTAAATAACTCATAGCACAACAGCCAAGCACCCTCTCTCTTTCTCTAGCTGCTTGTATTCTGTATCACTTCCTGGAAACATCATGTTTTTGGTGTGAAAATGCAAAGTACATGTAAATCAAGGGGTGAAAATTTTTGGCAATAGACGAAAATAGTGGCGATATTAAGGGCTTTATTTCAAGCAGATTTTCCAGTGAAGGGAACAACCATGTGGTTTCTGAAATTTTTTTGTAGGGTCACAACGGGACCTTTCAACCCCTAGTGATGATCCTGCAACTGGCAGCTATGATAGGAAACGCATCTGATTGTAAGGGGTGCAGCACAGTGCACAGCCAATGGGCCCTCTTGGATGTTGGGTCCAATGAAAACTGTACTCTCTGCTCCCCTTGTAGATATGCTTTGAATTATGAATGATTCTGGGGAAAACCACCTACACAATAGGAGGAAAATGAAAATCTCCATTCATTTATGTTGGCTTTTATCCCCGTGAGTGCTAGTGAAGATCAGTGTGAGAACAACAAAACATAATACAGAGCACATTTTGTATCATGTGTGCTGCTGGCTGGTGGAAACCTAAGCTCCAAAATGCATTTCACTTTAGGGACAGCTTCATCCACTACTTGTCTATGGCTTGATTGCTGCAGGGAGATACAAGGGCTTACAGGCAAGCACCGAACAGGTGCAATTCTAATACTCTGCTAACTATTATAATGATAGGACTAGATCCACTATGATCCAGTCTTATCACAGATGTTCTCTCATCATTATGGTGCAATGCTGCTTTCTCTGCCTCTTCTTCCTCACTCTGCCCATAACACAGAGATACAGAAGGTTGCTGGTGATGCTTCTAGGTCCAAGAATTGACCTCACGTAGTAGCTGTTTTGATCCAGTTTTGATCCAGTTACTGACATCATGAAAATTGAAAATTGTTAATTTCATGCACAAAAAAAGATTGGCTTATGATTAATTCCTTGAATGATAGAGATCTATCCAATGCATTATTTCCCAAAGGGCATTACTGAGGGTAATGTACAGGAGTAGACTGTAGGATCATTTTAATGAACAGTGGCAGTCACTATTATCATTAAGATTTAATTTGTGTAAGCCCCAAATGTGTTCTCTATAGGATATGCAAGGAAATGGACACATTTCATGCTGATTTTCGTATATTGATTCAATCAAGGCACAGCAGAAAGGGACATCTCAAAACACCCATACTTTGACCCACGGGGCTCTCCTTGGCACAAGGGGCTCAAAAAGTAGAAAATATTCAGGGTATATATCTTAGTATGTAGGCCACAGGCAGATGCAGTGCCAGCAAATTAACTCCAGCAGATTCATATTACTAACCCCCCTTCCCCTTATAAACTGGATATTTGTCTACCACCTAAGGCATGTGGTAGGCAACCTTTGGATCTCTAGCTGTTGAGAACTACAATTCTTATAATCTCCAATCAGCCAATGTGAGTCCAGTGTTAAAGTGTTTTTGATACGGCAAATGTGAATTGCAATCAAGTAGTGTTTCTTGTTTTGAAAGTAGATATTATAGTTGTTTGGATCATAAAGAAGATTCGGCGAGAATATCTCGTCACTTTGCTCCACAGGTCAAGAGTCCAGAGATCATATGGACAGATCATAAGTGGAGCAATTCTGGACCAAATCAATGGCTCCATAGATAGATGTAAATTATCCAGATTTTTATTTATTAAAATGGGGCTTTTAACCTTTTGAAAACTATAGAGTGTCCAACACATAGCAAAGCTATGTGCTGGAGACCACTCTAGCACTGAACATGTTAACAGATCCAATTAAAGGGACATAAAAACCACTTTCAATATTACATATGTTATATTTTAGTTTTTTTTATTTATAGAAGCATATTTAGCTTTGGAATAAATTAGTGGGGGAGGTTATGTAGGATTAAGGGAGATAGTGGCTGAATTGTATACTTTAATTAACATAATCTGGAAATCGATATAATGCAAAAACTTACAAAAAAAAAAAAAAAAAAGGACTAGCAATCGAAGCACAGCATTGCCCTTGCAAGACTTTTTTGGAAGAGTGGGAGAGACAGGAGAGACCAAGAGCAACAGAGTGGGAGAGGGGAGCAGGAGTGGTGAAAGGGAGGGTAGCAGGGTGTGAAGGAGGAGCATGAAAGGGAGGCAGGGAGAGAAGAAGGGTAGCCCAGTTTCTGCAGTGATTTGGATAGGATTCACCCCTGCTCAATCCTGTCAGAATCACAGCCCCAGTGGGATGTTTCTGCAGTCGTTTGGCACGAACTGGACAGGAGACATCACCCCTATCCAATCCTGTCAAAATCACCACCCCAGTGTGGAAGTTCCTGCAGTGATTTGGCCAAAATCACCTCCTCAGTGTTGATTTGGCCTGGATTGGGCAGGGGGGGTTTCTTCTCCTGCTCAATCCTGTAAAACTTAATGCCCTACTGGACACATTTCTGCAATGATTTGGACTGTTTTAGGCAGGGAGCAAATCCCCCATGCCCAATCCTGTCCAAACCACTGTCCCCTGCCTCCATGGGGTGTGAGTGGCAGGCGTGCAGGAACACATTGCATAATATACAAAACTCTTCCTAAATCAGCAAAGTTCTGTTTCATTGACAGGGGCCCATTAAATCAATGGAAAACTGTATTTATATCTCCCTATCAGTTAGTTTGCCCAAGAATTGCTATGCTGCTTCTTTGTCTATATTGTACAGAGAGCAAAGAAGAATGTGTGCATTATTATCAGGATATTATGAATAGAAATTGACAGAAGGTCGTACTCTTGGAAAATAACTGAGAATCCTTGCTCTTGTTTCTTCTACCTTGTGATGCGCATTGTTATACAGGATTATGCCATGTCACAGCTGGCTGATTTTTTTCCCCTTCTATTCTGCAAAGAAAATGGAAAATGTAATAGAGAATTGCATAACCTGATAGTTCCTGTAATATTGGGTCAATAGGCTTCTTCATTACCTCTGCTTCTGTTACTTCACAGTCTCTATTGGGGCACAGGGTTTAAATGGATACACATATTCTGAGATTATGAAAGAGTGTTTTAAATAACAATATTATGTAGATTCTGAAAAGAGTTGCTTTTCCACTAGAAGCTGAATTTTCTTGATTTATCACTTAGTGAAACTGAAGGGTGCAGTACACGGAGCTTCCATTTTGCTTGCTAAGATGAGGGAGCCAGTAGCACAATCTCAGGACCCCTAAAGCTTACACTAGTGCAAATATCCTTTTGCTGGTCAGCTTTTTGGCCCCTTGGATGTATTTGGACACACAAGGAGTTAATATCATTTCTTTGTGTATATTATAAGATAAGGGTATTTTTTTAACCGCATCAATAACTATGGATAGGACTAGGGACAGAGTAATGACAGGAATATGGATGTTCACCCCTCTGGCATTCATATGCTTAAAGGGATAGTAATACTTCGTTTTATCTTTATTTTATTTTGTAGGCATTGAAAAACCATGAAGAACGATATAAGTCTTATCTCGCAAACCTTTATGAGAGATATTCACAAGCAAAGTTTACCCTCCCGCCCCTTTTACCTAGTGTAAGCCATCTCTTCTTAGATGTGGAATCCAGTCCATAGACCAGACAGATAACAGAAGGGGACAATCTTCTTCCTATGAGAACAATGAAAGCCCTGCCCCCCTTGACAAGTTTTTCAGGTTTTTCCCATATCTTAATTGAAGATTGTCCCTCTCTGCAGTCTACATAGGCACCTCCCTTCTGATCTGGATGAGCAGTGTTACATCAGTAAAAGGGGTGGGAGGGGGATATCTTGTCATTGAAATACTCTTGAACTACAAGTCTGACAGTATTGATATAACACTTCTCCAAAGTCCAAATACTATGATTATTAATTAGAGCTGCTTTTATTATGAAACATTACAATCCCTTTAAAGACAAGGGTGTTGTGCAATGCATTGTTCAGCAATGTGTTGCACACCCCCCTCTGGTCCCTACAGGGTTAATTAAAAACACAACTTTGTAACACAAAGGACTGTATGTTTAAAAGAAAAGTGGAGGAGTTTTGGGGCATACCATTTATAAGGGAGAACTACAAATTGCAAAAATTCCTATTGATTTAAATAGGAATTTTAACCCCTTGAATGCATTTAAGACTTCTCTAGAATTCAAAGGGTTAAAATCCCTATTTAAATCAATGTGAATTTGGTAGTTCTCCCCTATAGTGCAAATGTTTTGCGCCCAATCTCCTCCGCTTTTCTTTTGAACATATGGCACACAGTCCTAATGAATAATGTGACTAAAGCTTTGTAACATGGCAGTTCCAATCTTAGCATTCAAAATAATTCACTGAAATGTGTTTTGTTTTTGCTGTAAATTCACCTTAGGAAGTTGCACATCTGTTCCTGGCTGCCAAGTATCTTTGTGACTGCATTTCTATCATGATAAGATTGTTTCCATGTTAGTGTGACAAAAAGACAGCAATGTGTAATGTGATATGCCTGCTTTTTCTCATCTCTAAATACCATGAAAACTGAGAAGCGTCTGGGGCAACTTTATTGTCTCTCGATAAAGGACAACAAAATCATTTTAATCAATAAAGGTCAGAGTGCATCCATTAATACCTTCCAGAAACCATATTTCTCCATTACCATCTATTGCAGACTACTGCAGAGTAGGCTTCGTAACTCCAAACACGAACACCAACACTTTCTTCAGAAAACTTCCCTTGAAGCAAGATTTCTGAACATTGCTCCATTAGGCAATTAATTAAATATGGACATAAAGTGACTTAAAGTGCTCTTACAAGGTACAGTAATTCACAAATAAGTATTCAGCTCTAATGAGAAAGCATAAGCTAATTGGAAGGCCTTTTTGTTCTGGTATTTTGATATATATAAATAGCACCATTACCTTGTCTCTGGTGTAGGCAACCTTTGGCAGTCTACCTGTTGAGGACTATAGTTCCCATCATCCCCAAACAGACCAAAGGGTATGAAGGGAGTTATGACCTGCAACAGCTGGCATACCAAAAACTGCATACCCTTACTCTTGCTTTAACTCTTAGTAAAAAAAAATAAATAAATAAAAAATAAATAAATAAATTAAAAAAAAAAAAAAAAAAAAAAAAAAAATATATATATATATATATATATATATATATATATATATATATATATATATGTAGAGAGAGAGAGAGAAAGAGAGAAGAAAAAAGGAGCAGCAACCCCCATTGCCCTTTTTTCTTCCCTCTTTATTAACGATTGGGATTGTTCACCTGCGCATTATAATCATTCTCAAGAGTGAGTGCTTCTATTTCCTTCCATACTGACTATAGGCAAACATTGTGATGCTTTTCTTTGTGCAATTGGCCCTAAGCAATTGACTACATAGACTCTGAAGCTTTATAAGGCTTGTGGACAAAACATCCTCTGCAGAGTAGGTACATCTAAGTCCACTTCTGTGTAGCTTATAGATATAGAAGGGTAATCTATCACCCTCCTGATTTGTAGTTAAGTGTGGTGCATCAGAAAGTATCCAACGCTTTAGTGGGAGACCCTGACGTGTCCCAGTATACATGGAGCCAGCCCAATTATATGCTGGCCTGGGTATGAGGGCTCACGGTCCATGCAACAAAAAGCGGACTCCAGTCCAGAGCCACATTGGGTCCCCTGGTGAAAGGATTTCCCTGGGATGAGGCCTACAACCAGGTCCAAAAGAGCAAATGGACAAGCTTCCATAAAGGTGCTAAAGTGGATTGTCTAGAAAACATAGACCTAAAATACCCCGCAGAATGGAAATATGTCAAGACCCTGCTAAAGAATTCACTAGTGGAAAAGGGAAGCTAATGACTGTATATGCAAAATCTTGTGCATATTGTTGGAGCTACTTTAATAGTTATTGCTCTGTTTGGCAAAACCACTAGATCCTAAATGAGATTTGTAATATTCACTACACACATTGATCCAGTGGGGTCCATGACTTAGAGAAAGAGCGGATTAGTGTTAGACGAGAACATTAACTGATGAGCACCCAGGTGAGAAGGGCCCTTTAGGTCCCATGGACATTCACATATATGTATTTCATGAGTGAATGAATGAATAAATGAATGAATATGTTTATTTATACAGTGCTACAAGCATACACAGCACTTTTACAATTTACACAATACAGGATTACAACTGCTTTGCAAAGTGAAACACTTGAAGTGAGGTCCTTGCCCAAACGTTTACAATCTAAAGTGGTAATGGGAGACAGTTCTGGAGTTATGGTTAGATATAGGACACATAAAGAGTAAGTAAATTATAAGAGTCTTAGTTGTACAAATTCAGCACATTCTAGCTTATTTAAGTTTTGTTGAGGAGATGTAATTTTAAGCTTGACTTGAAGACCGTAATAGAGCTGCAGTGGCACAGAATGGAAGGTAGAGCATTCCACAGATAGAAGCAATGAGAGAAACAGGGTTTGATGTATGAGAAGGCTGTATACACAAAAGGAGCTGAGAGAAGACTGTCCTCTTAAATGGTGAGGTGGGGTATAACAGGAGATCAGAGTATAAATGTAGGAAATTGGAGAGGAGAGAAGGGTCTCGAATCAGAGAAGCAACATTTTGTAAGATATCCGGAGTCTGATAGGCAGCCATTGAAGAGATTTGAGGAGGAGGGGGGCAGGGACAAACTGGATTGAAGCGGATGAATCTGGGAGGCAGAAAAACCAGAGAGAAGGATACAGTAATCCATACAGGAAAGGATGAGTCTTCTAAGAATTTTAGCTGTGGAGTAACAGAGGACTTTTGCTATGATATGGAAGAGAAAGTGGCCGATTTAGCAGTGGAGTCAATATAAGGAGACAATGAGAGAAAGCAGACCAGAGCAGAGTCAATTATCACCCCGAGGCACCTTGCTTCTGATACTGGATTTATGGTAGTGCCATTTACGGTCACCTGGAAGGACACAAATGGGCCAGGTCTAGGTGGAATAAGGATTAGCTCTGTTTTAGGTGCCTACGAGCCACTCAGTCTGAGATAGCCAAGAGACAATCTGTGAGAGAATATCAGAAGTCAGTCTTGGTGCAGATATATAAAGCTGGGAGATTAAAAAAAAAATAGATAATGGGGGCATGGCCTGATGGCTGAAGTGAATGGCAGCTTGATCGTGTTTCTCCCCGACGAGTGCATAAATGCTCTATTCAGCTTATTTAGAGATTCCACTCGACTCAAATTATATCTGTAACATTGTCCGAGATATCTAGCAGGAATAGAACAAAGGAAAAAAAAAAGATGTACAGGAGTACTTCACCAAAAAACATGAATGTAAGCAGCAGCGATCATCTCCCAATATGGTGGAGAAGCTGAATCACCTCACAGAACCTCCAGCAGCTTCCCAACCCATCACTGACTCCTGTAGTGAGTCCGAGGACAAAGGTGGTGATGAGAGCTTAGATGCCCCGACTACAAGAAAAGATCTGCATAACCTTTTTAGTGGCTCTTAAGCTCTTCATTAAAGGTGAAATGACTGACTTGAAGAGGGGAGATGTCGCAGCTGGGCAGGATGATAGAGGCTCTGGAAGAGGATCAAGACAACTTTCAAGCTGAAATCATTTCCAGGACCATAGCACTCCACAAACGGCAACTTGACATCTTGTTAAAACTCGATGACCTAGAGAACAGACAGCGGAGGTGCAATGCTAGGATTCGAGGCATCCCGGAGAACATTGGACCTGACGCATTACCTGATTATTTACGTCTTTTTGCACTCCTATTGGAATCTACTACTAACATGTCTATACTTCTTGATCGGGCCCACAGATACTTAAAGCCGAAATCAGCAGCAAATGAATGGCCATGGGACATCATTATTAAATTCCACTAGTACAGTGACAAGTTAAAGCTCGTAAGCTCGTAAAATGGCACCTATAGTTTTTGAAGGCTCCGACTTGTCAATCTCTGGCTATGTCTCTTAACTGACCATGCAATGTAGATGAGAAATACGTCCTATTACTCAAGAGCTGAGAGCCCGTCATATCAAATACAGGTGGGGGTTCCCCATGATGTTAATAACCACCCACAATGGGATTAATCATACCCTCAAGTATCAGGGTGATTACAAGGCATTCATTGATCTACTGAAGCTGCGAGTTCCAGAACATTTCTCCCTTCCAAGTACCACCAATGGCATTCTTCACTGGGATGAAGCTATGGAGACACAAGATTCCTGGGAGACGGTCAAGAAGAGGTGCCGAGTTCCACAATCTCCTCCTTCACCATCAATGGTGGCCAAATATGCCCGCCAACCTGCTGGATGATATCAGACTTGCGGACTGTTCTGTGTTTTCCTGCCATAGTCCTATTCAAGACAGGCAATGGGACTCCATTTATGCAGTCTTCAGCTACACAACAGACCGGTATTTCTAATGCTGTGTCAACTATATTATACTTTACAGATTAGTTAATATGTTGTTGCATTGGCATGTTTTAAAAGTTTCTCACCATGTCATGCTACTTATCTCTCAATATCTTCTTTATTCATTGTATGATTTTGCATTCCACCTGCATGAGCTCCTCCGAAAGTATATTAGGTGTTTTTTTAAAGCAATGTCACTTTTCACAATTCTTATTTTTGAATTATTAGAATATGCATTTATGGCTCGTAGTATCTACTATTGCTCACTGACGTGTTCAAAATGTGTGTTAACGATTAATGGTAAGTTTTAATATACGATTTGACGAATGTGCAGACATATTTATTTACTTTATTTCATATTTTATAAAAATTAGATGTTGACCAAGGTGCAGCAGGGTGTAGCACTTCTTTCCAAGATCATTTACGACCTGTTACTATGCCCCTCCATGCACGGCCCATACCGTTGCGGAGCAGGATAATCCTTCCTAGGACATATCGTTTGTACCACTACTAATCTATATCCTGTATAACTGTCATCATCTAGGTATAAAGTTGTCCCCCTCTCTTCCTCCTTGTCGGCAGGGCGTGGTGGTTATATAGAGTTAGGAATGGGATAACTCCGCACCTTTCCTGGGTTTTTTTACACACTATTCCAAAATTAGCAGCTCACATTACACTTCATCATGGCACATCAGACGCTTAGACCTTTGTGTGTCATCTCACTGAATACAAAGGGTCTACAAAGGAGCTATGTTGTTATTATCCAGAAGACGCATTTCAAGAAGAATAGGGAAATGTCCTTAATTAACAGATATTATTCAACATATTACCTGAGCTCTTCTTAAATTATACCACCTGGTGGATGTCTGGAGACTCACGCATCCGGACACAAAAGACTATACATTCTTCTCCCATCCACATAAGTGATACTCTAGAATAGATGATCTCCCCACACCACATTCCCCATCCCTTTTAATATGTAAAACTGACATAGGAAACATAACGTGGTCTCATCACGCTCCAATCTCTATTCATCTGAGATACTCTAACTATTCTAGATCCCTGAGAATCTGAGGCATTACCGATTTCTATGAACCCCTCTTCTATTTTTGCCTTATCATCCAGATATCCACTGGTTTGGTCTTTGAGTTCCATTATGAATCTGGGGATCCATATTTCTCCAAACACTACTTCTCTTTTTTCAAAAAACTATCTCCCATTACTCCGAGATATCTGAAAGGATCTATTTAAATGGAACTCTTTGTTCATCTCTTGGATAGGACACAGTCACACTTTAAAAATGATGGTTTTGCCACGCTTCCTGTACCTCTTCCAAATGCTCCCGATCCATTTGCCAAATTCCTTCTTCCAGGAAGCTGACAAAACACTATTCATCTTCCTGTGCGTTAAAAAGAAGCCAATACTAAATAGGACCGCTCTCTGCAGACCAACACTTAAAGGTGGCTTGGGGGTCCCTAACTTGCGTAAATATCACCAAGCGGCAGTTCTAGCGTTCATTTTGGACTGGCAGCATAATGACAAACACAAACTTTGGGTTCAATTTGAACATACATGGTTCCCCTCTTATGACCCATGGAAGGAACTTTTAATTCCTGAACTGGATAGACGACCTCTTCTTAGCCCACACCCTGTATTAAAAACGGTACTATGCTACTGGAGCACCTTAAATAGATCTGGGAAACTACTCCCTCTCCCATCACCACACTCCACTGTCTTTTCGGCTAACTTTTTGATCCCATCATCACAATTTCCTGAATAGCGATGGTCTCCTGAACTGCTTCTATGGGATCTTTGCAACAAAGAAGAAGTGTTGCCATTCACGGAGATCCAAGAGAGGTACTCACTTCCTCAAGGGGAAATTTGGAGATTCTTACAGATCAAACATTTTCTTTCACAATCTGACTTTAACCTTAAATTTTAGAGACCTAGCTCTGAGTTTGAACTCCTTCTTAGGGGGTCCTGTGGGGGTAAAAGATGGCTTCCTTGGCAAGGTATATAAGATCCTCCTTCTGCCTGGAGATTCGGAGAAACCTCCATACTCAATTGCTTGGGAACGGGAATTGGGGTCCACGGTCTTGACGAATGATTGGAATACTATATGGAAGAACACCAGCTATTTTTCAATATCCACTCAAATTATCAAGATGAACTATAAACTTTTGTCCCGATGGTACCTTACTCCAGCTAGGTTACGCACTATATCTCCTCTGGTGTCTTCTATTTGCTGGAGATGTAAAGAACATAACACTGTCTCATATATAGTGGTATTGCCCAGGTATAACAGCATTCTAGGAAAGTTGTCTCTCACGTATGGATCTCGTGCTAAAGATTTCTATGCCCCGAGACCTCTGGACCATTCTCCTCTATAGAAATTTACCACAGATTTCCCCATCACAAAAGAATATTTTGCTTTCCATGCTTAATGCAGCTAAAGCCCTCATCCCCATGCGGTGGAAGTCCACATGTCTGCCCAAGATGTCAGATTGGATATCGAAGGTGGAGGAACAGATTTTGTTCACAAAGATGTCATGGCAACACAAAAGCTAATACCCTAACATACTGTCAACATGGACAAATCAATGGCTTACAACCAAAAGTACTCCTTCTCATTATTATTAGAACTTCCTAACCCATCAGATACGACTCTTCCTCTAGTTTGATGTACCACACACTGCCGCCCTCCTCTCCCCTATTCTCCTCTCTCTCTCCTCCTTTTTCTATTCTCCTACTTCTTCCTTTCTTTGTTTCTTCTTTTACACTCTTTTTCTTTCTTTTTTCTTTTCATTTTCTTTATTATTATTGGCTGTTTGATGTACTCTGGATACATGTAGAGTTGCTAGATGTAGATAGAAAGTACCAATCTCTTAAATGAAGGGCACTGACAATTGCTCGTTATTGATCAGAAACAGACACTAGTTCTTATAATATGGATAATTCTGAATGCTGGCATTTGGGTCGTTGGAGAATTTGAAGATATGTATGTTCCATTCTATATCCTCTACTGAGCTTTGGATCTGTATGATATATCAAACGTGTATCTGTAATACTTATTTCTTCTTTAATAAAATGATTTTTAAATAAAAAAAATAGATACTATCAAATAATATTAATTATATTTTACTACTCCTTCAAAGGAAACCTATAGTACAGAATACACTTTATATCGTTAGAAAGAGTGTTACATTTAGGACATAATTGCACTGTTTGCTTACTCAGCAACATGTAAATTAAGAGGTATATAAGTATGTTGTTAATGATCCAGCCCCTTTCTGGTGATACATGCATATACTCTCTCTCTCTCTCTCGCTCTCTCTCTCTTTCTGTCTCTCTCTCTCTTCCACACTGTCTGGGGAGTTGCTTTATTAATGCACATGTATGTCTTTCTTTGGGGAGAGAGGCACAAACAAATGCTGTATAAAATACCAACATATATTGCAACAAAAATGTACATGATCATAAAATGGTCAACACTATATTCATGTACTGGTACATGATATAAAATGTTAAGCAGAATGGAGTGCTATTAGCTGTGGCAGCACTTCTCATCTGTTTTATGTAACTCAAGCAGGATGTCACTCACAGCCAATGCCTTTTGTGAGTGTAGAGAACTGATCACTTGGCTACCTACCGTTTCGTTAACTCATTGTGATTCATCACATGGCAAGGAACAAGTTAAAGAGGCACCTTGTCAGCCTGACTTCCCTTCTAACTAATAAGGTTCCCGATATTAAGATCTCAAAGAACGTATGAATCATGGGACAAGTAGTCAGAAGGCGCACATTTAATATAGTGAAGTTATGCTCCAGTGCATGCCCAAGACTGTTGATGACTACTGCCTTTACCTCTCATAAAGTTAATTATAAAAACGGTAACAAATAAATAAACATAAAAATAATGTACATTTTTTTTTAAATGAAAGCAACATCTGAAATTCCAAAAGGCATGTAAAACCTACACATAAAGGTATTTCAGTAAACAAGAGAACTAGTGATATTTATCTGCAGGTATTTAACCCTTTGAGTGCCATAGATGTAGACAATGTTTTTCAATGCAATGTGTTTGATACCTCTCTGACATGCAGGGGGTTAAGACACCTGTGGCTCTGGCTGACTTACTCGCTCTGTGTATGAACCTGGCTTGTCTGACTACCCACATTGGTTCTGACCTGTGGCTCTGGCTGACTAACTCTCTCCTTGCTAATCCCGGCTTGTCTGACTCCCTACATCGGTTCTGACCTGTGGCTCTGGCTGACTCACTCGCTCCGTGTAGTCCCCGGTTTGTCTGTCCTCTGGCTCCTATCTCACTTCGTGTATCCCTGGCTTGTCTGACCTGTGGCTCTGGCTGACTACTCATTCTGTACGCTCTTAGCCTGCCTGACCGTTAGCCTCTGTGTCCCGTGGCTCTGTCCGGCTCTCGCTCCCTGTTGCCTTTAGTCTCCGGTACCTCGCAGTAGTGCAGTGCGTAGCATAGTGTGCAGCTTCAGGTAGGAGCTTGGGCCCCATCATCCGGTGGTCTAGGGTTGTGTGGGATAGTATCATTGCTATATCTCATATATTATTATTAGTGTTGAGCGAGCACCCCGATGCTCGGGTGCTTGGGTGCTCTGACCGAGCACCCCCTGAGGCTCGAGTGCTCGGCCGAGCACCTGAGCCCCATTCAATTGAATGGGGCGACACGAGCATTACACCAGGCACCCCCTGCTCTGATGAGGGGAGGGTGCCTGGTCAATGCCCCCCTTCATCTCCGCTATGCCCCCTTCATCTCCGAATGCCCCCTTCATCTCCGCAATGTCCCCCTTCATCTCCGCTATGCCCCCTTCATCTCCGCTATGCCCCTCTTCCACAATGTCCCCCTTCATCTCCGCTATGCCCCTCTTCCACAATGTCCCCCTTCATCTCCGCTATGCCCCTCTTCCACAATGTCCCCCTTCATCTCCTCTATGGCATAGAGGAGATGAAGGGGGACATTGTGGAAGAGGGGCATAGCGGAGATGAAGGGGGACATTGTGGAAGAGGGGCATAGAGGAGATGAAGGGGGACATTGTGGAAGAGGGGCATAGCGGAGATGAAGGGGGACATTGTGGAAGAGGGGCATAGAGTCTATGCCCCTCTTCCACAATGTCCCCCTTCATCTCCGCTATGCCCCTCTTCCACAATGTCCCCCTTCATCTCCGCAATGCCCCCTTCATCTCCGCAATGCCCCCGTACCTCCAGTCCCTGGTGGTCCAGCGGAGCGTCTTCAGATCTGTGCCTCCTCCGGCACAGATCCCCGCCACCCGAACATGGCGGGCGAGCACATGGCGGTACTCGACGAGTACCGCCATGTGCCGAGCAGAGCGATGCTCGAGCCGATCCGAGCATCGGCCGAGCACGCTCGCTCAACACTAATTATTATCACTGTATATTCTAATAAAGGTGGTTCTATTTTATTACTGTGTCTGTCCTTCTTTGCCTGACTACAGTGACAAGAAGTCATTTCCACTTTATCATCTCTTTATCAGCACTTACTGAATCTCCCCATTGGGTTTTATGCACTAAGGCATGATAAAGAAATGAGAAGAGAGATGTGATACCACTAGAGAGGTAGAGATGACTTCTCTCTCCAAGTCCTATATTATTCTGTAGAGCCAATGCACTAAGACTTCTACATCTTTAGGGATCTTAGTGCATGGGCTCTATAGAATAACATAGGAACTGGTAAAGTGATCAACTTTTTTGCCTATTTCTTTAGTGAATAATCCTCAATGTGTTAAATGGAGTTTCTTCTCCAAAGTCATGGTTTCAGATAAAGTAACTAACTAAACAAGCTTTGGCGCTTCTAGATCTTTTACCAGTTTTGTACTTTGTATTTCTCAACTACCTCTGCCAAATGATATGGCATGAGATGTGTATAGAGAAGATATTGGGGCTAGGGATCTAGTCCTTACTTTATAGAAGTGATAGGACATTATTACTCAGTCTAGCCTTGGTACGATTTCATTTACTGATATTCTGTATCAATACTGGCAATCCGGAAGAAGCCCCGGGACCAATGATTATTTAGATTTTCATAGAAGACATTTTTGTAGAGTAGATTTAGTCACTAGATCAGAAAACCAAAAATAGCCCCGGTATTTCTAGATCTGACTCGGACTAGATTATTGAACTTTATTTTAGGTCATCCAGGACTTAGATTTTTATCTGATCTTTTCATCTAGACTGGAAAACTGGAACAGCTCCGGTGTCTGCTAATTTAAGTTGGAGTGAAGAACAGGGTTTAGTCCTGGTATATATTCTCACTTTATTTATTGATGAACCACTTAATTTCACCTTTGTGTCTCTCTATACGTTAATCTCAGCTCAAGAGCGGCAAAACGGAAATAGCCCCGGTACTATATATTTATCTTTCCTTTCTGGTACCCTAGGCATTAATTTGCGGTAATTATATTTATTATGGTGAGGTCTTATATCAATAGTCTTCCTCTCAGTATTCTGTAGTGGCAAGCTGGATGATGCCCTGGCAGTACACAAATCAATTTTGTTACTATTCTGGTGCAACTCTCACTGCGCTGAATTACTCTGCAGTGGCAAGCCAGAGGATGCCCTGGTAATACACTGATCTATACAAATTAAGCAGTAGTGAAGTTCATGACTAGTGTTTAGTAGGACTACTGTATCCACAATACTTTCCGATGGCAAGCTGGATGATGCCTCGGCAATACATCTGAAGACATACATAGATACATAGATCTTGGGTCCTATCACCCTATATGTTGGTTCCACTTAGAGTGTATTATACAGTTTTTCCAACTGTTTTTTACATTGATTTATTTTAATCGGTTACCTTAATAAAAGCTATATTTTAGATTTGTCTTGTTAGAATATTAGGATCTAGCTATTTATTCCAAGGCCTGATCAGGTGACCAGGGGACACCCCTTGAAATTACAGGAAAGGAGGTTTAAACTTCAGCAGAGGAAGGGTTTTTTTACGGTAAGGTCTGTTAAATTATGGAATTCATTGCCCAGGGAGGTAGTTATGGCAGATACAATGGATACATTTAAGAGAAGATTAGATACATTTCTTTCAAAAGGGAATATGCAGAGTTATACAGTTTATCAGTAGGCTGATCAGGAAGGTCTGATAAAGACTAATGTAATTGATAGCAGGAAAGCTATAAAATTCTCAGTTCTGAGGTATGAGGCGAAGGTTGAACTTGATGGACTTGTGTCTTTTTTCAACCTAATTTACTATGTTACTATTCCTGATGCCATAGGAAGTGTGCTAATACTCCAGGGTTTCCTGTTCTCTTTCTTTCTTCATATATGATATTTCCCTGTAGCACCTTTGAGGTCCTCAGACTGTAGCTACTTTGGTCCTTGGATTGGATTGGCTAAGTGAGTGAGTTTTTCTTTGTTGTGGAGTAAGATAGTGCTAACCCTTTGAGTGCCAGGGAGATATCCAATGCAATGTGCTAGATACCTCTCTGGCATTCAAATATATATCCATATATCGATATAGTTATATATCCATATATCCATATATCGATAAAGTTAGTCCTGCAATCAGAATAACAAATATGATCATATTCTGCTTAACAATTTTCATAAATATTTGTTTGAAACAATCACATTCTTTTTCAAATGCTTTAGAAAAATGAATGGACACTCTAAGTGGATGTCTGTAGCACATCAGATTGCCATTGCACTGTGGTTGAGAGCCAGTGGTCTCTGCAGAAAGCTGTCTGCACTGAAAATGATCTCCTTTCCTCTTTAGCATCAAGGGTAGGGCAGTGGAGGAGTATATACTGGTGTTTTGGGGCACTCAGTTCCACTGCACCTTGTTTTACGATATGTATTGAACAGGTGTCTACAAAACTGGACAAATATATTTTTTTCTTGCACATGTTGTAGAGGAGGCATTCAGGGATTACTGGCATTAAAGCTTTGAGTGCCTGGGGGGTGCAACACATTGCTCTGACACTTGAAAGGTTAAAGTCTTATCATTGGTGGAATGTGAACATCGGTGTACACTAAACAGATTGTACATACACCAAGGTGCATTCACATGGTTTTCATTTTACCACCTAAGAGCAGAAACTGAACTGTGCTGGGGGATTCTTAGATCCCCCTATCCCATTGCATCAAATGAGTTACTATGCTACCCCATCCTAAAGCCTGTTTGTAATCTCAACAGTGCGTCATGCCATGTCTGACAGTCTCTTATTGCGTTAACCCTTTGCTTGCCATAGGGGTATCCGATGTATTGCTTTGCCATGCGTTGGATATACCTCTGGCACTCAAAGGGTTAATCCAATCACAATGCTTTCTAGTGACCTGCCTGCAATTGGGGAACTTTTAAAACTAAGATCTTATATTAAGTCTTTCATGAATCAGTAACCTTCAATTCCTATGCCGTAGGCTGTTGTTAAACATGTAATAAATTCCTTCATGTAAAATAAAGAATTTCGTGCTATAAAGAGGGTAGTTATCGCTCCCAAACCCTGTCCTAGCAGTCACAGTGTTTGTGCACTATAAATCCTCTGTTGCCTGAAGCTCCCCTGAGAAATGTTCCTGTCTGTACTGAGTCAATCAGCTTTTCCTTGCTTGAGAGACCTGCATAGCAACATAGCACCCACTGCAAGCTGTAAGTGTAGGAGCTTAGCAGCAGCAGGGGATATATAATCAAGAGTAAAATCCTCTGATTTTTCAGAAGTGTCACTTGGTAAATTAAAGATATTCTCAGTATTCTAAATTAAACCATGGAGAATGGCAAGGGAACTGCACAATCTCATATGTAACAAAGTGGATACATTTACAGCTGATGCATTAGTAAGAGATGTAAATCAATTTTTAACCAATAGAAATCTTAATTGCCTTGCAACTTATCAGTGTCTATTTCACTCCTGTACATAAAATGCTCCGTTATTATCACTGCCTATCAGATGTCTGCAGTTTATTGACCACCAGCTGTTTTTTTGGACTCCCATCCAGCCAGCCAACCTTAAGCTGATGTTGGAATACAATTCCCACTGTCCTCAGCCAGCAATTAGCTATAGGATTTGTAGTAAAAAAAAAATGGTAAGTCACAAGGTGCTCAATTCTGCTTTATCTATTAAAACACAATGCTTTTTTGCAAATAATAGACATTAGTTATTCTACCGAACATATGCTTGAAAGAAAGTCTACATGTTATAGTTTGGCATTGAAGAGCTTTAACTTAGTTGAGATGTTTCTCACAAATTGAGGTTTCTTCATGAGGCCAAGGCAGAAGGCAGGCATGGAAGATCTGTAGAGAAGCAGTAGGCCAAGGCAGGTCCCTCGTGAGAATAAACAGAAATGTATAGCCAAAGGAAGAAACCATTATTTTTACTGCTTTTAATATATAAAAAAAAACATAGAAAGTAATTTGGCAGCAGGATCACACTTGTGCAGTGAACCTAGA
Organism: Rhinophrynus dorsalis; assembly: GCA_037306005.1. Taxonomy (NCBI): domain Eukaryota; kingdom Metazoa; phylum Chordata; class Amphibia; order Anura; family Rhinophrynidae; genus Rhinophrynus; species Rhinophrynus dorsalis. The sequence continues at coordinate 514,325,551 of CM074719.1, forward strand.
CATCGCCAGTCAAAAGCATATTCGACTAGTGGTTCTCAATCTTTTTGTGCTTGAAGCACCTCTAACACGCAATCTGGAACTTTCAGGGCACCACTAACATATTTAGTGGAATTTATCAACAGCATAATGAAGGGTATAATACATAAATATACCATTATTATTAGATCCCATAATCACAATAACAAATAAACATATTGTGAATAACAATTTCCATAAATCTACATTTAAAAGTCAATATTCACACTTGTGTCTTCTTTGAAACCATGAGGCACCCTAAGTTAATGTTTGTGTCATGTTAAAGTGCCACAGCACCTGGCTGGGAATCACTGCACTAGAATTTACACCATCTGCACATAGATCCAAATCTCTGTTATGTTCCTATGTTAAAGTTAATCAAAATGGAAGCTTTATCTCTTTTCTGTAGCACAGCCATGTCAAACTCAAATAGAGTTGAAGAAAGCATATTCAGAAAATGTATAAAAATATATGTACTCACAGAACCACGTATAAATACATATGTAGACACAGAACCATTCATATACTGTCTGCTTTCTTGCTCTCTCTCTCTTTCTCTCTCTTACTGTGGGACACAGGTTGATCAATTCACCCTTTGAGGGCAAAGTAATGAATTGGACACCTCTCTGGCATTTGGAGGGTTAAAATGACTGAAAAAGATCCCATTAATATATCCTGGACTGTAGGCATCTAAAAAATGTATCTATGCAGGGCCTCACACTGCCAGCCTTTCTGTCACTAGCCATAGAGTTTCATGTTTGACATGCCTACTTTAGCACCTCAATATCACACCTTAGTGCATCTCTCCCCAATTCTTACTACAGCATCCTCTGAGAGAGGAAAACCAGGTGGGAGTAAAATTTGCTACACATTGGTATACACAGGTATCACATACTTCCTCTCTGTATATACTAATGTGTATATCTTAATAAGAATACATATTCAAAGTGGAACTGCCACGTTTTAGCCAATAGATGATTTTGAAAGCACTTTTAATATACCTTGAATTGGATTTTTTTAACAGCAGTTTATGAGATATTTAGCTTTTTTTATTCAATTGATGTAAATGAACTAGTATTGGCCAGCAGGGAGTGCCAGTTGATATGCAGAGCAGTGTGGAATGTTAGCATCTAGCAGACATGTCTGTCAGTTTTGCAATGACAAATAAATAAAGTTAAACATCTCATTAATTATTCATGTTTTTAAAGAAATGGATTTCATAAATAGAGGTGTTTTTGAAAGGTCTTTCAAAATCATCTCTTCATTACAAAGTGACAGTTGGTCTTTAATATTTTAAAATAAAAAACTGTACTTTAAGGCAGAGCCTAACCAAGACTCATATTTGACAGATCCAATAAAGTCTTAATTTATTTCAGATTATATAGTTTGATATATTTAATGATTTTAAAATATGAAATGGCTATAACCATAATTGTTGCTACCATCCTTATAGGGAAATGCTAATATCACAGTCCTCAACTTTATGACATGCCTGCTCTGAATTGATGTTGCATGACATACCAGTATTGTGTCAGAAACCCTGTCCTGTCCAGAGGCTCGTAACCGAGTTCAAAGAATGAAGAACAAATATCAGATCGAGAGGCTGAAATTGGGATAATTTATTGAAGAAATTATTCTATGGTGCATCAGAGCACAAATATCACAAGAGCAAGAATATCACACAATATGTGCCCTATGCTTATACCTCAGCGCTCTTGGATGAGCTCCTTATTCTACTCATCAAAGGAAACAATATTTACATTGTTATTTACATTGTTAATATCAGTATTTAACTTTATCAGCTTAAAAAATCATGATGAAAAACATCTGGATTTAACATTTGCTTGCTGATGATATGTTCCTTGAGTTCCATTGTTGGATTATGCTCTTCTCATTATGCACGCAACAAACCCCTACATACTAAGATGTATTAACCCCACTATCCCTCTTCTGTTTCTGTACCTATATAGCTTTCAAAATAATAAATAAAGATATTTACAAAACCAGCAATTATGTCACTGTAAATATCTAATTATCCACATCTATCTGTCTAAAGATATATGGATAGAAAGGTATATATCCAACAACTTTGGTCTTGTGCTTTTTGTTGTCACTGTGTACCAACAAGTTCGGTAATTTAATCAGCCCATCTTTGTCTTTGGTCTTCTTATTGGGCATTCAGAATAATATTAAATCAATTCCTAAACTTGTTTGGTCTATCTTCAGTCAAGTTTTCTTGCTATGTGACCTGCCCATTTCCATTTTAGACTCTTTACTCTTTCAGTGATTTTCTAAACCTTTGTTTGCTGACATATCCAAGCTTAGGTTTTTTGTCCCATTTTTGTTATGTTCAGAATTCCACATTCCATACTCTGAGTAATCTTAAGTTTCCTTAAGGCATTGTCATTCAGTTTCCATGTTTCACAGCCATACGTAAGAACTGGGTTCACACATTGGTAAAAAAATCTTTCGCTTGAGGCAGAGTGGTAAATTTGTGCTAAAGACAGTACTACATTTTCCAAATATTTACCATCCCATATGTATTCGTCGCTCAGTTTCCATCATGGTGTTTCCATCTGTTGACATTTCCGGTCCAAGGTAAATATAACTTTGCACCTTTTCTAGTTCTTATCCACCTACTGTGATTTTCCTTGGTATCGTAAATTTGTTAACCCCTTAACATACATGGATGTGTCAAGACAGGGCATTATTAGGTTGTTACAGTGCCTAGTTCCAGTGACGCTGTCTGTAACGATGCAGGAGGCGTCGAAATGTTGCTGAGGCTTCCTTCCAAGCGTCGCTGATGGTGTCTGGCCTGGGCACGATTTGAGGCACTGTGGGATGTCCATGTCCTCTTGCTAGCGGGTCTTGTCACTCTGATTGACGCGGTTGCAAGTCGCAGAGTTGATGCATTCCAGCGAGATGCATCATTCAGGGGCACGAAGCGGCAGTATGACGCAGGCTCTTGTTTTATGCTGTATCAGCTGAGCTCTCCTCCTATCTACTTCCTGGGCTGGGCTTTAAAGGGGAACTGAGCCATTCTCAGTTTCCCTTGCGTTGTTGGTCTACACAGTTGGGTTTCCTTGGGCTCTGTGTATGACCTGGCTTGTCTGACCATCCATTCTAGTGCTGACCTGTGGCTCTGTCTGACTATTCTCCTGCCTACTCCCTGTGTATAGCAGAAACCCAATCTGGTACAGACCTGTGGCTCTGGCTGACTAACTACTCTGTGTATGACCCGGCTTGTCTGACCATCTATCCTAGTGCTGACCAGTGGCTCTGTCTGACTGTTCTCCTGCCTACTTCTTGTCTATAGAGGACACCCAATCTGGTGTAGACCTGTGGCTCTGGCTGACTAACTACTCTGTGTATGACCCAGCTTGTCTGACCATCCAACCTGGTGCTGACCTGTGGCTCTGTCTAACTATTCTCCTATCTACTCACAGCACATAGTAGACACCCAGTCTGGTGCAGACTTGTGGCTCTGGTTAAGAGGGAGGTTGTGACTTCTTACTCCATGGAACTGACGGCAGGCGTGCGTCAGTAGCATCTCCCTATCTTTGCCGCTTTGGGAGTTTCCTCTGCCCTCCCCTGACTGCAGGCTTGAGTCAGGTTGTCCCTAGCGGTATCCTGGAATACTTTCCCGTATACAGAGACTACAGGGGCATGTGCCTGTCTCTGGTAGAGGTTCCCTCGTTTAGGCAGACTCCTATTCCTGATAGAGTTGCTGACCTCTAGTGGGACCTCTACTGTTCCTCGTGTCTATTGCCTGTGATTATTCCTATTTCTTGTTATATTCTGTTTGTATTTGTTTAATAAATATTATCATTTTTACTATACCGGTCTGACTCCTGAATTATTCTTGGGAAATCGTGACAGTACGCAAGGGCAATGAATTCAGATGGTACTAGTAAGACAGCTTTTCAAAGCATCCTGGACAGGATGGAGACACCGGATCAACGTATTTATCAGTTGTCTTTGGCCATGCAAACCTTGTTGCAGTGCACGACGTACCTCGAACGCACTAACCCACAAGTGGTGGCCAACCCCGCTTCCTCCCTGGCACCAGTGGTTCAAACCTCTTCTGATGCAGGTGAGATCAAGAGGTTGTCTGGGTCCACTCAGCTCCCACAGCGGTATGGTGGGGATCCTGAAGCTTGCAGTGGTTTCCTCAATCAACTTGGCATTTATCTTTAGATGGTTCCGCATGTCTTCCCTTCTGAGCACAGTAAGGTTGGCTTTTTGATTTCTCTCCTCACGGGTAGGGCGCTGGCCTGGGCCAACCCATTATGGGAGACCGACAAACCTATTGTGCACAACTTTACGGAATTTGTGAACTCTTTCAAGAGAGTTATAACCATTCGCCAGGGTGCTTGTACTGTGGTGGATTACTCTATCGAATTCAGCACCCTGGCTGCGGAAGTAGGCTGGAATAATGAGGCATTGGTGGCTGCATTTGTCCAAGGGCTATGTGATATTTTGAAAGACGAGATTGGGGCACGCAATCTACCTAAAGATTTGGAGGATCTGATTGACACCAGGATCAGGGAGAGACCCTCATTTAGGGAGCACCTGAGAAGGCCTCCTAGCAGGTTGTATTCCTGCTTTTCGGGCCCACCCTATCCTCCCACACCAGAATATCAGTCTTTTTCCTCCAAGCTGCATGCTTGGTTTGTCAGTATTCTTCATCAAGTTAAAACAAACTGCATCAACAACAGACTTCCCACACTGTCACCACCTCTGTCCTCAGCCTGTTTAACTTCTTTCTCTATCCCCTCTTGTTCTCCTAAACTTTATCCCTCTCTCCCTGTTTGTGGCATAGGAGTGGGCCTTATCCCTGGTGGTCAATTGGCATGCAATGTGGAAGAACTTCAGCACAGACCTCTATTAGGAGCTCCTGTGCGGTCCTCTCTCTCTGTCCAATAATGCAGAGCGCTGGGAGATTATGCCATTTTCCAGTGCTCTGCATTATTAGAGTTATGGGGACAGCAAGGGAGATCCATGTAAAGGTCTTTGCCGAAAGAGGCACAGACCTCAGCTTGCAGATGGGGAAATCAGTTTGAAACTCCCACCACTTTCACCCCCCCCCCAATTGACAGGTCCCTAGGCAAGTGCCTAAGGTGCCTTGGCTGTGATCTGGCTCTGGACCCTTCTACCTATCCCCAACTCTACTTCAGAGATGCCTGCTCTGACTTTGTCTGTCCTCAGCTAAGCTGTTTGGGTTACATATTCAGTTTCAGTGTCTTTTACTCCTCAACCTGTGAGTCTTTTCCACCCTGATTTAGCCATGGCTCAGCTGGGGTTACATATTTGGCCTTGTAGCTGACATCTCTATCCTAGCATCCTACTGCAGCATGGATACTCTCACAATTGACACTACTCACAAGTTTTTCTAAGGCAAGGTTCCCAAGTAACCTCTTAGCAGAAGGTGTTTCTCTGTCTCAGATAACCATTTAGAAGAGAGTGGGTATTCTAAATTATGGTGGTCCATAACAATAGAAAATGGATGAAGAGCCCCTTCTAGGTGGCATTCCTCCAATGCAGGATTAATGGCAAGCAATTCTCTATCACATACATCATAATTCCTTTCCACCTGTGTTTTGAGGGAGAAAAACTCCACTAGGTGCTGCTCTTGGATGACATCGCTTTGTGAACAAAGGGATGGGTGGTTGTAAAAGACAATAGAACTGTGTCTTTCAGTGAAGTGTTTCTTAAGTGACTTAGAACTGGTTAAAGCAGTCAGTGGTGTGACAGTCTTGGAAAAAATCACATATAAAATTTTGAAAAATATTGGCAATTCTGATTAAACATTGTATAGCTTTATGATCATTAGCTATATAGGCCAGTGGATGACAGCAGAGACATAACTGGTATATTTTTCTGTTCCATTCAAGGGAAATGATAAATCCAAAAATTCAACAGACACATTTTCAAACATACACTTTTCTGGGTTGGCATAAAGCTGGTACAGTGCAGGTGAAAGTGGGATAAGACCATTTAAACATAGCTGCAGTGTCCTTCTAAGGTGGCAAAGCAAATAAGAATGCTGTCAAGATATATGACAATTAACATATCCAGAAGGTCCCAGAAAATGTTGTTGACATAATTCTGTAAGGTGGCTGGAGCATTGCACAACCCAAACTTGTTGGATCAGAGACAGGTACTAAAGGTTAGGCACCAGATGACAAACAGTGTTGCTGACAACAGAGTAGGAAAAGAGATTAGTTCAGTCTCCCAGAACCAAATTAAATAATGGAGAATGAATTGGGCTGAACCACAGAACCTCTCTATATTTATTAACCCTTTGAGTGTCAAAGGGGTAAGTAACACATTGCCATGCAATGAGTTGCATACCCCTATGGCACTCAAAGGGTTAACACTTTGAGTGCCAGAGGGGTACGGAATGCATTGCTTTGCAATGCATTCCGTACCCCTCTGGCACTCAAAAGCTTAATAAAAAATTCCCACGGATAATCTCATAGGTGACCAAGCGAGAGTTGAACACCTGGATTTGTAGAAGTACGTTTTTGGCAACCAGTGGCAGGTGGAGAGAGTTGGTTAACTGGAGGTTCATGAGACAGCTAGTGGCCCTTGAGTCAATTAGTGCCCATAGAGGAGGAACACGGCATATCCAGGGAACAAACACATTTGTGATTAACTTCTGGAATACCTTGTCATGGCTTAACAGGGCAATTCCTGAAGAGATGACCCTCTCTGCAGCACAAGCCAGACCTATATGCATGGGTTCAGGTGCATCGGGAAAGGATAAATTGTCTCAACTGATGCAGAGGGGGTTTGCCAAACAGGATCCAGTGTATGGCATTCTCTTGGAATCTCACACACAGATGCTTCTGAAGGGATTCTGGAAAGCCCTACCCATAACAGTTTATCTTTAATGAAATCTAACAGCCTAAAAACTAGTTTAAGGCAGGTTTGTTCCAGTATGCATCAGCTGCCCATATTTGTATTTGTACTTGTAATATTATTTGCTAATATTTGTAATAGCACATATTTATTTGAGCACTTTAAAGTTAAAATATGCATCCTTTAAAACATGGTTAGTGGGTGAGTAGTATTTAGATGATCAGCTGATAGATATTGATGGGTGTAGCTAGCATTCAGCTGTCGGTTTCAATTTAATGTTGATTTTAGTATCTAATTGGCTACAGAGAATCAGCATTGTGGTTTAGAAGAACACTTCTTGAGCTAGGCCGGTTCATTATACATTAGCATTTCTGATGAAAGGATGTATTTTTTAATTATTTTAATTATTTTTTTTTGTCATAATACATTTTAGTAGTACTTGTATTCTTTGGCTGATTATCTATCCATTCAATCATCATGAAGAGCCTGAATATCCTGGACTTACTGTACAGGGGCAGGTTAACCCCTGTTGTGCTATACTGATTCCTATTTATCCAACCGGTTGATTATCACATGAAAGTATACTTTGCTGCTATATTTGTTTGTGGGTCTGGTGTTTTCTTTCCTTTTTTTCTTGGGAAGTATTGGTTGGGGAGCTGCTGTTTGAAGAAATCTGTGTGCTGGGCAGTACAATATCCTCCACATACATTATTTTGCAGCTGAGATTGGATTGAGCAGCATCTATTTTATGTGAGTAGAATTCAATTAGATAGAATTATCTTCTACAAGAGACTTACAAACCCTGTGAGCACCTTCCTTTGTGTTTTTTTGTGTTTCCACTACCCACTGGTAGTCACATGTCCCCACATATATCATCTAGCAACACCCAGTCTGCTTCAATTGGCCAAAGGAAGTCGCAGATCCCCACATACATGGTTTGACCCCTGTCTTTATTCCACTTCCCACTGGGAGTCAGAAATCCTAACATACACTGTCTGGTAGCCATTGAATCTCACATATACTGTTTGATTCCCCATCCTTGTTCCACTGGTATTCATACTTCTGATACCCACTATGGCATGTCAACCAATACCAGTTTCACAATAAATCAGACTGAAAAATCAATCAAGTTCACTTTACCACGGTTAACCCATAAAATGAAAATGAAAAATAGGGTGCCATTTTCTGGCAGTAGTTACTGAATACATTAGGAAATCTCATGGTTTTAATTATTTTAGTATCTTTAACCCCTTAACGACCCTTGACGGTCATAGTACGTCATGGGTCGATCTGAGTTAACGACCCATGACGTACTATGACTGTCATGGAATTCTGGGCTCCCCCATGGCTGCATGCCGTTCAGGGAGTCCGGAATCCAAATTTAGTGACCACCGCGTGCCTGTGCGGCTGGTCGTTAAGGGGTTAATGAATTATGTGTAAAAAAGTATAGCACCACTTTCTGGAAGAGTTGTGCATACTAACCTGGGTAGAAAGATGTGATTGGTTATCTACTTTCTAAAATGATATACTTTGTCTACCATTTCTTAATTTCTCTTGTTATAACCATTGTAGTACAGGCAAGTCAAATCTGAAATATGCTAGATTGTAGTTACCATAGTTTTGTGCTTCTGGCACCTCTTAGAAGCTCCTCCTATATTTTGTAAAGTCATACCAACAGGGTGTAATTTTTCTTGGATGAGCTGCAGCTAATGATTACAGTAGAAAATTCCATGGGTTTCAAAGCTATTTGTATCTTTTAAGGAGCAGAAATGTAAAATAGTTGTATTTTATCCTATAGCGCAGTCTTCTGGTAACAGTTGTTCACACTAGCCTATGGTAAAAAGGCAAGTTCACCCATTATTTGAGACAGGAAAAGGTCTACTTACCTTAATTGAATACCTTGCTTACTTTTCCTGCATATCTTTATGGCCATTTTAGCGCAGACATGTAATTTCATAAAAGAAAAGTGGTAGGTATTTGAACCCACACAAAATGTAAAAATATGGTTACCTTCTAGGAACATTTGCGCATAAGGGGCTAAAAAGGCAAGTGACCCCTCATTTGATGCAGTGGGGTATCCAGTATCTACTTTCAGGAAACATGTGCTTTTATATAGTCAGCTATTTTAGGGTAGTTTTACCATGTAACTGATGGAATGTGCTTTTTATTTCATAAAATTGAAAATACCATATTGTCCTCGGGGGATATATATCAAATGGTTTTGATATATAATGTGTGATGTTAGCAAAATAAGTCATTTTTTTCCTTTTTTATATTTATGACATTGTTTCTTGTTGCGTGATGCAAAAATGACTTCACAAGAGGCACCATGCAAAAGCTTTATTTGTTCTGCAAAAAAACAAACAAAAATAGTTTTTCATATAACTAGAAAGTTACCTGCAATAAGCATACCTAAACAAATGGATAGCAAAAATGCTGGAACTGTGTCTGGCCTCCAGGGTATAAAAAAATGTCCCAAGCTCCTGGCACTCAAAAGGTTAATCTCACACTGGAGGCCTCCAATCTTTGCTTTTAAATGTGTTGGAGACCTCTCTTTCATTCAAGGAATTAAAAAGCCCTATTTAAATATTTTTTTGTGTGGTTTTCCCACCATGGTGCAGTTGGTTTGCTCCATCTTTATAGTGAGCTAGTTTTAAAACCCATATACACTGGCCCTTCTGGTGCACAGAGAGGACTCCGGTCTGAATTTGGAGCACCCCACTCCGTATCAGCCGCGGCGCAGGCAGTCTGTACTGTGCATGACTGAATCGTGCACAGCCGTCTCTAATGCACATGAAGGCTTCTGACAAACATACTTAGCAAATTATAATATAGGATATAGGGACCTTTGTTTCTCATTAATATCACATTTGCCATTTGAAAAGTTGTAGCACTGCAGATTAATGCCAGTCGGTAGGTGAGTAGAACAATGCTTGCTGATTTATTTTAGTAATCCTTTGATAAGCAAGCTTAAAAACTACCAGCTTCTTTATTGGAATTGTTTGTACAGATAATAAATGAGAATTCAGCTTTCAATTAACCTTAAAATACAATATTACCAGTTTGCAGTTTTGAGCTATACTATTATTAGATCTGCTTTTAGGCAGAATACCTTGAAAAAAAATCTGCTTCTACAAAACTTTTGAAAATGTGGCAAAGACTATGCAGCTATGTTTAAGAATAAGGATAGGTAAATAAGGTTAATTAAAGTACTAGGAATTCAGACTAAGATGCATTACTACTCAGTGCAGCTCAAGCAAAGTAAAATTATATTGCGTGATTTATCTGAACTACACCAGAGACCAAAAAATGGCAATTACAATTTTCTGTCAAACTGTTTAAAAACAAAAGATTAAAATCTGTTACTTATTAAAACAATTAAAATGTGACAATTGCACTGAATCACTATATAATTGAAAAATTCACCAACAATGTTGAAAAATCCCATTTGTACAACAAGGAGGAAGGTGACCATAAATCGGCAAATCAAGTACATTGTTATTGCACTGATATCCTGGATAATGAGGACTTTCATTTTCTGCACTACGTGTGATATTTGTATAGTCAGGTTAGGTGAGCAGTCGGTCATTGTGTATAGTTTAATCATATGAGAAAGAAAACTTTATTAGGGAATATGAAAATTATAAGGTAAGTTATGATGCTTGATTGTGCTAAAATGCAAAACCTAATTGCTTATGCTTACTACTCTCTTGAGTTGAAGAACAGTGCTAAAAATTTAATTCATTATGTCAAGTTGAGACATGGTCTAGGCTTGATTACAAGTACTGTACAGTCAAACCGGGGTAAAAAAATCTCTTCACCTTCCTAAAATAATCTTAATGTTATAATTTATCTGTTTAAGGGCCGGATGAGTCCTCTAATCCTTAAGGGGTTAAATGAAGAGATCTGTTTCCACAGGAAAGTGTGTCTTTTGGTGGAACCAGTTCTGATGTCTACTTGCAAAATATCACCAATGTAAAAAATAGTGCACAACAATGCCTAATATACTGTACATCAAATAATTTTCTCAGTCAGAGACTCAAATTTAAAGCATGCCAGCTATCCATAAGAGAATATTTAATTTTTGAAATTGTTTCATTAGAACAAAAAAAATAAATGAAAATTGCTAGGAATGAGGCTCTTAATGTTTTTAATAGAAGGAGTTACCAGTGTAGGTGTCCTTCAAACAGCGGGCACTCATATTATATGCCACTTAGCCACTTCCAAATTTTTTTAGTTTATTGTATGTTAATAGTAAGTGTTCCTTAAAAGTTATTCAGGTCTACTGAAACCAATAGTTTGTTGTGAGCAGGTTTAATCTAGAGTCAGACTTCAACAGCTATAATTTTATACAAGAAAGTACAGATATGATTCAAAAATGTATTGATAGATATACCTGACTGTTGTATGAAGCTTAGCTATCTAGGTATATCAGTGTTAATCCAGGCATGTCAAACATGCAGCCCTCTCCCTCTTTCACTGTGACCTTTAATCTACCAGACAGGCAACAATGGCCTTGTGCCACTGATGCCTGTCCAAGTAACAAAGTGCAAGGGGAACTTACATGCTGATGATGCAGGTGCCCCATAAATAAGTAACCCATCCTCACTTGTCACGTGTTAGAAGTGTAATAGGAGGTGCTCTAGTTTTGTCTCTGTGCTCAGGGCGTACTGGTCATCTAAGGAAGAGATGTTACTGGGGTGAACCAATCAGGAATCCAAGAGCCAGGACAAGCCTCTGTTTAATGTGAGCACCCACTTCAGAGGGATGGGAAGATTTTATCACTGAATGTTGAAAATCTTACTGCAGTTAGTAAAAGGTTGCACTGCTTTTGTTTGTGTTTCTTTTGTATATATCTTGAAAAGCTTATCCAACAGCTTAGAGAACAAACTGCATGCCTTAATAAAAGTGACAAAAGGATGTATCAAGTGGACTTTGCTATAAAGTTTGCCTCATCAGCCTCCATGAATAAAGTTCCTCCACATATCATACAGAGTCTGGGCATATGGCGGTCTGTTTTACTAGCTACATACATAACCCTGTGTTTGAAATAAGGCAGGAACATTGGGCTCTCACAAGGCTTTTTCTATTTGCATGTATTAAACGTACGTTTTCAAAATGTTTGTGACTCTATTGATTCCTTTTTGGCCTCTAATCAGGCTAACTACGCACGATCCTCCCCTGGGGGTCCATACGCCTGGAGTGCATCAAACCCCTATATTAGTCATCCAGAAGCCCTGAGCACAAGTACAAGGCTGTGCCTGTATTTGTGGGAGGGGCTGCAGACAGCATTTAAGGCCAGCAGCCTCTTCCACTGGGCGCCTAATATCTAAGGCATGGGATCTACGTCGTTCATGTGACTAGCTACTAACAGCTGACTCTTCAGACAGTAAGCTCTCATTGGGTCAGCATTTCTGTATGTCACTCATTGTTAATTGTTAGGTAACAGCAAGGTATGTTCATTACCGAAGAGGAGGTATATAGCAGCATGGGTTAACCATCTGAGTGCCAGAGGAGTACGCCACACATTGCTTTCCAATGCGTCACATACCCCTCTGGTACTCAGAGGGTTAAGGGTGTAAGCACTGATGTTTAAACCGATTCAGCTAGGTACCCTAGCTAGCGTCCTCGCCGACAGTCACAGCCATAAACTGAGATCCTAAAGGAAGTATCTTCTCCCACAGTTTTAAGAATGTTAAGACCCTCTCCCCCTTACTGCTCCCAAGCAGCTGTCAATGGATTGTCAGGGTCCATACATTTCAGATAATCATGCTTACAAAAGTAGAGTCAATGGCAACTTCCATCTCTCCCTGTCTCCATGTTCCCCTCAATGTTCCTCTCTAGTTCGCCCCATACCCCCTCTATTTTACTATCCTCCATCCTGGCTTATGCCTCCCCCCATATTATGTAGGCAAACTTTGCTCCAGTTCAGGTTGTTCAGCCTGCAGAGCAGATCACCCACGCATCCCGCAGTTATTAACCCCCCCAATGAATTATTGACATTAGTAGAGTAGGTAGCTAAGGCTTTCATTCATGCATTCATCTGAGGGATGGGTGCCCTCAAACCAGGGAACCCAAAAACAAACCAAATCTGCGCTCCTTCATATAAGCTATCCAAGTGTGAATCCTGTGTAAAGTATATTGTATACCACTTTAATAAATTTGGTGTCTCTGTTGCATAGTTTGGCCAAAGTATGTTTAAGCCTGCCTGCCACGTCAAGGCCCCCCAATATAAGGCGAGTACCTAACTTCACACAGTCATCCTATCTAGATTAAAAACACCCCTGATGAAGCATTTCTTATGAGCTGAGATTTCTTGTACATAACGCATTGGGCATTTTTTAAAAACATTTACCACATTTAAAAACAACTTCATGCTAGGACTCACCTTCAGCGACCCATAGAGAGTGAGCAGCAGGCCAAAAAGACTGGAGCTTCATCAGTACCCTTTATAACACCCATCCACCCACCCCCACAAGTCACATGGGGTTTAGTTGTTGCCTTAAAGGCAATGATCAGGACAGCCCAAACATTAGGCCAACACCATGCTTGAGCAGCTTGAATAAGAAAGAGAAAAAATGTGCAAAGACAGAAGAAACAAAATTCACAGCTCTAATTGGGTTTCTGTTTAGGCTTCGGCCTAATCTTGAGGAGCCTGGAGAACTCCCACATTTCTTGCTGCTATCTATATTTATTCACTTGGATTCTCAACTTTTATCTGTAGATTAAATGTATAAATTAATGTGAATTAGCGCTGTGAATTTTGTTTCTTCTGTCTCAAACCAGGGAAGCCCACCGTTAATATAAAGCATTTAGTCCATACTCGCATAGCAGCACGCATTGGTTATAAGCCACACCAGCACTTAAAAAGAAAAGTTCAGCTAGTATCTCTCTGCCTGTGCCTCTCCATCTCGTTTAGGGTCCATCTATCATACAGGTGTCGCTAATGGCCCCGACCTCCCATTAAGTTATTCTAGATCTTGACAGGTGTTATATTTTAAGCACACAGTTCATATATGCATGTGCTTCATCTAATCGTTCGTAAGGGAGGTCATCAATTCATCAGCTCAAGCTTTCAGAAGCTCATCTGTTACTCCGACAAAGCTTATCACAAGTTGGTTCAGTTCAGCAGTATCAGCCACTCAGACTTCATCGACATCTATTAATTCAGTTGTCCAGGTAGGTCATCTAATATATCTGCCCCTATATAACTAAAAAGGGTTATTACAATTTCTCAATATTTTGTATATTCTGTTGTGGTTTAGGTCCATCAGTCAGTTTCATCCTTGCTCAGGTATGGCACTATGATTAATTTATCATGCTGTTCTTATCAGTATCACAACCCACCCACTCCCTTCCACCTCACTCAACTCGTGTTTATCACTTTATACGTTACTACATGGGAACATCCTAGGATAAGACCTCTTCCCCCTTCTTCTCCTGCGGTTCCTCCTAGTCCTCATTAAATCTTGTGCTCCCTCTACATGGCAACCTCCTTTCCCTTGTAGTAACATCTGTTATTCCTGCTACCCATTCAAGGTCAGGCCTTATAGTCACAGCTATCTTAATAGTTAGCGGCAGTCCTCTAGTGTATCCTTCATGGAGGAAGCTCCCCTTGCCTTCCTCTCCACAGAGTAGGGAGGGCCTGTGGCGTTACCTCTCTGCAGAGGCAGTAGATTCCCTAGCCTAAAGCTATTTGCAGTTGCTGAGGGTCCCCTTTCCTTATCATTCAACAGAAGAGGAAGACCCCTTTTCTGAAAGTGCAGTCCAAGACACCCTGGCCTTGCCTCCCGCACCTTTCCCCTTTGAAGGGACCAAAACACTGGCCTTACCTTCTTACAGAATCTGTAGATACCCCTCTTACCTCATCCTTTCACAGAGGCCGTAGCCCCCCCCATTTACCTTACCCTACACAGAATACCTTACCTCTTCACAGAGGCCACAGGTCCCCCTTGCCCTACCTCTTCACAGAGGCCGAAGGTTTTCCCTTGCCTTCCTTTTCACAGAAGCCTTAGGTCCCCCTTGCCCTTCCTTTTCACAGAAGCAGAAGCCCCCCTTGCCTTACCTCTTCTCAGGGGCTCAAGGTCCCCTTGTCTTACCTCTTCTCAGAGGCTGAAGGTCCCCTTTCCTTGCCTATTTGCAGAGGCTGAAGGTCCCCTTGCCTTACCTCTTCACAGATGCTGAAGGTCCCCTTGCCTTTCCGCTCACAGAGATTAAAGGTCCCATTGCCTTACCTTTTCTCAGAGGCTGAAGGTCCCCTTTCCTTACCTCTTCACAGAGGCTGAAGGTCACCTTGCCTTACTTTTTAGCAGAGGCCGAAGGTCCACTTGTATTACCCTTAAATGAGACCAAAGGTCCCCTAGCAGTACCTTACATCCTCAGAGTCCACAGGTCCCTGTGCTTTACATTTTCGCAGAGGCTGTAGGCCACTTCGCCTTAATTCTTAAAGGCAGAAGGTCTCCTTTTTCCTTACCTCCTCGCAAAGGCAGAAGACCACTGTATGTCCTCTGGTTTCTAGTTCTGAGCCATACTAACAGCAGCTTAAGGGCGGGGCGGGTCACACATAGCCCATCATTCCATTTCTTCACCTTATCACTCCAGGTTGTGTCCATCCACCTCTACTGACCGGGAGAGCACATGCAAAGCCTCATCTTTATGGGTCAGAGGATTGTTGGTACCCACTGCATGGTCAGTCATTCATATCTGTCTGCACCTAAGATCAGGATTAGGAACTCGTTCAACTTCTAATTATATCTATTCCAGTCCATGCATGGGCACCAGACCGGCACAATACATTTTCACTTCTGCCTTATATTGGTTCATACTTGGCCATATGTTCCCTTACCTCCCCTAGGTCGCCATGGGTAATCTAGAAGTTGAAATCTCCACACGCCTGAAGACCACACCTATCAATGTGCCTGAGACCCCCAGGCCTCATAGCCCATCCCACAGAGACTAGACTATCAACAAACTCATTACTGAACTAACATGTCAAAACATCCCTTATCCAGCATCTGCTCGCAAGGCAGAACTATTTCGCCTACTCTTCCCACTGGCATCTGACTCTCCACGATTCCTCTGTATAGCTGACAAGGAAGCTGGCCCACATACTATCTAACATGGGCTCTGCCTTATCTGACATTCAGTCCCATCTGTTAGTCCTGGAAAGTGCTTCTACTGTTGGTACTCCAGAGAGGACGCTCCGTGACACTGAAGTCTAAAGACGGAGTTCGTCCTCTCCTTTAGCATCTAGTGCTCAATGTTTCCTCAGAGATGGTGGGAAATAGACATTTATTTATACTTGGTGTCGGACCTGGCCTATAGGTATGGTGGTACATCTTTCTACGATAACCACCGTTCCTTCTTGTCCAATACTGTGGCAAGCCTGGCACAGTTTAAGTTTCTCCTGGACTGGGGTGTTCTGGATAGTGAACTCTTCTGCAAGCAATTTGCAGACATCAGAGCCCCTACCTGTAATACCTGCAAGTACTTGTACCATTACCCGAACCTCTGTCCAGCGGCCGCCGCTCCTTCAAATTTGTTGATCCTGGCTACTCCTTCAACTTCACAAACTCCCAACCCTGCTCCCCCTCCAGCGCTATGGTCCAGAGATAAATTAGGGAGAGCCAAGACAAAAGTGCCAGTCAAGGCAGTGGAATTTTTTAGGAATTCATCTGGACTCAATCACTTTTGAAGCCAGCCTGCCTCCAGAAAAGCATGATGCAACAACAGGTCCATAAATTCATTGAAAGTGATTACACTTCCCGCTCCAATGTCCAGTCCCTCCTTGGCCATCTTAGCTACGCAATGCAGATCATTCCGCAAGGGCAATCTTTTATTACCCACCTACTCTCACTCCTGTCATTTTACTCCACGACCGATAGGCAGCTAGGTAAATCAGACTTCCGAATGTGGGACAATTTCTTGTCACACTGGAAAGGCCACTCATTGTCCCCCCCCCCTTATATCCCCTTTTTCACCCACCATATACACAGACACTTCGCCAGCTCATGGATTTGCAGCCATCTGGGGTCTAGAATGGTTCACAGAACATGGTCCCAGAATATTAGTTCTATTCCTCATTTCCAGTCCACCTCCCCCTGTTTGAATTATATCTGGGGTAGCAGCGGCAGCAGTCTGGGGCAACCAGTGGTTAGGTAATACTGTCTCTTTCCTTTCTGATAACTTAGCTACAGTCCATATTATAAACAAAGTTAGAGCCTCCAATCATTCAGGCATGATGTTCTTCCAGAAACTCATCTGGCTTTAATTATACCACAAATTTCTAATTCACAGTTCTCACATTTCTGGTACCAACAATATGACAGTTGATGCCCTGTCTTGTTTTAATTTCCAGGTGTTTTACAATTGCATTCCAGACACCAGCCGGCAAGCATTTCACCCCCCCCCATCCTAGAGGACCTAATGATGCCCTGAAAACCCTCTCCAAACAAGCAAGGGGCATCATCCATGTAGCTCTGGCCCCAAGCATGCTTAAAGGGATAGTAATGTTTCATAATAAAAGCAGCTCTAATTAATCATCATAATATTTGGACTTTGGAGAGTGTCATTTCAATTCTGTCAGAGTTGTAGTTCAAGAGTAATTCAATGACAAAGTGTTCCCCTCCCACCCCTTTTACTGATGTAACACTTTTCAGCCAGAGCAGAAGGGAGGTGCCCAGGTAGATTGCAGAGAGGGACAATCTTCAATTAAGATAAGGGAAAAACCTGAAAAGCTTGTCAAGGGGGGCAGGGCTTTCATTGTTTTCACTGTAAGAAGATTGTCCCCTGCTGTTATCTGTCTGGTCTTACAACCAGATCCACATCTGAGAAGAGATGGCTTACACTAGGTAAAAGGGGCGGGAGGGGGAAACTTTGCTTGTGAATATCTCTTAAACCATAAAGGTTTGAGAGATAAGACTTATATCATTCTTCGTATTTTTTAATGCCTACACAATAAAATAAAGTTCAAACAAAGTATTACTATCCCTTTAAGTAATACACCACTACTTGGTCCTTATTTCACAAATTCATTTCCCTCACTCAGCTGCATAAACCATATTAATCAGATACCATTTTAGCATTTGCAGCATTCTGGCACACTACTCTCTCGCTGTCACCAACAGCTATCAAAACATACATAGCAGGGATTGAGCGTCACCTAGCCATGATCACGCCGCATCGACCGTCCCTGTTTTCAAATTATCATTTCAAATTATTTTTAAGGGTCTTTTACCACCATATGGCTCACCCCCGTCTCCCAGTAATTGAATCCCTGGATATCCTAAGCAAGAACTCCTTTGGTCACCAAACCAGCACATTCCTCACATTGCCCATTTATATAGCATTTGTTGGTTTCATTAGGCCAGGCACATTTTCAGTCAAATCCAACAAAGACCCTTTCATTACCAAAGCCCAACTAACGTTCCACTCTAATCACTTTGTGGTTACCCTCCTTTGCTCCCAGACAGATCAAATAGGTAGAGGAGCAGCAATACTCTTCTACCCTATGTTTGACCTTTTCACTCTCATTTCATCCAACGCAGCAGATAGTCCATTGCTACCCTTTCACAATGGCCCTCTATCCACCACAACATTTACCAAATACATCAGAATTTTATTAGCACATTTGGGGGAAAGCCCATTCCTATTCTCGGGACATTCATTTTGCATTGGCGCCGCCACCACAGCCTCTAAGAATAAAGTTCCTCCACATATCATACAGAAGTTGGGAAGATGGTGGTCTAATTGCTTCACTAGTTACGTACATAACCCTGTGTTTGAAATAAGCCAGGATCATTGGGCTCTCACAAGTTTATTTTATTTGCATGTATTAAATGCAAGTTTTCACAAAGCATGTTACTCTATTGGCTCTTATTTGGCCTCTAATCAGGCTAACTACACACAACCCCCCCCTGGGGGTCCGTACTCCCGGAGGGCACCAAACCCCTGTATCAGTCCATCGGGAAGCCCTGAGCACAAGTACAAGGCTGGGCCTGCATTTGTGGGAGGGGCTGCAGGCAGCATTTAAGACCAATAGCCTTTTTCACTGGGTGCCTATCGTCTAAGGTCCCCTGAAGTATCTCATTCCCTCCTTTTATACATTCTAGCCAATTACAGGGGTTGCTTCTAACTCACATCATCACACATACATAAACACACACACAACAATGTGATGCATATACTGACAAAACTCCCTCAGCAAAAGAGGTCCAATTCTGGAGCACTCCATACACCATCTGACATTCAAGCCGTTCCACTGTCCACTGGTAGCCACAGAACCACAAACACAATCTGACATCTCTGCTTTGTTCAACTTTAAATTGGTAGCCACAGAAACCCACATACACTGTTTGGCACTTAAAGGGATAGTAATACTTCAAAATTACTATCCCTTATATGGAAGCCCTTGAAAAACTGAATTAAATGCCACCAGCGGAATCTCTCAGACTTTTATGGTTTGCGAGATAGCAGCTTTTAAACTTCATGCCCCCCTGTCTCTCCACTGACGTCAGTGTTCTTGCTGCAACAGGGAAATCCGGTCCCGGGACCGGCGGAGGCTCTTTAGCACAGCCAAGATCTCGTTATAGAAAACAAGATTCTTCACTAAAACGGTCTTCTACGTGTGCTTAGTTACCAAGCACACGTAGAAGACCATTTTAGTGAAGGATAATTTCTTCTATAATGAGATCTGGCTCTGCTGAAGAGCCTCCGCTTGATTCAATGAACGGATTCCCCTGCTGCATCAAGAACACTGATGACAGGGGAGAGGCATGGGGGAGCAAAGTTTAAAAGCGGCTATCTCGCAAACCATGCTATTTAAAGGGATAGTAATAGTTAATATGTAAAAAAATATATATTGTAGTGTGTATCCCTTTCACTGTTTTATTCAAAAGTTATTACATCTCAAAGTTGAATTGTTTAGGTGCAATATCACAGTGGCCTGAAATTGTACAGTGGCGCTGTTGTTACACCATTCTATGGACAGCTCTGGTCCGTAGACCATAAATCTCCATAGGATGGTGTCGCAACAGCGCCACTGTACAATTTCAGGCCACTGTGATATTGCACCTAAAAAATTCAACTTTAAGCTGTAATAACTTTGAATAAAACACCTTTCAACTACGAGGGTTGACCATCCACGTGAGAGGGATTTTTTTTTCCTTTGATTTTAACTGAATTTCCACACATACATTTGATGTATACCTTACCTCATGACCCAATGCAATGTATTGTCATTGTGATTATATTGGTACCTACCTCACTTTATCCCCTCTCAATGTTCATGTATCTTTCCTACTTATTATTGTTAATATTTTGGTCAATTCTCAATAAAAATTTATTGAAACGAAAACACCTTTCAGCAGCGGGAGTACTTTTGTTTTACTTATGGGGATAAACCCTACAACATATTTTTTTACATTTTAAGTATTACTATCCCTTTAAATACACACTACCACCTAAAAATGCTAGCCTCTATAAAAACCTCATTTGTTTTCTGAGGCTTAAAATCTAGTCTTACATAAGCTCTCTAGGGGCTCTCATTTCTACATTTTACAGGGCTCCCATTACAATAGCAGGCTTGATAGGTGTCTAAGAAGTTATAGAGTGGTATTGCCACTCAGATAATCAGCCTGTCTGACTAGAACAGTGTGAACTAATCTCAATACATTAACAGCATTAGCTGTGCACTAACAGTTAAAGGGATAGTAATACTTTAATATTAGTAATCCCCATAGCGTAGCGATTTAAAAAATAATTCAATTGCCCCCAGGTTCATCTCTCAAACCTTTATGGTTTGAGAGATAACAGTAAGCAAAGTTCATCCCCTCCCTCCCCCTTCCCTGAAGTCAGCGTTGTACTGACTGCAGGGATATCCGGTCTTATTTTCATCAGGCGGCTCTGCAGCTGAGCCGAGATCACGTTAGTGAAAAATAATTATTTCACTGAAATGGTCTTCTACATGTGCTTAGTTTGCAAGCACACGTAGAAGACCGTTTTGTTGAAATAATTTTGTTTTACTAGCGCCATCTCGGCTCTGCCGCAGAGCCGTCTGATGAAAAATAAAACCGGATATCCCTGCAGTCAGTACAACTCTGACTTCAGGGAAAGGGGAGGGAGGGGAACTTTGGTTACGGTTTTCTTTCAAACCTTAAAGGTTTGAGAGATGAACCTGGGGGCAATTGAATTATTTTTTAAATAGCTACACTATGGGGATTACTAATATTAAAGTATTACTATCCATTTAACCAAATTGTGTCTATATATAGTCTATGCATCCATTAAGAGACAGTTTTAGAATTCAAATTTAGAGACATAAATAAAATAATTACATTTTATAGATATTGGCTGGAAGCACATGACATTTAAAAATAAATAATCCAATTTAATTGTGTTAGTGTCCATTTAATAAAGAAGCACATTCTTCAGCTGTTCTCGGCTACAAAGTATAATATTAACGATAATTAGTCTAAGCTTACCAGTACCAAACTATATCATGTTCAAAGAGAAATATTAGGTCATATGTAAAAAGTCAAAAGTGGAACATTGAAGGGCAACCCAACTTTAGTACTAGAGAGGACATCAAATGTCAGTTGAAATGAAGCATTTAACTCCTTGAATTTTAGATTGCTTCACATTGTTTGGTTAATA
Organism: Rhinophrynus dorsalis; assembly: GCA_037306005.1. Classification (NCBI taxonomy): domain Eukaryota; kingdom Metazoa; phylum Chordata; class Amphibia; order Anura; family Rhinophrynidae; genus Rhinophrynus; species Rhinophrynus dorsalis. Next base: position 514,347,082 of record CM074719.1, read on the forward strand.
GTTACTTACTGGATACGGAAACCAGGTTCCTCTTAGTTTGTTTCAATCACCTTACGCTACTGCAGCTCATGGTAGTTACTCAGCCTTTGTTGCCACTTAGCCCCTATAGTGGCTCAGTCTGGCTACTAATCATGTTCTGTACTCCATATTACTCCCGTTAACCCTTGATCTCTTACCTGCAGTGCTTTCTCTTCACTCATCTCTCTGTGCCATTTAAGGTCTGGTGCCTGGACAAACCTGGGAGGCCTGACTTGAGAAATTGTGGGTGCATATCAATACATCCCCAAGTCACTTGTGTAGGAATCACTACTTAGTATTTGTTCTATTTTTTATAACTTTTTTGTTGGAAATTTTTTTATATAAATTTGTCCCTTAACGCATGTTACTGGCCACCACATATAATTTCATTGAACATTTAACTTCTCTTACATTGATTCCTATGGGTGCAAATTTAGCTCCTAACATGCATTTTTACCATTCGGCAGTGTGTCACAGCTCAGGTAATTGCATACCTGACTGTGACTTAAAACTACCGAAAGTACTTTTTTTTTTTTTAGCGGAATTGGGAATTCGATCGAGCACCTAGTCAGCTGTTGGTTATTTTTACTTGATCTGTTTTATAGTCTACTGCTACTTAGTTTTAGTTGTTTAGACAGCTGACCATTATGCACCATTCAGGCCTACTAAAGCCACTACAGATACCATGCAAAAACACGTCCTTCTGCTAAACCAATAACAGGCCACTTATAACTAAGGAACAGTTTCCCTTTAAATATATTAAGTGACACTTATTTGAAAACTGTTGTTTACCATTTAAAAAAAAGTATATTTTGTGAGTAAAACAAGTAGGAGATAGATAGTAATTAAAGCTCCTAAACCACCGCGCCAACTTCTCAAAGTATATTCCAAGTATGTGCAGAGAAAAAGTTAATCAAGGAATACAATGAATATACAAACAGAGAACAAAAATAGAGAAAAATAATCCAAGGAGAAGAACAAAAAGGAAAGGAAAAAATGGTAATCACAAAGCAAATAAAAATATAAGTACTTATAATTTCTTCTATTCCTTATACTGCTTCAAGTCCAATGCTGCACGCTCACCGTGGTATTGGATCACCACTCAAAAAAGACCAAAAACTACAAAAGAAAACAGAGTGACACAAAGAGTGTCTCTAAGTGTAGTATGTTCAGTCACCAAGATGATCCTCCACCAAACACCATAGGAAATTTCACTAGAATATTACTCACATTTTTCGGAGGCGTATGACCAGCCTCTAGGTACTTTCGCCTTCACTGGCTTACACCCCAGTGTAGTGATTCCCAGTGAAGGCAAAAGTACCTAGAGGCTGGTCATACGCCTCCGAAAAATGTGAGTAATATTCTGATGAAATTTCTTGTGAGTAGCACTTCTAAAATACATACTGTTCAGACTTTCAATTTGACTGTGCCACATGGCACTGCCAATCAAACCATCTAAGTCAACCATATCTGTGCTGTTACTTCATTAACTCAGCACAGCCAACAACAAGGGAAATTATAAAGGAGAAGCTGATGGATAACCCACGGAGGTGTCAAGCATACATTACTTGTTGACATCCACACTGGTCAGCCACTGATTTGATCATTACAGTGAATAATGGAGGCATCCAGTCGTCAGTGTGATCTATCAGCACAGACACCCCACAGGACTCCTTTCAGATAAGCCATGCTAAATCTTTCCTGCATAGAAATGTTGCATTTTGACTTCTAGAAGCAAGGTAAAATCATTCATATGAACAGCCCAATCTCCAGCAACAGGGTGCTTTTCTGTGCTTTTTGTACAGTGTAAAACATTCTGCACTACAAACACACATGTGAACTAGGCCATAGGGATAAAATCACCAAGAAGATGATAATATAAGGAACAAGCAGACACTGCATCAAGGAGTTCACAATCTCAAGGTGTAATCGGAGACCTACAGGCACCATACCACTAGAACTGTATTAATTATAGAGTACAAGTTAGGAAGGTCAATGCATTTAGAATCTGTTGTGCAGACATGCATAATTTAAAGAAGTGCTTATATAAGAGGTTAATTTTCATTCTGGCTCCAGAAATGGAGCAAGGAGGCACTCAATGAATATTAAATGGAATAAGCCTCCATAGATAAGAAAGAATGAGAGGTTTAGAAAAATATTAAGGTTTGAGACATAAAAGATTCAATAGGTAGAAAAAGGATTGCAGGCTCACAAAATGTAGGTTTAGTCACCTTTGGGAAAATTAAGAGTAAGACAATTGCATCAAAAAAACCAATCAATTAAAAAGTCTTAGTAATTTCGCCAGGAATTTTCTTTTGATGCATATGTTGCAAATATTTTTCTGCAAATTTACTTTAGTTGTTCATTGGATATTAAGCCACTTTGGATCTTATGTTTAAAGACAATGAGATAAATGTACTAAGCAGAATGTGGACTACTATACACCAATCATCCATAGGGGAAAAATTGTTTATTTGGGGAAAGAATACAACTTTCAGAGTGGTAGTATTAGAATCCCATGATAAGGTACAGTAACTTCTGTTCAATTCCCTATAGGGATAGGTGGAGATAGGGATGTTGCTGATGTCAGAGATAGATTTCTGTTATAGGTAGAGCATAGTTGTAGCAGTTTATTGGTGGGATTATCCTCTCTAAGAGAGCAACTCCTTCTACACCTAAGTATAGACATTTAAGTCTCTGATGGCCATTAGAGAGCACAGGTTGTTTCTAAGCTCCAGGAGGGACTGAAGAGAATCAATACAATACAATACAAAATCAATCAAGTCTCCCTAGGAGGCTATCCGTCTAGTGCTAGAAGGTTCCATAAGGCTTTGGGCCTTACATTACCCATGATGGTAACTACCTGATAACAGAAAAAGGCTGGGTGGTCAGTATATGTGGTTATGTGGCTACCATGGGACAAGAATGGGGTTAGTATGTTGCAGAAAAAAATAAAAATTGTACTTTTAAAAGGAATTAACACAAAATACCAAAATTCTGATTTTCTCACATTTCTCTTTTTGGGTGAAAATTTGCACCCATCCTTAGTAATGAGGTAAGATCCAGTGAGGTTAAAGAACCTCACCAATAAGCATAAGACGTGAAAAATTCACTAGTGAGACTCACAGACGTCTGGAATGACACATGGGGAACCATACCAGTACCAAATACACAGAGTAAAGAATACCCTATACAGTAATCCTCTGAATGCCAAATGTTCAGTGGAAGAGAACTTGTTAAGTTCCTTCGCACCAGTTTTCAACAGGGAAAGTTATACATCACAGGATTATCCATACCATTATCTCTGTGCTCACTGTTACTATGGAGTGCAGTGCCTGGCACTGTTGATAACACTTAGATTTACAAAAAATATATGCATTTGAGCTGTAATAACGTTTGAATGAAAAATCTCCCAGCAGCAAGAGTGCCTTTTTTCATTCTGCTGGAAAAGCTTCATAATTTTTCTCCCTAAAACAGTTTACTGCACCTGTAAAAATTAGGTTAAAAATAATAATAATAATAATAATAAATAGTAAACCCTCTGACTTTTACTGATTTCAATGTTCCCTCTAAGGTCAGAAGTGGTGTATGACCCAGCACTGAAAGAGAGAGGGAAAACTGTATATGTGGAACCGCATTGGTATTACACATACACCATGCAGCCCTGCTCAGTTCTCAATGCTATTTTAACTCTTCCGTTGCTGGGTCACTCGTTGCACACAGCGGGCCTACAGTCTTAGTTTCTCCATAGAGAGAAATGTTTAAGGTGCCATGCAGCCCAGAATTAAGTGGTTAAAATCCCCATTTAGATCAAATTATGTTTGTTTCTTTCAGTCATTTTAGCTCTCTGAATGCCGGTGGGGTTTCCAATGCTTTGCCACATAACACTCCACCGACATCCAAACACAAATGTAACACAACCGTGGGAATTATGCAATGTGGAAGTTCCTGTTCATTTGCACGTATACAAATAGGTCTAACATGGCTGCTCTGTTGGCCATATGTATACTGGAGGAGTATTACATGGCAGACCTGTTGGCCCTATGTAAACAGAGTGTGGACATTTTTTATGTGGTGATTGCTTCACTTAATACTTTTAGATGTTTTATACGCCAATTCACTTTGCCTTTATTTTTCCAAAATTACTTAATTAAAGATTTACATGATATGGTTGTGCATCTTTTTTTTTTATACTTTCTCATAACAATTTAGTAGTTTTTTTCTTCTATTCTGGGTTACACTGGGGTTTTGGCGGCATGCACTATGAGATTATCTTGATAAAGATCCCAGTGATGATTGAAACACTGACATATCATCATCATCATCATCACTAATAATAAAAGGCCAGATGTATGTTTGTCCGATGCAGTCATGCGCAGTAGAGGCTTTGTCTGATGCAGTCATGTGCAGTAGAGACTGCCTGAAAGCAGGCCAGATTGCGCACAGTAGAGACTTTGTCCGATGCATTCATGAGCAGTAGAGACTGCCCGAACACAGGCCAGATGTATGTTTGTCCAGTGCAGTCATGCGCAGTAGACACTGCCAAAACGCTGGGAGGTGTAGTTCTATGGTAGTACACCTGCCATGTAGTTCTGCGGTAGTACCTGCCATTACATAGCCGTTTAAATAGCACTTGGTACCTGCCGTGACTCACTTTGGCCTGTGTACACGGGCTTTTACACTAGTTCTACATAAAGAGCAATTGACTAACACTTGGAAAAGTTCTAACAGTGCTGTTTCTACCATCTCTATATGTAAATGGATAGATAGGTAGATAATGTATAAATATGCACATGTAAGCAGAGCTTAGCAATGTTGCTGCCCTCCTTGGACACAAATGTTGCACATGTGGCCTCAAATAAATTTGAGTTCGACAAGTCTGCTTTGAAGGGAACACTATAAATCTGCACTTGCAGAATATCTGAAGTCAAAACAAAACATTACAATTTCTTTAAAACCCCCAATAAATAAAGTCTACCAGAGAACCTGAAAACTCATTAGTCAAATTATGATAAAATGTGATTTTTTTTTTTTTAAAGAAAAATATATGACCACGGAATAAATAATAGCTCTTTCTGCATTTTTGTTCACTCTCCTTTTTATTCTGTGACCATGCTGTTTCCTTTTTGTATAAATCACTTGCTTTCTTATCATAACTTGACTAATGAGTTTGGTTTTCAGATTCACTTGTACACCTAATTTATTAGGTTTTTTTTCTCCACATTGCAGCCTAGTTATACTATCATTGTTTGGGATGTTTTGTTTTATATGAAGAGTTTAAACATGCAGTGATTTATATCTGTTGTTACAGCATTCTCACCTAAATATATGCTGTCACATTTACTCCTAAATAAATACTCAGGGCTGGATTTGCCACTAGGCTGAGTAGGCCAAGAACACCAAGTTTTGAGAGTTGCCTTAGCAGTGTGGGCCATGCAAACATTTTCTGAGTTTTGGGGCATTGCCAAGGAAACACCACTGCTCATGTACCAGACAACTGCTCCTGATTTATGGTGACCACTTTATCAGGTTACATAAGCCCTCTACTGGCCATTTTAACCTATTGCATGCTAGAGAGGTCTCCAATGCATTGTGAAGCAACCTGCTGGAGATCTCTCTCATAGCCTTGGAGATAAGAGCTTTTTGTTTGTATGTTACAGGCCAGAGGTAGGCAGCTTTACTGTTTTGTTTTTCTTTTTTGTATATTATTACAATATAGCTCATTATCATTATCCGTTAACCATGAGGTTCTAGTGCTTAATGAGGTACGTCTGACCCGCTGTCAATCAACTCAGTGATGGTGGGATGATGAAAACATCGGCGGCATGATGGATACTCTGGTGTGTTAGGGTATTTAAAACTTGGCTTTTCACTATTACTGTGTCTTGAGAAAGGTCCTTATACTGGACCTATACGTTGGCCATATGATTTACCTTTGTGATTGAATAAATTGTTTAGAAAGTCCCACGGGTGCTGCCCCATCCTTCTTTCTTAGTATATATATATATATATATATATATATATATATATATATATATAAACAACAATGAAGGATTTGTGCTTGAAAGTGTTAAATACGCTATCACTAAAAATATTTAAAGTGATATAGTACCAGTTCGCTATCTTTCCAGCGGTCTAATAGTGGACAGATCACAAACAAGACCATCAATAATAACATAAAATATGAGCATGTAAACAGGCATATGTAAGCTCAATATAATAATACTGTGCCACAAATACCTGTTAACAGGAGCTCTATGTGCATTCAGATATATGAATGCACATAGAGCTCTTGTTAACAGGTATTTGTGACACAGTATTATTATATTGAACTTATATATGCCTGTTTAGATGCTCATATTTGATGCTGTTGTTATTATTGATGCTCTTATCTTCCATTGAAAGTTATTATAGTACTATTTAGAGCTTTTTCCTTTTTTTTCTCTGCATTGTTTCCCTTCTGGCATTCCAAGGTTTGAAAACGCAACCTTCTGGAAATGCTCCCTTCTCCATGATAAATAAATGTGACAAATGCAACGGAAACACATTCTTTAATATTATTGTCTTTTACATCTCAGTGACAGGAAGACACTATAAGATTAAGAAGTTTATAAATGAACATACTCTATTTCTATTTAATTACTTGTGAATGTAAACTCCAAGGTGTTGGAAGGACAACCATACACTAAAAATAAGATAACATAATAAAATTAAACATAAATAACATAACTAATTGGATAGAGACATATAACTTTGCCTTACACTGTAAAGAAAAACATGGCTGCAACCACAAAAAATATCCGTTGTAGATAGGGTTAACTAACACACAGAGATGGTCTCTGGATTACGTACCCTAGATCCCTAGAGAATGAACCTTGAATCTGATTTTGTGCCCTTTTTATGATGCATAACATTATTTACTACTTGTATATCATACAATCCATATAGTATTTGTTTGTTATGGCAGCATTTTATACCAATATCATACCACCACTCTATTTTTAAATGAATAATAATAATAAAACTTTATCAGGAAAGATACACTGAGATTATATCTAATTCTGAAGTATGTATTTGAGTATAGATGTTATTATTACTCATTTTATCTACCTTGGGGGGGATGAAAGGCTGAGTTGACCCTTCCAAGACTAGAACCTGTGACCCCAGTTGTACAGATTCTACAGTTGGTGCATTATCCAACTGAGCTATCTAATGGCTATTTTTTATATAGAATATTCCAATTTTTTTAGTATCAGTTTTTATTATGGAAATATGTTGTTGTTGGTCCTACACTTCTTTTAAAGAACAAACACTTATTATACCTTTTTTAGCAGTTTTTATCTACAAGGTTAATCCCTGCTATTTATGGTAATAATTCCCATTTTAGTGGGTAAACCCAAGGGCTCTTATTATAATATTCAAACATTCTTATATTTCTTGTATCATTCTTTCTAAATTGATTTTTTTTTGTCAGTGTTGTATTCTCATCCTTACCCCCCCACACACACACACTTTTTTGCCTTTAAAGGGATAGTAATACTTCGTTTTAACTTTATTTTATTTTGTAGGCATTAAAAAAACATGAAGAATGATATGTCTTATCTCTCAATCCTTTATTGTTTATGAGATATTCACCAGCAAAGTTCCCCTCCCCGACCCATTTTCCTAGTGTAAGCCATCTCTTCTCAGATGTGGATCAGGTTGTATGACCAGACAGATAACAGAAGGGGACAATTTTCTTTGTATGAAAACAATGAAAGCCCTTCCCCCCCTTGACAAGTTTTTCAGCTTTTTCCATTATCTTAATTGAAGATTGTCCCTCTCTGCAGTCTACCTGGGCATCTCCCTTCTGATCTGGTTGAACAGGGAAGGGATACTTTGTTTGTGAATATCTCTTAAACCATAAAGGTTTCAGAGATAAGACTTATATCATTCTTCATGTTTTTTTAATGCCTACAAAATAAAATAAAGTTAAAACGAAGTATTACTATCCCTTTAATTCCATTGTTACATTTATCAGTTTCCTTGGTATCAACTTGGTATCTTCAAATCAAGTTGAACATTTCATTATCTCACATTTATAGGTTTTATTAATTTTTATGCCTGACATATAAGTTTGAGCATAAGTAACTTTATGAGATACTATAAATGAAACCAGTTTTTAAGACATTGTTTACTGCACCCATGAGGAAGTGAAACTGTTTTCATGAATACACACAAGATCTCCATATTTTCTTTCACCATATATTTGATGCCTTCCATACCCTCTGTGTGAAGCCTCCCCCATATTCTCATAATTAAAAGCAAGGTTCAGCCAACAGTCAACTTTTTCTCCTGTTTGAGCAAATGTAAAATTGCTGAATTGCAAGTTTACACCTATGTTCCTAGTGAATTATTTCTGCATCTAAAAATGGCTGATGATGGAACATCCACCAGAGGCCAAATAAGGTGGAGGGCTGTCTGCCCTTCCTGCTGGTTGTGGGAGGCAGAAACTAGAAAAAAGGGAAAGGGTCTGCACTCCACTATTCACAGGAATCTGGGGGGGGGGCACTCTGCTTCGCTATAGGGGAGGGAAAATTAAGGGGAGGGGCTTATGCTTTAAAAGTTGACTGAACCACTACTGGCAATTTCTAATCTGTGCTTGCTTAGGGTGTGGGAACTAGCGTGAAAGGTGACCACATTCCACACTTTTTTTACCATGGTATTGTTAAATTTTGTCTTTTCAATTTTAAAGTTCCATCATACACTGTTTTGACAACTTTCACCATGTCCCCTGGGATGCTATTCCATGCACCTATCACCCTTTCCATAAAATAGTTTAAATTTTTACCCTTTTGTGGTAAGACACAGCCTAGCAAATAAAGTCAGGTTGGTAGAGATGGGTAATAAAAAAAGAAGAGCTCTACTCGCTTCTGTTCAGAAATCTATAATGCAGCCCACAAATAATTTTTTGGAGATTGTCACTGCTCTTCCAATGGGTCCACGGAAAACAACCCACACAGTCAACTTAAAATATATAAAAAGAAAAGAGACAGTGCAGCCAATCTATAAGTGTAGTAGTTCCACCAGAGTCCATCATAGAAGATTGACGGCAGAAAAAGACCACCTGGTCCATCTAGTCTGCCCTTTAGTATTCCTTTATTGTTATCTTAGGATAGATACATGTTTATCCCAGGCATGTTTAAACTGTGTTACTGTGGATTTATCAACCACCTCTGCTGGAAGTTTGTTCCAAGTTTCTACTACTCTTTCAGTGAAATAATATTTTCTAATGTTTTTCTTGATTTTTCCTCCAACTAGCCTCAGATTGTGCCCCCTTGTTCTTGTATTCAGATTCTTATTAATCACACTTCCCTCCTGAACCTTGTTCAGTCCTTTAACATACTTAAAGGTTTCAATCATGTCCCCCCTTTCTCTTCTTTCCTCCAGACTATACATATTTAGATCTCTGAGTCGTTCTTGATAAGTTCTATGCTTTAGACCTTCCACCATTTTTGTAGCTCTTCTTTGAACCCGCTCAATTTTAGTTATATCCTTTTGCAGATGAGGCCTCCAGAACTGTACACAGTATTCCAGATGTGGTCTCACTAGAGCTCTATACAGAGGGATCACAATCTCCCTCTTCCTGCTTGTTATACCTCTAGCTATGCAGCCAAGCATACGATTTGCTTTCCCCACCGCCTGGTTGCATTGGTTACTCATCTTGAGGCTGTCAGAGATGACCACCCCCAAATCCTTCTCTTCTGAAGTCTTTGCTACCACAGAACTGCCAATACGATAGTCAGATTGAGGGTTTCTTGTCCCCAAGTGCATTATTTTACATTTGGAAACATTGAACTGAAGTTTCCATTGTTTTGACCACTTATCTAATAGTGCCAAATCATTCTCCATATTACAGACACCTCCTGGAACATCAACCCTATTACACACTTTTGTGTCATCAGCAAACAAGCAAACCTTCCCTGCCAAGCCTTCCCTTATGTCACTTACAAACATGTTGAACAGAACAGGGCCCAGAACAGATCCTTGTGGCACTCCACTTGTAACCAGTCTCTGCTCAGAATACACTCCATTAACAACAACCCTCTGGTTTCTGTCCTTCAGCCAACTGCAGATCCACTGAACTATCCAGGGGTTAAGTCCAATTCTTGATAATTTATCTATCAGCTCTTTATGGGGAACTGTATCGAAAGCTTTACTGAAATCCAGGTAGGCGATATCCACAGCACCACCTTCATCCAGCACTTTAGTTACATAGTCAAAGAAATCAATGAGATTAGTCTGACAGGATCGGCCCTCAGTGAAGCCATGCTGGTTTGGGTCCATCAGGTTGTTTTTTGTTAGATGGTCAATTATCTTCTTCTTTAGAAGAGTCTCCATCATTTTTACCACTACAGATGTCAGGCTGACTGGCCTGTAGTTACTAGCTTCTTCTTTACTACCCTTCTTGTGAATGGGTACAACATTGGCCATTCTCCAATCATCAGGAACTTCTCCCGTAAGAAGGGACTGGTTATACAGATTAGTCAGGGGGCCAACTATGACAGATCGGAGTTCTTTAAGAACTCTAGGGTGGATTCCATCCGGACCCATCGCTTTATTTGACTTTAGCCGGACAAGTTCCTCTAGAACATCGGCCTCTGAAAACACTGGGGCTAAAATTATACAACTAGAGGCAATGCTGTGTTCAGCCATTTTCTGATTATGAGGGCCGCCGTCTGAAAAAACTGAGCAGAAGTAGTTATTCAGATGGTCAGCGACCGCCTTTTCCTCTTCTATATACTGATTTTTTCCGTTGTTAATTTTTGTAATCCCGCAGTTTTTCTTCTTCCTGTCACTGATATATCTGAAGAAGGTTTTATTCCCCTTCTTAACAGATTTGGCCATTTCTTCCTCTTTTGAGGCTTTAGCAGCATTTATCATCTGTTTAGTCTTCTTCTGTATAGTTTTATACCCTTCTCTGTCCGCTTCACTTCCAGTCTCTTTATATCTCTTATAGGCAGACTTTTTATCTTTCACTATAGCTCTTACCTCTCTAGTAAACCATAGTGGATTTCTCTTTCTTTTCCTCTTGCTAATTTGTCTAACATGTAATCTTGTTGCCTTTAAGAGGACTTCTTTGAGTGTCTTCCACTGAGTACTCACTCTCGGTGTTTTATCCCACCCTTTTAATTCTTTCTTTACATATTCTCCCATATCCTCAAACTTCGTCTTCCTAAAGTCCAATACTTTGGTTGCAGAATGGGATTTCTCGTAGTCAGTCTGGATTCCGAACCACAAACATTGGTGGTCACTGGAACCTAGATTTTCTCCCACCTTCACCTCAGATACCAGGTCTCCATTTGTGAATACTAAGTCTAGGATATTGTCCCCTCTAGTTGGCGCCTTCACCAGCTGTTTTAGGGACATCCCCGTCAGGGCTTCTACGATGCTCCTACTTCTACATGTGGACGCACAAGGGATATTCCAATCAACATCAGGCATGTTGAAGTCTCCCATAACTACTATATCTCCCTTTACTGCCATTTGGGTAATCTCGTCCACTAGCATGTTGTCTTGCTCTTCAGATTGCCCCGGAGGCCTGTAGACTGCACCTATTCTTGTAACTGATCCCTTTTTATTCTGCAGACAGATCCAGAGAGTCTCCAACTCTTTACATGAATTCTGGATCGCTGTGGATTTTATGCTATCTTTAACATAAATGGCTACCCCACCCCCTCTTCTCTCAGCCCTATCTTTCCTATACAACGTGTATCCCGGAATGGCTATTTCCCAGTCATTACAGTCCCTGAACCATGTCTCTGTTATTACAATCAAGTCCAAGTCATCTCTACAAACTATTGATATTAGCTCGCTGAGCTTGTTGCCTAAGCTGCGAGCATTAGTACACATTACACGAAGAACATTACATTTATCACCAACAACAACTCTATCTACCGCACCATCATCTACCTCACCAACATCTGTATGTAAAGCACCAGCAACTTCCTGTGTACCAACATCTGTATCTATCACACTAACAAACTCAGAACCCTGGTTCACCAAAACTGTTCGGGGACAGAAATCAATCTTCTCAATGAAATTCCTGCCCCCTCCATCTAGTTTAAATGCCTCTCCAAGAAACACCTGAACTCTTCTCCAAGTACCTCAGTTCCTCTGTGTGACGGGTGCAGACCATCTCTCTTGAACATTTCTTTACAACTCCACCTTCTAACACTGTGACTGACAAATCCAAAACCTTCTTCTTTACACCACTGTCTTAGCCAACCATTGAACTCCAGGATACGAAGTCTCTTACTATTTTCAGAGCGGACTGGCAAAATCTCTGAAAAAGTGATAGAGTCTGTCATTCTGCTCAGCTCCAGGCTGAGACTTTGAAATTCCATTTTCACCTCTTCAACACTTTTCTGGGACAAATCGTTTGTACCGAGATGAATGATCAGATCAACTTCAGTCTCCTTTGTTGCAGCCTTGACAATATTTGAGATGCGTCTTTTATCCCTGCTTGCAGTAGCACCAGGAAGACATCTCACCTCCTTCAGTCCATCCTCATTCTGCCCTAAAGCAACACCTCTAACAATCGAGTCACCAACAAGGAGATGCTTTCTCTTCTTTTTAAGTCCATTTTCTGCTCCTGACTGCTTGTTACAATTCTCTCCTTTGGGACTCACAACATCCCGTACCTGAGTATCTGTGCTTTTATCTTCTGAAATCTCACTTTCCAATTCAGACAGGACACCAAAGGGATTACACACCGAAATACCAACAGTGTTGTGCTTCTGCTCCACAACTCTCAACCTCCCGGAACCAACTGTCTTCCACACAGCCCTTCTCTTCATGGGCCGTTGGGGCTGCGGTGGTGGATTACATGGTTGCTTGACTTCACACTCTAGCTGGGAAAGATTCACTTCTTTTGATTGCAGATAACACACCAAAGACTGCAGCCTGGAAATTTCACCATACAATGTGGACAGATGCAAACATACTGGACAACACCCCAAACTCCAGAGAGTACTGCGGAACACAACAGCCAGACAAGTGTTACACTGCACCAAACCAGACATCTTAGAATTAAAGCAGTTACTCACCAAACTGACAAAACCAGTGCCTTCACCAAACTCCTGCCGTTTTCAAACTACTGCAGTTTTTGAAACTACACACTTCTGTCTGTCTGCTGCACTTGTGTCTGGCTGCAAACTACTTACAGAGTAAACTCACAGAGTTGAAACCTCCTATAAATACACCTACTGCAGTTGATACGCTAACGAAGCGAGCCAAGCCTTTTCTTATGCTAATCTAATGAAACCAGTTACCAGCTACACCCAAATAGACACCTATGCACACTATGCAGAAACCAAAACAAGCCAAATACAAACTTAAGCACTAATGATCCAAATTAACCAAAGTAAATAAACACACAATTCAAACTAAATACTAAATGCAACACAATTCCAAGTACTACAACATAAGCAGTATTAAAGAATGATAGTAAGATTTTTTTTTTTTTTTTTTTTTTTTTTAGTTTTTTGTCTACATCATAGTCAGTTCTTTCCCAAAAACTGGTACTCACATAGAGTTGAGGCTACCTCTTCTTCTGGAGTTATATTACATTATTTGGATATTGTACATCTCAAGTCATCAGCCCACATAAGACTGCATCCACAAATCAGCCACACTCTGGTGTAGACAGTCCTTCTGTCTTTTATAGTTTATAGTGAGATTTTTAATTAATTACATTTTTGATTTTATGCTTTTGTTTGATTTTATTAACTTAACTATAGTTCCATACATTCCTTATTATTAGTAACAACACAACAAAAGGTAGCGTCAGTGCTCCCAGAGATGATACTCATAGAAACATAGAATTTAACGGGAAATAAGAACCATTTGGCCCATCTAGTCTGCCAATTTTTCTGTTGTAAAAACCTCAAACCTTATTTGGTCCTTGGACTTTTCTTATGTTCAGGATAGATTTATGCCTATCCCATGCATGCTTAAATTCCATCACTGTGTTAACTTCTGCTGGTAGGCTGTTCCACTTATCTACTACCCTCTCAGTGAAGTAAAACTTACATTACATCTAAACCTCTGTCCCTCTAGTTTTAGACGATGTCCTAACATTTTAACTTTTTTGCATTTTGTTGAATCTGTTCATGTTTTTAAATGTTTTCTATCATATCCCCTCTCTCTTCTCTCCTCCAAGCTATACATGTTCAGATCCTTTAGTCTATCCTGATATTTCTTTAACTGTAAAACATTCACCAATTTAGTAGCCCTCCTCTGAATTATCTCTACAGTGTCTATACCCTTCTGGAGATGGGGTCTCCAGTACTGTATGCAATACTGTAGGTGAGGTCTAACCAGAGATCTGTAAAGTTGCATGACCACATATGTCCCTAGCTAGTCAACCCAGGACCCTTCTTGCATTCCCCGATGCTTTGTTACATTGCTGCCTACATTTAAGTCATCAGAAACTATTATTCCTAAATTGTTTTCCTCTGTTGTCTCCGACAGCACATTACTCTTGATACTATATTCTGCCTTTGGAATATAGTATTACATTCTTTTGGAGTGTTCTCCCTAATAACAGTTTCCCTGAAATTACTGGCTAGGCCACTTATTTTAAATGTAAGTATGGCCAATAAGTGGGACTAGTTGCCAACAAACCCTTTTGAAGTAGGTCTATCTACAACAGAGTGTGGCTATATTGAAATGAAAATGCCCGTACATTTAAAAAAACAATTACAAAATCTCTGCCTTTCTGCATCTGCTATTGAATTTTGTGACAACTTGGCCATTTATTGCTTTTGCTTTTCATGGCAGTGTTACATCCTGAACCTTGTGTAAAAATCCACGTCTTGCCATTCTGTGAGTTGGAGTTGAGACAGAGAGAAAGAAAGAAGAAAAAAATGTATTGCCTTTACTTTCTATGGCAATGTTACTTCCTGACCCACACTGTGAGTTGGAGATTAGCCAACCAGAGAAGAAAAAAATACATTGAGGAGAGTGTATGGAGAGTGTTAGCAAGCACCAACAGTACATAAGCATATTGCTGTTGTTTGCCTGATGAACTCTGTGCGTGTAGGGGGGGAAGAGTATGAGGGGCTGCAGAAATGCTGATGCAGATGTGGGTGAATCGAGTAGCATTGGCTGAGAGACTCCAAAACCCACTCGCTAAAGATAGTGCTGTTACCACCCTACCGCATTCCATATGACTGAGACACTCCAGAGTGCACCAGTAACAGATAGTACTAACACCTCCCGAGTCCACACCACACTCCCTTCTCTGGCTCAGAAACATCAGAACCCACAAAAAGATAGTGTTGCTGAAACCAGCAACAGCACCACCATATCACCAAAACCCACCAGCAGCCCCAGATATTTGTGCACTTGCAACCATCCCAGCAGAGAGTGCTGCAATCACAAATCAAGGGACCATTGTACATTTCTATTTTGCCCCCATGTGACTGTTTGCAGTAGTCGCACAAAGCTGCTCCCTGCCTCTGAGTCTGTTATTACTGTATCTGTGACTATGATGCCAGGTGCGCCAACTATATCTTTGTCATACTCACCATCACCAGCAACACAGGAGGGATTAGGTGGTGGAGGTGGTGGCGGTGCTGCTATTGAGGAGGGTGGTGATACCAGTGGCTGCATGATGAGATGTTTCCTGGTTTATACAAGTCAGGAGAGGGTGAGAAACATGGTGGGAATGGGTTCCATCTCCAGCAACAATATTGTAATGATTGGGTGTAATATAGTTGTAGTTTCAGAATTCCTGCTGTTGAATTATCTGACTCTACATCCCACCAGCAACAGGAAATGTTTAAGCAAGATCAGGCTGTTGTGTTCATCATGCTCAGTACTGTGGGAGTAGGGTTATCATCTCGTCCACATACTGTGGTGGTGGTAGTGTAAGTACAAGTAGAGATATAGGATAGATAGACATTACACCTCCTACTGCTAGTGCTGATAATGAGGTAGCAGCACAGCAAGCCTTTTCAGGTGCATAAGGGGTCAAGAAGCACCTTCTCTACCTTCCCCATTACAATCATTGGTGTGAGTATACTGCAGGGACTATTCAGTCATCCCCAACTGCAATGTGAACACTCTATGAAGGGATTGTAGTGAGGGGAAAGGATGGGTTGCACTATGGCACATTCTGATACACATGATATATCGAGAGCTTCGCAGGTAGTATAGAAGACATCACAATATACCAAATAACTCTCTCAACGCTAATGGAGCAATAGATAAAAATTATACAGATTATAAATTGAGCATTTCACAGATAGTGTAAAAGAGATCACAATATACCAAATAACTCCCTTAACTCTAATTCAGTTATAACCATACATTTTAATATAAAATGTAATTAAAATATAATTAAAATTGCAACACTCAAATCTATCCTCTCCCAATCTATATTCCTATAAGGCAATGATCTCTAAATGGATCAGAATATGTAAGCAATAGATTTGCAGGGTTAAAAGATCTGGAAGAAGCCTCAACATCAGAAGTGAGAAGTACATTAGAAAATATAAGAGAAGAAGAACTTAAGGAAATGGAGATGGGAGAAAGAGAACAAAAAGGAAAAGAGAAAGAACAACAGTGTTTTTTGTAGAAGGAAGACTACAACAAAGAAAAAAACAAAGAATGAAAAGAAGACCCATGTGTAACGGTTCGTACAAATGAATACAGGACAGGTACTTATAGGTAACAATCACTTTATTAAGCACAAATAATAACTCAGTAAAGCACATATCAGCAATAAATGGTAAACGGTGGGATTTGTAATCAACGGAGCAAACGCCACCTATCGGAAGTCGGAGACTGCCTTCGTGAGAGGCACTATTTGTATGGCCCAGAAGTTGAAATGAATGCATAGTCTGCAGAGCAACAGGTCCGCACCTGGAGGATACCAGACTGTATGGAAAGGCAATCAGGAAGGATAACGGTCTGAACCCTAGGTCCGCACCTGTAGGGAAACAAGACGTAATCGATAGGCAGCAGTAGTAAGGAATGTCTGAGCCTAGATCCGCACCTAGAGGATCACCAGACAAACCCAAAGTTAATAAGGAACGGATAGTCAACCAGAGACACAGATCTGCACCAGATTGGTTGTTGGACACACCTAGGGTCATTCATGGAGCGGGTAGTCGGACAGAGCCACAGGTCAGCACCAGATTGGGTAGTCAGACAAACCAAGTAATACACAGAGCTCAGGAAACACAACTGCACTGGAACACCACGAAAGGGCGACTGATGTGGTGTCCAGGCAGTTTAAAACCAATTGCTTCACCTCCGGAAGGTGGATCAATTAGGGTCCTATGCTTTTAAGGGCTGGGTCGCGATGTCGGAAGTAGGAATCAAGAAGCTGGCTGCCTGCAAGGAAATCAGGCAGCCAGCTACCGGGGAACAGACACGGCAAAGAGCCGCGAGGCATCACACAAGAGATGTCTCAGCAGTTAAGCGGAAAGCTTACAGTACCTCCCCCTCAATGCCCCCTCCCCTGCGGGAGAGGTTGAGGTTTAGAAGGAAAATGAGAATGGAATCTTCGTATGAGAGCTGGAGCATACATATCGGTAGACGAGACCCAGGAACGCTCCTCGGGTCCATAACCTTTTCAATGTACAAAATACTGTAATTGACCTCATACCGTACAAGAATTGAGAATGCTCTGTACTTCAAATTCCTCGTGATCTGCAGCTCTCACTGGAGCAGGACGTAAGGAGCTGAAGTATACAGGTTGCAGACCAAGGGTTTTAGTAATGACACGTGGAATACAATATGAATGTGCATATTGGCTGGCAGTTCTAGGGCATAGGCGACAGGATTGATTTTACGCAGGACACGGAAGGGGCCCACGAACCGGGGAGCCAGTTTTTTACAAGGTACTTGTAGATTCAGATTTTGTGTAGACAACCAGACTCTCTCCCCCACCTAAAATACTGGTGCTGGTAACCGTCTTCTATTGGCCTGCCTTTTTTGCTGTTGGGTGGACCATTGCAGGGTTCTTTGTACCCGTACCCATGTGGAGCGGAGTTCCCTGAAATGCTCCTTCAGAGCTGGAATATTTTGTGCCACAAATGACTCAGGAAGTACCGAAGGCTGGAAGTCATAGTTATTCATGAACAGGGAATTCTGAGTAGAAGAGTTCCTGGCACAATTCAGGGCAAACTCCGCCCACGGTAACAGGCTCGCCCAGTCATTGTGATGGTCCAAGATATAACAGTGTAGGAACTGTTCCAAGGCCTTGTTCGATCTCTCTGCTGCACCATTAGACTGCGGGTGATAGGCGGAAGAGAAAGATAGCTGGATACCCAATTGCGCACAGAAGGCCGTCCAAAATTGAGACACAAACTGGCTTTTCTGATCTGACACAATCACCTTAGGCACCCCATGGAGCCGAAAGACCTCTTTGGCGAAGATCTTAGCCAACTGCTGAGCAGTAGGTAATTCTTTAAGCTGTTCAAAATGTGCCAATTTCTAAAACTGGTCCACAATCATCAGAATGACAGTGAATCAATTGGATTATGGTAACTCCACCATGAAATCAATAGAGATGTGAGACCAAGGGCGCTCCCCGTTCGGTACTGGGAGCAGGAGACCCACAGGAAGGTGCCAAGGAGTCTTTGTTCTAGCACAATTCTGACACGCTGCTACGAAAGCAGATACATCTGTATGGATACTGAGCCACCAGAACAGTCGTGATAGGGACCAAAACAATTGGTCTCTACCAGTGTGCCCAGCAGCTTTAGACGAGTGGTATGTCTCCAATAGTTTGGCCTGTAAGGCTTCAGGCACAAAGCATCTCCCACGTGGTTTCTCGGCCGGGGCCGTCCCCTGAGCCACCAATATCTCAGACCCCAGAGGGGAAGTAATACTAGTAGCAATGGCTGCCAGAATATGATCTGGAGAAATCACAGGTGTAGGATCACAGTCTTCGTTAGACTAAGACCCAATCTGGCAGGACAGGGTGTCCGCCCTAATGTATTTAGTACCAGGCAGGTATGATACCACGAAATTAAAGTTAGGCAAGAATAATGCCCATCGAGCCTGTACTGGAGACAAGCATTTCGCCTTAGAAAGGTACGTCAGATTTTTGTGATCAGTAAGGATCAAGATTGGAACGGAAGTGCCCTCAAGGAAGTGTCCCACTCTCGTAACACCAGAATAATGGCCAACAATTCTCATTCTCCAACGTCATACATGGTCTCAGGCTTAGAAAGTTTATGTGAAAAGAACCCACATGGTAGTAACGGATCGTCTGGAGATGACCGTTGAAACAGGAGGGTGCCTACTCCTGTCTCTGACGCGTCAAACTCCAGAGTAAAGGGTAGCTTCTGATTAGGATGTCTCAGCAGCAGAGCTGCTGCAAAAGTTGCCTTGAGGGTTTCAAAGGCTTGGAGAGCACTAGGAGACCATTTGGAAGTATTAGCACCCTTGTGCATCATATCTGTAAGTGGTTTGACAATAGTCGAGAAGTGTCTTATAAATTTCCGATAATAATTGGCAAAGTCCAGGAATCGTTGGATTGCCTTGAGTCCTATAAGAAGGGGCCATTGGAGCACTGCCGACAGTTTCCCAGGGTCCATAGCCAACCCAGAAGAGGAAATCACATACCCCAGGAAGGTCACCTTGGACTGGTGAAACACACATTTCTCCAACTTGCAGAAAAGATGGTTGGCCCTTAAGAGTGATAACACCTTTGCAACATCTGTATGGTGTTGTTCAATATTCAGGAGGTGGATGAGAATATCATCTAGGTAGATGACCATACAACACATCAGAAGATCCTGTAACACATCATTTATGAACTCTTAGAAGACAGTGGGAGCACTGCAAAAACCAAAGGGCATTACCAGATATTCGTAATGCCCCCTCCTGGCATTGAACGCTGTCTTCCAGTCATCGCCCTCTCTGATATGTGGATCGTAGGTCGACCGGTCAAATAATTCTGTGATCAGAGGAATAGGGTATGCATTTTTTATCATAAGTTTATTGAGCCCACGGAAATCAATAAACAGCCTTAATTCGCCATCCTTCTTCTTTACAAAGAAGAACCCCGCCCCTGCCGGGGAGGTGGATTTCCTAATAATCCCTCTGGAAAGAGCTTCTGCTACATAGTCCTCCCTGGCCTGTTTTTCTGCCATGGAAACGGGGTACACACGACCGTCATGGGGAATAGCCCCTGGCACCAATTTGATTGTGCAGTCATACGACCTATGAGGCGGTAAGGTCGTGGCCTGCACCTTATTGAATACCTCATGGAAGGCTCAATACACCTCAGGTAAGGAGGAGGAGGAGGTGAGGAGGAAGAGGACAAGCCCAAAATTCTGATAGGACGAGTCAGGCATGACTCTGTACAAAGTGAAGACCAAGATAAAATGTCGCAACTATGCCAGTCCACTCTGGGGTTATGTTTTTGGAGCCACGGAAACCCCAGAATGATCGCATGATGTGGAGAGTTTATGACCTGAAAATGGAGTGTCTCATGATGTTGGGCTCCGACCAACAGGGCTACAGGAATGGTCTCATGAGTCACCTGAGGCGGTTGCAGTGGCCTACAGTCGATTGCCTCAATAATCAATGGAGATGCCTGTGGCTGTACAGGGATAGCGTGTTTCTCTACATATTCAGAATCAATTAAATACCCCGCTGCCCCGAATTGATTAAGGCTGGGGTAGTTACGGAGGAAATGGCCCAAGAAAGGATGAGCTCCAGAGTGGGCTTCTCTTGGAAATCTTCTGAGAGACAACACCTAGAGTTGGTCCCCTAAGTGACTCTAGGTGCGTCCGTTTCCCGGACGTACGGGACAAGTATGCAACAAATTTCCAGATTTACTGCAATATAGGCAAAGCCCTTTCCATCTGCGGAATGCTTTCTCCTGAGCCGAAAGATGGGTAAACCCCAACTGCATAGGCTTCCCCCCTCCTTAGTCAGATCCAGGAGGCATGAGAGGTAAGGGAGGAACGGGTGGGCAGCTAAACGTCGGTGCCAAATGTGCTGGAGGCCTCCGCAGGCGCTCCTTAAATGAAGGTCTCTCTCTGATGTGAGTATCGATTAAGATAATAAACTATATCAATTGGTCTAGGTTTGATGGTAACACTCTCGCCGCAATTTCATCCTTGATGACATCACTTAGCCCCTGTGAGAAGGCAGCTACAAGTGCCTCATTATTCCAGCCCACCTCTGCAGCCAATGTGCGAAACTCGATCGCATATTCTGCCACCGTACGATTGCCCTGGTGGATAGACATTAATTGTTTGGCAGCAGAGGCAGAGCGGTCGGGGAAAAAACAGCTGAAGTGTCTAAATTTAAACAAATTTTAGACATAGATCCAAATTCTTTCCAAAACAGGAGATGAGTAGTAGCATAGTTATGTTTTAAGATCTAGTAAAATAGATATCAGGAAAGTAAAAAGCACAAAATATACAGGAATTTACATTCCTGCTTGTCCCACTAAGTTCCTTGCTGTCTCCATTGACAAGCAAGTGATTCAATCCTTGTCCAGATCTGGCTCAACAGGTCCTGGCTGTTTGACCTTGTGGTTGACAACTTTAAACACAATTTGTAGCCACTGCAAAGTTGCACTTGCTGTTAAAATTGCTCCCAACCTACACACCTCAGGCCCATTCTCTAGTGCTTTCAGCAGTAGCATTCGGTGTTTGCTCATCTGCCAAACCATGGCTTTCCAGCATACCAGCACCACTACCAGAGAGTAAGTGCCTATATTACACCTCGTGCCACAGGGGTCTGCCTCCTGTCATGTCAAGTCAACATGGCAGATTTTTGCATGCTTCATAAATGTGGAACCTTCAGAGGTATCTAAGGCAGTTCAGAAGCATTCAGAACATTCTCCCCAATTAAAAATTTAGATTCCGTCACTGGCCTCTGGCAATTTTGCAGCAGATATACCTACCAACAATATAGCTTCTGTCTCCTCTATTTGAATGGCTTCACTACCCCATAGCAAGCAACTTAGTCACCCTTTGCCAGAGTGGTATGATGGGAATTCTAAGGAGCTATGGCCATTTACTTAATCAGTGTGCCATTCATTTCAGGATTCATCCTGAAACATTTGATACCCCCAAGCCATAATCACATTCATAATTCCTGTTAAAGGAATAGGCACTTGACTGGGTCTCACCATTTGCTCAAGAGACTATCTTCTGTGCTGGATAATTAAGAGACGTTCGTTGCAGCTCTAAGATATGTGTTTCATCTTCCAGGAAGAAAAGCCACTGGTGATGCAGCCATAATGGATATTCAACAAGGCCAGAGAACAACTGGCAGACCTCTCAGAGCTTGCTCGCTGTAACGTGTGCTTTTATCAAAGTGATTTTTTACAAGTGAAGAGTTGGTGCCTCACAGCAGTGCAACACAGGAGTTAGGGAAACAAAGGTAAACTAATTGTTTACATTTTTAAGAACTCACATTCGCACCATACATGATGAGCAAGCTTGGAGATCTCACTCACTGCACACCTTGCCATACGTATGCATACTTGGAACAGCAGTTCCAGGGTCCATATCGCTGTGGCAAGTGTGAGCAAGTGGCCCCTCTGCAAGCTCAGACTCATACAAAAGGGGTGGTGGTGTCTGCATTTTTAACCAGTGTTATTGCCTCATTTGCAGGAAGATATATGCGAAGACAGTTGTAAACATGTGGAATACTTTTGGGTTGAAATATTCAATGGGGGTAAAACTGCCCAGAAAATATTAGTGGGTATTTGTTACAAACCACCAAACATTGGTGACCTTGAAGAATCACAGCTATTAATGCAGACAGAAACGGCTTCTCAAATAGGAAGAACTATAATTATGGGGGATTTAATTATACAGAAATAGATTGGAAAAATGGAACAACTAATTCTGCTAAAAAGAAGTATGTTTCGGAACTTGTTGAATGACAATTTTTTGTCTCAACTAGTACAGACCTCAACCAGAGAGGATGCGTGTCTGGATCTGGTAATAACTAACAATGAAGAATTTATATCTAATATCCAAGTAAGGGAGCACTTGGGGAATAGTGACCATAAGATGGCATCATTTGAGATTAATTTAAAAAAGCAATTTGGTTTGGGTTCCACCAAAACACTAAATTTTAAAAAGGCCAACTTTAGCAGGTTTAATGCATCCCTTGGTCTCATTGACTGGGATGGAATATTTTCTGGCAAAAACACAGAAGGTAAGTGGAATGCCTTCAAAAATATACATATAATTGTATACCCTTTGGAAACAAATACAAAAGAAGCAAATTAAAACCAATGTGCTAACCAGTAAATTAATTCATGAAATAAATAAAAAGAAAGCAGCATTTAAACATTATAAAGCTGAGGGCTAAGGAGAGCAAGAGCAATCCCAAACATTATTTAAATACATAAATAGCAACAAATTAAAGTGTGATAACGTTGGGCCTTTGTTATCTGAAACAGGTGAGATGGTCAGTGCGGACAGAGGGAAAGCAGATATTTTAAATAATTTCTTTTCTTCTGTTTTTACCAAGGAAAACCTGATGGACAAGAACCTGCAAACTACTTTTACAGAACAGTCATAGCAAGCATAGGATTGGCTGACACAAGAAAAAGTGTTAAATCAATTAAATGGTGTTAAGGTAGACAAAGCCCCGGGGCCGGATGGAATACACCCACGGGTACTTAAAGAGCTAAGCTGGGCCCCAACCAGACAATTATTTTTGATTTTCAGGTATGGTGCCCACAGATTGGCATAAATATGTGGTGGACCTATTTAAAAAGGGATCAAAACCCCAGCTGGGAAATTACAGATCTGTAAACTTGACATCTGGGGTGGGGAAACTGAAGGGTTGCTAAGGGAATATATTCAGGAATTCATCTTGAATAGGAATATAATTAGCAGAAGCCAACATGGCTTTGTGAAAGACAGGTCTTGTCAAACTAACTTGATTGCATTTTATGAAAAAGTAAGTAAAAATATAGATTTGGGTGCGGCGGTTGATGTGATCTATTTAGACTTTGCCAAGGCACTTGATACGGTTCCACACAAAAGGTTACTTTACAAATTGAATGAAATAGGCTTGGGGCAAAAGTTTGTGCATGGATTGGAAATGCAAAGAGTGGTGGTAAACGGGAAGTTCTCCAATTGGACAAATGTGATAAGTGGAGTACCTCAGGGATCTGTCCTGGGACCTCTTCTTTTTAATTTGTTTATTAATGATCTCCCAGTGGGCATAGGGAGCCATGTAACAGTGTAACAAGAATAATTGATTGATAAAGTATCCCCTTCCCGCCCCTTTTACTAATGTAACACTGCTCGCCTCAAAGCACAAGACTGTCCGGATGGACAAGGGACCAGTTTCCACATCTGATGAGAGGCGGTTTACTCTAGGTAAAAGGGCAGGAGGGGACACGTTAGCATTCAATTACTCTTTAACTACAACTCTGACAGTATTGTAATAACACTGTCCATGGTCCAAATACTATGAAGATTATTAGGAGCTGCTTTTTTTGTGAAACATTACTATCCCTTTAAAGCATGACATTGGCATTCCTAACATTTTATAGGTCAATTATCAAACACAGAAAATAGGATACAAATAGGTCTATCAAACAGAATAACAAAAAAAATATATACTGTGCATAACAAATTTAATAAATATAAATTTGTAACATAGCATTCACATTTTGGCCAGAGTCTTTATAGAAAAGTAGGTGCACACTAAGTGGATGTCCATGGCACATTACAGTGCTACAGCACCCCAGTTGAGAACTACTAGTTTGTTTTAACATCTTCTGAGGCCCCTGGTGAAACTGTGAATAGAGGCTGCCAAGAGATGATTTTTTGCAGGGGACCTTTAACCCTCTGAGTGCCATAGGGGTACGCAACACATTTCAAATCATGCAAAAGCAATGCGTTGCCTACTCCTCTGGTACTCAAAGGGTTAATGCCTTGGATACTATGCCTAAATAATTATAAATCCCCAATAACCAGAAAGCTTAATGTTCCCTAAGCATTCTGCTCTTGTGCCTTGGTTCAAGAGATAACATCTTCAATGGGGGTCATCTCCATGGAGGAAGACATGATAGCTGATGGCAGTTTCATTAAACTTTAGAGGGCATGAACCTACTTAAGGACCAGAGGGGTATGAAAAGCATTTAGGTGCATACCCCTCTGGCATTTAAAGTGTTAAGATTACCATGTGCAGTGGACTGTGTTAGTGACCTGCATGCATGCTAACACCTCCATGGTTATGATATCCAGGACTGACTGAATATGTTGTCTCGAACAAAGGCACAAAATTCATCATAGCCATTAGGATTTTAGGGTCGTAGTAAGTTAGGTGGGGGTTATTATTAGGAGTGGTTGTATTGAGTTAAGTTGAGTAGAACTTTAATATCCATATGTAAAAGTATAATTATAAGTATGCATCTAACAACACAGTTATAATGGTTCCTTTCAGAAAAAGAGGGACAGAAGACATGGCAACTCAAGGTGAGGCCCAGAAAAAGCACATTGTGAATGCAAAGTGTGCACAGAAAATATTTAGAAATACCACGCAAGAGACTATGCTTAAGAATTGCTTCACTAACTTCCTGTATCACATGTAAAGTAGTATTTTATCCCTTGATATGACTCTCCCACACAACACACCATATACAAATTGACACATAACAGGAAATATTTCTTATGGAAGGGTCCAAAAAACCATCATAGGGTACATGGACAAAATTATGTAGATACCTACATTCTAATTAGTTGATTTGGCTATTTTATACATACCCATTGTCGACAGATGTATAAAATCACAGCCATGCAATCTCCATAGACAAATATTGGCATATAATGACAGTACTGCAGAGCTTAGTGACATGACTTTCAATGTGAAACCGACAAAAAGATGCCTTTTTCCAACAAGTCAGCTTGTCAACTGTAAACACTGTCCTCAGTTACAACACTCACAACCAAGTTCGAAACTGCCTCTGGAAGCAACGTCAGCATGATTCAGAGCTTCATGAAATGGTTTCCCATGGCCAAGCAGCCGAACAGAAGTTAAGGTCACCAGCTCTCCACCCTTGGACTCTGGAGCAGTGGAAACACACTCTCTGGGGTGATTAATCACATTTTACCATCTGTCAGTATAACGGACAACTCTTGGTTTGGCAGATGCCAGAAGAATGCTACGTACCTGACTTCCTAGTGCCAGCTGTAAAGTTTGGCAGAGGAGGAATAATGGTATTTTTCATGATTCAGACTAGGCCCCTTAGTTCCAGTGAAGGTACATCTTAACACTATATCATACACTGACATTCTAGATGATTCTGTGCTTCCAAATTAATGGCAACAGTTTGGGGAAGGTCCTTTCCTATAATGCTCCCATGCACAAAGCTTTGGAATGAGATGTTCAATATACAGGTTTACACATATATTTGGCCATATAGTGTATTACTCTCCTACCTCTGCTTTCTGTTCAGTGATTTCAGTGAATGTCTTAGACCTCTCCATTTCCACTATGTCTTTTATAAGTTCTTTTTCTATCAGTCTGCTGTAGGCATAAACAAATATGCATTAGAGGAAATGTACAAATCCATCAGTGCATTTCATTTTCCGTGCTTACACACTGTTCTAAACAAATGTGTCAGTTGACAAACCCCTGCATCATTAATACTTTAGTAGGATTAAACTTGGTGAGTACTCTTGCATTCTTTTTTTTTGTATGTCTCCCTAAGTTGTAAGGGTATCCCAGGCATGGGCCCTTGCTCTCCATGTGAATCAGTTGCACTACACCGATGAATCCAGCATATGCTGAAATATACGTCTGTGGTTTTGCAGAGAGGATTTGCCTGACATTTCAGTGCTGGACTACCTGTGGTTGGAACCAGTCTGATAAGGACAAGGAGATTTCCTCTCTGCAATGGCACATAGGTGTGAAAAACATGACTTGTATCACCTCTGAGTGGCCACCATGCCTTAGAACAAAAAGCTTCAGAATCTTCCTTTGTGTGCTTCTCTACAGCATGTGCATTAAAAAAACAGTTTTACTGAGCTTTCTTAGGACATAGCAGGAAAAAAGGCACTGGGAAAAGAACACCCCAGTTGCCTACACACTACCCCACAATCAATGGGAGTGTATTTAGACAGATAGCATAGTACATAATGATAGGCAGGCATAGCATCAATAAGTAAATTCCAGCATCTTTTTAGTGCAGAATATTACAACCCTCTAGTATAAAGCTAACCAATTTTCAGCTGTTATCCATTGTCCAAACCAGACAATGACAACTGACTTCACTTACCCTAGTATATGGCACCACACAATACTGACACCTTGAGAAGCAATGTCTTGGATATTTCTTTAGCACCCAGAGGGTTATCTTTATTTGCTGCACTAAAGGCCACACGACACACTCTTTCTGTTAAGTATTTCTTTAACAGTTGTAGCACTTCCTTCATTTAACACTCTGAAAAGCTGTTGTCTTTAGCAGTGAAGCTTTGATGTTATAATGGGCAATTAGTGTGCATGTGAGACTGCTTTGTCTGCAGGACAGGATTGTGTTTGAGTGTCAGAGCAGCAGGTCCAATTCCCTCTGGTATTTACTTGATGGAAAGACTAAACAGACTACCTCAACGATATTATGTGTGATGCTCACGCATCCTAAGTTTATTACAGCTGCAAAAAAAAGCACTAGCATAAACAAATGTTTCAGAGATGAGCTAATGGAGTTATGTTTATATGATTAGTGCTCCAGGTTTTATGAATTTTCTGCAATCATTTTCATATAGCCAACAATTCAGACAAGTAATATGGTTATATATTTTGTATGATACATCACAACACTTAAAGGGGTCCATTACTCTTAGATATAACTGAGATCATATAGACCCTGAACTGATAACTATAATAAACTATATAAACTATGCCAAAATCGACACAGCAAGAGGCATACTAATCTCCATCTTGTCAACTAAAATTTAATAGGTCCCTTCATAGCAATATCATACACGGTATAACTATATGTGCAGCTTCATGCTTTGACTCTGAAGGAAACAACTGTAAGTTTTAGCTAAGGTCAGCATGTCCTTTTCTGTGGAGCTTTTGGGAGAGTTTACATATTTTACTAATTATAGTTAAAATGATTAAAACATATTCTTTCTCTATAGAGTAGTTGTATGTACACACCCATTCCAGGGGACTTGTGCACTGGTGTGGGCATGTATGTGCATTTGTTCACATCCACACCAGAACCCTAATAGATATCCACATCATAGAACTTGTACATACCCCGCAATTTATCACACTAATGCAGTCATACACAAACTGTAGATTTCTTGTACACATTAAAAATTATAAAGCTAAATTACATTTTAATAAAAGTCAAATTAGCACTTGTGGTGTCCTGAGAGACAGCCAGAGAGTAGATTGCTGGTTTAGAAGCATCACCCTAACAATGGGCTATGGCTTATGACTGAAGATAAAGTTCAAGCGCTCAGGTAAGCACCATACCTTGGGCTCTGTAATTACTATCATCAATTCCTGCCTCATCTAGCTTAGGTCCTGCATCCGTTACACTGTCGGTGGGAGTCCAGAACACTGCATGTATACAAGCCTTCTGTCAACTAAGGACTTATTCCTGAAATCACAGGTCCTTGTGCATTATGACTTACAAAGACTGCTCAGTGGCATGTCATGCCTCTCAATAGAGCTTGGTTGCTGTTTTATCACACATTCTTTAGAGCAAGAAACAGATGATTGCTGTTTTCCTCCATACCTTTGAGCCCATCTGATTAAGAAGATTGGCTATTATCTGGGAGTTTTAGAAATTCATGTTGTATTTGTATGGATGTCATTTCATGCTCATCATTGATCATAGACCATTACTTGCCCTCTTTATCCCTGCAAAGGGGATATCCATCATGACCAATTACCGAGATACACCCTCTACCTTGGGGTGTATGACTATTGCAGCCATTGTCAGCTGCACAATCAATGTGGAAATGACATGTCTCATCTTCTACTTCAACATGTTCTACATAACTATGAAGATCTTTTTTTACATGATACCCTTACCTTGGACACTTGACCTGTTTTACTACTTTCTGCACTTCTGCAGCTATTTCTGCAGCATCTGTGCAAGATACTGTTCTATCTCAAGTTTATTACTTCATTCAGTCTGGCTGACCCACATCACCTTCTACTTCATGTTTTCATGCAAGAGGCATCAGCTGGAAGTCACTCACAGAAGGTGTATTCTGTGGGGATCTAGGGTAGTGATTTGCCGTTCCCATCACTTGCTGGAACTCTTACATGTGATCCATATGAAATAGGATTCCTGATTATACTCTGTCTGGTGGCCAGCTCTAGATGCAGATATTGAAGCTTATGTTGCTGCATATCCTGGGTGTTCTCAACCTCAATGAATCATTTCTATAGTTCAGATACAACCTTGGATGGAGCCGACCTGCTGCCCCTTGGGAGTGACTTCATCTGAATTTTTCAGGACCATCAAGGGAAATATTTACCTTGCCCTTGTAGTTGCTCGTTTCAAGTGGCTGGAAATGTGGCTTATGGACATTTCACAGGAAATGTGACTGTAGGGCCTGAATCTCATCCAATGCATATCATAGATCTATACTATCTATTTTCATGAACACTGAATTCTGGAAAGTGGACTCAAGATCCATGGTGGTAAACTGCAAGTAGTAAGTTCATGATAGCCAAACAATTCACCTCTTAAGGACCAGAGGTGTACGCAGCACATTGTACTCTCCACTCTTTCTTAAGAGGTTAAAAACCTTCAGTGTTGTTGGTCACAGTCATTTCAGAAGAGGCAGACTTTGAAGTTCTGGCCCAGTTTTAACAACCTCCTATTTTGTAGTCATGCCACTGAGTGCATTGCTCAAAAGCCTATATGTTTGAAAAGAATTTTAGGCAGTAACATAGTATTGTTTTGCATTACCTTAAATATGTTTATAGACATAAATCACTTTCAGTAGTAAGTAGCTATTTTTGTAGGAAACAATCAGAGCAGTCTGCTCTGGCTGCAGCCACAGACTCTTTATTGAGATAAACAAGCTGTCAGCTTGTCGCAATAAGACAAAAATGTTTAAAAGAAAATGCTCATGGAAAAATGTTGCTTTTGTGCTTTTTTGCTCTGTGATGCGTTGGATACCCCTGTGGCACTCAAAATGTTACAATAATTATGTAAAGTGCAAAACGGTCTATTAAAAAATTGTTTTAATTATATTTTTATGCTTGTGGGCATAGTAAAAAATATATATATGTATGTATCTATCACTCTATCTGTCTATATCTATCTTTCTATTTCTAATCTCTCTCTCTCTTTCTCTCTCTCTCTCTCTCTCTCTCTCTCTCTCTCTATATATATATATATGTATATATATAGTGATATAGATATGAGTATAAAGATATGAAAGGATGGGCACTCCTAAACAAAGTCAAGACCTGTGAGCGCTCATTTCCAACATGGGCACTGTTCCATTTCTTGGTGTGTATATATTGGAAATGAGCGCTCACAGGTCTTGTTTGCAGAGTTGTGTTTACTGCTAATGTTTCGGCCCCCTAGAGGGCTTTCTTCAAGGGGGCTGAAACGTTGACAACAAATGCCACTAGACAAGCAAGACCCGTAAGTGCTCATTTCCAACATGGACTCTGTTCCATTTTTTGTTTTATAGTTTATATTTGGATGTACAGCACCAAGGCAATACTGCACTATCATTGACTTTCTTTAGGAGTGCCCATCCTTTCACATCTTTATACACATATCTATATCAATATATATATATATATATATCTCTATATATATCTC
This sequence comes from Rhinophrynus dorsalis, assembly GCA_037306005.1. Taxonomy (NCBI): domain Eukaryota; kingdom Metazoa; phylum Chordata; class Amphibia; order Anura; family Rhinophrynidae; genus Rhinophrynus; species Rhinophrynus dorsalis. Next base: position 514,377,908 of record CM074719.1, read on the forward strand.
TCTCTCTCTATATATATATATATATATATATACTAGTTGAAGAGCCCGTTACATAGGCCACAGTGCCACTGCCAGCCGGTCGCAGGGCAGTCATGCACAGTAGAGACTGCCCGCGCCGTGGTCTATTTGATGACCAGTCCCTTTTAGAGCTCATGAAATCTACTGCCATCAGTGTGGACACTTAATTCTTAATTATGATATTACTAGTTGAACAGCCCGTTACACGGGCCACAGTGCCTCGGGCAGCCGGTCGCGGGGCAGTCACACGCAGTGGAGACTGCCCGCGCCTCGGCTGATACAGAGCCTCTGGCAGCCAGTCGCGGGGCGCCCAGCTCTGTATCAGCCGCGGCGCGGGCAGTCTCTACTGCACATGACTGCCGCATGCGCAGCAGTGTCTACTGCGCATGTCGGGCGTTACACACAACTTGCCGAATTATTATATAGGATGTATTTTTCATTGCACTATATTGCTTCAAGTACTTTTTACCTATGCTTATTTGGTATGTATCTCTTATATCCATTTAATGTGGCACGTGAGTGACTAGTGGTTAATTTGGTTATTGACACATATGGTACTTTTAGAGCGCTTTTTCTCAAACTGATGTTTGACATCAGCTCTTCCTAATATACCCTATCTTCCCAAGACCAGGTAGTACCCCGTCCTCAGCCTCTTTGCTCTGATAGAGCACCTCATATGGACGAATATGTGCATAGCCCTTGAACTTTGTTTCGCTCTGCCTGGTGAGCTTACAACTCCCATGAGTCTCAGTTTCGGCACACATATTCAGTTCAGGTGAGCTTCTAGCTCCCATCTCTGTAGATAGATTTAACATTGCTGTGGTAGTATTCACTGCATTTGGAACTGTACATTATTGTCACGGAGTGACTAGGAAATAACAACACTCACAAGTACAGATGAACTTAAGATAAAACTTTATTAAGTACACAATGGTGGAAGCAGCAAATGACACAGCAGTGGCAGTAATGAGTGACACAAATGTGGCAGCAAGTGTGGCACACCTTCACGATACCAGGGAGGAATAGTGAACTCACTTTCCTCAACCTTCACTAGGCAGGCGAGCAGTAACTGAATGGCCCTGGGAACTCTTAAGGCTAGGTAGGAGGACAGTGCAGAGCACTTCCACACACACAGTCTGAGTGGCACACCTTCATGAGACCAGGAGGAACAGTGGACACACTTTCCTCATCCTTCACTAGGCAAGCGAGCAGTAACGAAATGGCCCTGGGAACTCTAAGGCTAGGTAGGAGGACAGTGCAGAGCACTTCCACACACACAGTCTGAGTGGCACACCTTCACGAGACCAGGGAGGAACAGTGGACACACTTTCCTCACCCTTCACTAGACAGGTGAGCAATAACAGAAAGGCCCTGGGAAACTCACACAGGCAAAGTGGGAGGACAGTGCAGAGCACTTCCACACACACACACACACACACACACACACACACACACACACTCGGCAGGAAAATAGGAAGCGCAACAATACCCAAATACTAGGTATACAGTCGACAATGTAACCGGCACTGGGGCTAGGTGAGGCAACACACAAACCGGAACGGCCACGGGAGGTCAGTACACGGACTGGCCGACAAGCGCTGCTAGCTGAAGCGAGCGCTGAGGGTAAGGCACAGGCAGCAAGGATTCCTAACAAGGAATCACAGCGGGAGCGCAACAGAGGATACTAAGAGGCAGCCAAGGGTCAGAGCCGGATCGGGTAGTCAGATGTTGCCAGTGGTCAGAGCCGGAACGGGTAGTCAGACATAGCCAGGAGTCAGAGCCAGAACGGGTAGTCAGACATAGCCAGGAGTCAGAGCCAGACCAGATAATCAGACGTAGCCAGGAGTCAGAGCCGGATCGGGTAGTCAGAGGTAGCAGGACTCGTACACAGTAACAGCAATGGACCAACACAGCACTAGGCTCAGGTACACCACGAAAGGGCAAAGGTAATGAGACAGGCTGAGGTTTAAAAGGCCTAGCAGGTTGGCGGAGAGATGACATCACCAGCATAGTGACCTATAAGAATAGCGACTCAGCATAGAGCAACAGTTAGGCAGTAACAATGTCACTGAATAGCAAACCCGCACAGAGGCAATCACAGGCACCGTGATAGTTATGTGATTTTAGCTTTCATGGGTTCATTTCTCTTCTCACTTTCTGACAATTGTGGGTCACACCTCTCGGGGCTGACGTCATCTCCAGACCTCGGCAGATGATTTTGGCGCCAATTTTGGACATTTAGGGTATATTTACCAGGTAGGTTTACTGCTTCAGTTGTCTTAAGAAAGGCCATCTTGTGTGGCCGAAACGCTGGCAATAAATTTATTTTCTATTTGACACAAGTCCTGAGTTTGCTGCTGTGAATTCATATTTGTATTTTATTGGCATTACAGACTGCATCCAGGGATTGAATTCATATATATATTCATTATATTATATATATATATATAAAAGAAGACTTCTGTGTGCCTGGCAAACACACCCAGGGGTGGTAATGAGGAGGAGCACTGCCTGCATTCCTCTTGGGCTTCTGTGACCACCAAAAACTTTTGAAAACTTTGAGACTGAGCGTGTCTTCTCCAGCGAAGTTGCATTTTGTACCCTGCTCCGTCCACACGCTAAATATATTAACCTTCTGAGTGCCACAGATGTTTCCAATGCATCTGGCACTCAAGAGGTTAATATATTTAGCATACGGATGGAGCAGAGTACAAAATGCAACTTCACTGGAGAAGACACGCTCAGTCTCAAAGTTTTCAAAAGTTTTTGGTGGTCACAGAAGTCGAACAATGACCGGCGATTGCTCTGTTGCGCGTTATACTCAGTTTGGATTGCTGCTAAAATTAGCATGAGCTTTGCGATTAGGGTTATTGGACTTAGCTGGGCGTCGGCCTTTAATTGTGTTAGAGGGAGCAGACTGAGCAGGGACGAGCAGTATTAATGACATCCGTTCTGCAGTGTGTGTCTGTCTGTGTAACTGTGTTTTTCTTGTAATACCACTACTCCCATCATCCTCACCATTGGGTCGGAGGTGGGGGGGCTGTGGACAGATTAGCCACTGTACTATATTGATAGGAAGGAATGGTGCTGCACGATCCAGCTGAGGCGACATTTTTATCAGGTTTTTACTGGCTGCAGCGTCTGTGTGTCTCTGTCACAGCTAAAACTATGTATGTATGTGTAACTGTGTGTGTGTGTCTGAGTCTGAGTCTGTCTGGGTGTTTGTGTTTTTCTTTAACTGTGTCTGTGTGTGTCTTTCTCTTCTCATACGACCATGCTCTATTATGGCACACAAGCCCATACAGGAGGAAAGGGCAGCAGCAGGGTGGGGGGTGAGTTTCTCCGTCAGCTCTGCTGTGAGTGTATTCTGTGTGGAGGTTATGGTAGTGCTTGGTGTGACACGTTGTACTAAGTGCACAAGATTTAAAGACAGAGCTGTTATGTTAGTAATAAAGACGGAGCTGTTCTGTTTGTAGTAAAATAAATTATGACTTAGTCCTGCGTGATCGGCTAGCTGTTAAGACGATGTCTGCATTTCAGGATTGCTAACCCCTACTTTCTGTAGCTGTTAACTAAATCCAAAAATGCAGACATTAATGTGTTAACAGCTGCCCATTCATGCAGGACTAAGTCATAATTTATGTTACTACAAACATAAGAGCTCCGTCTTGAAATCTTGTGCACTTCTGAGCTGACTATGAACACGATTTAAAGACACAGTTCCTGTGTGCACTGCTATAACTTATGAACTACATGGTACACTTGTTAACCCATTAAACTCTGAAACTGCAGTTTCAATGAGCAACTACAGCTCCATGTGTTCTTGGGCTGGAGTCTTAGGGAAGTGACTTCTGTTACTGATGTTAGCTGGGTGCCTGGTCCAATCACCATACCTGGGAACTCTCAGGGTCTCACCCAGTGACTCAGGCTTTTCACCCAAATCTCAGGCTGAAGGGCCAAATTCTCAAGAGTGACACATCTCCATGTTACCCATTGCATGAGTAAAATAAACAGTTACATTGCGTGACAATAACCCACTCCTCACAGCATTATCCTCACTACCGAGGACTGGGGGTGCAGACACTTGCCTCACACACAGTACATTTCTACAGTCTTCACATTCTCTACGTTTACATGTGACTGTGTGTGTCTGTGTGTGTCTCCATGTCTGTGCATAATAACATCTATGTGTGCTTATGTGTGTGTGTGTATTTATTTATGTATATATGAATGGCTGTATGAATGTGTCCATGTATGTATGTATGATAATGTGTGTCTCTCTATGTATGTATCTTTGTGTCAACTCACCCTTTCACAACTCAGTTCTACAAAAAAAAAAAAAAAAACAATTATGCTAATATATATATATAAAATGCAAATGTCTATCAACATGAAAATTACATTACGTAACCCCTTGGATGCTAGAGTCCCCTGACAATACATTGGAGATGTCTGTAGCACCCACGAGGTTAAAACTATGTTGAACCTTTTGGGTGTCAGGAAGGTTCCAAATGCGACACCTTCTGTGCAATATACTGTAAAGATGTGTAAGATTTCACATACAAGTATTACATCATAAAATTGTTATGGGGGCCATAAGAATTCCCCAAATTTCCATTTATTTAAATGGGGCGTATAATTCATTGACTGCTACAGAGGTCTCAAAGACATTTTTTTTTTTGCAATGTGTTGGAGCCATATCGAGCACTCAAGGGGTAAAAAGCCCAATTTAATCAATGGCCCCTGATGGTGCAATTAGTTTGCCCCAGAATTGCTTCAGTTCTTAATACATCAACCTCACTGAGAACTGGCTCAAAACTGGTATTATACTGTATCTTTCATACAACTACATATCGTTAAACATTATTAAATGTCACTGTTCCTTTAACACGTTGAGTATTGGAGTAATTCAGGTGCAAACCATCTGCATCATAGAATACTTGAATGCTAGAGAGTCTCCAGTCCTGCCCACCCAATTAAACCCCTCTTTATGATGTACATCATGTCCTGTTCACACCCCCCCTCCCAAGACCTTAGTGGGCCTCCAAAGGCGGGGGCAAGAAGGAACCCGGGTATGGTAATGGGGAAGTGTGTAGACATTCCAGAGAGTCCTGTTTTTCTCTATGTCCTAAAAAGCCACAGAGGAAGTCTGAGTAAAATTAGTCCATTTTTCTGTGGATGCTATAGTGGATGGTGTTAGGGCCTGTGAAATGTATGTGCCATTGTGCAATAAAGCAATCACTTATGGTTGGAGCTTACGGTGGTGTGTAATGTATGTAATATATCTTGTGCCAAACACTCCTGCCCTAGAAAGGCAGAGAGTGTGTTGAACGTACAGCAAACCTGAAAAGAGGGTTCACTTTGGTAAAGTAAAAAGGAAAGAGGGGGGTGGGAAAATGAGGTGGGGAGTGACCCACCGAAAGTCGAGAGACCTAGAGGGACGGGCCGGAGGCTTTATGAGACCTCCAGCTCCTCCCACAAATCCAGGCCACGGCCTTACACTTATGGTTGGAGCTTACGGTGGTGTGTAATGTATGTAATATATCTTGTGCCAAACACTCCTGCCCTAGAAAGGCAGAGAGTGTGTTGAACGTACAGCAAACCTGAAAAGAGGCCAAAAGGAGCCAAAATTAATGAGTCAAGAATACTTTATTGGCATTGACTGAAAAGGAGAACATGTTGTTACTTTAATAGAGCTCTTTGAGCTGCCTTAATTTCAATGGTCGGATTATGGATATAGCGAGAAAAGCAATTGGATTTCCAGCGCCCTAATCTTTGGATTATGTGTGGTGGTATTTGCTGTCTAGAGGCAGCTGTAGCTGCTCCTATACGAAATGAGTGACCAGAAAATTTGCTGGCCTCCATACCTAGACGGGATAGTAACCAACGGATATGACGGACAAAGGTTGATGTTGTGAGCGGTGAATCGGCCATAGGTAATAGGGGGTAATTTGGAGGTTTATTTTTTAAAATTGAGATTAAACACCTAAGTGTATGTACAGGACACCATGCATTATTGGTGGCGTGATAAGTGATCAATGTACCTTTGCCCAATTGGTCAGTTTTGGAGTGGGGTAATAAAAGGGTGAACCTGTCGTGACTGAAGGTGATATTTTCCAGGTGGAGAAAAGGAGACTTTTTAGTTGAAACCGTGAATTCGCCTGGTCTCAGGAAACCAAAGAATGCCAGGTGAATTGCAGATAGTATAACCTGATTGGTGAGAAAATCGAAAGGTTTAGAGTGAAGAAATGAAACTAATTTTTTAAAAATATCACCGTCTATGGGAAGACGTAAGCTAGGTGTTTGGACCAGAGATTTTTCCATACCCTTCAGAAATAGTTTAACTTTATAAGATGCGAAAATATGAATGTTGTAGGGTAGCGTGAGGCTCAAGTGATGTTGAATCCCGGCTAGGTATGTTTTTATTGATGATATTGACAGCTTTAACATGGTAGCGCAGTATGAAGCAAAGGCTAGTATAGTTTCAATGCTGAAAGAATGCTTGGGATGATGCAATGTGATGAATTTGAGGAAGGTCTTCCATGCCTTAGAATAATTCCTTCTGGTGTTGGCAGCTAGTGCTTTGTTAATGAATGCCTCCGAGTTGGCAATGTGATGATTTAGGGTATGATGAGTTCCTGAAAGGGAGGAGGTATACGTGACTGAGTGTTAGAGTTTGGATTTTTGTGTAAGAAATCTTGAAGTTTAAAGCGAGATAGAGAATCAGCTGCTTGGTTTTGAACTCCTGGAATAAACTTGCAAGTTATGTGAAAATTGGACTTGAGTGCTAGTAATGTGAGTTTTCTTAGGAACATATTGATATATGAATTCCTCGACCTCCCTTTGTGAATGATATGACATAGTGCTAGGTTGTCTGAATGAAAAGTAACTACTTCTCCTGACCATAGATGGCCCCAAAGTGCCGCCGCCGCAACTACTGGGTAGATCTCGAATAAAGAAGAGGATGAAAGGAATCCGGGAATCTCTCTCACCTCTTCCTGCCATGTGTCAGCAAACCATTCTGATTTGAAAATGGCTGTGAAGCCTTTCCCAGCAGAGGCGTCGGTAAACACCTGGGGGGAATCAGGTCCCACCGAAGGAGGAAACATGGACTTGCCATTCCAGTAAAGCAGAAAGTGGTCCCACATGAGGAGATCCGATTTAGCTTCCTGATCCACTGGAATGTTTTTTGAATTACAGGGATGCCTAAGCATAGATATTAGATGTGATGTGAAGGGTCTACCTTGTGGGAGTATTTTTGTAGCAAAAGTGAGATGACCTAAGATAGTTTGTAATTCCTGTAATGAACATGTGTTTTTAAGATAAAAATCGTGAATCATATGTCTAATTCTGTTTAATTTGGCTTCAGGTAGACTGGCCTCCATTAAAGAAGAATCTAAAGTGATGCCCAGAAATTCTATGGTTGTGGATGGACCTGATGTCTTGTGAGAGGCTGTAGGAATATTTAAAGCTGAGAATAATTGAAGTAATTTATTGAGGCTACTAGGTTTCTGGGATTTGGGCTCAATTAGCAGGAAGTCATCCAAATAATGAATGACCGTAGGGCAGCATGAGTAATTCAGTATGAACCATGATAGAATTTCGGCGAATTCGTTAAATATTTTAGGACTACTCCTACATCCAAAAGTCAGACGGGTTGCAAAATAATAAAGATCTTTCCACCGGACGCCATGTAGATACCACAATGAAGTATGGATAGGTAATAATTTGAAGGCGTCCGAGATATCTGTCTTTGATAGCCAGCAACCTTGTCCAAACTGTTGGATGTGGTGTATGGCATCATCTATCTTACAGTACTCTAGGGTCATCTCTTCTGCTGGTATTAGGGAATTAATACTCAGAAACATAGCACCGTGTGGAGCGGAAAAGTCTATTATTAATCTTTTCTTTGAAAGATCAAATTTTTTAGATGCGATCCCCAAAGGATTAACTCTCCATATGGGAAAAGGTGGTGAGGAGAAAGGGACAATTAGGAATCCTTTCTGAATTTCAGCTTGTAGAAGTGAATCTACTATGTCTGGTGCTGAAGTAGCAGAAAGAAGATTAGTACATTCGAATGAGGTATCCGGGCATGTAAGTATACCTGTGTGAAAACCTGATTCAAAACCGGAAATTAGGTATGAAGTTATTTGTTCATCTGGATGAAAGGAAAGGAGTCGTTGCAGCAAAGAAAGGTTGATGGAGCTTAGTCCTTTATTTTTTATTGCGAAATTCTTTGGGCAGATTACTCTAGCGTGCGATTTGTGACATAAGATACACTGATGTAATAATCTGCAACCGCTATAAAAACAACCCTTTGTGTTAAAGTTATTGCATATGGCCGAGTTCCCTATATAGTAGATGGGTCTACCGAGTTTATCAACAGTAGGTAAATTGGAGTGAGAGGAAGTACTTGGACCTGCTGTGGTTTGATTGTCATTAGGATTAACTGCTGCCCCGGTGTTTGAGCCTGACGGACATAGTTGGGTAGAGTGAGTTTGAGATTGGCAGAATTGGTAGTTGGGTATCTTTAAACCTGCAAAGTGTCTGCAGAACAGTTCATTATCCAATGAGCTCCAGTCCAATTGGAAACTGAACTGTGTCATGGCAGCAGCGGCTTTAGCGGAGAATGATTGGTGGTATTCATTAAAAGCAGAGCCCCCATATCTATAACCTAATTCAACCAGAATATACATGTATTGATCTAACTCCTGTCGTCTACCGGGGAAGGAGGTGCAAAGTATGTCTCTGTATATACTGAAAGCTAGCACAAATTCTGGAATTGTTAGTTTACGAGTCAATCTGGCATCTTTGGGTTTCACTGTAACTGTAACCTCTCCGCAGCTAACGATCTTTTGTTCGGTAACATCTTGTGATGCCAGTAACAGTGCTGCCAGATTGACGTCTTTCCCTTCTAGTATGTCTTTTTTTAAATTTTGAGGAATCATATGGGCTGGAGTAATGCGTGGTGGAAAAATATTGATACCTTGTGTTTGGTTAGAAGCGGTCATCGACTGATTTGTCTGGGAGGATGATTGTGAGGATTCCAGGACCTCCAATCTGGACTGAATGTTGGTGAGTGTGGAGGATATGTCCGAGAGTAAGTGAGCAAACTGGTTTTGATCTGGTTGTGGAGATGAATGAGTAGGAGAAATAGCTGGAAAAAGTACTGGGGAAGTAGGACCGGAAGGACCTGGTGAAGGAGGGATAGGAGTATCTGGGTTGTGAGAACATAGTATCCTATATAATTCTGCTTTCCTGGCAGAAGCAGGGTATGGAATGCCTCTACGTGTTAGTTCTAGCATTAATTTAGCTACGGTCCAAGATCTGAGGGCTGAACCAGTGTTAGTTGAGGAACGTGGTCTGATTGAAGGAGGAATGACTCCTGAAGATTCAGATTCAGATGAGGCCTGTGCAGGTGTATTTTCCATGCTGATGGATGCCTAGAAAGAAATTGATTTGTAAGTTTTTTTTTTTTTTTTTTTTTTAATAGAGGTAGAGGGGAAATGAAGATAGGAAGGACTCTGACCGTAAGTGGTAGAGTGTGCCTAGTGGAGCCTTCGGCCTCTCCGAAGAGGTAAGGTCTCCAGAATAGATATAATTAATACGGACCTGTAATATAGAATAGGTAGTAATGATTGGAGGTATAACCTACCTTACGAAGGAATGTACGCTTACTATGATAGAAAGATATGAGAAAATATACTATGGTACCTTCGGCCTCTGCGAAGAGGTAAGGACCTGTGACTGGTAGTAATTCGTAGTCTATATTGCTGATGCGTAACTGAGAGTATGATGAGCCTCTGCGAAGAGGTGCGCCATGAAGATGAAATATGGATAGTTCCCATAGAGCCTTCGGCCTCTCGAGAGGTAAGGACTTATACCAAGTAAACCTATAGGAGTAGTCTGTTAGTAATAGGAAGGAATGAATGTGACATGTAGGCGGGAATTCTTTATGAACCTTCAGCCTCTGCGAAGAGGTAAGGTTCTTGGAAGAAGAGAATGATTATAGCCTTCGGTCTCTCGAAGAGGTAAGGCTTGGTGTTAGACCAGATAGACGGTGAAAATGTTCCGACAAGCTCCCCTTTGTGATGAAATAATACCTTAGTGAAAAGATGTGGAAAATAGTAGCTTTGTAACATGCAAGGAGAAGCACCACATACCTAATGTAACCTCTGGTGTTAAAGTAATGGAGTGATATAAGTATAATCTGTGAAAAGGTATGTAAGTTAAAGGTAAACTGGGAGAGGTTAATTGAGAAATGTGAAGGTGAGAGTATCAGATTACCTTGTGTGTTCTTATGACTTGATCCTGTAACATAGTTGTAATAATTAAATACATGAGGACATACAAAAGAAAATGTTCAATCTTCTGAGAGAAGGACAAGGAGATTGGGTCAACATGATAGTATTGTGTAATATTACAGATATTTTGCTGAAGATACCTGTCTATACCACTTGATAAAAACTCAAGAATCAGCTTGTACCTGTTCTATAATGAGTAAATTCCTTTGCCATGAATGCAACCATTGAGCTATAGGACTATAGGACTTCTTGCTGAGTGACACAAGAGTTCTCCCTCTGCTGGTATGTTGCAGAATGAAAACCTGAGTAGAGCTGTCATAAATAAACAGAACCCACGACAGTATTTGGAAGTATTAGCAATAACAATACTCTATGTATCATATGATTCCATTCTTCCAATCAGGATTACAGCAGTCTTTGAATTACATAGATGCATTACAGAAAATTGGACTAAAAGCCCCTCGCACATGAGGGGTGAAGATTTCCCCGGTAAACAGATAAGTCATGCTAAAGTTGTCACCAACTCACCTGTACATAACTGGGGAAATCAAAAAGGCATTGCCTTTGATGGGTATAAAAGTAAACATAACCAGAATCTTACAACAGGAGAGTAAATGAGAGAGTAAAGTCGCAGTAATGGCAGTGTGAAGTGTGACAAATACATATGAGACATGTGTATAACGTGGCGACCAGAGCTCATTTTTGTATCACAGGAGAAGTCCAACGTATGAACTTAGTGCTGCTGCTGTAGAGAGCCAGTTTTCCCTTTTGGATTTATGGTATGGAATCGACAACTGATTTAATAAACTTGATCTTAATTTTTCCCCCGGTACCTTGTATGCAGCGGGCCGGCTTGATCAGTTGCGTGACGTGACTGGTGACGTCACTTCCTATGCGACAGTGGAACGAAGAATTTTGCAAATGTAAGGTACGCTAGCTTGTGATGTCTGTACATCCAGAATGAGAACGACACAATTACTGCAAATCCCTTGATGGCATGAGCGAGCAGATCAATATTTTTTGGTAGGTTCGCTATACTTACCTGTTATACTCCTATTCGGTCATGTAACGCGCCGCGCCTTACCGTAGTGGTTCTGCCGGCACCGGTGAACTGAAACGCCAATGTAGCAGCAACGGAACCGGAAGAGGTGGGGAGTGACCCACCGAAAGTCGAGAGACCTAGAGGGACGGGCCGGAGGCTTTATGAGACCTCCAGCTCCTCCCACAAATCCAGGCCACGGCCTTACACTTGTGCCTACAAACCCAGAAGTGCATGATTTATCCTAATGTGTAAGTACAGAAGAAAATTCTAGTTTTCTCTTTGTTACTTTAGTTTAGGGTGACCAGACCTCACCTTTAACCGGGGACGCATATGAAAAAGGCATACTGCAGGGCTGCTTTGATTTTGGTGCACTCCTGAAATATGCCAATTTCCTGTGTGTCCCCGGTTAAAGGTGAGGTCTGGTCACCCTACTTTAGTTGTGCAGAATTACAATATGCTTCTCCTTTGCAAACTGACCGAAATAAGCTTTTGTTTTGTTTTATAAGGCAACATGCAGGGCACTAGAAGAACTGCACACGTACAGCGAGACTGATGTACTAATTAAAGAGGAACCAACTGCACAATAGTGAACAAATACACATAATAATAATAATCCTTTATTTATATAGCGCACACAGATTCCGCAGCGCTTTACACTCATATTGGTTCCTGTCCCCATTGGGGCTCACAATCTAAATTTACCTATCAGTATGTTTTTTGGAGTGTGGGAGGAAACCGGAGTACCCGGAGGAAACCCACACAAACACAGTGAGAACATACAAACTCATGGCAGATGTTGTCCTTGGTGGGATTTGAACCCAGGACCCCAGCGCTGCAAGGCAACAGTGCTAGCCACTGTGCTGCCCACAAAGTCCTAATGGTCTAAATAGGGCAATGTGTTGGTGGTCTCTAGCATTCAAGGGGGTTAACCGTTTGAGTGCCAGAGATATATCTAACACATTGCTCCATTTTATTCAATGGGAATTTTTAATTCTTCTCTATGATACAGCAGGTTTTCCCCAGGATTGCACCACTTTTGCCTAGTACATGAGAGTCTGTGATGTTATCTCAAATGAGTAATAAATCTCTAAGAACAAGATCTGAGCTGCTAATTTTAAATGTGCATACAAATTCATATAAGCAAATTGCTTATTTATCAAGCTGTTCTTGTGTAAAAATAGATTTCCAAAGTCATGCATCCACATCTTGCTGCAGATCCTTTGAGAACGGTAGAAAATGCACAACGTTAAGTTTTAATCAAACTGAGAATAACTAGTACTTGCTAAACGTGGTTTGGCTATTTGATTCCATTTGAAGGCATTCATGTGAATAATGAATGTAGCAAGTACAATATGATTTTCAAGAAATCTTAAGTTCATATTTATCAGTAAGTGAAAGGCTAAACAAGAATGTAAATATGTTAGTATCCCTGCATGTTGGCATTCACATATTTATCAATAGCCTGTTCTCATTTATTAACCCTTTGAGTGCCAGAAGGGTACGCAACGCTTTGCTTTGCAATGCGTTGCGTACCCCGCTGGCACTCCAAGGGTTAATGAGTGAGTACCTAGATATGCAATGGAATTCTGTCCAGTGCATGCTATGCTATTGGGTTTTACTCATGCAAAGAGATAAGCCAAACATTAGAGATTTAGTTTGTTAGATAATAAGAAAATTCCAGTTCCAGGAGAATCATTGCATTACTAATTTGCAGGAAGGAGCAAGGTGGAGAAAGAGTGAAAAAGAGAGATAACAAAAGGAGAGAGATAAGGGAAATAAATAAATGGTGTCAATGTTATAGGCATTTCAGAGTGTTACATTCCTGTGCACATTATTTAACCCCATTGCAAGGCATTACATACCTTTATAGCATTTCCTTGTACATGGTGTTGTGTTGTCCATTCAGAGATTGCTGACATTACAGTCTTAATGTATGTGCACCGGTATGCACTAAAGCAATCAAATCCTATAGTGCATTCCCCTAGGCTAACATCTTAGAGCAGAAAATGAACTTAACTGGAAAATTTGTACATTTCCCTAGCGAGAGCAAAAGATGGAAAGAGCAGGGGAAGAAATTCTTCATGCGCAAGACACTGAGACTCACTGAACTTGCCCATTAGGGCTGTGTGTGGGGATATGCGACCAGTGTGGTTGCACTGGGGTACATTCAGCAACATCCCTGTGAATGTTACCAGAGTGTGCCCAGACAGGGTAGGATTGAAAGTCACATATACAGTGTCTGAAAAAATAGGTCCATATTAGTTCTGCCTTGCATGAGTCACTCTTGGCTTTTGATGCATTGAGGCACTCTGTCATAAGCCTTAGGGTGGCTCAACAAGATCTGTCAAAAGTTAATTGATTTTCTGCCACATCAAGCTATCCTGTCAATACTGATAATGAATAACACGCAACTGCATTTGTAAGTCAACTGATGCAGAGTGTCCTCACTTTTCATTGGCTGGGGAAACATGTGAGAACCAAGGGGAAGTCTTGAGGCCATTAACATATAACCTGCAGAAGCAGGTAAGTAAACTGGAACCCTTTGAATGCCTTCCATACTCAGCCCTATCCTAGAACCCTTTGGGCAATGATAGTCAACTTGAGGCTGTCCAGCTTTTGAAGACTTCAATTCTCACCATCCCAGCCAGTCACTGGGAATTATAATCTTCAACACATGGATGGAATCAGGTTGCCCATCACTTTCCTAAGCAGTTCTGTTGTCTGAACCTGACTGTCAGGATGCATTTTGGCATCTTTGCTTGTCCAAACTTTCCAATTGTTTTCTCAAACAGTTTACAGACAGGCAAAGCGCTTCTTTCTAGTAGTGGAAAATTAAGTCTCTGCCTTTCAGATAATTTTATGGCCATGCCATCATCTCTCTCACTCTTAACTTCATCTGTATCTGAAGAAGAGGAGAATGCTGGAGGAATATATATTCTAGATTTACATCATCATTATCAGTCATATGAGGTCATCCTCAGAATCTCCTGCCGCTTCTTCCACTCTAACTTAGATTCATCTAGGCTTTAAGAGGTCTCAAACAATTTCTTTCTACTTTTCCTCTTTGAGGAGTTTTCACAAAGTTTTCTATACTACTTTCAGGACAAGTGTTTTGTGCTTGTTTGTCTCACTGTCAGATGAAGCAGCTTGTTGAACTGCTAAACTTTTGCACAATGCCATCAACACTGGAATGCAGCTTGTTGTCATTTTCAGTACTTTTAGATGGTTTATTAATAGTACTGTGCTCGTGGAACCTTTGGTTGGACTTTGACAAACTATATCTTCCTTGGGAGTTGAGGGATCTCCATAATTTATTGAACATGTTGCAGCAACCATGGCTGCAATCAATTTTTGGACTACCACTTTATTCACGTATCCCTGTACTGCTCCTAATCCTTTCCTACTCCCCCTAACCCTTGTGTGTTTGCTGGACATTACTCAACTAGTGTGTGTGTGTGTGTGTGTGTGTTTTTTTACTGTGAAGTGCACAATAGAACTGACTATGTGTGATGCCTTTCCATGGATCTCCACAAAATACTCTCTCTTATCTAGTGTCAGTCTGCATCAGTCAAAACTCACATAAGGGTCCTTGTCTCTGTCAACTATCAATTTTTTTTTCATTTATGTTATATAATTAACTACCGCCACCAATCCCATCACTGTCAAAAGAAAGGATAGAAAGGAAAAAAAAAGCAAAAGAAAAAAACTCCCTGTTCAACTGCTTCCTTCTACAAAATATTCTATCTCATAAAGTATCAGTCTGCTTCAGTAATAGCTCACATCAGGGGCCATGTCTCTGTTACCTATCAGTTTTTGTTATTATTATTATTATTTATTTAATTGAATTTATTTAAATTAACTGCCTCCCCATCCCTATCACTATCAACAAAACAACAGCAACAAAACCGCTTGTTTCTGCAGAATCCCCTAGGACAGAGATAACAGCCAGGTCGGGAAGAAACTTGGATCACAGTTGCCTGCATCTTCCCAGTCAGCCACACAGAATTTTGAGGTATATGGGGTAATACCCCTTTGCTTCCTTCTCACACCCACTGACTCCCCTAGGACAGAAATAACAGCCAGATCAAGAAGGAACTTGGATCTCCTCTGCCTGTGTGTTCCCAGTCAGCCACACAGAATTTTGAGGTATATGGGGTAATACCCCTTTGCTTCCTTCTCACACCCCTAGACTCCCCTAGCACAGAAATAACAGCCAGATCAGAAAGGAACTTGGATTATAGCTACTGTGTTTACTTGGTCACCCACTATTTTGGGGGATTTGGGATAAACCTTCTTTGTTTCCTTCTCACACCCACTGACTCCCCTAGGACAGAAATAACAGCCAGATCAAGAATAAACTTGGATCTCCTCTGCCTGTGTGTTCCCAGTCAGCTACACAGAATTTTGGGGTAATCCTCCTTTGCTCCCTTCTCAAATTCCCAGACTCACTGCTGCAGAGATAACAGCCACATGGGGATGGACCTTGGATCACAACTGCCTGTGTTTACTCGGTCACAAAAAATTGGGGGTATTTGGGGTAAACCTCCTTTGCTCTCTTCTCACATCCCCAGATTCCCATAGGACAGAGAAAACAACCAGATCAGGAAGAAACTTGGAACATGGCTGCCTGTGTCTTCCCTGTCAGCCCAACTGAATTGTGGGGTATTTGGGGTCAAACTCCTTTCTCCCTTACTGTATTCTAGAGTTTCTCAGACTACCCAATACAGAGAACAGATATCCTGCCTGCAAGACTCCCTAAATTATCCTTCAAATCCACTTTGTTAGCCTGTCTTCTCTAGCTAAAAAATGTAGTGCGTTCTCTTCCTCCCACAAACACAGAATGGCATGCTGTGAGAATTTGATATCCTTTATATGCATGCGGAAAAGAAGAGAAACTTGCCATGTGTCAGGGAGAAATTCTGTTTCAATTCAATGAGCTAGGTGGAAAACTGCACTTTTTGCAAAATATTTCACATTTGGTGAAAACTGCCATTTTTCTCATGTTTCTCTTTTGAGGCAAAATATTTCACCCATCCCTAGTCAAGCCTACTAGTGGGTCTGCTTTTATAAGAAAAATATCTACCCCTTCTGCTAGTGTTGTTTATGGCACTATTGAGAAGAATCATGATATTCGCTCATCATCAGGCTTAGTCGGACTCCCTCATTCTGAACAGGAGTCTAGTGTATGGAGATATGACACAAATATATGATATGGATGCAAAAAACAAATATATTGCAATCTGTTTTATTTTTTGAAAATGTGTGAGCAGGGGTAAATCTTGATCTAATCTAAGCATGTCCATTTAAGGTCACATATAAAGAACAACCATAGGTTTGAGTGGGATAAACTCCAAAAGGACATTGATGGTGAAAGCGGTGTTAAGAGGACTCCAAAAAGGTGGTAGTATTAGTGTTTAAGATGTGTCTTCAGGGAGTGGGGCATCTTTATCATCAGTAGTATTATGCCAGTCATTCATTTCTTCTCCTACTATTATAACTGATGATAATAATGATGAGGAATTAGATAGATGTGTAGATGACCACCAGCATTGCTCACCTCCCCACCTCCACTACCACTGGTGAGACCAGAGCCCCCACCACCACCTGGCTACTGGCCATTACCACTAGTACCCCAATGACTAGTAGTCATCTTTATAATGTATCTAGACAGCTAAAGTTCCGACACAGACCAATGTCCTTACAACCCATAACCCACAAAACTGACTGCTTTTAAAGCACTCAAAAGTACCACAAAAGTCATCCAAAAGTGTGCCAATGGAATGGCAAACTTGCTAAAATGTTGAGGGTTGACACATTGCCATTTTATTTTGCAGAAAACAGGGGTTTTAAAGCTCTCATGTCATGTGTTATACCTTGTTGGCATATCCCAAACCACGGTAATTTTTC
This sequence comes from Rhinophrynus dorsalis, assembly GCA_037306005.1. Taxonomy (NCBI): domain Eukaryota; kingdom Metazoa; phylum Chordata; class Amphibia; order Anura; family Rhinophrynidae; genus Rhinophrynus; species Rhinophrynus dorsalis. The sequence goes on from CM074719.1 coordinate 514,395,179, forward strand.
AAGGATGCATTTTCTAAAGCTGTACAAGCAGGTGGCTACTATTGTGGGCAACAGGCATATGTTGCTTTAGGACTCTGCCTGCTCAGAACATTTACTTTTAGCTGCTGATTCCTACACTTCAGCACTCAGCAACAGTACTTCTGAGGAAATATTACAGCCATAGAAAGCACAGATGAAAAATCAGAATGTTCTTATGGAAGATGTTTTGGCATTGCCAAAATGGAGGAAATTTTATGTACTTTCTACGGATGGGAATTTTCTTGAAAAATGTGGGAAATGGGAATTTTTCTCAAGAAAATTCCAAATGAAACATATTTTGACTTTTTGCCCATCCCTAGTGAAAAGCAGCATATTGAACAAACTGCTTATGCTGCTCATTGATGAGTACTGAATTGCAGAATTCTCAACTGTCCTTCCACCTTATGTACATTCCCTTTTTTAATAACTATACATGAATTCCAATGTATACATTAATTAAGAGCACCTTGTTAGTACTAAAGAATACATTTACTAACCAGCATTTCATGAGGTACACTACTATGCCACAGCTTCCTTCTTTGAAGATTCAATCATGTATAAGCAGAAGATACCCTTCTTTCTCACCTTAACAAGATCATTGGATACCTTTAATGGGCTTGTCCACAACAAACAAGCACATGATACCCAATCCTTAACCTTTTACTAAACTTCAGTACCAACTCTACAAGAGCAGATGGTGCATAATACTTTAATGTCCTGATTTACAATTATCCCCATCCCTTATTATGATATTATCTAATCTAAATAATACCTGCAACTTCATTCACAACCTATGCCCTTAGGGCTAAACCAAAGCTATTTTGCTCCTGTGATGTGGTTTAAGTAGTACCCAAACCAGATGTAATTCTACTTTATCAACTGTGCCGCCATCAGCCCCAAAATATACTAGATCATCTCTTTATGATTAAACTAAATTAATAAGTTCCAGAACAGGGACCTTACTCCTATTGTCTCTCTCTGTACAATACTTGTATTACCCTGCATATTTTAATCTTCATAGTATTTGGGCCATGGAGAGCCTTATTTCAATACTGTCAGAGTTGTAGTTCAAGAGTAATTGAATGATTAAGTATCCCCTTTCCCACCCCTTTTACTGTGTTATGTAACACTGATCACCTCAGAGCAGCAAGACTGTCTGGATGGATCGCAGAGAGGGACGATCTTCAGTGAGCATAAGGAAAAATCTGTCAAGGGGGGCAGGGTTTTCCTTTTGCTCACAGTAAAAAGATTGTTCCTTGTTGTGACCTGCCCAGTCAAGAGATCAGATTCCACATCTGAAGGGAGGTGGTAAACACTATGCAAAAGGGTCGGGAGGTGGATACTTTATCATTCAATTACTCTTGAACTACAACTCTGACAGTATTGAAATAACACTCTCCATGGCCCAAGTAATATGAAGATTAATTTGAGCCACTTTTCTTGTGAAACATTACTATCACTTTAAGTTTGGCACCATGTTCACAGAGTAAGGATTGTTGCTATAGTTACTATGAGCTCCATACCCACATACAGGTAGTCAGGTAAAAGAAAATGTAGTAATTTCCACTATTTCCCAGCACCCCAGTGAATCTAGAGAAACCAGGCCCCTTCAGAAAAAGTGGGTTACTACTAACAGAATTGACATTAGCAGGTAGCCTTGTAAAAACAAAAATATCATGTTTGTTATTTCTTTTTTAAAGCAGTGATAGAGGATTTTTATTGTATATTTTTATTTAATTATATTTGTAATCATTTATTGTAGAACTAACCATACTAAGATCCAATAACATAAATAGCGAGAATATTACAATAAAGTAGGTGTTCTAACCACTGACCCTTCATAGGGGGAACTTTTTAAATGCCCTGTGAAAGAATAATTTGCAGGCTGCTGGAATGATCTGCAGCCTACATTACAGTAATGGCTAGATTCTAGTGGGCTAAAGGACCTTTGTTGATATCACCAATCAGTCATGTGACTGCAGTGTCAGTGGCATAACTATAGGGGTCGCACCTGCGACTGGGCCAGTGCACATCAGGGGCCCGGCCTCCTCCTGCGACCCCTCCGCCTGGTGCCCGCAATCTACCACCAGTGCTCTAGTAATGCAGAGCGCTGGGAGATGACATAATCTCCCAGCACTTTGCATTACTAAGAGGACCGCGCAAGAGATCCAGGTAGGTGATGGGGGCATTGTGTAGGGGGTCAATGTGGTCAGGGGGGCCAATGTGGCGGGGAGGGGGGGCCTGTGGAACTTCTTGTACCAGGGCCCGGAGGCTTCTAGTTACACCTCTGTGCAGTGTCTGAGAAGGAGAGAAGCACAGTAAGACATAATTTTACCACTTTTTGTTATAACATCAGCTTTCAACCTCCCCAAAACAAACTAGGCTAAAGTGGAGCAAAGAAAACCAACTGCAACATACACAAGAAAAACATCACACGCATCCATTGATTTAAATAGGATTTTTAACTCCTTGAATGCTAGAGCAGTCTCCAATGCAGTGCAAAGTATTGGGGAAAATGTCACATTTAAATCAAGCAGAATTTTTCTAATTGATACATTCAGTTTACCCCAGAATTGCTCCACTTGTTAGTGCACTACGTTTTGTCTCCATATAATGTGAGTCTGCTGGTGGTGATGGGCAACTGTATGTGGCAGGTGAGATCTGTTGGGGGGGTCCCCTGTCTATTGGTTATGGGGTCACCTGTAGGGGTTTAGAAAGATGTTTGTTTCTTTGTTGTGGGAGGAGAGACTTGGCTGAGGGAGACATTGAGAGGTTGAGAAAGAAAAAGACTTTGTGAGCGGAATGAAGATGTGACAGGGACATGGGTGGAGGAGAATGGAGAGAACCATGAAAAAGGTTAAGACATGGCTGCAGGGGAGAGTCTGAGTTTGAGAAATGAGAATCCAGTGGAACAAGACCGAGGTGCTATACAGTGTATCATAGATACGAAAATGTACAGATTGGTTCTGTGGGTACCATTAGGGCAACATTTGTGGTGTCAGACAGTCTATATGAATTTATGCCTAAAAAGGGGACAGTGTAACAAGGCTGTGGTGTCAGATAGGTTGTGTGTGATTCTGTGACTACCACTTACACAAGGCTGGGGACACAGACAGTGTATGAGCGGATCTGTGGCTACCAGTGTACAGTGAAACAAGGCTGGGGTGTCAGTGTGTAAGGTTATATGACTTCCAGTGGGACAGCTGAACAAGCCTGAGCTGCTGTCAGACAGCATATCATAGATACAACATTCACAGAGTCATATATCTATAGACTCTGGAGGAAAATGCTGAGTATGCAGCCCTCAAGCATATTTCAGTTTGACACGTATGCTTTATATTGTTTGTCTTCAAATGACAGGTGCCTGACCCTGACCAAGTACTTCCTCTCTAGGCCCTACCAATAGCATAAATTAATCCTGAAATGAAAACACTTCAAAAGTAATTTGACAAAATAAACCCATCAATCACCATTACCTTTGCCAAATAACACCACAGAACTCACCCTGACATCTGCCAACTGTAATCCCAACCATGCATTCTTCATATACATTTAACCATACATGTGGGTCATTACATAACATTGTTGATGAGGCTGAAAAAAGATATGTATCCACCAAGCCCAGCCCATGCCAAATTACTCCTGTTTATCCAGAGGCAGGCAAAAAACAAAAATTGGCAAAGTGCCCTGTGATATAATTAAGCTACAAGTCGGTAAAAAAATTCCTTCCAGACTCAAATTGGCAGTCAGATATTTCCCTGGATCAACATCCTGTTTTGAAGCCAACTGTCCTAATTCTCAATATTGTTCTGTGCTAGATAGGTATCGATTACTTTTTTGAAAGCAGTTACAGTATCTGCAAGCACAGCATCCCAAGGAAAAAAAAAACATAACTTTACTACCCTTACTTTAAAAAAATCCCTGACTTTGTTTTAGTCAAAATTGTCTTTCCTCTAGTCTTAACCTCTGATTTTTAGCTCAGCTCTTTGAGTAAAAAATTAATTGGTGAGTTATTTGTATTGACCTTGAATATATTTGTAAATGGTAATCTCCCCTTAGATGTCTCTTCTCTAACGTAAACAAACTCAGTTTGGCTAGTCTCTCTCTTTATAACTCAGATCCACCAATTCCTTTATCAGTTTTGCTGCACTTCATATTCTAGATGAGGCCATACCAGGATTTATATAAAGGTACAATTATATTTATATCCTGTGCGTCTATATATCTTTCATGCAGAATAGTTCTCTATTTGCTCTTGCAGCAGCTGAATGACACTGCTGTGAAGTCTGTCTCGAATGAGGATTACCCAATTAGTTTACCATTTACTGTATATGTAGCTTGTTTGTTTTTACAGTGCAAAGGCATAACCTAGCATAAATGTCAACTGACACTTTTCTGCCCATTCAATCAGTTTATCTAAATCCTTCTGCAGGGTAATACACCCTAATTCGTGTGTGTGTTTGGTTCCTTACATAGCTTAGATTGAGACATTACTTTCAATTCCCACTTCTAGATCATTAAAGCAGAACTACCACCGCTAAACAACTTGCCCCCCAATAACTGGACATGGACTTCATAGTCGACCTCCCTTTGTCAAATGGTCATACTGTCATCCTCATGGTCGTTGACCAATTTTCTAAGATGATTCATTGCATACCATTCAAAAAATTTCCATCCACTAAAGAGTTGGCTACCGTCTTTGTCAAAGAGGTCTATCAGTCTATCGCAATTAGGTATCGAACTCTCCTTCTCCTTGGCCTATCACTCGCAATCGAATGGGGCACCGGAAAGGGCTAATCAGGCCTTGGAGCAATTCCTGTGGTGTTACATCTCTGACCATCAGAACAATTGGTCGGACCTGCTACCTTGGGGGGAGTTTGCTCATAACAGTGCTGTCTCAGCTTCTACCCGGTCTCCCCTTTCATGGTGAATTCTGGGTATCAACCTTCCATGATTCCAGATTTGTTTGCTCCCCAGGGCATCCCGGCATTGAGGATCATCTCCAGTGAATCCGTACCACATGGGTGCAGGTCCAAGAGTCTTTGCGACACTCACAACAATCCCAGGAGCTTCAGGCTAATCGTAAACGTCTACTCGCACCCTCCTACCAGGTCGGGGAGAGGGTCTGGTTGTCCTCCAGAAATCTTCACCTCCTGTGGCTTATGCCCTAGATCTTCCTCTCAATATGAGGATACACAATGTGTTCCATGTCTCACTGCTGAAACCTCTGGTATGTAATCGTTTCACTACTGTCACTCCTCGACCTCATTCGATGCCCGTTGATGGCCATGAGGAGTACGTGGTCTGATCCATAGTTGACTGTCGTAGGTTCTGAGGGAATCTTCAATATTTGGTCCATTGGGTTACGGTCCTGAGGAGCGCTCATGGGTTGCAGCTGCAGATGTGCATGGCCCTGCCCTCCGCCGTGCTTTCCATGCATGCTTCCCCATAAACCTGGTCCTGCCCCACTGGGAGGGGTCGTTAAGGTGGGGTACTGTCAAGGTTTTGCTGAGCTGCTCCCTTTCTGCCTGTTGAGTCTGCTGACTGAGTTAATCTAGTGCTCTGCTATCCACTACTGCTGTCTTCTGAGTTTCTGCCTCTGGCTGCATCAGCTGATCTCTCTGATTACTCACCTGACTGTTAGCAGCCAACCCTCTCAGGGTATTTATAGCAGCTTGGCTCTCTTCTTCATTGTCCTTGCGTTTGTTTGCTGACCTGTTGCTGCTGGCTGCTGTGGACTTTTTCTGTGTTCCTGTTTGTTGTGTTCCAGACCATCGGCTTGTTCCAGACTTCGGCTGAATACCTGTCTTCATTCCTGACCCTGGCATGTCTTTTGGTTTATGCTCTTGGATCATGCTTCTGTGTTTGTTGCATTTTACCTTTTTGTGTCCTGTCTTGTTCCTGGTCCCTAAGATCAGTATTAGGTGGCTTGTAGAAAATCTTCGTTAACATCTTTTTAATATGTACTAGTGTAAAATCCTGTGTACACTGGCCAGCATTCTGCGCATTCTGGCAGTCTCTACTGCGCATGACTGCATCGGCGTCTCTATTGCACATGACTGCAGTGGACAAACATACATTTGCCCTTTTATATTATAAGAGGATGAACCAATTCATATTACATTCTCACTGGACCCTACATCATTATCTTCCCTTATACTAGGTTTTAAGGCATGCTTTACATATAGGCATAGACCTTCCCCTTTGAGTAACCCTACCCCTCCTAAAAAGTGAATAACCATCTAGGCTGACTGCCAAGTCATATGTATCATCTAACCAGGTTTCAGTCACATCAATTAGATCATACTGCTTATACATTGCATCAGTTCTAGGGCCCCCATCTTACCAGTGAGACTACGCGTATTTACATGCATACATTTTATGCTATTGCAAGTCTAAAAAAATGACATTCTTTGAAATATGTATTTACCTTTTATCTGGCTGTAACTAGTGATGAGCGAGCACCCCAATGCTCGGATGTTCGGGTGCTCTGACCGAGCACCCCCTGAGGCTTGAGTGCTCGGCCGAGCACCCGAGCCCCATTGAAGTCAATGGGAGGACTCGAGCATTACACCAGGCACCCCCTGCTCTGATGAGGGGAGGGTGCCTGGTCCATAGGAAAAGGGCAGAAAAGGATGGAAACACCACAGAAATGGTTCAGGGACAGCATAGGGAGGATGTCTGGATGCATCTTGGACTCCAACATCGCTGCTGGGAACGATCTTTCGCCCGTAGTACACCATTTTTACAGACTGACCATAAAACACACAAAAAGGAAAATAAAAAAGACTTTAGGCGAAAAATTGTTACCAAACAATATTTGCTGTATATTTACTTGTATATCATCTGCAAATTCTCCCAAAAATTTCCTTGATTTTCAGAACTGAGGCCATGATTAAGAGGGAAACGTGCGCAGAGGCAAATTCTCCCAAAAATTTCCTTGATTTTCAGAACTGAGGCCATGATTAAGAGGGAAACGTGCGCAGAGGCAAATTCTCCCAAAAATTTCCTTGATTTTCAGAACTGAGGCCATGATTAAGAGGGAAACGTGCGCAGAGGCAAATTCTCCCAAAAATTTCCTTGATTTTCAGAACTGAGGCCATGATTAAGAGGGAAACGTGCGCTGAGCTGACCATCTAAAACATTATGGGTGAGGGTCTGCTGCAGAGCTGACCATCCTAAACATTATATGCGAAGGCCCGCTAGTGAGCTGACGCTATAAAACATTATATGAGAGGGCCCGCTAGAGAGCTGACCCAATAAAACATTATATGAGAAGGCCCGCTGGTGAGCTGACCTATATAAAAATTGTCAAACAGGGCCCGCTGGTGAGCTGGCCCTATATAAAAATTATATCACAGGGCCCGCTGGTGAGCTGGCCCTATATAAAAATTATATCCCAGGGCATATGGAAGAGGAGGAGGAGGATGAGAAGATTAAGAGTCAACCATATACCCGTTTTTTGGGTGGAAGGGGTGAATGGGAATACAGAGTATTCACATCATTGTAAATAACATATATAAAGTGAGTTTATGTTCCCCCGGGGCTTTCCTCCAGTGGAGTGGAGAAGTCAGGGGAAATCCAGGCCTTGTTCATTTTTATAAGTGTCAACCTATCAGCATTGTCGGTGGAAAGGCGGATACGCTTATCTGTTATGATGCCACCAGCAGCACTAAATACCCGCTCAGACAGAACGCTGGCGGCAGGGCAGGCCAGCACCTCCAAGGCGTAGAGTGCCAGTTCATACCACGTGTCCAGCTTGGACACCCAGTAGTTGTAAGGCACAGAGGGATCATTGAGGACGCTGACACGGTCTGCTACGTACTCCTTCACCATCTTCCAAAACTTTTCCCTCCTTGTGACACTAGGCTGCGCATCAGGGTGAGGGTGCTGGCGGGGTGTCATGAAGGTGTCCCACGCCTTGGAGAGTGTTGCCCTGCCTTTCTCGGAACTGCTGTGTGCTCCCCTTTTCTCCCCTTCTCTGTTGGCCAAGGTAGCACGTACTCTGCCGCCAGCGTTGTCAGATGGAAAATTTTGGAGCAATTTTTCAACAAGAACCTTCTGGTATTGCACCATTTTGCTTGTCCTCTCCACCGGAGGAATGAGAGATGAGAAATTCTCTTTGTAGCGGGGGTCCAGAAGGGTGAACACCCAGTAATCCGTGTTGTTTAAAATGCGTATAACGCGTGGGTCACGGGAAAGGCAGCCTAACATAAAGTCAGCCATGTGTGCCAGAGTACCAACAGTCAAGATTTCGCTGTCCTCACCAGGAGGATGACTCTCAATATCCTCATCCTCTTCCTCCTCTTCTGCCCACCCACGCTGAAGAGATGGAACTAAAGTTCCATGGCTACCCTCTGTAGCGGAGGCAACCGTGTCTTCCTCCTCCTCCTCCTCCTCCTCCGCCTCCTCCAATTGTCGCTGAGAAGACGAAGTGAGGGTGCTCTGGCTATCACCTTGTGTAAGCTCTTCCTCCCCCATTTCCACCTCTTCCACATGCAAAGCGTCGGTTTTAATTGTGAGCAGCGAGCGTTTCAGTAGACACAGAAGTGGGATGGTTACACTGATAATAGCGTTATCGCCGCTCACCATCTGTGTCGATTCCTCAAAATTGCGTAAAACCTCGCAGAGGTCTGACATCCATTCCCACTCCTCACTTCTGATTACAGGAAGTTGAACGGAGAGGCGACGACCGTGTAACAGCTGGTACTCCACTACTGCCCTCTGCTGCTCACAAAGCCGGGCCAACATGTGGAAGGTGGAGTTCCAGCGCGTGCTCACGTCACACAGCAGCCGGTGAGCTGGCAATTGTAAGCGCTGCTGCAGCTTCAACAGGCCGGCTGAAGCTGTAGATGACTTACGGAAATGTGCACACACGCGGCGCACCTTGGTCAAGAGATCATGCACATTGGGGTAGGTTTTTAGAAATCGCTGCACCACTAAATTAAATACATGCGCTAGGCATGGTACGTGTGTGAGCTTGCCGAGCTCCAAAGCCGCCACCAAGTTACGCCCATTATCACACACAACCATGCCTGGTTGCAGGTTGAGTGGCGAGAGCCACTGCTCGGTCTGGTGACTAATCCCCTGCAACAGCTCTGAGGCCGTGTGCTGTTTGTCCCCAAGGCAGATCAGCTTCAGCACGGCCTGTTGACGCTTCCCCACTGCAGTGCTACACTGCTTCCAGCTACTGGCTGATGGGGGAGTGGCGCTGCGTGTAGAGAATTCGGAGGTGGAAACGGAGGAGGAGGAGCCAATAACGTAGGTGCTGGCGAAAACCCTGATGGAGGTAGGGCCCGCAATCCTCGGCGTGGGTAGCACCCGTGCCATCCCAGGGTCCGAGTCGCTCCCAGCCTCCACGACATTCACCCAGTGTGCCGTCAGGGAAATGTAGCGTCCCTGGCCACAAGCACTTGTCCATGTGTCAGTCGTTAAGTGGACCTTCCCAGTAACTGCGTTGGTCAGGGCACGGGTGATGTTACGGGACACATGGTGGTGTAATGCGGGGATGGCACACCGGGAAAAGTAGTGGCGGCTGGGGACCGCGTACCGAGGGACAGCTGCTGCCATCAGGCTGCGGAAGGACTCAGTGTCCACAAGCCTAAATGGCAGCATTTCGATGGCCAGTAATTTTGAAAGGTGTGAGGTTAGTGCTATGGCCTGTGGGTGGGTGGCTGGGTACTTTCTCTTGCGCTCAAATGCCTGGGGTAACGACATTTGGACGCTGTGCTGGGACAGGGAAGTGGATGTGGTCGCTGATGGTGCTTCAGATGGTACAGGTGCAGGGCGGGAGGTATGCGGGCCTGCGCCTTCGACAGGCGATTGGCCGGCACCGAAAACAGGGGAAGAGGAGGCAGTGGTGTGGCCTGCAGACACAGATGGGCTATCCAGGCGTTCCTCCCACTTACTACGGTGCTTGGATGCCATGTGTCGGATCATGCTGGTGGTGGTGAGGTTTCTAGTGTTCATGCCTCGGCTCATTCTGGTGTGGCACAGGTTGCAAACTACAATTCTTTTGTCGTCCGCACTTTCCTTAAAAAAACGCCATACCGCGGAACACCTACCCTTTGGCAAGGGAGATTTACGCAAGGGGGTGCTCCGTGGAACATTTGCGGGCCGGTTTGGTGCGGTCCGCCTTCTTTCTGTAGCCACACCACTGCCTCTTCCAGCCTGTTGCGGTGCTGCAGATGGCTCACCCTCAGGACTGCTGTCATCGCTCGGCTCTACACCTTCCCAGGTGGGGTCAGTCACCTCATCGTCCACCAAGTCCTCCTCCACTTCCTCACTCTGATCATCCTCCTCAAGTCTTGATCCCACCACATACTCAGTCATTGACAACTGTATAACATTCTCCTCAACAAGGTCTTGAGACGGAAATAGTGGTTGATTTAATGGCAACTGTGTCTCATCATCATCATCATCATCCACTACTTCCTTTGACCTTAAATGCCGTTCACATCTGTCATCTTCTTGTGATTGGGTAGCCTCTAGAGGTTGTGAATCAGGGCACAAGATGTCATGTTCCTCTGCAAGCGTGCTTGGAGAGAGGGTCAAATGAAGGATTGGTGATGAGACGAGCTCCTCACTATATCCCAGTGTGGGATCACTTCTTTGACCAGACCGTGTATGGTGGGAGGAAGGATGATCAGAGTGAGGATTATTTTGACCAGACTCTTGGCTACTGAGAGTGGACTTGGTGGAAGACAGGGTGGTGCTTAACCGACTGGAAGCAGTATCAGCTGTCATCCAACCGACCACCTGTTCGCAGTGGTCGGACCTCGAGAGTGATGTCCTGCGACGCCCTGTAAAATTACACATGAAGCTAGGTATGGTGGATGTCTTTCTTTCTTGTGCTCTGGCACCAGGCACAGTTTCTCCGCGTCCTGACCCGCGCCCTGAACTATCAGGATCACGTCCACTTCCCCGTCCCTTTTTACCCGCCTTCTTCATCTTACACGGAATATGTGACTTTAATATTTGAGTTTGAAAACTTAACAGTATTTCTTCCTATTCTGCAACTCTGCAGAGTACACAGAATAGGCTGCTAAACGGCGGTGACACACACTGAATGGAATATGTGACTTTAATATTTGAGTTTGAAAACTTAACAGTATTTCTTACTATTCTGCAACTGTGCAGAGTACACAGAATAGGCTGCTAAACGGCGGTGATACACACTGAATGGAATATGTGACTTTAATATTTGAGTTTGAAAACTTAACAGTATTTCTTACTATTCTGCAACTGTGCAGAGTACACAGAATAGGCTGCTAAACGGCGGTGACACACACTGAATGGAATATGTGACTTTAATATTTGAGTTTGAAAACTTAACAGTATTTCTTACTATTCTGCAACTGTGCAGAGTACACAGAATAGGCTGCTAAACGGCGGTGACACACACTGAATGGAATATGTGACTTTAATATTTGAGTTTGAAAACTTAACAGTATTTCTTACTATTCTGCAACTGTGCAGAGTACACAGAATAGGCTGCTAAACGGCGGTGAAACACACTGAATTGAGTATGTGACTTTAATATTTGAGTTTGAAAACTTAACAGTATTTCTTACTATTCTGCAACTGTGCAGAGTACACAGAATAGGCTGCTAAACGGCGGTGAAACACACTGAATGGAATATGTGACTTTAATATTTGAGTTTGAAAACTTAACAGTATTTCTTACTATTCTGCAACTGTGCAGAGTACACAGAATAGGCTGCTAAACGGCGGTGAAACACACTGAATGGAATATGTGACTTTAATATTTGAGTTTGAAAACTTAACAGTATTTCTTACTATTCTGCAACTGTGCAGAGTACACAGAATAGGCTGCTAAACGGCGGTGAAACACACTGAATGGAATATGTGACTTTAATATTTGAGTTTGAAAACTTAACAGTATTTCTTACTATTCTGCAACTGTGCAGAGTACACAGAATAGGCTGCTAAACGGCGGTGAAACACACTGAATGGAATATGTGACTTTAATATTTGAGTTTGAAAACTTAACAGTATTTCTTCCTATTCTGCAACTGTGCAGAGTACACAGAATAGGCTGCTAAACGGCGGTGACACACACTGAATGGAATATGTGACTTTAATATTTGAGTTTGAAAACTTAACAGTATTTCTTACTATTCTGCAACTGTGCAGAGTACACAGAATAGGCTGCTAAACGGCGGTGAAACACACTGAATGGAATATGTGACTTTAATATTTGAGTTTGAAAACTTAACAGTATTTCTTACTATTCTGCAACTGTGCAGAGTACACAGAATAGGCTGCTAAACGGCGGTGAAACACACTGAATGGAATATGTGACTTTAATATTTGAGTTTGAAAACTTAACAGTATTTCTTACTATTCTGCAACTCTGCAGAGTACACAGAATAGGCTGCTAAACGGCGGTGAAACACACTGAATGGAATATGTGACTTTAATATTTGAGTTTGAAAACTTAACAGTATTTCTTACTATTCTGCAACTCTGCAGAGTACACAGAATAGGCTGCTAAACGGCGGTGAAACACACTGAATGGAATATGTGACTTTGATATTTGAGTTTGAAAACTTAACAGTATTTCTTACTATTCTGCAACTCTGCACACTACACAGAATGTGCTGCTAAACTGCGGCGAAGCACACTGAATGGAATATGTGACTTTGATATTTTAGTTTGAAGACTTAACAGTATTTCTTCCTATTCTGCAACTCTGCACAGTACACAGAATGTGCTGCTAAACTGCGGCGAAGCACACTGAATGGAATATGTGACTTTGATATTTTAGTTTGAAGACTTAACAGTATTTCTTCCTATTCTGCAACTCTGCACAGTACACAGAATGTGCTGCTAAACTGCGGCGAAGCACACTGAATGGAATATGTGACTTTGATATTTTAGTTTGAAGACTTAACAGTATTTCTTCCTATTCTGCAACTCTGCACAGTACACAGAATGTGCTGCTAAACTGCGGCGAAGCACACTGAATGGAATATGTGACTTTGATATTTTAGTTTGAAGACTTAACAGTATTTCTTCCTATTCTGCAACTCTGCACAGTACACAGAATGTGCTGCTAAACTGCGGCGAAGCACACTGAATGGAATATGTGACTTTGATATTTTAGTTTGAAGACTTAACAGTATTTCTTCCTATTCTGCAACTCTTCACAGTACACAGAATGTGCTGCTAAACTGCGGCGAAGCACACTGAATGGAATATGTGACTTTGATATTTTAGTTTGAAGACTTAACAGTATTTCTTCCTATTCTGCAACTCTGCACAGTACACAGAATGTGCTGCTAAACTGCGGCGAAGCAAACTGAATGGAATATGTGACTTTGATATTTTAGTTTGAAGACTTAACAGTATTTCTTCCTATTCTGCAACTCTGCACAGTACACAGAATGTGCTGCTAAACTGCGGCGAAGCACACTGAATGGAATATGTGACTTTGATATTTTAGTTTGAAGACTTAACAGTATTTCTTCCTATTCTGCAACTCTGCACAGTACACAGAATGTGCTGCTAAACTGCGGCGAAGCACACTGAATGGAATATGTGACTTTGATATTTTAGTTTGAAGACTTAACAGAATGTGCTCTAATCTGCAACTTTGCACACTAAACAGAATGTGCTCTAATCTGCAACTTTGCACACTAAACAGAATGTGCTCTAATCTGCAACTTTGCACACTAAACAGAATGTGCTCTAATCTGCAACTGTGCACACTAAACAGAATGTGCTCTAATCTGCAACTTTGCACACTAAACAGAATATTTTTTTTTTTTTTTTTTGTTTTTTTCCCCCCACACAAAATAACCTGCTGCCCCCACACACAGTAGTCCTAAAAAGGACTTTTGGTTCTTTTTTTTTACAAATTTGGTTTTTTTCCTCCCTACACTGCCTTTCCCTTCCTATCCTCAGCTCTCCCTGGCTAAGACTGAGCCGAACTCGATGGTCAGGTGCTATACAGCACCTGACCACGGATTCTAGCCAGCCAATCAGTGTAATGCCAGCAGCCAACATGGCTGCTGGCATTACACCGATGTCAGAGCCTCCCTGCACGTTTATTGGCTGCGCAGCAGCCGCAAAACGTGCGGGGAGGAGACCCGAACATGGCGGGCGAGCACATGCGGTACTCGTACGAGTACCGCCATGTGCCGAGCAGAGCGATGCTCGAGCCGATCCGAGCATCGGCCGAGCATGCTCGCTCAACACTAGCTGTAACACTTGTACTTCCCTATAAGATGATCTAACCCATCTCCCCTCTCCACCCCCATTCCCCTTCCCCATGTTGCATAACCCTCCCCTCATTCCTAGTTTAGTCTCTTCTGACCCTATAACCATTTTAACCTCTCGCTCCATGGCCCCCTTTCTGCTAAGGAGCAATCCATTTTGACTATAAAGTTTGCCACCAAGGGAAAAGACAGCACAGTGTTTTAGGAACCCAAACCCCTCATGTTTACACCAAGTCTTTAGCCGTGCATTTAAAATCAGAAAAAAACACTTAGCTAATTACCAACACATAAGGGATATCGCAATCGCTAATACACTAGACCAGTTTTATGATTTTAAATAAGCTAGGCTAGAGTCTTTAGGAACCAGAAAAATGTGAATATGCAAGTCAAAACACATTCACTGAATGTACTAGAATGTGAAACGGCAATTGACCTGTCCTTGCAGAATTCTCCCAATAAATATCCATATTCCTTACATGTGTTTCAGCTGTCTAACAAAAAGAGTAATTTCAAGTTCAGGAATTTAAATAAGCAGTACTCATATGTCAAGTGCTCATGTGGACTATTTATAGTAAACTAAACTACTGGGAGCTCATTCTTCTTATGCTTTATCTAAAAATACAAAACAAAAAAAAAACATGGTATAGAGAGTAAAATTCAATAAACATTCCAAGCCAAATGCCCATTCATATTCCACCTGTTTTAGTAAATGTCCATATGGCTAGGCAACTACTTCTAGGTCTCCTCAAATGCTCTCCAAAAGAAGGCACAAGATATTCTGAATCAATAGTTTTAATTAAAATCCATTAAAACAAGCAGGTATCAGTTACATATAAAATAAAAAGTGCAGGGGTGCGGAGTGTACTGTCTGGAAGTTGCCTGTGTTTTCACTAAACTCCGAGACCAAGACGCTGTTTTTATGACTTTATTGCTTGTACAGTCTCTATTTTTACAGCTATTTTATGTAGATCTACTTCTGCTTTGTCCAGGAGAGCTTTATGGAGGGAAAGGAAGAATTTAGAATAATCTTTTCTACACGCTACTGGATCCCTATGTTGCAACGGGACAAGATGGGGGCTACGAATCTTCTGACACGGGAGGATGTTGCTCATCTGGCAACTAAGGCAGATCCTTTGGCTTTGTTAGAAGAGCTGCTTTCCGGGAAGAGCCGGTGACCATTCAGTGAAACCCGAGGCAGGCAGATTTGGATGCCCCGTCCACAGATCGGAGGGCTAGGGCCTTAGGCCACCCTTCTGCACCACTGAGTCACTTGTTGAGTATCTTGGTGGAGGATCCCGAGCACTTATCAGTCGTTATGACTACCATGAGGAAGGAATCCCGAGGAGTTTTTCTTTACACCGAGAACTTACCTGGGTCTTTTAATGAGATAGTGAAGGAGGTCAATTTGGTTCTCATACCTCGCTCTACACTATGGGAGATGGAGGCTTCTTTTCGGTGGAAGTTCAATACGTATCTCTATTTCCAGTCAGCAAGCGCCGGTCTATATTGGTATCTGGGAGATACGGAGGTGACCTGGGTGTCTTCTCCTTTGGATCCAGTGATTCCTGAGATGACTCTCACGATTGCGTTCCAAGCGGAATGATGCACTTCTGTTTGGCTATAGTCATCTTTCTTTGCAGTTACAAAGAGTACCTGTATCTATTTCAGATGTTTTTGACTACCCTGGATGTTTGAGTACTTCAAACTTCTTCCTATAAATGAGATTGGACGCTCCGCTGAATCAGTTTGCTTCTTCATCTGTTGGGTGGTCCCCTGTGGGCCCGTGTGATTCACCCTAGTTTTGTTCTTCTGTTCTATATGAGGACTGATTTATGGATATTTCAGATAATGCCCTATCTCAGGAATGGGTAACTGTATGGATCCGGGGAATATTGAGCAGGTAGTGTTTGATGGCTGGTATAGGTTTTGTTACTATTAATGCTTATTATATTCCTTTTGCTTTACACCTTTTACCCTAGAATTTTAGTCTAGGTAGGTACAACCTTATTTTCTGTTACACGAGAGGCTCTTCCATTTAATCTATACATGCCAAGTCTACTGTTTAAGCTGCAGCCTGTCCCAGACCAATTGTTTAGTTTTCTTAGACCCCCCAGGACCACTGCGAGGTCTTTGCGTGTATATTCGACAGAGTGTGGGGTCCTCTACCCCACTACTCTGCTCACGCTATATTTATTTTAGAGAGACCCTAAATCATCTTTCTGTCTCATTATTTTGCTTTATTACCCACACATTTTATATTTGTTAATATTGAGCCATTTTATACCAGTTAGGGGTAGCCCTTTATTTTCTATGAGAGTTACTGGATAATGTATTTCAGTAGGATCAATGTCCCTTGTTATGTTCAGTCTTTAGCTCACTTGAGTTATAATTCTTTAGGATTTATAGCATGAATATTTTTACATGACACCTGCATTTTTATCTCACTCATGCTCTTACTGTCGTTCTACTCCTTACTACTTTCATAGCCACGAGGTGTATGGTTATGTTTCCTACATACTGTTATGGCTACTATTTATTTGTAGGCTTCATGCCAAGGCACCAGATCATAGTTGTTCTTTAAATATGCACTTAAGGTGTCTTGTTCACGTGTGCATCTATACATTACAGCTGTTCATTATTCATAATCACCTTTTACAGTATAGTTATGTTGAATATTTCATATGATAGAGCAGAATTTATATTAGAATAGCTATGCTCTGTACCTGTCTTCGAATGCTCTTTCAGTCTTTTTAATAGTATATATTCACATAAAGACAGTAACAAATAACTTAGTATGGGGATATTTGTCACAATGTAGAGGGATATTGTGTATTTATTTAAATATTATTTAAATGTTCTACTATGCTTACTTTCAAGGCTTTACATGTCTTCCCGATATATTGAAAGCTGCATAGGTACTGAATAAGGTAGATGACATTTTTTTCAGTTCACATCCTATATCATATATTAAATTTACACTCCTTCCCTGTAGTTTTAGATTTAAACTGGCCTACTTTTCTACTCTGACAAGCCCTGCATTGTTGACATCCAAAGAAACCTTTCCGTTAAACGGAAATCAATGTTATGTCCAATTGTTCACCCTCTTAAAAAACATCCTTGGTTTCTCAGGAATAAAATCTTTAATAATAAGTATTCTAATTATTCCCTGGTCCTCAATAGGGGTGGGCAAAAAGAGTGAAAAATTTTCCGCAAAAAATTTTGCGAAAACGTGCCAATTTTTCGCTTTTCCCGTGAAAAATTTTGCCTTTCCGTCTATGCAAAAATGTCCTTGTTTTCACCTATTTTAACAAATTTTCTGCCTAAAATGTTTACACATTTTCCGCCTATTTTAACACATTTTTCACCTATATTTCCTATAGGTACTACATTTCCCACTGTAATATTACTTCTTCTGAGGGTTAAAGTTTAGAAATAAGTGGCTGAAATTCAAAGTTGTGAGTCCTACAGCAAAATATGGCTTTGAAAAATGTGTTATCATACAGAATGCATTTGTCCTTTGCCCACAACACTTTCTTGCTTAAGTGACACTGGTACATATTCAGGATAATATCAAGTAAAAAAATAAAGTACAACCTACAATGTGGCAGATTTGTATTATAGTGGTGGTGGTGGGGGACTGGCATAGTGTGATTTGTGCATATATTTTTACCATTGTCATACTCTGTCTTCCTCCTCAGATTATTGACACGTATTACTTATCGGTCATAGCAGTGGTCCCAAGTGGGGTAGATGGTGGCCACCGTTCTTCACATCCGTCCTCCACCTCCTCATCTGTGCTGCTGTTAATATATTTGTCCTGGCTTTGTCTGTCATGTGTGGTTTCTGCTATTTACTACAACTACTGGAGCTGGATGTTGATGTAATTCTACTGCCACTACTACTAGGTGTCAAAGGTGCAGCACTTATAGCAGCAGCACCAGAGGTACTCGTCATATCTAACACAACGTGTTGCTGGGTACGCAAAACAGGTGTGTGTGGCTGAGTGGGACTTGGACTTTGAAGAGGCAGTGATGCTGAGGATGACTTATAGGGTGACTGTGTGCTTTTTGACATCTGTACTTGTCCAGGGTCAGACTTTCCAATGGCTTTCTCAAACAGTTTATAGACAGGCACAGTGCTCCTTAAAAGTGGCAGAAGATACAGCCTTTGACTTCCTGTTAACCTTATACCTCTGTCATCATCCACACTCTCATCTGTATATGAACAAGAGAAGGATGCTTGAGGGATATATTCTAGATCTGCATCATCATCAGTCATCATTAGGTCATCCTCAGAAGCATCAGCATCACCTGACAGTTCTTGCCCACTACTACCCTTATATTCCTCTAAGCTTTTGGAGGTGTCAAACAATTTCTTTTTACTTTTACTATAACAAAATCCACTACTACTTTGAGGACAGGTGTTTTGGTGTCTCCCTATCTGATGCAGCGGGCGGTTCAGCTGCTACACCTTCCTCTATTATGCTTTTGCCAGCATCATCAACACTTGAATGTGACTTGTTGTCATCTTCAGTGTTCTTATATGATTCTATATTTCTACTGGCACTGGTGCTTGGACCTTGACAAACTGCATCCTCCCTTGGAGTAAAGGGATCATCATCATTGGTTGCACATGCTGCAACAACCATTGCTGCAGTAGGTTTTTGGACTACTACTTTACTCTCACGTCCCTACACTGCTCGACCCCACCCCCTTCCCCTTGTGCGTTTGATGGACATTCTGCAACTACACTGTGTTTTTTTACTGTACAGTGCACAACACAACTGATGGAGCTTTATGATGTCTTGCCTAAGCCCAGTCAGCTGTCTGTCACTGTCACCTAAGATATTTCATGTTTTATTCTTTTTTATTTATTTATTTATTTTTTATTTTATTTACTTTATTTTTTTAAGTTGTCCACCCTGTTGTCTTATCACAGTCTGTCCAAAAAAAATTATAACTGAAAAAGAAAATCAACGATTTCTTTCCCCAGACTTCCCCACCCAGGACAAGGACAATAACAGCAAGATCAGCAAACAAATAGGTTGCCTGTGTCTTGCCTGTCAGTCACATGGAATTTTGGAGTATTTGGGGGACAATCTCCTTCCTCCCTTCTTATCCCCTAGAGTGCCCCCAGACTCCCCTTATACAGAGAACAAATGTCCTACATAAATAATTTCCTAAACCAAGCTTCAATTCCCATTTATTTGCCTATCTCCTCTAGCTAAAAAACATGCTGCTTTCTCCTCTCACAAACACAAAATGGCTGCTGTGAGAGTCTGACAGCCTTTTATATGGGTGTAGAAAACTTTTTTGTGGCGTAGAAATATTTTTCCCATTGATTTCAATGGGCAGATAAGGTAGAAAAAAGTGAAAAACTGCACTTTTCGCAGGAAATTTTTCTCCCAGAAGAAAGTGCCATTATTCGCCGATTTCAGTTTGAGGCAAAAATTTTCGCCCATCCCTAGTCCTCAGTGTATTTTGGTATTAAAATAAAAAATGCACACACACAGATGCAAGACACACACACACAGACACACACGCAAATGCACACGCATGCACTGAGATGCATAAAGAGCGACACAGTCATATACACATATATGCAATGCACAACATGCAGACACATAGTGTGTGATACAGACATGCAGCAAACACAGTGAGGAACACACAGGCACACACAGAGACAAACACACACAGAAGTGAGTCATAAGGGGGTGACATATGTGTCATTGGAAAGAGTTTGTGTTTGTACTTATGCCTCCACTGTGGCATTCATTCATGTAGTTGAAATGCATGTGGTAATTGCACATACTATGGTGGAAAGTGGATCGTGCTGGCTCCTGGGATGTGAGTGAGTGTGAGTGAGACTATGGTGGAAGGTGGATCATGCTGGCTCCCGGGGTGTGAGAGTGAGTGAGTGTGAGTAAGTGTAAATGAGTGCATGTGAGTGCGAGAGTGAGTGTGTGAATGTGAGTGATTGCGTGTGCGTGAGTGTGTGAGTGTGTGTGAGTGCGATTGAGTGAGAGTGTGTGCGAGTGTGTGTGTGTGTGTGAGAGTGTGAGTGAGAGTGTGTGAGAGAGAGGGTGTATGAGTGTGAGTGAGTGTGTGAGTGAGAGTGTGAGTGAGAGTGTGAGTGAGAGTGTGAGTGAGTGAGTGTGAGTGAGTGAGAGTGTAAGTGTGTGTGATTGAGTGTGTGTGCATGAGTGAGAGTGTATGTGATTGAGTGTGTGTGTGATTGTGTGTGAGTGAGTGTGAGTGTGTGAGTGAGTGAGAGTGTGAGTGTATGTGAGTGAGAGTGTGTGGGTGAGAGTGTGTGAGCGAGAGTGTGAGTAAGTGAGAGTGTGTGTGTGTGATTGAGTGTGAGTGTGTGATTGAGTGTGAAAGAGAGGATGTATGAGTGTGAGTGAGAGTGTGTGAGTGAGAGTGTGCGTGAGTGAGTGAGTGTGAGTGAGTGAGAGTGTAAGTGTGTGTGATTGAGTGTGTGTGTGTATGAGTGAGAGTGTATGTGATTGAGTGTGTGTGATTGTGTGTGAGTGAGTGTGAGTGTGTGAGTGAGTGAGAGTGTGAGTGTATGTGATTGAGAGTGTGTGAGTGAGAGTGTGTGAGCGAGAGTGTGAGTGAGAGAGTGTGAGTAAGTGAGAGTGTGTGTGATTGAGTGTGAGTGTGTGATTGGGTGTGAGTGTGAGTGTGAATGAGCATGTGTGATTGAGTGTGAGTGTGTGTGATTGAGTGTGTGATTGAGTTTAAGTATGTGTGATTGTGAGTGTGTGAGTGAGTGAGAGTGTGTGTGAGTGATTGCGAGAGTGTATGTGAGTGTGACAGTGTGAGTGTGAGTGTGTGTGATTGAGTGAGAGTGTGTATGATTGAGTGAGAGTGTGAGTGAGTGTGTGTGTGAGTGTGTGTGTGAGTGTGTGTGTTTGTGTCTGATGTGTTTCTGTCTGTGGTGTAGGAAAGAGCGGCAGCCATTTTTGTTTTTTCAGTCACTTGGATAGTGGTGGGCGGGCTGGATATAAGGGGCAGGCCAACTCCCTGCATGATTTAAATCACTCCCCCATTGAATCACCCAATGGGAGCAGTAATTCCTTCGTACTTAAGCTGAGGTAACATAGCAATATAACACACAGTGGCTCTTCAGTTGAGGCAACGGAGCAATATGCTGAGGGAACAAATAGAAAGTGGTGTTTGAGGCTTGACCTCTGTAACATACAGCAAAGCATCTATCTCCCTTTAAAGGGATAGCAATACTTCGTTTTATCTTTATTTTATTTTGTAGGCATTAAAAAAACATGAAGAACGATATAAGTCTTATCTCTCAAACCTTTATGGTTTGAGAGATATTCACAAGCAAAGTTTCCCCTCCCTCCCCTTTTACCTAGTGTAAGCCATCTCTTCTCAGATGTGGAATCCAGTCCATAGATCAGACAGATAACAGAAGGGGACAATCTTCTTCCTATGAGAACAATGAAAGCCCTGCCCCCCTTGACAAGTTTTTCAGCTTTTCCCCTTATCTTAATTGAAGATCATCCTTCTCTGCAATCTACCTGGGCACCTCCCTTCTGCTCTGGCTGAGCAGTGTTTGTTACATCAGTAAAAGGGGTGGGAGGGGGATACTTTGTCATTGAATTACTCTTGAACTACTCAGAATTGAAATAACACTCTCCATGGCTCCATGGCCTAAATACTATGATGATTAATTAGAGCTGCTTTTATTATGAAACAATACTATCCCTTTAAGGAGAAAGGGCAGGAATCAGGAAGCAGGAAGTGGAGGAGTGACAGCTGAAAACAGACAGTTAGTGAGGTTGACTGAAGAGATGAAAAGAGTTAAATAAAAGAGTTACTATTAAGTTTATCCCTGAGTTTGTATTTTATGGAAACATTACACCCTCGTACTGAAACAGAGTGTATGGAGGGTTACAATTATCTGTGGGAGGTGAAACAGTGTGTTTGTGGGGTCATGATCCTGAGTGACAGTGTGAGTGGATCGGGGGAAGTTATTGATATCCCCTACTTCAGGAGCGAAAGGCAGCTATATTTTTTTTTGTCAGTTGGATAGTGGTGGGCTGGCTGGAGGGGGCGGGCCAACTCCCTGTATGATAATTATGCCCCCATTAAATGACCCACTGTGTGTGAGGAACCATAAATTATGCAATGAGGCTTATTCTTTTATATATAAAATATATTAGCTTGATCTGTCTTCACTTTTGCATTTACGTTCAATAATTCATGCAGATTTACCTTCCTCACTTTTTCATTCACCTCATTTACCAGGTCTGATTCATATCCACTTCTTATAAAATTCAGCTTGACACTCATAATCCTCCAATTTGGAGTAATTCTTTCTTATCCATCTACAATGATTCATGGGAATATTCTTCAACCATTCTTTCTTATGACAACTACTCTTTAAGATATAGTTTTGTTTACCAATTTACAATAGGTTTTTTTATGAATGTACCCATTCTTAATGTATATAATCAGGTCCAAATAATTACAAGTAGCATGACTAAACTCACGGACAAAGGACAAAATCAGATCATTAAAATTAATATACCTAATAAAATATTCTAAAATATCAAACACCCCTTACAAAATAAAAGAAACTTCATCAATGTTCCTGTCACGCATACATAAATAAATTTGTGTAACTTGCACTTGGAAGTAAAACTTTCTGTTACAAATAAAGAAATTATGCTAGATAAAAGCAATGATATTTATTAAAGACTACCTCTGTTTTACTACTAATTGATTATCATTAGTTAAAATAAGCTTGATAACTTCATGTGTGGTGAACTAATGTCCACTCTCCACCATACTTAATCTTCTATCCAATGTCTTCCCCTCAAAATAGTTTACATATTGGTACTACCTTTCAAATACGAGGTCGTGTTCAGAGCATACTTTTGCAGATAAAATATGTAAATTCTGACAGTTTTTGAGGCATAGACTCTATGCTGGATATTATGGGTCTCCCTGGAGGATTGATAATGGACTTCTGATGTTTAAAGCTTTGTTAGAAGTAATAGAAATTACACTTGAATATCCTTACAGAGTAACAAAATCACAATACCAGGTGCAGAAATGAAGGAAACATATATAAGAGATTAGAGAAAAAGGACAATAGACTGGGTAAGGGAAGCTAATATGAATGGAGTAAAGCCCCAAAGAGTCTTATCTGAATAAACTGATATATAATCATCTATCAGTCACATCTGCCATGTTTGTATATAAGTGTGAGTGGAAGGGAGAAAGCAGGAGAATCTTAATCGAGTGAGAGTCATATGGGCTGAAGAGGAGAGGGAAGAGTGGGGGAAGGAAAAAAAAAGTTAATATAATTCTCTGTGTGTGGTCCAGGGAAGATGCCTCTTGAGTTTCTTCACGTATATAAACACAAACAATGGAAAAAACGGTACAATAAATACAATAGTACAGGCAAAATGCTGGGAACCAGGTGTTGGAAGATGAACCGAGTGTGGTAGCCAGAGAGGGTGCTTGGGAAGGCCCAGTTTGGTAACCAAGGAGGGTAGTCAGTCAAGCTCAATATCTGTAGCCAAATAGGGTAATCAAACAAGCCCAGTGTCAATAGCCAGAGTGGATACTCAGACAATCCCAGAATCAGTAGTCAGTGAGGGTACTCAGATAACCCCAGTATCAGTAGCCAATGAGGGTAGTCAGACAAGCCCAGTTGGGAAAACGTGAGCACCAGTCTCACGAGACTACACCGCTCCTGGAAGGTAGACCATCAGGAGCAGAAATCTGGCTCACTGCAACATGGGGAATCGAGGCGGGGACATTAAGCCCTCATGGGTAAGTGAGAGCAGCAGCCCGAGTAGGAATGGTGAAGACCCTGACACAGAGTAAACGTTATGGGTGTCATTAGCAATGGCATGTTTTTTTTCCATTACAGCTAGTGCATCCACCCTTGGTGCCCTTTGTGAGAAGGGGAAATTATGTTTTACTTCCAATATTTGGGGATCCGAGATCTAGTAACAATGAGTAATATCAGGATTAGTTTCCAACTGGTCGTGGGAATAAAAATGATGTAGAAAAAAATTAATACAGGTGAGGGGAAAGGGAAGGGGACTTCAGTGTCTCGCGAAGAGATGCTCCAGGAGGGTAGTTGAGGGTGAGTGGCCTCGTGACATCAGCACTATGTAGGTTAACTTTGAGGTTCCGAGGGCGGGGTGAATGTGAGGAGGGTGAGAAGAGGGAGTCTAGAAGGCAGTGGGTTAGAAAGAAACTGGGGGGAGGGGTGCAAGGAAGGTGTTGTCCAAGGTAGAGTGTGATCACCTGTAAATCATGGCATCTTCATATTTAGATGGGGGACCATGTGATTTAGGGTGGTAGTCAGTCAGGAGTGTAACTCTGTTGAGATGGAGTTAAGGGGTAGGTAGGAGGAGGAGGGAGGGAGCGCCTCCTACAATGCATTTCATTTGCTGGGTGATGATAGGAAAATATTGGGGGCATAGGGTGGAGTAAATCTCTGGTGTGGTGGTATAATCTCATATCTGGTATTTATGATGAACAGTCACACATATCAGCAAATCAGGAGGAGTCCTGGTGAAGAGGGGTAGAAGGATTGGTATGGATGGGGGTGAGGGGGGGGACGTGGGTTTCATGGGTAGGGGAGGAGGAAGAGGAGGAGGCAGTAAAGCAGTGTATAGTACATTGGTAAAAATTAATATAAGAGGAATATAACACTATAGATACTTGACGTGGGAAGCTACACCACCTCTTACATTAACAGTAAACAGACGGATATATGAAGTCATAAGCCGACTAAAGACCAGCGATGTATTGCAACCTAAGATTATCCACATTCAATGATTTACATAAAGAAAGGTGCAATAGAGATGCCCAACAGGTGCATCAGCGAAGAGAGGAGCTGAGGGGGATTAGACAGCTAGGAGTGCAATAGCCCAGTATATAGCTTCCCATAACCTAGAATGACAATTTCTCCTATATACTGACCCCTCCGCTTCTATCATGGTGCCCGTGCTCTTGGTTGCAGGCGGCGAGGTTCTAACTTACTAATTACACTACCTTGCTCTGATTGGCTAGGTATCTTGTCACCACCCAGTGATAGCCTTTATATACTCTGTCATGTCTACACTATGGTGCCCTTTCATGGTGTACTAGTTCCTGACATTTGTTCTGTATCTCTCTGATCGTGTATGCCCTGGCCTGCCTGATGACGTTCCTGAGTGTCCTGTGTTGCTGCTGTTCCATTGCTGACCGTATCTGGCTGAGAACCCACTCCGTTGCTGACTGTATCTGACTGAGAACCCTCTCCATTGCTGACTGTATCTGGCTGAGAACCCACTCCATTGCTGACTGTATCTGGCTGAAAACCCGCTCCATTGCTGACTGTATCTGGCTGAGAACTCGCTCCGTTGCTGACCGTATCTGGCTGAGAACCCGTTCCGTTGCTGACCGTACCTGGCTGAGTACCCATTCCGTACTGATTACTGCGCTGTTGCCATCTGTGCCTGGCTATACCGCTTGGTTGCCTCCGTTTGGTCCAGTCATACCCGCTGTGGTCTTTCCGTTACGCAAGTCGATGTGCGACACGTGGCGCTATTATTCTTGTCGACCGTAGGCTGAGCATTCGTGCTTTAGCTGCTCTCTTAACCGCCTCAGGCGATGTGCACACGCGAAGTACCGGTACAGTGTTTCATAGCACTGACTGTGTTACTCTGATCACTCTCTGTGTCCAACTCCCTTTCAAAAATGGGCTCACTCCCTTTAGGAGTTGCAGTATCTCTCTGGCGTTACCTATTGACCCTTTGTGTGCCTGGATCTTCCAGGTAGGGTCAGTGCTTTATTCCTCACTGCAGTAGCCTTGGGCTCAAGAGCCAGCGGTTGCGTTATACCATCCTTCAGTGTGAGGGGACACTGGTTGCCTTATATATATATATATATATATATATATATATATATATATTACGATCCACCCCTAGCGTTCTAGGGTTTGCCTACTTAAGCAGTTGCCTTGGTCTCCCTGTGTCCCTAGTCCTAGGGTCAGTGCTGCCTACTAAAGCCGTTGCCTCAGTCTCACTGTGTTCCAAGTGCCAGGGTCAGTGTTGCCTCGCTCCTTTTAGGTTCTGTGCCTCCAAGGAGTCTGGGTTTGTGCCAGTCATCTACTCCTGGACTACCTGTCACCTAATTCCTATTGTCAGTTCCTGGACTGTATTGCCTTCAGTCATTCCGGTTCAAGCCAAAACCCTCGTTGCCAGTGATTGTTTCCATTTCATCATATATTACTAATACTGGCTTGCTATTGCTGTACATATCTGTATATTTATATATTTATCTATATATTTATATATATATGTTCTGTTTGTGTGGGTCTAAGGGCCTAACTAAGTGTTTGTACTTTATCCTAATAAAGTCATTTTAACCTTACTGATCTCATCTGAGTGTTCATCCAAAACCGTGACAGCTTCTCACTGATAGGGAAGGTCAGGAGGATTCTATGAGGTTGAAAAACCAAGCATTTTTAATGGCAAGGATATTCCATGGTATCCTTTGCCTTGCTTTGATTTTGGAACCAACAACATCCAAGTCAGTAATGATGCTGATTTTTTGCTTCATATTCTACTCTGTTTTTAATATTACTGCTTTGATTTGTTTTTTTTGTTTTTTGTTATTTTTTTTGTTTCATCATGGAAACTGATTCTTTTGATATTCTGCTTGCCTTTCTTGTTTTACAGTAGGTGTAAGGGCTTGGGCAGTGTCTACAACAGTCTCAATAACTTTTTCATGGTGGGTTGAAATGTCTGTCTGGAAGGGTTTGCAGCACACACGGAAGCGATTAGACAGTGCTAACTCAAAATTCTGATATATCTATCTATATCTATATATATCTCAAAGTTATGGATTAGAACTCGACAGGATCATTTTTTAAAAAATTTACTTGCACATAGTGAACATTTCAGCTTAATCATAAGCCTTTATCAAGACAACCAAAATGATGCTCCAATACACACTTATATACTTTACAAAAGAAGCAAGGTTACTCACTGAACGCCAAACGTCCAATGTAAAAGAACACAGGAAGTGACATAGGAATTGAAAGTGAACATAAGAGAAGTGACATGTCTCCACGACTGCCATGGAACGCAAATACAACCATAAGAAGCAAGAGTTTGAATTAACCCTGTGATTAAGATAAGATAAAAGGAAAAAATTCTAAATTATCCACATCAAGAATGTTAGTGTATATAAGACCTGACTTAGATTATATATAAATATTATTGACCCTAGCGCTGTATGCTTAAAAATACATTATACTAATATAACTATGTATCTCAGCTGTAGTTTGTCATATCATTTAGAATGTGGGGAACCATAGTATTAAATTGTACAATCCACTTTGGTTCCCATTTTAGTAGTGTGTATTATACCTGAGATTTTACAGTTATTATGACAATCTGATTTTTATTGCAGTCAGACAAGAATCAATACCTTATTCCCAATATAATCTAATATCTGCATCTATGTACCACAGAATAAACGTTGATATTAGAAGGCATTTCATACAAAATAAAATACATCCAGATGTCAGCATACATTTATCACAGCATAAGAGCTTTCAGTAATTTACCACATAATAAACCCCAATAACAGCAGGCATTTCACACAGAATAAAACACCCAAATTAGCAAGCATAATCCACACCATAAATCCCAATACCAAAAGAACATTAGCACTGGATTTCATCATAGACACAGTAAAATTCACAACAGAAATCACCAAAACTTTAGCAGCCTGTGTAGTTCTCTATTCTCCTGAAACAAGCAGTACATAGATAAAATAGTGTGCACATACTGCAGATACACCCAGACTTTTGATACTTATGATAGCCATGTGCTTGGCACAGCATGGAGTTACAGCCTGGGCTAGACTTCGCATTAGACAGAGTTGGCAGATTCCTAGAGCTCCAGATTTTGAGGGGACACCTCAGCTGTGCTGGTCACATGTGCATTCTGAATTGTGGGTGGGGCCAAAGAAAACTCAATATCCCACCACCAGTTTTGTACAGTTTTACATGTCATTATTTAACCACTTGTAGAGCAATGCGTTGATGTCTCTTTAGCAATCAAGGAGTTAAAGCTTTTTAGTTCCTACATGTTATAGGCCAAGGGGATTTTCAGTGACATGAATCAGTTGATTAAACTGGGCGGGGTCATGTAAGTAGTGGGGATGTGGCCATGGGTGGTGTTAATTGCACCTACAGTACCTCAGCTAAGGGTCCTGGTTACAGTGTAACATTTTATCTACCACATGTTCAGACCCAGGTAAATGGAATTATCTTCACCTTCACCTCCTCTAAACCAGTGATTCTTAGTTCCAGTCCTCAGTACATACCAACAGGTCAGTTTTAAGGATATCCGTAATTAAGCACAG
Organism: Rhinophrynus dorsalis; assembly: GCA_037306005.1. Classification (NCBI taxonomy): domain Eukaryota; kingdom Metazoa; phylum Chordata; class Amphibia; order Anura; family Rhinophrynidae; genus Rhinophrynus; species Rhinophrynus dorsalis. Next base: position 514,423,848 of record CM074719.1, read on the forward strand.
AAGTGCAATCAGAATGACTGAACCCCTGATTACCTGCCTGTGAATGAATAGTGATGTATTGAAAACGTGACCCGTTGGCATGTTTTGAGGACTTACAATGAAAATAACTGGACTAAACCATTTCCCCCTATGACTCCACCCACTGCCAGTATGCTTCTGACTAGGGGTGGGCGGAAGGTCCTGTCATGTTCGCCCAAAAATATCAGAGAAAACCATGTGGTTGTCCGTTATATCATGGGAATATCCAGTTTAAATAAAACAATTACAATCGTTGCAGTTTTCGGCCATTGCAAAATGTTTGCTAATTTTTCAATGGCTTTAAAATTTTCTCCCCTTTACTTGTTCTTCGCATTTTCACTATAAAAATGTGATGTTTCCAGGATGTGAAACACAATACAAGCAGCTACAGAGAGAGAGGGAGAGGGTGCTAGGCTGTTATGCTCTGATCTATATAGTGAAATTGAGGCAGAATAGGGTTCTATCCCTTTGAGCATCTGGATGTGAGCCAGTGAGTCTGAGGAGTGGGAAATGAAACTACCAGCACTGAAGGGTCTGGATGCCCTGATTCCCCATACCCAGTGATGACCAGTCTCCACATGTCACCCCTAGGGGTCTTGGGGAAACTTATGTCACGGGCAGAGGAAGAAGAGGGTAGTAATGTGAGCAGGACAGATCAACTAATTGTGCCTGCTGCCAGTGCTTCACTTGCTAGTGTGTCATGTAATTCTCGGGGTGGGGTGGATATGATGGCAAGTGTGACAGCAGGGGACCTTAAGTCACACTTGCCATCTCCAAGCAGTCCCACCGCTACTACTACTACTACAACTACTAAGATCCAGCAGCTACAGACTTAGAGTGTTAGGAGTGAGGGAGGGGGTGATACTAGTAGTGAGGAAGACTCAGAGACTGATATAGTTGCTGTTAGTGATAGTGAAGCATCTGGTGGGACACAGTAGATCCTCCTGCTGATGCAGAAGTGGTAGGTATCACGGTCCCCGTGATTCCCTGTCAATCTATGACTGTGTTACCTTTGTATTGGAGGAGGCTGATTGGCCCGCCCAGGATGTTCCTTTTTATACTGGCTCTTGGGCACTTGTCAGTTGCCCTTTCGTGGTGTTCCTGATCCTGCGCCTCGTTGCTGAGTTCCAGTGTCTCCTGTGTACCGACCCGGCTTGTCTGACTCCTCTTCTGATCCTGCTCTGTGATTGACCCGGTTCTGGCTGACGACCCTGCTCCGTGGTTGACCCGGTTCTGGCTGACGACCCTGCTCCGTGATTGACCCTGTTCTGGCTGACGACCCTGCTCCGTGATTGACCCGGTTCTGGCTGACGATCCTGCTCCGTGATTGCTCCGTTCTCTGGCTGATGTTCCTGCTGCTGTATCTGTCCGGTTCTGGTTGTCTCTCCTGTCCAGTGTGCTGTTCCAGTGTTCCAGTGTTACTCTGGTCGCTCCGGCGACATTCTGAACTGTTTAGTATCTCGCTGATCCTCTCTCGCTCTTCTAGCTGTAGCCTGAGGTTGCTTTGCCATCCGCTATCTGCTGAGCTGTGCTCTCCTGTATGTACCAGATTAACCCGTGCAGTGCCAGTAGTCTCCGGTTACGTGCCTCTTATATTGCTTGCCAAGCCTCTGTTTACCCTTTGAGCCGCTACTCTCTGAGCCTTCAATACACGCCATACTATTTCTTGCAGAGCTCTGCCTGTCCGGTGTTCGGGGTGCACTGTGACCACGCTGGCTGGCGCCTGTAGTCTGTCCGCTCTTGCAGTAAGGATTCCGCGTGACACCGGAAGGGTGTCCTGGCTCTGGCTCACATACACTCAGGGTGTACGTTATCTCCTGCACTTCCCAGTGCTTCGGCTCATAGTAGCTTGTGCAGTAACCGTCTATCTTGGCATCCTAAGGGTGTCTTGGCACAATCCAGTTGGCATATGCAGGGTTACTATCTATTCTCGTTAAGGGCAATTCCTATTCTGGTTACTTCAGCTCTGGCAGTAGCATTCCTCCTAGCCCACGGTGGTGGTATTGGCTCAGCTCAGTGCAATAGGGGTGCTCCCTGTTTCTACCTAGAGAGTGATTCAGTGTAGACACTTTACTCCTTTCTCTACATTCAGAGACTGTTATCCAGAGACTGTTATCATATCCTGGGCGTTGGCCAATCTAAGACTGAGTTACTCCAGTTGCTCCTGTTAACCCTGTGGGGTTATTCCCAGTCTATATTTGTATATATATTCCTAGCTTGTATTGCACTTACTTTGTCTGTATTTGTCAATACTGTTTTTACCTGTGCTGGCCCCTAGGGGCACTGTTTATCATCCTGATTCAATAAAACTGTGTTTTTACGTCATACCCTGGTCTGAGTGTCAGAAAACCGTAACAGTAGGGGAAGAGATGTGGAGTGGCTAGACTAGAAGCACCACCATGAGCACAGATCAGTTGCCTGTGTCTGCTGCCAGTCTGCCTTCTTCAGCTCAAGAGATGGTAAGAGTGACAGTAAGAGACCCTCCTATCGCATTTGTCTTCACCCCAACCAGTGAGACTGTACAAGAGCAGTAGCAGCAGCAAGGAGGGACTGGTGTTGGTGATTATGATGAGGGTGATGGTTGAGCAGCTGGGGTGGAAGAGACATTAATGGCATTTTTAGCCCAAACTAATAAGGAATGGTAGACAGATATGAGGATGGCAATCACCACCACCACCAGCACTTAGATTGGCATATTTGCTGAGTTTGCTGAAGCTGTTTTTCCTGCTGATGCTGAGCTGCAAGGGCAGCAGGATGATGAGGAGCAAGCTAGTGTGCCAAAAAACACCAGGGTGCAGCAGAAGTGATGTGAGACTAGGAGAGATTCCACTTACCAGCAGCAATACTCATGTTGTCTTAGTTGTAGTGCTGATTATGAGGCAGTAGCAGCAACATCAACAAAATCATCCTCTTCCCTAGCCAGTGAAGGGGAATGTGGAGGAGAAGAAGAAAGAGGCCATTTTTCACCACCTTTCCTCCCCCCATGAGGTCCTGGGTGTGGGACTATTTTTCTTTTGGGGCAGGCACAGTGCTGTCATCAGCGACGACACTATGCACTATTTGCGACAACTCAGTGAAAAGGGGAAAGGAGGAAACACATCTTGGCACAACCACGTTCATCACACATATGAAACACAGACGCCATGACATTTATGTGAAACATGTGAAAGCCAACCCCCCCACCAAAAATATCAGGCACTGCTGTTGCTGTACACCCTGACTCTCCACAAAGACAACAAGAGGTGAGGCAGAAATCAAGGAGGAGGACGAATAGAGAAACCCATCCAGAGCCTGAAAGTTTGATTGCAAGAGAAACACCTGGCTCACCATCACCTTCCTGCTCTAGGGTCCAGCTGAGGAAAAATGTAGCTATATTTTCTGGTGATCCACCTTGTTCATCATTACCTCCTCCACCAAATGATAGTCATTATGTAGATGTCAGAACCTGGCACTTTGTGTCCACCCACTGCACACTGTGTGGTGCGCTGACCACACATGGCTATGTGGTGGAGGATAATCCTAACCAGGGCATCAAGCAGCATCTGAGAAGATTCCATCCCACAGAACATGATAAGCTGGTGGCAAGGAGGGTTCATCATTACCATTAAAACAGCAAGTTATCACGTGTCCTTAGCGGGGAGTGGACAAGGGGCATAGTCAACACCACACCCCCACAGGCACCCTCAGACCCTTTTACACTATGGGAAATAAAATAACATTTTCTATGTGTTGTGTGTAGATTTAATGTTCCCATTTATTTAAATGCAATAAGTCAGGTGAAAAATGTGGAAAAATGGCACTTTTTCAAGGGAAATTATTCGCCAAGCAGGAAGTGCCATTATTCTCCAGTTTTGGTTTGAGGTGAAAATTTTCAACCAACCCTAAGTTCTGACTTAACCATATGCTTCCCATATCCAAGTTTTTTAATTTACAGACCACTAAACTTAACCCATAAGACCTTGTTATAGATCTTGAAAAAAGGACATACATTTTGAGCCTAATATTTAAAAAAAAAGTGAAAAACGTCTGTGACAAATCATCTGCACCAAGGGAGACAAATAAAAAAATGTGCCTTTTAACCCTTGAATGCTAGAGAGGTTTCCAACACATTGTTTCTAACGCACTGGAGATATCTCTTACAAGCCATATTTGAATCAGTGGAGACTTGGGGACATTTTATTTCTCCCCTATTGTGCAGTTGGTTTGCCCCATAATTCCTCCAAATTTCTTTTGACCATCAGGCCCTTTACTTTTTTTATGCATTTGTAGCAAGGCTTGTTTTTTCTTATTCTCCCGGCATCCCCTGATCAAGAGTTAACTGAAAACTCAGCTGTAGTATTAGCAGATTCCATTGCGATCCTATTGAAACCCAAAGTTGCAGGTGTGTTAATGCATATAGGCCAAAGTTGTAGCAAGTTGCAACATACTGTGGCAGTCGCAGAGCATGCATTTCGATAGTCCCCCATGTGAACAGGCCCACAGAATGCAAGTTGTTTAAGTTCAATGCAATTAATGCAGAGTTTGTAATGCAGCATTTATGTAGCATGACTGAACAGAGCCTTGATCAGATTTTTTCAGATGACATCTCCACGAAGAACCAGTGGAGAATAAATCAGTATGAAGATGCTGGAACAGTTCCACATTGGCCTTCAATTAGTCAGGAGTGGATTTACATCTCAGCTGTCCTTAGTCCTGCCCATGGCTCCACACCCACTCTTCACATGACCCTGCCTACAGCCTTAACCTCTGTTGCAAGGCACATAAAATATATTTAGCATTCAAGGGGATAAATAATGGCCAGTAAATGGAGTATGTAAACTGGTAAATAAACTGGCCAATATAATCCAGGAACAAGTGCTGCTGAAGAAGCATTAGGATTACTGTGGCCAAACACAGCTCATAATATGGGTGTGATCAGCACAGCTGAGACTCATCTCACAGTGTACTGCATAAATGATGAATTGCTCCTTTATTTTCAGTAATAGCTGAATGCATTTTTTCATATTCCAATACAAATAATGTTCTTTTCTTGTTTGTGGCGAGATCATATCCTATTCAATATAACACAGTTAAAGACAAATGTTTGGACATGTACACACTACCAAGCTGTATACAGTAAAAGAAAAACATATAGATGTATTTAAAAAAATATGTATATGCAAATCTGCATACATGCAGTGGTGGTCAATGTGAGCTTTTGCTGGAATATTGAGCATATAAGTATACAGAGAATATAACCATTGTCTCCATAAGAAAAGCTTCCATGAATCAGCTGTCACACAAAGGACAATAAAGATTATATTTAAATGGCTTTTCATCTCTGACTTCCTGCTGTCGGTGTTCTCAAGTCAGTTACACCCTATCTGTGGTCAGGTCTGGCTCTGTCTCAGCCTCCTCCCATGCAGTCCAGTGATCCATCACCAGCTTTAGATATATAAGCTTTAGATATATAAGCTTTAACATTAGATATATAAATGTTGCCCTCTGTTTGGTGAGACTTAAGCTTGCAACATCAGAATGTTACCTTTTTTATTCAGGTAACATTACGATCTTGCCCTCCTGCTTGTCACCAAATAGAGGGTGACATTTCAGTAGAACAGCCAATAAAAATCATCATGACAAAATTTTGCCTGGATACAACTTCCCTTAAAAAAACTCCTGAGGAGAAAACAAGTCACTTTCAATCAGCTCTGTAACACGGAGTTTCAGTACCTGTTTCTCCACCATATGATCGGATGTCATGTGCTTATGACACAGCATAGGACGGCTGTATCAGGGCTCTTCCTGTCGGGCTTCAGAGCACTATCATAGTGTTCTGTGCACTCTCATTCTGAGTAGTTCTGTATTTTGTCTTGTGGACTTCCAGTTGATGATATTGCTTGTTCCTGACCTCTCTCTTTCCATGAGCATTCCAGCCTTGATATTGTATGTCCTTTGCTGACATTTGCCTGTACCTCATGATCCTTAAGCCTAACGATTTCAGTCTAGATACTGACCTCCAGTTGCTGACCTCTGTTTGCCTTGACCATCCTTGAACATGACCTGCAGTTGCTGACCTGGTTGCCTTGACCATTCTTCAGGCAAATGGTTCCAGCTATCCTGATTAGGGATGGGTGAACATTTTTAGCTCAAACTGAAATCTGAGAAAATTAGCACTTCCCACTTGATGAATAACTTCCCATGAAAAGTATAGTTTTTCTGCTTTTTTTGCCTAGCTCATTCCATTGAAATCAATGAGAACATTGAATTTATACACAACACATAGCAAATATTTTATTTTCCAAAGGCTTTGTATAAAAGGTCAATGAGGGTGCCTGTGTTGGATGGGTGTGGGGAAAGTTGAACAGGGAATGTTTTCTGCCGGCGGGGGATGTTTACTGGGATTAGGGGCAGTTAATAAAAAATAAATCCTAAATAAAATTAACCCCCCCCCCATAAGACATTGAATAAAATGGGTCTGAGCAGGTTGTCTGTGTTGGTGGGTGGAGTCTTGGGAATTAATCAGTTGAACAGGGAATATTTTTGTGCGGGGGTTGTTTCTTGACTGGTATTGCGGGGACAAATAAAATAAAATAAGAAATTTGTATATAAAGTTATAGAGACAACAACCCCCTGACATAAGCTGCCACTGGGGTAGACTGATACTTGACGTGAGTATTTTGTAGAGGATGATGTGAAAAAATATGCCCTACTGGCCTAGTGCCAGCAGGTCATGTTGTGTCAAATGCCCTGATATAGATGCAGAATTTGTGACTGCTGTTCTTGCTGATGCTGAGTTGTTTAAGCAGAAGCATGATTAGGCAGCTCAAAGGGAATGGGATCAACAACAGCAGTAACATGGGTGATGGATCATGAAGGTTCCATTTGCCATGACTAGCTCCAGTGATGTGCCTGAATAAGTAGCCCCCAGTATATGTGGAGAAAAGAATAAGTTGGCCAATAATTCTTCTCCATCTGCCCCTCCTCCAAAATCATGGGTGTGTTGTTATTAGAATATAATTTTTTCCCTTGAGAGCTGGAACTGTGCCTCTCATCAGTAACTGCAATGTGCACAGTGTATGTGGTAAATAACACCTGACACAACTGTATCCAAACACTATGACACCAGAAACCAAATATTGCTGCTGCCACTATACCCCTTGTCCACACCCTGCTAAGGACATATGACAACTTGCTGAAAGTTTTATAGTAATGATGAACCCTCCATGCCACCATCTTAGCATATTCTGCAGGATAGAATCTCCTCAGATACCACTTGATGCCCTGCTTGTGATTCTCCTTGTAACGGATGTTATCCGTTACTTAGGCCCTTGTCTGGACCACGAACAATTTTCTGAAAGACTTTGGCCTTGTGGCCTTATGTGAACTCTGATAGGGATTTCCCTATCATTATGTTACAAGGATTGATGTCGAATGTTGTAAGTTTTGTATATTGTGTAATGTCGAACGTTTAGTGTATTGTATGGTTTATGTACGAGGGATACACGAGCACCGAAGCCGGTGATTCCCCGGTTCCTTTGTTCGAGGTATCCACGCCATCTCAAACGCGGGAAACCGGAGGCAGTGAGTCGACGTCGGATTGGCCGACGTAGACTCACTGCGCACACTGATTGGCCAGGGTTGAAGCCGCATATTCAAACTAGTGTGTATGTGCTTCAACCCCTGGCCCAGTCCTCAGATGTGTATTCCCTCAGATCAGTCCATTGTCTTTGTCCAGACGTTGATTAATGATGTTAAGTGTACCATTGTCCATATTGTGTTCATTTGCCCATCTCCCATTGGCTTGTTTCCCTTGGCCACCATTGGCCCCTCTGTGCCCCCTGCCATTGGTCCATTGTTCACTGTCACCATTGGTCTGTTGTCTATGCCCATTGTGTTGGATTGGTCCCCGGGCCAAGCCTGCATTAGAATGCCTGGCCCTTCCCCTCCCTATTGTGGTACCATGTTGTAAAATGTATAAAAGTTGAGTGTCTTGTTTAATAAAGTGTGTTACTGTTTGGAGTGAACCAGAGTCTTGGAGTCTGTTTGTTCCTGTGGTAAAAGTGGCCACTCTGCCGCCCATTCGAACCAGGTTCCTGTACGTTTGTCCGTCTGCTGCCAGGATCCCGCTACCGACCTTTGTATCCTGTCAGGCGGCAACGTGGACTCTGCCCTTTGTATCCTGCTTAAGCTTCAGCCTTCGAGTCGAGCACCGGAGTGCTCGAACGGATAGAGATACCGACTTTGGTTCCTGCTACATTTTCCCTGATTCGGTCCTGCGCTTGCTCGACGGCGTTCGAGTGCCGTGCCCCCTCCGGTAGCCGCATCCTTCAAGCAGATTCGGTCTTCCCGAGGTTCTACGCCGCTTTGGGTCGACCTCCGGAACGCTGATTTGCTCGACCGGTGCACTCGACGGCGTCAGTCCGGCGTCGAGAAGGAGAGACCCGGGAACAAAGACGGAAGGCGACCCGGTCCTCTTACTTCCATCCGTTACATTGGTGGCATAGCGGTGGGATTTCTCCTTCTTTCATCGTGTGTACCAGTGGAGAGATGACGGCCGAAGCGCTACTACCGGAGGTCATAGGCGTATTCGAGATGCGGTACCAGGGCATCGGAGACGACATGGCGGCCACACCTATGCTGGCGGACACTCTAGGATCTTACAACGACCGGTATGACAACATTCGAGTCCGATGGAGGAAACAGCTAGGCGATATTGTTGACGAGTTTGACAGGGAGCTGGCCTGGTGTCTCAAGGAAGAGCTCAGAGTACAAGACGAGTACTGGGAACTGGTCAAGCACATGGAACGAGAGTATGGGCCCGGAATTCTTGTGGACTTTAACCCATACCTCTTGCAGTATATGATTCGAGGACTTGTGTGGGAGGCCTACCGCCAGGATTTCGCTTTTGGTTGCCCAGACCCCAGCCGATACTGGGAGATCTGGGACAAGAGAGAAGCCATGCTTGGGGGGTACATCCCTGGGGAGCTCCATGGAAATTTCAAGGTCCTGATTTTATGGGAATGGGACCTGGAGCAACGATACACTGGCTTTGTGCGAGAAATCCAGGAGTTTCTACGAGAGGAAGAAGAATGGGGGGGCCACTCATCTGAGGAGGACCTCAGTGAAGCTGAGGACTTGGATGGAGCTGGCCCTGTTCACTCCACCCTGGTGAGGGGGGATGCGTGCCTCACCAGTGCCCCTGTTACCCCTGTTTCTATGGACTATGTTTTCCCTGAGCTGGGGGGTGGGAATTCGTTCCCCCCCAGTGAAGAAGATGCCCTGGGAGCGGAGCCGTGCATGCTCCCCAGGGTCATGAGTGATGCCGCCTGGAGGGATGGGACTGCGGTCTCCCTCCAGGCAGAAGAAAGGCCGGTGTATGATGGCCTGCAAGAGGAGGACTCCAGTGGGAGAAAACAGTGCCGCTGGCCCTCCTAAAGACATGGACGGTAAACTGCTGGGTGGGAGCAAGCCCATCAGTCCCCCTGAGGACCCTGCTGTAGTGGGTGGGAGAGAACCCAGCAGCAGCCTCAAGAGGTTGCCCCTGGTGGGGGTGGAAGATGCCCTGGGAGCGGAGCCGTGCGTGCTCCCCAGGATTATGAGTGATGCCGCCTGGAGGGATGGGACTGCGGTCTCCCTCCAGGCAGAAGAAAGGCCTGTGTATGATGGCCTACAGGAGGAGGATCCCAGTGGGCTGGAAGGAAATAGTGCCGCTGGCCCTCCTACAAGTATGGACTGTAAACTGCTGGGTGGGAGCAAGCCCATCAGTCCCCCTGAGGACCCTGCTGTACTGGGTGGGAGAGAACCCAGCAGCAGCCACAAAATGTTGCCCCTGATGGGGGTGGAAGATGGCCTGGGAGCGGAGCCGTGCGTGCTCCCCAGGAGTACAAGCAATGCCGCCTTGAAGGATGGGACTGCGGTCTCCCTCAAGGCAAAAGAAAGGCCTGTGTGTGATGGCCTACCAGAGGAGGACACCAGCGGACTGGGGGAAAGTAGGGCTGCTGGAACTCCCCTGGATATGTTGCATGACCTGATGGGTGGGAAGGAGTGCCCCATCAGTCCCCCTGTAACCCCTGACTTGGTGTGTGAGAGCAAGAGCACCAGGTCATGTGAAGTCCTGGCTGGGATGAGTGGGACAGCCGTCCTCATCCCCAGCCCAGCATCTGTTCTGCCTTCCCCTGAGACCCCTGGCCTAGTGCGTGGGGCCACGGTCATCATTAAAGATCCTGCTATTCTCCCTGCACTGGAGATTCCCACCTTGGTGAGTGGGACCAGGATCCTCACCCAGGACACTTGTGTTGCCCTGTCCCCTGTTGACCTCAGCTTGGTGGGTGGGAATGTATTCCCCATCAGGTCCATACCTGATTTCACTCAGGAGCGTGGGAACTGCATCCGCTCCTGTCCCTCTGGGTCCCTGGCCCAACTAAAAGGGGGAGATGTGTCTCTCTCCCCAAACTCTGGTGCCCAGAAGCCAGAGGCACAATTGCCCCAGGGAGATCCCCCTTATAGACTGGCTCTGGACCCTGAGCCACTGGCCCCAGACCCAGAAGGATCTGACGTTAGCACTGCCTGGAGAAGGGCCCAGGAGAGGCCACCTGTTTTGATGGTTGTCAGGACAAACAGGCATCAGTTCCCCTGGCCCAGGACTAAGGACAATGGACCTGGCAGTTGCTTCACTGGCCCAGGACCAGGGCCTTGTTCACCCCTACCAGGCCCAGACAAAGGGCTCATGTTTTCCCCTGGCCCAGGACAGAAGGACTACCTTAACCACTGGCCCAGGACAAGGGGCCCCTCAGTGAAAACTGGCCTAGGACCAAGGCCTCCGGACTAATGTACTGTCCAGACAAGTGCCTCACCATCTCCATGCCCTCCTACAGCTCCAAGCCAGCGTTTACTACTGCACCCGCTGGCTTGGTACTAAAAGGGGGAGAAATGTAACGGATGTTATCCGTTACTTAGGCCCTTGTCTGGACCACGAACAATTTTCTGAAAGACCATGGCCTTGTGGCCTTATGTGAACTCTGATAGGGATTTCCCTATCATTATGTTACAAGGATTGATGTCGAATGTTGTAAGTTTTGTATATTGTGTAATGTCGAACGTTTAGTGTATTGTATGGTTTATGTACGAGGGATACACGAGCACCGAAGCCGGTGATTCCCCGGTTCCTTTGTTCGAGGTATCCACGCCATCTCGAACGCGGGAAACCGGAGGCAGTGAGTCGACGTCGGATTGGCCGACGTACGACTCACTGCGCACACTGATTGGCCAGGGTTGAAGCCGCATATTCAAACTAGTGTGTACGTGCTTCAACCCCTGGCCCAGTCCTCAGATGTGTATTCCCTCAGACCAGTCCATTGTCTTTGTCCAGACGTTGATTAATGATGTTAAGTGTACCATTGTCCATATTGTGTTCATTTGCCCATCTCCCATTGGCTTGTTTCCCTTGGCCACCATTGGCCCCTCTGTGCCCCCTGCCATTGGTCCATTGTTCACTGTCACCATTGGTCTGTTGTCTATGCCCATTGTGTTGGATTGGTCCCCGGGCCAAGCCTGCATTAGAATGCCTGGCCCTTCCCCTCCCTATTGTGGTACCATGTTGTAAAATGTATAAAAGTTGAGTGTCTTGTTTAATAAAGTGTGTTACTGTTTGGAGTGAACCAGAGTCTTGGAGTCTGTTTGTTCCTGTGGTAAAAGTGGCCACTCTGCCGCCCATTCGAACCAGGTTCCTGTACGTTTGTCCGTCTGCTGCCAGGATCCCGCTACCGACCTTTGTATCCTGTCAGGCGGCAACGTGGACTCTGCCCTTTGTATCCTGCTTAAGCTTCAGCCTTCGAGTCGAGCACCGGAGTGCTCGAACGGATAGAGATACCGACTTTGGTTCCTGCTACATTTTCCCTGATTCGGTCCTGCGCTTGCTCGACGGCGTTCGAGTGCCGTGCCCCCTCCGGTAGCCGCATCCTTCAAGCAGATTCGGTCTTCCCGAGGTTCTACGCCGCTTTGGGTCGACCTCCGGAACGCTGATTTGCTCGACCGGTGCACTCGACGGCGTCAGTCCGGCGTCGAGAAGGAGAGACCCGGGAACAAAGACGGAAGGCGACCCGGTCCTCTTACTTCCATCCGTTACATTGGTGGCATAGCGGTGGGATTTCTCCTTCTTTCATCGTGTGTACCAGTGGAGAGATGACGGCCGAAGCGCTACTACCGGAGGTCATAGGCGTATTCGAGATGCGGTACCAGGGCATCGGAGACGACATGGCGGCCACACCTATGCTGGCGGACACTCTAGGATCTTACAACGACCGGTATGACAACATTCGAGTCCGATGGAGGAAACAGCTAGGCGATATTGTTGACGAGTTTGACAGGGAGCTGGCCTGGTGTCTCAAGGAAGAGCTCAGAGTACAAGACGAGTACTGGGAACTGGTCAAGCACATGGAACGAGAGTATGGGCCCGGAATTCTTGTGGACTTTAACCCATACCTCTTGCAGTATATGATTCGAGGACTTGTGTGGGAGGCCTACCGCCAGGATTTCGCTTTTGGTTGCCCAGACCCCAGCCGATACTGGGAGATCTGGGACAAGAGAGAAGCCATGCTTGGGGGGTACATCCCTGGGGAGCTCCATGGAAATTTCAAGGTCCTGATTTTATGGGAATGGGACCTGGAGCAACGATACACTGGCTTTGTGCGAGAAATCCAGGAGTTTCTACGAGAGGAAGAAGAATGGGGGGGCCACTCATCTGAGGAGGACCTCAGTGAAGCTGAGGACTTGGATGGAGCTGGCCCTGTTCACTCCACCCTGGTGAGGGGGGATGCGTGCCTCACCAGTGCCCCTGTTACCCCTGTTTCTATGGACTATGTTTTCCCTGAGCTGGGGGGTGGGAATTCGTTCCCCCCCAGTGAAGAAGATGCCCTGGGAGCGGAGCCGTGCATGCTCCCCAGGGTCATGAGTGATGCCGCCTGGAGGGATGGGACTGCGGTCTCCCTCCAGGCAGAAGAAAGGCCGGTGTATGATGGCCTGCAAGAGGAGGACTCCAGTGGGAGAAAACAGTGCCGCTGGCCCTCCTAAAGACATGGACGGTAAACTGCTGGGTGGGAGCAAGCCCATCAGTCCCCCTGAGGACCCTGCTGTAGTGGGTGGGAGAGAACCCAGCAGCAGCCTCAAGAGGTTGCCCCTGGTGGGGGTGGAAGATGCCCTGGGAGCGGAGCCGTGCGTGCTCCCCAGGATTATGAGTGATGCCGCCTGGAGGGATGGGACTGCGGTCTCCCTCCAGGCAGAAGAAAGGCCTGTGTATGATGGCCTACAGGAGGAGGATCCCAGTGGGCTGGAAGGAAATAGTGCCGCTGGCCCTCCTACAAGTATGGACTGTAAACTGCTGGGTGGGAGCAAGCCCATCAGTCCCCCTGAGGACCCTGCTGTACTGGGTGGGAGAGAACCCAGCAGCAGCCACAAAATGTTGCCCCTGATGGGGGTGGAAGATGACCTGGGAGCGGAGCCGTGCGTGCTCCCCAGGAGTACAAGCAATGCCGCCTTGAAGGATGGGACTGCGGTCTCCCTCAAGGCAAAAGAAAGGCCTGTGTGTGATGGCCTACCAGAGGAGGACACCAGCGGACTGGGGGAAAGTAGGGCTGCTGGAACTCCCCTGGATATGTTGCATGACCTGATGGGTGGGAAGGAGTGCCCCATCAGTCCCCCTGTAACCCCTGACTTGGTGTGTGAGAGCAAGAGCACCAGGTCATGTGAAGTCCTGGCTGGGATGAGTGGGACAGCCGTCCTCATCCCCAGCCCAGCATCTGTTCTGCCTTCCCCTGAGACCCCTGGCCTAGTGCGTGGGGCCACGGTCATCATTAAAGATCCTGCTATTCTCCCTGCACTGGAGATTCCCACCTTGGTGAGTGGGACCAGGATCCTCACCCAGGACACTTGTGTTGCCCTGTCCCCTGTTGACCTCAGCTTGGTGGGTGGGAATGTATTCCCCATCAGGTCCATACCTGATTTCACTCAGGAGCGTGGGAACTGCATCCGCTCCTGTCCCTCTGGGTCCCTGGCCCAACTAAAAGGGGGAGATGTGTCTCTCTCCCCAAACTCTGGTGCCCAGAAGCCAGAGGCACAATTGCCCCAGGGAGATCCCCCTTATAGACTGGCTCTGGACCCTGAGCCACTGGCCCCAGACCCAGAAGGATCTGACGTTAGCACTGCCTGGAGAAGGGCCCAGGAGAGGCCACCTGTTTTGATGGTTGTCAGGACAAACAGGCATCAGTTCCCCTGGCCCAGGACTAAGGACAATGGACCTGGCAGTTGCTTCACTGGCCCAGGACCAGGGCCTTGTTCACCCCTACCAGGCCCAGACAAAGGGCTCATGTTTTCCCCTGGCCCAGGACAGAAGGACTACCTTAACCACTGGCCCAGGACAAGGGGCCCCTCAGTGAAAACTGGCCTAAGACCAAGGCCTCCGGACTAATGTACTGTCCAGACAAGTGCCTCACCATCTCCATGCCCTCCTACAGCTCCAAGCCAGCGTTTACTACTGCACCCGCTGGCTTGGTACTAAAAGGGGGAGAAATGTAACGGATGTTATCCGTTACTTAGGCCCTTGTCTGGACCACGAACAATTTTCTGAAAGACTATGGCCTTGTGGCCTTATGTGAACTCTGATAGGGATTTCCCTATCATTATGTTACAAGGATTGATGTCGAATGTTGTAAGTTTTGTATATTGTGTAATGTCGAACGTTTAGTGTATTGTATGGTTTATGTACGAGGGATACACGAGCACCGAAGCCGGTGATTCCCCGGTTCCTTTGTTCGAGGTATCCACGCCATCTCGAACGCGGGAAACCGGAGGCAGTGAGTCGACGTCGGATTGGCCGACGTACGACTCACTGCGCACACTGATTGGCCAGGGTTGAAGCCGCATATTCAAACTAGTGTGTACGTGCTTCAACCCCTGGCCCAGTCCTCAGATGTGTATTCCCTCAGACCAGTCCATTGTCTTTGTCCAGACGTTGATTAATGATGTTAAGTGTACCATTGTCCATATTGTGTTCATTTGCCCATCTCCCATTGGCTTGTTTCCCTTGGCCACCATTGGCCCCTCTGTGCCCCCTGCCATTGGTCCATTGTTCACTGTCACCATTGGTCTGTTGTCTATGCCCATTGTGTTGGATTGGTCCCCGGGCCAAGCCTGCATTAGAATGCCTGGCCCTTCCCCTCCCTATTGTGGTACCATGTTGTAAAATGTATAAAAGTTGAGTGTCTTGTTTAATAAAGTGTGTTACTGTTTGGAGTGAACCAGAGTCTTGGAGTCTGTTTGTTCCTGTGGTAAAAGTGGCCACTCTGCCGCCCATTCGAACCAGGTTCCTGTACGTTTGTCCGTCTGCTGCCAGGATCCCGCTACCGACCTTTGTATCCTGTCAGGCGGCAACGTGGACTCTGCGCTTTGTATCCTGCTTAAGCTCCAGCCTTCGAGTCGAGCACCGGAGTGCTCGAACGGCTAGAGATACCGACTTTGGTTCCTGCTACATTTTCCCTGATTCGGTCCTGCGCTTGCTCGACAGCGTTCGAGTGCCGTGCCCCCTCTGGTAGCCGCATCCTTCGAGCAGATTCGGTCTTCCCGAGGTTCGACGGCGCTTTGGGTCGACCTCCGGAACGCTGATTTGCTCGACCGGTGCACTCGACGGCGTCAGTCCGGCGTCGAGAAGGAGAGACCCGGGAACAAAGACGGAAGGCGACCCGGTCCTCTTACTTCCATCCGTTACATTGGTGGCATAGCGGTGGGATTTCTCCTTCTTTCATCGTGTGTACCAGTGGAGAGATGACGGCCGAAGCGCTACTACCGGAGGTCAAAGGCGTATTCGAGATGCGGTACCAGGGCATCGGAGACGACATGGCGGCCACACCTATGCTGGCGGACACTATAGGATCTTACAACGACCGGTATGACAACATTCGAGTCCGATGGAGGAAACAGCTAGGCGATATTGTTGACGAGTTTGACAGGGAGCTGGCCTGGTGTCTCAAGGAAGAGCTCAGAGTACAAGACGAGTACTGGGAACTGGTCAAGCACATGGAACGAGAGTATAGGCCCGGAATTCTTGTGGACTTTAACCCATACCTCTTGCAGTATATGATTCGAGGACTTGTGTGGGAGGCCTACCGCCAGGATTTCGCTTTTGGTTGCCCAGACCCCAGCCGATACTGGGAGATCTGGGACAAGAGAGAAGCCATGCTTGGGGGGTACATCCCTGGGGAGCTCCATGGAAATTTCAAGGTCCTGATTTTATGGGAATGGGACCTGGAGCAACGATACACTGGCTTTGTGCGAGAAATCCAGGAGTTTCTACGAGAGGAAGAAGAATGGGGGGGCCACTCATCTGAGGAGGACCTCAGTGAAGCTGAGGACTTGGATGGAGCTGGCCCTGTTCACTCCACCCTGGTGAGGGGGGATGCGTGCCTCACCAGTGCCCCTGTTACCCCTGTTTCTATGGACTATGTTTTCCCTGAGCTGGGGGGTGGGAATTCGTTCCCCCCCAGTGAAGAAGATGCCCTGGGAGCGGAGCCGTGCGTGCTCCCCAGGGTCATGAGTGATGCCGCCTGGAGGGATGGGACTGCGGTCTCCCTCCAGGCAGAAGAAAGGCCGGTGTATGATGGCCTGCAAGAGGAGGACTCCAGTGGGAGAAAACAGTGCCGCTGGCCCTCCTAAAGACATGGACGGTAAACTGCTGGGTGGGAGCAAGCCCATCAGTCCCCCTGAGGACCCTGCTGTAGTGGGTGGGAGAGAACCCAGCAGCAGCCTCAAGAGGTTGCCCCTGGTGGGGGTGGAAGATGCCCTGGGAGCGGAGCCGTGCGTGCTCCCCAGGATTATGAGTGATGCCGCCTGGAGGGATGGGACTGCGGTCTCCCTCCAGGCAGAAGAAAGGCCTGTGTATGATGGCCTACAGGAGGAGGATCCCAGTGGGCTGGGAGGAAATAGTGCCGCTGGCCCTCCTACAAGTATGGACTGTAAACTGCTGGGTGGGAGCAAGCCCATCAGTCCCCCTGAGGACCCTGCTGTACTGGGTGGGAGAGAACCCAGCAGCAGCCACAAAATGTTGCCCCTGATGGGGGTGGAAGATGGCCTGGGAGCGGAGCCGTGCGTGCTCCCCAGGAGTACAAGCAATGCCGCCTTGAAGGATGGGACTGCGGTCTCCCTCAAGGCAAAAGAAAGGCCTGTGTGTGATGGCCTACCAGAGGAGGACACCAGCGGACTGGGGGAAAGTAGGGCTGCTGGAACTCCCCTGGATATGTTGCATGACCTGATGGGTGGGAAGGAGTGCCCCATCAGTCCCCCTGTAACCCCTGACTTGGTGTGTGAGAGCAAGAGCACCAGGTCATGTGAAGTCCTGGCTGGGATGAGTGGGACAGCCGTCCTCATCCCCAGCCCAGCATCTGTTCTGCCTTCCCCTGAGACCCCTGGCCTAGTGCGTGGGGCCACGGTCATCATTAAAGATCCTGCTATTCTCCCTGCACTGGAGATTCCCACCTTGGTGAGTGGGACCAGGATCCTCACCCAGGACACTTGTGTTGCCCTGTCCCCTGTTGACCTCAGCTTGGTGGGTGGGAATGTATTCCCCATCAGGTCCATACCTGATTTCACTCAGGAGCGTGGGAACTGCATCCGCTCCTGTCCCTCTGGGTCCCTGGCCCAACTAAAAGGGGGAGATGTGTCTCTCTCCCCAAACTCTGGTGCCCAGAAGCCAGAGGCACAATTGCCCCAGGGAGATCCCCCTTATAGACTGGCTCTGGACCCTGAGCCACTGGCCCCAGACCCAGAAGGATCTGACGTTAGCACTGCCTGGAGAAGGGCCCAGGAGAGGCCACCTGTTTTGATGGTTGTCAGGACAAACAGGCATCAGTTCCCCTGGCCCAGGACTAAGGACAATGGACCTGGCAGTTGCTTCACTGGCCCAGGACCAGGGCCTTGTTCACCCCTACCAGGCCCAGACAAAGGGCTCATGTTTTCCCCTGGCCCAGGACAGAAGGACTACCTTAACCACTGGCCCAGGACAAGGGGCCCCTCAGTGAAAACTGGCCTAGGACCAAGGCCTCCGGACTAATGTACTGTCCAGACAAGTGCCTCACCATCTCCATGCCCTCCTACAGCTCCAAGCCAGCGTTTACTACTGCACCCGCTGGCTTGGTACTAAAAGGGGGAGAAATGTAACGGATGTTATCCGTTACTTAGGCCCTTGTCTGGACCACGAACAATTTTCTGAAAGACTATGGCCTTGTGGCCTTATGTGAACTCTGATAGGGATTTCCCTATCATTATGTTACAAGGATTGATGTCGAATGTTGTAAGTTTTGTATATTGTGTAATGTCGAACGTTTAGTGTATTGTATGGTTTATGTACGAGGGATACACGAGCACCGAAGCCGGTGATTCCCCGGTTCCTTTGTTCGAGGTATCCACGCCATCTCGAACGCGGGAAACCGGAGGCAGTGAGTCGACGTCGGATTGGCCGACGTACGACTCACTGCGCACACTGATTGGCCAGGGTTGAAGCCGCATATTCAAACTAGTGTGTACGTGCTTCAACCCCTGGCCCAGTCCTCAGATGTGTATTCCCTCAGATCAGTCCATTGTCTTTGTCCAGACGTTGATTAATGATGTTAAGTGTACCATTGTCCATATTGTGTTCATTTGCCCATCTCCCATTGGCTTGTTTCCCTTGGCCACCATTGGCCCCTCTGTGCCCCCTGCCATTGGTCCATTGTTCACTGTCACCATTGGTCTGTTGTCTATGCCCATTGTGTTGGATTGGTCCCCGGGCCAAGCCTGCATTAGAATGCCTGGCCCTTCCCCTCCCTATTGTGGTACCATGTTGTAAAATGTATAAAAGTTGAGTGTCTTGTTTAATAAAGTGTGTTACTGTTTGGAGTGAACCAGAGTCTTGGAGTCTGTTTGTTCCTGTGGTAAAAGTGGCCACTCTGCCGCCCATTCGAACCAGGTTCCTGTACGTTCGTCCGTCTGCTGCCAGGATCCCGCTACCGACCTTTGTATCCTGTCAGGCGGCAACGTGGACTCTGCGCTTTGTATCCTGCTTAAGCTCCAGCCTTCGAGTCGAGCACCGGAGTGCTCGAACGGCTAGAGATACCGACTTTGGTTCCTGCTACATTTTCCCTGATTCGGTCCTGCGCTTGCTCGACAGCGTTCGAGTGCCGTGCCCCCTCTGGTAGCCGCATCCTTCGAGCAGATTCGGTCTTCCCGAGGTTCGACGGCGCTTTGGGTCGACCTCCGGAACGCTGATTTGCTCGACCGGTGCACTCGACGGCGCCAGTCCGGCGTCGAGAAGGAGAGACCCGGGAACAAAGACGGAAGGCGACCCGGTCCTCTTACTTCCTTCCGTTACACTCCTCCACCACACTGTCATGTGTGGTCAGTGCACCACACAGTGAGCAATGGCTGGACATGAACTGCCACATCCTAACATCAACTGAGTGGCTATCATTTGGTGGGGGAGGTAATGATGAATGAGGTTGATTGGCAGATGATGTAATTATCCTAGAGGAAGAAGGTTATGGAGAGTTAGTTGTTTCGGTCGTAATTGAATTTCCAGCCTCTGCTTGGGTTTCTCTATTTTTCCACCTCTTTGATCTCCGTCTCACCTCTTGTTGCCTTTCTGGAGAGTCAGGGGGTACAGCAACAGCAGTGCTCGATTTCTGTGGTGGGTGTTTGGCTTTAACATGTTTGACATGAATGTCATGGTGTCTGTGTTTCATGTGTGTTATCAGGGTGGTTGTGCCAATGTGTGTTCCCTCCTTACCCCTTCTCACTGACTTGTCACAAATTGTGCACAGTGCCATTGGTGATGACTGCGCTGTAAGAAAAATAGTCCCACACCCATGACTTCAGGGGATAGGGATAAGGAACAGGTGGAGAAGAATTGCCTCTTTTGTCTTCTCCTCCACATTCTCCTTCACTGGCTGGGGCAGAGGATGATGTTGCTCCTGTTGGTGCTACTGCCTCAGAATCAGCACTGAATCTAGGACCAGGAGTATTGCTGCTTTCAAGTAGAACCTGTCCTAGTTCCACATCACTGGACCCCATTCCCACTTTGTCTACAGTGGTTTGTGGCACACTAGCCTGTTCCTCAGCATCCTGCTGCCCTTGCAACTCAGCAGCAGCAGGAAGCAGCAGCAGTTGCAAACTACACAAATCCCAAAAGCTCACTGTTGGTGGTGGTGAAGTGCCCATCCTCATCACTGTCTCCCATTCCTTCTCAGATTCTGCTAAAAAGGCCATCAATGTCTCTTCCACCCCAGCTTCTCCAGCATCATCATCACCACCACCACTAGTTCCTACGTGCTGCTGCTCTATTACAGACATCTCACTGCTGTGGAGGTAACGAGAAATGTGACAGAGGGTACCCTAATGTCGCACTTGCCATTTTATGGTGACGTGAAGAAGGCAGACTGGCAGCAGGCACAGGCAGCTGATCTGTGCTCATGGTCATGGTGGTATTATCGTCTGCTCTCCACCATCATTTCTGACTTCTTCAAGATAATGTTTCACCTGGGCAATGCTGTGAAGGTAAGGGGACTCTCAGGTCCAGGGTAATCTCCCTTGACCACTAGTCTCTACGCTCTCAATTGATTCCCCTACCATTCCCCTAATACTAGTCCCACTGGCTGCTTCACCATTACTGCTACTACTACTAACACAAACCACATCAAGTTCAGCTCCTGAGTCTTCGTCCTCACAGTCACTAGTAATATGATGATTACCCCCTCCTTCACTCCTAACACTAACAAGCTGCTGGACCTTCTTAATAGTAGTACTAGCACTGATGGGACTGCTTGAGGATGGCAAGTATGACTTAGGGTCCTCTGCTGTCACACTTGTCATCATCTTCTCCTTCCCCCCTCCTGAGTATTACAAGACACACTGGCAGCAGGTTCATCACTGGTTCCAGCAGGTTCAGCACTGGTAGCAGGCACAGCATTGGTGGCAGCAGAGGCAGCACATCTGACAGCAGGCACAGTACTGGTGGCAGCAGGTTCAGTATGGCAGCAGGAACAGCACTGGTGGCAGCAAGTGAGGCACGCCTGACAGCCGACACAGCACTGGTGGCAGCAGGGGCAGCAATAGCAGCAGGCCTCACAGCAGGCACAACACTAGTGGGGGCAGAATGTCTGACAGCAGGCACAGCAATTGTGGTAGCAGTAGCAGGGGAAGCATGTCTGAGAGCAGGCACCGCATTAGTGGCAGCAGGGACAGCACATCAGGCAGCAGGCACAGCAATGGTGGCAGCAGGGGCAGCTTGTCCTGCTCTCACTACTACCCTTTTCTTCCTCCCTTGACATTAATTTCCCCAAGATCCCTAGGGGTGATTTAGGGGGACTGGTCCACATTGGTTCTGTAGTGCTCACTTCAGACTCAGTGGACATATAAGGGTCCTTCCAGTTCCTCCTTTTATTATTTTTAAACTTTCTCATAGTGATAGCAGTTAGTGATGAGCGAGCACCCCAATGCTCGGGTGTTCGGGTGCTCTGACCGAGCACCCCCTGAGGCTCGAGTGCTCGGCTGAGCACCCGAACCCCATTGAAGTCAATGGGAGGAGTCGAGCATTACACCAGGCACCCCCTGCTCTGATGAGGGGAGGGTGCCTGGTCCATAGGAAAAGGGCAGAAAAGGATGGAAACACCACAGAAATGGTTCAGGGACAGCATAGGGAGGATGTCTGGATGCATCTTGGACTCCAACATCGCTGCTGGGAACGATCTTTCGCCCGTAGTACGCCATTTTTACAGACTGACCATAAAACACACAAAAAGGAAAATAAAAACGACTTTAGGCGAAAAATTGTTACCAAACAATATTTGCTGTATATTTACTTGTATATCATCTGCAAATTATCCCAAAAATTTCCTTGATTTTCTGAAGTGAGGCCATGATTAAGAGGGAAACGTGCGCAGAGGCAAATTCTCCCAAAAATTTCCTTGATTTTCTGAACTGAGGCCATGATTAAGAGGGAAACGTGCGCAGAGGCAAATTCTCCCAAAAATGTCCTTGATTTTATTGAACTGAGGCCATGATTAAGAGGGAAACGTGCGCTGAGCTGACCATCTAAAACATTATGGGTGAGGGTCTGCTGCAGAGCTGACCATCCTAAACATTATATGCGAAGGCCCGCTAGTGAGCTGACGCTATAAAACATTATATGCGAAGGCCCGCTAGTGAGCTGACGCTATAAAACATTATATGCGAAGGCCCGCTAGTGAGCTGACGCTATAAAACATTATATGAGAGGGCCCGCTAGAGAGCTGACCCAATAAAACATTATATGAGAAGGCCCTCTGGTGAGCTGACCTATATAAAAATTGTCAAACAGGGCCCGCTGGTGAGCTGGCCCTATATAAAAATTATATCACAGGGCCCGCTGGTTAGCTGGCCCTATATAAAAATTATAGCACAGGGCATATGGAAGAGGAGGAGGAGGATGAGAAGATTAAGAGTCAACCATATACCCGTTTTTTGGGTGGAAGGGGTGAATGGGAATACAGAGTATTCACATCATTGTAAATAACATATATAAAGTGAGTTTATGTTCCCCCGGGGCTTTCCTCCAGTGGAGTGGAGAAGTCAGGGGAAATCCAGGCCTTGTTCATTTTTATAAGTGTCAACCTATCAGCATTGTCGGTGGAAAGGCGGATACGCTTATCTGTTATGATGCCACCAGCAGCACTAAATACCCGCTCAGACAGAACGCTGGCGGCAGGGCAGGCCAGCACCTCCAAGGCGTAGAGTGCCAGTTCATACCACGTGTCCAGCTTGGACACCCAGTAGTTGTAAGGCACAGAGGGATCATTGAGGACGCTGACACGGTCTGCTACGTACTCCTTCACCATCTTCCAAAACTTTTCCCTCCTTGTGACACTAGGCTGCGCATCAGGGTGAGGGTGCTGGCGGGGTGTCATGAAGGTGTCCCACGCCTTGGAGAGTGTTGCCCTGCATTTGTCGGAACTGCTGTGTGCTCCCCTTTTCTCCCCTTCTCGGTTGGCCAAGGTAGCACGTACTCTGCCGCCAGCGTTGTCAGATGGAAAATTTTGGAGCAATTTTTCAACAAGAACCTTCTGGTATTGCACCATTTTGCTTGTCCTCTCCACCGGAGGAATGAGAGATGAGAAATTCTCTTTGTAGCGGGGGTCCAGAAGGGTGAACACCCAGTAATCCGTGTTGTTTAAAATGCGTATAACGCGTGGGTCACGGGAAAGGCAGCCTAACATACAGTCAGCCATGTGTGCCAGAGTACCAACAGTCAAGATTTCGCTGTCCTCACCAGGAGGATGACTCTCAATCTCCTCATCCTCTTCCTCCTCTTCTGCCCACCCACGCTGAAGAGATGGAACTAAAGTTCCATGGCTACCCTCTGTAGCGGAGGCAACCGTGTCTTCCTCCTCCTCCTCCTCCTCCGCCTCCTCCAATTGTCGCTGAGAAGACGAAGTGAGGGTGCTCTGGCTATCACCTTGTGTAAGCTCTTCCTCCCCCATTTCCACCTCTTCCACATGCAAAGCGTCGGTTTTAATTGTGAGCAGCGAGCGTTTCAGTAGACACAGAAGTGGGATGGTTACACTGATAATAGCGTTATCGCCGCTCACCATCTGTGTCGATTCCTCAAAATTGCGTAAAACCTCACAGAGGTCTGACATCCATTCCCACTCCTCACTTCTGATTACAGGAAGTTGAAAAGAGAGGCGACGACCGTGTAACAGCTGGTACTCCACTACTGCCCTCTGCTGCTCACAAAGCCGGGCCAACATGTGGAAGGTGGAGTTCCAGCGCGTGCTCACGTCACACAGCAGCCGGTGAGCTGGCAATTGTAAGCGCTGCTGCAGCTTCAACAGGCCGGCCGAAGCTGTAGATGACTTACGGAAATGTGCACACACGCGGCGCACCTTGGTCAAGAGATCATGCACATTGGGGTAGGTTTTTAGAAATCGCTGAACCACTAAATTAAATACATGCGCTAGGCATGGTACGTGTGTGAGCTTGCCGAGCTCCAAAGCCGCCACCAAGTTACGCCCATTATCACACACAACCATGCCTGGTTGCAGGTTGAGTGGCGAGAGCCACTGCTCGGTCTGGTGACTAATCCCCTGCAACAGCTCTGAGGCCGTGTGCTGTTTGTCCCCAAGGCAGATCAGCTTCAGCACGGCCTGTTGACGCTTCCCCACTGCAGTGCTACACTGCTTCCAGCTACTGGCTGATGGGGGAGTGGCGCTGCGTGTAGAGAATTCGGAGGTGGAAACGGAGGAGGAGGAGCCAATAACGTAGGTGCTGGCGGAAACCCTGATGGAGCTAGGGCCCGCAATCCTCGGCGTGGGTAGCACCCGTGCCATCCCAGGGTCCGAGTCGCTCCCAGCCTCCACGACATTCACCCAGTGTGCCGTCAGGGAAATGTAGCGTCCCTGGCCACAAGCACTTGTCCATGTGTCAGTCGTTAAGTGGACCTTCCCAGTAACTGCGTTGGTCAGGGCACGGGTGATGTTACGGGACACATGGTGGTGTAATGCGGGGATGGCCCACCGGGAAAAGTAGTGGCGGCTGGGGACCACGTACCGAGGGACAGCTGCTGCCATCAGGCTGCGGAAGGACTCAGTGTCCACAAGCCTAAATGGCAGCATTTCGATGGCCAGTAATTTGGAAAGGTGTGAGGTTAGTGCTATGGCCTGTGGGTGGGTGGCTGGGTATTTTCGCTTGCGCTCAAATGCCTGGGGTAACGACATTTGGACGCTGCGCTGGGACAGGGAAGTGGATGTGGTCGCTGATGGTGCTTCAGATGGTACAGGTGCAGGGCGGGAGGTATGCGGGCCTGCGCCTTCGACAGGCGATTGGCCGGCACCGAAAACAGGGGAAGAGGAGGCAGTGGTGTGGCCTGCAGACACAGATGTGCGATCCAGGCGTTCCTCCCACTTACTACGGTGCTTGGATGCCATGTGTCGGATCATGCTGGTGGTGGTGAGGTTTCTAGTGTTCATGCCTCGGCTCATTCTGGTGTTGCACAGGTTGCAAACTACAATTCTTTTGTCGTCCGCACTTTCCTTAAAAAAACGCCATACCGCGGAACACCTACCCTTTGGCAAGGTAGATTTACGCAAGGGGGTGCTCCGTGGAACATTTGCGGGCCGGTTTGGTGCGGTCCGCCTTCTTTCTGTAGCCACACCACTGCCTCTTCCAGCCTGTTGCGGTGCTGCAGATGGCTCACCCTCAGGACTGCTGTCATCGCTCGGCTCTACACCTTCCCAGGTGGGGTCAGTCACCTCATCGTCCACCAAGTCCTCCTCCACTTCCTCACTCTGATCATCCTCCTCATGTCTTGATCCCACCACATACTCAGTCATTGACAACTGTATAACATTCTCCTCAACAAGGTCTTGAGACGGAAATAGTGGTTGATTTAATGGCAACTGTGTCTCATCATCATCATCATCATCCACTACTTCCTTTGACCTTAAATGCCGTTCACATCTGTCATCTTCTTGTGATTGGGTACCCTCTAGAGGTTGTGAATCAGGGCACAAGCTGTCATGTTCCTCTGCAAGCGTGCTTGGAGAGAGGGTCAAATGAAGGATTGGTGATGAGACGAGCTCCTCACTATATCCCAGTGTGGGATCACTTCTTTGACCAGACCGTGTATGGTGGGAGGAAGGATGATCAGAGTGAGGATTATGTTGACCAGACTCTTGGCTACTGAGAGTGGACTTGGTGGAAGACAGGGTGGTGCTTAACCGACTGGAAGCAGTATCAGCTGTCATCCAACCGACCACCTGTTCGCAGTGGTCGGACCTCGAGAGTGATGTCCTGCGACGCCCTGTAAAATTAGACATGAAGCTAGGTATGGTGGATGTCTTTCTTTCTTGTGCTCTGGCACCAGGCACAGTTTCTCCGCGTCCTGACCCGCGCCCTGAACTATCAGGATCACGTCCACTTCCCCGTCCCTTTTTACCCGCCTTCTTCATCTTACACGGAATATGTGACTTTAATATTTGAGTTTGAAAACTTAACAGTATTTCTTCCTATTCTGCAACTGTACAGAGTACACAGAATAGGCTGCTAAACTGCGGTGACGAACACAGAATGGAATATGTGACTTTAATATTTGAGTTTGAAAACTTAACAGTATTTCTTCCTATTCTGCAACTGTGCAGAGTACACAGAATAGGCTGCTAAACTGCGGTGACGAACACAGAATAGAATATGTGACTTTAATATTTGAGTTTGAAAACTTAACAGTATTTCTTCCTATTCTGCAACTGTGCAGAGTACACAGAATAGGCTGCTAAACTGCGGTGACACACACTGAATGGAATATGTGACTTTAATATTTGAGTTTGAAAACTTAACAGTATTTCTTCCTATTCTGCAACTGTGCAGAGTACACAGAATAGGCTGCTAAACTGCGGTGACGAACACAGAATAGAATATGTGACTTTAATATTTGAGTTTGAAAACTTAACAGTATTTCTTCCTATTCTGCAACTGTGCAGAGTACACAGAATAGGCTGCTAAACTGCGGTGAC
The DNA here is from genome assembly GCA_037306005.1 of Rhinophrynus dorsalis. NCBI lineage: Eukaryota > Metazoa > Chordata > Amphibia > Anura > Rhinophrynidae > Rhinophrynus > Rhinophrynus dorsalis. The sequence continues at coordinate 514,450,409 of CM074719.1, forward strand.
ACACACTGAATGGAATATGTGACTTTAATATTTGAGTTTGAAAACTTAACAGTATTTCTTCCTATTCTGCAACTGTGCAGAGTACACAGAATAGGCTGCTAAACTGCGGTGACGAACACAGAATAGAATATGTGACTTTAATATTTGAGTTTGAAAACTTAACAGTATTTCTTCCTATTCTGCAACTGTGCAGAGTACACAGAATATGCTGCTAAACTGCGGTGACACACACTGAATGGAATATGTGACTTTAATATTTGAGTTTGAAAACTTAACAGTATTTCTTCCTATTCTGCAACTGTGCAGAGTACACAGAATAGGCTGCTAAACTGCGGTGACACACACTGAATGGAATATGTGACTTTAATATTTGAGTTTGAAAACTTAACAGTATTTCTTCCTATTCTGCAACTGTGCAGAGTACACAGAATAGGCTGCTAAACTGCGGTGACACACACTGAATGGAATATGTGACTTTAATATTTGAGTTTGAAAACTTAACAGTATTTCTTCCTATTCTGCAACTGTGAAGAGTACACAGAATAGGCTGCTAAACTGCGGTGACACACACTGAATGGAATATGTGACTTTAATATTTGAGTTTGAAAACTTAACAGTATTTCTTCCTATTCTGCAACTGTGCAGAGTACACAGAATAGGCTGCTAAACTGCGGTGACACACACTGAATGGAATATGTGACTTTAATATTTGAGTTTGAAAACTTAACAGTATTTCTTCCTATTCTGCAACTGTGCAGAGTACACAGAATAGGCTGCTAAACTGCGGTGACGAACACAGAATAGAATATGTGACTTTAATATTTGAGTTTCAAAACTTAACAGTATTTCTTCCTATTCTGCAACTGTGCAGAGTACACAGAATAGGCTGCTAAACTGCAGTGACACACACTGAATGGAATATGTGACTTTAATATTTGAGTTTGAAAACTTAACAGTATTTCTTCCTATTCTGCAACTCTGCACAGTACACAGAATGTGCTGCTACACTGCGGCGAAGCACACTGAATGGAATATGTGACTTTGATATTTTAGTTTGAAGACTTAACAGTATTTCTTCCTATTCTGCAACTCTGCACAGTACACAGAATGTGCTGCTACACTGCGGCGAAGCACACTGAATGGAATATGTGACTTTGATATTTTAGTTTGAAGACTTAACAGTATTTCTTCCTATTCTGCAACTCTGCACAGTACACAGAATGTGCTGCTACACTGCGGCGAAGCACACTGAATGGAATATGTGACTTTGATATTTTAGTTTGAAGACTTAACAGTATTTCTTCCTATTCTGCAACTCTGCACAGTACACAGAATGTGCTGCTACACTGCGGCGAAGCACACTGAATGGAATATGTGACTTTGATATTTTAGTTTGAAGACTTAACAGTATTTCTTCCTATTCTGCAACTCTGCACAGTACACAGAATGTGCTGCTAAACTGCGGCGAAGCACACTGAATGGAATATGTCACTTTGATATTTTAGTTTGAAGACTTAACAGTATTTCTTCCTATTCTGCAACTCTGCACAGTACACAGAATGTGCTGCTAAACTGCGGCGACGCACACTGAATGGAATATGTGACTTTGATATTTTAGTTTGAAGACTTAACAGAATGTGCTCTAATCTGCAACTTTGCACACTAAACAGAATGTGCTCTAATCTGCAACTTTGCACACTAAACAGAATGTGCTCTAATCTGCAACTTTGCACACTAAACAGAATGTGCTCTAATCTGCAACTGTGCACACTAAACAGAATGTGCTCTAATCTGCAACTTTGCACACTAAACAGAATATATATATATTTTTTTTTTTTTTTTTTCCCCCCACACAAAATAACCTGCTGCCCCCACACACAGTAGTCCTAAAAAGGACTTTTGGTTCTTTTTTTTCACAATTTTCCTTTTTTTCCTCCCTACACTGACTTTCCCTTCCTATCCTCAGCTCTCCCTGGCTAAGACTGAGCCGAACTCGCTGGTCAGGTGCTATACAGCACCCGACCACGGGTTCTGGCCAGCCAATCAGTGTAATGCCAGCAGCCAACATGGCTGCTGGCATTACACCGATGTCAGAGCCTCCCTGCACGTTTACTGGCTGCGCAGCAGCTGCAAAACGTGCGGGGAGGAGACCCGAACATGGCGGGCGAGCACATGCGGTACTCGTACGAGTACCGCCATGTGCCGAGCAGAGCGATGCTCGAGCCGATCCGAGCATCGGCCGAGCATGCTCGCTCAACACTAATAGCAGTCACTATGAGCCTATCCTGCCTCAATTTTGCAAAAAGATCCCAGAGAATACATCATGTTTTTATAGTGAATAGGCAAAAAACACATAAATCAATGGGGGAAACTTTCTACCCATTTCAAAATGGTTAAGAATTTTTGCCAATGGATGAATAATGTGAACATTTTAATCACTATTTTTGACCTGTTCCAGAGAGCCCAGCGAGGCAGGAGAAGCTAACTCGAACAGAGTCCAGTGGAAGCTGACAGTGAGGATTTCATACAGGAGGTCTGCATATACTGGAATCAGGATTATGGATGGGCAAAAGGGCCCACCATATCCCCATGAAAAAATGTTGTCCGCTTTTTCACGGGAACAAGGCAGGACCTTTTGCCCACTTGTAATCCTGATTCCAGTATCTGCAGACCTCTTGTATGAACTCCTGTCTGTTGGCGTCCCCTGGACACTGTTCCAGTTAGCTTCTCCTGCCTTGCAGGGCTCTCTGTAACAGACCTGTTATCCTTCCAGCAAGGAATACTTTCTAATACCCTACCCCTTTAAGTAGTGTGTCTAGTGTTGTTGTTTTAGGAGAGTTTGTACTGCTATTATGGCTCTATGTTCTCTATCTGCACTTCCTACACTAAGTACCCTAGCCTGCACTCTCCCCTACTGGAGAGTAGGTGCTGTTTATTGTTAGACTATCCTGATTTCACTTCCAGCTCCTCTGAGGTTTGTCATCCAGCCTTGACCTCAGCAGCAGCAAGGTATTCCTATAGACAGCCTATGTTCAACCAGCTTTGCTCTCTAGCAGAACTCCCAAGCACTCCCTCTCTTGCGGGTATCTGCCATATTTGTTTTGGTGATCTCAGAATAAATATGTGCTCCCCACAACTTCATGGGAGCTCCATTTGATGTATATGAGACCTGTACTGTAAAATAATAATACTATAACACAAAATTACATAAATAAATATATATAGCCCACCTGCCCATGTGTAAACATTCATATACAATTATGTTATCATAATATTTTTTGCAGAAATTAAAATTTTAATTTACTAAAAACCAAAGGAATGGGAGGGAGGAACAGTTACTATGGGTTAGCAGCTGCAGGAAAAGGTTGGTGTTAACAGCAAAGCACAGTGTGGAGCTTAAATATACATTTCTGGAATTGTACATGAATAAATGTGATCAAACAAATATTTTTGTGCTGAGTCTACTTAGCGCCTATATACTAAGCTGTTCATACTGAACATTTTCTGTGCATTAAGCGGAGAGCACTGTGGAAGTGTGTGGGATATTTGGGTGTTCCTTGTACCTGTACCTTGTTTCTTGCCATGTGCTATAGAGGTACAGAAGAAGTCATGTTTTTTGCCTTTTTCTGTGCATGCTATAGTGTGGGTGTTCAGGGCTTGCTCACCTTAAAGTCTTAACAACTGAGGAGTGCAGGCCATGTAAGGTAATGGTGTGAGTTGATCAACTGGAGCAAGCCTACCAAAACATATAGAAAAAAGGCTGCACCATATGCACAAAGAGGAGTTTTTCCTGGAACAAATCAGCTGTACTATATGGAAGAATTAAAAATTCCCTTTACTTAAAATAGCTTTTAAGTACTTGAAAGAAGGGACCGAATCAACTAAGGGAGGCATCCATTGAGCTGTGGAGCAACCCCCCCCCCAAAGGGTTGGTTTTCATATTCATGTGGGTAGTAGATAATTATATTTTAGCAATTAGGAATTTTTCCTTTAAGAGTAAATAATGAAATACATTCTAGCAGCCAGGAATATTCCAGAATATGCTGGTTTTCCTGCCTTGAACGTTAATTGGCCAGGAGGTACTTACCGCAAGCTAGGTGAGTAGCTTTGGGCAGGAAAATACACTATATATATATATACACCGCTGTATCGCTCACATGTTCTTTTTTGAGACAAATCACATCTGCTTTGTAGCATAGCCCCTTGCAGAGCAGAAGAGTTAAGCAAAAGAGCAATACTGGCAGTGGGATGTCTGTAGAGTTGGAGATGCTGGCAGAGGTATTGAAGAGAAGTGTGTGGTAAGTTTGGGGATGGTACATGGCCAAGAGAGTACCTTAGCACCGCCCCATCTACATCAGATGAGTCTCTACAGGAATGGCCCTGAAGTGGACACCACACAGAGAAACCACCTGTCAGTGGAGGCTGGCTAAGGAAGAAGTCCCAAGTGCGTCTCCACCCAGGAAGGAAGATGGGGGAGGAGGAGGGGTGAGCCGTGCTGCTGGAAGCTGGAGAAGACCCTGTGTTGGACTGCAATTTTCTTTTTGTGGGTCCAAGGGATTCAGGTGTGTATGACATTTTAAGGTTTCAAGGAATTTGGGGACCCTTTGGCACACGAAAAGATGGTCATGCCAATGTCAGAAATAGTTTTCTTGGGTATAACAATTGAGTCAGTTCAATTAAGAAGGAATTCAGATTCCCAGGATAAAGTTACTAAATTGAAGCATAAGATTTGGCTTTTGCTTATGTGCAAGAAGGCAACATTGCAGTTCATTCAATCTGTTTTAGGTTAGGTGAGTTATGCCTATGGGGAGAATTGTTTTCACACAGGTGATCAGCAGCCACATCTGGTTTTAAATCTCTGCATTGTCACATCTGTCTGTCAAATGAGATTAAGGCAGATTTGGCAATATGGAATTCATTTCTCAGCTCATATAATAGCAGGACATTATGGCAACATGATTTTGTGTGAAATACAGATATCAACGTTTTTACATATACAGCTGGCTCCAGGGGTTAAGTTATTTACTGGAATGGACAATGGAATGCACACACGTGTCCAAGTGAGTGGGAAGTTTAAGGTTATATGAAGAATTTAACTTTTTTAGAATTATTTACAGTTCTAGTAGCCATCAAGTTATGGTACAATTAACAAAAGGAATACTGTGGTTTGTGATAATTAAAGTGTAGTCCATCATTGGGCAGCTTATTAAATAGTTCTATTGTAAGAATAGTTTTGAATTTTTTTTATTTAGGGCATTGATTCTGTTTGCATTCTTTGGGGCACTCTTGGTTAGTGAGATGGTAGCTATGAGTAAAAAGGTCCACGGTTCCTTGCAGCCCAGCATGTTAAAGGGATAGTAATACCTAAAATGTAAAAAAAAATATGTTGTAGGGTTTATCCCCCTGAGTAAAACAAGAGTACTCCCACTGCTGAAAGATGTTTCTTTCAAAAGTTATTAATTTTCAAAGTTGAATTTTTTAGGTGCAATATCACAGTGGCCTGAAATTGTACAGTGGCGCTGTTGCTACACGATCCTATGGACAGCTCTGGTCTCAGGACCATAAATCTCCATAGGATGGTGTAGCAACAGCGCCACTGTAAATTTTCAGGCCACTATGATATTGCACCTAAAAAATTCAACTTTGAAAATTAATAACTTTTGAATGAAACATCTTTCAGCAGTGGGAGTACTCTTGTTTTACTCAGGGGGATAAACCCTACAACATATTTTTTTTACATTTTAGGTATTACTATCCCTTTAAACTCTCCAAACAGCTTATGGAAGTGTTCATACAAAGATATAAGGCTGATAAAGAAGGAAAGGGTGAATGGCTATACTTAAGAGTATTGGAGGGATCCCTAGTATGCCCGGTAGTGGGAATGTTTCGTTTCTGGAGGATTAGACCTCAGATACCAGGCAGCTTAGTTCTTCACAAGAATGGCTTGCCAGTTTACAAGTTTCAGTTTTACAGGGTTTTTCCATGTGTATTCAGAGTTCGGGTTCATCCGGTCATAAGTTTTCATTACATTCATTCAGAATTGGAGCTGCTACGGAGGCGCACAGGCTGTGGGTTAGTGAAGAAAGATTATGAGGTTGGGCAGACGGAAATCCAGTAACAATAAAATGTACTTTTGTCTACAGCTGTTAAATGTAGGGGTTTCTGAGTGAATATGTAAGAAAGAAAACAAAAAGAAGGCACTCCTGGTATAATATCTTTTGGGTCTATAAACTCACCAACTCTTCACCAGTGTAGGAATAATACTAACATAATTAATGTTCAGCAAGCCACATACGTCTATGCTGAAAATGCACAGACGGGATCTTTAAACTGCCCCAACCACAGTATAAATCTTCAGATGCCAAACAGGATACTTTCACATCCAGGCTGCTCCTCAATACAACGAACAAGAAGTGCAGTACATGGGGAAAGACACAAAGAAAGAGGGTGCCCAATAGTGCCTATTATACAATATCACAATTAATATAGTAAAATCAAATATACTCACAAGAGTAGTAGTTGGGAATAAACATATATCCACTGCCAAAAATAAAGCCTGCAGAGAGAATTACCTGTCTCTGCTCAGGTACTCCTGGTCGTAGAATCAAGATCCAAAGAGAAACTGCTGCTTTAGTTTAATAAAAAATCTATTATAAAATACAAAAATGCAATATGCTAAAAAAGCCAAGCAAGATTAACGTTTCATGGTTCTCAGCCACTTTTTTCAAATATACTGGCTCAATAAAAAACAAAGTGAATATGTTTTCTTTTTCAGGTATTCGGCCGTTAGAAGTATGGATAGTGAGACATGCTTATGCATTTTGGTTATGGAAGGAGGCTATTATCCGAACATATAAGGAAAACCTGGGCTTTAACACCAAGATATGCAGAATTTGGTTGCACTGTAAAAAAGGTGTCAAATGGGAACAGCTGGGTAAGGAGTTAGGTTATTGCTTTGACAGTTTTCCATATCCAGATATTATTAGTTTTAATTTGGGAGGCAACAAGCTAGGTTTTTTCAGATCTGTTGAGCTTCGTGGACAAATTCAGGAGACCACTCAGAAAGTTTTGGTGACTTTTCCTTATTAGGGTTCTCAGAAATAGTACCCAGACTTTGTTGGTTAAAGGATGAAGAATTTAAACCTTTGGTGTGGACTAGGAAGAAACTCAATAGGTTTGCGGCAAAATTTTTTAGCCGGTGGTAGAAATGTCATATAATCATGTTGATTTGGAGAATGGGGGTTTTGGCCTATACAGACTATTCAGTATCCATCAGTTGGTTGTTGGTCTTGATATATATAATCAGGGCCGGATTTGCCATTAGGCAAAGTAGGCACCTGCCTACAGGCGCACGCCACCTAGGGGCGCCTGCCACTGTGATTTTTTTTTTTTTAATCTTTTTTTTTTAATTAAAAAAAAAAAAAGTAGGCACCTCGTTGGCGCTGCCACCCCCCCTTCCCTATTCCCTACCTTCCCGGCAGGACATGTCTGTGCCTTCTTGGCACAGTCCTGTAGGTGGTGCGCTCCTTCGTTGCACCTTTAGGAATCACTAAGTAGACGCGACCGGTGGTTGTTCACATCTCGCGGCCGCCTGTTACCTTGCGGCCGCGAGATGTGAACAACCGCCGGTCGCGTTTACTGAGTGATGGCCTGCAAGCGTGGCAAATGTAGCACTTTTATTTAAGAAGCCGGGTAGGCTGGCGGTGTGACAGAGCGGGATGCTGGGAGCAGAGACAGAGTCAGACGCCAGACACGATCACAGGCAAGGGGCATGGGGGGAATCAAGAGAATTTATATAGAGGTAAGAGGGGGAAAAAGGCAAAAGGGGGACCAATAGCGGGTAAAAGAGGCAGAGGGGGGTCAAGAGGGAGAAAAAAAAAGGCAAAAGGAGGGGGGATCAGGAGGGGGAGAAAGTGGCAAAAGGTTGGGATCAAGAGTCAGGAAGGGGAGAGAGAGAGGCAAAAGGGGGATCAAGAGTTAATGAGGGGGAGAAAGAGGCAAAGGGGAGATCAAGAGAGGAAAGTGGGGGGAGGGGAGAAAAAGGTAAAAGGAGGAGGGTCAAGAGGGGGATAAAGAGGCAAAAGGGGGGCATCAGGAAAGGGGAAGAGAGAGGCAAGTGGGAGAGAGAGAGGCAAAAGGGGGATGAAGACAAGAGTCAAGGCTGGATTAAGGCAAGAGGGGGGAAAGAGGCAAAGAGGGGGATCAAGAGGAGGAGAATGGCAAAAGAAAAATCAAGAGGGGTAAAGAGAGGCAACTTGACAAGAGGGGGAATCAAGACCAGGTGAAAGAGGCAGAGGGGGGTCAAGAGTGGGAAAAAAGAGACAAATGGAGGGGGGATCATGAGGCGAAAGAAGGGGCAATCAAGAGGCAAAGGAGGGAGGGACCAAGAGGCAAAAGAAGGAGGATCAGGAGGGGGAGAAAGAGGCATGAAGGAGAGGGAGGCAAAAGGGGGGATCAAGAGTCAAGGAAGGGGAGAAAGGGGGATCAAAAGGGAGAGAAAAAGGCCCTCTGGCACTCAAAGGGTTAATTAGGGATATCCTGAAAGCTGCACTGCCCTAGGTGGAACAATAAGGGCCATATGCAAGGGGCAAACCAACTGTTCCAATGAGGGGGGCAAGTTGGAGCTGATGGGGGCAATGTGAGGAGCAATATGGAGATGATGGGGCAAGTTGGAGCTGATGGGGGACAATATGGAGCTGATAAGCATTGTGGAGGTGTCTAGTGTAGTTGGCAAATCGGGGGGGGGGGGGGGGGCGCTTCACAGTTCTGTGCCTACAGGCTCCTGAGATGTAAATCTGGCCCTGTATATAATATGGGTTTACAATCTATTGTTGAACTAGAGATGAACTCAGCGGGTGGGATCAGCCCATGCAGAGGTCGGCATGGGCTGGCTGTGGAGGTTGTCAAGTAAATAATTTTAAAAGTTATGTCTGGCTTTACTCCTGGCTGGTAGGGGGGAGCAAAATGTGTGTGGTTTATGTTTTTAATACATTCTGCAGCTTTACCACCCCTTCTCCAGCATGTCTTGTGTGTGTTATTTTAGAGTGATTTTAGGTTATAATGGGGTTAGTGGTGCTGTGTAACGGAAGCTGGGAAGGGACCGCGTCGCCTTCCGCCGTCGTTCCTGGGTCTCTCCTTCTCAACGCCAGATAAGCGCTGTCGGATGCACCAGTTGAAGTATGGACAGTCACTGGAAACAGCCGCAGGATCGCTGGAAGTAGGGAAGCAGGGAAGAGTCCACGTCGCCGCCTGACAGTGCATGAAGTTGGGTCGCAGGATAGTTCTCAATACAATGACTTGATTAACATCCAGCAGGAGGTCTTGCTACAGTACACATAGTCAAATGGCTGGAGTGGCTACAATACACATCCTGGGGACAAGTACAATTAAACACATACAATATTTGACAATACATAAAACCAAACTTAATACCTTGTACATGAATGTAATCCAGGACAGCTCTATGTATCAAGCTGCCCATTCACCCAGTGTCTATTTTAGTGTATGACTCTGGTTTGAAGTCTCAGTCTCTAGTCTCAGAACAGGGTCCCAATAGGGCAAAATGTCCCTAGTTGTAGGATGGTTTGGGTACCCAGTCTCTAGTCTCTTTAGCGTATGAATATGGTTCGAATCATCGTACGCATAGTTCCATAAGGCTGTCCAGCCAGGAAAAATGTCTATTCCTTGTCCATAACCCCTGAGCCCAGGGGTGAATATGTTCCATGCCCTGACAAGAGCTCCCAGTAATGGGTAGGATCCGTTACATGCTGTCTTACAACTTCCATACTAGAGAAGGTCTCCAATGCTTCGGAAAGCAATGCAACATATAAAAAACAATGCATTGGTGACCTCTATAGCATTCATGGAGTTAAAAGCCCAATCTAAATCAGTGGGAATGTGGAGATTTTTATTAGTCCCTCTACAGTTCACCTATGGTTACACTGGCCTCATATTTTGTACAGTCACAGAACATTTAACCTTCTGAGTTCCAGATTGGTGTGCAGTGCATCGCTCTGCAATGCATTTTACTACCCTCTGGTGCTCAAAGGGTTAAATATGTACTTCTGGGATTGTACATGAATGGGGACAGCAGTATACGGTATCACTGATTCATGAATAAATTGTGCTCAACCAAATGAAGGCTGAAAACATTCTATATTTCATCTTGTCTGACCTTGTGTCCTCGTCTGCACTCTCTAGAGGGAAGGATCAGTGTGTCAAAAATCTGACTGAATTTCATTTGGTTTCTTTTTAGAAGAAGCATTTTAGGTTGTTAAGTGATATTTTGGTTTATTAACTGAATTATCAAAATTGTTCTATGTCCCAATAATGAGATTTGAAGATTCTTAAATATAGTACATTCAGTCTTTATATTGATAATCCTGGCTGCATTGTGATCTATAAAACAACATAATTCTAGGCCAAAATTCACATAAAGAGAATTACTTTTTTATGCAGTAGCTTACATGGTCTGAAATTGCCTAATGGGTAACTTACACAATATTACATACAAGCACCCCATAGTGTCAGTCTCATGGAGACATATATGTCAAGGCAAAATGTTTTGTATATCTGCAGCTATGAATGAATCTCTTACAACTTGGCTCAAGAAATCCAGGGCTTGGGCTAGCCATCTTAATGCCTTATTAGGGCTCAGTGTAGCCCATTTACACAATTAATAGTAAGGGGATTAGCACCATTCCATGCCTAAAGCTGGCCTGGTGCTTTCAACATAAGACCTAGGGCTCTAGCCCCATCTACCAGTATATAGCAACATCCCTGCTTGGCAACATATCAAGAAAAGTTCCAGGAACACTTAAAGGGATAGTAATACTTACTATGTAAAATAATATATATTGTAGTGTTTATCCCCCTGAGTAAAAAAAAATGGTACTCTCACTGCTGAAAGGTGTTTTATGTAAAAGTTATTACGGCTCAAAGTTGAATTTTTTAGGTGCAATATCACAGTGGCCTGAAATTGTACAGTGCTGCTGTTGTTACACCATCTTATGGACAGCTCTAGTTTGTAGACCATAAATCTCCATACAATGGTGTAGCAACAGCACCACTGTACAATTTCAGGCCCCTATGATATTGCACCTAAAAAAATTAAACTTTGAGCTGTAATAACTTTTGAATAAAACACCTTTCAGCAGTGGGAGTACTCTTGTTTTTCTCAGGGGATAAACCCTACAACATATTTGTTTTTACATTTTAACTATTACTATCCCTTTAACACTTTCCTTTGGGAAAGTGATAGTGTTTCACTAGTTGTCCATATAGCACAGTGTAGAGGAATGCCTACAGGAAACCACATACAACAGAGATTATCCACAACACACATTATCAACACATATTTGCACAGACTGGGAACTATTGAACTATTGAACTATTATTATTAAGGGCACTGTGCATCCTATATAATAATTCGCTAAATGTATGTTTGTCAGAAGCTGTCATGTGCAGTACAGTCGGCTGCACGCGCTGCAGTCATGCTCAGTACAGACTGCCCACGCCGCAGATGATAACGGAGCGGTGAGCTCCAAATTCAGACCATAGTCCTCTCTGTGCACCTATTGTTTGAATTCGGAGAGCTCCGTATCAGCCTCAACATGGGCAGTCTCTAGTGTGCATGACTGCACCGCGGCCGTTGCTGGGTGGCACTGTGGCCCGTGTACACGGGCTCTTCAACTAGTATAGAATAACTTGTTAAAATTTTCATTTTGAAACTCAGGACAAAAGCTGGAGTAGCATTGGCCAACTGTCCAATTAGGCAGTGAAGGCAATTGCTAAGAGCCCCACATTTTGAGAGGTGTCTCGATTGTTATGGCCCAGGAGACATATACATAATAATAAAAAAATGCATTAAGCAAAAGAATATGAAGGATCAACCAGATGTGACACAATTTGTGCAGGACAAAGTTAATTGAAGAAGGAAATACGAAGCCTGCTAGTCTGTTAATGGATACCCTTGGAATCTTATGCAAAAAACAAAACATGAGCAATTCTGGAACATACCAATTGCACCACTGGGGGAAATAGAAAGTACCCAAATTCCCACTGATTTGAATGTTTGGGTATGAGGAGAGTTGTAGTCCCCAACACGGGAGGTCCAAAGATTAACTGCCATTTGTATAGCATATACATGACATAAAAAGGGAAATCCTAAAAACATGTATGTATACCTTCATAAACTCAGAAATAATTAAAATAGTGTTCTCTTGCTGGTTTTAACTTTATTCCATGAGCAGTTTAACCTATTAGATGTCATACAGCTCTCCGAAATATTGCTTTTTCTCTGTTAAATGTATCTCTAGCATCAAATGGGTTAAGAGATCATGAGAATACAATCCTCCATGATCTTGGCTGAATAGTTGAATTATCTGCCTTGATAGTATCAGTTGCTCTTTTTTTCCCCACTGTTTACTGTGACTGAGAGAAAACAGGCCCCAGATGGCATTTGAGCATCAGAAAGCCTTGCTGTGATTGAAACATTGATTGCACATATTGGCAAATGCCCACAGAATGTGTGTGAAGACAGACTGTGCCATCTGGTTGGAAATCAGCTTAGGTTATAGATCTGGTTGATCAGAGGTATCAAGCTTCAAGGAAACATTTTCTATTCTTTCCTCTCTGTTAAGTCTTTGAAAATATGGTAATATATGATACAAATGTCTATTGTCACACTCCTTGTAAGTTCTTTGGGTTACAAAGTCAAAATTATAGTTTCAATGAGATGAAAATTCTGCAAGTCCACTAATAAACATATATACACAAAAACTCACAGTGCAGTGGTACCGCGGTCACAGTGACTCACTCAGTATGTTTTACTCTACCATTAATGCATTGTTACCCCATTGGTGGGTCTACAACCCTGGGATGAAGCTTGTCAGTGAAGCCAGGGGCTGTATTCTGAACCTTGGTGGATCAGCAGGACAGCAGATCAAGGATCTAAAAAAAAACTCTGTATGCCCTCCCGTTGACCCCCCCCTACCCATGGAGTCTTAACTGGAAGGTTTCAAGATTCACAGTTCAGAGTCACAGGTTACCTGACCTGAAGATCTCAAGACTGCTGTGGATGGGTTTTACAGGATAAAAATATCAAGATAGACTAAAGGATCTGAACATGTATAGCTTAGAGGAGAGAAGAGAGAGGGGGGATATGACAGAAACATTCAAATACATGAAGGGGTTCAACAAAGTACAGGATGGAAGTACATTTCAAAGGAGAGAAAATGTTAGGACAAGAGGTCACAGTCTAAAACTAGAGGGACACAGGTTTAGACTTTATGTAAGAAAGTTTTACTTCACTGAGAGGGCAGTAGGTAAGTGGAATAGCCTACCAGCAGAAGTGGTAGAAGTTAATCCAATAATGGAGTTTAAGCATGCATGGGATAGGCATAAGGCTATCCTGAACATAAAACAAGACAGAGGATCAAATAAGGTTTTACAGTAGGAAAAAAGTGCAGACAAGATGGGCTGAATGGTTCTTATCTACCATGAAATTATATGTTTCTATGTTTTCTGTGGGGCTGCACTTGCAAATACATAACAGGTTCCATCCAGACCACCTGTCAGCCAAGGAGGCCGGTTTTCTGACTGTATGAATGGCTAACAGGAGCCATTTGGGGCTGCACATTGCAACCACATGCGTTTTTTTAAGAATGTTGCCATTAGTAAAACATGATGATTTCCTTTAAAGGGAAACTATACAACTAAGAATACATTTTCAGAAGCACATACAACAGTCTGGAAAATCAAGCAAGATTTATTATTATTATTGTCGTTTTGGGGTTTTTGTTTGCTTGCATTGGAAGCCTATAGGTACCAATATCAATTTAACAGTTTATGTTAAGTCTATTAATATTCCCCAACTGACATAGAAATACATAATTCAAATGAGCAATCAGTCAGTTCCACTCAGTTTCACTGCTCAACAAAACAATGGGAGAATTGAATCATGCAGTAAAATGGAGACCTCTATCTATAGACTGCTGTTTGCCACTAATGCTAAGCAAATATATTCATACACCAGACCTCAGTATGAATTACCTACTTTGGTAAGTCCTTCTCATAAATGAATTAAGAGACACTTACAGGGTATAGATTCCTTTTAATACCTAAATCAAATAGTCAGTAGTACAACCTAGAATAATGTATTAAACTGATAGCATCACCTTAAAGAAAGTGTTAGGGGCAAGGAATTGTTGCATCACTGCTTTATGCACAGCATGCACACTAATATTGCACAGTGATACAATGGAAGGAAGGCATGATCCCTTCCTCCTGCCATGCACCTAGTGCAATATGCTTAGATGTTCCCTAGCTATATAATATATAAGATATTTAGCCCACAGATGTTAGAGAAAAGCAATGCATTGAAGACTAGCATCCAAGCATTTAAAGCAGTGGTAGTTAACCTGTTGATCCATGGCCACATACAGCACTCAGAAGCTTCCCTGTAACCCCCAGAGTGATAATTTCCCTCTACCACATGACCCCAAAAATGCATATTCCCATTTATTTGCCTCAGAGAGTAATTCCCTTTATTCTTACACTGTTCTGCCTTAAATTCTTTGGGTTCTAGAGCAATATCCAATACATTGCAAATAAATGTGATGCAGATCTCTATAGCATAGAGGTGGTTAATCTAGCTTTTTTCAGCCATCATTTAGAATGTTTAACTATAATGTGTGGCTCTTTGATTGACTTGAAGGCCACATATGTGGCTCCAGGAGTGAATCTGGGTTGCCTGTCACTGATTTAACCAATGCGTTTGATACCCACCTGACATTAAAAGGGTTAAAAGCTTCAAACTTGTTTATAAAGAACAAAAAGCATTAGCAGATTTGTTAATGGAGGATCACATTGAGGCTGATGTACTAAGGAGAACTGGGCCAAGATGCACTAAAGGTCCATAAGGGCTCAGGGTGACGATGCTGTGTTGAATATGTATCAAAGGCACATCACCAGTATGCATTAACATATTTGCTACTGTATTCCCTTCAATCTGCCACAATTCACCCTCACCGCCATCAATCTGCCATGTTTTCAACAGGTTTTCAATTTTGCACTTAACACATTGACAAAGGCTCATTTCCATATGGAAATGCAGGTTAATGAGTAATTGTCATATTCATATGGGTGTCTTTGTTATATGTGGCATGTGATTACATGCACTAAACTCCGATAGCAGCCTCTGCTTTTGGGTTTCACAGTCCTATCATCTCCACCGTCAAGTTGGCAATGCTGGGATCTCCCTGTAACTTCCAATGTAGACACCTCCCTCAATGAACCATAAGCATGTAGATTTATAATACTGTTGGTGATGTGGAAGGGATGCCTTCTCTTATGCATCCGCATCAGTAGACAACCCTTAAGTCTTTGAACATCCTCTCTGCTTACCCACTTGCTTAATGCGGAGTGGACAGGATCCTCTTAAACTTCAGCACCTGAAACATAAAATAAAACCTTTGGAGTTCTGCACATGATCATCCAGCCCCTAGCTCTCCTCTACATGGACATCTGTCCCAGGGCCTACTAAGTGCTGGTGTAGGTTTGCACCTTGGAAAATATTTTCTGTTAGAGTGCCCAAAATAAGTTTGCATCAGGCTGTTCAGTGTCAGTTATGCCACCATTGACTTTCATGTTCACAAATTTCTACTTACTTTCCCTACTCCTGCTCTTAATTCCTAACCATTCTGTCTCTCAGCGTTGGTCCTCTTCCTACTACTTGACTTCTACCCATATCAGCAATTGAAAATAATATCCTCACAATTCTTATTTATTCAAGGTGTTGCAAACCTCAAGAAAATAAATAGTAGTTTTAATTTTCTGCCACCCCACCTCCTCCTCCTGTTCTATACTCTCCCACCCCTTCCCCTGCCATCCACCACTCTGCCACCCTCCTCCATTCTTTTCACTGCCTTCCCTACCCTTCTCTGCCTTTGTCACCTGTCCAAGCACTTTCTTCCACACTACACAAAGGGACTGTGATCTGCACTTGTTAGGCCCTGGGGCAGATGTCCATGGAGAGGAGAGTTAAGGGCTAGATGACCATGTGCCAGACACCAAAGGGTTTATTTTACATCTCAGGTGCTGAAGTCTGAGAGGATCATCTCCACTCCCCCCCACTGAGCAAGTGGGGAAGCAGAGAGGATGTTCTCATACTTCTTGGTTGTCTACTGCTGGTGATGTGTAACAGAGGGCATCCCTTATACAGCACCAGCAGTTCAACAACCTTATATACTAATGGGTATATTTCTTCCCCTTGCATCACTAATTCTTAATGTTTATGATGATTTGTGTATCCATCTCCAAGTCAATGTGCTTGTCACACCAGATGCACATCGCCAAATCATCCAACATTAGTGCATCTTCCCCCAGGAGTAACTCTGGAGAAAACCAGCTTCACCATAAGGGGCAGATAAAAATCCCAAATGATTTAAATGGGGCTTTTAAGCCTTTTAATGCTAGAGAGGTCTCCAGTGCATTGGAAAGCAATGCATTGGAGACCTCTCTGGTATTTCAGGATTTAAATGCCCCATTTAAGTTGAAGGACATGTGGGGATGTTTCTGCTGTTTTTTTCTTCAGTTGGTCTCCCCATCTTTTCTTTCCTTTAGTTTGTTTTCTTTGGGTTTCTAGGTCTCTTTTTGCTCTCCTAAACCATCTGCCAAGATATTGTGATAAATAGGTCCTACATTGACTTATAACATTATTCACCCACAGCACCTTTGTTATCAAATTTATCTGTCAAACTCAGAATAGAAATGATTCACAGCGAAGTTAAAACATTCTAAATATGTAGATAAAGGTGTATGCATCTCTGTCGTTCAGCAGTTTTGTAAAATAGATTAGTCTTCTTGACCTTAAATATGTTCCTTCTCTTTGGGTCAAGGGGACGAAAACATCAATGGTTTAACTGTATTTCATCTGGACAGCAGCTTAGCACATTAACTTTCTTGAATACTATGACCTTTCTGCACACTCCTAAGTGGTTTCCCTTAGAGAACATATATCTCACACCAGTCAAAGCCCTCTGTTTGGCATTGCAATAAGCAATAGTCCCTTCTACACACATGATACATTTCTTCCTTGTGGTTGTAGTGTACAGGTCAAAGGATTAGGACGTGGTTAGGGCATCATCATATATATATATATATATATATATATATATATATTATATATATATATATATATATATATATATATATATAGAGAGAGAGAGAGAGAGAGAGAGAGAGAGATAATTAAAAAGCAATGAAAAATGAAGCAAAACTGCAAAATTAGAAATTATAGAATATATAGAACTATGCAAGATCATAAGGAAGCACATAAAATAAGAAAGGCACAAGTTCAATGATGAGCTCATCAAAAGGACACTGGAAGAAAATCCAGGGCTAAAGAAAAAAAGCAAAGCTAAAGATGACTACACATTGGAACCACGTGGAAGTATTACTATCCCTTTAAAGAGTAAATATAGGGGTCTTGCTAACACTGCACTGAGTTCCTGACAAACCCTTGGATGTATATCATCAGGACCCAGTGCTTTGTTAGTCTTAATTTTGTTCAGCCTTCCCACAACGTCCTCTTGTGTTAATCCAATATCTATTAATGGTATGGTTTTATTTGTTACTTGTTGAGGTTTTTCCACCATTCATTGTTCCCTTGTATACAATGATGCAAAGAAAGTTGGCCTTTTGCTTATCCTCTCTAATCAACTCACCCTTTCATTTTTGATAGGCCCAATGCACTCCCTCTTAATTTTTTTTGCATTTATGTATTTGAAAAACTTTTTTGAATTAGTCTTGTTCTCCCTTACAATTCGAGTTTCATTATCTATTTTTGACACATCTGATTGTACTATTTAATACCTCTGTATGTCTATTCCCCAATTGTACAGCGCTGCGGAATTAGTTGGCGCTATATAAATAAAGAATAATAATAATAATAATAACCTAATTGCGTTTTTGCAATTTTTGTTGCACTCGTATTTTACGAAAGAATGTTCTGTTCATTCAGACTTAAATAGCTTAAATGCTTTTTTATCCCTTGCCATTTAATTCTTTACATTTGCAGTTAGCAACATTGGCTGTGAACTACTTCTTTTTCATTTGTTTCCAACTGGTATATACTGTTGGGTACATTTCTCCAACCTAAATTTGAATTCTGACCATTTTCCTTGATATTTTGCCTTTACATAATTTATCCAGTCTAAGTGTCACATTGAAGATCTTAACAATTTGAAGTTAGTTTTTTTTTAAAAAAGAGTTTTGGTCGAACCTATGCAGTTTTGCTTTGCCAGACTGATGTCAAATGTAATCATGTTGTGATCACTGTTTCCCAAATGTTCTCTTACCTTAATATTGGACACCATATCTATGTTATTCATGATCACTAGGTCCAATACATTGTCATTTCTTGTCTGCACTTCCACTATTTGTGCCATGTAGCTTTCCCGAAGCATGCGCACAAACCTGCTTCCCTTGGCACTCTGACAGGTCTAATTTTTCCAGTTGATATCTGTATAGTTAAAATCTTCCATAATTGTAGTATGCCCAAGCTGTGCAGATTTACTCATTTGCAGTTGCAGTTGGGCCTCAACATTCTCAACACCTATTTGGAGGTTTGTAGCATATACCCACTAACACTTTTTTTTTTTACCCTTTACACCAAACTTAGTCTTCATTTCTATCCACAAGGACTCCGCATTATGGCCAGTTTCCTCACTAATATCACCCCTTAAAACTGGATTTAGCTTTGATTTCAAATATAAGCATAAACCTCCTCCTTTTCTATTAATCCTGTCTCTCCTAAACAGGGACTAGCCCTCTATATGTACAGCCCAATTATGTATCATGCCACCATGTTTCAGTAATACCAATTATGTCCAAATGCAATTCTAGTTCTCCCATTTTATCTGCCATACTTCTTGCATTTGCCAGCATACAGTTAATTTTGAAGTCTTTAAATATTTAACCATCTACATGCCTTTTTCCTACATCTTCATTAAATTGGAGTTCCTCCCTATTGGCTACATTTATCCCCACCCCTTCTCAATCCCATGATCATTTACTTGAACCCAGTTCCTGACTACTCTAGCTACCCACCCATACATAGTGAGCATAAAGCTCTAAGAAGAACTGATGGGGGGGGGAGGGTTATTCATTAAGGAATGATAAAGAGGAGATTACTTATCCGTTTTGATACATTTTCCAGTTCCTGTGTTATTATATGGAGCCTATTCACTAAGCTATTTCCTACTTTTAAGCTGTTAATGAACAGGCTCCATACAATAACATGGTGATTGGAGAGTTTATCACATTGGAGGAGTTATCTCCTGATTGTGGTGATGACCTAAAGAGAAATGGTAAGGACAGGAAGATACAGAAGTTAAGGAGTTGTGACAGAATTCATGGTAGGCAGGTAGGCAGGCCTGATTATGGGGCCCACATTTACAGTGAAGGAAAAATTGTTTGATCCCCTGCTAATTTTGTAGGTTTGCCCACTGACAAAGAAATGATCAGTTCATAATTTTAATGGTAGGTTTATTTGAACAGTGATAGACAGAATAACAACAAAAAAATCCTGAAAAACACATTTCAAAAAAGTTATAAATTGATTTGCATTTTACTGAGTGAAATAAATATTTGACCCCCTATCAAATTTCTGTCTCCCAGGTTTCTTTTATACAGGTAACAAGCTGAGATTAGGAGCACTCTCTTAAAGGGAGTGCTTCTAATCTCAGCTTGTTACCTGTATAAAAAACACCTGTCCACAGAAGCAATCAATCAATCAGATTCCAAACTCTCCACCATGGCCAAGACCACAGAGCTGTCCATGGATGTCAGGGACTGTAGACCTACACAAGGCTGGAATGGGCTACAAGCCCATCGCCAAGCAGCTTGGTGAGAAGGTGACAACAGTTGGTGAGATTATTCACAAATGGAAGAAACACAAAATAACTGTCAATCTCCTCCAGTCTGGGGCTCCATGCAAGATCTCACCTAGTAGAGGTTCAATGATCATGAGAAAAGTGAGGAGTCAGCCCAGAACTACATGGGGTGATCTTCTCAATGATCTCAAGGCACCTGGGACAATAGTCACCAAGAAAACAATTGGTAACACACTACGCCATGAAGGACTGAAATCCTGCAGCGCCCACAAGGTCCCCCTGCTCAAGATAGCACATGTACAGGCCCATCTGAAGTATGCCAATGAACATCTGAATGATTCAGAGGAGAACTGGGTGAAAATGTTGTGGTCAGATGAGACCAAAATCAAGCTCTTTAGCATCAACTCAACTCGCCGTGTTTGTAGGAGGAGGAGGAATGCTGCCTATGACTCCAAGAACACCAGCCCCACCGTCAAATATGGACGTGGAAACATTATGCTCTGGGGGTGTTTTTCTGCTAAGGGGACAGGACAACTTCAACGCATCAAAGGGACGATGGACGGGACCATGTACCATCAAATCTTTGGTGAGAACCTCCTTCCCTCAGCCAGGGCATTGAAAATAGGTCATGAATGGGTATTCTAGCATGACAATGACCCAAAATACATGGCCAAGGCAACAAAGGAGTGGTTCAAGAAGAAGCACATTAAGGTCCTGGAGTGGCCTAGCCAGTCTCCAGACCTTAATCCCATAGAACATCTGTGGAGGGAGTTGAAGGTTTCGGGGTGCCAAATGTCAGCCTCGAAACCTTAATGACTTGAAGAGGATCTGCAAAGAGGAGTGGGACAAAATCCCTCTTGAGATGTGTGCAAAGCTGGTGGCCAACGACAAGAAATGCCTGACCTCTGTGATTGCCAACAAGGGTTTTGCCACCAAGTACTAAGTCATGTTTTGCAAAGGGGTCAAATACTTATTTCACTCAGTAAAATGCAAAGCAATTTATAACGGTTTTGAAATGCGTTTTTTTGGATTTGTTTGTTGTTATTCTGTCTCTCACTGTTCAAATAAACCTACCATTAAAATTATAGACTGATCATTTCTTTGTCAGTGGGCAAACATACAATATCAGCAGGGGATCAAATAATTTTTTCCCTAATTGTATATAGAATGGATGAGGAGTAAATAGAGGGAGAAACGCACTGAAAATCCATGATGGGCATGCAGGCAGTTAGCTGGAATACAAAGGGCTTCAGCACAACTACAGGCAATCAGCCTGACATTCAGGGCCGGTCCAAGACATTGTGCTGCCTGGGTCCAAGGATGAAATGCTGCCCCCCCTCCACACACTAAAACCACACCAACCAAAACACACCACATCCTTAATTATATTAACCCCTCTCCTGCCCCTAAAACCACATAGGACTGTAATGTTTTTTGTTTACACCCCTTGTACCTCTTTCTCCCCCCTTAACTTTTTACACCCCTTGTACCT
Source organism: Rhinophrynus dorsalis (assembly GCA_037306005.1). NCBI lineage: Eukaryota > Metazoa > Chordata > Amphibia > Anura > Rhinophrynidae > Rhinophrynus > Rhinophrynus dorsalis. The sequence goes on from CM074719.1 coordinate 514,471,796, forward strand.
CTTTCTCCCCCTTATCTTTTTATACCCCTTGTACCTCTTTCTTCCCCCTTACCTTTTTACACCCCTTGTACCTCTTTCTCCCACCTTGTGCCTCTTTTTTCGCCCCTTGTGACTTTTTCCCCTCTTTTCACACCTTGTGCCTCTTTTTTCACCCATTGTGCCTCTTTTTTCCCCTCTTTTCGTCCCTTGTGCCTCTTTCTTGCCCTCTTTTCACCCCTTGTGCCTCTTTTATCCCCTCTTTTCACCCCTTGTGCCTCTCTTTTCCCCTCTTTTCACCCCTTCTGCCTCTTTTTTCACCCCTTGTGCCTCTTTTTTTCCCTCTTTTCACTCCTTGTGCCTCTTTCTCCCCCCCTTGCCTGTTTCTCTTCTTCGCTCTCTCTCTCTTCTCCCTGGCTCTCTCTTCTCCACTTGTCTGGCTCTTCCTCCCCCCCCTTGCCTGTTTCTCTTCTCCTTCACTCTCTCTTTCTCCTTCTGGCTCTTCCTCTTGCTTTTTACTCAGTCTTCCCACTACACCGCACTGATGACGCCGGGACCGTGTCACATGCGGAGATGCCCCATAGTGCATGCTGTGATTTTCTTCGTCAGTCTGGGCACCAGTTTTAAAATTGCACTGGCCTCCAAACAGAGGAAGAAAACCCCAGCATGCTCTACACCGTGTCTCCATCCCAGCTGTCATCAGTGCGAGGCAGTGGGGAGACGCTGCACACAAAATAGCATGCCTTGGGGCAGCAAATTGTCACCACTGTCAGAGTGCTGTCTGGGTCCATGGACCCACCGGGACCTATGTAAGGGCCAGCCCTGCTGACATTTATCACTTCTTAGTGCATCAACCCCCTGGTGTAACTGTGGGGCTAAGAAACAGCTCCATAGGGAACAAATAAATGTTTCCTTTTATTTAAATGGGGCTTTAACCCTTTCAATGCAAGACTGGACTCCAACGTGAGAAGCAATGTGTTGGAGATCCCTCTAGCATTCAAAGGGATAAAAGCCCCATATAAATCAATAGGGATTTGGGGAATTTGTATGTGTCCCCTGTAGTGCAGTTGGTTTGCACCACAAGTACGCCAGCTCTTCTTAGAACAGCTTCGATATCATTTCTATTTAGTGCTGAAGGGCCACAGTCGCAAAACAAAGAGTATTTATTCTGGGGCTAGATAACTGCTACATACAGCAGAAAAACAAGTTACCAAAGTCCCTATTGATTTAAACTGGATATTTAACCCCTTGAATGCTGCTGCGATTACCAGTGCTTTGAAAACCAAGGCATGGGAGACATCACTAGCATTCATATGGTTAACGCAATCCATTGTAAAGCAATGGATAACTTCTCCAGTGATATTACTTCTCCAATTACAATGCTATTCTATGGAGCCAATTCACTAAGATTTCTAGAACGTTGGAGATCTTAGTGCGTTGGCTCCATAGAATAACATAGGAATAGGAGAAGTGATATCAGTGGAGAAGTCATCTCCGTTTTATCACATCTTTATCACTCTTTACTGCATAGTCCCCTTTGAATGCCAGAGAGGCACAAAAAGGGTTAAATCAAGGGTAACTTTTAATTCTTCCATACAGTACAGCTGCTTTTCCCTAGAATTACCCCTGATCATTTTTTCAGGCACTGGGAAATGTAGATCATGCAATCTACGCTTGGGATCTGTGGCAGTGACTTGTCACAGATCACAACAATCTCACATAAGAATCAAACCAGGTTCCCTGCATCAGAGTCAGTGAGGAATCTACTACTCCAATTCCACTCAAAAATAAAAGCAAAGAACTGTTTTTGTGTGATGAATGGTGCTTCACCAGTTTGACATCTATATGCACAGCTCTTTGTGCCTTTAACCATTTGAGTGCCAGAGGGCTAAGCCAAGAATTTGGAAGCAATGCATTGCTCACTCCCTGAAACTCAAAGAGTTAAATGGCCCCTTTTGTGCTGACTGCATTAAGTGGTAGGCAGTGTGACAGTGAGTGTGACAGTGTGTGGGTGTTTCAGGCATGATGTTTTTGTGATCCCAGCAAGGTCAATTTAAGCCACTGTTGAACATTAGATAAAATATAAAATAGGAGGCAAACTTAACCCCTTGGGCGCCAGAGAGGTCTCCAACACATGCTTCAATTTGTTGGACACTCTGCTATCATCCACAGGGTTCAATAATAGCTACTTGTATTCCCCACATATTACAAATTAGTGCTCAAATGTACAGTGGTGTCACACAATATGGAACTTACATTAAATTAACATAATAGAATATTTAGTGCTCATAGCTAGGTTCGCACAGTACTAAGTTCTTACACATACATTAGCTTTATAAAAAAAGTTTTAATAACCATCTTTAAATAATACTGAGTTTTCACACCTGGGGAAGAGGCACTAAGTTTTGATGCTATGTCAGTGTGTGTCTGTCAGGGTGTGGTGAGCACATCACCTGTGTGATAGAGACGCACATTGCTATATGCACTAGCAATTAGGGGTGCAAGGGGAGGGGAAGAGACTGTGTTCATTAGCATATCATCCTTGTGTAACGTTGTAGAGGGAAAGGAGGGAGCAGAGAGAAAGAAGAGAGATTTCAGCATCAAGAACAGCGGTTTTCATGAAACCCACTTAGTGCCAGTGGGGGCAGCAACACATTGCTAAGCAATGCATTTCAACCCCCTCCCTAACACTCAGAGGGTTAAATAATAAAAACATAATATCGTACAATAAAGTTTTTATGACAACTATTGTAAAACTCCCCTTAGGCGAATCCTCCCTTGTCTCCGCTTATGAGTCTCCTCCCCTGTCTCTGCTTATAACAACTCATCTCCTGTGTCCCCTTCTAGCACTGCCTCCACACAGTGTTCAGAACTTCCTTGCTTCATAGAGAGATCCCCATGCCTGCACTGTTACTGTACCTGAGGCCCTGACCATGGGGAACGTCTCCTCAAACATCTCGTCAACACAGAGCCGATCCAGCTGAGCAAGGGCTTGGCACAGGAGAATCTGTGGATGTACTGGAAGTCCTACAGCAACTGCACAGATAGATAAGCAACAATATAACCTTTTGGGACATGGGCAGCTAAGAGAAACTGCAGTGGCTCTAGAAGTCCCACCGATAGATAAGCAACAGTGTGACCTCACCAGCTCATGATGCCCCAGAGAGTGACATTGCACATTACAACTGATAAGACAGTGCTGTGTTGTGTGACTTGTATGCCTCTTACTTCTACCAGAAGGCAAGAGAAGAAGAACTGCACAGTGGTAGGAAGTTCTCCTCAGTGTGATGGCAGTGGTGGCACTACAAACAGAGACATGAAAGGATTTGCCTCAGGGGAATTAGAAGAGCTTTCACCCGAAGAGGAGTTTTACAATATTTTACATAAGAAAATGTATTATAAGATATAACATTTTTATGCTATAACCCTTTAGGTGTCAGAGCGGTGAACAGCTCATTACTCTGCAATCTGTTGCTTACCCCACTGTCTACAGGGAGATCCCACCATTGCCAGCCTCAGGTAGGTAATGTTCAGACAGTGAACTCTGACAGCAGAGGCATCTATTGGAGCTTAGTGCATGTGCCGCATTAACATATAAACAAACTTGCAGGAATAGGACAATGGCTCATTAACCTTCATTTTCATATGGAAGTGACCCATTGTTAATGTGGTAAGTGCAAAAATGTACTGGAGAGCTCTCTAGCATCCAAGGGTTCAAGAGAGTATAAAACCAGTGCAGGAGCATTGCAATTGTTCTAGCCACACCTACAATTCAGAATGTGAGTGTGGCCAGCACAGCCTAGTTGCCCCTCCAAATCTGTAGCTATAGACAGTTGCTTACTCTTCCTATGGGGAAATCGGACCCTGCTGGCAGAGTTATATGAGCCAGTAAATACTATAGAGTTTGTAACCACTGTAAGCACAGGAACAGGTGCTCCATTTGCAAACCTGTATATAAGTGCACTACGCTGGGAAGTTCATGCATTCCTCTATTTATTTTGACTTCACTAAATTAACCAACCAAGCCACTCCCATCCTCAATACATCCATGGAGATAAGAGGACTATCAGACTACATTGTTTTTTTCCTTGCTCATTCTGTATGCGTGATCATTGACCTTATATCAGACAATGAGGAATAGCTGGTCATCTGCAGACCTGAGGCTAAAAAGACTGATTGGCTGCAGCACTTAGCTTGATACCATATCATCTAACTGTTCCAGCAACTCGAAAGCAAATCTGAAGCTGAAGGCATAAAAAGAAATCCCTATTGCTTTTGCACCTGCATATGTCAAAAGCTGGGGAGGGGTTAAAGAACCGTGGCAGTGTCATTTACATACCATTTTCAGTGATGACATTTAATTATGCTGCTGATTAGTTTCAGTCCTGTTTTTCTACAGAAGTATCTGCTGCAATGCTGATAACTTAGCAACACTTGATGTGACGTTTATTTTTTCCTCTCTTTCACTCTTATTTAATCACAGAATCCATATGAGCAATAGAATGCAAAAGACTTGCTTTATCCAAATATGCCTTTGTTTGCAATTAACTAACATTATCACATCAAGCACTGCTTCTTAAAAAATAGACACATTTCGCAATCTTCTAAACAAATTGGACATAGAATAAATACTGTTTAGAACTTCAATTTACAGATCAGATGCAATAAGATGCAAGTATTGTAAGTTCAATAAAGCCGTCATCTATCACGTTCATGGACATAGCTGGGACTTAGAGCTCTATTTAATAGAATTGCACAAACAAACAGCAGCACTTAAAATTAAAATATTTAAGATAGTGCTGGCTTTAATTATAAACTGTGCTGTCAGCACAAAAAAAAAAAAATATATATATATATATTTATATATAAATATGCAAATTAGACAAATTAGAGGAAAAACGTGTAAATAAGGGGAAGAATAGTGGAATATCTTCGGAACCTTCTTTTCATTTAATAAATTCACGCAATGGAAAAATTGGAATTTGCATTGAAATTACATGTGGTGCCTAGTTACAAGCGTTAAGGGACTCAAGTTTATCACCACAAATTTCTAACAAAAAAGTTGGTGCTGAGTCCCCTAACCACCAACGTGTAAATGAAATGTAGAAGAGGATAGGAAAACATGCTATGTGACCCGTGGATGTATTGATATGGGGCCCTAAGCCCCATATCAATAGATCCAAAGGTTAAAAGATTACCTACAAGTGTGTGTGTGTGTTTGTGTGTGTTGAACCAATAGGCATCTCTATTAGAGAATCTGACAGCATTCAGGGTCTTAAATCTGTTAACTCTGTTCCCAACAAAACTTTCCTTATATAATAATCCTTTATTTATATAGCGCACACAGATTCCGCAGCGCTTTACACTCATATTGGTTCCTGTCCCCATTGGGGCTCACAATCTAAATTCACCTATCAGTATGTTTTTTGGAGTGTGGGAGGAAACCGGAGTACCCAGAGGAAACCCACGCAAACACAGTGAGAACATACAAACTCATTGCAGATGTTGTCCTTGGTGGGATTTGAACCCAGGACCCCAGCGCTGCAAGGCAACAGTGCTAACCACTGAGCCACTGTGCTGCCCCTATCAATGACCTGTTGATGTTTGTGGCCAACCCTTGTTCATCTGTCCCAGCCTTATGGGAAAAATTATATCACTTTGGGGAGATCCTGGGCTTGGTGATTAATAAATGTAAGTCATTAGCCTTGCCTTAGATATTAGCTTGTCTAAAAGATGTAAGGATGGCCTGATTTGTAATTATGGTTTTAAATGGGAAAAAGACAATATCCCTTACTTGGGGATTAAGATCTCAAAAAATTACAATACACTTAAAAAAATGAATTATAAAGCACTTTGGAGATCTATTTAGAGTAATTTGGATTATTAGTTGCATTTGCCACTCTCTTGTATGATAAGCGTAAATGTCGTTAAAATTAATATTTTGTCCAAGATTGTATTTTTTTCACACTCTGCCCTGCAATCTAACCAGCTCAGATCTCTCTTATGTACAAAACTTGATCTTCCATTGTATTTGGGTAAATACATTCCCTAGAATATGCAGAGTGGCACTTTATAGGGATAAACTGATAGGTGTCTTATTGGGCCCTAATTTCTTTAAATATTTTGTTGCAGCAAGATTCTCGCAGTTGCTCCATTTTCTTTCCTTAAGATCTACAGATATCGCTAGGCCTAAATGGGTTGACCAAGAAAGGTTGTTTATTGGCAAACTTCCTTTTATAAATTACTTTTGGGGAAGTGTAAAGCAAAGCAAGGTGATTCCCTCTAATATATTTAACAGCACTCGAAACACAATTGTGATCTGGGACAAAATAAAGAGCTTCTCATTGTTGATGGATTGGTCTGTGACTGGGACAATGCAGAATCTAATTTAATCCAAAAGGTTATAGATAAATGATTTGTTTTCATACAACAATTTGTTTTTTGGGGAGAATTTGTTGGTTTGGATAGATTCCAGTCGATAACTGGTCTAGACGTTTCCTTCAAACAGATTTATAATTCCCTAGAGAGGAAGATTAGGTATTTTTTGGGAAACTACATTGTGACATGTCTAACCAAATTTGAACATTTTGTTTTGTCTTGGCAAGCAGGTGGTAGAGACATTTCTATTCTATATAGGCTTTTTATAGAAACAGAGTCTATCCTTAAATGTCAACTTTCTTGGCAAGACTCAACTGGAGAAGGGGATTCGGCCTGGTCAGCTATTTTGGATAGAGTATTCAAATGCAGTATTAATTTAAATACACTACCAGTCATAAGTTTTCGAACACCCCCATTTTTCCAGTTTTAATTGAAATGTATGCAGTTCAAGTCCAGTGAATAACTTGAAATAGTAAAAAGGTAAGCGGTAAGCCAGAGGTGGAAAAAAAAAGTTTGGGTTAACAAAAACTGAAAAATAATGTACATTTCAGAGTTATACAAAAAGACCTTTTCAGGGAAGAAGTAATGGGTTAACAACTCATAGTTGTTCTGCAGCAATGTAAGCAAATGAATCACTGAAAGTTCATGCTAACAATGCCTACAGATGTCCCAACTTTTGTTGATTACTTACAAGCCCTCTGTCCATATAAAAGCAGTGTTGGAACAGACCGTGTTACTACACCCTCTTAATCAATATTTGGACAGTATTGTACTGCAGGAAGTAGTATATTGCACTCAAAATGGCAAATAAAAGGCAATTAACAAAGGAAGACAGACAAACCATTATAACCCTTAAAAGTGTAAGTCTTTCCATTAGATAAACTTCAAAGAAAGCCAAGGTGTCAGTGAGTACAGTTTCCTACATCATCAAAAGGCACTTGGAAACTGGAGGAAACTCTGACAGGAAGAGGTTTGGAAGACCCAAAGCCACAACAGAATCAGATGACAAGTTTCTGAGAGTCAACAGCTTGCGTGACAGGCGGCTCACAGCACAACAGCTTCAAGCACAGCTTAACATCAATTGAAGTAAGCAAGTGTCAGTTCCAACTGTGAAGAGACTTTGAGCTGCAGGTTTGAATGGTCAAGTGGCATTAAGAAAGCCATTGCTAAGATGGCATAATAAGAAAAAGAGGCTTGCCTGGGCTATGAAGCACCACCAGTGGACTACTGTAGACTGGAAGGAGGTCTTATGGACCGATGAATCAGAATTTGAGATCTTCGGTTCATCACGCAGGGTTTTAGTACGCCGTCGAGTAGATGAAAGATTGGTCCCTCAGTGTGTGACACCAAATGTCAAACATGGAGGAGGAAGTGTGATTGTCTGGGGCTCTTTTGCTGGATCCAGAGTCGGCGACTTGCACAGAGTGAGTGGCACCCAGAAGCAATACTCCTACCACAGAACTTTGCAGTGCCATGCAATACCCTCTGATACACGCCTAGTTGGTCAGAGGTTCATCCTACAGCAAGATAATGATCCAAAACATATCTCCAGGCTATGTCAGAACTACCTTAGAAGAAAAGAACAAGGGGGTAGGCTTCAAATCATGGAATGGCCAACACAGTCTCCAGACTTAAACTCCATCCAGCTGGTTTGGGATGAACTGGACAGAGAGGGTGAAAGCAAAAGCAACCTACAAGTGCAACACATTTGTGGGAACTTCTGCAACAGTGTTGGGAAGAACTTTCAAAACAATATTTGATTTCTGTTGTGGAAAGAATGCCACAAGTGTGTTCGGCTGTTATATCTGTAAAAGGTGGCTACTTTGGTGAGTCAAAAATTTAGATTACATTTTGTTAAGGAAAATGATTCCGTGATTTCTTTTTAATGTCCAATTGGTTATTTGTTCTATGCTTTATTTTCAGAGTACATTGAGACATTAAACTGTGTAAATTCAATAAAAAACTGGAAAAATGGGGGTGTTCTATAAATGGGGTAGTGTATCTGCAAGCAATCCTTTAAAAAGTTGCACCAAACTTTTAATTGTGGTGAATTGGATTCCTTTATTCATGTGTGGCGGGATTGTTGCAGAGTACAAGAAATCTGGACAAAAATATCAGCTTTATTATCTAATCTTTTCTATAGGGACATCAACTTAAATATTTGAGAGGCATTATTGGGAAGGAAAATTGCAGGTTTAAATAGGTATGAAGACAAACTATCCTTGCTTATTTGCAGATGCAAGAATGCATGTAGAGTCTCAGTGGAAGACCAATGTTTTACCTTTGAAGGGAATTCTGGGTAAAGTCATCTCAATCTGTTCTAACGAGTACCTCTGCTCAATTGAATTAGACACTTATGACAAATTCTCTAAAATCTGGGGGGTTATCTAGTTCTTATGAGAAAAAACATAATTTCTTGAAAAATATATAAATCCTTTATTCTGCTTTTTTTGTTGTTACAAATTGTTTTAATGTTTATTTTTATTCTTGTACTATGTTTTATAATATTGATATTATTGTTCCTATAACTTAAAATGTTAATAAAAATAAATTTTTAAAGAATACGTGTGTGTGTGTGTGTGAGAGAGAGAGAGAGAGAGAGAGAGTGTGTGAAAAAAATAACCCTTTGAGTGCCAGTAGGTTATACAAAGCATTGCAGAGTTGCATACCCATTGGCACTCAAAGGGTTAATCACCCCAAAAATAACTCTGTACAATTAAAATCAACACTTACCTGTAATCCTGATGTCCAGTGGGATACCCTACACTTTTTCTTCAATACTTTTCTGTGGGCTTCTATGTTCTCTTTTCTCTTTCATCTGTCATCCTCTTCTTTCTTCTTCTTCATCTGTTATCTTCATCTGTCATCTCCATCTTCTTTCTTCATCTGTGCTCCTTTTCATTCTTCTTCATTAAACTTAGTGTTGAACCTGCAAAAAACAAAATAGTTAATAAAATAAAGCTATCATTTAACCGACATTGCCAGTGGTTGCGGCAGGTAACAATAGTGAAAATCGCCCCTCCTTGTACTTTCCTATTATATGGCCAGTCCCTGTTCAAACTAATTTCCATGCTTCCACTGGCTGAAACATGCCATGCAATAACCACACCTCCTACCCAATGAGCTTCTAGCGCATTGAGTCACCCCTCCAGCTAGAAGCTAATGGACTGGGAGGTGTGGTTACTGCAGCCAGTGGGAGCATAGAAGGTAATTTGAATGGGGATTGGCTATATAAAAGGCAGTCCATGTTCAAATTTCCCTCTGGCATTGTGCAACAGCCTGAAAAATACAAAGAAGGGTTATTTTTTGCTGGGTTCTCCTGCTGCCATGGCCTCCAGAGACAGCAGCATATATTCAATGGTAGACTAGTTTATTAACTATAAAAAAAAAATGTTTACAGTTTCAACACTAAGTTTAGAGAAGAAGAATGAAGAGGAGCACAACTGAAGAAAATAGATGAAGATAACAGATAAAGAAGAGGATGACAGATTAAGAAGAAAAAAAAAGAAGATAGAAATTTACAGAAGAAGAATTGAAGAAGACCAGGGTGTAGTAGACACCGCTGGACATCAGGATGACAGGTAAATGTTCCAGCTATGGGGATAGGATAGTGTTTGGGCTAGTATGGGTACACTTTATTGTTCGTGTTAGAGATAGTGTAGGACCACGGGGAGGTTTTATAAGGGTCACTGTATTTGCAGCTCATGCTCGGTTTTTAACAGTGGTTTCCTTCCCATTTCTCACACTGTTTAGCATGAGTTATGGGACTGAAACCACCACAACAAACATTGGGCCACAAGTTAGGTTCTGTCTCCCAATGCTTATCATGTTGGAAGTGTAATTGCAGTGATGTAACTATAGTGGACACAGGGATCACTCCAGGGGCCCAGTCGCCCACTGCTGAGACCACGGCCTGCACCAAAAATCTTTGCTGGTGGGAAGATCAGACTGATCTCCCCACCAGCAAGCTGAGGTCTGTGCTTTCTTCGGCACAGACCGCTATTAGCAGCTCCCTCGCTGCCCCCCCCAGCACTCTAATAATGCAGAGCACTAGGATATGACATCATCTCCCAGCGATCTGCATTACTGGAGAAAGGACCACGCGGGAGCTGCTAATAGAGGTCTGCACATAAGAAGGCACAGACCTCTCAAGCCACACCACATGCTGCTGGACCACCAGGATGCTGCTGGACCACCAGGGATGATGCCCCCCTCCTGAGCCAGCAAAGTTAGGAGGTGGACAATGGGGGCCAATGTAGAGGAGGTGGTCAGTGGAGACCAATGTGGAGGATGTGGTCAATGGGGACATTGTGGAGGTGGACAATGGGGGCAATGTCTAGGTGACTAATGTGGAATTGGACAATGGTGACAATATGGAGGTGGACAATGGGGGCAATGTGGAGGTAGGCAGTGTGGAGGTGGACAGTGGGAGCATTGTGGAGGCAGACAATGGGAGCATTGTGGAGGTGGACAATCGGGGCAATGTGGTGGTGGCTAATGTGGAGATGGACAATGGGAGCAATGTGGAGGTGGACAGTGTGGAGGTGGTCAGTGGGGCAATGTGGAGATGGCTAATGCAGAGATGGACAATGGGGGCAATGTGAAGATGGACAGTGTGAAAGTTGACAATGGGGGCATAGTGGTAAGGGGGGCCCATGGCAATTTTCACACCAGGGCCTGGTGATTTCTAGTTAAGCCTCTGGTATAGGAATGTGGGGTTTATGCACTAAAGTGTGATAATGAGGTGATAAAGTGGACTTCTCCAGAGATATTGCTTCTCCAGTTCCTATATTATTCTATGGAGCCTATGCACTAAGATTTATCCAGTTTCGGAGATCGTTATGCATAAGCTCTATAGAATAACAAAGGAACTTGAGTAGTGATATCACTGGAGAAGTCATTTCTACTATATCACCTATTTATCACATTTTAGTGCATTTTTTGTCCTAAAAAATGTAATTGGAATTGGATTGAGGCCTAAAAGCCCCATTTAAATCAAGAGGAATTTGGGGAATTTTTATTTGTCCTCTATAGTGCAGCTGGTTTGCTTCTGAATGGCTCTTAGAACATGAGCTTCCTAGGGCTCTGTTTAATAGATTTGTCAGAAAAAACATATTTTTTAGGCTGTACTTGTATTTGTGAGAGGGGCTGGAGGCCTTTTTAACACACCAGGCCCAGCCCTCCTCTTTTCACGTAACCATTGCAAACAGTAGTTGAGTCTCTCTCTGCTATCAGAGTTACACCCCCTGTAATTTTGTCCTTCAGCAAACATTCACTTTGCCAACTGGTAGTGTTTTCTTCCAATTCAATAATTCCATCCTGGAAAACTCCTCTATTACACATCTTACTAGTGTTACTCTCTCATTTCTTACCACTCCTTTCCCTCTTTCAGTCCTTACTTCTACTCAGCCTTGTACAGTCTTCTCTTAGATATCTAACTAGGTGTCGTACTGAGCTGCTTGTTTAAGCCTCCCATTCACAATTCTGTCCATTCACTATCCTGCCTCCACCATTTCCTTCCACCCCCCCATCTTTTTCTACACACCAATTCCCCAACTCCATAGTTACCACCCTGTCCCCCTCTTCTTATACTGTCACATTGACCCCCCTCAACTTGTCATCAGTCAAAATAACCTTTTATCCTCCACAACTTGCAAGTAATCTGGGGGATTTCTGTTTAGAGACCACGCACATTTAGCATTTGACCAGTGACCTGCAACTAATGGACACACAATAGGGAAACCTCCAGTTTTCCCCGCTCTTATCTTGTATTCATGATAATGTTACCAGAAGATTTGTGGCATGTTTCATGAATGCAGGGATCATACTGATGTGGGGTCTGTTTCCCAAAAGGGGAAGGAGATCTACATGTCACTGCACAGCAGGTTGGACAGGAGTCTGCTATAAGTGCCTATAGCATAGCATGATCAGCTCACGGACGCTCCTAGCCTCTCTTCATTGCTCATTAGCTTCCAGCACCCTGTACATTTAGCACCTCAGTCACAAACACCATCCATGGTAAATACATATGTTCTCTCACAAACCAGTAATTGGTAACAGTCTGCTGCACCCCCTTTTCTATGTTTTACACAACACTCTACGGTCCCGCTCATCACCTATTAAGACTACTTCCCCTCTCTGTACTTACTCCCTCTATTCCACACTGTATTCTCCCTCTCCCCCTTTTTTCTTTATAAAGGTATAGTAACACTTACCATGTATAAAATATGTTGTAGGTTTTATCTTTCTGAGTAAAACAAGGGTACTCCAGATGCTCGGAGGTGTTATATTCAAAAGTTTTTTGAGCTCAAACTCTAATTTTTTTAGGTGCAGTATCAAAGTGGCCTGAAATTTTACAGTGACACTTTTGCTACACTGTCTTATGGACAGATCTGGTCAGTTGACCATAAATCTCCATAGGATGGTGTTTTACAATATATATATATATATATATATATATATATATATATATATATATATATTACATATTAAGTGTTACTATCACTTTAAATGTTAAAATATTGTGCATGAGTGTTTAAAGACATGTATTGTGCATTCTAATTATGCCTGAAGAAGAGACCTAGTTGTCTTGAAAGCTTGCATCCTAGAGCCATTCAGCCAATAAAGGTATCATTACTACTCTACTAGTCTCCTGCTTTTTCTATGGCTAACACAGTACCACACTTGACCTTTTTTCTTTTTCTTATTTTCTCCTTTTACATGACATTGCTTATCAGGTAGTTTATCAAGCATTCCACCCCAACACCTAGAGCCACTCATCTTTGCCCTGCTTCTACGCAGCTTTCTCCCATATAAGCATGTGATCATCCACACACTCCCCTGCTCCATCTCTCCCTCATTTTTCCCATGACTCACCTTCTGCAGTTTTTCACAGCACCACTAGAGATAGTATTAAAAAAACTCTACTATTTAAACACATTTCCTTTCTGTTTTTTCCTCTCTTTCATTACACCCATTCCTGCTTATCAGATGCAGGATTGGCTGATCCATTTCTTTATTCAGACCTTGACTAGTCAGTTCCCCCCTCACGCTATTTAGGACCTTGACAGAAGTGCGTTATGCTTCCTTGAACCCCTGGGTTAGGGTTTTTTTGATACTCTCCTTCTGTTCGCTGATGCTTTGAAGTTCTGGTTTCTACCCCTTGCAGTCTAAAGGGAAAAACTCCACTCTCAAAGCCTTTCAGTTTCTAGGTTGGGATACCCCTTAACAACTTCTGAAACAAGCATCAGCCTTCTGTTGAGTCCCTTCAAATCGTTCCCTACTGTTTTAGCCATATCTTATCCTCTTTCCTTCCAAACAGAAGGACTTACTCACATTACCTGTACTATTAAGGCTGAAGGGTTATCTCCAGCTCCTTACCTCTCATCAGAGGCTGAAGGACTCGCTCCTGCTTCTTACCTTTGAAGAGGCTCAAGGTCTAGATTTACACCTTATCTCTACTGCAGAGGCCGAAGTAATATTCTCATCTCCTTTCCTCTATCACAGAGGCCGAAAGAGTAATTTTAACTCCTTATCGCTATTCACAGAGGCTGAAGGATTAGCAGCTCAAGAACAACCAACAGTCTTACATCCATGAGAGACTGGATCAACCCCAAACTCATGCAAGAACTATCGAAGTAAGCCATACTATATTCCACTTCTGCAAAAAAAGCAGAGATTTTCCCACTCTATTTCCTCTATCCACTACTCCTACACCATGCAACCAGCTTCTCCTAACCAACCTCTGTTATTCCAAATTACCAACTTGACTTCTGCAATTTTCAACATCCAGTCATGGCTCATCAACCTAGAGACTGTGACTCTTCTGGCTACTTCAACCTCTCTGGTTCTTTTACCACATCTACTACAGGTATTCTCCAAATTCCATTTGTCTGTATCACCCCAAGTCACCTAGTCCCTAGTCATAATCACAGAGATATTATAGAAGGCAAGCATGTCAATCTCATCTCCTTACTGCTGGCATCCCAAGACATCACCAGAAACAAAAAGGTCTCTTGTGGGGACGTTATCAGTCACTGTGAAAGCCAGAGATCATCACCTTTTCCAAAAAAACTGTCCATTACAGGATTTGTCTTAGCCTTCAACATTTACAGGGACATCCTATGTTCTGCTCACCTACATCATGGGAAGAAATGGAGCAAAACCTGTTCATGCTAGTCAATCTAGTATACAGATTAGGAGGTCCTTTGTTTTCTCCTTCTCTGCAAAAACAGGTGCAGCCTTTACTCAGTTTAACTTCATAATGGACTGGAGCATGTTGGACAACTAAGTATTTTGCAGACACTTTGTAGGCATCAAGACCCCTGTTTGCCAACATTGCCAGTCTGCATCTCACTCATCTAGCTTCTGCCCCTCTCCCCCTATTCCTTCATGCAGTCATACCCCAGCCCCTTCCATCCCCCCTTGTCCTCATCTCAAAGTCCCCAGCCAAAAACTCCCACCTCCACCAGACAAGTGGTGGCAAAATTCCTATTTGCAACAATTTCAATTCCAAAGACTGCTTCTACGGTGCTTTTCACCTTCTGGTCAATTGTCCCCTATGCAGGAAGGCTCATTCTTAAACTATTTGTCCTACAAATTACCTGAATAAATGACTACCTTCCATCCTGCTTTCCTTTCTCTTATTTCTCTTATTTCTTCTTCAGAATCAACCCTCCCCTCACCTGGTGTACTTCTTCTCCAATGGGTTCTTAGATGGTTTCCACACAGACCTTATCACCTACCCCACAATACATTCTAACAATTCAGATAATGTTGATCTAATGCTGTCCAGTGACATGGTTCAAGAATTTTCCTCTCCCCCATTCCCTACATAGAGATTCAGCCCTATTGGCATATCTACTTGCAAGTACTCCCTCAAGAAAAGACTAATCATTGACTTTTCAGCCCCTGAATCCTCGTTTACCCCTTGTATTATCTCTCTTATTCATCCAAGGAATTCATGATGTAATACATTAGTATCGACCACTCAATTCAAAGCATCATCTCCTTCGGCAAAGGAGCAAGGCTCTCATAAGCAGACATAGCACTGATCCACATGAATAGACAGATTCCTTCTACTTTGCATCAAACTCACTTTTGGTTCAAGGAGTAGCCCAAAGATTTTTGATTTTGACACCTTTGCAGAAGCACTCTGCTGGCTACTCTTCAACATGTCTCAATGCCCTTCAACCATTCATTAGTTGACCGATTTCCTGCTTGTCAAGCCTCCACATGCTCCTCCTTCCAGCCTATTCAAACTACAGTCTGTTTTTTTTGGACCTTCACATTCCCATTAGCCTCTCTCCCTACATCAAGTTTATTAGGATTCATCTTGACGACTTCATTGCCACGGAACAAAGCCTGAAGAAATGCTTACCTACATCCAAAACGTCATAACACTTTTCTCCACAAAATCATCTTTTACAAAGTTTGAACTTCAATCACTACTAGATTATCTCAGCTTCTCCATGATAATAATTCATCAAGGCAGGTCATTCATATCTCACCTCCTTCAATTGCTCCCTTCTGTTCCAGAATTTGTTAGCATTATAAACTAGATCAAACAGCCAGATCCAGCCTAGCAGTAGCAATGTAGGAGCACTTCTTCAAACAATGGAATGGACGCATCATCTTTCCACCCCATACCCTCCTCCCCTCACATATTTTCCAATGCCTCCCACCTCATGGTTTCACAGCAAATCATGGCAACAAGTGGTTCACCACCCAAAATCCTGTATATTTCTTAGTTCTCTCCTACAATTCCCTAATAAAAATGTACCTCATAGTAGCCACAGCAGGTTTCTGGAGTTCATCAGGGGCAGGTCTTCCCATTACCTTCCATACTGACAACCTTACTACACATCACGTCATTTGCAAAGCCAGGTCCTTGTCCTTCCATGTCATGATGTTCATGAGAAAACTAACTTGGTTTTAATTGTATTAGACATTTTTTATCCATTACTCCTACTTTCCAGGAAACTTCAATTCAGCTACTGACACCCTATCTCGATTTCAACTTCAGAAATGTTTTCAGATACTTCCATCAGCTAACCATCAACCTGCAAAATCACCCTCCTTCAAGGAAATGATCCTGCCATGACTCATCTCAACCATGCCCAAATCATCCCACAAGATCTAGCCTCCAACACATGACATAGCATGGCAGAACTTTCATTACTTTATCACCGTCAAACCCCCCATCTCTTACTCATTTTCCACTATCTTTACTTTTTTTCTCTTACTGACACATATCCTTTCACCCCTCACCCACTACTCTTTGATTGAATTTACAGTGTATTCAACACTCTGTCCGACTATCCAGCTCTCCTTCTCCTCCGCTTATCACCCCCAGTCTAATGGTGCTGCCGAGAGAGCCAACCAGGCCTTGGAACAGTTTTTGCGTTGCTATATTTCGGACCATCATGATGACTGGGCGAGCTTGTTACCCTGGGTAGAGTTTGCCCGAAATTGTGCCATGAACTCCTCTACGCAAACATCTCCGTTCATGATTAACTATGGCTTCCAGGCTTCTATGCTTCCCGAGTCATTTGTGGCACAGAACATTCCAGCTCTAGAGGAGCATTTAAGGGAACTGTAACGGTTTGTTTTGACACTCAGACCAGTAGGTAAAATAAAACAATCTTTTATTGAAAGAAAATAAATACAAATGATCGCCCTCTACAGTTGACAGCAACAATTGCAAGCTATAACACAGTACACATAGCTTTAATAATATGGATAGAAGGCACCCAACATAGGAACAGCAAATAGGGAACTGGCCCCTAAAGGGTGAATGAGAGTAAATTGTCAGTCTAAGCTGTGGGGTTTGGCATGCCCGTGTGGTGTATTGATCAAGTGAGCAAATGTGCACAGCACAGAGTTCATATAAAGATGGGTCGTAGATGTTCAGTGACCAATGTGAGTGATAGCAGCACAGTAACCCAAAATAGCCCCCACGGGCATTCGTCAATAGACCACTGAGCCTGCAAGTGCGAGAGTATGTAGCCCCCACGGGCGTGATCGAGACTAGCCTGAGATGCGAAGCTGGCATTTTAGCCCCCACGGGCGTATAACCGGAGACCAATGTGAGCACAACACGAGCCAATAGCCCCCACGGGCGTTTACCTACGGATCTAGCAAGAGCTTGGAGCCTAACCTTGCCACCAATAGCCGCACCGGACACCTCCGTTGATAACCGTGAGACCAAGAGCCAAAGATGCCCAACCGGCCTAACAGGATAGACTACTCTGCAAGCGTAATCGGGAGTCACCGTCCAAGTAGCCGCCAACTCAGCAGCAGTAGACTTACAAGGTAACGGTTCTGTATTTAGAAAGGAGGTCCGGTCAGAGAGCAGCAGCAGTGCAAGGGTTAAAAGGTACGTTTGAATCTTCCAGGCTCGGTATGGTAGCTTAGCTCTGCAGCGTGTATAGGCTCGGTACAAGAGGCACAGCTTACGCAAGTCAGCAAGGGACTCTGCACTGATGGATGGGTTAACCAGGAGGGTAATGGTCACACTCGATCGGCACAGCGATGCAGGATACAGAATGTCGTGGCGGCGACAACAACCAAGCAGGCCGCGATGATCTTGAAGCAGGAAGTCGGCCAGCCGGATCGTAGCACGTAGAGGGTTCTCTGACAAGCTGGGTCGTAGCACGTAGAGGATTCTCAGACAAGCCGGGTCGTAGCACGTAGAAGATTCTCAGACAGGCCGGGTCGTAGCACGTAGAAGATTCTCAGACAAGCCGGGTCATACACAATCAGGAACACTGGAGAGTAGTCAGGACAGGCCAAAGTCGGTACACAGGAATCGGATACTGGAACACAGCAACAGCAAGTCTGGCTCAGAAACACCACGAAAGGGCATCTGACAGATGTAAGAGTCAGGTATAAAAAGGTCACCAAGGGGCGGGCCAAACCAAGTGAACAAATCACAGTCTGCCACAGATGAGAGTGACAGAATAATCACAGGCACTGTGATAGGAACTCCGTTCCACTTGGGTACAAGTTCAGAGAACCCTGCAACGGTCCGCTCAGCAGCAAAAAAGGCAGGCTGATCGTAGATGACTTCCAGCACCAGTGTTTCAGGTGGGGGAGAGAGTCTGGTTATCCACACGAAACCTGAATCTACAAGTACCATGTAGAAAATTGGCTCCTCGATTTGTGGGCCACTTCCGTGTCTTACGACGGATTAATCCTGTTGCTTATGCCCTGGAACTACCGGCCAGTATGAGAATTCATAATGTATTTCACGTCTCCCTATTGAAACCCTTGGTGTGCAACAGGTATACCTCTGTCCGGGCACGCCCGGTCCCCGTAAGAGTTGCAGATCACGAGGAATATGAAGTACAAAGCATTCTCGACTCTCGTTGGAGACGGGGTCAATTACAATATCTTGTACACTGGAAAGGGTATGGACCCGAAGAACGTTCTTGGGTCTCATCCACCGATATGCATGCTCCTGTTCTCATAAGGAGATTTCACTCTCGTTTTCCTTCTAAACCTCGACCACCCCTGCAGGGGAGGGGGCATTGAGGGGGAGGTACTGTAAGCGCCGCTTACCTTCCGGTGCTCGTGCAGCCTGCCGGGGTGTGCAGCTCACGGGGGAGAGGACGGTGCGCTCTGGCATCCATCCAGACGACCGTCCTCTACCTTGCGCCCTCTGGCGGCTCCTGCACATCGGAACCAGGCGTGCGTCTCAGGGAATCCCTGATGATGTCGCGACCTGGTTCTTAAAGGGACAGCTCACATCATGCTCCACCTCTAGGGGTGGAGCAATATGTTTAAAAACTGCCTGGACACCACTTCAGTTGCCCATTTATGGTGTTCCAGTGCAGTTGCTTCTTGGGCCCTGTGTGTTGGTTTGGCTGACTATCCGATCTGGTGTTGACCTGTGGCTCTGTCCGACTACCCGCTCTGTGTATGACCCCTTGGCCTGTCTGACATCCAATCTGGTGCAAACCTGCGGCTCTAGTTGGTGAACCCTACTGTGTATGATCCCTGGTTTGGCTGACTATCTTTTCTGATGTTGACTGGTGGCTCTGTCCGACTGCCCGCTCTGTGTATGACCTCTTGGCCTGTCTGACGTCCCATCTGGTGCGAACCTGTGGCTCTAGTTGACCAAGCCTTCCGTATTGCTCCTTGTGTCTGACCACCTGGACAAAGCCTGGGATTGTCAACTGCGCAACCAACATACAAACGCTCCAGGGGACAACCTAGGATTGTCTTTGGTGGCTTGATGGTCTTCCCCTAGCCGTTGTACCTCTGCGGCCTCCAGGTGCGGACCTGTGGCGCAGCTGGTCTTTCCGGTACATGGTCTGTCCAGGTGCGAACCTGCTTATCCTCTGTTGCATTGGATCGCTGATCTGTTGTCTGTACAGGTGCGTACCTGTAGTGAGGCCTCAGGTGCGGACCTGAGTCGTCCTTCCTCTGCTGCTGTTTCCATCAGTACCATAGTACCTGTTGATCCATCCTGTAGACCTCTCTTGACCTGTATGTTGTGCTGAATTCCTTGTCCTGTCTTATTGCTAATAAATATTGTGTTACCTAAGTACTGGTCCATTCTCATTATTGAATCCGTGACAGGATCGCAGAGAGGGACAATCTTCAGTGAGCATAAGGAAAAAGCTGAAAAACCTGTCAAGGGGGGCAGGGTTTTCCTTATGCTCACAGAAAGATTGTCCCTTGTTGTAAGCTGTCCGGTCCCGGGACCAGTTTCTACTTCTGAGGGAATTGACTTACACTAGGTAAAAGGGGCGAGAGGGGGATACTTTATCATTCAATTACTCTGGAACTACAACTCTGACAGTACTGGAATAACAACTCCGCATTATCCAAATACTGTGAAGATTAATTGGAGCTGCTGTTTTTTTAAAAAAAATATTACTATCCCTTTAATGACATTCCGCCTACACCTTGTGCTTATTGTTTTTCAAACAGTTTAAAAGTTTTTGAGTGTTTAACAATTTGGGAATCTAATTTCAACAGAGCTTTCTTCTCTGACCTGTCTGATAAAGCATGCGTAATATATTACTCATTGCAGAGAATCACTTCTCTCTACCTCTGTAGGCAGATAGAATATATCAGTTTTCACAAGAGGGCTTGAATAAATTAATGGGGAGGAATAATTATACAGATTCTTTCAAGATGGATTCTCCCACTTAAGGGAGGATTTAATTTACAATGACCTATATGAGTCTAAATTAATTTCTTACATCAGTTTTCATTCCTTCACAGCTTAATTCCCTTTCCAGTGAAAGGCTCCGTTTAACCCCTTGGATGCTGTATGCTAGAGAAGTCTTCAATGCAATGCTTTTCATTGCCTCTCAAACTGCTATGGATTCATCTCTTATTTCAACCCCTGTTTAGAATTATGAATTGTGGCCTTTTGGGAGAAACAAGGGCCACATACTAAATTCATAGAGTAAATCTAGATTCCTATTACTGTCTTAAAGGAGAAGTAACACCTCTTAATAATAACCCCTGGCAAAAAAAATCCTAATGCCCTCACAGATTTTGCCTTTCTGCTTTTGTCCAAGTGATACATCAGTTGGTCCTGAATGTCATGTCATGTCATGGAGGAGGACATGATAGTTGCTAGCAGGTCATGGGACCTCAGACACTTCTTACTGCACTTGTTAATCTTATCCTTTTAAGGACCAGTGGACTGTGGGGTGTGCAGTGCATTGTCCTTAACCCTTTGGGTGCCAGAGAAGTATCCAACGTATTACCTCACTGGCACTCAAGGGGTTTCAAGGGTTAAGTAGGCATATGCCATCTGCATGCTTCCTTTTAAACCTTTTGAGTGCCAGAGGTGTTGCATACCCCTCTGGCACTCAAAGGGTTAAAATAACTGTCAGCATTTGTCATGTCTGCCTTCATGGATATGGCATTCAGGACGATATTTCTTTAACAAAGACATAAGGATAAAATTCAAAGGGGCCATTAAGATTTCCTAGCCATAGTAAGGTAAGCATGGGGGTTATTTATAGGAAATGTTACTTCTCATTTAAAGTGATCCTGATGTTTTATACAATGGTGCACTACTGTGTCATGACTCCTTGGGACATATGTACAAAGACAAAATTAGTGCAATTTTAGGGCAAGCCAAACACATCATAGAGAACAAATACACATCTCTAGAGGTTTAAATGGGAATTTTAACTCGTTGAATGTGAGAGAGCTTGCCAATGCATTTCTATGTAATGGAGTGGAGACGTCTCTATCACTCAAGGGTTTAAAAGTCTAACTTAAGTCAATGGGAATTTAGGGACTTTTATTTTTTTCCTAAGTTTCTTTTGGTGTGGAATTGCTCCACTTTTCCTATATACATATGCCACTTGCAATCTAATCTCTCTCAAGAAGATGTTAAGGAACTGTCCATGAGATTTTTGAAATATTAACCCTTCAAGTTCCTTATAAAAATGATTGTAGGTGATATTTCATTGCTTGCTCTAACCCCCATGTGCTCCCATCAGACGTCAAGGAACTTTTACTATGCAACAACTTAAAGGGATAGTAACACATAATATGTAAATATATATATATATTGCAGCATTTATCCTCCTGAGTAAAACAAGGGTACTCTCAATGCTGAGAGGCAGGGGGAGGGGTTCCAAAAGATATTTCAGCTCAAACTTTATTTCAGCTCTATGGTTAAAGGTTAGTAATGCCTTATAGAAATAAAAAGTAATATTGTAGCTATTCAAAAAATAAGTCCATCGATGCCACTCCGATCTATCAAACCTTTATGGTTTGAGTGATATAAGGTGATAAAGTTCCCCCCTCCCTCCTCTTTCCCTGATGTCAGAGTCTAGCTGACAGAAGCTGATCCTGGTCCCAGGACCAGCAGGCGACTCTTCAGCAGAGCCCAAATACCGCAATCTACAAAGAAATACTTCATTGGAATGGTCTACAAAGTGTGCTTGCAAACCAGACACACTTTGTAGACAGTTTCAATGAAGTATTTATTTGTAGACTGCAGTACTTCGGCTCTGCTGAAGAGCCGTCTTGAGTAGGCTGACACAGATCTGCTGCTTTAAAGTGGACATCAGTGAGGGTGGACTTTATCACCTTATATCTCTCAAACCATAAAGGTCTAAGAGATCGGAGTGGCATCGATGGACTTATTTTTTGAATAGCTAAAATACCTTTTATTTCTAGAAGACATTACTAACCCTTTAACTATCCAGAGTTGTTCATAGAATAGTGAAGCAAAAGAACCATTAAAAACATTCATGGTACTCCCACACTGGGAGTACCCTTTTTTTATTCAGGAAGATGAACCCTACCAATATATACACACACACACACACATATATATATTTATTATTATTTTTTTTTTGCAATGCATTGCTTGCCCCTCTGGCACTCAAAAGGTTAAGATATCTCACCACTTGAACAAAAAGCAGGCAAGGAGGACTTCTCACACTGCCTTTCTGATAGAAATGTCACAGATCTGGAGACTAAAGAAGCAGACAACTTGCGCAGAACATATTGTAAGTAACAATGGACTCTCTCACCCTGCAAATTTGTTCCCAGGTATGTGTATGTATTTACACTAGTTCCTATAGCAGCCTTTTATTATGAAGCAATATAGTAGAGAAACTGTGACAGATAACCCCAGCAGAAGATCTCCGGGACTACTACAATGTGCTTAATGACCTGTGTTCTGCAGTCAGTGCTCCTCCAATGGTTTATCCTGGACACATTCCAAGGCGGCTGTCACATAATAAAATTCAGTGGGCGTGCGAAAGCACCGGGCAAGTGGGTGCTGACATTTTCTTATGGTGAGTGATTAATAGGGAATCCTTTATAGATTGCTGCAGAATAGGATATAGAGCAGACAAGACCCTGAGCCAAAATGAGGTTTAACCCTGTGAATGCCATCTTCTCACTGAAAAGATAAATACTGTGACCCTTATGCCCAAGGGAAGAGAGAAGCAATTCTGGAGTAAACTAACAGCCCCACACGGAAAAAATATGCCCACTGATTTAACCCTTTGAGTGCCAAAGCTGTGTTTAATGCATTGCAGAGCAATGTGTTGCACACCCCACAGGCACTGAGAATGTTAAGTGAAAAATGTAACCCCATGAGTGCTAGAGAAGTCTCCAAAGCTTTGTATTGTCTCTCTAACATTCAGGGGGTTAAAAGCCCCATTAACATTATGGAAATTTTGGGGAAGATTTACTTGTTCCTTATATGTTAAATTGGTTTTCCCAGAACTTATCGTCTTTCACTTGGTACAGTACCAGAGGGTGAATGAATGCTTGCAGTTTAGTAGACACATTATTCTATTCCGACTGAATGTTCCTACCATCTGGCTTCTTTCCCATTAGGTAGAAAAAACTTGGTCCATAATCCATTCTATTACAGTCACGCCAATTGCTGAACTGAGTTGCTAAAAAATGGAGGATCTTTCCACCAAAGCTATGATAATGAGTCCCGGTCAGTATCTTGCATGATTTTTCAGTGCTACCAAATGCCTGTCTTTAAAGGGATAGTGATACTTAAAATGTAAAAAAATATATGTTGTAGGGTTTATGTCCCTGAATAAAACAAGGGTACTCTCACTGCTGAGAGATATTTTATTAAAAAATTATAACAGCTCAAACTTGAATTTTTTACGTGCAATATCATAATGGCCTGAAAATTTTCAGTGGCGCTGATGCTACACCATCCTATGGAGCAATCTATAGGATGGTGTAGCAACAGCGCCACTGTAAATTTTCAGGCCACTGTGATATTGCACCTAAAAAATTTAAGTTTGGCTGTTATAATTTTTTAATAAAATATCTCTCAGCAGTGGGAGTACCCTTGCTTTATTCGGGGACATAAACCCTACAACACATATTTTTTTACATCTTAAGTATTACTATCCCTTTAACCAGTAGGCGAATGGCTGAAACCCAGCTAACACTTGAAATGCAATAACAGATTTGAGCATCACATCTGGCTCAATGAGTTGCAAATTCTATATAAGGGGTTTTTCAATGCCATTTTTAAGAGCCTAATACAGGGTGTAGTCAGTTGTAGGATCTCCAGATATTGTAGCTTCCAACTCTCCCCAAACCAAGACTGAAATATTAACACCTCCTTGGAGACACACTGGAATACACAGGGAAAACTATTCAAGTGTGGGAGATTACATTATTTTCATTTGTGTAAACTGTTCTGAGGTTCTGGTACATAACTGCTGTGCATTCCAGATATGATATGTGTGTAGCGTAGGGTGCTTTAGGATGAGGCCTATCAAAATAGTAGGAATCCTGCACTTTTCTCAGGAATTCATTTTTGTGGTGAAAATGTTTGCACATCTGTGGGAATTCCTGAATAAGGCTCTAACCAAAGGATTTTTCTATCCCTCCAATACCCAATTCTTTGTGGAGAAGAAAGAGCATTTTCTAAGACCCCATATTGGTTACAGAAAGCTGTACAACATTACAGTCAAGAAAAGGAGTAAAAAAACGGCTTTAAGAACCCACTATGGACATATCCTATATAATAATTCACTAAGGTATGTTTGTTAGAAGCCGTCATGCGCAGTAGAGACGGGTGCGCGTTCTGCAGTCATGTCCAGTAGAGACTGCCTGTGCCGCGGGTGGTTACGAAGCGGGGCGCTCCAAATTCAGACCAGAGTCCTCTCTGCGAACCTTCCTGGGACCAAGCGCAGAGAGGACTACAGTCTGAATTCGGAGCACCTCACTCCGTATCAGCATCAGAGCAGGCAGTTTCTACTGCGCATGACTGCAGCACCGCCAGTGACGAAAGGATCTGGCCACCGGCCGAGATTGCTGGGTGGCACTGTGGCCCATGTACAAGGGCTTTTCAACTAGTTGAATATAAAGTGATGACCTTTGGTTTATGCAACACCACAGCAATCATTCAGCCTTTTTCAAATTATATTTCCTTGATTTATCTTGATGACAAACTCATCTTTTCCCCCTCCCTAGAACATCTGATACATGTAAAAAAGATCTTCTTTCTACTACGCATTCATGCTCTTTATGCTAAAACCTAAAAGTGGGCTTTTGAAGCAAGAATAGTAGACTTCCTGTAATTCATCAGTTCCCTATCTGGACTCAGAATGTATCCTTAAAAAAAGTCTCAGCAATGTCTGACTGGCTCAACCCCATTTACAAAAAAAGGGTCACATTACTCTCATCTATATGTATTGATATTATGTTACATTTATTGTAACTGGATAATGGTGAATGCTAAGGAAATAATGTCATCTACCTATTACAAATAAGGGGGGTGTACAGACCAACTGAATGTGAGGAGAGGTCTCTAGGGGGTATATAACCAGCAAGGATGTGGCAACCCTTTGAAAAAGCACTTTACTAAACATATGTCAGGGATTTGAGGCTGTCCCACATGAACTTATCCGCTATAATTTGAAGATTTTCCTTTTTAACATGAAGGAAATTTAGGATTTTATTAATGACATAGAGCTGAATATTATGCATTCCCTTTCTTTACTAAACACTCAGCAGCAAAGAAAAACGTGTTTACAAAAAATAAAGCAACACATAAACTTGATAGTCTGTGTGCATCTTCTTGTCAAACCAGTGTTCTTCCTTTCCTTTAATACTGTCTTGCAATTGCTATAACTGCCTCTATCTTTGAACTGCAGCCAAAGAAACTCAAAAACAACATAATAAATTAAAGTATAGAAAATTAATCCAACTTTGATTGTCAATAACTGAAGACATCAAACTGTGAGAAGAACAAAAACAAATATATGATAGAGGAGTAATAGGGACATTTAATATTTGTTTCCCTTTGTGTGCCAAGATGTATCTAATGCATTGCATTGCAAATGCTTTGGACATCTCTCCGGCATTCAACGGGTTGATAAAATCATGAATTTCCTTCACTTAGTTAGGAGAATCTTTGAATTTTATTACAAGACCAGAGGCTAATATTATGCAACTTTGAAGCTGATTAACAACATTTATAGACACAAGTGAAGGGTGTGAAATAATTTTAGTTTTTTGAAAGTAGATTGCTTATACCAATCTGATGCTTTAAAATATCTTCCAGTTCACCACCATTCATGAATAGTTTTGAAGCCATAGCTCCTCTAGAGTAATGAGATCCAAAGGTATGACTACCTATACCCACAGACTGTATAACCTGTCAACTCAATGCACAAAAGTAGACAAAGATACTGGAATATGAGGTTTATGAAAGGAAGTCAAAGTTGAGAGTAAGTATCATGATGGCTATTTGAAGTCCTAGCTTCACAACATTGTAAACAGTGTACTATACATAATTGGGGATAGTTAGGAAAAGATGGATAGAAAATAGTTCTACATGATGATTTTATTCTTCTAGCTATAATAAAGTTCTCCGGAGTGAAATACCTGCTGTGTAGAACCAAAGCTCTAATGTCTGATACCCTTTTGAATGTGACCAAACACAGAAGCAAAGTCAATTTTGCCTATAATTGTTTCATTGGTAAATCCTGTTTAGTAAGTCAAGATATGAAAAGTTCCAAAATGTCATTGACATTCCATAAGAAAATCATATCTACACTAGCGGTCAAAAGTTTTGGGGCACCTCAATTTTTGCTACTTTTAGTTATTGCCCTAGAACTTGACAAAATCATTAGAAAAACATGTCAACATTGGGTATTTCTAAAATCAAGACAAATACTATAATATATTTAGCAGGGTTTTTTAGCATTTGTAGATGTGCAAAAGATTTTTAGTGCTAAAGTTTAAAAAAGTGCATTTGTTACATTCGTTTCATCATCCTATATAATAATTCACCAAGTTGTGTGTAACACCCGACATGCGCAGTAGACACTGCTGCGCGTGCGGCAGTCATGCGCAGTAGAGACTGCCCGCGGCGCGGCTGATACAGAGCTGGGCGCTCCGAAGGAGCGTCCAGCTCTGTATCAGCCGCGGCGCGGGCAGTCTCCACTGCGTGTGACTGCCCCGCGACCGGCTGCCAGAGGCTCTGTGGCCTGTGTAACGGGCTGTTCAACTAGTATTTTATAAATTGTTTTACAAGAAATTTGATGAAAATAAGGGTATCTTTAGAAAGCCCATCTTATGTCAAGAAAAACAGTATATATGTGGGTACATTAAATGCGTACGAGGAAAATTGCATCTAAACATGAACACAGTAGAAGTGTTAAAACAGCCATTGTTTCTGGACAAACAATTTGACTTGAATTTACTAAACTTTTCAGAGCAAACCTGCTTGTAGTTCTAGGCAGTTGTTGTGGAAGTCTGATTCTATTTGGGGCTATCTGCACCCTGAAGTGTAATCACCAAGTTTCACTCCCCAATCCACAAGACTGGCATCTGATTCTATCATTATTTCTGGGGACAGCCCCAAAATAACTTTCTCATTACAAGACTATGGGGGAGATTCACTAAGTGGTGATAAAGTGGAGATGACTTCTCCAGTTTATCACTTCTCCAGTTCCTATGTTATCCTATAGAGCCTATGCACTAAGATCTCCAAAGCTGAAGAAATCTTAGTGCATAGGCTCCACAGAATAACATAGGAATTGAAGAAGTGATAAACTGGAGAAGTTATCTCCACTTTATCACCTCTTTAGCACCACTTAGTGAATCTTCTCACATGTGTTTTAACCACCATAATAGTCCCTCTCTCATGCTGATTGATAAGGGAGCTAAATATGTAGATCTGAGACCCTTGTGTAAATGTTGAGCTTTGAGTCTCTGTAAAGAACTGTAATGGAGAGGTCCTGGAAAGACAGCTTGAATAGATACCACTAGGAGTCCCACTATGCAGACTAACATTCGTAAAGACTCTTTGTTGTTGCAAATCACAGATTATATCTCTTTGTAATTAATTTTATCTTTGACTTTGGAAGAAAACCTAAGAATTCTTTGAAAGAAAGCCTAAGTATTCTATTTCCTGGATGAGACTTCTCAATTGATGAGAAAGTCTAGGGAAGATAGTAGATCTATTGTCCATTCCATATGACACTTTATTGTCTCCAGCTGTTAAGACATTTTTAAGATGTTTTCTAAATAAATGATCATGTAAAAGCCACTTTGTCATAAAGATGTCACTTGGTTTCATTAATTTTGTGAAACACCAAGGAGTAGAAGAGAGTATGAAGGGGAGACAAGTGAATTGCCATTTTTGGTTTCTCCATAGAAACTGGAGTAACAGCTGATGTAGAGGAGATATAGGGAATGCCAGATAAGCATCTCTGAGATCTATTTTGATCATCCAATCGCATGTAAGTAGAAGTTCTTATAGGAAATGTATATCTTCCATTTTGAAATGTCTTTATAGAACCCAAGAACTGACCATGCATAAACTACCAGACATAAGGCAAATCTAATATTTTGTACCAAGTAGATATTGTTTATAATATCGGGAGATTCTACTTTATAGAACTTTTATGAGATAGTTTGGATATTTTTTGATTCACCAATGTTCTGTCTGCTTCTGAGAAAAGGAAAGAATGGGGAATTTGAGATGTAATAGGGAATCTGTAAAATTCTACTAAATATTCTCCTATTGTTTGTAGAACCCATAAATCTGATGCAATTTTTTTATTACCCAGTTTGCCTGGGAAGAGTGGGAATGAACGTTCAACTTTACCTCTGTAATTTCAAGCCTGAAACTTTCCTCTACAGTTTCTTCTTCTCTAAGCCTCCCTATTTGAGGAAAAATTGGTTACTAGACCTGTGTTCCTGATTTGCTTGGCCTCTGTTAGAGGTTGTGGGTCCTTGATCATATCTCTTTTCGTATCTATAGTAAATAACTCCTACCTGTCCCGACCTTCCCAAAACCCCTACTAGCAGAGAGGCTAGGATTTGCTTTTTCTAAAGCTTTGATAAGTGAAGATTCAAAAAGTTGGCTTTGAGTTAATGGTCCTGTTTCTGACATGCATGCCAATTTCAGATTTTTAGTAGGATTGCCTTAAATGTTTCTAATGCCAAGGCTGGCTTGACATTGCCGACCAAACATATGGGTCTTTGAATCTAACCCGGTATGGTTTCAATATTAATAGTTGTGCTGCTAACTAGAGCTTTCTCTGATAATTTGAAAATGTTTACCATCAAAGGACCCACAATAGCAAGCAATTTCTTAGACTGAGTTAGCAATTGAACTTCTAGAGGAACAATTAATGAGGTGTCATAGGTCTTAGACTCTCTACCTTTAAATTATTCCTAGAGATTTCTAAAAATGTTGTAATATGTTCCACGGGTGTCCATTCTGAGAACACGGGGTGTTTGATGTTTTTAGGATCACCTTGGACTTCAAGGAATAGTTTAGAATCTGAGTGATTTTCAGAATCAATTGGTTTCATATTTCTCTCTCTAATTTCTGATTCAGAATGATATGGGGAGGTAAGATTTTTAGATTTTTACATCTGTCTCTCTCAAACTCCTTACTATACTACACTTCTGGTTTTAACCTTTTTGTTATGTTTTATATATTTATTTATTTATTTATTTTAATCGTATTACTCAATTGTACATCCTTGTGAGGCACTGGTTTTCTGTGTAAGTTGAAACCACATTTCATCATGTCTTTCCCTTAACAAAGCTTTAATGATCTACATGTTTGCATTTCTGCTCTTTTTTTACCTCTTTTGTAACAGAGACCCTCTTTTTCCCCATTGGATTCAGAACCTTCTGCAGATATAAACCTAACTAACTGACCTGGGAACTAATACCTGTCACCTCCAGCAGGTGGGGTCATATTTTCATGTAATAGGACAGATGAAAGTAATCTCATAAATGTATCAGAACCCTATTCTATTGCTGAAGCCACAGCTATGGAAACACATTTGTCACTGAGGCATCATAAGAGCCTGAAACGTATGGTCTTGTGCAGAATAATCTTGAAATTAACTTTAACCTTCTTCCAGTACAATATCTCGGTCATTAAAGGTAATTTTACTAGTAATTCTAGCCTTAACTGAGGAAAAAAGCTTGTGTATTATGACTCTGACATCTGAGCTTTATCCATGGTTCAATTTATTAAAATCACTAGGAATAAAAAGTAATGAATTAATTGATCAGCTATAGACCACTTATTATAATACTCATATATATTTTAGATAATATGACCAATATTTAGGTAAAACAATGATAAAATGTCTGATTTGAGAGAAAAAAAGCTTTAACCGATAAATGGGACTGAACAAACTTTTGTTTAAAATGTCCAACTTTTGAAGTGGTAGCCTAACAACCTCTTAACTGTATCACTGTTAGATTGGCAACTAATAAAACGTATCCTAATGTACAGCCTGAATGCCGATAGTGCATACTCAGATGAGGTACTCCGCCACTGAACTTCAGAAGGGAGCTCAACCCACTAAAGACATAACCAGATAAATGGAGATAATATCTCAACGTTTCTGCCTAGATATATCTATCACTTACAATTGTCATTAAAGGGATAGTAATGTTTAAAAACAGGAGCAGCTCATATCCTTTTTCATTCTGAATAGTACTGATTGCTGTGGCTCTCAAAGTTCATAACCTACTTACACTGTAATCATATGATTAATTTTACTCCTCCCTCCCCTTTTCCCGACATCAGAAAATCTCTCAGATCTGAGAGCAGATCACACAACGAGGTACAATTTTCAGTCAGAATTAGGAAAATCCTTTGTCAGGGAGGGAAGGGTTTTCATTATACTGACAGAGGGAAGATTGTCCCTCATTGTGATCTATCTGGTCAAGTGACAGGACTTCAGATCTTAGTGGAGGTGGATTCCGAGCGAGAAAAGGGGCAGGGGTAAAATAAATCATATGATTACAGTGTAACTAGCAGTTATGAACTTAAAGGGATATTAATGTTTAAAAATAAAAGCAGCTCCAATTAATCTTCATAGCATTTGGGACATGGAGAGTATTATTTCAATACTGTCAGAGTAGTAGTTCAAGAGTAATTGAATGATAAATTATCCTCCTCCCTCCCCTTTTACTGATGTAACACTGCTCACCTCAGAGCAGCAAGACCTCAGAGAGGTACACTCTTCAATTAGCATAAGGGAAAAACCTGAAAAACCTGTCAAGGGGGCAGGGTTTTCCTTATGTTCATAGTAAGAAGATTGTGCCTTGCTGTGAGCTGTCTAGTTTCAAGACCAGATTCCACGTCTGAGGGGAGGTGGCTTACACTAGGTAAAAGGGGCGGGAGGGGGACATTTTATCATTCAGTTACTCTTGAACTACAACTCTGACAGTATTGAAATTATACTTTCTATGGCTCAAATACTATGAAGATTAATTAGAGCTGCTGTTTTTGTGAAGCATTACTATCCCTTTAAGAGACACAGACATCAGTACTATTCAGTATGGTAAAGGATATGAGCTTCTTATTTTTCTCAAAGGGTTTTACTAACCGTTTAAAAGCTATCTTGTTATTGAATGGTAACTGATTAAGTATCTACTAAAATATGTACTTGCTCTATGTTTGAGGTTTATAGCCATTACATAGGTGAAATTAAACAGACTGAGAAAAGTAATAAATCTGCAAGGAGTAAAGAAAACTATAAAATAATATCATATGAAAGAACAGGCAGAGAAACATATGATTACATATATATTATAGACACGCATATGAGTACTTAACTGAGGAAGCAGCAAAGAAAGAGGCAGTTACAAAAACTAGGCAGTTTAAAAACAAAGTAAACTTGTACACAAGTTTTTTGATTCTTTAGATTTTGGAAAAAAGTTTTCTCTTTGCTGCTGAGGTTATAGTAAAGAAAAGGAATGCATAATATGTGCCTCCTGTCTTGTAACAAAATTTAAACTCAGACGTTTTTGTCAGTTTTGCCTTCATAATTTTTTATGTGAGATGTCTGCCTGTTACCTAATGATTTTTGAAGCCAGTTCTCCCATGGACAGTCTCTAAATACCTTGCTTTTTTAGTCAGTTGCCTGGTTTTGTGTATATTTAGTAATTATCAGTTCTGACAAACACAGGAGCAATGACAATATATAAGCAACGTGGGTCATTAATCATTATTTTCTACTTTGCTCTGTTACTAAGTAAGCAGGAGTGATTTAATACCTACGGTCATGGGTTTCTCTCACAACACAGCAATACAGCAATCTTCTAAACACTATCACACAGATTCTTGAACCATTACATTACTAGTTATCTTTAATTGGGATTCTGGTGTGTTGCATGGTGCATTCGCACACCAGTATCACAGATGTATTTATTTTATTTTAATTTGCTTGTCTTCTTAAATGTTCGAAAGTGATTTTTGTATGTCTTATGGATGGTATAGGAATGGGTTTGGTGCTGTATAAAACTGTTCTTTTTCTCCAGTTATTATTTAGATGTTAAACCATGGATTAGCATATTTCCTTTAGATTATAAATAAACACCTTCTAGCCCTCTTAATGGTATATCTTATTCTTCTTTCTGCTTAACACCTACAGACCTAGATCTAAAAGTAGCAAGACAAACACACTATCACCCCTCTTTTCACCAGAAGTTTCTCTTACCTCTACTCACAACGTCATTCTGTCTCCTGGACATTTCCTAGCTACTCAGGCCACTGAAGGGTTTCCAGAACTCTGGACCTGGCTTGAGGTATTTTTTGGTGGCCATAACTCTCTCTCATTCAGTAAGTAACCATGTGCCAGCTTGTGCTACCCGTGCCTGCCATGCTTAAAGGAGAAGTAAACTTTTTTTGAAAACACATATTTTATAGAGCATTTCCTGCTGAATAAAACAAGGTCACTCCCATCGCTGTCAGGTGTTTTATTAAAACTGTATAGCAGTTTAAATAATCAGGAAGTGAATTTACTGTGTTTACTTCCTGGAAGTTCTAACTGACAGGAAGTGACAGGCAGTTTCTATCACATTCTATGGAGAACTGTATGTCTCTGACTTTTCTGACTTTCCTCTCCGTTAGAATCTAACAGGAAACCTTGGCTGGGGGAGGAGCATGACGTGACGTGTGACGCACGGTTATGATCCGAAGGCTGGAGGAGAACCGGTGCGGGAGAGAACGCTAGGAGAAGCTACATTATAAGAATATTGAGAGAGCACAGACGGCGATCCAGGTGAAACCAAGCCCCAGTGGCGTGACCGAGAAGCAGAAGCCTGCCCGAGGAAGTGGATTAAATGAAGGATAGTGGGGGAAGAACGCCAATGAACACTGCTTGGTGGTGGAGGTTAGCGGTATAAAGGCAAGGAGAGGGAAGGCGGAGAAGCAGCTTTATCCCGTGGATAACCCCCGGATAACCTCTGAAGGGGGTGAGAGTGAGGAGGATAGCTGCGGAATAGCAGCGGAATTGGCAGCCAGAGGGGCAGGTGGACAAGCACCTCGGAGGCGCACATGGGTGAAAGCTTTCCGATTTTACTATCTGTTGCCTAGTGCATTGTGAGAGGTTGCACGGGGTGACAACAGGGTGCGGATTAGCATGGACTGATGTGGTGAGACGCCAGACGGAAATTATCTGGCGAAAAGTATGGTGTGGCTGTTGATAACAGTATTTGGGATGGCAGAAAGCCAAGAGGTCAATGAAGCTGGGGTTTGTTAAGTCCTGGGCCGCAGGGGCTGTTGATGAAGTCCAAGGAAAAATTTCCCTTGGTGGCCTAAAAGTTGGGGTAGCTTGGTGTCCAAAGTTAATAAAGGAGAAAATCAGAATAGGACTAAGGAGATTGGTGGCGATCTAAGGTAGCTGATCGGAGGTGTTAATATGGCGACAAAAAAATCGCAAGAGAAACCATCATCTAAGAAAGAAAAGAAGGAGGGGAAAATTGGGAAAGAAGTGACTACTTTTTTTTTCACCTCAGAGCAATAGAACCATGGGGGAGAAAGGTTTGAATGATTCTGTGGTATCTGTTTCCCAAATGGTACTTTCTCAGAGTGGAGAGGGGGACTCAGGGGAAGGAATAGTTTCCCAAAACTTCCTGAAGAACTGTTTGGAAATTCAGCTGGAAGCGATAACGAACAGAATGAATGTTTCTATGGCAGAGATAAAGAAGGAGTTTAATGGATTGGCTGTTAGGTTGCAAGGAATGGAAGATAAGATGATCATTGTGGAGACCTTAAGCCAAGACTCAAAAGCTCAATGTTCAATTTTAGAGGAGAAAGTACAAAATTTAGAAGTTAAAATGTGTATAATGGAGGATAGATTAAGATGGAATAATTTGCGTTTTAGGAATATAACAGAGTCGGTTACTAAAGAGAAAATCAAAGATTTTCTGGAAAAATTTTGGGGACTATTAGGTATTGATTCGCAAGGACACAATAGAGTGATTGAAAATTTGTACCGAGTTTCGAATCGGAAGAATAATCAAGATATAGCTTCCAGGGACATTATTGTGACTTTTCAATCCTATTCTTTTAAGGAACAGGTTTTTAAGGCTAGTAGAACACATAACCTGCAGGAAGATCTATATCGGGCCATTGTGGTCCGGCCAGATTTGCCCTATCGCACCAGAACTCAGAGGAAAAAATTTAATTGTGTAACAAATGTTTTGCGGAGACGGAATGTGAAATTTTCTTTGTCTTTTCCCACCGCTTTGAAGATTAGATGGGAGAGAGGAGAAGAAGTCTTCGAAGAGGTGGAAAAAGCAGTTAACTGGTTGAAAGAAAAACAGTTAGAATGATGGTAAAGGTGTGGTTAATAGGGAGAGAATCCCTTAGAGTTTACTGGGGATCTTGAAGAAAATGTAGTGAATGCAGGGGGGTAATAGGAATATGGTTTGAGTAGTATATTTGCAGGGATTTTTTTTTTTACAGTAAGGAGGATGGGATAGATGGGGGGATGGGTATTATTTGGTAATAGGTAAAGTGAAATAGAGAGTATCACTCAGAGGGGTAGGGGAGAATAGGGATATAGGATTTTTTTTTATCACGGGTAGATAATACAGTTGGGAACTATGATAATAATATGTACACAGAGGGGTAGGGAGGGATAGGGGCACAGAGTTTTTTTTATCACGGGTAGATAATAAGTTGGGAAATATGATAATAGGTGGGGGAAGAGTTAAGTAGGGAGATAGTGGTAGAGTAACACATGTACAGTTGGGTAGAGTTATAGTAGGGGGGTTGATGTAGCACGGTGGTAGAACAGGTTTTTTTTTTGTGTGTGTGCAGGGTATGGTGGTAGTAGTAGATTAGAGAGGAGTGGTCACTGTGTGAGGTGTTTGTGTTTTAGCACGGGTGTATGATTATTATGAGGGGGTAGGTTTTTTTTCTGTATTTTTTTTCTCTCTTCTTCTCTCTCTCTTCTTTCCCCCGGGGGAGGAAGATTACCAGGTGCTACCTATTGGGGAGTATGGAGGAAGAGGTGGCCCTGGTGGGTGAAGATTTCCGTGGGATGGGAGAGAGAGAAATGAGTTTTTGATTTAAAGATAGGAGAAGTATCCCCAGAGAACCGAGGGTCAAGTCTGGAGGGGCTTTTGAAAGGGGATTTGTTTCTGGTATTTTTATAAACTTTGGATAAAGTAAGAAGCGGTTATTGGTTTTAAGTGATGGGAGGAAGAAGGTAAAGGGTGGCCGGTTATCCCCCTGCTTTTAGTTCCTATACGAATTGTGTATGAGCTCTGGTGGGAGTCCAGGGAGTAGGAAGAGGAGAGATACCTGGCTCCACCAACAGTTAAGGGAGGAAGGGGTTAATTTTATGATAGTTGTTGTATGTGTGGGGATTGTTATGAGGGGAGGGGGATGGATATTTGAGAAACAGCCAGCGGGATATGGAATGAGAAGTAAAAGGTTAGTGAATAGGTGAGGAGTAGTGATGATCGAGCACCCCAATGCTCGGGTGTTCGGGTGCTCTGGCCGAGCACCCCCGGAGGCTCGAGTGCTCGGCCGAGCACCCGAGCCCCATTGAAGTCAATGGGAGGACTCGAGCATTACACCAGGCACCCCCTGCTCTGATGAGGGGAGGGTGCCTGGTCCATAGGAAAAGGGCAGAAAATGATAGAAACACCACAGAAATGGTTCAGGGACAGCATAGGGAGGATGTCTGGATGCATCTTGGACTCCAACGTCGCTGCTGGGAACGATGTTTCGCCCGTAGTACGCCATTTTTACAGACTGACCGTAAAACACACAAAAAGGAAGATAAAACGACTTTAGGCGAAAAATTGTTACCAAACAGTATTTGCTGTATATTTACTTGTATATCATCTGCAAATTCTGCAAAAAATTTCATAGATTTTTCGGAACTGGGGCCATGATTAAGAGGGAAACGTGCGCAGAGGCAAATTCTGCAAAAAATTTCATCGATTTTTCGGAACTGGGGCCATGATTAAGAGGGAAACGTGCGCAGAGACAAATTCTGCAAAAAATTTCATAGATTTTTCGGAACTGGGGCCATGATTAAGAGGGAAACGTGCGCAGAGGCAAATTCTGCAAAAAATTTCATAGATTTTTCGGAACTGGGGCCATGATTAAGAGGGAAACGTGCGCAGAGTAAAGCAGGTGTTCAACTTGGTTATGGCCCGGGTAAGGTACAGCATTCAGGAACGGAGGCCGCAGCTACCACAGGTTTTACATGTCCGTTTGCCCTTGTTAAGTCCAAAATTTATAGTCGGAACAGTGGGGTCTGATCCATTCAGTAAAAGTGACGAAGTGACTTAGTGGATGAAGCCAAGAACTACCTTCTGCTCTGTCGAACACCCCAGCCCTATTTAATTCAATGGGAGGACCTGAGGCACTCCGATACAACCTGTATATCACAAAATAGAGGGCCTCATTCACATTGTGGTACAATAGTTCAGGTAGTGGTCCAACACTCATAAAGCCGATGCACTAAGTGAAAGGGCTGCCAAAAATTAGACTGAAATGTCACTCCAATACACCCTTTATTACACACAAAGGAGGGCATCATACACACCCTTGAAAAATTAGATTAATAGCCTGCTGGTGACCCTCTAAAACATTAGGGGCGAGGGCATGCCGCTAAGCACACCATCTAAAACATTAGGAATGAGGGTCTGCAGCTGAGCCGACCATCTAAAACATTATGGGTGAGGGTCTGCTGCGGAGCTGACCATCCTAAACATTATATGCGAAGGCCCGCTAGTGAGCTGACGCTATAAAACATTATATGAGAGGGCCCGCTAGAGAGCTGACCCAATAAAACATTATATAAGAAGGCCCGCTGGTGAGCTGACCTATACAAAAAGTTGTCAAACAGGGCCCGCTGGTGAGCTGGCCCTATATAAAAATTATATCACAGGGCCCGCTGGTGAGCTGGCCCTATATAAAAATTATATCACAGGGCCCGCTGGTGAGCTGGCCCTATATAAAAATTATATCACAGGGCCCGCTGGTGAGCTGGCCCTATATAAAAATTATATCACAGGGTATATGGAAGAGAGTCAACCATATACCCGTTTTTTGGGTGGAAGGGGTGAATGGGAATACAGAGTATTCCCATCATTGTAAATAACATATATAAAGTCACTTTATGTTCACCCGGGGCTTTCCTCCAGTGGAGTGGAGAAGTCAGGGGAAATCCAGGCCTTGTTCATTTTTATAAGTGTCAACCTATCAGCATTTTCGGTGGAAAGGCGGATACGCTTATCTGTTATGATGCCACCAGCAGCACTAAATACCCGCTCAGACAGAAAGCTGGCGGCAGGGCAGGCCAGCACCTCCAAGGCGTAGAGTGCCAGTTCATACCACGTGTCCAGCTTGGACACCCAGTAGTTGTAAGGCACAGAGGGATTAGTGAGGACGCTGACACGGTCTGCTACGTACTCCTTCACCATCTTCCAAAACTTTTCCCTCCTTGTGACACTAGGCTGCGCATCAGGGTGAGGGTGCTGGCGGGGTGTCATGAAGGTGTCCCACGCCTTGGAGAGTGTTGCCCTGCCTTTGTCGGAACTGCTGTGTGCTCCCCTTTTCTCCCCTTCTCGGTTGGCCAAGGTAGCACGTACTCTGCCGCCAGCGTTGTCAGATGGAAAATTTTGGAGCAATTTTTGAACAAGAACCTTCTGGTATTGCACCATTTTGCTTGTCCTCTCCACCGGAGGAATGAGAGATGAGAAATTCTCTTTGTAGCGGGGGTCCAGAAGGGTGAACACCCAGTAATCCGTGTTGTCTAAAATGCGTATAACGCGTGGGTCACGGGAAAGGCAGCCTAACATAAAGTCAGCCATGTGTGCCAGAGTACCAACAGTCAAGATTTCGCTGTCCTCACCAGGAGGATGACTCTCAATCTCCTCATCCTCTTCCTCCTCTTCTGCCCACCCACGGTGAAGAGATGGAACTAAAGTTCCATGGCTACCCTCTGTAGCGGAGGCAACCGTGTCTTCCTCCTCCTCCTCCTCCTCCTCCGCCTCCTCCAATTGTCGCTGAGAAGACGAAGTGAGGGTGCTCTGGCTATCACCTTGTGTAAGCTCTTCCTCCCCCATTTCCACCTCTTCCACATGCAAAGCGTCGGTTTTAATTGTGAGCAGCGAGCGTTTCAGTAGACACAGAAGTGGGATGGTTACACTGATAATAGCATTATCGCCGCTCACCATCTGTGTCGATTCCTCAAAATTGCGTAAAACCTCACAGAGGTCAGACATCCATTCCCACTCCTCACTTCTGATTAGAGGAAGTTGAACGGAGAGGCGACGACCGTGTAACAGCTGGTACTCCACTACTGCCCTCTGCTGCTCACAAAGCCGGGCCAACATGTGGAAGGTGGAGTTCCAGCGCGTGCTCACGTCACACAGCAGCCGGTGAGCTGGCAATTGTAAGCGCTGCTGCAGCTTCAACAGGCCGGCTGAAGCTGTTGATGACTTACGGAAATGTGCACACACGCGGCGCACCTTGGTCAAGAGATCATGCAAATTGGGGTAGGTTTTTAGAAATCGCTGAACCACTAAATTAAATACATGCGCTAGGCATGGTACGTGTGTGAGCTTGCCGAGCTCCAAAGCCGCCACCAAGTTACGCCCATTATCACACACAACCATGCCTGGTTGCAGGTTGAGTGGCGAGAGCCACTGCTCGGTCTGGTGACTAATCCCCTGCAACAGCTCTGAGGCCGTGTGCTGTTTGTCACCAAGGCAGATCAGCTTCAGCACGGCCTGTTGACGCTTCCCCACTGCAGTGCTAAACTGCTTCCAGCTACCGGCTGATGGGTGAGTGGCGCTGCGCGCAGAGAATTCGGAGGTGTAAACGGAGGAGGAGGAGCCAATAACGTAGGTGCTGGCGGAAACCCTGATGGAGGTAGGGCCCTCAATCCTCGGAGTGGGTAGCACCTGTGCCATCCCAGGGTCCGAGTCGCTCCCAGCCTCCACGACATTCACCCAGTGTGCCGTCAGGGAAATGTAGCGTCCCTGGCCACAAGCACTTGTCCATGTGTCAGTCGTTAAGTGGACCTTCCCAGTAACTGCGTTGGTCAGGGCACGGGTGATGTTACGGGACACATGGTGGTGTAATGCGGGGACGGCACACCGGGAAAAGTAGTGGCGGCTGGGGACTGCGTACCGAGGGACAGCTGCTGCCATCAGGCTGCGGAAGGACTCAGTCTCCACAAGCCTAAATGGCAGCATTTCGATGGCCAGTAATTTGGAAAGGTGTGAGGTTAGTGCTATGGCCTGTGGGTGGGTGGCTGGGTATTTTCGCTTGCGCTCAAATGCCTGGGGTAACGACATTTGGACGCTGTGCTGGGACAGGGAAGTGGATGTGGTCGCTGATGGTGCTTCAGATGGTACAGGTGCAGGGCGGGAGGTATGCGGGCCTGCGCCTTCGACAGGCGATTGGCCGGCACCGAAAACAGGGGAAGAGGAGGCAGTGGTGTGGCCTGCAGACACAGATTGGCGATCCTGGCGTTCCTCCCACTTATTACGGTGCTTGGATGCCATGTATCGGATCATGCTGGTGGTGGTGAGGTTTCTAGTGTTCATGCCTCGGCTCATTCTGGTGTGGCACAGGTTGCAAACTACAATTTGGCAAGGGAGATTTACGCAAGGGGGTGCTCCGTGGAACATTTGCGGGCCGGTTTGGTGCGGTCCGCCTTCTTTCTTTAGCCACACCACTGCCTCTTCCAGCCTGTTGCGGTGATGCAGATGGCTCACCCTCAGGACTGCTGTCATCGCTCGGCTCTCCACCTTCCCAGGTGGGGTCAGTCACCTCATCGTCCACCAAGTCCTCCTCCACTTAATCACTCTGATCATCCTCCTCATTTCTTGATCCCACCACATACTCAGTCATTGACAACTGTGTATCATCCTCCTCATCAAGGTCTTGAGACAGTAATAGTGGTTGATTTGATGGCAACTCTGTCTCATCATCATCATCATCCACTTCCTTTGACCTTAAATGCCGTTCCCCTCTGTCATCTTCTTGTGATTGGGTACCCTCTAGAGGTTGTGAATCAGGGCACAAGATCTCATGTTCCTCTGCAAGCGTGCTTGGAGAGAGGTTCAAATGAAGGATTGGTGATGAGACGAGCTCCTCACTATATCCCAGTGTGGGATCACTTCTTTGGCCAGACCCTCTATGGTGGGAGGAAGGATGATCGGGGTGAGGATTATGTTGACCAGACTCTTGGCTACTGAGAGTGGACTTAGTGGAAGACAGGGTGGTGCTTAACCGACTGGAAGCAGTATCACCTGAAATCCAACCGACCACCTGTTCGCAGTGATCTGACCTCGAGAGTGATGTCCTGCGACGCCCTGTAAACTGAGACATGAAGCTAGGTATGGTGGATGTCTTTCTTTCTTGTGCTCTGGCACCAGGCACAGTTTCTACGCGTCCTGACCCGCGCCCTGAACTATCAGGATCACGTCCACTTCCCCGTCCCTTTTTACCCGCCTTCTTCATATTACACGGAATATGTGCTGCTAATCTGCAACTTTGCACACTAAACAGAATGTGCTGCTAATCTGCAACTTTGCACACTAAACAGAATGTGCTGCTAATCTGCAACTTTGCACACTAAACAGAATGTGCTGCTAATCTGCAACTTTGCACACTAAACAGAATGTGCTGCTAATCTGCGGCTAGGCACAGTGAACGGAATATGTGACGTTTATTTTTTACACTTTGCACACTAAACAGAATGTGCTGCTAATCTGCAACTTTGCACACTAAACAGAATGTGCTGCTAATCTGCGGCTAGGCACAGTGAAAGGAATATGTGACGTTTATTTTTTACACTTTGCACACTAAACAGAATGTGCTGCTAATCTGCAACTTTGCACACTAAACAGAATGTGCTGCTAATCTGCGGCTAGGCACAGTGAACGGAATATGTGACGTTTATTTTTTACACTTTGCACACTAAACAGAATGTGCTGCTAATCTGCAACTTTGCACACTAAACAGAATGTGCTGCTAATCTGCGGCTAGGCACAGTGAACGGAATATGTGACGTTTATTTTTTACACTTTGCACACTAAACAGAATGTGCTGCTAATCTGCGGCTAGGCACAGTGAAAGGAATATATGACGTTTATTTTTTACACTTTGCACACTAAACAGAATGTGCTGCTAATCTGCAACTTTGCACACTAAACAGAATGTGCTGCTAATCTGCGGCTAGGCACAGTGAACGGAATATGTGACGTTTATTTTTTACACTTTGCACACTAAACAGAATGTGCTGCTAATCTGCAACTTTGCACACTAAACAGAATGTGCTGCTAATCTGCGGCTAGGCACAGTGAACGGAATATGTGACGTTTATTTTTTACACTTTGCACACTAAACAGAATGTGCTGCTAATCTGCAACTTTGCACACTAAACAGAATGTGCTGCTAATCTGCGGCTAGGCACAGTGAACGGAATATGTGACGTTTATTTTTTACACTTTGCACACTAAACAGAATGTGCTGCTAATCTGCGGCTAGGCACAGTGAACGGAATATGTGACTTTTATTTTTTACACTTTCCACACTAAACAGAATGTGCTGCTAATCTGCAACTTTGCACACTAAACAGAATGTGCTGCTAATCTGCGGCTAGGCACAGTGAAAGGAATATGTGACGTTTATTTTTTACACTTTGCACACTAAACAGAATGTGCTGCTAATCTGCAACTTTGCACACTAAACAGAATGTGCTGCTAATCTGCGGCTAGGCACAGTGAACGGAATATGTGACGTTTATTTTTTACACTTTGCACACTAAACAGAATGTGCTGCTAATCTGCAACTTTGCACACTAAACAGAATGTGCTGCTAATCTGCGGCTAGGCACAGTGAACGGAATATGTGACGTTTATTTTTTACACTTTCCACACTAAACAGAATGTGCTGCTAATCTGCAACTTTGCACACTAAACAGAATGTGCTGCTAATCTGCGGCTAGGCACAGTGAAAGGAATATGTGACGTTTATTTTTTACACTTTGCACACTAAACAGAATGTGCTGCTAATCTGCAAC
Organism: Rhinophrynus dorsalis; assembly: GCA_037306005.1. Lineage (NCBI taxonomy): Eukaryota > Metazoa > Chordata > Amphibia > Anura > Rhinophrynidae > Rhinophrynus > Rhinophrynus dorsalis. The sequence continues at coordinate 514,514,467 of CM074719.1, forward strand.
TTTGCACACTAAACAGAATGTGCTGCTAATCTGCAACTTTGCACACTAAACAGAATGTGCTGCTAATCTGCAACTTTGCACACTAAAGAGAATGTGCTGCTAATCTGCGGCTAGGCACAGTGAACGGAATATGTGACGTTTATTTTTTACACTTTCCACACTAAACAGAATGTGCTGCTAATCTGCGGCTAGGCACAGTGAACGGAATATGTGACGTTTATTTTTTACACTTTCCACACTAAACAGAATGTGCTGCTAATCTGCAACTTTGCACACTAAACAGAATGTGCTGCTAATCTGCGGCTAGGCACAGTGAAAGGAATATGTGACGTTTATTTTTTACACTTTGCACACTAAACAGAATGTGCTGCTAATCTGCAACTTTGCACACTAAACAGAATGTGCTGCTAATCTGCAACTTTGCACACTAAACAGAATGTGCTGCTAATCTGCAACTTTGCACACTAAAGAGAATGTGCTGCTAATCTGCGGCTAGGCACAGTGAACGGAATATGTGACGTTTATTTTTTACACTTTCCACACTAAACAGAATGTGCTGCTAATCTGCAACTTTGCACACTAAACAGAATGTGCTGCTAATCTGCAACTTTGCACACTAAACAGAATGTGCTGCTAATCTGCAACTTTGCACACTAAACAGAATGTGCTGCTAATCTGCAACTTTGCACACTAAACAGAATGTGCTGCTAATCTGCGGCTAGGCACAGTGAACGGAATATGTGACGTTTTTTTTTTTAAATTTGTGCCCCCCCAAACAAAATATAACTGCTGCCCCCACACACAACAGTCCTAAAAAGGACTTTTGGGTCTTTATATGTTGTTCCAACACTTTTCTTCTCCCTACACTGACTTTCCCTTCCTATCCTCATCTCTCCCTGGCTAAGACTGAGCCGAACTCGCTGGTCAGGTGCTATACAGCACCCGATCACGGGTTCTGGCCAGCCAATCAGTGTAATGCCAGCAGCCAACATGGCTGCTGGCATTACACCGATGTCAGAGCCTCCCCGCACGTTTATTGGCTGCGCAGCAGCCGCGAAACGTGCGGGGAGGAGACCCGAACATGGCGGGCGAGCACATGCGGTACTCGTACGAGTACCGCCATGTGCCGAGCAGAGCGATGCTCGAGCCGAACCGAGCTTCGGCCGAGCATGCTCGCTCATCACTAGTGAGGAGAGATGTTTAAAGTTGCTTCTCTTAATGTAAAGGGACTTAATTCTCCTAAAAAAAGATGGGCCTTTAATGACTTCTTGAGGAAAGAAAAGATAAAAGTAGGAATGATTCAGGAAACACATTGGAGACAGATGGATAAAAATACATGGTGGGGGAAGCACTATCCAATAGTGGTGCAATCCTCGTTATTGGCAGAAAAAAAGAGGGGGGTAGGAATTTTCTTTGAGAAGTCATTGACAGTTGAGTTTATTTACTCAGAAACGGATGGAGAGGGTCGATACGTAATAGTGGCGTGTGATCTAAATGGGGAGCCATATATGTTGGTAAATGTCTATCTGCCAAATGTATAGCCAATAAGATTATTAAGTAAGATATTAGAGAAGGTGGATAAAATAGCAGAGGGAACTCTGATAGTGGCAGGAGATTTTAACTGTGTGTTGGATGTAACGCTGGATAGGAGAAATATGAATAACAAGAAGGAAGATAATAGAATAAGTAAACAGACGGTGTTATTGAATCGGTTGATTAAAAAATTTAATTTATATGACATTTGGAGATTGAATAACCCGGATGTAAAAGATTTTACTTTTTTGTCGCGTGCTCATTCAACATATTCAAGGATTGACATGATTTTGGGAGGGCCTAAGCTGATTGAGAAAACAGGGAAGATTGAAATAAAACCATGTATTATATCAGATCATGAAATGGTAATTATGGAATTGAAGGAGGCCAGGATAATGGGGAGCAGGAATAATTGGCGTATAGATGATTACCTCCTTCAGGATAGTGAGAGTGCAGAATATTTGAATAAGATGTCTATTAATTTTTTTAAGGAAAATGCATCTGGGGAGGTAGATGCTGTAACAGTATGGTGTGCTTATAAGGCGGTGATGAGGGGATACTGTATTCAATTGAAAAGTAGGAATAGAAAGAAAAGAGGTCTCCCATTGGCAGATTTGTATATAAAATTGTTTAAGATGATGAGAGATAATAAAATAGATGGTAGTCAGAAGGGCCGAGAAGAAATTGTTAGGTTGAGAGGGGATATTCAGGAAAGTTATGGAGAGAGTCCAAAGGAATATGGAAATTTTAAAAAGGAAGTACTATTTCTGTCAAAATAGAGCGGATAGTATTATGACCAACCAGTTAAAAAAGAAGAAGGTTATGGATAGGGTGGATAAGTTAGTTCAGGAGGGGAAGGGTTATAGGTCACCGAAAGAGATTGGTAGAATATTTAATAGTTTTTATGAAGGATTATATAATTTACCACCTGTGAAGTCGGAGTCAGAAATATCGGAGTATCTGGTTAAAATGGAAATACCATCTGTATCATCTAAGCAAAAAGAAAATTTAAATAAGGAAATAACGGGTGAAGAAATTGAAGCTATAATTAATAGATTAGCTCAATTTAAGGCTCCGGGACCAGATGAATTTAGTAATAAGTTCTTTAAGATTATGAAACCTATTATAGTGAGGCATTTAGTGTGTTGTTTTAATCAAGCAGTGGAGAGGGGAGTGTATCCCGAGGAAATGCTGAAAGCAAATATTTTGCCAGTATTAAAACCGGGTAAGAATACATCAGAGGTAGAGAGTTATAGACCTATATCTTTGTTGAATGTAGATGTAAAGATTTTTGCATCAGTTTTGGGGGAGAGGTTGAAGATTGTTCTCCCGGACCTGATTCATAGGGATCAGATTGGATTTGTTCTGGGCCGGGAGTCAATTAATAATATACGTAAATTGGTAAATGTTTTGGATATTGCTAGGAAAAGGAAGATGCCCCTACTGACCCTGTCATTGGATGCTGAGGAAGCTTTTGACAGGGTCAGTTGGGGCTTCATGAATAAGGCCTTAGGTGCTTTTGGGTTGGAAGGTTGGATATATGAGGCAATTAAATCTTTGTATGTATCTCCGACAGTGAGAACTATTGTTCAGAATATTAACGCGGATTGGTTTGGGTTAAAAAATGGGATGAGACAGGGGTGTCCCCTGTCCCCTATATTGTTTATATTAATAGTAGAAATATTAGCAATAAGAATAAGAGCGAATGGAAATAAAAGGATTCCCTTTGTTGAATGATTCGTTAAAGATTTCAATGTATGCAGATGATACTCTTATAACAGTGACGGATCCAAAGAATTCCTTGACCCATTTGATGGGAGAAATTGATCAATATAGTAAGTTGTCGAATTACAAATTAAATTTGAAGAAAACAATTGCTATGTTTAGTAATATGGTTCCAGAGGCAATAGAGGATATTCAGAGGAGATATCAGTTTGAAAGGAATAATTCCGGCTTTCAATATCTGGGGATTAAAATAGCAAATAAGGTGGAGAATATTATGGCCGAGAATGTGTTGGCTATGGTAAACCGAATGAATAGAGATTTGAAGGAATGGAGACATTTAGAGTTCTCATGGTGGGGGAGAATTAATATTATAAAGTCATATGAAATACCAAAATGGAACTATTTGTTCCGAATGCTCCCATTGAAGATCGCGGATAGTTGGTTGGATTTAATTCAGTCCTCCTTGGTTAGGTTTGTGTGGAAAGGAAGGAAACCTAGGATTAAGGAAAGTTTAATAGCTAACAAGGTTGAGAAGGGGGGTTTAGGATTCCCGGTAATTAAAAGATACTATGAAGCTAATGTGATAAGTCATTTAGCGAAGATCCAACAAGAAGATTCTAGGAAAGAAATTTGGTACAATTTGGAAGCAGAAGATATTATGAGTAAGGATCTAACCTCAATTATTTGGAATTCAAGAGGAGCTCAATATAAAAATAACTTTATATTAGGGCAAATAGTACCCATTTGGGATCTGTTGAAAAAAAGATTAAAAATAAAAGATAAGATCATGGGTTTTCAAGACTTGTCAGGTATAGAAGATAAGATTGTTGATCTATCTCTGAAGGGTTGGAAGAATAGGAATATTCATAGGATAGAAGATTTATATAAAAGGGGAAAGTTGTTGTCTTTTGCAGAGCTGAATAGTGTGTTTGGATTACCGGGGAAAGAAGTTTTCAATTATCTAAGAGTAAAGAATTTTTTAAATTCAAATGAAGTGATATTGGAGGGGGAGCTGTATAGATTATTAAGATTGGTATTTCAAGAAGACAGGGTGATAAAGATCGTAGCCAAATGTATCAATATAGTAAATTATACCACAAAAGATAGGGAATTGGGAATAATAGCAAAGTGGGAAAGAGATGTGGGAATTAAGATTACACAAACTGATTGGTGTAGAGTCATGAGGTTAGTGCAAAAGGATGTACACTGTCTCTCTTTAGTGGAAACACAATTTAAACTTATGAACAAGTGGTATTTAGTCCCAACAAGGTTGGCAAAAATAACTTCTGGCAGCTCCTTGATGTGTTGGCGATGTAAGGTGGTAGAAGGGAGCTATGGACACATATGGTGGTATTGTGATAAAGTAAGGAGGTTGTGGGACATGGTAATAAAATGCATAGAGATTTTGGGGGATATAAGATTAAAAAACCAGATGGAAGTTATTTTGTTGCATTTGAACTGGCCAAACACATCAAAGGAGCAAAGGAAGCTTATAACTAATTACCTGATTGCTGCAAAGATTTTGATTGCAAGGAATTGGAAAAACGATGCAGTTTTTTTGTGGAATCATTATAAAGAACATTTGTTATTTCAGTCTAAGATGGAGAACAGTTTGAGTAAAGTTAATAACATGTACTGTAAGAATTTACGATGTTGGGAAAAGTGGTATAAAAGATTAAGTAAGTTAGAGATGTAGGGAGGATTGAGGCAGATGAGACGAGAGTTAATTGAGGTATAGGAAATATTCCCGCTGGCTGTAGAGGGTGGGGGGGGGGGGGTTTGGGGAGGTATGGTATGTGATTATGAGGGTATGTGTATTGTATTATGTTTTGGTGCGTGTAGAAAGGAAATGCAAATAAAACGAAAAAAAAAAAAAAAGAATCTAACAGGAAACCTAAATAGAATTTGACCACTAGAGGGCACTGCTAATGTAAAAAAAACATGGGTTTAAACTGTAATAACTCTGGAAATATAAATCTCTCGGCAGTGGGAATACCCTTATTTTACTCAATAGGAAAATCCCTATAATATATATTTTTCATTAAAAAAGTTTACTACTCCTTTAATGTCACATGCTGCATGTTGCATGGTGCATTTGCAAACCAGTATCACGGATGTATTTTATTTTATTTTATTTTAATTTGGTTGTCCTCTTAAATGTTCAAGAGTGATTTTGTATGTCTTATGGATGGGATAGGAATGGGTTTGGTGCTGTATAAAACTGTTCTTTTTCTCCAGTTATTATTTAGATGTTAAACCACGGATTAGCATATTTCCTTTAGATTATAAATAAACACCTTTTAGCCCTCTTAGTGGTATATTTTATTCTTCCTTCAGTTTAACACCTACAGACCCAGATCTAAAAATAGCAAGAAGGACAAACTATCACCCCTCTTTTCATCAGAAGTCTCTCTTACCTCTATTCACAACATCATCCTGTCTCCTGGACATTTCCTTGCTACTCAGACCACTGAAGGGTTTCCAGAATGCTGGACCTGGCTCAGAGTATATTTTGGCGGCCATAACTCTCTCATTCAGTAAGTAACCATGTGCCAGCTTGTGCTACCGGTGCCTGCCAGACCTCATGAACTCTTAATGTCACATGCTTTCCCTTCTGCCCATGGTCTTCTATCCCCATACATTTTAAACCCCTGATCTTAAGGATATAACACCATCATGGTGGTGTTGGTGGACTGGTTCATCAAGATGGCCCATTTCATCCCCACCAAATACCTCCCTACAGCTACTTTTCTTTAAAGGGATAGTAATACTTAAAATGTAAAAAAATATGTTGTAGGGTTTATCCCACTGAGTAAAACAAGAGTACTCCCATTGCTGAAAGGTGTTTCATTCAAAAGTTATTAATTTTCAAAGTTTAATTTTTTAGGTGCAATATCACAGTGGCCTGAAATTGTACAGTGGCGCTGTTGCTACGCGATCCTATGGACAGCTCTGGTCCCGGGTCCATAAATCTCCATAGGATGGTGTAACAACAGCACCACTGTACAATTTCAGGCCACTGTGATATTGTACCTAAAAAAATTCAACTTTGAAAATTAATAACTTTTGAATGAAACACCTTTCAGCAGTGGGAGTACTCTTGTTATATTATTATTGTTATTATGATAAACCCTACAACATATATTTTTTTACATTTTAAGTATTGCTATCCCTTTAAGGATATAGTGTGGTTCCAAGGAATTCCATCTGAAACTAAGACGATTGAGGGATTCAACTTCTAAATTCTGGAAGAATTTCTGCTAGAAGTTTCAAATCCAATCCAACCATCCCACTGCTTTTTACCCACAATGCACCGGACAAAGTGAATGTGACAATCAAACATGAAGAAATTCTGGGGAAAACCAGCTTTCACATAGAGGGTAAATACAAATTCCCATTGTGATAAATGGGAATTTTAATCCCTGCAATGCTAGAGAGGTCTTTAAGACATTGCAAAGCCCTTTCTAGCATTCCAAAAGTTAAATCAATGAGAATATTAATTTGTCCCCTGTGACAGGGGCACACTACAGAGGGTGCAGTTGTGACAAGATCCAGCATCCAAGGGGACCTTTAGTCTCTGCACTATCCTGCAACCCCTAACGTTCAGACCAGGTTACTATCTTGTTTGGCAGTCTCATTACACATGGCTACTGCCTGATAGTAAGATAAAAAAGCTTTGTTGAGCCCATTCCCTTTTCTTCATTAACCCTTTGAGCATGTGTCTAACATACTGCAAAGATTAGTGTTGATACTTCTCAAACTTGCTTCAGATCATGGGTGTATGGAGGGATAATGTTAACTCAGAGTCCAGGTTCTAGTTCCTGCCCTATGGTGGAGTTGGTTTGCCTCAAAAATACTCTGGTACTTCTTAATACTGTAAGAAATAAGAGCATTCCAGATGTCCACAATACTTGAACATAAAAGACAAATGTTTTTTTCTCATATGATAAGCCTCAGATGAAGTACCTAACTACCAGAATGAAAGGGTTCAGGTGGAATGAGTGCTATTCACATTACAGCTTTGTACTGGATGATTGATGAATAAACATATTTTATTTATTATTTGGACTGAATGACAGTAGATCACTTCTGTTTCTGTCGGTAGATCATGTATCTGCCTTAATCTCTACACATCTACATATTTTTATGCATTGGAACTCTATTTAAAGCTAGCCTGACACTGACATTTTAAGTGGAACCAACATAAAGAAAACTTGCTGAAACATGTTATAAATAAATTAATAAGGAATTACAAATATAGAAAAGTCAAATCTAGATGTAGATGTAATAAAAAAATCAGCTCCATGTATGTTCTAAAAGCCATGAGGAAATCAGCCACAAGCCAGTAAAATTTATATAAATAAAATCCTGTTTTATCTCTTGATTCATAAGCATTGAGTTCACACAGTTCTGGCATGCAAGAGGTTAATCTGAAGTGAACCATCACTCACATTGCTGGGTGGTTTTGTTTCAGACAGAGGCATGCTCTGTTCACCAAAGCAGTAGAGGAGGGGGTGAAACAGTTAAATGATCAATTCAGTTCAGTTAATATCGCCAACTGGTTTTATAGTGGAGCAGACATACCCTGCTATCATCATTTTAACCCTTTCAGGACCATAGATGTATGTAATTCATCGCTTGCCATATGTTGCACACCCCTCTGGTCCTTAAGGAGTTAAAGGATTAAAGGAAAATGAACACAATGTCTGGTGCTGGAATTTCAGACAGGCAGGGAAAAGGCTGTATGCTCAGAGACAGTGCTGAGACTTTCATTTTCTACTTTTGCTATTTGAAAAGTGCTATAAGTACGTCTGAAAGCAGTATCTGTCTACTTCACTAGCAAACCTGACAATGTAGCTGGAAAGAATACAAACAGCCTGTCCATTAACTGGTTTAGCATTAGCTCCCTGGATGCTAGAGTGTCTGCAACACATTGATTTGCAATTTATACGAGACACCTCCAGCATCCAAGAGGTTAACCCTTTCAGTGCTCTGCAATGCGTTCCGTACCCCTCTGGCACTCAAAGGGTTAAGTTAATCACTCCTAGCTTGTGAACTCTATATCTGTTTCACAGTGCCAGAACTGATCCTGTCCTGTTACTGTTTCTTATTGTCATTTGCCACATGTTCTCTTGCTTATTCTTATAATCATTGTGACATTTTAGCTAAGGAATCATTATCTGTCTTCTGTGTGTCCTCTGACAGATAAACAATTAGCGACTGCTGGACGGTATTGCCCGTGGGATTTGGCACTCAGTGCACTTTGGGAAAGTACTGGAACTCTGAAGATGGTGAGTCTCCCTGCAGAGATTTTCACAGGAGTGCCCCCCCCCAACACACACACACACACTCAGGCATTCCTGTGAAAAAAGCTGCCCCTGTGAATCTTACTGCGGTGATTTTGACAGGATCGACCAGGAGGCTGAGGCCACTTGTGTTAAAATTACTGCTACAATGTTTTGCTGTTGCAGCCACAGTCCACTTCCCTGCCAACCCAGGGTGGGGTAGATGCCAAATCAGGAACAGTTAGATATATCTATATATATAAAAGAATAAGCCTCATTGCATAATTTATGGTTCCTCACACACAGAACATAATTTATGTCTCCTCAGAAAACACACACATTGCACAGAATGCCTCATTACATAATTTATGTCTCATCAGGAGACACAACTCCAATTGGGTGATTCAATAGAGACATTACTGCTCCCATTGGGTGATTCAATGGGGGCATGTTTATCATACAAAGAGTTGGCTTGCCCCCTCCAGCCCGCCCACCACTATCCAACTGACAAAAAAAATATAGCTGCCACTCGCTCCTGAAGTAGGGCACATCAATAACTTCTCCCGGTCCACACATACTCTCACTCAGGATCATGACCCCACAAACACACTGTTTCACCTCCCACAGATAATTGTAATCCTCCATACACTCTGTTTCAGTAATAGCGACTCTTTTATTTAACTCTTTTCATCTCTTCAGTCAACTTCACTAACTGTCTGTTTTCAACTGTCATTCTTCCACTTCCTGCTTCCTGATTCCCGCCCTTTCTCCTTAAAGGGAGAGCAAGCCTCAAACACCACTTTCTATGTGTTCCCTCAGCATATTGCTACGTTGCCTCAACTGAAGAGCCACCGTGTGTTATATTGCTATGTCACCTCAGCTTAAGTAAAAGGAGTTACTGCTCCCATTGGGTGATTCAATGGGGGAGTGATTTAAATCATGCAGGGAGTTGGCCTGCCCCCACTATCCAGCCCGCCCACCACTATCCAAGTGACTGAAAAAACAAAATGGCTGCCATTCACTCTGTAAGGGAAAATCTTTTGCTTCTGCAAGGCCTACAGATGCGCATTAGCTATGCTCCGCTCAAAATATAATATTTCTAGCTATGGTTTGTTCTAATAGTTATAGTTTGATAAGTGCTAATTAAGTAAATGATATCAACTTGTGACATTTGAATTTGTGAACAACATGTCCAGAACAATTCTTTTTATAACTTGTTTTGTCTTATTGCGGTAAGGGGCATTCTGCCAAATGATGAAGTAATTTGCAGGTGTGAATGTGTCCGAAACCTTTTAACTCTTAACCTCCCTCTGTATTCCCATTGGTTAAATGACCGACAATGTCCATATCTGTTCATGTATCCTGGGAGGGGAAATCTCTCCCCTTAATTAACATGCCTACCACCCACTGATTTTGCATTATATAAACTGTTGAATTCCGCTTAATAAATTGGATAAGAAGTTATAGCACAAGATTCGTGTCTGCGTGTATTCATTTCTTATCCCCAGGCCTGCGACTTAGGGTATCTCGGAGGAACAGTGTGGGAGTCCAAGGTCCCCGGGGAAAATATTAAACAGAGTATACAGAAGATAGAGACAGTTATCTACAACAATTTTGGCTGTAGTCGGCAGAATCTTCACAGACCATGAGTTGACTATATTCTTTTTATATATATATGTGTTTTCATATATATGCTGTTATACATATGGTCTGCTCACTTGTCTCTGAAGATATTATTATTATTTGTGGATGACTGGTCTGTATTGAAGTTGGGTAACCAGGCCCAACTTAATCAGGTGACACACATGATTTTAGGATTTTTTTTAGTGTTTTAAAGTGTCATGTGTGGGTAGTTTTAGGCACCTGATTGGTCTGTATTGGAGTTGGGTAACCAGGCCCAACGTAACCAGGTGATTTAGGCACCTGGTTGGGAGGCAGGTTCGAGTCCTGACCTCAATATAGTGAAATAGTGATTACAGGGTAACCAGGCTCCTGTAAAATACGGACACACACCCTTCCTCGAGATTGAATAAGTCATATTGTTATACTAACAGAATTATATGTATTTCAGTCCTTGTTTGTTATATGACTGTTACTAACCATTTTTCATGTTATGTATATGGCATTACATTTCCCTGTATTTTCATATAACACTTATTAATGTAACTTGAATGCATGTGTTTAAGTAATAATGTTTGGATACTATGCCATTATAATAATTGATATTCACCAATAATTCTTATGTACAGAATGTACCTAATACTTTGTCTCTAGATGATTTACGGGGTTAGACCACATAGTTCACTCAAATTTGTCCCCCTGATATATGTACGGGTCAGAGTAGATAATCTGTCCAGGTCTATCCCCTGAGAGATTTATATACATGGGCATGAGTAGATAATCTGCCCTATGGAGACAAGAATTGAATATTTTACCTCGTGATTTTTAGGGGCAGCGTATATGAACACCCTATTGACCAGAAGGAAAATGAGTTAATCTAAAAAGAAAATGCAAAAAAAACGCAAATACACAAACAAGGGACTTGTAATGCCTGAATATGTGATATTGTTCTGTTGTCTGTCCTTGTATTTTTGTCTGTTACAACTAACATTTGCATGATATTATTTTTATTGCTCTGTTGACCTTGGTAAGTGGTCTCGCTGTATATTTATATACGGATACCATTTAAACTTAAATTATAATTGTGTTGTTCATGTGTATATGTATGTATTTGTATATCACTCTATACTGACCTGACGGACATTGTTTATTTTGGACCAATACTTTGATATTATTACTATGAGAATTAATCAATCTAAGCCTAGAAATTCTATAATAACCATTAAGAAGTGTAATACTATTAAGACAATAAAGAGTTAAATACTGAGTGCAACATAATACATATATAATATTACTAGAGTCCAAATAGGTAAGCGAGTAAGAAATAGGTTTACTTTTAAAAGGAGTTAGAAGAGAAATTGTTGAATTTGAGACAAAAGGTAAGACTGAGAAAAAAAAAAAAAATTTTTTTTGACCTGGTCCTAGAAATGCCGCTCATGACTGTGGGAGACCAGGTTGTTAATAAGTCCCCAGATATGTTAGTAATGACTGTATGGACTAAATATTATCTTAATCCCATTTAAATCCCCTAACATCACAATATTGATTACAAAATATATATAATAAGAGACAGCAATTGACTACTTCTGATTACAGATTTTTGTTAGTATAATTACAAAACACATGGGTGCTAGATGACCTGTTAATTGTGATAATTTGAGTGAGAAAGATGATTTCCCTTTTTGACTGATGTAGGAGGTGATATATATTACGAAAAAAAGAAAAAAAAAAAAGAGAGAGACAGCATTCAGATAGAAGGAGCTGGAAAGTGAATGTTTGTGGAAAAGTTTTGATAATGGTTGGGAAAATGCATGTGGACTTATTAAGGTAGACGATTTGGGACCACTTTGTTATGAAGTGGCTCAAGTAGTCAGAATGTGTATTGATAATTTGCATAGCTGAGAAAGTGAAGCCTTGGAAATGGCAATAAGAATGATGGGTGTGACGGGTTGTTTTAAAAAAGATACGGAGAATGTGGAAATATCATTTCAGTGTGAGGCAGAGGGAAATGCAGAGGTAGATGGAATCAGGGTGCTAGAGAACCAGAAATAGGCTTCCAGTGATATTGATATACTTTATTCACATGATGATGGCAGAGAAGAGGTTAAGGACGCCATACTTGTAAAATTTTAGCTCTATGAGAAGTCAGTGTTTCTGTCTCCGCAGCTGCTACCCCTCCCTCACTTCTTTGCCTATCTCTTTGTTCATAGAGTACTGCTGTGTTAAATATTTATTGTTTTGTGAACTGAGAAACTGGATGAAAAATGACTGGATGTGGTTGAGGGAAATGTAGATGCCGAGGGGTGTAAATGTAGTAAAGTTGTTTTGTTTTTGGACTTCAAATGAATCATGCTTATAGTTTTAGATTGTGTTACAGACTGTAATTTTTTCTAAATTAATCACACTTGTCCAGTTAACTTGCTGCTTATCAACACATAACTACCTAAATGACTAACCCTATAATACTTGTATGTTCTTTATAATTAAACTTGGATGTTAACATATTATTGATGAGAATATTTTCTTGTAATGTGCCCTCACCGCTAGGGTTAGTGGTTTGTTTTAGAATTCAGTGTATATGCATTGTATCAGCATTGCATGGAATAATGTTTTAATTTAAGGTATATGGTTGACCCCTACTCATTGTCCCATTGTTGCAAATGCTGGAATGTTTTTATGGATCTGTGGGGAAAATCTGGTTCAGGCATCAGTGTTCATATCCTTAGACTCAATTTACACTATGGTATCTATTAGTGATGATCGAGCACCCCGATGCTCGGGTGTTCGGGTGCTCTGGCCGAGCGCCCCCGGAGGCTCGAGTGCTCGGCCGAGCACCCGAGCCCCATTGAAGTCAATGGGAGGACTCGAGCATTACACCAGGCACCCCCTGCTCTGATGAGGGGAGGGTGCCTGGTTCATAGGAAAAGGTCAGAAAATGATGGAAACACCACAGAAATGGTTCAGGGACAGCATAGGGAGGATGTCTGGATGCATCTTGGACTCCAACGTCGCTGCTGGGAATGATGTTTCGCCCGTAGTACGCCATTTTTACAGACTGACCGTAAAACACACAAAAAGGAAGATAAAAACGATTTTAGGCGAAAAATTGTTACCAAACAGTATTTGCTGTATATTTACTTGTATATCATCTGCAAATTCTGCAAAAAATTTCATCGATTTTTCGGAATTGGGCCATGATTAAGAGGGAAACGTGCGCAGCGTAAAGCAGGTGTTCAACGTGGTTATGGCCCGGGTAAGGTACAGCATTCAGGAACGGAGGCCGCAGCTACCACAGGTTTTACAACATGTCCGTTTGCCCTTGTTAAGTCCAAAATTTATAGTCTGAACAGTGGGGTCTGATCCATTGAGTAAAAGTGACGAAGTGACTTAGTGGATGAAGCCAAGAACTACCTTCTGCTCTGTCGAACACCCCAGCCCTATTTAATTCAATGGGAGGACCTGAGGCACTCCGATACAACCTGTATATCACAAAATGGAGGGCCTCATTCACATTGTGGTACAATAGTTCAGGTAGTGGTCCAACACTCATAAAGCCTATGCACTAAGTGAAAGGGCTGCCAAAAATTAGACTGAAATGTCACTCCAATACACCCTTTATTACACATAAAGGAGGGCATCATACACACCCTTGAAAAATTAGGATTAATGGCCTGCTGGTGACCCTCTAAAACATTAGGGGCGAGGGCATGCCGCTAAGCTGACCATCTAAAACATTAGGAATGAGGGTCTGCTGCTGAGCCGACCATCTAAAACATTATGGGTGAGGGTCTGCTGCGGAGCTGACCATCCTAAACATTATATGCGAAGGCCCGCTAGTGAGCTGACGCTATAAAACATTATATGAGAGGGCCCGCTAGAGAGCTGACCCAATAAAACATTATATGAGAAGGCCCGCTGGTGAGCTGACCTATACAAAAATTGTCAAACAGGGCCCGCTGGTGAGCTGGCCCTATATAAAAATTATATCACAGGGCCCGCTGGTGAGCTGGCCCTATATAAAAATTATATCACAGGGCATATGGAAGAGGAGGAGGAGGATGAGAAGATTAAGAGTCAACCATATACCCGTTTTTTGGGTGGAAGGGGTGAATGGGAATACAGAGTATTCCCATCATTGTAAATAACATATCTAAAGTGACTTTATGTTCACCCGGGGCTTTCCTCCAGTGGAGTGGAGAAGTCAGGGGAAATCCAGGCCTTGTTCATTTTTATAAGTGTCAACCTATCAGCATTTTTGGTGGAAAGGCGGATACGCTTATCTGTTATGGTGCCACCAGCAGCACTAAATACCCGCTCAGACAGAACGCTGGCGGCAGGGCAGGCCAGCACCTCCAAGGCGTAGAGTGCCAGTTCATACCACGTGTCCAGCTTGGACACCCAGTAGTTGTAAGGCACAGAGGGATCAGTGAGGACGCTGACACGGTCTGCTACGTACTCCTTCACCATCTTCCAAAACTTTTCCCTCCTTGTGACACTAGGCCGCGCATCAGGGTGAGGGTGCTGGCGGGGTGTCATGAAGGTGTCCCACGCCTTGGAGAGTGTTGCCCTGCCTTTGTCGGAACTGCTGTGTGCTCCCCTTTTCTCCCCTTCTCGGTTGGCCAAGGTAGCACGTACTCTGCCGCCAGCGTTGTCAGATGGAAAATTTTGGAGCAATTTTTCGACAAGAACCTTCTGGTATTGCACCATTTTGCTTGTCCTCTCCACCGGAGGAATGAGAGATGAGAAATTCTCTTTGTAGCGGGGGTCCAGAAGGGTGAACACCCAGTAATCCGTGTTGTCTAAAATGCGTATAACGCGTGGGTCACGGGAAAGGCAGCCTAACATAAAGTCAGCCATGTGTGCCAGAGTACCAACAGGCAAGATTTCGCTGTCCTCACCAGGAGGATGACTCTCAATCTCCTCATCCTCTTCCTCCTCTTCTGTCCACCCACGCTGAAGAGATGGAAATAAAGTTCCATGGCTACCCTCTGTAGCGGAGGCAACCGTGTCTTCCTCCTCCTCCTCCTCCTCCGCCTCCTCCAATTGTCGCTGAGAAGACGAAGTGAGGGTGCTCTGGCTATCACCTTGTGTAAGCTCTTCCTCCCCCATTTCCACCTCTTCCACATGCAAAGCGTCGGTTTTAATTGTGAGCAGCGAGCGTTTCAGTAGACACAGAAGTGGGATGGTTACACTGATAATAGCGTTATCGCCGCTCACCATCTGTGTCGATTCCTCAAAATTGCGTAAAACCTCACAGAGGTCTGACATCCATTCCCACTCCTCACTTCTGATTAGAGGAAGTTGAACGGAGAGGCGACGACCGTGTAACAGCTGGTACTCCACTACTGCCCTCTGCTGCTCACAAAGCCGGGCCAACATGTGGAAGGTGGAGTTCCAGCGCGTGCTCACGTCACACAGCAGCTGGTGAGCTGGCAATTGTAAGCGCTGCTGCAGCGTCAACAGGCCGGCTGAAGCTGTAGATGACATACGGAAATGTGCACACACGCGGCGCACCTTCGTCAAGAGATCATGCAAATTGGGGTAGGTTTTTAGAAATCGCTGAACCACTAAATTAAATACATGCGCTAGGCATGGTACGTGTGTGAGCTTGCCGAGCTCCAAAGCCGCCACCAAGTTACGCCCATTATCACACACAACCATGCCTGGTTGCAGGTTGAGTGGCGAGAGCCACTGCTCGGTCTGGTGACTAATCCCCTGCAACAGCTCTGAGGCCGTGTGCTGTTTGTCCCCAAGGCAGATCAGCTTCAGCACGGCCTGTTGACGCTTCCCCACTGCAGTGCTACACTGCTTCCATCTACCGGCTGATGGGTGAGTGGCGCTGCGCGCAGAGAATTCGGAGGTGGAAACGGAGGAGGAGGAGGAGGAGCCAATAACGTAGGTGCTGGCGGAAACCCTGATGGAGGTAGGGCCCGCAATTCTCGGGTGGGTAGCACCTGTGCCATCCCAGGGTCCGAGTCGCTCCCAGCCTCCACGACATTCACCCAGTGTGCCGTCAGGGAAATGTAGCGTCCCTGGCCACAAGCACTTGTCCATGTGTCAGTCGTTAAGTGGACCTTCCCAGTAACTGCGTTGGTCAGGGCACGGGTGATGTTAAGGGACACATGGTGGTGTAAGGCGGGGACGGCACACCGGGAAAAGTAGTGGCGGCTGGGGACTGCGTACCGAGGGACAGCTGCTGCCATCAGGCTGCGGAAGGACTCAGTGTCCACAAGCCTAAATGGCAGCATTTCGATGGCCAGTAATTTGGAAAGGTGTGAGGTTAGTGCTATGGCCTGTGGGTGGGTGGCTGGGTATTTTCGCTTGCGCTCAAATGCCTGGGGTAACGACATTTGGACGCTGCGCTGGGACAGGGAAGTGGATGTGGTCGCTGATGGTGCTTCAGATGGTACAGGTGCAGGGCGGGAGGTATGCGGGCCTGCGCCTTCGACAGGCGATTGGCCGGCACCGAAAACAGGGGAAGAGGAGGCAGTGGTGTGGCCAGCAGACACAGATTGGCGTTCCGGGCGTTCCTCCCACTTATTACGGTGCTTGGATGCCATGTGTCGGATAATGCTGGTGGTGGTGAGGTTGCTAGTGTTCATGCCTCGGCTCATTCTGGTGTGGCACAGGTTGCAAACTGCAATTCTTTTGTCGTCCGCACTTTCCTTAAAAAAACGCCATACCGCGGAACACCTAGCCCTTGGCAAGGGAGATTTACGCAAGGGGGTGCTCCGTGGAACATTTGCGGGCCGGTTTGGTGCGGTCCGCCTTCTTTCTTTAGCCACACCACTGCCTCTTCCAGCCTGTTGCGGTGCTGCAGATGGCTCACCCTCAGGACTGCTGTCATCGCTCGGCTTTCCACCTTCCCAGGTGGGGTCAGTGACCTCATCGTCCACCAAGTCCTCCTCCACTTCCTCACTCTGATCATCCTCCTCATTTCTTGATCCCACCACATCCTCAGTCATTGACAACTGTGTATCATCCTCCTCATCAAGGTCTTGAGACAGTAATTGTGGTTGATTTGATGGCAACTGTGTCTCATCATCATCATCCACTTCCTTTGACCTTAAATGCCGTTCCCCTCTGTCATCTTCTTGTGATTGGGTACCCTCTAGAGGTTGTGCATCAGGGCACAAGATCTCATGTTCCTCTGCAAGCGTGCTTGGAGAGAGGTTCAAATCAAGGATTGGTGATGAGAAGAGCTCCTCACTATATCCCAGTGTGGGATCACTTCTTTGGCCAGACCCTCTATGGTGGGAGGAAGGATGATCAGGGTGAGGATTATGTTGACCAGACTCTTGGCTAGTGAGAGTGGACTTGGTGGAAGACAGGGTGGTGCTTAACCGACTGGAAGCAGTATCAGCTGAAATCCAACCGACCACCTGTTCGCAGTGGTCTGACCTCGAGAGTGATGTCCTGCGACGCCCTGTAAACTGAGACATGAAGCTAGGTATGGTGGATGTCTTTCTTTCTTGTGCTCTGGCACCAGGCACAGTTTCTACGCGTCCTGACCCGCGCCCTGAACTATCAGGATCACGCCCACTTCCCCGTCCCTTTTTACCCGCCTTCTTCATATTAAACGGAATATATGCCGGTAATCTGCGGCTAGGCACACAAAACAGAATGTGACGCTAATCTGCGGCTAGGCACACTAAACAATATGTGACGTTAATCTGCGGCTAGGCACACTAAACAATATGTGACGCTAATCTGCGGCTAGGCACACTAAACAATATGTGACGTTAATCTGCGGCTAGGCACACTAAACAATATGTGACGCTAATCTGCGGCTAGGCACACGAAACAGAATGTGACGCTAATCTGCGGCTAGGCACAGTGAACGGAATATGTGACGTTAATTTGTGAATTTGCACACTAAACAGAATGTGACAATAATCTATGGCTAGGCACACGTTTAAAATGGCCCTTTTTGTCGCTGCGTTGTAAAATCATTGGCCCTGTGCACCTAACAGAATATGTCAGCTTGTCACTGCACTGTGAAATATTTGTCCCTGTGCACCTAGTACAATGTCACCTTAGAACATGTCCCCCCCACAAAAAAATGAAATTCTGCCACCCCCAAAAAAAATTAAATGCTGCCCCCACACACAACAGTCCTAAAAAGGACTTTTGGGTCTTGAAAGAGTTTCAACAATTTTATTCTCCCTACACTGACTTCCTGTGCATCTAGTATTATATGTCACCTTACAAATATCCCCCCCACAAAAAAAAGGAAATTGTGCCCCCCCAAACAAAATATAAATGCTGCCCCCACACACAACAGTCCTAAAAAGGACTTTTGGGTCTTGAAAGAGTTTCAACAATTTTATTCTCCCTACACTGACTTTCCCTGCCTAAGCGCATCTCTCCCTGGCTAAGAATGAGCCGAACTCGCGCGTCGGGTGCTATACAGCACCCGATCACGGGTTCTGGCCAGCCAATCAGTGTAATGCCAGCAGCCAACATGGCTGCTGGCATTACACTGATGTCAGAGCCTCCCCGCACGTTTATTGGCTGCGCAGCAGCTGCGAAACGTGCGGGGAGGAGACCCGAACATGGCAGGCGAGCACATGCGGTACTCGTACGTGTACCGCCATGTGCCGAGCAGAGCGATGCTCGAGCCGAACCGAGCTTCGGCCGAGCATGCTCGCTCATCACTAGTATCTATAACACATTTTACCTGACACATTGTACACACTTCCCAATTATTTGCTGGCTGAAAGTTCTACATACAAGGGCAGTGAATGAGTTAATTCAGCACTCTGCACTCCTAGTGCCTGATACAAACTATATTTTGTTTGCAGTACCATCATTTGCCACTTGTTTTTCTTTGTGCAGCACTGTTTTTAACATTCCGGGGTGCCCTGACATGCAACCACTGTTTGCTTTCACGTACAAAGGGAATCAGTATGCGTGAAATAGATTGTGTGATCGATTCCCCCACTGTCTATTTTGCTGTGGTCAGGAAAATCCTAGCGTCTTGGTCACCTGATTGTGGCTCCACATTGTTTCCGTATGTGGATGATTTGTGGTTGATGTGTAGCCCAGATGAAGAGTCCTGTGTGAAAGATACATCTTCTTTGTTGTAACATCTGGTCATAAGGTATCACCTGCTAAACTACAGTATTGTCAAGAGACTGTGAACTACCTAGGATTCGTGCTGTCACATGGACAGTGGCTGCTGGCTCCTGAATGAGTAAAAGTCATTATCTTGCTCCCAAAGCCAAAGACTAAAATCTGCAAATGTTATTTTTCCTAGGCATGGTATTTACTGTAGACAATGGATTTCAGACTGTTCTCACCACGACTACACATTGAGACAGGATACCTTGAGAGATGCTCATGATGTAATACAATGGATTATGGACATGGCATATAAAGTGCCAAAAGTCTACAGCCTTATGTTTTGTTTCTGTTCTGGGACTGCCCAACTACTCTCTCCAGTTCATCTGTACTGTAAGGAGGGAGGTCCCACTGTTTCAGGATGTCCTTACAAAGGAAAATAAATGACTACACTGTAGATTGGTGGTTTATTATTTAAAGCAATATCATCAGTGGTTCGGGGCCTGTCTGAATGCTTAGGAGCAGTAGCAGTCTGATGGTAGGGGCGGTTCAGACACATGAGTGCACAGAAAGGATTTGGTTATGACACTATTTATACATTCCATATTACCTTTCACACTCAGTACTCTTTGTGACCTTACATACATTACTTTTATATTCTCCCTCTGACATATCAGAGGTTGAGGCACATGATTAATTATAGATCATTCATTCCCTATTGTACAAGCACTGAGGAATTAGTTGTCGCTATATATATGTGTGTATATATATATGTATATATGAAGAATAATAATAATGGATACCTCATTATGACCTGACCTGTAGTCTGTTCCCTTTGAATGCAGTGAGACAATATATGTGGATGGGTCATGAGCAAAACCAGCTGATGAGGTGCATATACTTGGCAGTATTTTCTGTAGTCCAATTACCTGATAAGGTATTAATGGCTAACCCTTTCCCTTTTCTATCTGTCCAAGCTGCTAACTAACAGCTGTAACACAAGCATGCTCATTATTAGTAAACAGAGATGTGCCTATAGTGACAGATTTCAGGTATGCTTTTGGTGTGGTGCATAGTGTTGGAATTATATAGAAAAATAGAGGATTTGTGACAGCTGACAGAAATTATTTTTTACATCATCAAGTGGTTAATGATCTGTTGGATTTTATATTATTGCCATAAACCATAGCAGTAATCACATGCAGGGGCCATGGTACAGTTGACAATAATGACCCTAGTGTGAATGCGTTTGTAAATGACATTGCTAAAGACCCAGCCTTACATGGTCCACCCCACCCAGTTTGTAATACTACCACAGACATTCAGTTCCACATGGTAATGATACCTCCATTTCCCAATATATACTTTTTGCGAGTATTAGTCTCTAAGGATGACCTACAGTTTTGGTAAAAGGAGGGTCTGACACTAGACCATAATGGTCTATGGTCAGACAAGGAGGGTAGAACGGGGATACCTTAAAAGACCTGATAAGAAACAGACGTATAACTCCATACAGACTAGGTTTGTAATTATGAATTTAATAGAACTAGTAGAGAATTAAATATATAGATGTCTCATATACATAATAAATAATTTACAAAAAATAGAACTAGTAGAGAATTAAATATATAGATGTCTCATGTACATAATAAATAATTTACAAAAAAAAAAAAAAAAAAAATAATGCATAGTGCTCATGACCAGTTGCCACCCCCTGAGGGACCAATGCAACGGTTACAAATAGATTTTACACACATGCCCAAATCAGGAAGCATCCAATACCTGTTGGTTATATGTGATTGGATTTTCAAATGGGTCGAAGCCTTTTCCTGTGGCCAGGGAAAATGCCAAAACCATTGCAAAAGTACTATGTACAGAAATAATTCCCGGATTTGGATGCCATCTGATGATCAATAGGACAATAGTTTAATTAAGGATAAATTGAGGAAAGGTACTAGGCAAAGCCACATAAGTGCCTCAAGTCTTTAGGTGACTTGGAATGTATTAAATATGAATATGTATCACAATCTATTGATAAATTGAATGGTATCTATGGTGATGTTAGTCTTTTTCTTCCCTTACCTACAGACAAGCCAGTGCACCCATTCCAACCAGGCGACTCTGTATTAGTCAAATAACTCGTCTGAAACAAGACTTTGGACCCCCCATTTGGTGAACGAACTACCGTCCTCGCAGGAACCTGAACAGCTGTATTGACTGAGAATAGCCCAACATGGATACACACATGTAGCATCAAGAAGGCTCCCCTGATGAAATAACACCCTCTCTTGATGAACAGTTCGTTTATTAATTTCTTACTCTCTATCTGCCACTAACCCATCAAGAACAATCTCCCCAAGAATACTCTGACAATGACTCTGTTGGTGGGAGGAGCTACATCCGATTTGGATTATGTACCCCAGATCCACCATATCGAAACTTTGAATGTGTTTATATGATAATTTTGAGTATTGTAATGCTCATTACTATGATTACTATGCTTTGCTATGTGCATCATTCTGAAACCATGCTGATTTGTAATGAGACTAGATCCGTCCTCCTTAGGGCCCTCAGACATTTTGGGGAAATAGAGACTCCAAATGTGTGGTCATATATGGCTTTAGACATAATGCAGACCCCCAATTTTTGGCAGATTTGGATCAACTTTATCCCTGCTAACAGTTTGTGGCCAAATATGACATCCATACGTACCATATATATATTGCCCCAGCAGAATATTGTGTGTATTTTTCCGGATTACCTTTTTTTTTTTTCGGTCCAGGAGGACAGATAACTGGTAGGTGGCATCAAGCCCCTCTACCACAGGTACCCCGCAATAGAATGACCTGTAATTTTACAGTTACCACCCAAACTGCCTATTACCCTGTCAAGCTATCCAAAGGATGGTTCCTTTCATGTGGAAATACTTCCTACTCCTATATTCCAGGGAACACCACAGGTGGCCCATGTGCTATTAGTAGGATTGCCATATCACTAGCCTCTAAATCTGACCCACCAACAAGAACACCCATCACAGATATAGGGCGGGTCAAACGACAGGCCTTACAATTGCCAGAGGATTGTGATTCCAGTATCAGGCTAATGAGTGATGCAGAAATTTTATCTCTAGGCATTTCAGTCATTGGGGTCCCTGGTTTGGCAGTAGGCACTGCAAAGATCGTTAGAAAACTCGCCTGTGCTATGGTCAAGGCTATTAACCACACCTCTATTGCTATGGAAGAACTCCCATTCCTTATTAGTTGTGCCCACTTCACTATGCCCTCAGTTAGTAAAGTCAGTTTCCCTTTTGTTCACGCTCCCACAAACCGGTCAAGCAAAGAATGTAGCTGTGAAGACATTCCCATCAAAAAGTTAGACCCCACTTATGATGTTCCTTTCCAAGCACTAGTACTGAGTGATGTCTATGAAAAGGCAGGCCCCCTTCCACCATTACCAGTACCCCCCTCCTACTAAGATGATTGACAGAATAATTACCAAATAACCTGGGGGGGGGCTTTGTGTAACAATTAAGGGTTGGATGATTGTTCTTATAATAAGAACAATAGAGGGGACTGTAAGGGAAAATCTTTTGCTTCTGCAAGGCCTACAGATGCGCATTAGCTATGCTCCGCTCAAAATATAATATTTCTAGCTATGGTTTGTTCTAATAGTTATAGTTTGATAAGTGCTAATTAAGTAAATGATATCAACTTGTGACATTTGAATTTGTGAACAGCATGTCCAGAACAATTCTTTTTATAACTTGTTTTGTCTTATTGCGGTAAGGGGCATTCTGTCAAATGATGAAGTAATTTGCAGGTGTGAATGTGTCCGAAACCTTTTAACTCTTAACCTCCCTCTGTATTCCCATTGGTTAAATGACCGACAATGTCCATATCTGTTCATGTATCCTGGGAGGGGAAATCTCTCCCCTTAATTAACATGCCTACCACCCACTGATTTTGCATTATATAAACTGTTGAATTCCGCATAATAAATTGGATAAGAAGTTATAGCACAAGATTCGTGTCTGCGTGTATTCATTTCTTATCCCCAGGCCTGCGACTTAGGGTATCTTGGAGGAACAGTGTGGGAGTCCAAGGTCCCCGGGGAAAATATTAAACAGAGTATACAGAAGATAGAGACAGTTATCTACAACACACTCCTACACCACAGACACAAACACATCAGACACAAACACACACTCTCTCACACACACTCTCTCACACTCACACTCTCACTCAATCACACTCTCACTCACTCACACTCTCACTCACACTCACTCACACTCTCCCACACACACTCACACTCTCTAATTCACACACACTCACACTCAATCACTCTCACTCAAACACTCTCACTCACACACTCACACTCTCACTCTCACTCACATGCACTCACACACACACACACACTCACACACACTCACACTCTCTAATTCACACACACTCAATCACACACTCACACTCTCACTCACACACTCTCACTCACACTCTTACTCACACTCTCACACTCACACACTTACTCACTCTCACACTCTCACTCTCACACACTCACACACACTCACAGTCAATCACTCACACTCAATCACACACAGTCTCACTCATACACACTCTCACACTCATACACATTCTCACTCACACTCTCACACTCTCTCACACTCTCACTCACGCACACTCACGCAATCACTCACATGCAATTACTCACACGCAATCACTCACATTCACACACTCACTTTTGCACTCACATGCACTCATTTACTCTTACTCACTCACACTCACCCACGCCCCAGGAGCCAGCACGATCCACCTTCCACCATAGTATGTGCAATTACCACATGCATTTCAGCTACATGAATGAATGCCACTCACACACACTCACTCACACCCCGGGAGCCAGCACAATCCTCCTTCCACCATAGTATGTGCAATTACCACATGCATTTCAACTATATGAATAAATGCCATAGTGGAGGCATAAGTACAAATACAAACTCATTACAATGACACATAAGTCACCCCCTTATGACTCACTTTTGTGTGTTTGTGTGTCGCTGTGTGTGCCTGTGTGTTTCTCACTGTGTGCCGCATGTCTGTATCACACTCTATGTGTCTCCATGTTGTGCATTTCATGTATGTGTGTATGACTGTGTCACTCTTTATGCATTTCAGTGCATGCGTGTGCATTTGCGTGTGTGTCTCTGTGTGTGTTTGTCTTGCATCCGTGTGTGTGCATTAATTCCCTATATAGTCTGACGGGTTGCGCCGTCCCACATTGCTAGTATATATATAAATATATACGGTACTGTGCAAAAGTTTTATGCAGGTGTGAAAAAATGCTGTAAAATAAGATGCTTTCAATAACAGACATAGTTTATTTTTATCAATTAACTAAATACATAGTGAGTGAACAGAAGAAAAATATTGGGTGTGACCACCCTTTGCCTTCAAAACAGCATCAATTCTTCTAGGTACACTTGCACAAAGTCAAAGATTTTGTAGGCATATAGTTGGGTGTATTATTAAACAGTTAAACTAAACAGGTGCTAATGATCATCAATTTAATATGTGGGTTGAAACACAATCATTGATTAGAACAGAAACAGCTGTGTAGGAGGAATAAAACTGGGTAAGGAACAACCAAACTCAGCCAACAAGGTTAGGTTGATAAAGACAGTTTAATGTCAAAAGTCATAGACTATGGCAAGACTGAGCACAGCAACAAGACACAAGGTATTTACACTGCATCAGCAAGGTCTCTCCCAGGCAGAAATTTCAAGGTAGACAGGCGTTTCCAGATATGCTGTTCAAGCTCTTTTGAAGAAGCACAAAGAAACATGCAATGCTGAGCACAGTGGTTGGCTGAGGAAACAGTGCAGCAGATGAAAAACTCATCATGCTTACTTCTCTTTGCATTCAGAAGGTGTCCAGCAGTGCCATTAGCTCACAGTTGACAGGAAACAGTGGGATCCTGGTTACCCCATCTACTTTCTGGAGAAATCTGGTCAGAAGTGGTCTTCATGGAAGATTTGTGGCCAAAAAGCCATACCTCTGACATGGAAACAAGGACAATCGACTCAAATATACACAAAAACACAGGAACTGGGGTGCAGAAAAGAGGCAGCATGTGTTCTGGACTGAAAAGTCAAAATTTTTAATATTTGGCTGTAGCAGAAGGCAATTTGTTCACCGAAGGGCTGGAGAGCGGTGCAAGAACAAGTGTCTGCAGGCAACAGTGAAGCATGTGGAGGTTCCTTGCAATTTGGGGCTGCATTTCATCAAATGGATTTGGTGATTTGGTCAGAATTCATAGTCTCCTCAATGCTGGGAAGTACAGGCAGATAGTTATCCATCATGCAGTACCATCAGGGAGGCATCTGATTCGCCCCAAATTTATTCTGCAGCATGACAACTACCCCAAACATATACCCGAAGTCTTTAAAAACTATCTTCAGCATAAAGAAGAACAAGGAATCCTGGAAGTGTGGCCCCCACAGCACCCTGATCACAACATAGAGTCTGTCTGGAATTACATGAAGAGAGAGAAGCAACTGAGGCTGCCTAAATCCACAGAAGAACTGTGGTTAGCTCTCCAAGATGTTTGGAACAATCTACCTGCCAAGTTTATTCACAAACCATGTGCAAGTGTACCTAGAAGAATTGATGCTGTTCTAAAAGCAAAGGGTGGTCATGCCAAGTATTGATTTCATTTAGATTTTTCTTCTGTTCACTCACTATGTATTTTGTTCACTGATAAAAATAAACTATTATCATGTCTATTTTTGAAAGCATTCTTACTTTTCAGCATTTTTTCACACCTGCCTAAAACTTTTGCACAGTATTGTGTGTACTCTGCCTGGGGCATCCTGGGTTTCAAAGTGAAACAGCACACATCTGGAGTAATAAAGCAATTTATTCCAGCATCATCATAAGGAGCCAAACATTTTCGGTCCTCGAGCGGACCTTCATCAGGGCACATGGGGTAAGGACAGGTACACCACATCTATATAAAGGAAAAATGAGGGGTGACTCAAGAGCCACACTATCACCATCACAAGAACACTAATTCTCGGCATTCCAGGGTGCTCAACTGGGTCTGTGACGTCGCCCACTACACAAGGTCTTGTCTAGCAATCGGGTACCACAACAAAACGCAGAGCTGCGCTGCAGGCTGAAGGCAGTCATGATGCCTAGAACATGACATACAATAGGACGTCCGATCCACAGGGACTTGTAAAAGAACTTGAATATTAAAGCACAATATGGGTTATACTTTACTGTGAATACAGTAAACACTGTTATATCGCTCAAACAGCGGCGCAATAATCTATAAGGGAATCCACTTGATGACCTAAAATGTTTGGCTCCTTATGATGATGCTGGAATAAATTGCAATACTTTATTCCTCCAGATGTGTGCCATCGCACTCTGCAACCCAGGATGCCCCAGGCTGAGTATACTTATGTATCTATTTCTAAAGGACGTGCACCATTTATTTACCATAAGATTTGATTATTGATATTTTTGCTTAGTGTATACTATTGCCTAATATATTTTCTAGATAGATAGATTAGCGACTGTTGCACAGCATTGGAAATTGGATTCGGCTCTCTACACACGTCAGTGAACCACTGGATCTCCCCTGGAGGTGAGTCTTGCTTCAGTGGTTTTCACACAGTGGCCAGGAGGGCTGGCTACACACCACTAGACACTCCTGTCAGAATCACCTACCTTGTAAATCTCTCTGCAGCTATCTTCACAGGAATGACCAGAAGGCTTCAAGCCCCTAACCACTCCTATCAAAATCGCTGACCCATGTATAGGATAAAGGGTATAGGGTAAACGTTATACAACCTTGAAATGGGAATCTGTAAATATATACAACTGCAGTTGCAATGTATAAATAGATAAACTGGACCACTGTATTAAGGACCGCTATGTAGTTAAATCCTGTTAAACTCAGTAAGAGACATTTATTACTAAGGTAGAGTTCTTCATTAACTGCTCTTACGTTAGAATCCTGTTCAATGTATTGCTTTGTGTCTCTAGCATACAAGGAGTTAAAGATATAGTAATTCCAGTCACACGCTGAATACCAAGTAGTTTAAAAGGTAGATTGTTTGAATCCTATAACCCTTTCCCTGAAGTTATCCCCTTCTGGACAGGCAGAAGAGGACGACCCTGTCAATTGACCAACAGAGCTCAGTTGCTATGGCAATCCTAACAGTGCTAACAAAAGGGAAGCTTTCCCTACATAGGAGTTGTTATCAGCTTCTTAACCACTAACTGCGCATGACTTGTAAACTACTCAAATCTAAAGACTGTGGCTGACATTGGTCACACTCTTTAACCTTTTAAGGACCAAAGGGGTTGCAAAGCAATGCATTTCACCCCTATCTGGACGTAAAAGGGTTAATATTGTAGAACTGTAGAATGTATATTACAGCTTCACCAGGACATCAAGGGCCTTATTCATCAAGCTAAACAGGTGCAGTTCACCAGCAAGCCAACTGCAACGTATGTCTGAAATGAGAATTCAGCAAATTACCATTGGGTTAAATGAAGCTTCTGAAAGCTAGCAAGGTCTCTAAAGCATTGCAGAAGGATGCACTGAAGACCTCCATAGAATCTGAGGGGTTTTACTCCCTATTTAATATTGTGCGGTTGGTTTACAACAGAATAGACCCACATTAGTTTGAGGACTAAGGCCCCATAAAACACTTATATTTCATATTCTCATAGTCCTAAAAAATGGCATCCACACTTTTTATTATTTGATCCAATGTGAACCAAATCTCTGCCCAAAATCCTGCAAGATCAGAGCATCTAAAAGTGCACTATGTACTCAGTGGCTTATCAATAAATACTAATCTCTAGAACTCTCTCCCACCCAGCATTCACCAGGCTTCAACCATCCACAGATTCAAATGCAATCTAAAAGAACACCAGTCAAATGTCCTAAACTCAAATTCATAAGCAATATCAGAACGGTCAAACTGCACTTGCTTCTAATCTTGATTGTATTTGAATGTCGCCCATTCCCTACATTGATTACAAACTCTACAGGCAGGATCCTCCTACCCTAATGTATTGCCTACTTACACTGTAAGCTCTATGGGGCAGGGTCCTCCTACCATAATGTATTTCATGCTTAGATTGTAAGCTCTACAGAGAAGGGACCACATGCCTAATGTATTCCCTACTTAGATTGTTAGCTGTATGGGGGAGGATGCTCCTGCCATAATGTATTCCCTAATTAGATTGTAATCTCTATGGGGCAGGATCCTCCTACCTTAACATATTCCCTACTTAGGTTGTAAGGTCAACAGGGCAGGATCCTCATATCCTAATATATGATTGCCTAATGTTCCTCCTATTACAATGTATGTACTATACCTCCCATTTACTCTTAATTTAAACTAACTGCTAAGTATAAATGATGATTTTATATAAATAGAAATATATATATATATATATATATACACACCTACATATTCAAGATGCTTCTGCCATAATGTGTTTCATACTCCTCTGGGACTCAAAAGAGTAATGCCTTAAGACCTAACGGAGTGTAAGTTTCATACCACTCTACTTCTTAACAATTTAATAGTATAAAATACATTCAAATTCCTTCCCTTATGAAGTTTGCTTTTGTATAAAGTAACCTGATATAAAATTGTAGTATTTGAGGCATATTGAAAACTGTAAATTAACTACTATATGCTTTAAACCAGAGATGGAAAAATATGATCCACATTTCCAATCCAGCCTGTGGACCAATTTATTTGGTACTTGCGCTTGTCTGACTCTCTACTATACAGAGAAAATATAACTTCTGGCTTTCTCTGCAGAGTAAGAATGTATCATAAAGAATATGTTTTATACGGTAAGTAATTCTACCAGTGCAATGAAAGCCACATACAAGGAATAAGGCTATACAAGGAATAAACAGAAAAAAGAACCTCTGTCATTGCCATTCATTTTATTCAACAAGTGGATTTACTAATGAAGATTACATATATACATTCTGCTACTGGAAGAGAAGAAAAGGTGGGGTTGGGCCCTTCCTCTTTTTCCAGAGAACCTGTGCTCAAGGCAATCAACAGCTCTATCAATTAAAAAAGTTTATTTTTATTTCAAATAAATAAAATATGTAAACATGGATAGGGAGAAATGGAGAAATGAAGAAAATATGATTAAAATCACAATGCAATGAGGCTCAAGATCAGTGGGTTGCTATACATCTAGATCAATTAATCACGGGGTTAATGCATCTCTTTTCCTGTGGACACCTTCACTGAGTTAATATTACCAGGATAGGTATCAAATTGCTGTGGGTAGTTTTTTCTCCAACATACACCATATATGTATTCTGCACCTACATACAAACACAGGTGCACACAATGCACTTTTTTATGTTTGGAGATTGCATACAAACACAGCCCTCCAAAAACTTATTGAAAAGAGCTGTGGCCCTCAGGCCAAACTAACTGTCCAACCTTGCTTTACACCCATATTCTTATGAAGAATTAATCATTTGAAAGAGGAACAGCAATCATGTGTCATGCTGACTGACAGGATGGAAGGCAACGCTGTGAGGCTGAGGAGGAAAGCAGAGGGGTACCATAAGGCAGGGGAGCCACAGGATGGTAGCTCAAGCAAACTCCAAAAGCAGCTGCAGAGAGCTGCTAGGGAGCAAAGCTGAGTGGGTAGCTTGGGTGCAATGTTGACTGCAAGAACGACTTTCTTACAGCTACTAGCCATGGGTTCAGATGTCGACTGCAGGGTTGAATGACCAGAACTGGCTGAGCTGGATTTGGTACAGAATGATTGCACTTTCTCCTTGATGGAAGCAGCAGGGTACAGGAACAGGAACTGCTAAACCAGCAGCTACCAAGTACAGCTCACAGAAACTCAGGATCAGAATCAGCAGACAGAATCTTGGTCAGGGACATAGCAGAAATCAGGACTGGTGGCAAGCATGCAGTCAGGAACATTCCCAGGTCAGACTCTGTAAACAGAAATCAAAGCACAGGGATACTAGCCAGTGTAAACACATTACATGTGTACTGCAATTCTAGTGAAGCTGCGTGATCTAGGAATTAGGTTAGTGTCCAGTGAAGAAATTCCAGAGCAGGAGTGAGTGGAACAGGTGTGTCCAAAGAAAAATGTGAAACTGCAGGTAATAGCAGAAAAGGATCTCTTGGATCCAGTTCTCATTTTATGAAAATGATATTATTAATATTATTGCTCTGTTATAGAATTCCTAATTTGGAACATGTTCAATCAGGAAATGTGTGTATTTCTTATGTACTGTCCTTTAAGAAACCTATTGTTACTGAAGATACTTGAGCACAGTGTATATGTTTTGCTATACTTGTTAATAAAATTGAAAAGGAAGAAATGTACGCCCACTGCTCTGGACCTAAGCCTCACTTAAGTCCTCCGCTGTCATTAAACAGGACTCTGATTTGCAGGTAGAACGTGAATAAAAAAAGAGGTTTACATGAAGCATTTCTAATTGTCATGGAAACAGAAAAATTTTTATGTACTACGTTTTTGAGCAGAAAACATATAATTATTCAACACTAAAATAAAAGTAAATTCTGTAAGTCAGTGCCAAATTTAACTCTACAGAGATTGCTTCTATTTCAGGTACACTTGTTGGTGTAATTCTCAGCAAATTTTCTATTTCAGTTTACTGTGTTTAACCATTTAAATGCTAGAAATGTCTCCAACAAATTGTGAAGCAATGAACTGGAGACATCCCTAGCATCTAAGAGATTAAAGAGTTAGTTAGGTTTTGTTTGAACTTTAATAGAATATATTTGTCTTACCTGATTACTTTCTTTTACTGTAAAGGGCAGTAACATTTTTTAATATTAAAATATGTTTGGCTTTTCCTGCTGAATACAACAAAGGTACCCCTATTGCTGGGAGGTATTCAGAGTCAGATTTACATCCTAGGAACACCTGGGCAAGGCACTCTAGGTGCTCTTTGCTCCACCACACCCCCGTTCCCCTCATGGCCCCACGCTTAGTCCCATCCACTATTTCCTGGCAAAGCAGTTCAGAATGTGGATGTGGCCAGCACAGATAAGCCCTCCCAAAAAAATTTGGAGCTGGAGGCAACTACCTGCTCTGCTTGTGGGGAAATCTGGCCCTGCAGGTCCTACATTCAAAGGTTATTATCTCCAAACACTCTTGTTTTTGTTTTTTTGCTACAGTGATACCTGGTTCCCAGACAGTTCACCTGGTGTTAGGTTCTCTAGTCAGATAAGGCTCTTGCTTGGCGATAACTTTACAACTTTGTCAATACATTGCTGTCTTGAATGAAATAAGCACCCATTTTCAATTAAAGGGATAGTAATACTTAAGATGTAAAAAAATATGTTGTAGGGTTTATGTCCCCGAGTAAAACAAGGGTACCCCCACTGCTGAGAGATAATTTATTAAATGTACTGTGGAGCTGTTGCTACACCATCCTATGGAGATTTATGGTCTACAGACCAGAGCTATCCATAGGATGGTGTAGCAACAGCACCAATGTAAATTTTCAGGCCACTGTGATATTGCACCTAAAACTTTCAAGTTTGAGTTGTTATACTTCTTTAATACATTAAAGATAATAACCCTTGAATGTAGGACCTGCAGGGCCAGATTTCCCCACAAGCAGAGCAGGTAGTTGCCTCCAGCTCCAGATTTTTTTGGGAGGGCTTATCTGTGCTGGCCACATCCACATTCTGAATTGCTTTGCCAGGAAATAGTGGATGGGACTAAGCGTGGGGCCATGAGGGGAATGGGAGTGTGGTGGAGCAAAGAGCACCTAGAGTGCCTTGCCCAGGTGTTCCTAGGATGTAAATCTGACTCTGAATACCTCCCAGCAATAGGGGTACCTTTGTTGTATTCAGTAGGAAAAGCCAAACATATTTTCATATTAAAAAATGTTACTGCTCTTTACAGTCTCTCAGCATATACATTTTTTTACATTTTAAGTATTACTATCCCTTTAAATTTCACTTCATTTACTCAGTGATCTCCATGAACTCAAAGAGTTGCAAATGCCTTATATGAATATGTAAATGTTCTTTAATTAGGCTGTTTAATATTCATGTGGATGTTTAATGTGACACTTTTCCCTAGTAATAAATGATTTTCATACTGATTTGTGTAACTGTGTGGCATCACACATCAGTTAGATACACCTTTTAGTTTATTTTGTGAGCATTTGATCTCCCTCTCCTGGTGTACTGCTGGTTGTTTATGATTACAGTCTGATAAAGACTGATATAAACTTGGTTCCCTTACAGTGTAATCTGGCCTATTGTTTTCTGTGAAAAGGTGCACTAGAAGAAGTACGCAACATCATCAAAGAACAACAGCCTCTGCTAACAAAGATGTGGTGTTAAAAGATAGGTTCCCCCATCCACCCATTCTGGCATCCAGGCAACCACCAAATCTGAAACAAAAAATGATCAATAGAAAACTGACCAATGAATGGACAAACAACGATAATGGGACCAAACTTTGCATCAAATCTCACTGCAAATCATTTGTGTAAACAACACCGCACAACTCAGCCACAAGACATACATATATTATATTCCTGTCTATCAGCAAATGTTGTATATATGATTTAATGAACTGAATATGAATCTAGACATTACTTTGGTTAAACAGGCCTACCTTAATCTAAGGATGAATACACTCACACAATCTATAGAGAAATACCATAAAACAAAGAACCATACCCCAGTTGGTCATAATTTTACCCAGAGAAACCACTCAATCCATAACCTTAAAATCAAAATACTCAGAGGGAACTTCAAAAATACATGGGAGAGAAAGACATTTGAAATTAAGATGATCAGTTTTTTCAACATCAAACACACTGGACTAAATAAGGACTTGGGATTCCTTTCACATTACGAATATTTGCCAATTTACCCATCTCTCTCATATTTTCTATTGAAATCTATGTACTATGGTTCTGTCTGTGTTCCTATCTCATACTGCCCCCCACCTCATTCCACTGTTAGGTAATTTATTACTTATCAGTTTTAAGCTTTCCTCCACAACAGCTTTATATAAGTTGCATTATTTTAAAACCAGTATGCTTTAGACTTGAATAATGAAATAGAAATACACAACTAATGCATAACAAGTTATCTGTTAAACAAATTAAGAATCACTTTTTTCTAGGGTACAATTTCCCCTTAAGTATAATAACGGTGTTATGTAAAACATATCCTGGAATGTCCTAAGACCTAATAGATGGCGATAGTGTCAGAGCTCACAGATATAACCACACCTCTCTGAGGCATACAAAAGCTAGATAGTTTAGCATATGATGTTGGTAAAATGAGAATCATAATCATAATTTGTAATTACAAATGTAAAATACTGCAGTGGTAAAAACAGATTGTCAAAGTTTTACATGGCAATGCAATTCTAAGTTCTCAATATAAGTTTTTTTTTTCAATGTTCTCAATAGTATATCTATCTATATATCTATCTATCTATCTATCTATCTATCTATCTATCTATCTATATATATATATATAAGAGAGAGAGATATTCAGGGCTTATAATTTTAAGTCCTTTGCTACTAGCCAGACCTGTAAAGTTACTCGCCACTGCAAGCCAAAACATACCCACCAGGGCTGAATTTCTACTCGCCAGGGCTAAATTTTCACTCGCCATTGGCTAGTGGCGAGTGGACATTTTGAGCCCTGTATATATATATATATATATATATATATATATATATATATAGTAGATAGTGGGCACTTCATAAATGTATACAATAGAATAGTAAGTGGCCTAGGTGCAGCTGAAAATGATAACATATACAATATAACAAAGTCCTTGGAACCTAAATTCCAAATCCAAGCATACACTAGGACTTATTAGAAATCGTGATTTATTAAGTGTCAATGTTTTGGCCCCACATAGGGCCTTTCTCTTTCTCTCTTTCTCTTGAGAAAGGCCCTATGTAGGGCCGAAACGTTGACACTTAATAAATCACAATATCTAATAAGTCCTAGTGTATGCTTGGATTTGGAATTTAGGTTCCAAGGACTTTGTTATATTGTATGTGTTATCATTTTAAGCTGCACCTAGGCCACTTACTATTCTATTGTATACATTTATGAAGTGGCCACTATCTACCTTCTATACATATATACACTGTTGCGGGGCAGTCATGCGAAGTAGAGGCTGCCAGGGCAGTAGAGACTGCGCATGACGCGGCGTTACACATGTTTTAGCGATTTATTATATAGGATATGTCAGAGTTCTTCATAGTTAACCATGGAAGTATATTTTGAAGTTCTTAATAGAGTATATATATTTTTTTTATAAAATTGTCTTTCAAAGTTCTCTATAGTTCAACATAGAAAAATTTAAAAGTTCTTCATTGAAGTAGCACTGTAACATAGTAGGTTGTAAAAACACAAATCCATCAAGTTCAACCATTTCCTCATAACCCAGAAAACTGTGCATTATATAAGCCTTCCTGCTTCCAAAATGAGTATTAGTCTATTCACCACAACTTTCTGTTTAACCCCCTAATACATAGTTCACCCTGTATGTACCCTCTTGCATTTATTCTCTTAAATGTATCTGTTATATCTGCCGTCCCTTAACTTTTTCTTGTTTTGATAATGGTATTGTAATTATTATTTGTTGATGCTATTATACTATTTCTTGTTCCCTGGTGCATAAAGATGAAAATAATGTGTTCAGAACATTAGTCTTTTCCTTATCCTCCCTAATCAATTGCCCATTTGTTTTTGAAAAGTTCAGTGCACTGTCTCATGTTTTTTTGCCATTTATGTATTTTAAAAACTTCTTTGGCTTAGCCTTGTTCTTCCTTACAATTCTTGTTTCATTTTCAGTTTTTGCTAGCCTAATTTCCTCTTTGCAAACTTTGTTGTACTCCCTGTATTTCAGGAAATAATAATCTATCTGTCAATGCTTTTTATTCCTTTCCATTTCCTTCTTTACATTCCTTCTTTGCATTTCATCCCCTGGGTATATATTATATATTTATTATTATTATATTTATGTATTCAATTTAGACTTATATTTATGTCATTATACCTATTCATTATATTTATATTATTAATATAGTAAATATATTTCTACATCCTAGATATCATTTCTGACCATTTTTCCTCTGTATTTTTTCCTTTTAATATTTCATCCCAGTCTATGTGTTGCATTGATGCGTTGTGAAATTAACCTTTTTAAAATAAAAAGTTTTGGTTGTATCTATACATTTTTGCTTCTTCAAAGTGATCTTGGTAGGGACCAGGATGTCAGAGGAAGCCAGGTCATGCACAGATAATCAGCAACTCTGGAGAACGTGCTTGCAGCCAGAATCAGACACAAGGGCCACCAGGAAGTGAACCAAGCTGCTTTAAATACCCTGGGAGGGTTGGCTGATAACAGTCAGGTGAGTTATCACAGGGAGGTCAGCTGATTCCACCTGATCCAGGAAAAGGAAGGCAGTAGCAATGGATATCAGAGCACAAGATTAACTCAGACAGCAGAATAAAGCAGTAGAGTTAGAGCAGCTCAGTCAAACCTTGACAGTACAACCCCAATGACCTTCCCTCCTCCCCCCCCTCGCAGGACCAGGTTTATGGGGAAAGCGCACATGGAAAGCACGGAGGAGGGCGGGGGCATGCATGTCTGTGGCGGGAACCCATGAGAGCTCTTCTGGATGTAACTCCTTCCAATGGACCAAATATTGAAGTCTCCCTCTGAACCTATGAGAGTAGAATATGGAGAGGACCTCAAACTCCTCATGGCTGTCAACTTGCACCGAATGGGCCTGAGGATTGACAGTAGTAAAACTATTGCATACCAGGGGTTTCAGCAGGAGACATGGAACACATTGTGTATCCGCATATGGGGAGAGAGGTCTAGGGCATAGGCCACAGGGTTCACACTTCGAAGGATACAGAAAGGCCTTAGAAAAAGGGGAGCCAGTTTCTGAGAGGGCACTTGGAGGTGGAGATTTCTGGAGGACAACCAGACCCTCTCACCGACATGGTAGGAGGGTGTGGGTAGGTGCTTACGATTGGCCTGGAGCTCCTGGGATTGTTGTGAGCGTCACAACGACTCTTGGACCTACACCCATGTGGAACGGATTCACTGGAAATGATCCTCCAATGCTGGAGTCCCCTGGGGAGAGAACAAATCTGGAATCATGGAGGGTTGATACCCATAATTCACCATAAAGGGTGAGAGCTGGGTAGAAGCCGAGACAGCAGTGTTATGAGCAAATTCCGCCCAAGGTAGCAGGTCCGACCAGTTATTCTGATGGTCTGAGATGTAGCAACGCAGGAATTGCTCCAAGGCCTGATTAGTCCTTTCCGCTGCCCCATTCGATTGCAGGTGATAGGCCGAGGAGAAGGAGAGTCGGATACATAGTTGCTCACAGAAGGCCCTCCAGAAGCTCGAGACAAACTGGCTACCCTGGTCAGAAACTATGACTTTTGGAACCCCGTGTAGCCGATAGACCTCTTTGATGAAGACCGTAGCCAACTCTTTAGCGGATGGGAGTTTTTTGAAAGGTATGCAGTGAATCATCTTAGAAAATCAGTCAACGACCATGAGGATGACTGTGTTACCGTTAGACAAAGGGAGGTCAACTATGAAGTCCATGGCAAGGTGTGACCATGGCTTCTCCCCATTGGGTATGGGTTGGAAAAGGCCCACTGGAAGGTGACAGGGTGATTTGGTCTGCACACAGATTGGACAGGCAGCAACAAAGGCAGCAATATCTTTGTTAAGTTCTGGCCACAAGAAAAGACAGGAAACCAACCAGAGAAGCTGTTTTTTTCTGGGATTCCCTGCTGACTTAGTATTATGGTAGGTTGAAAGTACCTTGGTATGAAGGTTAACAGGTACAAAACAGAGCCCAGAGGGAGTTTCAGCAGGTGCATCTACTTGGGCGGCCCTTACTATGCTGGTAGGTATGGTGGCCAGTACTCGGTCCAGAGGAATAATAGGACTAGGAGGTCTCTCCTCCTTAGCGCCCGAGAATTGCCTAGATAGGGCATCAGCCCTGACATTTTTGGTACCTGGCAGGTACGCAACCACATAATTGAAATGAGACAAAATTAAGGCCCATCGGGCCTGCCTTGGAGACAAGCGCTTAGCCTCAGTCAGGTATGTGAGGTTTTTATGATCCGTGAGGATTAGGTTTGGCATGGAAGTACCCTCAAGCAAATGCCTCCATTCTTTGAGAGAAAGTATTATAGCTAGCAACTCACAGCCACCAATTTCATAGTTGCATTCTGCAGGACTTAGCTTTTTTGAGAAATATCCACACGGATGCAACTGGCTCTCAGGAGTAGGACATTGAAACAGGAGGGCACCTACTCCTGTCTCAAAGGCATCGACCTCAAGTATGAATGGAAGCTCAGATTTCGGGTGTGCCAAAATGGGTGCTGCGGCAAAAGCGACTTTTAATGCCTCAATTGCTTAGATGGCTTCCAGAGACCAGTGAGTGGAGTTACCATCTTTTTTGGTCATGTTGGTAAGGGGTTTTACAATATAAGAAAAATTGTGAATAAATTTCCTGTAGTAGTTGGGGAACCCGAGGAAACATTGAAGAGAGCAGAGGCCTACGGGTCACGGCCACTCGAGAACAGCCAAGAGTTTCTCAGGGCCCATAGTGAAACCGACCTCTGAAATTATGTACCCCAAGAAGGTGACTTGTTTGCGGTGGACCGAACACTTTTCTAATTTGCAAAACAGATTATTCTCTCATGGTTTTTGCAGAACTCAGGCTACATCTGTGTGGTGGCTTTCCATGGAGGTGGAATGGATCAAAATGTCATCTAAGTATACCATCACGCATTGTTGGAGCATATCCTGGAAGACCTCATTTAAGAATTCCTGGAAAACCATGGGAGCATTGCAGAGACTGAAGGGCATTACGAGCTATTCGTAATGCCCACTCCTGGTGTTAAACGTGGTTTTCCATTCGTGGCCTTCCTTCATCCGTACCAAATTGTACACCCCTCGCAGGTTGAGCTTAGTGAACACCTTGAACTCTTTTAAGCGATCAAATAGCTCGATAGTAAGTGGAATTGAGTAGGCTTTTTTGACCATGATATGTTTGAGCCCCCTGTAATCGATACAGGGTCTCAGTTCTCCACTCTTTTTCTTCATGAAGAAGAATCTGGCCACGATGGGAGAGGAGGACTTGCAGATGAACCCCCGGGGCAATCATATGGGCGGTGAGGTGGGAGATAACCAGCCCGGCCCTTCTCAAATACATCCCAGAACTCTTGCTACTCTTCAGACAGCAAAGAGACCAGGGATGTGGTTAGCACCTTCACCACTTTTGCTAGGCATGTCTTGGAACAGTTGGGTGACCATGCCATGACTTAGGCCCTTACACAATCGAAAGTGGGATTGTGTTTGTGCAACCACGGAAAACCAGGGACCACAGGATAGTGAGGGAAGTGGATCACCTGGAATTTTAAGGTCTCATCATGGAGAGCCCCTACAGCCATAGACAAAGGAGCAGTTTCTGGGTGACGGCTGTGGCGGCTGTAGGGGTCTGCTATCAATCTCCTCAATGACAAGTGGACTAATACGGAATGGATTGCTTAGGGGTGAAGGCACTGTCGATAAAAAGACCCTCTGCACCAGAGTCAATAAGTGCCTCTGTAATAATGGAAAACTCACCCCAAGAGAGCCCAACGGAGACTATAGGTTTATCCTTATGAATAGCAGGGGAGGCTGAGACACCACTTAAGGTCTGTCCCCTATAGGACCTTAAGTGCGGGTGTTTCCCGGACGTGTGGGGCAAGTTCACAGCAGATGCCCTGCCTTACCACAGTAAAGGCACAGGCCCGCCCTCCTCCTAATGGTCCTTTCAGCAACTGAAAGACGAGTGAACCCAAGCCACATGGGCTCCACACTGCCTAAGGTCTCGAGAACAGGAGTCGTGGGAGAAGAGGGAGGCACGGGTGGGTACAAAGAGCTCGGGGCTAAACAGATGGGATGCCTCCGCAGGCGCTCTCTGAAGGAAGGTCTCTCACGAATATGGGAGTCAATCAAGATGCAATATGAGACCAGTTCCTCTAAATCTCTGGGGAGGTCCTGGGCTGCAATCTCATCTTTAACTGTATCCGAAAGCCCATTAGAGAAAGCAGCCACGAAAGCCTCATTATTCCAACCAACCTCAGCTGCCAGGGTATGAAACTCTATGGAATAATCCTAAACCGTCCTTGTACCCTGTTGGATAGACATTAGTTGCTTGGTAGCCGAGGTGGAGCGGCCTGGTACATCAAATACCCTTTTAAAGGATGCCACAAACTTAGGATAATTGTACACTGTAGGTTTCTGTGTCTCCCAAATGGGATTAACCTTGTCATTGGCTTTGTCAGAGAGTAAGGAAATAACAAGGCCCACCCTACTCCTATCAGACGGAAAGGAATGTGGTACCATCTCCAGATAGATACTGACCTGGTTCAGGAAACCTCTGCACTGGTTAGGGTCACCCCCATAATGCTGGGAAGCGGGGCAGACCCAGTCATGTCTCTAGCAACATTGGAATCACCATTGGCAGCCTGAGTGGGAACGGCAGCAACTATAGGTGTAGCCTACGCAGAATGTTGCTGAGGTTGTGAAGCCAGATGCGCAGTACGGAGCAACAAAGTCTGGAGGGCTAACACAAACTGGTCCATGTGCTAGTCTACCTGGTCCAGCCTGAAAAAAAGGTGGATTGCCTACTCCTTCTGAGTTCATAGCCCTTTTGTACTGTTAGGGACCAGGAACCAGACAGACATAAAAATGTAAAATGCAAAACATGTTTATTGAAATAACAAAAGCAAACAAAGCAAAATCGTGAACCAGAAGCGTAAACCAAAAGACAAGCCGGGGTTAGGAACCAAGATAGGCATTCAGCCAAGCCTGGATCAGGAATATGGAAATCAATGATGTCAGGAACAAACCAGGAGTCAGGAGCCAGAAGGAATGTCAGAGGAAGCCAGGTCATGCACAGATAATCAGCAACTCAGTAGAACGCACTTGAAACCAGAATCAGACACAAGGGCCACCAGGAAGTGAGCCAAGCTGCTTGGCTGATAGCGGATTGAGCCTGATCCAGGAAAGGGAAGACAGCAGCAATGGATATCGGAGCACAAGATTATCTCAGACAGCAGAATAAAGCAGTTCAGCCAAACCTTGACAGATCTTAAATGAAACCATGTTATGATCACTGTTTAAACTATACAACTACTATTATTGGACACCATGGTCAAGATTGACAAAACATCGAAGAGGGCTCAAAATATCAATGTCCTGTCAGAGCAATATCGATGGCACATCAAAAGTATGCATTTAAGTGTCTTCGACATCACATCACCATCAGTCCAACAAAATCTGCCCACACTGACATCCATCCGACATGCCTTCATCATGTTTACAAATTTTCACGTATCACATAGAAACATAGAAACATAGAAGATTGACGGCAGAAAAAGACCACCTGGTCCATCTAGTCTGCCCTTTAGTATTCCTTTATTGTTATCTTAGGATAGATACATGTTTATCCCAGGCATGTTTAAACTGTGTTACTGTGGATTTATCAACCACCTCTGCTGGAAGTTTGTTCCAAGTTTCTACTACTCTTTCAGTGAAATAATATTTTCTGATGTTTTTCTTGATTTTTCCTCCAACTATCCTCAGATTGTGCCCCCTTGTTCTTGTATTCAGATTCTTATTAATCACACTTCCCTCCTGAACCTTGTTCAGTCCTTTAACATATTTAAAGGTTTCAATCATGTCCCCCCTTTCTCTTCTTTCCTCCAGACTATACATATTTAGATCTCTGAGTCGTTCTTGATAAGTTCTATGCTTTAGACCTTCCACCATTTTTGTAGCTCTTCTTTGAACCCGCTCAATTTTAGTTATATCCCTTTGCAGATGAGGCCTCCAGAACTGTACACAGTATTCCAGATGTGGTCTCACTAGAGCTCTATACAGAGGGATCACAATCTCCCTCTTCCTGCTTGTTATACCTCTAGCTATGCAGCCAAGCATACGATTTGCTTTCCCCACCGCCTGGTTGCATTGGTTACTCATCGTGAGGCTGTCAGAGATGACCACCCCCAAATCCTTCTCTTCTGAAGTCTTTGCTACCACAGAACTGCCAATACGATAGTCAGATTGAGGGTTTCTTTTCCCCAAGTGCATTATTTTACATTTGGAAACATTGAACTGAAGTTTCCATTGTTTTGACCACTTATCTAATAGTGCCAAATCATTCTCCATATTACAGACACCTCCTGGAACATCAACCCTATTACACACTTTTGTGTCATCAGCAAACAAGCAAACCTTCCCTGCCAAGCCTTCCCTTATGTCACTTACAAACATGTTGAACAGAACAGGGCCCAGAACAGATCCTTGTGGCACTCCACTTGTAACCAGTCTCTGCTCAGAATACACTCCATTAACAACAACCCTCTGGTTTCTGTCCTTCAGCCAACTGCAGATCCACTGAACTATCCAGGGGTTAAGTCCAATTCTTGATAATTTATCTATCAGCTCTTTATGGGGAACTGTATCGAAAGCTTTACTGAAATCCAGGTAGGCGATATCCACAGCACCACCTTCATCCAGCACTTTAGTTACATAGTCAAAGAAATCAATGAGATTAGTCTGACAGGATCGGCCCTCAGTGAAGCCATGCTGTTTGGGTCCATCAGGTTGTTTTTTGTTAGATGGTCAATTATCTTCTTCTTTAGAAGAGTCTCCATCATTTTTACCACTACAGATGTCAGGCTGACTGGCCTGTAGTTACTAGCTTCTTCTTTACTACCCTTCTTGTGAATGGGTACAACATTGGCCATTCTCCAATCATCAGGAACTTCTCCCGTAAGAAGGGACTGGTTATACAGATTAGTCAGGGGGCCAACTATGACAGATCGGAGTTCTTTAAGAACTCTAGGGTGGATTCCATCCGGACCCATCGCTTTATTTGACTTTAGCCGGACAAGTTCCTCTAGAACATCGGCCTCTGAAAACACTGGGGCTAAAATTATACAACTAGAGGCAATGCTGTGTTCAGCCATTTTCTGATTATGAGGGCCGCCGTCTGAAAAAACTGAGCAGAAGTAGTTATTCAGATGGTCAGCGACCGCCTTTTCCTCTTCTATAAACTGATTTTTTCCGTTGTTAATTTTTGTAATCCCGCAGTTTTTCTTCTTCCTGTCACTGATATATCTGAAGAAGGTTTTATTCCCCTTCTTAACAGATTTGGCCATTTCTTCCTCTTTTGAGGCTTTAGCAGCATTTATCATCTGTTTAGTCTTCTTCTGTATAGTTTTATACCCTTCTCTGTCCGCTTCACTTCCAGTCTCTTTATATCTCTTATAGGCAGACTTTTTATCTTTCACTATAGCTCTTACCTCTCTAGTAAACCATAGTGGATTTCTCTTTCTTTTCCTCTTGCTAATTTGTCTAACATGTAATCTTGTTGCTTTTAAGAGGACTTCTTTGAGTGTCTTCCACTGAGTACTCACTCTCGGTGTTTTATCCCACCCTTTTAATTCTTTCTTTACATATTCTCCCATATCCTCAAACTTCGTCTTCCTAAAGTCCAATACTTTGGTTGCAGAATGGGATTTCTCGTAGTCAGTCTGGATTCCGAACCACAAACATTGGTGGTCACTGGAACCTAGATTTTCTCCCACCTTCACCTCAGATACCAGGTCTCCATTTGTGAATACTAAGTCTAGGATATTGTCCCCTCTAGTTGGCGCCTTCACCAGCTGTTTTAGGGACATCCCCGTCAGGGCTTCTACGATGCTCCTACTTCTACATGTGGACGCACAAGGGATATTCCAATCAACATCAGGCATGTTGAAGTCTCCCATAACTACTATATCTCCCTTTACTGCCATTTGGGTAATCTCGTCCACTAGCATGTTGTCTTGCTCTTCAGATTGCCCCGGAGGCCTGTAGACTGCACCTATTCTTGTAACTGATCCCTTTTTATTCTGCAGACAGATCCAGAGAGTCTCCAACTCTTTACATGAATTCTGGATCGCTGTGGATTTTATGCTATCTTTAACATAAATGGCTACCCCACCCCCTCTTCTCTCAGCCCTATCTTTCCTATACAACGTGTATCCCGGAATGGCTATTTCCCAGTCATTACAGTCCCTGAACCATGTCTCTGTTATTACAATCAAGTCCAAGTCATCTCTACAAACTATTGATATTAGCTCGCTGAGCTTGTTGCCTAAGCTGCGAGCATTAGTACACATTACACGAAGAACATTACATTTATCACCAACAACAACTCTATCTACCGCACCATCATCTACCTCACCAACATCTGTATGTAAAGCACCAGCAACTTCCTGTGCACCAACATCTGTATCTATCACACTAACAAACTCAGAACCCTGGTTCACCAAAACTGTTCGGGGACAGAAATCAATCTTCTCAATGAAATTCCTGCCCCCTCCATCTAGTTTAAATGCCTCTCCAAGAAACACCTGAACTCTTCTCCAAGTACCTCAGTTCCTCTGTGTGACGGGTGCAGACCATCACCTCTACAATGGCAGGATAATGAGCCATTATGATATTCAAGGGGGTGTGTTTATATGTTAATGTGGCACTTCACCATATTCACTAAACTCTGATAGCAGCCTCTGCAGTTGGAATTCACAGTCTCAACTTCGCCTACCTGAAGCTGACGAAGTTGGGATCTCCCTGTACAATCCTGAAGTCTGACAGCATTCTCTCTGCTTCCCCAATTTTCCAGTAAGGGAGTGGAGTGAACACTTCAGAAACATGGACAGCATTACTCCATTATCCCTTTGAGTGCCATAGAGATTTGCATTGCTCACCCATGTGGCACACAAAGGGTTAAAAATGTACACCAAGCACTACACAACTATCCCCTTAGCTCTGTATCATATATGATACATGTTGTGCACTCCCAGAGGAACAGGTCTGGGTGTCAGGCAGCATCTATGGGGATTTGTGGCTACCACTTGCCCCCCAGCCTTGTTCCCTTGCCCACTGATAGCCATAGAACCCCATGTACACTGTCTGGCCCTCTGACTTTTTCCCTTGCCCACTGATAGCCATAGAACCCCATGTACACTGTCTGCACCCTGACTTGTTCCCTTGCCCACTGGTAGCCACAGATCACAATCAACAGTGTCTAACCCAATCCAGCCTTTTGTCTTGACTACTGCTAGCCACAAATCCCCATGGGCACTGCCTGGGCAAGAAAAGAAGGTTGGGGGTTGTCAGTCAGTGTATGTGGGGTAACAAACAATGGTGATGTTCCCCCACAATAATTATATTTAACAATCTTCCCTACAGTTAACATTTTACATATGCTGCCACCCCCATTAAAATCCAACATATGGTGCCCCTTAACGTCAACATATCTGTCTGTCTCATTAAAATCCAACATATGATGCTTCAC
Source organism: Rhinophrynus dorsalis (assembly GCA_037306005.1). NCBI lineage: Eukaryota > Metazoa > Chordata > Amphibia > Anura > Rhinophrynidae > Rhinophrynus > Rhinophrynus dorsalis. Next base: position 514,559,175 of record CM074719.1, read on the forward strand.
AATGTTAACCCTTTGAGTGTCAGAGGGGTACACAAAGCATTGCTTTGCAATGCATTGTGTACCCCTCTGGCACTCAAAGGGTTTTTCCGCTTTAAACTGTGCTATTATTATTATTTCTTTTTAACACAGTGCAGTTTTTTTGATTGTAAAATAAAATCAAACCTCGTGGGTGGACCCCTTCTCATGCCCCCCTACCACTGATCACCATAGATCATCAATGCGGGTATCAGGAAGGCGATAACTGCTTTTCTCTCCTTCCTACTCAAGCCTTCTGCTTCTCTACCTGCTTTTTCTATCTGACTTCTCTCCATTTCCCTACTGGGAAGTGGGGAAGCAGAGAGAATGCTGTCAGACTTCAGGATTATCATAGTGCTGGTGATGTGTGAGGGAGGGCACCCCTTCTACATCGACAAGGGTTCAACAACCCTGTATGCTGATGGGGTCCTTCTCCTCCCCGCCCCTTGAATCACTAAATTTTAGTGAATATGGTGATGTGCTTCTACATCAAAATGTCGAAATGCTATGAACACATTGACAAAATCATATCTCCACAGCACTGACCTTTAGTGCATCTCCCCCTTTATCATGTAATATGTTATAACTAGATTCAATACATTGTTATTTCTTGTTGGCACTTCAACCATTTGTGTCATGTAGCTATCCCTAAGCATACTCACAAACCTGCTTCCCTTAGCAATCTGACATGGTTCATTTCTGTAGTTTAAATCCGGATAGTTAAGCTCTCCCATAATTATAGTATTGCAGGATACCCAAGATGCACAGGTTTTCTTCAATTACAATGACCGCTGGGCTTAAAAAGTCTCATCAATATTTGGTGGTTTTATGCCACAGTTAGCTTCAATTTCCACCCACAAGGACTCTGCATCATCTCCAGTGTCCTCACAAATATCTTCCCTTAAACTTGGAGTTAGAGATCTGGTTTCAGATACAGGCACACATCTCCACCTCTTCTGTTAATCCTGTCCCTCCTAAACAAGTAATAACCCTTATTATTTACAGCCCAATAATCTGTAACATACTACTATGTTTTTCTTATAGTAATTATGTCCAAATGCTCATTAACTGCCAGTAATTCCAGCTCACCCACTTTGCCTGCAATACTACTTGCATTCATCAACATACAATTATTTTTGTCATTATGTGTTTACCTGCTATTTGTCTTTTTTTTAATCTGAATTTAATAGTTCCTCTCTGTTAACTACATTTATCCCCACCCCTATTATCCTTTACTGGTACCCAGTTTCTATCTACATTATCTACCCAATTTTTACTAGCTATACCTTCTCCCCTTTCCTAGTTTAAAAGATCTTCAGGCCTTAAAAGCATTCTATCCCCAGCACCAGCTCCCTTTCCATTTATGTTCAATCTGTCACTATAATACAGTATCTGTCACAGGAACTGGCCCAACCTCCCATGTTTGGCAGCTTGGTTGGGGTTACATGAAAAAACAGCTCCTCCAAAGAACAAACTTCACCTTGCCCGAGATGGCCGGCAGGACTATCACGAAAGCCATCCGGCTGTGGAACATAGGCCGGCTACTGATCGGCCAAAGCCCTGGGTGCTATGTTTAAAGGTCCCCCATAGACTTAACATGGGGGAAATTAGGTGTCCCAGGGATTGGTCGGTCAGCCACCTGCCCATAGCGTCTGATAGGCTAAAGGCAGGTGAGACACCAGAGGCCAGGATTGGCCACATTATCCTGGAATGGCTGGAGTTTGAAGGCGGCTGAATCAAATCATATAAAATATGCTTTGGCACAAAGGACACTGTTGTGAATGTATATTCTGGCCCATTGTATCCAGCCCCGGCCCTTTGTTCTATTGTTTACCCACCACCCCTCACTATTGTCAGTTAATGTACTCATGCCTGCCCTCATTGCCCTATGTGCCCGCCTTCCCATTGGCCCTTGTGTAGCTCTGGTGTCCCACACATTGTTCCCTGACCCCACTGTTCTGTATATAAGTTTGTTGGTTTGTTCAATAAAGAGTTCTGGTTACCCTGACACTAGTTCTGCCTGGTGATTGGGGTATATTGCGGTATGCTGCTGGAGTTCCATCTGGCTGTAGCAGAAGAAGTGACAATTGACGGGGACATCAAGGCTGGGTGTCTTCTGGTACTCTCACACTATCCAAGAGCAAAGTCAGCCCAGTGCTTTAAAACCCCCAAACCCTGAGCTCCCTCTTCCTATCTGCACTGGTGCATGGCACTGATATTTCAGAAAACACTACCCTGGAAGGCCTTACTTTGAGATTGCACCCTAAATCCTTGAATACTTTTTTTAGAGACCTCCATCTTCCTCTGACTTTGTCATTGTAACAATATTTACAAGGACAGCTGAATATTTTCCCACACTTACTAATAATCTGACTGCCCTGTCCATAACATGCCAAACCCTATCGCCTAGGAGACAATATACCGCTAGGCATTTGTGTTCCTGGCAGCAGATTACCCTGTCTACCCCCCTAATAATAGAGTCCCTATTACCAGCATCTGCATTGTTTCTTCTTGTTTATGCATTCAATATACACTGGAAGAAGGGCTGTTCCCTGGCTGCTACAAGAATCATCCCTCTCTGGTGGTGTCAATTCTTAGCTATCTCCAAGTCAGCAAACTTGCTGGTCTGAGTCAGCTCAGACCTGGCTTTCATCTTCCTCTGCCTACTTCCTCCTCTCTTTATTGTTCTCCAGCTGCCTATCTGCCATTCATCATCTACAATTCCACACTCTTCACCACTAACCCCACATACTACCTGCTCAGTGAACTCCAAGCTCCTTTCCATATGATGCACTGTTGACATTTCATTCCAGATCCATTATCTTATCTTCCAAAAAAGATAATATGCTCACACTGTGTACAGTGGTATGCACCATGGAATGACTGCTCCAACTGTTCAAACATGTGACTAGATTTGCGCTGCACGAGATTGTCCAACCTGCTACTACTCATGTTTATAGTTCTACAATTCAACTGTGTCCACTAACTCACACTCTAGGTTCAAATACCTGGTTTAAATATGTCTGTCCAGTAAAATTGGTTTTCTAAACTGCTTAAAACACACAATCTGAAATGAAATTCCTGTCTGCAATTGCTAAACCAATTCCCTTGAAATTACTTGCATCACAAGATCTATAGATTTCAAACTCCTGCTTCTGTTTAACTTCAAATTGGTCCAAACTTCACTTATCTGTAAGCCACTTGACTGTAAGCCCAAAGAAAAGGCTCCAGTAGTTTTGGTTTTTACCCTTAATATACCACAGCATAACTCACAATTACTTTTTGTACACTTTTCACCTGATTCATTAAAACTCTGTTTGTCAGTAATCCTCTTCTCTGTAAGCCAAAAGAGCAGGCTCCAAATGCTAGGCACTTGCTTAAATAGCAGAGTTACGCACAGGTGGAAAAAACAGAACCAAACAGTATGGTCCCTGATGAATTATGTTATGCATTATGACTGCAAAGGTACAATGGATGAAATGTAAGCCTTTGTTGGAATATTTCAGTGTATTTGTGTGTAATGGTGGCTATGTGAGCTCATGCTACTGGAATGTTTCCAAAAAAGGAATTGATCATCCAAAGATCTTGGTTCTATTCTTAATGTATACAAGTGTCCATATATGTCTAGATGTATGCCTAGTTGTATATATGGGAGTGTCCAGCATGCAGTCCTTTGTGTAGAAACAGAATAAAGGTATCACAGTTCCCGTGATTCTCTCCCTGTCACTCTCGCTTGTGCTGCTCTCCTATTGGTTGAGCCTGTTTGGCCTGCCCCTGGTGACCTTTTTATACCTGACCATTGGCACCTGTCAGGTGCCCTTTCGTGGTGTTCCAGAGCCAGTGTTGCTGTTGCTGTGTTCCTGCGTTCCTGATTCCTGTGTACCGATTTGGCTTGTTTTGACTACGCTCCTGTGTTCCTGCTCCGTGATCTGACCTGGCCTGGCTGACATTCCTGCTCATGACTGATCTGGCTTGTCTGAGAATCTCCTCCGTGATCTGACCCGGCCTGGCTGACGTTCCTGCTCGTGACTGATCTGGCTTATCTGAGAATCTCCTCTGTGATCTCACCCGGCCTGGCTGACTTCCTGCTCCGTGACCTGTACCGGCTTGCTCCAGCTTTTGCCACCGTTCCGGCTTCCTGCTGCTGTTGTCGCTCTGGCGACATTCTGACTCTCGCTGTGTTCGTAACTGGGCTGATCGAGACTGCTACCATTTACTCCTGCAGAGCCGTGTCTTCAGAGCTGAGTCTCCTATTACAATTGCAGAGCTGTGCTTCCATAGCTGAGTCTTCCTTGGCACTTGCAGAGCGATACCTTTACACACTGAGCCTACGGTTGTACTTGCAGAGCTACATATCCTACCCTTGTGCTGTTCTTAACTCTTGCAGTGCTACTGTCTCCCTGACCTGAGCCTTCTTAACACTTGCAGAGCCGTTGCAGTTATCCGATACTCCTGCTGAGCCGGCTGCTTTATGTGCCTCAGTTTGTCGGTGGCTCACATTGTCAACCAAGCAGAGTAGTCGGTCTTTCGTTACCGCGCCCGCGGGAGGCGCTATTGGCTCTAGCTCTATCCGTGTTACTCTCCGTTACTGCCCGGTGGGGCTATTGGCTCAAGCACTTGCAGCGCAGGTGGTTTCCGTGACTACGCCCGTGGGGGCTATCTGCTCAAGCTCTTGCTGTACCCAGTCTCCGCTGTTACGCCCGCAGGGGCTATTGGCTCACACTCTAGCAGTGCAAGTTGTCTCCGTTACACGTCCGTGGGGGCTACTGGCTCAAGCTATCACTGTACGGTTGGTCTCCGTTATTACGCCCGTGGGGGCTTTCCGCAAGCTCTGGCAGTGTAGGTATCTCCGTGGTTACGCCCGTGGGGCTATTGGCTCACGCTCCTGCAGTACAAGTTGTCTCTGGTCTATGCCCGTGGGGGCTATGTGCTGATACTACTCTACAGCGTTCTGCCTCAGTTCCTGTACTGCCTAGCAGCTCTCTACACTTGATGGACTTAAAGGGATAGTAATACTTCATTTTAACTTTATTTTATTTTGTAGGCATTAAAAAAACATGAAGAATGATATAAGTCTTATCTCTCAAACCTTTATGGTTTAAGAGATATTCACAAACAAAGTATCCCTTCCCTGTTCAACCAGATCAGAAGGGAGGTGCCCAGGTAGACTGCAGAGAGGGACAATCTTCAATTAAGATAAGGGAAAAAGCTGAAAAACTTGTCAAGGGGGGAAGGGCTTTCATTGTTTTCATACAAAGAAAATTGTCCCCTTCTGTTATCTGTCTGGTCATACAACCAGATTCACATCTGAGAAGAGATGGCTTACACTAGGTAAAAGGGGCGGGGAGTGGAAACTTTGCTTGTGAATATCTCATAAACCATAAAGGTTTGAGGGATAAGACTTATATCATTCTTCATGTTTTTTTAATGCCTACAAAATAAAATAAAGTTGAAACTAAGTGTTACTATCCCTTTAAGTTGTTGCATCATCTAACACCAATTGCTGCCTCTTTCTTCACCTTGGGCGTGCCAAACACCACAACAGAGATTGACTGTTCATTTGTATTTAACCATTGAGTATCAGTTGCTATTCTGTGCCTGTCCTGTGACAGTATATGTATTATCCTTAATTCTGTATACTTGGCCTCTGAGGGCATATGTAGCCAATCTACTGCTATATACTGTGTTGCCTATAAAGGGCGATCTTTTTCTTTATATTTTTAATAAAACAGAGTTTTATTCAAACCTGCTGTCTGAGTGTCTGAAAAACCGTTACAAAAGGATTCCCCATTTTGTCCTAATACTTTGTATCCTGATGCCAGTCTATATTCAAGCAATGCAGCCATGATATTAAAGACTGAGAGAAGCTGTAATTTTCCAGATATCACAGAATAATTAAAACATCAATCTAATAGGAAGACACGTTCTGGGTTTATTAGAAGAAAATGATTTCTAACAGTCTCTTCTAAGTGTAGTAAGTTAGGGATACTATATGGAACACAAAATCCCCATAACAGGGTACTCACATTTAAAAGAGGCTACCCTTCCTCTAGGTGGAATGGCTTTGACTGTGTCTGACCCCAGTCCAGGTCTCCCACCAAGACGCTCCAATTCTCCGTCTGTAGATATTCAGTAATATAACACTAACACATTTCAACTCTCCAGTTGTAAAGCGCAATAATCTTGCCCTGCATTCATGGAACACAGAAGAGTGCATGGCCCAATCCCATCCATAAAAAAACACAACATGTGTATCTCTTGAGACATTCATACTGTCCAAGGGTCTGCCCTGTATTGGATAGCAAATGGTTAAAATATTCTGTAGAAACCATTTTGTTTGCTGAATATATTCTTTTAAACATGTGTGTTAAAAGAGACAATGGGCTCATTGCTTAGAGCTGGCGGTTGAAACATTCAAGATGACATTTAATGGTGAGGGATGCATATTTTCTGAGTATGTATCTCTCTCTGTCTCTCTCTCTCTCAGACATTCTCCCTGTCCATTATATCTTGGTGGAGGTAATCATGTCTGGGATTTTCTTCCTTATCTTATGGAAATATCTAAGAGAGGACTTATCTGTCATTTTGACATGAAACACATGTTGTCTGTCTATCCATATATGCAAGTTCCTGGTCTAGGAATGCAATCTTCTGGTATAAAAGATTGTTGCTACTACGGTTTTAGCTCAAGATAATGTTAACTTTGACTGACCAATCACAGAGTCTCTGGAAATGTAGTCTGACCTCATATTCTAATTCTCTAGAGATTTAGCCTGTAAGAGAGGGATGGGTTATGCCTTTCTGATAAGATTCATAGTAGTATAAAAAAACTTGAGATAGGAGGCAAGAGGTCTCTTTGTCTTGACCTTCATGAAGTAACCAACTTATGCCAGAGCTGCTGAAACATGAATCTGCCACACCCTGATCTGGATTGATAATTTATTATTTATTCTGTATAGCCCTGAGAATTATTATCATCTCCCACATTTTGGGATAATAGTTTCTTATAATTATTCTTAATTGGTACTGGCCAATCCATAAAGAAATTATTATAACAAGCAATATTCAGTTTAATTTAATTTTGGGAACTAAAAGGGATCAATTACCTGATTTGCCATATAAGTGTGAGATACACTGATATATTTAAAAAATATACAGAATGCAATAAAATCTGCAAGCAAGCAATTAAGCTAGCTAAAACTGAAAATTAGAGAAATATTGCAAATGAGAGCATAAACGATTCTACAAGTATATTAATAACAAAAAAGTTAAGGTTGATATTGGTCCTCATAAGGTTGGGACAAGTGAATTGATTAGTGAGGAAAAGTCTGACACCCTAAATATATTCTTTGCTGCAGTATATACAAAGGAAGCAATGATGACAGGCTATGAGCAAACAAACAAAACCACAGAATTTCCTCCATCATGTACATGACTTACTCAGGACAAAGTCCAAAAGAGACTGGAAAAGGTTATGATGAATAAAGCACCTGGACCTGATGGTATTCACCAAAGGGCACTTAAGGAACTTAGTTCAGTGATAGCAAGACCATTATACTTAATATTTATTGTTGCACTTTCATCAGGCATAGTGCCCTATGATTGGAGGAAAACAGATGTACTTCCATTGTTCAAAAAGGGAGCAAGATCCAAACCAGGAAATTAATAGACTTGTGAGATTGTCTTCTATGGTAAGTAAGATATTAGAAGGGTTACTAGCTGAAAGTATTCAGAACTATGTGAAGACAAACAATATTATTAGTAGGAGTCAGCATGGTTTTATGAAGAATGGATTATGTCAGACTAATTTACATGCATTTTATGAAAGAGTAAGTAGTAATCTGGACAATTGCAGTTGATGTAGTATACTTGGATTTTGTAAAAGCCTTTGATACAGTGCCTCGTAACAGGTTACAGCATAAATTAAAAGGCTTCTGTTTGGGCACTGCTATCTGTACATGGATTAAGAACAGGTTAAATGATGGATGGCAGAGAGTTGTTGTAAATGGAACCTTTTCATCTTGTTCTAAACTTATAAGTGGGGTACCACAGGGTTCCGTCCTGGGCCCAGTGCTTTCAAATTTGTTTATTAATGAACTAGAAGCATCTCAATCTATACTGACACTAAGCTGTGCAAGGAAATACGTATAGGGCTGGATGTTTTTTCTCTGGATGTTTTTTCTGTTTAGATAAACTAAGTGAATGGGCAGAAAAGTGGCGGATGACATTTAATGTAGATAAATGTAAGGTTATGCATTTGGGCTGTAGAAACAAGCATGCTACACATACTCTAAATGGGAAACAACTTGGAGAATCCTCATTAGAGAAAGATTTCACAGCAGTGTCATTCAGCTGCTACAAGAGCAAATAGGGTACTAGCCTGCATAAAAAGAGGTGTAGAAGCAAGGGATGCTAATATTATCCTACCTCTGTATAAATCCTTGGTTAGGACTCATCTAGAATATGAAGTACAGTATCAGGCACCAGTTCTTAAAAATACATTGCTGAACTGGAGATACGTGCAACAAAACTGATAAAGGTATTGGAGGATCTGAGTTATAATGATAAACTAGCCAAATTGAGTTTGTTTAAATTAGAGATGAGACATCTAAGGGGTGATATGATTACCATTTACAAATACATTCAAGGTCAATACAAAGAACTACCCAATGAATTATTTACGCAAAGAGATGAGCTAAGAATGAGAGGTCATCCATTAATACTAGAGGAAAGGCGATTTTGACTAAAACAAAGTCAGGCATTTTTTACAGTAAAGGCGGTAAAAGTATGGAATTCTTTGCCTAAGGATTTTGTACTTGCAGATACTGTAACTGCTTTCAAAAAAGCAATGGATGCCTATGTAACACAGAACAATATTAAAAATTATGACAGATGGCTTCAAGACAGATAGGTTGTTGATTCAGGGAACTATCTGACTGCCATTTGGAGTCAGGAAGGAATTTTTTTACCCACTTGGGGCTAAATTGGAAATGGCTTCAGGGTTTGTTTTTTTTATTTTTTTTTGCCTTCCTCTGGATCAATAGGGGTGTTTTGGCATGGGCTGGACATGATGGATGCATGTCTTTTTTCTGACTCATCAACTATGTTACTAATGTTCTAATTATTAACACCTACAGAGCCATATGTATTTGTGTTTCTTAACCCTTAATTTGCTATCTGGAAGGTTTTTCCATCTGTTTCTATCAAGGTGTGTGTTTATAATGATTCTCTGTTTCATGTGTGCTGTTTTAGTTGCATGAAAGTGTCGGCCCAGTAAATTGTTCTGCAAAGATCAGTCACTTGTGGCTGTCTTGACAAAACAAAGGAACGACTGCCATCTTGGATTGTGTAACAGTTTTCTTTTACAATCCATAGTCTCTGGTTAACCCTTACAGTGCTCTGTTGTGTAGCAAACATGATATTGCCATTATAACCTTAATAGTATATGTTGCATTGAATATATTAATATTGTCTTTGCTTGCTAAACATATATTATTTTATTGTTATGATTGTATTGTGATAATTATGATCTGTTATTGGCAAAAAGGTATACACAATTTTATGTCTCATCCAGAATGTATGTAATATTGACACTATACTATTTCAGGCCATTTTGATATTGCACCTAAAAAATTCAAATTTGCGCTATAATAACTTTTGAATAAAACACATTTCAGCAGTGAGAGTACCCTTTTTTTACTCCGGGGGATAAACACTACAATATATATTTTTTTACATATTAAGTATTACTATCCCTTTAAAATACAGCTTCTCCCTTGGAACTTCAAGGATCCCTTGGAAAAACAGAGATGGATAAAGGCCAATAGCATGTGGAAAAAGGGAGTGCTATTGTCAAATCATTCTTATTCAGTTCATAAACAAGTGGAAAAAACATTATTAATCATATACTCACACTTTAGTTTAATAAAATTAAAAAAGTAAAAACATACATCTTAAAAAAGCCCCCCAATGCATTTCTAGGAAATTAAAAAAAAGCAGTGAGTACTTGCCAACTAATTTTTTTTTTCTTTTTCATTTTGTTGTATTCTGTATGAATATGATTTGAAGAGAGCACCTTTTCCACATACTCTTTAGCTTGTATCAGCTCATTCAGTTTTTTCCCTCCATGTGCAGTGATGTGAGTAAGGGTGGGCGAAAGCTCTCGCTGTGTTCCCGAGAGAAATCCCACGAAAATCATGTTGTTGTCTGTTTTTTCGCAGTTAAATCCACTTTAACATCAGCAATTAAAATATTCACATTTTTCACCCGTTGGCCAAAATTCTTCACCATTTTTTCAATGGCTAGAAAGTTTCTGCCCATTGATTTATGCCTTTTTTCACTTTTTTGCTATAAAAATGTGACGTATTCCATGAAGTGGAACACAAAAGAAGCAGCTACAGAGAGAGGTAGCAAGGCAGGATTGGCTCATAGTGACTGCTATCACTATGAGAACGTTTAAAAATAGTAAAAGGAGGAATTGGAAGGACCCTTATGTGTCCACTGAGACAGAGGAGGAGGAGGAAGTGAGCACTACAGAACCAATACTGTCCAATCACCCTAAATCACCCCTAGAGATCTTAGAGAATTTAATGGGAAGGGAGTAAGAAAAGGGTAGTAGTGAGAGCAGGACAGGTCAGCTGTCTGTGCCTGCTGCCAGACATGCTGCCCCTACTGCCACCATTGCTGTACCTGCTGCATGACATGCTGCCCCTGCTGCTATTAGTGCTGTGTCTGCTTTCAGACATTCTGCCCCTGCTACTACCATTACTGTGCCTGTGGTCAGGTGTGCTGCCCCTGCTACCACCAGTGCCTTGCCTGCTGCCAGTGCTGAACCTGCTGTCAGATGTGCTGCCCCTGCTCCAACCAGTGCTGTTCCTGCTGCCAATGCTGAACCTGCTGCCACCAGTGCTGTGTCTGCTGTCAGATGTGCTGTGTCTGCTGCCACCAGTGCTGTGCCTGCTGCCAGTGCTGAATCTGCTGCCACCAGTGCTGAAATGTCTTGTAATACACAGGAGAGGGGAAGGAGAAGATGATGCCAAGTGTGAAAGCAGGATACCCTAAGTCACACTTGCCATTCCCAAGCAATATCACCAGTGCCAGTACTACTACTACTAAGAAGGTCCAGCAGCTTGTTAGCGTTAGGAGTGAAGGAGGAAGTAATCAATATCCTCATATTACAAGTGACTGTGAGGAGAAAGTCTCTGGGGCTCAACTTGATGTGATTGGTGTTAGTAGTAGTAGCACTAATGGTAAAGCAGCCGGTGGGACTTATGTTTTGGGAGTGGTAAAGGAAGCAATTGAGGGCATCCAGACTAGCGGTCAAGGGAGCCCGTACCATTCCTCTGGCCCTGGGAGTCCCCTTCCCTTCACAACAGTGTCCAAGTAGAACATGATCCTGAAGAAGCCAGAACTGGTGGTGGACAGCAGGTACATAAATAATAATACCACCACCACCACCAGGAGCACAGATCAGCTACCTGTGTATCACTGTGCCTGTGATTTTGCCTCCTGTTGCATTACCTGTCTTGTGCCCACTGATGGATGAGCAGCGGCATGACTGGTTGCTGCCTGACTACTGGCCTCTTTGTCATGGGCTCACGTCACTGACGTTGCGATCGCAATTTTGTACCTTCTGCACTAATTGGCCGATTGATGTCCCGCCTTCTCTGTTGGCCTTATATGCGGCCTTTAGATAAAGCTTCAGTTCCCTTTTGTGGTGTACCTGCACATTGCTCTGTTGCCTCTCGTTTGACCCTTGGTTGGCTTCCGATTACCCTCCGACTCGATTCTTGGCTGTGTCTGACTATCCGCTCATTGTATAACCCAGGCCTTATCTGACTAACCGCTCCGTGTTTGACCCAGCCCTTATCTGACTAACTGCTCAGTGTATGACCTAGGCCTTGTCTGGTTACCCAATCCGTGTATGACCCAGGCCTTGTATGATTACCCACCTTGTGCTTGACCGTCTCTCAGGCTGACTACCCGATCTGTGAGTTCCGTGGCTCTGGCTGACTATCTGTACTGGTATTGACTTGTGGCTCTGTCTGACTACCTGTCACGGTTTCTTTTAAGACACTCAGACCATTGGGTGAATAAGAACACAGTTTTATTAAAATAAGATAAGGCAATAACACGCCCTCTAGTGGTGGTAAATATATACAGATAATATATATATATTTATAATGGTAAATGCACAAATGACCATTAAGTACAATTACACAGAAATAGGATAGCGTGTACCCCTCAGGGGTTAAGTCCTTGATAACAGTCAGTCTCAGATGTGAATGTTTGGAACGCCCTGGGTGTTATAAGGCTGATGCTGGAGACCAAGACTATCACCGGCTGGATACTGGACTGCCCCGCCACAGTGTTCAGTAAGAAGCACCAAAGTCCCCGTAGCCCCCTCGGGCGTACCACTGGAACTGCTTCAACTAGTGCAAGTGCATAAGGCCCCACGGGCGTAATTGGAACCGGCCTTCAAGGCGATAGCTGCCAAGCCTCCTCAGACTAAACCGGATAATGGGAAAGCATACGCTAGAGCCGACAGCCCCCACGGGCGTGATTACCGGAATACAAATGCTGATGCCTGTGCCTGCCACCACTCGGGAAAGTGGGATCGCTACTGAACAAGAGAAAGGGTCTCAGGCGCCCAACCGGCCTAAACGGATGTAAATACTCTGCAAGGATGTGTGAAGCTGCCGACGAAGAGCGGCCAGCTCAGCAGTAGTATTCACTGAGAAAGAGACTCTTACAGGATTAGAGATAGAGTGGAACCCAGCGGCACTGCTAGGGTTAATTAGCACATTTACTCGAGGCTTATCAGCGGTATAGCAAGGCTCTGCAGTCTGAGGGAGGCACGGGTACGCCCAACTCTGCAAAGGTAAAAGCACAGCACTGATCGGAGTACACCAGGCAAGGCAGTCACACCAAAAGCTGGAACAGTAGATAGAAATGTTGCGGCGGCGACAACTGGAACACAGGTCACTGTAGAAAGCCGGAGTCGTTCTTCGGAGCGGGAAGTCAGCCAGGCCGGGTCGGAGCACGTAGAAGGTAGTCATACAAGCCGGGTCGTACACAAGCAGGAACGTCAGCCAAACTAGGTCAGGATCCAGAGGAGGTAGTCAGACGAGCCGGGTCATACACGAGCAGGAACACAGGAGAATAGTCAAGACAAGCCAAGTCGGTACACAGGAATCCGGAACACAGGAACACAGCACAATAACTGGCACAGAGACACCACGAAAGGGCGCCTGACAGTCTTGCTAGCCAGGTATAAAAAGGTCACCAGGGGGCGGGCCAAACCAACACAGCAAATCAGTATCTGTCATAGCTGAGACTGACAGGAATCACAGGCACTGTGATACTACCGCTCCATGTTTGACCCCGGTATTGTCTGACTTCCACTCTGTCTCATTCCGCTGTAGCTGCCTCTCGCTCCTCTCAGCTGAGAGTTTCAGAACCTCCCTGATGCTGTGGTGTATGCCTTTGTTTTGAAGTCCCTGGGTTAGTCTTGCCTAGTTATTGCTAGGTCGATCTACGCTCTGGCATCCCCAGACTAGCTTTACCTCCTGACTACTGCTTGCTGGTTACCCCGGCCTCACTCCAGTACCTGGATCCCTAGCTCTCTAGGTTTCAGCTCTGATTCCAGTAGAACCATAGGCTGGTTCTACCATCCTTGTGACCTTAGCGATCCCTGGGCAGAGAGAGTGGCTCAGTGTCAGCTCCTGGGTAGTGGACTGCACACTGTCCTCACGCCTGTCCCTGGGAAGGTTGGGGAAATGTATTCATTATTGCATTTGATCTTAATAATCTGGATAAATTCACCTGTACCTGTGTTGTGTGCTTCTTATACTAAGTGTACCATGACAGTATGTAAGGGCCATGAGTACTGAAGGTACAGGTGAACCAGTTCAGTGCATTTTTGCCAGAATGGAGACACAGCATCAAAGGATCGATCAGTTGTCATTTGCCATGCAGACACTCCTGAACCGAACTGCACACCTTGTTCAGGCCTCTCGACAACCTGGTGGCTCCCTCAGATTCCGAACCGGTCATACCTTCTAATTCTGAGCCCAGTATGGCCTGTGGGCTATCCGGTACACCTCCCCTTCCTCCATGCTATGAGGTGGAGCCTACGCTCTGTAGAGGGTTTCTTAACCAAGTGGGCATCTTCTTGGAATTGGTACCACATGCATTTCCGAGAGAACGAAGAAAAGTTGGTTTAATGATTTCACAGTTTTTGGTAAGGCTCTGGCATGGGCCAATCCCTTGTGGGAGACAGGTAGACTCATTGTATCTAACTTTACAGAATTTGTGGGTGAATTTCGCAGGGTCTTTGATGTTCCAGCCTGAGCGGTATTTGCAGCTAAACAACATATGACCATACGCCAGGGCGCACATACAGTAGCTGAATATGCCATAGAATTAATGGAACAATGAGGCACTTGTAGCCGCATTCTCGCAGGGTCTGAGTGACTCAATTAAGGATGAGATGGCAGCCCATGGCTGCCAGAGGAGCTGAACTAATTAATTACATTCTCGATTCTAATTGATAACAGACTAAGAGAGAGAGAGAGAGAGACAGGGGTGAATCTATTCAACTAGGGTTCATACGCCTTTCAGGGGAGGAGAGGGCTTTTCATCAGAGAGGGGGCCTTTGCCTGTACTGTGGTAAAGCAGGTCACTTGTTGCGGTCTTGTTCTGTTCGGCCGGGAAACGCTCACACCTAGGGTTGTGTCGGGGACAGACCCTGGGTGGAGTTTCAGTCCCCAGATCATATGCAAGGGAAACCCATCCTTGAAGTGAATGTATCTTGGGCCACATCTTCAATAATGGCTCTGGCCTTAATAGTAGGGGTGGGCAAGTGTGAAAAATTTCCCGCGAAAAATTTTGCAAAAAGTGAAGATTTTTCGCTTTTCCCACAAAAAAGTTTGCCTTTCCCCCTATACAAAAATGTCATCCTTTTCACCTATTTTAATGAATTTTCCACCTATGTTAACACATTTTCTGCCTATTTTAACACATTTATCGCCTATATTTCCTATAGGTACTACATCATTTCTCACTGTAATATTATTATATTCATGATGATATAAAGTAATAAAAAAATAAAGTACAACCTAAATTGTGGCAGATATGTATTGTAGTGGTGGTGGGAGGGGGACTGGCATGGTGTGATTTGTGTATGTATTTTTACGATTGTCATACTCTATCCTCCTTCTCATATTATTAACACACATTACTTATCGGTCATAGCAGTGGTCCCATCTGTCCTCCATCTCCTCATCTGTGCTGCTGTTAATATATTTGTCCTGGCTTTGTCTGTCATGTGGTTTCTGCTACTACTACTACTACTGGAACTAGATGTTGATGTAATTCTACTGCCACTACTACTAGGTGTCAAAGGTGCAGCACTTACAGCAACAGCACCAGAGGTACTCGTCTTATCTAAGACTGTGGATGTTAACCTGTGTTGCTGTTGCTGGGTACTCAAAACAGGTGTGTGTGGCTGAGTGGGACTTGGACTTTGAAGATGCAATGATGCCAATGATGACTGATAGGGTGACTGTGTGCTTTTTGACATCTGTGCTTGTCCAGGTCAGATTTTCCAATGGCTTTCTCAAACACTTTATAGACAGGCACAGTGCTCCTTAAAAGTGGTAGAAGATTCAGCCTTTGACTTTTTGCTAATCTTATAGCCCTGTCACCATCCTCACTCTCAGCTTCATCTGTATCTGAATAAGAGAAGGATGGTGGAGGGATATATTCTAGATCTGCATCATCATCAGTCATCATTAGGTCATCCTCAGCAGCAGCAGCATCACCTGACAATTCTTGCCCACTACTACCCTTATATCCCTCTGAGCTTTTGGAGGTCTCAAACAAATTATTTTTACTTTTACTGTAACAAAGTTCCCTACTATGGGTGTTTTGGTGCTTGTTTGTCTCACTATATGATGCAGCAGGCAGTTCAGCTGCTACACCTTCCTCTATTATGCTACTGCCAGCATCATCAACACTTGAATGTGACTTGTTGTCGTGTTCAGTGTTCTTCTTATATGGTTCTTTACTTCTACTGGCACTGGTGGTGCTAGAACTAGTTTTGCTGGGACCTTGACAAACTGCATCCTCCCTTGGAGTAGAGGGATCATAATCATTGATTGCACACGCTGCAGCAACCATTGCTGCAGTCAGTTTTTGAACTACTACTTTACTATCATGATCCTGCACTGCTCCACTCCTCCCCCTTCTCCTTGTGCATTTGCTGGACATGACACAACTACACTGTGTTTTTTTACTGTGCGGTACACAACACAACTGATGCAGCTGTATGATGCCTTGCTTAAGCCCAGTCAGCTGTCTGTCACTGTCACCTAAGATATGTATTTATTTATTTATTTATATTTATAAAAATAACCCTGTTGTCTTATCACAGTCTGTCCAAAAAAATTATAACTGAAAACAAAATCAACAGATTCTTTAAACAGACTTCCCCACCCAGCACAGAGACAATATCAGCAAGATCAGCAAGCAAATAGGTCCCTAGCTGCCTGTGTCTTGCCAGTCAGTCACATGGAAATTTGGAGTATTTGGGGGTCAACCTCCTTCCTACCTTCTTATCCCCTAGAGTGTCCCCAGACTCCTCTAATACAGAGAACAAATGTCCTACCCACATGGCTCCCTTAACTAAGCTTCAATTTTCCTTTATTTGCCTATCTACTCTAGCTCAAAAACATGCTGCTCTCTCCTCTCATGAACACAGAATGGCTGCTGTGAGAGCCTGACAGCCTTTTATATGGCTGTGGAAAACTTTCATGTGGTGTAGAAATATTTTTCTTCCCATTGATTTCAATGGACGGAAAAGGCAGAAAAAGGCGGAAAAAGGGCACTTTTCGAGGGAATTTTTTTGCCAAGCAGAAAGTGCCTTTATTCGTCCTTTTCAGTTTGAGCAATATTTTTGCCCATCCCTACTTTATAGACTCCGGAGCCGCGGGGTATTTCATGGATGCCGAGTTTGCAGCCGAGCATGATATTCCACTGGTGCCACATTCCTCTCCACTAGCCATCAAGGCTATTGACGGGAGACCATTGCAACCGTCCCATGTGACACGAGATGTGTCATGTGTCTCTAAGAGTAGGGGCTCTCCACGTGGAGACCCTACAATTCCAAATAATAAAGTCTCCTCACTATGCTATCATTCTAGGGTTTCCCTGGCTGCAGACACATAACCCCACGATAAACTGGCAAACGTGCAACATTTTTTCTTGGTCTTCCTACTGTACCGAGTCTTGCCTACAGCAGCCTACCAAGATCTTTTGTACCTCTTCCTCGTTGCCTGCAGAGTACCAGTCTTTCAGTGAGATATTTAACATGGTAGAGACTAGTACATTGCTGGTACACAGACCATGCAATTGTACTATTGATTTGATACCAGGTGCCATACCTCCAAGGGGCAAGTGTATCCTCTGTTGGTGAAGAAGAACCGGGCTATGTAGGATTATGTGACCAAAGCCTTAGACAGAGGGATTATTCGCAAATTCTCCTCACCTGCTGGTGCAGGATTCTTTTTCATAAAGAAAATGGATGGGGAGCTAAGACCTTATATTGACTTCAGAGGGCTAAACAAACTAATGGGTAAGAATGGTCAAAGGTGTTCACTAAGCTTGATCTTAGGGCCGCTTACAACCTTGTAAGAATTAAGGAGGGAGACGAGTGGAAAAATGCATTTAATACTCGCAGAGGACACTATGAATATCTATATTTTTTAATGTAATGCCCCAGCTGTCTTCCAAGAATTCATTAACGATGTAGTGAGAGACCTACTGCAAAGATGCGTAGTGGTCTATTTGGACGATATTCTCATCCATTCACCAAACTTGGCAGCACATAGAGCGGATGTTGAGTTGGTCTTGCCACGATTGAGGGAGAATAAGTTGTTCTGTAAATTGGAAAAATGTGAATTCAACAAATTGTAACGGAAGCTGGGAAGGGACCATGTCACCTTCCGCCGTCGTTCCCGGGTCTCTCCTTCTCAATGCCAGATAAGCACAGTCGGATGCACCAGTTCAAGTATGGACAGTCACTGGAAACAGCCGCAGGATCGCTGGAAGCAGGGAAGCAGGCAAGAGTCCAAATCGCCGTCTGACAGTACACAAAGTTGGGTCGCAGGAAACTGGCAGCAGGCGGTTGACGATTCAAGATACTCGGCGCAGATGGGTATCAGAGTGGATACTTTAGACCATAAGCAATACAAGACTCCAGGAGTCCTTGTTCACTCCAAACATAACTCACTTTAATGACACAAACCACAGATATTTATACACTGATGGGTGAAACCAGGTACAAAAGGGCGTGGTCCAATCATAATACATCAGACAAAGGCCAGCAACAGATGGTCTTAACAGATACAATAACTTAGACAGGATTACATTTCAGATACAAAAGGGTTTGATTGAACAAAAACTTGAGGGTTTGACTAATTACCACATGGCAGGGGGTCTGACTGCAGTTCACATAGTCAAATGGCTGGAGTGGCTGCAATACACATTTTAGGCTATGGAAGATATTTGCATGCCTACTCCAGGGTTCTGAGTGACCTAGCTTTCACCTCTTGTCCCCACCGCCGAACGTTCGATCCAGTGGTGCTGATCACACACACACCGCCAGTCCCCGCCAACTGGTAATTGAAGCGTGTGTAAACCCTCAAACAACTACATACAATAACTAAAACGTTCAACATACATTAAACATAGTATATGATCCAAAGTCTATGAATTTAAGTCTTTCTCTTAGGGAATAGCTGGCCAGTTTGTACGCCAAGGCAAAGCACAGAGTCCAAATAGTAATAAATGTCCATAGTCTTTGGATAAATAGTTTTAGGTCCAGACAAGGCTCAAGTAACGGATAAGATCCGTTACACAAATCCCAGGTGACATTCTTGGGCTATGTGATTTCCTCATCTGGGCTGGCAATGGACCCACAAACACTTTCGGCAGTTCTTCAGTTACTCCGTCCGGTGGGATTAAAGGCCATTCAGGCATTTGACAATTTGAAGGCTGCCTTGGGGGCTCCTATCTTGACTCACCCCAATCTTGCCCTACCCTTTACAATGGAGGTTGATGCGTCTGAGTCAGGAGTAGGCACCTTCCTGTCCCAGAGCTCGGCTCCTGGTAAAACCTTACTTCCATGTGAGTTTTTTTTTTCTAAGAAATTGACTAGGGCTCTGTACGACATTAGGGATCGTGAACTTCTGGCCATTATCCTCCCGCTTTGAGAATGGCATTACCTACTGGAGGGGACAAGTTCCCCAATCCTGATTCTCACCGAACATAAGAATCTAACGTATCTAACGTATCTGTCTGAAGCAAAATGGCTGTCTCTATGGCAGGCCAGATGGGCACTGTTTCTTTCAAGATTCAATTATGTGGTCTCCTATCTTCCTGGTACCAAGAATGTATGAGCTGACACACTTTCACGGGTCTGATCCTGAGGCTGAGGTGCCTATCATTCCCTCTGACCATATTTTGGCTACCATTCGTTCGAGCATTACCTCACCCTTTTGTTCTCTCAGGCTGATGCACCGGTAGATAAACCCAGTGGTAAATCATTTGTCCCCGAGCCACTTCATACTCAGTTACTAGAGACATATCACTCTTCAAAGGTCGCTGGACATATTGGACGTGGCCAATAGATTTGGTCTATCTCTCTACTCTTTTGGTGGCCTAGTCTAAGGGCAGACTGCTCAGCATTCATTGCATTGTGTTCCACTTGTGCTTGTACCAAGACCTCTAGACATCTTCTGGTGGGCCTACTTCAACCAGTTCCTAATGGTGAGCATCTGTGTTCTCACTTGTCCATTGCCTTTATGGTTGAGTTACCTACCTACCAGTCATCCTAATGATCGTTGATCTGTTTTCCAAAATGTCACACTTTGTACCTCTTAAGGGGCTTCTTTCCTCCAGGCAGTTGGCTGAGGTCTTTGCTAAATAGGTGTTTTGGCTCCACTGAGTGCCCAAGGTGCTGGTCTCAGATTGAGGGGACCAGTTCATATCCCTTTTCTGGAGGTCTTTCTGTGATCAGATGGGTATCCAACTCTCTTTTTCCTCTGCCTACCATCTCCAATCAAACGGTGCTGCTGAGAGATCCAACCAAGGGTTGGAACAGTTTCTGCTCTGCTTCATTTCAATATTCCTGGCAAACTCAGCCCACGGTAACAAGGTTGCCCAGTTACCATGGGTTGAATTTGCCAGGAATTGTGCCGTGAACTACTCCTTTCAGAATTCTCTGTTTCTGATCAGCTATGGTTTTCAACCATCTTTGCTTCCCGACTCCTTTGAGGCACAAGACATTCTGGCTCTGGACGAGCATTTTAGGCAACTTCACTCCACTTGAGTATGGGTCCAGAGAGCCTTGCAGAGGTCCACACACTGCTATCAGAGACACGCAGACCACCAACGACTTCCTGCTCCAGTCTTTCAAGGAGGGGTTATCTTCCCATAATCGGAACCTCCGAGTACCTTGTAGGAAACTGGCTCCTCGTTTTGTAGGTCCATATCGGGTTCTTCGGAGAGTCAGCCTGTCACATATGCCCTGGACCTTCCTGCTGGTATACGCATTCACAACTTACAATGGGCCTGAAGAACATTCCTGGGTGTCCAGTGGCAATATCTGTGCTCCTGCCTTGCTCCACAGGTTCCATTCTCAGTTTCCTTACAAGCCTGGTCCTCTTCCACAGGGGAGAGGTCATTGAGGGGTGAGTACTATCACGGTGCCCATGATTTTGCCTCCTGTTGCATTACCTGTCTTGTCCCCACTGATGTACGAGCAGCAACATGGCTGGTCGCTGCCTGACTGCTGGCCTCTCTGTGGCAGGAGATTGTCATTGATGTCGCGCTTGATATTTTGTACCTTCAGCGCTAATTGGCCGATTGATGTTCCGCTTTCTCTGTTGGCCTTATATACTACCTTTAGACTAAGTTTCAGTGCCCTTTTGTGGTGCACCTGTGCATTGCTCTGTTGTCTCTCGTTTGACCCCTGCTTGGCTTCCGATTACCCTCCCTGGCTGTGTATGACCCAGGCCTTGTCTGACTAACTGCTCCGTGCATGACCTAGGCCTTGTCTGATTACATGGTCCGTGTATGATCCAGGCCTTGCCTGACTACCCGCTCTGTGCTTGACCCTATCTCAGGCTGACTACCCAATCTGTGAGTTCTGTGGCTCTGGCTGACTATCTGTGCCGGTCTTGACTTATGGCTCTGTCTGACAACCCGCCCAGTGCTTGACCCCGGTATTATCTGACTTCCACTCTGTCATATACGGCTGTTGCTGCCTCTCGCTTCTCTCAGCCTAGAGTGTCAATATCTCCCTGGTGCTGTGGTGTCTGCCTTCATTTGGCAGTTTGGGGATGCCAGAGCATAGATCGACCTAGCAATACCTAGGCAAGACTAACCCAGAGACTGCGGAACAAAGGTAGACACCATAGCACCAGCAAGGTACTGAAACTCTAGGCTGAGAGGAGCGAAAGGCAGCAACAGCCGAATGAGACAGAGTGTAAGTATCACAGTGCCTGTGATTCCTGTCAGTCTCAGCTATGACAGATACTGATTTGCTGTGTTGGTTTGGCCCGGCCCCTGGTGACCTTTTTATACCTGGCTAGCAAGACTGTCAGGCGCCCTTTCGTGGTGTCTCTGTGCCAGTTATTGTGCTGTGTTCCTGTGTTCCGGATTCCTGTGTACCGACTTGGCTTGTCTCGACTATTCTCCTGTGTTCCTGCTCGTGTATGACCCGGCTCGTCTGACTACCTCCTCTGGATCCTGACCTGGTTTGGCTGACGTTCCTGCTTGTGTACGACCCGGCTTGTATGACTACCTTCTACGTGCTCCGACCCGGCCTGGCTGACTTCCCGCTCCGAAGAACGACTCCGGCTTTCTACAGTGACCTGTGTTCCAGTTGTCGCCGCCGCGACATTTCTATCTACTGTTCCAGCTTTTGGTGTGACTGCCTTGCCTGGTGTACTCCGATCAGTGCTGTGCTTTTACCGTTGCAGAGTTGGGCGTACCCGTGCCTCCCTCAGACTGCAGAGCCTTGCTATACCGCTGATAAGCCTCGAGTAAATGTGCTAATTAATCCTAGCAGTGCCGCTGGGTTCCACTCTATCGCTAATCCTGTAAGAGTCTCTTTCTCAGTGAATACTACTGCTGAGCTGGCCGCTCTTCGTCGGCAGCTTCACACATCCTTGTAGAGTATTTACATCCGTTTAGGCCGGTTGGGCGCCTGAGACCCTTTCTCTTGTTCAGTAGCGATCCCACTTTCCCGAGTGGTGGCAGGCACAGGCATCAGCATTCGTATTCCGTTAATCACACCCGTGGGGGCTGTCGGCTCTAGCGTATGCTTTCCCATTATCTGGTTTAGTCTGAGGAGGCTTGACAGCTATCACCTTGAAGGCCGGTTCCAATTACGCCCGTGGGCCTTATGCACTTGCACTAGTTGAAGCAGTTCCAGTGGTACGCCCGAGGGGGCTACGGGGACTTTGGTGCTTCTTACTGAACACTGTGGCGGGGCAGTCCAGTATCCAGCCGGTGATAGTCTTGGTCTCCAGCATCAGCCTTATAACACCCAGGGCGTTCCAAACATTCACATCTGAGACTGACTGTTATCAAGGACTTAACCCCTGAGGGGTACACGCTATCCTATTTCTGTGTAATTGTACTTAATGGTCATTTGTGCATTTACCATTATAAATATATATATATATTCTGTATATATTTACCACCACTAGAGGGCGTGTTATTGCCTTATCTTATTTTAATAAAACTGTGTTCTTATTCACCCAATGGTCTGAGTGTCTTAAAAGAAACCGTGACAGTACGAAAGGGCCATGACCTCAGACGGTAAGGGTGAAAGCCAAACACAGAACATCCATTGGAGAATGGATGTCCATGAGCAGCGCATGAACCAATTGGCACTGGCTTTGCAGACGTTACTCGAACGTACAGTACATTTGGACAAGCCTAGTCCTAATCCGGTGGTCACCCCAGTCCTGACACCGGATAATCAGTCCATAGTCCCATCAGCCAGTTCTAAAGGGCTAACGGCATCTGCACCATTACCGTTAAGGTATGATGGCGAGCCTTCCCTTTGCAGGGGATTTATTAATCAATTAGAGATATTTTTGGAGTTGGCACCCCAGGCATTTCCTAACGACCGTAGTAGGGTCGGTCTTATGATATCTCTATTGACTGGCAAGGCATTGGCATGGGCGAATCCGTTGTGGGAAAATGCCAGACCCTGCACCCTGAACTTTAGAGAATTTGTCAGAAAGTTCAGACGAGTGTTTGAGGTTCCTGGCAGGGCTGCCTCTGCTGCCAAAAGGCTAATGGAAATTCAGCAGGGCGAACGCACACTGGGCGATTATGCTATTGAATTCAGGACCTTGGCAGCAGAGGTGGGCTGGAACGAGGAGGCCTTACTAGCTGCCTTTACTCAGGGCCTTTCCGAGCAAATTAAGGACGAGATAGCAGCTCGCGATGTACCCAGTGATCTGGACGAATACATCGATTTTGTCCTACTTATAGACTCTCGCATCCGAGAGAGACGGTTGGCTAAAAGGGCTAAAGTGAAAAACTATGGCCAGACCAGTCTCCTTAACCCACCCACACCACCCGTTCTTCCTGAGCGATCAACCGAGAATCCTGAACCTATGCAATTGGGGTTCACTAGGCTCTCTAAAGAGGAAAGATTATATCGTAGGAGACAAGGTCTATGCCTCTATTGTGGCAAAGCAGGGCATCTGTTGCGCAATTGCCCAGTTCGGCCGGGAAACGAACGCACCTAGGGTACCTTGGGGGACAGGCCCTAGGTGGTGTAGAACAGTCCCTAGATTCTAGCACCACTAAACCCACTATTCAGGTGGTCTTCGCTTGGGCGGACAAGGTTATCGAGGTCTTCGCACTGGTGGACTCCGGGGCAGCAGGCTATTTCATGGACCGGTCTTTTGCTAACCTAACCTGCTTGGCATTCCTTTATGTAAAAAGGACTCTCCGGTTGCTATTGAGGCCATCGATGGCAGACCCCTGGAGCCGGCATTTATTACGCTTGAAACTAGTCCAGTAACAATGACAGTGGGGGCTTGCCACAAGGAACAGATACGTTTTCAAATCATTCGTTCCCCGCACCATTCAGTTATTTTGGGGTTCCCATGGCTACAGGTACATAATCCCCAATTTGACTGGCAGAGATGTGAGGTTAACTCCTGGTCAGAATACTGTGACAAGAACTGTCTCTCCTTACCCGTCAAGATTATGTGTACCTCTCCGACTGTGCCAGCTGAATACGAACAATTCAGTGACGTGTTCAGTAAGGGAGAGGCCAGCGCATTGCCCGAGCACAGGGCGTACGATTGCGCCATTGATTTGCCTCCTGGTGCGGTGCCTCCTAGGGGGCGCACTTACCCACTGTCCTGTGAGGAGAATAAGGCTATGGAGGATTATATTGCTGATGCCCTGGAGAGGGGCATCATTCGGAAGTCTACTTCTCCGGCAGGTGCCGGATTTTTCTTTGTGAAAAAGAAAAGTGGTGAACTTAGGCCATGCATTGACTATCGAGGGCTGAACAAGCATATGCCTAAGAATGCCTATCCGATTCCACTTGTCACCGAGTTGTTTGACAGATTGAAGGGCTCATCGATCTTTACTAAACTTGACTTGCAAGCCGCCTATAATCTGGTCAGAATTAAAGAGGGTGATGAGTGGAAAACGGCGTTTAACACCAGAACAGGGCATTACGAATATCTGGTGATGCCATTTGGCTTATGCAATGTGCCTGCAGTATTTCAGGAGTTTATTAATGACATCCTACGAGACCTACTACAGTCCTGTGTAGTTGTATATCTTGATGATATATTAATTCACTCTGCCAACCTCTCACAACATATCAAAGATGTTTCTGAAGTCCTGCTCCGACTCCGCAAGCACAGGCTATTTTGTAAAATAGAGAAATGCGAATTCCATACATCTCAGGTGCCATTCCTGGGTTTTGTTATTTCTAATAATGGCATTGCCATGGATCAAGAGAAGTTGGCAGCAGTTCTGCATTGGTCTCGTCCTAAAGGGTTAAATTAAAGGCCATTCAAAGATTCTTAGGTTTTGCGAACTATTATAGGAAGTTCATCCAGAACTTTTCCACGATTGTCAAACCATTATCAGATTTGACTCATAAGGGCGCTTCTCCCTCTCAGTGGTCCGAGGTGGCGGAGACCGCATTTGTTACCCTGAAATCTGCCTTTGCATCTGCTCCGGTGCTGTCCCACCCTAATCCCTCTCTGCCCTTCACGTTGGAGGTTGACGCTTCTGAGGTTGGGGTTGGAGCAGTACTCTCCCAACGTCCCGTGGGAGGTGGCGCCTTGAGTCCTTGCGGTTTCTTCTCAAAGAAATTATCCAGTGCGCAGAGCCATTATGAGATTGGGGACAGGGAGCTGTTGGCCATAATTTTAGCTCTGAAGGAGTGGCGTCACCTTTTGGAGGGTACTCGGAATCCAGCACTAATTCTTACGGATCATAAGAATTTAACTTATCTCTCCGAAGCCAAAAGACTGTCTTCTCGACAAGCTAGATGGGCACTCTTTTTGTCACGAATTAATTTCCTAGTGTCTTATCTTCCTGGCTCAAAAAATATTAAAGCTGATGCGTTGTCTCGTCAGTTCGCTTCTGACACTGAGAGGGAGGAGGAACCTGTTCCCATCATTCAGCCAGATCGCATTTTGGCCACTATCCGTACCACCATTACCTCGCCTCTGGGGGAGGAGATATTGGCATCACAATCGAGGGCACCCCCTGAGACCCCTGTGGGGAAATGCTTTGTTGATGTGCCATTCCGTGTTCGTTTGTTGGAGACTTACCACGCTTCTAAAGCAGCTGGGCATATTGGTAGGGACCAACTAGTCTGGTCTCTGTCGCAATTATTTTGGTGGCCTACCTTGAGAGCCGATTGTGCCGCTTTTACTGCAGCCTGTACCACCTGTGCCAGTGCTAAGACCCCTAGGCACCTCCCTGTGGGCTTATTGCAACCTGTGCCCAACGGAGACCGTCCGTGGTCTCATATTTCTATCGACTTTTTGGGAGAATTACCAGCGTCTAGGGGATTTACGTTCATTCTTATGGTGGTCAATAGATTCTCTAAAATGGCACATTTTGTGCCTCTGACTGGCCTTCCATCGGCTCAGGAATTGGCTGTAGTCTTTTCTAGGGAGGTATTCCGCCTGCACGGAGTACCCAGAGTGATTGTATCCGACCGAGGGAGCCAGTTCGTTTCTAGGGCATTCTGTGGCCAGATGGGCATTCAATTGTCATTTTCCTCCGCTTACCATCCCCAAACGAATGGGGCCGCTAAACGTGCCAATCAGGGACTGGAGCAGTTCCTGCGTTGCTTTGTCACTGATCATCATGACAATTGGGCTGACCTGTTGCCATGGGCTGAGTTTGCCAGAAACTGTGCGGTCAATTCATCGTCCGGGAGCTCTCCGTTTCTCGTTAATTATGGGTTTCAGCCTTGTCTGCTCCCGGACTCCTTTCAGGCGCAGCAGATCCCTGCTCTGGATGAGCATTTGGCACAGCTTCATTCCACTTGGTCACAGGTCCAGAGGTCCCTCAGTCAGTCATTTCGGCGTCAGCAGAGGCACGCTAATCGCAGACGTCTGCCAGCGGTCTCCTTTCAAGTTGGGGATAGGGTATGGTTGTCATCCAGAAACCTGAATTTACAAGTACCATCTAACAAACTGGCTCCCCGGTTTATCGGTCCATTTAAGATTATCCGCAAGATTAATCCGGTTTCTTATGCTTTGGAGCTTCCACCCTCAATGCACATTCACAATGTGTTCCATGTGTCGCTCCTGAAACCCTTGGTGTGTAATCACTATACTACTACGCCAGTGATTCCTGGGCCGGTGGACGTCCAGGGCCAAGAGGAATATGAGGTGCAGAGCATTATTGATTCCAGGAGATTTAGAGGGAAGCTGCAATACTTGGTTCATTGGAAGGGCTATGGTCCTGAGGAACGTTCTTGGGTTGATCAAGGGGACCTCCACGCACCCAGATTAGTACGCAGCTTTCACTCTAAATACCCTTCTAGACCCAGACCTCGAGCAGGGAGAGGAGGTCTTTGAGAGGGGGGTACTATCACAGCGCCTGTGATTCCTGTCAGTCTCAGCTATGACAGATACTGATTTGCTGTGTTGGTTTGGCCCGCCCCCTGGTGACCTTTTTATACCTGGCTAGCAAGACTGTCAGGCGCCCTTTCGTGGTGTCTCTGTGCCAGTTATTGTGCTGTGTTCCTGTGTTCCGGATTCCTGTGTACCGACTTGGCTTGTCTTCACTATTCTCCTGTGTTCCTGCTCGTGTATGACCCGGCTCGCCTGACTACCTCCTCTGGATCCTGACCTGGTTTGGCTGACGTTCCTGCTTGTGTACGACCCGGCTTGTATGACTACCTTCTACGTGCTCCGACCCGGCCTGGCTGACTTCCCGCTCCGAAGAACGACTCCGGCTTTCTACAGTGACCTGTGTTCCAGTTGTCGCCGCCGCGACATTTCTATCTACTGTTCCAGCTTTTGGTGTGACTGCCTTGCCTGGTGTACTCCGATCAGTGCTGTGCTTTTACCGTTGCAGAGTTGGGCGTACCCGTGCCTCCCTCAGACTGCAGAGTCTTGCTATACCGCTGATAAGCCTCGAGTAAATGTGCTAATTAACCCTAGCAGTGCCGCTGGGTTCCACTCCATCGCTAATCCTGTAAGAGTCTCTTTCTCAGTGAATACTACTGCTGAGCTGGCCGCTCTTCGTCGGCAGCTTCACACATCCTTGCAGAGTATTTACATCCGTTTAGGCCGGTTGGGCACCTGAGACCCTTTCTCTTGTTCAGTAGCGATCCCGCTTTCCCGAGTGGTGGCAGGCACAGGCATCAGCATTCGTATTCCGTTAATCACGCCCGTGGGGGCTGTCGGCTCTAGCGTATGCTTTCCCATTATCCGGTTTAGTCTGAGGAGGCTTGGCAGCTATCGCCTTGAAGGCCGGTTCCAATTACGCCCGTGGGGCCTTATGCACTTGCACTAGTTGAAGCAGTTCCAGTGGTACGCCCGAGGGGGCTACGGGGACTTTGGTGCTTCTTACTGAACACTGTGGCGGGGCAGTCCAGTATCCAGCCGGTGATAGTCTTGGTCTCCAGCATCAGCCTTATAACACCCAGGGCGTTCCAAACATTCACATCTGAGACTGACTGTTATCAAGGACTTAACCCCTGAGGGGTACACGCTATCCTATTTCTGTGTAATTGTACTTAATGGTCATTTGCGCATTTACCATTATAAATATATATATATTATCTGTATATATTTACCACCACTAGAGGGCGTGTTATTGCCTTATCTTATTTTAATAAAACTGTGTTCTTATTCACCCAATGGTCTGAGTGTCTTAAAAGAAATCGTGACAGTAAGTCAGACAATACTGGGGTCAAGTTCTGGGAAGGTTGTGGAAGTGTATTCATAATTGTATTTGATTTTAATAAACTGGTTACATTTACCTGTACCTTTGTTGTGTGCTTCTTATACTAAGTGTACCATGACACTGTGTCTTCTGCTTCTGCTACCAGTCTGCCATCTTCATGTTAACAAGAAATGGCAAGTGTGACATTAGGGGACCCTCTGTCACATTTCTCACCACCTCCTCCAACCAGCAGTGAGATGTCTGTAATAGAGCAGCAGCACGTAGGGATTAGTGGTGGTGGTGGTGATAATGATGCTGGAGAAGCTGGGGTGGAAGAGACCCCATGACCTTTTTGGCAGAAACTGAGAAGGAATTGGAGACAGGGATGAGAACGCTCATCACCACCACCACCACCAGCAGTGAGCTTTTGGAATTTGCAACTGCTCTAATTCCTCTGCTACTGAGTTGCAAGGGCAGCAGGATGCTGAGGAGCAAACTAGTGTGCCACAAACTACTGTGGACACAGTAGGAATGGGGTCAACAAGTGAAGCCGAACAAGTTCCACTGACCAGCAGCAGCAATACTCCTGGTCCTAGTTGCTGTGCTGATTCTGAGGCAGTAGCAGCAACATCATCCTCTGCCCCAGACAGTGAAAGGGAATGTGGTGGACAAGAAGAAAGATGACATTCTTCTCCACCTGTTCCCTATCCCTATCCCCTGAAGTTATCTGTGTGGGACTATTTTTTTCTTGGGGCAGGCACAGTGCAGTTATCACCAGTGGCACTGTGCACAATTTGTGCCACTTTAGTGAGAAGAGGAAAGGAGGGAACACACCTTGGCACAACCGCCCTGATAACACACATGAAACACAGACACCATGACATTTATGTCAAACATGTTAAAGCCAAACAACAACCACAGAAATCAAGCACTGCTGTTGCTGTACCCCCTGACTCTCCAGAAAAGCAACAACTAGCTCGCCATCTCCTTCTTCCTATAGGGTAACTACATCTTCTGCCAATCCACCTCGTTCATCATTACCTCCCCTGCCAAATTATAGCCACATAGGATGTGGCAGCTCATTTCCACCCATTGCCCATTGTGTGGTGCACTGACCACCCATGGCAGTGTGGTGGAGAAGAATTGCAAGCAGGGCATCAAGTGGCATCTGAGGAGATTCCATCCCGCAGAATATGCTAAGATTGTGGCAGGGAGGGTTCTTCATTAATATTAAACTGTCAGCAAGTTGTCATGCGTCCTTAGGGGGTCTGGACAAAGGGTATAGAGACAGAGGCAGTACTTGGGTTCTGGTGTCATGGTGTTTGGATACAGTTGTGCCCCCAGGTGTTATTTACCACACACATTGTGTGCATTGCAGTTGCCGATGAGAGGCACAGTTCCTGCTCTCAAGGGAAACATTTCTATTCTAATAACAACACACCCATAATTTCAGAGGAGGGGCAAGTGGAGAAGAATTATTAGCCATTTTTTTCTTTTCTCCACATATACTGGGGCTACTTATTGTGCTGCTTCTGCCTCAGGAGCATCACTGGATCTAGTCGTGGCAAGTGGAACCTTCATCAGCCATCACCCATGTTACTTCTGTTGTTGATCCCATTCTCTTTCAGTTGCCTAATCGTCCTGATGCTTAAACAACTCAGCAGCAAGAACAGCAGTGACAAACTGTGGTACTCCTAAATACGTGGGAATGTGCACTGCATGAAACCACTCTCCAGGCAGATGAGACTGGTAAGAGGAAAAGCAAGCAGCTCAGATTACTCTACATAGAAGGACACTCCCACAGAAGGAGATGAGAGGTAGGATAACAATAGCAGGATAGTAGGCCCCCAGAATATATATATATATATATATATATATATATATATATATATATATATATATATATATATATATACTGGTACCTGATTTCCAGAGAGAGAGAGTCACTAGTCCAGGCAAAGGGTATCGGCAGGCAGCACAGGAACAGTGGTCAATTGGGAAGCCAGAGGTCATGGCAGGCATCACAGAAGCAGTGGTCAACTGGGAAGCCAGAGGTCAGGGCAGGCAGTACAGAAGCTGTGGTCAATTGGGAAGGCAGAGGTCACGACAGGCAGCACATAAGCAGTGGTCAATTGATAAGCCAGAGGTCAGGGCAGGCAACACAGAAGCAGTGGTCAATTGGAAGCCAGAACTCAGGACAGGCGGCATAGTAGAAGTGGTCAAGGAGGAAGCCATGGCCAGCAACTGGAAAGATACAAATATATACTGTAGCAATAGGCAGGAGGACGAGCACAGTACTGTACCACCGGAAAGCTCATACTACACTGAGCACCGGCTTCTCATGAGCATCTCCCTTATAAAGGGAAGGCATGTGACGTCACAACGACCTGACGCGACATCTCTGATGCAGTTGCTTGCCAATGCAATGCCAGCCTGGCCGAGAGGAAAGGCAGCAAAAACGAGCCACTGGGCGGGGGAAGGAGGTAGGAGCCAACACAAATTCCACAATTATGGACTCAGGAGGACATTTGACAATGACCAGTGGCCAACACAACATGACCTGCTGGAACGAGGCCAGTAGGGCATTTTTTTTCTCAGGGCTTGTGCTTAAAAAATACAAAAAAATAATAATAAAAAAACCATAGTCCTACAAAAAATAAACAATTCTTACAAATCAACGTTTCCATAGGGCTTGTTCCTCTAATAAGTCTAAGTTCTACATATCAATGTTTCCTCAGGGCTTGGGACTCTAACAACAAATCTAACAAATCACCCTCTACAAAATACTCTATCAAGTCAAGTATCAGTCCACCCTAGTGACAGCTAATGTCAGGCGGTTACTGTCTCTATCACTTTAAATACAAATTTCTTATTTTATTTGTTTATTTTTATTAACTACCCCAACAGTACCAGTCAAGAACCCCCCCCCCAAAACAGATCCCTTGTTCAACTGATTCATTCCTCAGATTCCACCCACCAACACAGGCACCCTCCTCAGAACCCTTTCATACCATGTCTAATAGGGGGGGTTTATTGTATTTACTATTTATTTGTTTTTTAACTGCCCCCAATCCCAGTAAACAACCCCTCCCCCAAAAAAATTCCCTGTTCAACTGATTCTTTCCCCTCATCCCACCAACATAGGCACCCTCATGCCCCTTTTATACTATACCTTTGGGAAACAAAATAATATTTATTATGTGTTGTGTGTAAAATCAATTGTTCCCATTGATTTCAATGGAATGAGCTAGGCGAAAAAAGCTGAAAAACTGCACCTTTCGTGAGAAATTATTCGCCAAGAGTGAAGTGCCATTATTTGATGATTTCGGTTTGAGGTGAAAATCTTCGCCCATCCCTAGATGTGCGCACACACTACCTGTAGCTTGTTAAAAGGAGTCTGCACCAAAACTCTCTACAAAGAATCAAAAGAATCCTGTCTGTACAGGTGTGATTTCAGGCTGGATTCAAATGCAGGTGTTAATTTTGGGCTCGATCCAAATGTTGGAATAAAAAAATGGGGGTAGGGAAAATGGATACCAACGGACAAATAAAATGTCTTGGTCGGTATTCAAATGTCCTACCGACATTAAAGGGATAGTAATACTTCGTTTTATCTTTACTTTATTTTGTAGGCATTAAAAAAACATGAAGAACGATATAAGTCTTATCTCTCAAACCTTTATGGTTTGAGAGATATTCACAAGCAAAGTTTTCCCTCCCGCCCCTTTTACCTAGTGTAAGCCATCTCTTCTCAGATGTGGAATCCGGGTGTAAGACCAGACAGATAACAGAAGGGGACAATCTTCTTCCTATGAGAACAATGAAAGCCCTGCCCCCCTTGACAAGTTTTTCAGGTTTTTCCCTTATCTTAATTGAAGACTGTCCCTCTCTGCAGTCTACCTGGGCACCTCCCTTCTGATCTGGCTGAGCAGTATTAAATCAGTAAAAGGGGCGGGAGGGGGATACTTTATCATTCAATTACTCTTGATCTACAAGTCTGACACAATTGAAATAACACTCTCCAAAGTCCAAATACTATGATGTTTAATTAGAGCTGCTTTATCATGAAATATTACTATTAGTGATGATCGAGCACCCCGATGCTCGGGTGTTCGGGTGCTCTGGCCGAGCGCCCCCGGAGGCTCGAGTGCTCGGCCGAGCACCCGAGCCCCATTGAAGTCAATGGGAGGACTCGAGCATTACACCAGGCACCCCCTGCTCTGATGAGGGGAGGGTGCCTGGTTCATAGGAAAAGGTCAGAAAATGATGGAAACACCACAGAAATGGTTCAGGGACAGCATAGGGAGGATGTCTGGATGCATCTTGGACTCCAACGTCGCTGCTGGGAACGTTGTTTCGCCCGTAGTATGCCATTTTTACAGACTGACCGTAAAACACACAAAAAGGAAGATAAAAACGATTTTAGGCGAAAAATTGTTACCAAACAGTATTTGTTGTATATTTACTTGTATATCATCTGCAAATTCTGCAAAAAATTTCATCGATTTTTCGGAACTGGGGCCATGATTAAGAGGGAAACGTGCGCAGCGTAAAGCAGGTGTTCAACGTGGTTATGGCCCGGGTAAGGTACAGCATTCAGGAACGGAGGCCGCAGCTACCACAGGTTTTACAACATGTCCGTTTGCCCTTGTTAAGTCCAAAATTTATAGTCGGAACAGTGGGGTCTGATCCATTGAGTAAAAGTGATGAAGTGACTTAGTGGATGAAGCCAAGAACTACCTTCTGCTCTGTCGAACACCCCAGCCCTATTTAATTCAATGGGAGGACCTGAGGCACTCCGATACAACCTGTATATCACAAAATGGAGGGCCTCATTCACATTGTGGTACAATAGTTCAGGTAGTGGTCCAACACTCATAAAGCCTATGCACTAAGTGAAAGGGCTGCCAAAAATTAGACTGAAATGTCACTCCAATACACCCTTTATTACACATAAAGGAGGGCATCATACACACCCTTGAAAAATTAGGATTAATGGCCTGCTGGTGACCCTCTAAAACATTAGGGGCGAGGGCATGCCGCTAAGCTGACCATCTAAAACATTAGGAATGAGGGTCTGCTGCTGAGCCGACCATCTAAAACATTATGGGTGAGGGTCTGCTGCGGAGCTGACCATCCTAAACATTATATGCGAAGGCCCGCTAGTGAGCTGACGCTATAAAACATTATATGAGAGGGCCCGCTAGAGAGCTGACCCAATAAAACATTATATGAGAAGGCCCGCTGGTGAGCTGACCTATACAAAAATTGTCAAACAGGGCCCGCTGGTGAGCTGGCCCTATATAAAAATTATATCACAGGGCCCGCTGGTGAGCTGGCCCTATATAAAAATTATATCACAGGGCATATGGAAGAGGAGGAGGAGGATGAGAAGATTAACAGTCAACCATATACCCGTTTTTTGGGTGGAAGGGGTGAATGGGAATACAGAGTATTCCCATCATTGTAAATAACATATCTAAAGTGACTTTATGTTCACCCGGGGCTTTCCTCCAGTGGAGTGGAGAAGTCAGGGGAAATCCAGGCCTTGTTCATTTTTATAAGTGTCAACCTATCAGCATTTTCGGTGGAAAGGCGGATACGCTTATCTGTTATGATGCCACCAGCAGCACTAAATACCCGCTCAGACAGAACGCTGGCGGCAGGGCAGGCCAGCACCTCCAAGGCGTAGCGTGCCAGTTCATACCACGTGTCCAGCTTGGACACCCAGTAGTTGTAAGGCACAGAGGGATCAGTGAGGACGATGACACGGTCTGCTACGTACTCCTTCACCATCTTCCAAAACTTTTCCCTCCTTGTGACACTAGGCCGCGCATCAGGGTGAGGGTGCTGGCGGGGTGTCATGAAGGTGTCCCACGCCTTGGAGAGTGTTGCCCTGCCTTTGTCGGAACTGCTGTGTGCTCCCCTTTTCTCCCCTTCTCGGTTGGCCAAGGTAGCACGTACTCTGCCGCCAGCGTTGTCAGATGGAAAATTTTGGAGCAATTTTTCGACAAGAACCTTCTGGTATTGCACCATTTTGCTTGTCCTCTCCACCGGAGGAATGAGAGATGAGAAATTCTCTTTGTAGCGGGGGTCCAGAAGGGTGAACACCCAGTAATCCGTGTTGTCTAAAATGCGTATAACGCGTGGGTCACGGGAAAGGCAGCCTAACATAAAGTCAGCCATGTGTGCCAGAGTACCAACAGGCAAGATTTCGCTGTCCTCACCAGGAGGATGACTCTCAATCTCCTCATCCTCTTCCTCCTCTTCTGCCCACCCACGCTGAAGAGATGGAAATAAAGTTCCATGGCTACCCTCTGTAGCGGAGGCAACCGTGTCTTCCTCCTCCTCCGCCTCCTCCAATTGTCGCTGAGAAGACGAAGTGAGGGTGCTCTGGCTATCACCTTGTGTAAGCTCTTCCTCCCGCATTTCCACCTCTTCCACATGCAAAGCGTCGGTTTTAATTGTGAGCAGCGAGCGTTTCAGTAGACACAGAAGTGGGATGGTTACACTGATAATAGCGTTATCGCCGCTCACCATCTGTGTCGATTCCTCAAAATTGCGTAAAACCTCACAGAGGTCTGACATCCATTCCCACTCCTCACTTCTGATTAGAGGAAGTTGAACGGAGAGGCGACGACCGTGTAACAGCTGGTACTCCACTACTGCCCTCTGCTGCTCACAAAGCCGGGCCAACATGTGGAAGGTGGAGTTCCAGCGCGTGCTCACGTCACACAGCAGCCGGTGAGCTGGCAATTGTAAGCGCTGCTGCAGCGTCAACAGGCCGGCTGAAGCTGTAGATGACTTACGGAAATGTGCACACACGCGGCGCACCTTCGTCAAGAGATCATGCAAATTGGGGTAGGTTTTTAGAAATCGCTGAACCACTAAATTAAATACATGCGCTAGGCATGGTACGTGTGTGAGCTTGCCGAGCTCCAAAGCCGCCACCAAGTTACGCCCATTATCACACACAACCATGCCTGGTTGCAGGTTGAGTGGCGAGAGCCACTGCTCGGTCTGGTGACTAATCCCCTGCAACAGCTCTGAGGCCGTGTGCTGTTTGTCCCCAAGGCAGATCAGCTTCAGCACGGCCTGTTGACGCTTCCCCACTGCAGTGCTACACTGCTTCCAGCTACCGGCTGATGGGTGAGTGGCGCTGCGCGCAGAGAATTCGGAGGTGGAAACGGAGGAGGAGGAGGAGGAGCCAATAACGTAGGTGCTGGCGGAAACCCTGATGGAGGTAGGGCCCGCAATCCTCGGCGTGGGTAACACCTGTGCCATCCCAGGGTCCGAGTCGCTCCCAGCCTCCACGACATTCACCCAGTGTGCCGTCAGGGAAATGAAGCGTCCCTGGCCACAAGCACTTGTCCATGTGTCAGTCGTTAAGTGGACCTTCCCAGTAACTGCGTTGGTCAGGGCACGGGTGATGTTAAGGGACACATGGTGGTGTAAGGCGGGGACGGCACACCGGGAAAAGTAGTGGCGGCTGGGGACTGCGTACCGAGGGACAGCTGCTGCCATCAGGCTGCGGAAGGACTCAGTGTCCACAAGCCTAAATGGCAGCATTTCGATGGCCAGTAATTTGGAAAGGTGTGAGGTTAGTGCTATGGCCTGTGGGTGGGTGGCTGGGTATTTTCTCTTGCGCTCAAATGCCTGGGGTAACGACATTTGGACGCTGCGCTGGGACAGGGAAGTGGATGTGGTCGCTGATGGTGCTTCAGATGGTACAGGTGCAGGGCGGGAGGTATGCGGGCCGTGCAGGGCGGGAGGTATGCGGGGGTGCTCCGTGGAACATTTGCGGGCCGGTTTGGTGCGGTCCGCCTTCTTTCTTTAGCCACACCACTGCCTCTTCCAGCCTGTTGCGGTGCTGCAGATGGCTCACCCTCAGGACTGCTGTCATCGCACGGCTTTCCACCTTCCCAGGTGGGGTCAGTGACCTAATCGTCCACCAAGTCCTCCTCCACTTCCTCACTCTGATCATCCTCCTCATTTCTTGATCCCACCACATCCTCAGTCATTGACAACTGTGTATCATCCTCCTCATCAAGGTCTTGAGACAGTAATTGTGGTTGATTTGATGGCAACTGTGTCTCATCATCATCATCCACTTCCTTTGACCTTAAATGCCGTTCCCCTCTGTCATCTTCTTGTGATTGGGTACCCTCTAGAGGTTGTGAATCAGGGCACAAGATCTCATGTTCCTCTGCAAGCGTGCTTGGAGAGAGGTTCAAATCAAGGATTGGTGATGAGAAGAGCTCCTCACTATATCCCAGTGTGGGATCACTTCTTTGGCCAGACCCTCTATGGTGGGAGGAAGGATGATCAGGGTGAGGATTATGTTGACCAGACTCTTGGCTAGTGAGAGTGGACTTGGTGGAAGACAGGGTGGTGCTTAACCGACTGGAAGCAGTATCAGCTGAAATCCAACCGACCACCTGTTCGCAGTGGTCTGACCTCGAGAGTGATGTCCTGCGACGCCCTGTAAACTGAGACATGAAGCTAGGTATGGTGGATGTCTTTCTTTCTTGTGCTCTGGCACCAGGCACAGTTTCTACGCGTCCTGACCCGCGCCCTGAACTATCAGGATCACGTCCACTTCCCCGTCCCTTTTTACCCGCCTTCTTCATATTAAACGGAATATATGCCGGTAATCTGCGGCTTGGCACACGAAACAGAATGTGACGCTAATCTGCGGCTAGGCACACTAAACAATATGTGACGCTAATCTGCGGCTAGGCACACTAAACAATATGTGACGTTAATCTGCGGCTAGGCACACTAAACAATATGTGACGCTAATCTGCGGCTAGGCACACGAAACAGAATGTGACGCTAATCTGCGGCTAGGCACACGAAACAGAATGTGACGCTAATCTGCGGCTAGGCACAGTGAACGGAATATGTGACGTTAATTTGTGAATTTGCACACTAAACAGAATGTGACAATAATCTATGGCTAGGCACACGTTTAAAATGGCCCTTTTTGTCGCTGCGTTGTAAAATCATTGGCCCTGTGCACCTAACAGAATATGTCAGCTTGTCACTGCACTGTGAAATATTTGTCCCTGTGCACCTAGTACAATGTCACCTTAGAACATGTCCCCCCCCACAAAAAAATGAAATTCTGCCACCCCCCAAAAAAATTAAATGCTGCCCCCACACACAACAGTCCTAAAAAGGACTTTTGGGTCTTGAAAGAGTTTCAACAATTTTATTCTCCCTACACTGACTTCCTGTGCATCTAGTATTATATGTCACTTTACAAATATCCCCCCCACAAAAAAAAGGAAATTGTGCCCCCCCAAACAAAATATAAATGCTGCCCCCACACACAACAGTCCTAAAAAGGACTTTTGGGTCTTGAAAGAGTTTCAACAATTTTATTCTCCCTACACTGACTTTCTCTGCCTAAGCGCATCTCTCCCTGGCTAAGAATGAGCCAAACTCGCGCGTCGGGTGCTATACAGCACCCGATCACGGGTTCTGGCCAGCCAATCAGTGTAATGCCAGCAGCCAACATGGCTGCTGGCATTACACTGATGTCAGAGCCTCCCCGCACGTTTATTGGCTGCGCAGCAGCTGCGAAACGTGCGGGGAGGAGACCCGAACATGGCGGGCGAGCACATGCGGTACTCGTACGAGTACCGCCATGTGCCGAGCAGAGCGATGCTCGAGCCGAACCGAGCTTCGGCCGAGCATGCTCGCTCATCACTAATTACTATCCCTTTAAGCACAATGGACATTAGGACACAAAACTGGTGTTGGGCCCAAACGTCCGTTTTGTGTGTTAAGTTCCCAAAACGCTGCTAAATAATGCCAGTTTTGGGAACTTAACAGTAAAAAAGTTAACCATCAGGGCCTGACATATTGTAAAGCACCGATCATTAAAAAATCTGTGTTAAACTTACCTGTCATCCACTGTCTGTCTCCTTCTGTCTCCATTCTTTCTTCTATCTTCTTTCTTCTCTTTTATCTTCTGTCTTCTTTCTTCTTGCTGTAAAACAAAAACAAAAGTTTAAGTTAAAAGCATACATACTTTAACCCCTTGAGTGCCAGAGGGGTACGCAATGCATTGCAAAGCTATGCGTTGCGTACCTCTCTGGGGCCCAAAGGGTTTAAGTATGTAGTTGGGTGCCACTTCTTAAAATACAAATGCCCCCATAATAAAAATAAAAATAATAATAATAAATGTTGTACATATCTTAAAAAATAATGGTATTTCCATCCATAAGTATAATAAAATAATACTTATCGTATATGTCGCTGTCTCCGTCGGTGTGTGAGGCTGCTGAGGCGGCGGCAGAGACAGAACATCGCTCAACAACCCTCCCCCCTCTTCTTCTCCACGGGCCGATGCCCACTCTGGTCTGAGGGAATTAGAATTGAGGCTGCCCTTATATATGGGCAGCCTTATTTCTAATTCTCTCACAGCCATTGGCTGGGATATGCTTACACATCTCCCAACCAATCAGTTCAAAGCACAGCTGCTCAAAGCTGATTGGCTGGGAGGTGCGTAAGCATATCCCAGCCAATGGCTGAGAGAGAAATAAAAGTAAGGCTGGCCATATATAAGGGCAGCCTCAATTCTAATTCCCTCAGACTGGAGTGGCCATCGGCCTGTGAAGAAAAGAGGGCTGGGGGTTGCACGGTATTCTGTCTCCGCTGCCGCCTCAGCAGCCTCACACAGCGGTGGAGACAGCGATGTATATGATAAGTATTCTTTTATTATACGTACTAGTTGAAGACCCTGTTACACGGGCCATAGTGCCACTGCCAGCCAGTCGCGGGACAGTCATGCACAGTATAGACAGCCCACGCCATGGTTGATACAGTGCCAGCTGGTATCGGTGCAGTCATGCTCAGTAGATACTGCCCACACCACGGCTGATACAGAGCTGGATGCTCCTTCGGAGCGCCCCGCTCTGTATCAGCCTCATTACAGGCAGTCTCTACTGCGCATGACTGTGTCGTTACAAACTTTCTAGCGAATTATTATATAGGATGGATGTAAATACCATTATCTTTTAATATATTTACAACATTTATTATTATTATTTTTATTATGGGGGCATTTGTAACTTAAGAAGTGGCACACTACTACATATTTTAACCCTTTGGGCACCCGAGAGGTACGCAACGCATTGCTTTGCAATGCGTTGTGTACCCCTCTGGCACTTAAGGGGTTAAAGTATGTATGCTTTTAACTTAAACTTTTGTTTTTGTTTTACAGCAAGAAGAAAGAAGATGAAAGATACAAGTGAAGAAAGAAGGACAAAAGATAGGAAAGAAGATGACCAGGAAGCTGAGGACTCTGCTGGACATCAGGATTAATAGTGTTACTTGCAATGTGATTTTTTTTTTAACTTAGTCTGGTTAACCCTATGAATATGTAATTATACCCCCACTGGCACTCTACTAACGTCTGACAAATTTTTCATCCTTTGGATGTATTGATATGGGGCTTAGAGCTCATATCAATACATCCACTAAGGACTTACGGGTTTTTTAACTTCAAGTGTCTGTGTTGGCTGTTTAAACAGGCGATAAGGGACTCTAGTTAAAAAAAAACAGGTGTTAACTTTTCTGCGGTAACTTGAGTCCCTTATTGGGTTTTCATTGCTAACGCAGACATTTGAATTGCTATTTACGGTGTTTTCATCATTTTAAATGGATGAAAACACCTCTTAACTTTAACACACAATGGCTCTTTTTTTTGCCGGTATTTTTTCACAGCACAGGCATTTGAATAGCTTACTGTGCCGGAAAAAATGCCGTAGGCAGAAAAAACAGCCATCTCCAACATTTGGATCAAGCCCTTTATCTCTGCTTTTAACTCCAGGTATCCCCATAGACATTTATCTCCTGCATTTGAATCCAGCGCTTCATCTGATGAATGATATAATCTCAAATCTACAAAAAAAATAATGCATTTTCCTGTGCCTACTCTCTAAAAGAGTGTTCCTTTGTGTGAGTGCCTCTATTTACCTGAATAGCTTACTAAGAAAATAGACACAGACAGAGCTCTTCTGGGGCTGAATTTAAATCAGGTGCTAATTTTATCTCTGCTTTTATCTCCAGGTATCCCCGTAGAATTCAATAGGAACATTTTTGATAAAACAGGAGGTATCATTTATCTCCTACATTTGAATCCAGCCCCTGATTGTTCTCAGATTCAGATGTTCCTTTGACTGCCTTAGTAGACTGCAGGTAAACTGCACTCACATCAATGGAAATGGAAAGAATAGAAGAACTGAAATTTCTGGTGCAAGGTAAGGGCGATAAGTACAAAGTATTTTATACTACTAAAACAGTAAAAGTTTAAATATTCCTTTAAATGTATTTTTCCTAAAGGCTTATTCATTGTATTTACCATATATGATCTATTTCGTTCTCCTTCCACATTCAGTGACTTGAGTGCTTGTAACCTTCAGCCTGTGAAAAGAATTTACAACTTGCATTTTCATCATTTCACAAGAGCTCAGTGTGTGTGTCGTATTGAGTCTGATGTGCTAAGAACAACTGTAGTAATTCTGGAGCAAACCAACTGTACCATAGAATACAAATACATATTCTCAAGAAAGGAGACCTGCACTGAGCTGGTAAAAAGCCAGTTGATACCAAAGAGTAAGATAAAAAAAATACAATGTTAGTTTAGGAAACAAAAATTTAGAGGGACAAAAATTAAGTCAGATGCGGGAAGAGGGAGAGGCTGCATCTGACATACTTCACTTGAAGACAACTTTAACCCTTTCAGTACTAGAGAGTTATCCAGTGTATTTCAACGCAATGTGTTGGATAACTCTCTGGCACTCAAAGAGTTAATCTTAGACCCTAAGGGTGCGGTTCTTGTTTGTGGATCTTGGATAGCATTGAGCCATCACCTTGGAGACACCATGATGCTGTGAGTCATTCTCTCCTGTACTGGTTATCTTTGAACACTGTCAGGAGAGAAAAACATCTGGCAGTGGAGTTTTTACGTGCTAATATAGTAGCTTAAATATCATGCGCTTATCCCTATGTTTTATGTATTGCTTTGTAATGCACTGAGACCTCTTGCATTCAAAGTGTTAAAAGGATAGTATTGCTTAAATGTAACTAATTTTAATATTGTAGAAATTTAAAATATGAATAGAAGTATAGTTTGAGAGATTGAAGCATCTAAACTTCCCGTTTCACAAGAAGTCTGCCATCTTGCTGAGAGAAGCAGATTCTGGTTCCTGGACCATCCTGCAGCTCTTCAGCAGAGCCAAAATAGCACGATATAGAAATAACACTTCATTGGAACGGTCTACAAAGTATGCCTGGTTTATGTAGAATGCTCCATTGAAGTATTTATATCTATATCGTGCAAGTTTGAGAGATGGGACGTATCTCATTCTATTCATATTTTTAATCTCTACAATATGAGTTACATTTAAGCAATACTATCACTTTAAAAGCCCCATTTAAATCAAAGGGAATGATGGTTTATCTTTAAGCTACAGTTGGCATGCGCCAGAATTTCTTAGCACCGCACTTCTAAGAACCTCTGAGGCCCCCATCGGAATTGTGAATGGAGGCCCCCAAATATAGGTTTTCATTTAGGATCCTTAAGTTTAGCTGTAGCCTTCATCTTCCTTTGTTCCTATTTGTGGGGAAAGTATCCGAACTGCCTCACTCCTCACTGGCCATCTGACCACAGGATTAAATTAGTTTCCTTTCTGTAAACATGGTATTGTTGGAAGCCCAAGGTCAGGCCCTCTGAGACTAGAGGCCCCAGGTGAATGACCGGGTATGCCCATGCATTAAAATGCCCTGAATCTTAGCACATCAGCCTCATTGGTGCATTAAAGAAAAGGAAAAAACATCTGCACCATAGGGAAAAAATGAAAAGAGGGACGTACGTATAAAGAAAAGTAAACTAACAAACCAACTGCAGTCTAGGAGACAAAAAATGCTAATTATTTAAATGGGTGTTTTAACCATTTAAATGCTAAAGAGGTCTCGTCACATTGCTACACAGTGTTTTGTAGACCTTTGTAGCATTCACTGTGTTAAAAGCCCTATAAGTGGCATTTTTTTGTCTCCTAGAGTGCAATTAATTAGTTCTGGAAAGCTTCATTTTGCCCTCATACAAAAGTCATCCTGTGTATAATCTGATCAGGGGAGCAGCCAGCACACTGAGTGGCAAACAGAAAGAGATTTTCTGATCCATTTATGTCACTGACTTCCCTTACAGACAGCAGGTAGAGGGAGCTATATCACTGGAAATATAAAATAAAATTAAAAGGACTGAAATAGCTGATACCAAACAAGCATTCTAAATGAATTATAAAAAGTCAGCAAATTAATTGCATTAATATATATTAATGAAATAAGAAAAGATAAAATAAAGCATTACTAATCTTTTAAACGAACACTAATGTTCCATAAAAAATTATACTTGTTTTGTAGAGGTTAAAAAATAAGTTATTTGTCACAAATCCTATTACTCAAACCTTTACGGTTTGAGAGATATTTGTATGTAAAGTTCCTCCCTCCCTCAGTGTCTAGCTGACAGCAGGAGATACCGGTCTGGGGACTAGCCGATGGCTCTGCAGCACAGCCAAAATTGTGTTATTTAATTACTTTATTGGAAAGGTCTACAAAGTGTGCCTGGTTTCCATGCACACTTTGTAGACCTTTCCCTTGAAGTAGTTCTTTTTAAATAAAGTGATTTTGGCTCTTCTGAAGAGCCTCCTTGTGTCACACGATGGTTTGAGAGATAGGATTTGTGAAAAATAACTTATTTTTAAAACCTCTACAAAACAAGCATAACTATTTTAAGGGACATTAATGTCCCTTTAAATGTGATAATTTAACCTCTATGATAATGTGCACAAGGTGTTTAACACTTTCAGTTCCAGAGAAGTATCCAAAGCATTGCAAAGCAATGCGATGGATACCTCTGTGGCAGTCAAAGGGTTAAAGTAGAAATTTCAACTTCCATTCAAGTTTTCAAATTTGAAAACTGCATTAAAAACTGCCTATATGTCATGTTAACCAAAAGTCCTGCAGACGTCTCTGGGCAAAGAGAAACTGAATATTTCCTGGTACTGCACACAGCTTCATTAGAATACGAAATGTCATTGGCAGGCCTAATTAGCATATAAAATTGTCATGTACCGCACAAGTACCACAATTAGCATACATTATCATAGGTAAGAAGTATGAATATCTCCTTAACGGCACATTTGCTAGTCTTTTGGTTAACCTGACACAGGCAGTTTTTAATGCAAACTTAATTACGGTGAAAGTTCCACTTTAAGACAGGGA
Source organism: Rhinophrynus dorsalis (assembly GCA_037306005.1). Lineage (NCBI taxonomy): Eukaryota > Metazoa > Chordata > Amphibia > Anura > Rhinophrynidae > Rhinophrynus > Rhinophrynus dorsalis. The sequence continues at coordinate 514,602,960 of CM074719.1, forward strand.
CTAAGAATGTGATATACATTAAAAAAAACACAGACTGAGCCAAAGAAGTACCGAAGCAGGCATGGACAAGACAGAGGAAAAACACAAGGTCCCTTGATGCAGGGTGACAGCTCTTTAACAAATGTAGCTTCCTTTTCCAATTTCACGCTCGTCATCACTACGATATATATTCTGTGGTAATTACATTCTGGTATTGATATGCAGAATTTGGATCCTAGAGTTTTCAGGACAAATAAATGAAAACATTCTCAGCCCATGGCTCTCTCTGTCAGACTGGTCCTCTCAGATCAATTGTTCTTCCAAAGTACATAGCTGTCTGTGCATCTGTATAACTTTCTATGTATAGTCAACACTATCTGCACCAAAGAGTTTACAATATATCTCTGTCATGCTGTTGTTGTACTACAACTTTCAGAGTCCCAGGGGCCCACCCTGTCTCTCTCTGGAAGGCATCTCTCTCACCTTCCCTCAGAGCCCTTTCAAATTAATATTGACCCATGGGGCATTTAAAGGGTTAGTAATACTTGCAAATTACTAATTCCCATATTGTAGCTTTGTTAAAAAGAAACTTATTGCCCCCGGCGTCATCTCTCAAACCCTTATGGTTTGAGAGATGATAGCGCTCAAAGTTCCCCCCTCCCTCCCCCTTCCCTGACTGAACGCTGTGCCAGAGGGATGTGCAATGCAGCCCTATCTCACTCATAGGGTTAAGGTAGGGCAGCTGCTGTCTTTGCTCTCCAGTAGAGACATAGCAAACTGTTTTCTGTGGCTACATATACCCAAAATTTGTCATCCTGGTGAATTTGTTTCTGTGAATGCTGACAGTATAGCCAACTGTCAGAATGTAGCTCTTGTTTCGAATAGCCACATAATATATTAACACACCAGAATACAGTATTTCAATATGTAAATTAGCTATTGTAAAAGGAGACACTTCAACATCATAAACCTGGAAAGGTCATGGTTAATGCATGGTGATGTAGGTGTATTTGATGTGCAATCACAGTTAAGAGCTGGCAAACAATCCCTACAGCATACAACAAGATGGATTTGGGTCCAGCTCTCCACCATATACACAACTTGAACCCTTATTGAAGCTTAGTGAATCTTCTCCCTGGACTACACTGAAGCCTTCTTAAGAATAACCTAATCTGAGCTATGGGTAAGAGCAGTATTTACATTCAGTACTGGATATTACCAATGCACCATCTTGGATAAGCCATACTACTTAAAACATTAAATATTGTAAAATGCATCTCAGTGAAAGGAGTGTTCACATAGGCATCATTAGCACAACACTATCACTGTGCAATGACCCAAAAATAGCATAAAATGTCCCAGTATTATGCTATTGACATGGGAGGCTGTTGCCTCACATGAATGTAGTCTGTTGCGGTATGTTCCCTATGATCAAAGCAGAATGCAGGGAAGTTGCATCATGGTATCGTATTAAGCCAAAGTGCAGATCATTCACACAGATGACTTGGAGGTTACAATGCTCATCATAACCTTCAATTAATGCTTGAACTTCTTTGGTGCCAGCCAGTCTTGCTTCCCAATAATGTAGGGATCACTGGGGAACACGTGTTAGTACAGGCAAGCAACATCACAGCTCAGTTCAAATTATCCAGGTTAACATTGGGTGAATAGTAACTCTGCCTCATTTCCTACTGACATTCATCAAGTAGCAAGTAGAAACCAAAATACAAAAAAACAGAGAAAATTCACTTGGTACAATCTCAGTATAAAATGGATCCTGATTTTAGGATTTGGATTAATAATTATTATTAGAAAAAAAAATATGTGTCTGAATACGAAAACAAATTCTTCTGGAAATGGAGGTAATTCAGAAATACTGTGTTCAGTTTTGTATTGATAGCTGCATTTCTTGTGTTAATACAGTCATCTGGAACTAGAAGCAATGGACTGAGCTGACTGAAACTTAAAGGAGCAGTAAACTTTTTTTATGAAAATATATATGGTAGGGATTTTCCTATTGAGTAAAATAAGGGTACTCCCACTGCCAAGAGGTTTATATTTCCAGATATATTACAGTTTAAACCCATGTTTTTTTACATTAGCAGTACCCTCTAGTGGTCAAATTCTAATTAGTTTTTCTGTTAGATTCTAATGGAGAGGAAAGTCAGAGACATACAGTTCTCCATAGAATGCAATAGAAACTGCCTGTCACTTCCTGTCAGTTAGAACTATCAGGAAGTAAAGCACAGTAAATTCACTTCCTGATTATTTGACCTGCTATACATTTTGAATAAAACATTCAGCAGCAATGGGAGTACACTTGTTTTATTCAGCAGGAAATCCTCTATAGGATATGTGTTTTCATAAAAAAGTGTACTGCTCCTTTAAGAATTCTGTTGAATGTGAATCTTAGGCTAGAATGTAGAACCAAATCCTACAATTAGAACCTTAGTCAATCTTAAAAGGTGCAGTTCTTGAGAAAATCAACTATGACATGGAGATGAGGGATGACAATTTCCAGTTATTAAAACTGGGCTTTTAACCCCTTGATTGCTAGAGTGTAAGAAAAAAAATATTCCCTGAGCCTGCTGAAAAACAATCCAAGCACTACATTACTGTGAGGCTGATGTACTAAGTCAAAGTGGTGCAATTCTGGGGCAACCCAGCTGCACATTAGGCTACAAATAAATTTTACATTTACATGTAAATGGGGCTTTTAACCCTTTGAGTGCCAGAAGGGAACGCAAAGCATTGCAAAGCAATGCGTTGCATACCCCTCTGGCACTCAAAGGGTTAACCTTGGAGACCTCCCTAGAATTCAAGGGGGTAAAAAAAACACATTAAAATCTGTGGGAAATTGTCCCAGATGGTATAGTTGCTTTGTTCCAAAGTTGCTCCACTTTAACTTTCTGAATATTGCCCTTAGCACATTTCCAGTTGTTCGTGCTACAGTCGAGTTGTTAGGCAATTGTCACGGTTCTTGTTTAAATTGTATTGTGTTGACTGGTGGTGGATTTCATTTATGTCTATGGATTATGTTTTAGACAATACGTGTGGTTTGTTGAGAGAAGTGTTTTGCGAATGTGCATATCCAATAACTGCAGTGTGTGACTAGAGTGCTAATTGGGATAGAGTCCAACTAAAATATCATTGCTGTGGATTCAGATGGATGATCTTTGGTCTTTGGGTCTAATTAAAGATCTCTCTGTTACATTTCAACATGTGTTTTAATGGGACATGTATGAGATGTGGGTGGCATTATTCATATGTTTAAGAGAGAAGATAATTATATGTTCTATGAATTTGTGATTAGGAGCACATAGTTCGCTTTGCAATGACTGGAGTGAGGTAGAACTAGAGAAATTCTAGGGCAATCGAATTATGACATACTAGTGTAAATGCCTGTGTACACGGGCCAAGGTCTGGGTAATGTTAACCCTTTGAGTGCCAGATGTGTATGCAACGCATTGCTTTGCAATTCCTCACATGACCTGTGGGGGCTGATATAAAGGTCACATTATTATAGAGTGAGCTGTTGGATTCACAGCTCACTCATATTCTCACAATGTAGATCCATTGAGGTATTTTTGTATTGGGTAAGTCCATATATACATCTTTTTATCAGAATGTATGTCTTCTGTTTTTAATTGCACCACACTGGGACCCAGAAGCAATAAAGAGAGCACATTTAAAGGGTCCCTTGCTCCTCCAACGCGTTTATAATAACATCTCCTCAGGGTAATTTTAAGTTTTATTTTAACCTTTAGATAGGGCATTATAGATGTATAGAGTAGGACTTGCCGTATAGTGAGAAACCTTGGCGGGGTTGGCAAGCTTACCCGCAACTTGGCCAATTTGTGAAAACTAATATCTCACTTATTTTATTTATTTAGAAATATTATTATATATGCTGAACACAGGGCACATATTTATTTTATACACAGAGAAGCGCCGGATTGTTGTTGTTTGTTTGTTTATACTTTGAGTAATGATATTGACGTATATGAGAAAATAAAAAAAATGAAAAAAAAATAAAGGGTATGGGGGAATGGTGATTTTACAGAAGACCCCTTGAGATTAGAGGAAGGAGGCTTCGGCTTCAACATAGGAAAGGTTTTTTTACAGTAAGGTCTGTTAAATTATGGAATTCCTTGGCCAAGGATGTACAGTGGATACATATAAGAGAATATTAGATACAGTACATTTCTTTCAAAAGGTAACATACAGGATTATACTGTGCATTAGGAGGCAAAACAGGAAGTTCTGATAAATGACTAACTTATTTGGCAGCAGGAAAGCTATATAATTCTCTTGTCCATATTCTATATGGTATGTCATGTTTAGCCCTAATAAATACTTATATAATATATATACATAGTTATCATTTACTGTAAAGCAGCCTACATAGGCACTTGCAACACTGAACATGTTGTGCAAGGAATATTGCAGCTTCAGGGTTATGAAGCAAAGGTTGAACTTGATTGGCTTGTGTCTTTTCTCGACCTAATGTATTATGTTACTACTAGTTGAACAGCCCGTTACACGGGCCACAGTACCAGTGCCACCCAGTCGCGGGGCAGTCACGCGCAGCAGAGACTGCCCGCACCACGGCTGATACAAAGGTGGACGCTTCTTCGGAGCGCCCAGCTCTGTATCAGCTGCGGCGTGAGCAGTCTCTACTGCGCATGTCGCGGCGTTACACACGATTTAGCGAATTATTATATAGGATGTTCTTTGAAAAGAAAAGAGAATATATAACCCTTCAAAATCCAATGGGGTATCAAGCAATATACAGGGCACCCATCTAGCAATTAAAGGGTTAAAACTATTTCTAAAGTTTATAATATTGTTCTGAATTTTTGCACTAAAAAGGTTTCACATGGCATTCCTAAGGGGCAAAACAGATAGTCACCTTAAGATATGTTTAGTTAATATGAAAGATAATTAAAAACTTCCTATATGATGTGCTAGTCATTTGTAACATAAATAGTTTTTGGGAAATTAACCCTTTATTTGTTTGTGGCACAGAGTAGAACTTTGTGCTATTTAGTTTCTGTTCTGGATCAGTAATTACCACTCACTGCGCTATGACTTAATCTAGGCAGAGATCATACACCAGGAATATTTTTAATAGCACAGTGAGAGATATTTATCTGAAAACATGACTAATTAGCATAATGTACAAATAATTTGCATAAAGTGCCAGATTGCGACTTGAAAATATAATGGCTAATTTCTCAAAAATTATTTATTTTACAGAAAAAGGGATTGTGCAACATATGGGCAGATTTGAGTTCTCTGTTAAACAAGCTAAACTTGCCTTAGTTTGACAGGCCCAGGATTTCATTGTCTTTGAACAAGTGTCAATCAGTGTGATCATTGAGTTCGAACCACCAGTGCCAACTCAGATGTATCTATTAAACCTACACTGTGTCTCTCCTTTATTAATGCAACTTGAGGCCACTGCTATTCTTGAGAAAGGTCCAGCTTATTTCAAAACTGGATTGATGTTCTGCAGAGCAGAGCTCCCAGGGAGACAGGGAGGTCCATGTCCTAAGACGAACAGAGGGGAGTAGGACTAAGGGTCAATGCAATGTATGGTTCTACAGAAAACTATGGGAAAATACCAAATTCATCATCTCAGTCTGGAGAAGTTGGGACTCTTAGGCAGTTATCGGAGTTCAACATGTTGCAAACAGCCCATTAACCCTCTGAGTGCTCTGCAATGCATTGGTACCCCTCAGGCACTCAAATGGTAAACAGAAAAAACACACCCACATGAATATGACAATGGCTCACTAAACTGTGTTTCAATATGCAAATGAGATATTGTTGAAGAACACACTGCAAACTCCTAATCAAGCAAAGGCATGGAGAAAGTATGGCAATGTTGATGTATTTCACACTGATATGATGGCAAAGACATCTTAGTGTAAAGGGATGGAATTGGTGCAAATACTCCACAATATCGTCAACGTAGACCCTTATCAAACCTTTATGAATCCCGTGCCCAGAATAATCCTCAGGCAATTCACCTTCACCAAAGGAGACAAATAATAAATCCCACTGATTTAAATGGGGCTTTTAACCCTTTGAGTGACAGGGAGCTGTCCAGCTCATTGTAAACAACTGCACTGGAGATCCTTCTAGTATTCAAGGGATTAAGCACTCCATTTAAAGCAATTGGATTATGGGGCGTTTTTATTTGTCCCGTATGGGGTGACCGATGGCTTGTCCCATTGGTACTCCATTTCTACTTAGTACATCAGCCTCTGGAAACTGGTGGTGATTTTCTGCACAAACCCCTAAAATGGAAAGGGCTAATGGAGTAATGCCTTTTGGCTCTCTCTGTCAGGTAATTGACCCGAGTACCAATTCTCTGTCTATCCGGGAATAGCTGAGAAGCAATGGGATTCTGCATATCTACTTGCTTGTTAACTCTCTGGGTACCAAGAGAGGTCACCCAAGGACCTCTCTAATGCCTACACTGTTATGGCGTGACGTGAGCAAAGTGTTAGAGACCTGTAAGGGGCAACGTCAAGTAATAGTAATGTCTTCATAGAAATCAATTATTTATTATTATAAGGGGTAATATAACGCCATAGACAATATGCTCAAATAAAGTGGAGCAATTCTGGAGCAAACAACCATGGAAACTAAACAATCCCTAAATTCTGGTTGATTGTAATGGGGTTTATGAACGCTTGAATTGTAGGGAGGCCTCCATTGCAGAGCAAAACAATGCGTTGGATAACTTGTTAGCATTCAATGGGTTAAAAGCTCTATTAACCCTTTACGTGCCAGGGGTATCCAACACAGTGCAAAGCGTTGCATATCCATCTGGTGCTCAAAGGGTTAAGAATAAGGGATGGGCACACTGCACTGTGGAACAGTGCTTTTTTGGTCATTTAAGTGTTAAAGAAACGGGAATTTGCATTTGTACGGTAGGATCTACTAGTTAGCTTTCCTCAGAATTGCTCCAATTATTTCGTGCATAAAAACCACTTGAGAGCCAAATGTATATCCAAACCACCATTGCAGAACCCTTTGGCACTCTGGAGGTTAACCCTTTGAGCTCCAGAAGGGAAAGCAACGCATTGCTAAGTACTGGGTTGCCCACCCTTCTGCTCCTCTGGGGCTTAAGCAGCTGTTACACATCTCATTGGTGAGCGGGTCTTAGAGCAGGGGTTTGGAGAATCAAAATACTGACCCTGGAATGGAACCATCAGCATACTCGATATTGTGCAATGCTGTGCACGCAGGAAGGGGTTAACTGCTCCCTATATTTGTCCTAGCATGATTTCTGAAACACTAGCAGATAAGTCACTGCTATGGGGGAGCAGCTGGGTTTGGGGGAAGGGAGCTAGTGGGAACACAGACATACACACTCAGCCATACTGAGCAAGAAAGACGCATACACACACGCGCACACAGACACATACACACACAGCCTTAGAGAGGGAGACACACACACAGCCAGGGGACAGACAGTGAGGCAGCCTCCCCAGCTCTCCTAGTTATTATCACACATAGAGACACACAAGCACACAGTGCTACTGACTGAGCCATCTCTTCTGTCTCCCTGTCTTCATTCTTTTCTGTGCTGCTGCTGCTGCAAAGACCTCGGGGCTGCATGCTGCTCTGCCTCCCGGCCTTGTGCCCCGATCCAGTGTGTGTGTCTGCAGTGGGGTGTCCTGTGTGACTCTGCAGTAATTTGTGGAGGGTCCCGTGTTTGTCTCTGCGGTGTTGGGAGAGCCGCTGTTGCTATATATGCGATCCTTCTCATCAGTGCAGAGTCTGATCAGACTGGCCCTGCCCGCAGGTGAGTGCTCTGCCGGTTCCCATTCATATCTCCCTCATGCATTACACATATGATGTGTGTTCTCCCCACCTCTTGCGTTTGTGTATGTACAGCTGTGTCTGTATTAGTACAGCATGTGTTCAATATATACATCTGGTGTGATATGTTCATATGATAACAGTTTCTGCTTATGTATGTGTATGCACATACATCTGAAAGCTTCCATATTATGTTTATGGTGCAAAGCATACCGGAAAAATGAAATATCAATAAATTGAATGGGTATTTTAACCCCTTTTTTGCTAACACCCAAGGGGTTAATTCATTTTACACTTATTAATCAGAGTATGCATGTAGCCAGTACTGTATTACTCTTATACTTGCATGTGCCAATAATAAGATCAGTATAGACTGCATTTGTGTTCTATTAACCCTTTGAGTGCCGGAGGGGTACGGAACGCATGCCTCTGGCACTCAAAGGGTTAGAAGCTCTCCATATTCTATATGTCATGTCATGTTTAGCCCTAATATATACTTAGTTATCATTTACTGTGAAGCAGCCTACATAGGCACTTGCACCACTGGACAGGTTGTGCAAGGAATATTGCAGCTTCTTAGAAATAACAGGCGGAAATTAATAAGCTAAAGATGTACAGTTCTGGAGTTAACCAACTGCACTATAGGTGACAAATGAAAACCCAAACAGTGTTGTACCTCTTAGACGTTAGAGTGAGATAAATGGTGGGGAAATGTGCATAAAAATGAAATGGAGTTTTTGTGTTGCAAATCGGGTATAAGAACTGCAAATTGTCTGGAAATTAAATATGGTTTTAACCCTTTGGGTGCTTGGGAGGAGGTCAACAATGTATTGTGAAGCAAATTACTGGAGACATCTCTATTATATAAAAAAGGTTAATTAAAACTGCACTTATTTATCAATCAGAGTATACATATAGCCAATATAATATCATGTGCATGTTCCATTATTACCATCAATAGACTGCATATGCTTAGTGAGTGTTTTTCCTATATGTAGAAACAGTGATCAGCATGCATTTCTGTCTGTTGGTTATTTACATGCACTGGTGTATGTAAATTTGTGGATAGCATGTATAAGGATGAATATGTAAAGTGTGTTGTTTGTGCGTGTGTGTGTGTGTGTGTGTGTGTGTAGTTTCCATGACTATAATTTTCTATGAAGCCCCTGCATAGCTGAGTCTAGGAAAGTCTTTGTATTTCTATATTCAAGTTTGTTTGATTGCCTGAGCACTTGTGTTGTGTGTACCTGTGTGCAATACAGGCAAGATCACTTGTCTTCTCTTACAACATTTTCTGTGAAGCAGTTTGGAAATGTGTATGTGCGTGGAGCTCTTTTTTGTGTATGTCTAACAGTTGAAGTGTGTAGGTGTGTCTGTGCAATGCTTGTGAGTACTACTACATTAATACAATTCTGCTGCTAAAAATAACAGAGGCAGATGTATGAAGTCCCATTGAAATCACTAGGATTTTCTTTTGAATTATGTAATAAGGGATGAACTTGATGGAATTATGTCTTTTTTTAATCTAATTTACTATTTAACTATATTAAGTTAAGCCTGTAATGTGTACAGTAGCTGCAAATCAATACATTGAATTCTTAGCTGCTTGTAGTTTTATATATATATATATATATATATATATATATATATATATATATATATATATATGTGTGTGTGTGTGTATATATATATATACACATACAAACTGTAAATACCTTGATGCTGATATACTAAGAACAGGAGTCATATGGGGAAAATAAACATTCCAAGTGATTTTAATGCAGATTTACTCCCCTCGAATGCTAGAGGGGTCTCCTGTGCATTGCTAACCAACGTGTTTGAGACCTCTGCAGTATTCAAGGGGTTAAAGGCCCTACTTAAATCAAGTCAAATTGGTGGATTTTTATTCATCCCTTATAGTGCAAATGGGTTACTCCACAATTACTTCATAGTAACAAATTAACATAGTTGTTGAGGCTGAAAAAAGGTATTCATCCATGAAGTCCAGCCAATGTCAAATCACCCATTGAACCAGAGGAGGGCAAAAAAAACATTGAAGCCATTTCCAATTTAGCCCCAAGTGGGTAACAAAATTCCTTCCTGACTCCAAATGGCAGTCAGATAGTTCCCTGCATCAAGAATCTATCTGCATGAAGCCATTTGTCTTAACTCTCAGTATTGTTCTGTGCTAGATAGGTATCCATTACTTTTCTGAAAGCAGATACAGTATCTGCAAGCATAGCATCCCGAAGCAAAGAATTCTATATCTTTACGGTCCTTACTGTGAAAAATCCCTACCTTTGTTTTAGTAAAAACACCTTCCTCTAGTCTTAATGGAGGACCTCTCATTCTTAGCTCAGCTCTTTGTGTAAATAAGTAATTGGAGAGTTCTTTGTATTGACCCTGAATATATTTGTGAATGGTAATCTTATCACCCCTTAGACGTCGCTTTCCTAATGTAAACGCTCCTAGTTTGGCGAGTCTCTCTTTATAACTCAGATCCTCTAATCCCTTCATCAGTTTTGTTGCATGTCTGCACTTTTTCAAGTTCAATAATGTCTTCTTTTAGAATTGGTGACCAAAACTGTGCTCAACGTTTTAGATGAGGCTTTATCGAGGATTTATACAGAGGTAGAATTATATTAGCATCCCGTGTATCTATACCTCTTTTTATGCAGGATAATAATCCCCTCCTTATTTCCTGGACTATAATGCACACCAATATTGTAAATGTTACATTCAGAAATACACACAGCAGTTTGGAACCTATTGGCCAATGTAGTCTACCAATTCTACTGTCTGTTATCTCCATGGAAGCCACAGATGTTTCAACATCTCTAGCACACAAGAGGTTAAAAAAAGCTTAGTCTTGAAACTTTTAAATCGTATATGTCTATCCCTTGAATTCTTAGATTTATCTGCAGTACTATGCTACTACCACTTCCACTGGGAGGCTATTCCATGAATGTACCACACTTTTTGTAAAACAGTTCATCACCACTGAGTCTTCCACCCACTAACTTCATATAATTTTCCCTGTTGCTAGTTTTCTCTTTTTCTAAAAAGTGTTTCCCTCCTGTATATATGTGAAGGTTTCTATCATATCACTTCTCCCTTTCTCCCCCTTTAAGCTATACTTATTAACCCCTTTCGACCCTTGATGTGACCAGTTGTGCTGGTTCGGCACTTAAGGACCAGTGACAGTCCTGGTACTTCATGGCGTTCCGGGGTTCCTGCGTGGCTGCACGCCACTTGAGGACCCCGAAATCCATTGCAGCAAAAAAAAAAAAAAAATGACTCGTGGTCTTTAATTGCCAGCTATGCACTGTACTGGCCGGTCATTAAGGGGTTAAAGGAAGGGTAGCCTTTTATTTTGATTTTACATAATCTGTAAGAGCATAACATGTAAAGTCAAATTCCCTAATTTTTGCCTATATTTTTACACTTTTATCTTCCTGAGAGTAAACTCATTTAATTTCTGAAACTAGGAAGTTTCCTGTTTTTGGCAAATAAAGTTGAAATATTTATACAATGTTGCGAGCCTCTCTGCAGTATTGATTGATCTATATGCTATAGAGGTAGTGTTTTCTACATTGTTTCACTGTCTTTTTTACCTTGTTGCACTCTGTCTGCTTCCACAGCCCTAGAATAGTTTCTGCAAAACAAATTCAGAAAGCTCTTGGCCAGGGACATAAAAGTGTAAAAATGTAGGTGAAAGTCTAGGCAATTTGACTTTGACATATTATGCTTTTGCAGAATACCTAAAGTCAAAATAAAGGGATACCGTTCTTTTAAGATCCTTAGGCTTTGTGTATAAAAGCAGAGTGCTGCAATTCTGGGGCAAACAAGCTGAACAGTAAGGGAGAGGTAAAAATTCTCAAAATGTTTGCTGATTTGAATGTAAATTTTCACTCCTTGAAAACTTAAGAGGTCTCCAATGAATTGCTTTCTAAAGCAATGCGTTGCATACCCCTCTGGCACTCAAAGGGTTAAATAAGTGGGTAGTACTATTTTTCACTTGATGGTTTGCCTCAGAATTGCCCTAGTTTGCAATCATACATAAGGCTCTTTGACTTATATGTTTTATCAAGTAGAGGAGGGGTAGGCAAAAGTCTGACTTGTATGATCTCAGGAGGCAGCCAACGCTTTGCAACGTAGTGCGTTGGTTACCTCTTTGGCACTCAAATGGTTAAAGTCACTCAGACGCTAATTAACCCACCTGTACTGAATATAAACACTGGTAGAGCCACTTGAGGACTTTAGTTGCCAACCTCTGATGTAGACCAGGGCTGTCCAAGTTCGGTCCTCAAGGGCCACCAACAAGCCAGGATATAAGGATATCCCTGATTAAGCACAAGCGAGTTAATCAATATCTCATTCATTTTCACTGACTCACCTGTGCTTAATCAGGGATCTCCTTACATCCTGGCCTGTTGGTGGCCCTTCAGGACTGAACTTGGATAGCCTTGATGTAGTCCATGTATCATATTGGTGATCTGGATTAGATAATGTTGGGGAATATTCCAAAATATTTTTCAAGATGAAAAGGTGAGCCTAAAAGTCAGCAAAATACAGCAGTCAAATATGTCCATTTATCTGTTTTACTTTTTTTGTGAGGGGGTTTTCAACCTAGCCGTTATAAATACAATCATACATACATATAACAAAATGTTTCATGAATGCCGACTGTATATTATTGTTATGCTTCTAATCTACCTTACACTGTCTGTGTGTCTGTTCAGTTCACATTCAATATGATAAAATACACCTAGACATATCCATGTTGTTTGTTCACAAGTACAAAGCAATGCATGGTTTGTTGGCGAGCTCTGCATGTAGTCACTAATAAGTACACATTTTGCCATGCTGTGTGTATGTTTATTGCACTGCGTGCATCCTTGTCATTTACTGTGCCTCCCTGCTAATTGTAGTGTATCTGTGTGTAAGAACCCTCATTAGGCCATCCCTTGTCCTAGAGGAGTCCGGATGCTGTAGATCAGTGGTTCTCAAAATGAGTTCTATAGAACCCTAGAGTTCACTGAATAAGTATAAGGGGGTTCCATAGAATTTGTAATGGTGCAAGGTTAGAGCAATAGACAGTGGACTGTGTGTGCAAAGAAAAGTGGAGCAATTACACCATTGAAGGCATATAAAAAGACACAAAACTGTACTTGATTTAAATGGTGTGTTTTATCGCTCGAATGCTTAAAGCAGCAGTAAACTTTTATTATGGAAAAAGATATATTGTAGGGTGTTACCTGTTGAATAAAATATGGGTACTCCCAACTTCTGAGAGAGGCATATTTCCAGAGTTATTACTGTTTATACCTGTGTTTATTTACATTAGCAGTGCCCTCTAGTGGTCAAATTCTAATTAGTTTTTCTCTTATATTCTAATGGAGAGGAAAGTCAGTGACTTACAGTTCTCCATAGAATGTGCTAGAAACTGCTGAGTCATTTCCTGTCAGATAGAACAATCAGGAAATAGACACAGCAAAGTCACTTCCTGATTATTTGAACTGTTATAATGTTTGAATAAAACAACTGACAGCGGTGGGAGTGAACTTGTTTTACTCAGCAGGAAAAGTCCTATAGATTGTAGGTTTTCATAAAAAAAGTTTCCTGCTCCTTTAAGATGTCTTCAGCATGTTGCAAATAAATGCACTGAAGAACTCTATCATTCATAAGGGTAAAAACTCACATTTAAATCAATGAGAACTTGGGAATTTGAATTTGATCCCTATGGTTCAGTTCACTGGCCTCTTAATTGTTCCCCTTTTCTTTTGTACATATATGCCAGTGCACTTGTGGGAATGAAACTGATGTAGTAAGCTGGACTGGAGAAATTCAGAAGTAAACGAACTGGGGAAAATAAACATTTCCATAGATTTAATGGGACAATTATCGCCTTAAATGAAAGTTGGAGACCTCTATAGCACTCATATAAATTAATTAGGAGGGGGTGTATTTTTGCTTTATGCTGCAGTTGGTTTACTCCAGAATTATCCTAAGTGGGTTATGAACTAATGTATGATAAGAGGTGACACAGTGTTATAAACGCCCCACTTCTTGGTTATTCTCTGGAGACTATGAACTAAGATCTCTCAGGTTAGCGGAATCTTAGTGCATTGACCCCATAGAATAACATGGCAATGGAGACATTATCTCTATTTTAGCACCTCTTTAGCACATCTTAACCCATTCATTGTCAGACAGATAACACACTTCAAGGCAATGTTCTGGTTATCCCTCTGTTATCAGAAGGGTTAATGCGTGTCCCCCAGGTTGTTAGTACATCAGCCTTTCTGTGACTACTAGTCGACTGTATGGAATACTGAAGCTTTTTCCACAGTTTCCTATTCTCCTGTAAGAAGCGGAATCATGTAGAACCCGCTAACAATAAAATAATAAACCAATTACAGTTATCTGGTATCTGTTACCTGATCCATTACAACTTAATAATGTAGTTTTACATAACTGGTACCAGCTAGCATTCACACCTACTTGATATTGATACTATATTAACCCCTTGGAAGCTAGACGTCTACCACACCTTGTGGTATACACTTCGGCTCTTTGACATCCAAAGAGCTTGATTGTTAAAGTGGACCTATCACATTATGGCAATTTTAGTTTGTTTTACAGTGCATTAACCACCTTGAGTGCAAGATGGGAACACAAAACATTGCGGAACAATACGTTGTATGTCCCTCTGGCACTCAAGAGGTTAAAATGTACACATCTAGCCAGTTTTGTGTAAGATATATATTGTCTGAGAAATTAATCTTAATATTTTGGTGACACCATATGGCACGTAAAGTTAATTTCCTCCACAGTATACGGAATTAGTTCTGTCAGAATCCAGACATCTCTCACCGTGTCATTAGAAATGTCCCTAGTGTATGGGTTCTGTCTACATTCATTCAGAATAAAATTACTCTACTGTGCCACCAACTTATAAAGGATACTTCCTCAAAAATGATTTATATTGCTAAGTTATGGTTAGTAAAACATATAAGCAGTTTTTTGATTATCTTTAAAATGAACTACATTTATCTTAAAGGAACATTAACATCTAAAATGATCTGAGAGGATACACACTTAAATACCATGTTTTCCTTGTTAGCCTCTGTAAACATGCTCTTCTTGTTTTCTGAGATCTAAAATCTAGATCTATGCTCTCTGGGCTCCATTCCTGCCTTTTTTCAGGGTTCCCATTATAATAGCAATCTTGATAGCTATCTCAGAAGTGATTGTGTTTTATTGTCTGTTAAAGGGACAGTAATACTTCATTATTACTATCCCCATGTTGAAGCCCTTAAAATTCTGAATTCAACATTACCAGCAGCATCTCTCAAACCTTTATGGTTTGAGAGATATCCGCTTTCAAAGTCCCCTCTCCTTCTCTCTCCCCTGACGTCAGCGTTATAGCTGACAGCAGGGGAATCCTGTCCGTGAGCAAGCAGCGGTTCTGCAGGAGTCCTGAGATCGCATTATAGACACAGAAGTCCTTCACTAAAATGGTCTTCTACGTGTGCTAGGTTTGCAAGCACACATAGAAGACCATTTTAGTGAAGGATTTCTGTTTCTATAACGAGATCTCTGCACTCCTGCAGAGCCGCCGCCGGTCCCGGGACTGGATTCCCCTGCTGTCAGCTAGAATGCTGACGTCAGGAGAGAGAAGGAGAGGGAACTTTGAAAGCAGATCTCTCTCCAAACCATAAAGGTTTGAGAGATGCCACTGGTATTGTTGAATTCAGAATTTTAAAGGGATAGTAATACTTAGTTCTCAGATGTGGAATGCAGTCCATAGACCAGACTGATAACAGCAAAGGACAATCTTCTTCTTATGAGAACAATGAAAGCCCTCCCCCCCTTGACAAGTTTTTCAGGTTTTTCCCTTATCTTAATTGAAGATTGTCCCTCTCTGCAATCTACCTGGGCACCTCCCTTCTGCTCTGGCTGAGCAGTGTTGCATCAGTAAAAGGGGCAGGAGGGGATAATTTGTCATTGAATTATTCTTGAGCTACAACTCTGACAGAATTGAAATAACACTCTCCAAAGTCCAAATACTATGATGATTAATTTGAACGGCTTTTATTATGAAACATTACTATCCCTTTAAGGGCTACAACATGGGGGATAGTAATAATGAAGTATTACTATCCTTTTAATGAGCCTAACATGAGATTAGCACTCAATATTATTCTATTAAAAAACACTAAAATCTTAATACATTAACAAAATTAGCTGTGTACAGACACACAATCCAATTGGATGGAATACATATGCATCCAAAATGTATACTTTAGGGATCTAACACAAATAACTAATTTTTACAGATGGTTGCTGAATGTACATGATATTTAAAATTCTATAACCCAGATTAATTTTTGTCGTATGTTTAAGTTCCTTTAAGGTGACAAGTTCACTTTAAGGTTACACAGGAATTTAATTTCAAATCAAAACGGTCCCACCACAGCTAAAAGTTGGACAACCAACAATTCTGAGCAGCAATTTCTTACTGAGATATAGGCATACCTGGGAACATTCAAAATGAGCCGACCCTGAGATCTTTGAAATTTTAACCCCTAAATTTCCTCAAATTTCCTCATGCATTATAAGCGATGTGTCCCTCTGTGATCTACCACTGAGGTTCTCCTATCCTTCTTCAAGGAGCCATTTACAGGAGACAACTTAGTGATATCACTGTTTGAACCCACACAAGACAATCAAGACATCTCCCTATTCTTTTGTGGTACAAATGACATACATTTAGAGACTAAGGAAGCAGTTCATTGGTGTAGATTATATACTAGGTGACACTGGACTCTTTCACCCTGATAATTTGGCTGGTCACCCTGAGACCTTGAATTTGGGTCAAACCCTGAGAGACCCCAGGTATGGACATAGGGCATCATGGAGAAGATGTATAAGAAGCCTTCTTAGGCCTCAATTCAATTGAGGCCGACTCCAAAAAAAAACACCCAATGGCATTTCTTCAAGCACAGTAAACAATTAAGGGCTGGATCCAATTGCAGGAGATAAACGTTACCTCCCATTTCATCAAAAATATTCATATTGAACAACGCAGGAATTGAACCTGAAAAAAAGCATAAAAAACCTAAGTCACCAGTGGATGTATTAATATGGGGTCCTAAGCCCCATATCAATACATCCAAGCAATCCCAATGTGAAATGTTAATAGAATTAACCCTATGAATGTAAAATCACTCACAGGGTCAATCTGACTAAGTTAAAAAAAATAGCCCCTAACAAGAAACACTTACCAGTAATCCTGATGTCCAGTGGGGTCCTCAGCACCCTGGTCAGCTACTGTTCATCTTCTTCTTCAATCTTCTCTCTGTTTCTGTAATTTTCCTTCTTCTTTCTTCTAATCTTCTTTTTCTTCTTTTAAAAATGTGTAGTTTAAAATAAAAGAAAAATAAACTGAAAGATTACTTTCTAAAAATAAATGCCCCAAAGATATGCTTGAGTTAACCCTTAGGGTTAAAGGGATAGTAATACTTAAGGTGTAAAAAAAATATGTTGTAGGGTTTATGTCCCCAAATAAAACAAGGGTGCTCCCACTGCTGAGAGATATTTTATTAAAAAATTATAACAACTGAAATGTGAATTTTTTTAGGTGCAATATCACAATGGCCTGAAAATTTACAGTGGCACTGTTGCTACACCATCCTATAGACTGCTCTGGTCTGTAGACCATAAATCTCCATAGGATGGTGTAGCAACAGCGCCACTGTAAATTATCAGGCCATTATGATATTGCATCTAAAAAATTCAAGTTTGACCTGTTATAATTTGTTTAATAAAATATCTCTCAGCAGTGAGAGTACCCTTGTTTTATTCGAGGACGTAAACCCTACAACATATATTTTTTTACATTTTAAGTATTTCTGTCCCTTTAAGTGCAGTCTGGCATATCAGGTATCAATAAGATGCAGCCATTCCTGTAAAATAAGAGTAAGGTATTTCTCTGCTGCCACCATTTGGATGTTTTGGATTTTTTTAAACACAGCAAAAAAAAGTCAACTGACTGGAGTTATCACTTAGCAAAAATGTCATCAAACGTTTATACATATCCATATGTCACTATGTGATCATTTTACTGACAGTCTTTAGCTCCCCCTAAGGCCACAAGAAAAATGCAGTGATCCTTGGGCAAACCAACTACACCATAGGGTACAAATACAAATTCACAAGATGTTAACCCCTTAGATGCTAGTGAGTTCTCCAACCTTGTTGGAGGCCTCTCTAGGAGTCAAGGGGTTAACCTTTTGAGTACCAGAGGGGTACACAATCCACTGCATACCCCCTGGCACTCAAAAGGATAAAAACCCCAATTAAATCAATGGGAATTTGCATTTGCTGCTTATGGTGCAGTTGGGCTGACCCAGAATGGTTCAAGTTTTCTGTTGAACATAGATAATCGTAAAAATAAATGGTAAAATATACTCTTCATATAGATCAATAGGTCATTTTATTTGAGTGCAGAAGAATCCAATTGTCAGCAGAGAAAATGGATAAATGTTTAGTGAAAAGAAATAAAAAAGACATCAGAATATGAATTCAATATCAACTAAGCCTGGATAATATGCTTTCTCTGAATCTAACAGCTGTGTCGATAGTCACCCTGAACAGATAATTCTATAGATTTCCCATTCACCTAGATATAATCAGTACCTACACCATATTAAGATCTTCAGTAATGACATCGATCAGCTAGCTCAGGGGTGTCAAACTCAGTCAGAGAGAGGGCTGATTCCTGTGCGGCTCCTCAGGGCAGCACAGTTTGGACTACAAAAATCAAAAGCATACAAATATTACAACTTTAATTTAAATGTGTGTGTGTGCATGTGTTTCTTGTGTTTTTGTGTATGCAAGAGTTTATTTATGTATGTATGTATGTATATACGTGTGTTTGTGTATGGTTGATTATGTATGTGTGTGTACAATGGTACCGTGTTAGCCATAGAAATATAGGAGGTGAATATAGTCAAGTCGATATCTTTATTGCCTAACTAAGCAGATTTAGGATGCAAGCTTTCAATACCTCTTAGGTCTCTTCCTCAGGCATGTTATACAGATAAATATGAAAACATTTCTTATATACAAGTACACATTGCATTGTTTAAATGGAAATCAGATAAGAAAGCTCAGTCCAGACTCACAGAGGAAGACTGCAACTTACAGCATTCTCCTCTACCACTGATTGATCTCAAAGAACCTGTGTCTGGACTGAGCTTTCTTATCTGATTTCCATTCTAAACAATGCAATGTGTACTTGTATATAAGAGATGTTTTCATATTTATCTGTATAACATGCCTGAGGAAGAGGCCTAAGAGGTCTTGAAAGCTTGCATCCTAAATCTGCTTAGTTAGCCAATAAAGGTATCAACTTGACTATATTCACCTCCTGTATGTATAAGTATGTGTCAGTGCATGTGTATGAGTATGCTTGTGAATGTTTGTTGTTGAGCTGTGGCAGTGTGTGTGTGTCTTGAATGCATGAACTCTGATCACAAAAAATAGGAGGTTGGTGGGATGCAGCTTCCTTCTCATATGGAACAGTAAGGTTTGCAGTATGGGATGGTGCTGCCTCATATTCCTGCTACTGCTGAAAAGCTTTTATCGATTTCTCAATGTGACAGCGCCATCTTAAAAGAACAAGTGTCTCCTCTGTGGTAAATGGGGTTCTGTATCTTTAAATTTAATTTCTGTGTTAGTTCAAGCCACTGAGCACATTTAAATCACTTGTACAGGCTCGAAGCTGCAATTTAAAGACATAGAAGTCTATTTATCACTTCGAAGACACTTTTTCTTTGTAACACTTTTCTGGTACATGGATGCACAGTTAAATGCTTTTCAGTACTAGCAACAGCAGACGGCACCAGCCCAATACTAAAAGTCCAATCAGACCAAGCACTAATGAGATACAGGGAAAAGCAGAGGCAACAGGACTTTTGGAATATTGGCTCACATCTCAACTGAAGTGTGGTGGGCTAGCGGAAAAGGCTTGGCTGGCCACACCTAGCCCATAGGATATATGCAGGACATACTTGAAAACGAGAGAAATCTCAATATATTCTTCCTGGTAAAACATTTTCTAAATAAATAAAACAAATATATGTTTGACACCCCTGAGATAGCTATAATCCAAATTAACTATAACAGGGCTAGACTATTGTTGGAGTTCATGTATTGGTCACTACAACTCCCATCATTCCCAACAAGCCAGCTGCTGGTTGGGGATGATGAGAGTTTTTTCCCTCAAGAGCTGGAGGTCCAACAATTGACTTCCCCTGACCTAGAACCTGGGATCACAAGCTTTACTTGGTTCTCTTATGAGGAATGTGTCAATATGTTGGGTTAGCTTGACTCTGGCATCTCAAGATCAAGGGAGCTGAATGTGTCACAAAGCCCCCAAGAGGGCATGTTTCCAGGATCCCTCAATTAAACAAAAGTGACTGTCATTAATGTGGGATGATCCTTCAGAATGAAGCCACAAATGGAAGAGATTTTAAAGACCTGCATGCTTGATCACAGCCATCATCCTGTGCTCAAACAGGGATACCCTTAAAGAAACACCATCATCTTCTTTTAAATCTGGGCTTCGAATCTTAGTGACCACTATGAATTAATTTTATGTGTGTTGGTTCTCAAAATGTAATCTTTAATTAGTATAGAACATCATGTCCATGGAGATAGACATTATTCTTTCTGGTGGACTACAGGATCACAAACGATTTCCACCAAAGTCTTCTTAAGAAGCCAGCAGTGGGAGGAATTTGGGTTACAGCATAAAAGCATCATGTCTGTGCCCATGGGCATGATATATGTAAAAATTAAAGATTCATTTTGGAGAACCAAACAAAACTGATACATAGGGGCCATCGAGATTTTATGCTCTGATTAAGATAAGTGGGAGTTTATTATTAAGAGGTGTTAGTGTTACTTTAAAAATGTACCTATTTATGGGTACTTGTTCCTGGTCTAGGTAATGGGGTTTGCAAGTGGCCACCACCTATTGGAAGGATGCAAGATTAACCTATGCCTCATGACCCCTCCCAACACCTTTTACAAGGATCATACTAACCATGATGTTGGAGATCCAGTGGTGTCCTCTACGCCCTTGTCCTCTTGCATCTTCCCACAAAATAAAATAACCATTCAAAACAAAAACCCTAATACCCCTCCTTGACTGTTGCCACTTCTAAAACAAACCAAAAAAATCCCCCCCTCTTGCCGCTCTCGGGCTGTTGCATGAGACAGGGATTGGCTTTTGTATGTCCAATCTCTGTTCAAATAATTCCCACTGGTTGGAGGTTACACAGAGCCTTAGAGTAACCTCATCTCCCAGCTAATCAGCATCTACATGGAGGGGTCCCAACGCAATTTACGACACCACTAGCAAGTCATTGATGCTTATAGGCTGGGGGTGAGGTTACTCTAGGGCACATTCTATGCCCTGCATAATTCCACATCCAAGCCAGTGGAAGCGTGAGAAATAATTTGTATAGGAATTGGCCGTATAAAAGCCAATCCCTGTTAATTTTTTGCTCATACTGGCTTGGGAAACAATCTGAGCTGGGAAAAGGTGGTGATTTTTTTATGTTTTAAGGGTATTGGCTGAGAAGGTGGCAATGGGGTATTATTTATTATACTTGTTACTGGTGAAGGGAGGGGCCATGGGGAATAGGTTAGTGTTAGGATTTGGGGTATTGGGTTGGTAGTGTTAGATGTATTGGTGGGGAGGGGGAATACTTTTGGATGTACGGTTTGAGAGGGTGACTGTGATACTAGCTCACAGACAACTATGTCAAACATCGAGCTTTAGCTAGTTTCCTGTGGTATTCCTTCTAATAGTGCTATTTAGCATGAGTTGTGGAAACAGATGTTTGCCTGCAGTTCATGGGACCAACACCCATTGTTGAGGATACTAGCCAAGGAATAGAATTCTAAAGTTACAACGATGTGTGTACCAGGTGGAAATTTTTTTGGCACATATTTTTTACAGGGCCCAATGGAACTGAGACCCTTGTCTATTTTCAAATTCATTATTTGTATTAGTAATAAAGGCTTATTACATTTACAGTAAACAAAAGGCTACATGGACATATTTTGCTTGGTAAACAAAATGTTTTTCATAGCTATCAGCATAGAATACTCAAATTGTGACATCAGCAAAGGCACACAAGTCCCTGCATATAGTATGAAATAAATATCACAAAGCAGGTTATCAGTAGAAATCTCTGACAAAGTAAATGCAACAATGTAGACATTTTCATAACAGAGACCTCGCATAAGACAAAATGATGAAAATGTTAAGACAAATTTGTCTCCTAAACTATGTATCAGCATTACTTTCAAATAGCATGATATGAAGGCAGCTTTGAGCGCATATTTTTTTCAATAAGCAAATTTAATTCAGTCCCCTTTAGTAACCCTTTGAATACCAGAGGGGTACACAACACATTGCAATGCACTGCATTGCCCACCCCTCTGGCATGCACGGATCAGTTCACCCCAAGTCTTCTCCTCTCCAGAGCTGGAGCTGTGATCTCCAGAATGACAGCTAATGTTTCCTGTTGGCTGTCGATGTCACATCCACCTGCACAGACAAACTGCTATTGAGAAAGCATTAGCTGCCACATTAGCTGACCTTAGATGCAGTGGTTCACAAAAGGCATATATGTATCATGGTTGTTAAAGCTTGGGAACCACTACTTGAAAGAGAACATGTCCTGTTGTGATAAGCACTCATATAGGTCCAGTATATACACAGCATTTACAGTGTGTATACCTGTAACAGTATCAAGGTATTCTGGTCAGTAATTGCAGATTTGTGCCTTGTGGATTGTGCATCACTTTTTAACCCTTTGAGAGCCAGAAATATATGAAACGCATTGCAGAGCAATGCGTTGCTTACCCCTCTGGCACCTAAAGGGTTAACACAAAAAAAAAAAAGGAATACATTATTCTTAACGTTAAATGTTTCATTTTAATTATGGGTTACATTAAGCTAAATAAGTCTCAAAGATAATGGAAGGGCAATTACAGTGGAGGAAGATGTGGCAGGACAAGAGAAAGTATTTCACCACCAAAATGTGAATCTCCAAGACTGTTAACCCCTTGGATTCTGGAGAGGTCACCATCTTGAAACAATTCCTTAGCCATCCATCCAAGGGGTTAAACATGCATGCATTACTCAGTTGTCATATTCAGCACATGAACAGCATTTTCTGTATTTACAGTGCCCATATGGATGTGAAGGAGACTGAGGAGTTGGGCAGTCCCCAACCTATAACGATCCAGGCCTTTGCCAGTGGCTCCACTTTACATGGCATCTCTCACATCTTCTCATATGAGCGCTTCTCCTGCAAACGGCTCATCTGGATAGTGTGTTTCCTGGGCTCTTTGTCCTTCCTGCTGTTTGTGTGCACAGAGAGAATCATCTATTACTTTGATTACCCACATGTTACCAAACTGGATGAAATTGCAACTCCAAGTATGATCTTTCCAGCAGTGACCTTCTGTAACCTCAATGAGTTTCGCTTCAGCCGTGTGACCAAAAATGACCTGTACCATGCTGGGGAGCTTCTAAGCCTGCTCAACAACCGGTGAGAGGGAACCCAAAGAACATGGAATCAGAACTAGCTATGATAGGGGTGGGCAACATGAGGTCATCCAGCTATGGAGGACTTCGATTTCCATTATCCTCAGCCAGCTGGCTGGTGATGATGGGATTTATAGTCCTCCATAGATGAAAAGCTTCCAGTTGCCCACCCCTGTGCTGTGTTAGGGTTTACATGTACAATGTAAATCCCAGTATGGGGGAATAAAAGAGGTAACATGTATCTAATCTATTTTTCATAGTTACCATTGATAGGCAACTAGATTCACATCAATGGCCATTTAAGGGCTGCACTAACCTTTTGAGTGACAGATGGGTATGCAATGTATTGCTTGGCATTTTGTTGCATACCCCCTGGCACTGAGAAGGTTAAGTGCTTAGATGATAGAGAGGTTTCCAATGCAATGCTTTGGAGATATCTTTAGCACCTAAGGGGTTATGGTTGAAAAGTGTAAAGGGAGGTTGTTCTGAGGCAAAAGATAGTAAGTGCACTTTTTGGGTGAAAATAGGATATTTGTGATCTGAATTATCCTACCGTACCAGGGAACTGACTAGAGGAAGCAGGAGAAGCTTCCAAGGGCCATGTACGTCCCCAAGAGCACCAGTTGTTCCACTTTAGTAGAGATAAATTATCTATATTTCCACTGTACCAGAGAACACACTGAGGGCCACAATTTAAGTGTCTGAGAGTCGCATGAGGCCCCAGAGCCACTTGTTGTCCACCATTGATATGCAGTGTAAATGTCAAAGCTAAAGAGAAGAGGGGACATATATCTAATTGAGTTTTTCATATGCATTGCACCTGAGAATATATGGAAAGAGAAGAGAGCTTTACATGTCACCTACCTCTGCATAAACAGTGTAACACTTATAATGGGGAAAGAGAAGAGGTCTTTACATCTCACCTACCTCTACATATACAGTGTAACACTTATAATGGGGAAAGAGAAGAGGGCTTTACATCTCACCTACCTCTACATATACAATGTAACAGTTATAATGGGGAAAGATATGAGGACTTTAAATCTCACCTACCTCTACATATACATTGTAACAGTATAATGGGGAAAGAGAAGAGGGCTTTACATCTTATCTACATATACAATGTTACAGTTAAAATGGGGAAAGAGAAGAGCAGGTTTTCAACTCATCTACCTCTACATATACAATGTAACAGGTATAATGGGGAAAGAGAAGAGCAGGTTTACATCTCATCTACATATACAATGTAACAGGCTAAATGGGAAAAGAGAGGAGGTATTTACATCTCACCTACCTCTACATATACAATGTAATAGGTATAATGAGGAAAGACAACAGCAAATTTACATCTCATCTACCTCTACATATACGATGTAATAGGTATAATGAGGAAAGACAAAAGCGGGTTTACATCTGACCTACCTCTATAAATACAATATAACCGGTATAATGGGGAAAGAGAAGATGGCTTTACATCTCACCTATTTCTACATATACAATGTAAAAGTTATAATGGGGAAAGAGAAGAGGGCTTTACATCTCACCTGCTTCTACTTATACAGTGTGACAGGTATAATGGGGAAAGAGAAGAGAGATTTACATCTCATCTACCTCTACATATACAATGTAAAAGTTATAATGGGTAAAGATATGAGGGCTTTACATCTCACCTACCTCTACATATACAATGTAACAGATATAGTGCTAGATTCTGTTGCAGGTGCTAAATGTTAACACCCATTTTAGCAAACATTTTCCTACTGAAATCTATGGGGGAAAATGGAGATAAAAGCAGTGATAAACTTAGCACAGAATCCAGATCAAAATTTGGTGAAGAGCGGATTTACATCTCACCTACCTCTGCATATACAATGTAACAGGTATAATGGGGAAAGAGAAGAGGGATTTACATCTCACCTACCTCTATATATATACAATTTAACAGGTATAATTGGGAAAGGGAAGAGTGGGTTTACAACTCACCTACCTCTACATATACAATGTTACAGGTATAATGGGGATAGAGTAGAGGGATTTACATCTCACCTACCTCTACATATACAATGTAACAGGTATAATGGGGATAGAGTAGAGGGATTTACATCTCACCTACCTCTACATATACAATGTAACAGGTATAATGGGGATAGAGTAGAGGGATTTACATCTCACCTACCTCTACATATACAATGTAACAGGTATAATGGGGAAAGAGAAAAGCAGGTTTACATCTCATCTACATATACAATGTAACACGTTAAATGGGAAAAGAGAGGAGGGATTTACATCTCACCTACCTCTATGTATACAATATAATAGGTATAATGGGGAAAGTGAAGATTGCTTTACATCTCACCCACCTCTACATATACAGTGTAACAGTATAATGGGGAAAGAGAAGAACGGGTTTACATCTCACCTACCTCTACATATACAGTGTAACAGATGTAGGGCTAGATTCTATTGCAGGTGCTAAATGTTAACACCCATTTTAGCAAACATTTTCCTATTGAAAACTAAGGGGAAGAATGGAGATAAAAGTAGTGATAAACTTAGCACCTGCAACAGAATCCAGCTCAAAATTTCGTAAGAGAAGAGCGTATTTACATATCACCTACCGCTGCATATACAATGTAACAGGTATAATGGGGAAATAGAACACTGGGGTTACATCTCACCTACTCCTACAAAAACAATCTAACAGGTATAATGGGGAAATAGAACACTGGGGTTACATCTCACCTACCTCTACATAAACAGTGTAACAGGTATAATGGGGAAAGAGAAGAGCAGGTTTACATCTCATCTACATATACAATGTAACAGGTTAAATGGGAAAAGAGAGGAGGGATTTACATCTCACCTACCTCTACATATACAGTGTAAGAGGTATAATGGGGAAAGAGAAGAGGGATTTACATCTCATCTACCTCTACATATTCAATGTAACATGTATAATCGGGAAAGAGAAGAGCAGGTTTACATCTCATCTACATATACAATGTAACAGGTTAAATGGGAAAAGAGAGGAGGGATTTACATCTCACCTACCTCTACATATACAATGTAAGAGGTATAATGGGGAAAGAGAAAAGGGATTTACATCTCATCTACCTCTATATATACAATGTAAGAGGTATAATGGGGAAAGAGAAGCTAGCTTTACATCTCATATACCTCAACATATACAACATAACAGGTATAATGAGGAAAGACAAAAGCGGGTTTACATCTTATCTGCCTCTACATATACAGTGTAACAGGTATAATGGGGAAAGAGAAGAGAGATTTACATCTGATCTACCTCTACATATACAATGTAACAGGTATAATGGGGAAAGAGAAGAGCAGGTTTACATCTCACCTACCTCTATATATACAATGTAACAGGTATAATGGGGAAAGAGAAGAGAGATTTACATCTCACCTACCTCTATATATACAATTTAACAGGTATAATTGGGAAAGGGAAGAGCGGGTTTACAACTCACCTACCTCTACATATACAATGTTACAGGTATAATGGGGATAGAGTAGAGTGATTTACATCTCACCTACCTCTACATATACAATGTAACAGGTATAATGGGGATAGAGTAGAGGGATTTACATCTCACCTACCTCTACATATACAGTGTAACAGGTATAATGGGGAAAGAGAAGAGCAGGTTTACATCTCATCTACATATACAATGTAACAGGTTAAATGGGAAAAGAGAGGAGGGATTTACATCTCACCTACCTCTATGTATATAATATAATAGGTATAAAGGGGAAAGTGAAGATTGCTCTACATCTCACCTACCTCTACATATACAGTGTAACAGTATAATGGGGAAAGAGAAGAACGGGTTTACATCTCATCCACTTCTATATCTATATATATAAAAGAGAAAGGCTCATTGCATAATTTATGTCTCCTCAGGAGACACACACACCTAGGGGTGGCAATAAGGAGGAGTTACAGCTCCCACTGGGTAATTCAATGGGGGTGTGATTTTCACAGGAGTTTCTGTACTGCAGGGAGTTGGCCCGCCCACCACTATCCAACTGGGGAAAAAAACAAAATGGCTGCCACTTGCTCCTCCACCACCCTAATACACAGATGCTCCACTCACACAGCACCAAACAAACACACACCCCCAAACACACACAGCATCAAACACACACACACACCCCAAACACACACAGCACCAAACATAGCATCAAACACACACACACCCCAAACACACACCCACACCCCAAACACACACAGCACCAAACATAGCATTAAAGACACACACACCCCAAACACACACACACACACACGCACACACAGCACCAAACACACAGTGCCATATAGGTATCCCACACTTTGCAACCCAGTGTATGGGATTCCTTTCTGGCAATCAAAGGGTTAAGGCTGTCCCTGTGTTTCTGCTTCCCTACTGATACTGCTGCACTCCTACTAATGACTACAGGTTTACACCACACAGTGTGATCTCCTCCAACAAAATAACAGCCAAATAATTCTTACTTCACTTGATTCCCCTCCCTACAAACTTTCCTACCTGCATAGAGCCATGTCTGCTAGTTGCCTAACAACCACCCCACCCCCTCCACTATACAGGAAGTTGGGAGGAACCAAAACCTGTTTTTGCTGATGGGAGAAATAGCCTGACCTACTCTGTGTGTCATCACATAGGATTCAAGACCACTGTTGCTATATATATGTCTCACACTATGGGGACACTGTGTACGTCTCAGTATGGAATGTGTATGTGTGTC
The DNA here is from genome assembly GCA_037306005.1 of Rhinophrynus dorsalis. Taxonomy (NCBI): domain Eukaryota; kingdom Metazoa; phylum Chordata; class Amphibia; order Anura; family Rhinophrynidae; genus Rhinophrynus; species Rhinophrynus dorsalis. The sequence continues at coordinate 514,631,182 of CM074719.1, forward strand.
TAAGTATGACATGTGTATTTGTGTCTCACTATGACATCTGTATGTGTGTCTCAGTATGGAAAATGTGTGTGTGTCTCACTATGAGATCTGTATGTGTGTCTCAGTATGGAATATGTGTGTGTGTATGTGTTCAGTATGGAATGTGTGTGTTTCTCACTATGAGATCTGTATGTGTGTCTCAGTATGGAATATGTGTGTGTCTCACTATGGAATGTGTGTGTGTCTCTCACTATGAGATCTGTATGTTTGTCTCATTATGGAATGTGTGTATCTCACTATGGGATATGTGTGTCTCACTGCGGCGTGTGTCTGTCTCACTATGGAATGTGGATGTGTAGTATGTGTGTGTCTGTCTCACTATGGCATGTGTATGTATGTATGTATGTACGTGTGTGTGGCTGTGTGTGTGTGTCTCTCACTATGGCCATAGCTGGGAACTTTTGAAATACCATCACTCACAGATCTGATATTAACCATTGAAGCCCAGTAGGGAATAAAAAGAGTACATTGCATTAACTGTTTCACTGCCAGTGTGGTAGGCAATACATTGCAAATTAATAACAAATATACCCTTATGGATGGTTATATGTGTGTGTATGCCTCACTATGAGATGTGTATATCTCACTATGGTATGTGTGTGTGTGTATCACTATGCCATGTGTATGGATGTGTGTCTCTGCATGGGATGTGTATCTCTCTGTCTCACTATAGGGTGTGCATGTGTGTCTCTCACCATGAGATGTGTGTGTCTGTGTATGGGATGTGTATATGTGTGTGTCTCACTATGGTGGGTGTGTGTGTTCCTGTATGGGATGTGTATATGTGTGTCTCACATAGGCATGTGTGTGTGTGTGTGTCTCTGTATGGGCTGTATATGTGTGTGCTCACTATGGAGTGTGTGTCTGTATGGGATGTGTATGTCTCACTATGGCAGTGTTTCTCAACGTTAGTCCTTGGGGCACACCAACAGTGCAGGTTTTCAGGTTGTTCCTGCTTAATCACAGGTGAGTAATTAGTGGCTCAGTCATTGTGATTGAGTCACCTGTGATTAATTAGGCATATCTTGAAAACATGACCTGTTGGTGTGCCCTGAGGACCGGATATGAGAATCACTGCACTATGGGATGTGCATGTGTGTGTATCTGTATGGGATGTGTATATGTGTGTGTGTCTTACTATGGTGTGTGTGTGTGTCTCACTATGGCATGTGTATGTGTGTTTGTGTTTATGTATGGGATGTGTATATGTGTGTCTCACCATGGCATGTGTGTGTCTCACTACGGGATGTGTATATGTGTGTCACTATGGCATGTGTATCTCACTATGGGATGTGTGTGTGTCTCACTATAGGTGTATGTGTGTCTCAGTATGGGATGTGTGTCTCTCTCACTATGGGGGACACTATGGCAGCTCAAGTCAGCCTGGGTGGGGGGGGGGTGGACAGCTAAAACAGAACATGATCACATGCATTTTACAGAACTTTCATAAACAAAAACAGACAGGCAACGCCGTCCCACATTGCTAGTATACAATATAAAAGGTATAATGGGGAAAGAGATTATGGCTTTACATCTCACCTACCTCTACATATATGTAACAGGTATAATAGGGAAAGAGAAGATGGCTTTACATCTCACCTACCTCTACATATACAATGTAACAGGTATAATAGGGAAAAGAGAAGATGGCTTTACATCTCACCTACCTCTACATATACAAAGTAACAGGTATAATGGGGAAAGAGAAGTGCAGGTTTACATCTCATCTACATATACAATGTAATAGGTTAAATGGGAAAAGAGAGGAGGGATTTACATCTCACCTACCTCTACATATACAATATAATAGGTATAATTAGGAAAGAGAAGATGGCTTTACATCTCACCTACCTCTACATATACAGTGTAACGGTATAATGGGGAAAGAGAAGAGCGGATTTACATCTCACCTACCTCTATATATATACAACTAGCAGTGTGGGACGGCGTTACCTGTCTGTTTTTGTTTATGAAAGTTCTATAAAATGCATGTGATCACGTTCTGTTTTAGCTGTCTGCCCCCTCCCCCAGGCTGACTTGAGCTGCCATAGTGTCCCCCATAGTGAGAGAGACACACATCCCATACTGAGACACACATACACCTATAGTGAGACACACACACACACATCCCATAGTGAGACACACATGCCATAGTGACACACATATACATATCCCATAGTGAGACACACACATGCCATGGTGAGACACACATATACACATCCCATACATGAACACATATACACATGCCATAGTGAGACACACACACACACCATAGTTAGACACACACATACACATCCCATACAGACACACACACGTCATAGTGAGACACACACACATATACACATCCCATACAGATACACACACATGCACATCCCATAGTGAGACACACACACACATCCCATACAGAGACAGACACACTCCATAGTGAACACACACATACACAGCCCATACAGAGACACACACACACACACACATGCCTATGTGAGACACACACATATACACATCTCATACAGACACACACACCCACCATAGTGAGACACACACATATACACATCCCATACACAGACACACACATCTGATAGTGAGAGACACACACACGCAGACCCTATAGTGAGACAGAGAGATACACATCCCATGCAGAGACACACACACCCATACAAATGTGTCACGGATTTGAAGACTCTCAGACTTAAGGTTTGGTAAAATAACTTAACTTTATTAAAAGTTAAAGGCAGTCCCCGTAGGGTAAACATACATAACAATACAACAGTAATATAACATATAATAGGTTCTACCGGCCTTGCCTAAATACCGGGCAAGGCAACCCAAGTGACAGTTTTAATGACAGGCTCTACCGGCCTTGCCTATACCGGGTAAGGCAACCGTGAGATGACATATACCGGTTCTACCGGCCTTACCAATACCGGGCAAGGCAGCAGCACGGAATGCTGAATGTAGGCTCTACCGGCCCTGCCAATACCGGGTAAGGCAACCTTAAAGATGGTGAATAACAAGGTTCTACTGGCCTTACCAATACCGGGCAGGGCAGCCCAAAGGAGTACTGGAGTAGGCTCTACCGGCCCTGCCAATACCGGGCAGGGCAGCCTGAGCGAGTAGACCAGCTGTCAGGTGACTAAGACAGCATAGAGCATAAGTATAGAGGTCTTACTCAGCAGGTGTCTATTGCCAGGGATACTCAGACAACTGCAAGGAAGTGGACAGCAACCGACCACAGCACTGGATGCCCAGGAGCAAACCAACGTCCGCACGTTGGGACTAATGGTAATAGCGCCACCAGGTTTAATGGAGCAAACCAGCGACCGCACGCTGGAACCAACAATGTAAATCGCAACCAGGTTTAGTGGAGTAAACCAGCGTCCGCACGCTGGGACCAACAACGTATATCGCAACCAGGTTTAGTGGAGCAAACCAGCGTCCGCACGCTGGAGCCAATAATGTATCTCGCAACCAGTTTAGTGGAGTAAACCAGCGTCCGCACGCTGGGATCAACAATGTATATAGCAACCAGGTTTAGTGGAGTAAACCAGCGTCCACACGCTGGGACCATTTACATCTCGCCTACCTCTATATATACAATGTTACAGGTATAATGGGGAAGAGAAGAGCGGGTTTACATCTCATCTACCTCTCCATATACAATGTAAGAGGTATAATGGGGAAAGAGAAGCTAGCTTTACATCTCATCTACCTGAACATATACAATGGTACAGGTATAATGGGGAAAGAGAAGAGGGCTTTACATCTCATCTACATATACAATGTAACAGGTATAATGGGGAAGGAGAAGAGCAGGATTACAGCTCAACCACCTCTACATATACAATGTAACAGGTATAATGGTAGAAGAGAAGAGAGCTTTACATCTCACCTACTTCTACATATACAATGTAACAGGTATAATGGGGAAAGAGAAGAGCAGATTTACATCTCATCTACATATACAATGTAATAGGTTAAATGGGAAAAGAGAGGAAGGATTTACATCTCACCTATCTCTACATATACAATATAATAGGTATAATGGGGAAAGAGAAAAGCAGATTTACATCTCATCTACCTCTACATATACAGTGTAACAGGTATAATGGGGAAAGTGAAGAGGGCTTTACATCTCACCTATCTCTACATATACAACATAACAGGTATAACGAGGAAAGACAAAAGCGGGTTTACATCTCATCTACCTCTACATATACTGTGTAAGAGGTATAATGGGGAAAGAGAAGAGGGCTTTACATCTCGCCTAGCTCTACATATACAATGTAACAGGTATAATGGTGAGAGAAATGAGGGCTTTACATCTCATCTACCTCTACATATACAATGTAACAGGTATAATGGTAAAAGAGAAGAGAGCTTTACAGCTCACCTACTTCTACATATACAATGTAACAGGTATAATGGGGAAAGAGAAGAGCAGGTTTACATCTCATCTACATATACAATGTAATAGGTTAAATGGGAAAAGAGAGGAGGGATTTACATCTCACCTACCTCTACATATCCTATATAATAATTCGCCAAGTTGTGTGTAACGCCCGACATGCGCAGTAGATACTGCTGCGCGTGCGGCAGTCACACGCAGTGGAGACTGCTCGCGCCAAGGCTGATACAGAGCTGGGCGCTCCGAAGGAGCGTCCAGCTCTGTATCAGCCGAGGCGTGGGCAGTCTCCACCGTGTGTGACTGCCCCGCGACCGGCTGCCAGAGGCTCTGTATCAGCCGAGGCGCGGGCAGTCTCCACTGTGTGACTGCACCGCGACCGGCTGCCTGAGGCACTGTGGCCCGTGTAATGGGCTGTTCAACTTGTACAATATAATAGGTATAATGGGGAAAGAGTAAAGCAGATTTACATCTCATCTACCTCTACATATACAGTGTAGCAGGTATAATGGGGAACGAGAAGAGGGATTTATATCTCACCTACCTCTACATATACAATGTAACAGGTATAATGGGGAAAGGGTAGAGGGATTTACATTTCATCTTCCACTACATATACAAAGTAATAGGTATAATGAGGAAAGAGAACAGGACTTTACATCTCACCTATCTCTTCAGATACAATGTAATATGTATAATGGGGAAAATGATGAGCAGGTTCATCTACATATACAATGTAATAGGTTAAATGGAAAAATAGAGGAGGGATTTACATCTCACCTGCCTCTATGTATACAATATAATACGTATAATGAGGAAAGACAAAAGCGGATTTACATCTCATCTACCTCTACATATACAGTGTAACAGGTATAATGGGACAGAGAAGAGGGATTTATATCTCACCTACCTCTACATAAACAATGTAACATGTATAATGGGAAAAGAGAAGAGCAGGTTTACATTTCATCTTCCTTTATATATACAGTGTAACAGGTATACTGGGGAAAGAGACAATGGAGTTACATCTCATCTACCTCTACATATACAATGTAACAGGTATAATGGGAAAAGAGAAGAGGGCATTACATCTCGTCTACCTCTATATATATATATATATATATATATATATATATATATATATATATATATATAATGTAACAGGTATAATGGGGAAGATTAGAGGGCTTTACACCTGACTCTACACATACAATATAACAGGTATAATGGGAAAAGAGAATAGGGCTTTACATCTCATCTACCGCTATATATACAATGTAACAGGTATAATGGGGAAGGAGAAGAGCAGGATTACAGCTCAACCACCTCTACATATACAATGTAACAGGTATAATGGTAAAAGAGAAGAGAGCTTTACATCTCACCTACCTCTACATATACAAAGTAACAGGTATAATGGAGACGACAAGAGGGCTTTACACCTGCCTCTACATCTGCAATGAAACAGGTGTAATGGGGAAAGAGAAGAGGGTTTTACATATCACCTACCTCTACATATACTGTAACACGTATAAATGGGGAAAGAGTAGGGTGGGTTTATATCTCACCTACCTCTATGTGTACAATGTAACAGCTAGAAAGGGGAAAGAGAAGATGGCTTTACACATCACCTACCTCTACATATACAATGTAACAGGTATAATGGGGAAAGAGAAGAGGGATTTACATCTCAGCTACCGCTACATATACAATGTAACAGGTATAATGGGGAAAGAGAAGAGGGATTTACATCTCACCTACCTCTACATATACAATGTAACAGGTATAATGGGGAAAGAGAAGAGCAGGTTTACATCTCATCTACATATACAATGTAACAGGTATAATGGGGAAAGAGAAATGTGGGTTTATAACTCACATAACATGATGTACAGTATAATTATATGTGGTAAGAGAAAATGGGATATAGCTCTCCCAGTTTTACATTTGAATTAAAACTTCCAAATTCATGCACATAATCAGATAGATTAACACACTTTGCAGACATGAAGTGGGGCATATAGGTCACTTGTAATACAAATCATTTGTGTCTCCCAATATAATAGAAAAGGTAACAAGTATTTCATCATAGGCATATATATCACTTAACCAGGCATGAAGAGAATCCTGGTAGCTCGTAAGCCCAGGATCCTAGAATTGTATTCAGGCTGCAGTATACACATCTGCATGCACGTACATGTCTCCTAAACTCCTTGCTGGCCCCTAAGAATTCCATCTGACTCCTATACACATAGATTTATACATTTTAAGTAAAAATAAGGAGTGGCGTATACCTATCTCATCTACTTTTGCTATAAAAAGCATCATCTATACAAATACTGTCTCTTTTATAGATATATTGGAGCTGCAGCAGTTTGCATGCATACAGTAAAAACCAATTAAAAAATGGAGTATCCCTTTAATTATGTCATCCTAAGTGAGGAGTCCGATATAAAGAATGTAGGCAAACTGGGGTTATGCTGGAATAAACCAGCTGCACCATACGGGGATGCATAAACATTCCTAAATTCCCATGCACTTGAATAGAGCTTTTTAACCCCTTGGATGCCAGAGGAGGAGGCATTTCTAGCATTCAAGTGGTTAAAACCCCAATTTAATTTAACCCTTTGAGTGCCAGAGGGGTACGCAAATCATTGCATTGCAATGCGTTGCATACTGCTCTGGCACTCAAAGGGTTAAAAGGAAGTTTTATTTATCCCTTATGGTACAGTTAGTTTACTGTAGAATAACTCCAGTTTGCTTTTATACATATGGCCCTTAGGGCCTATTTCAGCATGCTAAAATGGTGCAATTCTGGAGCAAACCAACTGCTCCAAAGGTGACAAAAGAAAGTTCCACAGATTCCCATTTATTTAAACTGAGCTTTTAACCCACTGAATGCTAGAGAAGTGACCAGTGTATTGTGAAACCCCATTTCAGTCATTGGGAATAGAGGAAATTGATTTCTCCCCACTGGTGCATTTGGTTTTCTCCAGAACTGCTCTTGTTTCTATAAATTCATCAGTAGCAATTAGCCTTATGTATTAGAGCAAACTGGAGCCGTAGTGGTGTAAACCAAATGTACCACAGGGGAGAAATAAACAATCCCAAAATTATATTTGAGTGAAATGGGGCTTTAAAGGGATAGTAATACTTCGTTTTAACTTTATTTTATTTTGTAGGCATTAAAAAAACATGAAGAATGATATAAGTCTTATCTCTCAAACCTTTATGGTTTATGAGATATTCACAAGCAAAGTTCCCCTCCCCGCCCCTTTTACCTAGTGTAAGCCATCTCTTCTCAGATGTGAGTCTGGTTGTATGACAGTACAGATAACAGAAGGGGACAATTTTCTTTGTATGAAAACAATGAAAGCCCTTCCCCCCTTGACAAGTTTTTCAGCTTTTTCCATTATCTTAATTGAAGATTGTCCCTCTCTGCAGTCTACCTGGGCATCTCCCTTCTGATCTGGTTGAACAGGGGGGGGATACTTTGTTTGTGAATATCTCTTAAACCATAAAGGTTTCAGAGATAAGACTTATATCATTCTTCATGTTTTTTAATGCCTACAAAATAAAATAAAGTTAAAATGAAGTATTACTATCCCTTTAACCACTTGAATGTGTTGGAGACGTCTCCTGCATTCAAGGGATTAAAATCCCCTTTTGGATTAAAGGGATAGTAATGTTTCATAATAAAAGCAGCTCCAATTAATCTTCATAGTATTTGGGCCATGGAGAGTATTATTTCAGTCAGAGTTGTAGTTCAAGAGTAATTGAATGATAAAGTATCCCCCTCCCTCCCCTTATACTGATATAACACTGCTGACTTCAGAGCAGCAAAGTGGTGCCCAGGTGGATCACAGAGAGGGACAATCTTCAATTAGCATAAGGGAAAAACCTGAAAAAGTTGTCAAAGGGTTTTCATTGTTCTCATAGTAACAAGACTGTCCCTTTCTGTGAGCTGTCTGATGTGTGGACCGGATTCCACATCTGAGGGGAGGTGGCTTACACTAGGTAAAAGGGGAGGGAGGGGATACTTTATCAGTCAATTACTCTTGAATTACAACTCTGACAGTATAGAAATAATACTCTGTATGGCTCAAATACTATGAAGTTTAATTGGAGCAGCAACAATACTATCCCTTTAGTGGGCATTTTTCTTTTGTCTCTATGGAATTGCACCATTTTGCTATGATACATAAGACCCTATGTAATGAGTATCAATGTGACTGTGAGTGTCCACACCATAGATTGGTGATCTGTGGCAATGCTCCAGCTGTTATTAGACTACAATGACTACGATGATTTGATGGGAATCCTAGTCCAACAGCAGCTAGACAGCTGCTCTTTGCACACTAATAGTTTTGTGCATGTGTAATTATGTGATCCTGCACTAAAATAGACAGTGGAGCAAATTGCTTCTGCCTAACACCTATGTACTATGCCATGTTTGCTGAAGATTCTGTTTCCACTGTTTGTGCCCAGAGGAGGGCAGTGTGGGAGTGTATGGGTATTGAAGGGTGTTCTGTTCCTCTGAGTGTCTTTCCGTGCCATGTTCTATCAAGGCTCAGCGGAAATCAATGTAAAATGAATCCATTTTCCTGTGCGTGCTACAAGGTAAGAGTTCATGGCTTACTCTCATTACAGCCTTAACATCGGTAGAGTGGGTGCACCAGTATGCACTAAAGTGATCACACATGCGCATACACGCCCCACATTATATGTATGCTATTATATAAGCACAAAAAATGATCTGAACTCACAGATTCGTACATTCCCCCTATTGTGACACAGTGTTTAATACAGTAACAGAAAGCTACAGTCACAGTAACAAAGGCTTCTATTATCAGATATGGTCACATAGAAAGGCTTTATGTTCAAGAGGAAATTGCAGGAACTCTGGGGCAAACAGTTGCACCACAGGGGACACATCTCAGTGTACCTCCCCCCTTCCAAGTTCTTCTTACTACCTCAGTCTCATTGTCACATATAGTTGCATAGCCATACACATTGGGAACAAGAGGGGAATAATCCTGGAGCAAACCAATTGCACCACTGGGGAGTAAAATGAAATTCCAATACTTTTTATTGCGTTGAGGAACTCTCTAGTATTCAAGAGTTTCAGTCCCATTTAAAGTGACAGTAACACTTAAAGTAACAGTAACATACCAAAACAAAATTTTGTTTTGTAGAGTTAAAAAAAAATAAATTATGTGGCACAAATCCTCTCTCAAACCTTTATGGTTTGAGAAATATTCTCATCTAAAGTTTCCCTTTTCCTGATATCAGCTGTAAAGCTGACATCAGGAGACTCAAGTCGGCCGACTCGAGGAGGCTCTTCAGCAGAGACGAAATCACGTTATTTAATCTGTTAACGACATGTGCCATACTATGACCATCACGGTCCTTGAAATACTCAAGGACCGATGAAGGTCATAGTACGTCACGTACTTTTTACTTACAGCGCTCTACCGGGAGCGCTGTAAGTAAAAATAGGGCCTGAAATTGACCGCTCCAAGATCGGAGCGATCTCTATCAGGCCCCATAGTGACGCACCGATACACGCAACAGGTCACGTGTACCGGCTTGTGCACATGGTTCAATGCGGTCCTTATGGGTTAAAAAGAACTACTTCATTGGAATAGTCTACAAAGTGCGCTTGCAAAACAGGCCCACTTTGTACACCATTCCAATTCTTTTTAAATAATGCGATTTGGCTCTGTTGAAGAGTTGCCGACTGGTCCCAGGACCAGGATCTCCTACTGTCAGCACAGCACTGATGTCAGGAGAAGGGGAGGGAGGCGGGAACTTTACATGCGAATATCTTTCAAACCATAAAGGTTTGAGAGATAGGATTTGTGCCACAGTTTATTTTTTTAAACTATACAAAATAAGAAAACATTTTTATGGGACATTAGTGTCCCTTTAATTTGTAAAATATATATTGTAGTGTTTAATCTCCTGAGTAAAATAAGGGTACTCCCACCACTGAGAGGTGTTTTATTCAAAAGTTATTGAAGCTGAATTGTCATTTTTATGTGCAGTATCTCAATGGCCTGAAATTGTACAGTGACGCTGTTGTTATACCAGCGTATGGACAGCTCTGGTCAGTTTACCATAAACCTCCATAGGATGGTGTTTTACTCAGGTGAATAAAGCCTATTATTTACCTATTAAGTTCTGTTTGCCCCCTATGGTGCCATTGGTTTGCTCCAGAATTGCTGCTCTTTTAATTTGTGCATTGGGCCCATAGTCATTTGTAGATATTATTGGGTGCTTATTTTATTTATATTTTTTATTTTTTTAAACTCTTCTCTGAAAATCCCAGGTGCACCCCTTAGTACACCATGTGTGTTTGTAAGCATGTGAAGATGTGACAGTGTACTTATACCTTGCCACCTGCATCCCTATATAGTAATATCCCATTGAGAACAGTAACATAGTTGATAAGGCTGAAAACAGACATGGGTCCATCAAGTTCAGCCCACACCAAATCAACTGTGTTTATCCAGGGGGAGGCAAGAAAAAACTTTTGAAGCTATTTCCAATTAATCCTCAAGTGGGTAAAAATATTCCTTCATGACTCCAAAAGGCAATGGGATATATATCCTGGATCAACATCTTATCTGCTTTGAAATCAACTGTCATAATTCACAATATTGTTCTGTGCTAAAAGGTATCCATTACTTTTTTTGGCAGCACCTACAGCATCTGCAAACACAGTATCCCAATGCAAAGGATTCCATAAATTTACTTCCCTTATAAAAAAACATGCCTGCCTTTGTTGTAGCTAAACGTGCTTTCCTCTAGTCTTAATGGAGGGCTTCTTGCTTTTTGCTTAGCTCTTTGACTAAATAGTTCCATCGAGAGTTCTTTGTATTGTCCTTGAATATATTTATAAATAGTAATCATATCACCTCCTTAGGCATCTCTTCTCTAATGTAAACAAACCCAAGCTAGTCTTTCTTTAGAACTCAGATCCCCCCAATCCCTTTATTAGATTTGTTGCGCTTTCCAGTTCAATAATGTATTTAAAAGTGGTACTCCATATCCAAAATGAGGCCTTACTAAGGATTTATATAGAGGTAGCGTTATATTCCCAAACTTTTCATCTATACCCCTTTTATACAAGATAGTACTCTCAGTGGCGTAACAATAGGGGTCACAGGGGTCGCACCTGTGACCGGGCCCGTCACTCTCAGGGGCCCGGCCGCCCCCCTGCGACCCCCTCGCCACCCGCCTGCAGCACAGCTGATGTCCCGGCGGCCAGCGCTCGAGCGCTGGGAGATGACATAATCTCCCAGCGCTCTGCATTACTAAGGACCGTGCGGGAGCATGTCACACACACCGCTAGACCACCAGGAGGTAGGAGGACGGGGGTCAGTAGGGGCAATGTGGCGATGGGGGCATTGTGGAGATTGGAGGGAAATGTGGAGAATGAGGGGCATTGTGGAGATTGGGGGGAAATGTGGAGAATGAGGGGCATTGTGGAGATTGGGGGGAAATGTGGAGCATGAGGGGCATTGTGATGGGGGCATTGTAGAGAATGAGGGGCATTGTGATGGGGACATTGTGGAGATTGGGGGGAAATGTAGAGAATGAGGGGCATTGTGGAGATTGGGGGGAAATGTGGAGCATGAGGGGCATTGTGATGGGGGCATTGTGGAGATTGGGGGGAAATGTGGAGAATGAGGGGCATTGTGATGGGGGCATTGTGGAAGGGGCAATGTGGAGGTGGCCAATGTGGTTGAGGGGGGCCAATGTGGTTGGAGGGGGGCCCGTGGCAATTTTTGCACCAGGGCCCCATGGCTTCTATTTACTCCTCTGAGTACTCTATAGGCTCTTGAAACAGTTGAGTGATACTGCACACTACTCTGAAGTCTAGTGTCTATCAGTACTTCTAAATCTTTCGCTAAAAAGGATTAAGTGATTTTCCATTTAGTATGTATGTAGCATGATTGCTTCTGTAACCCAAATGCATAACCTTACATTTATCTATATTAAATCTATTCAAGTTTTCCAAATCTTTCTGTAGAGAAAAACACATCTTGCTCTGCATGTATTTACATATACTGCTTAGTGTCATCAGCAAAGATTGAGACACTAATTCAATATACATTTCTAGATCATTAATAAGTAAATTAAAAAGTGTCAGGCCCAGGACTGAACCCTGTGGCATTCTACTTACAATTTTAGAATAACTTGAAAAGGTTCCATTTACAACAGCTCTCTGCCACTTAATCAGTTCTCTGTGAATTAATGAATTAATATGTTTAGTTATGTTTAGTCACAATTTAAAGCGGAACTACCACCTCTTAAACAATTTAACTTCAATAACTTCAAGAAATATGTGTTCTTACTGAGCTGCAGCACGGAGCGCGGACATCTTGCCATAGTGACGGCCACGCTCCTTCACTGTCAGTCCCTTTTGGAGCTGGCCGGCTCCTAGCAACGGCGCAGGCGCGCGGACGTCACTATGGCAAGATAGCCGCATTCCGTGCTGCTGTCAGCTCGGTAAGAATACATATTTCTTTTAAATAAGGTAATAATTCTGGTGACTAGCGCTATTAAGCTGCTAGTCACCAGATGGTAGTCCTGCTTTAAGGGTTTGGATAATACAGTGCTTAGCTAGATGATACACTGGAAGCAGGGTCCTTACTCGAAAGCTTACAATCTAAAGTGATAAAGATAGACATACAGAGTAGATGAGGGTTAAGTGTGGAATACAGTTCTTACATTCTGGTCAGGATAGGTGAACTTAAATAAGTAAATAAATTAAAAGAGCCTTGAGTGTATGGCATCAGTGCCTTCTAACTTGTTGAATCCTTGTGGAGGAGGTAATTTTAAGCAAGACTTGAAGACCGCAAGATAGGTACAGTGGTACAGGCTGGGGGTTAGAGAATTCCACAGATAAGTAGCAATGGGGAGAAAGAGTTTGATAGAAGAGACACAAAAGAAGCTCAGAGAACATTGTTGTTGACTGATAGTACCCATCCTGCTACTGATTCTAAGTGGTAGAATGGAGTATAGTGGATATCAGAGCGGAAATGTAGTAAGGGGTAAAGGAGAGAAGGTTCTTGAATGAGACAAGCATTATTTTATCCATTTACAGATATCCCCTCCCAAACTGAAGCCTTTTAATTTATTGAGTATCAAAGACTTTTGCAAAATCCAAGTACACCACCTCAACAGCAACACCCTTGTCCAGATTACTACTTACTCTTTCAAAGAATCTAAGTAAATTAGTTTTACATGATCTGTTCTTCATGAAACCATGCTGCCTCCTACAAATAATTTTGTTGGTCATCACATAATCCTGAGTACTATCTGTTAGTAACCTTGTATTATATACCCACTATGGAAATCAAGCTCACAGGTTTATAATTTCCTGGTTTAGATCTTGCACTGTTTTTGAATAAAGTTACCATATCTGCTGTCCTCCAATCACAGGGCACTGTGTCTGGTGATAATGAATCAATAAATATTAAATATGAAGTCTTGCTATTATTGAACTAAGTTCCTTAAGTACCCTTGGGTGCATCAGCCAGTGCTTTTCACTAATTAATTCACATGTATCAAGGTTAAGAGGACTGATGTCAACCTTAATCTTTTTTCCATTTATACTTGTAGAATTGTTTGGGATTTTCCTTGATCTATTTTGTAATTCATTTTCAATATTAGCTAGCCTATTTGCTTGTTTGCAGATTCTGTTACATTCTTTATATTTTTTAAATGATACATCTGGCCCTTCTGAATTAAACAGCTTAAAATCATGCTTCTTATTTCTCATTTGCCTGCAAATATCTTTATTAAGTCATAATGGTCTTAATTTGCTTTTCTTGTACTTATTCCCCATACATTGAGGTGTATATTTATCTAAGAGCATTTTGAACAAATTCCATCTTTATTGTGGGTTTTTAGCTTTGAAGATTACATCCCATTGAATAAAGTCAGAGTCTTGTTGATTTGACGTGGCTGTCTGGCTCTTTTTCTTTTCACTGACCTGAGCTTTCTGCAGGCAGCAGCATACCGGTACCACTCTCTTTATCTCCTTGTTATAAAGGAGGTTCATGTACCTCATCTAGTCTCATAACAAAAACTCCTGTACCTTATTCTTCTATTATAGAAAGAGGTCATATAGGGTCATTATATGTTTATGTGCCCTTTAACCAATACCATCCCAGAAATGGTAAAAAGGAATCTATTTATTTTTGGGCATTCCATTCTAGGAGTTGATTCCTACCTGATTCATATGTCTGATGGTAGTTGTATAGTGCAGCAGTAAACAATTTTATCCCAGCTGAAAAAAATGATGCTTTTAAAGCGGAACTTGAAGGTAATACCAAGTCACCATACATTCATTAAATGCATGGCGACTAGCTCGAAAATAGATGTCTTACTGTTAAATAACAGCTGTGTCTAAAGTAATCCTTCCCATTTTGGGACTGATGGGCAGGTTAGTGAGGTCTGTGCGCCTGCCCCATCAGTCCCTTCTGGTGACCATATGGTGCACTGCAGTCTACTCAGTGGAGACAGGGACTGACGGTGTAGGTGCACAGACAAGATGTCTGCGCTGTAGCCTGGGTTCCGGTCTCCAAATGGGAAGGATTTCTTTAGACACAGCTATTTTTTAACGGTAAGACATCTATTTTCAATCTAGTCACCATGCGTTTAATGAATGCACGATGACTTGGTATTACCTGAAAGTTCTGCTTTAACCCAGTGGATTCTAGTGAAAATGTTCATACCATCCATTGGGGGTTTAATGCACTGGACAAGGAGCTAGCATCCATGGTTTAAAATACCCCATACCAAATTTTTGCTCAAAAATCAAAATGCATCTGTGCACTTTAACTCCTTAGTGACTAGGCTTTTTGATACTAGAGGAGAACAAGGGCAGTTTTGTCCTTCTTAGTATGCCTTTGTTCAACTGTAATTTAATTATGCACCATTTTGTAAGCATAAGTGGGGCTTTCTTTTGATGCCACATTTATATGTATAACCCACCATTAACCCTTTGTGTGCCAGAGGGGCATGTAATGCATTGCAAACCAATGTGTTGCCTACCCCTCAGGCACGCAAAAGGTTAATTTGATAATTAAAAAAAAGTGAATTTTCCCTGTCATAATTTGTGCTCAGTTGTACAGGGCTCAAAATTTCAAGTCGTGAACTACTAGCCAGGATTGAAAAGTTACTCGCCACCAGTTTCCATGCCTAGCTCCACCCATATCCCCACCTTTAACCCCACCCATATCTCCACCTTTAACCCCACCCATATCTCCACCTTTAACCCCACAGTTAAATGCTTAATTTAAAAAAATGAGAAAGTGTTTTTAGGACCCACTACTTCTCCCCACAACAGAAGATGAATATTCCCAGCTCTACTTTGCTTCCCATGCTCATAAGTAATGCATTCACATCTGTTTCCACCATCTCACATACCAGCCAGCTAGTGAAGTAGAAGCATCATGACAATGCTCTCCTCTCTCATTGTCTGGTGGTACATGCTGTTGGAAAGGCACTCATGTGTTTGTGTGTTAGTGTCTGATCAGGGGAGGGCAGGCAACTTTGGGCTGGGGGGGGAGGCAAGTACAATCAAGTGGCCCATTTCTTATATCACTCCAGCCCAATGTCCCAACCCACTTCATTTTACTAATTTTATAACTGGCATTAATGTTGTAAACTAAGGTATGTATGAAACGGTAAGATGATTCTGTTTAACATAATTTAACCACTTGTACATGTGGGTAGTGTGGCCTTGCAAAAGTCTTTTTCTCAGGTAGCATTATTTTTACGGTTCAACCTACCATAGAGCTTACAACTGAAATTCAGATTCACTAGCGATGCTACAAAGCTTACATTTGAAATGAAGCTAAACTACTGATGCCACTGAGCTTTCAATTGAAATAGAGCTACACTACCGATACGATAGATCTTCAAATGAAATGAAGCTACATTAGTGATAGCACACAGCTTACAGATGAAATGTAGCTATGCTAGCAATACCACAGAGCTTACATTTTTAATATATCTACTCTATCGATACTACAGAGCTTACAGTTCTTTGACTGGCAACACTTAATCATAAAATTGTAAGTTCTGTAGCATATATATTTATACTGGATGAAGTGAGAAGGCAAAAGGGGAAGAGGAGGGCAAAGGGGGGAGATAAAGAAAATGGGAAAGGTAAAGAGGAAAAAGTGTGAGAAAGATGGCAATGGGGAAAGGGAGAGAGGCAATGGGGAAAGGGAAATTGGATAGAAATGGGCTAGAAGGTGTGTAGAGATGTAAGCAAGTGGGATAATACGGGGGTAATGGGGGAAGAGTGTGCTATGGGGGGGAGAAAAAAAAATCACAATGTGTCCCTCTACAATTACCATGACACAGTTCTACATCATTTGCTTTACAATACCTTTTCTGGGGTGAAAAATAATTACACACCTACTTTAACCCTTTGAGTGCCATAGGGGTACGCAACACATTGCAATGCATTGAGTACCCTTCTGGCACTCAACGGGTTAAGCAGTGAACCTCTTCCTCTGCAAATCACCTTATGTCACTTATGACAACAGACACCAAAACCGCCATCTCTCCAAACAGTGACAGGATCCTGCAGCCCTTCTCTAACCTGTAAAGTGCTAGAAATGTACTAAAACGTCTTGTCACATGCTCCTTACGTGCTAAAAAGCAGGGAGGTAAAGAGAGCACCAGCACGAGCAAAGTAAAACGACCAGAGAGCAGGAACCTGCCCTAATCTTGCCCAGCTTCACCCCCTATGTAGATGAATCGGTTCAGCAGCAGACTGTAACACCAAAAAAAAAAAACAACAGAGAAGGCGCTGCACCAGCTGTGCTAGCAGAACAACTGAGCAACATGACACAGAGAAGTCAGCCATATCCTCAGACCTACATCCGGAGCATGTGAAAATACGTTTGGCCCTGGCACTCTGCTCTCTCTCCCCTTCTCTGTTGCTCATTTGTTCTGCTTGTTATCACTCCCGGTGCAGCGCCTTCTCTGTTTTGTGTTTTTTTTTGTTTTTTTTTTTTGCTGTTACAGTCTGCTGCTGAACCGATTCATCCTCAAACTGCAGCCAGCAGCAAGGCACCAGACCTTAAATGTGATTAGTCACGCTACCTATCATCCAACTCCTGTGTCCAGTGAGGTGCAGTGTGGCAACTGCTATGTTACTCTGCTGCCTCGGAGTGTCTGAAACTGAGGCAGCAGCAAACTGTCAAAGCAGCATAACTGTGGAGGCGGGCTGTCGGCTGACTATTGCTTAAAAAACAAGTGCGGACAGCTCAAGAGACTGGGGCCCAGAGTCTCCATTTGGGGCACAAGAACACAGCACATGAACTGGGCATTGGGAAAGGAAAGAGGCCACTTTCATACAGCCCTGTATATATATATATATATATATATATATATATATATATATATATATATATATATATACACAGTAATGTGCAAAAGTTTTAGGCAGGTGTGAAAAAATGCTGTAAAGTAAGAATGCTTTCAAAAATAGACATGTTAATAGTTTATTTTTTCAATTAACAAAATACATAGTGAGTGAACAGAAGAAAAATCTAAATCAAATCAATATTTGGCATGACCAACCTTTGCCTTCAAAACAGCATCAATTCTTCTAGGTACTCTTGCACACGGCAGGTAGGTAGGTTGTCCCAAATATCTTGTACAGCTAACCACAGTTCTTCTGTGGATTTAGGCAGACTCAGTTGCTCCTCTCTCTTCATTTAATACCAGACAGACTCAATGATGTTGCGATCAGGGCTCTGTGTGGGCCATACCATCACTTCCAGAACTCCTTGTTCTTCTTTACTCTGAACATAGTTCTTTGGCTGTATGTTTGGGGTCGTTGTCATGCTGCAGAATAAATTTGGGGCCAATCATATGCCCCTCTGATGGTATTGCATTATGGATAAGTATCTGCCTGTACTTCTCAGCAATGAAGAAACCATTAATTCTGACCAAATCACCAACTCCATTTGCAGAAATGCAGCCCCAAACTTTCAAGGAACCTCCACAATGCTTCACCGTGCCTGCAGACACTCATTCTTGTAAGGCTCTCCATTCCTTCAGCAAACAAACGAGAGAAGTCTCAATGTATTCTTTCTGGTAAAACATTTTATAAATAAATAAATAAAATGATTGCAAAATCTCCTAATTAACAACAAAAAAATTCAGCTCCCACATTGCCCTCTCTAAATGAATCTGTACAGCTGTAGCCTGCAGCTGTGCTCAGGGCCAGATTTTCCATTAAGCAGAGTATGCAACAGTCTTGGGTATATAATTGAGAGTGTTGTCTCAGCTGTGCTGGCTGTACCCACTGCGCCGAGTTGAGAGTGTGGTCATACAATTCCAATGCTCCAAACATCTACTCCTGGTTTATTGTGGTGGTGGTTTATATATTACTGCAATGTTCAGTATGTATACTAATTTGCACAGTTTTATATAAGATGGTGTGTCTTAACCCTTTGAGTGGCAGAGTTTTTGCAATGCGTTCTGTACCACTCTGTCACTGAAAGGGTTAACATCATAAATTGGTGTTACAGGAAAAAAATAGAGCCATTTTACATTTTTACCCCTTAAAAGATATTTATAGCCTTGAAAAACATGGAATTTCCTACTGTTATCATTAGCTACTGCTCTTCCGAGAACCATGGCACTCATGTAGTATGAAATGACATACTGAGGGGGGGAAGCACAAATCTATGGTGACTACAGTCTATCATTTATCATATATTTTTCAAATATGTCTTGCTTGTACTAAAATGGTTATAACAACCACATAAATGAAGAAAAGGTAGACAGGCAATGCCATTTTGAAAAGTAGACAACCAGCCACATTAAATGAGGGGTCACTTGCCTTTCTATTCCTAGGCTAGTATGCACAACTATTCCCAGAAAATGGTGCTACAGGAAAAAAACACTTTCTTTTCTAAACTTCAGTCATTCAAAGATACTAAAAATCTTTCAACTCCATGTAATTTCCTATTGTAATCATTGCCCTAGTTCCAAGCATACCATAGTAGGTGCTGGGACAATGGCTAGCAGTGGAACAAGGATAGAGAAACCCACAAGTGTGTGTGTTTGTGATTCTATGGCTACCAGTGGAACAAGGATAGAGAAACACACAAGTGTGTAGGTTTGTGTTTCTATGGCTACCAGAGGAACAAGGATAGAGAAACCCACAAGTGTATATGTGTGATTCTATGGCTACCAGTGGAACAAGGCTGAAGTGTCAAAATGTGCATGTTGGGATCTATAACTACCAGTGGGCTGTGGAACCAGGTTGGGAGGAAGGGGTCAGACAGTGTCTGTGTGGATCTGTGACTACCAGTGGATAGTGAAGCACAGCAGCGGGGTTTGACATTATATTTGGGGACCTGCGACTGCCAGTGTACAGTGGAACCATGCTGGGGGGGGGGATCAGGCCGTATCTTCGTTCATGCTAAAGGGGTGTCTAAAATGTTGTTAATCAATACACTGGGCACAGAGGGGGACCACACAGAGTTAATTTTAATCTATCTTTTCAGATCTCTTTGGAGGTGGGGCATCAGGGCCCCTTCCGATGTCCCCCTCAGTATTGATCACTATAACTATGGTATATGCAATCGATAGTGAAAACTGAACCACACTCACTGCCTTCCTTCCCTCTACCCCACTCAAGCCAGCATAGCCAGAAGTGCCACATTCAGTGAGAGGAGCAGAGAACCGACAGCATCATCACTGATATCAGCAATGATAAAAGTAGGGATTCCAATTCAACACAGATGGGAGGGAAGGAGGGCAGTGGAAGGCCCTATAATATATAATTCCTTAATAAAACATTTCCATCACTTTATAATAATGAGTCATAGATAGGTATCTAATGCTTTGCAGTGCATTTAAGTTGTTAAACCTTTGTTTGCCAGAGAGGTATGCAACGCATTGCTTTTCAATGTGTTGCATACCCCTCTGGCAATCAAAGGGTTAAAAGCCCCATTTAACTCAATACGGATTTTAGTCTGTCCCCTGTGGTATCCCCCATTGGGCTGTTGGTTTGCCTTAGCAGTACTCACATTCTTAGTACCTCAGCCTCAATAAGAGAACATGTTTTTCTATGGAACCTTGGTACCATGTTCTGATAAAGCCATATATGAGTGATGCAAGGAAAATATAATTTAATTGTTTGTTTGTTTTTTCTTTTACTATAATTCCCCTTTAAAGCAGTTAAAGTAAAAGCTTTGTGGCAGCATGATCCATGTTAATTACTTTCCATCATTAGCTTAAAAAAAATCTTAATGATGTATTAACATCTGGAGACATTGTATCCATGGAAGCTGTCATGATCTTTCATAGTGTTCCTGGAAGGTAAAATGTATTCATGCACCATTCAAGTCAATCGCTCACTACATTGTAACATGATTAGATGGCAAGTGTGAAGGAGAAGCACCTCAAACCCCTCTATCCATATTTCCTTGTAACAATGAGGATTTACAGATTGCTAAGCAACATTGCACCTGCTTTTCTATAGAATAACAACAAACAAACAAAACAAAAAGAGTCATTTCATGAAACTGCATATTTTTGTATACATTCTGTTTAACCCCTTGGAAACTAGAGATCCCTCCAACACATTGCTTCACAATGCCTTGGAGAGATCTCCATACCTGGGAACTTCTTGGTTGGGGCTGCCCTGAGGAGAGCCCTGTGGTGCCGATGAGGAGGGAGAAGTGATGTGATTTGCATCATAAAAGGAGCAAGGCTTAAAAACAAGTGGGGGGCGGGTAGGGTGACCACATTTCCGTTCTGCCATTCCGGGACATGTGGTCACCCTACCATAAAGCCTCTTCATCTCCACATTGCCCCTTGATGCCCTACCTTGAGTCCCTGGTAGTCTAGCGGTGTGGAAAGTGCTCTGTGCCTCCTCCGGCACAGAGCTGAAGCTCCCGCACGCTGTGCTCAGTAATGCAGAGCGCTGGGAGATGATGTCATCTCCCAGCGCTCTGTATTACTAGAGCGCTTGCCTCCAGGAGATCAGCTGGATTGCCGCCCTGGATGTCAGCCTGCAAACGGTGTGTCACATCATGGACGCCGCGAGGGAGCGCTGATTTATGCTACCAAGCACTCCCTCGCGGCATCCATGATGTGACACACCGCTTGCAGGCTGACATCCAGGGCGGCATATATAAAAAAAAAAAAAAAAAAAAATACAACAAACACTGGGTCCCCTCTGCCCCCTCTGGCGACGCCACAGAGAGTGACTGTTTGTGGCTGCTGTGTGGGTGGCTTGGCTTCATTCTGGGACACTTCATTGTCCCGGTGGGAGATGACCCGGGACGCGGGACATAGGCTTGAAATAAGGGACAGTCCCGGACATTCCGGGACCCGTGGTCACCCTAGGGGCGGGACTTCTAAAATATCAAAACTAGTTAGACTAGACTGGGGTAGGAGGAGAAGAGGGTGGGAAGTGGGAGGAACAGGGTGGGATTGAGCACAAGTGGGCAGAGTTCCATCAGAAATGCCTCACATCTGGAGAATCAGCCTCTGCCCCGGAGGCCCAGTAATTCAGTGTCAAAACCGGAGTCTCTGTGTAAAACCTGGAGAGTTCCCAGGTATGGAGAGCTCTAACATCCATGGAGTTAGGACAGATTTGTCCTATTTTTTTCTCTGGTTCATGCAGTATATATACATAATTTCTGTAAATTTATTTATACTCTCAATTATGACATAAAAACTTGTTAATTTCCTTCTATTTTCCATCTCAGTCAGTCCATGATGGCAGATCCATGGAGGTAGACATGATAGTTGTTCTCTGTTTTTTGTTTTTTTCAAATTGAAGCAGGCAGAGTGCATGAGGCTACTTAGCGCTGAGGGATTCACAAAGCAAGCAATGTACTGAACAGCCCTTATCCTTAAAGGGTGAAGAATATCATGTGCAGATCAGAGTCTGAGATCCTGTGGCGCTGCTGGCAACTGTCATATCCGCCTCCATGGATGTGATAGTCAGGACTGATTGGAGATGTTATATAAATATAAAATAATGCGCTTGAAACGTAAAAATCCAAAGGCAGAAAATATTATTAACCCCATGAGTGCCAGAGGGGTATGCAACACATTACAAAGCAACGCATTGCTGACACTATGCTGTCGGAGACAAAAGAGGAAAAGGATTGGGAATAATTATTTCTAATGACTTAATGGTAGGCAGGCAATGTAACAAAGTGGTGGGAAGCAGGGTACTGAGTTGTATAGCTAGGGGCATTCGTAGCAGAAAGAGGGCAGTGGTCATGCAACTCTATAATCTCTGATTAGACCACACCTAGAGTATTGTGTACAGAGCTGGAGACTTCATTTCCAGAAGGATATAAATATTCTAGAGAGACTCAGAGAGGGGCTAATAAAATGGTTTATAGGAGAACAATTACCAGGATCGACTAGAGGATCTGAACATGTATAGCTTGGAGGAGAGCTGAAAGAGAGGGGATACAACAGAAACATTCAAATACATGAAAAGACTGAACAACGTACAGCAGGGAAGTACATTTCATTGCAGTAGAATGTTACAAGCAGTCATAGTCTAAAACTAGAGGGACAGAGACTTAGTGTAATATAAGAAAGTTTAACTTCACTGAGAGGGTGGTAGATTAGTGGAATAGCCTACCAGCAGAAGTAGTAGATGTTAATACAGTGAGGGAATTTAAGCATGCATTAGGTAAGCATAAGGCTGTCCTGAACAAATAAGGTTTGAGGTTTTTACAGCAGAAAAAAATGGCAGACTAGATGGGCTGGATGGTTCTTATATACCATAAAATGTTCTGCTTCTGTGTTTCTATCTCTGGTAATTCATAGGGCCCATTAGTATTTTCTGGCCATAGTAAATTAAGTTGAGGGTTATTATAAGGATTTGTTAGTTCTCCTTTAAGTATTCCTTTCTATTTGTGATCTAAATCCCTCTCTCATTCTCCAACCTTTTTTGAATACACTGTGAATCTGTTACTCTCTCTAGTACAAGGAAGAAACATCACAGCGTATTGAGGAAAAGCAATCCTTCCCTCCATCTTAATCTTATCACATACACAGGTGCATGTATTTCGGAGGTGGGGTTTCTGGGCGAGGACACTTTTTCAGTTGTGGAATCCTGCATTTCTGATGATGATATGCACATTTCTAACCATGCAAAATTACTAGTAATTAATAAATTAAAGGGCTATTATTATGTTTAACCCTTTGAGTGTCAGAGGAGTACGCAGCACATTATCCTATGGAAGCAGAGTTAGGGCTGCACTGTGCAGCCATAAAATGGCTCTGGCCAACCCTTTGTTGGTTCAGAAAATGGATCCCCACATCTGCCTTTCAGTGGGCAAGGTGTAGGTTTCACTTCCTGCACTGTGAATCACAATAGTAAAACAGGGTTTGTATCTGAACTAAGATGATTGCAGTTTATCGGACCTGTGTGTGCAGACTCTGGAATCTCGCCTGCAAGACATCAGTGACTCAGAGTTGTTTCTCCCTGGGATCACTTGTCTGCCCCCACACACACACTCACACTCATACTCACAAACAGATACCTAAAACATCTGAGCTTGCTTATCTAGTGAAGCAAGCAATGCAGTCCTGACCTTCCTGCAAGCACAGACGTGCCTAGGGGACAACTGCATAACATAACATAACATAATATTTGACTGTGGAAAAACACATTTTTTTTTTTATTTTTAGTATTCAGCTCTGCAGATCTGGGCAGTGAGTAAATTTGGGCCTGGATTTAATTGCAGTCCATACATTTATCACTGTTATTATCTCCCAATTTCGTCATAGATCACAGCTAGAATATTACAGATAAAATCCAATGATAGGTTTTTCAGAGTTAATAGAGTTTGGTCGTTTGTGCACAAATGAAGAAAGGAAATTGAATGGCATTCAATAAACTGTAAGAAGAAAATTGCCAGAAGACCTACTGAGCAATATGAGATTATAGATGGAGAGATTGAGAAAGGGGGGAGACAGAAAACAAACTCTCTGGCCCTTAGTAGACAAAAGCAATATTGCTTCTAGTATAACTGGCCTTTATACATAGATTAGAATAATACAAATACTATAGGCCTTATGTAGATAACAGACTGGAGCAATTTTCAAGCAAACTAGCCGTAGGGGAGAATTAAATATTCTAAATATTCCCATACATTCAAATGGGGTTTAAAATGCTAATGAGTCACTAACACATTTTAATGCAATGTGTTCACGCCTACTCCAGCATTCAAGGTGTTAAAGCCCCATTTACATCCATGAGAATTTTTATTTGACTCCATGGTACAGAATTAATAGATACGGCCCAATGGGTCTATGAGATATATTTATATAGAGATTGTCCTATATTTCCCTAAAAATAAATCTATATCTATCAGAGGCAGTGTAAAGCATGGACATACCCGGTGTTCACTGGGGGCCTTACTTTGGTGTGCAGTGCATCCCCCTGGTACACAAAGCGTTAATCCTGTGACCAGATTATCAGGGAGGTGTTTTGGGTGCACAGCACATCCATGTGTCTGCTTTTCTCACAAACAGCAAGGAAAGAAAGGGAATGCTACACCTAAACTAAACAGGATCCCCAATGTTAACCTATATTTGGAGGCCTCCCTTTACATGTCTGCTGGGGCCCTATAGGGTTCTAAAGTGGAACATTCACCTTCAAGTTTGCATATTTTAAAAATGTGTCATGTTAACCAGAAGTCCAGCAGATGTATAGTTCAGACAGGCACGTGCACACATAGACACCAAGGGGAGATTGAGCACCTTCCTTTTTTGTCCAAAGTGCCCTCATGCCCTTTTAACAACAAAAAAAAAAGTTGCCTCACCACCCGCACTAACCCCCCTAACCCCCCCACCACCCAGTCAGGTCTGTGCCTCCTTCAGGACAGACCTGTAGATGCTGTGCTCCCTTGTCGGCTCTTTAGTATTACAGAGCGCTGGGAGATGACCATCTCCCTGCGCTTTGCATGAAGAGAAGACCGCGCGGGAGCTCCAGCAGCTACAGGTCTATGCCAAAGGAGGCACATACAGACCTCTCCTGCCACTGGAACACCAGAGAAGAGGTAGGAAACGGATACTGGGGGGGCAATGTGGAAATGATGGGGCAATATGGATCTGATGGGGGGCAAGATGGAGATGATGGCAATGTAGAGATGATGGGGCAATATATGTGAGGGTAAGTTGGAGCTGATGGCAATATGGAGCTGATGGGGGGCAATGTGGAGATGAAGGGTGCAATGTGAGGGTAAGTTGGAGCTGATGGGGCAATATGGAGCTGATGGGGGCAATAAGGAGCTGACAGGAGACAATGTAATGTCATGGGCAGTACAGACGGCTGCGCTTGCTGCAGTCAGGCACAGCAGAGACTGCCCGTGCCGCGGATGATAACGGAGCAGGTTGCTCTGAAATCAGACTGTAGTCCTCTCTGCGCACCTCTTCTCTTCATTGTCAGCAGTGGTGCAGGCAGTCTCTGCTGTGCATGGCCGTTGCTGCCTAGCACTGTGGCCTGTGTACACGGGCTGTTCCACTAGTTAGCATATAAAAGAATTGTAAATATCTCCTGAACTGTACATTTACTGGAATTTTGGCGAACATGACTGACATGTAGGCAGTTTTTGAAGCGGAACTATCACACAAATTAAAGTTACCCCCAAATAATTATGCACATAACGATAAGCTTATCCATACTAGTGTTATGCGTAATAAATCCAGTGTTATTGAGAAATCCAACTGGTTCTGAGATGGTCAGGCAAACAGCTTGCTGTAGAGGCATCTGTGCGCCTGCGCCGTCAGTCTTTTCCTGTACCTTAAAGTACAAAGCAACTCCTCCTAGAGGAGACCAGGACGCACAGAGCAGGCACGCAGATGTCACTTTGGCAAGATGTCTGCACTGATGCCTGTCTGACCAACTCAGAACGAGTTGGATTTCTCAATAACGCTGGTTAATACTAGTGTGGCTATGCTTATCGTTATGTGCATAATTATTTGGGGGTAACTTTCATTTGTGTGGTAGTTACGCTTTAATGCAGTTTTCATAAATGCTAACTTGAATTAAAGGGTTAGTAATGTCTTATAGAAATAAAAAATAATATTGTAGATAAAAAAATAAATCCATCGATGCCAGTCTGATCTCTCAAACCTTTATTGAGAGATAGAACGTTTTAAAGTACCCCCCTCCCCTTTCCCTGACTTCAGCCTCTAGCTGACAGACGAAGATCCTGGTCCTAGGACCGCCAGGTGGCTCTTCAGCAGAGCCGAAATACTGCAATCTAAAAAGAAATACGTCTTTGGAACGGTCTACAACGTGTGCTTGCAAACCAGGCACACTTTGTAGACTGTTCCAATTAAGTATTTCTTTTTAGATCACGCCTTTTCGGCTCTGCTGAAGAGCCGCCTTGAGTTGGCCGACTCAAATCTTCTGCTGTCATCTTTACAGCTGACATCAGTGAGGGGGAACTTTAAAATGTTATATCTCTCAAACCATAAAGGTTTGAGAGATTAGACTGGAATTGATGGATTTCTTTTCTGATTATCTACAAAATTATTTTTATTTCTATAAGACATTACTAACCCTTTCAGTGCCAGAGACATTCCTTTGCAATGCGTTCCGTACCCCTCTGGTACTGACGGTTATAAATGCTGAGATCAATTGTTTTATTTTATTTTGCATGGCAAAAATCTCCTTTTTTTTAACACTTTGACAGCTTCCCTTTGGCATTTGACTGGTTAATTGGGTACTGCTTTTGGCTTCTCTTTGCAGAGTAATGTAACATTTTCAGGATATTTTGCAGGCTCACATGTTAGTAGGACAGACGTTACCCTCCATTCTCATACGTACTGAGCCGCATGTACAAAGGCAAGTGACCTCCCTGCATGTGAGGTCTCCAACACATTGCGATACCCCTTAATCCTTTGTGTGCCAGAGCTAAAGCGTTGGATCCCTCTCTGGTACTCAAAGGGTTAAACAATAGTGATATCGCCATACTCTCTGGATCTGCCCCGGAGACTCTAGTTTTTTTGCAGCTGATTAACAGGTCTCCAGGGGCAGATACTGATTCCCTGGTGGTGGGGAGTTTCATAAGAAACTCTGTTCCTTCCAACCTTGTTCCTTCCATTTCCCGCCCTCTTCTCCTCCTTCCCCACCCAGTTCCTCCAACTTCCCGCCCACTTTTGGGACACATCTGTTAAGCTCCACGCCTTTTTGACACAAATCATGTCATTTATATCCCCCAGCGGCACCACAGGAGTCCCCTCTGGGGACTCCAGAAAACAAAGTTCCCAGGGATAATATTTCCAATGATTTGCTTTATACTGTGTTGCAACCTCTCTAGCATTCTAGGTGTTAAATGCCCCTTTGAAATCAATGGGAATTTGGGGAATTTGTATTTGTTCCCTGTGGTGCAATTGGGTGTCCCGGAATTGCTCCATTTTTGACTTTGTACATATAGCTCACTGCCTGTCCTTGGGAGCTGTATCAGGCAAACAAGCCACTGAAGTTGTACAGCTCCACTTTCTTGTTTCTGCTCTACTCAGTATACAGTCCATTGGGTTGCAGCAGAGAAAATTGTGCATCTGATATGCAGATTCTGCTGCTGTTCAACGTGATAATTGATAAGAACTTGTCCAGTGCTTAACAATGATCAAGATTATTTTCTAAGCAGGCAAATATGCTAAGAAATGAGAGTAAGGACAAGTATGTGTGGAAAGTCATACTATACTGCACTGACACATGCTGCATAGGCCATCTGATGCTAATGTACTAAGACAGTAGAGCACGTCTGGGGCAAAGCAATTGTAGGGTACAACACCAACAAATTGAATTGTGTTGTATAATTTTAAAGGGATAGTAATACCTGAAATTAAGAAGGTTTAATATTGTTCATATGAAAAAAATAAATGGAATGCAGTAAATCCCATAGCTTAAAGATGTATATTTTAAGATTTATAAGCCTTTAAAGACCCACCTCCAGCCTCTTTTACTTACGTCAGCGCTCTAACTGACAGATCAAGGTTCTGGACACGTGACCGGATGGCTTTTCAGCAGAGCTGAAATAGCATTGCCTACAAATAAATACTTCATTAAATGGGGGGGAAGCTTTCGATGTTACAGGAGGACATCTGATGAAGTTGGGACTTTTGATGTTGCAGAAAGGTGGCTTATGTTGAAAGGGTATTTTGAAAGGACAAGGGGGAAGAAAAGCAATGGGAGGAAAAAGCAGGACAATGAGAGAGAAGTAGGGGAAATATATGAGTAATAGTGGGGGAAGAAAGTGTGGCAATGAGAGAGAAGGGTGGAAGAGAGAGCAAAAGAGAAGAGATGTGGGAGAGTGAGGTAGGACACAAAGGAATGTTGGGAGAGATGTGGGAGAGAGGGGTAATGGGGGAGATAAGTGGGAGAAAGATGCCTGAGAGAACAGTGATGAGGGTGATAGGGCTAGCTGGAGGAATAAGTGCAGGGTAATGGAGAAGGGGCTAGACTAGGTTACAATTTGTACTATAGATTGAAGGTGGTACATTTAAAAGGAAAGGGTTAAATAGCTATTACTTTGTTACTATTACTGGGGATCTTCTTTCCACCCCCTTGGAACAACATATGGCTCTCCAGCTGTGTATTATACCATCTGAGATAAATTTGGCTCTACTGCTGCTGGACTATAACTTTCATTAGTCTATCAGCCATTATAAATCTGGAACACACCCTTAGTATGTAGGAACTGTTATTGTATATGTTACAATAGGCCGGGTGTACAGTGCCTGCATACTTCTGCTTCGTTCCTCTTTACTATGTGTTAATCAACATCTCAAGGAGAAGGAGCTCCACCACCAACCTCCACTATAATTGCAGTCTTCTGCTCACAGCAAACAGAGCCCTGACCCAGTCTCTTCCTTCTGTTGTTGGGCTGGCCTTCAGTTATGGGCTGTCTCTCCTACCACAATAAACACTGTCTGAACTCCTCGCTGGTTGTCAGCTATTATGTATTTCACTAACCTAGTAGTTCTAACCTAACATTAGGAACAGTAAGAGAGTGGCAGTGCTAAAATGAATATATTGTTCCAACCATTTGACTAACAGTGTTTTTAGCACAGTCATGGATGTTTCTATCACAGTTACTTTTCCTTTTGATAAAATAGCAAACCAGCAGGATGGGGGGATTCCAGGCCATGAGTCAACTAAGAAGCTTCCCTATTTGGAGTGTCACAAGTTAGCAGACACGGGACATCATGATGCTCTGGGCCCATTGTTTCATGTGTTTTAGTGCATACCTGAGCACATGCAGCTATAATTAATATGGACCTGTCACTTTGTAATAAAGAGGTTTTGAAAGATATATATATATAGACCAGCCATGTTAGTACAGTGGTGTAGAGGCCAAATGAATGAGTGAATGAGAATGATTCTCCCCTTTTCATACTTTAGACTTGAAAAAGGGGGCATCACCCTTGAAAGCTTCTCAGTATAATTGAATGTTAGTCCAATATAAAAGGCATTATTACATATACATCATTCATTTGGGATATATATAAATATATATATATATATATATATATATATATATATATATATATATATACCCCTGACTATATGCCTTCCTACAAAATCTCTGACTTTGTGCAAGAATTGATGCTGTTTTGAAGGCGAAGGGTGGTCACATCAAATACTGATTTGATTTAGATTTTTCTTCTGTTCACTCTCTTTGCATTTTGTTAATTGCTAAAAATAAACTATTAATATGTATTTTTGAAAGCATTCTTTTTTCACACCTGCGTAAGACTTTTGCACAGTACTGTATACATCCTATATTTGTTATATTTTATTGCAAACAATAGTTTCTGAGATATTTGACTTTTTAACTTTATATCACTTTATGCAAATGAGCTATTACTGGCTGTCAGGTAGTGTCAGCTGGGATGGACAGCAGTAAGGAATGTTACTGTCTGGCTGATATGCCTTCCATTACTGTCTAATTTGCATAACCTGACAAATAAATTAAGCTAAATATCTTATAAACTATTGCTTGAAATAAAAATGGGTAACATAAATATAATAGAGCTTTAAATCTCCTTCAAAATCTTCTATTTATTGCAAACTGACAGTTCCACTTTAACCCTTTGAGGACCAGAGCAGTGCATGACAAATTGCAGAGCAATGCATTACACACTGCTCTGGTCTACAGTGGGTTAAGACTTTAAAGGGATAGTAATGTTTCACAATAAAAGCAGCTCCGATTAATCGTCATAGTATTTGTGACATGGAGAGTGTTATTTCAATACTGTCAGAGTTGTAGTTCAAGAGTAATTGAATGATAAAGTATCCCCCTCCCACCACTTTTACCTAGTGTAACACTGCTCACCTCAGAGCAGCAAGATGTTCCGGATGGATCGCAGAGAGGGACAATCTTCAGTGAGCATAATGGAAAAACTTGTAAAGGGGACAAGGTTTTCCTTATGTTCACAGTAAGATTGTCCATTGCTGTGACCTGTCTGGTCCCAGGACCAGATTCCACATCTGAGCGGAGGTGACTTACACTAGGTAAAAGGGGGATACTTTATCATTCAATTACTCTTGAACTGCAACTCTGGCAGTACTCTTCATGGTCCAGATACTATGAAGATTAATAGGAGCTGCTGTTTTTGTGAAACATTGCTCTCCCTTTAAAGTTATACCACAATGTCCTATGTGACATGTTTAGTACATAATGTCAAACAAGGATCAAGGGGAAATGACTGTTTGAGTGCCAGAGGGGTTTGCAAGAGTTAAAGACCAGAAAAGCCCATACTTTTCACAACTGCACTCCACTTCGTGCAAGTGGTGTTCAGGGAAAAAAATGTCATTTGTGATTAACCCTATGAGTGCCAGAGGTGTATCCAATGTTCATATGAGAGGGCACTCAAAGGGTTATCTTAGTGAATTTGGACATGAAAATTAGTTTCAGCGCCTATTACTTTATCTTTCTGAACACTACTAATTGCAGTAATACATTCCCTTTTTAAATGCCAGCAGGATGTTAAATACATTACCTTTATACAGATTCCCTCACAAAAGGCACAACTCTTTATTCTACATACCACCCCACTGCAAAAAAAGATCCATACAAGAAAATACAGAGCAGATTAATTGTATAAATAAATGAACATTCTACGAACCAACCAGAATCTGAAATGTAGGTGAACACTAGTTAAAACATAGAAGCAATGTTCTGCTTCCACATGGAATAAAATCAGATTTATTGTGTGAAGCAGCAAATGCAGCACATTCCTATATAATAATTCACTAAAATATGTGTAATGATGCAGTCATGCGCAGTAGAGACTGCCTGCAGCGCGGCAGCTCTGTATCAGCCTCGCCGCGGGCAGTCTCTACTGTGCATGACTGCTCCGCAACCGGCTGGCAACTGCACTTGTGGCCCATGTACCGGGCTCTTCAACTAGTAACTAGACAAATTAACAATGAGGGAAGGCCTGTGATTCCACAAGAAAGCATTATGAAAATTATTAATGTTGCAAATGGCAGGACATTATCAACATCAGGGGCGAGATTCATTAAGCGGTGATAAAGTGGACATGACTTCTCCAGTTAATCCTTCACCAGTTACTATGTCATTCTGTGGAGCCTGTTCACTAAGATCTCCAAAGTTGGAGACATTTTAGTGCAGTGGTTCTCAACTCCTGTCCTCAGGACCCACTAACAGGCCAGGTTTTGATGATTTCCTTGTTAGAGCACAGGTGAGTTAATCAATGTGAATGAGCCTCTGATCATCACACCTGTGTTCTAGCAGAGAAACCCCTAAGTCCTGGCCTGTTAGTGGGTCCTGACGACAGGAGTTGAGAACCACTGTTTTAGTGCATAGACTCCATAGAATAACATAGGAACTGGAGAACTGATAAACTGGAGAAGTTATCTCCACTTTATCACTGCTTAATGAATCTCCCGTCAGATGTTTTTTTAAGTTGACTCTTTTGTTCCTTCATTTGAATGTTACTGACCCTTTAAGGACCAGAGGTGTGTGCAAAGCACATTATCTGTCTTTCGCTTTATCCCCATGTTCTACCGACCCCATTTCTCCTGTTCCTGCCACCTCATTTACTGTATTTATTTGTTTTTTGATTGTATTCATTATTCTTCCTCTTTTCAGGTATGAGCTCCCTGATTCTCAACTGGCAGATGAGAAGGTCATGGAAATTCTTCAAGACAAGGCCAACTTCCGCAACTTTAAGCCAAAGCCGTTCAATATGCGAGAGTTCTATGACCGTGCAGGACATGACATCCGTGACATGCTTCTGAGCTGCAAATTTCGGGGAGAGGAATGCAGTGCTGAGGACTTCATTCCAGTGAGTGAGCTCTAGCAGCTGTTAACCAATTGAGTGCCAGAGAGGGATCCAATGCATTGGATATTTTTCTGGCACTCAGAGGGTTAATTCTGCTTTTATACTGATCTTAAATTCTTGAGTTTTTTTGTCTATGAATCATATTGTTCATAGTTGCCCAGTATATTTTCACATTTGGAGTACATATGTATATGCAGTGTGCTCGGATGTATAAACACTTGCAATATTCCATTTCAATAATGATAGGTAACACATTTGGAAACATTTTAAAGAGCAGCAAAGGTGTATTATCTGGGGCATCTTCTCATGGTCCAGGTTTGTGCACTGGAACACCTCCGGTTCACCATTCATTAATCGCTATATTATCTTGATTTTTCTTTACATCTGATATATAGAGTTGATTTCTACAAAAAAATCAGGTCATGAAGTCGAGGAGTAGCTTAAAAAAGATTTATTCTCAAATATGTTTGTTAACACACATATATAAACACCCTGACCGGTTTCGGTGTACAAGCACCATTTTCAAAAGTGGAAGGAAAAATGGTGCTTGTACTACTACTCCTCGACTCCATGACCTTCTGATTTTTTCTGACAAGATTCTTTGTAGAAATCAACTCTATATACTGGATGAAAATAAAAATCAATATAATATACGCGACTGGTGAATGGTGAACCCTAGGTGTTCCAGTCCACAAACTTGGACCATGAGAAGGTACCTAGTGGGTGTACAGTCGGTTGGTGAGATACAACATATTATCTTCCATATGAATTGTTGTCTATACCGCTAATATTATAAGCGATTGCTTGAAAGAAACAATGACTTACTCAATCTGAATATCTCTTGAATTTTGAATCTGGGAGTTTTTTGACTCAGCTGAGATAAGGACATTGAGACAGTACTATTTGGTGAAGGTATACATAGAAGACCGTACACATCTGCTCAGCAGAGGCCTGGTTCTTGTAGGGCCCTAGAGGTGCTCACAGATCTGGTGCAATGTGCCATGACTCAGAAAGGAAAAGGTTTCTCTCTGAGCACATACACCTGACAGATAGTGGCTTTGAGCCAAGAAGCAATGGTTTCTTTGGACAAAGCCTGACTCACTTGAGGGCCCTCAGAAATGACAAAAAAGAGAGATGAATTTTCTTAAGGCTGTGTGTGTGATGGGAGTAGTACCATGTTCAGCAGATGGGGCTCCTGTTCTTGCTTTTTCAAGGATCAGGGCAAAAAGAATGAAGTACAATTTCCTGGTTGATATGAAAATCCAAGGCAACCTTGGACAAAAAACCTCCTGGAATATGAAGTACCACCTTGTCCAGGTGGAAGAACAGGAAGGGGGATTTAAAATACAGAGCTTGTAGTTCAGCAATTTTCAGAACAGAGACAATGGTCAAAGAAAGGCAATCTTAAATGTCAAGAAATGCAAAGAAATAGATGAAAGCTTAGGAGGCTTCTGGAGAACTCTTAAAGTGATAGTAATATCCAGTAATCATTTTATGTTGTACTGCAGATTAAAAAAAAAATGTGTAGCAAATCCCATCTCTCAAACCTTGATGGTTTGAGAGATATTCGGCGCTAAAGTTCCCTGCTCCCTCCCCTTCTCCTGATGTCAGCTGTAAAGCTGACAGCAGGAGATTCGAGTCAGCTGACTAAAGGTGGCTCTTCAGCAGAGCCGAAATAGCATTATTTAAAAAGAACTACTTGATTGGAATGGTCTACAAAGTGTGCTTGCAAATCAGGCCCACTTTGTAGACCATTCCAATGAAGTCATTGTTTTTAAATAACGCTATTTTGGCTCTGCTGAAGAGTTGCCGACTGGTCCCAGGACCGGGATCTCCTGCTGTCAGTAGAGCGCTGATGTCAGGAGAAGGAGAGGGAGGTGGAACTTTAGATGTGAATATCTTTCAAACCATAAAGGTTTAAGAGATGGGATTTGCTGCACATAATTTTTTTTTTAAATCTACAGTACAACATAAAATGATTATTGGACATTAGTATCCATTTAACACCAGATTCAGGTCCCACAGAGGAGAGGGATCCCTAAAGGTAGGGTAGGTGTGAGCCACCGCCTACACAAAGGTCTTGACATCAGAGAAAAAGGCAATACTCTTCTGAAAAAGAACAGAGAGGGCTGAGATCTGCACCTTAATAGAACTCAAACTGACACCCTTGTTGACACCATCCTGAAGAAAGTAGAAAAGACAGTTACAGATACATCCCAATCAGCTCACCACTGGTATTACAGATACCAGATTCTATGCTAAACCTTGGAAGAAACAGGCTTCCTAGTGGAAATGGCAGCATAGGAAAAAAAACTTTCTTCTTAAAGATGTTGGCTTCAAGTGCTGCGCTGTCAAAGAAAACTTTCCATCTGATGTTAACAAAGTGGGCCTTGATTCAGGAGATCCAGCCTCAGAAGAAGATGAAATGTTTCTAAGATGGATAGATTTAGAAGATACATTAACCAAGCACCAAGGGAGCCAAAAGAGGACGATCAGAATAACTTGAGCCCTCTACATCATTATGCATGAGCTATATACACTCAGCATTGGTTGGTCCTATTTCAACATTTATTACATATGTACAAGGTTTTTACTTATGTCATACTATATTGACATTTGTACAAGGAAATAGTTTGTTTGTAGTATACCTCAGTGAGAAAAAGGATGCTGCATCTCCTCCCATGGGGAAGATTTAGAGAAGAATGAGGAAAGCAATATATTTCTGCCTCGTTTCTTAGGCAATCATTCATAAGTATAGTTCTCTGCCTAGTATCAATAAGATTTTCTGTATGCGTGCTTGGTAATCATACTGGGAAACAAGGGAAAGTGGTGGAAACACATAAGCCAGATGGAAGTTCCATGGAATGGACATCACTTCCATTGCAAAAGCTAAATGGTCCTTCTTCTTGCTGCAGAAGAGTGGAAACTTCCTGTTGTCATAAGATGCAGTGAGGTTCACTGATGGAAGATCCCAGCATTTGACAATATTGTTGAACACGCTCTGACTGAGTTCCCTATTTCTGGGATCCAGATGTTGGAGACTTAGAAAATCTGCAACCACGTTGTCTACTCCTGGAAAGTAAACTGCTGAGATGGCTGGGACATGATCTTCTGCCAGCTGCAAAATTTCCCAGAATGCCACCCAAGCGGACATGCTTCTGTTTCCCCTTTGGCAATTTATGTAGGCAGTTGCTGTTGTATTATCCAATGGGATACTCAATGGTGTGCCTGCCAGCACATAGGTCCAGTGAAGAAGTGCCAGATGAATGGCCCATATCTGCAGAATGCTAATTGGAAGAAGATTATCCTCCCCCTCCCACCAGCTCTGCGCCTTTAGGTTAAGCACCCAACTGTGTTTCTCAAGGATGAGTATGCAGTCTTGAATCTGTCAGCTGAGCACTGCTTCCAAAGGAGCCTTGAGTAGTAGGCCATCTAAATAAGGAGTCAAGGATATCCCTTAATGACTGTTCTTGGAGGGAAAGAATAAAAAGTACTGATGGTGTGGATGAATCGGCATAGGAAGATAGGTATTTTGGAGATCCAAGGAAGCAAGAAGTTCTCCTGGACACAGGACAGCAATAACAGATCTCAGGTATTCCATATGAAGTGTAGAGGTAGACATACGGAGTCTCTGCCTCAAAGGCCCTACTTTTTTAAAAGTGCCCTGCCCTCTGGACAAGGGAATGTTACCCCATGGTTCATGTGTTCCAGAAATCAGTCAATTAAATGTGTTAAGAAGTATTCCAATGGAAAAAAAAAAGCTTAAGAATTTCAGTTCTAGACCTGTGTTCTGAATTCCACAATCTATGTTTGCCATAGATATGAATTAGACAAACCACAACAATGTGTGAATTTGGTAAGACACTTGGCTAGTGGTATATTATTAAGAGATCTTTAGAAACTGAAGAAAAATGTGTGTGTGTCTTGATTATTATCCTCATGAGATGAGTCAAGTTACTGCTTGCTTGGTTAAAGTAAAAAAGTGGAACAAAGGTTGTACATTTTCCAATATTTAAGTACTTTGGGAACTAAGAGTTGATTAATTAAATTAATATTAATGTTTTATTTAAATTGTTATTACTTTAGCAGTAAATATTAATTTATTTTACGTTCTGGCTTTGTTTTTTTCCCTACCACATTCAGTGACATGAATGACCATTACCTTCAGTCTGTAAAAAGCAAATGTGGCTCATCTATATCTGCTAAATGTCATAGGAACTTTGTGTGTGTGTATATCACTTCTATTCAATCTTTCTTTGCCATTCAGCTGAACAACAAGGGAACAGAGAATGAGACAAAGAGATTGTTTTATGATCCTTTGCAGATACACATGAGTCACAGACTCTTTTCTTGCAGACTGCAGGTAGCGGGCTCTCACTGATAATTAAAAAAAAAGTTCAAGACGAGTTAAAAAAAATAAATCTCAAGAGAAACAAAGCAAGCAGGTGAGATTTAGTATATAAAATAGTAAAAAAACCCAACAATATTGTTTCTAGTGTAATCCGTATACCATCATCTTGAAGAGTAGCAGCTCAAATATAATCAATATGCTCTATGTGTAAACAAACTGCTCAGCCAGTGGCAAGCTTCCAGTTCACACCTGACTGAAGGCAATTGGCTTCAAGTGTTAAATGCTGCAGAGGTCTATGCCTTAGTTCTACATTATTGCATTTCCTTGACGTTTTCAGTGCCAGGTTTATATCCAACTCAATGTAAAAGCAATGCATTTTACATTCCTTTGCACAATGCACTGTAGATTTTCTTTTATCCAAAAGTTTACAAATTTGAGTCCCAGAGTACCCCACTATCATCCAATGGGCTAACACTATAAGTGCCAGAGTAATACCTCCTCACACTTAGATGGTTAAAAGATCACTAAAGCTAAATTACAACTTACTCTTCTATGAAAGACTGAGTTGGAAAACTCACATATCTATGTAAACATTTTTGTTATTCAGATATAATTTAATACATAGCATCCTAAGCTTTTTTACTGTTGTGTCCATGGCTCTTTGGAGTTCAACCTCCTGCATTCTAATTAGTTGAGGCTCAGCAGTCTACCAACCCCACTAATCTCTAAGTTAGGGGGACCAGAATAGCCAATTCTGGTCCTCAAGAGCTACCAGTGGCATATCAGGGGAGTTCAACCCCTTAAGGACCAGGGTGGCACTCCAGAGGACCACGGTAAACCACGGTAGAAGTGTTTAGTGTTCACAGAGCAGTGTGCAGCCACGCTGTGAACACAAATGTGCATGACGTGCTAAGACCATCACTGTTCCTCGACTCCTGGACAGCTGTGATGGTTCTGGTGCATCATTGGGAATTAAGGTGTTAGGAACCTTTAAGAACCTTTACAAAATAGTGATAGGAATCCCATGGAGTTTTGTGCTTACCTTTCTTAGGCCCGTTAATATCTCTGATAAAAGCAGTTCACTGGTGCTTTTTTTTACATAGAAAAACACCTATCCTATTTGATCATAGGATTAAGTTAGTTAAGTTAGTTCCTTATTGAAATTCTGGGAACTTTGTAAGTTCAAGGCCCTTGGTGAACTCCAGGTACACCAGTGCATTAAAATGCTGTTTATCCCTGTTACATCATCTGTTGATCTGTTAAAGTGACCGATCAACTGATTTATTCAACTTTTCTCAGGAAGGGAACCTATTTTGAACTGGAGTTGGCTACAGCTACAGCAGGATCTTGTGGGGGTCAGGTACCAAAAAAATCAACTAATTACAGTACAGGACACCAGGCATGATCAACCATTTTTCTGTGATATCTGGTTTGGGGGAGTGCAGTGTATGTTTGGTAATTGTTTTCTGTGAGACTGTGCAGTGGGATAATAAACAGAAGAGGCTGTCCATACTTCTTTGCTTTTCCCAGTTAACCCCTAGTTCCAGCAACCCTGCTGCCCCAACTGGTGCCTTTGCACAATTCCTTTTCTTTTCTTTCTGAGATATGCTTTTCAGGTCAACAGGTTGTTGTCACTGAAGGAAAGTGTATAGACAGAAGGAAGAAGCTTCTCATTGGAGACTCTATTGTAAGAGGTGTTGATCTGAGAGATGATTATAATAATGATGGAAATATTAAAAGTAGGTGCCTTTCTAGACTACTACTCAGAGGAATAAAAGGCACATGGATGGTTGAAGAAGTAAGGAGCAGAAGTGAGATAGCTATTGTTGATTTCCATCTTGGGACTAAGGATTTATCTACTATGAAGTGACAGCGGTGTAGGAATAGTTTTGTCAGCTGTGAAATGATCTTGGCTGTGTTGCACCTTATGAGTCCTTTTCTGCTATTTTACCTATCTACAGGTAGGAGGAGAGTAGAATGTTTTGTAGTATTTTAAAGGTATAGTAATGTCAACATATA
Source organism: Rhinophrynus dorsalis (assembly GCA_037306005.1). NCBI lineage: Eukaryota > Metazoa > Chordata > Amphibia > Anura > Rhinophrynidae > Rhinophrynus > Rhinophrynus dorsalis. The sequence goes on from CM074719.1 coordinate 514,670,352, forward strand.
AAGTTATATTGGATTTTATATATAATTTATATAGTACAAACATACTGAACTCAGTTAAAACATACGTGTTGCACCCTTCCAAATGAATGCATGAACAAGCATATACAGGAAAAACTGTGAGTGTTTGTTCACGCTTTGATTCAGGAGAGACCAGCTGTAGGTTGTAACTGTCACAACGGTATACCTCTTTCTGTGGTACATCTGGAATAGGTGATATCTTATAGTCATTATCATTTGAATTATTTGAACTGTATATTCCATTAGAATTAACCCTGTGAACGACAGAAAGGTATCCAATGCCTTGTGTTACAATACATTGGATACCTTTCCGGCACTCGAAGAGTTAAGTATTCAGTATCTATTCGAGATCTAGGGAGTGGATGTGAGAATTCAGTGGTTCAGCTTCATTCTCATTCACCTCTGTTAGTGGCTACCTTTCAGAGTATGTTATACTGTGTATGATTGCTGTGGTGCATACCTTTGATACACTCCACCAACTTTAGGGCTTAAAGGGATAGTAATGTTTCATAATAAAAGCAGCTCTAATTAATCATCATAGTATTTGGACCTTGGAGAGTGTTATTTCAATTCTGTCAGAGTTGTAGATCAAGAGTAATTCAATGACAAGTGTCCTCCTCCCTCCCCCTTTTACTGATGTAACACTGTTCAGCCAGAGCAGAAGGGAGGTGCCCAGGTAGATTGCAGAGAGGGACAATCTTCAATTAAGATAAGGGAAAAACCTGAAAAGCTTGCCAAGGGGGGCAGGGCTTTCATTGTTCTCATAGGAAGAAGATTGTCCCCTTCTGTTATCTGTCTGGTCTTACAACCAGATTCCACATCTGAGAAGAGATAGCTTACACTAGGTAAAAGGGGCGGGAGGGGGAAACTTTGCTTGTGAATATCTCTTAAACCATAAAGGTTTGAGAGATAAGACTTATATCATTCCTCATATTTTTTTTAATGCCTACAAAATAAAATAAAGTTAAACAAAGTATTACTATCCCTTTAAATTCCAGAAAGCCCCATACATCTGCTCCATAGGACACTATTTCCACTGAGCCTTGAATAATACATAGAGTTAACCTCTGCGTGTCAGAGGGATGAGAAATGTCTTTGCTCATGCCTCTGGTACTCAAATGGTTAAATAAGGCATAGCAGAAAGGAGCACCAAAAATTCTCATAGTCTGCCCATTGCCCTCCTTTAGGCACAAGCAATACTAACATTGCGTGTGGAGGATTATTGGCATATTTAGCTTATTAATTGGTGTTAGGCTAAAGTTAGCACTGAATCGCTGTTGTACAGGCACACTTACATGATCTCATTTATAGCTAAGGGTATATTTCCCCTTTCAGACATGGAGATTTTTATATATCTGTGAATGGAACATCATAGATGTTACATTCAGGTTCATTTGAAACTGATAAATCATTATTACATTTGCTTCCTGCTATATGAATTCACAACACTAATATGACCAGGATGTAAAGTTAAAGATTTAATTTTATTGTATCTGTAACTCAAATTTCAATATACCCATATTTCATTCCCAGTCTTGATTAACTTTCAAATTCACAAGAGGAAAGGGAACACATATCTTTTTGTAATTTACGTCTTGTTTGATTCTGTGGTATACTGTTTGATTGATAGGCTTGTCCTTCATAATTATGCAGCTGTGTTAAAGGGGAAATGTACCCAAGGAATAAGTGGCTCTTAATTTGTTTAACATATTGACTTAACTAGGTTGGAGTCATTCATACAACAGTTAAGTGTAACAATCTATGGATATTTAGCATTTTATCTTTAGTTTTCTATATATAGTGATGTCTACTGAATTAATTCTATAAGCCAAATAATGGTCTTTAACCTTCTAAGTGCCAGAGTGCTGCACTCTCTAGATCTCTCTAGAAACCAAGGGGGTTAAAGCTGTTATGATTATTGATTGTTATAGCTCAAGGGTATTTTCTATGATAGGGAAGAATGGATGGGACTGGAAGTGGGGTCATATGAAGAGCGGGGTTGTGGCCATGGGCGGAGCTAAGGCTGCCTATAGTGCTTTGCCTAGAGGAGAATGGGTGTAAATCCAGCAATGCACCTAGCTAGGTAAACAAGTTAAGATACACTTATTCTTAGGCTATAGTTCTCCTTTACCAGCTTATCTCGCAGTGACATCTCCAGATTGATTCACAAGTCTGTGAATATAAATCTATTGGAATTTTGGGAATGTTTATTTGTCCCTTATGGTGCAGTTGTCTTGCCCCCCTCCCCTGAATTACCCCAGGGGCTTATCAAACATAGAATCTGATGGTAGATAAGAAGCATCTGGCCCATCTAGTCTGCTCATTTTTCCTACTGTAAAAACCTCAAACCTTATTTGGTCCTTGGTCTTGTCTATGTTAAGGACAGTCTTATGCCTATCCCATGCATGCTTACATTCCCTCACTTCTACCTCTTCTGCTGGTAGGCTGTTCCACTTATCTACTACACTCTCAGTGAAGTAAACCTTTCTTACATGAAGTCTAAACCTGTGTCCCTCTAGTTTTAGACTATGTCCTCTTGTCCTAACAGTTTTACTCCTTTGAAATGGACAACCCTCCTGCACTTTGTTGAATCCCTTCACATATTTGAATGTTTCTATCATATCCCCTCTCTCTTCTCTCCTCCAAGCTATACATGTTGAGAACCTTTAGTCTATCCTGATATTTCTTTTCCTGTAAACCATTTGGTAGCCCTTCTCTGAATTCTTTCTAGAGTATCTATATCTTTCTGGAGATGGAGTCTCTATTACAATAGTCTAGGTGAGGTCTAACCAGAAATCTGTAGAGTGGCATGGCCACTGCCCTTTTTCTGGTACTAATTCCCCTAGCTATACAACGTAGCACCCTGCTAGCATCCCCCACCACTTTGCCACATTACAGCGGGGGGACATAAAGGTGAGAGAAATTACCCATTTACTATGTTATTCGATTGAGCACAGTACATAGGAACAGAGGAACTGTTAACAGAGTAATTTATCCCACTGCAGACTTTATCTCTATCATGCCTTAAAGGGAAAATAACACCTCGTAACAATAAACCTCCAATTACCTTACTATGGCCAGAAAATCTTAATGGCTGCTTTGATTTTGTCCTTGCTTTATGAGTCAAACGATAACATTATCAATCAGTCCTGCAGGTCACGTCAATGAAGGTGGACATGACCCATGTTCTTTCTCAGGTGAGCAAAATTGAACAACCCAGTACTGAAAGAGTTAAAGAGAGCTGTTTACACAAGGGCTGCATTGGTACACATGTGCTATGCAGCCCATCCCAGTTTCAGTTATATCTATAACTCTTTCAGTGCTGATTGTTCATTATAAAGGGAAAATTGGACATCTCAGTTGCTAGCAGGGTCAATGGGCTTAAACCCTGTCCACTGCATAATCTTAATCTTTTAACCCTTTGAGTGCCAGAGAGGTATCCAATGCAATGCGCTGGATACCTCTCTGGCACTCAAAGGGTTAAGAATGTGTGTTGTGACCTGATCCTTAAAGGCTCGTTCAGTCAATCTGCTTCAGTGGTGGTGGGCTAAGAGGTATTACTTCAACTTTAATACATCTCCCCAGTTTTCATTTGGTCATAGGGCCATTAGTCGAAATCCCTAAGTAATTTACGAACGAGCCTCTGCAAAATATATTTAATGTATCTGGATACACTAGTGTCCAGAGAAGTAAGAATAAAATGCAGATGTTTGAAGCAGGAGAATTGCTCTGATAACTGTGGGCTTGTGGTACTGCATTAGATACCAAGAAATGGGATTGCTAAGAACAGCACAGAAATTCTATCTGGCTTTACATTAACAGACCCCTGAGAGGAGCCTTCTGGAAGTCTGTTTGTACACTAATAAATAATGAAGAGAGTAAAGTAATATGAAAGAAACGTTCACACACCTTAGCTGTATAAATAAGTAAGAAAAATGAGCATTTCTTTAACAAAAAGATGTTTCTAAATAAGAGGCAATGTAATAAAGCTGAAGGGGTAGGCTCGAGGGAGCCATGAGAAAGTACTTCTCTACTAAAAAGGTGCAGGAAAAGCCTCTTAGCTTAGCTGGAGAAAGAATTCAGTAATGTTTGTGACTGGCACAAGGGAACACATTGGATTAGGAGAAAGAGAGTTATGTCAGAATTGCCATCAGGTGTGAAGCAGCGAGGTCTGTACACAAACAGGTACACAATGGTACTTATGTCTTGGAGTACGCAGATGACGAACAGAAATTCTGATTGAAAAATTCAGTTTTGTTTCTTTACCTTCATTTAGCTCCCAGCCAGGCTAAGCAACTTGGCCCTTAAGAGCTACCAACTGTTCATGTGTCAGGATATTATTATTATTTTATTATTATACTTTATTTATATAGCACCAACTTATAACGCAGCACTATAGGCAATAGACATACAGAGACATAAAACAGTACAAATGAAACATAGAAAACAAAAAGATCAGCGAGCCCTTCTCGTAAGAGCTTACAGTGTAGAGGAAGATGGGTTGGGACACAGAAGGTGTATGCTTTCTGGGGTGTACGTGCCTCCTGCCACATAGGCTGCAGGTCAGCGGGTGAGAGACAGAAGTGCTTTTCAGTGTAGTGGTCTAGACAAGCAGCGGATCTTTTTTGGAGAAAAAGGCTCTGTATGAACATTGAAGTTGTGATGGGGTGGTGGGTGGGAAAGATATGTAGAAAGGGAATTAGAGTGAGTAGAGGTTAGACATGCTGTTGATCTGGCCTTGCTCATAACACTGTAACATTATAACATCCTAACACTATTCCATCCATTCATTTTTCATTAACGGATTACTAACAGGTGACCTGTTTTTGTGACCTTTCACCCCATATGCACCAATGAACTGAACCAGAGAAGAATATTACATATTTTATGAGCATTAATTTTATATTGCATTCCTTTATTATATATAAGAGCTCATATTGGGGGGAGAATCATTTATAGTCCATCTATTATTGCTTTGAATATATATTTTTTGGTAGTTAGTGGAGGGCTTATTTGTACTTTTGGCGCTCCTTTACTATAAGTGTCACACTGTATCAAAGGTAACTAACAGATCCAGAAAAATGAGTAGGGAGTAGTCATTGGCCACCTTAGTAAGGACAGTCTCAATGGAGTGATGAGGGTACAACGCAGATTGCAGGAGTCTATCAGGCAATTAGAGTAGAGGAATTTTATGAGATGTTTGTATACAAGTGAGTTTTTGCATTAAAGCATGATAAAGAGGTTTTAAAGCAGATATGACTTCTCCATTGATATTAGTTTTCCAGTTCCGATGCTATTCTGTAGAGCCTATGCACTAAGATCTCCAAAGCTGAAGAAATCTTCATGCATTGGCTCCACAGAGTAACATTAGACTTGGAGTGATATCACTGGAGAAGCCATCTCTGCTTTGTCACCTCTTTATCACTCTATAGTGCATTTCCCCCATGATGTTCCAGGAGCTTGGAGGTGAAAGAGAGAAGATAAATGAGTAGATAGTTGAAGAGGAAGTTTGGGTTCAGAAAGGATTTCTTTAAGACAGGTGTGATTAGCACATGATTGAAAGAATATGGGAAGGTGCTGATTGTTAGACAAGAGGTTATATAAGTGTACAAGGGTTGTAATTAGAATAGAAGAGAGTTCTTGAATGAGGCGTGATGGGATTGCATTAAAAGGTGGAGTTTGGGCATGTAAGGGAGAGGGTAAGCTCATCTTCTGTCATGGGTGAAAAGGAGTTAAGTGTGTATGTAGGAGAGGGCTAAACTGAATGGGTGAGGGTGGAAGTGGAAGTAATGAAATTTTGTGCCTGATAGTCAAAATTGCCCTTTAATTAGGTGGCAAGATCATGGGAAGAAGTGTTAGTGAATGGGATTATATTGGTGGGTATATAATACATTTAAAGGTTGAGATAGCACTGCCGTTCACCTTTGGAAGTATTGCACTTGTGTTGTGTGCCAAGGTTGTAAAGGTGGTCTACAGGGGTGGCACAGAGTTTCAGGTGCAGCTTGTCAATGGCTGTTCTGTTGTAGAGAGCAATGGCTTCAGGACACGTGAGTGTAGAAATGGGGTTAAGGAGAGTATGCAGGGATGGGGAGAGTTGATGCAGGTCAAAGGTATGTAGATTTCTCTGTGAGCTCTTGATCATGGCGTGGGTCTGGATTTATGGGTATAATGAGGTTACCAGTTAGGAGGTGGTGGTGGTCAGAGATAGAGGAAAAAGCCTTATGCTCACAGTAAGAAGATTGTCCCTTGCTGTGAGCTGTCTGGTCCCAGGACCAGATTCCACATCTGAGGGGAGGTGGCTTACACTAGGTAAAAGGGGCGAGAGGGGGATACTTTATCGTTCAATTACTCTTGAGCTACAACTCTGACAGTATTGAAATAACACCCTCCATGTCCCAAATACTATAAAGATTGATTGGAGCTGTTTTTTTGTGAAACATTACTGTCTCCTTAAAGGAGAACTAACATTTTCTAATAATAGCCCCCCCCCCACACACACACACACACACACACACTTATCTTTCTGTGGTCATCAAAATCTTAATGACCTCTATGAATTTTGCCCTTGTGCCTTTCAAGAGATACCATCTTCAATCAGTGAGGACAAAATTCATTAGGGCAATTAGGATTTTCTGGCAATAGTAAAAGTAAGTGGGAGGTTTTAATAGGACGTATTGGTTCTTCTTTATGCATATGTGGATTATTAAATGACTGAACTACTAACTGATCTACCTTTGCTCCAAGAGGGATATCCAGAAGGTATGCACTCTTGGTAGCTCTTGAGGATCCAAGAGGGATATCCAGAAGGTATGCACTCTTGGTAGCTCTTGAGGATCCAAGAGGGATATCCAGAAGGTATGCACTCTTGGTAGCTCTTGAGGACCACGGTTGCCCACAAGTAGATCCTGAACTGTTATTGTATGAAAATGATGTAGTTGAAAAGAGACAAATGATTTTAAAGGAACTCTGAAACCTGCTAATAATAAAACTCCCTTTACCTTAACCCTTTTAGTGCATTTCTTTACAATGCATTGGATAGCACTGGCACTAAGAGGGTTAGAATGGATGGGTGATTATGAAAGAGCTTTTAAAAGCATCAATATTTATGCTGGTGATTTTTATTTAAAGAAGCAGTAAACTTTTTTTTAAGAAAAAATATATATTGTAGCGATTTTCCTACTGAGTAAAATAAGGATACTCCCTCTGCCGAGAGATTTATATTTCCAGAGTTATTACAGTTTAAACCCACTATTTTTTTACATTACAAATCCCTCTAGTGGCCAAATTCTAATTAGTTTTTCTGTTAGATTCTAATGGAGAGAAAAGTCAGAAAAGTCAGAGACATACAGTTCTCCATAGAATGCGACAGAAACTGCCTGTCACTTCCTGTCAGTTAGAACTATCAGGAAGTAAACACAGTAAATTCACTTCCTGATTATTTGAACTGCTATAAATTTTGAAAAAGGCATCTGACAGCAGTGGGAGTGACCTTGTTTTATTCAGCAGGAAAAGCTCTATAAAATATGTGTTTTTATAAAAAAAAAAAAGGTTTACTGCTCCTTTAAATAAACCATACCTTTCATTATTTGCCAGTTAACTCAAAACTGATAGACAGTGCTCCCCACCTCAACAGCCACTTTCTACCAGGAAATACTAGCTCAGTTCCATAAACTGACAAATAAGTAAAGCTATTTAGCTCATAAGATGCTTTTTGGAAATAAAGAAAAAAATGGCCAACAAAATTATAGGTACATTTGTAAGATCTTTCAAAAATCACAGCTTTGTTTCACAATAACAGTTCAATTTTATTCTTGGCAGAAAATTCTAATGGCATAGTGAATACATTCTGAATGCATTGGTTCCACACAGATGCTCTTTAACTGAGACAGAGATGGATAGGATTGCTTATTGCTGGACTCCAAGACCACAAGCTCCTACCACTGAAGTCTTTATCCTTCCTAAGATGACTTCAAGTGGAGGGAGTTTTGGGGTCCTGGGGTCAATTAACTATGTCCACTTCCACAAATATTATATCTTGTACTAATTCAAGATTTCATTAGGATGCCATTAGGATTTCTGCCTATATTCAGGTTAATTTATCCCTTTGAGTTCCAGAGGGGTATCCTGCTCATTGAAATGCAATGGATTGGATACATCTCTGGCACTCAAAGGGTTAATGTATTAGTAGGAGGTGTTAGCATCCCTTTAAGATGTCAACTCATACTATATACATTAAAAGAGAAATTAACATGTCACAATATTTACATATTTTATAGGACTTTGTTATGAGTGAACTTATACACTCCCAATTTTGGAAGAGGTTTCATTTAAAGGGATAGTAATACTTAAAATGTGAAAAAAATATATTGTAGGGGTTATCCCCCTGAATAAAACAAAAGTACTCCCACTGCTGAAAGGTGTTTCATTCAAAAGTTATTAATTTTCAAAGTTGAATTTTTTAGGTGCAATATCACAGTGACCTGAATTTGTACAGTGGCGCTGTTGCTACACCCTCCTATGGAGATTTATGGTCCCGGGACCAGAGCTGTCCATAGGATGGTGTAGCAACAGCGCCACTGTACAATTTCAGGCCACTGTGATATTGCACCTAAAAAATGCAACTTTGAAAATTAATAACTTTTGAATGAAACACCTTTCAGCAGTGGGAGTACTATTGTTTTACTCAGGGGGATAAACCCTACAACATATTTTTTTTTTACATTTTAAGTATTACTATCCCTTTAAAAGTTATTACAGCGCAAAGTACATTTTTGGATGCAGTAATATCATGGCCTGTCCATTTTATGATGGATCAGTTGACATTGCAGTGTAAGGACAGCTCTTGTCAGTGACTATACTATTTCATTGACAACAAAAGCAACAGTAAAAACGTGGATCCCTTGACAAATCGCTGTAATGATTTGTACATACTGTATTTATAGATGGTAGTATACAGTTATATGTAGTGGTATTGATTTGTTTAAATATATGACTAGTCTTTCCATACAATATGTTTTCTTTTTTCCTTAACTCCATTATTTTGCAAATCTGTTTCTTGTTCTGTAATATCTCTGTAATACATTGTTACTGAAAATATATTCTGTATTCAGAATGAGGTCCCACCTAGGATTTATATATTGTGATGAACTGCTTTATTTTATATGCCTTCTGCATCTGCTGCCTGACGTTGAGCTCTGTATGAAATCTGCACAAAAGCTCTTCCATTTCCTTTTCCATCATGGATTTCCATTTAACCTTTTGAGTGCCAGAGGGGTACGCAACATAATGCATTGCTTACCACTCTGGCACTCAAAGAGTTAACACTTTTAGGATCAGAGGGGTGTGCAAAACATTGCTAAGCAATTCGTTGTACACGATCTAGTGCTTAAAGGGTCAGTACACTGGCTACTAGTGAGGTCTACAGTGCATTGCAGAGGGGTTAAATATTGCCATTTAGTTTATAGGTAGTAATCTAATGTTTACTTTTCAGGTGCATACACATGCATTTGATGTGCTGTTTCCTATTCTTATACTCAGCAGGTAGGCAACCTTTGCCACTCAAGTTGCTGGGGACTACGGCTTCCATAATGACCAGCCAGCTGGTTGGGGATAATGGGAATGTTAGTTTCCAAGAGCTGGTGTGCCCGATATTGCCCACTCCTATTATAATCTTATGATGATGTTGATAACATTGATCAAATCCGACACACCCATCCATGGGATTTTTATATGTACCTGACAACAGAACTCGTTGCCACAAGAGATGTATCATTAATGTTGTCTGTGTCAGTGGTCTTTTCTGGCGTGTATTCACTTGACAGACAGTTTAATTCAAACCTCGACTTTTGTATGTAACAGCCCCCCTCATCTGTACCTCAAGTAACCTCTTGGGTTTCAGGCTGTGTTCAGAATTGGAGAAAATTCTCCTAGGCGTTTACCCAAACTGGGGGAACTTGGTCTTCCAACTCACTGCTTCTAGGTATCAAGTTCTCATGGGCCTTGTAGAGACGCGTGTATGTGCATGCAAAAGTAGAACAAATGTTTGGGGGCCAGGGGTTTTCATTAAAACCACAACACTTTAACAGGAACTCAAACAAATAATGTTTCCATGCAAGTCAGAATATGGTAGAGTAGATGGGTAACAGTGCTGTCTCACTTGTCTTTGTTCTCTCTCCCCCTGGAAAGGCTCTTGAATCTAGAAACAGTTTGATGGGAGACCAAGCTGGGAACTCCTACAATCCTCTCATCTCTGGGAGATGATGCTGGATCTTAGCACCAGACAGTCCACAGAGGCCCCTTGAGGGAAACCCCTGTTCTCTGTTTCTTGGTAGTCCCAGTCCAGATAATTCCGCTTTCTGATTCAGTTCCAGATGGGAGCTTTACTATAGGAGCACATGCAACCCTCAGCAGGACCAGACACTTCCCACTGTGAACTCAATGGCAGAATTGTGTTCATGACCAAAAGAAACCTTTGTATGGGACACATTTAACCGCTTAATGACCAGAGTGGTGTGCAACAAATTGCAAAGAAATGCGTTGTGCACATCTGTGGTCCCTGGAAGTTTTCATATGTCTCGCACTTCTGATATTTATGTCCTATGATTTAAACCATTGGATGCTAGAGATTGCCAGTTCATGTTAAAGCAGAAGCATATAAGTGGTTAATTTCTTCCATATTTTCTTCAGCTCTTCTGTTATTAGTGAGAGCTTTGAATGGCAGCATTAGAGTGAACAAAAATTATTTATGTCTCTTCATGTTTTGGTAGTGCCAGGTGAATGATTGTCACTAAAGCAGTAGTTTGATGTAATGAGTACGGACACCAGGGATTTCTAAAAATACATTTGATTTTTTTTATTATTATTATTATTTCTAAAAGGAAGAATAAATAATACATCCAGCTGCCGGGATGGTACCTTACAATGCACAAGGATGAATGAATCTCATACCTCCCAAGTGATCCTGTTTAGGAGGGAAAGTCCCTCTGTGACACCCAAATCCCTCTGTTCCTCTTTCCTATCCTGGTGTCCCTCTTTTTCAGAGATCAGATTGTGTGATGTGTATATAAGTGTATCACATTGCTCCACAGCAATAAAACTCACATTAATGTTTGTGTAAACTTCAGTATATTTATAAATTAGTTTGTGTAAATAAAATACTTTGGTATTGTTCTAAATCATTTATTCGGTCACAGTCATGAAATAACCTAAAAAATCTTGGCAGCCACACCACCAGCAACATCCCCCACAACACAAATGTCCCTCTTCTGGCCATGTGAAAGGCTGGGAGGTGTGGAATCTGTATGAATTAGCAAGTTCTGCTAATGTGGCATTGGCCTTAATTCATGCAGCAGTACTTTGGGTATGCACTAGAAAGTATGATTGTTATGGTGTTTACCGGCACCCACACTCTGCCGTCATTAAAGGGATAGTAGTAATACTTTTACAACTCTGCATCTTGTAGCCCTTAAAAAAAATGAAATGCCCCCAGTGCCATCTCTCAAACCTTTGTGGTTTGAGAGATACTCTCTTTCAAAGTTCCCCACTCCCTGATGTCAGTGCTCTAGCTGACTGCAGGGGAGCCGAGATTGCATTAATGAAAAATAAATCCTTCACTGAAACAGTGTTCTATGTGTGCTTGCAAACCAAGCACACATAGAAGATCATTCCAGTGAAGGAATTATTTTGCAATAACACGATCTCCGCTCTGCTGAAGAGCCTCCGCCAGTCCCAGGACCAGATTCCCCTGCAGTCAGCTAGAGTGCTGACGTCAGGGAGGGGAGAATTTTGAAAGTGAATATCTCTCAAACCATAAAGGTTTGAGAGATGGCACTGGGGGCATTTAATTTCTTTTTTTTAAGGGCTACAAGATGCAGCATTGTAAAATTTAAGTATTACTATCCCTTTAAGACTTAAGTGATCACAACCAGTATAGCATATTTAAGAACATAAAATGTTGTTATGCTAATCCCTCTGAGCCTTGCTAATACATATTGTTCAACAAAATGCAGAGGGAAGGACTGATCAGAAACACCCACACACTTCCCTACTGCCCACCCTTAGAGCAAGCAACATACAGAGAACTGCTGAACTTACTAAACCGGCATTGGGACGAAGTGGCATTAAGAAATCAGTTCCAGTGAGCAGTTTAGAGTAGAATCGTATTAATACTTCTCACCTAAGTTTTAGCTGAGCTGGTGATGTGAAATAAATGTTCCTTCTGTATGTGGCTGATTTAGACCTGGATTCCATTGCAGCTGATAACTTTATCAATGTTTCTCTGCAGATTTCTCCATAAACCAATGGGAATCTGTTATATAAAATCAGTTGATAACACAACTGCAATATAATCTAAACCTTAATGCTTTGAGTGCCAGAGGGGTGCACAATGCATTGCAAAGCAATTAGTTGCGTACCCTTCTGGCACTCGAAGGGTTAATGGAATGGATTCTAGAGCAAACCAATTGTACCAGAGGGGAAAAAATTCCTCTCTAGCATTCAAGGGGTTAAAAACCTGATTTAAATAAGTAGGAACTGGGAGCGGTTTCTGTTTGCCAGTGGGAATTAAATAGGATATAGAAGTTTAGTTCACTGTATTTCAGATTGTAACATCATTTGAAAAATGTCTAACAATTATAAACAGCGGGCTATATGAAGAAAGAGAGATGTGGAGCAGTTATAGGGTAAAGCCGCTGTATCATGTGGATCAGATAATGATTCCTGTTGTTTCAAACAGGAATTTCAAACCTTTTTACGTTTGTGTAGTCTCCAACACACTGCTTTCTGTAGGTTTAATTCTCTGCAGGTGTTTTGTCTCATAATTGACTCACTCTTGTCTTTGTATTCTCCACTGATTCTTATTACATAGGTTTCTTTTCACTTACACCCTTAAAATGGATGTATCACCTAATTAGTTAGGTGATACATCCAATAGCATTAAAACATTATTATTTGTTTTTAAGATTCCATTTGGTTTAAATGTAACTTATAAAAGTCTGGGCTGCAGCCACTTCTGTATAGACTGCAGCCCGACACTCTGTCTCTGCTCTCCTCCTTCCTCCGATGACAGAGGCTTCTGTCAGTAAGCTGGAGAGCTCTCATTGGCTAGATATCGATCTCTGCCAATGAGAGTGCTCCAGTTTACTGACAGAAGCCTCTGTCATAGGAGGAGGGAGGAGAGCAGAGGCAGAGCCCTGTAACCACAGAGAACCGCAGTCACCCTGAAGTGGCTGCAGCAGATACTTTTGTAAGTTAGTTTTAAACCAAACGGAGGCTTAAAGTGTTATTAATGTAAAAAAAAATTTTTTTTTGCATTTAGAAGAGCTTAACAAGCTGAGATAAATGCAAAAAAACGTATCTCTCAAACCACTATGGTTTAAGAGATACGGGCGTTTAAAGTTCGCTGTTTCCTACTGACAGCTGTAAAAAAACTTTTTTTTGACATTACTAACACTTTAAAAAATAATAATAATAAGGTTTTAATGCTATTGGATCTTTCTCCACTTCATAACTTTAGAATGACACAAAAGTAAGAGATTTTTAAACATCACAAAGTGTTTCTTATAATCTAAAGAAGAATCGGTGATAAAGTTGTGTTTAGACAATACAATCCCTTTAAGAACCAGAGAAGAAGCAATGCCTTGCACATGCCTATGGTCCTTAAAGGCTACATTTCTCCCCCACACCTAACAATAAAGTTTTAATTTCATTAAATTAGAATTTTCCTGATGGAAGGAAGGGGCAATATGAATATAACTCAGTGTGCTCCCATTTGCTCAGGGCCCTGGTGCATCTCATTGACTTTACTCACACTAGTTCAGCACCTGATAGCAGCCAATGATGGGCTACAACTCCCATCATACTCAGCCAGCCAATGGGATCAAGAGAACTGTAGTCCAACAACAGCTAGAAGGCTGAGGATATGCCACCGCTACTCTACAGTCGAAGACACATAAACAGTATGCGCTAAAGTGTCTTCGACATCACATGCCCATCAATGCAACAAAAAACTGCTCACATCGACATCAATTTGCACTCATTACATTGACAATGGCCTATTTCCATATGGAAATGCAGGATAATGCAGGATAATGAGCAATTATCATGTTCATGTTCATGGGGAAGGGATGTTTATGCACTAAACTCTGATAGCAGCCTCTGTGCTCAGAGGGTTAAAAAAGTACACCAAACAATACAGAATCATCCCCGCAGCTGCATATCATATATAATAAATGTTATGCACTCCCAAGGGAACAAGGCTTGGGGTCAGGCCCATGTACACTGTCTGACCCCAACAGCATTGTCCACTTGCCTACTAGTAGCTACAAGTCCCCATGGGCACTGCCTAGGCAAGGGGACAAGGCTGGGGGTGTCAGTCAGTGCATTTGGGTCTAATACACAATAGTGATGTTCCCCATGTTGCCCCACAATACTTACGTTGAACATGCTGCCCCACAGTTCATTTGCAACATATGCTGCCCCACACAGTTAGTATCTGACATATGCTGCTGTATTCTGCTCCTCATGATGGCTCCCTGTGTAAATATTTTTTAAAATGCACATAATGCTCCGTTTTGTGTTGTTAAAGTTAAGCAGACCTTGCAGGGGGCATCGGGACCCCTCCTGCTGTTCTCCTGGCCTTGATCACCTATGCAATAGAATAGGTGATCAATGTGTTGACCAGGAAGGCGATCACCACCTTCCCCTACTACCTCCTACTAACCCCAGCATTCTATGAGTGATCATGTTGAGTAGGAGGATCCTCAAAACCCACTCACATCACATGGGTCTTGATGATCCTCCTACTCAACACAGTCATTCATAGGTAGTAGTGGAAGTCAGTGATCGCATTCCTGGTTGCCACATTGATCACCAATCCTATTGGATAGGTGGTCGATGCCAGAGGGACATAAATAGGAGTCCTGATAACCCCCACGAGGTCTGATTTTCATTAACAACACCAAATGGAGCACTATGTGTAGTTTTTTTTAAATATTTACACCAGGAGACATCATGTGGGGCAGAATGCTGCAGCATATGTATTAACTGTATGGGGGAAGCATATGTCCCATTGCAACTGTGGGGGGGCAGCATTTATCGAATTGGAACTGTGGAGGGGGGACAGCATATGTCGAATTGAAATTGTAGGGCAGCATATGTTGAACTGGAACTGGGGAGGGGGGGCACCATATGTTGACTATGAACTGTGGGGCAGCATGTTGAAGTAAGCGTTGTGGAGCAACACGGGGAGTATCACCATTGTGTGTCAGCACCAAATACACTGACTGGTACCAGCACCAAATACACTGACTAGGCAGACAGTGTACATGGGGATCTGTGGCTATCAGCAGGCAAGGGAATAAGTCTGGGGGCCAGGCAGTCTATATGTGGTTATGTGGCAACCAGTGGGCAAGGGAACAAGGCTAAGGGACAACTAGTAACCACAAATCCCCATGAACTCTGCCTGACCAGCCTTGTTCCCTTGGGAGTCCACAACATGTATGGAATATGATACAGAGCTGAGGCGATGATTTTGTACTGCTTGGTGTACTTTTTTTTAACCCTTTCAGTGCCATAGGAGTGTGCAATACACATCTCTATGGTACTCAAAGGGTTAAAATAGTGATGCTGTTCGTGGTGCTGAAAGTATCCTCCCCACTTTCGTACTTAGTGGTGAAGCAGATAGACTGCTCTCAGACTTCAGAATTGTCATACTGCTGGTATGGGCAAGGAACGGCATCCCTTCCACATCGCCAGCCGTTCAATAACCTTGTATGCTAATGAGGACCTTCTCCTCCCCTCCCCTTGCATCCATAAATTTAATGCATATGGCGATGTATGTCTACATTGAAAAGTCGAATCGATTTGAACACATTGAGAAAATCATATCAACACAGCATCGACTTTTAGTGCATCTCAGCCCTAGTATCCACAAGGGAAATTTTTGTTATTATAATACATTCTACAAGAGAGTTTGAGTCATTGACTATGGATCTTTGCAGAAGGAACAAACACAGCACCACTTGGTGTCCACAACAGAAAATTTTGCTTTACATATTAAAAAAAAAAAGAATAATTAATTTGAAACATAAAACTTTGAAATTAAAAATGTTCCTGTTTTGGGAGTACCTTGGTTTTGCTCAAGAGGAACAGAATTAGAATATATACATATGCTGCTCCTTTAACCCTTTAAGAACCAGAGTATCCTAGTTTTACTCACAAATAGAATTACGGTATATACATTTACTGCTCCTTTAACCCTTTAAGAACCAGAGGAGTGTGGTTTGCAATTAGTTGCACACCCCTCTGGTCCTTAAAGGCATAACCCTTTGAGTGCCAAATGCGTTGGGTACCCTTCTGGCACTCAAAGGGTTAATCTCTCTCTCTCGGGTCTGCTGGAATAGAGTGTGAGTAAATACTTGACAAGCACTCTCCTAATTGTAAGCATCAATAAAATGAAAAGTGTTCCTAATTTTTAATTATATTAAAGAAAGCAGAATTATCACTTTGAGCTTAATTGTATGTTACAGTATGTAAGTAGGCCATTTACATTGTTACGTTGATTTTTTAAATAACATGAATTGAACCTTGAACAGGAAAACTGCTAATTAGCAGTGACAAATTGTCTCATTATAACAATTTCACAGAACCCATACATTTATTTCTACCAACTCTGATTTAGTAAGGCTGAACTTGATGAATATGTGGCTTTAATCATTTTAGTACCTCCAGACATTCGATTCATGTGTAAAAGTCTGTCACTTTTGAGGCCATCAGATGGAAATGTAATGTATAAAGCACTATCCAGTGATATTCAAAAGATAATGTGATAATTAAATTACCGTAAAATCTTGGGTATAATACGCACAATTTTACCCGTCTTCACCTCATGTGAAGTGGGAGGTGCGTATTATACTCGAGAGTTTTTTAAAAAAATGTATATTGCTGGCAAATACCTTCCCTCCCTCCCCCCAGCACAATCGGATCCGAAAATAAGCCTTACTATTTTTCATCAGAAGTCCCCATGACCTCTGCGGGCGGCACGCTTGCATCTGCTGCCCGCTTCCTGCAATGGGCTGTCAGAACCTTCTGCCTCCAGCCAATGGAAATGCCCTGTGAGGTCAGGCATTGGACAGATTCTGATGCAAACCAATGATACCATATACAGTTCTTGTTAAATTAAATGGGGTATTTAACCCCTTGTATGCTAAGAGAGGTCTCCAACACATTACTTCTCAGTGCACTGAAGACCTTTTTACCATTCAAGGAATTAAAAACCCAATTAAACTCACTGGCAATTTCCATCCCCCCCCCACACACACACGGTGTATTTTGTTTACTCCACAATTAATCCAGCTCCTTTTAACCCTTTGGGTGCCAGAGAGGTACCCAACACACTGAGCTGTCTCTCTGGCACCTGAATGTGTGGATACATCAACCTCATAAAGTGGGTCTATAATGTTTGGTTGGTTTCCAATGATGGCAGAGTGCACTGTTTACTTCAGTTAAGGATTTTTTGGCTTCAGTTCTCTCTTGCAGTCCTCATAATTTCAGACATGTTTACATTGTTTACAAGTACAAAGTCTGTGCTTTTGTCCATTCACTAACATGCCAACTCCAGGATTTCTGCTTAACTGACTTGCCTCCTAAAGTGAAATGCCAAACATTTCATTAGCTCTCTTCAGTGTTTATACTTCCCTTTGCTATAGGACTCCCCAGGGCAAACTCATGAGAAGAATTTCAAATAATAAAATTCAATAATAGTACTTACAATTACTTTTGGTTGTGTCCATAACACAATGCAGCTGCCTGAGCATCGCCCAGGGTTGGGTAACCTGTGTCCATACAACCAGGGCCATTGATTGGTGCTTTTTGAAAAGGCTAAAGCCCCAGTCCTAATCCTTAAAGCCCCAGGTCTTGTTGCCAGGTTTGGTGCATGTAATAGTGCTAAATCTCCCTTAAAGTATGGGTGAAAGTGGGCTGCCCAGTACATTAATAATGCAATAGGTTGACCTAAACACCATGTCTTTTGGAGAAACCTCTGGCTTTTTGGCAACCTAGCAAATACCCTGCCTCCAACTGTTATTTCACAAAAATACAATATCCTCAGCTGGCCAATGACTGACTGAGGATGATGAAAGTGATAACAACAAGTGAAGGGAAACAGGTTGTCAGTCCCTGGTTTGTGCATATCTACAGCAGCAGCAAATATTTCTCAATATTGGGGTGCTAAATCTTTGTCTCTCCCTCATTTCATATATGCAAAACAACAAACGGGATGCTGCTGGTAAACTGGAACACCTCCTCCCTTTTGTTTGCCCTTGATTTCTTTAGCCAAATGTGGTCTCTGTGGTTCTCAAAACGGTATCCTCCTCTTGTGGCTTTCTCTGTCACGTACTGATTAAACCATGCCTTCCAAAGGAACCCAAATTCATCTCTATACTGATGTTCCATAATTTAACAAAAAAAAAAAAAAAGAAGAGTTAATTTTGGCACTATCTTTAGGACTACATCACATCAAATCCCTGGTGTGCGTGTCCTGAGAAGACAGGTTCAAGATATCCATGCAAGAAAGGAAATGTCCAGCTGTATGTAGATGATTTTGTTCATAGTTAATACAGTTTACAATAAACTCAAAATATTGCAGTTAATTAAATCTTTTGGATTTTTTAATCATTACTGATTAAATATAGAAAAAACTAAAGTGTTATATATAAACAAAGAACAAAATGATAATAATACCCATTCAAAACGTAGGAAATCATTTTAAGTAATTCAGCATATAAATACCACAAATCTTACATAATCAACTTAAAGTACTTATCGGTTTTCAGTAAAATTGAAATCAACCTAAAAAAGAACATGAAGCTCTTCCAATATAATTTTCTGTAAGGATACATTTATTAAAAATTTATATTTTTCCTAGATTACTTACATTATACTTATGTTACCACTTTTGAAAACAAATAAAGATATATGGAATATTCAGAGAACTAGAATTAGTCACCATTTGGATTTAACCTCTCAGATGCAGACTTCCTTGAAAGTGGCTATGAAAAAATCTTCTAATTATATATTAATTGCACAACACAGATATTGCATCATTCTATTATAGTTCTCCCATAAACCCTTTTATTCAGAGAACATCAAATCAAATGTATTATATATTTTAACAGTGGGACTTACCTGTTAGGAATTTCTATAATAGCTCCATTTTGTTTAAATTATAAAAATGTTGAACAACTTTACAAAATGTTAACAGACTTGGTGCAAGGCAAACATTTTCGGTAAAATTTGATTTTGCAGGAATTTTTTTTTTTTTTTTTTGTCGTTCTGAGGATCCGAATTTCAGACCAGACCTGTTCAACTCAGACAAAATTCGTCAACATTCCGAATTATTCAGCTGAATTTAACATACTGTAAAAATGTACTCTCCCTTGCGGTGGCAATAAGGTTCTAGGCCTGCGTACCTGCCTACACAGCTGTGAGACCGGCTGTGTTTTTCTGAAAACTATTAAAACAAATTCCTAATATTTTTTATATTTTGCACAGGAACAAAGATGACTCTCCCTTGAAGTGGCAATAAGGTACCAATGCTGGCTGCTTGCCTATGCTACCTGCCTGCCTACACAACAGCTGGACACTCTCTATCTCCTTCTGCTCTCTCTGAACTCCAACAAGGGACTAACAGGAAATGCAGGCTGTCTGGGTGTCTGACATGTCATTAGTCCAACCACCATCATGAAACAAAGTAGCAAATTGGTCTAGAGCAGGAGGGAAAGTATGGAGGGAAAGTATCGCGTGCATGGGTAGTCGTTGCCGAATTCCAGAAATTTTTGATGACATTTCAGACCAGGGCTGTTCAGATTCGGTTTTAAAAAAACGAATGACTTGTTCCTTTCGGACGGTCCGAATGACGACGAATGACCCTTATTCGTCCGAATTCCAAAAACGGCTGAATCGATTTGCTCAAGTCTAATAATCTGGAATACAAATAATTTGGAATAGCACCACAGATAAAGTGTTGGTATGTACAGCAGATGATAGCTCAGTGTGCAGTGGTGTTCAGTGTAATGAGGTCTACTATGGAGGGCCAGCAGGGTAATACCCTATTAAGGTATGGCAAGCCATACATCCATAGTTAAAAGATGTCAAAATCATATCTCAGGGTTATAGGAGAGTTAATAATATTCTTTAATCTGCTGAAGGAGGAGGGTGAGGTATATGAACACAGAGCTGTAAACTTTTCAATGTAAAGAGCCATTTCTTTACATACGTAAATGGCAACTTTATGTGTTTATAAAGACATGGGCAGTATGAGTGTGTTTGGGCATTTCTAGGTGTGACACCCTCCCTATACATAAACAGAATGCAGAGGAAATAGGAGGAAAACCCATTCATTTTGTTGTTTTATATTGTTTTTTACATCAGTTTCAGGGGTGGCAAAACTTGGTTGTGTACCTAAATGGTATGTGCTAGAGGATTTTTTTTTTCATAAATATGTACTTCTGTGTTATTACAAAGCCATAGGAGCAGGGGCTTGTTTAACTTGACTACATGTGGGTTTAGAGCATATGCTGTGCTCCTGTTTCATATAACCCCCCAACATAATTTAAAATAATCTTTCAAAGTTGTTATACAACCAAGTATCTAAAAATATATTGTGATTGTGGAAAATAAAAGAATAATTTCTTTATTTAGACCAGGGCTGTCCCAGTTCAGTCCTCAAGGGCCACCAACAGGCAAGGATCTAAGGATTTCCCTGCACAGTTGAATCCATCAAAATTAATCAGCCACTGATTAACTCATATCTGCTTAATCAGGGAAATCCTTAAATCCTTTTGGTGACACTTGAGAACTGAACTTGGACAGCCTTGATTTAGACATAAAGTAACCAAGAATGGGAGAGGAATAACAGTGGAGATATTGACCACTTGGCCTTCCCATGATCAAGACATGAGTACTATAAGTGGTCCAGTAGACAGGTGAGAGACAAACTGGAATTATTTTTCTCTTCATTTTCTATTTCTGGATCTACAGCCTATAATTTTTGTATAAAGAGGCATAATCGCATTGATTTTCTATTATGCATTTAAACATGCAGTTTTTAATAAAAAGAGCTTTAAGACAAGGCTAACATCAATAGAAATAACTAATTTTCGTTTAATGCCACTCTACAGATTCATCCACCACAATATATTTTCTTATTTTGTAATTCCTCCTGAGACAAATACCTCTCACATTCAAAATCCACGTAACCCACCCTTTTCCACCCAGCTAAGCCCCAAGATAAAACAGGTATACCACCAATATTTAAATCAGAAAGAGGTCTCACTCTTCCCCCTTATACTTTGTAAGAAATAGGGGATTTCTGTTGCCTGGGTAACTAGTAATTACACAGGAGCAGTACTCACAAATACAATTTAATGCATGAATTGAAACATCATACATTAAACAGCATGCTGTGTGAAATTCTCTCATATATATGATTATCAATATGTTGATGGAAATGTATTTCTGTGTGCTTCTCTTGTGTCACCTAGTTTCTCTGTGCTCATTTACTTCACCATTTGATCTGTTTCCTGCTGCATGGATTATAAAGAGTAGAAAAATGGGATTTTAGTACACGTACCTATAAATCCTTTTCTCAGCCCTTGTGGAACCATGGGGTCAAGATACTACCTTAAAGGAGCAGGAAACCTTTGTTATGAAAACTATATTTTGTAGGGTTTTCCTGTTAACTAAAATGACTGCCCCCACATTTTCAGAGTTATTACTGTTTAAACCTGTGTTTTTTTTTACATTAACAGTGCCATCTAGTGGCCAAATTCAAATTAGTTATCCTGTTACATTCTAGTTGAAAGGGAAGTCAATGACAAACAGTTCTCCATAGAATGTGATAGAAGCTGCTGAGTTATCCTGTCAGTTAGAAATTTCAGGAAGTAAACGCACAGTAAATTCAGTTCCTGATTATTTGAACTGTTTTTAACCTTTGAATAAATCAACTGACAGCGATGGGAGTGTCTTTGTTTTTCTCAGCAGGAAAAGCTGTATATCATATGTTTTCATTAAAAAAAGTTTACTGCTCCTTTAAGGTAGAACTTTTACTTTGTTACAAATAAGGGATTTTGAAAGAGTTTTCAAAACCACAATTTTTGCTATCCATATTTTATTTCAAACAATAGATTGAGATATTCAGTTTTTATTTATTTGTCAATTTTTGCAAATGGGTTAATACTGGCTGACTGAGAGTGGCACATGAAATGAGGAGCAAGCAGTGTGGAATGTGAGTATTTGGTAGCAGGCCAGACAATATTATCCAGTGTGCACAAACTGACAAATAAATAAAGCTAAATCTCTCATAAATTACTTGTTTTAAAGGGATAGTAATGTTTCACAAAATCAGCAGCTCCAATTAATCTTCATAATGTTTGGGCCATGGAGAGTGTTATTTCAATACTGTTAGAGTTGTAGTTCAAGAGTAATTGAATAATAAAGTGTCCCCCTCCCTCCCCTTTTACCTAGTGTAAGCTGCCTCCCCTCAAATGTGGAATCTGGTTCTGGGGTCAGACAGCTAACAGCAAGGGACAATCTTCTTACTGTGAACATAAGGAAAACCCTGCCCCCTTGACAGTTTTTTTAGCTTTTTACTTATGCTCACTGAAGATTGTCCCTCTCTGAGGTCCATCCAGACAGTCTTGCTGCTCTGAGGTGAGCAGTGTTGCATCAGTAAAAGGGGCGGGAGGGGGACACTTTATCATTCAATTACTCTTAAACTACAACTCTGACAGTATTGAAATAACACTCTCCATGGCCCAAATACTATGAATATTAATTGGAGCTGATGTTTTTGTGAAACATTACTATTCCTTTAAAAGACCACTAACACTTAAAACTGAACAGGGGTTCTCTACACCAGAATGAACACTTACTCCTAAAAATATAAACTTAAATACCTTGTACTTCATGCTAACATCTGTTTATGGTCTGAGGTCTAAAATCTAGTCTTAAATATGGTCTGTGGGGGCAAGCAGTTCTGCATTTTCCACTGGTTCTCATTGATTGTCTGAGATGTTATTTGAATTGGCTGAAACGGGATAAGTGCCTTTCTGAATCAGGGGCATAACATAGAGGATGCAGAGATAGCAGTTGTGATGGGTCTTATCATCCAATCGGGTCCATGATCCCCAGGGACCAATAGGTTTCTAATTATGCACCTGGAATAATATCTTTCTGTTAACAGTTTGAGTGCCAGAGAGGTATCCAATGCATGCAATGGGCTATTTCGCTTAAAAGATGTTTCCCCAAGGGTCCACCAATGACTAGTAATGGTGCTGTTCTGAACAGAAGAGCAGTAAACACTAATCACAATCAACTAACTGACATTATCTCTCAAAACACAAACGGCATAAACAACATTAAATACATGCATTATAAAGCAAGGTTAGAATTAAATATTAGAGAATAACATGAATAATTCATGTATTACATATGCTAGCTGTAAATACCTGATATTTAAAGTTATAACAACCTAATTTCCTTTATGGTGTTAGAGTTGCTTTAAAGGGATAGTAACCTCTCCCAAAAATGTGAAGGCAAATGCGAGGAATCATCCAAACATACTTAACTCCCTTATTCCCATCTCTCAAACCTTTATGGTTTGAGAGATGTAAGACAAGTAAGACCTCCACTCCCTCCCCCTTCTCATGCATCCTCTGTATAACGGACATCATGCGAACCTGCTTCCAGGACCAGACGGCGGCTCTGCAGGAGCGTTGTCATCTGGATATCTTCGTATTATGACTTCATCGGAATGGTCTACAACATGTGCCTGGCTTGCAAGCACATGTTGTAGACCATTCCGATGAAGTAATTATACGGAGATATCTAGATGACAGCGCTCCTGCAGAACCGCCGTAAGTCAGTTGACCGGATTCTGTCTCTGACAGCTTTACAGCTCGTCAGGCAGAAAGGGGAGGGAGTGGAGGTCTTTCTTGTCTTACATCTCTCAAACCATGAAGGTTTGAGAGATGGGAATAAGGGAGTTAAGTATGTTTGGATGATTCCTCGCATTTGCCTTCACATTTTTCAGGGGGGGGTTACTACCCCTTTAAGTGACAAATGAGGAATCTAAATATAGGTGATTTTTGGAAGCTATTTCAGAATCACCAATTTGTTTACAAAGCGACTGTAAAGGGATAGTAATAGTTAAAATGGAAAAAAAATGTTGTGGGGTTTATCCCGCTGAGTAAAACAGGGGTACTCCCACTACTGAAAAGTGTTTCATTCAAAAGTTATTACAAATCTCCATAGGATGGTGTAGGAACAGCACCATTGTACAATTCCAGGCCACTGTGATTACAGCTGAAAATGTATGCAGTGCCTAAAAAAATTAAAGTTTGAGCTGTAATAACTTTGAAAAAAACATCTTTCAACAGTGGGAGGACTCTAGTACTCAGGGGGATAAACCATACAACTTATTTTTACATATTACTGTTCCTTTATGACCCAAATTTGAAGAAGACAGGCGAGGGAGGCCTTTGTCACATGCTTTTCTCTTGTATATCCCAGCTACACACATGCTTGGATTTGCTATAGAGCAAAACCAACTTGGAGGCTGATTTCACTCTGATACACATCATAGTGAAAGAGTGATATTCTTCTTTTCACAATAGTCTAACTGGGAATGCATAACTGTAAAGGTAACTTAAATTTAGCCAAAACGCACATCTTTCCAGAGTGAATGGTTACATTGTACATAATAATGTACCTTTCAAGTATAATGTACCCATGGGGTGTGGTCACACATATAACTATTTAACAATCAACAATAAATAACACAAAAGAAAATGGAGGTGGTAAGGCTACATATTTAATTAAATAAATAAACCTTAACAACCTTTGTAGTATTCATATAAACATAATTAATAAATAGAAAGTAAATAAACATCTTAATGTATACTCAAACTGTCTCTTAGCTATACAGCCCAAGAGACCCATTAGATCCATGTAAACAACTGTTATACTTTGCCCATCTTCAAGCCAGGACCACCAATGTAAAACTTTGTAAGCTCAGTGTTGGGTTAAAATACCCCATCACTTTCGACTTTCGACTGGCATTGGCCCCTCCAATAAACAGAATATGATCCACAATGATTGGCAAGCCCTATACTGAAAATGTCAGTGCCAGTGTCAGAAAATTAACAAAATCTCCTCAGAACCACCTCCTTCTAGATCTGTATCCTATCAATGGGCTTAAACGGTTTGGATTGTAACCACTTAAACCTTGAGTCCACTCCAGATCGGACCAGCATAGTTTCTGGAAAGTTGCACTTGATTTGCTCCAAATCCCTCTTCACCAAGTGCACCAGATTCACAGATTTAATCCTCATAAATCATTACCACCTAAATGCAAAATTCTATTTTACTAACCCTGGTTCATGGAGTAAGTTTTTCCCATCTTAAACCTCTGAAACCTTTCCAATAGTTCTTACACATGTCTTTTTCAAAGCCTAGGTTACTGGCTTATGGTCACTGTTCCACACCATTTGTGTGCTCAATAAATAAAAGAATGTCCAAGTATCCAAACTAGAACTTTACCTGAACCTGTAAAGTAAATATGTTAAACAAAAAGCAAAAGAAGGTCTGACATATAATATAAAACAATCCAACCCCCCTATAGACTGGTCCATCACCTCATCAGTTCCTTCCGTCCTCTGGGATTTGTTCCTAGACCTCTCTTGCCTTTAAAAACTCTGGTCCCCCAAAAATCTGTGCCTTTGAGAGGGATTTCTAAACTGGTCAACCTCATCACCTCTCTTACCTCCCTACCCCCTACAAACGTGCCTGGGATCAAGATCTTACCACCATGATCACTGACTCCCACTGGGAGTGATTGTTCCACCACAATAAATTACTTTTAACAAGTATCTCCCTCTGAGAAACAAACTTCAATCACTTCACTAGATGGTATCGCACTCCCCACCTACCACTACCTTACTAGTCTCTCTTAGATATCCTTGACAGGAGCTGAACACTGTTATCACCAACCTTCACATCAGGTACCTGCAGACCATCCTCAGAATACATATGAGGAGAAAATATTCACTCATCCTAAGAGCAGCAGAAATCCCCAAATTTAAACAAACAAACAAACTTCATAATCCGAGGTGCATACTCGTACCTGAGAGTTCTCCAGATCTGCCCAGGAGACTTCTCTTTCCAGAATGAGTTACCGGGTCTCCAGAGACAGATGCTGATACTCCAGCTTTGGAAGTTAAGTTGTAACCCGGCCTACTTTACCACCTGTTCTGTCCACTCCCACCCTGCTCCTCCTTCTTCTCCACCCATTTAAGTGTAAATTCCACCTAATAGCCCTCCAACTCAGTTAAGCCCCTCTCCTTCCCCAGCCCTGTGTGTTTTTCCTGGAACCATGGATGAGGAGGTTCCCAGGTATGTGCATACTGCAGGCAATTTCTGAATAATCTCATGAAAAAGCTTAGTAGAAATAGGATGTTTGATATCAGAATGCAATTTATCCTTAGAATAGCCTTTATGTATCTCCTTGAAATTAATGATTTACCAATTCTCAGACAACCTTGTAATTTTAAGAAAAAAGATATGCTGCCAACCTGCATTTTATAGCAACTACAGATAAACCTTCCTGAATCAAATTCATAAGAAAAAATATTTCCAACTGCTCAGAAACAACTAAATGATGCAGTGCAGAAGCAAGGTTAGCCCATAACCTCCATCCAAGACATATGATTCTCTTGTGTTTTTATCTAGTGAAGATTAATTGAGTGCATTTAGCTTAGGAAAATCAAATCCCACAGGTGGCTGAGACAGAGTCTAACTTTCTCCTTTGCCAGCGGAGCCAGCATATGTCCAAGCAAGGCAAAAAATCTGCAACTGAGTTATATATACCAGGTATATATAAAGCTTAATCCAAATGTTCTCTTTGAGAGACACCAATAGTAACTTCCTCATAAGCTGTAAAACTGGTAGGGAAGCAGAAGCATGAACTACACCCAATTTATCACAATGGAAAACTAATATTTTGTTCTGTAACTCCAGCCACCATAATTGAAATGTTATCACAACAGGAAAACATTCTAAAAACAAATTATTCTTAATTAAATCAGAATCTTTTAACGTGTCTGGCTAAAACTCAAACTTCCAGCAGCATGTGTGTACAATTCAAGATCCATGTTGGACACAAACACTTCTTGCAGAACATACCTAATACTGCACTTCCGAATGAATTGCTGCAACACTCTTACATATTCCTTAATCTCTTTCCCTAATCTGATATGGCCATAAGGATATATTTAACCCCTTCATAGCTAATGCTAGCCTCCTAGAAAAGATCCTATACATTGGCATTGTACATCAAAAGACATATGACCTAACAAAGATTGGAACAGCTCAACCCTTTATGTGCCAGAAAGGGATCCAATGCATTGGATGCACAAAAGTTGTAACTTCTTTAGCCTTAGGGCCAAAGCTGTAACATCTTTCAACCTCACTACTTTATCAACTGGCCAAGTTCCTCTGGTGCCAAAGGAATACCTGATTCATTGGCTAAAGCTATAACATTTCTGAAAAGGAAAAGGCAAAAATCAGATACAGCAGGTGTCACATACAAGAAATTACAGGAAAAAGGGAGAAGAAAGAAACTCACAGCAAGGCAAGCTCATCGAATGAGGAACATAACCCAAATAATACAACAAAAAGTATATATATTTTATTGATATGTATCAAAAATATATATAAAGATGTAAACACACTGACGCAATAAAAATAATTAAAAACATACATCTGAGGGGGGACCCGTAAGGCCTACACACATATATATAATATTAAAGTATTCAAGTATAATTGTAACCACAGTAATAGCACAAGGTTATAACATCACACTAAGAATAACCATAACATAGAAAACAAGTCCTCAAAGAAAGAAAAACATATAAGTGCATATATCACACACAAGTGATAAATAGTGCTAGCATAATAACATCACCTAATAAATACTCATTCACCATAAAGAATTGAAGTGAAAAACAAATCAGAGTGTATAGAGGAAAAGAACCTATCACTAGGCAAAAATATGGGTCTAGCGGGCTACTACCAAGTCACAGTAATAAAAGCCAAGAGAGCAACATGTCACCCCTCAGGAGCTGGATCCATCCGAATGCATGTCGCCTGAATGACTTTGTCAGTGAATATCTGGGTATAATAAAAATGGCAACATGAGAATCTCGCACTGCATGACAGTGCTAGATTGTCATGTCGCCAGAGATTATCCCAAAGGAGGTGAGGCTGTCGCCTGTAAAACCGCTATAAACATCATTCAATTCTGCTCCAGCCGAGACTACAATTCCCATTATCCTTACTCATCTGAGCGCTGCTCCGGCTCTCTCTCCCCTTCTCTGCAGAATTAAAGGGCAGAGCAGAACATGCACAAAAAGAGAGAGCTGGGACAGCGCTCAGATGGGTAAGGAGGATTGGAGTTGTAGTCTCGACTGGAGCAGAACTGAGAGATGTTACAGCCTTACCTCCTTTGGGTTAAACCAGTGGTTCTCAACTCCGGTCCTCGGGACCCACTAACAGGCCAGGATTTGATGATTTCCTTGTTAGAGCACAGGTGAGTTAATCAATGTGAATGAGCCTCTGATCACCACACCTGTGTCTAGCAGAGAAATCCCTAAGCCCTAGCCTGTTATTGGGTCCCGAGGACCGGAGTTGAGAACCACTGGGTTAAACTCTTAAATACTTTGGGTGTACACACATTGAGTAATACTGCGGGATAGGTTGGTCCTTTTCCAGACAAACATATGCGATATTTCAGTAGGCGACATGAGAATTTGCGCTGTCATGCAGTGTGAGATTCTCATGTTTATTTTTTTTTATGGCAACATGGTTACTATATTATATTGGTTGCACTCTCTTTTGCGTGCAACATTTTTAAAGTAAACCAATATCTGATATCCCCTGACGAAACCTTGTTCCCTGATATATCCTGATGAAAAGAATAGGTTGCTTTTCTCAAACTATCTCAAATGAAACTATGTTGCGCTCACTGTTTCCCAAATGTTCACTTACTTTAATAATGACACAGTACCTATGTTTTTTGTTATAACTAAGTCCAATACATTGCTGTTTCTTGCCGGCACTTCCACCATTTGTGTCAAGTAGCTCTTCCTAAGCATGCTCAGAAACTGGCTTCCCTTAGCACCCTGACGTCCCATTTCTCCAGTTTGTATCTGGATAGTTTAAATCTCCCATAATTATAGTATGCCCTAGATGTGCCCTAGATTCTCATCAATATTTGGTGGTTTGCAGCATATACCTACTAACACTTTTTTTTTTTAACCTGTTACACAACAATTAGCTTACATTTCCACCTTCAAGGACTCAACATTATATCCAGTCTCCTTACATATATCTTTCCTTAAAAATGGATTTAGATCTGGTTTCAAGTATAGACACACACACATCCCACTCTTTTGTTAATCCTGTCCCTCAAAAACAGGGAATAACCCTCAATATTTACAGCCCAATCATGTGTATCATCCCACCATGTTTCAGCTATGCCAGTTATGTCTAAATACTCATTAACTGCCAGTAATACTAGCTCACACATTTTACCTGCCATACTTCTTGAATTCTTCAACATACAATTAATTTTGTCATCATCATGTATTTTATCCACTACTTGCTTTTTTTCTTCTCACTGTAGCTACATTTATTCCTGCTACTTCTCCAGCATATGATCCTTTACTTGTACACAGTTCCTATCTATGCTACCTACCCCATTTTTACTAGCTATACCCTCCCCTTTCTTAATTTAAAAGCTCTTCCAGCCTTCTAAGCACTCTATCCCCTAGCACAGCAGCTCCTTATCCATTTAGGTGCCATCAATCACTACCATACAGATTGTACCAAGAGCAAAGTCAGCCCAGAGTCAGGCAGTGTATATGGGGCTAACGCACAATAGTGTTGTTCACCATGCTGCACAACATGTTACAAATCTGACATACAGTGCGGGGGGCAACACATTAACCTTCCCTTAGTAATTCGACATATATTGCTCCCATTCGACATACCAACATTCTCCATTTGCACTTTGACATATAGTGCTCCCATTCGACATTCTTCTTTGTCCAGTTTTATTTGACATACACCGCTGCTCTCCGTATATATTAAATGTCAAAGTGTATTTGCATATTAATTAGTTCTCATGTGGCACTTGCCAGGGATGTGCACAGACATTTTGGGGGGCAGGGGCTCAAATGGAAAAAGGGCACTTCTCATAATTATGTATTCAAAATATATATTTAATAAAAGAAAATAATTTACATCTCAGGAGCCTGTAGGCACAGAAATCTGAAGCACCCCCCCATTGGCCATCTCCACTGGACACCTCCACAATGCTCCTAATCTCCACAATTGCCCCCCATCATCTCCATATTGCCATTACATTGTCCCCTGTCAGCTCCATATTGCTCCCATCAGCTCCACATTGCCCCCATCAAATCCATATTGTCCCCACCAGCTCCATATTGCCCCATCAGTTCCAACTTACCCTCACTTTGCCCCCTTCATCTCCATATTGCCCCCCATCAGCTCCATATTGCCATCAGCTCCAACTTACCCCCACATACATTGCCCCATCATCTCTACATTGCCATCATCTCCATCTTGCCCCCCATCAGAACCATATTTCCCCATCATTTCCACATTGCTCCCCAGTGTCCCTTTCCTACCTCTTCCCTGGTGGTCCAGCGGCAGGAGAGGTCTGTATGTGCCTCCTTTGGCACAGACCTGTAGCTGCTGGAGCTCTCGCGCGGTCTTCTCTTCATGCAGATCGCTGGGAGATGATGTCATCTCCCAGCGCTCTGTAATACTAAAGAGCCAACGAGGGAAGCAGCATCTACAGGTCTGTCCTGAAGGAGGCACAGACCTGACTGGGCGGTGGGGGAGTTAGTGCGGGCGGCGAGGCAACTTTTTTTTTTGTTAAAAGGGCATGAGGGCACTTTGAACAAAAAGGGCAGGTGCTCAAGCCGCCCTTGGTGTCTATGTGTGCACGTGCCTGCCACTTACACTTTTACTTATATCTGTGGACTGCTCATTTTCACGTCTATTAAGTGATCTACAGGAGAAGGTATTTACATATTTCTTATATGTAGCCTTTGCCATCAGATGATTTTCTGTTGATTCAACTGGTATGGCTTCTGATGTATGTTATTTAGGGACCTGGATCTTTTCTCACTATTTTTCAGTATGATGTTTTTAACTGTTTTTAATTTGTGTATGCAGCTTTGAATTGCTTTTGTATTTTTTCTGTGTACTACCTACCATACTTTAGAATGCATCTTTGAATAGGTTACTGTGTTGGGTCTATCAGACACCCTTGTTCTTAGAGTGTCTTTCTTTGACCTTATGTAGTTTTGTTATTAACCCTTGAGTGCGCTACACTGTTTTAGTGTAGTTAGTTTTGGTAGCAAGTCTTTCTTGCTTTATGTTCACAATCATAATGAAACCAAGCCAAGCCAAGAAAATTTGTATTCTCTTCCAAAATGATGTATGCATATTAGAATAGCCCCACAAACCTGTGAGGGAATTTTTCTCCTATGACTGCAAGTAATGTGCAATATGCCTAAAGCCAATAACTGAAGGGTCTTGTAACAGGCCTTCTTTGTCACCTGACACCCTAGCCATAAATTCTTTAAAAGTAGGAAAGAGTGTCAATATATCAATATATTCATCCCTCCATATTCAATCATTCAAAGCCAGAGACAAGTGGAAACCTAATGGAGTGGAATTATAACCAACAGCTCCCTTGAGACATATCTCCAGTACTCCTCAAGCAGCAGTGCCCCATCACAAGACTCACTAACAGCTGCCCTTCAGACTGGGAAGCAATACACTGAGTAGCAATACTACCTATTGAATCATTCACAGCACCTGAGACACCATTGAATGACTCAAATACTACAAGAAGCTGGCATGTTTAAAGCAGAAGTACCACCCTATATAAAGTCACCCCCCAATTATTAGCATATGGCGACTAGCTTCTTAATAGTACTATTATCTCACACAAGTGTCCGGTTCTGAAGTAATCCTTATTCTTCGGGGACTGATGGCCAGGCTTCTTGCTTTAGAGCCGTCTGCATGCCTTCACCGTCAGTCCCTTCCTGTGCCTTAAGGCACCATGCAATGCCTCCTAGAGGAGACCGGGTCGGACAGCGCAGGCGCACGGACGACTCTAAGACAAGATGTCTGCGCTGATGCCTGGCTTCTGGTCTCCGAAGGATAAGGATTACTTCAGAACCGGCTACTTGTGTAAGATAATAGCACTATTATGAACAGGGCCGGATTTACATCTCAGGAGCCTGTAGGCACAGAAATCTGAAGCGCCCTCCCCCCATTGCCCATCTCCACATTACCCCCCCATCTCCATATTGCCCTCACATTGCCCCCATCAGCTCCACATTGCCCCCATCAGCACAACATTACCCCCATCAGCTCCATATTGCCTTCACATTGCCCCCATCAGCTCCATATTGCCCTCACATTGCCACATTAGTTCCATATTGCCCTCACATTGCCCTCATAATCTCAACATTGCCCCCAGCAGCTCCATATTGCCCTCACATTGCCCCCATCATCGCCACATTGCCCCTCATCAGCTCCAAATCGCCCCCCTTCCTCCCCATGTTGCCCTCACATTGCCCCCATCATTTCCACATTAAGCCTCACATTGCCCCCCCCCCCCCGATCTGTTTCCTACCTCCCTGGTGGTCCAGCGGTAGGAGAGATCTGTGCTTCTGCACAGACCTGTAGCTGCTAAGCTCCCGTGCGGTCTTCTTTTTAGTAATGCAGAGCGATTGGAGATGATGTCATCTCCCAGCGCTCTGCATTACTAAAAGCCGGGGGATCTCAGAAGCTACAGGTCTGTGAGACACAGACTTTACCATGCAGCAGGTGGCGTGGCACGCCACTTTAAAAAAAAAATAAATAAATAAAATTTAAATATTGATTCCAATGGCAGGAACCCCTCTGTGGGGTGCGCCTGTAGGCAGATGCCTACTCTGCCTTATGGCAAATCTGGCTAGTCGCAATATGCCTAATTATTGGAGGGCGACTTTATATAGGGTGGTAGTTCCACTTTAACCCTTGAGCAGTATTGGTTAAGCTGATAGGGTTAACAGCACCAGCATTACCATCAATAAATATTTGATTTGGTTCAACTTGAGATCTATTCTGGCTATTAGAGGTTAGAGAGACTTAATGCCATTAAAGAGGAACTTTCACCTCTAATACACTTTGTCTCATATGATTAAGCTAGTAAAGTGGTATGTGGATTGTTTTTTTTTCTATGTACATACTTTAGTAGATATTCACTCTAAAACACAGACTTCATGTTGGCACTTCCGCATTCCGTGGCGCAGGGTAACGTCAGCACAATGGTACAGGACTTCCCATTCCTCAAATTCTCCTACCACAGCTACCAGTGAGAAGAACGCTTAGAAAATACAGGGTAATGCCCTTTGAGTGCAATGCATTTATTTGCATTGTGTTTGATACCCTCTGGCACTCAAAGGGTAAAACTGAGAAATAGATGATTTTGAAAGAGCTCCCAAAAACACCTTTATTTATTGTAACCACAATATTTTGAGATTTTTTAGCTTAATTTTTTTTGCCAGTTTTGCATGCCAGCCATTACTAACATTCGCCACCATTTCCCATTCCAACTGCCTCTCCCTGCTGAACAGTACTATCTCATTTACCTTACCTGACAGCTAGATTTAAATATTCCATAAAATATGTTTGGGCTAAAAATTGGCTAACATAAACATAAGGGATTTTGAAAGCTCTTTCCAAATCAATTGTTGTAAAGTGACAGTTCCACTGTATTTACATATGTGACACACATTCAAACCACATTGGCATACTTACAAATGCAGATATGCACACACACACACTTTCTTATGCCGATTCATAGATGTGTCTGACAAATTGTCAGTTGCAATCACACAGACCTGTTTCAGCTCTGCATTAAGGAAAGAAATAATTGGACTTCTTCCTTTGTAGAAAAGGGATACAGTGTAATTTAGTCTGATTGGCTCTGGGCTTAAATCACTTTAAACATCTCACCTTCTCTTCTAGGAGTCTGACAGCTCTCCTGATGCCTGCTAGCTCCACCAAGATAAGTTTACATCCTCTTGCACCAATATCACAGGATTTAAAGGGATAGTAATACTTTGTTTTATCTTTATTTTATTTTGTAGACATTAAAAACACGAAGAACAATATAAGTATTATCTTTCAAACCTTTATGGTTTGAGAGATATTCACAAGCAAAGTTTCCCCTCCTGCCCCTTTTACCTAGTG
This sequence comes from Rhinophrynus dorsalis, assembly GCA_037306005.1. Taxonomy (NCBI): domain Eukaryota; kingdom Metazoa; phylum Chordata; class Amphibia; order Anura; family Rhinophrynidae; genus Rhinophrynus; species Rhinophrynus dorsalis. The sequence continues at coordinate 514,704,765 of CM074719.1, forward strand.
TAAGCCATCTCTTCTCAGATGTGGAATCCAGTTCATAGACCAGACAGATAACAGCAGGGGACAATCTTCTTCCTATGAGAACAATGAAAGCCCTGCCCCCCTTGACACGTTTTTCAGGTTTTTCCCTTATCTTAATTGAAGATTGTCCCTCTCTGCAGTCTACCTGGGCACCTCCCTTCTGATCTGGCTGAGCAGTGTTACATCAGTAAAAAGGGAGGGAGGGGGATACTTTGTCATTGAATTACTCTTGAACTACAACTCTGACTGAATTGAAATAATACTCTCCATGGCCCAAATACTATGATGATTAATTAGATCTGCTTTTATTAGGAAACATTACTGTTCCTTTATGTTAAATGGTTTAACACATCTGATGTGACCAGGAATCGTGAGGGGCAGTTTAAGATTTTCCAAAATCGGGGACAAGATCTTTGCAATTTCATATATGTGAAATATAACTGCCAGTGTCAGGGGGAGGTTTTTCTCATCCTTATCCTAAACAGTTGCTGGAGTTGCATACAGGCTGTGCACTGGTCTGTGTATATCAGAGCTGTAGAACTGAAATCAGCCTGCAAGAGGCTACTCAAACATCTAAATCTCGCACAGATCATTATTGCTTTATTATACTGAATTTTCTTTTTTATATAGGGAAGGGTTGGGCAACCAAAAGTCACCCAGTTATTGATGAAATACAACTCCAGTTACTGCCTGGCTGAGGCAGATGGGAGTGTAGTCCAAAAGCAGCTGGAAAGCCACAAGTTGCCCACACCTGATATAAGGAAGGATGCTGATGTAACAAGAACTGCTGGGAGATTTAATAAGTGTGATAAAGAGGTGATAAAGTGGAGATGACTTCTACAGTTTATCACTTCTCCAGTTCCTATGTTATTTTATGAACCCTATGCACAAAGATCTCCAAAGTTGTAGAAATCTTAGTGCATAGGCTTCATAAAATAACATAGGGAATTGGAGAAGTGATATCACTGGAGAAGTTATCTCTACTTTATCACCTCTTTATCACCTCTTAGTGAATCCCCCCCTGCAGTAAAGAACTAGTGCAAATCAACTGCAATCTGTGGGACAAGTACAAATTCCACTCAGTTAAAATGGGACTGTAAACCCAATGAATGCTACACAGGTCTCAAACACATTTAATGGAAAAGAGGGAGTAAGTGATGGTATGGGGTCACCTGATCCCATACATAAATTATAGTGGCAGAGGAGAAGTAACTAGCTTGTACGGAGTCAATATACCCCCATACAAAAATGCATTGGCCAATTGGCACTAAATAATAAATATGATGTCAATACCTCCAACATTCAAGTTCACATTTCTTGGGCCCTGGATGCTGTATATGAATACATACATAAAATTAGTAGCCAAGGGGGATTATATGATAGATATTGGGTCAATAAGCCCTATATACATTATCAGCCAGGAAAAAATAAACAATGTGAATGTGGTCAATAGACAGAAAATCTGGTGGCCAGCAGGGACTAAATGATTTTTGGGGTCCTACATCTAATTTCATCCTCCTTGAGTACTTTAGACCCCATCTGTGACATGTAGAACCCAATCTGGTTTGAAGTAAACACGCGCCTGAAAAATAACTCCACTGTCCTTTTCCCATATCTGGGAGAGATTCACTAAGCTGTGATAAAGAGATGATAAAGTGGAGGTGACTTCTCCAGTTTATCACTTCTCCAATTCCTGTGTTATTCTATGGAGCGTAATCACTGTTTTCTTCAGCTTTGGAGATTTTAGTGAATTGGCTCCATAGAATAACATAGGAACTGGAGAAGTGATAAACTGGAGAAGTCATCTCCACTTTATCACCTCTTTATCACCGCTTAGTGAATCTCCCCCCAATGTCATCTCAGTTGCTGCTGTGTTTCTCCTTTACCGTCTTGATTTTCTTCAGCATCTTCTTCCTCTGCCTCAGATCTGTGCATAGTGACATAGCCCCATCAAAGCTAAATCGGCAAAGTTTTTTTATATCAGCTCTTGCCAGCTCAATGGGCTGTAAGTGGCTGGTTCTCAATCACAGGCACTCTAAGAATGTTTCAGCTTCTGATTAGCTGAGCTTTTATAAACCAGACAATGATTGGCCACTTTGGGAATTAGAATCTGCAGGGTAATGTATTAATACTGTCTCAAAGTCAACCTTCCTCAGTGTGCATGGTTTGTTTTTTCATGATAATTTATATTTATTTGTCAACACTTATAGGGGTTTTTTCATTTTTTTGACAATAAGAAACATCCCAGGTCTCTGCTGGCCTTTAGGATAAATGAATTAAAACCAAAAACAAGTTTTTCATCATGTGTTCCTCCCTACAGTGAAAATGAGGAGGGGCAGACCCCTCACCCTCCCCTGGCAATATTTTTACTATATTTAGCCTGTTGGGCCCATATATTTTATTTATTCCTCTGTAAGTGGGAGAAGAGGGGTAGGTGACCCATCTTCTTGGGTATTATACATGATGTTTGGAGTCTACTGCTATTTATGTGTGTTTTGTTTCTATTGTCATTAACCCCTCCATTGCCATGCAGCCACAAAATATTGCATTACAAAGCGATGCCTTCTACTCTGACATCAGAGGTGTTAAAAAAAATATTGTAGAAGGTTAATTTATTTTGTGCCCCAGGCTTTGATAGCATTGGATGGGTTGGGAATGCTGGGTCACTGTGCAGTGCATTACACTGTACAGCTCCCTGGTGATCACACTATTAATACAACCGATCACAAGTACTGATGGAGGGACATGATGAGGTTAGAGAGATTCACTAGCACACTGCCACCTACTGGGGAAAGGTTTTTTATTTTTTCCAATTAACTGCAGAATTAAATACAGTGTTATTGATTGTATTATTTTTGATCCCTTATAACCCCATGAATGCCAGGGAGCTGTAAAGAGCCCCTGCAGTGCTAGTACAGGTAGCAAGGGGTCAAAGCGTGATCAAAGAGACTCAATGAGGGAGAACACTGCCTGTTGGTAGAATCCATTTCATCCAGGGGTCACACAGATTGGATTACATTGAATATTTGATACACAATATGTATACAGGGTGTGCAATGTATTAAGATAACAGTTTGGTAATTGAGGAGGAAGACAAGTGCACCATGTGTATAAATGAAAAATTCCATCTGAATTCAATTAGTCCTTTTCATTGGTAAATATGCTTCAATTATTTTCCTCCTCATTTGCTAAGCTTTTTTTGTGATACATAAGGCCAATAAGGAGTGGGTAAGAAAAGACCACTGAACTACAATAAGTTCACAGGAAGGTGTTTGTGCACTGTGCGTGCTTAAAGGAGAGCATCTCCTAATAATAACCACCCCGCTTTCCATACTGTGGCCTGCAAATCCTAATGGTCCCTATGTACTTATTCCATTGGGGTTAATATGCAAAAACAGTTGCTAGCTAGAATAGATTTTTCAGACCCAATGCCCTGCTTAATGCCAATTTTCTAAACTTCTTATGCCAAAATTGCTCCGTTCAAAGCCACTCATGCTACAGGAGGACAGAGGGGCAGTTTATGGGTGTTTAGGGTCATTTCTTTCCTCAACTACTTACTACTTTGTATTAAATGAGGAGTAGTGGAAAGGGCAGGATTTTACACCATTCCCCTGCACATGCCATATGACAGGTGTACGGGCCTTGCTGGCATTGAAGTTCTAACTCTGGCAGGGATTGTCCACTGGCATGGACTACAGTGATGATACTCTTTCATACATACCCTGAAGCACAAACACTGGAGTTAGAGGCCAACACTAGTGGAGCTGCTGTGGCAAATTCATACATACACTACACCATTTTCAGTCAGGCCTGGATATCATGTCCATGGAGGTAGACATGACAGTTGCTGGTATTTTGTTTCAAACTTAAAGGGATAGTAATGTTTCAAAATAAAAACAGCTCCAATTAATCTTCATAGTATTTGGGCCATGGAGAGTGTTATTTCAATACTGTCAGAGATGTAGTTCAAGAGTTATTGAATGATAATGTATCCCTCTCTCGTCCCTTTTACTGATGTAACACCTCAGAACAGAAAGGTGATGTCCAGATGGATTGCAGAGAGGGACAATCTTCATTTTGCGTAAGGGAAAAAACTGGCAAGGGGGAGCAGAGTTTTCATTGTTCTCACAATAAGAAGATTGCCCCTTGCGCTGAGCTTCCTGGTCTTAAGACCAGATTCCACATCTGAGGGGAGGTGGCTTACACTAGGTAAAAGGGGTGTGAGGGGGATACTTTATCATTCAGTTTCTCTTGAACTACAACTCTGACAGTCTTCACATAACACTCTCCATGGCCCAAATACTATGAAGATTAATTGGAGCTGCTTTTATTTTGAAACATTACTATCCCTTTAAGCAAGAAGAATGTGTGAGCCTACTTAAGCTAACAGCACGTGAAGTAGGCGGTGTACAGTGTGCTACCAACTGTCATGTCTACCTCCATAGATATGCCATTTAGTACTAATTGAAGATGTTATCACTTGAGCAAAGGTGCAAGGATAAAATTATTAGAGGCCATTAGGAATTTCAGGCCTTAGTAATGTAAGGAAGGATGCTATAATTGGGAGGTGTTCATTCTTTTTTATAGGCTATATACAAATCTGATTGCATGAAAGAATGCTGAATTGCAATTCTTGCACCAAGGGATGGACAGAAGTCTATGGTCATTTGGGGGGTGCCTTTCCTCTGCACCCTGTCCTATGAAATGTACTAACTGGTCACATGGGAAAACTCCTACTTTTTCTAACACCTGTTATAAGGGTGGAGTTAAGGGCCTGTTCACATAGTAGTTGTGTCCTGGATGTGTTGTGTGCTGTTACAGCCCCTATGCTGTAAATGCAGGTTCCTAACTCCCCTTGCTGTATTCAGTTACAGTGTGAGCTACTTGCACTCAGGTCAGCACCAGGGAAGCTTTATTTGTTCAATGTAAATGGCATAGTGTCCGACAACCTCTTTTTTTTTAAAATTGAGTCAGTAAATATTTAGTGTGGCCTAAAAAATGATATTCCTGTGTATTTTTTTCAACTCTTTTGTACAAAAATCTACTGAAAATATTTTTATGAAACTTAGCAGTTTTAAAGGTAAACCCAAGATTCCACCATAATTGGTGATTAACTTTCAGAGGTATGAGCAATTTAAATACTGAATTAAATGTGCAACTCTCATGGAAGGGACATCCTCAAGTCATCCAGCTCTCTATACCTCCCTCCTTGCCCTTAAAATACTCATGGACACCAGTGATGGGTTGAAAAGGCCACAGCAATTTTATTGTAACTACGGAAGAAATATTTAACATTTATTTATATAACAATTACTCTTGAATAAATAACCAAATGTAAACATAAAAACCTAGTGCTTGCTTGCACTAACTAGCACTGTCAAGTAACTACCCACATTCTTAACACTACTTGTCTGAAAGGCCATGCACCATCCAACCCTATAGTATTTGAATGTTGCAAGTAGTAGCCCAACTGCCATACCACATGACTTTTACATGCTTTGCCTACCACATAGGCATACCTGGAAACTTTGTCTTCTGAAGAGACTCATTTGGTGCCGGTGGGTGGATATAAATTACTCAATCTGGGTCACAAAGGGGTGTGGCGTAATCATGGGAGGGGTGGGGCTTAATGGACTGTGCAGTAGAGCGGGTGGGAAGTGGGATGAACAGGCTGGGAAAGAGCAGAATGGGCAGATTTTCATAAGAAACTTCCCACCACAGGAGAATTAACTTTCCCTGGAGACCTGGTAATTCACTACAAAAAATGGAGTCTCCGGAGCAAATGCAGAGAGTTCCCAGGTATGCATATTAGGCAAATTATTGCAGCACTGTCCAAAAACCCCAAGGCACCAGACCCTGGGCCCATGTCTTACCAATTCATATTGATCCACACTCAGTACAGGACAGGACCCATTTGAGCAAGAGCACTGTCATAATATATAAATATATGCTGATGACCCTGCAATTTTTTAGAGAAACTTTGCATCTTGCCTTGCTTCAGCTGCAGGTTCTAGATCAGAGGTTGGTAACCTTTAGCTCCCTAGCTCTTGGCATACCTGGGAACTTTCCACTGGAGCTGACCCTGATATCTTGTAAGTATTAATACTTTGGGCTGTATGTTCAAAAGAAATGTGGAGGAATTATGTGCTACAAGGGAGAACTAAAAATTTTAAAAATTCCCTTTGATGTAAATGGGGATTTTGACCACCTGAATTCTTTGCAGTGTGTTGGAGACCTATCTAGCATTCAAGTGGTTTTAAGTCCTCAATGCAGATAGTCTTGAAAGTTGTCCCAAATTTGCTCAACAACATCATGAGAAAGAACATGAGGCAAGGATAGAGACAGCACAAAGAAACCCCTCTTAGTGTAGTGCATTTGTTACAATCAATAATACTGAGAGTAATAGAATAAATGTATGTATAAAGGTTAACGCTTGGAGGAGTTGTGTACCCCTCTGGCACTCAAAGAGTTAATGAGGCTAGCCAAAATTAAGCTTCTGACAAAGGCACATGAACCAGAGAGAGCTAAAAATTGAAAAGAGATGTTCCTGGCTGCAAAGCCGAAAGGAGAAGGAAGCAGCTGCCATGATCCTATACAATCCAAGGGGAGACAAGTGTGGTGTCATCACTGACAAACCCTGGTTTTGGAGCAGGCTAACAGACCTGTTTCTTCTCTGAAGGCTTTGTATATCTTCCTTTTCAATTCAGAAGTCATCTATTACCGGGCACCAGTCTAAATTTCTGTAACTAAGCACCGATGCTATTATCCACTGGAAACATAAAGTAAGGGTTCATCCTAAGCCAGCAATGGTCATGTCATTTATAGTGTGTCATGCTTGCTATATTATCTGAATTGTATTTTTTGTATGCTATTTGTATCCACTCAGTTCTCAGTTACCACTAGTCTTGTTTGGAAGGTACACTGACCAGGTAGATTTCTGTCACGGTCAAATGGTTTTATTGCATTTACTATTTTTGGCTAGCCTCATTTATCTTTAGACATACATATATGCTATTACTATCAGTATTGTTGATTGTTTTATTTTTATTCATGTGATGTTCAAATTAAATTATTGATTTTAATAAATGGAATAGAGGGGTTTTCTATATGCTGTCACTACCCTTGACTTGCCAGCCAAACCTTCACCTAACCATTTAAGCATAAGCTGCCCATGAACATGCATGAGCTCCTAGTGCAGAATCCTGATGACCACATCCCCCATGCCTGTCTCTGCATTCAACAGATAATTTAATATGTTTTAAACCAAGGCCAAGCACTATGGTTGCCTTCTAATGACAAAAAGGGTTCTAACCTTCCAGTTGAATGACTGAGAAGGAACAACAGCCAGACACCATCTGCCAAATTTATTGACAACACACACCACCATACTTACATGTTAACATTATACTAATGACAAAGTCAGTGGAAAATGGAGGTCCGTTAAGAAGGATTTCAGGGACCTAGGATATAAGCTTAAGCAGAGGACCTCTAAGGTAGTATTTTCTGAAATTCTACCTGTGCCACGCGCTACATTAGAAAGGCAACGGGAGATTAGGGAGTTAAATGCGTGGATAAAGACTTGGTGTAAACAGGAGGGGTTTGGGTTCCTAGAGCACTGGTCAGTCTTTTCCCTTGGGCGCAATCTTTATAGTAGTGATGGATTGCACCTTAGTGGAAAGGGGGCCACGGTGCTGGGTGATAGGATGGTTAGAAGGCTGGAGGAGACTTTAAACTAGAAAGGGGGGGGGGGAGGGAGCTGCAACACAGGCTGGGGAAGATAGTATAATTGAGGGAATGGGATTAGAGAAGGGTCATGGGGATGGAGAGGGGGAATGGGCTAGTTCATCTAATAGGGAGTTGCCATTGTTACAGCCTGATAAAAGACAAATACATCTGAAAAATAAAGAAATCTTTAAGAATGGCAAAAAGATAAAATGTATGCATGCAAATGCTCGCAGTCTGGCTGGTAAGATGGGGGAGCTAGAAATGATTGCAGTACATGAGCAGTATGATCTGATTGGAGTGTCTGAAACCTGGTTAGATGATACGTATGACTTGGCAGTCAATCTAGAGGGTTATTCACTTTTTAGGAGGGACAGGGTTAATAAAAGGGGAGGAGGGGTATGCCTATATGTAAAGCAGGCCTTAAAACCTAGTTTAAGGGAAGATATAAATGAAGGGTCCAATGAAAAGGTAGAGGCCTTGTGGGTTGAAATACACACTGGGGGCACACATAATAAAAAGATATTGGTGGGGGTTTGCTACAAGCCACCTAATGTTGGGGAGTTGGAGGAAGCCCATCTTTTACTGCAAATGGAAAAGGCTGCTAGGTCAGCAAAGGTAATTATAATGGGAGATTTCAACTACCCTGAAATTGACTGGAGCAATATGACTTCAGGCACAACAAAGGGAAATATTTTTCTAAGTATGATAAATGATAATTTTATGTCCCAACTAGTAGAGGAGCCAACTAGAAAAGAGGCCTTGCTTGACCTAGTGCTCTCAAACGATTCTGACATTGTAAACAATGTGCAGGTAAGGGAACATTTGGGCAGCAGTGACCACAATATTGTATCCTTTGAAGTTTGTTATGAGAAACCCAATAGCAAGAGTTTAACCAAAACATTCAATTTCAAAAAGGCTAATTTTACAAAGTTAAAAGAAGCTTTAAAGGATATCCAGTGGGATGTAATTTTCAAAGATAAAAATGCACAAGAGTCATGGAATGTATTTAAAATGCTCTTGGGCAAATATACACGTCAATATATACCATTATATAGCACAAGAGAAGTAAAGCAAAACCAGTGTGGATTAATAATGTGGTTAGCAGGGAAATGAGAAATAAAAAGCAGGCTTTTAAGGTGTTTAAGTCAAATGGGTCAGATGCATCATTTAAAAAATATAAAGAATGTAATAAAATCTGCAAACAAGCAATTAAGCTAGCTAAAATAGAAAATGAGCGAAACATTGCAAATGAGAGCAAGAAAAACCCTAAACAATTCTACAAGTATATTAACAACAAAAAAGTTAAGGTTGATATTGGTCCTCTTAAGACTGAAACAGGTGAATTGATTAGTGAGGATAAAGCTATGGCTGACACCCTAAATACGTTCTTTGCTTCAGTATATACAAAGGAAGCAGAAATGACAAGCTGTGGGCAAACAGACAAAACCATGGAATTTCCTCCAACATTTACATGGCTTACTGAGGACAAGGTCCAAAAGAGACTGGAAAGGGTTATAGTGAATAAAGCGCCTGGACCGGACGGTATACACCCAAGGGTACTTAAGGAACTTAGTTCAGTAATAGCAAAACCATTATACTTAATATTTATTGATTCGCTTTCATCAGGCATAGTGCCCTGTGATTGGAGGAAAGCTGATGTAGTTCCATTGTTTAAAAAGGGAGCAAGATCCAAACCAGGAAATTATAGACCTGTGAGCTTGACTTCCATAGTGGGTAAGATACTAGAAGGGTTATTAACTGACAGTATTCAGAACTATGTGAAGACAAACAATATCATTAGTAGGAATCAGCATGGTTTCATGAAGAACAGATCATGTCAGACTAATTTACTTGCATTTTATGAAAGAGTGAGTAGTAATTTGGACAGGGGAATTGCTGTTGATGTAGTATACTTGGATTTTGCAAAAGCCTTTGACACAGTGCCTCACAACAGGTTACTGCATAAATTAAAAGGCTTCGGTTTGGGTGGTGTTATCTGTACATGGATTGAGAACTGGTTAAATGATAGATGGCAGAGAGTTGTTGTAAATGGAACTTTTTCAGATTGGTCTAGGGTTATAAGTGGGGTGCCGCAGGGTTCAGTCCTGGGCCCAATGCTTTTTAATTTGTTTATTAATGATCTAGAAGTGGGAATTGAAAGTAGCATCTCAATCTTTGCTGATGACACTAAGCTATGTAAGGAAATACATACAGAGCTCGATGTTTTTTCCCTACAGAAGGATTTAGATAAACTAAGTGAATGGGCAGAAAAGTGGCAGATGTCATTTAATGTAGATAAATGTAAGGTTATGCATTTGGGTTGTAGAAACAAACTTGCTGCATATACTCTAAATGGGAAACAACTTGGGAAATCCTCATTAGAGAAAGATTTAGGTGTACTGATAGACAATAGTCTTCACAGCAGTGTGCAGAGTCACTCAGCTGCTGCAAGAGCAAATAGAGTACTAGCCTGCATAAAAAGAGGTGTAGAAGCAAGGGATGCTAATATTATCCTACCTCTGTATAAATCCTTGGTTAGGCCTCATCTAGAATATGGAGTACAATTTTGGGCGCCTGTTCTAAAAAAAGACATTGCTGAACTGGAAAAGGTGCAGAGACGTGCAACAAAACTGATAAAGGGATTGGAGGATCTGAGTTACAAAGAGAGACTAGCCAAACTGGGTTTGTTTACATTAGAAAAGAGACGTCTAAGGGGTGATATGATTACCATTTACAAATACATTCAAGGTCAATACAAAGAACTATCCAATGAATTATTTATGCAAAGAGCTGAGCTAAGAACAAGAGGTCATCCATTAAGACTTGAGGAAAGGCGCTTTCGACTAAAACACAGGCAGGGATTCTTTACAGTAAGGGCGGTAAGGCTATGGAATTCGTTGCCTCGGGATGTTGTGCTTGCAGATAATGTAACTGCATTCAAAAAAGCAATGGATGCCTATCTAGCACAGAACAATATTGACAGTTATGACAGATGGCTTCAAAGCAAATAGGATATTGAGCCGGGGAACTATTTGACACACACACACCTACACTGGAAATTGCTCCAGAGGGCTTTTTTGTTGCCTTCCTCTGGATCAACAGGAGTGTTATTGGCATGGGCTGGACTTGATGGACGCATGTCTTTTTTCAGCCTTATCTACTATGTTACTATGTTACTATGTTACATTTTCCTATTTAACACCTTTCTGACTTGTGCTATGTTATAGAGAAATGTATAAACTAAAGGCAGAGTATATTTTCCATTAGGCAGAGTAGGCAACTACTTAGAGCTTCAAGTCTGGAGGAGCAACTCAGCATTGCTAGCTATACCTACTGTGTACTTTGCAGACATCTCTAGCACTAAAGGGTTAAATATTGATTTAACACAGATTAGCATGATAGCTTGTATAATACCTTGTAACATTGTATTTCATTGTAAATTGATGTCAACATTGTAAATCTTTATTCCTGAAGTGTAAAAAGAATGTTATCTTCAATTCCGTAAAATCAAAAACTAAGGCTTCCAGTTTCCAGTAATCATGACTATATATCGGGCATTCTAAAAGCAATAATAGTAGAGTTAAGATTGTAGCCGTATTAGTTCAGTGATGTAGATGTAAAATAAACAAAATGAATATCCTGTAATACCTTTTTTTATTGGACTAACATAATTATTATTATTATGGATAAACTCCCTTTCTCAAGTCTAAAGCATTTCTGAGCACAAGGACACAGAATTCACAGTTAAAACAATTAATACATTGAATTCAAAGCTGTGTTGTTTGCTGGGGTTAACACAGAAGGACTGCTGATAAGACAGGGACCAAGAGAAAATCCACACTCTTCTTGCAGAGGGTCATAAATACCCTGTGCAAGGCAAAGTGTGTGTGTGTGTGGGGGGGGGAGACAGAGAAGAAAAATAGAGGAGATGGTATGGGAGGGGAGAGAGTTAAAAAAAAAGATTGCACATATTAAGAATTCTACAATGCCAACAATCCAGTATGGGCATGCAGGCCTATATACAAATTGTATACATACACAAACATACATATATATATATATATATATATATATATATATGAAATAAACACCTGCATTTTGTCACTATATGTGTTGAAGACCTGAGTGTGCTTTTGTTTAACTTGGACTTTTATATATATATATATATATATATATATATATATATATATATATATATATATACATACATACACCCACATACATAAACACACATACATATATATATATATATATATATATATATATATATATACACACACACACACACATGCATATACATATGCATATACACACATATACACACGTATACATAAACACATATGCATACAAATATATGCATATACACACATATACACACGTGTACATACACACACATACATACACACATCCATACATATGAACACACACATATGCATGCATATACATACATACACTAACCTATACAATATATCTATATATACACACACACAAATATACATGTATATGTATACATATGTATATGTATACATATATATACACATATACATATAAACACATTCATATGGACACATACATATACATAAATGCATATACCTAAATACACACAATATGTAAGAATGCATGCTAAAACATATATCTAAAAGAAAAAAAACAACTAGGTCTGCACAATAAACCTACCAATGTCCAAATAATCAATAAAATTACAATATATACAAAAATGTGTGAATGCCTATAAATATTGAAAAAAGCACACCTTAGAAGTCACCAATAATGGTGAATAAAGTCTCACAAACGTAGAATACGAATAGGTCCACTGGTTCACTAGTAACTAATCTCTGTGCAGCCAATCCACATAAGTAGTCTTGTAAGCCACCATCCAATGAAATGTCTAAAAGTGATGTGGCGGCGCTCAGGATACTCAGTCCTCCGTGTCCCAGAACATCAATAGGTGTGTTGAAATATATATAAAAAAGAAGAGAGAGAAAGATCTAAGAGTAATCAATCAATTTATTAAATCAATAAAAACGTAATGACAAATGCACACTCACTAGATCACATGGCATCACATGGTCCCAAAGTCCCCTAATGGTCTCGAAGCTGCCCCCTCCTTCTGGTAATCTAATCCGATGAAAAATCCTTCCAGTCAGTTATATTAGTGAGTGTCACAGTCCACAGTAGTTCACAAACAATTTGTGCTATAAAGCAGTTCTTGTCACTAATACTGATCCTGCAACAATGTGACAATAAAACAAAACCACTCTCTAAAACACTGGAATAAAAGGGATAGATATATAACCGAGATGGAGATGTTAGCAGGGGACATGGGGTCAGGGCCAACACTGTATAAAGTGCACACTAGATTATAGTAGTCAAACGCGTTTTCGTCGGCGTTCTGCCAACTTTCTCAAGGCTGGTTCATAAAAAACGGAAAAGGAGGGAAAGCCTCCTAACATCCTATATTTGTAAATTTCAATCAGTCATGATTGGTTAATTGTTACGTCTATTATCCTAGTAAGTACAACCCCCCTAGACATAAATCATCATAATAACAGCTTATCATAAGCATTCAAAAACTTATAACAGAAAAAAACATATTTTATAATAATAAGAAATAAAAAAGAGGAATCACCCATTGTCCCCGTGCACATATCCAAAAACATGGATAATATAACCACTTCAAATATCAGCAGTTAAAGTAAAAAATCATATGATGTGCGCGCAGAGAACTAGACATCCCTCAATTAAATTAAAAAAAATATATAACATTTTTCAGATCATAAAAACATAAAAAAAACAAAATACATACAAATCTAACATGACAATATTAGTATTATATTACTTATAACATTAATTTTATAATAATAATAACTAGTATTTATATAGCGCCTTTCTCCCAGTGGGACTCAAAGCACTGTCAGCGCACGCTCTCTGAATTAACCAAATCAGCAGCTGAAATAATAGATGTTATTATTACCCAAACAATGGCACTCATTTATCAACCTCGGAAGGATGAAAGGCTGAGTTGACCCTGTCGGTATTCAACCTGTAACCCTGAAGTTGAATAGGCTTCATAGTCAGGGAATTTACCACTGAGCTATCTCACCAGCTGGTGTGTCAATACACCATATATATTAAAGTATATATATATCTTTAAAGAATACATTTATTGAGAAAAAATATGATACTACATGTATTAATCAAGCCTATGAGAGGGTTAAGGACATCGATATAAGTAGTTTATTACAGTATAAAGAAAAGAAAAATAATAATATTGCAAGACCTCCAGCGTTTGTCACTACATATAATGATTTGTCATCAGATACAGGATGCAAAGGTTTTTATAAAGTTGATACTTTTATTGCATCCTGTATTTCTACGGCTAACACGGTACCAACTCTCATCTATTATTGTCATCAGATATGTATAGAATTTTAAAGAAACATTGGCCGATTTTGATGCAAGATCCCACATTAGCGGAAATTTTGGGACCAAAACTGAATATAGCTTTTAAGAAGAACAAAAATTTTAAGAATTTATTAGCCCCTAGCGATATTACAAGATCAAGACCGGTAAATGAAACTAATTGGTTAACAGAATTACCGAGGACTTTTAAATGTGGAAAAATAAATGGTAATACTTGTCCTCTGATATCTGTGCAGAATAATATTACTTTTTTAAGTACAAAAACCTGTAAAAAGTATGACAACAAAAGTTTTTGCAACTGCAGTAGCAGTTATGTGATTTATTTGATTACCTGCCTTTGTAAATTACAATATGTAGGCAGAACCAAGAGAAAATTAAAAACAAGAGTGGGAGAGCACTTGAGAAATGTGAGAGTAGGATTATTGACTCATAGTTTATCACAACATATTACTGAATGTCATAATGGAGAAATAGGGGGATTACAGGTTCAGGCAATTGAATTAGTTTCTATTAGTCATAGAGGGGGTGATAGATTATTAAAATTACGACAGAGGGAAACTTATTGGATACATGAGATACAAACATTAACCCCAAATGGTTTATACATTGATATTGATTTAGCTGTTCTTTTTATAAATTTGAGTCTTTTTAGATGGGGTATTGTTCCATTTCCTTTTATTTTCAATATAGGGTTGTACTGAGAATAAGTAGGTTGAAGTATTTATTGAGAGTTGTTTTATAAGTCTAACTCTTTTATATATTTTTTATTATTATTATGTTTATAGTTGGAGGACTCTGTGATATATATGTTGTGGGCGGGCCTACCTTATGAAAATACGTGGCTGAGGTGTGCTCCCTGCCGCCTGAATATAGGCCTAAGAGAGGGCCCATAGGAGAAAAGAAAAAAAAAAAGGGGGGGGCTGCCTAAGGGAGGGATTCCGAAATCTCGCGATGTAACTGAGAGCTGACGACCGAGGTATAAGAGTGTACCTCCGTCCGCCCACAACTTCAGGCTAACCAATAGCCTTATACATGTATTAACACACATTTTAAAATTAATGTTATAAGTAATATGATACTAATATTGTCATGTTAGATTTGTATGTATTTTGTTTTTTTATTTATGATCTGAAAAATTTTATGGTGTTTTTGTGATTTAATTGAGGGATGCCTAGTTCACTGCGCGCACATAGTATGATTTTTTAGTTTAACTGCTGATATTTGAAGTGGTTATATTAGCCATGTTTTTGGATATGTGCACGGGGAGAATGGGTGAGTCCTCTTTTTTATTTCTTATTATTATAAAATATGTTTTTTTTTCTGTTATAAGTTTTTGAATGCTTATGATAAGCTGTTATTATGCTGTTTTATGCCTAAGGGTGTTGTACTTACTAGGATAATAGATGTAACAATTAACCAATCATGACTGACTGAAATTTACACATATAGGATGTTAGGAGGCTTTCCCTCCTTTTCCATTTTATATGAATCAGCCTTGAGAAAGTTGGCAGAACACAGACAAAAACGCGTTTGGTTATTATAATCTAGTGTGCACTTTATAAAGTGTTGGCCCCGGCCCCATGTCCCCTGCTAACATCTCCATCTCGGTTATATATCTATCCCTTTTATTCCAGTGTTTTAGAGAGTGGTTTTGTTTTATTGTCACATTGTTGCAGGATCAGTATTAGTGACAAGAACTGCTTTATAGCACAAATTGTTTGTGAACTACTGTGGACTGTGACTCTCACTAATATAACTGACTGGAAGGATTTTTCATCGGATTAGATTACCAGAAGGAGGGGGCAGCTTCGAGATCATTAGGGGACTTTGGGACCCTGTGATGCTGTGTGATCTCTTTGATCTAATGAGTGTGCATTTGTCATTACGTTTTTATTGATTTAATAAATTGATTACTTTTAGATCTTTCTCTCTCTTCTTTTTTATATATATTTCAACACACCTATTGATGTTCTGGGACACGGAGGACTGAATATCCTCAGCTCTGCCACATCACTTTTAGATAAAACATATACAAACATACACAAGTACCTATATATATGTACTAGACGTATATATATACATAAACACTTACATACATGCATGCATACCTACATGTACATACATGCACATAAACCAATATATACATATAGACTAGTCCACACACACATATATATATATACAGGGCTTATAATTTTAAGTCCTTTGCTACTAGCCAGACCTGAAAAGTTACTCGCCACTGCAAGCCATAACATACCCACCAGGGCTGTATTTCTACTCGCCAGGGCTAAATTTTCACTCGCATTGGCTATATACATATACACCTGTATGTATAAGAGT
The DNA here is from genome assembly GCA_037306005.1 of Rhinophrynus dorsalis. NCBI lineage: Eukaryota > Metazoa > Chordata > Amphibia > Anura > Rhinophrynidae > Rhinophrynus > Rhinophrynus dorsalis. The sequence goes on from CM074719.1 coordinate 514,721,268, forward strand.
ATGGGAAAGCATATGTCAGTAAGTATTCTTAATATGTTAATAATAATATGAAACCTGTCATTAGAATGTATGTTAACATGTGGATATATATATGAAAGAGGGATAATGTGAAACTTTGATAGTGGGATAGGAAACCCAAATCAACATTTAGTCCTCTATTCTTGCTGTTAAAAAATATAATCATTCTGGCTTCAAAAGTTTTTCTTTCTTGGGTATTTCTAATGTTCCCTTTGAGCACTTTGATTTTAGGTCCTTAATTGAATTTTGAGGCTGGGTAAAATGGTGTCCCACAGGGGTTCTGTAAGATCCTTCTTTGTGATGTTTGATTGAGTGTCTGTGCATGTTCATTCTGCTATTTAATTGCTGGGTGGTTTCTCCAGTGTAGCACCCTAGGTGGCATTTGGTACAATGTATCATATATACCACATTGTTAGATGTGCAGGAGTATGATCCTTTAATGCTGTAGGTTTTGTTGTTGTGGGTGGCTTTATTGTCTGGGCATATATGCTGGCATAGTTTGCAGCAATGTTTCTTGCATTTTCTGGTACCTTTTTCTGTATTCTTCTCATCAGTTTGTAGTTTCCTGCTGATTAGTTTTTGTTGAAGGTTTGGTGGTTGTCTAAAGGCCAAAATGGGGGCTTCAGAGAAGATATTTATCATCTTCTGCTAGCATTGGTTGTAGATTTAATAATTTTCTGGATTTCTTCAAGAGCTGGGTTGTAGATGACTCTAAGTGGTACCCGTGTAGAGATTTTTTTCTTCCTGTACTGCAGCAGGTGCGTGCGTGGTGTTTTTAGAGCAGAGTGGATTTGTTTGGTAATAATCCTAGATTTGTAGCCTTTCTGTCTCATGGACTGGGAGAGTACATTTAGGTGTGAGTTACGGTCATTGTGGTCCGAGCAAATTCGATGGTACCTAGTTGCTTGGCTGTAGATGATGCCCTGTTTATTATGGGAGGGGTGGAAGCTGGAGCTGTGAAGGTACCTGCATCTGTCTGTGGGCTTTTTGTAGAGAGAGGGGTGGATTGAGCCATTGGTACATGCCACCATTGTGTCCAGAAACTTTACAGATTTTGTAGAGTATTCCATTTTTAGTTTGATTGAAGGGTGGAATGAGTTAAAAGAATCATGGAATTGTATGAGTTTTTCCTCACTCTCGGTCCAGATGATGAAAATATCATCAATGTATCGGTAATACTTGTATGGTTTAGTATGTTGTATGTCTAGGAATCTCTGTTCTAGGTCTGCCATAAATAGATTAGCAAATTGGGGTGCCATCTTAGTACCTATAGTAGTACCCATTGTTTGTAGGTAGACCTTATTGTTGAAACTGAAATAATTATGTGTGAGGATGAAAAGTATCAGTTCTGTGATAATTTGGGGGCTGTATTTTTGGTTGTCAGTGTAGGAGAGAAAATTGAAGCAAGCGATGATGCCATCTTTATGTGGAATGTTACTGTAAGAGGTTCCACATCCACGGTTGCTAGGATGGTGTTGGCAGGGAGGTTGGTGATTTGGCTTAGTTTGTTGAGGAAATTAGTGGTGTCTTTTATGAAGCTGTTGGTATTGGTGACAAGAGGCTTTATGATATTTTCTACAAGTCCTGAGATTTGTTCTGTAAGTGTTCCCATTCCTGTAATTATAGGCCTGCTTGGATTATATACCTTGTGGATTTTGGGAAGCATAGAAGTTGCCCATGCAGGCACTGGTTTGTATGAGTGATTCCATTTCTGGTTGTAGCTTCTTAAGGAAGGATTTGATGAGCTCCCTGAGTTGTAATGTATACTCCTTGGCGGGGTCTTCATTTAGTTTTTTGTAGTATATACCATCTGACAATTACCTGTCCCCCTCTTTTAAGTAGTCTGTGGTGTTCATTATCACCACTGTTCCTCCCTTGTCAGCTGGTTTGATGGTGACAGCGTGATTATTTCTCAAGTCATTATAGCAGTTTGTTCCTGTACTGTGAGATTATGTAAAATGTCCTTTTTGTTTTGTTTGGTCGCCAAGAATGCAGTTCTTAGATGGAAACTTTCAATGTAGCTGTCCAGTTTGGCATTTCGTCCTGGTGCTGGAGAGAAATGGGTGTTCTTTTTGCTGTTGTTGTAATCCATTGTTGTTTCAATGTTCTCTTTATCATGGAAGTATTCCTTAAGTCGCATCCTTCTGAAAAATTCTTCCAAGTTAGAGTAGAGCTGAATGTGATCAAGTTTTGTGCTAGGACAAAATGATTGTCCTTTAGCGAGAACTGATACTTCTGAGTCTGATAATTTGTAATCAGAAATATTAAATATCCCTGATTTCTCTTGTGATTTCTCTTGTTCTGCCAGATGTTTGTGGTAGTCCTGTTGAAGTCTGATGAGTTTATTGTTTTCTTTCTTGAAAAGGTCCTGTTTTTGTTCTTTGTAAGAATAGTGTAGTTCATTTTCTAGTTGTTTGACAATATATAAAATCAATAATGATAAACATGTATTAAGAATTGGATCCCCAGATAATGATCAAACCGCAAAACCTGATGAGTGTCAGAACAGACTGCAATTTTATTTAAATTATCCAAACAACATGCTTAGATAATTGTATTAACTTATAAACCTCCTGGTTCTTGCAGTAACCGTTTATTGCACTGAGTGAGGCAAGACCTGGGTATGCCTGTAATAGCCACCCAAGTACAATCTGTCAAATCTTGACTCACTTGTGAAAAATTAGCTCCCAGTACCCCACCAGCTGATTCTCCAGCCTAATGGGTACATCCTCTCATACCTACAGCTGAAGTCCAGGGTCCAGTTAAAAGATCACTGACAAACATAACTCACACTGTAACAATTAACCATGTTCTCAACTTATTATACTGGCAAGGGCCAAGAACAATGCCACAGACCCCAGAGACTTCCACCTAATCAACTAGACCTTCTCCCACACCAAAGCTCCACAGCATGTTACACTGCATCCATCAGTTGCAGGCTGAAGAAGTCCAATCCCATATAAGTCTGGTTGACCCCATTGGAATGTAACAAACCATAAACCTCCTCCTCACAATCCCAGTGGGGAACCACCAAGCCCCTATTCAAAACAGCAGATTTTATTACATACCTACTGAGGTGAATTCCTATCTAAGGCCTTGGATCCCTGACACATTTCAAATATCAATGGGAGATGATCTTGGGTCAAACCAAAACCAAGTTCAGAAACCAGACCAGCAGCTTGGAGAGATCAGCTCACCCAAACTCCATACTGGAAATGCTCCAAGGTAATTTTCTCTCAAATGAACCACTAGGACATCGGGCCCTTCCCTTTAGGTGTGCAAAGTCATGAATCTCACACACCAGCTGAATCCAGTACATCCCTCGGATACTGAGCCAGTACACATGCGTATACAAAAGAAAACCTCACAACCCATTGCTGATTGAATGCTGGAATTAAGAACACAAACAGGAATATGAAATAAAATTAAAGAAGCCTGAAAATTAACCCAACATCTCTGGACTAAATAATACTTGAACCCGGCTGACTCCCACCAAACACCAAACACCAAAAAGGGTAGCCTACAAGACAGGGCATGCAGCTCCGCAACACGGCGAAAAGATACAGTCGGTAGGAGGAAAGCCATCTTCCACATCAGCAGATGGAGAGGAATAGTGGCCAGTGAATCAAAGGGAGGGCACTGAAGGACACCCAAAACCAAGTTAAGGTCCCACTGAGGAGCGGGAGACTTAAACACAGGACGAGAATTCAGACTAAGACCCTTATCCACATCATCCTGGAGGAAGGAAAGGACCGTAGGAAGATCAAAATCCTGAGACAGGTCCCTATCAGCACACCAAGATAGAAAGGTAGACCAAACTGGACGGTAGGCCTAAGAGGAAACCAGCTTACGGGCACTAAGCATAGTAGACACCACACCAGTCGCAGTTTTCGTATCAGTCTGTGCACAGAATAGACAAGGTATCCACTGCTAGAGCCAGGGGATCTGCCCAGCGAGAGCAGAACGTTGGAACCTTCCTGTTGTGTCTTGTTGCCATCAGGTCGATGCATGGAAGACCCCACAACTGGACAATAAGGCCGAACACCTCTTGATGCAGTTCCCACTGTCCACTGTGTGTCGACTGAGGAAGTCTGCCAGAACGTTGCCTACTCCAGGAGTATGAACTGTGGAAATGGCAGGGACATGCTCCTCTGCCCAGGACAAAATAGTCTTGACCTCTAGCCAAGCTGTGAGACTTCTTGTGCCACCTTGCTTGTTGATATAGGCTACCGCTGTGGCGTTGTCCAACCGTAACCTGACATGTCCAGTGTCGCAGGGCATGAAATATCGCCCGAAGCTCCAGGACATTGATGGGAGGTAGAGATTCTTCCTGGGACCACCAGCCCTGAGCATTCAAGAGCCCCAGGACAGTTCCCCATCCGGAGAGGCTGGCATCTGTCGTCACTGTTGTCCAGAATGGCACCAGGATGGGCCTGCTTTTCAAGAGATTGTTCAGGTTGAGCCACCACAAGAGGCTTGGCTCCATGTGAAGAGGGAGAGATAGGGCCCTCTCCAGGTGATCCGGTCGACCCCTGCATGCCAGGATTAGAAAACCTCTGAAGTTCCCTGGTACGAGCCATGGCAAACAGAACCGCTTCTATGGTGTAAATGAACTTCCACGCCAGGGATGACAACTTCTTGGCTGGAACCGGATCCTGAGATAGGACAGCTTGGACCTTCAGTGCTATTTGATGAGCCACTTCGTCCGTGAGAAACACCATCCCTCTGTGGTGTCAAAAAGGATGCCCAGAAACTCCATCCTCTGTGAAGGAACAAGGTCCAACTTTATCAGACTGATGATCCACCCGTGACAAGACAGAGCATGAATGCAATCCTGCACCTGCTGATGAAGGAGTTCCGGAGAAGATGCCATCAGAAGGAGATCGTCCATGTATGGGGTAACTCTGATGTCATCCCGATGGAGGACAGAAATCAATGCTTCCAGGACTCTGTTAAGACTTGAGGAGTTGTGGTCAGGCCAAAGGGGAGGGCTTAAAACTTAGGGACATGGCAGCGATCACAGTTTGTAGTGACTCCTGGCGATACTAGGACCTGACCACCAAGGAGTTGAGATCCTTCAAATCCAAAATGGGATGGCAGCCACCATCCTCCTTGGAAACCACAAAGAGGTTGGAGTAGAACCCCAACCCCCATTCCTGAGGAGGAACAGGTTCCAAGACTGCCTTGTCCAGAAGGGTCTGAATGACTCCCTCGAAAAGGCAGCTCTTTTCTTCTCCCAGAGGACAGTGAGAAGAGAAGGTCTGAGAAGGAGGAAGGGAGGTGAAGGGGATCCTGTACCCCGTAGCCACCACCTGCAAAACCCATGGGTCTGCCACAGACGCCTCCCAAGCCAAAAGGTAGTGGTATAAGAGGCCACCTACCTGCGGGTGGAGACCTAGATTTGGCAAGTCATGCAGAAGAAGGTTTGGAAGTCTTGGGCTTAGTGGAGGACTTGGGCCTCCATTGCTGCTTAGGCTTGCATGAGGAGCGCGGAGCCTGAGGCACCGCTTGGGTCGCCTGGCACAAGTCAGCCTGAAAGGGACGAAAAAGCCGATTCCTTTTGACAGGTGCCTTCTTCCTCTGGACCACTGACAGGTGAGTACTCTGCCCTCCAATGGTTTCACTGATCAGATCTTTGAGATCAGGCCCAAACAGTGAGGTGCCCTGAAAGGTAAAGGACAGGAGAGCCCTCTTGGAGGCCGTGTCAGCAGACCATATCTTGAGCCAAAGAGTACGTCTGGCTACCACAGTCATAGTTGATGCCCTGGCTACCATACACACAGCATCAAACAGAATAGCAGAAACATAATGCTGAGCCTCAGTGATGCTGGCAAGAAGCCGCAACATGTCAGCAGTAGGAGCCCCCTAACGGACAGCTGAAGTGAGCTGTTCAGTCCAAACAGCCACAGCTCTATTCACCTATGCCACAGCAAAAGCGGGGCACAGGGCAGAACCAGCGTCTCAAAAATAGCCTTGAGAGCAGTCTCAAGCTTCTTGTCAGTACAGTCTTTCAGAGCAGATGCATCAGTCACAGGCAAGGCAGTGTACTTAGAAAGACTGGAGACAGGGGCATCCACTTGGGGAGGATGAATCCACTGAGCTAGAGCCGCCTCAGAGAACGGGTAAAGCTTAGCAAATTTTCTAGAGACAGACGGTCTGAAGAAACCTCCTGCACCAAGGGAATGTTCAGGGTGTTCAGCACAACTCTGATAAGGCCCTCAGCTGAGGGGACAGAATCAGCCTCAAAGGGATCCCCAAAAAACTGAGAGGAAGGGGCAGAGCAGTATTCATCATCAGAGTCCACCAATAATTCCTCTTCAGAGGAATCAGACACATCAGGTACACCCGGCGGTTTAGGCAGGGAAGATCTGATGTGGGGGCCTGCCACAAGTGGACGACCCCCTGCATGGTGGATGTTAGGAGTTGTAAGGTGGACCGGAGGTCCCTGGTAGTAGCCTTAAACTCTTGCATTCAAACTGGCTCTAGTGCATGGCTGGAGGTCCCTGCAGGTGACTCATGGGGCAGCAGCTCATGCTGGGCAAACATGACCTGAGTATTCTCTAGGTAACCCTGAGTGATATGAGGAGCAATGAGCAATGGGGGACACAGCCGCCCCAGTGTCCTTAGTCTTAGGCCTAGTCCCAAGGTCTAATGGAATAGACATTCTCACAGAGTCAAACGGTCAGAGTATCAGAAACACCCACAAAATAGTGTGTATGATAAATAAAATCACCCCAGAAACTCTAAATTAGACTAATCTGGTAGGTGAAGGGTTAAACTGTTGAGGAGAGAAGGAGAGTCCGAGCCTTGCGTAGGATACTCGATCAGTGAAGGCACAAAATGGCTGCCGCGGCAGGAGCCAATCAGAAACGAGCGTGTGAAGCAAGCGCTCATGGGAATTTGTAGTTTCACTGAAAAAAGTACCCCAACAGTGCCCGAAGCCCCCTGAGCCCCCCAACATGCCCAGAACATTGACTGGATAACAGAGAAAGGGCAGACCAACCAAATGAGCCATCTCTGACCTCGCTATGTGGAGCGATTGCAGAGATATGTCCCAAACTGTAAATTTCCATAGAAGTGAATGGAGCAATGGCATCTATGTGGCAAACGTGCACCGGAACTCAAGGTTAACAAGGTGAATACCAAAATGTAAACCACTAAAAAGCCCACTAGAACAAGTCAGCAGACCCAGCAGCAAAAGGGTTAAGTTACCACAGAAACTTGCTCCAAATAGCCCACAGACATGCAGATAAACCCAATGAGTGCATGAGTATATATTAGGAACTCCAAATGAGACCCCTGTGTGGAGGGGAAGCATGGTACATGTGGACCTCAGCACTCCAAGGGTGCTCACCTTTTTCAGCAGATCATCTGTCTTCAGATTACCATATATCAAGAAGAGGCCTCAGTGGGCAACTTCTGGGGAAATAACTCGCAGCCAAGATTTTCCCCCCAGGGCTTAGGTCCACAAAAGCACCTGGTAAACTGAGCTATCCACATTTGGGTGATGGGAATTATCAGTGATGGTAATCCGTCCTATTGGTGGTATCCCATATCTAACAGAAAATAATAAAAAACTGAAACTATACAGAACTGTTCTCTTGCCTTGTGTCTTGACCAAGGAACCAATTTTACTGGAAGGGGATTGGCTAGCTGCAAGCTAAGGAGAGGAGGTAGGCTCCACCCAGCAGTCACTTCTCAAAATTGTTCCTGCCTACTTAAAGGGGCTGATCGTCTACCCAAAGTTACCAGTAACCTGGACGACAGAAAAAGGTGCTTTCAAATAAACCAAAGGCAATGATTTATTACAGTAAGGAAAATAAGGTTGTGGAATTATTTTTGTCAGGAAGCTACTTTTGCACTACTCTCTCCAAGAAGCAGCTAAACATCTCAATATAGTTACATGAGAAGGAGCACTCAATGGTAGACCGAGGTCGACATCAAAAGCCATCCCAAAATGTGCATCCCAGCAAATGATGAAAAGCCAAGTGAACCGACAATAGCAAGTAGACTTGTGCACGGCAAAAATTTCTGTAAAATTCGATTTCGGACTCTTTTTTTTTTATATTCAGAGGATCCAAATTTCGGACCGGACCTGTTCGACACGGACGAAATTCGTTAATAGTTCGAATTATTAGGCCGAACCTTAAAAAAAATGTAAATATTCAATAAAAAATTAAAATTAAACAAATAAAAATAAAAAAAATACATTAAACTAAATTAATAATAATATTAAATCTCTAATGAGACAGGAAGGGGTATTTTATAAACCCCTACACACTTATATATGTATATGTCACATCAAATTAAAGCCCTTTCTGCCCTTTAAAAAATGGTATATAATATGTGTTTGTGCAATAAATGAGAAAGATAGGAATTATGGTTGAACACACGCATAGCAAAAATGGCAAAATTGCTTGTGTCCTTATGTGGTTAATATCCACACTTTGCATGAAATGTAAAGCACCTGTTTTACCAGATCTATTTTTAGCAGCGTGTAGCAGCATTGTAATAATTTCAGGCGGGAAAGCGCCGAGCCGTCTATTTTTAGTAGCATGTAGCAACAATATAATAGTTTTAGGCGGGAAATCGCTGTCTGAATTTCTGAAATTTACACTGAAATTTCGGACTATGTCTGTTTCGGATTCTGATTTTTTTTTTGTGGGCGAACCTTGGCTTTCGGAAGGTCCGAATGATGCAGAATACAACTTATTTGTCTGAATTCCGAAATTAGCCAAACCAAATCGCACAAGTCTAATAGCAAGATTTCCAGCTCGGTATCGGCTTTGGCCAGCCATGTCCCGTGTCTGCAGTGTATACCACCCCTACTGCCTTATCACAGCAGGTGTAAGATACCCACACACCTCCTTGTTGATATTATTCATTCACAGAGTCCCCAGAGGGAAACAAAAATTGCTGAATCAGATGATATTATCTAATTTCCATTTTGTGGATGACACCCAAGAGGAAATGCACTGATCAGGCAGGGGGTGGGGATTGGAGCTCAGAGAGGGGCACAGTTGTTGTAGGTGGTGTTGCTGGAAGTGTGGCTGGTGGTGGGGCAATACCAAGAAATGTTAGGTTATTTCATGGCCTGTTGACACCTCTTTGTGTAACTAAATGATTTACAAGACCAAAGTATTGTATTTACACAAACTAATTTATAAACATATATACTGCAGTTTAAATAAACATTAATGTGAGTTATTGCTGTGGAGCTATGTGGAACACTTATTACATACACACAACACACACAGTCTGATCTCCTAAATAGAGGGACATCAGGGAGGAGAAGAAGGACAAAGGAATTTTGGTCTCAAAGAGGGAATGTTCCTAAAGAGGAACACTTGGGAGATATGGAGATGTTGTGTCTCAGACAAAGGCACAAGGGCAAAATTCATAGGGTCAATAGGATTTTCTGGCCATAGCAATATAAATGAAGTGGTATTATTGGGATAATAAGGCATAGTAATGTTTCACAAAAAAAAGCAGCTCAGATTAATCTTCATAGTATTTGGGCCATGGAGAGTGTTATTTCAATACTGTCAGAGTGTAGTTCAAGAGTAATTGAATGATAAAGTACCCCCCTCCTGCCCCTTTTACTTAGTGTAAGCCACCTCCCCTCAGATGTGGAATCTAATCTCTTGACAGGGCAGGTCACAGCAAGGGACAATCTTCTTACTGTAAGCATAAGGAAAACCATGCCCCCTGGACAGATTTTTCAGGTTTTTCCTTATGCTCACTGAAGATTGTCCCTCTCTGCAATCCGTCTGGACAGTCTTGCTGCTCTGGGGTGAGCAGTGTTACATCAGTAAAAGGGCCGGGAACTGGATACTTAATCAATCAATTACTTTTTGAACTACAACTCGGACAGTATTGAAATAACACTCTCTATGTCCCAAATACTATGACAGCAGAACGGAGAGCAGACATCTTGCCATAGTGACATCCGCACGCCTGCACTGTAAGTCTCTTTTGGAGCCAAACAGCTCCTAGCAACGCCTCCTAGACCCAGTTGGGACTGACAGCTCAGGCACGTGGACGTCACTATGGCAAGATGTCAGTCGGGGAAGAATAGTGATTTCTCTTTAATCTGGTAATAATTCAGGCGACAAGAGCTACTGAGCAGCTAGTCGCCAGATGGGCAATTATGTGGGGCAATATTTTTATTGGGTGGTAGTTCCGCTTTAACACTACAGAATGATTTGTCTAAGTAAATGGCCTTCATACAGCAGTCAGGTAACTCTATATAGTTTCATTTTGTGCACTTGATCTCTCTTGCAATGCACTGCTATTTACAGCCTCATAAAAAAACAATGAATACTTGTGTCCTTTACTATCCATTCAGGTCTACTGAAACCACTGTTGTTTGTGAGGAGGTGTGATACAAAGTCAGGCTACAACCGAGATCACTATGTACAAGAAGCTGCAGATACAAGATATATGTGATTGATATGTCTGATATGTTAAATTAAGAGACACATTCCTTTCCTAGGGTGTAGTTCTTCTTTTGTTAGTGTCAGAAGACCCTCTCACAGACAAAGGGGTTAATCATGAATTTAAGCTAGTGGGTTATTGCACTGAAACTCTGTTTACAGACAATGCACATTTCCGAGTTGTAACATTAATTGAGCTTAACCCTTTGCGTGCCAGAGGGGTACGCAACACATTGCTTTGCAATGCGTTGTGTACCCCTCTGGCACTCAAAGTGTTAATTAAATTAATTACTTGGTTACTCGTCGCATAGTAATGCTTTACTTTATAGACTCGTAATAATGACAAATCATAAGTACAAAGCAGTCTATATACATACATGTAATAATGACAAATCATAAGTACAAAGCAGTCTATATACACTCATGTAATAATGACAAATCATAAGTACAAAGCAGTCTATATACACTCATGTAATAATGACAAATCATAAGTACAAAGCAGTCTATATACACACATGTAATAATGACAAATCATAAGTACAAAGCAGTCTATATACACTCATGTAATAATGACAAATCATAAGTACAAAGCAGTCTATATACACTCATGTAATAATGACAAATCATAAGTACAAAGCAGTCTATATACACTCATGTAATAATGACAAATCATAAGTACAAAGCAGTCTATATACACTCATGTAATAATGACAAATCATAAGTACAAAGCAGTCATTTCAAAACTTGCAGATTTTCCAACTCTAAAACTTACATGGAACATTGTAAATCTTTCAGCCATAAGTTATGCAGACATTAGCATAATTCCTAAGAAAAGGAATCCAGCAGTCATGTAATTTAATGGAGTATATTGTATTTCTATATCTATGCACATTATTCAGAGCGCTGGCTGTCTATTCTGATAGGAGGCTTCTTTACAGCAGGACTTTTTTAATTCGTCACACTTGTTATTATCAGGGATGAGAGATTCTTCGTATAGCAGGTCTGTTTCTTCATTGCTTGGTATTAATAGACTGAACGGTGTTATGGATTTCCTTTGTACTCTTACTGTGACACAACGGGAAGTACTTTCTGCGGGGGATGTCAATGAAACCATTCTATTTGCTTCTCTTTAATGTTGGATGATAATGGGAGGGGTCTGTGGTGGGAGATTTCATTTTAAAACATCTGTGTTTCTAGGTTGCACATCTTCCATTTATGGTAGTGGGGCTATTTTTAACCCCTAAAGTGCCAGAAGGTTTGTTCAAAGCATTTTTGCACAATGCTTCTCTGGCATACATGGGAACTCTCAGGATTTTACCCTGAGACTCAGTGTTTTGACCCAAATCTCAGGGTGAAGGGCCACAATCTGAAGGTGAAAGTGCACAGTGTTAGCTACTATTTCATATGCAACAATTAACAGCTTATTTCATCCCTAAATTGCTGCCATTTCTACCAGGAAGTCAGAGAGTGGTGTCTTGCTTCTCTTTTGTGTGTTCAGGTAGTGAAAACTCTCAGTTACAGCCTGTGAAGGGCTCCTTGAGGACCCATAACAACACCTCCCAGTTAGAGCAAGCAGAGATATATCACCTGTAATCTATGTTCTGGGGAAGTTTAAGGGCCAGGCTTACTATTTTAACCCTTTAAGGACTGGTCGCGCAGCCTGCAGTTAAGGACCACTGGACATTTTTTTTTACTAATGGATTCAGGGCTCCCCAAATGGCATGCAGCCGCGCGGGAAGCCCTGAATTTCATGACGTGCCAGGACCGTCACTGGTACACTGTCCTTCTTCTATCTTCCATCTCCTTCATCCTCTTATCTTCTTTCTTCTCATCTTCTGTGTCCCAAAGATGTTCCTGCAAAGAAGAAGAAAAAGTAAAAATTAAATCTGCTCTAAAAACCTATAAATCAAAGCTATGCTGGGCTAAACACTTTGAGTGCAGGAGGCGTATGCAATGCATTGCAGAGCAATGCGTTGAGTACCTCTCTGGCAATGAAAGGGTTACATTTTTGCAGCCAGTCCAAATCGAATCAAATGCATTTTTCACCTTTCTGGCACTGAAAAGGTTACATTTTTGCATCTCGTCCAAACTGAAAAAATATGTTTTTTGTCCAATTAAAAAAAAAAAAATTCTAATCCAATTTGCTGATGTATTTTTATTTTGTCCAAATGGGAAATATATATATGGTGCCAGTCAAAATATATAATGCCAGTCAAAATATATAGTGAAAGGATTAAAATGTGCTGCCACCTCTATCACCAGTGGTGGTGGCGGCAGAACTGCAGGATAAAAAATACCCCCCTCCCCGAGCTACCTCTCAGTCCGTTGACTGAGCCTTTCTGAGGGAAAATTGAAAAGAGACTGGCTTTTATATAGCCAATCTCTGTTCAAAATGGTTTCCAGCCTTCCATTGGCTGGGATGTGGGTTTATGCACCACCCAGCCAATCAGTTTCTAGCAGGTGGATGACAAATCCTGCTAGAATCTTATTGTCTGGGAAGCGCATAACCATTTTCAACAGAGAGTGGCCGTATAAAAGCCAGTCTCTCTACACTTTTCCTACAGAAAGGCTCGGGCAACGGACCGATCGATAACTTGGGATTTTTCGCCTGCATTCCTGCTGCTGACGGCAACAGCGTATTTTAAAACCCTTTCACTGCTTCAATACATTATATATTTGGACTGGCACAATATATAGTTCCTATTTGGACAAACAAAAATTCATTAGCAAATTGAATTAGAAAATGATTTTTTCAAATTGGGCAAAAAACATATTTTTTCGATTCCGGACTGGCTGAAAAAATGTAACCCTTCCAGTGCCAGAGAGGTATGCAATACAGTTGGTTTCCCCCAGAATTATTACTGTTTTGCTTTGTGCAGTAGGTCATTAGATATTCTGTATTATTCATCAAATTTTCTACAGCCAGCTGCAAGATTTAGGAGCCAGTGAAGGGTTGCATGTACATAAATGCCTCTTAAATGGAGAGACAGTGAAATATTTACCATTTGAGTGCCAATGGGGTTCGCAATGCATTGTCTAGCAATGCATGGCATACCCCTTTGGCACTCAAAGGGTTAAGCAATCTTGCACCTGGAAATGTTTCACCTCTGTATGCCCTCGCTGTAACACAGCCTGAGCCATATGCACTGAGTGAAAACTAGAGCAGTTCTGAAGTATTAAATTCCATAGGGAAAAAATAAAAACTCCTATTGATTTGACTGGGGCTTTTAACCCCATGAGTGCTACAAAGGTCTCCAGTGCAATGCAAAGCAATGGGTTTGAAACCTCTTTAGTATTCATGAGGTTAAAACCCCCATTTAATTCAGTGAGAATTTGAATGTATTCCCCATGATGCTGCTGTTTGACCTAGAATTTCACCACCATTGTGTTTGTGCATACGGCCCGTCTATCTGAATCCTTGCGTGTCGTTTTTACTCTGCGGCTCTCTCACTTGATGGATGGCTGGTAATTTCCCCCAATCAGCTAGGAGCTGATACAGTTCCCGCCTGCAGGTGTGACTGAGGAAATTGAGGCCATGCATCAAATCCAGTCCAAATACAAATAACTTTGCTGGGAGGTTACAGAGGCCTGTGTGTGCGTGTGGCTGTAAGATGTGTCTGTGCATCTTGTGTGTGCTTAAGAAACGAGCTTTGTGAATTGAAACTGGGATTTATCAGCCTTAAACTAATTGCATCATCTCTGAGTCTCTCACGTTCACCCTGACGGAGGCTGGATGAATAATCACTATAAAGCAACACATAGAATCACCTCTCTTGGTTTGTAACCCTGTTCCATTTTGCATGGGCTTGCAGGACAATGGCGTACAAGAAATAAGCTTAGCTGCATGTAAGAAGAGACCACTAATCATGGAAAAGGAACAGTTAAGCATAAAACCCATTGAGTGCCATAGTTTGTTAGCTAGAGATGTTTGAGGAAAGGTCCTATGGCCCATATGTATAAAAACAAACTGGAGTTATTCTGGACTAAACCAACAGCATCATAGGGGACCATAAAACATTTCTAAATTCACATTCTATTGATAAGAGCTTTGCAATTCACTGGATACCTTGCTAACATTCAAGGGGTTAAAAGCCCAATTACATTTAACAGGAATTTTATGTTATTTGTCCCCTATTACATAGTTGGTTTACTCCAGAATAACTCCAGTTTTATAAATATGGGGCATCACACCTTTCCAAAGAAAAGTGGAGTAATTCTGGGACTCACAGCTTGCATCATAGTGACTAGCATACCTGAGAACTCTCAGGGTTTTGACCCAGATCTCAGGGTGAAAGGCAAAATTCTCAGGGTGAGAGAGGCCAGTGTTAACTACTATATCTTCTGTACCAATGAACTGCTTATTTAGTCTCTAAATTGTTGCCATTTCTATCAGAAAGATAGAGAAATATGCCCTGCTTCTCTTTTGTATGTTCAGGCAGGGACAACTCCTAGTTAAGCATGTTAGCGGTTCCTTGAGGACCTATAAGAACACTTCCTGGTTAGAGCAAGCAGGAATATATCGCCTGAAATCTATGTTATAAGGAACTTCTTGGGTTAATATTTCAAAGATCTCAGGGTTAGCTCATTTTGAAAGTTACCAGGTATGGTGACCAGATCAAAATTTCCATTGATATAAATGGGGCGTTTAACCCCATGGATGCTACAAAATGTCCAACATTTAAGGAGTTAAAAGCCCTATTTAAATCAATAGGTATTTGGGGAGTTTTTATTTGTTCCCTTGTGGTACATTTGGTATGCTCTGGAATTAATCAATTTTTCTTTTGAACATTAAGTCGACAATATTGCAACATATCTGAATATATTTAATAAATATTACTTTTTAAAAATAAACATATTTTTCACTTAGGCCTCTCCCATGGGTATCAGTGGTGTGTTGGTTATATTGTCCATGGTGAAAGGTAAAACGCTGGACTATGAAGCCTTTCATGCGAGTGACTGATACCTCCCGTTTATACACCAAAGTGCAACATGCTGCATCTTTTCTGTTTTTCTTAAGGGTGCAGTATAGGTCAGCATGGCAGCCTATGGGCATACCTGGGAACTTCTCTTCTGGAGTCCCTGGAGGGGACTCATGGGGTATATAAATGATGTGATTTGAGTGAAAAAGGGGTGGAGTGAACTCACAGATGGGGTGGGGTTTAATGGATGTGTCACAAATGTAGGTGGGAAGTTGGAGGAACTGGTGGGGAAGGAGGAAAAGAGAGAGGGAAATGGGAGGAACAGGGTGGGAAGGAGCAGAGCGTTTCTTATTAAACTCCCCACCGCCGGACAATCAGTGTCGATCCCTGGAAATCATCTGTAAAAAAACTGAGTTTCCAGAGAGTCCTCAGGTAACATAACATAGTAATATAGTAACATAGTTGATGAGGCTGAAAAAAGACATGCATCCATCAACTGTAGCCCATGCCAAAAGCACCCCTGTTGATTCAGAGGAAGGCAAAAAGAATCCCTCTGGAGCCATTTCCAGTCTAGCCCCAAGTGGAAGAAAAACAAACATTCCTTCCTGATTCCAAATGGCAGCCCAAAACTGTACTACATATTCAAGATGAGGCCTAACCAAGGATTTATACAGAGGTAGGATAATATTAGCATCCCTTGCATCTACACCTCTTTTTACATACCTCCCAACATTTCAAATTGCCAAAAAGGGACACTTGTGTTTTAAGGGGTGTTGCTGTGGGCGTGTCTGGTGGGCGTGGCATTACCAAGAATTTTTAGGCTATTTCATGGCGTATTGATACCTCCTTGTGTAACCTAATAAATGACTTATAACAAGACCAAAGGTTTTCTATTTACACAGACTAATTTATAAACCCATGTAATGAAGATTAATATGAGTTTTATTGCTGTGCAGCAAAGTGATACACTTATATACACACCACACAGTCTGATCTCCTAAAAAGAGGGACATCAGGGTGGGAAAGAGGGACAGAGGGATTTGGGTCTAAAAGAGGGACTGTCCCTCCTAAAGAGGGACACTTGGGAGGTATGTTTTTATGCAGGCTAGCACCCTATTTGCTCTTGCTGCGGCTGAGTGAGTCTGCACACTGCTGTGAAGTCTATAGTCTATCAGTACTCCTAAATCTTTCTCTAATGACGATTCTAATGAGGTATGTCTATGGGGTCTCAACAGTCACCCCCCCCCATTATGGGATCACTAGGGTAATGCAAGAGAAAGACAAGAACAGAACACAAGCATCAGAACTGGATCAGAAAGCTGCTACAGTTCTGTTGTGGTGTGAAAGAGCCCTTGGCCATCGCTTTACTGCACAGATCATGTACCTTCCCTCACTATGAAACATCTGCCAGCATAGCTTTCAGCTGGCTTAATGATAAGGCTGTGTTCACAGGATAAGGCTGCATTCCACTGGTTATTTCCCCAGGAGCCTGGCAAAACTTTGGCTTGAGGTAAATCATAAGTAAATTGCAGCAATAGTAGGAACCATACAAACAGCAGATATAAGTACAGCTCTGATGGCTGCATCATGTTGCCCATGCATCAGATAACATGGGCATCAATCAGACTGTACACATAAGTCACTACCGCTG
Organism: Rhinophrynus dorsalis; assembly: GCA_037306005.1. Classification (NCBI taxonomy): domain Eukaryota; kingdom Metazoa; phylum Chordata; class Amphibia; order Anura; family Rhinophrynidae; genus Rhinophrynus; species Rhinophrynus dorsalis. Next base: position 514,738,292 of record CM074719.1, read on the forward strand.
CGTATTAAAGCAGCCTGTTGGAGATCTCTTCAAGTTACCTGTGACCATATTAAAAAGCAAGATGTCTGTTCTGTAAGGCAACCCATGAGGTTCCCACAAAAATGTCCACAAGTGATATCTCATTTAGAAAATGAGCTTTCAATTATGTCTTGGAGATACGAATGTTGTGATTCAATGATGTTGTGAGTCTCATCGCAACTTTCAAGAACAGGCAGACCTATATGAGTACCAGCCAATTATATATGACTAACTCTGCTGTTGTCCAGCTATCAGCCACTCCCCCAGTTCATTAAATTATTGCTAAAATACATGCCTCCCAAGTGTTCCTCTTTAGGAGGGACCATCCCTCTTTGAGACACAAATCCGTCTGTCCCTCTTTACCACCCTGTGTCCCTAATTTTAGGAGATCAGAGTGTACTGTGCGGATAGACGTTTATCTCATTCCTCCACATCAATAAAACTCACATTTTGTTTAAACATTAGTATATGTGTTTGTAAATTAGTCTGTGTCATTAGAATATGTTGGTCTCACTCAAAATCATTTATTCACTTACAAAAAGAGGTGTCAGTAGGTCATGAAATAACCAAAAAATTATCTGTAATGCCCTGCCCAGCAGGGACACTCGCAGCAAAACCACTTAAAACAAAAGTGTCCCTCTTTGGCCATTTGAAATGTTGGGAGGTGTGGAAAGTAATCACAAGAGAGATTTTAAACAGAATGGGGCTGATGTAAACACATCAGGAAGTTAATTCTTTCATACCAGCATGGTTTTGAACATTTTACTTCTCAATGACCTGAACACCCCTCTGGCACTCAAAAGATTAACTCTGTGGCTGCCAGAGAAGTATCCAACATATTACATCTGAATGAGCTGGACCCCCCCCCCCCCAGCACTCAAAGCTTAAGACTGCATTTGGAGCCAAAAGCCACAAAATGGCATATGAAATCAGAGTACAGTTTAGATTGTGTTATAGTTAATTTAGAGATTGCTAGCACACATATCATGAACTAGATTTCACTGACTTTCTTTTGTAGAACGCATAATATAAGCTTATAGGATGGCAGTATGTTTAGGTTCAGTTTGTGGAACAAACACAGGAACGTTTGAAGAATAAGCATTTGGATAAATGAAGAGTGTGATGGAAAGAACAATTAGGAAGTATGTGAGGGCAACTAATTACTCCCTTCCACATCTGACTTTGGTGGTAGGGGTTATCAGTGAAGCAGGAGCAAGTCTGGAGAGTGTGTTTGTGCACATACGTGTGTGGGTAACAATGGGGGAGATGCACTAAGGTGTGATAAATTGGTGGTAATGCAGAGATTTCTTCTCCAGTGATATCACTTCTTCAAGTCCTATTTGATTCTGTGGTGCCTATGCACTAAGATTTGTCAAGTGGTAGAGATCTTAGCGCATAGGTTCCATAGAATAATATAGGAACTGGAGAAGTTATCTCCTCTTTATCACCTTTTTATCACACCTTAGTGTATAACCCCAATGGGTTATCTGTTCAAAGAAGAAGAGGATAGATTATGCTGCAAACCAGCTGCACTATAGGGGAGAAGTAAATATTTGCATTGATTAAAATGGGATTTATAAACCCTTAAATAACGAGGGGACTCCAAAACTCTGGCCTATTATAAGACAATTTAATCACGGTGTAGGAGAGGCAGCATATCAGATTTGCTGCTTTTAGCCAGCACTTTGATGTTATCAATGGATACCTTGAAGTATTCATCAATGATCAGTCGTATTTCCTTGAGGATGCAAAGCAGGGAAATAGGGTGAGAGCTCAGAGTAAAGGCTGACATTCTAGCTGCACACACACACGTACAGCATATGTACATGTGTGTGTGTGTTTTCCCTGATTTCCTATAATGGCATCCACTATCGTGAAGGTGGCAGATGGCGAAGCCTTGTTGATAGTACAGAGGGACGGCTTCTCTCGTTCACCTCATTGCACTTTGATAATCATTTATTGGGACTATCATGGATGAGTGTATAGCACATTTCTGTTACAGTGTTTTTGAACTTTCATAGTATATATTTATCTTATTTTTTCAATGAATAATCGTTTTGCACTTCCACTTTATGGATAGGTCTGTAGTACTGAATGTTCTGTATGTACCAGTTTTGTATATTTTACAATAGATGAAACGTTTATGACTTATATTTGTTGCCTTGCATTTCCAATCCCAATATACTATATACTTTGTTATTGATTGGTCTTGTTCTTGGCAACATATAATATTGTTTTTAAGTGTTTTTAACTTTGGTGATACAGAGTGGTGTGGTTTGTTCATAATGAATTATATATTTTTTCATGATATAATTTCCTTTTTCTTGAGTGCTTCTATATATGGGTTTCTTTTTTGGTTGGTAGGGCAGTTCCATCTCTTGGCTGCCCCCATCTGATCCTGTGTTCTCAGCAGATGGAATTTATTAAGTTATCTGGCTATCCCTTATTGATGAATAAGCGATGACCAGATATTATCTCGCCATTGCAGAATCAGCGAATGCCTAATGCTCAAGAAAAGCCTCAGATTTTGCTGCACATCGAGCCATTAATGAATTCCCCTATGTGCCTATCTGCGTGTGTATGCGCATGTAGCATGTATATGTGCACAAGGGTTTGTTTGCTTGGCTACTGGAACCTCAAATGAGGTTTTCAAAGTAATACTATAGATAAATAATAAAAAAATTGTTCAGTGATTGTGACAGCAAATTTAGGTGGTATTATGCTAAAAACACTGGGAAAGCAATATTTTCACAAAAGAGAAATGGGTTTGTCTTTTAACTAGGGATGAGAGAAAATTTTCACCTCAAACTGAAATCGGCGAATAATGGCACTTTCCGCTTGGTGAAAAATTTCCAGCGAAAAGTGCAGTTTTTCTGTTTTTTCCCACCTTTTCCGCCCATTGAAATCAGTGGGAAGAAAAATATTTCTACACCACACAAAAGTTTTCTACAGCCATATAAAAGGCTGTCATGCTCTCACAGCAGCCATTCTGTGTTTGTGAGAGGAGAGAGCAGCATGTTTTTTAGCTATAGGAGATAGATAGGCAAATAAAGGGGAATTGAAGCTTAGTTTAGGAAGTCATTTAGGTAGGACATTTGTTCTCTGTATAAGGGGAGTCTGGGGGTACTCTAGGGGATAAGAATGGAGGAAGGAGGTTGTCCCCTAAATACTCCAAAATTCCATGTGACTGACTGGCAAGACACAGGCAACCTATTTGCTTGCTGATCTTGCTGTGCTGGTGGGGAAGTCTGGGGAAAGACATTGTTGATTTTGTTTTTCAGTTATAATTTGTTTTGGACAGACTGTGATAAGACAACAGGGTGGACAACTTAAAAAATAAAATAAATAAATAAATAAATAAATAAGAAAAACAAAATATCTTAGGTGACAGTGACGTACAGCTGACTGGGCTTAGGCCAGGTATCATAGAGCTCCATCAGTTTTGTTGTGCACTGTACAGTAAAAAAACGCAGTGTATTTGCAGAATGTCCAGCAAAAGCACAAGAGGAAGAGGGAGGGGTGGAGCAGTGTAAGGACGTGAGAATAAAGTAGTAGTCCAAAAATCTACTGCAGCAATGGTTGTTGCAGTGTGTGCAATCAATGATGATGATCCCTTTACTCCAAGGGAGGATGCAGTTTGTCAAGGTCTCAGCAAAACTGGGTCCAGCACCACCAGTGCCAGTAGAAATATAGAAATATATAAGAAGAACACTGAGGATGACAACAAGTCACATTCAAGTGTTGATGATGCTGGCAACAGCATAATAGAGGACGGTGTAACAGCTGAACCACCTGCTGCATCAGACAGTGAGACACCAAAACACCTGTCCTCAAAGTAGTAATGAATTTTGTTATAGTAAAAGTAAAAAGAAATTGTTTGAGAACCCCAAAAGCTTAGAGGAATATAAGGGTAGTAGTGGTCAAGAACTGTCAGGTGATGCTGTTGCTGCTGAGGATGACCTAATGATGACTGATGATGACGCAGATCTAGAATATATCCCTCAAGCATCCTTCTCATGTTTAGATACATATGAAGTTGAGAGTGAGGCTGATGACAGGGCTATAAGGTTAGCAGAAAGTCAAAGGCTGTATCTTCCGCCACTTTTAAGGAGCACTGTGCCTGTCTATAAACTGTTTGAGAAAGCCATTGGAAAGTCTACCCTGGACAAGTACAGATGTCAAAAAGCACACAGTCACCCTATCAGTCATCCTCCGCATCATTGTCTCTTCAAAGTCCAAGTCTGACTCAGCCACACACATCTGTTTTGAGTACCCAGCAACACAGGTTGTGTTAGATATGACGAGTACCTCTGGTGCTGCTGCTATAAGTGCTGCACCTTTGACACCTCGTAGTAGTGACAGTAGAATTACATCAACATCCAGCTCTAGTAGTTGTAGTAGTAGCAATGTTGTAGCATGTGCAATCAATGACGATGATCCCTCTAGTCCAAGAGAGGATGCAGTTTGTTATGGTCCCGGCAAAACTACTCTTCACACAAAGAGATCTTTAGCTCATTCATCTAGTAGCTGAACATGCCTGAACAAGCCTGATCACAGATCAACAGCTGAAGATCCCTTGGTGTATTCCAGAACTAGATGCCCAAGACAGCATGGGCAGGCTGAACAGCATTACTACTTTTTAATTGGCTGTCACGGTGTAGGCAGCTTAGATGAAGTCACTTATGCCTTGCATGCAAAACAGCGCACAGTCCCTGAAGCAAACCCAGTATTTGATTGTGTGCATTTGTGTATATTGTCCCCTTAAATGTTAGTATTTACAGTCTATTGCCTTCCAGAAGCTTAGACCCATTATATCTTTTTGGCTGCAAACCCTTAATCTGGCCCTGAGTTGAGGTGTCAGGCAAAGTATATGTGGTTCTGTGACTGTCAGTGGAGAGTGGAACAAGGCTGGGGTGTCTGATCAGTGGGAATGGGAACAAAACTGTGGTGTCACACTCTGTATGAGTTCTGTGACTATCAGTGGACAGTGGAACAAGACTGGGGTACAAGACGATATATGTGTGCTTGTGACAACACTGACACCTAGTCTGCTGGATGTGTTACAAATGTACCTGAATGACATCTAGTCTAGTGAATATGTTAAAGAGATATCTGACTGATACCTGGACTGCTAGCTACCCAGTGGACACCTAGTGTGATGGATGTGTTACAGAGATATCTGATTAACACCTAGTCAGGTGGACGTTTTACCCAGTGGACACCTAGTCTGCTGGATGTATTACAGAGCAATCTGACTGATATCTAGTATGATGGAAGTGTTACATTGCTACCAAACCGACACCTAGTCTGGTAGATGTGTTACAGATCTTCCTAATGGACACCTAATCTGGTAGATATGTTGCAGATCTACCTGATTAAAGTGTTAGTAATGTCCCATACAAACTTAATGGTGCAAACCCTATCTCTCAAACCTCTATGGTTTGAGAGATATAGGCATTAAAAGTTCCCCCCTCCCTCCCCTTCTCCTGGTATCAGCTGTAAAGGAGGAGGCTCTGCAGCAGAGCCGAAATTGCGTTATTTCAAAAGTATTACTTCATTTGAAAGTCTGCAAAGTGCACATGCAAACCAGGCACACTTTGTAGACCTTTCCAGTGAAGTAATTATTTTGCAATAACGCAGTTTCGGCTCTGCTGCAGAGCCACAGGCTGATCCCCAGACCGGAATCTCCCGCTGTCAGCTAGATGCTGACATCAGGAAAAGCGGAGGAAGGGGGAACTATCAATGCTTATATCTCTCAAACCATAGCGGTTTGAGAAATAGGGTTTGTGCCATTAAGCTTATTTTTTAGTCCTCTACAAATCTATAACAAGTTTTTATGGGACATTACTGTCCCTTTAACACCTAGTCTGGTGTTCATGTTACACAGATACCATATTGACACCTAGTTAGGTGGATGTGTTACACGGAAACATAACAAAATGGATGTGTTACACAGCTACCTGTTTGACTCCTGGTAAGCAATATTTGTTACTACAAACCACTGGACACCTAGTCTGGTGGATGTGCTACAGAATGACACTTAGTAGATGGGTTACAGAGTTACTTAACTGATACCTAGTCTTGTGAATGTGTTACAGAGTTACCTGACTGGCACCTAGTCTGATGAAATGGAACTAATAGTCAAATGCAGTCTTGTAATATATAGATTTCATTGGAGTTTGTTGTGATAACATACTCCTCTCTATTATACTGCAACAGCCATACACAATATGAGTCATGCAATCTGTGGCTTTCTCATGGCATAATAAGAGGCATTGTATTGTACATAACACGTTTCACTTTACTAATATTCTGGTGCTAATGTTGAGTAGTGGATCATCATGATATCATTTTAACACTCTACATCCCACATAAAAAACTGTCTCAAAAATGCAAAGCTTTTCCCCCATTTGCAAAGAGCCTCTGCACTAGTAAGCAGTTCCTTCCACTAAGCCCAAAACAAGGATCACCAAGAGTGGGCCAAGTTCTGTATAGTGAGTCACGTAATGACACCACAGTGCTTACTAAACTTGTGCATTTGTTTCAGACTGCCAAATGTAACAAAAATTGCATGTGTGGAATGATACAGAACACGTAGTTTCAGAAACACAAACAGCACATTGATCTCTTTCTTTCAAAATCATTAATTAATGGTGTTCATTCATTTACTCTTACTCTTACTCACACTCCTACACCATTCATAACAAAAATTACACTTACCTTGATGTTTGAGGTCCAGAGGAACAGTCATTCAGCATCTAGCTCAAGGGGTCATGGTTGCACTTAAGGTCACCTCTCCAGCTAAATGCATATGTGATCTGTGACCCCTCCAACTAGATGATGATTGGCTGTGAGTTGAGGTTACTGCAGGGCATGCTCCGTGTCCTGCCTAACCCTATAATCCCAGCCAATGCAAGAGAAGGAATTAGGTTGGGCATATAAAAAGCCAATTCCTGTTCAATTTTGTTCTTTTATTCTGGATAAAGCAATGCCCTGAGCAGTATTAAGGCATGCTTTTTTTCCACTTTGTATAGCTGGTGCAGAGACAGTAACGGTGAGGTTTTAGGGTTTCTTTTATGTTTACCTTTGACATCAAGGTAGGTGATGACTTGTGAGGGGCTTAAAGAGATAGCAATGTTTCACAATAAATGCAGCTCCAATTGATCTTGGTAGTATTTGGGCCATGGAGAGTGTTATTTCAATACTGTCAGAGTTGAAGTTCAAGAGTAATTGAATGACAAAGTATCCCCCTCCCACCCCTTTTACTGATGTAAAACTGCTCACCTCAGAGCAGCAAGACTGTCCGGATGGATTGCAGAGAGGGACAGTCTTCAGTGAGCATAAGGACAAACCTGATTGCAGTAGGAGGAGCCAAGATGTCAGCTTTGACTCCTCCAGGGATCTGATAATCCCAATAAACAGCCAAAATGAGTAAAAGGTTACACAACAGAGTCGGCATTGACACTCATATCTCTCCACACAAGCCATAAGGACAAGAAAATATATACACAGTATCTGGATGTGAGAAATAACAGTAAATAAAAATGTATACAAACACTATATTAAAATAATATATAGAAAATAAAATACGCATAGATGTACTAATAAATACACAGGTATGAATCATATACCACTAGGTATACAAATAGACATAAAACCTATCCAAATATAGGAATTACAATATTGATACAAACATTTTTAAAACATATATCCACAAATATTGCCTTAGTTTCAAGATGTACGATATGGTTCCCCGGCAACGCGTTTCACACTCACAACGTGCTTTATCAAGCAGAGAGTAAATAATCTAGGTCTCTAGATCAAGTGTGTGCAACATGAGGCTCCACAACTATTCCTGGACTACAAACTCATTGGCTATCTGGCTGGGGGATGACTGGAGTTGTGGTCCAACAACAGGGCCTTTAAGGATGGGCAGCTGAACTATCCCTTGCAATCTCACTTTGATCCACTTACAGAAAAGTCAACCGGTCTTTACTTAACCCTTTAAGGACTACAATGGGTTGCAACCCCTCCCCTTTGGTCCTTAAAGGGTTATTGTAATAATATTAAAAGATGGCTAACAAAGAGGGTTTTGTTTGCTTTCTGGATTATACCTAAGCTTATAACTGGAAACAGTTTATAATTCATTTCTTAATGTTATATTTCTCACTCCTTCATCTTTTTGCCTACTTGACTGTCATTGCACTTTCCTTTCAGTGGCCTTTTTACTTCCCTTAGTTGCTTGACATCAGCCAGCTACATTATGTGGGGAATAAGTCTGCCCCCCTGTTGCTTTCGAATTACTGCACTGCACGGCCTATTTATTAAATTCTTCTGCCAGCAAAACCAGAGCACAAAATACTGCACTTGATTATTTACAAGCAAAAAGCAAATTAGTTTCAATGGAAAATTGTTCTTTCAGTGGATCTAGCAAGCATTTTATTTATTTCTTACACAACTGTGCAACTAGAGAGCAGATCTCACACATGTTAGTATTCAGAAATTACATTTTAACCCTTTATATGCTAGAATTGTCTGCAACACAGTACAAAACATTGCATTGAAAACATTTCTAATATCAGAGGGGTCAAACGGGTAGTGTCACTTATTATGGAATAAAGATAGTCATGGCTGCCACTAGTAAGCACTCTCAATTGATAGGCAGCTTCCTGATAGAGCTGGTGAATCAGCCGCATGTAATAAATTGAATTAACACTTCTGAGTGCCAAACGGGGTGCATTGATCAGGGGAGGGCTGGTCTGGGGGGCAATTGCCCCCTGGGTCAGTCATATGTCTAAATTGGTGGGCCAATCTCACTTGTTGCTGCAAATGTAGCTACACTAGTGATATCATAGAGCTTACAACTGAAATGGAGCTACAATCCAAGTAACCAATTTCTCTTGCAAGTTATATGGTATCACTAGTGCAGCTTTACTTAAACTGTAAGCTCTGTAGTTGCACCAGCGCAACCCCATTTCAATTGTAAGCTTCGTGGTATTGCTTGACTTACTTCACAACATTAATGGCAATTTTAAAATTAACTGAAGGGGGTGGGCTGGGACAGAGGGCTGGAACGATAGTAGAATTGGGCCATTTGATTGTAGTTGCCCTCCAAAGTTGCCAACCCTCCTCTGACATTGCTTCACAATATAATGAAACACTTCTGGCACACAAAGGAATAAAAAAAAACCCTCTAAAAGTTGTGTAAAATATACAAATAATAAAACAAAATACACATATATAACTCCCTCTATATGTTTCACAGCCAAACAGGCTATTTCATCAGGAAGCTCCCATCGTCCCTAAAACCTAATCCTAGTACGAGATTTAGCAAGAATTCTGTCATAACAAGGACCCTGTGTTGAAAGGAAAAGTAAAGCAATTCTGGGGCAAATCAAATTCACCATAGGGGACAAGTACAATTCCCATTTGTTCCCTAATTGTGCAGTTGTTTTGCCCCAGATTTGTTTAACTTTTTTTCACTTTTCTTTAGTTTTATTAACCCTTTAAATTGGATCTAAATATTTATTATCACCAACAATATTCTTATGTAAACGATAAACTAAAAAAAGATTTAAAAAAAAAAAAAAAAAAAATATATATATATATAGCCAAAAACAGATGCACACATGTAAAGTAATATTTGGATGTTGGTGCATGTCCCATGGACACATGGATATACAAATAGCCCCTACCTGGGACTCCAGAGAAGAAGATAAGGGCCAGCACACATAAAGAACTTAAAGGGGAACTCTCACCTTAGGTAAACTTGTCTTCCTTTTAAATGTAATCCATTTATAATTTTTAAATCAGTAGTGGCTGAGATATTAACTTTTAAAATGAGGCTTGTGACGTCCGATTGCTTCAGGCTGCTGGTACAGCTCTGCCCTGCATCCTGTCAATCTTGTTTATTTCCTCTCCCCACGTATTGCCTCCTCTCCTCCTCTTCCAATGACGGAGGATTCCTGTATATGACCTGGCGCACCCTCTTGAGCACGTCCAGGTCATTGTTCATGCACAGACTGAGCTTGTGCACTTCTTGCCTAACGAAAATAGCTACAGAGGCATATATATATATATCATCTTCAGCTGTTGTCAATGCGAGATGAAATCCTCCTCAGCAAGCCTCCAAAAACTTCTGTCCTCTGCTTTTTTGGTAATTTCATCTACCCGTCTTGTTTTATTTTTTTGGGCGTTAAGTATAGAGTAGAATCCATTCCAAAATTCTTTTGGTCCATCTATCATCAGGTCTTCTTGCTATGTGTTAAATTTGTCTTAACTCTTTGAGTGCAAGAGCTGTTTCTAGTTCATTGCAGTGCAATGCATTGGACACCTTTCTGGCACTCAAAGAGTTAAAGACTGTACTATTAAGTTTTCCAAATGCTTGCCATCCCAAATCTAAATATATAGCAATGTGCAAAAGTTTTAGGCAGGTTTGAAAAAATGCTGTAAAGTAAGAATGCTTTCAAAATAGACATGTTAACAGTTTATTTTTAGCAATTAACAAAATGCATAGTGATGAACAGAAGAAAAATCTAAATCAAATCAATATTTGGTGTGACCACCCTTTGCCTTCAAAACAGCATCAATGCTTCTAGGGACACTTGCACACAGTTTGTTATAGGTAGGTTGTTCCAAACACCTTGGAGAACTAACCATGGTTCTTCTGTGTATTTAGGCAGCCTCAGTTGCTTCTCTCTCTCATGTAATCCCAGACAGACTCTATGATGCTGAGAGCTCTGTGGGTGCCATACCATCACTTCCAGGACTCCTTTTTCTTCTGAACAATGCAGATGATTGCTCTTAATGACATTGGCTGTATGTTTGAGGTAGTTATCATGCTGCAGAATACATTTGGGGGCAATCAAATGCCTCCCTGATGGTATGAATGATGGATAAGTATCTGCCTGTATTTCTCAGCATTGAGGAGACCATTCATTTTGACCAAATCCCCAATGTCACCTGCAGAAATTCAGCCCCAAACTTGCAAGGAACTTCCACCATGCTTCACTGTTGCCTGCAGACATTCATTCTTGTACCGCTTCCCAGCCCTTCGGTGAACAAACTGCCTTCTACTACAGTCAAATATTTCAAATTTTGACTCATCAGTTCAGAGCACCTGCTGCCATTTTTCTGCACCACAGTTCCTGTGTTGTCATGCATAGTTGAGTGTCTTGGCCTTGTTTCTATGTCCGAGGTATGGATTTTTGGCCACAAGTCTTCCATGAAGACCGCTTCTGACCAGACTTCTCCGAACAGTAGATAGGTGTAGCAGGGTCCCATTGTTTTCTGCCAATGCTGAGTTTATGGCACTGCTAGACATCTTCTGATTGAGAAGAGAAGTAAGAATGATGCCCGTTTCATTGTGCTACTTTAAAAGAGCTACCCCTGTCTGCCTTGACATTTCTGCCTGGGGAGACCTTCCTGATGTAGTATAACTACCTTGTGTCTTGTTGCTGTGTTCAGTCTTGCCATGGTGTATGACTTTTGACATTAAACTGTCTTCAGCAACATTTCCTTGTTAGCTGAGTTTGGCTGTTTCTCACTCAGTTTTATTCCTCCTACACAGCTGTTTCTGTTTCAGTTAATGATTGTGTTTCATCCTACATATTCAATTGATTATCATTAGCACCTGTTTGATATAACTGTTTAATCATACACTTGACTATATGCCTACAAAATCCCTGACTCTGTGCAAGTTTACCTAGAAGAATTTATGCTGTTTTGAAGGCAAAGGGTGGTCACACCAAATATTGATTTGATTTAGATTTTGTTCACTCACCATGCATTTGTTATTTGATAAATATAAAATATTGACATGTCTATTTTTGAAAGCATTCTTACTTTACAGCATTTTTTCACACCTGCCTAAAACTTTTGTGCATTACAATGTATATATATATATGGAATGGATATATATATATACACACACACACAAACACTCTGGGAGACCAGAGAAGAAGATAAGGGCCAACAAACGTACAGAATTTAAATAATGAATTCAGGTTTATTAGCCAAATGTTTCCAGTCCATGAAAAGACCTTCCTTAGAAAACGTTTGACTAATAATCCTGAATTCATTATGTGTGTTGGCCCATATCTTCTTCTCTGGACTCCAAGGTAGAAGGTATTTGTGTGTATATATATATATATACACAAAAGTCATCAGCTGGCACACACAACAACCAGTCCGCAACAAATCCAGGGAAATATCGACTTAATGAAAATTCAATGTTTTTAATAGGCTCAGCGTTCAGCCTTTCTCATTTTAGTATCCATAGTACTCCAAGTTATTTTCTGTTTCTTCCTTTTTTCTGTTTTTCATTGTTTTTTTTTTTTTGTTTTTTTTTGCGGACCGCCCCCTCTTTCTCAGTCCATGTCAGCTCTGATTTGTGTTATAAGGGTGAAGCTGAGATAAAGTGATATAACAGTGTAATGGTTAGTGTCCCCACAGGCAAGCTACCAAAATCGTTCCAAAAAGCTGTAGTTGAGGCTGCTGCAGAGAGCAATCCACTGGAACATTTCAGCTTTACGTGGTAGGGTTAAAGCCTTTCAGGTTGGGCTTAGACAAGACACAGCTCTGGTGACGATTTAGCACAGCAGTAGCAAACTGCTGCGTGAGCTGCCAATCAGACTGTAGGCTCCATCTCCCCCCGTCTGCATGCTAATACAGACACGGAGAATGGGTTTATCTATTTGATTTTCTGTAACAAGCCAACTGTATTAACACCATGCAGTGTGTGTTATTTATTGCCACTTTCCGCTATGTCTGCACCAGATATAAGGAATCTGCTTAATAGGTTTCATTTATTGATTAAAAGATTCTCAGCAGATAAGAAGCAGAGGTTTATTTCATACACACAAAACTGGAAGACAGCTGGCATGATAAATATTGTTACTGGCTTCATGATATGTGCATTGTGGATATTTTTGCTTTAACAACTCCTTTAACCCTTTCAATGACAGAGGGGTACTCAAAGCATTCTAGAACATAATTTACTGCTTGTGTTTGCAGTCAATATACACGTGATACTTATATTCAAATTTCAAATAATAACACATTTACGGTAGCTATATCTAATTCAAAAAGAGGTATACCTATAGGAATAAGTCGCTCTTAAAGGAGCATACACAAAAAATGAAATGGGTTAGGATAACTGTAAATATTATGTATTTAAAGCTAGCATCTGTAAAAAGTAATTATTCATATGTTGACTTTCCTAAAACATAATACTAAACTTGCTTTTTAACCCTTTGAGTGCCAGAAACGTATATCACTCTGGCACTCAATCGGTTGATTCTCGAGCAACTTGTCCTGTGCAGCGATCATTTATTCAGTGTTATTTGTGCTGTCTGCATTGAGAGATTAGATAAAGTCAGTTAAATGTTTGTGATTGGGATCCATTCCTCATGTATTCAGACAGGTTAGCTTATCTCAGCCCTTTCACAGCTAATCTTGGAAAATCAATGGGAGCCCTGGAAAAGGTAATAATGTCTGCTCCCTCAGAGCATATATAAGGGCTCTTTCAGGAGGGCAACAGAACTGTGACAGCTCCCTGTGACCAGAGTAGTTCGCTCACCTCTCTTCTGTATTCCACTGCTGATCCAGAATGCAGGAGAGCATGTCATCTGGTCAGCCCATGTGCGAGCCAGCCAGCCAGCCAGCCAATATTACTGTCTGCCGTGTGGAAATCCATTGGTGATTCATCAAACCCATAAATTCATCTGTTATGAACATAGCTGGGAACTCTCTGGTTTTGCCCCGGAGACTCCGGTTTTGACTCTGAATTACCGGGTCTCTGGGGCAGAATCTGATTCTCCGGATGTTGGGAGTTCTTAAGAAACTATGCCCACATCTGCTCCTCCCATTGCGTTCCTCCCACTCCCATGCCTCTTCTCCTCCTTCCTCAGGCTATTCTAGCTATTTTTTTTTTTTAGAACTCCTGTCCCCCCACTCCTGATTCAGCCCTTCCCCTTTTATGACATAAATCACATAATTTCTCTCACATCATCAGCACAAATGTATATTATAGGTACGTTGCTTTCAATGGTAGGGTTTTTGTCACTTTTATGCCACCGTAGCCTTGTTTATGGATTAACAGAAGGACATAAGTAGATGGATGATAACTTTTAATTTTATAATGTGTCAAAGTGCCTATACTTTTTTCCCCCATCTATTTTTTTTTTTTTTTACACTTTTCTGTCCTTAGACAGTGAGCTCCCTGGTTTTGTGTCTACAGAATTTTCCATTAGGGACTACGAAGAAGGGAATAGTGATGCAATGTAAAATATATAATGTAAAGACGACATCATATAGCAAGGGTGGGTAACGTGGTTCTCCAGCTGCTGCAGGACTACAAGTCTCATCATCCACCTCCACCCATTTTTACATTTATCACTGTTCTGCACTGATAGTCAACTGACCAGAAACCTCTGAAGACAGTAATCCAGGGGCATGCAAGTCTAAGAAAATAGGTAAATATTACAAGAATAATAAAGAGGATTGGCAATAGGACTATACATGTTATCAGAGAATATGTGTAATCAAAATAAACTGTTATTGTCAAGGGCAGACTCCATCCAGGTGGCAGGGGAGCAATTGCCCTCGGGACAGTCATAGATCTGGCCTTCGTCCATCTCCCACTTGCTGCCATCAGGAGGTGTGCACAGGACTGGCTGCACACGTGAACATACATATTCAATGTGGTGAGCTGGGAGTGAGAGGAGCAGCTCACATCGCTTGACACAAAGAAGGGGGAATAAGGGATTCTGATGTCAGTAAGGGATGTGTTTGTTATGAGGACAAGTCCAATGATCATATTGTAATTATAAAAAATAATGGGGTTCCAGTATGGTGTCATAGACTTGAAACCCTCACTTCTTCTCCTCCCCTCTCCACATCTGGCAACTCTTCTCCAGCTTAAATCCTATTAAAACTACAGAGCAGACCAAATGCAAAGAGCACTGAGTACTGCACAGGCATCACACACAGATTCACTGGCATTTGTGCGCTCTTTCCTTCACGTATTCATGTATGATTATATGCTATTAATTCACTACTTACAGAGCCATTTTAACAAGGCAGGACCAACCCACTATGGTTTCCTACATAAAAGTCTATATCCCCTTTCATAGCTGATGATGTGAGGCACTGGGCACACAGTACAATACACCCAGTGAAGATGATGCTAATGAAAAGTGGTACAATTCTGAAGTAAACTAATTGTGCCATGTGGAATAAAATAAATCCCCAAATTCCCATTGATTTAAAATGGGATTTTAACAATGCATTGTTTTGGAGACCTTCCTGGCATTAGAGGGGTTAACTCTCCATTTAAGTCAATGTGAATTTTTATTGTTTCTCTAGAGTGTAGTTGGCTCGCTCCAGAATTGCCCTACTTTAGTTTAGTAAATCAGACTCAATAAGTGAAATCACATATGAAGATTCAATAGGTGTAAATGCATTGCAATCTCTGTAGTCTCTGCAGCTGATTTAATGTAAGTTCAAACTTGTTTTAAGTCATAAGTTTTAGTATGTAAAATCAGGATAAGCATAAAAACAAGCACTATATAATGATGACAATGAAATAATAAAATAGTTGGATAGTAAATAAAATATAATATTTAAAAATATAAATATCTGCTAAAAAAGAGATAACTCAAATAGCATTAAGTCACAATCTCTAGTAAAGACAAGGAGGGCTAAATAAATAAGTAATAGAAGGAAAGTGCACACCTTAACAGGCAAAGGGTGTCTAGTTCTCAATGTCCTTGATGTCCAGGAGCTGTGAGACTAGATATTAAAAATAAATATTCCTGCTGTCTGTTACTTTTATGCTGCTAGTCCTGGCTGATGGTTATGTACTTTACCATCAAAAGAGTAATCCAAGGCCGAAAGCTAGACTGCGCTTAGAAGAGTGACATGCTCTGGATCAGGAATAATATGTGAAATAAAACACAAACAGATAAACCAATACTAAGTGTAGCATTTAATGGAACATCGCATAGGCAAAGTAAATACTGCACATGAAGGTAATAGGCATCTCGGGCTCCCTAAGCCTCCATATATTGTAACCATGTCCTCCTTCCTTGGAGTCTCTGGTATTCAAATCCTTCAGTATGAGATGTTAATAGTCCTATGACACTACTTCTCTTGTCCTCAGATGACCCTGCCAGCTAAGGCGTATGACTGTTATGGTTCTCAAGCAAGACAAGGAGTCAGACGGTATAGTTAAAATCACCTTATTTTGGATAATAAACAATAGGCAATAAATTAATATACTGTAAGCAGAGGGTGACTGGAGAGGCTAGTGACTCTATCAGAAATAGGAGCCTGCCGATGGGTCAACCACGTCTGCATGAGACTAGGCTGAAGCCAACTGGTAGTCTTGGGGTAATAGGTGGAACTCACACAGAACCTACAGTCTCCCGAAATATAGCAACAAGGGAGACTACTGACTGACGCCTACAGTCAGTAAGGAAGAGCTCATCTCCAATAAGGATGGCAACAATGGAGACTACTGACTCACGCCTGCAGTCAGTAAGGTCGGAGTCTGCCAGAGCCCCAGGTCTGCACTAGGATGGATTTCTGTGGGGAACGGAGCCACACAGCGGAGTGAACAGACAGAGCCACTGGTCAGCACCAGCTAGGATAGTCAGACAAACCAGGTTCATACACAGAGCAGGTAGTCAGTCAGAGCCACAGGTCTGCACCAGATTGGATGTCTAAATCCAAAGGAGCGCACAGGTAGAATGGTCAGACAGAGCCACAGGTCAGCACCAGAATGGACAGTCAGACAAACCGGGTCATACACAGGATACAGGAGCAGCAGGAACTAGAACTGCATTGAAAACCAACGTAAGCGTAATGATACAGAGGCCAGAGAGGTTTATAAAGGAGTAGGAGAAGGCGGGACCAATTAGGTCCCCCAGGCTGGGCCTATAACAGGCATCCAGGCAAGTACCTGATTCATGATGCCAGTAACAAGAAACATACATGAACAGGCCACAGGCAAGAGGGATGCAGCTAATGACACCGGAGCGTCAGTCCAGAACTCTGCTCCCAGCCGAATGGAGCAGGCTGAGGTAAGGCACTGTGACAATGACTAACACCTGCCACAGGTCAACAGGTCAGAACATCACAATTGTGGCAAGAGAGAGCATGGGTATCACGGTGCCCGTGATTTGCTGCAGTTACTTGTCTGTCACCAGTAGGGGGCTTCTATTGGCTGTCTGCAGATAGCCCGCCTCTTATTGACTATTTAAACCTGGATTGGGCACCCTTTGAGTGCCCTTTCGTGTTGTTTCTGACCTTCTTGCTATCACTATGCTAGTGATAGCTGGGCCTCTGTTCCAGTGTTCCTGAGTTCCTGATCTCATGTGTTCCTGAGTTCCTGATCTCTACTGTTCCAGTGTTTCCTGCATACTGAAGTACTTCCAGTCCTGGTTCCGGCCTAGTCTCTGGTGTTGCAGTTCCTGCTGAACTTCTCTGCTGTTTTCTGACCTGACTGATCGTTGCTGGTTCCTGTCATCTCATCACCTGTCTTCAGTATCCTGGCGACCTTCTGCCTGGTCGCGTTGGTGACATTGCTACAATTCCGTGTTGGTCCCAGCGTGCGGACGCTGGTTTGCTCCCAAGCCTTGCGGCTATACAAACTCGCTTGTTACACCAGTGTGCGGTCACTGGTTTGCTCCAAAGCCTATAAGCTATACAATTCGGTGTTGGTCCCAGCGTGCGGACGCTGGTTTGCTCCTAAGCCTTGCGGCTATACAACTCACTTGTTACACCAGTGTGCGGTCACTGGTTTGCTCCAAAGCCTTTCAGCTATACAAATCTGTGTTGGTCCCAGCGTGCGGACGCTGGTTTGCTCCTAAGCCTTGCGGCTACACAAACTCGCTTGTTACACCAGTGTGCGGTCACTGGTTTGCTCCAAAGCCTTTCAGCTATACAAATCTGTGTTGGTCCCAGCGTGCGGACGCTGGTTTGCTCCTAAGCCTTGCGGCTACACAAACTCGCTTGTTACACCAGTGTGCGGTCACTGGTTTGCTCCAAAGCCTTTCAGCTATACAAATCTGTGTTGGTCCCAGCGTGCGGACGCTGGTTTGCTCCTAAGCCTTGCGGCTATACAAACTCGCTTGTTACACCAGTGTGCGGTCACTGGTTTGCTCCAAAGCCTATCAGCTATACAATTCTGTGTTGGTCCCAGCGTGCGGACGCTGGTTTGCTCCTAAGCCTTGCGGCTATATATACTCACTTGTTACACCAGTGTGCGGTCACTGGTTTGCTCCAAAGCCTTTCAGCTATACAAATCTGTGTTGGTCCCAGCGTGCGGATGCTGGTTTGCTCCTAAGCCTTGCGGCTATACTACTCGCTTGTTACTCCAGTGTGCGGTCACTGGTTTGCTCGCTAAGCCTAACGGCTATACTATTCAGTGTTGTTTCCAGCGTGCGGACGCTGGTTTGCTCCAAAGCCTTGCTGCTTAACGATTCTGCTAATTTGCCAGTTCCATCTGACTGCTGCTATTATCTCTGGGCTGCCCTGCCCGGTATTGGTAAGGCCGGTAGAACCTTTTGCCACATTCCATCTGAGGTTGCCTTACCCGGTATTGGCAGGGCCGGTAGAGCCTACATTGTGTATCTATTGAGGCTGCCTTGCCCGGTAATTTGGTAAGGCCGGTAAAACCGTTATGCTATTCCATCTGCAGGTTGCCTTACCCGGTATTGGCAAGGCCGGTAGAGCCTAAAGACTGTCCTGTCCGATATATTGACAGGACCGGTAGAGTCTGCCTTCTGTCTGTGCTATATTCTGTATATATATATATGTATGTTATTGCCATCCTAAGTTATCATTTATTATTTCAATAAAATTGATTTTTTTTACCTAAAACTTGTGTCTGAGAGTCATAATAAACCGTGACAGTACGAAAGGGCCATGACCTCAGACAGCAAGGGTAAAGGTAACGCACAGAATATCCATTGGAGGATGGATGTGCTCGAGCAACGTTTGGATCAGTTGGCAGTTGCAATTCAAACGATCCTTGAACGCACGGTACCTGCTGACCAATCTAGCTCTAGCCCGGTGGTCTCGCCAAGTCAGACACCGGAAAGTGATACCAGACCCCTAGGGGGTACTGTTAAAGGGTTAACGGCTTCTGCACCCTTGCCGCTAAGATATGATGGTGACCCTAGTCTCTGCAGAGGGTTCATCAATCAACTCGAAATCTTTATGGAATTGACGGCACATGCATTTCCCAATGATCGTAGTAAAGTGGGGTTCACGATATCACTGCTCACTGGCAGAGCATTGGCTTGGGCTAACCCCTTGTGGGAGAATGCTAAACCTTGTACTAAGAACTTTAGTGAATTTGTGCGTTCCTTTCGAAGAGTGTTTGAGCCTCCTGGTAGAACCACCTCTGCTGCCAAACGCCTTATGGAGATACAACAGGGCAGGCGTACAGTGGGCGACTATGCCATCGAATTCCGCACATTGGCAGCAGAGGTAGGTTGGAATAACGAGGCATTATTGGCAGCCTTCTCTCAAGGCCTGAATGACCACATTAAAGACGAAATCGCTGCTAAAGATCTACCTATTGATCTAGATGATTACATTGAGTATGTTATGATAATTGACTCCAGAATACGTGAGAGATCAATTGCCAGAGATCGTAAGTTACGGTTAAAAAATAATGAGCCTAGTAGCATGTTTTGCCCACCCATCCCTCCCTTGGCATTGAAGTCTAGTGAACCAGTACAGGAGACAAGTGAACCTATGGAAATAGGCTTCACTAGACTATCCAAGGCAGAGAGACTATATCGCAAAAAACAAGGGTTATGTTTATACTGCGGTAAAAAAGGGCACTTGCTAAATTACTGTCCGGTACGTCCGGGAAACGCACACACCTAGGGTATCTTGGGGGACAGGCCCTAGGTGGTGTACAATCGTCCCCAGTGTCGGGCATAATGAAACCCACCATACAGGTGGTATTGTCTTGGGCACAACGCTCTGTGGAGGTTTTGGCCTTGGTTGACTCCGGTGCAGCAGGGTATTTTATGGATAATACCTTTGCTGAATTGCACGGAGTTCCACGCATTGAAAGAGAAAACCCCTTGACTATTGAAGCGATTGATGGTAGACCCTTAGAACCGCCTCAGGTTATATTTGAAACTATGCCATTGTCTATGACTATTGGGGCACTTCACAGAGAAGAGCAGCAGTTTCAACTGATTAATTCCCCGCACCATGCGGTGATATTGGGATTTCCGTGGTTACAGTTGCATAACCCACAATTCGATTGGAAAAAGTGTGAAATTGCTGCTTGGTCCCAGTTTTGTATGGACAAGTGCGTCATCCAGCCTATTAAGGTCATGTGCACCTCCTCTGCTATGCCGGATGTGTACCAACAGTTTGGCGATGTTTTTAGCAAAGGAGAGGCTAGTATGCTACCCCAGCATAGACCTTATGATTGTTGCATTGAATTGCAGCCTGGTGCAGTACCTCCGAAAGGACGCACTTATCCATTATCTTGTGATGAAAATAAGGCTATGGAGGATTACATTTCTGATGCCCTTGCTAGAGGGATCATACGTAAATCTACCTCTCCAGCTGGGGCTGGGTTCTTTTTTGTAAAAAAGAAAAATGGCGAATTAAGACCATGCATTGACTACCGGGGCTTGAATAAACTAATGGCAAAAAACGCATACCCAATACCACTCATCACCGAGCTTTTTGACAGGCTTAAGGGCGCTTCGATATTTACCAAGTTGGACCTACGGGCTGCTTACAATCTGGTTCGCATTCGAGCAGGTGATGAGTGGAAAACTGCCTTTAATACTCGAGCTGGGCACTACGAGTATCTAGTAATGCCTTTTGGGCTGTGTAATGCACCCGCAGTTTTCCAGGAACTGATAAATGATGTTCTGAGAGATATGTTACAGACATGTGTTGTGGTGTACCTCGACGATATACTGATTTACTCCCAAAACATGGCACAGCACATCAAAGATGTATCCGCAGTATTGCTACGACTCCGTGAGAACAAATTATTTTGTAAAATGGAAAAATGTGAGTTTCATAGAACCAGTGTGCCATTCTTGGGGTTCATAATTGGCAATGATGGCATTGCCATGGACAAAGAAAAGTTGTCAGCTGTCCTACAATGGCCAAAACCCAAGGGTCTTAAAGCCATACAGCGTTTCCTGGGTTTCGCTAATTATTATAGGAGGTTTATTAAGAACTTTTCTTCCATTGTCAAACCTCTGTCCGATCTTACGCACAAGGGTGCTAATCCTTCTTGTTGGCCGGTATCTGCTGAGAAAGCCTTTGAGAATTTGAAGCTGGCATTTGCTGCGGCTCCTGTGTTATCCCACCCCAATCCTTTACTTCCATTTACGTTAGAGGTTGATGCCTCAGATATTGGGGTCGGGGCAGTACTTTCGCAGCGACACGAGAAAGGTGGAACTCTCAGACCTTGTGGGTTTTTCTCTAAAAAGTTGACTGTCACTCAAAGCCACTATGAGATAGGTGACAGAGAATTATTGGCCATTATCCTTGCTCTTAAGGAATGGCGTCATTTGCTTGAAGGTACTAAGAATCCTGTCTTAATCCTAACAGATCATAAGAATCTGACCTATCTCTCGGAGGCCAAGAGATTGTCCTCTCGTCAGGCCAGGTGGGCACTGTTCCTGTCTCGATTTAATTTCATTGTATCATATTTACCAGGGTCAAAAAATATCAGGGCTGATGCACTGTCAAGACAATTTGAGGCCGACAGTGACAGAATGGAAGCACCAGCTCCTATCATCCAACCTGATAGAATACTGGCTACTATACGCACGAGTATCACTTCTCCTCTAGGGGAGGAGATCCTGGCCTCTCAGGGGTCCGCTCCCCATGAAACCCCAGTGGGCAAATGTTTTGTCGCTGAATCATTTCGTACTAGGCTGCTCGAAACCTACCATTCCTCTAAGGCTGCGGGACATATTGGTAGAGACCAATTGTTATGGTCCCTTTCTCAGTTATTTTGGTGGCCTTCCATGAGAAACGATTGTGCCGAATTTACGAATGCCTGTGCCACCTGCGCCCGCGCTAAGACCCCGAGACATCTCCCTGTGGGCTTGCTTCAACCGGTGCCTAATGGCGAACGCCCCTGGTCTCATGTTTCCATTGATTTTATGGGAGAGTTGCCTATGTCGAAGGGGTACTCCTTTATATTCATGGTGGTGGACAGGTTTTCTAAAATGGCTCATTTCGTGCCCCTCCGTGGTCTTCCTTCAGCGAAGGAATTGGCAATGGTGTTCGCCAGAGAAGTATTCCGGTTGCATGGAGTGCCTAGGGTACTGGTGTCTGACAGGGGGAGCCAGTTTGTGTCTAGATTTTGGAGGGCATTTTGCCAACAGATGGGCATACAGCTGTCCTTCTCCTCTGCCTACCATCCCCAGACCAATGGAGCCGCTGAACGAGCTAATCAGGGCTTGGAACAATTTCTCCGTTGTTTCGTTACTGACCATCATGATAATTGGTCCGACTTGTTGCCTTGGGCAGAGTTCGCCAGGAACTGTGCGGTCAATTCTTCATCTGGGAGCTCTCCGTTTCTGATTAATTATGGGTTCCAGCCCTGTTTGCTTCCAGACTCATTTCAGACGCAACAGATTCCAGCTCTGGATGAGCATATCGAGCAACTCCGTTCCACATGGGCACAAGTTCAGAGGGCACTTGGTCAGTCATTTCAGCGTCATCAGCGCCATGCTAATCGCAGAAGGCTTCCAGCGGTTTCCTTTCAGGTTGGGGATAGAGTATGGCTTTCCTCCAGAAATCTCAAGCTGCAGGTTCCGTCTAATAAGTTGGCTCCTCGGTTTATTGGTCCATACAGAGTTATTCGCAAAATTAACCCTGTCTCCTATGCACTAGACCTACCTGCATCCATGCGTATCCATAATGTGTTCCATGTGTCCCTTCTTAAGCCTCTGGTTTGCAATCGCTATACTACCACACCTGTGGTGCCAGGACCTGTTGAGGTCGAGGGCCAGGAGGAGTACGAGGTTCAGAGCATTATTGATTCCCGTAGGCTTAGAGGAAGGGTGCAGTACCTGGTACATTGGAAAGGGTATGGTCCTGAGGATCGATCATGGGTGGATAGTACGGACCTTCATGCACCTAGGTTAACTAGGGCCTTTCATGCCAATTACCCGCAGAAACCTAAACCCTATTCTAGGAGAGGGGGTCTTTGAAAGGGGGGTACTATCACGGTGCCCGTGATTTGCTGCAGTTACTTGTCTGTCACCAGTAGGGGGCTTCTATTGGCTGTCTGCAGATAGCCCGCCTCTTATTGACTATTTAAACCTGGATTGGGCACCCTTTGAGTGCCCTTTCGTGTTGTTTCTGACCTTCTTGCTATCACTATGCTAGTGATAGCTGGGCCTCTGTTCCAGTGTTCCTGAGTTCCTGATCTCATGTGTTCCTGAGTTCCTGATCTCTACTGTTCCAGTGTTTCCTGCATACTGAAGTACTTCCAGTCCTGGTTCCGGCCTAGTCTCTGGTGTTGCAGTTCCTGCTGAACTTCTCTGCTGTTTTCTGACCTGACTGATCGTTGCTGGTTCCTGTCATCTCATCACCTGTCTTCAGTATCCTGGCGACCTTCTGCCTGGTCGCGTTGGTGACATTGCTACAATTCCGTGTTGGTCCCAGCGTGCGGACGCTGGTTTGCTCCCAAGCCTTGCGGCTATACAAACTCGCTTGTTACACCAGTGTGCGGTCACTGGTTTGCTCCAAAGCCTATAAGCTATACAATTCGGTGTTGGTCCCAGCGTGCGGACGCTGGTTTGCTCCTAAGCCTTGCGGCTATACAACTCACTTGTTACACCAGTGTGCGGTCACTGGTTTGCTCCAAAGCCTTTCAGCTATACAAATCTGTGTTGGTCCCAGCGTGCGGACGCTGGTTTGCTCCTAAGCCTTGCGGCTACACAAACTCGCTTGTTACACCAGTGTGCGGTCACTGGTTTGCTCCAAAGCCTTTCAGCTATACAAATCTTTGTTGGTCCCAGCGTGCGGACGCTGGTTTGCTCCTAAGCCTTGCGGCTACACAAACTCGCTTGTTACACCAGTGTGCGGTCACTGGTTTGCTCCAAAGCCTTTCAGCTATACAAATCTGTGTTGGTCCCAGCGTGCGGACGCTGGTTTGCTCCTAAGCCTTGCGGCTATACAAACTCGCTTGTTACACCAGTGTGCGGTCACTGGTTTGCTCCAAAGCCTATCAGCTATACAATTCTGTGTTGGTCCCAGCGTGCGGACGCTGGTTTGCTCCTAAGCCTTGCGGCTATATATACTCACTTGTTACACCAGTGTGCGGTCACTGGTTTGCTCCAAAGCCTTTCAGCTATACAAATCTGTGTTGGTCCCAGCGTGCGGATGCTGGTTTGCTCCTAAGCCTTGCGGCTATACTACTCGCTTGTTACTCCAGTGTGCGGTCACTGGTTTGCTCGCTAAGCCTAACGGCTATACTATTCAGTGTTGTTTCCAGCGTGCGGACGCTGGTTTGCTCCAAAGCCTTGCTGCTTAACGATTCTGCTAATTTGCCAGTTCCATCTGACTGCTGCTATTATCTCTGGGCTGCCCTGCCCGGTATTGGTAAGGCCGGTAGAACCTTTTGCCACATTCCATCTGAGGTTGCCTTACCCGGTATTGGCAGGGCCGGTAGAGCCTACATTGTGTATCTATTGAGGCTGCCTTGCCTGGTAATTTGGTAAGGCCGGTAAAACCGTTATGCTATTCCATCTGCAGGTTGCCTTACCCGGTATTGGCAAGGCCGGTAGAGCCTAAAGACTGTCCTGTCCGATATATTGACAGGACCGGTAGAGTCTGCCTTCTGTCTGTGCTATATTCTGTATATATATATATGTATGTTATTGCCATCCTAAGTTATCATTTATTATTTCAATAAAATTGATTTTTTTTACCTAAAACTTGTGTCTGAGAGTCATAATAAACCGTGACAATGGGACACCCAAAGGACAGTCTGATAAGGGCTAAACAATAAAATACCAAACACGTATTGTTTGGCTCTTGATGAAGCCGACAGGTAGGCCGGCGAAAACGCATTCGGACCAAACTTTATCTGTTATTAGCACTCTATAAGTACGGATCCCTGCCACATGTCTCCCATGAGTTTTGCCCCTCATTCCCAATTCGTGTTTAGTACTTTATTGTCCAGTTTTAGAACTTTTGAACCAATACATTTGTTTTAGAAAAATAATGATTAGGACTATTTAAAATTTTAATGCATATGAATCCTTTTCATTTTTTGGTAATTTGTAGGGAATGCACATATCGGCCATCACCTCTTTAGCCACCAATGGCAGCATCTGCACTTAAGGGTATGTATAACAGTGCATAGGAGCTATAATATACAAATTCTACTGCCAATAAACCCTTGAAGGCCAAAGAAGAGAGCACACACGCATACACACACATGCGCGGTCTTTAATACTTCATTGACAGTAAATCGTTTAGGCCTGTCCTGGGACATGATCAGTAAAATGGAATAAAGTTCCTCAATTTCTTCAGAGCCTTGATTAACCCCTTGAATGCTATAGAGGCTTCAATGCATTGCATCACCCCACCCATGGTGCCACCCACAAACTTTATATGAACCCCTCCCCCAAGTACAGCCAGTGTGTCTTGGCACAGAAAATTCAAATAGCTTTTAAGATACAAGTACCCCAAAAAAGCTGTTAAATAAATCCTATATAATAATTTGCTAAAGCGTGCGTAACGCCGCAGTCATGCGCAGTAGAGACTTCTGCGCGTGCTGCAGTCATGCGCAGTAGAGACTGCCCGCACCGCGGCTGATACAGAGCAGCTCTGTATCAGCCGTGGCACGGGCAGTCTCTACTGCGCATGACTGCCCGGCGACCGGCTGGCGGTGGCACTGTTGCCCCGTGTAACGGGCTCTTCAACTAGTAAATAAATATTTGGCTTGAAAATCCAGTTTCAAGTTTCCCCCTTCCTCCCCATTTCAGAATGTCAAGCTGACTTCCCTCAGATCCAAAAAAGTTCACTTGACTGAACGGATCACAATGAGGAATATTGTGTTTGTCACTGTAAGGAAAACCCTGCTCCCTCTTGATGAAGGTGCGCATTTTTTTCTTATGCTGACACAATATTGTTCCTCATTGCGATCCATCTGGACCATCTTTCTGCTCTGAGGGAAGTTAGTGTGATGTGCTAGAAAAGGGCGGAATGGGGAAATGTGTAATTGGGTTTTCAAGCCAAATATAAAGATAAAGGATGTTGTGTACATAGTATTCAGTATAGAAAATTACATTGAACAATTGGATGGACATTTATTTTTTATATTACTATCCCTTTAAATAATGAACATTAAGAGATGGGCATACCTGGAAACTCTGGAGCCCCTGGAGAGGATTCATGGGTTGGGAATTGGAGTGTCTATGATGTGAATTGTGGCGTAAAGTTAGGGGGGCTTAATTAGGTGGGTGTGACTGAGAGGAAAAAAGGTGGGGTTTGACTGTAGAATGCGTGGGAAGTGGGCAGAAAATGGCGGGAAATAAGCAGTTTGACACGATGTGGGGGGAGTTAAACTGGATACTCACCAGAGCCAGAGAATTAGTCTAAAAAGCATAGACTCCAGGGTAGATCCAGGCAGTAGCCTGGTATGGAGAAGGGGTTTCTGGGGCGGGGTCATTGAGCTTACTCTGGTCAAATCCACAATCCACAATATAGATGTGGTCAACAGAGATGATACCCCCTTCAAAATGTGGCATACTATGTGGTTTCCTACTCTGCCTAATGGTAAATTTGGTTCTGCACAAGTTGAACCCAGTGGGTGCTAGAATGTTGTCCATCTCATTATGTTCAAGTATCCAAGGGGTTAAAAAAAATGGAAGGAAAATTTAATTAGCATTTTATTAGGTTTTAAAATGCCTTTCGAAATGACATACTTGTAAATACAGATGAGTGACCACTTTCCCTTCTGACCTTGCTGAAATCAGTGTAAAAACACTTGGACAAATCCTGTGTAACCGATATCTGTGTGGGGAGAGTGGCGCAGGGAGCAAGACTTTGAGATCAAACACATAACCAGTAGAATTTGATAAAATAGCATCATTATTAAACAACAGACAACTGTCTAACTCACCTTACATAGCAATACTCTGTCTGAAACAAAATGTAGACTAATCACAGGTAAAAAGCAAATAAATTAATAAAGCATGTAAATAAAAACAAGATTAAATTTAGCTTAAAAGAAAAGAAATGTTTAAAAAAAATCAGATTATATTAGAGGGAGAATGAGATGTTACACTAGCTTCAAGGTGGAAGTGGTCAGGTATGACCACTGCTCTATAACACCTCCACCATTGCCTAATTAACCTATCCTAGCCTGTATGATCCCTAGCAACTAACCAACCCCTAACTGCCTGGGTTCTTAACTACTGGAAGAACACTTTCAGTCAGAATGGTTCTCCTCATATCTTTTCTGGTCCCTTTGTCTTTTGCTGATGTTTTCATTATACTTTTTCTGTATTTGAAGGGATTGATAATCACCAAAATCATTTAATGACTAAAAAACTAGGGCAATAAAAATAAAAGCTGCAGAAGCCTTAGAAAACGAAAAAATACCAGGCTGCAGTTTTTTGTGTTGTTTTTGCTTGCATTAATGTGGTTTCACATTGGTAGACATGAGATTTAGATAAATACCCTCATACATTTTAAAATTAAACTGCAATCCTTCCAACACTTGACTGACTGCTTCCGCCTAATATGGAGCAGAGCTCAAGAAATCGGTTCAGCAAGTTTATAAATGTTATTACAATATATTCCTCCTCATGCATATTGTTTTACATCCTCTACTCCAATTTAAAGCACAATGAAATAAGTGGTGAATAGATGTTATGCAAAATCACTGCAAACAAATCGTATTATGGCTTAATTCATTCTTTTTGGACTTTTCTGAAATAATATTGCTGCATAAATATTGCTGTCAGTCTCTTGGTTCTCTCATTCCTTTAGGCTGGAAATTTCTAGCATTGCAGAGCCCTGTGGTCCTCAAGCTATTAATTGTCACTTTCTGTTTCATAAGGAGGTTGTTTATTGCGCAAAGCGAAGAAAGCAATAGAGCAATTCTGGGGCAAACTAACTGCACTATAGCAGATGAACATCATTTCTCCAAATTCCCATAAATTGTAATGGGGTTTTAAGCCCCTGATTGCTAGATAGGCCTTCAGGCCATTGCTCCACAATGCACTGGAGTCCTGTCTAGTCTAGCATTGGGTTAACCAATACCTCTCCAGCACTCAAAGGGTTAAAAGTGTAGTATCCATCAGCATAGTTTTTATTTGATGCCTATGGTACAGGTGATTTTGCTCAACTGTTGCCTTTATATGTATGGCTCGGTTAATAAGAAAAAGTAGAACTGTTTCTTTGTAACAAATATGTAATTTTGAAAGATCTCTCAGAATCACCTATATTGTTGTTAGGCATTTTTTATTTTAAACAGTAGCCAGTTAAGGCAGATGAACACTACTGGCTGGCAGAAAATGACAGATGTAATGAAGAGCAGTGTGGAATTTTTGTACCTGACTGTTATGTCTGCAAGACTTGCATTAACTGACAAATAAAGCTAAATATTTCAAAACTGTTTTTAAGTAAGACATGGCTAACAAATATTGGTGCTCTTGAAAGCTCTTTTAAAATTACCTTTTGTTACTAAATTACATTTCTACTTTAAATACACAAAGAAATAGGCTTTCCTCTTGGAAACTCCTACTCTAAATTGCCTACATATTAGGGATGTGCCAAATTCAGAATCTTTGTTGATGAATTTGTTTTCAGCCTAATCCTCCACTTCAGGTTATCAGTTTTGACTTTTAGCAGGCAGACAGAATTTAAATGCCAGATTGCCATGATGGATAGAATATGTCTCCTGTCCTCTTGAACCACTAGGATGGTGGCTGAATCACCCTGTAATGATTGGTAGGTTGCCTCTGCATTGGTGGTTCAGGGTGTTTCCTGATCTGACAAGGATTTATAGGCTTTCCTACAAAATAGAAATGCTAATATTCCATTGTCTGTATAGCTGTGTCCTATGGGTGTTTGTGTCTGTAAAATATTTTTTATTTAATAACCTAATGTTGTCATTCTGGTCATATGGTCATATGTAATGGCATTATGAGAGATAAGAAATGCAATATATAATTATATATTGCGCGGTAATATAACATTACAGTATTGTTGTTTTAGCCTGGTGATCCCATGATGTCATTGTATATTGCCTTGATTTGATATAATAGCCTGTTGCTCTGCTGGTTAATATCGCATTACAGTAATGTTGTTTTGCCCTGCTGGTCCCAAGACATAATTGTATATTATCTTTATCTCATATAATAGCTTGTTGCTCTGTTGCCCTCTTGGTCTCCTATAATGGTGGATTGCTCTGATGGTCTTATGTAATGGTATACCACTAAGGTAATAAACCAGTAGGAAAATACATAAATAGATTAAAAATTGTTTTGGTCCAAATCACCTGTCCAGGATTTGTTGAACTCTTCTCCAGGTGAAACGAAATTGCCTAATTCCATCACAGAGTCTTGTACTCATCTTGAAAATGAGCAAATAAAAGTAATTTCCCTATTGATAAACTGAAAAAGGTTTAATAAGCAAGGGATTTTGTGTTTTCCCATGCATATTTCAACTCTTTTGACCCCTGTGGTTGTAAAAGTAAATGACTGTTTAGTAGACTTACAAGGAATTAGTTAACCCCTTAAGGACTGGCCAGCAGTTAAGGACCACAGGGCATTTTTTTATTTATTTTTTTTTTTTTGCGGATCAGATTCATGGAGGACTCCTGAATTCCAAGATGTGTCAGGACCGTCACCTCTCCTTAAGTACAGGACCACTGCGATGGTCCTGGCACATCATTGGTCTTTAAGGAGTTAAAGGAGAACTCATAACATTACCCGCCTCCCCACTTATCTTACTATGGACAAAAATCCTATTGGCCCCTATGAATTTTATCCTTGTGCCTGTCTTCAAGAGATAACATTTGCAGTCCACCTAGGATATCATGTCATCCTCTGCTTCTTAAAGGGCTTATAAGGCTCATGTACTCTGCCTTCTGCAGCTAAAACAAAGACTGCAACAACTGTCGTGTCTATCCACCTCCATGGACATGACATCAAGAACTGACTGAAGATGTCCTCTCTTGAGAAAAAGCACAAGAACATTATTTATAGGAACCATTAGGATTTTCTGGTACTAGTAAGGATAGAAGGAGGGGGAGGTTTTATTAGGTGTAATTTCTCTTTTAAGTGGCTGCTCATAATGCTTCAACACAGTCACACATTCATTTTGACCACCCATTTCTTAGAGCCATAGGGGGCAAAATAATTAAAATTATTCTTGTGAGATAGACAGGGGATTGAGGAGGAACAGTGGGAATAACATGGGATAATTAAAGGGATGGGATCTTTTAGTGTGACAGTGTGTATATGTGCATGGTAGAGGAAAATGTTCTCCAGATTCCACTGCAAGAGAGGAAGCCATGAGCAAGAATACTTTGTGTATCTGTATTTCTTTATTTCAAACAATGTGATGCCAGTTCTTCTTTAACCCTTTGAGTGCAATGCAATGCATTGGATACCTCTCTGGCAATCAAAAGTTTAATTGGCTCATGGAGTTATATATGTTGACTTTTGGCAGGTAGATGCTTGCTCATATTCTCGCCATCATAGATGATGAATGTTAGACACACTGTCATCCACTATACCAGGGATAGTCTCCAGCAGCAGGAGAGCCAAACATTGTCTACCCCTGCACGGTACTGACTGCCAGCCTTACTTAATCTTTCTACCTCTTTCTCCTCATCCTACTCTTCATAATGTCTTAGCTTTGTATTTGTATCTCTCTTCATCTGCACTTTTCTTTTTCTCTTTTCCTCTTTGTCTCCTCCAGAGGAGTGTGCAACACATTGGCCTAGATTCACTAACGGTCGATGCTGTGGAGATATGATTTTCTCGATGTGTTTGAAACACTTCGACATTTTGATCTATGCACACATCAACATATTCAATACATTTTTGGATGCAAGGGGAGTGGAAGAGAAGGTCCCTATTAGCATACAGGATTGTCGAAGTACTGTTTATGTGGAAGGGATGTCATCCCATCCACTATTTCCTGGTCCTAGAAAATATACTTGGCCTATAACAGGCAAGGAGACCTCTCTAGTACTGAAGCCTGTAAAGTGGTATATAAACTGGTACAAGGAAATTGTATTGATGTGGCCACACCCATTGTTCAGAATGTGGGTGTGGCCAGCACAGCTGACATGCACCTCAAAATTTGGCACCTACTCTACTTATTAGGAAATCTGGTTCTACTTATCCAAACTAATTTTCTCCTAAGTTAACTCATATCTAATCTATAACAACGCCTTATCCTTTCCTCTACCTCCCACTGTTCCATACCAAAATCCCTCTACTCCCTCCTGCCATTGTAAATTACTATCATCTATACAATCTCATTTTATACTATCACATCCAATTACTTCTTTACCATTTGCCTGATCCCAAGCTGCTATCGTTTTATACCTTTCTCTATCTATAATTTGTTTTCCCTTTACTCTCCTGTGCCTATACGCTGCCCTTTATCCCCCTGCTTCCCACAAGAAGGGATGAATGAAAAGAATATTTAATTCATATGAAACATTGTTACGCAAGATACAGTATAAGCGCTTTGTTTCATTTGCTGTTTGCTGGAAAGTGATTCAGACAGCAAATAGTTTCCTGTCTGGGACAATCACCTGAGTGCGAGAAGAGAAGCTTTGTCTTCCTGTTAGTAGACAACTGCTCCCCCCTTGCACACATACACTCTCCCCTGCATTGCCTCACCCTTTTGTCACACTCTCCTCCTATTCTCTCCATTCTCTCTCTCATTTCCCCACGGTCCCACATACTTCCTTGGACTCTTCAGCTCTACCTTCCCTCTTTCTCCAGTGTTTCCACTCCTTCTCTCTCCTTCATGCATTCTCTTCCCATGCTCCCCTTGGCTCCCTCTCCCACTGTCCTCATGTGATTCTTTCCAAACCGATCCAAAATATTCTTTAGGTCCTTCAAATCAATCCAGAATCAATCAAGAAAACGAATAATGTATGTTAATTCCATATCTACCCACAAACCTTACCTTTTCCCAAAACATCTCTCCACATGCTCCCTTTTCTTCCCACCCCTTTATCCATGATCTCTCTCTAATCACTTTATTTCTATACCAAACCCCATCCCTTGCTCCACCTCTGACAATTAAACCCTTCAGATGCACATATATATATATATATATATATATATATATATATATATATATATATATATATATAAATATAATATATATGTAAATATAATATACACTCTTGCATATCCCCTAGGAGAATCATGTATAAATCGTTTGAAGTTCTACCTCAGAACAGAGAACCATTTGTGCATCACCTCTTTATCGGATAACTGTTCCTGTAAAACAATGCAGCTTCCATTACCACTCACATCTTCAGATCATGTTTCAGTTAATTGAAATCTCTGCATATTGTTTCTAGTTAGGAAGAATGTGATAAATACTGGATATATTCTTTCAACCCTTTGAGTGCCAGATAGGTATCCAATGCATTGTATCACAATGTGGTGGATACCTCTGTGGCACTGAATGGGTGAAAGAATTTTATCGATGCTACTTTCTATATTATGAGAAGTGTGACTTTTACAGATACAGGTTATTGAGGTTGCTGTAATATACTTCCCAACATTGCAAATGGCCAAAGAGGGACACTTTTGCTTTAAGGGGTGTGGTTGGGGTGTGTGGCTTATGACTGAGACACTATCAATAATTTTGAGGTTATTTTATGCTCTATTGACACTTCTTTATGTAACTGGATAAATTATTTAGAGCATGACTAAACAGTTTTATTAACAAAGACTAATGTATAAAAACATATGTAGTGAAGTTTATCCAAACATTAATGTGAGTTTTATTGCTGTGGAACAATGTGATACACTTATATACACACCACACATTCTGATCTCCTAAAAAGAGAGACATCAGAGTGGGAAAGAGGGACAAGGGGATTTGGGTCTGAAAGAGGGACTGTCCCTCCTAAAGAGGGAGACTTGGGAGGTGTGCTATAATACAAACTGGAAAACCAACTGCACCAATGAAAATTACTATAAATGGGGTTTTTAACCCTCTGAATGCTAGAAACGTCTCCAGCACATTGCATAGCAATGCAAAGGACGCCACCTTGAATTCAAGGGTTTAAAAGACACATTTAAATTAAGTTCTTATTAAAGATCACTTAACACCTTTCCATGGCCTCTCCTCGGTGGGAGCTTCCATCTTGAAAGGATTTACATGATTTTACTCCTTATCTATTTATTCCACCCCTGTGGTTTTAGCAGACTAAAAAGGTGAGAGATTTTATTTTGTAGACGTAAGTAATGTAGGCTTTATTAGACATGTTAGAGAATAAAGTTCTTCTATCATTAGATTCCTAAACTACTAAATCATAGATCTCTAAAACGATTAGCCTGTTTGCAAAACAAAAAGCACAAGATCTAGAACGTTTAAAGGGATAGTAATGTTTCATAATAATAGCAGCTCTAATTAATCATCATAGTATTTGGACTTTGGAGAGTGTTATTTCAATTCGGTCAGAGTTGTAGTTCAAGAGTAGTTCAATGACAAAGTATTCCCCTCCCGCCCCTTTTACTGATGTAACACTGGTCAGCCAGATCAGAAGGAAGATGCCCAGGTAGACTGCAGAGAGGCTGAATCTTCAATTAAGATAAGGGAAAAACCTGAAAAACTTGTCAAGGGGGCAGGGCTTTCATTGTTCTGATAGGAAGAAGATTGTCCCCTGCTGTTATCTGTCCAGTCTATGGACTGTATTCCACATCTGAGAAGAGATTGCTTACGCTAGGTAAAAGGGGCGGAGGGGAAACTTTGCTTGTGAATATCTCTCAAACCATAAAGGTTTGAGAGATAAGACTTATATCATCCTTCATGTTTTTTTAATGCCTACAAAATAAAATAAAGATAAAACGAAGTATTACTATCCCTTTGATTAGAAACATTTAATGAGACTAAACTGTGTAGGTGACATCCACTTTAATAATATCAACCTAAGTGACTAAATGGAACTGGAGCAATTCTGTGCACCCCAGGGGAAAAATAAATATTTCCATTGATTTAAATGCAGCTTCTTACCCCTTGAATGCAAGAGGTGCAATGCACTGGAAACCCCTCTAGCATTCAAGAGGTTAAAAGTCCCATTTAAATCAATGGGAATATCTGGAATGTTTATTTGCCGGTGTCTTTGGTTTGGTCCAACATTATTCCACTATCCTTAGTACATCAGCATCATTGACTTCCTGGCTTTGAGCCTCCATCATTTAGTTCATTGTCAGTGTTCCCATAGGCAGCTATTAACGTGTCATATTGGCCCAGATCTTACAGCCCTGTGGGAACCAGAAAGGTCTCTAACACATTCACAGTGTTCTGAAGATCCCTGGCAATTTAACTGCTTTAAATCCCATAGATTCTGTTTATTGATGACATTTATGTACTTGTAAATTAACCTAGGAAATACGTTGTTTCTAGCCCCTAAAATGATGGATGCTAGTGTGTGAGTGGGTGTTAAAGGAATAGTAACACTAAATATTTAAAAGAAAAGTATATATTTTAGGGTTTATTCTCCTGGGTAAAACATGGGTACTCCTACCGCTAAGAGGTGTTTTATTCAAATATTACTGTAGGTCAAATGTGATTTTTTTTTTAGGTGCAGTATCTCAATGCCCTGAAATGTTACAGTGGCGCTGTTGCGTCACCTTCTTATTGACAGCTCTGGTCAGTTGACCATAAAACTCCGCAGGATAATGTAGCACCAGCGCCACTGTAACATTTCAGACCATCGGGATATTGCACTTACAAAATTCAAGTTTGAGCTGCAATAATATTTGAATAAAACACCTCAGCAGTAGAAGTTCCCTTATTTTACTCAGGAGGATAAAACCTACAATAAATATTTTTTTACACAAAGTGTTACTTTCCTTTTACTTGTACCTTATATAGATCAATAGGAGCCTCCAAATGTTCCTAGGGCTGATCCATAACTTCCAACTTTAATGAAGTGGAGGTTCACTCCATTTTATGAAACCACAAATTCATTTTCTGCAGAGTTTCCTGACAAAGTCTACAGACCAAATGCATTACTCTGGGTTACACTGTAATGAAAGAGCAACGCTATAACAGTGGGGAAGGGTAGGCGCTTCCATCTCTGAGGAAATATATACCAGACACTGGGCTTTATGTATAAAGTCTGACAGGAACAATTCAGGAGCAAACCAACTGCACCATAGAGCGCAAATAAAACTTCCTCATATTTACAGTGATTTAAATTTAACATTTAACCCCCACAAATGCTAGAAAGGTTTCCAACCCATTGCCAAGCAACATTCAAGGATTTAAAAGCTCTTGTTTAACTATGGGGACTATGGGGATTTTTATTTACCCCTTATGATGCAGATGGTTTGTCCCAGGATACTTACATTTTGCTTTTATATGAATGAGTCATTGGGGTGAGTGTTAGGATGACCACATTTCCATTCTGCCATTCAGGGACACTGTGGAGATGAGAGCAGCAGGGTACATGTCCTCATCTCTAGTGCAGGTGTGTGTGTGTGTGGTTGGGGGGGTGTCTGTGTAGAAGCCATTTTCTTGTAGCCCAGCAGAGGCATCACTTCCTGTCACAGTAGGCAATGGGCAGTCTTCTTTCTAGTTATTAGAACTCTGTTCTATGGAGTCTTCATTCAGGGACATTGTATTGTCCCAGAAGGGGGCTGCCCAGGACTTGGGACACACATTTAAAATCTAGGACAGTCCTTGTCAATCTGGAACACTCAGTCACCCTAATGAGAAATGCCGCAGGTGCATTGCAGCGTGTACCAGCACACACACGTTACCATCATCAAAAGAAAAAAAAGGGAGGCGCCTCATATGGCAATATCATCCAGATAATATAGGTTTGAGAGATAGGAATTGCATCAATGGATTTATTTTATGGTCTACAGTATTACTTTTTATATAATTAAGACATTACTATCCTTTTAAGCCTTTGAGTTCCAGAGAGCTATCCAACACATCGCTTTGCATTGCATGGCTATCTTTCATGCACTCCATGTGTTTTATAACAGAGTATTCCCACTGCTGGGAGACATTTAGTTCAAATGTTATCTCCAGTATACATTTTCTATATATTTATTTGTTTTTGTTTGCAGTTCTTCCGTGGTCTGTCATTTTATTGTGATGCTGTTTTTACTGCTGTCTATGGATGACCTTTCTGACTGATAATAGCCCTCCATAGCACCCAGAAGTGACGGGCCATGCAAGCTGTAATAACTTTTGAAATAAGCTTTTCCCAGCAGTGGTTGTACTGTTTTTCCACCCATTGTCCATGCTTGTCACTGGCTCATCATCAGGGTTGCAATGCTAAACAATTTCTACCATGTTTTGCACTCTCTGGTAAGGTATTCAAATGTTCAGTTGGCTGATTCTTTCCAACCATACAGTGAGGCTAAGAATATAGGCAGCAATTATGGAATAAACCAAGTGCACAATGGGAAAACATCTTGAATGCTAAAGAGGTCCCAAAGCAATACAAAGCAATGCTTTGACGTAATTCCCAAGGTTTCATGGCCAAAGAGGGATGGTGTTCCTGAGGGCATGGCTGGTGGGTGGGGCATTACTGAGAATCTTGGGGTTATTTTATGATATACTGACACATCTTTTCGTAACTCAATAAATGATTTAGAGCAAAACCTAAATATTTTATTTACATAGACTAATTTACAAAGCACATACTGAGCATTAATGTGTGTTTTATTGCTGTGGAGCAATGTGATACACTTATATATACACCATCTCCTAAAAAGAGGGACACCAGGGTGAGGGAGAGAGACAGAAGGATTTTGAACTCTAAGAGGGACTGTCTTTCCTAAAAAGGAACACTTGGGAGGCATGCATTGGAAATTTCTCATCTGAGATTAGTCTAGTTCTTTGTAGTACGTCACCCTCAGGATGTCGAGACAAGAGCAGTCACTACATGTGTTCTTCCTCAAGGAGCCTTAAGAGTCTAGTTATATCTGACAGGTGCAATCGGAATGGAATTGGGGGAGGTCAGCCCCTTATTCACTACCATGCACCCACCAAATGATCCATTATTAGGGTATGGAATTATACCTGGGGTTTAGACAAGCTTTTCACTGTCACTTGCCAGAAATCATTATGCTCCCTGTTTCTCTCTGGCATAATAATGCATGAGCTTTGCTTTCACGGTTTCACTTGACTGGCCTCTGATATCAGATTTCTTCATGCTCTCAGGGGTTTTACTGGCAAAGCACTGTACATTAAGTAGTGAGGTATGTCAGGCATGGAGAGGAATGGAGATAATGGGCACCGATTTCATCCCCCCCCCAACACACAAACACACACTCACTCGTCACTGCCTGACATACATGGAATTGCAATATGGAATATAGGTATAACATATTTATTAGAAAAATATGAGGGTTAAAGTATTATGGGAATCTGTTTAAAACTTTCAGTTGAATAAAGAAAAAAATAAGGTGTTGATTCATTATGTCACCATGAAGTCAGTCTTTCAATTACTCTTAAAGTCGTATTATTATTATTTTTTGCTATAAAATGGGTTATTATTGTGGCTCAATATGAGCCACTTTAACAAAACCTTCTTATTTAGGTAATATTACTTTTTTATGTAACCCTGGAGTGCCAGAGTGGTACACAACGCATTGCTTTGCGCACCCTCTGACATCCAAAGGGTTAACCCTTTGCGTGTAAGAAAGATGAGCAACACATTGCTTTGCAATGCCTTGCTACCCCCTCTGACACTCAGAGAGTTTAAAACTGTGATTGTCCATTCTAGTTCTTGGTATACACCAACAGGGCAGGTTTAATAGATAGCCCTGCTTAACCCTTTGAGTGCCAGAGGGGTACACAACACATTGCTTTGCAATGTGTTGCGTTCCCCTCTGGCACTCAAAGGGTTAAGAATTGATAATAATTCAGTTTACAGTAGCTGAGCCTCTGAGTACCACTTGTGATTTAGCAGGGGAATGCTGAAAACATAGTAACATAGTAAATTAGGCTGAATATAGACTCAAGTCCATCGAGTTCAACCTTTGCTTCATACCCTAGTGACATGAGAACTGTATAGTTTTCCTGCTACCAATAATCAGACCTTCCTGATTTGCCTACAAATATATAGTATAACCCTGTATGTTCCCTTTTGAAAGAAATGTATCTAATTTTCTCTTAAATGTATCCATTGTATCTGCCATAACCACCTCCATGGGCAAGGAATTCCACAATTTAACAGACCTTACTGTAAAAAAACCCCTTCCTCTGTTGAAGTCTAAACCTCCTTTCCTCTAATCTCAAGGGTGTCCCCTGGTCACCTGATCAAGCCTTGGAATGAATAGCTCACCAGAGAGATCCTTGTAATGACCTCTCTGATACTTGTACTGTACATTGTGATAAGATCTCCTCTTAGTCATCTTTTCTGTAGAGTAAATACCCAGGTTTGTCTAGTCGTTCCTGACATGTTGGTGTGTCCTAAGGACTAACGTCAAAGCAGTAGGTTAAAGGTTAATATAGAGTAATTCAAAATAAAGATGGAGGAATTCTGGGGCAAACCAACTGCAGCATAGGTGACAAATGACAATGCCCAGTTATCGAATTTGGTCTTTTATCCCTTTGAATTTTAGAGAGAGATCTGCAAAGCATTGACTCTCAGTGAGCTGGAGACCACTCTAGTGGGTTGAAAACCTCTTTTATTTCAGTGGGAATTTTGGAAATGTATATGTGTCCTCTATGGTGCATTTGATTTACCCTATGTTACTGAACA
This sequence comes from Rhinophrynus dorsalis, assembly GCA_037306005.1. Taxonomy (NCBI): domain Eukaryota; kingdom Metazoa; phylum Chordata; class Amphibia; order Anura; family Rhinophrynidae; genus Rhinophrynus; species Rhinophrynus dorsalis. Next base: position 514,777,284 of record CM074719.1, read on the forward strand.
TAGGCCCCATAGTGTTAGCTTTGAGTTTCAATGTGGATTTTGTAATAATAACGCAACAAAGTAATGAATAAATTAGTCACCAGTAAAAGGAGTGTGACAACCTACCAGCACGGTGCATGGGCAACTCTTTTCTGTAGGTTCAATGCATTGGCTACCTCTCTGGCATTTAAGGCATTAACCCATCTCCTGTACCCCTGATTATGTACACACACATTTATTACATAGCAAAGATTAATGTGAATAAAACCCTTAATCCTTTGGCATGCAAAGGGTTAATGTCACCATGACAACAATTATAAGAAGTAGCAAGTAGCAAGAATTCTGAGCTGATTTCCTATTATTATTGAATTAAAGGGATAGTAATGTTTCACAATAAAAACAGCTCCAATTAATCTTCATAGTATATGGGCCATGGAGAGTGTTATTTCAATACTGTCAGAGTTGTAGTTCAAGAGTAATTGAATGATAAAGTATCCCTTTCCCTCCCCTTTTACTGATGTAACACTGCTCACCTCAGACAGCAAGGTGGTGTCCAGGTGGATCTCAGAGAGGGACAATCTTCAGTTAGCATAAGGAAAAACCTGAAAAACCTGTCAAGGGGGCAGGGTTTTCCTTATACTCATATTAAGAAGATTGTCGCCTGCTGTGAGCTGTATGGTCTCAAGACCAGATTCCACATCTGAGGGGAGATGGCTTATACTAGGTAAGGGGTGGGAGAGGGATACTTTATCATTCAATTACTCTTGAACTACAACTCTGACAGTATTGAAATAATCCTCTCCATGGCTCAAATACTATGAAGATTAATTGGAGCTGCTGTTTTGGTGAAACATTACTATCCCTGTAAAGAGGGAGCAGAGGAATATCATTCCCCAAAACACCCCTACGTTTCCACACTGCTCACCTTTTGGTACAGTGCGGCCATTATATCAGATAAAAAGCTCTGTACTTAGGTGTTAGGCAGGCACAGTGCACAAAAGAAGTCTTTTGTGCTATTTTTCTTTCCCAGAGGTCTGTTCGTACCATCCCGTCATTGTGTCGTATAGGGTTGTTCACTTGGAGGACTATTGTAGAGTACGTTGGAGGGATATGCAAATCACTGTAATTTTCCACAGATTTGTAGTATGGATTTCAATAGAACTGCACAGGTATCACTAGTAATTGCATTTTTCATGCTATATTGTTAGTGCTACTTAGACTGAGAGAAAGAGATTGTGAAAGAAGGAAAAAGCTTGCTAGGTTATCACAGCAAATTTCAAGTGAAAACATTTTCATTTGATTCAATGAAATAAACATCATTCAGATGCCCTTTACTGCAATTATACCCTCAGTTTAAAATGTTATTCACAATAAAAACGGTAGTGGACTCCAGATTGCTGGTGATAGGTGGTGCCTCCAAACTTCAATTTAAATATACCAACCATTACAAAGAGAAACCATTTATATTCAAATTATTAGAATATATACCAGTCTCTGCTGCTTATAATTAAAGCAGTGCTTTATTGTAGACAGTAAAAATAAGGGCTATACGGTAGAAAGACATAAGACAGCCATTACAAGGCCTTACGCGTTTCAGGGTTACAGCTGTCTTTAATCAGAGGCATCTCATGTTTCATGAACAGGTGAATTAAAAAAAGCATATACCTGACAGCATCATGGGGGGGAATAAAGGGTGGAAAACAAAGGAAAAAAAACAGCTGACTGAATACAGTCAAAAATATATGAATAGTGTATATACCTCTCTCATTCTTAAAAGGTTAATCTCTCTAGGACAGTGGTTCTCAACCATTTTTTCTAAAGGCATCCTTCAGATTCAGTCTGCAATTTTTGGAGCTCCCCTAACAATTTTATTTTGTTATTGCAATGAAGGATGCAAATATACAAATATATAGTTATTTTTAGGTCTCACAATCAGAATAACAAACAAAATATATTGTGCATAACAATCAACGTATATCTGCCATTGAAATGCAACATTTACGTATTTGTCAATCCTATATAATAATTCGCTAAATCATGTGTAACACCGCGACATGCGCAGTACACACTGCTGCTCATGCTGCAGTCATGCGCAGTGGAGTCTGCCCGTGCCGCTGCTGATACAGAGCTGGCCGCTCCAAAGCAGCATCCAGCTTTGTATCAGCTGCGGCGCGGGCAGTCTCCACTGCGCCTGACTGCCCTGCGACCGGGTGGCACTGGCACTGTGGCCCGTGTAACGGGCTGTTCAACTAGTATCTTTATAAAAGATTATGGCACCCTGTCCAATATGCCACTACACCCTGGTTGAGAAACTGCTCTAGGATATGAACCAAAAATGTTTCTCTTAGATCTATAAACTTTAGGTAGCCCCCACCCCTCCCAGTAGATAGAACTACTTTTTCAATACCTGCAAAAGAAAATAAATTACATCCAGATACAGTGAATGTTTAAAATCCAGTGTGGTAGTTCATCTATATTATGATTGCATGGAGTAAAAGCCAGTACTACAAAAATGTTGCCCAACTGAACATATCTTTGGGGTTAAAATTACTAAAGTGTAGAGTATATAAAAAGCATACAAGCCTGATTAGGTCAGCCAGGGTTTTATATTTCCCATTGAGTCCTACATTATGATGAAGCACTAGCAATTAATTAAAAGTGCTTCGTGGAAAGCTTTGAATATAAAGATTGCTGTCCAGTGTTGTGACATATTATGTATTTACTGGGCATTCTATGTTGAATTTTGCGGTCCTTAAAGGGATAGTAATACATAATATGTAAAAAAATTTTTAAGTGCAATATCACAGTGGCCTGAAATTGTACAGTGGTGCTGTTGCTACACCATCCTATGGAGGTTTATGGCCAACTGACCAGAGCTGTTCATAGGATGGTGTACTAACAGCGCCACTGTACAATTCCATGTCACTGTGATACTGCACCTAAAACATACAAGTTTGAGCTGCAATAACTTTTGAATAAAACCCTTTTCAGCAGTGGGAGTACTCAGGAGGATAAAAACTACAATATATATTTGTTTACATTTTAAATATTACTATCCCTTTAAAGAATAGTAATACTTAATATGAAAATATGGGGCACCTATGTATTATTTAACAAAAAAACCCAGCATTTTTTTTTCAGTATTAAGCATTAGTATCCTATTAAAGAGTTAATATTCTTTACTGCCCTGGGCTTCTCTTCCCCAGTGCTGGTGATGTGAACTGTGGAGAAGCAGCTGATGATTCCTTTTGGCTGCTGCTGCAACGTCACACCTACCTGCACAATCGATAGGGATAAGTTTGCCACTAGCAACTTCAGCTCTTGCAGTATGTGAGACAAAAAAAAATGGGGGGGGGGGGCTAACTTGTACACTGAGTGCCGTAGTTTTATAATGATGCTATTTGCAGAGGTGAGAGCAGCAATGATTATTATTACAGACTAGAGGCCAACTACAGGGACTGCATTTAATGTCTTAAATGTATGTGAATACCAAGCCTGTATATTAAATAAAGCTGGTCCCCAACTACCAGGGTGCATTTGAATTCTGTGGGTTGGACAGATCACATTGAGGCTGATTTACTAAGAAGAACTAGCGTGATTCTGAGAGAGTACATCAGCCTCTGTGAGTGAGTGGAGCCCAGTGGAGGAAGATTTAGGAATCAAATAGGCACTTATAATTAATATACACGTTGAGGGTGGGAGAGGTTCATTTTACCTGGCCCATAAAAATGTGTTCTGCCTCACCTCAGAGGAATCACTTACTGCCATGATACTTCTGACCCTGTTTGTTTTCTGTATTTTACATTATTTTTAAAGGAAAACTAATACTAAGTTTCAAGTTTTTATTTACTTGGTTATTTACTCTAGAGAAAAGACGACTAAGAGGAGATCTTATCACAATGTACAAGTATGTGAGAGGTAAATACAAGGATCTCTGCAGTGAGCTATTCATTCAAAAGCCTGATCAAATGACCAGGGGACACAGCTTGACATTAGAGGAAAGGAGGTTTAGACTTCAGCAGAGGAAGGGGTTTTTTACAGTAAGGTGTGTTAAATTATGGAATTTCTTGCCCAGCGATGTGTTTTGGCAGATAGAATGGACACATTGAAGAGATCAGATACATTTCTTTCAAAAGGGAACATACAGGGTTATACTGTATATTAGTAGGCAAATCAGGAAGATCACGGGGGTATGAGGCAAAGATTGAACTTGAAGGACTTGTGTCTTTTTTCAACCTAATTTACTGTGTTGATATGTTACTATGAAAGATACATTGGCCAGACTTTCCCTTTAACTGGAATCACATGAAATACTCATATTTCTGAGATGCAATAAGATTGAAGCAGCAATGCAGGATGCATTTTTATATGTTCCCCATTAACCCCTTAAGGGCCCATGATGGTTCAGGACCGTCATGTTTTTTTCCGTCAAGGACCCATGACGGTCCTGGACCATCATGGAATTCCGGGCTCCCCGCGTGGCTGCACACCATTCGGGGAGTCTGGAATCGGATTCATGAAAAAAAAATGGGCTGTGGTCCTTAAGTGACAGCCGCATGTGTGCACGGCCGGTCCTTGAGGGGTTATAGGAAAGTGTAATGAAATAGTATTTTTAATATTGAGATAAATATGTACCTTGATTAAGGTTTCCACATCATACCTTTAAAAGAGAGCACTTATGAAAAATGCCTGCTGGATTCTACATGGAAACCATCACAACCTAATAATATACCACTCTAGCCCTGCAGCAGGCATTTTTCCCGTGTCCTTTTAAAGGAATGATCTGGCAACCCTAACCTTGATAGAACCAAAGATAGATAATGTTTTGCTAAAGATCGTTATGACTTAATGCATACAATAAATATTTGCTGAGGGAAAAAACTTTGGTATTTTACCATCCAATTCACTAAACAAGTTTTAGTTGATGAGATTGCATGCAGTAAAATTGTGATCGGAATAAGCAGTATTAGAACAACATTTATGTAGTAACAAGTGATTCATCCATATTTATCTCTATCAATTCAATTGTAACTAATTCTTACTGACTTTATAAGGCTGGCAAAACCCATTTTTAACCCTTTGACATACCTGCCAACATTTGAAATTGCCAAAGAGGGACACTTGTGTTTTAGGTGGTGTTGCTTGGTGGGTGGAGTATTACTGAGAATGTTTCAGTCATTTCATGACCTACTGACACTGCTTTGTGTAACTGAATAAATGATTTAGAGCAAGTCCATAGTATTTTATTTACACAGATTAATATATAAAGACATATACTGACGTTTAACCAAACAATAATATGAGTTTTATTTCTGGGGAGCAATGTGAAACATTTTTCTCTGTCGTCCAATACAGGTTACTGGTAACTTTTGGGTAGGTGGTCAGCCCCTTTAAGTAGGCAGGAACAATTCTGAGAAGTGACTGCTGGGTGGAGCCTACCTCCTCTCCTTAGCATGCAGCTAGCCAATCCCCATCCAGTAAGATTTGTTCCTTGGTTCAGACACAAGGCAAGAGAACAGTTCTGCTATAGTTTTAGCTTCTTTATTATTTTTCTGTTCGATAAGGGATACCACCATTAGGCAGATTACCATCCCTGACAATCCCATCACCCAAATGTGGATAGCTCAGTTTACCAGGTGCTTTTGTGGACCTAAGCCCTGAGCGGGAAATGTTGGCTGCAAGATCTTTCCCCAGGAGTTACCCACTGAGGCTTCTTCTTGATATATAGTAATCTGAAAACAGAAGACCAGCTAAAAAGGTGAGCAACTCTTTGAGTGCTGAGGTCCACATGTCCCATGCTTCCCCTCCACACAGGGGTCTAATTGGAGTTCCTATTACATAATCATGCACTCATTGGGTTTATCTGTATGTCTGTTGGTGTTTGGAGCAAGTTTCTGTGGTAACTTAACACTTTGACTACTGGTTGGCATACTTCTCAGGGTGAGCACTTTCCCTACTGGGATAAGTGTTTATTGGGTCTGCTGATGCATTCTAGTGGGCTTTTGGAGTGTTTTTGCATTTTGTTATAACCTTGCAAAATTTATGCTCCAGTGCGCTTTTACCGCATAGACGCCATTGCTCCATTCACTCCTATGGGACTTTACAGTTTGGGACATATCTCTGCAACCTCTCCTCGTGGCGAGGTCAGAGATGGCCCATGTTGTTGGTCTGCCCTTGCTCTGTCTTCCAGTCAATGTTCTGGGCATGTTGGGGTGGCTCAGGGGGCTTCAGGCACTGTTGGGGTACTTTTTTTAGAGAAACTACAATTCCCATGAGCGCTTGCTTCGCACGCTCATTTCCGATTGGCTCCCACCACGGAAGCCATTTTGTGCCTTCTCTGAATGAGTATCCTGTGCAGGGCTTGGACTCTCCTTCTCCACTCAGCAGACTAACCCTTTGCCTGCCAGATAAGTCCATTTTAGCATTTCTCGGGTGAATAGTTTATCATGCACACTGTTTTTGTGTGTGTTTCTGATGCAAGCGTTTAAGGCTACTACCAGGTACCTCCAGTCTACCTTACAACTCCTTCCATCCACTTTGCAGGGGGTCTTCCACTCAATGCAGGCCCCCACCCCTATCAGGTCTTCCCTGCCTAAACCGCCGGGTGTACCTGATGTGTCTGATTCCTCTGAGGAGGAATTATTGGTGGATTCTGATGATGAAGACTGTTCTGCTGTCCCTTCCTCTCAGTTTTTTGGGACCCCTTTGAGGCTGATCCTGTTCCCTCAGCTGAGGGCATGATCAGGGCTGTATTGAACACCCTGAACATTCCCTTGGTACAGGAGGTTTCCTCTGACTGATATGTTTCAGGAGCATGACCGGCCCCATACTTGTTTTTCCACCTAACCCCACCCTTGATCTTTTGGTGTCTGAGGAGTGTAAGTTTTCCTGCATTTGCTGCGGCGTGGCTGAATATGGCTGTAGCTGTTTGGACTGAACAGCTTACCTTAGCTGTCCGTCAGGGAGCTCCTAATGCTAACATGTTGCGGCTTCTTGCCAACATCTCTGAGGCCCAGCATTATGTTTCTGCTGCCCTGTTTGACGCCTTTCGTATGGTGACCAGGGCATCCACCATGTCAGTGGTAGCCAGACGTGCTCTTTGGCCATGATCTGGTCTGCTGACACTGCTCCAAGAGGCTCTCCTGTCTTTGCCCTCAGGGCACCTCACTGTTTCAGCCTGATCTCAAGGATCTGATCAGTGAAGCCACTGGGGGGAAGAGTGCTCACCTGCCAGTGGTCCCTAGGATGAAGACGCCTTTCAAACGGAATCGTTTTTTTCATCCTTCCAAGCTGAATTGCATCCAGTGACCCAGGCGGTGCTTTAGGCTCTGCGCACCTCATCCAGGCCTAAGCAGCAATGGAGGTCCAAGTCCTCCTCTAAGCCCAAGGCTTCCAATCCTTCTTCTACATGACTCACCAAATCCGGGCCCCACCTGCAGGTGAGTGGCCTCTTGCACCACTACCTTTTGGCTTGGGAAGCCTCTGTGGCGGACCCGTGGGCTTTGCAGGTGGCAGCTGTGGGGTACAAGATTCCCTTCACCTCCCTCCCAAACCTTCTCTTCTCGCTCTCCTCTGGGCAAGGAAAAGCGACGCCTTTTCGATAAAGCCACTCAGGGCCTTCTGGAAAAGACGGTCATGGAACCAGTTCCTCCTCAGGAAAAGGGTTTGGGATTCTACTCCAACCTATTTGTGGTTTCCAAGAAGGAACTCCTTCATCAGCAGGTGCAGGACTGCTTGCATGCTCTGTCCCATCACCGGTGGATCATCAATCTGGACAAGTCGGACCTTGTTCCTTCCCAGATAATGGTTTTTCTTCGCATCCTCTTCGACACTCAGAGAGGGATGGTGTTTCTCACAGATGTATGGCTCATCACATAACACTGAAGGTCCAGGCTGTCCTGAATCAGGATCCGGTTCCAGCCAAGAAGTTGTCATCCCTGGTGGGGAAGTTCATTTCCACCATAGAAGCGGTTCCGTTTGCCATGGCTCATGCCAGGGAACTCCAGAGGATTCTAATCCTGGCATGCAGGGGTCGACCGGATATCCTGGAGAGGTCCCTGTCTCTCCTTCGCAAGAGTTTCACCCGAGGGTGGTGTCTGAGTTCCACATTAATCAGGAGATTGTGGTTCCTTCCTTCTGCCCTAATCCTACTTCTGACAAGGAGAAGGATCTTCACCTGTTGGATGTTGTGCTTTGTCTCAAGTTCTTTGTGCATCGCACTGAGCCCTTGTGGCAGTCTGACACTCTTTTTGTCATTCCTGAGGGTCCCAGGGCAGGGAAGCCTGCTTCCAAGGTAACCATTGCTTCTTGGATCAAGTCCACTATTCATAAGGCATATGAACTTAGGAAGAAGCCTGTTACCTTTCGGGTCACAGCTCATTCTACGAGGTCTATTGGGGCATCTTGGGCCTACAAAAATCAGGCCTCAGCTGATCAGTTGTGCAGGGCAGCCACTTGGTCATCTGTGAATACCTTTTAGAAACACTATCATGTGGATGTGCTGGCATCGGCTGATGACTTTGTTGGCCTGTGCCTGGTCCTTGCCTTTCTTCCCGCCCTGGAGAACATAATGGTTGGACATCCCAAAGTTACCAATAACCTGTATTGGATGACAGAGAAAAGAGGATTTTAGTCTAACCTGTTAAATCCTTTTCTCTTAGTCCATACAGGTTACTGGTCTCCCACCCTGTCTAGGGACCATGCTTGGCTCTCCTGTGGCAGAACGTGGGGGTCCTTTCGGGTTCATGCTCACAGGAGTCTTCCTTTACCTTCTTACTACCTAGTCAATAGTTAGTTTAAATCTTACTGTATGGGTATTGGCTAGCTGCAAGCTAAGGAGAGGAGGTAGGCTTCACCCAGCAGTCACTTCTCAGAATTGTTCCTGCCTACTTAAAGGGGCTGATCGCCTGCCCAAAGTTACCAGTAACCTGTATGGACTAAGGTAAATGGATTTAACAGGTAAGACTAAAACCCTCTTATATACACATAGTCTGATCTCCTGAAAAGAGGGATACCAGGGTGGTTAAGAGGGACAGAGGGATTTGGGTCTAAAGAGGGACAGTCCCTCCTAATTAGGAGAAATGCTTTGACTGCAAAATGTGTATCCAATGCATTGCAAAGGGTTAAACATACATTTATATTACATTGATATATGTGTTAAGCTTTTTACAGCATAATGTATAAAATCCCATTAACTTATTAATAGCCCCTTTTATCATCAAACATCTATTATTAATGCAAATGTTAATCCTTTCAGTGCCAGAGGGGTAGGCAACGTATTGCAAAGCAATGCGTTGACTACCTCTCTATCACTGAAAAGGTTAACACACAATGAGATATTAACACACATTTTATTGCATTTGTTTTTTTTTATAAATATTGCCACACAAACATAATTTCTTCAGTGACAGTTATCACATTTTACTGTTTATTCCTATGGTTTAGATTTAGTAATAAACCTTGGGCTGTGCAGCCCTAAACTAGGCTGACCAGATCTCTCCTTTACCCTGGGACACATAGGAAGTAGCCATTTTGCAGTACTTCACTGAAATCAATGCAGTCCTGCAGTATACATTTCTCCTATGCGTCCCTGGTGAAAGGTGAGGTGTGGTCAGCCTACCCTGAACGCTTCCAATCAGCCATTTAAGGTAAATTGACCACATATCCCTTTAAATTAGGGATACTTATAAAACCCCACACTGCAGGGTTGCACTAACTCCCATGCAGACAGGCAGAATTAAGTTTTAATAAGCATCCCTGATTTAAAGAGTAATATGCGGTCCCCTTATTTAGGGGGCAGAAACCTGACCCCTTTGGTTGGAATGTAATGTGGAGAGAAAATTTGCAGGTTTTGTGAATGTCTCCATAGACTGTGCCAGACTTTAAAGCAGAACTACCACCTTGAAAACACTTTATCTTCAATAACTGCCCATCTGACGACTAGCTGCTTAGTAGCGCTAGTCGCCAGAATTACAACCTTATTCAAAAGAAATATGCTTTCTTACTGGGCTGACAGCAGCACGGAGCGCAGACATCTTGCCATAGTGACGTCCACGCGCCTGTGCTGTCAGTCCCAGCTGGGTCTGACAGTGTAGGTGCACGGATGTCACTATGGCAAAATGTCCGCGATCCGTGCTGCTGTCAGCCCATTAAGAATGCATATTTCTTTTGAATAAGGTTGTAATTCTGGCGACTAGCGCTACTAAGCAGCTAGTCGCCAGATGGGCAGTTATTGAAGATAAAGTGTTTTCAAGATGGTAGTTCCACTTTAAAGCCAAATACAGAATCTATGGGGACAGCATTACTCAGGATAGAAGGAGACACTGAGATTTTATAACACTTTAGAACACGGCCCCAGCATATCTGCACATCTGCTTCCATCGGATCATATCTGCCAATAGGGCACTATTCTGGTGAAATTTGTCCATTAACATTTTGATTGAAAATGTCAGTAAATTATTCTGTATATGGACAAAACAAAAAGACAAAGTAATATATTTGTTTCTGCTATTATTGCATTTAATATTGAATTCTTAATGCACAGACCCCATATACTGTATAGGAAACCATTTTATTTTGTGTGTCTAAATTCCTGATCAGGAGTGCAGGTTTTCAGGATATTGTCAGTATGATTCACCTGTGTTCATGTGATGAGATCCTCAAAACCTGCACTGTGTGGGCTGAGGTTGAGGACAGGTTTAGCTCCTCTGCATTACAGTGTTTGACACAGCAGGAAGTGAGGATTACAGATGAAAACTGCTTCCCTTCCAGCCTACTAAACATCAGCTTGCTCACCATTATATATATATTAACATACTGACATTTTTACTGTATATCTGTGGTTGTTACAAAATGATCTTCCGTATACAAGTTGTATTTTAGCATTACAGTTTCACCACCCCTAAGAGCACCAGGGAAATGTCTGACACATTTCCTCGCAATGCATTTCACACACCCCAGGCACCCAAAGGGTTAATGCTCAGACACATCACTTGCCACCTGATTGATTTGCAGCTGTAGTAGGTTCATAGGTGGCAATAAACAGCAATTATCTAATTTAATGCCATTTAAACCCTTGAAGGCTAAACAGGTCTCTATTGTGTAGTATTGCAATGCATTAGAGACATCTCTAACCTCCAAGGGGTTAAACTCCTATCTCACTGATTAGGATGCCTGGATGTTGATATCTCAGCATATAAAAGCAGACAGGATCCTTTGGGAAAAGCTGTTTGTGTGTTCACAAGCCTCTTCTCATTTTTCTAGTGCTGACTCAGGCCATTTTAAAGCATGTAACTGAGAGGGAAGGGAGGAGGCAGGTACATTTAATTTGGCTTTGCAGTCTCAGCCTTAGGGATTCAGTCCATTAACCCCTTCCCTGCAGAGCTGCAGATGCATTCTGTAGCTCTAGAGAGAAAAGCATTTACGCTGATTTAAAATTAATGAGAGGTAATTAAGAAATAAGTGAAGACATGGAAGGTATGAACGGCATTTATTCTGATTGCTTGGAAGTCACTCATTTTTAGGGTCCAATTTTGTGTGTAGGTTTTATTTCATAGGAAATGAGTCAGTGCATTATCGGATATGACTCTGGTTATTAATCCTTTAACAAAATCCAACTTTTACTGAGAGATTTCCGGTTGCTGAAAATGATAAGGCTCTTTCCTAGCAATGCAACATAATCCAAGTCTGTGGGGTACAAGGTTTTCCATCAGAATGCTTGGACCCTGCCGCCATTAATAGGTGATCATAGCGAATAATATAGCTGCTTTATGCAAGGGTGACGTTTCTTATGGTTACAGTGCTCCCTTGAGGATAAACATTAACAGGGACTGTACATATTACATTCCTGCATTGATTTACATTCACTACACCAGAGGTGGGCAATTATTTTGGCCTGAGAGCCGCATCTCTATTTAAAGTGTTTTTCTGAGAAAACCTATTGAGTGTGTGTGTGTGTTTCTCTAATAGCCCTGCTCCTGTAATTTACCGTCCTGACTGAAATGTGAGTTAAAACGACAGAGCAGTTATTTTCAATCTTTTTTTTTTCTTTGCTCAAGGTACCCCTGACCTTTCCCTAACACTTAATTTGGAATTTTTGGGACACCGCTTACCAATTTTTTATCCTTTATCAATGGTATAATGAGGGGTACAACACTTCACATTCATTATAACAAAAATATACATATAGTGCATAATAATTTCCATAAATATACATTTAGAACTCAACATTCATTTTGACAAAGTCTTGGTAGAAAAAAGGGACGCCCTTAGTGCCATGTCACAACGGCTGAGAACCACTGTGACAGAGGGTTAGGTCTGGCTGTTCCTTGTGCCGCTGACCACACCCTACTTTAACACTTGTACTGCTGTGCCAGTTTTGTCTCTCCCTAAACTGGTAGAAGGAATGGGCCCCGTATCTATGCGTGAAGCCCATTTTGACTGACTGGGGCATGATGAGCTTCCTGTGTCTCCCCTTCCGGCGTCTATGCGGAACGGGATATTTGGTTGGGTAGTTTGGGTGGGAGGAGTTTAAAAGGGGGTTTAATTAGTGTAGGTTAATCTGGCACTTCTTTTTCAGCCGGACCGCGGAGGACAAGCAGCATAACATTCACCTCGCTGCTGCGGCTGGCTACTTCATTATTATAAAAAAAAAGTAAAAAAAGAAGATTTGCTTTTACCTGATCAACTACTGGAGCTTGTGCACTCCCACGTGCAGGCAGAAGGGAGTGACTGGCTCTGGTCATTGATCAGTGCTCAGTCTCTCTCTGGGGATACAGATATCCCAGCTCCACCCCCTGTTTTAGAGCCTGCAGTGGTCAGAAGCAGGCCTTCCAGGAAGACACAGCCACCTGTTAGGCTCAGCCCTAGCCCGGTTTCATCACGTCGCCGTTGTAAGCCCAGCACTTCTGCTGGTGAGGATGGAGCAGGACCATTTGATCCAGTTGCCTCGGTGTCTGCTGATGTGCCAGAGAAAGTACTGGAAGATGACGATGGAGCAGGACAGGACAGGTATGAGGGTGAGGGGCTTGCACAAGTCACCTTCGACTCCTCTTCCCTGGTGGGGGTGGCTGGGTCTAGTGGGGTTGTGCAACACCCTTCGCTTTTGCAGGGTGTTTTGGGTGGTGGGACGTTTGCTGGCGTGCTCGATGCCAGTAGCGGCTAAGGGTGCTAAGTTGAGGGTTCGTGGAGTACGGAAGGCAGACGGACACGCTGCGGGGTGTGGAAGCGCCAGTGCACCTGGTGCTTAACGGCGGTCTAGGGGCGATGGCAAGACCAAGCGGCCTGTGGGGCGTCAGCGCACCAGGGCTGATAACGGGTTTTGGCATCCTGTGGATGATGAGGAGCAGCGTGCTGTTGCGGGGCATCTGCGTGCCGGTGGCACAGGAAGGCTGACGGATCAGGCTGTAGCTAGTGGGTTGTAGGATGCTTGGGGACATGGACATGCCAGTGTCCCAGTGGGTGCTGCGGGGCGGATACACACCGGCACCAGTCGGCACTCCGCAGGGCCTTCATGGGCTGGCACGCCTTGGCGCAGAAGAAGCAGGAGCCGGGACAGCTTTGCTTGTGAAGGGGCCCAGGCGTTGGATAATGGGTCTAGGGACACTCGGGGGCATGGACATGCCAGTGTCTTGTTGGACGCCGCGGGGTGTGTTCACGCCCACACCAGTCAGCGCGCTACGGGGCCTTTATGGGCTAGCACGGTGTGGAGCAGAAGAAGCCGGAGCCGAGATAGCTTTCTAGCGATAGGAATTTTGTTAGTGCAGGGAGTGTAGGTTGTTCTGTTGTTTCTCGTTCTAGGCATGGATGTTCCCGCTCTCGCTCCAAGTCTTACTCGTCTCGTTCGTCTATCACTGACCATGATTCTCGGACATCCCCGCTTCGGTCCAGGCCCAGCGTGGTTCATCAGGTGGAATTTTCTCATTCTGGTGAGTACGATTGTTCTAGGGCTTGGGATGGGGATGATAGGCAAGGATATGCGGGGCTTATTGCAGCGCATTCTGCAAGCCTTGAAGCTACTGACGCTGCTCCATCGGTTGATCCTTCCGCGGCATCGCGGGTTAATCCGAGTGTGCTGAAGGAAGTGTACTTTTGTGGTGTTAGTGCGTTAGGGATGCATCTGTCTGATGATCTGAAAGAGAAGATTGCTAGGAATGAATATGCGGATATTTGGACCTTGATTTCGGCGGAGCAGCCAATGGTGGATAGGGAACGTCGGCAGGCGTCGTCTCTGACAAACCTCCGTCACTTTTTCAACCACAGACGGGCACCGGTGAGTGTCCTAAAGATGGAGCGGTGGCTAGTAGTGTTGAGCGAGCATGCTCGGCCGATGCTCGGATCGGCTCGAGCATCGCTCTGCTCGGCACATGGCGGTACTCGTACGAGTACCGCATGTGCTCGCCCGCCATGTTCGGGTCTCCTCCCCGCACGTTTTGCGGCTGCTGCGCAGCCAATAAACGTGCAGGGAGGCTCTGACATCGGTGTAATGCCAGCAGCCATGTTGGCTGCTGGCATTACACTGATTGGCTGGCCAGAACCCGTGGTCAGGTGCTGTATAGCACCTGACCATCGAGTTCGGCTCAGTCTGAGCCAGGGAGAGCTGAGGATAGGAAGGGAAAGGCAGTGTAGGGAGGAAAAAAACAAAAATTGTGAAAAAAAAAGAACCAAAAGTCCTTTTTAGGACTACTGTGTGTGGGGGCAGCAGGTTATTTGGTGTGGGGGGAAAAAAACAAAAAAAAAAAAAAAAAAATATATATATTCTGTTTAGTGTGCAAAGTTGCAGATTAGAGCACATTCTGTTTAGTGTGCACAGTTGCAGATTAGAGCACATTCTGTTTAGTGTGCAAAGTTGCAGATTAGAGCACATTCTGTTTAGTGTGCAAAGTTGCAGATTAGAGCACATTCTGTTTAGTGTGCAAAGTTGCAGATTAGAGCACATTCTGTTAAGTCTTCAAACTAAAATATCAAAGTCACGTATTCCATTCAGTGTGCGTCGCCGCAGTTTAGCAGCACATTCTGAGTACTGTGCAGAGTTGCAGAATAGGAAGAAATACTGTTAAGTCTTCAAACTAAAATATCAAAGTCACATATTCCATTCAGTGTGCTTCGCCGCAGTTTAGCAGCACATTCTGTGTACTGTGCAGAGTTGCAGAATAGGAAGAAATACTGTTAAGTCTTCAAACTCAAATATCAAAGTCACATATTCCATTCAGTGTGCTTCGCCGCAGTTTAGCAGCACATTCTGTGTACTGTGCAGAGTTGCAGAATAGGAAGAAATACTGTTAAGTCTTCAAACTAAAATATCAAAGTCACATATTCCATTCAGTGTGCTTCGCCGCAGTGTAGCAGCACATTCTGTGTACTGTGCAGAGTTGCAGAATAGGAAGAAATACTGTTAAGTCTTCAAACTAAAATATCAAAGTCACATATTCCATTCAGTGTGCTTCGCCGCAGTGTAGCAGCACATTCTGTGTACTGTGCAGAGTTGCAGAATAGGAAGAAATACTGTTAAGTCTTCAAACTAAAATATCAAAGTCACATATTCCATTCAGTGTGCTTCGCCGCAGTTTAGCAGCACATTCTGTGTACTGTGCAGAGTTGCAGAATAGGAAGAAATACTGTTAAGTCTTCAAACTAAAATATCAAAGTCACATATTCCATTCAGTGTGCTTCGCCGCAGTGTAGCAGCACATTCTGTGTACTGTGCAGAGTTGCAGAATAGGAAGAAATACTGTTAAGTCTTCAAACTAAAATATCAAAGTCACATATTCCATTCAGTGTGCTTCGCCGCAGTGTAGCAGCACATTCTGTGTACTGTGCAGAGTTGCAGAATAGGAAGAAATACTGTTAAGTCTTCAAACTAAAATATCAAAGTCACATATTCCATTCAGTGTGCTTCGCCGCAGTTTAGCAGCACATTCTGTGTACTGTGCAGAGTTGCAGAATAGGAAGAAATACTGTTAAGTCTTCAAACTAAAATATCAAAGTCACATATTCCATTCAGTGTGCTTCGCCGCAGTGTAGCAGCACATTCTGTGTACTGTGCAGAGTTGCAGAATAGGAAGAAATACTGTTAAGTCTTCAAACTAAAATATCAAAGTCACATATTCCATTCAGTGTCTTTCACCGCCGTTTAACAGCCTATTCTGTGTACTCTGCAGAGTTGCAGAATTATAAGAAATACTGTTAAGTTTTCAAACTCAAATATTAAAGTCACATATTCCATTCAGTGTCTTTCACCGCCGTTTAACAGCCTATTCTGTGTACTCTGTACAGTTCCAGAATTATAAGAAATACTGTTAAGTTTTCAAACTCAAATATTAAAGTCACATATTCCATTCAGTGTCTTTCACCGCCGTTTAACAGCCTATTCTGTGTACTCTGTACAGTTCCAGAATTATAAGAAATACTGTTAAGTTTTCAAACTCAAATATTAAAGTCACATATTCCATTCAGTGTGTTTCAACGCCGTTTAACAGCCTATTCTGTGTACTCTGCAGAGTTGCAGAATAGTAAGAAATACTGTTAATTTTTCAAACTCAAATATTAAAGTCACATATTCCATTCAGTGTCTTTCACCGCCGTTTAACAGCCTATTCTGTGTACTCTGTACAGTTCCAGAATTATAAGAAATACTGTTAAGTTTTCAAACTCAAATATTAAAGTCACATATTCCATTCAGTGTGTTTCAACGCCGTTTAACAGCCTATTCTGTGTACTCTGTACAGTTCCAGAATTATAAGAAATACTGTTAAGTTTTCAAACTCAAATATTAAAGTCACATATTCCATTCAGTGTGTTTCAACGCCGTTTAACAGCCTATTCTGTGTACTCTGCAGAGTTGCAGAATAGTAAGAAATACTGTTAAGTTTTCAAACTCAAATATTAAAGTCACATATTCCATTCAGTGTGTGTCACCGCAGTTTAGCAGCCTATTCTGTGTACTCTGCAGAGTTGCAGAATAGTAAGAAATACTGTTAATTTTTCAAACTCAAATATTAAAGTCACTTATTCCATTCAGTGTGTGTCACCGCAGTTTAGCAGCCTATTCTGTGTACTCTGCAGAGTTGCAGAATAGTAAGAAATACTGTTAAGTTTTCAAACTCATATATATTAAAGTCATATATATCGTGTAAGATGAAGAAGGCGGGTAAAAAGGGACGGGGAAGTGGACGTGATCCTGAAAGTTCAGGGCGCGGGTCAGGACGCGGAGAAACTGTGCCTGGTGCCAGAGCACAAGAAAGAAAGACATCCACCATACCTAGCTTCATGTCTGATTTCACAGGGCGTCGCAGGACATCACTCTCGAGGTCCGACCAGTGCGAACAGGTGGTCGGTTGGATGACAGCTGATACTGCTTCCAGTCGGTTAAGCACCACCCTGTCTTCCACCAAGTCCACTCTCAGTAGCCAAGAGTCTGGTCAACATAATCCTCACTCTGATCATCCTTCCTCCCACCATACACGGTCTGGTCAAAGAAGTGATCCCACACTGGGATATAGTGATGAGCTCGTCTCATCACCAATCCTTCATTTGACCCTCTCTCCAAGCACGCTTGCAGAGGAACATGACATCTTGTGCCCTGATTCACAACCTCTAGAGGCTACCCAATCACAAGAAGATGACAGATGTGAACGGCATTTAAGGTCAAAGGAAGTAGTGGATGATGATGATGATGATGATGAGACACAGTTGCCATTAAATCAACCACTATTTCCGTCTCAAGACCTTGTTGAGGAGAATGTTATACAGTTGTCAATGACTGAGTATGTGGTGGGATCAAGACTTGAGGAGGATGATCAGAGTGAGGAAGTGGAGGAGGACTTGGTGGACGATGAGGTGACTGACCCCACCTGGGAAGGTGTAGAGCCGAGCGATGACAGCAGTCCTGAGGGTGAGCCATCTGCAGCACCGCAACAGGCTGGAAGAGGCAGTGGTGTGGCTACAGAAAGAAGGCGGACCGCACCAAACCGGCCCGCAAATGTTCCACGGAGCACCCCCTTGCGTAAATCTACCTTGCCAAAGGGTAGGTGTTCCGCGGTATGGCGTTTTTTTAAGGAAAGTGCGGACGACAAAAGAATTGTAGTTTGCAACCTGTGCCACACCAGAATGAGCCGAGGCATGAACACTAGAAACCTCACCACCACCAGCATGATC
The DNA here is from genome assembly GCA_037306005.1 of Rhinophrynus dorsalis. NCBI lineage: Eukaryota > Metazoa > Chordata > Amphibia > Anura > Rhinophrynidae > Rhinophrynus > Rhinophrynus dorsalis. The sequence continues at coordinate 514,795,416 of CM074719.1, forward strand.
CGACACATGGCATCCAAGCACCGTAGTAAGTGGGAGGAACGCCTGGATCGCCCACCTGTGTCTGCAGGCCACACCACTGCCTCCTCTTTCCCTGTTTTCGGTGCCGGCCAATCGCCTGTCGAAGGCGCAGGCCCGCATACCTCCCGCCCTGCACCTGTACCATCTGAAGCACCATCAGCGACCACATCCACTTCCCTGTCCCAGCACAGCGTCCAAATGTCGTTACCCCAGGCATTTGAGCGCAAGAGAAAGTACCCAGCCACCCACCCACAGGCCATAGCACTAACCTCACACCTTTCAAAATTACTGGCCATCGAAATGCTGCCATTTAGGCTTGTGGACACTGAGTCCTTCCGCAGCCTGATGGCAGCAGCTGTCCCTCGGTACGCGGTCCCCAGCCGCCACTACTTTTCCCGGTGTGCCATCCCCGCATTACACCACCATGTGTCCCGTAACATCACCCGTGCCCTGACCAACGCAGTTACTGGGAAGGTCCACTTAACGACTGACACATGGACAAGTGCTTGTGGCCAGGGACGCTACATTTCCCTTACGGCACACTGGGTGAATGTCGTGGAGGCTGGGAGCGACTCGGACCCTGGGATGGCACGGGTGCTACCCACGCCGAGGATTGCGGGCCCTACCTCCATCAGGGTTTCCACCAGCACCTACGTTATTGGCTCCTCCTCCTCCGTTTCCACCTCCGAATTCTCTACACACACCGCCACTCCCCCATCAGCCAGTAGCTGGAAGCAGTGTAGCACTGCAGTGGGGAAGCGTCAACAGGCCGTGCTGAAGCTGATCTGCCTTGGGGACAAACAGCACACGGCCTCAGAGCTGTTGCAGGGGATTAGTCACCAGACCGAGCAGTGGCTCTCGCCACTCAACCTGCAAGCAGGCATGGTTGTGTGTGATAATGGGCGTAACTTGGTGGCGGCTTTGGAGCTCGGCAAGCTCACACACGTACCATGCCTAGCGCATGTATTTAATTTAGTGGTGCAGCGATTTCTAAAAACCTACCCCAATGTGCATGATCTCTTGACCAAGGTGCGCCGCGTGTGTGCACATTTCCGTAAGTCATCAACAGCTTCGGCCGGCCTGTTGAAGCTGCAGCAGCGCTTACAATTGCCAGCTCACCGGCTGCTGTGTGACGTGAGCACGCGCTGGAACTCCACCTTCCACATGTTGGCCCGGCTTTGTGAGCAGCAGAGGGCAGTAGTGGAGTACCAGCTGTTACACGGTCGTCGCCTCTCCGTTCAACTTCCTGTAATCAGAAGTGAGGAGTGGGAATGGATGTCAGACCTCTGCGAGGTTTTACGCAATTTTGAGGAATCGACACAGATGGTGAGCGGCGATAACGCTATTATCAGTGTAACCATCCCACTTCTGTGTCTACTGAAACGCTCGCTGCTCACAATTAAAACCGACGCTTTGCATGTGGAAGAGGTGGAAATGGGGGAGGAAGAGCTTACACAAGGTGATAGCCAGAGCACCCTCACTTCGTCTTCTCAGCGACAATTGGAGGAGGCGGAGGAGGAGGAGGAGGAGGAGGAGGAGGAAGACACGGTTGCCTCCGCTACAGAGGGTAGCCATGGAACTTTAGTTCCATCTCTTCAGCGTGGGTGGGCAGAAGAGGAGGAAGAGGATGAGGATATTGAGAGTCAGCCTCCTGGTGAGGACAGCGAAATCTTGACTGTTGGTACTCTGGCACACATGGCTGACTTTATGTTAGGCTGCCTTTCCCGTGACCCACGCGTTGTACGCATTTTAGACAACACGGATTACTGGGTGTTCACCCTTCTGGACCCCCGCTACAAAGAGAATTTCTCATCTCTCATTCCTCCGGTGGAGAGGACAAGCAAAATGGTGCAATACCAGAAGGTTCTTGTTGAAAAATTGCTCCAAAATTTTCCATCTGACAACGCTGGCGGCAGAGTACGTGCTACCTTGGCCAACCGAGAAGGGGAGAAAAGGGGAGCACACAGCAGTTCCGACAAAGGCAGGGCAACACTCTCCAAGGCGTGGGACACCTTCATGACACCCCGGCAGCACCCTCACCCTGATGCGCAGCCTAGTGTCACAAGGAGGGAAAAGTTTTGGAAGATGGTGAAGGAGTACGTAGCAGACCGTGTCAGCGTCCTCAATGATCCCTCTGTGCCTTACAACTACTGGGTGTCCAAGCTGGACACGTGGTATGAACTGGCACTCTACGCCTTGGAGGTGCTGGCCTGCCCTGCCGCCAGCGTTCTGTCTGAGCGGGTATTTAGTGCTGCTGGTGGCATCATAACAGATAAGCGTATCCGCCTTTCCACCGACAATGCTGATAGGTTGACACTTATAAAAATGAACAAGGCCTGGATTTCCCCTGACTTCTCCACTCCACTGGAGGAAAGCCCCGGGGGAACATAAACTCACTTTATATATGTTATTTACAATGATGGGAATACTCTGTATTCCCATTCACCCCTTCCACCCAAAAAACGGGTATATGGTTGACTCTTAATCTTCTCATCCTCCTCCTCCTCTTCCATATGCCCTGGGATATAATTTTTATATAGGGCCAGCTCACCAGCGTGCCCTGGGATATAATTTTTATATAGGGCCAGCTCACCAGCGGGCCCTGTGATATAATTTTTATATAGGGCCAGCTCACCAGCGGGCCCTGTTTGCCAATTTTTATATAGGTCAGCTCACCAGCGGGCCTTCTCATATAATGTTTTATTGGGTCAGCTCTCTAGCGGGCCCTCTCATATAATGTTTTATAGCGTCAGCTCACTAGCGGGCCTTCGCATATAATGTTTAGGATGGTCAGCTCTGCAGCAGACCCTCACCCATAATGTTTTAGATGGTCAGCTCAGCGCACGTTTCCCTCTTAATCATGGCCTCAGTTCTGAAAATCAAGGAAATTTTTGGGAGAATTTGCCTCTGCGCACGTTTCCCTCTTAATCATGGCCTCAGTTCTGAAAATCAAGGAAATTTTTGGGAGAATTTGCCTCTGCGCACGTTTCCCTCTTAATCATGGCCTCAGTTCTGAAAATCAAGGAAATTTTTGGGATAATTTGCCTCTGCGCACGTTTCCCTCTTAATCATGGCCTCAGTTCTGAAAATCAAGGAAATTTTTGGGAGAATTTGCAGATGATATACAAGTAAATATACAGCAAATATTGTTTGGTAACAATTTTTCGCCTAAAGTCGTTTTTATTTTCCTTTTTGTGTGTTTTATGGTCAGTCTGTAAAAATGGCGTACTACGGGCGAAAGATCGTTCCCAGCAGCGATGTTGGAGTCCAAGGTGCATCCAGACATCCTCCCTATGCTGTCCCTGAACCATTTCTGTAGTGTTTCCATCTTTTTCTGCCCTTTTCCTATGGACCAGGCACCCTCCCCTCATCAGAGCAGGGGGTGCCTGGTGTAATGCTCGAGTCCTCCCATTGACTTCAATGGGGCTCGGATGCTCGGCCGAGCACTCGAGCCTCAGGGGGTGCTCGGTCAGAGCACCCGAACATCCGAGCATTGGGGTGCTCGCTCATCACTAGTGGCTAGGGCTCCACCCCAAGAAGGGGCAAGCCGCATTGCTTAGGGCCGGGCTTGAGGAGGGGTTCTGGATTCCCTTTGTGCATAGGGAATCTGGTTGTGAATTCGGCAATTTGAAGTCGGTTTGCGATAACCCGGGTTTGGTGCACAAGAAGTTGCTGTATGAGGTGGAGCTTGGCCGGATGGTTGGCCCCTTCAATATTAAGCCTTTTTCACATCTTCGTGTTTCCCCTTTGGGCCTGGTGCCCAAGAAGGAGGCCGTGAAGTTCCATCTCATAAACCATCTCTCTTATCCAAAAGGGGAGACGGTTAATGACAGGATTTCTAAGGAGGATCGGACCATGTATTACACCTCTTTTGACAAGTCACTGGATTTGGTGCGTGCAGCCGGTTGTGGTGCTTTGCTGGCAAAAAACGATATTGAGTCGGCTTTTTGCTTGCTGCCGGTACATCCGGCATGTTTTCATCTGCTGTGTTGCAAGCTTGGGGGTCAGTACTTTGTGGACCTGTGCCTCCCTATGGGATGCTCAAATTTTTGTAGCTACTTTGAGGTTTTTAGCACTCTTTTGGTGTGGGTGGTCAGGTACCTAACGGGCTTTTCGGCGGTCATCCATTATTTGGATGATTTCTTGTTCATTGGCCCGGCTGCTCCGGGGCAGTGTGAATCTATGTTGAGGGCTTTTCAATGGTTGACTTCTGTGGTTGGGATGCCGTTAGCGTCGGGCAAGACAGAAGGTCCATCACGGTTTTGAATTTTCTTGGAATTGAGATTGATTCCAGGGAAATGTTGTTCCACCTTCCTCAGGATAAGTTGGATATTCTTGGGCTTTTGTTGGATAGGGTGGTCAGTGCCAGTAGTTACATTGTGCATGCTTCAATCGTTGATCGGATATCTAGTTTTCGCGTGTTGTGTCATGCCTATGGGCAGGGTCTTTGCAAGACGGCTTGAATTCACCACTGTGGGTGTCTCGAGTCCTCGACATTTCATACATATAACTAGGTCTAGGAAGGATGATTTGGAGGTTTGGAGACAGTTTCTTGCCGGCTACAATGGCAGGTCTTGTTGGAGGGTCGGGAGGTCAGTAGTGGCATCTTGGAATTGTTTACAGATGTGGTGGGTTCCTGTGGTTTTGGGGCCTATTTTCATGGTCAGTGGTGTGCTGAACCTTGGCCAGAGGCTTGGCAGACATCTTCCTTGATTCGCAACTTGATATTTCTGGAGCTGTTTCCCATTTTGGTGGCAGCTGAGTTGTGGGGTGAGGAGCTCCGGAATAGGCGTATTGTCTTTTGGACGGATAAGGTTGCTGTGGTTTGTGTGATTAACAACATGGCGTCTAGGTCCCCAGCAGTGGCTGATTTGCTGCGGCATTTGGTTTGCTTTGCCTTGAGCTTAATGCTAGTGTTAGGGCTAAGCATATATAATCATATTGACAGTGCTTTGTCTCGTTTTCTGTGGGACGAGTTTCAGAGGCTCGCACCGCAGGCGGAACCCGCCAGTTGCAGCTGCCCGGTTTCCTTGTGGACCCTCAGTTCCAGGACATTGTCGTCCTTGTGAAGCAGTCTGTTGCTGAATCTTATTGGAAGGCGTATAGCAGGAGCTGGCTGGCTTGGGCTGAGTGTTGGCGGTCAACAGGAGCTGACAGTTGTTTTCTTCAAGGCACACTCTTGTTTTTGTCTGTGATGCGAAAAAAGGGATGTAAGGTGGCCTATGTGCAAAAACAGCTGTCTGGGGTGGCCTTTTTGTTGCATTCGTTGGGATGGTGGTATGTCACTAAGTCTTTTGTAGTTCGTAGGGTTATTGGTGGTTGGAGGCAAGGTGGTAGAGTTCCCGACAGACGTCGGCCAATATCGTTTGGCTTGCTTCTCAAGCTTTTCACGGTGTTGCATTCCATTTGCTCGTCCGACTTTGAAGTCATTCTTTTTCAGGCTGCTTTTAGCGTGCCATTTTTCGGGGCACTTCGCATTTCGGAATTGGTGGCATTGTCCCATTTTCAGGGGCTTGGCCTTTTCGGATGTTCAGGTGTCCATGGAAAGCATCACCTTTCAGCTGGTGCACTCTAAAAATGATGTTTATGGCAAAGGGGTATGGGTGACGGTGCGTGCTATTGAGGGGTGTGCTTGCCCTGTGTCCTTGGTTCAGCATTATGTGCGGATTCGGCAGATTGATTCCAATTTTTTGGCATATGCTGATGGTCTTTTCAGTTTGCGTCAGCTTTTAAGCATTGCATTGCTGCTGTTGGCTTGAATCCGTCTGAGTTTGGGACCCACTCCTTTCAGATTGAGCACGCGACAGAAGCTAGTGTTTTGGGGTTGGGGGATAGTGCTATGCGACGGTTGGGGCGTTGGAGCTTGGTTAGGTTTCGCAGTTACATTTGCCTTCATTTACTGTGTTGATTTGGTCTCTTTTGTTCATAGGTGGCGCTGCTGTTTCTGTTTGGATTATCGGTTATTCATATGCGCATTGGGCGGAACAGCAGGCAGAGTGTCATCCTGGGGGAAAGCAGTTGGGTTTCTCAGGGGTGTCAGTCTGGTGGTACGGGGTTGGGGGTCTCTTGTGGAATCAGTTGCTTCCTTTAGTGTTTAATTTGGGTTGTGGTACGGTGGGTTCGCTTGTGTTGGTTATTCAGGTTAAGAACACTGATCTGATTAACACAATGAAGTATGATTTGGATAGGTTCAGATCCATGTTCTCTTGCGTTATCGTAGTCTGGTCTGAAATTGTTCCTAGGAGCACTTGGAGGAGGGCCCGGAGTTTGAAGGCAGTTGAACGTTGCCGGAGGAAGCTTAATATGCTGATATCCAGGCATGTTCGTCAGAGTGGGGGTGTGTCAGTGAGGCATAGGGAATTGGAGTCACTGGAGAGTGGATTATTGCAGCCGTATGGTGTGCATTTAACTGAGATTGGTCTGGATATCTTCCTGGGCAGTCTACAGGATGGTATTAAGAGAGCTCTTTTTCTCCTTGGGGGGTAGCACTGCCTCCTGTGGCGGGTGATGATTCTTCCCTTGATGCCAGCCTGGGTACTGGTAGGGTAACATGCTCATCGCTTGCGGTGACAGGCATTGGTTAACTCATTCCCATTCAGGCTACGGCTTAGGGACTAACACGGGCTAGGGTGATATTTATGGTATGGTTGTTTTTTTTGCCAAAATAGATCACTTGTATTCTGCAGAGAAAGTCAGAAGTTATGTTTCCTCTATACAGCAGCACAGTTTTACATGCACAGGAATTCCTACCCTACAGCAAGATTAAATAGGCCCCTGGACTGTATTTTGCCCATCTACACTAGACAAATTAGGCAGCCATCAAGGGTGGTGTTTCTATATATAGAGTTCCTGTAGCTCTTGTGCTTTATATCACTGTATTTAAAATAAATACATGTCATTTTTATTTTAATCATAGTTCATTCACCTGTTGAGTGTCAAAATGGAGTCCAGTATGTTCTTCAATATACTGGACACCCCTTTGATGCTCAAAGGATTAATAGGGTTATACATTGTAACTAGTTATTTGTGGGGTGAGAGCCTAAGGTGCCAAGTCCCAAATCGCTCTACCTCCACTGTATCACAGACATATCTCCGTTTAACTCAGACATTACCCCCATTATATCAGAGCCATACCCCATTACCACCATCATGGCCTCATACTTGTGCACATAAAGTATCTCCATCCACAGATCTGCCACATCTCAACAATGACACAAAATATTCCCACTCACCACCCATACAAATGCAGGTACTCTTAGTCACAGACTTAAACAGACACTCATTATGTTTTTCACAAGTTTGGGGAAATACATTTTCATCTAGAATATGGAGTACTGTTTTGGACACCAGTTCTTTAAAAAAAGACATTATTGAATGTGCAATAAAACTGATGAAGGGATTGGAGGATCTTAGTTTTAAAGAAAGACAAGCCAAACTGTGTTTGTTTACATTAGGGAAGAGACATCTAAGGGGTGATATGATTACCATTCACACATATTTTCAAAGTCAATACAAAGAACTCTCCAAGGAACTATTTACTCATATAGCTGAGCTAAGAATGAGAGGTCATCCATTAAGACTAGAGGAAAGGCACTTTAAAATAAAACAAAGGCAGGGAGTTTTTACATTAAGGGTGGTAAAACAGCCTCAGGATGCTGTGCTTGCAGGTACTGTAACTACTTTCAAAAAAGTAACGGATACCTACCTAGCACAGAATAATACTGGGAATTATAACCAATGTCTACAGTGCAGATAGGTTGTTGATTCAGATAACTATCTGACTGCCATTTGGAGTCGGGAAATACATTTTACCCACTTTGGGCTTTATTGGAAATGGCTTCAATTTTTTTTTTTTTTTTTGCCTTTCTCTGGATCAACAGGGGTGATTTGGCATGGGCTGGACTTGATGGACTTGTGACTTTTTTCACTATATAAGTGCCTTACCTCATATGATCTACAGTAGATGAACATCTTCAGTACCACCAGAGTGTGCAACGCATTACAAAGCATTGCATATCCCTCTGATACTGAAGGGGTTAAAGTCTCATGACCAGGAAGGGACGAGTCAGTTGGAAAGCCACACATTGACCATCCTGTACCTTAAAGGGACAGTAAGTCAGTATTAATAAATGTGTTAAAACTAAAGGACAGGCTGACCTGCACCTAGCAATGCTACAATGATAGTTTAAAGCGAAGTACTTGTCTTGCAGATCACCTCATCTCCAGCATGTTCTTGAGAGATCTGTTGATGTGCCTGTTTCCTTTTTTCTTTGACCAGGAAATATGGGATAAATAAATCCTTCCAACACCAAAAGCCAATTGGTTTCCCACTGAATCAACCTCATATATTTATTGTAACCAACTGTAATAATGATCTATATTGTTCTGAACTAAAAAAAATTATCCAGTCCTTTTTTATATAAAGTATCTACTTTTATCTGCCAATATATCCTTCCCAGGAAAATAATTCAACATCCTTGCTGCTCTTACTATAGAACCCCTCTGCAATTGTTTTTGTCGAAAGCACCGTTTCTGTAGCCTTAAAGGATACTTCCTTGTATTTTGCTGGGCTCTTCGAGTAAAGAGTTTCCCAGAGAGTTCTTTGTATTGGCATTTAATATATTTGTAAATTGTAATCAGGTCCCACATAGATTTTCTACTCTAATGTAAACAAACACAATTTGTCTAGACTCTCTAACTAAAACCTTAAAGTCTCATTATCAGTTTTATTGCCTGTCTCTGTACTTTTTCCAGTTCACTAATGCATTTTTAAGAAGTAATGCCCAAAACTGTACTCCTTATTCTAGATGAGTTCTTACTAAGGAGTTATAACCCCTTACCGCCCAAGGACGTACGTGTATGCCCTGAAAGGATGTCCCAGGTGGACAGAGGACGTACACGTACATCCCGGAAATCGTTTTAAAAAATGAAAAAAAATGTTCGGCGGGCGTTAAGTGCCAGCCGCGTGCACGCGCAGCCGGTCACTAAGGGGTTAAGGAAGCAGCATTATATTCATATCCTATGTTCAATTAATCTCTACTCCTTTTTATACACTGTACAAATCGTTGGTAAGACCTCACCTCAAATATGCAGTGCAGTTTTGGGCAGAGTTCTGAAAAAGAATATTCTAGAACTGGAGAGAGTACAGCGAAGAGCAACAAAATTAATCGAGGGAATGGAGAGGTTGATGTACTAGGAATATCTAGACAAAATTGGCTTTTTTTACTCTAGAGAAAATATGACCAAGAGGAGATCTTGTTACACTGTATAAGGATATCTAAGGTCAATACAAGTATCTCTCTGGTGACCTTTTCATTCCAAGGCCTGATTATATAACTAGGATCCACCCCTTAAAGAGATGGTAATGTCCCAGAGAAAATATTTTGCATGTTGTAGTGCTTAAAGGGGAACATTCACATACAGAAAACTTTTGCGCATTTGTTTAATTACATAACAAACATTAGGAAAGGTGATCTCTTTTTTTTTTTTTTTTACTTATCTATTAAGATATTACACTTAAAAGTTCTCAACTTCTGTATACTGTGGCTGCGGCATGGCTCTCAGGACTTCCCAGCAGCCTGTCATTCTCCTCCCACCTCCCTCCCAGCTGCCCCCGGGAGCGCATTCACGCTTCACTTTGGTGTGGTGTGAACGGCTGGGAGGGAGGTGGGAGAAGAATGACAGGGTGCTGGGAAGTCCTGAGGGCCGTGCCGCAGCTACAGCGTGCCGCAAAAAAAGTCTCTCAAACCACTATGGTTTGAGAGATCTCTACATTTAAAGTTTCATGTTTCCTGCTGTCAGCTGTAAAACTGTCAGCAGGAGATCCATGTCGGCTGACACGGAGGTTCTGCAGCAGAGCCACAATCGCGTTATTTACAACTAATGACTTCATTGGAATGGTCTAAAAAGTGTGATGGCAGGAACGCTTATATAATTCTCATTATTCAGGGTTATGAGGCAAAGGTTGAACTTGATGGACTTGCATCTTTTTTCAAACTAATTTCAATCTAATTTACTATGTTACTGTGTTACTATAGTACTAACTGACTCTGGCAGCAACTGAGTAATACCAAAATGTTATTTTATGAGCTGGTGAGATGACTGAGCTGGTTAAGGCACCAGGTATAGAATCTGTTCAAACCGCAAGGTCATAGGTTCTAGTCCCAGCACGGTCTTCTCAGCCTTTCATCTATACCACCAGGACATACTTGAAAACAAGAGACAATCTATCCTCATGGTAAAATACTTTGATATTATTATAATCTGTTGTCTACCAGTACTACCAAATCCATCTGTAAGATTACCCAAATAGTCTCCCTATTTAGTTTATATGTAGCATGCCTGTTTCTGTAACCCAAATGCATAACCTTACATTTATCTATATTAGACCTCATCTGCCATTTTCCACCCATTATTATTCTTTATTTATATATCGCCCACTAATTCCGCAGTGCTGTACAATCGGGTTCAATCTGTTCATCTAAATCTTTCTGCAGAGAAAAACCATCCTTCTTTGTATGTATTTCCTTACACAACTTACTGTCATTGGCAAAGATTGAGATACTATTTCAATACCCACTTCTAAATCATTAATAAACAAAATAAAAGTCACTGGACTTGTAACTAAACCCTGCAACACTCACACGCAACTTTAGGCCGTTTAAGTTCTGGCAAGGTATGGGTGTATGGAAATGTTTACATGTATAATTATGAATGTCTACAAATCTTTCACTTGAAAATAATTTGGAATTTGGCAATGTTTTCCTTTAAAAGGGACCATCATCCCCTTAAGTTACATTTAATTACCCTCCTCATGCTGTGCTAGCCATTTGTAATATAAATAATTTTTTGAGATATTAATATTTTTGTTGGTAGCACTTTGTAAATTGGTTTCTTTGCTGTGATACGAATGAATTTAGACAGAGTCCACACACTGGGAACATCTAATAGCACAGCAAGCTGTAAGTTTTCATTCAACAACGGAGTTAGTTAACATACTGTGCACAGAATTAGCATACAGTTCCATAATTTACCGCCAAAACATCTAGGTTTATTTCCCCCCCAAAAATCATAGAAAATGGCTGGTACATAATATTTGCATATTTTAATTACCTTTAAAACAAACTAACTAAACTCATCTTAAAATGATAGGACCACTTTAATGTCATTCAGCCAAAGCATCCTTCCAAGAGCTTAAATTCTTTAGTTCCCCATCATAAATACCTCCCTACGGCAGTTATTGTACTCAGTCCAGTTAATTCCATATGTGCACCTTTCTTATTTCAGAAACTGTTCTATACGCATTCTATTTTAACCAGAATTGAAATGCATTCCATTTTAGTATCAGTTTGATGACTGTAAACTTCTTCTGCTTTTACCACCCATCTCCCTCCTTCTGTTTATTCAAGTCATTTCTAAATGCTGCTGCCAGCCTTATGCATATACATTTCTTCTGCCGCTTCTCTAAGCAGTTCCCTGAACTGGCTGTTTATGTATCATGGAAATACATTCAGAATTCTAGTTTTCACTTGCCAAGATCTTTACAATATGAGCATACTAACAACCCAGGCTACATCTCTTTCACCCTCTCTTTTAAAGGGGAACTGCCACCCCACAAAAACTGTATGTTAATCTGGCGACTAGCTGCTTAGTAGTGCTAGCTGCCAGAAATATTACCTGGTTTCAAAGATTTTCTACTTATTTGGAGGCTGACAGTAGCAGGAAGCACGGACATCTTGCCACAGTGACGTCTGTGCGCCTGCGCTGTCAGCCCCTTTTCAAACCTTCGTTATGAAAAAATATATATTGTAGGGATTTTCCTATTGAGTAAAATAAGGGTACTCCCACTGCCGAGAGATTTATATTTCCAGAGATATTACAGTTTAAACCCATGTTTTTTTACATCAGATTTCCTGTTACATTCTAATGGAGAGAAAAGTCAGAAAAGTCAGAGACATACAGTTCTCTATAGAATGTGATAGAAACTGCCTGTCACTTCCTGTCAGTTAGAACTATCAGGAAGTAAACACAGTAAATTCACTTCCTGATTATTTAACCCTTTAGTGACGGCCGCGTGCAGACGTGGCCGTCACTTAACGCCCGTCTAACATTTTTTTTTTTCTTCTAAAAGAATCCGGAGTCCCCGAACGGCGTGCAGCCGCGCGGGGAGCCGGACTTCCGGGGCGTACATGTACGTCCTCTGTCACTAAGTGACAGCCGCACAGGACGTACATGTACGTCCTGTGTCGCGAAGGGGTTAAACTGCTATAAATTTTGAATAAAACATCTAACAGCAATGGGAGTACCCTTTTTTTATTCAGCAGGAAATGCTCTATAAAATATGTGTTTTCATAAAAAAAAGTTTACTGCTCCTTTAAAACAGAGATGTACACGTTTATGATTAAATTAGTCCTAGGTAAGTACAGTACTTCTGGTAAAGACAGTAAGATCCAGTTACTCCTAGTGTGGTATAGTTTCTCTATACTCACTAGCCTGCACAACTAGATTTTAATTTATGCTACATAGTTATTAATTCCCCTTAAAACAATTTCTTCAAAGAACCCACCCCGAATTCCACTGAGGCTGCTTGAGTAATGAACACATTGACTGGTGGAAATCGCACACATTCTCTCATCTCCAGCACTTTCCCCTGACAGATCTCTAGGTATCCTCCACGTGTCTGCTTCTAATTTAAACCTGTTCAGAGCAGAGACCTCAGGGATATTTATCAAGTAAATTAAACTTAATTTTGTTATTTGCTGTTATTTTTCAATCTTGTGCTTTTCCCACAATGCACTTTAGTATATTTGTAAATAATTTCAAAAAATAAAAATTGCTTCACCTTCATTACTGGTATAATTTGTTGGCATATATAACCCACATAACCAGCCGCTGCGAGATTTTATCCCATTCAAACGTTAACACAGCTTTTTTTTTTATTAAACAATAAATGTTTTCACCTTTACTAATGTCAGCACCTATGAAGGAAGAGCTATCTGGAGATTGAAGGAAAATCTCGTTAAAACTCTCTACACCTTGATAAAATCTCTGGCCAGCTCTCAGAGTATTTTGAGCTAAGCCCTTTCCTAGATATCTCTCTGATGACCTTGTGGTTGGCCCACAACTCTGTCATTTAAGGCTACTGCATATCATTGGTTTCCACAATTAAGAAAATAACCTTAACACCTTAAGGACTCATGATGGTCCTGGACTGTCATGGGTTGTTATACCCTTAAGGACCCATGATGGTCCTGGACAGCTGCACACAGTTCGGGGAGTCCGGAATCAGTTTCGCAAAAAAAAAAAAAAATGGTCCCTGGTCCTTAAGTGACGGCGGCGTGCGTGGCGGGTCCTTAAGTGGTTAAAGAGATAGTAATGTTTCACAAAAAAAAAGCTTTGATTAATCTTCATAGTATTTTGGGCCATGGAGAGCATTATTTCAATACTGTCAGTTGTAGTTCAAGAGTAATTGAATGATAAAATATTCCCCTCCCGCCCCTTTTACCTAGTGTAAGCTGCCGTCCCTGATGTGGAATCTGGTCGCTTGACCAGACGTTTCGCAGTGAGGGACAAGCTTATTGCTGTGAGCATAAGGAAAACCCTACCCCCCTTGACAAAGGAGGGCAGGGTTTTTCTTATGCTCACTGAATATTGTCCCTCGCTGTGATCCATCCGGACTGCTCTGAGGTGAGCAGTGTTATATCAGTAAAAGGGGTGGAAGGGGGATACTTTATCATTCAATTACTCTTGAACTACAACTTGGACAGAATTACCCAAATACTATGAAGATTAATCGGAGATGCTTTTTTGGGAAACATTACTATCCCTTTAACCACACTTATGGTTCTACAAGCATCTCTTAAACAGCTTAACACTACTAACAAACAGTCTCCTATGGTGGGTCTACGAAACTTGGTCTAAAATAAATTCTGTATTGACTGAAAGAGCTGAATTTGCCCTCTAAAGAGTGTGTCAATAATTTAATTCCAAAGGTAGTAAAGCCAATAACCGTTGTTCTCAGACAAGGAAATTTAAAATCTCTATTTAAAATACAACCAATGTGAAGGTTACTAACTAAACTTATACCACAGGGATTTGATAAATAGTATTCTAACTTGTCCAAAATTCAAAATGCCTCCCCTTCTGCCACCATCCCTAACTCACATATCATTAGCTCCTCTGTAGCATCAATTCACTGACCCACTTTAACCCACTTTCAAACTGAAGCTTTAATGCTCTCTTTACATCAGAAAAAAATCATAAGGTGATTAAGGTTCTTAAACTCAGACTTTATTAACCTCTATTATAAGAAGATGGTCACTCCTTTACTACTCTATACCAAACCAACAATATCTATGATTCCACCAAAGTTCCTAAAGGCAACAGCTGGAACAACCCTAAACCATGCCAAGTCCCAAATTACTGCCAAAATTATAGGCCAATTTCTTTATTGAGCGCTGACCTTAAAATGCACTCAAAGTTGATGGCTCAACCTCGAATAACCTTCTCGTACATATAATTACTGCCAATCAATTGGACTTTTTCCTTGAGAGTTAAGCACAGACTAGCTATAAATCTAATAAGACCCCCCCCCCTTGGTCCTCTGCTCAGATACAGAAAAGGCATTCAGTGGGGTCCACTGAGAATTCCTTAGAGATACATTGTCTAAAACGGGTATCTATTTGGATGTTCCTGCAAGCCATACAGATTTTGTATACTTCCCCCTTAGCATCTGTGCTGATTGATGGTTTTATTTCTCCCTCCTTATAGATTTCTAATGGGACCCAACAGGGTTGCCCTCTGGCACCTCTAAGTTTTGTTGTAGCTATGGATCCTTTAGATGAATGCCAAAGATTTTTGGATTGTCAATTAACTTCTTAGGGGAGATTCGTTAAGTGGTGATAAAGTGGAGATGACTTCTCCAGTGATATCTCTTCTTCAAATCCTATGTTTTTTTATGGAGCCTATGCACTAAGATTTCTTCAACTTTGAAGATCTTAGTGCATAGGATCTATATAATAATATAGGAATTGGAGAAATCACTGCCACTTTATCACTGCTTAGTGAATCTACCCTCTTGCCCCCTCGCCTCACAAAATCTCCCTCTTTGTAGATATTATCCTTACCCTGATACACCCCCTTAATTTCCCTCCCTAATCTACAGATCATTCTTCATAAATCTGGCTCTATTTCCTTATTATGTTTGTGCGATTCGGAGAATCACCTTTGTTTCTGTGTTAAACATTAAAATGAATATGAGGAATTTGTCTGAATAATTTTCAGTGACACATCAGCCAGTCTCACAGTTGTGTATGTGTATTGTGTTGGCAGGCAGGATGCCTTATTGCTACATCCATACCTTACCTACTTCATCCATAGTACCATAAGGCTAAATGCCCACCTTACCCTGTTCCACCATCTTCATTTAGACCCTGGAAATGGTTCCATTTATTTATTTATTGTATTTTTAAAGGTATTTTGAAGTCGCCGAATAATTTGGACTGTCGTTGAATTTCGTTCGAGTCAAATAGGTTGGGTCCGAATTGCGGAGTCGTCGAATTACATTTTTTTTTTTCCCGACATTGAATTTTACCTACATTTTTTGTCGTGCACAAGTCTATTCCTTATTTAAAGTTAATTCCATCAAATATTAAACACTTGAGTGTTGACCTACCTCCCTTTAATTTTTAATTCTGTTAAATCCAATTTCCTACATTCATTCTTAGAAATACACTAACATAAAATATTTAGGAAATAAACCTTCTAGTTGCCCTTCTTCTAAATACACACTAAACTATGAAACTCTAATTAAAGACAATATGGCTTCTCTAAATCACTGAAAACATTTTGAAATCTCTAGGGTGTGCAGAATTGCTGCTACAGAAATGGTTTCCCCTACTTGCTATATGTTTTCTGTACCATTCCAATCCTTTACCCTAAAAACTTTTCATCACGATCCAGCTTCTTATAACAGATTTGTCTGGGTAGGTATCCATTCATATCCTTCAACACTCTAAACCTAATGGTGGCTTATCCATTCCAAACATACAACTTTACCAGCAGGCTGCATACCTGGATCATCTCAAGATTTGACACCTACCACCTAAGTCAAACAGTGATTTCATATTGAAACTTCTCTCTCTTATTTGTCTTCACTGTCCTCGCTTTTATGGACCCCACCTTCTTGTAGACCTCCAGTTGATATTTCAGATGTTTTTATACTACCCTTGTTGAATCTCTAGCATCAGATGATTGTTAAAAAGTAATTGGGTAATTCTGCCTCTGGCTTTATGATATCCAACATAATATCTCTCACACATCTCTATTCTCTGGGAAGTTTTGGGCATACAGTGCATCAGTGACTTCTTTATAATCACTGGCCTGAGAACCTTCCAGGAACTTCAACACAGGTTTAACGTACCAGATGCTGACTACTATAAATTTCTTCAAGTATATCACCACTTGTACTCACTTAACTTTCACAAAGGTCTACTTGACTTCTTGTGCTCCCCTGGCGTCTATGTGGAGTCCCATTGTATGCAAACGTGTGAAAATGATTTTGGACTTTCCTTTTACAATCAGAAATGGCCAAACACCCTGGAGCTCTTAAATAAAAACTCTGATCTGGAAGCAGCCTTTATGATTTCCCCATCCAAAGATAGGTTATCCAAAATATATAACATACTGTGTTGGAGATGTGGTCAACAGGATGGTTGTCTCTTTCAGATCTGGTGGAGATACCCATGTATTTACCCATTGTGAGCTACTTGTTTTTCTGAGATTTAGTACAATCGTTCATTATCTGCTCACTTATGCTCCTGAGGTGGCCCAATTGCATTGGGATGCTGACATCTTCAGAAAATCTAACCAGATTTGAACTGCACGTGTTTTGACCTTTGCTGGCATCTGTCTGGCTAGAAAATGGAAATCACTGTAACTACCTAGTTAGGAAGAGGTGGTCAGATATATGAACACAAATTGATGGCTCAACACCCGACTAACCTTCTCCCACATTCAAAATATATATATATATATATATATATATATATATATATATATATATATACACACATATACAAAATGGTGGATGGAAGCACAACACACTTCAGGAGCAGAAGAAGTGCTTGGGTGCTGTAGTGTGGCTGGTATAATATTACATAAAGAGACTGCAGCACTCACAGGTCTTTTTAATAGAGCAAATTGCTTTATTCCTCAGGAAGAAGGCCAGCGAAGTCTGGAAGAAACATTGATCATTTTTATGGAATAAAGAAATTTGCTCTCTTTCTGTAATATATAAATGAGAATCTCGCTCCTGCACATTTATTCTTACCATCAAATAAGCAAAATGCAAACATTAAAATACTGTGGAACAAGGCATTCATGTAAGCACTCATCTACCTAAACGCTGCTCCGGGCTCTGTCTCCCCTTCTCTGTGTGCAGAATGACAGAGCACTCATAGAAGTGGAGAGAGAGCTCAGAACAGCGTTCGGGTAGATGAGTACTTACATGAATGCCTCGTTCCACAGTATTTTAATGTTTGCATTTTGGTTCTTTAATGTTATGAATAAATGTGCAGGACCATAAGCTACTGAGCACTTCCCAGACCGCGGGCTACTGCTGCTGGTGTTCTGTATTGTTCGACTCTCTGCACTCCCAAAATAATTACCAGTTGCATGTTACTTTGCCGAGTGTCACGGATTTGAAGACTCTCAGACTTAAGGTTTGGTAAAAACTTAACTTTATTAAAAGTTAAAGGCAGTCCCCGTATTGTAAATATACATAACAATACAGCAGTAATAGCAGATATAATAGGTTCTACCGGCCTTGCCTAAAACCGGGCAAGGCAACCCAAGTGACAGTAATAATGACAGGCTCTACCGACCTTGCCTATACCGGGTAAGGCAACCGTGAGATGACATATACCGGTTCTACCGGCCTTACCAATACCGGGCAAGGCAGCCCAAGGAATGCGGAATGGAGGCTCTACCGGCCCTGCCAATACCGGGTAAGGCAACCTTAAAGATGGTGAAGTACAAGGTTCTACCGGCCTTACCAATACCGGGCAGGGCAGCCCAAAGGAGTACTGTAGTAGGCTCTACCGGCCCTGCCAATACCGGGTAAGGCAACCTTAAGGATGGTAACGTACAAGGTTCTACCGGCCTTACCAATACCGGGCAGAGCAGCCTGAGCGAGTAGACCAGCTGTCAGATGGCTAAGACAGCAGAGAGAAATAGGAATTATGGTCTTACTCAGCAGTAGTCTATTGCCAGGGATAATCAGACGACTGCATAGGAGTGGACAGCGACCTGGCCAAAGTACTGGATCATTCAGGAGCAAACCAACGTCCGCACTTTGGGACCAACAGTAAACAACGCCACCAGGTTAATGGAGTAAACCAGCGTCCTCACGCTGGGACCAATAACAGATGTCGCCACCAGGTTAATGGAGTAAACCAGCGTCCGCACGCTGGGACCAACAGTAAATGTCGCCACCAAGTTTAATGGAGTAAACCAGCGTCCGCACGCTGGAACCAACAGTGTATCTCGCAACCAGGTTTAATTGAGCAAACCAGCGTCCGCACGCTGGAACCAACAATGTAATCGCAACCAGGTTTAGTGGAGTAAACCAGCGTCTGCACGCTGGAACCAACAATGTATATCGCAACCAGGTTTAGTGGAGTAAACCAGCGCCCGCACGCTGGAACCAACAATGTATATCGCAACCATGTTTAGTGGAGCAAACCAGCGTCCCCACGCTGAACCAACAATGTATATCGCAACCAGGTTTTAGTGGAATAAACCAGCGTCCGCACGCTGGAACCAACAATGTATATCGCAACCAGGTTTAGTGGAGTAAACCAGCGTCCGCACGCTGAACCAACAATGTATGATCAGTAGCGAGAAGAACAATGTCGCAGGAGCGACGGCTGGAGCAGGAGATTCAGGAACTCAGTAAGATTAACCCACGAGGTGCTGGAACACAGGAACACTAGAATACAGGCACCCAGGAACACTGGAACACTGGAACACCGGAACACTAGCATACAGGAACACTGGAACACAGGATCAGCAAGTACAGCAGGAACAGGCCCAGAAGCCTGACCAGCAGGTCAGGCAGAGTGAAGTCAGAAACACCACGAAAGGGCAACCTGGAAGTGCTCAGCCTGGGTTTAAAAAGGCTGTGTGAGGAGGGCTAATCACAGACAGCCAATCATGATTACTCAGCAAGTGACAGACAGTGCACAGCACGAATCACGGGCACCGTGATAGACAGCCAATCATGATACTCAGCAAGTGACTGACACTGAACAGCACGAATCACGGGCACCGTGATACCGAGTGAGCAGTGCAATGAAACACATGAGCCAACTCATCAGTATTTAATGGCAAAGCAGCTCTGTATGAAAGTTGTGATAAAGAAAGACTAACAGCACTGAACTTGGCACTGATCAGAGCTGACATAATGGAGCACCTGTCAGCATGGGATTGCAATCAGTCTCCTTCCTTATGCTGTTAGACTTCAGCTCCCATCATCCTCAGCTTCATGCTGTCAGGCTGAAAATGATGGAAGGTGCAGTCCAACAGCAGCTGGAGAACTCCAGATTGCCAGTGGCGTAACAATAGGGGTCGCACCTGCGACCGGGCCCGTCACCCTCAGGGGCCCGGACGCCCCCTGCGACCTCCTTGCCACACGCCCGCAGAACAGCTGATCTCCCGGCGCCCGGCACTTTAATAATGCAGAGCACTGGGAGATGACATAATCTCCCAGCGCTCTGCATTACTAACAACCAGAGGTCTGTGCCTCATTCGGCACACCGCTAGATCACCAAGGACTCGAGGTAGGAGGACAGGGGGGGGGGGTCAGTAGGGGCAATGTGGAGAATGAGGGTCATTGTGATGGGGGCATTTTTGAAGGGGCAGTGTGGAGATTGAGAGGCAGTGTGGAAGGGGCATTGTGGAGAATGAGGGGCATTGTGATGGGGGCATTGTGGCGAATGAGGGGCATTGTGATGGGGGCAATGTGGAGGGGGCATTGTGGAGACGAAGGGGCAATGTGGAGAATGAGGGGCATTGTGGAAGGGGCATTGTGGAGATTGAGGGGCAATGTAGAGGTGGCCAATGTGGTTGAGGGGGGCCAGTGAGGTCAGAGGGGGGCCCATGGCAATTCTTGCACCAGGGCCCCGTGGCTTCTAGTTACGGCTCTGCAGATTGCCCAGGTTTGATATTGGAGGTAAGTGGGGAAGAAAAAGATTCCTTCCTCCCCATCCTTGATCCTTCCTCTGTTCTGTCCCTCATCCATATAGTAAGATTAAATGGAGAAATTCTCATGCAACTGTCCACACCATGACAACAAATTAAAATTCCCAGTAATTTAAATGGGATTTTAAGCCCTTAAATGCTAGTGACCTTGAATGCTAAAGAAGTCTCCAACACATTACTCCACAGTGAGTTGGAGGTTAAAATCTACATATAAATGCACTTCAATATTTTTTGCTTTATTTATACACCATCAACTAATTCCACAGCACTGTACAATAGGAAATAGACACAGAGAAATATTAAATAGTACAAATGGAAAATGGAAACAAAAGGATAATTGGGTCCTGCTCATGTGAGCTTACAGTCTAGAGCAGGGCTTTCTATATTCAGTCCTCAAGGGCCACCAACAGGCCAAGATTTAAGAATTTCCCTGAGTAAGCATAGGTGTGTCAGTCAAAATGAATAAGCCACTGATTAACTCATCTGTGCTTAATGAGGGAAATCCTTAACTCCTGGCCTGTTGGTAGCCCTTGATTACTGAACTTGGACAGCCCTGGTCTAGGGGAAGGTAGGTGGGACACAAAGTGGTGGGTGTAAATCTCTCTAACCACATGAACTGCCTATCAGTGGGTGGGAGAAAGACATGTTTTGGATGCAGTGATCCAGGCAAGTAGTGGTTGTGTTTGGGAGAAAAAAATAATTTGTGAACAATGAAGTTGTTATGGGTTTGTAGGTGGGAGAGTGATTTTGGAAGGGAATGAGAGTGAGCAGAATTTGAACAGACTGTTGGTTTTGCAAGTGTCATGTCTGCCTCCATGGACATGATAGCCAGGACTGACTGAAGATGTTATCTCTTGAACAATAGCACAAGGCCAAAATTCATAGACATCATTAGGTAATGGGTGGGGGTATTAGGTGTTCACATTTATAGCACTTTGCCATCCAATCAATATCTATTCAATGTAGAAACTTCCAAAAAGCTAGGTTCATTGCCTTTCAACACATCCAACAATTAATGTGCCATGTTCTTTCCTCATGTCCAGTATCTCGTTTCCCCAAGAAAAGACACTTCTCCCTTAACCCATATTCTTCAGATACCTTTTCATGTCCTTTACTAGACCACAATTAATTTTCAAAGTATATTAATGCTATTAGTGCACTCCACAGAAAGCTATAGCAACATCATTAATATAATATGAAAAGGCCATGAAAACATTCCTCCCATTCACTCCCAAAAATGCAGTTTTGCACTGTAATGACTTTAAGTGAAGCATCTCCCAGGAGTCAGATATCCTTTTTTTATTCACTGTAAATATAGGATAAGAGGGATTTAAAAGAGAACACCTCCTAATAACATCCCCACATTTCTGTGATCATGGCAGCTAAACCAAATTGTACATCTTATGGGACTTGTTATGGCTGAAAAATTCTGTGTAAATTAGAAGAGTGTTATAAGACTATAAATACAATTTTGTGGTCATTTTAAAGGCTCACATATATACATTGAAATGGCATTAACTGCCCAAGCCTTTCTTACACATTTTCTTTCTCTGACATTTACGTATCCCTTCACCATTCTGTACACATATTGTTGATGCACCTATAACACATCTGTATGTCTCTTCTTTAGGGCATATCCTCAGGCAGATATCTCCCAGCAATTACTAATCTGCCTCAAAAGAATACTTCACTTCCATCTCTACCTGGAGACATCTATTATTTCACATTCATATCCTTATCTGTCATTAACATGTTCCTTGTTAGATCTTCACTCTTTTTTAGTTCTCTTTCTTTTATTTTCCTCTCCCTAGCCCTCTTTCCTGTGTCTTATATGTACATTTTTAACCAAATGTCTGCAGTATCTTCTCCCTTGTATGCACATTTCCACTGTTTTAGATACAGAGATTTAAGTTTACTAATGCAGCAATAGAGCTGACATTTGATCAGTCTCCTGGGCCCATGTAAAATGACCCTCAGGACCTTCACAACTTGCAGTAATAGCTGTCTGATGAAAAAGAAGGGGAGGAAATTACTTGTCCTTGTTCTAAGGTCTCACAAAACTGTGCTAGTCTCCAGTCCATTAGAGGATGTTGTTTTATGCCTCTGCCATCGAAGGCATTGGCTCTGGTAGTGAGAATACAGCAACTGGCATTGGCACTTACATTTTACGCAGCTCTACTGCCCTTGCCACATTCAGTGCGACTTTATGCCTCCCCTGCTGCTAGGATCTTCATATATTATTTATAAGAGCATTCTTAGATCATTTTGCTGCCTTGGGCACAGTCAGTGTTCTACTGGAATCTGACAGAGAAAGTTATATGCATCCCATCTTACCACAAAGACATAAAATCATTCCTTTTTATTTCTCTGATACTCTCTTAATGGGCTACGAACAGACCTGCCTGAAGAAGACACATTGTAAAGTCCTGTGTATCCCCTCTGTTCTGCAGAGGAAATGGCTCTGATGGAGAGCGCTGTTTGTTTGCATAGGACATATAAAATAAATGGTTTACTTGGAGTATCATCAATGAAGAGAACCTTGCAGGATGAATCATGAACAATTACATGTTTTCTTTAATGGTCAAGACAAGTTAACTTTCCAAAGCCTTGGAAAAGGTTTCAGTAAAACCAGAAGCATCAGGATGCCAGTACAAATATTTTGTACACTCTCTGTGTCCACAGAGAGAGAGTCTAAAAATGAGAAAGTCAGCGAAGTCCAGTCTGAAGGGGTACATTTGGTGGAGGAATATGAAGTTCCCACAAAGCCTTCAGTCTTTGCAAGCAGCTGCACACTGCATGGACTAAATCATATAGTCACAGAGGGACCATGGGGAGCACGTCGCGCTGTTTGGGCAGGAGCCTTTTTCCTTTTATTGTTTCTTTTCTTGTCACAGGTGTGGGAGAGAATTGCTTTTTACAAAGCATCTCCACGGCTCACTGCTATTGATGAAATGACCACCAATGCAATGGTTTTCCCAGCAATCACATTTTGTAACTGCAATCGCTTTCGACCCTCTCAGCTTTCCAATGATGAGCTACTGTTTTTGAGTCCTCTTGTAGGCATTCCTGATAATGGAGATGAGGACTTTATCTTGAAGCCAAGTATGGGATCCAGTTATGGTCCTTATGACATGCTGGAGATCACTGACCGTTCTTCTCACCGGCTCAGTGATATGATGGTGGGCTGTCAGTTCCAAGGGAGAGAGTGTAATGATGATGACTTTATTCCGGTAAGAGGATCTGTGCTCCCACAAAAGTTAATGCAAGGTGTCCAAACCTGTCCTCAAGGGCCGTATATGGGCCAGGAGTTAAGGATACCCTGGATTAAGCACAGGTGAATTAATCACTGGCTTATTCATTTGGTTAACCCATCTCTTCTCAAGAAGGGAAATCCTGTCCTGTATATGCATTGAGGTCATGTTCGGGCACCCCTGAACAAATGGTTCAAAAGAAAAGGCAAATAATTTGGAGTGCAAGGAGGGCAATACATAAAATGTCAACAGGGAGAAATTCTGTGGCAAACCAACTGTGCCAAGCGGATAAATATAATTTCCCACAAATTTAAATGAGACTTTTAACTCCTTGAATGCTAGAGAGGTCTCCAACACATTGTTACACAATGCATTTAAAACCTCTCTAGTATTCAGGGGTCAAAAGACCCATTTAAATCAACTAAAAATTGTTGTTGCCTATGGGGTGGTTGGTTTGCTTTGGAATTGCTCCACTGTTGTAATTATGCCTATTCCCCACAGAGGCTGATGTACGAAGAAGACGAATTCTGGGGAAAACCAACTGCACCACAGGGGTCAAATAAAATTAACCATTGATTGACATGCAGCCTTGAACACCTTGAATGAAAGATACTTCTCCACATCATTGCTTTGCAATGTGTTGGAAATATCTATCATTCTAGGGGTTAACATCCTCATTTAGATCGATGGGAAATTTAGGAACTTTTATATGTGTCCTGTGATGCAGTAGGCTTGCCTGAGAATTGCTCTTTCTACATCACTCATACTATGCTGGTGTACTAATATGATTCAATTAAAGTGACTGAGCCAATAATTAGTCCACTGTACTCCGGCTGGTAGCACTTGAAGACCAGGGTTAGCTATCATTGACCTATGACCTAAGCCATTTGCCCAAAAAGCCTTCCATTTCTCCTTGCCTCATACTTTGCACAAAGGAAATTGGAATAAAATAGTGCTTTTATTTCTGGAGCTTGTTTGCAATCAAGGAGCAGTAAACTTTTTGTATAAAAAATTTATTGTGGGGCTTTTCCTGAGTAAAATAAGGGTACTCCCACTGCAGAGAGATACATATTTCCAGAGTTATTACAGTTTAAACCTCTGTTTTTTGTTTACATTACCAGTATCCTCTAGTGGTCAAATTCCAATTCATTATTCTGTTACATTTTAATAGAGAGGAAAGTTTGTGACATACAGTTTTCCATAGAATGTGATTGAAACTGTCCAGTCACTTCCTGTCAGTTACAACTTTCAGGAAGTAAACGCACAGTACATTAACTTCCTGTTTATTTGAACTGTTATAACTTTTGAATAAAACAACTGACAGGAGTGAAAGTGCCCTTGTTTTACTCAGCAGGAAAACCCTCTATAACAGGTTTTCATTAAAAAAAGTCTACTGCTACTTTAAAGTCTTAATGCCATCGGACTGTGTGTGCTGTATTCACTAATGGCTGGTTGAGGATGATGGAAGTTGTATTCCTCAACAGCACGAGGTCCAATAATTGACTACCCCAGTCCTAAATTGATTGTACATACCCATATAATGCATGCCCACAATGTACATGCTCCCAGGGACAGGCTAATGATTTTTCAGATAAACGGTAAGTACGTGCAATGAGGTGCACTATCGATTTGGTACACCCCCCAACACCCAACATGTTTATAATGCTCTACAGTAGATTTTGTTTGAAATGGCATCAAAACTCTGCACTTTATGATTAGAAATAAAGAACCTAATCCATCAAAGATATGAGCTCTTCATCCTGACACTTTCTTTCATATAAGCCTAATTTGGTATTTATTTCATTCATAATGGCATTTGTATAGTTTGAAGATATGATAACCATATTGCAAGGGAACATGATAGTTTTCAGCTCCAAGAGATGTACGTTGTTAGAGTAAGAAAGATGAAAGCCCTTGTCTAAGGCTTTGCTTGCCAAGGAAAGGTTTTTAGAATCTAGGAAAATTATGAGGGAATCTCATTACCAGGTGCTTTGCACAGAGCTCCTTGTGGTATTAGGTGGTAGTAACAGCAAGTGGCTCTGTGTGTACTCTAGGTGGAAGTAATCAAATTAATCATTTGAGTGCCAGAGAGGTATCCAAAGCATTGATACCTTTCTGGCACTTTAAAGGGTTAACAGTTGCTTTCCAAACTGACATGTGATCACACAATTATTATTGAGATGTGAATGAGCAGTTATTATTAAAATAAATGTGGACCCATATACACAGTGGAGTTATTATGAAGCAAATCAAACCATAAAACACGGAACAAATCAACATGTTCATAGATTTCAATAAGGCTTTTAAACCATTGAATGCTAAAAGTTCTGTTTAACCCTTTGAGTGCCACAGAGGTTCCGAACACATACAAATTTTTGTGGTCCCATACAGAGCAGTTTGGTTATCATAGAATTGTTCCATTTTTTTGTGCGTATGGCACAAAGATCTCTCCAATTTGAAAAAGAGGCTTCATAGAAAGGTAACAGAACGTTATTGCAGAGCAAAGTTACATTTTTTTGGTGCAGTGCCTCCGTGGCCTGACATTATATGGAGGAACTGTTGCCACAGCAGTGTATGTACACCTATGATTAGATAATAATGTTGTAAATTAGGTTGAAAAAAGACACAATTCCAATCTTTGTCTCATAACCCAGAAAAATGAGAATTATAAAAGCCTTCCTGCCACCAAATGAGTATTAGTCTACATACCAGAACTTCCTGTTTTACTGACTAATATACAGTGTAACCCTGTATCTTCCGCCTTGAAAGAAATTCATCCAATGTTCTCTTAAACTTATCCATTGCATCTGCCATTACCACATCCTTGTGCAAAGAATTCCACAATTTACCACACCTTACTAGGAAAAAAAATGTATCTGCTAAAGTTGATAACTACATTTCTCTAATCTTAAAAGGATAGTAATACTTCCTTTTATCTTTATTTTATTTTGTAGGCATTAAAAAAACATGAAGAACGACATAAGTCTTATAGTTTGAGAGATATACACAAGCAAAGTTTCCCCTCCCACCCCTTTTACAAGCCACCTCTTCTCAGATGTGAAATGCAGTCTATAGACCAGACAGATAACAGCAGGGGACAATCTTCTTCCTATGAGAACAATGAAAGCCCTGCCCCCCTTGACAAGTTTTTCAGCTTTTTCCCTTATCTTAATTGAAGATTGTCCCTCTCTGCAATCTACCTGGGCGCCTCCCTTCTGATCTGGCTGAGCAGTGTTACATCAGTAAAAGGGACGGGAGGGGGATATTTTATCATTCAAGTACTCTTGAACTACAACTGTGACAGAATTGAAATAACACTCTCCAAATACTATGATGATTAATTAGAGCTGCTTTTATTATGAAACATTACTGTCCGTTTAACGGGTGGCCCCTAGTTATTTTATAATACTTTGGAATTAAAAGCTCACCAGAGAGATCCCTGTATTGACTGCTCATATACTTATACATTGTAACAAGAATTCCTCTTAGTCTTTTTTTTTCTAGAATAAACAAACCAAGTTTGTCTACACTTTCCTCATACATCGTCATACATTCTCTATTTAATTTTGCTGCTCTTTGCTGTACTCTCTCTAGAATATCCTTTTTCACAACTGGCATCCAAAACCGCACTGCATATTCGAGGTGAGGTCTTACCAGTGGTTTGTACAGTGGCAAAATTATGTTATCCACAAGACAGGACTTTGCTTTTGCTACTGCTATTTGACACTGATCAC
This sequence comes from Rhinophrynus dorsalis, assembly GCA_037306005.1. Classification (NCBI taxonomy): domain Eukaryota; kingdom Metazoa; phylum Chordata; class Amphibia; order Anura; family Rhinophrynidae; genus Rhinophrynus; species Rhinophrynus dorsalis. The sequence goes on from CM074719.1 coordinate 514,822,678, forward strand.
AGTTTCCAAGTTTGTAGTTTACAAGGATTCCCGGGTCTTTCTCTAACATTAGTTCCCTGAATTATTCAATTAAGTTCATAAGTAGCATTTGGATTTTTTCTTTCCAATTACATGACTTTATACTTTTCCACAACAAACTTCATATTCCATTTGTTTGGCCAAGTTGACCATAATCTTCCATAGGCTACTGTAGCAACAGCGTCACTGTAACATTTCAGGCCATGGAAGTACTGCACTCAAATTGTGCAAGTGTGAGTTTCAATAACTTTTAAATAAAATACCTCTCAGGAGTAGGAGTACCCATACTCCATTAACCCATAGGTTAAATCCTGCAATATATATATATATTAAAATATGTGGAGATTGTTTCCCTTTAAAACCTAGCCTGTTATGTCCTTAGGACTAAAAATCAGAAGATATCTTAATAAGAAGCATGCCAGTGGATAATTAATGTTACTTCAAATAAAAATATTTGCCTTTGTTTGGCACAGAATCATTTTGAAATGCTGGTAAATGTTATTACTTAAAGTGTCAATACATTGAACTGTAGCCTTGAACAGCTGGAGGGTCTCAGGTTTCCAACTCTTGAGGTAAAGTCAGTTTGGTCGCTTTGGGGGCGGAGAAGATAAATGGGTGTGGCTTTCTGATTTTTTTTAACACTTTGAGTGGCAGAAGGGTACGCAATGCATTGCTCCACAAGCATTGGGGTATATCTATAAAGAAAGTGGAAAAATTCATGGGCAAACCAGCTGTGGCCCAGGAGAGAAATTAAAAAAAAAAAATCACACATTCCCATTGATTTTAGTTGGGCTTTTAACCACATTTAAATCAGTTGAAATTTGTGTTTCTTGCTTATGGTGCAGCTAGTGTTCCCCTAATTGCTCCACTTTTTACTCTGGTCATATGCCCCAGTGTTTTATAATACAAGGGGGAATAGCATCTGCTGTATTTCTTCCAGGATAGTGTCAGCACCCTCACTAGCCAGTACAAAGAATGGCAGTGCAGCTTGGTGGTAAAGACAACCAGTGATTATATATTGTATTTATTTTGTTTATGTTTTTATTTTTTTAGATGATTTGCTATAATGAAGATATGGTAATGGATTAAAGGGATTTAATTCTAATCTCTACATCTGCACTAGAATCTGCTTGGTATATCTCGCATAATTAGAGTAAATCTTTATACTGCAAAGGAACTATGCCTATAAGAATAATTAGTTTATCAGAAGAACTTTATAGTAACCTATCATATACCAGTCCATAAAATAATTTATATAGGTTGTCGAGGATTTACAGAAAGGAAAGGGTTAACAGGAGAACCAATTATTGTTGTATATCTTCACATAAATAGATAGAAATGGGTAGTTAAATGAATTTAAGATCTTTACACAAATTACGTATTGACACATCACTTCACAGTACAGAATTGATTGAAATGGTAATCAGAATGAGATGAATATAAGTGAACACCAGATGACTCAAAGATATAACTACTAATATGACTTAATCATATACTAAGATAAATCTAAAGGAACTGACCTATAGAAAATTAATAAACAATATCACAGAATAACATTACCCAGCATAAACAGGATTAATCCTTACATAGGTATATCCAGAGATATTTTATAGCAATATTTGAACACAGCAAATACAGAAAGGGTTGATTGTTCCTTACAATTAATGATAATACAGTTGGCTGCAGTGTATATGAATACCTGCCCCAAAACCTGTATAAACAATGCTAATTCAGTACCAGGGATTTTGTTATGTTAATTGGATCTAATTTTAAACACAGGTCTCATAACAATTTCCCTGTACCACATAAACATATTTAAAAATTTAGAAACTTAACTAGAATATAAAATGTTCCAGATTAGATAAATATAACTTAATTATTTATCTACTGTTTTCAATATTGCATACCTTCTGGATGAGATATAAACTTGCATACAGTATATCTTTTTGCCAATAATAGATTATACCAATCCTGTTCAATAATATAATTTGCTAGGATGCGAAGCTCCCTGTGTGTGTGTGACATGCACATGTACAGTAGAGACTGCCTGAACAACGCAGTGGCACGCAGTAGTTATGCGCAGCAGAGACTGCCCGAATGCGCCGGCCCCCAGTCTGAATCATGGCTGATCCAGAGCGGGGCATCCCAAATGGCCCACCATTCATCCCCACCCCAGGGCATCAGCCAAGGTCGCCAGGCAGCACCCTGGCCCATGCACACGAGCCTTCAATACTAGTAATATAATAATCAACTAATATATGTCTAGAAAGCAAATCTAAAACTAATAAATTTCATGCAACATATATTATAAAAATGACAATGGCAATATCCTGTTTGTTGCACCATACAGCACTGAAAGGTTGAACCAGAGATTATGGATTATAGTGTTGCCCAGCCCAAGATGGCAGCTACTTTTGTTCTGTGACAGATTGTCCCAAAGAACTTTCTCAACAAACAAAATTTAGGCCCAAATATCATGCAAACAAAGAATCCTCTGAAATACACACCAAGATAGAAACAAATAGAAAAACTTTCCTGATAGCAAATTTAGGGTTAATAATAAAATTCACCAGATGAAATATAAGCCCAATAACCTTTTTAGAAACACAAAGCTATGGTTCTATAGGTGTTAATAATTACATTTAAGAATAATACATAATGCTATTTTGATCTAAGCAGCTATCAAACTATATCACAATTATCTGGACAAATTTGCTAATGAATTCTGTTTAGTTCCTTAGAACAATCTAAAGCCAAAACAGCTTATTATAATAGTTTTCTTTATATAGACTGGCTAAGTCTATATATACAAAAATTATAGAAAATTATTTTTCCCAAAATATAGAATAAATGTATAATTCTTAGGGCTATACAGAATTAAGAGTAAAGAAATGTATAATTATCAGACAGTTTAAGGCGTGGATTTCTTAGGATTCTCTGGCTCTGGTCAGATGGTTACTTCATGAAAGTCAGAACAAAGAGCACCTCCTGGATTCAATTTAGTATCTTTATACTACCAAATTCCTTATCAGAAAGACACGACCCATCCTTCTCTGATATGATGAGTTACCAGATCATTACAATATGATGTCATACTAACTTTCTAGACTCTCTGATTGGCTGGGCAAATATAAAATTTTAAATTATAATTTAAAACCCTAGCAATACTTGTTTGTACCATGCTGTGGTGCTTTGATACCAACACATGTATTATGTAAAGACTTATATGGCTTTGGTAAACCAATAAATTATGCCAACATGTCAACTTTAATCCATTCCCTAGATTTTTACATTAGATAGGGAGCAAATCCTCGGACAGCAAGACTAAAATCCAGTTATCCTCTCCATAAAATTCACTTAAATATTTCCACCCCCAACTTAAAATGTGGGCATTGTCTCTTTTAACACTCACAGATTTGAGAGAGAATTTCAAAAGTCCAAATGACTTTTGTGAAAATGTTTACCATTTGCTGTCCAGTCCAGGGCATAACCTCTGACAAGGTTTATATTTTCATTGCACCTGTAGATGGATTTAAGGTCTGTCTTTAGTTCAAACATCTCAACAATAGACAGTAGATAAGTGTCACGGTTTTCAGTCAAAGAAGTACAGAAACGAATATAAAATATAAATCCACCTTTATTTAATAAGTACGGTAATAATTGTATAGAAAAAATATAGAAAAAAATGCAAGCCTCTGATGAAGTAACTTTATCATTATGAAATGCATTAGGCGGATTCTCTATTTTTGGGCATTTATTGTCTGGCATTTTATATTTTATTTGGTTGTCTTTTAATTATTTTACAAATAACTATTATTCTGATATAGTTTTGAGTCTACCCAACCTTACTCCTCCGGTTGATATAGGGGATTTTGAGAGAAAATAGGTACTGACAAAATGACACTGGAGGAGATTTTTACCCAGAGTTAGAGTGGTGGTTTCCACATTTTTGGATTCCCTGGCAGAGTGAGGAGAGAGAGAAGAAGTAGACTGATGAGCGAGTACACCATACTGGGGTGAGAGTTAGTACATGTGCTTACACTGGGAGGCAAGTTACGGCCTCTGAATAATGTGAGTAATATTTCAATTTTAATGGTGTTGGTGACGGATCCTTTTCAAGTTGATACTACACTTACAGGATCTTCTGTGCCAATAAAATTTAATGTGCCTTTTCAATTATTGGTTAGACAAACTTTTTTCATTTTTTTTTTTTTAGATATAATAATAGTATAGCCCTCACAACCCCAGAACACAGGATGATAGGACCAAGGCTTCTACCCGGAGCTTCACACTGTGCTGCACAATACACTACTGTGAGATACCAGAGACTAGGACCGTGGTGCTGGTGGAACACCAGAGGCAAAAGTCTCCACCCTGGGTCACTCAACCAGAGGCAACAGGGAGCGAGAGCAGACCTGAACCATGAAACACTGAGACTGATGGTCAGGCAAGTTCGGAGAGTATAGAGCCAGTAATCAGCCAGAGCCACAGGTCATACAAGCCGGGGACTAGACGGAGCAATAGGCAGCAAGAACCAGAGGTCACACAAACCGGGGACTACACTGAGCGAGTAGGTCAGCCAGAGCCACAGGTCAGAACCAATGTGGGTAGTCAGACAAGCCAGGGTCATACATGGAGCAAGTTAGTCAGCCAGAGCCACAGGTCAGAATGATGTGGGTAGTCAGACAAGCCGGGGTCATAGACGGAGTGAGTCAGTCAGCCAGAGCCACAGGTCAGAACCGATGTGGGTATTCAGACAAGTCGGGGTCATACACGGAGCGGATTCTCAAGAGAGCACAGGTCAAAACGGAGCACAAGAGACAATATCAGAAACACCGCATAAGGGCCATAACTCTGAGGCCAGGGAGGTTTATAAAGGAGCAGAAGAAGGCGAAACCAATTAGGCCACATAGAATAGGCCCATAAACAGAAGTCCTAGCCAGTGCCTGTTTCATGATATCAGCAATACGGAGGATAGACACATCTATGCCGGCCAACACACCACAGAGGAAGAAAGCACAGAATAACTAGGCCTCTAAGGTAGACTGTGATAATAAGATATAAAAAAGCCACACTCACATTTTCAAAATCTCCTAAGAATTTTTCAGGTAGTGAAATTCCACTTTATAGATTCAGACCCATATGGTCATTAGCCAGTAGTATATGGCTTACTCCAACATGTGTAAACCACTGTCAGTATCCCACCATGCCCTCCGCACACACACACGCACGCACGCACGCATGCACACACACACACACACGCGCACATATATACATACATTAGACAGAATTTACCAGGGAGTGCAGGAGATCAGTAGTGAGAGGAACTCACCAAACAGAGGATTGAATGGTGCTGCACTGCAGTCATTTAAGCCACCCATCTGAACAGAGCCCTAGGCTACAGCAGAGTCCTAGTGCATAAAAGACTATTAAAGATATTTATACTTTCTTGCAGCATGAGGTAGGTCCTTCTACTGCGTACATTAAAAAAACTCCTAACCTCATAGGTTTTATTCCCCTTTAAAGGGCAGTCATCATATTTAACTGTCTGCTCTTACAGAAAAATGGTATGTGTTTTTATATTTAAAAAAAGGGCTGAGATGAACAGCACCAAAACAAACTGCTCCCATCATCAGGTTGGGGAATGGGTCAGGAAACTGACCTCTTTGGTTCTCATAGAAGCTGTATACAACACAGAATTTTGTAGCTCACAGCCACAGGCTTAAATTGTTGCACTTTGCTCCATAGACTTCCAGGGTCTGACTTGAAAAACCTTCAATAGAGTGGTCTTAGAGAGCTGCTTGGGCTGACCCATGAGACTGAACTGCAGGACTTCAGATATCTCAGTTCAGGTTGTCAACTTTGATGGAAAAAAAGGCACACAGGCAAAAATTTAATGATATTTTACTGGGGAGTTAGAAACTGTACTTGCAGATCAGCGAGAACACAAAGGATCACATTTAGAACCATTTTCAGCTCTCTGGATGATCCCCCAGTGGTCTGTTTTCAGAGATGTGGTTCTACTGAGAGTACTCAATCTAAGTTATAACATAGTTGCCCTTTAAAATATTGTCTACAGTTTGTTTTTCATGAGTCTGCTAGCAATGATGACAAAACTTTGGGTAATGATTTTAAAGCACATTATTGGAGGGTCTGACAACTAATTCTTCACTAATATTGACACAATGAACATAAAAATTTACTCCTACTGACTGTTGTTCATGCCCCATGTTCAACAACTCTCTGGCGTGGTAGTTAAAGGCATGTGGTAAGATGCACTAATTATCTGATCCCTGCTACCATTGATGGAATTTGTATGTAGACTAAAGCATGAAGCTGAAATGTTAACATCTTGCTAACAGCATTTATTTGTAACAACAAATACTTATAATGAACACAATGGATTATCTGAGAGCTGTAAAGAAGTGTTTTCTGTCATTTGGATTTGACAGTGAAGCTCAGTTCTCCTTGTGGCATGGGTCATTCACATCATCATCTCTTGGTGCCTTACTGGTTACATGATGTAACCATACAAAACAAAAGCAGAGGAATTCTGAGGCAAATCAGCTGACCAATGGGGAACAAATAAAGGGTTCCAGAATGCCCACTGATTTAAATGGGACATTTAACCTCTTAATGATAGAGGCCTCTAACACATTCAAAATGTTGCGGGCACCAGGGCTTGTGTCAAAATTGTAAGTTAAAAATGTCGCCCTCATCAAGTCTCCAGCATCAAAAGAGCGACTTCAGAATGATGTTAGCTTTAGAAGGACGACTTCAGAATGATGTTAGCTTTAGAAGACGACTTCAGAATGATGTTAGCTTTAGAAGGACGACTTCAGAATGATGTTAGCTTTAGAAGGACGACTTCAGAATGATGTTAGCTTTAGAAGACGAATTCAGAATGATGTTAGCTTTAGAAGACGACTTCAGAATGATGTTAGCTTTAGAAGGATGACTTCAGAATGATGTTAGCTTTAGAAGGACGACTTCAGAATGATGTTAGCTTTAGGAGGACGACTTCAGAATGATGTTAGCTTTAGAAGGATGACTTCAGAATGCCACTGCGGGTGAATCAAACTGATTTCAATTTTGGGTGCAGGGCTGTATTCTTGGGGTATTCTGGGATTTTACTCTAAATGAATAAACATATTGTACATAGTAACCCCCCAAAAAAATCTTGAGAGGGGAAGTGGTGGTGGTTTCAAAGCCCACTGGCACTCAATGGGTTAAATCCAGCTGCTGGAGATGATCGCACTTGCAAGAATATCCACCTACCTCCTCTTCACCTACCTACCAGCACAGGAGCAAGAGTGCAGTGCTTTATTCTTGAGGTATTCTGGGGGTTTTCTCTAAATTAACAAACATATCTATTCATTGCCTGCACTTCTCCTTTTTATCATTAACAAATCCGCTAATTAGCTTGTAATTAGTCTATTGATTTAGAGAAAAGCCTCAGAATACTCCAAGAATAAAGCCCTGCACCCAACCATTTATATAATTGAAGTGAATTCCAACACAGAAAGAGCCATAGGGGTCTAAAAATAAAGGCCTGTGTCAAACCATTAATTTAATATTGAGTTGAATGCCAACCCATAGAGACACATAGGGGTGCACTGTGCCTCTGGCTCTTCTACATTGGTTGATTCTTACTCATGTGCTGCTAGGTTGGTGAAGAGGAGGTAGGTAGACTCATTACATCAAAGTAAATTTTCCATCTTCCCACACAGCTCACAATACTGCCAGTTATGTTCACTCTGGCTACAGCCCTCACTACAACCACCAGGCATGATGACAAGTTTTTGCCAATTAATGTCTCGAGTTGCTTCAATGCAGCTGCTGCTGGAACCCTTTTTTCTGCACTCTGTGTGTAAATTTGCATCAAACCCAACCTCACTATATATAATAGGGGTTATTTGGGGGTTTTGACTTGATTTATTCACAATGTTAGAGAGTCGGGTAGCACTGAAATGTGATCAGTTGTTTTTTTATTAGGTGACATTTTGATTCTATTTATCCTGCCATTTTCCGGAAGGCAAAAACGCCAACATTTTTAAGTTGCCCTTTAGATACAGGGGACATTTTGATATCACCCTTTTAACCCGGGAGAAATTATGATGTTGCCCTTTTCACTGTCACCATGTAGGCGCCATTGCAACTGGACATCATAGCAATCAAGGGGTTAAAGGAGGTGTAACATCTACTAATGACACCCCTCACCACACACACACACACACACACACACTTGCTATGGCCAGAAAATCCTAATGGCCACTATTAATTTTGTCCTTGTTCCATTGTTTAATAGATAACACCTTCAGTCTGTATTGGATGTCATGTCCATGGTGGCAGACATGACAGTTGCTAGCAGTTTTTTTCAGACTGAAGATCATCATGTGCAATGGGTAGAAAATGTGCCCTGTGGTCCTGGTAGCAACTGTCATGTCTGCCTCCATGGTCCTTATATCCAGGAACGATTGAAGATGTTATCTCTTGAACAAAGGGGCATGGGCAGAATTCTTAGACACCATCAGAGTTTTATTGGCCAAAATATGTTAAGTGGGGTTAGTCTTAGGAGATATTAGTTGTCCTCTACAGTGCTGTTGGTTTGCCTCAGATTGTCACCCAGTTTCTTTGTACATAAGGTTCTAAACATCTCCAGATCCAACCAGAGCTCTGAGTATGCTAGGGCCACCATATAATGTTTCATTACTTATGCCTTTGGACTTGTAAGATATGAATTCATGCTACAACAGAACATTCTTCAGTTGCTATGTGTGAATTTACAGACATCTATTGTTTTCTAGTCTCTGACTACTGGAAATATCAGTCATGGGTATGTACTTTGCTTTCTGTATTGAGAGTCAGTTGCAGTCTATAGTTGGATAGAGGTATTTTCCTATCTGAAAATTCATACATGATTCTACAGAATTTGGGTGGGAGAGGTTATGTTATTTATCTTAGTCACAGAAAGGATGCCTGAAATGGGGGTCAATAAATATGGGTAACTTCAGATATTATGCGCGTAGATATACCTGATTGTTTTAGGAAAGTCATATACCAAGTCCTTTGTTAAACAGATTATGTAATCAGAATGTGTGTGAAATACCCACTGTCCCAATGACTTTATTCGGATATTTTGTCAAAAATAATGTAAAAAGGAACTAATTCCTTATAAAACTTAAGTGATTTTAAAAGAACTCTCGTATTTAGTTCTGTTATGTTAGCGATTTTCTATTTAAAACAATAGCTTATATTTATATAAGTTATTTATATGTCACATTATACAAAAGAGCTGGTACTGCCTGGCAAAGAGTGGCAGTTGGGATGGAGAGCTGGCCCAACATGCACTAAAGTTCAATAATGGGCCAGTTTGGCAATCTTGTGTCCTATTTGTTTTTGTGACATTTAGACAATAGGCACTTAGATGTCTTCGTCATAATATCCCTGTTAATACTCCACAAATGCGCAGATATCGCCATGAATCTTCCTTGGAAAGGGTTTACGATTGTGCAGTGACTACTTCTACAGTTACTATTATCATTATTATTATTCTTTATTTATACAACGCAAACTTATTCAGCAGCATTGTACAATGTCTCATTTGCATATTGAAATGTAGTTTAATGAGCCACTGTAGTATTCATGTGAGTGTGTTATGTGAATGTGGCACATCTCCACAAGCACTAAGCCCCGATAGCTGCACATTCTGTCGAAGTTCACAGCCCCAACATCACCTACCTGAGGTTAGAGAAGTTCGGATCTCCCTTTAGATTTCTATGCCACTACAGCCATAGTCACAACCCTCTGTTAAACCTTTGTGTGCCAGTGAGGTAATCAATACATTGCAGAAAAGTACAATGAATACTGCTGACACTCAAAGGGTCTGGAACAATAAGAATGGGACTTGTTGATTTGATAAATCACATCAATTAATGAAAGGGATTCAGTATGTTGAACTGTGCTTCTCCTAGTCTGCAGGTTTACACAAGATACTACAAAGAAACAAGCCTATATATGTTATATGACAGTGATGGGTTAAGGCACTCAACTGGCTAATGTTGTTTTACTGCTTTATATTATTCATATTTGTCCTAAAGAAATAAACACTACCGAACACATTCTATAATTCGCTTGCTACGTATGTCCTTATCCACTACAGATTACTAATATACTCTATTATTCAGTCCTTGGTATAATGCATAATGATCTACCGATTTCTTATGTATTCTTTCTGTCATCCAGTTACATTCGCTCACAGCCAGACACGCTGCACAAGACCAGCAGTGCTTAGCACCGCCGGTCTTGTGCAGTGTGTCTGGTGAGATGTGTGGATGTGAGCGGATGCCAGCTATGCTACTTGGCATAGTTACATAGTCACATCTGCTCACAATGCCACACACAGCAGCACATTGCATTCTGGATCAGAGAAAAAGGGAAGTATCTGCGTCCGCAGATTCAAAGTTGCTTTCTCATAGGATCGGATCTTCTTCTTGGATACCTCTTTTCCTCATTGAGAGACGGGGACCAAGTACTTAAAGGGATAATAATGTTTCATAATAAAAGCAGCTCTAATTAATCATCATAGTATTTGGACTTTGGAGAGTGTTATTTCAATTCTGTCAGAGTTGTAGTACAAGAGTAATTCAATGACAAAGTATCCCCCTCCCGCCCCTTTTACTGATGTAACACTTCTGCTCTGGCTGAAGTGTTACATCAGTAAAAGGGGTGGGAAGGGGATACTTTGTCATTGGTAGATTGGTAGATTGCAGAGAGGGACAATCTCCAATTAAGATAAGGGAAAAAGCTGAAAAGCTTGTCAAGGTGGGCAGGGATTTCATTGTTCTCATAGGAAGAAGATTGTCCCCTTCTATTATCTGTCTGGTCTTACAACCAGATTCCACATCTGAGAAGAGATGGCTTACACTAGGTAAAAGGGGCGGGAGGGGAAACTTTGCTTGTGAATATCTCTTAAACCATAAAGATTTGAGAGATAAGACTTATATCATTCTTCATGTTTTTGTAATGCCTACAAAATAAAATAAAGTTAAAACGAAGTATTACTATCCCTTTAAGGAATTCTTGAAATTTTCAGTTAGCCCTGTCATGCATCACAAGCCCACTTAAACAATGTGTCCCCATGTGACTGTAGGCCCCTGGACACCATCAATATTTCCACCGCTGCACACACTAAAGGGCCATGAGCGATAAGCAGGAGGAATTGCCAGAAAGTTATAGTGGAATAATTCAGCAAATGAAGGCTGTTACAGTCTGTGGGGTTGAATATGGAGAAGCTTGACGTCTTGTTTAGCATCAGTGCTGTGTCTGGTGTTGTGAGAGATGTGACTTCGCCAAGTAGCACGGCTGGCATCCGCTCACATCCACTTACCGCTGGCCTAGCACAGTGTGTCTGACGATGTGTGTGGATATGACTAGATGCTAGAAATAATACATTAGCAATTGGTACATCATTATGCATTATTCCAAAGCCTGAATAAAATAGTATATTAGTATTCTGTAGTGGATAAAGACATGTGTACCAAGCAAATCCTAGCATGTATTGGTTTCTTTAGTACAAATATGAATAATATAAAGCTGTCTGACGTACAACAACATTAACCCTTTGAGAACCCTAACCTATCACTGTCATATAACAAATATATAGGCTTGTTTCCATCTAATATTGTGAATCTACACACAGGTAGGAGCACAGCGGTACATACTCCCTTTAATTAATAACTGTAAGTTTTCAACTCAACAATTCCCTTTCTTTATGTTCCAGCCCTTTGAATGCCAGAGAGGTATCTAGAGCATTGGTCTGCAATGTATTGTTTACTCCACTGGCACTCTTTAAGGGTTGAGTGGGGTCGCTACTGTCCATGGTGCTGAAGTCTCTCTTCATCCTCTCTGCTCTCTCCCTTCCCTCCCCAACACCCTGACACCAGAATGATATGCTAATGATCACAGTCCCTCCCCTTGCATCCATAATTCTTAGTGCATATGGAGATGTGCTCACCACACATCGCCATACACAGAGTGCTATAGCATCGATCTTCAGTGAATCTCTCCCCAGGGATGGAATGTTAGTATCTGACAGGCCTGCCAGCCAGTACTGTCTATTGCACATACACTGACAATTAAAGCTGAATTTTCAGATAATAGCTAGTCGTCATGCATTCATTAAATGCATGGCGAGTAGCTTGAAAATAGATGTCTTACCGTAAAAAAATAGATGTGTCTAAAGGAATCCATCCCGTTTTGGGACTGACTGGCAGGTTAGTGCGTTCTGTGCGCCTGCGCCATCAGTGCCTTCCGGTGACCATATGGTGCAAAGCAGTCTACTCAATGGAGACCGGGACTGACGGCGCAGGCACACAGACAAGATGTCTGCTCTCTAGCCTCAGTTCTGATCTCCAAACGGGACGGATTCCTTTAGACATCTATTTTTTTACTGTAAGACATCTATTTTCAAACTGGTCGCCATGTATTTAATGAATGCATGGCGACTAGCTATTATCTGAAAGTTCTGCTTTAAATAAAGCTAAATATCTCATAAACAAGCGCTTTAAATAAAAATGGGTAAAATGCCATAAAGGTAATATTAGTTTCACTTTAACGCATTAAGGACCAGAGGGATGTGCACATATTGCTTCGTAATGTGCTGTGTACCCCTTTTGTTGTTAAACCCAATATCTGAATCTCTTTATATTCAGCTGAATGTCTCCACCTTTCTTTCTCCCTTCTGACCTCTGTGTTCCTCTTGTTCCAGGTATTTACCCGCTATGGGAAGTGTTACACGTTTAACTCTGGAAGCAATGGACGGCCTCCTTTAGTTACAACAAAGGGAGGAACGGGGAATGGCTTGGAGTTGATGTTGGACATCCAGCAAGATGAGTATTTGCCTGTCTGGGGAGAAACAGGTAATTAGAATCTACTGTTTGTAGTCTACTCTTTGTTAGCCAAACATAATGCCTGCATTAACCCTTTGGATTTTAGCGACAAATGCATTGAAGATATCTCTAATATCCAAAAGCTTAAAAGCAAAATATTATGAAACATGCTTATTTGCAATTTTAAATCTTGCATAACATTATATAAATAATTATTATTAAAGTCATTTAGTGTCTCTTTAATCCTCTGAGTGCAAGAGGGGTATGCAACACATTGCTAAACAAACCATCTGCACACCCCTCTGGCACTCAAGTAGTTAAGTTGTATTCTTTGGGTTGCATTCAAGAGCCTAAAAAGCAGTAATGCTGGAGCAACCATCTGCAACATAGAAGACAAATAAAAAATCCCCAGATCCCCATTGATTTAAATTGGGATTTTAACGCCTTAGTTCTTAGACACATCCAGTGGGGACCACTGTGGCATTCAAGTGGCTGAGAGCCTTATTTCAGTAATTGGTAGTTTACTTAGATATGCTGATATGCTTATTATCTGCCTCTCCATATATTTTCTTTCTTCCTTTTGTTTCTGGTTGCCTGATTACCTTTCTGACTATTAGCTATGAGTGGTTTAATGCCATTGTTCATATTAGTTCTTGTATCCTGAGTTGATCCAACCTATTGATGACCAGATTCCTTTTAGACCACTCTCCTTGGAATTACCCTTTGGTACCTCGTCTGACCTTATTGATTTCCTGGCATTAGACCTCAGTTCCATCTCCTGGCTTGTCTTCTGTGCTTCCTTCTGTACTCTGTTGGTGTGGATCTTCCACCTTGTGATCCTTGGTTTGCATTTCGATTTCGTCTTCTGCCTTGTCTTTCTGTACTGCACCAGTGTGTGGATCTTCCTGTTAACCCATGGCTTGTCTGACTTTGCTTCCTCTATCAGTTACTGCTGCATCCAAAGTATTTAGTTAATCTGCCCAGTCCACTGGCTGCTACAGAGTTTATCCAGCCACATCCAAGATATCAAGTTCATCCGAGCAGCTTGTCGGCTGCTAAACAGTTTTCCAGCCACATCCAAGATGTCAGGCTCATCTGATCAGCCAGCCGTCTGCTACACAGTTAATCCAGTTACATCCAGTGTCGCATTCATTTTATAAGCTCGCCGGCTGCTGCACAGTTAATCTAGACGCATCCAAAGAGTCAAGTTCATCTGATCAGCTTGCTGGCTGCTAGACAGTTAATCCAGCCACAATCAAGGTGTCAAGTTCATCAGACAGTGGCTTCTACACAGTTAATCCTGATGCATCACAAGTGTCAAGCTCATCTGATCAGCCAAATGGCTGTTACTCAGTGAATTCAGCAGCTAATTCATCCGCCTCCTAGAGTCAGGTTCATCTGATCAGCCCATTGAATACAACACAATTATTCCAGCTGCTTCAGCTCTACCACCTCATCCAGCTGATTTCTAGAGTCTGTCAGTCTTGTGGACTGCCTTTGCTGGCAGAGTCTTATACTTCAGTTTCAGACTATACCCAGCTACAATCCTCTTCATTATCCTGAAGTCGTCCCAATTCTAGAACCTCTGTCCCAGTTCAAGGCCCAGCTTTTCTACCTTCTGGATCTCCACTGGTGAACCTCTGTCAGTCAATATGCAATTGAATTTTGCAGATTATTTTATGAGATTGTTGGAATGCCAGAGCACTAAAAGCAGCCTTCAGGAGTGGCTTGAATTAAAGGCTTAAAGGCATAGTAATACTTCGTTTTAACTTTATTTTATTTTGTAGGCATTAAAAAAACATGAAGAATGATATAAGTCTTATCTCTCAAACCTTTATGGTTTAAGAGATATTCACAAACAAAGTATCCCTTCCCTGTTCAACCAGATCAGAAGGGAGGTGCCCAGGTAGACTGCAGAGAGGGGCAATCTTCAATTAAGATAAGGGAAAAAGCTGAAAAGCTTGTCAAGGGGGGAAGGGCTTTCATTCTTTTCATACAAAGAAGACTGTCCCCTTCTGTTATCTGTCTGGTCATACAACCAGATTCACATCTGAGAAGAGATGGCTTACACTAGGAAAAAGGGGCGGGAATGGGAAACTTTGCTTGTGAATATCTCATAAACCATAAAGGTTTGAGAGATAAGACTTATATCATTCTTCATGTTTTTTAATGCCTACAAAATAAAATAAAGTTAAAACGAAGTATTACTATCCCTTTAAAGATGCCCTCATGTGCAGAGAGATACCAGAGGACCCTGAAGCCCTTATCGCACTGTGTGTTAACCTAGACAGATGCATGCAGGAGCATCAACAAGAGATAGAACACTTCTGTCATAAGCATGACCCTGTCATCCGTTGGTCATGTGGCCAGATCACTGTCTGAGATCCCACTGATTATTTCTCCTCTGTGGTGCCAGTTGTTGAAACTGAGGAAGAATCTGATCTCTCTACTGCTTGGAAAGTTTATGAGGACTATCTGGATGTATTCTCTGAACAAGAGCTGAGGCATTGCCCCCGCATTGACCTTATGAATGCACCACTGATCTGCAGCCTGTCACTACCTTTCTCAGGGGATACATGTTTCTACTTTCCAAACTTGAAAGCAGGTCTTTGACTTAGAATATCCAGGAGAACTTAGCCATATGATTAGTGATGAGCGAGCATGCTCGGCCGAAGCTCGGTTCGGCTCGAGCATCGCTCTGCTCGGCACATGGCGGTACTCGTACGAGTACCGCATGTGCTCGCCCGCCATGTTCGGGTCTCCTCCCCGCACGTTTCGTAGCTGCTGCGCAGCCAATAAACGTGCGGGGAGGCTCTGACATCAGTGTAATGCCAGCAGCCATGTTGGCTGCTGGCATTACACTGATTGGCTGGCCAGAACCCGTGATCGGGTGCTGTATAGCACCCGACGCGCGAGTTCGGCTCATTCTTAGCCAGGGAGAGATGCGCTTAGGCAGGGAAAGTCAGTGTAGGGAGAATAAAATTGTTGAAACTCTTTCAAGACCCAAAAGTCCTTTTTAGGACTGTTGTGTGTGGGGGCAGCATTTATATTTTGTTTGGGGGGGCACAATTTCCTTTTTTTTGTGGGGGGGATATTTATAAGGTGACATAATACTAGATGCACAGGAAGTCAGTGTAGGGAGAATAAAATTGTTGAAACTCTTTCAAGACCCAAAAGTCCTTTTTAGGACTGTTGTGTGTGGGGGCAGCATTTAATTTTTTTGGGGGGTGGCAGAATTTCATTTTTTTGTGGGGGGGGACATGTTCTAAGGTGACATTGTACTAGGTGCACAGGGACAAATATTTCACAGTGCAGTGACAAGCTGACATATTCTGTTAGGTGCACAGGGCCAATGATTTTACAACGCAGTGACAAAAAGGGCCATTTTAAACGTGTGCCTAGCCATAGATTATTGTCACATTCTGTTTAGTGTGCAAATTAACGTCACATATTCCGTTCACTGTGCCTAGCCGCAGATTAGCGTCACATTCTGTTTCGTGTGCCTAGCCGCAGATTAGCGTCACATTCTGTTTCGTGTGCCTAGCCGCAGATTAGCGTCACATATTGTTTAGTGTGCCTAGCCGCAGATTAACGTCACATATTGTTTAGTGTGCCTAGCCGCAGATTAACGTCACATATTGTTTAGTGTGCCTAGCCGCAGATTAGTGTCACATATTGTTTAGTGTGCCTAGCCGCAGATTAGCATCACATTCTGTTTCGTGTGCCTAGCCGCAGATTAGCGTCACATTCTGTTTCGTGTGCCTAGCCGCAGATTAGCGTCACATATTGTTTAGTGTGCCTAGCCGCAGATTAACGTCACATATTGTTTAGTGTGCCTAGCCGCAGATTAGCGTCACATATTGTTTAGTGTGCCTAGCCGCAGATTAGCGTCACATTCTGTTTCGTGTGCCTAGCCGCAGATTACCGGCATATATTCCGTTTAATATGAAGAAGGCGGGTAAAAAGGGACGGGGAAGTGGACGTGATCCTGATAGTTCAAGTAAATATACAGCAAATACTGTTTGGTAACAATTTTTCGTCTAAAATCGTTTTTATCTTCCTTTTTGTGTGTTTTACGGTCAGTCTGTAAAAATGGCGTACTACGGGCGAAACATCGTTCCCAGCAGCGACGTTGGAGTCCAAGATGCATCCAGACATCCTCCCTATGCTGTCCCTGAACCATTTCTGTGGTGTTTCCATCATTTTCTGACCTTTTCCTATGAACCAGGCACCCTCCCCTCATCAGAGCAGGGGGTGCCTGGTGTAATGCTCGAGTCCTCCCATTGACTTCAATGGGGCTCGGGTGCTCGGCCGAGCACTCGAGCCTCCGGGGGCGCTCGGCCAGAGCACCCGAACACCCGAGCATCGGGGTGCTCGATCATCACTACATATGATCCATTAGTCCTTTTTCTCCTGCAGGGGTGGGATTCAGTATCCAAGAAAGATGGTGCCCTCCACCCCTGAATTTATTATCGATAGTCTCAACAAAATTACAATAAAAAACAGGTAACCTCTGCCCCTGATAACCAAACTTTTCGGTTGTTTGAGAGGAGCTGTTATGTTTACCAAGTTGGATCTTCAGGTTACCTACAACCTTTTCCATATTAAAGAAGGTAATGAGTGGAAAACCACATTCAATACTAGGTTTGGGCATTACAAATATCTCATAATGCCCTTGGGTTTTGTAATTCCTCTGCAGTTATTTAGGCCTGCTTGAATGATATATTCGAAGACACGATGATGGTCCACGTGGTTGTCTATTTAGATGATCTCCTTATCTTTCCACTCCAGAGCTTCACCGGAAACATGTCTGAGCAGTTCTCCACTTAAATGTCACGGCAAAGAAATTGCAGTTTGAGAGGTCTCAAGTATCCTTCTCTGGGTATATCATCTCTAAGACCGGCATTGATATGGACCTCCACAAAGTGGCTGCTGTGATGGACTGGCCTTTACTTCTGCCCCAGTCTTGCATTTTTCAGATACCTCCTCTCCCTTTGCATGTAGGGGCTGAGTAGCCCTCTCCTAACAGGGTGTGGATACTGGAATGTTACATCGCTGTTCATTCTTCTCTAAACAATTCTCTAAGGCTGAAAAGAATTATGATGTTTGGAGGGGATTAGGGAGCTGTTAGCCACTAAACTGGCCCTTGAAGAATAGCACCAATTTCTAGAAGGGGCTAGCCATCCGGTGATGATTTATAGACCATAAGAGCCTTCAATTTCTGGAAACCACCCAACAGTATAATCCCGTCAGGCCCAATGAGCACTCTTCTTCACGATATTCCATTTCATTATTACTTAAACTGGGGACTTTTATATATATTTGGTTGGACTTTTATATATATGATTCTCTCTTTGCGCTAGCTATATTTATTTATTTATTGTCATAAGTTGCTTGTTTTTTGCTTAACAGCATTTTTGCTTCATTATATAATGATATAATTTAAGCATATTCGACAGGGCTGTAGAAGATCTCTGGATCTTGCTGACCCAGTTGTAGGAACAGTTCACAGGGAGGATCCATCCAGTATTTTTAGAACATATGAGAAACTACATACTAAAGAATACAAAGAATGGTTTGATCTCATTTCCCTGGATAACACAAAAACATTCCTAGAGGACATAGAATCATTAACCCCCCCAACACACACACACACAATCAAAGTTAATGAAGTAGAATTTCTCACAGAATGGGGTTCTATACTTGAGAACTGTTCTTCTACGCTTATTGATGTATTAATCAAATACAGAGAAAGCAGAATAGAAACAAATAAAAAAAGAAATTGAGGACATTGAGGAAAAAAATTAAAAATATCAAACTTATTTAAAAACCCCATGTGAGGTTCCCGCTCCCTCCCTTTAGCCGGTCATCCCACTTGCTACCTGCGGCGTTGGCCTGTTACCATGAGGCAAGGGAGCTTTGTAGAACACACGTGGTCTCAAAGTTTTGTTTTAATTAGGACCAGATATTGTGTTGCCAGTATCACTATTATTACTTGTTGTTTGGCAACATTGGAATGCTTTACATGCACATCTGGCCATTTTCATCACCATCAGGATCAGCTCCCAAGCATTGCAGAGAGCATCTATATGGTCACACCACAGATACAAAGGAGAAGTGTTTCAGGGATGCAGTTCGACAGCTATCAGAGGAAGGGACCTCTTACATGCATCAAGCCCAAGATGGGCACAATGTGAGTGCATAGATTGTGGTTTTTCTCTTATCTGTTTTAATAACTTTGCTACACTTAGATCAGATTTTATCTTTTCTTGTATTTTTGTCTAGCCTTACGCTTGTCTCGACTTTTAGACTGCTTCTTTCATTGGGTGGACAAGGCCACCAAAATGTTTTGAGCTACATTTTACACTATACAGGAATCCTACAAATCCAAACACTTGGTTTTCATTTCATCATTCATCCTCATATTTTGAGCTTCATCCCACTCATATCTTCATATTTTCATCCTTCATCATATTGTGCTTCTATCATTTTATCTGATAGCGAAGACCTTTCAGGTCAATCACTTACGTTGACTGTGATTTTCATGTACTGTTTTTGATTTTACATCACATTATCATTGAACTTCATTTGGGGACTTTCACCGTATATATATTTGGTTGGAGTTTTATATATGTGATTCTCTCTTTGCACTAGCTGTTTTTGCTTATTTCTCATTATTACTTATCTGCCTGGGTTCAAGAATAAGAAGGCCGACACTGTATCACATCAGTGCCTCTTTTCTATCTGTATAATACCATCTTGGTTATTGTGGAATGTTTTTTCTTTTGGTAGGCACACATTATTGACGGATCTGCCCTCAGCACATAATTTGGCTTACATTTTTGTCAGATAAATATTCTGTCTGCATGGGATTCCTCTACAAATTGGGTCTGATCATGGAACCCAGTTTATTTCCAGTTTAGGTAAGGCTTTTTTTCAACAAATTGGGGATTGAGCTCTGTTTCTCTTCTGCCTACCAGCCTCAGACTAATTGACAAACTGAACGTAGCAACCAGTCTCTTGATACATACCTTCACTATGTTAATGAGCAACAGTCTAATTGGTCTGATATTTTACCCATTGCTGAATTAGCCTTTAATAATGCCTATTATGATTCTCTTGTTTGTTCCCCTTTCTTCACGGCTGCTGGCTATCATCCTCGTGTCTTACCTAGTTCTCATCTGGTTTGAGTTCCTGTTGTTGATTTTATGGTTTCTGACATGCATTAACACTGGGACAAAGTCTACCAGCACTTAGCCCATGCCATTTCCTGGTATAAATGTATATACTCCATAAACTATTGTTTGGTTGTCAAATAAAAAGCTATATCTCCTCCAACCCTCCACTAAATTGTG
Organism: Rhinophrynus dorsalis; assembly: GCA_037306005.1. Lineage (NCBI taxonomy): Eukaryota > Metazoa > Chordata > Amphibia > Anura > Rhinophrynidae > Rhinophrynus > Rhinophrynus dorsalis. The sequence goes on from CM074719.1 coordinate 514,842,941, forward strand.
GCCTCAGTTCATTGGGCTCTTTCCCTAGTTTCCTACTCCTTGCAGTTGTCTTGCTTCTTGAAGGTCCATAATTCATTCCATGTATCCTTACTTAAGCCTGTGATACAAAACCCTACAGTTCTTAAGGGGTTACATACAGCATGCAAAGCACTCACTATAGCAGGGATTGTATCACTATCTCTACTTTCACAGTCACTTAGAGAGAGCTCTCTGAAAACAGAGATCCAGAGAGCTCACTGTCAGGGATACAAAAATGAAGAAAATAGGTCAAAATGGAAAAAAAAACTAGGCAATTTGACTTCACATATTATACACTTGTAGAATCTGTAAAGTTAATAAGCAAATGTCACAGTAACTTGTTTCCAGTACTGCCACTTCAGCGACGCTCGGCGTATTTCCACGCGTCATATGCAGGCGAGAGGCTTCAGAGTGTAGCAGGCCTCTGTTTTATGCCATGCTTCCTGTAGTCTCCTCCTACCTTCTTCCTTCTTCTGAGCCTGCTCCTCCTACTTACTTCCTGAGGAGGGGTTTAAAGGGCAGTCTAAGTCCTGACTCAGTTACCCTTACGTTGTTGTTCTGAGCAGTTCATTTTCTAGTATTCCTGTGGATGATCCGGCTTGTCTGTCCATCCACTCTGGTGTTGACCTGTGGCTCTGTCTGACTATTCTCCTTGGTGTTCTAATTTGGCTCAGATATCCTTTCTGGTGCAAACCTGTGGCTCTGGCTGACTACCCGCTCCGTGTATGACCTAGGCTTGTCTGACTACCAACTCTGGCGTTGACCTGGGGCTCTATCCACTGCGCATCCAGCATTCCATCGCTTCAGTGGATATCCTATTATCACGGTGCCCATGATTGGTGCTGTTCCGTGTCAGTCACTTGCTGAGTATCATGATTGGCTGTCTGTGATTAGCCCTCCTCACACAGCCTTTTTAAACCCAGGCTGAGCACTTCCAGGTTGCCCTTTCGTGGTGTTTCTGACTCCACTCTGCCTGACCTGCTTGTCAGGCTTCTGGGCTTGTTCCTGCTGTACTTGCTGATCTTGTGTTCCAGTGTTCCTGTATGCTAGTGTTCCTGTGTTCCAGAGTTCCAGTGTTCCAGCACCTCGCAGGTTAATCTTGCTGAGTTCCAGTGTTCCTGTGTTCCAGCACCTCGCGGGTTAATCTTACTGTGTTCCTGAATCTCCGGCTCCAGCCGTCGCTCTGGCGACATTGTTCTTCTCGCTGCTGTTCATACTTTGTTGGTTTACTCCACTAACCTGGTTGCGATATACATTGTTGGTCCCAGCGTGCGGACGCTGGTTTACTCCACTAAACCTGGTTGCGATATACATTGTTGGTCCCAGCGTGCGGACGCTGGTTTACTCCACTAAACCTGGTTGCGATATACATTGTTGGTCTCAGCGTGCGGACGCTGGTTTACTCCACTAAACCTGGTTGCAATATACATTGTTGGTCTCAGCGTGCGGACGCTGGTTTACTCCACTAAACCTGGTTGCGATATACATTGTTGGTCTCAGCGTGCGGACGCTGGGTTACTCCACTAAACCTGGTGGCGATATACATTGTTCGTCCCAGCGTGCTGACGCTGGTTTACTCCACTAAGCCTGGTTGCTATATACATTGTTGGTCCCAGCGTGCGGAAGCTGGTTTACTCCACTAAACTAGTTGCGAGATACATTACTGGCTCCAGCGTGCGGACGCTGGTTTACTCCACTAAACCTGGTTGCGATATACATTGTTGGTTCCAGCGTGCGGTCGCTGGTTTGCTCCATTAAACCTGGTGGCGCTATTACCATTAGTCCCAACGTGCGGACGTTGGTTTGCTCCTGAACATCCAGTACTGTGGTCAGTCGCTGTCCACTTCCTTGTAGTTGCCTGAGTATCCCTGGCAATAGACTCCTGCTGAGTAAGACCTCTATACTTATGCTCTATGCTGTCTTAGTCACCTGACAGCTGGTCTACTCACTCAGGCTGCCCTGCCCGGTATTGGTGAGGCCGGTAGAACCTTGACGATACCATCCCGTAGGTTGCCTCACCCGGTATTGGCAGGGCCGGTAGAGCCTACTTCAGTACTCCTTTGGGCTGCCCTGCCCGGTATTGGTAAGGCCGGTAGAACCTTGTAATTCACCATCTTTAAGGTTGCCTTACCCGGTATTGGCAGGGCCGGTAGAGCCTACATTCAGCATTCCGTGGGGGCTGCCTTGCCCGGTATTGGTAAGGCCGGTAGAACCGGTATATGTCATCTCACGGTTGCCTTACCCGGTATAGGCAAGGCCGGTAGAGCCTGTCATTAAAACTGTCACTTGGGTTGCCTTGCCCGGTATTTAGGCAAGGCCGGTAGAACCTATTATATGTTTTATTACTTTTGTATTGTTATGTATGTTTACTGCCTTTAAGTTTTAATAAAGTTAAGTTATTTTACCAAACCTTAAGTCTGAGAGTCTTCAAATCCGTGACACCTATCTGGTGCAAACCTGTGGCTCTGGGTGACTACCAGCTCCGTGTATGACTTTGGCTCATCTGACTATCCTATCTGGTGTTTACTAGAAGGCTCCGTCTGTTCACTCAGTTTGTTGGTTATTCAGACATCCTTCCTAGTACTGACCTGGGCTCTAGCAGACTCCTAGCTACTAACTGCAGGCTGAGTCAGTATCTCTTGGGCATTACCTTACCGTGAGACTCCAGTGGGCTGAGGCCTATTCTCGTACAGCGTGGTGAAGAGATTGGGAGACTGCTATTCCTGATACAGTATATCTCCTCGCCATTTCAATCACCCACTGTGTGTATCTATATATATAAAAGAATAAGCCTCATTGCATAATTTATGGTACCTCACACACAGAGCATAATTTATGTCTCCTCAGAAAACAAACACACATTGAACAGAATGCCTCATTACATAATTTATGTCTCATTAGGAGACACAACTCCTATTGGGTGATTGAATGGGGACTTTACTGCTCCCATTGGGTGATTGAATGGGGGCATGTTTATCATACAGGGAGTTGGCCCGCCCCCTCCAGCCCGCCCACCACTATCCAACTGACAAAAAAAATATAACTGCCACTGGCTCCTGAAGTAGGGGATATCAATAACTTCTCCTGGTCTACACACACTCTCACTTAGGATCATGACCCCACAAACACACTTTCACCTCCCACAGATAATTGTAACCTTCCATACACTCTGTTTCAGTACGAGGGTGTAATGTTTCCATAAAATACAAACTCAGGGATAAACTTAATAGCAACTCTTTTATTTAACTGTTTTCATCTCTTCAGTCACATCACTAACTGTCTGTTTTCAACTGACACTCCTCCACTTCCTGCTTCCTGATTCCCGCCCTTTCTCCTTAAAGGGAGAGAGATGCTTTGCTGTATGTTACAGAGGGCAAGCCTCAAACACCACTTTCTATTTGTTCCCTCAGCATATTGCTATGGTGCCTCAGCTGAAGAGCCACCGTGTGTTATATTGCTATGTTACCTCAACTTAACCCTTTGAGTGCCAGAGGGGTATACCAGGGGCGTTTCTAGGTTCCAAAACGATCTGGGGCTAAAGCCCACAGCAAAATTCAACAGAGTGCCTGCCACCAGTGGTAGTGATGATAACGCTATAGTGTGGAGTGAGTTATCCTTACACAACATATATGTTTATTTTAATCTATATATAATGCAATGCAAAGAGTTAAGAAGTAAGCCATTTTATGTTCAACTCTTGCCATTGTTTTTTGTTCTAACTAACTGAAGTTATTGTGGTGTAAACCAACTGTACTACAGGGAACAAATCAAAATTCCTGTCACATTAAATAGGGGTTTTAACTCCTTGAATGCTAGAGCGGTCTTCAATACATTGCAAAGCAATGCACTGGAGACCTCACTAGCATTCAAGAGGTTAAAAACTCTATTCAAGTGCAGTGGATTTTAAGAACTTTTATTTGTTCCCTATTGTGCAGTTGGTTTACTCCAGAATAAAACCAGGTTGCTTTAATACATATGAGCCATTGATGTAACTGAATAAATTATCAAGAGCAACACCAAAGTATTTTATTTACACAGATAATGTATAAACATATATAATGATGTTTAAACAAACATTAATGTGAGTTTTATTGCTATGGAGCATTGTGATACACTTATATACCCACCACAGAGTCTAATCTCCTAAACACAGGGACACCAGGGTGATACACTTATATACACACCACACAGTCTGATCTCCTAAACACAGGGACACCAGGTTGATACACTTATATACACACCACACAGTCTGATCTCCTAAACACAGGGACACCAGGGTGATACACTTATATACACACCACACAGTCTGATCTCCTAAACACAGGGACACCAGGGTGATACACTTATAAACACACCACACAGTCTGATCTCCTAAACACAGGGACACCAGGTTGATACACTTATATACACACCACACAGTCTGATCTCCTAAACACAGGGACACCAGGGTGATACACTTATATACACACCACACAGTCTGATCTCCTAAACACAGGGACACCAGGGTGATACACTTATAAACACATCACACAGTCTGATCTCCTCAACACAGGGACACCAGGGTGATACACTTATATACACACCATACAGTCTGATCTCCTAAACACAGGGACACCAGGGTGATACACTTATATACACATCACACAGTCTGATCTCCTGAACACAGGGACACCAGGGTGTGAAAGAGGGACAGAGGGATTTGGGTCTCGAAGAGGGACACTTGGGAGGTATGCTGATTCCCAGCATTGTTCCATTGCCCACTGGTAGCCATAGAACCCCTCATACACTGCCTGATAACCTTGCGCTTCTAGCCCCTATTAGCCACACATCCACTGTCTGATACTCCAGTGGTTTGCCACCGGTAGCACCAGGCCCACACATGAACTGATATCTCAGTCTTCTTCTACTGGCAACTGGTATCCATAGAACCATACATATATTGTCTGATACTCCAGCATTGTTTCTCTGGTTACTGGTATCCATAGAACCATACATACACTGTGTGATACCCCATCATTATTCCACTGGTTACCTGTAGCCAATCATACACTGTCTAGCTGCCGGCATTTTTCCATAGGCCGCTGGTAGCCACAGAACAAAGCACATAAACTTTATGATACCACAGCCTTGTTCCACTGGCCACTGGTAGCCAAAGCCATGTTTCTCTGCCCAGATTCCTCAAATACACTGTGTTACCCCACCAGCCTTCTTCAACTGCCAACTGGTCGCCACAGATTCCCCTCATACATTGTGCATCCCCACTAGCCTTGTTCTCCTGCCCACTGGAAGCCACAGATTCCCCACATACACTGCATGTGCCCCCCCTGCCCACTGGTATCCACAGATTCCTCACATACACTATGTGATTCCCAACTGCATTTTACCCCTGCCCACTGATAGCCACAGATTCCATACATACATTATGTGACCCCCCCAAACAACCTTATTCCCCTAACCACTGGTAGCCACAGATTCTCTACATACACTATATAACCCCCTAGCCTTGCTCCCCTGCCCACTGGTAGTCGCAAATTCCATACATACACTATGTGACCTCCCCCAGCCTTATTACCCTGTCCACTGGTAGCCACTGATTCCCCACATAAACTGTGGACCCCACCAGCCTTATTATCCTGCCCACTGAAAGCCACAGATTCTACACATACACTATATAACCCCCCCTAGCTGTGCTCCCCTGCCCACTGGTAGCCGCAAATTCCTTACATACACTACATGACCTCCCCCAGCCTTATTGTCCTGTCCACTGGTAGCCACTGATTCCCCACATAAACTGTGGACCCCACCAGCCATATTATCCTGCCCACTGAAAGCCACAGATTCTACACATACACTATATGACCACCACCATCCTTATTCCAATACCCACTGGTAGCCACTGATTCCCTACATAAACTGTGTGACCCCACCAGCCTTGTTCCCCTGCCCTCTGGTAGCCAGCCCACAAATTCTCCACATATACAATGTGACACCCACCAGCCTTGTTTACCTGCCACTGGTAGCCATATATTTCCCCCATCTATACTGTCCCTCATACCTTCTCTTCTGTGCTGCCCCATTCTACTTTCTGTTTCAGTGTAGAGCCATGGGCTCCACACTGCCTCCTCTGGTACTTCAGGTGCATGTTGATGACCTCATTGCAAAGCACCAGGAAGTGCTAGAAGAGCCAGTGTGGAGCGGATGGCTGTGTGCTGAAACTGAGAACAGAGTAAGGCAGCAGCTATATATGCCCACAAGTTGCTGGGCAGCAGCCAGCCAGCCAGCCTCAGGATAAACAGCAGGAGGAGTGAGTCTGCTGATTGTCTGTCATTCGGGACTGCCCACTGACACACTCGGGGCTTCAGCCCGTTCGCCCACCCCTAGCGACGCCCCTGGGGTACACAACGCATTGAAAGCAATGTGTTGCGTACCCCTCTGGCACTCAAAGGGTTAAGTAAGGAGGAGTTACTGCTCCCATTGGGTGATTCAATGGGGGAGTGATTTAAATCATGCAGGGAGTTGGCCTGCCCCCACTATCCAGCCTGCCCACCACTATCTAAGTAACTGAAAAAACAAAATGGCTGCCACTCGCTCCTACACCACAGACACAAACACATCAGACAAAAAACACACACTCAATCACACACACTCTCACACACACTCATTCATACACACTCAATCATACACACAATAATTCACACACTCACATTCTCACTCAATCCCACACACTCAATCCCACACACTCACACTCTCTCACACACACTCTCTCACTCACACTCGCAGTCAATCACACACACTCGCACTCAATCACACTCACACACTCTCTCACTCACACTCTCACTCACACCCTCTCACTCACACTCTCTCACTCACACTCATACACCCTCACACTCATACACCCTCACACTCAGACACCCTCACACTTCCTCACTCAATCACACACACTCACGCAATCACTTACTCTCGTACTCACACCCCGGGAGCCAGCACGGTCCACCTTCCACCATAATCTCACTCACACCCCGGGAGCCAGCATGATCCACCTTCTACCATAGTATTTACAATTCCCACATGCATTTCAACTACATGAATGAATGCCACTCACTCACACCCCGGGAGCCAGCACGATCCACCTTCCACCATAGTATGTGCAATTACCACCTGCATTTCAACTATATGAATGAATGCCACAGTGGAGGCATAAGTACAAACACAAACTCATAACAATGACACATAAGTCACCCCCTTATGACTCACTTCTGTGTGTGCATGTGTGTCTCTGTGTGTGCCTGTCTGTTCCTTACTGTGTGTGTTGCATGTCTGTATCACACTCTATGTGTCTGCATGTTGTGCATTGCATGCATGTATGTATGTATGACTGTATCGATCCTTATGCATCTCAGTGAATGCGTGTGCATTTGCGTGTGTGTCTCTGTGTGTGTTTGTCTTGCATCAGTGTGTGTGCGCATTAATTCCCTATATATCCTGACGGGCAACGCCGTCCCACATTGCTAGTATTTATATATTTCATTACTGTCATTATTCTGATAATAAAGGTTATATTAACTATACCTTCTGACTTCTGGTTTTGCTTGCCAACCGTAACAGCAAGTTTATTGTTACTTTAGGACAGAGTGTTCAAAATAAGAAAAGCAGCAAATTGTGCACAAAACACAGCAGTCTAAATCATTAACTTTTGTGTAACCAGGTAAAGTTATTTGCCCTATATGTAAGTAATGATATGATTATGAAAAAATGATGTTTAATATTTGTATTGCTTTATTGTGCTGCAGACGAAACATCATTCGAGGCAGGTATCAAAGTGCAGATTCATAGTCAAGATGAGCCCCCCTTCATTGACCAGTTGGGTTTCGGTGTTGCCCCTGGATTCCAAACGTTTGTGTCCTGTCAAGAGCAAAGGGTAAGGCACGGTAGATTTCATGGGATTACTCATTGTGTTATCTATATGTATTAAAATACGCAATGGTTTCTGGTTCTATGTTCACCCTAGGGGCGGCTTGGGTGGTGGAGACTGGCTGCATGCAGTGAATTAGGGGAAGAGATTTCCAAAGGAGTGGGTGGGGGATGGCAAGTCTTGATGCAGTGGTCAACCGGGCTTCTGATGTGCATGGTGCTCCCAGTCATACTGGCAATGCAGTTCACCAAAAAGATTTCATTAACAGATTTAGATCCAGATCCAGTGGAATGCTTAACTAAATAGTGCATTAAAGGAGAAATTTGCCATTGGAATAAGAGGCTCTTACTTTTTTTAACAGTATGACTTACTTAGGCAGTACAGTAGTCAGATGTATCTATTTACATGTTTGGATCTGAACTCTGCTGAAGTCTGTAACTGAACACTAGGGATGGATGAAGAGTGTAATTTCTTCCATATGTGAACTTACACAGAATAGAAGAGTTGTTTCTTTCTGCTGAATTTCATGGAGAAAAGAAAATGCCATATCCACCTAAGCCAGAAGGTGGAGCCAGTGATTGCAGTGGGCTTCACATTCCAACTTGCTTGCACACACTCCATCACACACACTCACACATCATCATCACTTACAAGCACTCAACCAAGCATGCACACACACCAAACTTTCACTCACAGGTATCACTGTAGGAAGTTGTCAGTGGAAAAATCCACCCTGCAGGCAGTGAAAAGGCTGTGTCCTGCCTATTTCTTCCACTGTGAAAATGTTTGCCCATCCTTACTAAATGGTGATATTTACTATCCCAGTGTTGTACTGACCCACCAAGATATCAGAGAATCTCCCAGTGCGCCAGGGTCTTGTTGGGCTACACATGCAGATCAAGAAATACATAAATGTTGAAACCTCTCTATGTTGCTGTCCCCTCCAAATCTCTCTCTACGCCAGTGTGCATTCTGCCCACAGCGCTCACTAAGAATGTTTCTCATGTCTGAGTAACAGCAGTGGAATTTCAAGACAGGAGGGCAAGGGGTGGTCACACGTATCCACAGCACATCATTTTGGCAGGAACCAATACTTATATATGCATATGTTTGCTCGTGCACTGGGTACAGCTGAAAGGTTCAGACAATATTTGAGCCTCTTCAATGGTGGGACATTGGTGGCATATATTTATGGATCTCAAAAATGAAATTGTGTGCTTTGACAACTTGCAGTTCTCTTGTCTCGAAGTTATGTTGCTGTCCCTCAGGCATGTGACATGTCCTCCGTTAGAGGATGTGGAAGAGATTGAGTAAGAAGGATGTCAGTGAAAGACATCTTCCAAAGTGAAAGAAGCAGGTTCAGAGAATATCCAGAGGTGGCTCATGAGGTTGGAATGAGCAAGCCCACCCGGCGCAGGAGGGAATTAAATATTCTCTCAGATGGGTTGCATCAATGAGAAAAGCACTGTTTATTAGTATGACTGGTAAGTAAAGATTTAAACTTCACATTGCATCGCTTCCTTGATGCTTCACTCAGAGCCCTTTCAAATTTATTGTGATCCATTGAACATCTGAAAAGACAAGCAGGGGAAGATCAAATTTGACTCCCTTCCAAGTCCTATCTTTAACCCTTTTAATGCAAGAGGCATCTCTAATGCATACAAATCAATGCGTTGGAGACTTTTCTAGCATCTAATGGGTTAACCCTCAGAGTGCCAAATGGATATCCACCATATTGTAGAGTAATGCATTGGATACCTCCTGGCAATCAAAGGATTAAACACTTCACATTTCAATACAAAGCAAAGACATTAGCAGACTGGAGGGGGAATTACCCATGTCCAGGTGTTCATCAGCCCACCCAGTAATAAGGGGAGAACAGGGATAGTTGGACTGGACTTGGCTATGACTGGATGGGGATTGGAAGACAGAGGACATGTGGCATAACAGGGACTGCAGCACAGGTGTCATGTTCAGCCCGAGATGGTGCTCGGCTGAGTTAGAGTAAGGTCTGTGTGAACCTACACTACCTATTCAACCATGTGGGTTGTAACAAAGAGAAGACTGAGGGTGACCTGTGCTTGAGGGGTAGATCTTACACCTGCCAGTCCAGATACCTGCATACTGAGTGACCCCTGGATCTATCAGGTAGCTATAAGTGATTGTAAGTTAAATCCCAAGACTCCACACACATACCCAAATATATGCACACAGCCACAAACATCCACCCATATATAATATATACACACATACAGATACACACATAAGCACACACAGACAGATATACAAGAGGATGAAATACTCACATCCTACACACACACACACATTGTGGCGGATTCTTGATGGATTAAAAGCATTATTGACAACATTCAACCTGGGCTTACTAACAGAAAACATTTTTTGGCAGCATCCACACAATAGGATAGGTATTATTAGGTCTCATGGTCAGAATGACAACATAGAGCATATTGTGCATAATAAATTCCATAAATATACATTAAAAACTGAACTTTAACATGTTTTGTAAAATCTTCATAGAAAAAGTAGAGTATAAAAAACTAGTGTTCCTTGCACTCCAAAGTGCCACTGCACCCTGGTTGGGAACAACATTGTTAGCAGGTTGGGTACCCTAAAATTTTACACCAGGATCCAAATACCAAAGTACTCATATCTTTGTATTATTAAAACTGGACTAATAGGACTACAACAAATTAATGTATTATTTAGCCACTTGAAAAAACAGCTGACTAAACTGATCACAAGGGAAACACAAATCATCAGTGATATTTTCTTCCTATCTGAATACAGAAAAGCAAACTATCACTATGTGGGCATAAGATTAAAAATAACCTTGCAACTACACACAAATCACTGTACTCTGAAGAGCCCCACAAGCATAGCAGTGAGTAAAACATATCCACCAATTCTATAAGAAGATACATGATACAATAGTCTTAAACATTTGAAATACTTAAAATTCTACAAGTACAGGACCTCACAACCACTAATAACCTTGAAAAAGAAATATAAGCCTTGCAAAACAAACTACAAAAGGAATCCATTCAGTAAGAGTATAATAAACTAGAGTCTCTTTCCCAGCAAAAACACAAATCATGGGCACAAAACAAGGTACAATGAAGTCTCCTATAAGAAAAGGGTTTCGGGATAACCTGGAAACAAAACAAAACTCTCCTAACAAATCTAACACTTCAAACCAATAAGAAATGACAACAAAACCTGGTATATTAAAGCTTTCAGAATACAAATTGTCAAAGCCTGAAATTTCTGTCCTCTATATTCAATTACCAGAAAAGAAAAAATTAACTTCCAAAAATCCACAAACTAAGAAATCCAGGCAGATCCATATCAGAAGAAAAATTGTGTCTTGTAGAAAATGTCCTCCAACCTTTAGCCAAAAGCACCACCAGAGTCAGACAGGATACTACAGACTTTTTTCAACAAACTTCACAACATCAACAGATTTTTTATTGGTATTTGAGTATCTGTTGAGGTACACAGAACAACATAAGAGAAACAGAGTGCCACTGGTGGTCACGTACCACCCAGGTTGAAGTTCTAGCAAACTATCAAGAGAACTTCAAACAGCATTACATATGGATGAAAGATTTAAGAATATATTCATACAGCCTTCCAATTTAAAACAAATGATGGTGAAGAGTACCCTAAATAAAAATACAAGAAATGGCACATCTCCCTGCCTACAAAGGAGGTGTGAAACCTATGTGCACATTTACATCACGGACAAGGTATCCATACCTAATTCCCAGTTACACCATAAAATCAATGGTACCTTCACATGCAAATCATCCAATGAAATATATCTCATCATGGACTAGATTACAGGTGCTAATTTTATCACTGCATTTATCTCCAGGTTTCCCCATAGACTTCAATAGGAAAATATTTGCTAAAACGGGTGTTAACATTTAGCACCTGCAATAGAATCTAGCCCCATGTGTACAAAATGCCAAACAGCTTTCTATGCCGGTAAAACAGGCAAACCTCTGCATGAAAGGTGTAATTCCCACAGATCCAGAGTTCACAACAAAAAAGACAGAGATACAAGTGGGAGAACATTTTTGCCAAAATGGACAGTGTCAGGGACATTAAACTGACTGTAGTGATGGGGCTGTTCCTCACTCAGAGGGAGTAAAACATATGGGAGGTTAAATTAATGCTCTCGTTGAATACTTTAAATAATGGCCTGAACAGGGATAGGGAATTTCTGTCACATTACATTGTTTACAACAGAGTCTCACTGGAAGTGTAAATACCCTTGACACTTCCAGAGGATGACTGCAGTGTACATCGCACTCCTTTACCATTGACTGATCAAAGAATCTGGGTTTGGACTGGGGGGATCCTATCTGCTTTCCATTCTAAACAATGAATTGTATTTAAGAGAGAAATAGAGACAGAGATTTATTTGTATAACATGCCTGAGAAAGAGACCCGAGAGGTCTTAAAAGCTTGCAACCTAAATCTGCTTAGTTAGCCAATAAAGTTATCAACTTGACCATATTTGCCTCCTGTATTTCTATGGCTAACACGGTACCAACTCACATCTTTTAAAATAGAAATGCAGCTCTGAGGTTGTGGCTAATCTGATTGGGTTCATTCTTAAACATAACTACTTCACCTTCAACCTTCTATTTATGGGAAGTACTAAAGGAATAAGGATGACACCCCAATATTTCCAGTCTGTTTATGGCAGATCTTCCAGAAAATTTTTTAGTCACACTCCAATATAAAACCTACATTTACCACCACTTTATAGATAATATATGCATTATATGGACAGAAGGAGAACAGAGCCTGAAAGAATTTTACAGCCCATACAATTAATTCCACTCATCAATACAATTAAAACTGTGTTATTCTTCAGACTCTGTAAACTTTCTGGACACTACAGTATCAGCGAAAATGGGCAAACAATATACATCCATATAAAATAAACCTACAGACCGATGTAATTACCTCCACAACTCCAACTTCTACCCTATAATAATAAAAAGCCATCATATACAGCCAGGCAACCTGATACCGCCAATTACATTCTGACAACAAGGACCAGAAAAAGAACCTTCATTTTCTGGGTGCCAGAGGGGTACGCGATGTGTTGCATAACCCTCTGGCACTCAGAGAGTTAAATCTGGTAAATTATTCAAATAAATTAAGAAAACAATCAATTCTGCACTGCGTGGGAACACCTGCTGCAATATAAGGTGAAAAAAACAAGCATTCCTTTGGACCTGTTAAAGTATCTCTGCCAAAACTTGCTGTTTTCCCCATCCTTTCCACCTTCTACTCAATCCTCTGCTCATAGCCCACTCTCCACTTGAGACCTGAATGTGGTTATATTAAACCTCTACTCCACAGAAATACAGATCGGATATGCCAAATCACAGATGCTTTTGTGATACTGATGTTTATTTCTGAAACACTCACTTTCTGCTGTTCCTTACAATGTACCTGTTATGTAACTCTTGTTACTAATGTTTGCTGTCAATGCTGAATGTAAATTCTGTAGTTTTCTCAATAAAGCTTTTATTAAACAAAAAAAACAACAAACAAGCACTCGCATACCACTAGTAGCCACATACAACCCAGTTCTAGAAAGTATCCAAAATAATCATTAAAACACATAATGACTGATGGTGCATCATTAAAAGAATTCTTCCTCCAAACCTCCAATCATCATATACCAGCAGCCTAGAAACCTAAACTAAATTAATAAGCAGGAAACTCACCTATGACATCATACATACAGTGGGACAAACAATGCAATGTCACATGCTGCAAACTTTGCAAACACATAAACATATCAACATAGCAATCCACACCTCATGAACTTTCCACATCACACACTGTACACACAATGTATAGCCGAAATAGAGATAAGAAAAAAAAACAGTGACAGTTTGTCAGAATAGTACACAAGGCATTTATTAGGACATCACAGGAGGCATAACAATAGTGACAGCGTGAGGAAAACCCTGCTCCTGCCACTATTGTGTTGTGCTTCCTACATTAATGTCCCAGAACAGGGCTCTAAGAGGAGACTGTTGGTGCTCCTCTGATGTATCTATATTATATCATGCAGTACGGTTTCCTGTCCTACATGATGCAGTACCACAGACCCTCTGTATCAGATTTGAAAGCCTAACTCAGTTGGACTAAGGGGAATCCACATGCAAGTCTTGAGTCTGTGGCTGAGAGCCACAGGCTTACATTTTCTTTTTAGCCAAGGGAGTCAGTTTAAATACAATATACTCAATGCTAGCATCTGTACATTTGTCTATTTGCTTTCTGAAGCCTAAAATATATGCTTACATATTCTCTGTGATGGCAGCCATTCTTGCCTATTTTCAGGACTCCCATTACCTTAGCAATCTTGATAGGCATCTCAGAAGTGGCATGGCTGTATTGTTTGTAAATGGAGTGAGCTAAGGAAACAGCCTTCATGAATAGTTGTGGGTAATAGTCTGAATAAATGAACTTCATTAGCTTCTGTCCATCATTTCAAACTGCTCAAATTTAACCATATAGTATGTTACTTTAATTAACTAAATTAGATATCCGCAATGGGATTCAAGCTGTACATAATGTCATATCATAATGATTAATTGGAATACCTGCAGTTGATTGTTTCCTGCAAAAATAATCAATCCTTTACAAAAAGCACAAACTAAAAACAGGTCGATTCAATGTAATGAGTATTTCCCGCAGTATTTAACTGATAATCACTTATCTCTTGTTAAACATTTCTAGTTTGTGTATTGTATCTCTTGAAACTTATAATTATAACATTAAACACTTTAATGCATTAATGGGCAACCTGAGGCCCTCCATCTGTAAAGGACTACAATTCACATCATATCCAGCCAGCCAATGGCTGGCTCTGGTTGACAGGAACTGCAGTGCTGAACTGCATGAGCAGCCTAGGCCAAGCCCAGTTTTTTAATAGATGGACAAGTCAACATTAATAATTGAGGCACTCACTCTTTTGTAGTTTTTCTAAGTCTTTTATTAACGTGCTCAATTCATATAGAAATTACTGTTACCCCTTGGAATGCTAGAGCGTTAGCCAACTCATTGCTTGCAATGCGTTGGATACGCCTCTGACACTCAAAGAGTTAAGTGTTCACTAATGACAGATGACAAAACAGACTATTGCTCCACTTATAAGCAAAATAATATTTTCAGTACTCATTAAAATGCAATTAGAATTACTGGTGATCTACCACGAAGGCACAATTATGCTTGAGCAATGAGATAGGGCTACACAGGCCCAAAACATCCTATTTTTGGCATTGGAATATATTAACAATAAATCCAAGTGTTTTTTCTTGAGTGCTGAATACTTCATTTTGTTTATAAGGAGACAGAAGGCAGCAGCAGCCACCAAATGTATGCACTGGTACACACAAAGTTGATTAGGGAGTGCTTCCTGAAACAATGAGGCCTAGTCTACTTCAGTATACCAACAATATACCAACAGCTATTTCTTGTATGATGCGTACTTGAGCCTTGATAAAGTTCTTCGTCAGGCATAAAAAAGCTGTTGACACAAAGAGGTAATCTGTTATCTCCTGTCACTAGTGAAAGATTAAAGAAACAGTAAACCCAAAAGCCATGCAACAGGGATGTCCAAGTTTAATCCTCTAGTGCTACCAACAAGACTAGATTTAAGGATTTGCCTGACGAAGCACAGGTAAGTTAATCAGTGGCTTGTTAATTTTGATTGGTCCACCTGTGCTTAAACAAGGAAAACCATAAATCCTGGACTGTTAGTAGCTCTTGAGGACTTTACTTGTGCAACTCCTCCCTACGATAACTAAAACATTGGCCATATTGTGGTAGTTCAGGGGTTAATGCTAGCTAAGGGTTAGCTAGTGAAGGAGCAGACAGGCAAATACTGGGTGCTAGAGATGTTTGATTTAAGGAGTATTGGGGCTAATGTTTGCAGTGATTGTGGGTGGGATTTGAAGACAGTGGCGTTGACCATGAAAGGGCAGTTTAAAAGAAAAAATACTTTTGACTGATGTGTGGCAGAGAGGCAGGAGAGTGACAGGTGCTAGAGAGACAGAGATATATGTAATATATTATTTTCAGACACCACTAACTTACAGAAAAGTCACCATGGGGATAACTCTGGTAATGCATTACTAAAATCTGACTTTGAGACCGGTCACCCTGGAGGTACACCCTGCACACACATATAAATCCTGGTCATACTAAGACTCCAGAGACAAATCCAGAGTGGTCAGTACATAGCATTCAGTCCAAGAAGTCGATAGTTGCATGCAAAAGTTTAGGCACCTGTGGCCAAATTACATTTTGTTGATTTTCTTAGTGACAAGAAGTTAACACAATCTCTGCAAAGAAAACACTTAAACTTGACATATTCCTGCAGATTGTAATGCACAGTTACTGCTTATTTGCTGAATTTAACAGATTGAAAAAAAATAAAACAGAAAATGTGTCATGTACAACAGTTTGGGCACCCTATCAGTCAGTAATTAGTAACACCCCTTCTGGCAGAAATCACAGCCTCCGAAGGTTTCTTGGAGCATATCAGTCTTTCTCTTCTTGCTTTAGGAACCTTTTCCCACTCTTCCTTGCAGAATGCTTCTAGTTCAGAAATCCGTAGGTGATATTGCATCTACCCACAGGTTTTCAATAATGTTCAAGTCTGAAGACTGTGAAAAACATTCCAAAACCTGAAGCTTCAGTTTCTTGAACTAGTTCATGGTTAATTTTGAGGTATGTTTTGGATTAATGTCTTCTTGTAATATCCAACCAATCCAATCCAATAACATAGTAACATAGCTGATGAGGCTAAAAAAACATTGATCCAGGGGAAGGCAAAAATAAAAAAAAAAACACTGAAGCCATTTCCAATTCAGCTCCAAGTGGGTAAAAAAAATTCCTTCCTGACTCCAAATAGCAGTTAGATAGTTCCCTGGATTAACAGACTGTCAGAAATGAAGCCATCTGTCATAATTCTCAATATTGTTCTGTGCTAGATAGGCATCCATTACTTTTTTGGAAAGCAGTTACAGTATCTGCAAGTACAACATCCCAAGGCAAAGAATTCCATAGCTTTACCACCCTTACTGTAAAAAATTCCTGCCTTGGTTTTAGTTGAAAGCTCCTTTCCACTAGCCTTAATGGATGACCTCTTATTCTTAGCTCAGCTTTTTGAGTAAATAATTCATTGGATAGTTCTTTGTATTGACATGGAATGTATTTGTAAATGGTAATCATTTCACCCCTTCGATGTCTCTTCTCTAATGTAAATAAACCCAGTTTGGCTAGTTTCTCTTTGTAACTCAGATCCTCCAATCCTTTTATCAGTTTTGTTGCATGTCTCTGCACTTTTTTCCATTTCAACAATGTATTTTTTAAGAACTGGTACCCAAAACTATACTTCATATTCCAGATGAGGCCTAACCAAGGATTTATATAGAAGTAGAATAATATTAGCATTCCTTGCATCTACAACTCTTTTTATGCAGGCTAGTACCCTATTTGCACTTACAGTAGCTGAGTGACTCTGCAAACTGCTGTGACGTCTATCATCTATCAGTACTCATAAATATTTCTCTAATGAGGATTCCTCAAGTTGGTTCCCATTTAGAGTATATGTAGCATGTTTGTTTCTACAGCCCAAATGTATAACCTTATATTTATCTATATTAAATGCTGTCTACAACTTGAGACATTACTTTTAATATCCACTTCTAGATCATTAATAAACAAATTAAAAAGTGTTGGGCCCATGACTGAACCCTGTGACATCTCACTTATAACTTTAGACCAAGTTGAAAATGTTCCATTTACAGCAACTCTCTGCCATCTATCATTTAACAAGTTATCAATCCATGTATTTGTTGATACTTAGTAGAATCCTTTTTCTCTACTACCCGCACACTATTTTCTCTGACACTGGTAGCCATACAACCCCAAAGCATAACAGAGCCACCTCCATGCTTAACAGTTGGCAAGGTGTTTTTCAAATACTTCTGTTTTTTCTCCCAACATACCTTTCGTAATTGTAGCCAAAGAGGTCATTTTTAACGTAATTAAACCACACTTGGTTCCATAACACCTCTGACTTATCAAAATGCTGTTTTACTTCAGACATTGACTTTTGTGATGAGATTGCAGGTAAGGGTTCCTTCTGATTTCTTGTACACCACTACTCCTGAGCCAGCTAAACTTTCCTGCAGCTCTTTTGTAGTGATATGGGAGTTTTGCTTTGCATTCCTGACCAGTCTGTGAGCAGTTCTATAACAGATTTTTCTTGGTCTTCCATATCTTGTCTTGACTGCAACAGTTCCTCTTAAAGGGATAGTAATGTTTCATAATAAAAGCAGCTCTAATTAATCATCATAGTATTTGGGCATTGGAGAGTGTTTTTTCAATACTGTCAGAGTTGTAGTTCCCCTTCTACCGATGTAACACTGCTCAGCTTAGAGCAGCAGGGAGTGTCCAGATAGATTGTAGAGAGGGACAATCTTCAATTAAGATCAGGGAAAAAGCTGAAAAACCTGTCAAGGGGGGCAGGGTTTTCATTGTTCTCACAGTAAGAATTTTTACCCTTGATCTGAGCTGTCTGGTCTATGGACTCGATTCCACATCTGAGGAGTGGGGGCTTACACTAGGTAAAAGGGGTGGGAGGGGGAAACTTTATCATTCAATAATTCTTGAACTACAATGCTCACATTAATGAAATAACACTCTCTATGACTCAAATACTATCAAGATTAATTGGAGCTGCTGTTTTTGTGAAACAGTACTATCACTTTAACTACCATTTCATAATGACATTTCAGACAGTGGAAACTGCAAGCAGGAAGTGATTAGCCTTTTATAGCCTTCCCCTAGTAAAAGTAATTAACTTTATTTTCTGATCCTCAGTCAGCTGCTTAGAGGAGTCCATGGTTGTTTAGTGTAAGCACAACGCTCTGAGAGGTTAGAAGAATAGGGAATTTATTAACCTGTGGAATTGTCTTTACCTAACTATATTAATCCTTTGAGTGCCAGAGAGTTATCCAACGCAATGCGTTGAATACCTCTATGGCACTCAAAGGGTTAACGCCTAATGAGTCAATTATGTTTGGAGACCTTACAAAAAAGTAACCGTAGAGGATCAGCTGGAAGGGTGCCCAAACCTTTGCACATGCCACATTTTCTGTTTTTATTTTTTTTTTAACTTTGAAATTCTGCAAATACATAGTAACTGTGCATTACAATTTACAAAAATAGGACAAGTTGAACCCTTTGAGTGCCAGAGGGGTATGTAATGCACTACTTTGCAATGTGGAGCATACATCTCTGGCACTTAACCCCTTAAGGACCAAGGACGTACATATACATCATAGGGAAAACATGCTTTAAGAATCCATGACGTATATGTACATCCTGGAATTCAGGGGTCCCCGATCGGCTGCACTCCATTCTGGGACCTCTGATTCTATTAACAACAAAAAATGCTCCAATCCAAGCCAAAGAGTTAAGTGTGTTAGCTGCAGAGGTTGTGCTAATGTCTTTTCAGTTAGAAAATCAACATGACATGTAATCTGGCTGGGGGTGACCAAACTATATTGTGGTGAATATGCACTTTAAAGGTAAACTAACTTCTCCTAATAATAACCCTCAGTTACTGTATTATGGCCAAGAAATCCTAATGACCCTATGAATTTTGCACTTGTGCCTTGGTTGAAGAGATAATCACTTCATTCAGTCCTGATGTCCTATCTATGGAGGCAGACATGACAGTTTTGGCAGTTTTGTCAAACTGAAACAAGCAGAGTGCAGGAGCCTATTTAACCCCTTAAGAACCAGAGGCATGGGTAGTGCTTTCCACACCCCACTGGTCCTTAAACTGTTAAGATTATCACTTTAAGGGATAGTAATATCAAAAAATAAATGTTCGTCCAATTGTTCAATGTAATTTTCTATAATGAACTAGTTTTAAAGCCCCTGTACACGGGCCAAAACTGGCGGTGCTGCAGTCGTGCACAGTACTGACTACCCGAACGTTCTGCGGCTGAAACGGAGCGGAGAGCTCCAAATTCAGACCATAGTCCTCTTTGTGCACCTTCTGTGCGTAGAGAGGACTATGGTCTGAATTCGGAGCGCTCCGCTCTGTATCAGCCGCTGTGCGGGAAGCCTCTACTGCGCATGACTGCAGCGCGCACAGCCGTCTCTGTTGCACATGACTGAGTTGTGACAAACTTTTTAGCAAATTATTATATAGGATAGTATGTTCTGAAACTCTGTTACCTTCATATTTGGCTTGAAAATCCAATTAATTGTTTCGCGTCCTGCCCCTTTTAAGCACTTCCCTCAGATCTGAAAAATAGTCACTTGACCAGATGGATTGCAACAAGGGACAATATTGTATCTGTGTAAGGAAAACCCTGCCCACCTTGACGAAGGAGGTTTTTCCTTATGCTGACACAATATTGTGCCACATTGTGATCCATCTGGTCCAACTTTCTGATCTGAGGAAAGTTAGCATGACATGCTGAAAAGAGGAGGGAGGAGTAGGCTATGAATTGGATTTTCAAGCCAAATAGGAAAGTAACATATTTTCAGAACATACTATTCATTATAAAAAAATTACATTAAACAGTCAGATGTACATTTATTTTTGAAAGCATTCATCTTTTTCACATGTATTCCTCCCACATTGTTTATTACACTCATTGGTGGATGCTGATTTGTAATAGAAGTCTTTGGAGGCAGACAATTGCAGATGAGTAATGAATTATGCACTCTGTGCTACACATGCCAAAGAACTCAGCTCTAGGGTCCCTAACTACAGAACCAAAATTGTCTAAAACGTTTACACTGATTGAAAAGCAAAAATCGCCAGGTGTAAGCAGTTTAAAGGGATAGTAATACTTAAAATGTAAAAAAACAATACGTTGTAGGGTTTATCCCCTTGAGTAAAACAAGGGTACTCCCAAAGCTGAAAGGTGTTTTATTCAAAAGTTACTACAGCTCAAAGTTGAAATTTTTAGGTGCAATATCACAGTGACCTGAAATTGTACAGTGGTGCTGTTGCTACACCATCCTGTGGAGATTTATGGTCCCGGGACCAGAGCTGTCCATAGGATTTTTACTATCCCTTTAAATAGACACCTCTAATGCACCTAAAAGCTGGTAGGTTGCAGAGCCACTTTAAATCACTTATGTGTGTTAATATTATGTAGGTCCTAAATATATATACTTTCTATTTTTTTAAACTAATTACCTAAGTGTTGGCGGCTCTGAGTACAGTATTATTCATTAGAGGGAGCATGACGTAGGAAGGTTTGAGAAATGAGGGGAAGGCATCAGCAAACTATGTGGTCTACCCTGCTCCCCATGAATAACTCTTTTTATTGTAACTTAGATACAGCAAGAGATATCCCATGAACAGTTGGTTGGTGCAAGTACAGTGTATCTTAGGGTTGTTTCCAGAACCCCTCAGGCCCCTGAAGAGCTGGGAATGGGGAGCCCACAAACATAAGTAAATATTTAGAATCCTCTTAATATTTGTTGTAAACACCCATTTTCTTCTCTTCCTATTTGTGGGAAAAGCAGCCGTATTTCGGTATTGAAGATGAGCACCCAGAACAGATCTTCCCTGATCATCTGGCCACAGGATTAAATTGGTTGTTTTCTATAAAACTAGGTTTGTTGGGAACCCAAGATCAGTCCTCCTGAAATAGATGGCCCCTGACAAATGTAGCCCATGCAGTAAAATGGCTCTAGTCAGACACAGGAGCTGTATCTTCACTCCTGTAGAGCGCAATGTCAGCGCATTGAGGTAGATAAGGAAATTAATCTTCCTCACCTGTAAATAGTAAATAAAAAATGGTTCACTACCAAACAGCCATATTATTAACCGTTTGGGTGCCAGATGGGTATCCAATGCATTGGAACAATTCTGGAGCAAATCAACTGCGCCAGTGGGACAAACAGAAACACTAAAAATAGTAATAATGCAAAATGCATTCATTTCTTTGCTTTGTGGCTTAACAGTATTTTTATTAACAACTCAAATTGTTTTATAGACACCAACTTTTAGCACATTTTTTAGTGACCCACTAAATGTGTTGACAGTATTGACCTAGATGGAAGGAAGAAGTGCTCTTCTGTGCACTGACTAAGCATACTGCAGGCTGTTAGGGGAGGAAAAGTTGCTGCAGGAGCAGTGAGGTCCCAATAAGGCTGTGTGTGGTAGAATAGTGTGGGAAAAGGCACAAACACGAGTCAAGGGTGGGGAGGCCATAAATCTGGTCTACTAAGAACAGTTCTTGGAGAGTTGGTAGACTTCCCTGAAAAGATAGGTTTTCAGAAGCATCTGAAGAACTGAAGCCCGGGGGGGAATGTCTAATGCAGTGGTTCTCAAGCTTTTTTTTACTTAAGGCACACCTAACACTCAGTCTAGCATTTTCGGGGCACCCCTATCATTTTATGTAATTTGTCACGGGTGTAATGAAGGTTACAAATATATAAATAGAGAGTTATTGTTAGATCTCACAGCTAAAATAAACATATTGTGCATAGTAATATCTTTAAATGTACAGTTGGAAGCCTACATTTCCATTTTTGTCAAAGCCTAATAGATAAAATGGGGCACCCTAAGTGGATGTCCGTGGCACACCAAAGTGCTACGGCACCCTGGTTGAGAAACACTGCTCTAATTGGATAGTGGAGGGAATTCCTGGTTTAGGAGCATAACAACTACTTCTGCGCCATGGGGATGGCTGGGAATGATGGGAGTTGTAGTCCCCAGCAGCTTGTGAGTCAAAAGTTGTCTACCTCTGGCCTAGTAGATTATCATAAGAAATTATTGAAAGTGTGTGTGTGAATAGATAGATAGATAGATAGATAGATAGATAGATAGATAGATAGATAGTTGGGGGAATACTGTATGAAGGACACAGACCTAGACAAATAGTTTAGTGACTGAACTGATAATGACATTCAGGCTATAGATTTAAAGGGATAGTAATGTTTCATAATAAAAGCAGCTCTAATTAATCATCATAGTATTTGGGCCTTGGAAAGTGTTATTTTCAATTCTGTCAGAGTTGTAGTTCAAGAGTAATTGATTGATAAAGTACCCCCCTCCCGACCCTTTTACTGATGTAACACTGCTCAGCTCAGAGCAGCAGGGAGGTGTCCAGGTAGATTGCAGAGAGGGACAATCTTCAATTAAGATAAGGGAAAAAGCTGAAAAACATGTCAAGGGTTTTCATTGTTCTCACAGTAAGAAGATTGTCCTTTGCTGTTATCTGTCTGGTCAAGCAACCAGATTCCACATCTCAGGTGAGCAATGTTACACTAGGTAAAAGGGGAGGGAGGAGGATATGTTATCATTCAATTACTCTTGAACTACAACTCTGACAGTATTGAAATAACACTATCTATGGCTCAAATACTATGAAGATTAATTGGAGCCGCTGTTTTTGTGAAACATTACTATCCCTTTAAAGTAATACATTTGTGAAGTAAATTATGCATAACACCTGTACATTAAGACAGGGATTCATCAAGGTGCAGGAAAAAGCACTGTATCAAATACAAAAGTGAAAATGTGTATGCGTGTGTTCGGCCCATACATTGGAATGAGATCTGCCAGCTTGAAGCTAGCGGATCAAATTTGCGGATCTATCTGGCCATCACTTACTGAAAAATAAGCGATGGCCACATACGATCTGTAAATTGCTGAATGGGCAAATGGTTAATGCACAAAGAAATCCTCCGATTTTCTTGCTCATTAAGCCATTTATGAATCCTGGACTTTATGGATCAAAATGAGGGGATTCCTGTATGATGTGTTGAGCAGTAATACTCAATGCAGACTGAAAAACAAATATTATTTTATGTTTAAAAACTAGTATGGATGCATTAAAGGAAAGCATAACTGTCTCTCTATAAATACCTGTCAGGGAATAAGACAATGATGGAACCTGATTGCCTCACCAGCAATGCAATAACATAAAGCTATGCATAAATACAGATCTCTTCTTTGTATCTGTACACAAGTAACAGCTCCCATGCATTTACCTGTATATAAACAAACATTAGCCACCATTTCAATCCCTCCTTTTCCTATTTCACCTCTTGCTAAGGCCCTTAGTCATCCATAACTCCTACGATTCCACCTCCTCTTATATTTCTTATTCTCCATCAACTCCTCCTCCTCATAAACAGCTCAGCTCCCTGGATTTTGTCTCCAAAATGTTCTGCAAATGAAGAAATGTGTGCACGAGTTTGTCTGGGTGTTAATCTGCATGTGTGTGCATGTGTGTGTGTGTCTTGGGGGGTGAAAGTGAGTGTGAATGTATGTGTGTGCTCACGTGTGTGTACATATTTGTGTGTGCGTGGCTGGATGTGTGTGTTTGTGTGTGTGTCTGCGTTCATGACTGAGTGGTTTTGTGTGTCCTGTTTGCATCATGGATTTGTGTGTGTATGTGTGTGTATGTGTATATATTTGTGTGTGTATGTATGTGTACATATTTGTGTGTGTGTTTGTATGCATGTCTGAGTGGTTATGTGTGTCATGTTTGCATGGGTGGCCCATCCGTGTACACGGGCTCTTCAGCTAGTATGTATATAAGTGTATTAATATTTGTATTCCCTATATGTGTACAGGAAGAGAGCCTCCAATTGAGTAGCACTGGGGACTTATAAGAAGGAACTGGCAATCAGAATACTTGCCTTTTATTTCTTACTAGTTGAAGAGCCCATGTACACAGGCAGTGCCACCCAGCAACGGCCACGGTGCAGTCATGCACAGTAGAGAGTGCCCGCGCCGCGGCTGATACGGAGCGGGGCCCTCCGAATTCAGCCCATAGTCCACTCTGAGCATCGCTCTGTTATCAGCTGCGGATCGGGCAGTCTGTGCTGTGCATGACGGCTTCTGACAAACATACATTTAGCAAATTATTATATAGGATAGTGCAGCTACAAATTATAAAGCCACAAAGTCGAAAATTCCAGAGCATATCCTTTGCTACTAAATTGCTCCTTCTGTATTAACACGTTGATAAAAGCTCTACATTTGACAATGGTTCATATGTATCAACATATAGTTGTCACCCATTTTGTTCATTCTCAGTATCAGGACAGCAGCCCCTGCTCAATTTCCAGGGTCACCTGGGAGCTCTGACTCTTCAGCAACACCGAGCACAGCACGGGAAGAGACCAGGGATGCAAGGACACCATGGCTGGATAATCAGTATGCGCAACGTGCCCCTACAGCAGGGCATAGTGTGCGCTATGTACAGTTCACTGCTCACTGTCTCCCTCCTCTCCTGTCACTGATCTCCGCTCCCAGTGGCTCTGGCTCTTTTCAGAGCAGAGCATCTCTCTCTCCTCCTTCACAGCAGCTGCCGATTTGCAGACGGCTCTGCTCTGACTGAGCCCCCATCAGATGTGCGCCCTAGGCCGGTGCCTTGCCTATATCGCCTATAGGTGGCGCCGGCCCTGAGGATGATGTAAACTGCAGAGCAATATTATATGGAAAGCCAAAGCTGCCCACCTTTCTTTAGCGAAAAATCCACATAAGCGATTGATATTAAAGGGACAGTCACACACCTAGACAAAATGTGCAAATATCAAAGCACAAATTAGGTTGTGAATTTACAATGGTGATTCCATGCTAATTCAGCTGCTGGAATAATTTTGCTAATCATACTCCTGCCTAATATCATTTTACTAACCTACATATGTCCAAATTCCTCCCCTTAACACCGCTTGTATCAAGGGAAGGATAATGGGGCAGTCTATGTGCCTTTCAGGGCATTCGTTTCCTCTACAACTTGGTCAGGAAAATGTACTAAATAAGGAGTAGTAGAAATGGCAACTGGAATTTTAGTATTTTCTGTTTGTCCCACTGGCGCAGTTGATTTGCTCCAGAATTGTTCCAATGCATTGGATACCCATCTGGCACCCAAACGGTTAATAATATGGCTGTTTGGTAGTGAACCATTTTTTATTTACTATTTACAGGTGAGGAAGATTCATTTCCTTATCTACCTCAATGCGCTGACATTGCGCTCTACAGGAGTGAAGATACAGCTCCTGTGTCTGACTAGAGCCATTTTACTGCATGGGCTACATTTGTCAGGGGCCATCTATTTCAGGAGGACTGATCTTGGGTTCCCAACAAACCTAGTTTTATAGAAAACAACCAATTTAATCCTGTGGCCAGATGATCAGGGAAGATCTGTTCTGGGTGCTCATCTTCAATACCGAAATACGGCTGCTTTTCCCACAAATAGGAAGAGAAGAAAATGGGTGTTTACAACAAATATTAAGAGGATTCTAAATATTTACTTATGTTTGTGGGCTCCCCATTCCCAGCTCTTCAGGGGCCTGAGGGGTTCTGGAAACAACCCTAAGATACACCGTACTTGCACCAACCAACTGTTCATGGGATATCTCTTGCTGTATCTAAGTTTCACTATAGACCGAAGCTGCCTCAGCCTCACAGTACAATAAAAAGAGTTATTCATACTAGCTGAAGAGCCCGTGTACACGGATGGGCCACCCATGCAAACATGACACACATAACCACTCAGACATGCATACAAACACACACACACACACAAATATGTACACATACACACACAAATCCATGATGCAAACAGGACACACAAAACTACTCACTCATGAGCGCAGACACACACACAAACACACACATCCAGCCACGCATCCACACAAATATGTACACACACGTGAGCACACACATACATTCACACTCACTTTCACCCCCCAAGACACACACACACATGCACACACATGCAGAATAACACCCAGACAAACTCGTGCACACATTTCTACATTTGCAGAACATTTTGGAGACAAAATCCAGGGAGCTGAGCTGTTTATGAAGAGGAGGAGTTGATGGAGAATAAGAAATATAAGAGGAGGTGGAATCGTAGGAGTTATGGATGACTAAGGGCCTTAGCAAGAGGTAAAATAGGAAAAGGAGGGATTGAAATGGTGGCTAATGTTTGTTTATATACAGGTAAATGCATGGGAGCTGTTACTTGTGTACAGATACAAAGAAGAGATCTGTATTTATGCATAGCTTTATGTTATTGCATTGCTGGTGAGGCAATCAGGTTCCATCATTGTCTTATTCCCTGACAGGTATTTATAGAGAGACAGTTATGCTTTCCTTTAATGCATCCATACTAGTTTTTATACATAAAATAATATTTGTTTTTCAGTCTGCATTGAGTATTACTGCTCAACACATCATACAGGAATCCCCTCATTTTGATCCATAAAGTCCAGGATTCATAAATGGCTTAATGAGCAAGAAAATCGGAGGATTTCTTTGTGCATTAACCATTTGCCCATTCAGCAATTTACAGATCGTATGTGGCCATCGCTTATTTTTCAGTAAGTGATGGCCAGATAGATCCGCAAATTTGATCTGCTAGCTTCAAGCTGGCAGATCTCATTCCAATGTATGGGCCGAACACACGCATACACATTTTCACTTTTGTATTTGATACAGTGCTTTTTCCTGCACCTTGATGAATCCCTGTCTTAATGTACAGGTGTTATGCATAATTTACTTCACAAATGTATTACTTTAAAGGGATAGTAATGTTTCACAAAAACAGCGGCTCCAATTAATCTTCATAGTATTTGAGCCATAGATAGTGTTATTTCAATACTGTCAGAGTTGTAGTTCAAGAGTAATTGAATGATAACATATCCTCCTCCCTCCCCTTTTACCTAGTGTAACACTGCTCACCTCAGATGTGGAATCTGGTTGCTTGACCAGACAGATAACAGCAAAGGACAATCTTCTTACTGTGAGAACAATGAAAACCCTTGACATGTTTTTCAGCTTTTTCCCTTATCTTAATTGAAGATTGTCCCTCTCTGCAATCTACCTGGACACCTCCCTGCTGCTCTGAGCTGAGCAGTGTTACATCAGTAAAAGGGTCGGGAGGGGGGTACTTTATCAATCAATTACTCTTGAACTACAACTCTGACAGAATTGAAAATAACACTTTCCAAGGCCCAAATACTATGATGATTAATTAGAGCTGCTTTTATTATGAAACATTACTATACCTTTAAATCTATAGCCTGAATGTCATTATCAGTTCAGTCACTAAACTATTTGTCTAGGTTTGTGTCCTTCATACAGTATTCCCCCAACTATCTATCTATCTATTCACACACACACTTTCAATAATTTCTTATGATAATCTACTAGGCCAGAGGTAGACAACTTTTGACTCACAAGCTGCTGGGGACTACAACTCCCATCATTCCCAGCCATCCCCATGGCGCAGAAGTAGTTGTTATGCTCCTAAACCAGGAATTCCCTCCACTATCCAATTAGAGCAGTGTTTCTCAACCAGGGTGCCGTAGCACTTTGGTGTGCCACGGACATCCACTTAGGGTGCCCCATTTTATCTATTAGGCTTTGACAAAAATGGAAATGTAGGCTTCCAACTGTACATTTAAAGATATTACTATGCACAATATGTTTATTTTAGCTGTGAGATCTAACAATAACTCTCTATTTATATATTTGTAACCTTCATTACACCCGTGACAAATTACATAAAATGATAGGGGTGCCCCGAAAATGCTAGACTGAGTGTTAGGTGTGCCTTAAGTAAAAAAAAGCTTGAGAACCACTGCATTAGACATTCCCCCCCCGGGCTTCAGTTCTTCAGATGCTTCTGAAAACCTATCTTTTCAGGGAAGTCTACCAACTCTCCAAGAACTGTTCTTAGTAGACCAGATTTATGGCCTCCCCACCCTTTACTCGTGTTTGTGCCTTTTCCCACACTATTCTACCACACACAGCCTTATTGGGACCTCACTGCTCCTGCAGCAACTTTTCCTCCCCTAACAGCCTGCAGTACGCTTAGTCAGTGCACAGAATAGCACTTCTTTCTTCCATCTCAGTCATTACTGTCAACACATTTAGTGGGTCACTAAAAAATGTGCTAAAAGTTGGTGTCTATAAAACAATTTGAGTTGTTAATAAAAATACTGTTAAGCCACAAAGCAAAGAAATGAATGCATTTTGCATTATTACTATTTTTAGTGTGTTCTTTACTATAAATTAGTGAAAAGCAATGCTGTCTGGATATTTAAATCATTATTTATAAGTAACAATGGAGTCAGTAAAAAATGGGGTGAATGCTTTTGTTAATGCTATCAGTAAATATATATTTTGGGGGTTGGCAATCCTGTCTTCCATCCATTGGCCTGGCAGTACATGTGATTGATAAAAGAAAAGAACCATCTGGCTTGGTTGACCACATGTCTCGGATTGCCCGGGACAGTCCCAGATTTTAAATGTGTGTCCCTTGTCCTGGGCAGTCCCCTTTTGGGACAATACAAAGTTCTGGAATGAAGACTCCAGAGCAGAATTCTAAACACTAGAAAGAGAACTGCCCATGGTCTACTCTGACAGAAAGTGATGTCTCTGCTGGGCTACAACAAAATGGCTTCCATACAGAGCTCTGAACACTCGAGAGAGAGAACTGATCCCTCATCCTGACATCAGTGCGGAGCTGCAGTGCAATTCTGTTGTAGTGTACTGCTAGTCTAAGCCTTTGGCTGTGATGTACATTATCTTGTAGCCAATCAAAGAATTGCTTTCTGTCACAGCAGTCAATGGGCAGTTCTCTCTCCAGTGTTTAGAACTCTGTGGCATGCTCTTCTCTCCGCAGTGTCCCCGAATGGCAGAACTGAAATGTAGTCACTCTACGTCTAGCTTTCCAGTCTTCCCATTTCCCTATCTAATAAAATGCACAGTCTTACATCCTTCTGAGAACAGACATATTTTATCTCAGGCATTTGTGAATTCCATAACAGCATTCATCCCTACAACCTCTGTTGGGGAACTCTCCTTGAGTCTATTATTACACTTATTTACACTTACAATCTGTAGTACAGTGGTTGTCAACCTGGGGCCCCCCAGCTGTTCAGGACTGCAATTCATATCTTCTCTTGCCAACCATCAGCTGGCTCAATATGATGGGAATTGTAGTCCTGAATTGCTGGGGTTGGTCTCAGACTAACTACCACTGCTGGAACATTTACACATAGACCTTGCAGCACTTACACCCTGTGTGTTCTACCCGTCCAACAGAGAGAAAGCTCTCTCCTACAGGATCCTCTGATCCTTTTATATTGTACTAGTTGAAGAGCCCATGTACACGGGCCACAGTGCTACCCAGCAACGGCCGCGGTGCAGTCATGCACAGTAGAGACTGCCTGCGCCACAGCTGATACGGAGTGGGGCGCTCCAAATTCAGACCATGGTGCGCAGAGAGGACTATGGTCTGAATTCAGAGCACCCCGCTCCGTTATCAGCCGCGGAGCGGGCAGTCTGTACTGTGCATGACTGCAGCAAGCACAGCCAACTGTACTGCGCATGACAGCTTCTGACAAACATACATTTAGCGTATTATTATATAGGATGTTCTAATTGTACTGTCAGGTCTATTTCCTATTGTATATCGCTGCAGAATAAGTTTGCCCTTTATAAAGTATAAATATTAATAATGGAAAGGTTGCCTTCTACTGCAATACAGCTTCTATTATGTTATGTACTGTAGACTTTATCCATCAAGCTAAAGAGGTTCAATTCTGTAAGAAACCAGCAGTACCATAGCGGGAAATGAAAATTATTGTTGATATAGAGGGTAAAGGAAGATAGTAATGAATGCTAGAGAGGTCTCTTGAGCATTCAATGGGTTAAAAATTCCTTTGAAATGAATGGGAATTTGCTTTATTTTCATTTCAACCATATGGTATATGTGTTTGCTCCAGAACTGCACCTCTATAGCTTGATGAATAAAACTGTGACCTGGATTATATTGCAGTTGGTAACTTTATCAAACGTTTTATCTAGAAATCTCTACATAGACTTCAACTAGAAAAAACAGTGATTACACTTATCATCTGCAATGTAATGTAGGCATTTGTGTGTTATTTTTCCTTTTATTTTTTAGCCTTTTTACATCTGGTTAAAGGAAAGATGATTATCAGCAGCCTCTCTTTCATGATTGTTCCGTGCTCCCAGCTTGATGCCAAAAAGCAATCTAATGTCAGTTCTTTGATGACTTCACACTGTGTCATCTGTACTTCTCTCTTCATCAATCCGTATCCCAACACTCTGTCACCCACCCATCCATCTCTCCTTCCTACGAATCTTTCAGCTCACATACCTGCCTCGTCCATGGGGTGACTGCAAATCCAGCGCTATTGAATCGGAGTTCTTTGACTCGTACAGTATCTCTGCATGTCGGATCGACTGTGAAACCCGTTACTTGGTGGAGAACTGTAACTGCAGAATGGTGCACATGCCAGGTATTAGCTGTTCTCCTTAGAATTCTGTATATAGAAAAACACTGACGTGTGTATTTTTTTTTTTTAACCAGGAATTCCAGATAGATCTCCAACACAACAAATCAGTGTACCGACATGCATTCCGTAGCCCTCTGGCATCAAAGGGTTTTAGGGGTTAAAAAGTCTAATTTACATTTTTGGACATTTTTATTTGTTGCCTATTTGGTGCAGCTGCTTTACCACAGAAATTCTCCACATTTGCCTTTATAACTAGGCCTGATGTACTAAGAAGAACGTGAGCAATTCTTGGGTAGGCCATCTGCACCATAGGAAAGAAAAGACACAGTTAAATCAATGGGGATCATAGGCCTATATTTATAAACACTGGAGTTACTCTGGAGTAATCCAACTGCACCACAGGGGACAAATAAAAATTCCTGATACTGAAAATTGGGCTTTTAACCCTTAAATGCTAGAGAGGTCTCCAATGCATTGTGAAGCAATGCATTTGCATCCTATCTGTCATTGAAGGGGTTAAACATCTCTATTCAAGGGCATAGGAATTTGGGATTTTTTTACGTCCCCTATGGAGCATTTGGTTACTACAGAATAGCTCCATTTTTTATATATATATTGCCATGGTCTGTTCCCTGTGGTGCAGCTGATTTTGCCTCAGAATGACTCCACTTCCTGAATATGGCCCTTACTGATCCATTTATGAAGCTGCATCTTGTTAAATACTCAATAACTATGCTTATATTCTTGCACTTACCTGTCCATGTATTTATCAAGGAGAAAGCTCAAGGAGAAACCATGGAAACCCAAAAGGTTTTGTAAACAAGATTTTGGCTGTAGTGTATCCTATTTTTCTATTTGGGGCTGAATATGTACAAACACATACCTTCCAAGTTTCCCTCTTTTGGAGGGACAGTCCCACTTTGAGACCCCCAATCCCTCTGTCCTTCTTCCCCACCTTGGTGTCCCTCTTTTTAGGAGGTAGACTGTGTGGGTGGACAATTTATCACATTGCTCCACATCAATTAAACTTTGTTTAAACATCAGTACATGTGTTTATACAGTGGATATACACCCCTGTTAAAATGTCAGGTTCATGTGATGTTAAAGAATGAGACAAAGATAAATCATGTCAGAACTTTTTCCACCTTTAACATGAACAATTCAATTGCAAAACAAACTGAAATAATTGAGGAGGAAAATAAGAAATATAAAACTCACAATAACCTGGTTGCATAGGTGTGCACACCTTTAAACTAATACTTTGTTGAAGCACCTTTTGATTTTATTACAGCAATCAGTCTTTTTGGGTAGGAGTTTATTAGCATGGCACATCTCGACGTGGCAATATTTGCCCACCCTTCTTTGCAAAAGCGCTCCAAATCTGTCAGATTGCGAGGACATCTCCTGTGCACAGCCCACTTCAGATCACCCCACAGATGTTCAGTTGGATTCAGGTCTGGGCGCTGGCTGGGCCATTCCAAAACGTTTATCTTCTTCTGGTGAAGCCATGCTTTTGTGGATTTGGAGGTGTTCTTTGGGTCATTGTCATGCTGAAAGGTGAACTTCCTCTTCATCTTCAGCTTTCTAACGGACGCCTGAAGGTTCTGTGCCAAAATTGCCTGGTATTTGGAACTGTTCATAATTCCCTCCACCCTGACTAAGGCCCTGGTTCCAGCTGAAGAAAAACCGCCCCAAAGCATGTTGCTGCCACAACTATGCTTCACTGTGAGTATGGTGTTCTTTGGATGATGTGCAGTGTTGTTTTTGCGCCAAACATACCTTTTGGAATTATGGCCAAAAAGTTCAACCTTGGTTTCATCAGACCATAACACATTTTCCTACGTGCTTTTGGGGGACTTGATGTTTGTTACTGCAAACTTCAGCCGGGCTTGGATGTTTTTCTTTCTAAGAAAAGGCTTCCTTCTTGCCACCCTACACCATAGTCCATTCATATGAAGAATACGGGAGATTGTTGTCACATGTAGCACACAGCCAGTACTTGCCAGAAATTCCTGCATTTCCTTTAATGTTGCAGTAGGCCTCTTGGAAGCCTCCCTGACCAGTTTTCTTCTTGTCTTCTCATCAATTTTGGAGGGACGTCCAGTTCTTGGTAATGTCTCTGTTGTGCCATATTTTCTCCACTTGATGATGACTGTCCTCACTGTGTTCCATGGTATATCTAATGCTTTGGAAATTCTTTAGTACCCTTCTCCTGACTGATATATTTCAACAAAGAGATCTCTCTGATGCTTTGGAAGCTCTCTGCGGACCATGGCTTTTGCTCTGAGATGTAAGCAAATGTCAGGAAAATCCTACTAGAATGGCTGAACTTTATTTGTGATTAATCGGAGTCACTTTAAATTATGGCAGGTGTGTAATGACTTCTATTTAACATGAGATTGAATGTGATTGGTTAATTCTGAACACAGCCATATCCCCAGTTATAAGAGGGTGTGCACACCTATGCAGCCAGGTTATTGTGAGTTTTTTATTTTTTATTTTTCCCCCTCAACGATTTCAGTTTGTTTTGCAATTGAATTGTTCACGTTATAGGTCACATTAAAGGTGGAAAAATTTCTGACATGATTTATCTTTGTCTGTGCAAAAAAAAATACTGTGGTCTTGCTCTAAATCATTTATTAGGTTAAACAAAGAGGGGTAGGTCATGAAATAATAATTCTCAGTAATATCCTGCCCACCAGCCACGCCCCCATCAACTTCACCTAAAGCACAAGTGTCCCTTTTTGGAGATATGTAGCACAAATACAATTCCCAACTGATTTAATTGAGGCTTCTTATACCTTAAAGTCTAGAGAGGTCTTCAGTGCATGAGATGCAGTTCACTGGAGACTTTAAGGAGTTAAAAGCCTCATTTAAATCAATAGGAATGTTGTGACTAATAATTTGTCCTTTAAGATGCAATTGGTTTGCCCCTGAATTGCTCCAAATTTCTCTATGCATACAGCCATTCATATGTTTTTATTAACCTATAAGGGCTAAAAGGTTAACCCCTTAAGGACCAGCCACATGCCAAGACCACAAGTGTCCATGTGTTAAGGACTAGTGACGGTCCTGGTACGTCATAACTTTTGTCATCACAGCGCACCTGCAGGACCACTGTGATCACTACAGGAGGCTGAAATTGAATTATGAAAGCCGGGAGCGGTCAGTTTCAACCTCTCTTTCGGCAAGACGGTGCACGTGATCACTCACTCGTGCCGTCTCCCCCAATGAAGTCTATGCATTCCTTAAGGGTAAACCTGACCCAGGACCGCCGGTTATTAAGGGGTTAAAGGGCTAGTAAACCTTTATTTTTTTTTTTTACATGATCTGTAAGTGCATAATATGTAAAGTCAAATCACCTGTACTGTTTTTTCCACATTGAGGTCCCCAGATCTCTGTTTCCAGAGAGCTTTCAGTCAAGGACTGTGAAAGCACTTTCCCTGTTGCACTGAGTGCTCTGCATGTTGTATTTAATAGACTAGAGGCAGTATTTTCTGCTGCAGGGATAATGTTACATTTTATCATTATCCTGCTTTGATTGTTGACTGATCAGAAAACTCTGTGGAAACATATCCAGGGAACTCTATTTAGGCTCATAAAAGGTTTAAAAAAAAAGATGGAGATGAAAAAGTTAAAAAATATAGGCAATTGTACTTTATGTATCACATTGCAGCATACATAAAGTCAAAATAATGGGTTGCTATCCCTTTTAGAAAGAATTCAGGGTGAAGCAGCACAAGCGTAGAGTTTTCACGGTGAGAAGGAGAATGATGTTGTGTGCTCGTGGTTTAATAGGAATCCAGGAGAGGGATTTAGGGATCAGCTGAAAAGACACTGTTTAGGAAGAAAGGCAAATGATACTGACTGTAGCAATTTTGGACAGAATGCAAAAAGAAAGAAAACATAATGAAGCAGGATGGGCTGTTAGATGTGTTTTAATCAATATGGAAAAAAGCATGCAATCATTTTAGCAGAACGGTGATGAGACCAATAAATCTTAATCATTGGAAATCTGTGTCTGCAAATGAAATGGAACAAACATGATTTCCCATTAAATAGCAAAACCATTTGTAAATAAATTCTATCTTCAGTGTTAACATCATCTTATTTCTAAGACATTAACTCCCTAGATGAATTGCAAATATAACTTTTTACAAATGGCAGCAGATGGAAGGAAACACCTAGATCAGACCCAAATTGGTTCCTATCAGCCTTTTGAGGGGGGGCGGGTCACGAAACTGACCCCCCTTTTGTGGAACACAAATTGAAAGTTTGTGGTTCTCAAGCACAAACTCCTGATATGCTTGTACATTTCCCATAGACCTGATGTGTCAGGCTTACACGCCTGATAGAGCAGGTCTCTTGGGAAACTATCCTTTGTAGGGAGGCATAGATAAAGAGGGATAGCATCAGGGTCTCCTTTCAGACCTCTGTTATGCTACCACATTGGTCCACCGGGGCTCACAGTGCAGTCCTGGATTAATCGGCAGGTCTGCTCCATGTTTAGATAAGTCAGCTCTGTTTAGGGGTGTTAATTTCCTCTACGCCATGGGCGTCCAACATAGGGCCCACCTGAGCCTAGTTTGAGGCCCACTTAGATTTTGTATCTAAGATTTTTATATCTAATAGCCCACATGTCCTAATAGGAGCTAAACATCTACTTGAATCTTTGTTTGTATATCTGACAGTTCTTCAGTGTAGTTCGCTATGTTAACCCCTTAGGGTCCGACGATCCCGCGGTGTCTGGTCCTTTAAGGACCAGATAGACGCGTTTGACGTGCCGTCCCACGTGACTGATCACGTGGGGAGGGACATCCAAAGGAGGACTGAAAGAGATTGCTCCGGTCTTGGAGCGATCAATTTCAGTCCACGGTATGTGACGTACCAGGACCGTCACTGGTCCTTAAGTGCCGGACCAGCGTGACAGTCCGGGTACGTCACAGGACGCGAAGGGGTTAAAGGGATAGTAATACTTAATATGTAAAAAAAAAATATATGTTGTAGTGTTTAAACTCATGAGTAAATCAAGGGTTCTCTCACTGCTGAAAGGTGTTTTAATCAATAGTTATTACAGCTGAAACATAAATCTTTAATTCATAACAGATATTTAATTAGATATTTTAATCAACAAACAAAATTAATGTTGCTCCTAAGTATGGATTTCTGATTATTTGTCCCACTAGTCCAAAAACTTGGATGTCTCTGGTCTATGTCTTGCTTAGACTAATGTAGTGAGCAAGGTGTAGAGGAAATGACGTAAGTGTACACCATTTCTCCGCACATGCTGTGGGGCTGGCGTGCAGGGCTTGCTTGCATTAAAGTCCTAATGATGGAGGAAATTATCTGTCTGTATGCACTATAGTGATCAGTGCATCATACACTGTAGTGCATAGCCTAGCACTGGCAAATTGATACATTTGCTCCAGTATCCCTACAGTCAAACAAAAAAGGTTACAGCAATTGAAATGACAGTGAGCAGTTTTAGATGCTGATAATTTCATTAGTGTGCATTTGTATTTTGTTTGTCATACATTTTCTTTCCATTTCTAGGAGATGCTTCGTATTGTACCCCGGAGCTCTACAAAGAATGTGCAGATCCAGCCCTGGGTAAGTTCTATTCCCCCATTCATCCCACTGCCTTCTGGGAAATATTTTCCTATACTAGCAGTATTGCCTATCGACCTCACTCCTGTATGCACCTAGGACAAAAGGAATAAAGAATGGCTGGAGTACTTCTGGAGTAAGCCAGTGTATCATGGGGACCAAATGCTAGAGAGGTCTACAGCGCATGAAGAAGCAATTTGTTGGAAACCTCTCTAGCATTTGAGGGTTTAAAACAATGGGAATTTCCATTTCTCCCCTGTGGTTCAGGGTAGAAAAATATGAGGAAACGTAAGTAATAAAAAAGTCTTCATAGAAAGTGCAATAGATACATGGACTATCCTCTCAGCAGAAGTGGTACAGAGTAGAACAGTAAATTTATATTAGAACTCTTGGCCTAGATACAGTATATGGCTATTGTAAGGGTTAAGAGATGACTATCTTCTAATATAACCTAATGCACCTTCTAAATATTGCCCTTGTGCCTTTGTTCAAGAGATAATGGGGGTTATTCAGTAAGGCGTCATAAAGAGTTGATAAAGTGGAGACAACTTTGCCAGTGATATCACTTCTCCAGTTCCTATGTTATCCTATAGAGTCTATTCACTAAGATCCCTAAAGTTGGAGAAATCTTAGTGCATAGGCTCCATAGAATAACATAGGGATTGGAGAACTGATATCACTGGAGAAGTCATCTCCACTGTATCCCCTCTTTATAACAGCTTAGTGCATCCACCCCCTCAGTTTCTTCATTGAGTCCTGGTTGTCATTTTCATGGAGGAGGACATAATAGTTGTTAGCATTTTGGTTTTTTTTTGTTTTTCCAACTGAGCAGGCAGAGCACATGAATTTACTTAAAGGGATAGTAATACTTCGTTTTAACTTTATTTTATTTTGTAGGCATTAAAAAAACATGAAGAATGATATAAGTCTTATCTCTCAAACCTTTATGGTTTATGAGATATTCACAAGCAAAGTTTCCCCCTCCCGCCCCTTTTACCTACTGTAAACAATTTCTTCTCAGATGTGGAATGCAGTCCATAGACTGGACAGATAACAGAAGGGGACACTCTTATTCCTTTGAAAACAATGAAAGCCCTGCCCCCCTTGACAAGCTTTTCAGGTTTTTCACTTATCTTAATTGAAGATTGTCCCTCTCTGCAGTCTACCTGGGCAGCTCCCTTCTGCCCTGGCTGAAAAGTGTTACATCAGTAAAAGGGGCGGGAGGGGGACACTTTGCTTGTGAATATCTCTTAAACCATAAAGGTTTGGGAGATAAGACTTATATCATTCTTCATGATTTTTTAATGCCTACAAAATAAAATAAAGTTAAAACGAAGTATTACTATCCCTTTAAAGGGATAGTAATACTTACAAATTACTAATCCCCATATTGTATGCATGCTAAAAAGAAATGTATTGCCCCCAGTGTCATCTCTCAAAGCCCCTCCCTCCCCCTTCACTGAAGTCAGCTTTCTAGCTGACTGCAGGGATATCCGGTCTTACGTGCATCAGGCGGCTCTGCAGCAGAGCCGAGATCATGTTAGTAAAAAAGAAATCTTTCACTGAAATGGTCTTCTACATGTACTTGCAAACCAAGCACACGTAGAAGACCGTTTCAGTGAAATAATTATTTTTTATTAACGCGTTCTCGGCTCTCTGACTGTTGTACGACAGGCTTCCCCTGCAGTCAGCTACAACTCTAACTTCAGGGAAAGTGGAAGGAGGGGGGAACTTTGCGAACTATTATCTCTCAAACCATAAGAGTCTGAGAGATGATACTGGGAGCAATACATTTCTTTTTAGCATGCCTGCAATATGGGGATTAGTCATTTGTAAGTATTACTCTCCTTTTAACTACTTAACCAGATGGAGGCGTAAAGTGTTGCAAAGCAATGTGCTGCCCACTGCTCTGGTCCTTAAAGTGTTAACATTATGTGCATTGAGCAGAGTGAGATCCTGTGATCCTGCTAGCAATTGTCATGGTCGCCTCCATGGACATGATATCTAAGACTTAAATGAAGATTTTTCTCTCTTGAATCAAGGTGCAAGGGCAAAGTTCATAAGAGCAGTTAGTATTTTTCTCAGCCAGAGTAAGTTAAGTGGTGGTGGTGGGGGGGAGTTATTAGTTGGAGTGTTAGTTTTACTTTAAATAAAAGCAGCTTCATGTAATCTTCATAGTATTTTGGCCATGGAGAGTGTTATTTCAATACTGTCAGAGTTATAGTACAAGAGTAATTGAATGATAAAGTATCCCCCTCCCACCCCTTTTACAGATGTAACACTGCTCACCTCAGAACACAAAGGTGGTGTCCCGATGGCTTGCAGAGAGGGACAATCTTCAATTAGCATAAGAGAAAACCTGAAAAACCTGTCGGGGGGGAATGGTTTTCATTGTTCTCACAGTAAGAAGATTGCCTTTTGCTGTGAGTTGTCTGGTCTGTGTACCAGATTCCACATCTGAGGGGAGGTGGCTTACACTAAGTAAAAGGAGGGGGAGGGGTATAATTTATCATTCAATTACTCTTGAACTACATCTATGACAGTATTGAAATAACACTCTCCATGGCCCAAATATTATGAAGATTAATTGCAGTTGTTTTATTATGAAACAGTACTATCCCTTTAAATAAATATGATGTTTTGAAATAGGTTAGGAAATGACCAGACTAGCAGGGTCAGTTGGTTCTGATGTGCCAGCAAATTCTATGTAGTTGATTTACACCAGAATTACTCTATTTTTTCGTATTAAACATCCTCATTGGGACTTCTGATAACAGCCATCAGGCATTTCCATGGAGATGCCCTTGTGTCTCCCATTTCAATTGCATTTCTATGAGTGACAAAGTTCACATCCATAACTTATTCTATTCTGTTTTTGTCATTCTTTTTATTCCCTGCAATGCACTCACTGAACTCTTTCTGTCTTACTTTGCATCCATCAATGGCTGTGCTGCTTCTCAGATTTCCTGGTGGAAAAGGATAATGATTTCTGTGTATGTGAGACCCCATGTAACATGACTCGTTATGGGAAAGAGATGTCCATGGTGAAAATCCCCAGCAAGGCTTCAGCACGCTATCTGGCCAAGAAGTACAATAAGAGCGAGCAGTACATAGCGTGAGTTTACATACCAGTGCAAGTGAATCTTATGGATATGGTGCAAAGTCCACATTGGAATAAACAGGAAAGAAATAATGCACACCCAGACAAAGAGTATGTTTGCATAAGAATATCTAAACAGAGAATTTACAATAATTACAGCGTTATAAAAATTAGACATAAAGATACATATGGTAAGGCAATACAAGTAAAGTAACTGGTTTCCTAGTGTTACACTTGACTAACACCAATTTACTTACACCTTAACTCCGCATGTACCAAGATAAGGGGAATGGGACAGCCTATGGGTATTTCATGGCATTCCTTTCCTTTGTGGTTTTATAGCCAGAGAGGTATCTAACGCATTGCTTTCTAATACATTGGACACCCAAGGCACAGAAGTAATGGTGTTATTTTAGGCCAGTTTCTTGTCCATTCTGTTGGGCAGGTGTAAGGGGCTTTCTGGCATTAAATGAGCAGTAAACATTTTATGAAAAACAATATATATTATAGGGCTTTTCCTGCTGAGAAGAACAAGGGTACTTCCATTGTCAGTTGTTTTATTCAGATGTTACAGCAGTTCAAATGATCAGAAAATGAATTGCTGCACAATTACTTCCTGAAAGTTCTACTTGACAGCATAGTTTTCCAGTTTCTATCACATTCTGAGGAGAATTGTTTATCAGTAACAAGCCTATCCCACTGAATGCAACAAAATAACATGGAATCTGCCACTAGAGAATATTATTAATGTAAAACACCAACAGTTTAAACTGCAATAACTCTGCAAAATGTATCTCTTAGCACTGGTTGTACCCTTGTGTAACTCAACAGAAAAGCAATGCAACATATATTTTCATAAAAAGGTTTATTACTCATTTAACATATTTACAAAGGTGGAGAGTGTCCTCCGGTATGCACTAAAGACTCTAATGCATACCCTGAAGTACAGCCACTCAACTTGAAGACTAACATCATTCTAGTGCACTGGACCATGTGTACATTCTCTATAGGGTGACCTCTGTAGCCTTCCCTCCACTGCCCCCATCTTCTATCTCCTCTGTATCTAAAACACTGTCTATACATTAACATTATGTATTTCTCCTCCTTCCCACCCTACAGCCTTCCCTATTATCCTAGATTATTTCATCACATTGGAAATCTGCATTATTTTGAAGAGACCTGAAGAGAGGAGTTGGTCTCTTGAAAGCTCATCATAAACTATAAACCATTAGTCCAAATAAAAGAGATATCACCAAACACCAAAATACCCACATCTTTGAAATACCCCAGCAAAAGTTAAATAAAAAAATTGCAAAAACAGACACAATATATTCAGTATATTCAAGGCCAATACAGAGAACTCTCTGGGCAACCTCATAATGAAAGAGCTGAGGAAAACACAAGTGGTTATCATTAAGAATAGAGGAAAGGTGCATTAGATGTGGAATTCTGTGCCTCGGGAAGCTGTGTTTGATGATACTGTAGATGCTTTAAAAAAACTAATGAATATCTTTTTAGCTGAGAGCAATATTTTGAAATACAACAGTTGGTTTCAGTTCAGATCCAACTGCTTTTGAAGACAGGAAGGAATGTTTTTAACCGCTTGAAGCATAAATGGAAATGGCTTCAACAGGGTTGTTGTTTTTTTTTGTCTTCCTTTGGATCAACAAAGGTGAGATGGCAAAGACTGAACTTGACGGAGGCGTATATTTTTTAGCCTTATCAAGTATGTTACTGTGTTATAATGGGCACTGAGAATCCTCAACAGTTTCAGCCTAAGGCACTTCCTCAAGATTGTTTGTACTATTTTACCTTATGTGTATTTCTACACACACTTGTTTCTCCTAGTGCAGTAATTATTGTAAATGTGGTGTTTGCATATACATTATTGACTATTTTAAATCAGTCTTAGTGTGCATTATTTCTATCATGTTTATGACAGCTTGGATTAATCGTTAACCCACTGAGTGCCAGAGGGGTACGCAATGCATTGCGTACTGCTCTGGCAATCAAAGATTTAAATGTACTTTGTTAGAACATGTTGTCATGTTTTCTAAACGAAAATGAACCAGAAAAATAAATATGCTTCTTTTCTATGAACCAGCAGAGCCATAGCCCAAAAAGGAGTAGTTCTCGGGAAAATAAGCTTCATCACAGAGAACAAATAAACATTTCTCAAATTCCTTTTGATTTAAAAGGGGCTTTGTAATGCATTGAATGCTAGTAAGGTCCCCAATATTGTTCATAGGGTTAAATAGATTGGGATTTTTGTTTGTTGCCTTTGGTGCCACATAGTCCATTTCTCTTTGTGCTTGTAAGCCTATATGTGGTTTTTAAAGGGATAGTAATGTATAATTTTAAGTTTCTTTAATATTGTAGGCATTAAAAAAGAATTACATCGATGTAAGTCTTATCTCTCAAACCTCTATAGTTTGAGAGATATAACTGGCTAAAGTCCCCCCCAGGCTGTTTCAGACAAGTCATCGCTCTAGCAGACAGCAGCAGATTCCGGTCATTTGACTGGACAGCACCTCTTCAGCAGAGCCGAAACTGCTCTATTTAGAAATAAATACTTCATTTGTAGACAGTTCCAATTAAGTACTGGAATTGATGTAATTCTTTTTTAATGCCTACAATATTAAAGAAACTAAAATTAAACATTACTATCCCTTTAAATCCAAATGAACTGAAGTGAGCATGGTCAATTTAAAACAATTCTGTTTCTTAAAACTAAGATTCTGAATTTTCTTATCAGCTTTGGCCACTAAAGTGGGCCAGCGGCCAGGATTGTTTACCACTCTGACACTCAGGGGGCTATGGAAGGTAGTTGTGGCCAGTGACTGCACTTCTAGCTTTGCTCAGAAGTGCATCACTTTAGTTTTCTGAATTTGGACCCATGTTACTACTGTTGTTGCACAGAACCAAAACCCCCACTGTAGAAGAAGTTTATTGCCTTAAGGACCAAAGACATGTCAGGACTATCACACAGGGTCCAAAGACTGTCTTGACACCACATGGATTAATTATCTCGGCACGCCTTAGGAGTGCAGTCAGTTTCAGCCATCCCCCGGCAGCTCGGCATGTGTGATTGCTTCTACAGTGTTCAAATGTGCCAGTGGAGCCACATGACAAAAACAGTGTACTTGTACATGTACATTGTCACTGTTCTCTGCCTCTCTCCTCCTCACTGTGATCATGAGGAAGACGGAAACAGAGAGCACAGCTCCCAACAAGATCAAATGGCTAAAGATGGGGCTCTTTTATATTGTGGTGCTGGGAGCAGGACTGGCGGGTTTGATTACTTCATGACCTATTGACACCCCTTTGTGCAGATGAATACATGATTTAGAGCAGGTCTGTCCAAGTTCAGTCCCCAAGAACCACCAACAGGCCAGGATGTAAGGATGTAATGTAATCAGGGAAATCCTTACATTCTGGCCTGTTGGTGGCCCTTGATGACTGAACTTGGACATCCCTGATTTTGAGCAAGATCAAAGTATTTTATTTACACAGACTAATTTATAAACATATACACTGAAGTTTAACCCCTTAAGGGCCAAAGGTGTACATGTATGTCATGGGGTCAACGTGCGATAAGGAACCACTCCATGCATGTATGTCATGGATTTCAGGGCTTCCCATGTGGCTGTGCACCATTTGGGGAGCCCTGAAATGGATCGTAAAAAAAAAAATAGAAAAAAATGCATCATGGTCCTTAATTGCTGTCCGCTCGAGTGCTTAAGGGTTAAGCAAACATTAATGTGGGTTTTATTGCTGTGGGGCAATGTGATACACTTATATACACACACACCACACAGTCTGATATCCTATAAAGGGGGACACTG
Source organism: Rhinophrynus dorsalis (assembly GCA_037306005.1). NCBI lineage: Eukaryota > Metazoa > Chordata > Amphibia > Anura > Rhinophrynidae > Rhinophrynus > Rhinophrynus dorsalis. The sequence continues at coordinate 514,886,820 of CM074719.1, forward strand.
GGGTGGGAAAGAGGAGCACAGGGATTTTCGTGGCAGGGGAACAGCACCCCCCATAAAAAGGGACACTTTGGAGGTATGAAATGAAGGTGAAATAGGTTGACCAATGACATACTTAAAAAAAACAAAATTGTTAAAAAAAGACCTGGTCACCAAGGGGTTAACATGTTTTAACATGACATGTCCACTTTAAAAGCAGTGCCCTGTGGGTCCTAAAATCAATCACAGACTGACTTCTGAAATTTAATATTGTTACAATTTCCATGTTAGTGACATTTCTCAAATCCAGCCAAACTGCTCTAAGAACCTTATTCTGTCTGGGATTGAAAGTAGCAAACGATTATTAACCCAGCGCTAAAGACATGCCATATAGGAGATTTCTATCACCCCTAGACAATATGCTGTGTAAAGCACGTAGGCATTGTGCGCATTCCAGTACAGAATGCTAATTCTACATGAATAACATATTGTGAATTTGCCCAGAATTAATAAACTGCTACATTGAAAAGGAAGAGCCTGGTTTCAATGTGATCTCTGTATGCAGTCTTTCAATCAAATCCAGTGTTATGCTTTGTGAAATAGACGTAATATTGTTCTTGTCATTCCACAGAACTAGCTGAACGGAGAAGACAGGCTTAATGCTGCAAAGTCATAGCCAAAAGTCATTCAACTGCAATATAATTAGCCTAGGAAAGGGCAGCTGAAATACTTTGTTCACAGAGTCTATTTTCTAATAACATGAACTTTATTGGATGTTTTAAATCTTTTTTAAATGCAGCCACGTGGCATAAACAAAGACAAACAACAAGAGAATATATGGATTTTTAAAAAACTCATTTTAAAGTTCACTTATCAAATATTTAGGAAGAAATTCTTCAGGCAGCAAATGGATGAATGTGCAAGCAAATCCTAGAATTTCCTTGCATATTAGTGATTCACAATGGCTAGATCAAATGTGGCACTCAGCACCAATTCCAAATAGATCCGCCTTGCTCATTCACGTGTTTCAGTCTGGTGGATCCCACAGAAAGCTGTGCAGCAGACACATTAGTGTATACGGGAATGGGTGCAGTTTTCAGTTGTATTTTCCTGACTCTCCCATAGCAAGTAAACTGATCATTGATACATTCCCAAAGGTATCTGTCAATAATCATAGTGAAGAGTAGCAAATCTGATACTTCCCTTACCAATTTTAACATGTCAAAACATATGTAAGTCCTGGCTCTCTAGCTGTTGATGGACTACAATTCATATCATAATGATGGAAGCTGTAGTTTAATGACAGACAGAGAGGTGCACAAAGTAGTGCAATGCATTGAACGCCCCATGGCACCCCAAAAGTAAACCCTATCATGAAGCATCTTGTCACGGTTTTTTGATGAACACTCAGAACAGATTGGTAAGATTAAAATTACTTTATTGAGATAAAGATCACACACACGTAGTTAGGCCTATGGGCCCACACAAACAGAGCAGAAATACATGCAGATATATACAGTAATAGCAAGCCAGTAATAGCGATGTATGTGTGAAAGATGACAATCTCTGGCAACGGAGGTTCTGACTTGAATATAACAGGCAGCAGGCAACACACTCCGAGAACTGACCACAGGACCTTGATGGCAGATGGTCCAGGAGGAAGTGACTGGCACAGCCCAGACGCCTGGGAGGCACAGAACCCAGAGGAGCAAGGCAACACTGCGGGCACAACCCAGATGCCTGGGAGGCACAGAACCCAGAGGAGCGAGGCAACACTGACCCTGGCACCGGATGCCAATAGACCGAGATAACTCTCCTAAACAGACCCTAGAATGCTAGGGGTGGATCGCAACACAGTGAAATAACTTATATATGTAGGCAACCAGTGTCCCCTCTACTGAGGATGGTACAACGTAACGCTGGCTCTTGAGCCCAAGGCTACAGATAGAAATATGCTCAACCCTACCTGAACTGTCCAGGCACGCAAGGGTCAATAGGTAACGCCCTGTGATATACTGCAACTCCCCAAGGGAGTGAGCCCAACGCTGAAAGGGAGGTGGACACAGAGAGATCAGAGTAACACAGTCAGTGCTATGAACACTGTACCGGTACTTCGCGTGTGCACACCGCCAACGGCAGTAAGGAGAGTAGCTACAGCATGAATGCTTAGCTAATGGTCGACAGAGTAATAGCGCCACGAGGTGCAACTGACTAGCGTAAAGGCAAGCCACCACAAGTATAGCAGTAGCAATACGGAGACCACAAGGCGGTAGGCTAGATACGGAAGGCAACAGTGTATCAATACGCTAGACACGGAGTAAACTCGCAGCCGGGTATGGTCAGAAACGGAGCGGGTTCTCAGCCAGACACAGTCAGCAACGGAGCAGGTTCTCAGCCAGATACAGACAGTAACGGAAGCGGGTCCTCAGCCATATACGGTCAGCAATGGAGCGAGTTCTCAGCCAGATACAGTCGGTAACGGAAGAGGGTCCTCAGCCAGATACGGTCAGCAACGGAGTGGGTTCTCAGCCAGATACAGTCGGTAACAGAAGCGGGTCCTCAGCCAGATATGGTCAGCAACAGAGCAGGTCCTCAGCCAGATACAGTAAGCAACGGAGCAGTCGAAGTACAGCAAACTCAGGAACGTTGTCATGCAGGCCAGGTCATACATGATCAGCAATAACGGAGCAAAAGTCAGGAACTACACCACGAAAGGGCACCATAACGTAGATATGACACGGTATATAAAGGCCATCACTGGGCGGCGACAAAGGTACTCAGCCAATCAGCAAGATGTAATGCAAATAGCAGTCAGAATGTCGCCACCCGCAGCACAGAGCAAGGGCACCGTGATACATCTCTAGTGCATTGCATGGAGTGGATTGGAGATATCTTTAGCATACACAGTGATAATCCCAAACTCTGACCCACTGTTCTTCCTATAACCCATAACACCTACTCCTACAATTGATGCTGGCTACCTGTCTGCTACTTAATATTCTTGTGCCCAAATAGGAGCAGTATTGCAGAAAAGTCGCCCAGTTCACAATGAATAAATCACCCAATCCCTCAAGTCCCTGATCCCTCAAGTCCCTGATAGGAACCTTGATTATACTCACATTACCAGGCTCACTTGGATATTGTGGACCTTATCTATAATTTGGACTTTAGCAGTGACATGTGCACAAGTGAGACAGCTTGGAAGCCACCATTTTGCCCCACTTGCCAAATTATAAATAATGTTGATAATATCTAAATATGCCTGTAAATTGAATATAACCAAGTTCTCTTCTGTGATCAGGGACTGGAGCGATTGGTTGGTTTCTTGATAGTGATTGGGGTACTAAGAATATAAGTGGCTGCCAACTACATAGTATCATGAACAAAAACTGAGGGCAAGAGAATCTCCCACCTAAAGAAAGTCTTTAATAGAGACATCCACAATACAGTACTTTGTGTTGATGTCTTCCCCTTTGGAGAGTTTACATTTTAAGACTAACCTTTTCTTTGTAATGCATTGCAGTGTGGTGTTCACCCCTCAACAATCTAAGCACACTTGGCAAATGTTATCCAGATAACATTGATATTGACAAGTTGGGGACACTATTCGTAAGATATATATGACTATATGTACAAACTAGTGTGGTGCAAATCTCTAGGACAATAGAGATTTCTAGAATGTATCCTATATAATAATTCTCTAATGTATGTTTGTCAGAAGCTGTCATGCGCAGTAGAGACGGCTGCGCGCTACAGTCATGCGCAATGGAGACTGCCCACGCCACGGCTGATATGGAGCGGGGCGCTCCGAATTCAGACTGGAAACCACTCTGCGCACCTTCCTGGGACCAAGCGGCGCGGGCAGTCTCTACTGCACATGACTGCAGCGCCGCCACTGACGAGAGGATCTGGCCACCAGCCGAGGTTGCTGGGTAGCACTGTGGCCCGTGTACACGGGCTTTTCCACTAGCTGATTCATAATGCGTTAGAAACCAGGCCAGCATTCAGAGTGTGTAGAATCTCCATGAAATTAATTTTGATTTAGTTGTCCCCTATGGTGCAGTTGGTTTGCCTCAGAATTGCTCCAGCTCTGCATAGTATATCAGCCACGGTCAGAGGAATGTATAACGTAATTCTGAGCTTTTTTGGTGCATCTGTGTACTAAGCTACTCTGAAAATCATCCTCTTTATACTGCTTGCACTGAAGAGAGGGCAGTGGGGAAGTGTGTGGCCATTTCAGGGCAATTCCTTTCCTCTGCATCTTGTTTCACTCTATAGGTGCAATTCAATAAGTCAAAGAATTACAGTTATGTAGCAAATAAACTGCATCATAGTGTAAAATTACCTTAACTTCTTCCATTGATTTTGATGGGTTTTTTTTCCAATTTTGATGCATTGGAGACCTCTCTAGAATTCAAGGAGTTAAGATTCCCATTTAATTCAAAATGGATTTTTAATTTTCCTTCTATGGTGCAGTTGGTTTGGTTATTGAGTTGCACTTTATGTACTAACAAAGCTCAGAGGCAATCTAGATAAAAGTCTTCCATCTTCCTACACATGCTATAGGAGTGGTATTAGGGCTTGCTTGTATGAAAGTCATAACAAGGTGGCTCAACCTTTGGACTACAAATCCCATCATCCAACAATCTGAGAGTATTTTCCTAGCTGGTGTTTGCTATGACAAAAACCAGTGAATGCGCATAGTGTACTAAGAAATCTGGTTACATTCTGGAGCAAAGTAACATTCCTAAAAGCAGTTAAAAAATTACTTTTCAATTAAATGGAACTTTTAACCCTTGAATGCTCGGTAGGTCTCCAGTGCATTGTCGGACACATTTAACATTATGGTACCCCTTGTGTATAACATTATAGTGCCATTTGTGATAACAGGATACCTCTAGGACACGTGTACAACATAACAGTGGCAGCTATGAGGAAAAGGACACATGTAAGACATGTAGGGCACATATAGGGCACATCAAGAAAAAACAAAACATAGGAGTACAACTTTTTCTCTATATGACCCCTAGTAGAATTCCTGCCACCATTTTGGCAATTTATGCCATATGAAAGTGTAAACTGTTCAGCCAATATACTCTCCTCACTAATTTTATATGATGCGGATTAATAGGGTCTGTGGTGTAGTATTATCATGTGTAGTTGAAGTCTAAAAATCTCCCAGTAGTACTCCATGTACTATAGAAAATAAATTGGGGAAAAAATATATATTTTGCATTGTGAGAAATAAAATGAGATAGAAATTTTTTATCACAAACAGCAGTGTTAAGATAGCCAAGTATTGTGCTATTTCCTACTCTGAATTTAAACCTTTGCGTGCCAGAGAGGTATCCAATACATTGCAACACAATGAGGGAGATTCACTAAATGTCGATGCTCCTGCGATATGATTTTGTCAATGTGTTTGAAGCATTTCGACATTTTGATGTACACACATCACCATATTCACTAAAATTTAGGGATGCGAGGGGAGGGGAGGAGAAGGTCCTCATTAGCATACAGGATTGTCGAACTACTATCGATGTGGAAGGGATGATCTCACACACACATCACCAACAGTGCAACAATCTTGACGTATATGATTTGCGTATCCCTCAAAGCACTCAAAGAGTTACCAGTGTGAGGCATAATTTCTCGCATTTTAATGGGGAATTGTACATCTGGAGCAACATTTGTCAGATAGTAATGGGGAGCCGTACATAAGAAACAACATTTGTCGAATAGTAATGAGGAGTCGAATATAAGGAGCAACATTCGTCACATTTTAACCCTTTGAATTACAGAGGGGTATGCAACGCATTGCAAAGCAATGCTTTGTGTATCCCTCTGGCATTCAAAGGGTTAATGGGGAGGCAGCACATGTCAACTTTGAACTGCGGGACAGCAAGTTGGATATGAGTATTGTGGGGGAACACCACCACTGTGAGTTAATCCATAAACACTGACTGATACCCCCCAGCCTTGTTCCCTTGCCCAGGCAGTGCCCATAGGGATCTGTGGCTACCAGTGGGTAAGGGAACAAGGATGGGGGCCAGGCTACCAGTGGGCAGCGTTGCAATGCATTGGATACCTCTCTGGCACTCAGAGGGTTAAGGTGGAGCAGGGTAATTGAGGAACATAAATCTCTTCCCACTGTACCACAGAACTGATTGGTACCACAAGAAAAGCCTATGAGGACCACGTGAGTTCACCTCTTGTCTATCACTTCCTTAATGCTTCTCCACCTTGTTTCCTTTGCTAAGCAGTAGTAAATCTTGTCCATAAACCAATAGAAATCCTGCTAAGCCTTTTCTCCAACTTGTATCTGTGCTGCTTCAGTGGCTGCTTTTGCTGATCCAAAAAAGGCTCCAACATTTTCAAAAGAGCTGCAGGGCAAATTGTATAAGCACACAAGCCAGAGATGGCAGTTTTGTCTCCATTACTGTTGATGTTTTTTTTCATCCAAAGTTGGCATTCTGGTCGCTTCATGGTTCATAGAATATGTCCCTGTTGTATTTTCTCATCTCACCCAGCTGCGCTTATTTTGACACTGATACATTTGTCAATCTGGGGGCGTAGAGCACTTTTAAAGTGCACTTTCAACTTCAGAATCATTTCATGTCTTATAAGCTGACTTTTTTGCTCTGTGTTTAAAGTTGACACAAAATAAATAGCGGAAAATATGTTTTCCCCTTGGAAATGGATTCAGAGGTCTTTGAAAAAAAAGCAAAAACATTCACCTGGGGGGGTGGCGGGGAATCAATGAGGAATTGTGGAACATTACTACAGTACCAAAGTGAACAATTCCTTTTCATATAAATGGTATTTTTAACCCTGTGAATGCTAGAGAGGTCCCCAACGCTTTTAAGAAACAAAGTCCAGAGTTGGAGACCACTCTACATACCTGGAGACTTTGAAGTCCACAGCCCCCTCCCCCCACACACAAACATGCAGTTATAACAAAACCACAGGTTGCCTTATAGTAGTAAGTGGCTCTCCAGCCTAAAGGGAGGATGAAGGAGGGCTTGATTATCCAGCCACTATGAGACAATGGGGGCTGATATACCCTGTGCTGCTCTTACAGCAGCCTCCTCACTCCACGCAGTCTTTTCCTCCGCTCCTAACAATTCCCCCCTTCTTCCCACAACTCCACAGCCCCCAGTCCCAGGACAATATGACCTCACATCTATCTCACATCTATAACATAATCACATGTAAGACGATTATTTTAACCACATTTATTGATGCCAACCACAACTAGAAAGTTCTTTCTTGTTTAGGATTTTGTATTGCTTTTACTATTACTATTCCATATTTCATACCTCCCAATATTTCAAATTGCCAAAGAGGGACAATTGTGTTTTAGGAGGTGTGGCTGGGGTGTGTGGCCGGTGGGCGGGGCATTAACGAGAATTTTCAGGCTATTTCATGACCTATTGACACCTCCTTGTGTTACCTAATAAATGACTTATGACAAGACCAAAGTATTTTATTTAAGCACACTAATTTATAAACACATACACTGACTTTTAAAGAAACAATAATGTGAGTTTTATCGCTGTGAAGCAATGTGATACACATATATACACAACACACAATTTGATCTCCTAAAAAGAGGGACATTAGGGTGGGAAAGAGGGACAGTGAGATTTGGGTCTGAAAGAGGGACTGTCCCTCCTAAAGAGGGACACTTGGGAGGTATGATATTTTGCTCCATACCAAACAATTATTGAAAGTACTATCAACGGGGATTTTTGTCCCCTCTTGTGCAACTGGTTTACTCCACAATATCACCTTTGTAGATTCATGAATAAAGACCCGTTTGTCACTGCAGCCTTTTTCCACTGTTGTCCATTACATATATTTTTTCTGTGGAACCCAACATACCATTTCAGGGAACCCACTGATTCAGCACATCCCACTGCTCTATATGACGCCTATTTTTACAGCTGAATATGGGTAACAACTTAAAATCACATAGGAGGGACTAGCATGTTAACCCTTATGAGAGATAATATAGGTGTTGCTGCTCTTTGCAGTGCAGCAATATGTACTATAGTTACATAGTAATATAGATGATAAGGCTGAAAAAAGCCATGTATCCATCAAGTTCAGTCTATGCAATATCACCTTTGTTGATCCAGTGGAAGGCAAAAAGGTGATTGAAGCTACTTCCAATTAAGCCTCAAGTTGAAAAAAAAAATGTTTTCTGACACTAAGGGTGAGATGTTCAGAAAGTGGAGGTAATTGAAATTGTCTGTAATCTGTAAAATGATCACACTCCATGGTGCCAAGTTCTCAGACATGTTTCCATCATTTTTTGCATCCAATTCCACCATCTCCGTCCAAGGGAAAAAGCCGTCTTAAAAGTGGGTGTGGTTTAAACTACCGCATCATATTGTAAGGTATTTTAAAAAAAAAAAATTTGTTTCAACGTCACTTGCCTGATTAACATAATTTTTCCCGACAAAATGAAAGTGGTCTAAACTTGAAGAAGACACTGAAGTACTGTTAGTAGAAGTGAGAAGCAATTTATCATTTCAAAGACAAAAAATGTCTTTAATGCTTTAAACATTTTCATTTCAAAGACAAAATCAAAGACAATTTTTAACATCAGAATTTTTAAAGGCAGTCTTCATCAAGATGTTGTTAACGTCATTTTTAATTCTTTAGATGCATTTTCAAACGTGATGGATTGACTTCTGGAAATATTGTCCTTCTTTTAGCACCAACTCATGATCTGACAATTTTTTTATTATGACATCCTTTTGAACATCTTGCCCTAAAAAGTTGTTGGATATCTACCTGGATAAACATTCTATCTGCATGAAAGGTATCGAGTGCGTTTTTGAAAGCATCTATACTACCTGCAAATACAACTTCCCAAAGCAAAGAATTCCACATTTCTGCAAAAAATCCCTGACAGTTTTAGTTGAAAACCCTTTTCTCTAGTTTTATTGAATCACTTCTTGTATTTTGCTCAGTGAGTAAATAGTTCCTCAGAAAGTCCTTTGTATTTGCCCTGAATACTAACAATTAGTATTGCTTCTAATATCTTACCATTATGGAAGGCTATGATTTCCTGGTTTAGATCTTGCCCTCTTTTTGAATAATGTACTATATCTTATTCTCTCCAATCACAAGGTACTATGAATTTTGGGAGTGACTCAATAAATCAAAATGGCCTTTCTATAATTGATCTAAGCTCCTTAAGTACTCCTGGGTGTTATACCATCAGTTCCAGGTGCTTAATTTATCATAACCTTTTTCCATTCTCTTTTGCACATTATCCATAGTAAGCCATGTACATGATAGAGGGCATGTTGTGATCCTCCCTGTTTTCCCATAGCTTGTAATTGGTACTTCCTCTGTATATATAGAATAAAATAATTTGTTTAAGGTGTAAGCCATTGATTAATCCTCACTAATTAATTCACCCTGTCTCAGTGATAAAGCCAATATCAACTTCTTTTTTCTATTTATACAGTTGTAGAAGTTGTTACGATTATTTATGCTTTGTTGCAGTCCTTTACTAATTTTCAATTTTAGCTAGCCTAATTGCTTATTTACAGATTATTTTGAATTATTTATATTTTTAAATAATGTATCTGACTATTCTGACTTAAACTATTTAAAAGCCTGCTTCTTATTCCTTATTTCCCTGTGAACCTTCTGTTAAACCACATTGGTCTTATTTTGTTCCTCCTGTAAATATTTTGCAATGATATACATTGTGTTGTATATATATCCAAAGCAATTTAAACAAATTAAATCTTTCCTCTGCATTTTTGTCTTTAAAGATTGCATCCCATTGAATGTCATATAATACTGCTTTTAGTACTGTAAAATTAGTCTTTTACTATACAATGAATGTTTTAGTTGTACACTTGTTAAATGGTTTCTCATAACAAATCAAAGTCTACCATATTATGGTTACTGATGCCCAAATGCTCCCTTACCTGTATATTGTATACCATTTCAGTTCTATTGGTAACACTAGGTCCAACAATGCCTCAATTCTAATTGGCTGAAGTAATAGTTGGGATATGAAGTTATCATAAAATTATCCACAGGGCCTCTCCATTCTTATTGGACCCTTCCAGTAAATCTTCCTTTATTCATGGTGTTAAGGCTTGTTTCATATACAAGTATAATTTTATGTACCATATTCCTCCTAAAAAGTGAATGTGCCTCTAGATTGACTGCCGGATCATGTGTATATTCCAAACAAGTTTAAAAAATACCTAGAAAATTGTACAGCTCATTCATTGAACTTAATTCCAATCCCCCCATCTTACCAGCAAGACTATGAGTATATTCACGCACACATTTTATATTACTGACATGCTGAAGATATGCATGTTTTTAGTAATTATTTGCTTTTTATCGCAGGGGCATGGGCTGAACTTGATTGGCGGATGTCTTTTTTTCAGCCTTTCTCCTCTCTCCATCCATCATGCCTTTATATAATTCAGGTTCCTCTTCTACTCCATCTACCCCATCCTGTGTTGGCTCACACCCCTTTCGTAGTTTAAATTCTCCAAACCTCTTACTATCCTATCCCCTAGCATCGCAGCCCCTTTTTATAAAGGTGCAATCTATCTCTACCATCAAGACTGCTCCCAAGCAAAAAGATAGTCCAGTGTTCTAGAAATCTAAACCCGCCCTGCTTACAACAAATCTTTTCCTGTAGCCTTTCCAATGTAGCATGTGGCACTGGTAGTATTTTATAAAACACCATCTTAAAAATCCTTTATTTCATATAATGACTAGCGAATTATTAAGGTTGGCTGTCAGGATGATGGATATTGTAGTCCAACACATGCTGGAAAGCTACAGCCTGATCACTTCAGCCTTAGTGGAATGTAATTGGTGATAAATAACATTATGTGCAAGTATTTGATCATGTATTGGGATTAAAAGCGGGGTTATATCACTGCAGAGACACATAGGAGGAACTTATAAACAGGCCCTCTTTGTCATAGCAGCTATGTACCAGTTATTATTGCTGTTCCATTGCAAGCTGCAGGTTACGGTTTTCAGACCGGTTGCTATGAGAATAAGCATTCAGTATTAGAAAAAAGATTGTGACCCACTTAGTGCCTTAGTCATCACATAAACCAAGTTCTGAGAGTGTAGTCACGCTTAGTGATCTGATCAGAAACATAGTTATTGTGTGATAATCACCTGAAAGCTCATTGTATAGCTTAGCTAAGTACATTGTGAAGTTTAAAAAAGGATATATTTATCCCAGTTTGTTTTTCTATTTCTTGAAGCAGCAAAATGTTGCAAAAAGTAAGCTTATATACTAATACTTGTTGGGTTTTGTACAATCTGATCTTCTTGCCATCAGTATTATTACTGAGTAGTGCATGTTGACATTTAGGGCTGTATTCATCAAGATCAACGGTAGCAATTCAGAAGAAAACCAAGTGCAGCATAGTGAACAAATAAAAATTCCCATTGATTTTGTCCTGGGCTTGTAACCCTGGACAGGTCTGAAACACATACAATGGGTTAAAAACCCATTTCAAAGGAAACTGACAGGATTGCATTTCAGATCTTTATTTTTTTTAAAAGCTTTATTAAGAGTAAGAGAGATAACAATAGAAACAAAGTAACAAAGTATGACAGGTATAGATGTGGAATTGGTGGTAAATGCAAAAAACACAGGATGTAAACATTGTACCCCCTGAATTGCACTTTTTAATTTGATCAATAAGGCCTTTATGTGTACCATAGCTCGAATGAACATCTCAATAAAACTCCCAAATTATTTAAATGGGGCCTTTGAAGTGCTAGAGATAAAAGGTGATACCGTGTTAGTAGGGTTGCTACCGAGCCGGTATTTTACCGGCAGTCCGGTAAAAAATTGGCTTCTGTCCAGTGTTAAGTTTATGGCCGGTATTTTTTTTAAGAAAAGGTGGCAACCCTATGTGTTAGCCATGGAGCTATTCGTATGTCAAAAGCTATTCACACATCTTTGTACCACTTATCCAGCTACAAATAGATGCCCCTGCTGGAGCCTAAGGAATACATTATACTGACAAGGGAGATAAGCAGTGGTGTAACAGTAGGGGTCACAGGGGTAGCAACTGCAACCAAGCCCATCACTCCAGGGGCCTGGCTGCCCCCTGAGACCCCTCCTGCCTGGCACCTGCAACAAGCAGAGGCCTGTGCCTTCTTCGGCACAGACCTCTATTAGCAGCTGAGCTCCCTCTCTGTCTTCACTGGGAGATGACATCATCTCCCAGTGCTCTGCATTACTGGAGAGAGGAATGCGCAGGAGCTCCAGCTGCTGATAGTGGTCTGTGCAGAAGGAAGCAAAGACCTCGCCTGCCACACTGCTGGACCACCAGGGAGATAGGAGATGGACACTGGGGGTCAATAGGGGCATTGTGGAGGTAGACAAATGATTGGGGGCAATGTGACCAATGGGGGCAATGTGGAAATGACCAATAGGGGCAGTGTGGAGGTGACCAATTGGGGCAATGTGATTGGGGGGGGGGGCCCATGGCAATTTTTGCATCAGGCTGGTGTCTTCTAGTTACGCCTCTGGAGATAAGAATCTGTCTCTAATATGTAAACATGTATTTAGCATAATGCAATTAAAAACAGTGATTCCACCTTACCTCTACTGTAAACAAAACCCTTGTGAGAGAAATGAGGGAGGCGGTTATACCTTCCCTAATTCAGCTATCACCCTGTCTGGGGAGCTACAAACCATGAAGGGAGGAACCAAAACCTCCAATAATACATACAAAAAGTATAAAACATACAGGTTACTGGTGAGCTCAAAATTGCTTTTTTAGTAGTGTTCAATTAGTTACATATGCGTATAGTCAGGGGAGCTGCAGGAACAATATTTTGGCTAACTATTGTAAGTGAACAAAAAAGGTTGTCTGCACACCAAACCCTGAGTTTTACAAACAATCACTGTTTTAGCTGCATTATGCTAAATACATGTTCACATATTAGAGGCAGATAGGGACTTGCCTAAATATGGGGTGCCTTGACGTGGCAGGCAAGCTTTCCATGTTTTTGGCAAAAATATGACACTAAACCCCCCTATTTTATTTGTAGCAAGTCATAGATTGCATGTTTGTAAAACTCAGGGTTTGATGCACAGACAACCATTTTTGTTCACTTGTTATCATAGCCCTGCATTGCCTTCCATTCTCACTGACACTGCTCCTTAATGCGTCAGCCACCTCCCCTACCACTGAAAGAGTAAAGTGTCTGAGTCGGAGTGGTAATGTTGTGCTAAGGCAGGAATTGCCTGAATGACATGCCTTAAATAACAAATTATATATCTATATAACTGAAAAACTAGTATGTAAATAGAATATGTCTAATACAATATATAGAGGATTTTGAAAGCTATTTTATAGATTATGAGAGTTCAGAACAGGATATTTGTTCTCTACTGAGGCATGTACATAAAATGGCAGATTAGGCAAACAAATGGAATATGAAGTTTAATGTGGGAATTTGTAAAGTCATGCATTGGGGAAGAAAAAAATTAATGGGACTTGTTGCTACAGAAATATCTGGAAATCCTTGTAAAGTACAAACTTGGAAGCAGTGACCAGTGTCAAATAGCAGTAGCAAAAGCAAACCAAGTCCTATCTTGCATATAAAAGGAGTATTAAATTAAATATTAAGATAAATTAATTTCTGAAAGACTGACCAAACTCTCAGGACCCTTGTTGCTGGGGAATTTGGCGAAGTTTATTATACCAATGTTTCAGCCACTATTGTCAGACTGACAAAAGCCTATGTTCTCCATTGTTTCTAGAACAATGGGCAGAGACAATATTCATCCTACGTACAAACAGACACTCTAGTACTGGCAGACTGATTCTGCCAAGGTGCTTGCAATATTGTTATGTTAACAACAGTTAAATGCAATACGCACAGTATAAAAATACACCACCCTCACTATTTTGTTACCCCTTATATTAAATGCCACTGTAAATTAACATATTACAATACAAATCAATATTAAAATACACTACATGCACTGCACAATATGGAGTGAGACCACCAGGGTGCAGTAAGGAATAGGACACACAAAATGAGAAGCATGAGAAAGAGGACAGGGAAATGACCAGAGCAGAGGCCAAGTGGCCCTAACATCAGCTTTCAAAGCAGAGCCGTCTAAGAGTAAATCTGTTTCAGTATTTTATAACCAACATCCCCACTATAAGTGACACCAAATATCTGATAGATAAAGGCCCTATTTTACAATAAAAGTCTTTCTCATATCACTCAGTCCATTAATACACTGAGGGAGCTCCAATCCAGAATTTCAACAAAAATTATTTGTTTCTTGAAAGTAAACAAAATCGTCCAATTCGTTTCATATCTTAACCAGATAATTCTTCAATGGACGTACAAATTTAAAACGATGGTTCTATGTAAAAATTCTAACAACAGCTTTGCTGCCCTTTTTAAGTCTCCAAGGCCCCAAAGCAGAACATAAAAAAGTCCAGTGTAGGTCAAGGAGTTGGAGCCCTATCCTCGTGAAGCAGCGCTCCCAGTGTCTGGATATCAGCAATTGCCTGTTCCCAATAACTCTGTAGGAATAGTGTGAAGTGGGTGTCTGGCTGCTTCTCAGCAGGTGTTGGGTTCTTGTCTGCTGGCATCCACCTGCTATCATGTAGTCCCTGGCATGGGTCACCACACCCCATCTTCCCTGTTCCCAATTACATCCAACCCATTCAGATTCCCACTCACATTATTATATGAATTACTTGATCTGGACAATCCCACCAGCAGTCCTTTTTACACTCTCGAGGCCTGAGACAATAAGTGGCCCTTAGACTGAAAGCATTGCCCACCGCTGTGAAAAGGATTTGAACTGCAAAGTCGGGCTTGCTTCACCAGAGAGCAGGCAAGTGTGGGCAAAGAGAATTATTCTCCATTTTTCACCTGCGTAACCCATTAAGGACCTCTGGTCATTAAAGGCTTGTTATTATTTAACCCTTTATCTCTCGAAACACCCCCCTCCCAGCTGATGGACTGTGACTTCTATCATCCTCATCCAGGTTTTGGCTGGCTGAAGAAAATGGTAGATGTAGTCCAACAGCAGCTAGTGGGTCCCAAAAATCACACTTAAAAAGCGACACACACATACACAAATAGCATGAAAAGACACATTTATATACACATACATTTCTCTACAAACAAATATACACTCATACAAAGATACACACAGAGAGACATATACTCAAACAACATTTGCAAAAGGGCCACTTGCTTATGTTTGTATATTTATAATTGCTAATATTTTCCACATCATTTTACATTGGGGAGCCTGAAAACACGCAATGATGCAGAAGAAGATAAGTGCTCTGCTCTCAAGAGCTTTTAATCTAGTGGAAACATAGGGGAAGGCTGTATGGTCTAGGAGCATGACTGTCTGTCAGTAACAACTGTATGTGCAGCTGTCAGAGTGTTATCTCTTGAATTAGCACCATCGCTGACTGTTTCTGTGTGGCCAGGAAGGAAAAATGTACTTGGTATTTATTGATGTTTTTTCTGATAATTTGATAGCAAGTTCCTTGAATCCTTGAAGATGTGGCAATCATTGGTTTACTGCATGGGTCACAACCAAAAATTCACTTGGCAAATAGTTGCACTTGTTCAAAGGGTATAAACTTAAAGGGATAGTAATACTTAAGATGTAAAAAAATATATATTGTAGTGTTTATCCCCCTGAGTAGAAAAAGGGTACTCTAACTGCTAAAAGGTGTTTTATTCAAAAGTTATTACAGCTCAAAGTTTAATTTTTTAGGTGCAAAATAACAGTGGCCTGAAATTGTACAGTGGCACTGTTGTTACACCATCCTATGAACAACTCTGGTCCGTAGACCATAAATCTCCATATGATGGTGTAGCAACAGCGCCTCTGTAAAATTTCAGGCCACTGTGATATTGCACATAAAAAAATTAATGTTTGAGCTGTAATAACTTTTGAGTAAAACACCTTTCAGCAGTGGGAGTACTCTTGTTTTACACAGGGGGATAAACCCTAAAACATATCTTTTTTATACATTTTAAGTATTACTATCCCTTTAAATGAGCAGTAAAGGAGTAGGCTTTTCCTGCTGAGTATTACAAGTTTATGCCTACTGCTAAGAGATGGTTCAATTAAAACATATTACAGTTTAATATAGATTTTTTAAATTTCATTTATTTCAATACGTTCCCAAATTTCTGTGTTTAATTGCAAATGAAGAAAGCTATAAGTGTATTTTTCACAAATATAGATTTATTAACTCAAATAAATATGATTCTCATCTACCTGCATGCTACATTAGATTGCTTTTATGCAGGGTGAGATTCTCATGTCACCATTTTTATTATGGCGGCATGGTTACTCTGTCAATTGGTCTCACACTCTTTTGCTTGCAAACTTTTAAAAGTATACCGATCTAGAGGACTTGGATGCAGAGGTAGAGAACTGAGGCAGGCTGGAAGCCTCTGCTGCTTGAAGCTCGGGAGTGAAACTGGGATACAACACTGAAGGAGTGCTGTTGACCAGAAGTGAGCCCTTGGTACACCTAGAGTCAGATGTAAAGAGGTCGACCTCAAAGTTGCATGTCTGCTCCAAGCTGAGCCAGGGCCATACCGAGATCAGCTTACTTGCCAGTCGAGAGACAGCAGAAGCAATCAAAGCTCATGCAAAGCATTAGGCCAAGCAGGAGACATGAAGCTATAAAGACAGTGGTTGGGACAAGCGGATCTGGTTCGTAAACAAGGAACAGACCAAAGGTTGTGGATGCTGAATCCAGTACATGGAAATTCAGTTAAAAAAAAAAGTGCAGCCAGTTTCTGTATTTAACTACAAGTGCATTTCTCATATGTCCTGCATGCTACTTGGGTACCAGTATCGCTACTCTCTATCTGTATGATATTATGATACTCATAACCTGAACCCACTGTCGTACCATGTATACGTTGTACCTTTGTGATGAAGATCTGCCTGTTACACTGGAAGCTGCTTTCATACCTTTTAATTTTACTTTTTATCTTCAAAAAAAGTGCCGCCAAAAACAGAGTGACTAGTTCTTTGTATAGGCAAAGGCTTTTGGGAAGTCAGGCATCTCAAAAAATGAGGAAGAGTGCGATGACTAGAAGCTACATTGAAATGTGCTGGAAAATACGCATTAAAAATTCACCACACATGAACTTCTGAAAGTGAATGAAAAATCTAGGAGGCAAAGGACACTGTAGGTGAGTATAATAAAAACTCATTCTTTCTTAAATCTTACTTTCCATAGAGTAGCCACCAGTAGCCCTGATGATAGCTCTGCACATGCTGGGCATTCTTTCCATCCAATTGCTGTGCATTTCAGCTCCATTTCTGTTCCTCTGGTCTTGGAGCACCTACAACTGTTTACCAGCATGCTTGATCATAGGAGGAATCTACTGAACTTTCATGCTCATCCCAGGTGAGCTACAGGTGTAGGTGTTTCACTTTGAGTAGAAACAACTGAAACTTGAATTTGTCTTTAAAAAGGACTGTTTTTCACATCTCATTGGTCCAGTTTTGGTGTGTCTTTGACAAGGCTAGTTTCTTTATCTTGTTCACCTCCCTTAGCAGTGGTTTCTAGCCACCATACTTCAGCCCAGTTTCATTAAGACAGCACATAACTGGGTGCTACTCACAGTAATAAAAAAGATTCTCCATTCTGTTGTCACTTGCAGCTGGCCAAGCTATGGGTGATGTCTCAGACTTCCATTTTTACTGTGTCTCTTCAGACTTCACAATATGCCCTGAGAGGATACCTTCATCTGTTTCACTATCTGTTGGATTGTGATGCCTGTCTCTAGTGCAGCAATGATGACAGCATGCTTTAAATTTTTCTTATTGAAGACATACTGATCCTCGATTTGCCCAGAATCACTCCAGATACCTGATGATGCAGATTTGATGTAAGCAGATTACCCTTACGTCTGCTCTATTTTTTCATACATTCTACTCAAACACTGCTCCTCCCTCATCCCCTCTGAGTGACCTGCTTCAAGTATTTCATGACTGCTTAACTAACCCCCCTTTCACATAAAAAAATAATTTTTCAAAAATGCTATACTCTCCTCTCTGAAGCAACTACAGTTTTTACCAAGACAACAACTAAAAAGACTTGTATTTATGGAAACCACCATATGGCAAGTGATAATTTATGCTTCATACCTAAAAATAATGTTTTTTCCACAGAAAGTGAATTTATCAAAATGATTGAACAGTACTGTAAACTGTAATTTTCCCTTTTGGTCAGCAGCTGGTTTTGTTGCACATTAGACACAAGCTCTCCCATAGACAGCAATAAAAAATATGCTGCCTGGATACCAGTAGGTGATGTTGCCACATTTGATTTAAAAATAGAAATCTAGCCAAAATTACTTTCAAATTCAAAGCTTCTCCCATCTGCCTGGGGTATTCTTTTTTAAAATCTATTTTCTCTTAAAAAAACTTTACGTTGCCTTTAAAAGCATGCACTTTTTTGGGATGCAGTTTGTCACACTTGGTTTAATGGCTAAGACCTAGTGATGAGCGAGCACCCCAATGCTCGGATGTTCGGGTGCTCTGACCGAGCACCCCCTGAGGCTCGAGTGCTCGGCCGAGCACCCGAGCCCCATTGAAGTCAATGGGAGGACTCGAGCATTACACCAGACACCCCCTGCTCTGATGAGGGGAGGGTGCCTGGTCCATAGGAAAAGGGCAGAAAAAGATGGAAACACTACAGAAATGGTTCAGGGACAGCATAGGGAGGATGTCTGGATGCACCTTGGACTCCAACATCGCTGCTGGGAACGATCTTTCGCCCGTAGTACGCCATTTTTACAGACTGACCGTAAAACACACAAAAAGGAAAATAAAAACGACTTTAGGCGAAAAATTGTTACCAAACAGTATTTGCTGTATATTTACTTGTATATCATCTGCAAATTCTCCCAAAAATTTCATCGATTTTCTGAAGTGAGGCCATGATTAAGAGGGAAACGTGCGCAGAGGCAAATTATCCCAAAAATTTCCTTGATTTTCAGAACTGAGGCCATGATTAAGAGGGAAACGTGCGCAGAGGCAAATTCTCCCAAAAATTTCCTTGATTTTCAGAACTGAGGCCATGATTAAGAGGGAAACGTGCGCTGAGCTGACCATCTAAAACATTATGGGTGAGGGTCTGCTGCAGAGCTGACCATCCTAAACATTATATGCGAAGGCCCGCTAGTGAGCTGACGCTATAAAACATTATATGAGAGGGCCCGCTAGAGAGCTGACCCAATAAAACATTATATGAGAAGGCCCGCTGGTGAGCTGACCTATATAAAAATTGGCAAACAGGGCCCGCTGGTGAGCTGGCCCTATATAAAAATTATATCACAGGGCCCGCTGGTGAGCTGGCCCTATATAAAAATTATATCCCAGGGCACGCTGGTGAGCTGGCCCTATATAAAAATTATATCCCAGGGCATATGGAAGAGGAGGAGGAGGATGAGAACATTAAGAGTCAACCATATACCCGTTTTTGGGGTGGAAGGGGTGAATGGGAATACAGAGTATTCCCATCATTGTAAATAACATATATAAAGTGAGTTTATGTTCCCCCGGGGCTTTCCTCCAGTGGAGTGGAGAAGTCAGGGGAAATCCAGGCCTTGTTCATTTTTATAAGTGTCAACCTATCAGCATTGTCGGTGGAAAGGCGGATACGCTTATCTGTTATGATGCCACCAGCAGCACTAAATACCCGCTCAGACAGAACGCTGGCGGCAGGGCAGGCCAGCACCTCCAAGGCGTAGAGTGCCAGTTCATACCACGTGTCCAGCTTGGACACCCAGTAGTTGTAAGGCACAGAGGGATCATTGAGGACGCTGACACGGTCTGCTACGTACTCCTTCACCATCTTCCAAAACTTTTCCCTCCTTGTGACACTAGGCTGCGCATCAGGGTGAGGGTGCTGGCGGGGTGTCATGAAGGTGTCCCACGCCTTGGAGAGTGTTGCCCTGCCTTTGTCGGAACTGCTGTGTGCTCCCCTTTTCTCCCCTTCTCGGTTGGCCAAGGTAGCACGTACTCTGCCGCCAGCGTTGTCAGATGGAAAATTTTGGAGCAATTTTTCAACAAGAACCTTCTGGTATTGCACCATTTTGCTTGTCCTCTCCACCGGAGGAATGAGAGATGAGAAATTCTCTTTGTAGCGGGGGTCCAGAAGGGTGAACACCCAGTAATCCGTGTTGTCTAAAATGCGTACAACGCGTGGGTCACGGGAAAGGCAGCCTAACATAAAGTCAGCCATGTGTGCCAGAGTACCAACAGTCAAGATTTCGCTGTCCTCACCAGGAGGCTGACTCTCAATATCCTCATCCTCTTCCTCCTCTTCTGCCCACCCACGCTGAAGAGATGGAACTAAAGTTCCATGGCTACCCTCTGTAGCGGAGGCAACCGTGTCTTCCTCCTCCTCCTCCTCCTCCTCCTCCTCCTCCGCCTCCTCCAATTGTCGCTGAGAAGACGAAGTGAGGGTGCTCTGGCTATCACCTTGTGTAAGCTCTTCCTCCCCCATTTCCACCTCTTCCACATGCAAAGCGTCGGTTTTAATTGTGAGCAGCGAGCGTTTCAGTAGACACAGAAGTGGGATGGTTACACTGATAATAGCGTTATCGCCGCTCACCATCTGTGTCGATTCCTCAAAATTGCGTAAAACCTCGCAGAGGTCTGACATCCATTCCCACTCCTCACTTCTGATTACAGGAAGTTGAACGGAGAGGCGACGACCGTGTAACAGCTGGTACTCCACTACTGCCCTCTGCTGCTCACAAAGCCGGGCCAACATGTGGAAGGTGGAGTTCCAGCGCGTGCTCACGTCACACAGCAGCCGGTGAGCTGGCAATTGTAAGCGCTGCTGCAGCTTCAACAGGCCGGCCGAAGCTGTAGATGACTTACGGAAATGTGCACACACGCGGCGCACCTTGGTCAAGAGATCATGCACATTGGGGTAGGTTTTTAGAAATCGCTGCACCACTAAATTAAATACATGCGCTAGGCATGGTACGTGTGTGAGCTTGCCGAGCTCCAAAGCCGCCACCAAGTTACGCCCATTATCACACACAACCATGCCTGCTTGCAGGTTGAGTGGCGAGAGCCACTGCTCGGTCTGGTGACTAATCCCCTGCAACAGCTCTGAGGCCGTGTGCTGTTTGTCCCCAAGGCAGATCAGCTTCAGCACGGCCTGTTGACGCTTCCCCACTGCAGTGCTACACTGCTTCCAGCTACTGGCTGATGGGGGAGTGGCGGTGTGTGTAGAGAATTCGGAGGTGGAAACGGAGGAGGAGGAGCCAATAACGTAGGTGCTGGTGGAAACCCTGATGGAGGTAGGGCCCGCAATCCTCGGCGTGGGTAGCACCCGTGCCATCCCAGGGTCCGAGTCGCTCCCAGCCTCCACGACATTCACCCAGTGTGCCGTCAGGGAAATGTAGCGTCCCTGGCCACAAGCACTTGTCCATGTGTCAGTCGTTAAGTGGACCTTCCCAGTAACTGCGTTGGTCAGGGCACGGGTGATGTTACGGGACACATGGTGGTGTAATGCGGGGATGGCACACCGGGAAAAGTAGTGGCGGCTGGGGACCGCGTACCGAGGGACAGCTGCTGCCATCAGGCTGCGGAAGGACTCAGTGTCCACAAGCCTAAATGGCAGCATTTCGATGGCCAGTAATTTTGAAAGGTGTGAGGTTAGTGCTATGGCCTGTGGGTGGGTGGCTGGGTATTTTCTCTTGCGCTCAAATGCCTGGGGTAACGACATTTGGACGCTGTGCTGGGACAGGGAAGTGGATGTGGTCGCTGATGGTGCTTCAGATGCTACAGGTGCAGGGCGGGAGGTATGCGGGCCTGCGCCTTCGACAGGCGATTGGCCGGCACCGAAAACAGGGGAAGAGGAGGCAGTGGTGTGGCCTGCAGACACAGATGGGCGATCCAGGCGTTCCTCCCACTTACTACGGTGCTTGGATGCCATGTGTCGGATCATGCTGGTGGTGGTGAGGTTTCTAGTGTTCATGCCTCGGCTCATTCTGGTGTGGCACAGGTTGCAAACTACAAATTTTTTGTCGTCCGCACTTTCCTTAAAAAAACGCCATACCGCGGAACACCTACCCCTTGGCAAGGTAGATTTACGCAAGGGGGTGCTCCGTGGAACATTTGCGGGCCGGTTTGGTGCGGTCCGCCTTCTTTCTGTAGCCACACCACTGCCTCTTCCAGCCTGTTGCGGTGCTGCAGATGGCTCACCCTCAGGACTGCTGTCATCGCTCGGCTCTACACCTTCCCAGGTGGGGTCAGTCACCTCATCGTCCACCAAGTCCTCCTCCACTTCCTCACTCTGATCATCCTCCTCAAGTCTTGATCCCACCACATACTCGGTCATTGACAACTGTATAACATTCTCCTCAACAAGGTCTTGAGAAGGAAATAGTGGTTGATTTAATGGCAACTGTGTCTCATCATCATCATCATCATCCACTACTTCCTTTGACCTTAAATGCCGTTCACATCTGTCATCTTCTTGTGATTGGGTAGCCTCTAGAGGTTGTGAATCAGGGCACAAGATGTCATGTTCCTCTGCAAGCGTGCTTGGAGAGAGGGTCAAATGAAGGATTGGTGATGAGACGAGCTCATCACTATATCCCAGTGTGGGATCACTTC
The DNA here is from genome assembly GCA_037306005.1 of Rhinophrynus dorsalis. Lineage (NCBI taxonomy): Eukaryota > Metazoa > Chordata > Amphibia > Anura > Rhinophrynidae > Rhinophrynus > Rhinophrynus dorsalis. Next base: position 514,909,489 of record CM074719.1, read on the forward strand.
TTTGACCAGACCGTGTATGGTGGGAGGAAGGATGATCAGAGTGAGGATTATGTTGACCAGACTCTTGGCTACTGAGAGTGGACTTGGTGGAAGACAGGGTGGTGCTTAACCGACTGGAAGCAGTATCAGCTGTCATCCAACCGACCACCTGTTCGCACTGGTCGGACCTCGAGAGTGATGTCCTGCGACGCCCTGTGAAATCAGACATGAAGCTAGGTATGGTGGATGTCTTTCTTTCTTGTGCTCTGGCACCAGGCACAGTTTCTCCGCGTCCTGACCCGCGCCCTGAACTTTCAGGATCACGTCCACTTCCCCGTCCCTTTTTACCCGCCTTCTTCATCTTACACGATATATATGACTTTAATATATATGAGTTTGAAAACTTAACAGTATTTCTTACTATTCTGCAACTCTGCAGAGTACACAGAATAGGCTGCTAAACTGCGGTGACACACACTGAATGGAATAAGTGACTTTAATATTTGAGTTTGAAAAATTAACAGTATTTCTTACTATTCTGCAACTCTGCAGAGTACACAGAATAGGCTGCTAAACTGCGGTGACACACACTGAATGGAATAAGTGACTTTAATATTTGAGTTTGAAAAATTAACAGTATTTCTTACTATTCTGCAACTCTGCAGAGTACACAGAATAGGCTGCTAAACTGCGGTGACACACACTGAATGGAATAAGTGACTTTAATATTTGAGTTTGAAAAATTAACAGTATTTCTTACTATTCTGCAACTCTGCAGAGTACACAGAATAGGCTGTTAAACGGCGTTGAAACACACTGAATGGAATATGTGACTTTAATATTTGAGTTTGAAAACTTAACAGTATTTCTTATAATTCTGGAACTGTACAGAGTACACAGAATAGGCTGCTAAACGGCGGTGAAAGACACTGAATGGAATATGTGACTTTAATATTTGAGTTTGAAAACTTAACAGTATTTCTTATAATTCTGCAACTCTGCAGAGTACACAGAATAGGCTGTTAAACGGCGGTGAAAGACACTGAATGGAATATGTGACTTTGATATTTGAGTTTGAAAAATTAACAGTATTTCTTACTATTCTGCAACTCTGCAGAGTACACAGAATAGGCTGTTAAACGGCGTTGAAACACACTGAATGGAATATGTGACTTTAATATTTGAGTTTGAAAACTTAACAGTATTTCTTATAATTCTGGAACTGTACAGAGTACACAGAATAGGCTGTTAAACGGCGGTGAAAGACACTGAATGGAATATGTGACTTTAATATTTGAGTTTGAAAACTTAACAGTATTTCTTATAATTCTGCAACTCTGCAGAGTACACAGAATAGGCTGTTAAACGGCGGTGAAAGACACTGAATGGAATATGTGACTTTGATATTTGAGTTTGAAAACTTAACAGTATTTCTTATAATTCTGCAACTCTGCACAGTACACAGAATAGGCTGCTAAACGGCGGTGAAACACACTGAATGGAATATGTGACTTTAATATTTGAGTTTGAAAACTTAACAGTATTTCTTACTATTCTGCAACTCTGCAGAGTACACAGAATAGGCTGTTAAACGGCGTTGAAACACACTGAATGGAATATGTGACTTTAATATTTGAGTTTGAAAACTTAACAGTATTTCTTATAATTCTGGAACTGTACAGAGTACACAGAATAGGCTGTTAAACGGCGGTGAAAGACACTGAATGGAATATGTGACTTTAATATTTGAGTTTGAAAACTTAACAGTATTTCTTATAATTCTGCAACTCTGCAGAGTACACAGAATAGGCTGTTAAACGGCGGTGAAAGACACTGAATGGAATATGTGACTTTGATATTTTAGTTTGAAGACTTAACAGTATTTCTTCCTATTCTGCAACTCTGCACAGTACACAGAATGTGCTGCTACACTGCGGCGAAGCACACTGAATGGAATATGTGACTTTGATATTTTAGTTTGAAGACTTAACAGTATTTCTTCCTATTCTGCAACTCTGCACAGTACACAGAATGTGCTGCTACACTGCGGCGAAGCACACTGAATGGAATATGTGACTTTGATATTTTAGTTTGAAGACTTAACAGTATTTCTTCCTATTCTGCAACTCTGCACAGTACACAGAATGTGCTGCTAAACTGCGGCGAAGCACACTGAATGGAATATGTGACTTTGATATTTTAGTTTGAAGACTTAACAGTATTTCTTCCTATTCTGCAACTCTGCACAGTACTCAGAATGTGCTGCTAAACTGCGGCGACGCACACTGAATGGAATACGTGACTTTGATATTTTAGTTTGAAGACTTAACAGAATGTGCTCTAATCTGCAACTTTGCACACTAAACAGAATGTGCTCTAATCTGCAACTTTGCACACTAAACAGAATGTGCTCTAATCTGCAACTTTGCACACTAAACAGAATGTGCTCTAATCTGCAACTGTGCACACTAAACAGAATGTGCTCTAATCTGCAACTTTGCACACTAAACAGAATATATATATTTTTTTTTTTTTTTTTTTTTTTTTTTCCCCCCACACCAAATAACCTGCTGCCCCCACACACAGTAGTCCTAAAAAGGACTTTTGGTTCTTTTTTTTTCACAATTTTTGTTTTTTTCCTCCCTACACTGCCTTTCCCTTCCTATCCTCAGCTCTCCCTGGCTCAGACTGAGCCGAACTCGCTGGTCAGGTGCTATACAGCACCTGACCACGGGTTCTGGCCAGCCAATCAGTGTAATGCCAGCAGCCAACATGGCTGCTGGCATTACACCGATGTCAGAGCCTCCCTGCACGTTTATTGGCTGCGCAGCAGCCGCAAAACGTGCGGGGAGGAGACCCGAACATGGCGGGCGAGCACATGCGGTACTCGTACGAGTACCGCCATGTGCCGAGCAGAGCGATGCTCGAGCCGATCCGAGCATCGGCCGAGCATGCTCGCTCAACACTACTAAGACCCTCTTTCACCCACTACCTGTCTTCCCTTTATTATTCTTGCCTCCCTACCATTTTCCCCACTTGTTTCTGCTCTGTTCCCATCCCTCTCTCTCCAGCCCCATTCCACTCTCTACCACTTTGTTTCTTTTTCACGTTCTCTCCCAATTCCAGCCACCCAAACATTTCACATCTTTCACTTACTTTCCTTCCTTCTATCTACTTCTTCTTAACTACCCCCATGCCTCTTACCCTTTATCTCACCACGTCACTGTAGGGCAATGTATTTCAATGAGGTGAATGTACTAAGAAGAAGAGCAATTATGGGGAAAATCAAATGCATCATAGCAGACAAGTAAAAAATTACCATGTGAACATTAGAGCTGCTGAATTGTTTTTTGTGACAAATACAAAATCACATTGATTTAAATGAGGCTTTTGACCCCTTGAATACTAGAGATCTCCAACACATTCGTAGACAGATTACAATGAAGGCTGGGGGGTGCCTTGGCCTCCCCAAAGGCATCAAATCATAACTGCAGACTTACAGAGGGATGGGCAAAAAATTAAAAAATGTTTCGCTTTGTAGAAAACCAGTGATATGCAACATTTTCCAAGAAAATTCCAGCATATAGAAAATCCCCAAAATATCCAACTTTCTCTAACCCTTAGAAATTTCTTGTGGAACTTTGCCAGTTCTGGCTATACCAGTGCAGTGGTACAAGGCTGGAGGTTAGTATGTGGGGTTCTATAGCTACCACATCAGTGGGACCAGGCTGCACGTCACTGTGTGTGGGTCTGTGACTATCAGTGCAGTGGGTCGAAGCTGGAGGTCAATATGTGTGGTTACATGGCTACTGTGGGACAAGGTTTGGGGACTAGTGTGTTTGTCTCTATAGCTACATGTATACTGGGACAAGGCTGAGGGCCCAGTATGTATGGTTCTATGGATACAGTGGGAGAAGGCTGGGAGGTGAGTTTGTGGTGTTATGGCTATCAGTGCATTGGGACAAGGCCATGGGATCAGTATGTTTGTTTCTGTGAAAACCATGGGACAAGGCTGAAGGGGGTTAGTATGTGTGGTTCTTTGGATACCAAGGGACAAGGCTAGGGGTCACAGCAGTGGGAGGGAATGTGAGGCTGTCAAGCAACTGTCATACTGCAACTCCTATCAATCCCCACCAGTGGGAACCTCATGTTACCTGTTCCAGCAGCTACCAGACAGTGGGACAAGACTGGGTGGTCAGTTTATGTGGTTCTTTGACTACTGTGGGACAAGGCTGCATCTGTATGCATGGTTTTATCGCTACAGTGGGAGGGGTCATTATGTGTGGTTCTATGGCTACCAGTGTAGTGGGATAACAATGGGCATCACAATGTGTAGTTTGTCTGCAGTGTGAAAATGGCACGTTTCGTTGGAATTAACGCAGAAGGTGAAAAGTGCCTTTTATGTTTTTGTGCAAGTTTTCACCCATCCCAGCCTAAATAATGCATTTTCTGTGCTTGTACAGATCTGCCTTTACATTTTTACTCCATCTCTAGGCAAACGCAAGATGTGCTTTTTTCTGTAGAAAAAAAATTACAGCTCATAGCAACAGCACTTTGTCATTTGTCTGCAGTTAAAAATATGACTGCGAGTCATAACCTGTGACCATTCACACCTTGAAAGGTGGATGGAGATACAGCTCCATGCTATCTGCTTGGTGCCTTGAAGTGCATGGGTGGTTGAACAAGCACATGCATGGTATTGCTTTACATTAGGGTTAGGCAACCTGAGGCCCTCCAGCTGATGGGAATTGTAGCCCTGAACAGCTTTAGGAATGCCTCAGGTTGTCCATCAGGGGTACTTATAATGAATAGACATAGGACAACGCATTCATGGTGCCACTATGCTCTTTCTGTACCATAGCACTTGAATCTGCACTCAAGGAAGCTGACTTGCAGTGCCTCAGCATCCAGATCCAACTGCAGACAGTCTACTTTTTACCTGCTCCTCATCTTATTCTGTCTGTTAGGAGACATCAGGAGGTATGGTGCTGCTCCCTCTGTTGTACATATACTTTAAAATCGCCAGATAATTTGCCTTCTTTGCTTCTAATTGAAAGCAAGACAACTGGAGTCAGCAAATCTATAAGGGTTTATAATTCTTTGAGTGTCAGGGTGCTGAACCTCTGTTATGCAAATGGTTAATGCACAGGGATCATTTTACAGTATCTACTGCTTATGTCCATTTTTGTATACAGGTGATTGCTAATGATTTGACTGAACAGTATGTGCAGAGTGCATGGAGCGGCAGAGATAGACATATCACCCTGTAAACCCTGTAATGACTGTATCAGTTGTGTTGTAACATGCATTTACAAACACTAATGTTACCAGGGCACCAATTCCTGTGCAATTCTGCAGAATGAAGTTTTCAAAAGTGTGGATACATTATAGAAAGTACAAGCAGGGTAGAGTGTTAAACCTTACTTTTTACCTTAGGGTCCAGTACATTCTAGTTATACCTCTGTCAATAAAAAATTAATTTTCCATCCAAAATGCAGGCAAGGAGATTGCTAGTCTAGTTCAGGTTAGAGTTGTTAGAGTTGTTACTTCATTTCTTTAAAAATGAACCCCTTTGGTAAAAGCATACTGTAGCCCTAGAACAGTTGCTATTGGGCTGCAGTGGTTTGTATGTAGCCCTCCATGTTATTTATGGTACTTAAGGTTTTAGGGATGTTGTCATGTGAGTAAGTTTTAATATTAAGCCAAGTCCTATGACAATCTCCTTGTACCATATACAATAGCAAAATTTAGAGAAACTATCTGGAATACATAGTAACATAGTAACATAGTAGATAAGGCTGAAAAAAGACATGCGTCCATCAAGTCCAGCCCATGCCAATAACACCCCTGTTGATCCAGAGGAAGGCAACAAAAAAGCCCCCTGGAGCAATTTCCAATGTAGGTGTGTGTGTGTGTGAGTGTGTCAAATAGTTCCCCGGCTCAATATCCTATTTGCTTTGAAGCCATCTGTCATAACTGTCAATATTGTTCTGTGCTAGATAGGCATCCATTGCTTTTTTGAATGCAGTTACATTATCTGCAAGCACAGCATCCCGAGGCAAAGAATTCCATAGCCTTACCGCCCTTACTGTAAAGAATCCCTGCCTGTGTTTTAGTCGAAAGCGCCTTTCCTCAAGTCTTAATGGATGACCTCTTGTTCTTAGCTCAGCTCTTTGCATAAATAATTCATTGGCTAGTTCTTTGTATTGGCCTTGAATGTATTTGTAAATGGTAATCATATCACCCCTTAGACGTCTCTTTTCTAATGTAAACAAACCCAGTTTGGCTAGTCTCTCTTTGTAACTCAGATCCTCCAATCCCCTTATCAGTTTTGTTGCACGTCTCTGCACCTTTTCCAGTTCAGTAATGTCTTTTTTTAGAACAGGCGCCCAAAATTGTACTCCATATTCTAGATGAGGCCTAACCAAGGATTTATACAGAGGTAGGATAATATTAGCATCCCTTGCTTCTACACCTCTTTTTATGCAGGCTAGTACTCTATTTGCTCTTGCAGCAGCTGAGTGACTCTGCACACTGCTGTGAAGACTATTGTCTATCAGTACACCTAAATCTTTCTCTAATGAGGATTTCCCAAGTTGTTTCCCATTTAGAGTATATGTAGCAAGTTTGTTTCTACAACCCAAATGCATAACCTTTAATAATATCCCAGATTTAGATAAATATAATTTAATTATCTACTGATTTCAACATTGCATATCTTCTGGATAAAACATATAAATTGCATGTATTATTGACAATGATAGGTTATACCAAGAATATACTCAGAATTTAATCTAATAATATATATCTAGAAAGCACCACAAAACGTCATGCAATATATACCATAAAAACAACAATAGCAATCCTATATAAAACCTATAGCACTTCAATGGTTAACACACACAGATACAAAGTATATGGATGCCCCACTCAAGATGGCGGCTTCTTTTGTCTAGCGAAAGGTTTAAATAAACTTCCCACTATAGAGAAGTTAGGCCCAAAAACACATGCAACAAAGAAATCCCTAGAAACACACACATCAAAATAGACAAAAAGCAGTTATGGGTTAGTAAAAGAATTCAAAGAATTCCCCAGATCAAATATTAGCTAAAATAACCTTTCCAGAAACACAATATATTATTCTAGAAGTATCAATAATTATATTAACTAATACAGATAATGCTATATAGATCTAACTGCTATCAACTATTTCTCAATTATCTGGATAAAATTTGTAATTAAGTAATTAATTCTGATTAATTCCAGAAAAAAACTAAAGCCAAATATAGCTTATTATATGTTTTGCTGTAATATAGCTGACCAGAACAATATTTAGCAAAACTATATAAAATATTTTCCTCAAATATCAAGGAAATATTTATATGATTTTGAAATTTTGCAGAATTAAAATAAAGAAAAATATAGCTACCAGATAATCAAAGTGTAGGTTCTTAGATTTTCTATGGCAGCCTAGCAGGAAACAAGACAGGAAACCAAGAAGACCAGAAAGCTCAGAGACCTCTTTCTACAAAAAAACCTTACCTTTTAAAGTAACAGCTTCTTATAAAAAAAAACCAGCCCAACCTACTCTGGTTGGATAAAGGGCTATCTCATTATACAGCGACATCATCATTATTATCTGAATTTCTAATTTTACTATTATTAGTATATTATTTCATAATTGGAAATTCCTCAAAACACTGTCTCCATTTTACCACTGTCTCCATTTACCATTTTACATTTTCCCTGTGACACCTGGGTCTGGCTTTTCTTCCCAGTGAGAGGGTCATACGTTACAGAAGTCTTATAAACCTGTCATCCTATAATCCTATGTCTGAGATTTCACATAAGATAGAGGTGTTTCTTTAGACAATGCATCTGCAAAAGAGTCATCAGTAACCATTAAAGTCACTCAGATATTTCCACCCCCCATACGATCATTGATACACATTAGGATTGAAAAATAATTTTTTGTAGTATACTTGGATTTTGCAAAAGCCTTTGATACAGTGCCTCAAAACAGGTTACTGCATAAATTAAAAGGCTTCGGTTTGGACAGTGTTATCTGTACATGGATTGAGAACTGGTTAAATGACAGATGGCAGAGAGTTGTTGTAAATGGAACTTTTTCAAATTGGTCTAAGGTTATAAGTGGGGTGCCGCAGGGTTCAGTCCTGGGACCATTGCTTTTAATTTGTTTATCAATGGTCTAGAAGTGGGAACTGAAAGTAGCATCTCAATCTTTGCTAATGACACTAAGCTATGTAAGGAAATACATACAGAGCTTGATGTTTTTTCCCGACAGAAGGATTTAGATAAACTAAGTGAATGGGCAGAAAAGTGGCAGCTGTCATTTAACGTAGATAAATGTAAGGTTATGCATTTGGGAAATCCCCATTAGAGAAAGGTTTAGGAGTACTGATAGACAAGAGACTTCACAGCAGTGTGCAGAGTCACTCAGCTGCTGCAAGAGCAAATAGAGTACTAGCCTGCATAAAAGGAGGTATAAAAGCAAGGGATGCTAATATTATCCTACCTCTGTATAAATCCTTGGTTAGGCCTCATCTAGAATATGGAGTACAATTTTGGGTGCCTGTTCTATACAAAGACATTACTGAACTGGAAAAGGTGCAGAGACGTGCAAAAAAACTGATAAAGGGATTGGAGGATCTGAGTTATAAAGAGAGACTAGCCAAACTGGGTTTGTTTACATTAGAGAAGAGACGTCTAAGGGGCGATATGACTACCATTTACAAATACATTCAGGATCAATACAAAGAACTATCCAATGAATTATTTATGCAAAGAGCTGAGCTAAGAACAAGAGGTCATCCAGTAAGACTAGAGGAAAGGCGCTGTCGACTAAAACAAAGGTAGGGATTCTTTACAGTAAGGGCGGTAAGGCTATGGAATTCTTTGCCTTGGTATGTTGTGCTTGCAGAGATTGCGACTGCATTCAAAAAAAGCAATGGATGCCTATCTAGCACAGAACAATATTGACAATTATGACAGATGGCTTCAAAGCAGATAGGATATTGATCCGGGGAACTATTTGACTACCAACTGGAGTCAGGAAGGAATAATCCCCCCACACACACAAACACACACTTGGGACTAGATTGGAAATGGCTCCAGAGGGCTTTTTTTGCCTTCCTCTGGATCAACAGGGGTGTTTGTGGTATGGGCTGGACTTGATGGACGCATGTCTTTTTTCAGCCTTATCTACTATGTTACTAAGTCCATACTGTTTTGCAAAATTTTAACCCTCTACTCTCCAACAGGACAAAGTCTCTGACAATCAACAGAAGAACTGTGGTTAGTTCTCCATGATATTTAGAACAACCTACCTGCTGAGTTCCTACAAACTGCATGCAAGTGTACCTAGAAGAACTGACACTGTTTTGAAGGCAAAGGGTGGTCACAACAAATATTGATTTGATTTAGATTGTTCTTCTGTTCACTCACAATGCATTTTGTTAATTGAAAAAATTAACTATTAACATATCCATTTTTGAAAGCATTATTACTTTTCAGCAGTTTTTCACACCTGCCTTAAACCTTTGCACAGTAATATAACTCCATAACCACCTACTTTTGCCTAAAACCCTCTGTCCACTGTGTGTAACAAGGACTTACCTAGGTAGGATTCCTTCACACAGCAGCCAGTTATATCATTATAGTTAATGGTATGATGTGTACCCCTCTGGCACTCGGAGGGTTTGCCCATACATTCCATATACTTAGCCATCTTTGACTGCAGTCACAGTCTCTCTACACACTAAATTTATTGGAGCTATTCACATAAAAAGGGAAATAAATCTTGTACTACTTGGCGTCCTACAAAGAGATGTATCTACTGGAGTCTAAGGAATAATTTACAATTATAATTTGAAAAGAGATTCACCTCCAGTGGAATTTACATGTAAAAATAATTTGCATGAATGAGTAACCTGTTTTGTATTTTATATTCAGCCTTCATTCTAAATATGCCTAAGTTATCTTGAAAGCTCGCATTATAAAGGTATTCAGTTAGCCAATAAAGGTATCAATTTTACTGTACCAATCTCCTGCTAAATAATTACTGTAACAGAAGGACTTTCCAAGGTAGGAGTGCATAATACAGCAGTCAGATATATCTATATAATTACTGTGAACAACAAAAAGACTTTCCTACGTAGGAGTCCATCATACAGCAGTCAGGTATATCTATATAATGTGTGTGATAGGACTTCCCTAGGTATCTGAACTTCACACAGCAATCATGTATTAATATATAATTACAGTGTATAACAGAAGAACTTACCAAGGTAGAGGCCCTTCATACAGCAGTAAGGTATATCTATATATGTAAAATCTTGTTCACTCGTTACACCCTAGTTTCATTATTAGTGGGACCTCATATTTAGGCCTGTCTGTCTTCCTGGAAGTTGCCCATTCTTTACTCTATAGTGTTACAGCGTTCTGTGTATCCAGTTTAGACCCGATTTTCCCTACTCGGCATATAATTCCTTGGTACCGCGCTTGATTCTGCTTCTGATGATTGACCTAGCTCTGAACTATGACTTCGTCTCTGAATTACTACTGTTACCTCGAATGGACTGATTTATTGGAATTGACCGTGGCTTCATTTATATTCTTCACTTCAGCTAGTGATAATGCAAAAAAAAATCCTATAAAGCACTATTTTATGAACAACTTCTAACATAAGTACTTCATTATACATATCGATTTAGTCACTCATTAAAAATGCAAGTTTATTAAAAAAAACAAAATCATATTGCAAGGCCATGCAGGTTAAAATGTAGGTCTTTTCCTAAGAATTTCTTCTTATCCCTTTGAGTGCCAGAGGGGTCCACAATGCATTGCTCTGCAATGAGTTGCATATCCCTCTGGCACTCAAAGGGTTATAATAATAATAACAAGTATTTATATAGCACCTTTCTCCCAGTGGGACTTAAAGGGCTTTCAGCACACGCTCTCGGAATTAACCAAATCGGCAGCTGAAATAATAGATGTTATTATTACCCAATCAATGGTACTCATTTATCGACCTCGGAAGGATAAAGGGCTGAGTTGTCCCTGCCAGGATTTGAACCTGCAACCTTGAGGTTTGAACTTACTCCATAGTCATGGAGTTTACCACTGAGCTATCTTACCGGCCTCACAATGGTAACAGGACCAGTCTGTGTTAAAGTGTCCAAAGGCATTTTATTATCCTTCCCAAACACAAAAGATACCCTGCGCCGATGAGCACATTGCTTTGCAACACACTGGAGGCCTTTCTTGTGGTTAGAAGTTCCGATTAAATCAATGGAAGGTCTGGGAATCGTTATTTGTCATGTAACATATAGTTGGATTGTCCCCATAAAGTTTGATTGACTCAGTGCGTTGGATACGTTTCTGGGACTCAAGGGGTAAAATATCCTCTTTTTTTAACCCCTTAAAGGGATAGTAATGTCCAGTAATAATTTTATTTTGTATTGTATATTTAACAAAAAATAAATTTTGTGGCACAAATCCTATCTCTCAAACCGTTATGTTTTGAGAGATATTCTCATATAAATTCCCCTCTACCTCATGTCAGCTATAAAGCTGACAGCAGGAGATTCGAGTTGGCCGACTCTAGAAGGCTCTTCAGCAGAGCCACAATAGCGTTATTTAAAAAGAACTACTTCATTGGAACAGTCTACAAAGTGTGCTTGCAAACCAGGAACACTTTGTAGACCATTCCAATGAAGTAATTATTTTTATATAACACTATTTCGCTCTGCTGAAGAGCTGCCAGCTGGTCCCGGGATCTCCTGCTGTCAGTACAGCGCTGACATCAAGAGAAGGGGGGGGGCTTTAGCGGCGAATATCTCTCAAACCGTAAAGGTTTGAGAGATGGGATTTGCCTCAAATAATGTATTTTTTTTTCAATCTACAATATAAAATAAAATTATTACTGGACATTACTGTCCGTTTAAGGACCCTTGATGGTCTTGGCACGTCATGGGTTGGCGAGCCATAAGGACCCATGACATGCCAGGACCATCATGGAATTCAGGGCTCCCTGTGCAGCTGCACACCATTCCAGGAGCCCTGAATCAGATTTGCCAAAAAAAAAAAAAAAATGGTTCGTAGTCCTTAAGTGCCAGCTGTGTGCACGTGGCCGGTCCTTAAGGGATTAAACCCCTCCCCATGATGCAACTGTCCAAAAAAGTAAGCTCATACGGGGACAAATATTTAACTTCTTGGAGGCTAGGAAGGTCTCTAAAACATTGAGAAGCAATGTATTAGAGAATTTTCTTACTTCCAAACAGTAAAAATCTATATACCGACAGTAGTAAAAAAAAAGCACATAAGCCTGTTCCACATATTAAATTTCATTCCATTTATATATAGCATAGATCACAATACTGACTGCAAACCCACAGAGCCGTGGAAGCATAAAGCACCTGTACACTGTAGAAGTTAATAGGGTTAGGAGCATGTTCTCCTGTGTGGGAGGCTTCCTGGAATAGGGATGGCAATGCTTGCTCTTTTGAAAGCTCAGGTTTCTGATTGCAGAATGATCTATAACATAATATAATCATGCATACATAGCTAAAGGTCAGACAGCTATTTCTGTTTAAAGCCATGTTTTCAGATATTTAGTAATTTAAATCAGATTAAAACACGGTGTGGGTGTCTTTTTTAACCCTATTAGTGCAAAAAGAAATCACTAATATGCAAAGTCTGAGCCAAGTCTTAAAAATGAAGACTGGTAGAGTTGATACCTTTATTTTTATGTTCTGCATCTGTTGTTGGTTCATTTAATGTCCTGTAGTATAGCTGCAATATATTTTCCATGTCCTCTGTGTCTATTCCCATACGTGATTTGAGGGTCCAGATCACTGCTTTTACTTTGGTCTCATTGATATCCATACCTGGGAACTTGCTGGGTTTCACCCGGAGACTCCGGATTTAGGGCTCTTCCTCCTGGTCTCTGGGTGAAACATTAAGTTCTCCAGGTAAAAAATGTGTTAGCTGCTCCTGAGCAGCTTTTAAGTTATTGACAATGGCTCCCGTAATATTGTGTGAGGCTCACACACTGATGGTTCCTGCACTAGCATACATCTGCAGGCAGTTGGCCTCAGTGAGCCAATGCAATGTGCTAATAGGATATATACAAGGGCACAGGACAGCAAGTCTGTGTCACATGAGGATCGGGAGGAGTAAGGCAGGGAATCTGTGTGCCTCTCTAGTCCAGCTGGTAAGTGTATTCTTCTTTTTTCATTTAACCCTTTGAGTGCCAGAGGGGTAGACAACACATTACAAAGTAATGCATTGTGTACCCTTCTGGCAGTCAAATGGTTAATACAATCAACTTGTTTCTGAGCTTTAAGAGTTACGAACACAAAGATCTCCAGGAGACCCTATTGTAAAAGTTCCCAGCTATGGCTATAACAGATCCCAATAAGATTAATTCTCAGCCTTTCTGAGGTTCTGGTATACAGCTGCTGTGCATAGCGGATATTATAGGTGTGTAGAGTAGGATTCTTCTGGCCTTTAGCGATGAGATTTTCCTTTTTGTGTGTTGTCAGAAAGAAGATGTCACTGTCCAGTTGTTCAGGTTTATTTAGGAGGTTCTTCCACTTCGTTTGTGTGGAGTACATTGTGGTATTTTCCACTGTAGTATAGGTGAAGGTGGTACCATGTTTACCGTAGAAAAAGCATGAGACTGGTAGAATAACAGTGATACATTTAAAGGGATAGTAATACTTAAAATGTAAAAAAAAAATATGTTGTAGGGTTAATCCCCCTGAGTAAAACAAGGGTACTCCCACTGCTGAAAGGTGTTTAATTCAAATGTTATTAATTTTCAAAGTTACATTTTTTAGGTGCAATATCACAGTGGCCTGAAATTGTACAGTGGCGCTGTTGCTACACCATCCTATGGAAATGTATGGTCCCGGGACCAGAGCTGTCCATAGGATCGTGTAGCAACAGCGCCACTGTACAATTTCAGGCCACTGTGATATTGCACCTAAAAATTCAATTTTGAAAATTAATAACTTTTGAATGAAACACCTTTCAGCAGTGGGAGTACTCTTGTTTTACTCAGGGGATAAACCCCACAACATATTTTTTTTTACATTTTAAGTATTACTATCCCTTTAATGGCTAACTGAATAGCTCTAGGATGTAAGGTTTCATGATAAATTAGGTATCTTCTTCAGGCATATGTAGCATGAAGGCTGAATACAAAATACATGACAGGTTATACACGTATGCAAATTGTTTATGTTTAACCCCTTCGTGACACAGGACGTACATGTACGTCCTGTGTGGCTGTCACTTAGTGACAGAGGACGTACATGTACGTCCCGGAAATCCAGCTCCCCGTTCGGCTGCGCGCCGTTCGGGGACTCCGGATTGTTTTTAAAAAAAAAAAAAAATGTTAGACGGGCGTTAAGTGACGGCCGCGTCTGCACGCGGCCGTCACTAAGGGGTTAAATTCCACTGAAAGTGAAATTCTTATAACCATTGTCAAATGTATTACCTAGGCTCCAGTAGATGTGTCTCTGTAGTCTTAAAGGGAAATTGAACTTACAGCAATAAGTAGTTCTAAATATATTTGACTGTTTACAAGGCTGGTCCTTAAATCCTTACGGCAGTTAATGACCACAGAGGGTTTTTTTCTTTTAGCAATATGGATTCAAGGGTCCCTGAGCAGCAGAACCCTGAATTCCATGACATGCTAGACCCATCATGGGTCCTTAACACAAGTTTACCCATAACGGTCCTGTCACGTCATGGGTCCTTGAGGGGTTAAAGTGGTCCTGTCACTCTAAGACAAGTTTAGCTTGTTTTACAGAGAATTAAAACCTGTCTATATGTTGTACTAGCCAATTTTCTGTAAAATCAATAGACTCTGAGAAATTAAGGTGTATATGTGGGTGACACAGAGTGGGCACTATATGATAATCCCCTGCACTGTATGCAAGTTACTTCTGCTGGAGGACAAGCTTATCTTGCTTTGATGTTAGAAATGCCCCCAATATGTGGGTTCTAGCTAGATTCATTCATAGCACAGAGTGTGGTAATATTGGTCCAGTACAGAAAGGAATTAACATATAGTGCCACATTGTGCCACCAACCAGTAAAGGTTAATTTCTCTCTTAAATTACAAACAAATGGCAAGCACAACACATTGGCAGTGTTTAATTCTCTTTAGTATTAACCAACCTTTTCTTAAGGTTGTAGAGCCACTTTAAGCCTTTGAGTCCTCAGCAATCCATTGCATACTCCTCTGGCACTCAAAGAGTTAAAGAGTCAACTAGAAGACTTACCTAGCTATTATATCCATCCTGCAGGCAAATCAATATACTTTTTCTGCTTTCGAATTCCGTTGTGATGCATCTCTGAAGAACTCAATTTTGTCTTCTTATATTGTTCTACTGAAATTCTATAGGATTTGTCCTATGTGTTGATGATGATTGCCTATTGCATACAGGTGTGAGCTAAAGACAGACAGCTATCCCCATAAACTTCAATGGGAAAATGTTTTATATAACAGGAGGTAACATTTATCTCCTGCATTTGAATTCAGTCCCTTATCTTTACACCCTTGTAATACAGAAATACATGATTTTCAGTCTGGCCCAATGTAAGATGATAGGCCTCATTTCTGTGTTTTTATTAACCCTTTAAGTGCAAGGGAGGTATCCAACACATTGAAACGCAATGCTTTGAATACCTGCCTTGCACTCAAACCATGGTGGCACTACCATATAAGCAGAATAAGCAGCTGCTTAGGGACCCCAATTGGTCAGAGGGCCCCACATCAGCTGGCAATGTCATATTAGAAAAACGGAAGCAAGAGTAAAAGTGGGCTCAAAGGGAATTTTTTGCTTAGGGCCCCCCAAAAAACTACAGCATTATTGTTTCCTCACGATAGGAACTTTAGTGGAAAGGAGAAACATTTTTAACATTTCAACTGAAGTTCCTACTGGAAGGGAAATGGGGTTTTCTCCAGTCCCTGCTCACAATTAGACTCCACTCTGCTGTTATCTACTTTGCCTAGTAGCATAAGAACGGGTGACTTTTGTGATTGGAGGAATAATAATTGGCCTGTGGGATATCACTTTCTGCTGCCATACATGTTACTTTTGGGAAGGGAGGCAAAACCTTCCTAAGTAGTGTTTCTCAGCCAGGGTACAACGGTGTGCAATGGACATCCTCTTAGAGTGCCCCTTTGTATCCATGAAGAATTTGACAAAAATATGAATGCTGCGTTACAACTGTATATTTATTTCAATTGTTATGCAGAATATGTTTATTTTTAGTTATTTTGATTGTGAAAGCTCGCCTCAGTCCCATCCACCCTAATGGCACAGAGAATACCTTTGCCATAAAACAAACAAGGAAAAAGAAAAAAGGTTTAACCCCTTGATTTATACAGAAATCTCCAGTGCATTGCAAGTGGTTAAATAATAGCCTGTAATGGGATTGATACACTGAGATTGACTGGCCACACCCAAAATTCAGAATTTGGGTTGGGCCAGACCAGCTGAGACACCCCTCAAAAGTTCCAGCTGTAGGTAGTTGCCTTCTCTGCCTATTGGGACATTCGGCTCTTTTAGTGGAAAAAACAACCATGAAGGTGGTTTGAACAGTTCCTGGGCCATTTTTAATGACTTATTGGGCCCTTAGCCTGTGTTGTTAAGAGACAGTGTGTCACGTTTAAGAGCAAGAATCTCTGCCAAATGTACAATAAGCTATATAGTCACATAATCTCCATTAACCTTCACTGCTAAAAGTAATTAAGCAAGTCTCTCTGACTTTCAATTTGCCAGCGTCTCCAGACATGAGGTGTTTAGCTGCAATATTTGCTGTAGAATAATTAACAATCCTATACTTTAGATGAAACATATTCTGGATTTTTGTCTCTTGAGATCAACCCAAAAATGAATATGAAACGGAAGCATAATGCAATTGCATTTCTTCTGAAGCTTTTATGTGGACAATATAGAAGTTGATCACCGGGGATAGATGAAATGGTTTCTTGAGTACAAACACTGACTCTTATGAAGAATGATAAAATGGAGCACTTTTGGGGCAAATTAACAGTAGAGGACAAATAAAACGTCCTATTGGTTTAAATGGGACTTTTAATCAATTGAATGCTACAGAGGCTCTCTCAGTGAGAATTTAGGAACCTTTGTTTGTCTCCACAATTGCTCTTGTTTACTTGTATACATTAAGCACACTTTTCTCACTGAAGAAATGTTTGTCCATAGACTCCATAGGAACTGGAGAGCTCAGCACACTGGAAACATTATCTCCACATTATCTCCTGTTTATCAAACTTTAATACATCTCCTCTCAGGGGGTTATGCACTAAGGTGTGATATATCTCCAAAGGAAAAATCTCCAGTCCCTATGTTATACTGTGTAGATTATGCACTAAGGTCCCTCAAATTGAAGAAATCTTGTTGAAGAGGTTCCATAGAATAACATAGGAACTGGAGAGTTTATCACACTGGGGAATTTATCGCCAATTTATCAGCTGTTTATCACACCTTAGTGCCTTTCCCCAAGGGGTTTTGTGATACAGTCTCCAGAGAGAAACTGTCTAGTCGCTATGTTATTCTGTGTAGATTATGCACTAAGGTCCCTCAAGTTGAAGAGATCTTGTTGCAGAGGCTCCATAGAATAAAATAGGAACTGGAGAGTTTATCACACTGGGAAAGTTATCTCCACTTTATCACCTCTTTATCACGCATTAGTGCATACCCCCCCACCTGCAGTTCTTATTAGTACACCAGATTTGCTTTTTCTCTGATTTATTTCTGCTCTTCCAAATTTATCAAATATGGCCCCTACCAAATATTGCTGAGTATGATGAATTGTGAAGAATTATATTGTTTAGGGGGCAACCCAACTGCACCATGGGAAACATAAAATTCCTGAAATTCCCTTTGATTTGGATGGGGCTTGTATCTCCTTGCATGCAAGTGAAGTCTGGAGACCTGTCTTGTATTCAAGGGGTAAATTCTCCGTTTAAGTGATTAGTGTGATTAAACATGAATTGGAGAGCTTTCCCTGTGGTGTAAAGCTGTTATTCCCACTGCTGGGAAATTACTCATTCAAATGTAATTCCAGTTCAAACTGCACTGAAGTAGTGGAGATGGTGCTATTCCATTGTATGATGAACTGTAGTCAATGCCTCACCTCTACTATATAATGCAATAAAATAACTGTCTGGACTCCAGGTCAACTGTCTGGACAGCAGGGGGCACTATTGTTAACAATTTAGTATACAACAGCAACATTTTGAACTGTAATAACTACTGAATGAATTGACTTTCAGAAGTAGTAGAACGTTTGTTTTACTTATCAGGAAAACATTTAAAACATATATATATTGTCCAAGAGTGTGCAGTTTGTGTACAACAGAATTGCTCCAGTTCTTCTAAGCCTTATTTATAATGGAGGAGTTCTGGGGCAAACCAAGTTTACCACAGAGGACAAAAAAACATTTTCATTGATTTACATAGGCCTATTAGACCCTCGAATGCTACAGAGGTCTCTCAATGCGTTGGAGACCTTGCTAGCTTTCAATATGTTAAAAGCCCCATCTGAGTCAGTGGGTATTAGTAGATTTTTATGTGTCTCCTGTGGTGCAGTTGGTTCATCCCAGAATTGCTCCATTTTGCTTTTATGTACAAGGTCCTCTGTATTTTATTTGAAACTATAGTTTTATAAATCTCAAAGCAGCTACATAAATGTCTTATGAAGACATTTGTCTTCATAAGAAATCAAAAGAAAATGATTCTGTGGATAGTCTATAGCATCGATATGAATGGCTTTGAAATATAGCTGCAAGGCATAATTAGTAGATGTTTTGCAGAAATAAAAGCATTTGAAAGAACTCCTAAACTCAATTCTAAAGTAACTTATACAGAGCAAAATGCCATCCATCTGAGCAGGGGAGTAACTAGAGCCTACTTGGTCCTTGGGGTGAAATCTGTGACTGAGCCCCCCACCACCACCACCCACACACCCACTGTCCAGAGCAGGTTAAATAACGAGTTCTGACACAGATTTTATTTATAATACCAGAACAACATTAAGGTCCAAGATGCAGTTTCACCACCGAAGGATCTCAGAAAGTTTTCATGTGATGGGGAAAGAGAGAGAGATTACCCTTTGGATGAATCATGATGCTGCTGTTGCATTAGGATTCATGACCCCTATGCTGATGATTAACCCTTTTAGTGCCAGATAGGTGTTCAGCACATTTTGAATACCTCTCAGGAGCTGAAAGGTTTCATGAAAAAAAAGGAGAATTGCTAACTGGAGCTGTTCTTAAAGCAGTGGCTCTCAGTGGCTGTATGTGGGAATGGGAATGGCAGCAGCTGTCAGCCAAGATATGAAACTGGTCTGATTGTAAGGGAGTTGCAGGATAGTCATACCTGGGAACTCTCTGTGTTTGACCCTAATACTTAGGGTTTTGACCCAAATCTCAGGGCCTCAGGGTGAAAGGCCAAATTGTCAGGGTGGAACAGTGTTACCTACTATCTCATCGGCACCAAATAACTGCTTCTGTAGTCCCTAAATTGCTGTGGTTTCTACCAGAAGGACAGATGGAGATGCCCTGCTTCTCTTCAGTAGGTTCAGGGAGTGAAAACTCCAAGTTACTGCATGTTAAGGGTTCCTTGAGGACCTTTGGGTATAAAATAAGGAAATTGAGGCTAGGGGATAACCTTTGTATTTGGACAGAATACTGGTTAAAGGATAGGGAACAGTGTGTAGTTATAAATGGACAATTCTCCAATTCAGTTAAAGTGGACAGTGGAGTACCTCAGGGTTCAGTATTAGGTCCGCTGCTTTTTCACATGTTTATAAATTACCTGGAAATAGATTTAGAAAGCAAAATATTAATATTTGCAGATTATACTAAATTATGCAGGGTAATTAATTCAGAACAGGATATTTGTTCTCTACTGAGGGATTTACAGAAAATGCCAGGTTGGGCAACCAAATGGAATATGAAGTTTAATGTGGGAAAGTGTAAAGTCATGCATTTGGGAAGAAAAAATTCCAATGCTACTTATGAACTTAATGGAACCATTTTAGGGAACGGGTTGCTAGAGACCTGGGAATCCTTGTCAAATAGCAGTAGCAAAAGCAAACAAAGTCCTGTCTTGCATAAAAAGGGGTATTGAAGAGTGGATAACCTCATTTTGCCATTGTACAAATCATTGGTAAGACCTCACCTCAAATATGCAGTGCAGTTTCTGAAAAAGGATATTCTAGAATTGGAGAAAGTACTGCAAACAGCAACAAATTTAATTAGAGAAATGGAGGACTTGATGTATGAGGAATGACTAGACAAACTTGGTTTATTTACTCTAGAGAAATGACAACTAAGAGGATATCGTATCACAATGTACAAGTATATGAGAGGTCAATACAAGGATCTCCCTGGTGAGCTATTCATTCCAAGGCCTGATCAAATAACCAGGGGACACCCCTTGAGGAAAGGAGGTTTCGACTTAAGCAGAGGAAGGGTTTTTTTTATATAAAAAAAGGTCTGTTAAATTATGGAATTGCTTGCCCAAGGATGTTGTTATGGCAGATACAATGGATACATATAAGAGAACATTAGATACATTTCTTTCAAAAGGGAAACTACAGGGTTATACTGTGTATTAAAAGGCAAAACAAGAAGGTCTGATAAAGACTAACTTATTTGTCAGCAGGAAAACTATGTAATTTTCATGTCTCTGGGTTATGAAACAAAGGTTGAACTTGATGGACATGTGTCTTTTTTCAACCTAATTTACTATGTTACTATGATAAGACCACCTCCCAATTAGAACAAGAAGGGTTATATCATCTGAAATCTATATTCTGGGGACATTTGGGTCGATATTTCAAAGATCTCAGGATCAGCGCATTTTGAAAGTTGTTTGCCTGTTCCCATCACACGTTCTCCCATGTCGTTACATCCCTGCATCAGAGAATTCCTTGCAGTTGCTGCAGCTGATGCAAATAGTCATCACTGAATGCCAGCATTAGGTTCATGGATACACATTAGGTGTGTGCAATCTGATGCCCTCTAACCTCTATAACTACGATTCCCATCATCTGCAGCCTCTACCTGGCCGGGGATAATGGGGATTATAACCCACAACAGCTGGAGGTCCTCAAGTTGTCCTCCTCTCATGTAGATTTAGTGAAGGGATTTCATTAGTAGTTTGTCAAGAATGAATATCACAGTAAAGTGAGTCTAAAAAACATTTCTCATTTCTAATGAACATTCAGGGTGTGTTTTGACAGAAGTATATATTTATTACTATGCATTAAAGTCAATTGCATGAGAGAAAAATGAAGCATCGTACTTTAGCTAAAATACTTCGGAATTCCTCTTGCGTGTGATTTATGTAACAGTCCATAGAAGACATTAATCCTTTAGATACTAGAGATGCCTCGCAATGCATTGGAGACATCTATAGCAGCCAAACAGGTGTCACGCATATTTTGTAACAATGTATTGGCATTAAAGTGGTTAATGGACCAAGAAGAAAAAAAAGGGGGGTGGGCTAGGGTTTTCTTTCTAATAGTTGTGCCTTTTACTTTACTTTAACCCCTTGGATACAGTCTAATGCAATGGAGAGGCATATCTAGAATTCAGGGGGTTAATTGTGGTGTGGATTGCATTCTGATGCTTTTCATTGTCTGTAGAGTCTACAGCTGACGTTCTAAGAAGGACTGGGGCACCATAGTAGAGAAATAAAACTTCCCAATGTGTCGGGAGATCTCGCTAAGTGAAAGGTTCCATTTAAATCAATGGGAATTTGGAGGATTTTTTATACTTTGCTCCAGAATTACTTCACTTGTTCTTAATACATGGGCCTAACGCTCTAGAAATCCACTAGTTTCGTTTATTGAGAAAGATAAAAAAGGAGCAATTCTGGAGCAAAGCAATTGCACAGTAGATGATAAGTACAAATTTCCATGGATTTAAATTGTGAAGCAAGGCGTTGGAGACACTATCGTGTACTCAAGGGATTAAAGCCACCAATGACTTCAATTAGAATTTGGGGAATTTGTATTTGTCCCCTATGGGGGGATTGGTTTTCTGTAGAATTGCTCCTCTTTAGTTTACTGAATACGGCCCTTAGTGTAGTTGTCTACACTAAATATCTTGTTTTACTTAGTGTATTCCTAGGGGAACGGACTGAGTAAAAAATGACTCCCGTGATTGGCAGGACATTGGATGTGATCCAAAAGTTTGTGGCATACAGCTTCAAACTTCGACAAAGTGTGTGTGCATCCCCATAGACTGCTGCTGTTGAAGTTTCAAGCCCACTTACAGCAGTCTGTGGGGACTGCCTAGTTGGGCCTCATGTGACTGAAATGTGTGACACAAAATATCAAAGTTCAGAGCCTCTCATGGGATCAATGAAAGAGCACCCCTGTTCTGTATCCTGCGGATCCATGGGAGCTCACAGTGGAACCCGGCTTCATTGTCTGATAGGCTCCCAGAGAAGCAGACATGCCGATAAGACAGCTGCCTTTTAAGTGCTAGCGCATTAAGCAATATGAGTAAATAATGTCTGGAACTAATAGATATTTTCCATTTAGTCGTCTAGTATGGGGAGGATTTATGAATCTGCCAGCTCATTTTCTGAGCTGGGACACTGAATAGCTTCTCCAGTGTTTGCACTGGGAGGGATGCACTACAGAGTATGCTATCTTTAGTACATAATGTCTCACTGGCTGCACGGTTATTAAGGCTTTAAAGGAGCAGTAAACATTTTTTGAAAATATATATGGTAGTGATTTTCCTGTTGAGTAAAACAAGGATACTCACACTACAGAGAGATTCGTATTTCTAGAGCTATTACAGTTTACAATCTAATTTTTTATTACATATAAACAGTGCCCTCTAGTGGTCAGATTTCATTTAGTTTTTTCCTGTTGCATTTTCTGGTAGAGGTAGACCCCCTGTTTTATTCAAAAGGAAAAACCCTAAAACATATATGCTTTCTTAAAAAAATGTTTACTTCTCCTTTAATGCCAGCAAACCCCAAGCCTCTTCCCTACAGAATGCACAGAGAAATTGAGTAACATTACGCCACTTTTCTTGTTTGCAGCCCTTTAGAGTCTGGGATAGTTTTAGTATTTACATTACCCCCTTAAAGGGATAGTAATGTTTCATAATAAAAGCAGCTCCAATTAATCTTCATAGTATTTGGGCCATGGAGAGTGTTATTTCAACACTGTCAGAGTTGTAGTTCAAGAGTAATTGAATGATAAAGTATCCCCTTCCCACCCCTTTTACTGATGTAACACTGCTCAGCTCAGAGCAGCAAGGTGGTGTCCAGGTGGATCACAGAGAGGGAAATATTCAATTATCATAAGGGAAAACACTGAAAAACCTGTGAATGGAGGCATGGTTTTCGATGTTCTCACAGTAAGAAGATTGTCCCTTGCTGTGAGCTGTCTGGTCTTAAGACCACATTCCACATCTGAGGTGAGCAGTGTTACACTAGGTAAAAGGGGCGGGAGGGGGATACTTTATCATTCAATTACTCTTGATCAACAACTCTGACAGTTGAAATAACACTATCTATGGCCCAAACATTATGAAGATTAATTGGAGTTGCTGTTTTTGTGAAATACTACTATCCCTTTAAAGAACAAAGGAGTACAAAATGCAATGTGTTGCACACCCTCTAGTCCTTAAAGAGTTACTGTTAACATTAACTGACTCTAAATGCCTACAACAACTAAATTCTTCTCTTATAACCCTTTGCTGCTTGGGTTGTCTTCAACGCATTGATACACAATGTTCTTGAGATGTCACTAGCATCCAAAGAGTAAAATAATTAATATTATTATTCACACTGGATGTTGTCACCATTAGCCAGATTCAGACATTGAACATAACAATTGATATAAAATAGTGTTTTTACGGATTCCTGGACTTTTGCTACAAAATGAAAAATCACAAATGTTGGACTGTTTTATGTGCCCCAGTCCTGTATGTTTGTACATTCTCTTGCACGTTCACTTTATTCCTTCTGCTCCATCACATCTCACAACAATCTTAATCCACTTGGCCGTGTTCATTAAGCAGGCATTGGACAGCTTGCGGGGCAGTAACATACTTTATGGACCATTCCAGTAATTCATAGACCATAAACCTGTCTCATGAATGAAATGTGAAGCATCACCTTGAGATGTGTTTGTAAACACTTGTTTTTTGTCCTCAAGTGCCCTGTTTTGTCCCCTAGTTCATCATGCTACATCCTTCTTCAGATAGCTAGGACACCAAGTGGGCATGATGAACTAGGTGCAAGGAAAAAGGAAGGACCCTTGTTTTTCCTCCCCTTGTATCACTGATCCATGGTGAGGGAGGGCTGACTGTGCCTGCAATTTATTTCAAATCTCCTCATTTCTTACTGCTTTCTTTTGCACCTTAGTTACAATTGTAATGTACTGGATTAATAACTATATCAGTGATCCAGGAGAGAGCTTACATTATCTCTTGTAGGGAAGCATTGTGGGATATGACCCACAAAGAAAAGTCATGAAAGCAGTAGGAAGAGATTTATTAATTACTTTTGACAGAGTTTGCAACAAACAGGCACCATTGAAGGTATGTTTAACTGCTTAAGAGTCTACATAACTTTTGTGAATTGAAAATGCTCATTGCCTGGCTGGTAAGATGGGGGAACTGAAACTTATTGCAATGTATGAGCAGTATGACCTAATTGGTGTTACTGAAATATGGTTAGATGATACACATTACTGGGCAGGCAATCTAGAGTATTATTTACTTTCTATGAGGGGTAGTCTTAATAAAATGGGAGGCTGGTATGCCTGTATGTAAAGCATGCCTTAAAACCTAATACAATGGAAGGGTCCAGTGAGAATGTAGAGGCCCTGTGGGTTGATATACATAGTGGGGGCACACATAATAATATGTTAATGGGAATTTGCTACAAGCCACCTAATATTGGGGAGTTGAAGAAGCAGCTGTTACTACAAATGGAAAGGCTTTTCGGTGAGGAATGCAATCATAATGGGAGATTTTAACTATCTCGAGACAACAATGGGGAATATTTCTGTAAATATAGTTAATGACAATTTCATGTCCAACTAGAGAGCTGTCAACTAGAAGGTCTTGCTGGCCCATTAATATCAAACA
The DNA here is from genome assembly GCA_037306005.1 of Rhinophrynus dorsalis. NCBI lineage: Eukaryota > Metazoa > Chordata > Amphibia > Anura > Rhinophrynidae > Rhinophrynus > Rhinophrynus dorsalis. Next base: position 514,934,660 of record CM074719.1, read on the forward strand.
ACTCTGGCACTGTAAACATTATACAGGTAAGGGAACATTTAGGCAGCAGTGACCACCATATGGTATTCTTAGAAATTTGTTATGAGAAACCCATTAACAAGGGTTTAACCAAAACATCCACCTTTAAAAAGACTAATTTTTACAAAGCTAAAATCAGTATTAAAGAATATAATAAAATCTGCAAACAAGCAATTAGGCTAGCTAAAACTGAAAATGAGAAAATTATTGCAAAAAAGAGCAAGAAAAACCCTGCACAATTCTACTGGTATACAGTATAAATAACTAAAAACTTAAGGTTGATATTGGTTCTCTTAAGGCTGAGATGTGTGAATTGATTATTGAGAATAAGGCTATGACTGACACCTTTAAAACATTATTTTTTGCTGTATATACAACAGAAGCAAAAATAACAGGCTATGGGCAGAAAGAGAAGCACAGATGATTTTTAATTTGTTTATTAATGATCTAGAAGAGGATATTGAAATTAATGTCTCAATCTTTGCTGATGAAGCTAAGCTGTCACTCAATTTATCCAAATCTTTCTGCAGAGAAAAAATCCTGACCTGTATGCATTTCGTTAATTGCATACAGGTCAGGATTTCTTCTCTGCAGAAAGGTTTGGATAAATTGAGTGAATGGGCAGAAAAGTGGAATATGATATTTAATAGAGATAAATGTAAGGTTTTAGTTTTGGAATATAGAAACAAACATTCTACATATACACTTCATGGGAAACTACTTGGAGAATCCTTGTCAGAGAAATATTTAGGAATACTGATAGACAGCAGACTTCACAGCAGTGTGCAGTGTCACTCAGCTGCTGCAAGAGAAAATAGGGTACATCCTGTATAAAAAGGGGTATACATGCATGGGATGCAAATATAATCTACATCTTTATATAGATATATATTGTAAGGCCTCATCTAGAATATGGAGTACATTTTTGGGCTCCAGTTCTTAAAGGGATAGTAATACTTAATATGTTAAAAAATATGTATTGTAGTGTTTATACCCCTGAGTAAAACAAGGGTACTCCCACTGCTGAAAGGTGTTTTACTCAAAAGTTATTACAGCTCAAACATTACTTTTTTAGGTGCAATATCACAGTGGCCTGAAATTGTACATTGGTGCTGTTGCTAAACCATCCTATGGAAATTTATGGTCAACTGACCAGAGTTGTCCATAGGATGGTGTAGCAACAGCGCCACTGTACAGTTTCAGGCCACTGTTATATTACACCTAAAAAAATTCAAGTTGTAATAACTTTTGATTAAAATAAAGTTCAGCAGTGGGAGTACCCTTGTTTTACTCACAACATTTTTTTTTACATTTTAAGTATTACTAGCCATTTAAAAAATACATTATTGAATTGGAAAAAGTGCAGAGACTTACAAGAAAACCGAGGAAGGGATTGTAGGACCTGAGTTATAAAGAGAGACTAGCCAAACTGGGCTTGTTTATATTAGTGAAGAGACATTTATGGGGTAATATAATTACTATTGACAAATATATTTGTGGTTAATACAAAGAACTCTCCAAGGAAATATTGAATGAAAGAGCTAAGCAAAAAACAAGAGGTCATCCATTAAGACTAGAGGAAAGGCATATTTGACAAAAACAAAGGTAGGGGTGTTTTACAGTAAGTGTAGTAAAGTTATGAATTCTTTGCCTTGGGATGTTGTGCTTGCAGATACTGTAATTGCTTTAAAAAAATTAACATGTACTTTTTTAGCGCAGAACAATATTGAGAATTATGGCAGCTAGTTTCAAAGCAGATAGCACGTTGATCCACGGAAATATACAACTGCCATATCGAGTCAGGAAATGTTTTTTTTAGTTCTTAATTGGAAATGGCTTCAATTGAGTTGCGTTTGTTTTTTTGCCTTCCTCTGGATCAACAGGGGTGATATGGCATGGGCTGAACTTGATGGACATGTCTTTTTTCAGCCTCATCAGTTATGTTACTGTGATACTGTTACTAAGATATTTCAACCATTGTCGGTGCCCTGCAGGAAAAGAGCCGATGGTTTGATTAAATGCATTAACCTACTCACTCACACTGCTTCAGTAATGGGAATGACAAGAGGAAGAGAAACATGGACACTGGTTCTTACCTTGTCTGTAATGCAGCATACCCACTTGTTTCTCTGGCTATCTAGTGAAGGTTTTTTTTGCTACATATGTACAAAGAAATGTAGAGCAATTCTAAGGCAAACCAGCTGCACCATAGGGGACACATTTATTTTGTTGATTTAAGTGGTGCTTTAAAATCCTTTGAAGGCTAGGGAGGTCTCCAAAATATTGAAGACCTCTTCTCAATTCAAGGGTTGAATGACTCATTTAAATCAATGTTTTTTTCTGTATGGAGGTTGGTTTCCCTGAAAATTATTCCACTTCTCTTTCTGCACATTGGCCGTCTAGTGGGATGCTGCTGTTTCAAGATATCTTAGGACTTAAAGGAATAGTAATACTTAAAATGTAAAAAAAAATATTTTGTAGGGTTTATCCCCCTGAGTAAAACAAGAGTACTCCCACTGTTGAACGGTGTTTCATTCAAAAGTTATTAATTTTCAAAGTTGAATTTTTTAGGTGCGATATCACAGTGGCCTGAAATTGTACAGTGGCGCTGTTGCTACACCATCCTATGAAGATTTATGGTCAACTGACCAGAGCTGTCCATAGGATCGTGTAGCAACAGCGCCACTGTACAATTTCAGGCCACTGTGATATTGCACCTAAAAAATTAAACTTTGAAAATTAATAACTTTTGAATGAAACACCTTTCAGCAGTGGGAGTACCCTTGTTTCACTCAGGGGGATAAATCCTACAACATATATTTTTTTACATTTTAAGTATTACTATCCCTTTAAGATGTGCATTTAAAACTACCTGTCTAATGTGATGCATCCTCTGTATGATTATAGCACACTGCATTTCACACTGTTGCACAGCTTTCTGTCACACCCCCGCACTGCACTCTTTCAGTACAATGCTCTTTTTCCAATAGGGAGAATATTTTGGTTCTGGATATTTTCTTTGAAGCGCTAAATTATGAAACTATTGAACAGAAGAAAGCATATGAGGTGGCCGGACTGCTGGGTGAGAAATCTCCTTAACCAAACATAGCATGATTTTTCTCTCTCTGCCCCCCTCCCTCTCTCCCCACCACTCATTCACCTCTACACACCACCTCATCTCTTCCTCTCCTCCACACCCCCTCCTCTCTCCCCCTCCTCTCTCACCGCTCTGCAATGCGTTGCTTACCCCTCTTGCACTCAAGGGGTTAAAGCAGTGAGTATTTCAGGATTTTTTATTTCCCCCTATGGTGCAGGTGGCTTGCCCCATGAACTGCATCTCTTTTCATATTGAATATGGTCCTCAGAGACTTGTATGTATAACCCTTTGAGTCCTAGAGGGGTACTCAAATCATTGCTTTGCAATGCATTGCGTACCCCTCTGGCACTCAATGGATTAATGGGATAGTATTGTTTCACACTAAAAGCAACTCCAATTAATCTTCATAGTATTTAGACCATGGAGTGTGTTATTTCAATACTGTCAGAGTTGTAGTCCAAGAGTATTGAATGATAAAGTATCCCCCTCCCACCCCTTTTACTGATATAACACTGCTCACCTCAGAACAGCAAGACTGTCCGGATGGATCACAAAGAGAGACAATCTTCAGTGAGCATAAGGGAAAAAAATGAAAAACCTGTCAAGGGGCAGTGTTTTCCTTATGATCACAGTAAGATTGTCCTTTGCTGTGAGCTGTCTGGTCCCAGGCCCAGATTAGTATCTGAGGGGAGGTGGCTTACACTAGGTAAAAGGGGTGGGAGGGGGACACTTTATCATTCAGTTACTCTTGAACTACAACTCTGACAGTATTGATATAACACTCTCCTGACCCAGATACTATGAAGATTAATTGGAGCTGCTGTTTTTATGAAACATTACTATCCCTTTAAAAGCAAATGGAGTGATTCTGCACCATAGGAGACAAAGAGAAATCCCCATTGATCTACAAGAGGCGTTTAACCCTTTGAATGCTAGAGAGGTTTCCAACTCATTTCTTTGCAATGCGCTGGAGACCTCCCTAGCATTTAAGGGGTTAAAAAAATTTTAATTAATGGACCTGTTTATTTCTGCAATTGGTGTGCCCCAGAATAGATTCAGTTTGCTTCGCAATGCATTGGAGACCTCTCTAGAATTCAAGGGTTTAAAAGTCCAGTTTAATTTAAAGGGATAGTAATACTTTGTTTCAAGAAGGTGTAATATTATACTTATTAAAAAAATAAAGCAAGAGATCTATGTCTTGTTGATATAACTTGTATAGTTTTCCTGTAATATCCTTCTAAGGTTTCCCCCTCCCGCCCCTTTTAGTCACATCAGAGCTCTAGCTGACAGACTTGTATTCTGGTCCCTGGACTGGACGGCTCATCTGCAGAGCCAAAATAGCATGGCACACAAAGAGAATCTTCATGAGAACAGTCTATAAAGTGTGCCTGCCTCACACTTCTTGAAACTAAGTATTACTGTCCCTTTAACAAGAACTGTTATTTGTCTCCTATGGAGCAGCTGATTTATTCTAAAGTAACTCCAGTTTGCTTTTATACATATGGGTCCCAGATTCATCAGGTAATGTATGGTGTCTCTCTGGTTAATACACTCCCCCCTCCCACTGAGTAGTCTTCCCCCATGCTGCTGTTCAGTATTCTATATTTCACTTTCTCCCATGAGCTTTTAATGTCACCGGTTCTGTCTCTCCCCATCCCCAGACTGTCATTTCAATTTCTGATTGATTCCTGCTTTTACTTTACGTACAATGTCTCCTTTTTCACATTTTCCTTTTCCTCTTTCTGTGGGTCTGGATTTTCACTATGATTTTATCTTTACCACTTACTCTGCAGTTTTACACTTTGCTCCCTGTGATCTACCTCATATCAGTACTGCATTATCTCCCCAAAACACTCGCTCTGCCTTTTTCCTCTTCTCATTGTAACGGCTTTTTGTTCTGATAGGTGACATTGGAGGACAGATGGGCCTGTTTATTGGAGCGAGTATTCTGACTGTTCTCGAGCTATTTGACTATGCCTACGAGGTAAGATTGCTGAGTTCTGCAGAATGTCTAATAGGAGATGCCTGGTCAGTCTTGATCTAAAAGAGCTTCTGGCAACCATAAAATGTGACTTTCTTCTCTGACTTTTCAGTTTAGATTGATACTGCGTACGAACTGTGACTACTCTGACTGAGTTCTAAGAAGAACTGGAACAATTCTGGGGCTAGACCAACTGAAGCATAGGGGACAAATAAACATTCTTAAAATTAACCATTTATTTAACCCCTTCACGATGAGTGATGTGCCCAGACTGTCACACATTTGCCTCTTTTAAGGGAGAGAGTCCTGGCACTTCAAGACTTTCTTGATCGCAGCGCACATCAGGGCACATTGTGATCATGCCGGGAGGCTGTAACTGACTGCTACAGGACTGGAACAGTCAGTTTCAGCATTTCCCTGGTGGCTCAGCACATTTGGTCACAACTACAGTGAAAATGTGCCGGTAGAGCCACATATCAAAGGCAATGTAAAGTATACATTGTCTTTGTCACTGTTCTCTGCCCCTTTCCTCCTCACTGTGATCATGAACAAAAATTAGGTACTTTTGAGGTACTGAGAGCAGGACTGGTATGGGGGGATTTGGCTTAACCCTTTGATGCCAGAGGGGTACATAATGTTGGATACCCCACTGACACTCAATGGGTTAAGAAGAAAAAAAATGACATGCCAGTTTGACCCCACTTTGTGTTACTGAATAAATAAGTTAGGGGAACAAAATATTTTATTCACACAGACTCATTTATAGATGCATACAGTAGTCTGGTTGCCTAAAAGAAAGACACCAGGGTGGGAAAGAGGGATTTTTCACCTCAGAGGGACAGTAACCCCCCCCCCCCAAAAAAAAAAAAAGCGATATTTGGGAGGTAGGAATAACCGTTCATACCTTTTATCCAGTCATTATTAAAAAGTGAATCAACTGAGCACAAATTATCACAGGAAACCTATAAATGTTGTGGGTTTTTAAATGATTTTCTCCTTTTTTCTTATTATCAAATGAAATGAGGTATACATATAAGTGTGGTATCCAAAGAAAGCCCTACTTATGCTTAAGAAATGGTATATAATTTGTGTGGGTGGGCTAAATGAATTGCTAACTGCTCTTGTGCTCTTGTGTCTAAAAGCCCCTGTCACCAAGGGCTTAAAGTGATAGTAACGTTTCACAAAACCAGCAGCTCCAATTAATCTTCATAGCAATCGAGCCATAGAGAGTGTTATTTCAATACTGTGAGAGTTGTAGTTCAAGAGTAATTGAACAATGAAGTTTCACCCTCCTGCCCCTTTTACCTAGTGTAAGCCCCCACTCCTCAGATGTGGAATCCAGTCCATAGACCAGACAGCTCACATCAAGGGTCAATATTCTTACTGTGAGAACAATGAAATCCTTGCCCCCCTTGACAGTTTTTTCAGCTTTTTCCCTTATCTTAATTGAAAATTGTCCCTCTCTGCAATCTACCTGGGCACTTCCCTGCTGCTCTTAGGTGAGAGTGTTACATCACTGAAAGGGACGGGAGGGGGATACTTTATCATTCAATTACTCTTGAACTACAGCGCTGACAGTACTGAAATAATACTCTCCAAGGCCCAAATACTATGAAGATTAATTAGAGCTGCTTTTATTATGTGGCACTTTGTAGCAAATAATTTCCAAATCATCTATATTTGTGTTGTCCATGTTTTTATTCCAAACAATACATTTGAGAAATTTAGTTCTATTTGTCAGTTTATGGAAATTAGCCAATACTGACTGGCAGGTGGCAGTTGGGATGGAGAGCAGTGTAACATGTTAGTAAATGGCAGGCATGCCAGTCAGTACAGACTAACAAATAAATAATGCTAAGTATCTTGAATTGTTGTTTTACATTTTAAACATTAAAAAAAAATGGCCAGCATAAATATAGTAAAAGCTCTTTCAAAACCACCTGTTTGTCACAGTTCAACTTTAACTCTTTGAATGCTAGAGGTCTTGAAAGTATTGCTTCATAATATATTGGAGATCTCAGTAGCATTTAAAAGCCCCATTTAAATTAAAGGGGATTTGTATTGGTGTCTTAAAGGGGCACCTTACCCAGTGTTTGCCCTTCTGTTTCAGAGGGACTCACCTTGAGTCTCCAAAGCTCTCTGATTTTTCAGCAAAGAACCAATTTAATCCTCTAATCAGTAATGAGAGAAGCTGTCCTTAACCCTATGAGTGCCATAGGGGTACAATTTGCAATGTGTTGCGTACCCCTCTGGCACTCAAAGGGTTAATGCACAGTACACCAGTGTGGCTTCTTTACCCACAATTAGGTGGCTTAAGGAAGGTTACCAAAGGGATTTTAATGTTCTTATTTTAAAAAGAACATTTAGTATCTGAAGGGCTAAAAGTAGTATTTAATGTAATGTGATTTTTTTTTTTTTTTTGTATTTCCACCATATGGTGTGGTTGGTTTGACCCACAATTACACCACTTTTGAACATAAGGAGCTAAATGTTCCTATATTTGGTGGGCCTCCATTCCCAGTTTCTCCAGAGGCCTCAGAGGTTCTTAAAACACCACAGGATCAAGTGGTTTGGCCCATAATTGACCAGGTCTTCTTCTTACATCAACCTTGTTGACTTTTCCCTTCAGATATTACGATACAAGCTTTGTGGAGGACCAAAGTGCGGGAAAGATTCAAAACGCAACAACAGCGATAAGGGAGTAACATTAAGTATGGACGACGTGAAGCGCCACGTGAGTGAAACAGGGTCATTACAATATACTAGCATTATACCCAAAAATAGGACCACCCTTAAAGTGGAACTTTCATGTTTATCACAGTGAGCTTATATAAATTGTTCATGTCCAAGTTAGTGCAAATGCAAAAAAACTTAATGTTGCCCCTTTTTCTTAACAAACATACCGTCAGTAATCCCAAGTAGTAGAGCTTTGCTATGTTGTTGACGTTTAGCATGTGAAGCAGCTCTCTTTCACTGCATGTGTGAAAATCAGCAGCTTAGCTCCGTCCCCTTTCTTGCCAGGCGTGTTATGAGTGGCAAATGTATTGCCATTTATATTGAACAGAAGACGTCACGTGCTTACTTCAAGACCAAATATCTTATTATTTAAACGTTTTTGAACAATAAAAACATACATAACGATGGTCCTGTAGACAGTACTAATACAGTAAGATTAAGTATTTCAAAGGTGAAAGTTCCCCTTTAAGCAATCATTCCAAGTAAGTAAGTAAGTGATTTCTCCCCATGCCTTGCTTATAGAATTGTAGAGAGACTATGGAGGATATGCACAAAGGAATGACAAAGATGTAATAAAGAGGAGATCATTTCTCCAGTCATATCACTTCTCAAGTTCCTAGGTTATTTTATGGAGCCACTGCATTAAGATTTCACCACCTTTGGAGACTGTATTGCATAGACCCTATAGAATAACATAGAAACTGGAAAAATGATATAACGAGTGCATAACCCCAGGTAATATTATAACCTGATGCATCCTATGCTAGTCTTCAGATGCTCTGATATATAAAATCACAGTATAAATGTATCCCATTGATTTAGAGTCTAATATATAGACATTTTAATATAAATTATTCTGTTAGACCATGTCCCAAGAACTTTCATTCCAACTTTTAAATATACATTCCATTATCTATCAAGCTTACCTTTTATTTCTGATTAAACTATTGTTTTACAAAAAAGTTTTGATATGTTAAAGCTGTATTGTATAAAATATGTCTGTAGTTTCCTTTCAAAGATCCAGAGTTATCAATGTCCAGTCCTCAATGGTACCTAATAGGTAAGGATTTAAAGGGATAGTAATACTTTAAATGTAAAAAACATATGTTGTAGGGTGTATCCTCCTAAGTAAAACAAGGAATCTCCCATTCCTGAAAGTTGTTTTATTCAAATATATCACAGCTCAAGCCTGAATATTTTAGGTGCATTATAAAAGTGGCCTGAAATTGTACAGTGGTGCTGTTGCTACACCATCCTATGAACAGCTCTGTTCAGGTGATTATAAATCTCCATAGGATGGTGTAGCTACAGCACCACTGTACAATTTCAGGCCACTGTGATATTGCACCTAAAAAAAAAAGTTTGAGCTGTATTAACTTTTGAATAAAACACCTTTCAGCAGTGGGAGTATGTATTCTATCCCTTTAAGGAACACTAACACCTCCTAGTAATAAACACCTCTTACTTTAATAACATAATACAAGTCCTAAAGGCCACTATGAATCAGTTGTGCAGGGATTGGTTTCCCCAAATTAATCATTAGCACCGTATACCATGTCTATGGAGGTAGACATGATTCCTTGTTGCCAGAAACCTCAAACAAATCCCAATGAAGAATTCTTATGAAGAGTTACTTCAGTGGGAGGATTATGAGATCCTGGAGTCTAGCAACAAAGAATCATGTCAACGTCTATGGATATGGTATGTACCCACAATACGATTTTCTGGCCAGATTCTGGAAAGAGTTTGCCATTAGGAAGATTTACTGTTTCTTTAAGGATTTCCCTGCAGTTGGATGAATTAAATGGTTGAGTCAGTCAGGAATATACTTAGATAGTAATGTCTCATGATAAATGAAGGTTGACTCATTCCTACATACTTTGGCAATGGTGCAGAGGATCATTACAATGTTCCAATTGGTCTAGTCTATGTATAATTAAATTATAATATACATTTTCCCCCTCCCTCCCCAGGGGGCAGGGTTTTGTTAATACTAATAGACAGAAGATTGGCTCTTGTTGTTATCCATCTGGTCAAGCGACTGGATTTCAGGTCTGAGGGAAGGCAGCATTATGTATGTAAAAGGGGACATGCTAGGGCTTGGATCAATATAACACATTATGGGTAGTATGCATAAATCAAAAGAGGAACATTTCTCTTGCGTCCAGTATGGAACATAGGTACCATGGGGTTGAATCCCTCCGTTTAGAAGGCACGGCACATCACAAAAAGACAGAGTCTTTGGAAGACTCCCTCCTCCTCCAGCTCACCCCCCCCCCCCACATACAACTCCCAGAGTTCAGCCTCTTAGTTTTTCATAGGTTTTTATTATTTTATTCTTCGATATGGGGCTGTATAATCCCCCATTAGACAGGTTACCATCACTGAGCAGATTGACCAGTTCACAGGTGCTTTGTGGACTCTTTCAGTCCGGTGGAGGGAATCTTGCTGCCAAGTTTTCCCTCATGACAGGGTCTCTTGAGACTCTGGCTTCTCTCTAAGATGGTAACCTAAAGACAGAAGACTGGTAAGTAACCCTTTGAGTGCTGTGGTCCACTTTATGTCCTAAACTGTATTTCCTCTCCATACAGAGGCTAGTGAGAGCCTGGTCAGGCTCTGGCATTCACTATGGGAATCTTTATATCTGTGTTTCTTTCTGAAGGCTTTTGGAGTGAGGATGACTGTTCTTTTATATGGGATTTATCCTTTCTTTGCTGTTTTGCTTTTATATTGTATTTGAATGGCTTGGGCGGGTTTATTTTCACCCTGCCATTACTTGCACCATAGTTTTATACCCCCCATACAAACATACATACACACCACACACACGTTTCCTGAAGGATTTGGGTCTCTGGGTGATTTTACATTTTAGACCTCTTTGAATATGGCAGCCTCTTTAGGAACGGCCCACCTGCCACCATCTTTGCTCCAATTACTTCTAGGGGAAAACTTCTATGGGACATATCTTTGCAATCATTTAAAGGTATACTAATGTTTCAAAAAACAGCAGCTCCAATTAATCGTCATAATATTTGGACTATAGATAGTGTTATTTCAATACTGTCAGAGTTGTAGTTCAAGAGTAATTGAGTGATAAATTATACCCCTCCCACCCCTTTTACCTAGTGTAAGCCACCTACCATCAGATGTGCAATCTGGTCCACAGACCAGACAGCTCACAGCATGGGACAATCTTCTTACTGTGAGAACAATGAAAACCCTTCCCCCCTTGGCAGGTTTTTCAGTTTTTTTCCTTAATTTAATTGAAGATTGTCCCTCTCTGTGATCCACCTGGACACCATCTTCCTGCTCTGAGCTGAGCAGTGTTACATCAGTAAAATGGGAGGGAGGGGGATACTTTAACATTCAATTACTCTTGAACTACAACTCTGACAGTATTGAAATAACACTCTGCATGGCTCAAATACTATGAAGATTAATTGGAACTGCTTTTATTGTGAAACGTTTCTATCCCTTTAAGATACAAAGGCCAGAGAAGGCTCTATCTTCTTGTGACATCATGCCCTGTCATCAGTCCACTTTCTGAGTGTCCTGTGGCCTGCAGTGATCCGCAAATGGAGTTGTAGTCATTGCTAGGCAACAAGCAACAGAGTTTCGAAGGCATTCTTCCTATTGGCTGCCGGTTTTGCAGTAGCCATTTTATTTCTCTCTTGCTTATCCTACACAGAGGCTGACTCTCCTTGCCCTCCTTCTCCATATTAACCCTTCACTTTCCAGATAATTGTATTCTGGGAACATTCTCTAGTATTTTTACTAGGTGTGGGACATTCTTAGTGGGAAGTATGTTGAGCTCTAAGGGGCTGAATTCTATTCTCAAGGCTTCCTTCGCTACCACTGGAGCAGCACTAAGACCTATCTTTGCCTCTGCCTGTGTTAACAGGGCAGTTGCCATTTGGGGTGAGAAGCTTTCAGATGCTGTTCATGCTGATGTGGCCAAAAAAGACTTACTGGTCCTCAAAGCTAACATCAAGGAGGTCAATGCCTATGTGTCTGAAGCGATCTTTGACGCTGTTAGATTCTCTGCTAAGACCTCCGCAATCTCTGTTTCTGTGAGCCACACCTTGTGGCTCAATACCTTTCCTTGAGATGCCTGGGCATCTTCAGTGATGGACCAGTGGGTTTTGCAGGTAATCTCAGAAGGGTACCTCATAGATTTCAAATCCATTCCTCCATATTGTCAAGGGTTCCAAAAGAACCAGATAAGCAAGGGTGTTCCAAGATGCAGTGGATTCAGTGCCAGAAAAAAAGGTTCTGGTACCAGTACCAATCCTGGAGTGCTCTTCAGGTTTCTATTCCAACCTGCTTGTGGTCGGCTGCCAACCCATTCTGGACATCAAATGCCTCAACAAGTATGTGGTCGCTAAGCGCTTCAAGATGTAATCTTTGTGTTCCATCATTGCATTGATGTGCCCAGAGAGTATCTGGCCTTTCTGGACCTTCAGGGGGTGTACTTGCATGTTCTTATTCACCCGGACAGCCAGTGCGCAATTAAAATATTACCAACTGACATTTAGCTTGGCTTCATCGTCACAAGTCTTCACAAAGATCCTGGCAGCCCTGATGGCCTTCATCCATGCTCAAGGCATCTCTCTGACACTGCATCTGGATGGCCTCTTGCTCAAGGCCCCTTCGGAGGCACTCCTAACCTATCATTTTCATGTGTGTGGTGGCCAATGGAGTGGTCCTTGACAACGATCAAGGATTACATGAGCATGTTTTGACAGCTGATGTCGACCCTGGATGTGGTCCCTTACTCTTAGGTCCACATGAGGGAGCTGCAGAGGGATGTTCTCAGGAATTGGTCCAGGAATCGGGAGCATCTTCGTCAGCAAATCTCTGTCTCTATGGAAGCCAGGGGGGATCTCCAGTGGTGGTTGAATTTGTCAAGCCTGGAGGAGGCTAGAACCTTTGTGATCCTGGAGTGGACCCTGACGGATGTCAGGCTAAGGGGCTGTGGCTGTTCTGGGTCCCCTAGGTGTCCAGGGAAGATGGACCCTGGACGAGAGCCTATTGCCTATCAACGTCCTGGAACTCCAGGTGATTTGACTAGCTCTCATTCAATGGACCCCAGTTCTTTCAGGTTACTGGTGAAGGTGCAGTCAGACAATGCCACGGCTGTGGCATATATCACTTGTCAGGGAGGGAATTGCAGTATGGAACCCTGGACTAAAGTGAACGCTCTCCTCTGTTGGGAGGAGACCTATGTTCTGGCCATCTCTGCTGTTCCATTCAATTGCTGTGCAATGTTGATTCCATGGAGCTTCCTCCTCTCCTAGGTGTTTCCTCCGATTCCTCTCATACCCAGGGTGGACCAGAAGATCAGGATGGATGGGGCATCTGTCATTCTGTTTGCTCCTTACTGGCCAAAGAGGGTGTGGCTTGTGGACCTGGTCGGTCTCTCTTTTCAGGATCCAATCTGCTTTCCTTCCATCTGAATATGTTGCTTCAGGGTCACCTGTGGCACGAGGATGTGAAGAAACTGGTAGGGTTTTTCCACATGCCTATTCTGAGGCATACCATAGGGTATGCTCTATATTTTAGAGGTGATGTGCAGACAAGAATGTATCTCTGCAGACTTTTGACCTTCCCTTGGTGTTGTCTTTCTTCCAAGATGGGGTAAACAAGGGTCTTGGTTTGAGCTCTCTTCAGGTTCAAATCTTGGCACTCTCCATGCTTTTTCAGAGACATATTGCCTTCATTCCAGACATCAAGGTTATTCTTCAAGGGGTGGCTCATTCCTTCCATTCCTTCAAGGATCCCACTCCCCCGTGGGACCTTAACCTGGTTCTAGGTGTTTTTCAGAGGCTTCCCTTTGAGCCACTGGCTTACATCTCTTTTCACCAACTGACACTCAAGATGGTTTTCCTCTTGGCAGTGTTCTCAGTGTTGTGAGTTGCTGAGTTACAAGCTCATTCTTGTAAGCCTTCCTTCCTGGTGTTTTATCAAGAGTTTCTTCCCAAGGTGGTCTCTGAGGTTCACATCAATCAGAAGATTGTTGTGCCTCCCTTTTGTCCCGACCCTTCGTCTGATATAGAGAAGGATCCCCATTTGTTGGATGTAGTGCTTTGCCTTAAGATTTATGTGCATCGTACTAAGCTTTTGTACAAGACTGACTCTCTATTTTTTGATCCCAGAGGGTCCCAGAGTTGGTCAGGCTGTCTCACTATTGACTCATGGATTAAGGCTACCATACACCAGGCATATGAAATCTAGAAGAAACCTGTTCCCTTTTAGATCACAGCATACTCTACGGGGTCTGTGGTTGCTTCTTGGGCCTACAGGAATCAGGCCTTGGTCGAACAGCTGTACAAAGCAGCGACTTGGTCCTCCTTGCATATTTGCACTAAACACTACTGTGTCAATGTTGTGTCCCTGGCTGATGCCAGCTTTGGCCAGAAGGTCCTGCAGGTTGGTTCTGCCTGTCTAGGGACTTGCACACTTTTTTATGACAGTTATTGTTCAGTAGTTTTAGTGTGCTGTGAACGTTTGTTGTCCGTTGACACTTGTTGCTTGGGTTATTCAGATTTTGGATAGTCCTGGGGAACCCTGGTATCATGAGGATGTGTCTAAGGTCCTTTCTACTTTCCCGCCACTAGGTACTTAGCATTGGTATATCCCCCATGGTACCTGTGTTCCATTTTGGATATAAGAGAAAATAGGATTTTAATGTTCTTACCTGTTAAATATTTTTCTCTTTAGTACATATGGCACACACGTCTCCAAAGAAAGGGACCTTCATGGTACTGTTTTACTGGGCAGAGGAGTCCTCCTAGAGTCTTTCTTTCAGGAGATGTTCTTTTCTCTTTGCTTACTTCTCTTTGTGTGGCTTCGATCACATGAATTCTGACAGTTAGTGGGTAGGAGGGCTTGAGCTGGAGGAAGAGGACTCTATTTATTGTAATGTGTCCTGCCCTCCAAGAGGAGGGACTCAACCCCATACTCAGTGTACCATAGGGGAGCAATAAAAATTCCTATTGATTTAAATGGGGCTTAACTCATAGAATTCTAGAGAGAACACCAAAACCTTGCTTTTCAATGCACTGAAAGCCTTTCTAGCATTCAAGAGGTTAAAAGATCCATTTAAATCAAATGGGATTTGTATTTGTTCCCTAGGGTGCACTTGGTATGCTCAGGAAATGCTTCTCTTTTGTTAACTCTGTTAGTTAACCCTTTGAGTGCCAGAGGGGTATGTAACGCATTGCAAAGCAATGCATCACTCACCCCTCTCGCATTCAAAGGGTTAATGAACCAGGCTGTCTAATTGAACTGTTACTAATAGGAAGATTAGCAATATGATATGCCCCAAGCTAGTAACAAATCCTGGGCTTTAAGCATGAGGCATAGGACTTTAGCTTCTTCAGCAAGTACCTAGGAATGCCACTCACTGTAAGAGAACATTTTTTTAGAATACAATGGTAACAAATATTATTCATAGTGATACTGACCATACTTTTTTTATTTCAGGCTCCATGTGAAGCTGTGAGAGGTCACCCTGCCGGGATGAGTTATACAGCCAACATTTTGCCCCACCATGCAGTGCGTGGAGCATTTGAGGACTTTACATGCTGAGACCACATCCAGGAACAGCAGAGAGAGCAAAGTCCTATATTGACATTAACCAGGAGCACGAGACACAGATGAAAGATTAAGAGAGAGCACAATAAAGCCAGACCCAAAGCCTACATAACCAAAAAATGCAATTATCAATTGCACAAAATATTAGAAGAAAATACATCTACCCCGAGAGTATGAGAGAACCTGACTGATAGAGTTGTGATAGATTCCTGCCACTGGTTATCACCTTCCTAAACTGTGATGGACAACATGACCTGGATCATATTTACTGATATAATGAGATCCTGTTATGACATTTGTAAATTGCAGGACATTTTGCAAAAAGGAATGTAAACCAGTATACACATATCCTTTAAGACAGTCAAATGAAGAGTGCAAACTGTTACAAAAATGTATAGTTAATATCAACTTTACATTAGCCAAAAAGTGAAGATGAAACTCATGTCATAGTGTAATACCAACTTAAAATGAAATATAAATGTTATGGCCATGAAAATCATCATGCACAGAGGAATTATCAAACCCAAAGCACACCAATAAGACAATGTGATTTTGCCAAGTCATAATGTGAAATACCTTACCACAAAACACATCAAAAAGTGACATATCCAGAGTAGTATCAAATCTATGAGGAAGTGAAGATTGCATTCATGTCTCTGCTTCCAGATCAGTTACAGAGCAAATCAGCAGTCTATGATGTAAATTAATACAAAAATGGATATGGAAAATGTTTGTGTGGCTATTATGTATATAGATAGATAGATAGATAGATAGATAGATAGATAGATAGATAGATAGATAGATAGATATACTCTTCAAAGGGCAAGGACTCACAGGACTTAAGCATATGTAACAAATGTATTTCAATTCAACGTTTCGTCTGTTAGGGACCTTTGTCAAGAACGGACTGAAAAGTCGAACTGAAATAACTTTGTTTTATACGCTTATGTCCTGTGAGTGCTTGACCTTTGTCAAGTATTGAGTTATATAGCTAATGCACCCAGGCGGGTTAATGGGATGATGTGAGTGCCGACCTCTGGATGAAAAATATATATATATATAAATATTTCACAAGACAGCACATTAAAGAAGCTCTCTGCATGTGTAAAGGCAACAACTGATGAAAAAGAGGATTCTACATGTGAAGATGCACTGAATTAGGGAAAAATAACCCTACAAGTATAAAGGCAAGTAATGTGGGAATAAGGACTTCATGTGTAAAGTCACAAGTTGGGGAACAATGAATATGTATGTAAAGTACAGACTGAGGTATCAGTGACTCCAGGTATAAAAAAAATACAGAAGAATCAATGACTTTCCATGTGTAGAGTCATAAACTGAGGAACAAAAATGTTCTAGGGGCTGTGGGAGGAAAAATCACTATTAATGTAAACATTAAATTCTATAGAGACATAGGATGAAGACCAAACTACTCACTTCATTTAGAGGCACAGAATGATGAATAATGATTCTCCATATATAGAAGAACAAGCTGTAGAGGCACAGCTTGAAGAGACAATGAATCCCCATATGTAGAGGCATAGGATAAACAACAATAACGTTTGATATGTAGAAGAGCAAGCTGAAGAACTGATGACTCTTCATTAGTAGAGACACAGATGAATAAGCCAGTGAAAGCTCCATGTGTAGAGGCAAAGGAAGAGTAAACAATAACTCCATGTTTAGAGGCACAAGATGAGGAACAATTCTTTCCACTGGAAATGGCAAAAGCTGAGCTACCAATTAATCTACATATGTAGAATTACAGGGTGAGGTACCAATGGCTCTGTATATGTGGAGATACATTTTGAGGAGCCAGTGACTTTCCTGTGTAAATGCACAGGATGAGGAACAATGACTCTCCATGTGCAGTGGAAAAGGCTGAGGAACCAATACCTCCCTTTATGAAGAGCCACAGTATAAGAAACAATGGATCTACATATGTAGAGAAACACACGTAAACACAAATGAATCTCCATGTGTAGAGGCACAGGAAGAGAGCCAATGTATCTACATGAGTAGAGGCAAAGGCTGAGTAACCAATGACTCATTGCATATGGAGGTACATGCATAGGAACCAGCGACACAAGCTAATGAAACAGTTACTCTCCATAGGCAGAGGTACAGGAAGAAGAACCAATGAGACTTCTTCTGTATAGGTACAAACTGTGGGAACCAATTAATTTCTACGTGTAGTGTCACAAACTGAGGAACATAAACTCATCATATACAAAGATACAGTCTGTGGGAAAAAATACGTGAGTTAAAACAATGACTTTATGTAGAGGCACAGGTTGTGGAGCAAGGACTCTAATTTTAAACTTGGTAACACTGTCCTGTGAGCAACTCATTGTCTAAACAGATCTAACATTTAGGTAAAAAGAAAGTAGCCGATACAGTCTACGGCCAGAAGAGACCAAAATATCTACATTCGTCCAAGTTTACAAAGTTTCCAGATTAAACCTCTAAACTGACTAAAGTTAAAACTTAATCCTGAGATTGCCTTTTAAGACAGAAAACTAAAGACATGACACCAAAGATAAATTAGCAGAGAAATTTCACAGAAAAAGCTATTGGAAAGTTCTTTGAGACAGCATGAAATAAAATGAAATAACATCTTGATTCACTCTGTTATGAATGCATATGGGAGAAGATAGGTGGCTCTAGCCTAGGGTTCCTCTACACACATCAAATTGAATACTCTCTCAGAAATCCATTTTCCTCCTGAGACCTCTAATACATTTTGACCATATAGTGACAGTTTTCTTTACAATTTACTCTGGTTTTCCAATGACTGCACTTTGCATTGGCTAGCATTGGCTCAATTTTTTCTCCAAATAAATAGGGATACAAAATCCATTCCTGATTGCCTGGATCTGTGCTCTTTGCCCTCATGGCTAGGCCTCTAGGATGTATCATGATTTTCATGATAGCAGATATTCACTCTCTCTTGATTCTCCACTCTCCTACCTGATGGGCTAAGAACTGTCCTTTCTGTATGTTTTCATGTGATCTGTCACATCTCTTACAATGAAGTTACATTTTTAATCTATAGTTGACCACTTGGAATTTTCAGTTTTATCATTTATCTGATTAATTTCAACTTAATTTCCATGGATTTGAGCTTGCATTGCCCACTTGCCTGGGATGAGCACCCCTTTGCATGTTGATTAGGTTGTCTTTGCTCTTTCACCTGGTTGCAAGAGAATTTTGCTCTCTCTACCTGTGACCTGAGATTTGCTCTCAACTTCCAGATGCCCTTGAATTTACACTTCTGATGTTTGAGATTG
The DNA here is from genome assembly GCA_037306005.1 of Rhinophrynus dorsalis. Taxonomy (NCBI): domain Eukaryota; kingdom Metazoa; phylum Chordata; class Amphibia; order Anura; family Rhinophrynidae; genus Rhinophrynus; species Rhinophrynus dorsalis. Next base: position 514,953,378 of record CM074719.1, read on the forward strand.
AAAAGCCCTACAGGATTATGACACGCTCAAGTGTTGTCAGCATTCTGGGATTGTGAATTTAATGTTGGGCATTGTGAGCTGTTTGTTGACATATTCTTGGATTAGTGAAGATTCCAAATAAATCAAACACTTCCAATTACCCAGCTCAGTAGAAGGAGCAAATGATTGTTCACATGGTGGCCTTTGAGCCTGACAATGGGGTGCTACAAAGAATTACAGTATTTTAAATGACTTTTAACATGGGAGTCCACAGAACTATAGCTGTTTACTATCCATGGCAGCATTGATTGTACTAAGAGAATTCAGTATGTACCCATGCAGGAGTCCAGACCTTATGTACCCCAGAAAGATGAACTGTATATCTGTTACTGGGAAGATTGATCACTGTGACCATAATGCGAAGAGGCACTGAACAAGTGGCTGCAGCCCATGGCGCTTATAATCAGTGGACTCAGAAGTTAATATTCAACACGTATTCCTGGGACTTTGTTAATCTTTGCCAGGAACCTCATCTTTGCCTTTCTTTCTAACATTCTCATCACCAATACCTCTTCACACCACAAGAAAACAAAACTAAACAAAGACAACTTACATATTTACATACACACTAATGGTCTAATGTTTGATTTTTTATCTAATAGTAAATATACAATGGGGAGCATAAGAAAATCCCTGATGATGTTTGTTTTTTTTTTAATTTCAAAATCATCAGATTTCTTTTTTAGAAGGAGACAATATATTCCTCAAAGCTGCACTATGAAAGTGCATTGCAATTTGTATTAGGGTTCCAAACCACAATCATCAATCTTAATTAACCACTAGGAAACGTAACACTTTGAGTGCCAGAGGAGTACACAACGCATTGCTCTGCAATGCGTTGTGTACCCCTCTGGCACCCAAAGGGTTAAAACAACTCTTTTGCATTGCTTTTCAATGCGTTGGAGAAATATCTAACATCCAAGAGGTTTGCAGGCTAAAATTTAAGCTGAGGCATGTCAATCAAAATCAGTCACTTACTTAGCCATCTATACATTTAGAAAAGAGCATATCGGGCCTGTCCATCCAGCTATCTGTAACATGAGAGGAGTGTGTAGTTCATTGCTTTGCAATGCATTGCACACCCCTCCACTTTTTATTGGGTTAATTAATGCTTCGCCTGGGTATTCCCAATACCCAAGCAAAGGGTAGAATGTGCTTAGAACATAGCAATATTTCTTTTTGAAAATAATTTATTTCAATGCTTTTTATGTTACTAAAACAAAGGAACTCCCATTCTGACAGCTGCTGTATTCAAACGTTATTACCACTCAGACATCAAAATTCACCACTAGGTAGTGATGTTGCCGTTGCTTTCTGTGGAGAGCTGCAGGTGATCTACAACTGGGGATCTGAAGTTGTCAAGCAATGGCAAAAGAAAAATGCATTTCATGGTTTGGTTTGAATTGTAATAATGTTTGATTGAAACCTCTCCCAGGAGTGGAAATCAGTAAGAAAAGCACTGCAATATATTTTACAGCTGTCAGTAAATTAGGAACATGTGAAAACATCATGGCTGTGGTCTCAAAATGCATTGCAAAGGGGCAGTGACAATACAGTTTTTTGGGGGAAGGAGTAGTCTTGATTTTGCACATGTGTTCACTATTGAAACGTTGCCATGTATTTGGCGACCATCAAAACGGCACGTTAAAAATGTCGCCTGAATCAAAATAATAAACCACAACCATTTCTGTGTATATCTCTCCATCTGTGCCTAAACCCTTTGAGTGCCAGGGAGGTCCGCAGCGCAAAGCAAAGCAATGAGTTGTGGACCACTCTGGAACACAGAGGGTAAAGTTGTATCTATGTGTGATAACATAGAAAATGTTTCAGAGGAGAAGGAATCTTCTGCACTACAACTTGATAACTGTGGAGTAGCATTTTATTACAAGGCCCGGTTGGTGGTCAGCATGACTAATCTGCATATCCAGTTATGGTATAAAACATTACTGAGCCGGAATGTTTAGAAGAGGAAGAAAAAAATATACATATGCAGACAAACTTTTGCCTCACCTATGATGTCTGATTCTGGGCTAAGTATGATAGATTCGTATATCCTCTGCAGGTATTACGTGGAGGCCCAGAGGAGTGAAATTGGTTTGTTGAGTAAAGACATGGCAATATGCAGATAGATGTACCCCTGGCTGGCTGTTTGCACACGTGTTACCAGTCGCTGTAGTGTACTGGGATGTGGAGGAGACAGACAGTTCTCAGTCTCCTCTCAGGTCCACCTCTCAGTCTTCTCTCTGGTCTGGAAGAGACTGAGAGGCTCTGAGATAAAATCGGGCAGGCCTCAGTACTGTGGCTATCTGGACTAGGAGGTAGAATCCTGTATGTGCATATATACATATTTATGGACAAGAAATAGGGCCGTACCCGTGGGGCTTGTAATATAGGCAAACTTTTATTAGTAATAAAGGCAAAATCATATGGTCAATGTTTTGGTCCCTATATGGGGCCTTTTTCAAGACATCTTGAAAAAGGCCCCATTCAGGGACCAAAATGTTGACCACTTGATTATGCCTTTATTATTAATAAAAGTTTGCCTATATTACAAACCCCACGGGTGCTGCCCTATTTCTTCTCCTCATATCTGTATAGAACTCAGAATGCAGCATATTATCAACAAACAAGATGGATTTTCTAAATGTGCAATTAATAACAACCAGTAGACAAAATAAAGAAAAATAGGAGAGGGGTGTAGCATGTGATCATGAGAATTTAATATACTATGTTTATAAACAAAAACCACAGTAAACTGTTACAGCTTACCTTGGTTTCAGCGTCATGTACAGGCGCGAGGCTTCAAGCATGCAGCAGGCCTCTGTTTTATGTATTTGCTTCTTGTAGTCTCCTCCTACCTACTTCCTGTGGAGGGGTTTAAAAGGCAGACTGAGTCCTGACTCAATTGCCCTTGCGTTGTTGTTCATAACAGTTCTATTACCTTGGCCTGGCTAGTCTTTCATCCAACCTGGTGCTGACCTGTGGCTCTGTCTGACTATTCTTTTGCTTATCCCTATAGTGTACACCCAACCTAGTAAAGACCTGTGGCTCTGGCTGACTACCTGAACTGTGTATGACCTGGCTTGTCTGACTACCCCCTCTAGTGCTGACTTGTGGCTCTGTCTGACTACTCTTACGATTGTTCCTTGTACCTAACAGACACCCAACCTAGTGTGGACCTGGGGCTCTGGTAGACCAGCTCTGATACTGACTGCAGGTGAGTCAGCTATCTATTTCCCATTCTTACTGCAGGCGTGAGTCAGAGTTCGCTCCATTCTGATGCAGGCATGAGTCAGATATCGCTCCCTACTGACTGCAGGCTTGAGTTGGTACGCCCACTATGTCGGATCAAGATCCTGTGTTCCTGTTCCTGGCTCCAGCAGAGACTAACAGTGGCTTAGGCCTAGTCTCTAGCAGATTGGTCAGGCTCGGCAGCCTACTATTCCTGATAGCAGAGCTCGCTGGCCTGTAACCATCTGCTTGCTCCTGCTGTATATATTGTATATATTTTGCTTACCTTTCGGTTGTCAATAAATTGCATTTATCTATACCGTACTGACTTTTGAACTTCTCTGGGAACCGTGACACAAACAGCATCAAATTGTTGACACAAAGCAGTAACATGTTTATAAGTTTGCCTGTTTACTGCAAGTATTCCTTGGGAGACGCTTGTCAAAGAATCTGTAGTACGGTAATGTTCCCAGCATATAAATGCCCAGTGACAGAGGAATAGTGACCGTAGCCCACAGACAGAGGAATAGTGATCAAATCAGTACCTTCTGTGGCAGGCAGAGGCAGTCAATTGTGTCCTGAACGGGTTACTAGTTGCTTTAATGTACTGGGATGTGGAGGAGACAGACAGCTCTCAGTCTCCTCTCAGTCTCCTCTCAGTGCATGACAAGCAAACCAGAGAGAAGACTGAGAGGAGACTGAGAGCTGTCAGTCTCCTCCACATCCCAGTACACTGCAATGACTGGTATCCTCTCTGCACACATCCAGCCAGGGGAACATCTATCTGCACATTGCCAGTTGTATGTCGCCCTCTAGTTGGCGACCCTTAAGCATGCAACTTCAGAATGTCGCCCTTCTGATGTGGCTCTTTTCATTCGGGTAACATTTTGATCTCACCCTTTTTATGGTCGCCAGCTAGAGGACGACATTTCAGTAGGATACCAGTTAAAATGAGCTAATAGTTTTGTCACTTGTGCTGAATCAGGAATCTACCAAAAATCTTAACTGTCTCAGTCCTTTACTAATGTAGTTCAAGACCCCTGTATTACATTAACCTATGTAATTTTCATGATCTATCTACATAAAATGTTTTACATTGGTTTCCATGCTGGGAGATACCTAATCCAAAAGTTATCACTGTGCAAACTTGCATTATGTATTTGTTTGTTTATTTATTTTACAGTTATTTTGTTATTTGTTGTGGCCGTTCCATTTTATGGTAGTTGCACTGCTATTGTAGGCTATGGGGGAATTGAGTGTTAGTGACCAGAGTTCCCCATAGACTTCAGCATCCCCAAAAATGGTCACAAGAAATAGACTACAACTGTCAAAAAAGCTAGTTTTAACTGTAAAACCTTTGGAATTAAGCATTTTCCAACAGTGAGAGTATCCTTGTTTACTCCATTGTAACAGCTGTATGTATACATATATTTAATATTTCTATTATGTTTATTAAGGCTAGAAACAGGAACCACAGAAATCATCATGAAGCAGTATGTGGAAATGTATTTGTTCATTGCACTTGGTCAAGATTAACACTAAAGTTATTAAGCCCTTGAGGACCAGAGGGGTGCACAATACATTACAATCTCCTGTTCTTCAGTTTGTTGAAATAAGAGCAGTTATAAAAAAAAAGGAGTCATTTCAAGAACAGGATAGTTTTTGCTACAATTGCTGTTTTCTTCCCAGTGTCTCAAAATGATAGTTACCCTAACGTTAACCCTGTGAGTGCCAAAAGGGCATGTAATGCATTGTGTACCCCTTTGGCATTCAAAACATTAAGGTTGTGTTCACATGGGCAATGTTAGCTGAGCATTACTAATGCTGCACTAAGCACACCCATTTAGAATAGCCTGCCCCCATGGTGCTGTTCACACTTGGAGTCACTAATACACTGGGCACATCCAGGTTACGGCATGCTGATCTGTACATTGTCCACCTGCTGTGCAGATCATTCACATGGGGGATTCAATGCCATTCAGTCCTCCAGAGTCTGTCCAGCAAATGTGGGCATTAGCCAATAATATATGCTAGTACTCCTCCTTCTCTCACTTCATGCGAAATAATCACAAGGGAGCTCAGGACAAGGGATGTAGGTTGGCATGGCCATCTTGACATGCACTACAAAAAGGAAACAACCAATTTGCAAGTGTGAACAAAATCTAGGTATTTATTTATGTAAGGTTCAAGACATAGCATTGCACCCAAGTGTTGTACTAATTGTTTAACTATTTATATGGCTATACTAGGTGTGTGACAAGAGCAGTTTAAAGCATAGGACAACTGTGGTGGGTAACTTGAGACCTTCAGGTCTATAAGTCATATCATCCTCAGACAGCCAAAGGCTGACATTTTCAGTATTATGAATCTGTTCTGCCCAACAGAACAGAGTGTCTCAGAGACATACCGATCTAAATCAGTGATACTCAGAGTTAGTCCTTGGGACACATTAACACGCCAAATAAAATAATATCCCTTTTACTAGCAATACATTGACAATGCAGGTTAAGCCTTTGAGTGCCAAAGGGGAATCTAAAGCATTGGTTCACAATAAATTGCTTACCCTTCTGGCATTGAAAGTTTTAAAAACACACACACATCTGAGTCTTGTGCTTCTGATACTTTGTGTCAGTGAGCAGAAGATGGGGAGGCGAAGTGGAGAAGAGGACCGGGTGGCCGCTCACATATGAAGCAAATGAAAGGGGAGGCAGAAGGTATAGGACAGGGAGGGAAGGCAGTGAAAGGCATGGCAGATGGGAGAAATGCAAAGGAGGAAGCAGTGCCAATTTTGGAAGGGGAAGATAACAAGAGACACTTGAAGAGATGAGAGAGGCAATGTGAGGAGAGTGAGCTTGGAGGGTTGGATGACTGTGCTGAAGTGGAGACTTTGAGAAAGGCGAAGGGGAGGGTGGGATGAGGTAGCTGAAGGGGAGAATTTGAAAAAGGTGAAGAGGAGGGTTGGTTGACTGGGCCAAAGGGGAGAGTTTTAGGAAAGCAAAGGGGATGGTTGAATAACTAGGCCGAAGTTTGAGGAAGGGGAGAGTGGGATGACTGGGCCAAAGGGGAGAGTTTAAGGATGGCAAAGGGGAGGGTGGGATGAGTGGGCTGAAGGGGAGAGTTTAAGGAAGGCAAAGGGGAGGGTGGGATGAGTGGGCTGAAGGGTAGAGTTTGATGACTGGGCCGAAGAGGAGAGTTTGAGGAAGATGAAAGGGAGGATAGGATGAGTGGACTGAAGGGGAGAGTCTGGGAAAGGTGAAGGGGAGAGTGGGATGAGACTGGGTCCTGGCAGGTCCATGCAGTGACTTTGACAGGAGTGGCCAGTGGTCTTAATCTCCACTGACCACTCCTGTCAAAATTACAGTCCCTTGGCCATATGCTGCAGTAATTCCACCCCCTGCCACCCCTGGTTGTGGCTGACAGAGAACCAGAAACCAGCTCGGTTTTTATATATGTGTGCGTGAGTGTGTCTCGAGGACTGAAGTTGAGAAACACTGATAGAAATGTTATAAGGAAATATGATACATTTTACTGACTTTAAACAAAAATTTAACATTAACACAAATAATCACTTTCACTATAGTGAGACGTAACCGGGGACCAATTACCGAGATGACCAACTTGAAGCCTTCCAGCTGTTGTAGACAGCCTTGGCTGGCTGAGATAGTGGAAGATGTATTACAAATGTGAAGCAATCCATTTCAGAAACTGGACTTGTATTCCAACAATAGTAGAACAACAGCTGCTGTTGGACTACAATACCAGCAGATGCTCTGCTGCTGTGGAACTACATCAGAAGGACATCTTCGGGTTCTCCACCCCAGCCTATAAAATGTAATTCTAATACCATGTTTCCATATAGCTATGTAATTGTAAAAGGCATTACTAAGCCTATCCAGGTTACAATGTAGAGGTTACATACTCGGTCACATCTTCATACATTCATACACCATAAAAACATGTCTCTGTCATCTATGACAACCATGTAAGAATGGCTGTGAAAATTCTAATTATTTTTGTGTGTCTTGAAAGAAATCTTTACAGACTCGACTGTGTATGTCAATGCATGTGTGAGTGCGTAATTTGGGATAATCTAATGCAAAGTCTCAGATTTTATGTTGTTGTTTTATAATTCTTTTTTATATTTTTCCATCACCTATAAATATAACAACAGATAAAAATCAGTGTATATGTATATAAATATATATATTATTATGTATAACATTTAGTGTGTATATATATACATATGTGGGATGGATCAGGGAGACTTCTGCATTTCCCTGTGGAGAATGTTACATGTACATTACATACAGAGCACAAAAGAGCAAAGCAATGTATACTCCTCAGAAATGATATAAAGAAAGATATTACTATGTAAACTGTGTTTATGCTGTGCTAAATCTTCTTAAAGGAACATAAAAGTGACACTTGTGTAGGATCCCATTTTGTATGAATCTCTTTTAACACAAGAATAATAGAAGTCTTCTTAAATGGATAGTAATGTTTCAAAATAAAAGCAGCTCTAATTAATCTTCATAGTATTTGGTCCATGGAGAGTGTTATTTCAGTTCTGTCAGAGTTGTAGTTCAAGAGTAATTGAATGATAAAGTATCCCCCTCCCGCCCCTTCTACTGATGTAACACTGCTCAGCTTAGAGCAGCAGGGAGTGTCCATGTAGATTGCAGAGAGGGACAATCTTCAATTAAGATAAGGGAAAAAGCTGAACAACCTGTCAAGGGGGGCAGGGATTCATTGTTCTCACAGTAAGAATATTGACTCTTGATGTGAGTTGTCTGGTCTATGGACTGGATTTCACATCTGAGGAGTGGGGCTTACAATAGGTAAAAGGAGGGAGGGGGGAACTTTATCATTCAATTACTCTTGAACTACAATGCTCACAGTAATGAAATAACACTCTCTATGGCTCAAATACTATGAAGATTAATTGGAGCTGCTGTTTTTGTGAAATATTACTATCACTTTAAAGGGACAGTAATGCTTCATTAAAATACTGTATCTGAGTCTTCTGTATATTAATAGAAACACAATGCACTATGTCAAATATCTTCTTTGTAGTTCAAAAGTTTTTCAGCTCTAAAGATCTTCCGGCCCACCCCTTTCTGGCCTCCTCCCTCTGATTCTCAGATCAGGTCGTGCGACTCTACGGCTGCAGCGAGAGTTGCATAAAAGTAATCCTGCCCCCATGACAAAGGAGGGCAGGATTTCCCTTTGCTTATTGAAGTTTGTCCCTCGCTGCAGCTGTCCTCACCAGTCTGCATCTTCTGAGTGACATCATAAGACGTCATAAGAAGAGGCAGGTGGGGGCTCATTACAGCTGAAGTTTTTTAATGAGGGATTAACTAGCACTTTAACCCTTTGAGTGCCAGAGACATACGCAATTCATTGCTCTGCAATGCATTGCGTATGCCTCTGGCACTGAAAGGGTTAACAGTGGGGGGGATACACTAAGGTATGATAAAGCAGATATCATTTCTCCAGTGATATCCAATTCTTATGTTGTACTATGGAGCCTATGCACTAAGATATCTCAGACCTGAGGGATTTCAGTGTATAGCCTCTATAGAATAACATAGGAATTGGAGAAGTGGTATTACCATAGCTGGGAACCTGCCGGATTTCACCCGGAGACTCTGGATTTAGAGCAGTGTCTCCAGGCCTCCGGGTGAAAACTTAAATTCTCCAGGCATATACAGTATGTACGCATTTGCAGCTCCTGCCTGCGCACATTTCATAATTTACATCAATTTCATCAGAGCCCTGCTCTGGCATTGAGGTCCGCAGACAACTTGTTCCCTGTGTCACGTGATCATGACGCTGAGTACCTGGTGTCAGGGCAAGAGGAGAGCGAGAAGCAACGAGATCGGAGAACCTATACTGGCCTGGTCACCAGTGTTGTTAGTAAATTCTTTCACTTCATTCTTTCACTGTGGTGTGATAGATGGGAGTGAAGTTAAATACTAGTTTAACCCTGTGAGTGCCAGAGCATTGCATACCCCTCTGGCACTCAAAAGGTTAAATGTGGTACCTTTTTTTGTTTAAAACCTCCGGGTGACCTGTTAGTAAAAGTTTCCAGGTATGGGTATTACTGGAGAAATTATCTTTGCTTTATCACTATTTATGCATAACCACCATTGTTTCAAAATGCATTGGAGACCTTTGTATCATCCAAGGCAGTGTTTCGCAGTGGTTTTTTGCTCAAGGAACCTAACACACAGTCAGGAATTTTCAGGGCACCTCTAACTTGTGAAACAAATAATACGTGAATACATAAATATATAATTATTTATAGGTCTCACAATCAGAATAATGAAAAATAACCATATTAACTATTTTCATAATTGTGTATTTTGAAACTCAAAATTAAATTTTTAGATAAAAAAGGGGCACCCTAAGTGGATGTTTGTGGCACACCAAAGTCCCATGGCACCCTGGTTGACAACCACTGACACAAGAGGATAAAGTGAAACCATACTCAAAAAAGAGATATTTGAATTATTTCACTTTAACCCTTTGAGTGCCAAAGGGGGGGCGTAAAGAATTTCTCCACAATGCATTGCATACCCATCTGGCACTCAAAGGATTAATAAATGTGTAGCCTTGCTTGACAATTATTTTGCGATGTGCAGACACTAATCATATAAGAGTTTATCATACAGTCTTCTGTTTCTTTATCTCTTTTTCTTTTGAATTAGTTCACACATATTCAGGGCTGGATTAAGGGCCTGGAACTAAAAGTTACAATGTACCGGTTCTAAGGGTGTACAATGTTTTGTAGTACCTGGTAAAAAACAGCAGTCAGAGGGATTGTTTAAATATTTTTTATTCAACGTTTCAATCAATATTAAGCAACTAGTATAAAAGCTTGTGTATATGGGCCAAAGTGCCACCCAGCGGACTCGGCTGCTGCCCCAGAGCCGGGAGAGGAGACAGGCAGTGGGCCGTGTGGAGAACCCCGCTCCGGATCAGCCGTGCCGCCATCTTGTTTCTTGTCTCACACTTGGACTGGAGGCCGGCGTTTTCGGGCAGTCTCTGCTGTGCATGACTGCATTGTTTGGGCAGTCTCTACTGCACATGTGCATGTTACGCACACAGGTAGAGACGCATCCTAGCAAATTATAGGAGGATTAGGTTGCTGGTTTCCTTGTGGGCTGAGTAGTGTCCTGCTGTAGCTCACTCCATACTGATGAGAATGGGCTTATAGGTTTTCTTGGGCTCAGAGCTGCAGCTCCATCAGCCTCCTTTTAAATCAGGGCCATGATTGATTGAGAATGCCTATAGGGAAATGTTCCACCCTTGGTTCTCTGGAAAACAGTACAAGGATCTGATCTTATAATGGTCTTCTCCAGCTACAGACATCATAAAACAAAGTATATTAAGTATGAAGGACACATTTCTAGGTAAGTCCTTCTGTTACAGAAATTGCCACATTTTCAAATGTACAGTTTACTTTAACCCTTTGAGTGCCACAGGGGTATGCAACGCATTGTAAAGCAATGAGTTGCATACCCTTTTGGCACTCAAAAGGTTAAAAGAACACTCATACACTTACATATCCTGTACCCTATGCTAGCACTGTAAACATCTATTTGTTTCCTGAGGCCTGCAATTTAGTCTTACGTGTGCTCCATGGGAGCAGCCATTCTTTTGTTTCCAGGGCGACCTGACACCCATTACCATTGCAATCTGGATAAGGTACCTCAGGCATGATATAGTGTATTGTCTGTAAATTGACTGAAATAAGTTAACAGAACTTCTGACTACAAGAGCAGTGGGTACCAGCCTCAGTAAATTAACTACATTCGCTGTGGTCTCTCATTATATAGGGTGACCACATGTCCCGGGATGCCCGGGACTGTCCCTTAATTGTGTCCTGTATCCTGCTTCCCGAATCATCCCCCACCTGGACAATTAAGAGTCCTGGAATGAAGCAATTAGTAAAGTCACCCAGTCTGTCCACTTAGTCTAGCAGCTCTATGCCTGCCAGTGCCAGCCCAGTCAGTCACATCACGGCCTACTTACAGCAAAGCTGTACGCACCGCCACCAGCCAATGAAAGAGGAGAGTATTTGCAAAATGGTCCTCTCCTCATTGGCTGGCTGGTGCGTGCATGCTTGCGCATATGTATGCTGGCGGCGCATGCCATCAAGTTGTGAGTGACTATGAGAGAGTGAGTCTCGGGTAGCACTACAGTGAGAGACGGAACACTGAAAAGTGGAACATTGAAAAGTAGAAACTGAAGCAGCAGCAGTGGCAGGCAGCAAAAACAAACTTGTCTACTCTCCATTGATTTAAATGGAGGTTTAACCCTTTGAGTGCCACAGGGGTTAGCAACGTATTGCTAAGACTGGGAATCATATTGCCAAATTAAGTGGGGTTTTGTTTACTTTTTCCCTTCAAAAAATCATTGTGGAGCAATGGAAAATACTCCAAAAATTAGGCCCTAGAAGCACTGAGGGAAACAAGTAAAACCTTAGGCAGAATCAGGCAGGGGAAACCTGGGGAGCAATAGCTAACCCAGTCCAATGTCTGAGCGCAAGTGTCCCCAGTCACCCACCACAAATCCGCACCCATTGAGGTTAATTCCTCCACATGAGCAATGGAAGGTTTAAGTGGCACAACTCTATCGTATTTTAATGTTGGATTATGTTTTCCATTGCTAGTGTTGTTAGAATTAGAAGCCTGGCAACTGAGGAATTAATCACATTAAAAATAAAGTCAAAATGACTATCGCCTTCCCCCCACACACACACACTTATTTTTTTAAACATTTAAATTATATATGTGCATAGCCCCATGTTAATTTTAATAATTACCTATTGAAGGGATCAGGGAACCTTTCATCTACAAACCCAGTGGAAGAGAGAGTATGTAAAATAAGATTAATATGGGGTCCAGAGACCCCATATTAATTAATGGCATTCCTATGGAAGAGGTCCTGGTTCATTTCTTCTACTTAATATATGTGCCTGAATAAGGGGTCCGGGACACCTTCCTCTACTCTCCTTTATGGGTGTCTGGAATCCCTATATTCATTTTCACATACACCATTCCTTTACTCCCCACGAAGGAAGGCTGAAAAAAAGACAAATCATGACAGACATTTTTCACCTTTAATAAGATCTTGTAACCGACAACATGTAAGTAAAAAACAGATTGATCATGTCTTGGAAAAATAATTTTTACACCCTTTACAATGGGGGTTGTAACAGTTCAGTTCAATTACATTCCAAATCATGTACAATAGGCAATTTTCCTTCACCTGACATGAAATGAATTGATTCTGATAAGTCATAATTACTATCAGCTGCACCTGCAGGATTTCCTTGAAGATTTTTTGGTTGCATACATACAGAGATAGCTGTGGTCCACCAGGCACTAGTAAACAATCTACATGATCTTATTGTTGAACGATACAGATGAGGAAAGGGATATAAAATAATTTGGAAAGGCTGTACAATCATTAAAAAGTGGAGTAAATATGGTACCACCAGGACACTGCAAAGATCAGGATGGTCCTCCAAAAAATGCTGACTGGGCCAGGAGAAAGCTCATCAGAGAGTCTACCAAGAGGTCAATGGGAATCTTAAACGAGCTGCAGGAGTTTATGGCAGTAACTGGCATTTACCTGCATATTACAACCATTTTACATAATTTACACAAGTCTGAGCTGTGGTGTAGGGTGGCAAGATGGAAGCCATTTCTCACAAAAAAACATCCAAGCCTGTAGACATTTTGCAAAATCTGCTGCTTTTTTCTAGATACCTGAAGTTAAAGAAGAATTTCACGTTTCAACATGACAACTACCCAAAGCTTACTGCCAAATAAAACCAGGAATGAAGTTCAAAAATGAAGATCAATGGCCTGGAATGCACCATTCACAGCACAGACCTCAATCCCTAAGAAAAGTTGTAGACTGACCTAAAGAAGACTTGTGCACAGGTGATGCCTTTGCAGTTTGACTGAGCTTGACATTTTCTGCAAAGAAGAAAGGGACAGAATTGCAAAATGCAGTTGTTCTAGGTTTATAGAGATATATACAAACAGATTTACTGCTGCAACCAAGGCATTGGCCTTTTATTATTTTTAATTATTTTTCCACTTAAATATTGTTGTTTACAAGATCTTATTACATATGAAAAAAGGTCTGACATTATTTTTCTTGATTACAGCCTTTATATCAACATTAGCTTCAAATTCATGGATGTGTAGACTTCATATGGGTAAAGCATGGTACCATATTAGCCATAGACAAAGAAGAAGACTAGCAGAGTAAAAATGATACCTTCACTGGCTGAGTGTCTTTAGGATGTAAGCTTTCAAGATAACTTTGGTCTTTTCTTCAGGCATAATAATAATGAAGATGGAATACACAATACATGACAGGTTAAACACTCTTACAAATTATTTAAACATTTAACTTCCACTGGCAGTGAACATTCTTATCAGTATTGTCTATAATCATACCCTAGGCTCCAATAGAGTATGATTGTAGTAATAAAAAATACAACAAATTTTAGTCTTTAGCCAGAGATGGCTAAGTCTAGAATGTAATATAAACTGAATGTGCTGAAATATATCTGTGAACTCTATATAATAAAAAAAAAATGAGAGAAATTAAATAAACTTTTAGCTGTTACAAACCTCTATCTAAAAAAGAACGTATAAAATATAACTATAGGTAAGTGCTACATATATAAAATGCTTGAATGACAATACGGAAGTGCAAATATGTCAAATACTCACATCACCCTTTTTCTTCACATCTGTATTGTCACTCAAGCATTTTATATATGTAGAGCTCACCTATATAGTATATTTTACACACTCTTTTTTAGATAGAGGGTTGTAGCAGCTAAAATTGTATTTAATTTCGCTCATTTTATTTTTTTTTTATTATATAGAGTTCACAAATATATTTCAGCACATTAAGTTTATTATTTGAGCGCCTCTTATTTCTTGTCACATCTAAGTCTAGAATGTATTGGTTAACCCTCCAAGCTTCAGATGGGTTCACAACACATTGCTTGCAATCAGTTGTGCAGCCTCCTGGCACCCAAAGAGACCAAAATAGGTTTATTGTGCGGAACAATGTGAAATACATTCCTTTCAATAGAGGTAAGTGGAGGAGCTTATTCACCACTAATTGAGTATGTATCATAGATAATAAAATCTATGCAGCCTTGAGTCCTCCATGGCCCTGATAGTAACTCGAGGTAATAATATAGCATGCAGTGGAGTGGGTGCTGTCACACAAAGCCATCCAAACACCAAAATATAATATGATGTCCAATCTCAAGAAACTACTAAAGATACAAAAGTAAAGTAGTTATCTTTTATTTTAAAAAGAAGAAGACATAATGCCTATAAACCATCCCAGAAGCAATTTACTCTAGCAACACAAAACTAGAACACATATCCTATTACTTAAGCTCTGCGAACTTACCTAAACTCTTTCATGATGACATAGACACAATCTAGCTACAGACCTATATCCCTGCTTAATGTAGATATCAAACTCTTTGTGAAAATCCTGGTGGAGTGACTAAAATCACATTTTCAGTTTCTGATTGATCTGGACCAGGTGGCTTTGTGCCAGGAAGGGAGGAGAGAGATAATACTAGAAAACTGTAACGGTTACAAGAAAAAAAAAGGAGTCAAGCGGTACTTTAATAACTTTATTAGAAGTTATAATCACAACAAATACCACAGTGTGTGCGGGGAAGGAGTAGAGGGTGATCAAAGAAGCGAGCCTCTATCAGAAATAGGAGGATGCCACTAGGTTCCCAAACTGCGGAGACTAGGCTGAAGCCAATGGTAGTCTCAAATGCAAGATATGCCTCAACGTGACCCAAATGATCTCCCTAAGGACTCACGCCTGCAGTCAGATAAGGAAAGACCATCTCATACAAAGGAAGGCAACGAGGGAGACTACTGAATCACTCCTGCAGTCAGTGATGGAAAGGCAGTCTCGCAAAGGAAGGCAACAAGGGCGACTACCAACTCACGCCTGCAGTCAGTGACGCTAGAGTCTACCAGAGCTCCAGGTACTCACCAGATAGGATATCTGACTACAAGGAAGGCTACATGGAGGATAGTCAGACAGAGCCACAGGTCAGCACCATATAGGAGGGTTAGACACGCCAAGGGTCAAGGTACGCAATGGGTAGACAGCCAGAGTCGCTTGTCTGCACCAGACTGGTTATCGGACTAAGCCAGGGTCATACACGGAGCAGATAGTCAGACAGAGCCACAGGTCATCACCAGAACGGTTAGTCGCACAAGCCAGAGGTCATACACGGAACAGGTAGTCAGCCAGAGCCGCAGGTCTGCACCAGATTGGTTATCGGACAAGCCAGCATCATACACGGAATGGGTAGTCAGACAGAGCCACAGGTCAGCACCAGAACGGGTAGTCAGACAGACCAGGTCATTCACTGAGCACTCAACAATCAAATGAACTGCACTGGACACCAACAAAAGGATGAATGAGCCCAGTGTCCATGCAGTTTATGAAGACCTGCCCCAAAGGAAGGAGGAGCACCAAATAGGCAGGTCCCTTTAAAAAGGTGCACACGTCCATGCCCTTGGATGTGCGCCCGAAGTGACATCACCAACTGCGGCCCACACCACTGACAGGGCTGGAGCCACGAGGAGGACAGAACACGGCTGGAGCCTCGAGGAGGAGAGGCTGCAGCTGAGCCACCTGAGCCAGCAATGCGAGGAGGTAAGGATGTGGCCGCTCGAGCAGTCGCCGCACAGCACACTGACAAAAACATTTAAACCTCCTTCATGCCTCATCCCACTCCTCAATCCCTTCCGTCTTTAGAACAGATGTTGAAAAGGCTTTTGAGTTACTTTGGCCCTTCCTTTCCCAAACATTACATGCTATTGGCATTGGTCCAGGTTTTCTACATAATGTTTTCACCCTTTACACTAATCCTTCTGCTATCGCTTGAAACCGTTAAAGATTGTAATGGCACCCGTCAAGGATGCTCACTATCACCCTGTTATTCATACTTGTTATGACAAATTTGCTCAACATATACGTCTTAACTCCAATATTACAGGAATTCCCTGTGCACATCATGATCATAAACTCTCAATGTTTGCCGATGATGTCCTTATTACCATTCCAAATCCCTCTACCTCCATGCCAGCACTGATATCAGAATTCCACCATTTTTCTGCCCTTTAAAACTTTCAAATCAGCTGTACAAAATCTGAAGTGCTGCATGTTGGCATACCCCAAGACATCCTGACTTCCCTTCACTCTTTTTCCCTTTTAAGTGGGCTTCTTCCTCAAATACCTGGGCATCCACCTCACCTCATTGATTGATTCTATTTACACAGCTACATTTCCCCTTTTGTTTTCCACCATATGCAAGGATCTCAACAGATGGCCCCTTCTACATCTCTTGGCTTGCACGCATAAACGTTATAAAAATGGATGTCCTTCCTCAGCTCCTCTATTACTTTCAGACTTTACCCCTGCACCTCCCTTCAGCCTTCTTTGCCAATGTGTTTCAGATTGTTTATAGCTGTATATGGCATTATCATCATCCAAGAATCAAAAGTGAGACTCTTCAAAGATCAAAAATTGTAGTTGGTCTAGGTATTCCTAATATCAAATTTTATTACCATTCTGAGTTATATGCTGTCTCCCAGATTGATCTCATAACTTAAGGTCCAGATGGAACACTCTCTTATTGTTCATGGGGATGTACTTAAGGAATTCTTCCTTCCTGATCATGTAAGACACCCATTTTTGAAATCACATCCTGTTCTTTCTCCTATTCTACGCACTTGGAATTGGTGGAATAAATACAACCACTTGTTATCTCTTCCATCCCCTCTTTCTCGTGTCTTTTACCCAAGAATCACCAGGTACTCACTTCTGGCTTCCTCTTCCCCCATTGGTTTGCTCATAAAGACATATGTTCAATTTATCCCTTCCCCCAATTACAAGATGGACTCTTCCTTCCTGTGAAATATGGTGCTAACTCAGGCTTACCCACTGAAACCAACCCTTGATCCGTCAGGCAGCATTAGGTCCCCCAACTCCTTTCAAAAAGTTATGTCTTCTCACAGGTCCAATCCATCAATTTTTCAGTAGAATCTCCTCCATTCTACTTACAGCCTCCTCAACACCCAGCCCCCCTCCCAGTACGCCACTGCCTAGGACAAAGAACTGGTAATCACCTTATCCCAGAAAGACTGGTACAAAATCTGGAAAATTACAGATTCATTGTCCATTTCGTCTCACATTTTTGAATCAAACTATACATTTTTTTGTACATACGGTATTATATTTCCTCTGGACTCCATAATATCTACTGTTCCACAAACCCTCTAAGCTGGTACTGCTTACTTCATAAAGGTACTTATCTTCACTTGTGGTGGACTTGCCCACGGTTTTAAGCTTTCTGGTCATGATTCATATCCCAGATGGAAACCTTCCTTTATATTTGGTTGCATCGGGAACCTCTACCCATTCTGCTCTATGTAGGACTGCCTACAATGCCTCTCCTTAAGAAAAATATATTACTTTTTATGCTGACTGATGCCAAATCGCTAATCCCAGCACACTGGCTAGATAGAACCCTTCCCACTCTCTCTGAATTGCATTAGAAGGTGGGAGACTACGTATTACGTACCAGGCACAAAGGGGAACCTTACCCGAGCCTCCTTGTTTCTTTTCTCATGAGATGAAATTCCTCTTGTGCAGATGCTGCAGTTACTTAAACCTTTTTCTGTCCTAGAACCAGTGCTCAACCTGCTTTCTTTCTTTCTCCCTTTTTTTTCTCTCTTTCTTCTTCTCTATCGCTTTCTTATTCCCTTTTCCTTCATTATTTTCATCTTTCTTCTCTGTCTATACTTGACTTTTCATCTTACTTCTCTTCAACTTTCCTTCTCTTAAACCATGCTTGTTTGTTCCGCTCTCCACCCGCTCACCCTCTCTGTTCCCTCACTTTCCTTCCCATCCCACCCTCCAACCTTCCCTTCACCCTACTTTTATTAGCTGCGATTCACCACCCCACACATACTCTGATATATCTTTATACAGCAGTGATCTGAATAAAAATCTAATTCAAAAGCTATAATCCATTAGAGGGAAACGAATAACATTATCTTCACAAAAACGTAGACAGATATAATAAAGTGTACGAAATAGGCATGTAAACATATAAATATGTATATAGCAATCGCTTCAATAAGCATACAGAATACAATAAATATATTAAAAGTCCTAATATGAGAGATAGATATATCAAGAATACACTATAAATAAAAGAAGAATGAAATTAAATCATAAAGACTTACATAAGTAAATCATATCTCTGATTCTGGGTGCACAGTGTAGAACTCTCAGTCGAAAAAGAACACACCAACCTGTAACCTTGCATATTAGGACTTTTAATATATTTATTGTATTCTGCATGCTTATTGGAGCAATTGCTGTATAAATATTTATATGTTTACATGCATATTTCTTACACATTATTTTATCAATCTACTTTTTTGGGAAAGATAATGTGTTTCATTTCCCTCTAGTAGATTCTAGCTTTATATAGCATTGTTTATATTTTTAAAATAAAAGATAACTACTTTACTTTTGTATCTTTCATCGTTCCTTGATATTGGACATCTTATTATACCTTGGTGTTTGACCCGTTTAGATACATATATTGGTGTGTATTTTATTGTTATTTAAGGTTCTTTCTTATTGCATGAATATGTATGTCAGAGCCGACTGCATGATAAATTCCCTGTGCTAGTCCAGACCACAGTTCAGAGTGTTAAACTTGGTTATCAACTTATACGCCCATATTTTTCTGTCTCTCTGTGTCCTGAAATGTCCCATCAGTACAGTTACTTTGAGATCTTTAATGCTTTGATCAGTTTTGCAAACAAGTTTACCCACTGGGGTGTCTCTTTTGTTGTTAGCACTGGACCTATGAGAATTCATCCTTTTTCTTAGGGTCTGTCTTGTCTCACCCACATATAGTCCTGTTTGGGGACATTTCACACACATGATGAGATAAACAACATTAGATGAGCTGCAGGAGAATTTTCCCTTGATATTGTGGTTTCAGTGGGAATCTGGTATGGGCACCTTATCTGTGTGCACAGGTTTCACACGTCTTTTGTAGACAGGGAGAAGTATAATTTTCTGCGTCATTCTTAAACCGGAACTACCACCCCACCTAAAGTTGCTCCCAAAGAATTACCCATCTGGCGACTAGCTGCTCAATAGTACTAGTCTCCAGAATTATTACCTCGTTATAGAGAATTCCTACTGCTCCCGGGACTGACAGCGAGGAAACAGCACAGACATATTTGCATAGTGACTTTTGTGCGCCTGCGTTGTCAGTCCGAGTCTGCTCTAGGAGATGTTACTAGGTACCGGAAGGTACCAGCAGGGACTGACAGCAGAGGCTCACAGACGTCACTATGCAAATATGTCTGCGCTGTTTCCTGGCTGTCAGTCTTGGGAGCAGTAAGAATTCTCTATAACGAGGTAATTATTCTGGCGACTAGTACTATTGTGCCATGGTTCGTACAAATGAGATCTGGAGAGGTAGTGGTAGGTAACACAATTTTATTGAAAACAGACAATGAAATGGTAACGACAATATATACAGTATGAGCAACACGCAACAGTGCAAGCAACACTTGCAGATGGGAGAATGCTTCAGTGTGATGCTGTACGTAGACCCCAGATAGGGAATGATAGGCCACAGCAGGTCCACACCTGCACAGACTAACGAAACACGGAGCAAGATATCTGAGCCTCAGGTCCACACCTGAAGGTACCCCAAATGCTTTGAAGGCAACCAGGAATGAGTCTGCAAGACTAACGGAGGAAATACTGAGAATAGTCAGATAGAGCCACAGGTCGGCACCAGAATGGATAGTCAGACAAGCCAAGGGTCAGTATGCAACAGGTAGTCAGCCAGAGCCGCAGGTTCCACACCAGAATAGTTATCAGACTATGCCAAGGTCATACAAGGAGTGGACAGTCAGACAGAGCCACAGGTCGGCACCAGAATGGATAGTCAGACAAGCCAAGGGTCAATACTCAATGGGTAGTCAGCCAGAGCCGCAGGTCCGCACCATAATGGTTATCAGACAATGCCAAGGTCATACACGGAGTGGATAGTCAGACAGAGTCACAGGTCAGCACCAGAACAGGTAGTCAGACAGCCCAAGGGTCACTGAGTAGGTAGTCAGACACAGACACACAGGAACAAACACTAGGAACTGCACTGGACACCAACGAAAGGGCAACTGAGCCCTGTGTCCAGGCAGTATATAAACGCCTGTCCCCAGGAAGAGGAGGAGCCAGGAATGGTTGACTGCCCCTTTAAATGGAGCACATGTCCATCTCCCTGGATGTGCGCCCATATGACGCTACCCGGCAATGGCCGGGCCATCTATAGGGAAGCAGCTGGAGCCGCAAGACAGAATGCGGCTGAGACACCAAGAGGAAGGATGCGGCCAGCCTGCTACCAGTGGATGCTCCCGCTAGGAAAGAGGTACGCTTGTGGCTCTCGAGCAAGCCGCCACCAGCTGTAACATATTGAGCAGCTAGTCGCCAGTTAGGTAATTCTTTGGGGGCAACTTTAGGCGGGCTGGTGGTTCCACTTTAAGAAAGCTCTTCACCAGTAGTTGTTTCAGATTGGAGGCTGTCCATAGGAGGGGAACAGATGTTTTCTGAATATTCTTTTTAATCTGACATCAGTATGTAGTATTGTTTGGAGCTCTTTTGAGATTATGCCTAGTACTTCAAGATGGGGGTTGTAGGTGACTACAAATGGCACTCTGTTCTCTTTCTGTGGTTGCTTGTATTCCAGGAGATTTCTTCTGGGTATACTGGTGGCTCTCTGAATTTGGATGTCTGTGTCTTGGCATTATATCCATGACTGATAATATGACTCCTGAAATTTTTAATATGTTTATCTCGGTCAGAAGTCTCAGAGCATAAGCAGTTATACCTTAGGGACTGCCTGTAAACAATATAGTTTTTTGTGTGTCCTAGATGGAAACTGTCATTTCTGAGATAATTAGGCTTGTCTATTGATTTGTGGGACAGAGATGTCCAGATGAGGTTGTTACTAAAACTGATTGTAGCATCCAGACAATTATTTTGTGAGGGTGAATATCTGATTTTGAGATTAATGGTGAGATGGAAGGCAGTGTAATTTTTGTGAAATGACAAAAAGTTAATCTTCATTGGTAGTCCAATGAGTAGTATATCATCTATGTAGCAGAGGTAGACCAGAGGAATTAATTCTTATAGGTTCAGTGTGAACAACAAAATAGACTCCCAAGTGGGTAAACTTTTTTGCAAAACTGATCACAGCATTAAAGGTCTCAAATGACTGTACTTAGGGAAATTTTAGGACACAGAGAGACCGAAAGATCTGTGACTATAAATTGATAAGATTAACACTCAAAACTGTGGCCTGAACTCTGACAAGGAATTTATGTGATATTATCCCACACAATTAACATATTTTGGGTTCTTTGTGTGCCAGGGGGCTGCATAATGCATTGCAAGCAATGGGTTGTGCACCCGTCTAGTGAATGGAATACATTCTATAGACTAACTACTAAAATACATTGGAGCATCAAAAAGTTACTAAATATTGTTTGTATTTTTAGCTACAAAGAGACTCTACTGGAGCCTAGGGAATGAATTATATACAATACTGATAAGAAAATTCACTTCCAGTGGAATTTAAAAGTTACAGTAATTTGCATGAGTGTTTGACCTGTCATGTATTGTGTATTCAGCCTTCATTCTTATTATGCTTGAAGACGAGACCTATGTTATCTTGAAAACTTACATTCTAGTTAGCCAATAAAGGTATAATTTTTACTCTGTATCTTAGACTTTTGATATATATCCACTGTGTATATGAATATTCACACTCACACACATAGGCACTCATCTAATTTAATATATAAATTATACATATATAAATATGAGCTGCACTCACTGGACTTGTAGGTGAATCAACTGAAGTGCTGGTTTATTGATCAACATTTTGACCCAAACAAGGGTCTTTATGAAGATTACATAAAACAGTGAAAATGGACCGTTAAATACCTAACAGTGTAAACAAACTTGGCGCCAACTGACATCATCAGGAGAGGGGGGGGGAGGCAAGGAATAAATTACATGAGATTAGATAAATGAAAAAATAAGACCATCAGAATTGGTCTAATAATTAATGGATGTTTACTATGATGTACTGTCTCTTTGCTGACATTTCTCTCTGCTTGGATCATTAATATCACATCTGTATGTTCCATGTTATATCCCTGATGCCTAACATGTGCCTGAGGGTAGAAACCTACATATGTATTGGACATGTATTTAGCTTTTCCAATTCTGGGATTTGTTTGTTTATTCATTTTTATGCAACATTGTGCCATCATTATTCTGCAACTTTAATGTCCATTTGATCTTGCAGGATGTCTAATTTACTTTTACCATCCTTTGATTTCTCTCAGTGTTGGGCAGATATCTAGGGCATCACTATTTGATGGTCTGGGTAGCCACAACACACTGTTTGAAATAGAGTTTCAATAGCACTTGACTTCTTTATGTTTCATTTTTACATAGTAACATAATACCCCTCACACCCCAGTAATTTTATAGCTTTCCTGCTACCAAATAAGTTAGTCTTTATCAGACCTTCCTGATCTGCCTACTAATAAACAGTTAACTCTGTATGTTCCCTTTGGAAAGAAATGTATCTAATCTTCTCTTGAATGTATCCATTGTATCTGCCATAACCACCTACCTGGGCAACAAATTCCACAATTAAACAGACCTCACTGTAAAAACACCCTTCCTCTGCTGAAGTCTAAACCTCCTTTCCTCTAATCTCAAGGGGTGTCCCCTGGTCATCTGATCAGGCCTTGGAAAAAATAGCTCACCACAGAGATCGTTGTATTGACCTTTCATATATTTGTACAATGTGAAAGGTCTCCTCTTAGTCATCTTTTCTCTAGAGTAAATAAACCAAGTTTGTCTAGTCGTTCCTCATACGTCGAGTCCTCCATTCCCTTAATTAATTTTGTTGCTCTTCGCTGTACCCTCTCTAGTTCTAGTATATCCTTTTTCAGAACCGGTGCCCAAAACTGCACTGCATACTCAAGGTGAGGTCTTACCAGTGATTTGTATAATGGCAAAATAATGTTATCCACTCATGCTTCAATACCTCTTTTTATGCAAGACAGGATTTTGTTTGCCTTTGCTACTGCTGTTTGACACTGGTCACTGTTTCCAAGTTTGTAGTTGACAAGGATACCGAGGTCTTTCTCTAGCAATGAGTCACCTAAAATGATTCCATTAAGTTTATAAGTAGCCTTGGGATTATTTCCTCCCAAATGCATTACTTTACACTTCCCCACATTAAACTTCATATTCCATTTATTTGCCCAATCTGCCATTTTATATAAATCCCTCTGTAGAAAGCAATTATCCTGTTCTGAATTAACTACCCTGCATAATTTAGTGTAATCTGCAAATATTGATAATTTGCTTTCTACATCTATTTCTAGGTCATTTATAAACATGTTAAAAAAGCAGAGGACCTAATACTGAATCCTGAGGTACTCCACTCTCCACTTTAACTGTATTGGAGAATTGTCCATTTACAACCACACACTGTTCCCTATCCTTCAACCAGTTTTGTATCCAATTGCAAAGGTTATCTACTAGCCCCGATTTCCTTATTTTATACCTCAGCCTTCTGTGTGGCATTGTATCAAATGCCTTTGGAAAGTCTAGATATACTACAGCAACTGCCTTGCCATGATCAAGGTTGCTGCTTACTTCCTCATAGAATCTGAGAAAGTTTCTTTGGCATGATCTATTTTTCATAAAACCATGTTGATTCCTGCTAATGATCTTATTTTTTGTGTTATAATCCTGAAGTTTTCTATATTGTTGGCTATTACTCCATAAATTATTTAACACATTGAATGTTTCCAATTATCTAATTTGAGATCACGAAGTAGCCAGACATGTCAGCATTCTGAAATATCTTAGAGGTCTTATCTACTCCCCACTGGATGCTTCTTACTGATCTACGGGATTGATACATTGTATATGCTCATCATGTTGATTAATTATGTTGCTGATATCTGTACACACATTTTAAGGGATGTATTTTTATTCTGTTATATGGATTACTTTCCAAGTAGTGTCCACAGGTTCGATATACTACTAGCACACTCTAAATTTACTTACATCGGTATTACATGTATATATAGTAATTTGCAAAAGTTTTAAGACGTGAAAAATGTCTATTTTATAAAGCATTCTTAATTAACATGTTAATAGTCTAAATTTATCAGCTACAAAATGTATAGTGAGTGAACAGAAGAACAATCTAAATCAAATCAATATTTAGTGTGACCACCCTTTGCATTCCAAACAGCATCAATTCTTCTAGGTACACTTGCATAAAGTCAGGGATTTTGTAGGCATATAGTGGCTGGTGAAACAGCCGGTGGGGCAAAATTGGATACCGGCCCGTTAGCAAAAAGTGCTACGAGGTATTCAATTGCACTACCAGCTGAAAGTATAACAGATGTTAGGCCACTGAAATGGTCTTGTATAGTGATGAGCGAGCACCCCAATGCTCGGATGTTCGGGTGCTCTGACCGAGCACCCCCTGAGGCTCGAGTGCTCGGCCGAGCACCCGAGCCCCATTGAAGTCAATGGGAGGACTCGAGCATTACACCAGGCACCCCCTGCTCTGATGAGGGGAGGGTGCCTGGTCCATAGGAAAAGGGCAGAAAAAGATGGAAACACTACAGAAATGGTTCAGGGACAGCATAGGGAGGATGTCTGGATGCACCTTGGACTCCAACATCGCTGCTGGGAACGATCTTTCGCCCGTAGTACGCCATTTTTACAGACTGACCGTAAAACACACAAAAAGGAAAATAAAAACGACTTTAGGCGAAAAATTGTTACCAAACAGTATTTGCTGTATATTTACTTGTATATCATCTGCAAATTCTCCCAAAAATTTCATCGATTTTCTGAAGTGAGGCCATGATTAAGAGGGAAACGTGCGCAGAGGCAAATTATCCCAAAAATTTCCTTGATTTTCAGAACTGAGGCCATGATTAAGAGGGAAACGTGCGCAGAGGCAAATTCTCCCAAAAATTTCCTTGATTTTCAGAACTGAGGCCATGATTAAGAGGGAAACGTGCGCAGAGGCAAATTCTCCCAAAAATTTCCTTGATTTTCAGAACTGAGGCCATGATTAAGAGGGAAACGTGCGCAGAGGCAAATTCTCCCAAAAATTTCCTTGATTTTCAGAACTGAGGCCATGATTAAGAGGGAAACGTGCGCAGAGGCAAATTCTCCCAAAAATTTCCTTGATTTTCAGAACTGAGGCCATGATTAAGAGGGAAACGTGCGCTGAGCTGACCATCTAAAACATTATGGGTGAGGGTCTGCTGCAGAGCTGACCATCCTAAACATTATATGCGAAGGCCCGCTAGTGAGCTGACGCTATAAAACATTATATGAGAGGGCCCGCTAGAGAGCTGACCCAATAAAACATTATATGAGAAGGCCCGCTGGTGAGCTGACCTATATAAAAATTGTCAAACAGGGCCCGCTGGTGAGCTGACCCTATATAAAAATTATATCACAGGGCCCGCTGGTGAGCTGGCCCTATATAAAAATTATAGCACAGGGCATATGGAAGAGGAGGAGGAGGATGAGAAGATTAAGAGTCAACCATATACCCGTTTTTTGGGTGGAAGGGGTGAATGGGAATACAGAGTATTCCCATCATTGTAAATAACATATATAAAGTGAGTTTATGTTCCCCCGGGGCTTTCCTCCAGTGGAGTGGAGAAGTCAGGGGAAATCCAGGCCTTGTTCATTTTTATAAGTGTCAACCTATCAGCATTGTCGGTGGAAAGGCGGATACGCTTATCTGTTATGATGCCACCAGCAGCACTAAATACCCGCTCAGACAGAACGCTGGCGGCAGGGCAGGCCAGCACCTCCAAGGCGTAGAGTGCCAGTTCATACCACGTGTCCAGCTTGGACACCCAGTAGTTGTAAGGCACAGAGGGATCATTGAGGACGCTGACACGGTCTGCTACGTACTCCTTCACCATCTTCCAAAACTTTTCCCTCCTTGTGACACTAGGCTGCGCATCAGGGTGAGGGTGCTGGCGGGGTGTCATGAAGGTGTCCCACGCCTTGGAGAGTGTTGCCCTGCCTTTCTCGGAACTGCTGTGTGCTCCCCTTTTCTCCCCTTCTCTGTTGGCCAAGGTAGCACGTACTCTGCCGCCAGCGTTGTCAGATGGAAAATTTTGGAGCAATTTTTCGACAAGAACCTTCTGGTATTGCACCATTTTGCTTGTCCTCTCCACCGGAGGAATGAGAGATGAGAAATTCTCTTTGTAGCGGGGGTCCAGAAGGGTGAACACCCAGTAATCCGTGTTGTTTAAAATGCATATAACGCGTGGGTCACGGGAAAGGCAGCCTAACATAAAGTCAGCCATGTGTGCCAGAGTACCAACAGTCAAGATTTCGCTGTCCTCACCAGGAGGATGACTCTCAATATCCTCATCCTCTTCCTCCTCTTCTGCCCACCCACGCTGAAGAGATGGAACTAAAGTTCCATGGCTACCCTCTGTAGCGGAGGCAACCGTGTCTTCCTCCTCCTCCTCCTCCTCCTCCTCCGCCTCCTCCAATTGTCGCTGAGAAGACGAAGTGAGGGTGCTCTGGCTATCACCTTGTGTAAGCTCTTCCTCCCCCATTTCCACCTCTTCCACATGCAAAGCGTCGGTTTTAATTGTGAGCAGCGAGCGTTTCAGTAGACACAGAAGTGGGATGGTTACACTGATAATAGCGTTATCGCCGCTCACCATCTGTGTCGATTCCTCAAAATTGCGTAAAACCTCGCAGAGGTCTGACATCCATTCCCACTCCTCACTTCTGATTACAGGAAGTTGAACGGAGAGGCGACGACCGTGTAACAGCTGGTACTCCACTACTGCCCTCTGCTGCTCACAAAGCCGGGCCAACATGTGGAAGGTGGAGTTCCAGCGCGTGCTCACGTCACACAGCAGCCGGTGAGCTGGCAATTGTAAGCGCTGCTGCAGCTTCAACAGGCCGGCCGAAGCTGTAGATGACTTACGGAAATGTGCACACACGCGGCGCACCTTGGTCAAGAGATCATGCACATTGGGGTAGGTTTTTAGAAATCGCTGCACCACTAAATTAAATACATGCGCTAGGCATGGTACGTGTGTGAGCTTGCCGAGCTCCAAAGCCGCCACCAAGTTACGCCCATTATCACACACAACCATGCCTGGTTGCAGGTTGAGTGGCGAGAGCCACTGCTCGGTCTGGTGACTAATCCCCTGCAACAGCTCTGAGGCCGTGTGCTGTTTGTCCCCAAGGCAGATCAGCTTCAGCACGGCCTGTTGACGCTTCCCCACTGCAGTGCTACACTGCTTCCAGCTACTGGCTGATGGGGGAGTGGCGGTGTGTGTAGAGAATTCGGAGGTGGAAACGGAGGAGGAGGAGCCAATAACGTAGGTGCTGGTGGAAACCCTGATGGAGGTAGGGCCCGCAATCCTCGGCGTGGGTAGCACCCGTGCCATCCCAGGGTCCGAGTCGCTCCCAGCCTCCACGACATTCACCCAGTGTGCCGTCAGGGAAATGTAGCGTCCCTGGCCACAAGCACTTGTCCATGTGTCAGTCGTTAAGTGGACCTTCCCAGTAACTGCGTTGGTCAGGGCACGGGTGATGTTACGGGACACATGGTGGTGTAATGCGGGGATGGCACACCGGGAAAAGTAGTGGCGGCTGGGGACCGCGTACCGAGGGACAGCTGCTGCCATCAGGCTGCGGAAGGACTCAGTGTCCACAAGCCTAAATGGCAGCATTTCGATGGCCAGTAATTTTGAAAGGTGTGAGGTTAGTGCTATGGCCTGTGGGTGGGTGGCTGGGTACTTTCTCTTGCGCTCAAATGCCTGGGGTAACGACATTTGGACGCTGTGCTGGGACAGGGAAGTGGATGTGGTCGCTGATGGTGCTTCAGATGGTACAGGTGCAGGGCGGGAGGTATGCGGGCCTGCGCCTTCGACAGGCGATTGGCCGGCACCGAAAACAGGGGAAGAGGAGGCAGTGGTGTGGCCTGCAGACACAGATGGGCGATCCAGGCGTTCCTCCCACTTACTACGGTGCTTGGATGCCATGTGTCGGATCATGCTGGTGGTGGTGAGGTTTCTAGTGTTCATGCCTCGGCTCATTCTGGTGTGGCACAGGTTGCAAACTACAATTCTTTTGTCGTCCGCACTTTCCTTAAAAAAACGCCATACCGCGGAACACCTACCCCTTGGCAAGGTAGATTTACGCAAGGGGGTGCTCCGTGGAACATTTGCGGGCCGGTTTGGTGCGGTCCGCCTTCTTTCTGTAGCCACACCACTGCCTCTTCCAGCCTGTTGCGGTGCTGCAGATGGCTCACCCTCAGGACTGCTGTCATCGCTCGGCTCTACACCTTCCCAGGTGGGGTCAGTCACCTCATCGTCCACCAAGTCCTCCTCCACTTCCTCACTCTGATCATCCTCCTCAAGTCTTGATCCCACCACATACTCAGTCATTGACAACTGTATAACATTCTCCTCAACAAGGTCTTGAGACGGAAATAGTGGTTGATTTAATGGCAACTGTGTCTCATCATCATCATCATCATCATCCACTACTTCCTTTGACCTTAAATGCCGTTCACATCTGTCATCTTCTTGTGATTGGGTAGCCTCTAGAGGTTGTGAATCAGGGCACAAGATGTCATGTTCCTCTGCAAGCGTGCTTGGAGAGAGGGTCAAATGAAGGATTGGTGATGAGACGAGCTCATCACTATATCCCAGTGTGGGATCACTTCTTTGACCAGACCGTGTATGGTGGGAGGAAGGATGATCAGAGTGAGGATTATGTTGACCAGACTCTTGGCTACTGAGAGTGGACTTGGTGGAAGACAGGGTGGTGCTTAACCGACTGGAAGCAGTATCAGCTGTCATCCAACCGACCACCTGTTCGCACTGGTCGGACCTCGAGAGTGATGTCCTGCGACGCCCTGTGAAATCAGACATGAAGCTAGGTATGGTGGATGTCTTTCTTTCTTGTGCTCTGGCACCAGGCACAGTTTCTCCGCGTCCTGACCCGCGCCCTGAACTTTCAGGATCACGTCCACTTCCCCGTCCCTTTTTACCCGCCTTCTTCATCTTACACGATATATATGACTTTAATATATATGAGTTTGAAAACTTAACAGTATTTCTTACTATTCTGCAACTCTGCAGAGTACACAGAATAGGCTGCTAAACTGCGGTGACACACACTGAATGGAATAAGTGACTTTAATATTTGAGTTTGAA
Source organism: Rhinophrynus dorsalis (assembly GCA_037306005.1). Taxonomy (NCBI): domain Eukaryota; kingdom Metazoa; phylum Chordata; class Amphibia; order Anura; family Rhinophrynidae; genus Rhinophrynus; species Rhinophrynus dorsalis. The sequence continues at coordinate 514,983,104 of CM074719.1, forward strand.
AAATTAACAGTATTTCTTACTATTCTGCAACTCTGCAGAGTACACAGAATAGGCTGCTAAACTGCGGTGACACACACTGAATGGAATATGTGACTTTAATATTTGAGTTTGAAAACTTAACAGTATTTCTTACTATTCTGCAACTCTGCAGAGTACACAGAATAGGCTGTTAAACGGCGTTGAAACACACTGAATGGAATATGTGACTTTAATATTTGAGTTTGAAAACTTAACAGTATTTCTTATAATTCTGGAACTGTACAGAGTACACAGAATAGGCTGTTAAACGGCGTTGAAACACACTGAATGGAATATGTGACTTTAATATTTGAGTTTGAAAACTTAACAGTATTTCTTATAATTCTGGAACTGTACAGAGTACACAGAATAGGCTGTTAAACGGCGGTGAAAGACACTGAATGGAATATGTGACTTTAATATTTGAGTTTGAAAAATTAACAGTATTTCTTACTATTCTGCAACTCTGCAGAGTACACAGAATAGGCTGCTAAACTGCGGTGACACACACTGAATGGAATATGTGACTTTAATATTTGAGTTTGAAAACTTAACAGTATTTCTTACTATTCTGCAACTCTGCAGAGTACACAGAATAGGCTGTTAAACGGCGTTGAAACACACTGAATGGAATATGTGACTTTAATATTTGAGTTTGAAAACTTAACAGTATTTCTTATAATTCTGGAACTGTACAGAGTACACAGAATAGGCTGTTAAACGGCGTTGAAACACACTGAATGGAATATGTGACTTTAATATTTGAGTTTGAAAACTTAACAGTATTTCTTATAATTCTGGAACTGTACAGAGTACACAGAATAGGCTGTTAAACGGCGGTGAAAGACACTGAATGGAATATGTGACTTTAATATTTGAGTTTGAAAACTTAACAGTATTTCTTATAATTCTGGAACTGTACAGAGTACACAGAATAGGCTGTTAAACGGCGGTGAAAGACACTGAATGGAATATGTGACTTTAATATTTGAGTTTGAAAACTTAACAGTATTTCTTATAATTCTGCAACTGTACAGAGTACACAGAATAGGCTGTTAAACGGCGGTGAAAGACACTGAATGGAATATGTGACTTTAATATTTGAGTTTGAAAAATTAACAGTATTTCTTATAATTCTGGAACTGTACAGAGTACACAGAATAGGCTGTTAAACGGCGGTGAAAGACACTGAATGGAATATGTGACTTTAATATTTGAGTTTGAAAACTTAACAGTATTTCTTATAATTCTGGAACTGTACAGAGTACACAGAATAGGCTGTTAAACGGCGGTGAAAGACACTGAATGGAATATGTGACTTTAATATTTGAGTTTGAAAACTTAACAGTATTTCTTATAATTCTGCAACTGTACAGAGTACACAGAATAGGCTGTTAAACGGCGGTGAAAGACACTGAATGGAATATGTGACTTTAATATTTGAGTTTGAAAACTTAACAGTATTTCTTATAATTCTGCAACTCTGCAGAGTACACAGAATAGGCTGTTAAACGGCGGTGAAAGACACTGAATGGAATATGTGACTTTGATATTTTAGTTTGAAGACTTAACAGTATTTCTTCCTATTCTGCAACTCTGCACAGTACACAGAATGTGCTGCTACACTGCGGCGAAGCACACTGAATGGAATATGTGACTTTGATATTTTAGTTTGAAGACTTAACAGTATTTCTTCCTATTCTGCAACTCTGCACAGTACACAGAATGTGCTGCTAAACTGCGGCGAAGCACACTGAATGGAATATGTGACTTTGATATTTTAGTTTGAAGACTTAACAGTATTTCTTCCTATTCTGCAACTCTGCACAGTACACAGAATGTGCTGCTACACTGCGGCGAAGCACACTGAATGGAATATGTGACTTTGATATTTTAGTTTGAAGACTTAACAGTATTTCTTCCTATTCTGCAACTCTGCACAGTACACAGAATGTGCTGCTACACTGCGGCGAAGCACACTGAATGGAATATGTGACTTTGATATTTTAGTTTGAAGACTTAACAGTATTTCTTCCTATTCTGCAACTCTGCACAGTACACAGAATGTGCTGCTAAACTGCGGCGAAGCACACTGAATGGAATATGTGACTTTGATATTTTAGTTTGAAGACTTAACAGTATTTCTTCCTATTCTGCAACTCTGCACAGTACACAGAATGTGCTGCTACACTGCGGCGAAGCACACTGAATGGAATATGTGACTTTGATATTTTAGTTTGAAGACTTAACAGTATTTCTTCCTATTCTGCAACTCTGCACAGTACACAGAATGTGCTGCTAAACTGCGGCGAAGCACACTGAATGGAATATGTGACTTTGATATTTGAGTTTGAAGACTTAACAGTATTTCTTCCTATTCTGCAACTCTGCACAGTACACAGAATGTGCTGCTAAACTGCGGCGAAGCACACTGAATGGAATATGTGACTTTGATATTTTAGTTTGAAGACTTAACAGTATTTCTTCCTATTCTGCAACTCTGCACAGTACTCAGAATGTGCTGCTAAACTGCGGCGACGCACACTGAATGGAATACGTGACTTTGATATTTTAGTTTGAAGACTTAACAGAATGTGCTCTAATCTGCAACTTTGCACACTAAACAGAATGTGCTCTAATCTGCAACTTTGCACACTAAACAGAATGTGCTCTAATCTGCAACTTTGCACACTAAACAGAATGTGCTCTAATCTGCAACTGTGCACACTAAACAGAATGTGCTCTAATCTGCAACTTTGCACACTAAACAGAATATATATATATTTTTTTTTTTTTTTTTGTTTTTTTCCCCCCACACCAAATAACCTGCTGCCCCCACACACAGTAGTCCTAAAAAGGACTTTTGGTTCTTTTTTTTTCACAATTTTTGTTTTTTTCCTCCCTACACTGCCTTTCCCTTCCTATCCTCAGCTCTCCCTGGCTCAGACTGAGCCGAACTCGATGGTCAGGTGCTATACAGCACCTGACCACGGGTTCTGGCCAGCCAATCAGTGTAATGCCAGCAGCCAACATGGCTGCTGGCATTACACCGATGTCAGAGCCTCCCTGCACGTTTATTGGCTGCGCAGCAGCCGCAAAACGTGCGGGGAGGAGACCCGAACATGGCGGGCGAGCACATGCGGTACTCGTACGAGTACCGCCATGTGCCGAGCAGAGCGATGCTCGAGCCGATCCGAGCATCGGCCGAGCATGCTCGCTCAACACTAGTCTTGTAGCCAAACGTCCATTTTGTGTGTTGCGTACCCCTCTGGCACTCAGATGGTTACATTTAATTGACAATGTGAGTCCCATATCAGATCTTACCAGCTAAAGCAGTCTATTGAATGGCAACTGAAGACTCTTGTTTCACTTGTCTATGGGCCAAAGTGCCTTTGACTTTATCAGCCGGAAAAGGATTTCTTTTTCAGGAAGTTTTTCATAGAACTGTGAATCAGATGGCTTACAGTGCTTGAAATAATGCTGCTGGAGGTTTTTTGGCCTAACAGGGACAATTGAATTGAGGCCATCATCATATAGGCATATAATCAGGTGTTTGATTAAACAATTATACCAAACAGGTGCTAATGATCATCAATTTAATATGTAGGTTGAAACACAATCATTAACTGAAACAGAAACAGCTGTGAGGGAGGAATAAAACTGGGTGAGGAACAGCCAAACATAGCTAACAAGGGGAGGTTGCTGAAGACAGTTTAATGGCATGACTGAGCACAGCAACACAAGGTGGTTATATTGCATCAGAAAGGTCTCTCCAAGGCAAAAATGTCAAGGCAGACAGGGGTTTCCAGATGTGCTGCCCAAGCTCTTTTGAAGAAGCACAAAGAAACGGGCAAGGTTGAGGACCATAGATGCACTGGTCTGCCAAGGACACATGCAGATGAAAGACCCATCATGCTTATTTCCCTTCACAATCGTAAGATGTGCAGCAGTGCCATCAGCTCAGAATTGGCAGAAAACAGTTGGACCATGGTACACCCATGTACTGACTGTAGAAGTCTGGCCAGTAGTGGTCTTCATAGAAAACTTGTGGCCAAAAAGCCATACCTTCGACGTGGAAACAAGACCAAGCAACTATAAATGAAAACACAGCAACTGGGGTGCAGAAAAATGGCAGCAGGTGCTCTGGACTGATAAGCCAATATTTAAAGTATTTGGCTATAGCAGAAGGCAATTTGTTGTCCGAAGGACTGGAGAGCAGTACAAGTATGGGTGTCTGCAGGCAACACTGAAACCTGGTGGAAGTTCCTTGCAAGTTTGGGCCTGAATTTCTGCAAATTAAGTTGGGGATTTGGTCAGAATTAATGGTATCCTCAATGCTAATAAGTACAGACATATACTTATTCATCATGCAATACCATCAGGGAGGCATCTGTTTGGCCCCAAATTTACTGTGCAGCATGACAACAACCCCAAACATACAGCCAAATTTATTAAGAACTATCTTCAGAGTGAAGAAGAACAAGGAGTCCTGGAACTGATGGTATGGCCCTCACAGAGCCCTGATCTCAACATTATCAAGTCTGTCTGTGATTACGTGAAGAGAGAGAAGCAACTGAGTCTGCCTACATCCACAGAAGAACTGTGGTTAGTTCTCCAAGATGTTTGGAACAACCTACCTGCTGAGTTCCTTAACAAACTTTGTGCAAGTGTACCTAGAAGAATTGATGCTCTTTTGAAGGCAAAGGGTGAGCACACCAAATATTGATTTGATTTAGATTGTTCTTCTGTTCACTCACTATGCCTTTTGTTAATTAATAAAAATATACTATTAACAAATTTTTGAAAGCATTCGTACTTTACAGCATTTTTTCATACCTGCCTAAAACGTTTGCACTGTAGGTGTATATATGAAAATGTATTTATATACATCATATTTTTTCCTTTTATAATATAACATAACAGTTCTTTATTTTTTACTTTTTATTCTTTTTTTATTTTCTAATTTTTCTCAACTACTGCAATGTATTCCTTCCCTCCTCGCCTCTCCTGATGACAGCAATTGGCATCAAGTTTTTTTACGCTGTTGCGTATTTAAAGGTCCATTTTCACTGTTGTATGTAATCTTGATAATGACCCTTGTATGGGTCGAAACGTTGATCAATAAACCAGCACTTTGATTGATTCACCTAGAAGTCCTGTAAGTGGACAACCTGGAAGTACAGACCACGGCTTCACTGGGCTTCGATGACCAGGTGAATAGGCTCCCTTGCTGAGCAGTACAGGAGAGTATTTCAGGACCCCTTCCTTTGGCACATAACCCTTTAAGGACCATACATCTGGTCCTTAAAAGAATTAAAATATGAGGGCTTTGAGCCCCATATTAACTTTTTTTACACACATCTTCTCCCTTAAAGGGATAATAATGTTTCACAAAAACAGCAGTTCCAATTAACCTTCATAGTATTTGAGCCATAGAGAGTGTTATTTCAAATTATCCCCTCCAGCCTCTTTTACCTAGTGTAAGCCACCTCCCTTCAGATGTGGAATCTGGTCTTGAGACCAGACAGCTCACAGCAAGGGACAATCTTCTTACTGTGAACATAAGGAAAACCCTAACCTCTTGACAGGTTTTTCAGGTATTTCCCTTATGCTAATTGAAGATTGTCCCTCTCTGAGATCCATCTGGACAGTCTTGCTGCTCTGAGGTGAGAAGTGTTACATCAGTAAAAGGGGTGGGAACGGGATACTTTTCACAGCAAGAAGTGCCAGACCCCTTCTTTGGGCATGTTATGAATTAACGTGGAGTCTTCAAACCCCACATTAATATTTTTTACAAACATACTCCCCTTTTAGGGGGAGTAGGGGAGGGAGTCCTGGGATTTCTTATTTGGTCATTTAATACTTTAATATGGAGGCTACTGATCTAATATTTATCCAGTAAAATATAATTTGTTAATATGAGGTATATGGACCTCAGTTAAATGTTTTTTTTGCTTTATAATTAATGTAAAAAATATGGGGTGACTCAATATCTATCTTATTTCATGCTTTCAGAGAAGGAGCCAAAGTGATTTCCTGAGGTCAAAAAAATCCTAATATTGTGTCTCATGACCACACCTTCCATCCTGATCTTATCAGGAAGGAGAAATAATATTATTCTGCACAGTTCATTTAAAGCCCTCTTACATCACCCCTAATTGACAAAGAAATGGTGCATAGCAAGTGATATATGTGGTTACAGTCACAAAAAGGCTAAAAAGATTTATTTTTGCTTCTCTTTAAAGTGTTAGTAATATATTGTTAGTAATGTCCCATAAAATATTTTTATAAATTTGTAGAGGGTAAAAAAGAAGCTCATTGTCACAAACCCCATCTCTCAAACTGCAATCAAAGTTCCCCCTTCCCTTCTGTTGATGTCAGCTGTAAAGCTGACAGGAGATCCGTGTTGGCCGAAACGATGAGGCTCTTCAGCAGAGCTGAAACCTTGTCATTAGAAAAGAACTACTTCATGGGAACGATCTACAAAGTGTGCCTGGTTTCCAAAACAAATTCGGTTGGTAGGCAATTATGACCAACAATATCTGGACGTTAAAAAGATTTTACATAAACATTGGCATCTTTTGACAGCAGATGAAGATCTTGCTGAAGTAATTTCTGAATTCCCTACAGTGACTTATCGGAGGGGTCACAACTTAAATGACATTCTAGTTCATAGTCATTATGAAAGTAGAAAACAAAGGACTTGGTTGTCTACCACGGCAGTGGGGACATTTAAATGTGGACGGTGCCAGGCTTGCCAATATATTGACAGTAGTAAAGTTTTTTGTAATCAGAAAGGTGATAAGACTTTTGGTATTAAACAATTCACTAACTGTAACTCTATAGGAGTAATTTATCTTTTAGAGTGTGAGTGTGGCAAAAAATATGTGGGCAAAACCCGACGCGCATTCAAAATACGGATACTTGAACATATTGGAAATATACGTAATGCCAGGGATAAATCTGTGGCTAGACATGTTTTGAAATATCATTCTGGAAATGCAGCAGTAGTGAAATTTAAAGCTATACAACGTATCGCCCCTACTATTAGAAAGGGTGATCTTGATTTGAGATTACTCAAATTAGAATCCAAATGGATATATAGATTGGGTACTAAATTTCCAGAAGGATTAAATGAAGGGTTTACGTTTAATCCATTCATTAAGGATATGTGATCATCTGTATGGGGAGTCTAGTGTATATAGGGTTAAATATATATTAGATTCCCTCCATAAGTATGGTGTAGGGTTTGATTTACCATCATCTTTTAACGACCAGAATACATTCTAATATCAGCATTCATTATAGCTACAAATGGTGTAGATTATCTTACTTTAAGCTATAAGATAATGGCAATGAATGGGTTAATGGATGACTATTTAGTGTATTTTCTATACGTAATAGCCCCTTATCTAAGTTTGTGAGCGATCTATGAAGTCGTTGGTTGCAAATAAGAACTGTATAGTTCATCAAGCAGTGTGTAAGTTTAACATTGCAACGATGTCTTTTATACTATCTATAGCAGGAGATGGCAAAGTGCAGTTTATGCACTTCTTTTTGAATCCATAAAGATAAGTTCCGATGGAATAGCTTGATCATGGGTGACGTAAAGATGACGTCGGCTGAAGTCCGGCCCCATGATGGGCGGGCTTAAATATTAGTTTCTATAAATAGGTTAATTGTAGGGGTCGCTGGGTCTTAAGCCCCTGACGAAGCTGCTAGTGATAGCGGCGAAACGCGTTGGGTTGTGCCTACCTGTGGGCATAAGCAGCTGTATATAATAATAAAGAGATTTGATTTAGTGTTAGAGGTTCGGCAATATGGTCGCAATGATAAGGGTAGGATTAGTTTGTGGAAGGCTCTTGTAGCTTTCCACGAGGTTTAGGTTGAGGGAGCCACCATTTTGCTGTTCCTACTGTATTGTTCAGAGTATCATAAAGCATTACGCTGTATGATTTGGAAGATTAATGTGATTACTGACTTCACTGCTCATATACCTTATTGATGGTGCCGTCTCTGCTCCCTGTATTTGAATCAGCAATGCTGATATCGGGAGATATGGGGTTAATATAGCTAGTTAACGGCTACTTTGTTTGTATTGCACTAGTGGATTGTAGCAAATAGAACGTTAAGTAACATTTTTTCTATCACTTAGAGGTATATAGATTACTAGTGGCAATTTTCCTCCTGAGAGGGTGCTGATCGATACTCAATAGCCTAATATTTACTAGCATATCGAAATAGGTGGAGTGTAGAGCACCACTGAGATTTAGTGATTGATTGTGTTGCTTAGTGGTCTGTGTGCTTCCGTTGGTCCGCTCCTCTAATTAGATACAGCGCTGTGTATTTACCCACAGGAGGTTCATTTATTTTAAGGGTTACCCGGATTAATAAAGGGTTAAATTATGGACATGTAGTTTTATGGGATTTTGTATCTTTTATTAAAAGTTAAGTTTTAGCGACTCTCGAATAGTGATTATGTAATTTAGTGTGATTAAGATTTAGAACGGGTCACCTTTGGACAGAGAGAGGGTTAACGGGTTATGGTAGTGTACCCGTGCTCTGGCTCTGTTTATTTCTTTTTTTAGGAATTATGGTTTCCAATTAGGTCATTCTTTTCTAATAACGTGATTTTGGCTCTGCTGCAGAGCCGCTGGCTGGTCCCCGGACTGGGATCTCCTGCTGTCAGCTAGACGCTGACGTCAGGAGAAGGGGAGGGAGAGGGGAACTCTGATTGCAAATATCTCTCAAACCATAGCGGTTTGATAGATAGGATTTGTGGCAATGAGATTCTTTTTTTATTCTCTACAAATCTATAAAAAATTTATGGGGCATTACTAACACTTTATCCAGTCAAACATCCATTTTTGCACAATGGAATCTAGGCCATAGATTTTATGGGTTTCTATTTGCTTTTGTTTAAAATGGAAAGGAAAGCTCCCCCCCCCATTCCTGAGATAATAAAGCATAAAGGTTACCATTTTATGGATAGAAAAGTTCATAATTCAAAAACATGAGCAGAGCAATTGGATTGATCAAACTCCACACTATTAGAATAATTTATACAACTGAAACGGCAAATGTTTTCAACTGATTGTGGCAGGGGCATGAGTTATTCAGTCATGTGCATACCTGGGAACTCTCCGGTTTTGCCCCGGAGACTCTGGATTTCAAACTGAATTACCGGGTCTCCGGGGCAATGTGTGAATCACCGGGTGGGCAGAATTTAAGTAGAAGCTCTGTCCACTTGCGCTTCATCCCGCCCGGTTCCTCCCACTCCCCGCCCTCTTGCATACATTTTGCAGGGGTTTTTTGTGTGTTTTTTTGTCCCGCCCCCCGCAACTAAGCCCCGCCCCTTTTATGATGCGGATCGCGTCATTTTCCTCCCCGTTGGCACTGACAGGGTTACCCTCCGGGTAGCCCTGTTTCAAAAGTTCCCAGGTATGGTCATGTGACATATGATAAGAAATTCATATGTGTCAGCGCTGCATTCATTTTTTATTGATAAAAACTGTCAAAAAATAAGGATTTTATATCAAACATACAAAAGCAGGAAAAAAAAGAGCTAATCAACTTTATTCCTACAAAAATGCCCAATTACAACCATACTGGGGCTGTTTTTATTGGGGGGGAGGAGGTACTATGTAAAGTATTTTTACTTTTGTAGAAAAGTACCAGATAAAGTCTAAAATTATTAGATTTTATATTAGTATATTTTTTTCATTTTAGGGAAAGAGGTGACAGTACTGAGCACCCCAGAGTAGCCCCCTCTAAAACATTCTGATTTTAATCACATCAGTGACAGTTCTAGTATGTTTTAGACTGAGCTTATCTCTAGAACTGTATAATATCACTGCTAGTTTCAGGCAACTGTTTAGGCCATATTGGCTTACTTGTTCATGTGTGCTAACTAGTTAGAATTTTCTTTTTGCTAAAAATCTGAGGCAGGCCTCATCTTGGGGTCAGATGGGCCAAATCTGGCCCTTGGATCACATGCTGGTCACCAATAGATTAGGTGTTTTTAAACATGGTTAAAAAATTATGAATATTCAAAGGCAAAAAACTTTTGTTAATAACAACCTTAAGTTTGAACTCAAATAAAATCTGGGAAATTCAAGATTGATGTTTTCTTAAAAACACAAGACAAGGGGGAGCAGATATAATATTTGCAAAATATTAACCCTAAATTTCCTAAATTTTGTTCCTTTGAGTTAGAAATTTAGGTTTCACATAGCAGCTATTTTGTTAGAAGCAATTGTATGATTTTTTTTTTTTTTGCTGTATCAGTATACCGAGAATCCCATTCTGTCAAAACACAACTAACCATCAAATTGGTGCAATTCTATTGAAATCCATACTACAAATGTATAGGAACATTAACACAGGGGAAAACTGCAGCACACTGCATCTCTACAAAGCACTGTGATTGTCAACCATGTGAAATGCCACATAAAACACTGTTGCTGTCAGCCTCAATGCCACCCAAGTGAAAAATAACTAAAATTGACTTTGCATTTGAGTATTCATATAAATACATCAAATGCAGGATAAAATGCAGAGTTCATAAGATGCAACTCCTAGGTGGAATGAGGAGGGTTTAAATAAAGCAACGCTAACACCTAAAAATGAACTGAGCTTATATACACTTAAAGGGATAGTAATACTTCGTTTTATCTTTATTTTATTTTGTAGGCATTAAAAAAACATGAAGAATGATATAAGTCTTATCTCTCAAACCTTTATGGTTTATGAGATATTCACAAGCAAAGTTTCCCCTCCTGCCCCTTTTACCTAGAGTAAGCCATCTCTTCTCAGATGTGGAATGCAGTCCATAGACCAGACAAATAACAGAAGGGGACAATCTTCTTCATATGAGAACAATGAAATCCCTGCCCCCCTTGACAAGTTTTTCAGGTTTTTCCCTTATCTTAATTGAAGATTGTCCCTCTCTGCAGTCTACCTGGGCACCTCCCTTCTGATCTGGCTGAACAGTGTTACATCAGTAAAAGGGGCAGGAGGGGGATACTTTGTCATTGAATTACTCTGGAACTACAACTCTGACAGAATTGAAATAACACTCTCCAAAGTCCTAATACTATGATGATTAATTTATTATGAAACATTACTATCCCTTTAAATATAATTTGCTTCATGCTAGCATTTTGAGGCTTAAATCTAGATTTACATATACTCTGAGGGATCAGATATGCATGCATTTTTCATGGCCCCCATTGATTGACTAGGATTATCTGTGAATGGTCTGAGATAACATAATAACCCAAATACAGGAGCAGTGAGCACTTATCACAAACAGTTGCAGAGAAGAAAAGAAAAAACAGGGGGGAGCTCCCAATTTATTATCGTAATACACAAGCTGGTTTCACCAATTCCCATCTGATTGTAAGAAATATATATATATATATATACTCAAAAAATTAATATCCAGAATAACACATATCTTTTTCTGGAAATTAAACAGGCGGGATCTTTATACTGCCCCAATTACTGTCTGAATGGTCTTCCACTGGATTACAGTGATCGTCTGCACTCAACACAACCTTCAGGAAGAAGTATATATAAAAAGAAACATACAAGAGGGCACCCAATAATGCCTTATCACTGACTAAATGATAGAGGTACAATAGGTGATGTATATTCTTACAATTGTGGTGGTTGAAAGGAGGCTTATACCTGCTCTCAACAAAAAATGCTAGCAGAGAAAATGAAACCTGTCTTTGCTCAGGTAAGCAGGTAGATGTGGTATGAGATGAAGTGTATGGCTCCAAATCTTCATTTTGTGAAAAAAAATATGTATAATAACATGAATTAAAGATAAAAAAGCTTTAAAGTGTATAATATACATATATAATGTCATGAAAGATTAATGTATTTCACATTTTACAAAACTAGCTGAAGGATAGGGAACAGTGTGTGGTTATAAATGGACAATTCTCCAATACAATTAAAGTGGAGAGTGGAGTACCTCAGGGTTCAGTATTGGGTCCGCTGCTTTTTAACATGTTTATAAATGACCTAGAAATAGATATAGAAAGCAAAATATCAATATTTGCAGGTGACACTAAATTATGCAGGGTAATTAATTCAGAACAGGATAATTGCTCTTTACAGAGGGATTTATATAAAACGGCAGATTGGGCAAACAAATGGAATATGAAGTTTAATGTGGGGAAGTGTAAAGTCATGCATTTGGGAGGAAATAATCCCAAGGCTACTTATAAACTTAATGGAATAATTTTAGGTGACTCATTGCTAGAGAAAGACCTCGGTATCCTTGTCAACTACAAACTTGGAAACAGTGACCAGTGTCAAACAGCAGTAGCAAAGGCAAACAAAATCCTGTCTTGCATAAAAAGAGGTATTGAAGCAAGAGTGGATAACATTATTTTGCCATTATACAAATCATTGGTAAGACCTCACCTTGAGTATGCAGTGCAGTTTTGGGCACCGGTTCTGAAAAAGGATATACTAGAACTAGAGAGGGTACAGCGAAGAGCAACAAAATTAATTAAGGGAATGGAGGACTCGACGTATGAGGAATGACTAGACAAACTTGGTTTATTTACTCTAGAGAAAAGATGACTAAGAGGAGACCTTATCACATTGTACAAATATATGAGAGGTCAATACAACGATCTCTGTGGTGAGCTATTTTTTCCAAGGCCTGATCAGATGACCAGGGGACACCCCTTGAGATTAGAGGAAAGGAGGTTTAGACTTCAGCAGAGGAAGGGTTTTTTTACAGTGAGGTCTGTTAAATTGTGGAATTCTTTGCCCAAGGAGGTGGTTATGGCAGATACAATGGATAAATTCAAGAGAACATTAGATACATTTCTTTCCAAGGGGAACATACAGAGTTATACTGCAGATGAAGAAGGTCTGATAAAGACTAACTTATTTGTTAGCAGGAAAGCTATACAATTACTGGGGTATGAGGAGAAGGTTGAACTTGATGGACTTGTGTCTTTACTATTTTACTATGTTACAGTATATATACTGCTTTATCAAGATCCAATGGCAGTAACACAAAGGAAAACAAAGCATCACCAAACAAACTTAAATATCCACCCCGTCTGCTCAATGGCTTGTTGAATAAGCTAAACTATTAACATGATTGCACTATATGTGAACAAGGGTGGTAATATTGAATAAAAATCACTTACTATGATAGATTACAAACCTATAATAATTCCTCCATTTTGAAAATGAATGCAGAAGTATTTCAACTTTGTTAAGAGAACATCGGAAGTTAACTGTACCTTTTCACTTTCAGTTTTGACATTGAGCTGAATTTTATTTTACAGTTCACTTTCAATCACTATCAGATCTATACATCATAGTCTCTTGAAGTAAATATTTAAGTATTTCTAGGTGTGAATTTATTGTATCTATGCATTATTATAAATATTTAGACCTTTTTGATACCACTACTGCCTAAATACATGCCTCAAACAGTTTTTGAGTTCTTAGGTCATGATGCCATCATCCATGTGATACACATATTATATCACTTTTAGAGAAATATTAATTATTTAAAACTTATGATGATCCCTTTTGTGATTATTATTCTGCATTATTATGACAGACTGAGTGGACCATATTTTATCCTCGGTTCTGATTATGAGAGTTCAGTCTCCACCAAATATTGATGAGAATGTTGAGCCCTACTGGTATTGCAAATTTTGAAAGGTGTGCATCTTGAGCATATTATAATTATGGGAGACTTTAACTATCCTGATTCCATCTGCAAACATGAGAGCTGTCAGAATGCTAAGGGAAGCAAGTTTGTGAGAATGTAACAAATTGTGGAAGTGCTGACAAGAAATAACAATGTATTAGACCTACTGATTGTCAGGCCTTCTACGCCAAAATAATCCAAAAGGAGGAAAAGAAGACTCTTCCAACAAGGGATTACTGAGCAAGAAGCTGGGGTGCGCAGCTAGAGAGCGGGGCTAGGGTGCGTAGGTTGCTGTGGATGGGGCTGTGCTGCGACTAAGCCGATTAAAGGTGCTGGCCACAAAGCCAGATGTTGTGGTCTCCAACAGAGGAGCTGAAGGGAGATAACCCCCTTATATTTGTGATATTATCGGCATATATACTTTTTACTGGAATATTTTTTGATCTTAATAAATATCATTGGAACTTCGAAGGCTCTGGAAAATGAATATTTGAAGGTGTATATCTATTGAGAAGTGTCATTTGAACGCATATATTTATCTGGATCTGGTAAGTGGCCTTATGTAGTGGGGGTCACTGGATTGTTCAATATACAGTTTTGTGCTCTTAGAGGGTCCTGCGCCCTTCTTTTCTCTTTTACATAGTACTAGGCTGAAAAAAAGACTTGCGTCCATCAAGTTCAACCCTCTTCCTATTCTTGTTTACCGTTGTTGATCCAAAAGAAGGCAAAAAAACCCTTATTTCAGCAATTTCAAATTCTGCCTTGAATGGGGTCCTTCAAACAGCAGCCAGGTATATCTATAGACTTATTTGTATTTGATCTCTTTTGTTGTCTATGACTAGTTGTTTCAATTTACAATCTGATACATACTAGTGACCACATATCCATTTGATTAATTTACATGTATCAGTGTAAACCTGTAGTGTGTATGCATCTCTGATTTAAAGGGATACGTAGTCACCTTAAGTAAACACCATTAAGAACAATTGAAGCATATCATTTATTCTGAGGAAGTGTGACATAGAGGCAACAGAGATCTCTATATATAGGAAACTGTAGATACAGTGCAATAAATAAAAATAGACACCTATCTAGGTAAATTAGTCTGTTAAACAAATTAAGAGCCACTGATTCTAAGGGTGCAGGTCCCCATTAAAGGGATAGTAATGTCAAAATATAAATATATATAGATTGTTCATTGTAATGTTATATAATGTATAATAGCTTTTTGTAATGTCTGTTTCGTTGTATTGTTCTAGTAATTCATGTTAAAAAGATACAGAAATTGCAAAGGATACTAGACATTATATAACATTACATTGAACAATCCTATGTATATTTTGACATTACGATCTCTTTAAAGGAATGCTAACACATTCTAGTAATAATCTACATTTTACTGTAATCTGTGTAGAAAATCCTGAGGGCCACTGTGAGCAAGGTGAGCAGATAGCCCTTAACTGCATGACAATTATAAAAATGTCACTATGCAGGACTGCACATGAATCAGTGCAAACCTGCAAGGAGTGTTTTTCATAAGTGTCCTGCATTTAAAGGGATATCTGGTCACCTTAACTATGAGTCATTTCTGTGTGGATTTAATAGTAGTGGATTCCATGGCCATGGAGGCAGACATGTTTCTTTGTTGCAAGACTCAATGACCACAAACTCCTCCTACTAAAGTATTCATTTCCTCCTAAGAAACATATAGTGAAAGAAACTTGGGGTCCTTGAGTCCTGTAACAGAGATTAATTTGTACCTCCATAGTCATGATATCCAGTACTAATTAAAGCAGTGGAGTAAACACTCATTGGAGGGCCCAATACAAACATTTTGGACCCCCATCACAAAAATATTCTTCCTGCTGTGTAACTAGAACATATTGGGCCCCTTGGCTGCTGAGCCCAGTTACAACTGGACCCTCTGCATCACCTCTAGTTAAGCTCCTGAATTAAAGATTAATTTTGGAGAAATAATTCACACAGAATTGACACATAGTGGCCTTTAGGATTTTCTGCACGGATTACAGAGGTAGGCAGTCTTCAACCCTCTAGCTGTTGGAGATTACATATCCCTGTTGGCTGGTTGGGGATCGTGGGAGTACTACTCACCAAAAGCAGGAATGCCAAAGGTTATCTACTCATGAATTACGGTGTGGAGGTTAACTATTAGGAACTGTTTCTTTAAGAGCCACGTATTCCTGTAGGGAAAGTGTTTACCCATAAAGAAATAGTAAACATGTTATGGGAAAAAAAACTATTGTAGGGCTTTTTCTTCTGAACACAAGTATACTCCTACTCTATGGAGATTCATCTTTCCAGGGATATTACAATTTGAAGTTATGTTTTTTTTTAACATTAACATTGCCCTCTAGTGACCAGATTTCAGTTATTCTTTTGGATTCTATTGGAAAGGTGAGTCACTGACATCTGTTTTCTATAGAATGTGATGGGAACTGCTGACTCACTTCCTGTCAGTATGAACTTTAGGTAGGCACACTGGATCTCTGTTTCAAGGCAGTATAACAGCTTTCATTGTTGTAACTTTTAAATAAAGCAACAAGGAGTACCCTTGTTTTGCTCAGCACGAAAAGGTTTCCATAAAAATGTTTGCTGTTCCTTTAAGTAGAATACATATCCACACATAATGAAATGAAAATACATATTGCCACAGCCTTGTAACTGTATTTTGTTACAGCAGAAAAATACTGTCATGCTTACAGCTGCAACCAAAACATCACAGTATTGACTGGCTTACAAGAAACCTGTATGACCTCAAATAACTGTTTGTTACCTTGACAGTGTATAACAATCACCACCCCAGGCTATATCCAATCACCTGCAGATCATTTACTTCCATCATCGTCTGCTGCAGACATGCTGACAAGGACATCATCACTTTTGCTCTGTTTCTCGTTTTTACATCTCCATAACAGACCAGATTTTCAAAAGAAGAGTGGAGGAATTCTGGGGCAAACCATTAGCATTATAGGGTAGAACTAAAAATGACCAACATTTCCATTAATTTAAATGGGGATTTTAACCCACTGAATACTAGATAGGTCTCCTATGTATTGCAAAGCAATGTGTTGGAGATCTCTCTAGAACTGAAGGGGTTAAAATACCCATTTAAATCAATGGGAATTTTTAGTGTTTTCTTATAATGCAAATGCCCCAAACACCTCCATTTTTCTTTTGCAAAAACAGCCCTTAGAGTAAGGTGACCAGATACCCCTTTAATTGATTAATGCTTATAGAAAATGCACAGTTTCCTGCTCAGTAATGCATGTAAAGGGGTATTCAGTCACCTCATCTTACACTGTTGCAGGCCTCTGACAAAGAGAACATCAGAAATAAAATGATTAACCCTTTGAGTGACAGAAGGGTATGCAATGTGTTGCGTACCCCTCTGGCACTCAAAGGGTTAAGGATAATGTGTTAGGCAAGCAAACAAATAACACCAGAATAGTTAATATGACAGATCATCCCTTTAAAATCGGACATATATGCAATATGTCTCCTACATGGGAACCATTGCAATCCAGTAGTAACCACTGCAGTCTTGTCAGGCTTTTTGATGTGTCTACATTAAATTAGGCTGACCAGACCTCACCTTTAACCGGGGACGCATAGGAGAAATGCATACTGCAGGACTGCATTGATTTCAGTGAAGTACTGCAAAATGGCTATTTCCTATGTGTCCCCGGTTAAAGGTGAGATCTGGTCAGCCTACTTTAAATTCTGAGCACCAGATAAGTATCCAACACATTGCTTTGCAATACACTGGATACCTCTCTAGTACTCAAAAGGGTTAAAGGGCTACCCATTCTGTTGGTGTGCTCTGAGTAATAACACTGAGAAACATAGATCCAAAGGGTTAAGATCCATCCTCTCTGAAAGCTGCATCAAAGAACTGATTCAATACACAGTTTGTAAAATTGCTCTCCTGGGGCATAGAGTCAATGAGCATTCCATTAGGAAGAGGCAGAAGTGATAAGAGACCCATGGCCTCGCAGCTCCAAATGCAAAGCTTGTTTGTCAATTTATTAAGCCATGTACGATGTTTATTGTCTGTGTTATTTAGGGAGGATGGAAGACTGAAGATGATGACTTTAATATGCCCGAGGATAGGTTTAAAGACAGTTTATAGAAAAAATGCTTATTGCAGTAAAGAGAATGTGATCAATAGCAAAAGCGATTCATTTAATACCAATCCTGGGTATGTCATCACGTGCAATTTAGCTGAAATGCATTGTGTGCGTGTTGTGGTTCAGCTTCCTTGAAGTCTGAATAAATTAGAGAAAATGTCAGGCTATGGGCTTAAAGGGATAGTAATAATTAAAATGTAAAAAAAAATGTGTGTTAATGTTTATACCCCCGAGTAAAACAAGGGTACTCCCACTGCTGAAAGGTGTTTTATTCAAAAGTTACTACATGCTACAACGTCCTATGGAGGTTTATGGTCAACTGACCAGAGCTGCCCATAGGATCGTGCAGCAACAGAGCCAATGAACAATTTCAGGCCACTCTGATACTGCAACTAATAACTTCAAGTTTGAGCAGTAATAACTTTTTAATAAAACACCTTTCAGCAGTGAGAGTGCCCTTGTTTTAATCGGGGAGTTAACCCCTATAATATATACATCTTTTACTTATTAAGTACTTTATCCCTTTAACCCTTTCAGTGCCAGAGGGGTACGCAACGCATTGCAAAGCAATGCGTTACATACCCCTCCGGTACTGAAAGGGTTAACTATTTAGGAACCAGAGCGGTGTACAAAGCATTGCTTTGTGCACTTTTCTGGTTATTAAAACGTTAAAATGCCTAGTTACTGTATTTGCACCTCCATAGCAATCTCAGTCAATTAAAAGTGCCAGTGTTTCTTAGCCAGGTCAGGGTGAGCACCAACTTTTAGGTTGCAGCTCTTTTTTTTTTATGAAGACCTTGACAAAAAGTGAATGTTAATTTTCGGACAGATAGTTATGGAAATTATTGTCTACAATAGGATTATTTTTTTAATTTCCAATTGTGAGTTCTAAGAATAACTATAGATTTATGCATTAGTCCCTATATTACACCCTTGAAAAATGATTGTACACGTGAACCTTCTTATCCCTGGACCCCGGAGAAACACATCACTTGGGATAGTAGGATACTATTTATTTTATTTGCATCCTAACAATGGAAGGGCTTAAAGGGATAGTAATACTTCGTTTTATCTTTATTTTATTTTGTAGGCATTAAAAAAACATGAAGAACGATATAAGTCTTATCTCTCAAACCTTTATGGTTTGACAGATATTCACAAGCAAAGTTTCCCCCTCCTGCCCCTTTTACCTAGTGTAAGCAATCTCTTCTCAGATGTGGAATCCAGTCCATAGAACAGACAGATAACAGCAGGGGACAATATTCTTCCTGTCAAAACAATGAAAGCCCTGCCCCCCTTGACAAGTTTTTCAGCTTTTTTCTATATCTTAATTGAAGATTGTCCCTCTCTGCAGTCTACCTGGGCACCTCCCTTCTGCTCTGGCTGAGCAGTATTACATCAGTAAAAGGGGCGGGAGGGGGATATTTTGTCATATTTTATCTCCAGGTATCTCCATAGACTTCCATAGGAACATTTTTAATAAAAAGGGAGGTAACATTTATCTCTTTCAGTTGAATTCAGCCCCAGGTATCAGATTCTAAAAAAATAGCACCTAGTATTTTGCAAATGAGTTTTACTGGTTTTCTATTGTAGAACCACGGTAAAACAAAACCAGCGTAGGCCTCACATGTCTCCATACTAACAAAAAATGTCACTGTCTTCTTTAATCCAACTAGTCATTAAACTACCACCTAAAATACGAGCTAAACATCAACGCCAAGGCACTGTATGTCAGATTTCTAACATGTTGTGCAGCATGGGGAACATCATTGTGTGTTAGCCCCATATATACTGCCTGACACCTCCAGCCTTCTTCCCTTGCCCAGACAGCGGTCATGGGAATTTGTGGCTAGCATTGGGCAAGGGGAAAAGGCTGGAGAGGGTCAGACAGTGTACAAGGGGATCTGTGGTTACCAGTGGATAAGGGAAGAAGGCTGGGGTGTCAGGCAATGTATACACACAGTGGTGTTGTTCCCCACACTGAACAACATGTTATAAATCCGACAAACAGTGCCCCCCTTCTACATTTTAACCCCCCCCTTAGTAATTCGATATATATAGCTCCCATTCAACATACTAACTTTCTCCATTTGTATTTCAACATATAGTGCTTCCATTCGACATTCTTCTTTCTCCAATTTTATTCGACATACATTGACCTCCTTGCATATTGTAGAAGTGTTTTGAATAAATTGACAAATCATATTGCCACAGCATTGGCCTTTAGTGAATCTAGGCCATCTAACACTTAACTTGACACTTCTCCATTGGTTTTGTCCTTAGAGAGCAGGTGTGAATGTATTCTGCACTGCTTTTGTTGAAACAATGATAGTTTAAAACCGTTGTTGTGGCTTCTATGCCTCAGCTCAACTGAGGCGCAGGATTCCTGGCAGAAAACGTAACCACAAAACATGCTGTAATACTGAGGAAGAAGGGGTTGCAATGAATTGCTCACCCCTCTGGTTTTCCTCTTTCAAACTTCCAGTATTCTTTGCAGAGTAAATATTTTTTACTGCCCCCTTTTTTTCATTGTTTTAATTCTATACCCTTCTTTGCCTCCTTTAGTACCCCTCCCGGCTCACACTTCAGGGATGTCTCTGCATGGTATGGGTGGACCTGGCTGGAAGGCAGGGACAGAGATAAATACTTCAGTTTCATTTGCCTTCCCAACTAATTAGACTCAAAACCAGGGGTGTAACTACTGTGGTATAGGGGTTGCCATTGTACCGGGGCCCAGAATCCAAGGGGGCCTATATGCCCCAGGATACAATAGGTCCTTGTTATGCCTCTGTGAAAAAAAAATGTTTGCACCAGGGCCCTCCAAAGACTAGTTACACAAGTGCTTATATTTGTGATCATGCACTGCAGAAGTGGCCTGGTCCACCCAGTTTAGTTACAGGCCCATCTACCTAACTGTCCTCAACCTTAATTTAATAAATGTCTAAATAAGTGCACTTTAAAAATTTAAATCTGTGAATTCCCATCCCTCATATATTTGGAGATCTGACCCACCCCCCAAAATAATGCTGGCTACACCACAGATGTGATAGATTCTATGGATACGAAGATTTCTCTATACAACACCCATCCAGTCACAAGTCAAACCCATTTGAATGAAAAGATCTTGCAAGCTTAGTAATAATATGTTGTATCATTAATCTGTTCTCTTGCATTTTAAATTCAAGGATCACTTCATAATAGCTCAGCTGCACGTCGCTCTCATCAATTTTCTCCTCTAAAATTCCTATTATCGAGTCACTCACTGGAAGTGTTTGGTGAGCAGGAACATAGCCTCATAGAGCACCGGGATGGGAAAAATCTCTTCACTACATCAGTGTGATGCAGGAGATCCCCAAGGATAGGTAAATGTAAGCATAGTTTCCATTTTCCTGCTTTTCAATTCCCTGTACTTTCCCAGTTTTCCCATCCAGTGGCTTTAAGATCTCACAAACACACACAATATATATGCTTGGAATCAAATAAACTAATCTATTGTAAGTGTATAAAGGAAATATATAGCTCCAAGCTTGACACAGATTACAGTTAACTAAAAAAATCCAAGATATTAAAGGGATATTAATGTTTCACAAAAAAGCAGCTCAAATTAATCTTCATAGTATTTGGGCCATGGAGAGTATTATTTCAATACTGCCAGAGTTGTAGTTCAAGCGTAATTGAATGATAAAGTTTCCCCCTTCTGCCCCTTTTACCTAGTGTAAGCCACCTCCCCTCAGATGTGAATCTGGTCACTTGACTAGACAGCTCAGAGCAAGGGACAATCTTCTTACTGTGAGAACAATGAAAACCTTGCCCCCTTGACAGGTTTTTCAGGTTTTTCTCTTATGCTAATTGTAGATTGTCCCTCTCTGCAATCTACCTGGACACCACCTTTCTGTTCTGAGGTGAGCAGTGTTACATCAGTAAAGGATAGGGAGGGGCATACTTTATCATTCAATTACTCTTGAACTACAACTGAAATAACACTCTCCACTGCCAAAATACTATGAAGATTAATTGGAGCTCCTTTTATTGTGAAACATTACTATCCCTTTAAGAAGACATATACTTTGTTTTTTTTATATTTGTGATCTCATTTGCAAATATAGGTAAATAATGCATGGCATATCTAGTCCTAGGTGTAATATAGATAAGTCCTGTGCTTTACACAGTGACATATGAAAACATGCTGTCATGTGACACATCTAACAAAAGATGAACCATAGTTTTGAGTCTATAAACAGAAATTGGCCATTCTTTGATTTGCTTAGACAGGAATTGCACCTAAATACACAGGAAATGGTAAGGCTGATGTACTGAGGATGGACTAATTATGTGGCAAACCAGCTGCACCATAAAGGAAAAATAAAAGATTCCCCCAGTTCAAATAGATTTAAATGGGGGATCTGAACCTAACCCTTTGAATGCCAGAGGGGTATCCAATACCTTGTGTTGCAATGCTTTGGATACATTTCTGGCACGCAAAGGGTTAATAAATTATGCTAGAGAGTTCTCAAGCACATTGAGACACAATCCATTGGGGACCTCTCTGGCATCCTAAGGGTTAATCAATGGAATGTTATATTTACATGGTTACATTCTTTTGACCCAGAATTAAAGGGGTAGATGCACTAAATAAGGCTCTTGCTTGGAGAATCTTCTGCCTAATCATCTCTTCCCTCATAACCCCTTAAAGACCAGGGGGGTCTTCACAATGATAATTACAACATTTACAACCACTTAGTTTTCAGAAGGCAAATGTATTTATTTATTTTCTAATGCATTGTATAGGGGAGCTTGAGTTATAGATGACAGCTCTCCACATAGGCAATGCTAGGATCAGTATAACCTGGTGAAAACTATAGAAAACTGCAATTTAATTTTAAACAACTGAGCTGAAATAACATTTCAATAAAGTATCGCCCAGCAGTGGGATACCCTTGTTTTACCAAGCAGTAAAAGCCCTACAATACTGTTACTTTAAGACAAACAGCTTGCAATGTATTATTTCACTGATACATAGGTCCTGTTATGTATGTAAAATTATTCCTAAGCTTTGCAAGTCATCATGTCGTGTACCTCTGTAATGTCTAATGAGCTGTTTACTTGATATGTCTACACTATATTTTGTTAAGCTTTTCTAGTTCTTTCGTATTGTCAATTACATTGCATCAATTGGAAACTTTTATGTGAGTCTTGAGAATATCAAGTAATGTATTACCATTGTCTCCAGGCTTCATGTGAAAGAAGGAAATGCCTCCCCCTACTGGAGAATTAAAGGAAGTATGCAGATGTTACATGCAACTGCCACTGAATGTTACAATCCTATCCACTTTTGTAATATAATTTTGCTTTTTGTTTAATATATCTGATAGTTTGTAAAATATTTTGTCAGGGGCATGTATCAATATTGGTATGGTATTCTTGGTGGTGTTAAAATTGTCCTTATTTGCATTTGCAGTTAACAGTATGTATCATCTAGAGATTTCCCAAACGGCTTTAACCTTTTGAGTGCCAGAGGCGTACACAATGCATTGCAAGGCAATGCATTGTCTACCCCTATGGCACTCTAAGGGTTAATTTGCAACAAGCAATAGTTCAAGTAATTTCTTGTTTAATTACCTGGTTTGTAAAAATGTTAATAAATTCTTCCTTGATTTATCCAAATAGTGAAACGGACCATTAAGCAAGTTTTCATCCTGGTGCCATTGTGTCATATAACCTTTTCAGTGCGCCAAAACAGAACAAACACATCCAATGCATATGCTTTCATATGTTCTTACGATGTGGAAATCCCACAGACTTCCTGCAGCAACAGGAGAGACTGAATGTGCTTTCTTGTTGCATTAAGGTTCCAATGTCCTTGTCACCCCATGACAATAAGGAAACATTAGCAAGCAAAAATAGCTAGACACTGACACAAATATAAATGGCAAGAGGTCACATCTTTTATTTTGACCTATATACAGTATCCCTGTAGAAAACACTCCCAAAACCTCAAATGCGGTGCCCCAGAGACATGGAAGAACTTACAGGCAACAATGCCAACACCATGCCTGCCCCCTCATCGGTGGCATAATGATCTACTCTAAAGGAGACCTGACCACAGGCCAGTGCCCCTGCTCTGGAAACATCTTTGGCTAAGCCACACTGGCTGGGCCCAGGAGTGCTGCATTACTGACACTAAACAGAGTTTTAATTGCAAGAGAAATCATCTTGACCTAAGTGTGTCCTTTGCTTTGGTTTGGGGTAGGTGAGTTAAAAACAAGCAGGTAAGATCCAATCCCCTAACCCTAGAGCCATCTTTTTATTTCCTTCCTCTTTAACCCCTATACTACTCCCCTGACCTGCCTCCTGCTTTGTCACCATCCTAGAGAGGACCAGCCCACTTTAAATTGTTAGACCAGTGTGCTCGCCCTCCCCAGACTGGGGAAGATTGATTGGCCTACAATCTTAATATGGCCTCTGGCTCTGGAGATACTGGTAGTAAGTGCAGATTTGGTGGCTAGGCACCACACTATAGACAACACTTTTTAAATTATATCTTAGCCTCTACACTAACCCTACTGCCAAAGTATAATTTAACAGATTATTGTCCAACCCTTTTTAGCATGCGTGCAAGATAGGGCTGCCCCATATACCGCCATGTGTTTATTTTAATTTTGGAAGCTCTGGAAAAGTCTATCAGACAAAGGGTATTTTTGTGTACTTACTGAGAAATCCTTTTTTCTTGCTCCTTGTGGAAGAACCATAAGGTAACCTATTCTCCTCCAGTAGGAAGGACACTTACACATGGGTGTCCGGAAGGTGGGACAAGAGGAGGCACTTGCAACCTACATGTAAACATATAGGCTGCATGGGCTGGACTGGGGGCATATCGTGACTATGTCCACCCCCCGGGAACACTTTCTGTGGACACCCATGCACTTACATAGAGGTGGAGACTTCCTCTCAGCTCCACTTTAACCCCACCTAGAAGCCACAGTTTCTACCTATATCCATGATAGATAAAAAAAAAAGAGAAATAGAGCAGGAAGGTGGTCTCCATACTAGAGAACCCAAAGGGCAGCCCTGTCCAGAACTCAAACAGCCTGTCTTTCTCCAGGCGAGGTATCTTATTTTTTTCAAGGGCTTAGAGAAAATTATGTATTGGTAAGTACACAAAAATCCCCTTATGTCATGCCCCTCTAGCCCTTACCTCTGAGCCCCAGCCATCCACCGCTTCTGTGGCCTCCCGGATGCTCTGCGATCGTGAAGTAGGCTGAAGCCACAGCCTGAAGTAGCAGTGTCTACCTGCGATCTCGGTACCGTGGTAGGCCAAAACCACAGCCTAAAGTTAAGGGAGCCCCCAGGGAAGACACCCAGAGACCAGCAGTTAGTGTTGTACATCTGTAGGGGAGAGGTAGAGCCTGCCCCTCATCAGCTGCCCACCAATGAAGTGTCTCCAAAGCAGCAGTCAAACAGGTGCTGTAGTGATACTCCCCTCTGCTGGCCAATCCAGTGGGACGTTTGTCCAGCAGAGGGGAGGGGTTAAGACCTGCAGCACTATAAAAATCCCTCAGGCTGTGTCCAGTCTGCTCCAGTGTTCCAGAGCTTTGGTTCCTGTGTGCTCTAAGTCTCTAGTTCTCAGTGACTCTTTGCTTGCCTGGCTGCAGACCCTTTGCTTGATTATCCGGTACCTGACCTTTGGCCTCCCTGCTGGACTACCCTGCCTGTCTGTTTCTTGACCTTTGCCTGTACTACAGATTTTGCCTGATTGCCACCTGCCCTGACCTTTGGACTGTTCCTCACTTCACTCCTGTTTAACCCTTGCACTCCCGTGCTGCCATTCCTACCAAGGTGCTCTACCTGTCTACCTCTGTGGACCACCTGGTAAGGGTGTCTGGCAAGAGATAGCATTCCCTGCTCCTACACTCCAACCAACCAATCGTGACACCTTATCTCTTTTGTCCATTGTGGAACACAAGAACCATGAGGATATACCAAAGCAATCCCACCATGATTTCAGAAAAGGAGAGAAAAACCCTCTAATGCACCAAAATCAAATAACAGCAAAAAGCTACTAGAAATAAATATATGAAAGGCTTCTACAAGGACACTAATGCCTGTAGGACCTTCCTTCAGCTGAGGCCAGGACATTAACTCCGTGATGTTTAGAAAATGTGTAAAACAACAACCACATTGCTAACCTGCTCTGCAGAAGCCTGGTTCTTGCAGGTCCAGGAAGCAACCACCAGTCTAGCGGAGTGAGCAGTGACCCTTAGGGACTCCAATACTTTGACCCAAATGTCAGGTCTCAGGGTGAGGGTCCAAATTCTCAAGGTTTGCACCACTTAACTGCTTCTTTATTCTCTACACTGGTGCCATTTATACAGGAAAAAGCAAAGGGAGACGTCCCCCTTGTCTTGTGTGTGTTCAGGAGGTAATGTCTCCAAGTTATAATAAAGGGTAATTGGGGAATGATTGAAGCAGCTAATTTTGAAAGTTTCCAGGTATGACCATACAGTCTTCATAGATACACATTTTTTAAACATATACCTAATTATACTTAGATTTTGTATATATGGCAAGCAATGTGGCACATGTGGAATGGGACAACAGGAGGAGGGTTACAGAAGGAGAGAAAAAAATTGCTTAGAGAAAGGAGTAATGAAAAAGCGGAGGGATTTGACTAAAGAGTCAAAGAGAGGAAGACAAGGCATCAGATAAGGTGGTTGGGTGTCAGGTGGAAGGGATAGGATGTCAGAGAGGATGGAGAGTCAGATAGAGGAAGACAAGGCATCAGATAAGGTGGATGGGTGTCAGGTGGAAAGGATAGGATGTCAGAGAGGATGAAGAGTCAGAGAGAGGAAGTCAATGCATCAGAGAGGATGGTAGAGTGTCAGGTGGAAGTTATATCATATCAGAGGATGGAGAGTCTCATAATGTCACAATGAATAGATGGCTAGTAAAAAAATTGTCTGACTCCAAAGATATCTTTGTCCTCCCATTTATTAAACTGTAATGTGTATAAGTGGGTGGGAGAAATAGTATGTTTGTGTATGCCATGAACAGACATATACATACACACACACACTACCCCAGCCAAACCACATATAGGAAAGGCAACTCATGCCAGTCTCACTCAAAGAGCCCCCCTATCCTACCTATCGCCTCTTAATGGTGGCCCTGGGTTATGTACCTGTAGGGACCTCTCAATATGCTCACTTCTCTGTTACTGCTCCCCACAGCACCTACTTTGCACCAAACTTAGCTGAACAGGCACATACCTTGACCTCATTTTGACTCCCCTTCAACAGGCACTTTGCTGCAAACTCTGCCTCCTTCCTCCCACCATTTAGGTATTCCGGGGTGGGAAAGTGGTTCTGGTGCGCACCCTTACAAGTCTACTTCCTCCTCTCTGCTTCCTGCTGCCTCTAGCCAGGCCTGGTATTAACCATTTGCCCACCTAATGGGATGTTTGAGCATTTTACCTCCAAGTGCCACCTCTGTGTAAACTACGAAATATTGCACTTTAATCATGACCGGATTGCCTTTTTACTCCATGGCTGTCAAAGGGTTAACTTCTTTTCTATCTTTTGGATAGAGTTGTACAAAGAAGTTGCACTGTATTAAGTCACAGACCTGTATGCAAAGATCCACATGATGCTGCGATGTGGTGTTTACTGAGCGTTTTCTTCAGGAGTAGGGGTGTTCTGACTGAGAACAGACTCCCGGTGCAAATTTGAAAGTGGCGCCCTGATTGGTGAAGAAAACCCCAGTATGCACAATGTGGCGTGTCATATGTTTCTTCATATACAAGTCTGTTCGCCACAAAGATACTATCTTTAACCATTTGAGTGCCAGCGGGATAAGCAATGCATTGCATGCCCCTCTGGCATTCAAACAGTTAAAACTCAGCCTACGTTAGATAAGTATGGCTCTCCCTGGCTTCAGTCCATATGCCCCCCGATTTAAATTATTCTACGTCTGCACATCACACACGGTAGCCGCATTTGAGAACCGCTGCCATAGACTAGAATATGTTTGAAAGTAATAATTAGTTTACTGGAAGTATATAAACTATACTTCAAATATATGATTTACACGAACACATAAAGAGGCATATATATGCTATCAAGGGTATAAAAACTTGATTCTAAATTAAAGGGATAGTAATACTTAAAATAAAATAAAATATATGTTGTAGGGTTTATCCCCCTGAGTAAAAAAAGGGTGCTCCCACTGCTGAAAGGTGTTTTATTCAAAAGTTATTACAGCTCAAATTTGACTTTTTTAGGTGCAATATCACAGTGGCCTGAAATTGTACAGTGGCGCTGTTGCTACACCATCCTATGGACAGCTCTGGTCACAGGACAAGAGCTGTCCATAGGATGGTGTAGCAACAGCACCACATTTCTTCCTGTCCTCTCCCTACACAACTCAAGCCATCTCTCAGTTACAAGCTTTTTCACTGTCTGACCCTCGACTCTGGAATGCTCTCACCATTCGTCAGTCATCCACACGAATATCCTCCTCTTGCACACAGATAGTCACACCAGAATCCTTCTGTACTTTTCACAACACCTTGTACCTGCACTTATAATCCTCCTCCTACTGTCTGTTTGTTGTCATGAATTTTAATTAGACTGTAAGCTCCTTGGGGCAGGGTCTCTTTCCCCGTCTATGATTCCTTTGCTGCACTTTCCCCCACAAATAATGAAATGATTGCACTTAAGATTAATGCTCTTAACCCAGTTCTGTATTTTTGTATTGTATTATTTCAACTACTGTTAAGCGCTGTGTACATGTATGGCGCCATATAAATAAAGTTACATACATACATAAAAAAAAAAACAGAAATTCAGTCTGTTACAACCTACTCCCATTCACTAAAACACATTAAATAATAATAAATGGATATAAAAAGACACATATAACACAGCATTTACCACATTAAAAGTATGAAAAGAAGCATAGGCTCCAGAGACTATTGTGAAGCACATTATAGACTCCAAGATCCATTAAGATTTAGAATCTCACATTACTTATCCACAATATACATATAAAAATATATTAAAATAAAATTAGTTACAGTAAATGAATATTCAGTGAAGAACTTACATAGCCACAGTGTGCTTACAGATGCTCCTGGCCAGGATACAGCATCAAAGGGATAGTAATACTTCGTTTTATCTTTATTTTATTTTGTAGGCATTAAAAAAACGTGAAGAACGATATAAGTCTTATCTCTCAAACCTATATTGTTTTACAGTCCTAGTGTAATAACACAAAATGATCTGTACTTATCTTGATAAATAGCCCACCAGGTTATAACTATATATATATATATAAGTCTGAATATGGGATGGAAATGAATGATGAAATAGAAATTAATAAATATGGGATAAATCCACTCAGCAGATATTAGACCGGTCTCATGCAGCTCCAAATATGGCCTTTTTCCACATGTATGTATCTAAACTTAAAAGAAATGTAAAGAGAAGTAATCTAAAAGCAGAGTTTGTCCAATGATTAAGCTTCAAAAGTAAAAAACAGAAACACACAGTGGGAGATGTGCACTTGTACTGCAATGGCTGTGTAAACGAGTTTCTGTATTTTGCAAGTGTAGTCCAGCTCAACTGGTCTGTGCTATCCAACCTTGCAGTTGGCACCTTTATTTGGTTCTAGCCACAGCAAGACTGTGGTCTGTTAACTGATCTCTAGGTCCATATTCTAGTACCATTCCCCAGCCTCTTGTAGTTCACAGTAGCATTTTAAATTGGACTCAAGGTCATCATTATCAGATATTGAGAGAGGATCTTTGGAGTAACCTGAGGCAACAGAGCATTCTTGTCCCCAGTAAAATGGCTATTGACTTTCTCCAGTTCCGTACTAAACAGTTGCTTTCCCATGAATAGAAGACTGAGCAGCAGACCAAATATTCAACCAAAGGGTACAAAGCATGGATTTACCAATAAATTTTAAATGGTCTAAGGCTACTTTACTAAGATATGTGTTGATCTCAAGAATCCTGGAGATGGACATGAGCACACATGTATATTACATCACATGCTTGGACTCTCTCCTCTGGCAAACAATGGACAAACTCTGTGAAGGCTCCAACTACATAGTGGTGATAGTGGCAAACAATCAGATAACCTTCCTGTTGGCTGTTCCCCTCCTGGTTCCTACACCCATGTAACTGTGGATGTTTAACCTCTAGTTGGTTGCAGTCCCCCCAGTGGTGAGCCCCTAGTCTGTGACTGAGTGCACAACTACTCATTCAGAGCCCGAGCTCAGGCAATGGTATGACTGAAGACGGCATGCTTATAAACATTTCAGCTTGGTCCCATCAGCTTTGAGGTGGAGATAAAACCCATTGTTTCTCTGGATGGGGCACAGAAGAAACAAAATATTGGTAGGTAAATTTCCCATGGTAAGTTAAAAGAGTCATGGTATAACTATTATATGTAAAGGTTAGTTTGTTTATATGTAATTGCAATAACATTATTGTGATCTTCTATAAAACATATGCAAACTAAACAAATACAAAAAAATCTAATTTTGCTAAAATTAGCTATTAAATGTAAAGGAGTCATGCAATGCAAATAAATGGAATTATCCCCAAAAACACAACATATTTTTTACTTCTGTCATCTGTTGTAGAATTCACAGCTGTTTTTTGCCTTCCATTGTTGATTTGCACCTAACTATTCCAGCAAGTCATAGCAATTAGTGCACTTTTTATACGTTTGGATGGTTACAAACAGTTTCTTAGCATAAGGAATATGTTAACCCTTAGAGTGTCAGTTGGGTGAACAATACATTGCTACAAAATGCCTTGCACACCCCTCAGGATAGCAATACTTAATATGTATAAAATATATATCGTAATGCTTATCCCCCTTAGTAAAACAAGTGTACGCGCACTGCTGAAAGTGATTATTCAAAAGTTATTATATCTCAAACTTGATTTTTTTAGGCAGTATCACAGTGGCCTGACATAGTACAGTGGCACTGTTGCTACACCATCCTATGTCCAGCTCTGGTCAGTTGACCATAAATGACCATAGGATGGTGTAGCAACAGCACCCCTGTACAATTTCAGGCCACTGTGATACTGCACCTAAAAATGCAAGTTTAATCTGTAATAGCTTTTGAAGAAAACACCCTTCATCAGTGGGAGTACCCTTGTTTTACTCAAGAGGATAAACCCCAAAACATTTTTTTTACATTTAATGTATTACTATCCCTTTAAAAAGCAACAAGTTTGTTTTCTTTATACACTGGAGAAGAACGCTTGCAATTTTCTCGATTCTTCAGCCGTGAAAGTTGGTTGAGAATTCCATAGGATTATTTCCTAGGGCAACACAAAATAAGATATGTAGTGCTACTGTTTGTCTCGTTTTCTGAAGCTGCATATGAAAAAAGTACTTCTGTGTCCAACTGATAGAACTACAGTAATTACAGGGAACGAATATTGAGTGAAGCCGCACAACAAATCTCAGAAGCAAACTGTATTGAGTCTCACGTATTGAAAAATCTATCCTGTTTAACCTAAATGCTGCCCTTATGATATACTTTTGTGTCTTTTTGTCATTCAATGAATGCAGTCACCTTATTTGTGCATGTAAAAGAACCATAACACTAATATTTCATTTTTGCTGCATGTGAGGAAATTAAAAAATGACAGTTGGTACCGTGTTTCGCTGTAGAAAGTCAGGAGGCAAATATAGTCAAGTTGATACCTTTATTTGCTAACTAAGCAGATTTAGGATGCAAGCTTTCACGACCTCTTAGGTCTCTTCCTCAGGCATGTTATAATAAGAGGTTGTGAAAGCTTGCATCCTACATCTGCTTAGTTACCCAATAAAGGTATCCACTTGTCTATATTTGCCTCCTGTGAGGAAAGTAATAATCAAGACATAAAAAAGAGTATGTGAGTATATGCCACAGGATTCCCAAATATCCAGGGGCTCACCATGATTTGTAAATGGCAAAAAATGCATTCTCTCCTTACGGTGCACTCAAGGTGACAGTCAAGAACATTCCAGTTTCCCTTTATTCATCAAGAAATGAAGAAAATAAGACCAAACTTATCTTGAGTGAATAAAATTTGCTCCTTCATATAGGATTCAAATATAATGTATTGAACAAGACTGAATAAGGGTCAAAGAAGACTACGCATGTAAGGGAAACCTGTCAGACCCAGGACTAGTATGCCTGAGATATCATGTTAGTGGTGAATGTCTATACTTCATCTATACTACTTGTATCAAACTTGCTTAATAAATGCTATTTTCTAGTAATATCCTCACAATTAGTGTAGTCATACTTGTATAGTTTTAACCAAAACTGTTAAAAAGGCTAACTTCAAAATTTTAATAGCATCAATGCAATACATAGACTGGCATAAATTATTTAAAGGAAAACATAGTGAGGAAAAATGGTCTGAGCTTAAAGAGATAGTAATGTACAAAAATAAATCTATATAAGATTGTTCAATGTACTGTTTTATAATGCATAGTATATTTTAAAATCTCTTTACCTTCATATTCTTCTTGAAAATTGAGGTAAAGCGGAACTACTACCTATTTTAAACTTTATGTCAAATAATTCCCCATCTGGCGACTAGCACTACTGAGCAACTAGTCGCCAGATGGGGAATTATTTACCTGGTTAAATAGAATAATACCCTGCTCTGGGGCTGATAGGCAGGACTGAGCGCAGATATCTTTCTATAGTGACGTATGTGCGCCTGAGCTGTCAGTTCCTTTTGGAGCCGAACAGCTCCCAGCTACGCCTCCTAAAGCCGGCTGGGACATTTTCCGTTACTCCCCCTTGCTCTTTCCCGCAGGAAAGAGAAGGAAAAACACCCTCCAACTGGGAGGGAAAAGAAATTGAGAAGTAATCTGCATCCTAGATCCAGGATCCATGCGGACAAGGCAGACCCCCGCCATCTCCAGCGCACCTAGGTGCCAAGCACCAAGCATAGGAAAGAGCAGCTCACAGGAGTGTGTAGATATGCTACTGTTTTCTCTTTTTTCTCTCTATTTCCTCCCCCCACTCCACACCCTATAATAATAATAATCCACTCACTGTTTTGAGATAAAGTGGGAGACCCATTCTCCCCAGATCCTCTGGAACTTGTTGGGTGTCCCTCTGTGTGAGTATAACCCTTTAAAATGGTGTAGATTAGCATTCACCAAATTAATCCAGGAAGCAGCAGAAGAGGGCCCATCTGTCATCCACACCATTGCCACCACCTTTCGCTCTATAACAAGCAATTCTCTGATGAAAGTGTTGCGAGGAGATGGTCAGGCAGTATGGATAGTAAAACATATTTTAAGTGTCAAGCGAAGTCGCATTCTTACCACTTGTGAAATTATCTCCTCCACGTCCTCCTAGAACTGCGGGACAAGTGGACATAGCCAAATACGGTGTAGAAAGGCAGCCCCATATGCTTCACTTCTAGTGCATTTACTGTCTGGTGCTTTACTCATTTTATACAGTCATATAGGTGTGTAATATGTTCTATGCAGAATTTTAAGCTGTATGAGTTGATGTCTAGCCATTGCGGTCACCGTCCTATGGCCTCTTTTAGATATGTCCCACTTACAATCGTCAAGTTCACCTATGTAGGAAGGGGCTGGCCCCTAGGCCCCGCCAAAAGCCAAGGGCACGGTGGCTTCTGTGACATTTCTCCCCGTTCAGAAGGAGACTAACACCGGAGGCGACCCTAGACGGGTGGACTCCGAAGTTAGTCAGTACATCCATCTTCCCAGTGACAGCCCCAAATCAGTACACCAAACGAGTTGCCCATGGAAGAGCAGCACTCACCCAGCCGACCTCTGTCTCTTTCACAGAACATATCCACCACTGGGGAGAAGGGCGAACTGCGCCTTCTCCCTGGAGTCCTCTCAGCTGCTGGCGAATAGGCAGGGTGGCTGGGGCAACAGGGGGGCTGGTGAGGATCGCACTTCCCCTCACCAGGTCAGGGGTATCAGAGGCCCTGGGGAGGACCTAGGTCCCACTCCCCAGGGCATGGGTAACAGAGACACTGGAGAGGACAATGGTCCCACTCTCCAGGGTAGGGGTGACAGAGCCGCTGGAGAGGACAGGTGTCCCACTCTCCAGGGCAGGGGTGACAGAGCCACTTTCCATGCTTGCTGCTGGGGGGTCACAGGAAAAATCTTTGGGGGTACATCCATGAGAAAAGAAGAAGTAAAGCAATCTAGGTTATTGCCTAGTAGAACTTCTGCGGGAAGGCGTTTCATGACTCCCACCTCCACCTCTCGGGCTCCTACCCCCCAGTCCAAATGGACTCTGGCCGTAGGGATCCGCATCACAGTGCCCCCTGCCACTCGGACTGCTACGAATCGGCCCGTATGTTCTGCGGGGGCCACCAATTGGGGTTGAACAAGGGTGATGGTGGCCCCGCTGTCACGGAGACCCTGTGCTGGGCGGCCCTCGATCCATACCACCTGACGATGGTGCAGGCGGTTGTCGGCCATGGCTGTTTGAAAAGGGTTCACTTCCTGTAGCATCCCAAAATCCTTTTCACTCCATCCGCTGACTGTAGCGGAGGCCTCTGCTTCCTGGCAGGGAGCTGCCACCTGGGAATGTCCAGGGGGCTGTCGGGCCCACATGTCCCGGGGAAGATTCTTGGGGCAATCACTTCTAACGAGCCCCACTTCCTGTGAGGAGGTTAGTCCTGAGTCGGTCATTACAGGGCAAACTTCGGGCGGCGGAGCCTCCTCAAAGGCAGACGTGAGGCAACCGAGGTCATTACCCAGTTGAACTTCGGCGGAAAGCCCCTTCATTACTCCCACCTCGACTTCCCGAGCCCCTACCCCACAATCCAACTGAATCCGGGCTGTAGGAATTCATAGCACCGTACCTCCGGCCACCCTGACTGCGATAGACTGGCCAGTGCATTCAGTGGGGGTCACTAGCTGGGGCTGAATTAAGGTCACTGTAGCTCCACTATCCCGGAGCCCTTGGGTTGGACGGCCTTTGACCCAGACTGCCTGTCTATGACGCTGCCGGTTATCAGCTGCGGCTGCTTGAACTGGGTCCACCTCATGCAGTATTCCAAAGTTCTCCTCGCCCCATGCTTGGGTGGTTAGGCAATTGTCGGCCTCTAGACAATGGGCAGCCGCTCGGAGAGGTCTTGGGTTTTGACGTTTCCAGGCCTCTCTGGGGGGTTTCTGGGACAGTCCGCTTTGATGTAGCCCACCTGGTCACAGCCGTAGCAGCGGATGCCTTGTCTCTGGGGCGCTCCACCTGGAGGTGGTCGGGAAAACACAGGGGTAGGTCGTGGTGGTTGTGGGGTCCCGGTATCCTGGTCCATCAGGGAAACAGTTTGGGCCTGAGAGTGGGTCTCTGGGGTACCGGATTGCCTAGAGTCCATATACTGGTCAGCCAAGATGGCCACTTGTTCCACAGTGAGGGGCCGCTGATCTCGAACCCAGTCCCGTACGGCCACTGGGGAGTGCTCGTAAAACTGTTCTAGCAGCATGAGTTGCAACGCATCTGTCAGTGTAACCGCCTGGCAGCCGTTTAACCAACTTTCTGCGGCTCTAGCCATCCGATGGGCCCAGTCAGTAAAAGGCTGTCCATCTTTCCGCCTCAGGTTACGGAATTTTAGTCGTTGAGCGTCAGGGGTAATGGCATATCTTCCCAAGAGGCACTCCTTGACCCTTACGTAGTCTGTACAATCCTCCGTGGGTACTGCTTGATATGCCTCTGCAGCTCTTCCTGACAGCTTACTGACCAAGATGGTAACCCAATCCGCCTCCTCAATCCCTTGTAGGGTGCATTGTCTCTCGAAAACCTGCAGGTAACTGTCAATTTAATCCTCTGCCTCGTTAAACATTTTAAAGGCAGCGAAAGGCAACTTTTTCTTGGCCCCTCCGCCCATCCTGGCGCCTGCCGGTTCCCTCCGGGACTGCTGTAGCTCGGCCATCCGCAGGTTGGTGGCTTCGCTGAGGATCTGCGTAATCACTTCTTGAGGCGGTGTAGTGCCATAGAGGGCCAGCCGCCACTGTACTTCGCGCTGCAGCTCCATCATGTCGGTGGCTGCAGATGACTGTGTTCTGCTTTGATCCCCCTCCATGAGCTCAGCAATCAGAATGGCTTTGGACTTGTTGCTTGCCGCTTGTCCTCAGGATTCTAGCAGGTCTTTCAAGGTATTCCGTTTTAGACCTTTGTACCGCTGCTCCATCCGCTGCTCGCTACGTTCCTGAGACCGGGGTCAAGCCAGCAGCTATATCTCCCTCTGGATGCTGGTCTCAGTTTCGCTGTTGCTCAATCCACTGCTCACTGCGATGCTGAGACCGGGGTCAAGCCAGCGGCTATATCTCCCACGGATGCTGGTCTCAGTTTCAGTTCCTTGGAAGAAGCTGAATCTCACCGCTGCCACCACATGTGACGGTACCAGCGGACACCCAGCCTTGGTGTCCCCGTCAATGGTCACTTCTTCCGCTGTGAGCCAGATGGACATCCAACAACATACCGCAATATACCCCAAACCAGGCAAAACTAGTGTCAGGGTAACCAGGAGCACACTCTGAATACAGCAAGCTTACCCCACCAGACAACACCAGTGTAGGTAAGACAAGAACTCCCTTTATTGAAACAAACCACACATATTTATACTCAAACCTTACATTCAAATACCTGGACAAAGCAGATAAAATAGGGACATAATCCAGTCACCATACAGTAAACAAAAGGCAAACAGAAGATGGTCTAACAAATACAATGACTTAGACATGATTACATTTCACACACAAAAGGGTTGCTGAACTCAGACAGTGGACACAAAGACTTGAGGGGCTTGAATGAATTAACACACAGCAGGGGGTCTCAGTACAGTTCATAATACACTGGCTTGAGTGGCTACAATACACATTGAAAGTAACTTTAGGAAAACTCAAATAATTAACCCCTAACGGCCCAGTCCCCTGAAAGCAGGTTATTATTTTTAGTCCTTTTGGCATAGTTGTCCGCCAATATAAAGTCCAAAAGTTCTACATAACAATATTAACTCCAATAGTCTTAAAACTGGTTAAAACAATCCACAGAGTCTGTAGGAAGGGGCTGGCCCCCAGGCCCCACCAAAAGCCAAAGGCCAAGTGGTTCCTGTGACAATGGGATAGAACAGCAAGCAAACCATAGGAAGATGGCAGACTCACAACCAGAGCAAGAGGTTCCTACCAGCAATAGGAGACTGCTACCGGAGGGTCTCGCAACAAAGGTAGTTAGGTGCTGGGGATATGACCCAGCCAACTATATGCCGAGGACCGGTGGCAATTGGGATAAGACCCAGCCACAGACTAGGGCCAGACCAGGTAGCGGCAATGCCCACAGGGCTAAGGAGTAGTAATAAGCCGGAGCCACTGGTCTGCACTAAAATAGATGGTTAGACAAAGCCAGAGGTAATACACGGAGCGTGTAGTCAGCCAGAGCCACAGGTCTGCACCAAAATGAATAGTCAGACTAAGCCAGGGGTAATACATGGAGTGGATAGTCAGCCAGAGTCACAGGTTAGCACCAGAATGGATGGTCAGACAAGGCCAGAGGTCATACATGGAGAGCTACACAGGAACACAAGAGACTACTGTACTGAACACCATGTAAGGGCGACTGATCTTGGTGTCCACTCAGAATATATACTCTATAGAGAGAGAGAGAGGAGGTGGAGCACACAACAAGGCAATGTCCCTTACATGGCAACAAGGCAGTGAACCACCGCGAGGAGGCAAAGATGTGGCCGCAAGGTAAGTAAACTGTAACAGTACCTCCCCTCAGCGACCCCTCCTCCTCTGAAAGGGCCGTGGTTTAGAAGGAAAGCATGAATGAAAATTACGGGTGAGTGCCGGACCATGCACATCTCTAGAAAGAACCCAGGAACATTCCTCTGGACTGTAAACTCTCCAGTTCACCAGATACTGCAACTGGCCCCTGACTTTATGAGAATCCAAAATACTCTGTACCTCATACCCCTCATGATCTCCAACCCTGACAGAAGCAGGATGGACAGGAGCAGAGGCATAACGATTGCAGGTCAGGGGCTTTAGTAAAGACACATGAAACTCATTGTGAATATGCATTGAGGCAGGAAGATCTAAGGCATATGACACTGGATTGATCCTACACAGGAGACGAAAGGGACCAACAAAACTAGGAGCCAGTTTCCTACACTGCACTTGGAGGTTAAGGTTGTGGGAAGATAACCAAACTCTCTCTCCTACCTGGAAGGTTGGTGCTGGTAATCGCCTACTGTGTGCGTGCCTGTTTTGTCGTTGCATGGAACCACGTAGGGTATTCTGAACCTGTACCCACGAGGAAAGGAGTGCCCTCAAATGCTGTTCAAGAGCCAGAAAAAAAGATTCAGGAGGTTCAGGAACGGGGAACTCTGTGATGAAGAGTTCACAGCACAATTCCGGGCAAACCCCTCCCAAGGTAACATGGTAGCCCAATTATTGTGGTGGTCTGATATATAGCAACGAAGGAATTGTTCCAAGGCTTGATTAGACCTTTGCCGCACCGTTAGATTGAGGATTGTAAGCCGAGGAGAAGGAGAGTTGGATCCCCATCTGAGCTGCCGGCCACAAGGTAAGTAACCTGTAGCAACATCTTTGAATCATTTGATGTTCACTTATTCATATCATTCTGATTACATTTTATATACAGTATATTTTTACTTAAATAAATTATATATATTTTTGCACAAACATGCATGATTAATTTTTTTAATAAATTCTTTACTGTGAAGTAGCATGTCAATACCTATTTTGCATAAAGTTCTCAAATTAATTTAATTATCCATTAGTATATTATCTATTTATTCGAAGATATACAATATCATTGGGTCTCCTTTTAACCCTTTCTTGTATATCCTCAACAAGCTACCAATGTCAGTAGAGGGAATTCTGATATTTAAATTGCCCGGTTCATCCACTCTGCAGTGTCGCAAGCTCAAGTATGTGAAAAAATTCCAAATTCCTTGTGCAGGTTTTAAATGTGGGTCTATCATAGTTGGCCTATCATATTAATACCATAAGTGGGCCAAATCTGACCAAAATCTAGTGAACAAAGGTGAGGCAGTTTCCCCAGAGAAGAACTGTGGGATCAATTGCTGTGCTCGTCTGTTTTATGGAACAAGTGGTTGGTGTTTGGTAAAACATATGCTAGCACAAATTGAGCCTGTGTGGCTAGATAATAATTATAAAAGTCAGGGAGCAAGACACCTTTTAGACTGGACAACTTGATCCGTGGGGGCCCTTCTGCCCACAAGAAGCGATTAATAATTCTGCCAATTTCCCTAAAGTGTCATTTGGGGC
Source organism: Rhinophrynus dorsalis (assembly GCA_037306005.1). Taxonomy (NCBI): domain Eukaryota; kingdom Metazoa; phylum Chordata; class Amphibia; order Anura; family Rhinophrynidae; genus Rhinophrynus; species Rhinophrynus dorsalis. The sequence goes on from CM074719.1 coordinate 515,022,295, forward strand.
TCAGAACTGGTGTCCCCTGAAAAACAAACATTTCGGTAAAAAAATAATTTTTATTAAATTAGCGCAGACTATTACATTTATAAGCTGATCCAGGAGGACGTCTTGGGCTCGATTTAAAGGCAGCCGTTAGTAAAAAAAATCACTAACGGGTGCGTTAAGTGTCATGTTGCAATTCAAAGATCCGTCTAAAGAACAGCTAACAGCAGTTGCAGAATCCTAACGGCCCAATACACTTATGTGCATTCAGACACATGGAACAACATACCCCAGAGCTATTCAAAGGCTTGCGGTACTGCTAACGGCTGAAAAAAAGACACACCTAACGGCAAAAAGTTAAGACCCACTTTTCTCACACGTTAGACACTTAACGGGCAAAACAAAACACCCGTTACATAGGAAAATACACAAAATGCTTACTGCACAACCATGTAAATGGGAAAATTAACCCGTGCAATGCCAAAACAACACAAAAACATGCACACACAACACAAATCACTCCACACACAACAATAACCAACACCACAGGAACAACGACACAAAAAAACAACAACACAACATGGCACGGAACAATGGGGGTTATCACACAAAGCGGACACCTGCAAATACAAGCTCACCTGGGCAACATCAACATGCAACCTGCACCCCACAGCTGCACGCCCGCAAATGGCACACACATAACAAGCACAACACACCACATCTTATAACACACACACACCTGCAAACACTTACCTGGACAAAAACAACTCACCATTGGTTAGCACTCACCTCATCACCACACCTACACAATGCCCTATCAAGTACTTAAAGGGACAACTCAACACACTCACTTGTGGCTTGTTTTCCACTCAGGGAGGGAGAGAGAGAGGTAGAGAGAGAGAGACAGATAGAGACAGATAGAGAGAGCAAACAGTATGTTGGGTTACATATTGTTGTGAAGACTGCGGAGAAGGCATGCAAGGGAGAGAGCTAAGGAACATCAGCAACCTCCAAGCACGCCTCATCAACAGCCTTCACCTGTTGCAAGTGAGGAGGCTCTGGCTCAGCAGCCACACAGGAGTCCATCCCCACCTGGAGGGCAGAGGATGTATAGACGACCACCAAGGCCCAGGGTATACTGCCCAAGGGTCACCCTCTTTGGAATGACTGATGACGAGGTCATTGTTCGCTACAGGTTGAGGCCTGACAGCATCATTGCCTTGTATGAGGTCATCAAGGAGCAGGTGGATCCCATCTACATCCACAACCATGCCCTAACTGGCCTGCAGAAACTACTCTGTGCCATACACTTTATGGCAAGTGGGGCCTTCCAGTCCACTGAGGGTTACGCATCTGGCATGTCACAGGCCACATTCTCCAGAGTGCTGGCCCAGGTCCTGCCAGCCCTCAAAAGCAAGGCCAGTACCTATATACATTTTCCCACCACCGACATGGACTGGATACACGTCAAGCAGGCCTTTTACGCAAGGGGAGGCATGCCCAGGGTCATGGGTGCTATAGATTTCACCCATGTCCGGATTAAGGCCCCAGCACGTGACGCACAGCTATTCATCAACAGGAAGAACTTCCACTCCATCAACGTGCAGATGGTGTGTGACAGCAACATGAGGATAATGAATGTCTGTGCAAAATATCCTGGCAGCTCACATGATGCATACATTCTCCAAAACTCCTCAGTCCACAGAGATTTTGAGAATGGAACCTTTACAGGGGGATGGCTGAGTTCACAAAACAAAATCACACCACATACACAGGCGTACACACCACGCTGCTCAGCATGCACCTGACCCACAGCTACTACGTCCACCACACAAAACATCATTCACACAACATGTGCTCCCTGTCTCACCATGTCACTCACATTACACAGGTGATGCTGGCTATGGATGCAAGTCCTGGCTACTGACCCCTCTGGCCAATCCCCAAACACATGCCCAGGAAAGGTACAACCAGGCTCATTCCAGAACGAGGAATGCCATTGAGCGAACATTTGGGCTCCTCAAGTCAAGATTCCGATGTCTGGACCACTCTGGGGGAGCACTGCAGTATGCACCGGCTAAGGTGTGTGACATCATTGTGGCGTGCGCAATACTGCACAACATCGCAGTGGACACCAGGCTGCTGGAGCACATCCCGGACCCCCCCATACAGGAAGTGGCCATGGACATCGGGCATGTGGAGGAGACCATGAGAGGGGCACAGATCAGAGACAGGCTCATCAAGGAACACTTCACCTGTGAGTATAACACAAGGATGCAAACAATCCATGCAAGTCCCCCATCAGTCCTGTGACACTAACCACACTGCACATTTTGTTCTGTCTCACCCCACAGGAACAGTGACACAGCACTGCACTGGCAGTGGATATGGCAAATTGTGTGTGTGGACTCAAAAACCATCCTCCATTCCACTCTCCACGTTGACATACAGACCCCAAGGATATCACGCACACCCCCAGGAGAAACAAGGTACAACATATTACCCATGTTCATCACCTTACACGGCTTGATTGACAGCAACTAACTGGATATGCCATGATTATAGCCTGAACAACCATGCTAGCCCAGTAGCGAAAGAGTATCATCTAATGATATGCATTGGATAATACTCAGGCACATCAGGGGTTAAAGGGACATTGGACTTAATATGGAACCTGTACTGTGCTACAGCTGAGAAGAGCAGCAGAGGGGTGGATGTACAGTGGTATGGTCACACAATGTAGAGGTCATGAGACGTAGATCAGATTACCAGGGACTCCATGCTGACCTGTGAGTGTGCAGACAAATGTGCCCCTGACATGAATACACACATCAACAAATATGTCCTAACGGTTCCATGGAACAAATGACATTGGGCTGCCACTGTCACTTTCACAGTGGCAGCACAATGTCATTACCTCCATGGAGCTCTCAGAACACTTGTTAATGTGTGTATACATGTCAGGGGCACAAATCCATAGGGCTGGTGCACATGTCCTAAGTTCCCCACAGAATTGGTTACAGATGAGTACACAACACATTGTCAAGCAATGGTTTGTGTACTCACCTGTAATCAAGAAGATTGAGGGGATTAAAAATACTAAATTGTTGTTGCTTGATGATCAGTTCAGGTCTACTGCTCCAAATCCTTTCCTCTTCTCCCACAGGCATCCGTAACATGACCCATCCTTGAACTGAAGATCTTCCATGTGACTGGATTGATGTCTTGACAACACCTTCATGAAGATCACCCCTTGCTTTTTATGGTGATGTTGTTGGTGATGCAAAGTTTGACCTGAGGTTCACACAAACCTCTACTGGAACATTCTCATATAGACACAGAAAACACTAATTCTTGAGTGTTATAACCTGTACAGTTAGGATGCTCAGCTACAGAGTTGTCAAACCTTGTGGACAACACATAAGCAGGGCAGCAGTGTTACTGAAGTAGTACGATTTAGTTTCAAAGTACATTTAGTGTTCTCATACAGGTGTTAAATGCATATAGGCAATACACACAGAAAACACATGTACATTCTAATGTACTTTGAGACACAATAAAGATGAACCATCACCATTCTATCTGTGTCTGTAGGAGGATATATTTGAGAAAACATTTGTCAATGCGTAACCACACCCAGGGTAGAGTATCCCCCATACATGGAGAGGCATCACCCACATCACAGGAGTCCACCACTTGTTTGCCAGTGAGTGGACTCTGTGATGTATCCATGCAAACAGATGATGGTGGCAGTGATGCACCAATGTGTTGTGGGAGTGATAAAGAGGTGATACAGGGGACATACTTCCACAGTGAATACCTGTCCACAGTATCTGTATTGCTCAGTATAATCCATGTTCTGAGATTTTGCTCCACTTTGACATATCTCAGTACATGGGCTATATCAACGAACAACCAGACTAAGTGGACATGTGTTATCACTGGTGAAGTCTGTTACACCCTTAAGGAAACAGCAACTCAACTTATTGGAGACCCCAATGCTCACCCCAGGATATCAATGTGTGTGCTACACATTGAAATCCTAGGTTAAAAACATTGGCTTCCCCAGTAAGTCATTTGCACAATGAGTGTGTGAATCCAAGACAATATGGATACATGTCCCATTTATCTGTCCTGCTTGTAATGTCCCTGCAAAGTCACAGAGCTGTTTGTCTGGTTATCCCATTAACCCACTGAGTGCAAGAGTGGTCCCCAACGCATTTCTTTGCAATGCGTTGCCTACCACTCTGGCACTCTAAGGGTTAAACACAACATATGATGTAGACGAATGTTCAATGTTGTACCATTTGTCGTGCTAAGGGGTATGTTTTGTTGTTCAAATTCAACACACAACATCGCCATATAACACAGTGGTGTTATATGGCTCCAGGGATGTATTTCCAGTTGAATTCGTACAACGGTGTGTGTGTGTGTGTGTGAACCCATGCTGTAGCATCCCACAAACATTTCACCCAGGCAGAGGTTGTGTTCACTGCATTGTATGACAATGCATTGGAGACAACCCTGTCACCCAATCCATAACAGAAGACACAACATATCAGACTGGAATAAAAAAAAATGGTTTCTTTATTGAGGGGAAACTTAACAGGTTGGGCCTTTCATTTTTTCTTCTTTGGGTGGGGGTCTTAGCCTGGGTGCCAGAGGTGGATGCCCTTGTGGATCTCCTGGTAACCCTCTGCCCCCTAGGTGTTGCTTCAGGGGTAACACTGGAGGGGGTGGTGGTTGCAGTAGAACCCTCGGTGGAACGCAAGTTCTCCCTCTCCATCCTCAGGTTCTCTCTGCGGTTGATCTCCCTTAACTCCACAAGGACCTGTGTCAACATGTCCATGAGACCAGTCCTGAGCTGGTGGAGTAGTGTGTTCCCCCTGGCCACCTCCGACTCCAGGGCTTGGATTCTGGTCTCCAATTGGGCAATGTTCCTCCTGAATTGCCTCCTGCTCCTGGTGATGTTGCTGTCTGTACTTCTGCTCAACCGGAGTAGTCTTCTTTGAAGGGCCATACACTCCGCCTCCATCCCTGTGAGGCGTGTGGTGCTGGAGGTGGATGTGCCCGGTGTCCCTGGTGCTGCTGTTTCCTCTGCTGCTGAGGGTGCTGTTTCCTCCTCTGCTGCTGAGGGTGCTGTTTCCCCCTCTGCTGCTGAGGGTGCTGTTTCTCCCTCTGCTGTTGAGGGTGCTCTTTCCTCCTCTGCTGCTGTTGAGGGTGCTCTTTCCTCCTCTGCTGCTGCTGAGGGTGCTATGGCTGCTGTCGGAGTGGCTGGTGCAGATGATGGGCATATGCCCACCACATCAAGTGATCCAGAGCTGCCCAAAGATGTGTGTGCTGGTGAAGGTGTGAAAATGTCCTTGGATAGGGGGCGCTGGGGCTCACCAATCAGGCCCAGGTGTGGGTAGTCCAGTGGCCAAGGGTCATATGGTGGCCACTGATAGGTGCTGGGACTCCACCTGGGATCATACCTTGGGGCATGTTGTGGAGCCATCCAGGAGGGTGGGTTGATCTGTGAGGAATATGGCCCATATTGGGTGGTGGCCACTGTCCCTGGCAGCCATTGTCTCCCTGGTGGTGGTGGTGGTGCTGCTGATGGAGGGTAGTAGCTGGTGGAGGTGGATGGATATGTCCACCTCTCCTTCTGTGGCATCCAGCCACTGTACTGGGGAGGTGCAGCTTGAAGGGGTGGTGCAGCCTGTGGTGGTGCAGCTTGAAGGGGTGGTGCAGCCTGTGTTGGAGTGGATGGTGATGGTGGGTAAGGTGACCACCGGCTGGTCCCCTCCTCTGTGTCCTCTTCACTGGGGGGTGACATAGCCTCCTCCACTGTCTCCCGCTGGGCTTGACGGCCGTAAGCTGTGTGGAGGAAGAAGATGTTGTGATTAGTGATCTTAGCCATGTTTGTGGAGACAGTTATACTTTGATATGTGTTGAAGAAAAATATATGTGTTTGGGTTAATCCCCCTGGGTAAACAAGGGTACTCCCACTGCTGAAAGGTGTTGTTTGAGTTATTACGGGTGAAGGTTTCATTTTGAGGTGTAATATCACAGTGTCCAGAAATAGTACAGTGGGGCTGTTGCTACACCCTCTCATGTAGATATCTGGTCCCTGTACCAGAGCTGTCCATATGATTGTGTAGTAACAGCACCACTGTACAATTTCAGGCCACTGGGATATTGCCCCTGACATATCCATGTCTGAGCTGTGATACCTTTTGAATCAACACACCTTTCAGCAGTAGGAATACAATTGTTTAACTGGAGGGGGTGAATCCAACAACATATATTTGTCTTCACAACTTGTAGGGATGGCTATCCCTCCAGGGGGATGGCAAAGGTTAAGTCCACCTTGATGTCAGATTGTAGACATTGTGAGAACAGATGTTGTTCTCTGTTAGTCCTATCCCTCCTACCCTCATGGTTGTTCAGATATTGCTCTATGTGACAGATGGAGATTTCAGTCATTTGTCCACACGAGGGCTTTTCATCTGAGCCCAAATCGCCCCATTTAGAGAACAATACTTAATTGGAATGGTGTGCATGGTTTACAAGCACACTCTGTGGACCGTTCCAAAGAGGTATTTATCTCGATATGTTGCGACTTTGGCTCTGCTGAAGAGCCTTCGTGTGGTCAAATGATGGATATCTCCACCTGTCACATAGAGCAATATCTGTATAACCATGAGTGTTGGAGGAATGGGACTTAGATGGAGACACATCTTTTAACGATGGCAATGATATGACATCATGATGACATTACCCATTGCTATCCCATTACAGTGACACACAAGTAGAAATGGTCATATATGTATGTGGATATGTACCCTTCATATGGATACAGTAATATCCTTCCAAGATGTGATGCCAGAGAGCATTTCATTAGGTGTGATTGCCTTACTGGCTATATATGTGCACCCATCCAACAAGACATTGTATTGATATGATGGATATGAACATACCTCGTATATCCCATCTACGTAGAGTGTGATATACTATGTATGTGTATTTGGATGTTAGCAATGTAGGTTGATTTGTGATGGGTGCACATATCTGGCCAGTAAGGCAATCACATCCAGTGAAGTGATCTCTGTGTTCACATCGTGTTGGAACATATTTAGTAACATTGGAATCCTAAGGGCAACAATCCAGCCAGTACTGAGGGATATCTTTGATTGAGGCCTGTTTTTTCTCTGTGTATGAGCCCATCCATCCTTCTGTGTGAGACAACCATACTCAATCCTAGATATCCATCAGTCATGGCCTGTTGGTGACCAAGGTACAATGTTTGCTATTTGTTTCCCATGTGTATCCTGCACAGAGATGCTGGTGTACCATCCATCCATGGCATCAGCACCCCTGTGGATCCATGTGGGAATCAGATATGGGATATGTAATTTCAAGTCCGAGTAAATGATTGCAGCCACAACACCAATGCCTACTTTTTCCAGCTTGAATTCTGTTAAATAGTTTTCGGCCTGTGTGTTGCACCTAGAAGCATTTATTCTGTGGGACACTGTGATGTGTGACCTGATGCCCCCTTTTTGTGATTCAGTAAGCGGTGATGTAGAACTGATGAAGTGAACATGATGGTGACTTCTCCAGTGATCTCCTTTCACCATTTCCAGTGTTTTCCATGGAGTCTGTACAATGGAACCCTATGAACTTGATTCTTGTTTTGGCATATTCTCCATAGACTAACACTGGTATTAGTGAAGTGAGGGTGTGTGAGGGTTACTTTGTGTCCACCATCTGTTTGTCACCACTTAGTGAATGTCCCCTGTGTAGCATGTGATCGTTGGCCTATTGACTTGTTTGTTGTCTGGTTAACCCCTTGAGTCCCAGAGGGGTTGCCAATGCATTGTTGATCAATGCATTGATGATCCCTCTAGCACTCAAGGGGTTAGGGTGGGGGTGGGACATGGGTGACATTGTGTGTGAACAGTGATGATCTATGACAGTCGACATTTTGAACATGACGGTTTGTGTATTTTGTGTAATGAGCACAGCGACAGGAGGGTTGAAGTAGGACTTTGACAGGTTTGTCCCAAGTTGGACCTTGCCATTTGTCCAGGTGTTGTGTCCTTTTTTTTAACCCTCATGGTGCTGTGTTGGTGCAGTTGTATGGCTGAGTGATGGACATGTGTTGAGGTGTGACTGTGTGTGCAGCTCGTGTTGGTTGCTGTAGTGTGTTGTTCTGTAGTGTTGCACTTACCGGTAGTGTGGAGGCTCCTCTCATCCCCAGTGTCAGTTCCTCCAACGACCCCCTCGATCATGGTCGGGGACATGTTCTGCCGTACCATCTCCTCCCAGCCGCAGAATGTGATGGGCACAGATGGGCCACCTCCGGTGCCTCGGGCTTGCTTGGCCATGTCAGACAGCTTGTTCTTGACCACCCTCCGGCAGTCGCCCCATCTCTTCTTCACAGACTCCACGTCCCGCCTGCATGTAGCCACCGCGTTCACCCGGCTGCAGATCTGGTTCCAGGCTGCCTTCCTTCTCGCTGCCAGGCCAGGGACCTTTGCAGTAGGGTGGAGAACACTCTGCCTCTCCAGGACAGCTTCCACGAGAGCCGTGTTCTCCTCCTCAGTATATCTGGGATCCCTGATCCTGCCCTCATCAGCTCCGGCATGGGAGGATTCAGAGCCGGAGTGCCCTGCCTGATCTGACCCTGACTGTGTGGGGTGCTCCCCAGCAACTACCCCTCGTCCCACTGCAGGTTCTGTCCCTCTTCTTTGTGTGCCTGTTCTTGTGGGCCGGGTCCCCCTCCGCCCTGTGGATCTCCCTCTCCCACCCCTGCTCTGCTGAGGGATACCCTCCTGAGCTTCCTCCTCCTCCACTACTCTCCCCATCCCTCTCTCCTGTCCTCCTCTCCTGGCCATCATTCACCCAGTCACACCCAGGCACTCCCACAGGCCCTCACAGACACACTCGATCCACTCACTCTCTGTCACACACTTTCACTCCCAGATTCACACTGTCAAAATTAAAAGTAAAATGTGTGAGGTGTTATAAAATAAAAGGACTATGTGTATGTATGTATGTGTATGTGTTTGTGTTTGTATGTGTGTATGTAATATGTGCAAAGGTGTGTTATGTGTCATATTCTGTGCAATGCTCTCCTCTCTCCAAACTCCAAAACTCCTCTACCTCCAATGAACGCTCCTGTCTCCCTCTCTCTAATCACTATCCTCCGCTCCTGGGTCCTGATATCTGGCTCTGAAGAACTCGATAACAGACAGTGTGTGACGGTTATTTTTGGGTATATATAGGTGTATTTGAAGTTATTTGATACATTGGGGCTTTGTGATTGGCTGCGTGTTTGAATTTGTTTTTGCATCAATCATGGTTGCTAGACACCGGCAGCCATTATGTTAGATGTTGTTTTGAGCAATGTTATCGTGTGATTTGGCCGCCCGTTGTGCATTAACATGAGCGACAACGGCTTTTGTGTTACGTGTTTTGTGTGTGCCTACGCTCGATAGCTATTCTTGTAGAGTAGCTATTGAATCTGTCGTAACTCCTGTATTATTTGCGAGCGATGTGCCTTTTTCACTTAGCGGCTGGTTTAACGGCTGCCTTTAAATCTAGCCCCTAGTCTCTGAGCTGTACCATGATCGGTTCCTGGTTGTCCCAAAATGTACTGTTCCAATGATGCTGCTACAGTAAGGCAAAGATATCTGAATGAGTTCTTACATTTCAGGGGCATATCTGGGGGAGCCACATGCAGTCCAATCGGTTCCAGCATGAGCATCGTAGATTTTGACCAATTAATTTTTAGGCCCTGAGTGGACTGAATTGATTGACAAAAAGCAGAAGCTGTTTAAGTGAGCTGTCCGAATCTCCAAGGAAGACTAGGGTGTTGTCAGCATATAATGCAAGCTTTTCCTCATGATCTCCCACTGCAAAGCCCCAAACATCCGCATCAATTCATATCTGCAATATTATTTTTTATATAGCTCCAACTTATTCCGCAGCTATAATATACATTATAACAATGTACTGTAGATTAGAAAAATGAAAGAGAAACTTGTAATGATTTTATTAAAAGCTATCACCTTTATATCACTCTTGTGAGTATTTTGCTACACTGAATCCTATATAAAATACACAAAAAGATCTGCATCTGGTATGCAAAGTATAATTTGGGCCAGGTCAGTTTTAAAATTTTCCATTTATTTCAATGGGTTAACAAGCCTGGCCAAGAAACATGTAAAAATACATGAAAAAAGGATCATTTTATACCATCGTAAATATGTCATAATAAAAGGGAGAGTTCAGTGGGGAAATTAACAGTTATATTGAGAGCAAAGGGTATAGTTTAATGAATTGCAGTCAATATGGCTACAATGCAGCTTATCTGTCAAAGACTTAAAAATTAGCCAAAGTGAAGGGTGTTGAGATCAATAGCAGGAAGCAAGGAGATTAGCAGGAGACCAAGAACTGAGTGCTACTGAGTCACATGATGCCTTAAAGCTAACCCAGTAACCCAGATGGGACTACAACTTCTGGCTGTTCTCGGCTCCCAACAGCATCCAAACACTCCCACTATATCTCCTCCACACTGCCTGAGCGCAACATACATCTCTTCAGGGACTTTGCCACTCCCCACTATTTCGTCTTTACAAAGAAATACAACATGGTGGATGTAAACTGGGAGCAACTTACAACCCTCCCAACTACACTGCCCCCTCACATTTGCTCACCCACCAACTCAACGCTAAGAAACAACACACCTCCTCAGTATTCTGCCCATACTGAATATTTCCTCACCCAACAACTTACAGAGCTCACTCACACACCAACTCTCGTCAGTATTCTCGCCATCATCATTATTCCTCACCCACCCAATTACACCACTTGCAACTACGGACATTCCAACGGCTAACACTGCATTCTCATTTCATCTTTCTACCATCTACTCCTGTTACATTGTTTTCAAACTCCACCGCATTCTCATTTCATACTCCTACCATCTATTACCATTCTATTGGTTTCACCCTCCCATTCTTGCAAACTGTACTCATTACATTGTTTTCAAAATATCATTCTTGCAGTTCCAACAACACATACACACAGTCTCACAACAGCTGAGGTGTGTATGTCCAACTCACTACGATTGTATTTTAACCCTTTCAGTGGAGCATGGGTACGCAATGCATTGCAGTGCATTGCCTACCTTTCTCACACTGAAACGGTTAACATTGCTCAACGCCTGTGACACATCCTCTTGTCAAACAGCCATTATTACACAACATTAAAATAATTTAAACACAGACCATTTTAATAATTTAAGAGCTGTGTTTGAAGCCTACACTTTTACCTCCTCAGCTTACACCATAGCCCATTGTAACCATTTCAAAGCCTGTTCTTCCATTTCCTTCACTAACACCAACCTCATTAAGTACCTGTGTTATGTATTTAACACTTTCACTGCCCACAGACTATCTGCTCTTTCCACCACCACCATTTTAATCCTCACATTCTCCTCAGCACAATATAGTATGATGTATGCAACAGGGAGATTACTCTTTCACTCGCTAGCTGTTTTGCTTGAACTACTTTAATCCTTTCAGTGTAGAGCAATGCATTGCATACTATGCCATTCAAAGGTTTAATGACTCCCAACAACACACACTAAGGCAGTAGCTCATGGTTGAAAAGCACGAGATCAGAACATTTCCGCATGAAAAGGGCGACATTCTCTGGTGTTGCATGGTTAAAATGTTGAGCCGTTTGTGTTTCGTTCTGTCTCACATTCCAGGTCTGAAGGCCTAAAGTGTGACATGCTATAGGAAGCATGGAGTGCTATAGGGGAAGCTGGCAGAGAACAAGAGCCATGCTCCCTCCCACATCCTGAATGCAATGAGACACATAACCACTGTTATTTTTCATTTAATCCTTTGAGTTCCAGAGGGTACATAACGCAGTGCAATGCATTGCCTACCCCTCTGGCACTCAAGGGGTTAATGATATCAATATGAGCCCTTAGGAGCATTGAATGTAATTACTCTCACTACAGCCATATTGCAGTAAAATTAAAGGAATACAGTTGTATCTGTCAGCTGCTCTGCTTGGCACCAGTCCAGTCTCCAGCTCACTGCACAGCAACAGCCACCGGTCTTGCTCTTCAAGACACTCTCTTTGTCCCTCAAGTAATCAGCTTAATATTGTATGCTTCAGCTATGTGTGTCTATGTGTGTGCTTAGTCTGGAGGCTGCTCTGCAGTGCATTTTGCGCCAAAAAAAAAATACAGTTCAGGAAAGTGACTGAAACACATGGCCGGTAACAGCAATTCACCACTCTCAAACTCCTGGGTCAAGTCCCTTTTCTCCCTTACATCATGCACCAATACTTTGCCACATTAACAATTTATGGCCTGTAAAGCAAAGCAACACTCTTACAAATGCCACTTCACCTGTAAAGTCTTATGAAATTCATTTAAAGGGATAGTAATACTTCGTTTTATCTTTATTTTATTTTGTAGGCATTAAAAAAACATGAAGAACGATATAAGTCTTATCTCTCAAACCTTTATGGTTTAACCCTTTGAGTGCCAGAGTGGTACAGAATGCATTGCTTTGCAATGCATTCCATACCACTCTGGCACTCAAAGGGTTAAGAGATATTCACAAGCAAAGTTTCCCCCTCCCACCCCTTTTACCTAGTGTAAGCCATCTCTTCTCAGATGTGGAATCCAGTCCATAGACCAGACAGATAACAGCAGGGGACAATCTCCTTCCTATGACAACAATGAAAGCCCTGCCCCCCTTGACAAGTTTTTCAGGTTTTTCCCTTATCTTAATTGAATATTGTCCATCTCTGCAGTCTACCTGGGCACCTCCCTTCTGATCTGGCTGAACAGTGTTACATCAGTAAAAGGGGTGGGAGGGGGATACTTTGTCATTGAATTACTCCTGAACTACAACTCTGACAGAACTGAAATAACACTCTCCAAAGTCCAAATACTGTGATGGTTAATTAGAGCTGCTTTTATTATGAAACATTACTATCACTTTAATGCAGAACTGCCACTCATATACACATAACTTCACATTTACGTAATCACGCTGTTGAACACATATCTTTTAACTTTTTTCTCAGCATATGTTTCGCTGCCTCTTGCTCATGACCTATTAAAGGGGATGTATTACCTTATATTTTTTTTTACCATAGCTTTTGTTAATAAAGTAGTAATAGAAAAGCTGTTTTTTTAATGCAAGTACTTTAAAATATATTGCTTCTTCAGTCTTTGCTGATCAGCATAATGTACAACGCTGAATCTTCAGCAAAGTTCACTCTTCCCTTCAGTGTGCTGTGAATGACTTATATCGTTATATCAAGCTCCAGTTAGCATTATACAGAGGTTGCAACCTCAGTTTATGCTCCTTCCTCCTTCACATGTCTCTCAACTTGTCTCCTCCATGTTCAACTTCCCTCTATGTCTCCCCTCCATCAGTCACAAGAACTAAGGTCCATATGCACAACACTAGATCACTTATGAGACAAATTAGCATCACTAAAAAAGAAAACTTTCAATCAGTTTAACACTTTCACTTCCACAGACCTATGCAACACACTGGACTGTATTGGATACCTCTCTGGCATTCAAAGAATTACATTGGATTACCCACTTTGATCTACAGATCTTTATTTCTTAAAAATGCACATACATTTATGTAGCACTGAAAGAGTTGCAAGCCCTACTTAAAAAAAGGGAAGTTCACTTTATATGACAAATCTTCCTCTGTGTGTGTGTGTATTATATTTACAAGCAACATAGTGATGCTGTTGCCCATCTGTGTTTTATGCCCTTTCTACTGTTATTCACTTTGAATGTGTGTGTATTGCAAGGGCTGTGTACATGAACTGCGCACACTTACAAAATTAAACAATTTTAAAAAGTACCAGTGCACTTCACTAACGCAGCCCTTGCAATAAATACATACACATGCATAATGAACAACAATACAAAGCCCGAAAAACAAACACAAACATAGCTAAGATAACCACAAGACATAAAGGACGCATCTGTGAACTCTGGCCTTCACACCACCTGTAGAAAAAGGACCATAGTCTAAGATATGCCTTGTCTGACTCCGGCTCACAAGCCGGTAATGATGGGATTAGAGAAACTTTTCTTTCTCAGGATGCTGACTTCAAGAGCCAAACCATCAAAGCCAACTTTTCCAACCCTGGTTGGCACAGAGGTTCCTAATTCAAGAGGTCTGGAAGGAAAGGAAGCTGAAATGGCTCTGTTACAGATAGATTGAGTAGATCCGAGACCCAAGCCCAGTGAGGCCAGAATTACATGAGTCTACTCCATCCATACTTTCCTCAACACCCTGGGAATCAGAGGGAGTGGAGGAAATACATATGCCTGGGGAAATTGCCATGGAAAAACCATTGCATCCACAGCAGGAGTGAGAGGGTCCCAGGATCTGAAGCAAAACATGGAAACCTAGCAGTTACATCAAGAAACCATTAGATATATGGTCGGAAGATTGACTACTGAGTTGAATACCATCTAGCTGAGTTCCTGATTCCTGGGATCCAGACCTTGATGGCTGAGAAAGTCTACCATGATGCTGTCTACCCCTGCAATTTGAATGGCAGAGAGAGCCATTCCAAAAACATCCACACAAGAGAAAAGCTATAGAATTTATAGAATTTCTAACAATGTGGCTGTGCTTCTGGACTCTCCTTGGTGGGTAATATAAGTCACTACAGTAACAGTGTCATATTGAAACCGCACCAACCAACTTTGAAGGTCCAACTCTTTGATGGAAAAAAAATTCTCCCTCTCCCTCTTTCTGGAACCTATGGCCCTGAGTCATCTGAGAGCCCAAGGCAGCTTTCCAACCTGTCAGTGTATCATCAGTCATGACTATCATCCAAAGGGGAATGACCAATGGTTGTTCCAAAGACAGATAGGTCACCTAAAGTTATGAACAAAGATCTCATGGAGTCTGGACTAATTCCCAAGAATTTCCAGCTCCAGTTCCTGAGAGTGGAGTCTGGCAACAGGAGACTACATGACTTGCGAAGTAGGACCAATGGCACCTGCCAAGACAATGACTGAATTGTGACAGTCAGCAGAAAGAACATTTCTGAGGAGTGTCAAAATCTAAGTCGAGAAAAAAGGAAGGATTTCTGGAAAAAGAGTACCCAACCGTGGTGGTTCAGAATAGATATGAAGGTCAGAATCTGGAGGGGCAGTGTCTCCCCTAAAGAGGCCCATTACAAAGGCTTGACTAGATAAGAAGAAAGGGAAATACCTAAGAAATATATGTGGGCAGGCAGTACTGCCAAAAGTAGGGGAAAAGAACATCCAGAACAGACAGCAGTCCTTAAAGAAAGAATGTGAATTGAGAAAGATGGTCTTGCAAAAGTCAAACCAGAGGGAACCCTGATGATCTGCACGGATGAGAATATACAGAAAAGTGCTCATCACAGCCAGGGAAGCTATAAATTACCCTGGGCACACTGTGGTATACTAACAAAATGGTTGAGACATTTCAAGTCGAGAATAGGGCGACAACTGTTATCCTTAATGTGAAAGGATTGGAAGAGAAACACTTCCATCTTTTCTAAAGCGTGCACAGGTACCAGAACCCCTGCCTAATTCCCTGCCTAACTCTGGATATATACGCTGACAAAGTGGACAAGAGATAGGGTATCACAAGGATTTCCTACCACTAACACCCAACAGCTTGCCACAGAGAAAGTCTGCTGACTACGAAAAGGATGCAAACATCTTCCAATCACCTGAGGCAGAACAGACCCCCTTCAACTCCTGCAGAGGGAGATTTTTCAACAAAGGTTGGATGGAAAGGCTTCTTTCCTACCCGGGCCTGTTTGGGTGTCCGGGAAGGGAACACCTGGGCTGAAACAGATGCCCTAGACACGTACCTATACATCCTCCAAAAAATGGAAAGAACATCTGGGGGTGAACTGAGGCTAAAGAGCACTCTTGTCACCAGAAGAATGGTCAAGAACACCCCTCCCTAAGTCTGAGTCAGACCAATGCTGGATCTCAAACTGTGTGGAGCGTGAGGCTGCTTGGAAAAACTGGCCTGTCAATCATGAGCAGCAACTGAAAAGCACTAAGACCTTGGTAGTGAGCCTAAAACTGCTGGAAAAAGATACACATTTGTATCCATGATCTTACAGAATGTGAGAACATCATCCACTCTAGAAGCATCTACACCTAAAAGTTGCATCCCCCAACTAAAAATAGCTCTCAGAATCCAGTCAGGGAAAGTAGGACAGATGGTAGCTTTAGATGCACTATATCCATCTTAGGAAGACATCCTGGTGTCTGAATTTGATACGGCGAAACATCAGAGATTCTATTGTAGGGGGATAAGAAAAGGTATTGTGGTATGCTTAAAACAGAAGCTTATCATTCCTCCTGAACCAGTCGGGGTAAGGAGTGACAGGAAGGGAAGCACAGCATCCCTCCCTCATTTACAGGTAGTGATCTCAGACTCCTTAGGAGAACCCCCAAACGGTATCCCAGTGCCTTCAATAGTGGAATCCCTAAGAGAAAGGTACAAAATCATAGTAGAATCCCTCTCCTCAATAGGAGCCCTTTCAATCAAGGGAGAATCCTCTATAACGAGTAAATAAATTGTAAGGGGGAAAGGGACAGCCCTTGTTTCAGGATGGAAGGGTCCCTTGAATAATAAAGGAAGGTGAAACCTGGAAGTAAGCATAGCACCCACAGTCCCCTGGTAGGGAGAAGAGTGGCCCACAAAGGACTGAGTATGTGTCCCTAAGCCAGGGGAACATAAAGCCCTCCACAGGCTTAAACCAGTTTGACCCAAAGAACAAGGCGTTAAGGTGAACAAATATGTCCTCTGCATTCAGTTATAACTGGGAAAGCCCTAAAACAGATATGCAGGACAGAAAAATAAACACAAAATACTTATCTACCTGAAAGCAGACAACAGGAGGCACTCCACTTCTTAAACCACCCATTGCAGGAGAGAAAGAGAAATGGAGACGCACAGTACTACCCAGGCCCAGGAAAATAAAAAACTCTAGTGAGAAATGTAGTCATTTCACTCTATGGCTGAACAGTATGGTGGCTCTCCAGCTGCAGCATTCATTCACTGCCACAGGTGGAAGAAACTCCCAACACATAGATCTACCATGAAGCAAGTGGCTGTGCATATGGAAACTTTCACTAGTCAGAGTGCCAACCTCATGCACAGGGTTGAAAAGTGCAAGCTCCCCCCAAGATCCCAGAACAAAAGGGGCCAAAGTAAAAATGGGGTAGGCTTACCATTTGCTACCACTGCCCTACTGAATATAGCACCAGTTTCTTGAAGATGCTACTGTCCCATAACCGAAGAGAACTAAAATCGAGCAATTTCAAAAAAGGAATGAAATAGGCCACTTTCAATAAGGAAAGGAAGGTTAATGGGGCTAACAGAACGTGGCTGCTAGAGAAAGAGGCATACGGGGGCTTACTGCACTTGTGCTCTCTGAAACTGGACTCTCTCAAGTCTTCTGCACATAAGCTCAGATAAAGTCAAGCATAGAAAGAGGAAAATGGCAGAGACAGCCATACTCATGCAGGCCGAGGTCCCATAAAATTCTGTGCTCTGGTCCAAGAGGAGAATTGAGCATACCTAATATGGAAATACACAGCCCATATAAATTAATAAAAGAAAAAAAAGGCTAGCTTGCCCTGCTGCATCTCTTTGAAGTCACTTTTAAAACCGAGAATGTCTGGTGGGAATAAAGTGGAGAATGGAGGATGTCTCCTACAAAGAGCCTTTTTAGGCAAGTGTCCTGCCTTCCTGACTGGAGTTTGTCTCAAAACTCCAAGAGGATGCATGCACGAGTTAGCCAGACTATTAAAGTTTCAGGTCCCTCCCACAACTACAGACAATCAGCCTGACATTTAGTCACTTCAATTTAATCTAGGCCGAAATTAGAGATTTTAGAGGCTATTATATGCAATATATTAGCTAGGTTGGCAAGCTGCATTACATTTTGGTACATAAACCTCCATATATTCATTGCTGAAGATTGGGTAGGAATTAATTATGTGCACAATTTGCTGCATTGTTATTTAATTGAACTTTCTTGCACCCTATGGTGTACTCCATACACATCAACCACCAAGGAGGCACAAAGAGCAAAAGCAGCTAGAATGGAAGTAGAAAGCATCCTCCTTTGGGAGGAAACACACATCCAGGCATTATCAACAATATACATTCCAGGAGTGGACAAATGGGATGCAGACTACCTGAGCAGACAGACAATAAACCCAGGAGAATGGGAACTAAAACAAAAGATCTTCCTTCAAATTGTAGACTGGAGGGGCACACTGGAAGTAGATATGATGGCACCACATAAAAACAAGAAACCTCCAGTGTTTTCTGCCATAACAAGAAACCACCAGGCATTGGCAGTGGATGCTCTAACATTTCCATGGAAGTACAAACTAGTATATGTCCTCTCTCCTCTAGCTATGATTTCCAGGGTTCTCCTCAAAATATGGAGAGAAAAGGTTCACGCCATTCTCATTGCACCATTTTGGCTGAGAAGGGTTTGGCTTCACCATCTATGTGATGTATCGATAGCAGAACACTAGCTTCTTTCTCAGATGCCGGTTCTATTACAGGGTCGCATTCATAATCACAACTTACATAATCTTGATTTAACGTTGTGGAACTTGAAACCAAAATCTTAAAAAAAAAAAAAAAAAAAAAAAAAAGAGATTGAGTGATTCAGTAATTCCAGCGATGTTCAGAGCTCACAAACCTGTTTCAGTGAGTTCAGAAAATATATTTTTCATTGTGTAATCAGCATTCTGTAGAGCCATTACAATTCCATCTTCCTTCAGTCTTAGAATTTTTGCAGTTGGGTCTTGAAAACGGAATGAGAATTAATTCTCTCAAAGTACAAGTCTCCACACTATTAATTATTTTTCAAAAGAAAATTGCTACCATTCCCAAGATGCAAACATTCATTCAAAGAGTGACTAGGATTCTCTATACATACAGGAATCCTATCCTGCCTTGGGATTTAAATCTAGTTTTGGAGTCTTCTCCTTTCGAACCACTAGTCTCAGCTTCTATCAAAGATTTGACATATAAGACAGTCTTCCTAATTGCTATTGTGTCAGCAAGAAGAGATTCAAACTCAGTGCCTAATCCTGCGCATCCCCACACCTTATCTTCCATCAAGATAATGTAGTTTTAAGGACTTTACCTGAATTATTGCACTGCTCCCAAATTTTTGTACTTACTGATAAATCTATTTTTTCTTAGTCCATTGAGGGATGCAGGACATCCCACCTGCATAAAACTAATTTGGATAGGGATGCCCTAATCTAAATGAAAACTGACAGCAGTATGATTGATGGAGGGGTACAGGCACATGGAAGTGGGAGGAGTTTCATCTAGAGTGCCCTGTCTCCTATAGGAAAGCTCCTATACCCCATGGTCCCTGCATCCCTCAATGACACTACAGAATTAGATTTTACGAATATGAGTATCAAAATTCAGTCATTTTTATTCAGTAGACTGTTCCCAGCTATATTAGTGAATATTTTTCCAAAAAATATTTCTGATGCTATAATTATGGTCGCAATGAATATAACCAGTTTGTACACTAATATCACAAATGAGAAGGTTAAGGAATAAGTTTGGGTGAGGTTATTACTTCTTCCTACAGTTACAGGGGAACAAAAATGGGTTAATTCATGGCAATACTATATGCCCCTATGTCTATGGATTACAGTGAAAGGCCAGCTTTCTAGCATTTAATCATATCCTCTTGATGATTTATATGCAGTATTTTTCTATAGACCTGTGATTGCATTATCTGACAAACTGAATAAATTAGATTCCGGTCTCACGAATTCATTAGGTTCTTGCTAACATTTGTCACTGAAGTGATACATTTTCTGGTTATATCTGTCTATCAACAAGAAAACACACATTAAAAAACATCCTGCTTAATGCACATAGCCAGCATTCAAGAGCACTGAAGAGACTGTTGCCTTACTTGATATGGGGTAACGGTTTACCTTGGTTGGAGTCCGAAGTGCAGAGATGTCGCTCACCCTTGCAAATAAACACAGCCCAAGTCGGCCAGGTAAAAAGCTACCTGGGCTGTGAATCTGTGCACAGGAGCTTGGCAGGAACAGTAACCGGATACGTAGAATCAGACAAGGGCAAATTCAGGAGAGTAGTCAGTCACGGTACCATAGGTCAGAGCAGGCAGAGAACAGGCACAGGGGTCTCAAGCCAAGTCAGTCTGGAAATCTAGGAAATAAGCAACAGAAAGCGGAATAATGAATGAAGACCTGTTGTATACACTGAGTTGAATCGGCCGTTAACATTCTTCATGGCTAACAATATAGTAGCCTGAATATGTTCCTACTTTTATATTTATTTCCATTCTTATGTATGCTTTATCTGTGATTGATTTGAGTAGCCATCTACTAGCAAAATTTTCAGTAAAATTCGAATTCGGACAAATTTTTTTTTTTCTAATTCGGATGATCCTAATTTCGGACCGGGCCTATTCGATTCGGACGAAATTCTGATCCATTCCGAATTATTCGGCCGAATTTAACATGGGTTAAATTATAGCAGTGCGCCTCCGTGCACGCTGCTATCATTCTTTGCAGACAGGGTGTGCATTTAGAAAAAGATCCATCCCAAAAACGGACATTGTCGTACATTGCCAGTCTGTGCATGTCACCTCTACTCCAGCATGGGATGCCAGTCACAATGCAAACGTCGAACATCGAGAACCCATGCCTGTCATTCAATTTAGCCTATGTTCGAACATCGAAACCCCATGCCTGTCCTTCAATATAGCATATGTTCGAACATCGAAACCCCATGCCTGTCCTTCAATATAGCATATGCTCGAACATCGAAAACCCATGCCTGTCACATCCTACTCAACATAAGTGGTCGACTCGAACATGGACAAACTACATGTCACATTCTATGTTAGTACATGGGTAAAGATTAAGGTTTCATTTTCTGGTACCAGCCTCCTACCCTACTGTCCCTCTTTAGTACCCAAATTCCTCTCTCTCGTTTTCCTATCCTGATTTCCCCTCATATCAGATAACTGTATGTGTATATACATTGTAGTGTTTCATACTACATCAAGAATAAACATCAATGATTGTAATGTGATAGATGTAATGTGTTAAAAAGAAAAATTGAGACATTCTGTTGTGAACAAACTGCAACACAGGAGAGAAATAAAAAAAATGCTTGACGTCTATTCTGAAGAGCGGTCCACAGCATTGTCTTAGTATAGCAATATCACCGTTTTCCGTGAGTGTGCAATACAGGGCTCTACGGTAATTGCTGGGCATTTCCCAACTTCATAATCAGGGGATGATGGGAGTTGTATTCTAACTACTGTTAAGAAACACATAAGTGATGCACATTCATCTCCCACCTAGAAATTATTTACACATGAGGCAACTCCCCCAAGTAATACCTAGCCCCTTTCCAAGTGAAAGGACTTCCAGAAAGGCTTCAGATCTCTTAGTGACTCACCTGTTATTGCCAGTCAGCGGGACCCGGAGAGTAGGAGGGGGTGATGATATGGCTTCAGATTAAGTCTGGCACGGTGCTCTTAGTTGGTCACTCGTCACAATGTTGAAGCTCAGCCCGGCCAGCACCTTCTGGGTGGAGACACCTCACAGCAATCCTGTTCAGGACACATCATGCACTGTTGTGCACTCATACTAGGGATCCCAAATGTTTAGACTCATTTCGTACAGGGGGCACCCTCCTGTATTTGTAAAACCTCTCTAGCAAATCTGGGACGGTAGACCTATTTACTCAAGTCTTGACTATAGGTGGGCGATAAACAATACAAAATAGGCATAATGTTTCACTATCACATAATTCACGTCACTGAAGCAGCCAGCAGGCATCGCCACTGAGTGAGCATAGGGCTGCCCGGCTGCTGACAGTCACACTGATGGGACACCCTGCAACACAGAACTGGCGGAAGAGCACAAAATAAACATGCTATGGGACGGCAAATTGCCTCCCCTGTCAAAGTGCCGCCTGGGTCCATGGACCCACTGGGACCCGTGTAAGGGCCGGCCCTGTATTCGAACAAATACCTAATATTTTTTTATATTTTGCACAGGAACAAATATTACTTGCTCTTGCAGTGGCAATAACTGGAACTAATGCTGGCTGCCTACCTAAGCCTAGCCTAATGCTACCTGCCTGCCTACACAACAACTGGACACTCTCTAATCTCTTCTCTCTCTCTCTGAGCTCCAACAACGCAATGAGGAAATGCAGGCTGTCTGTCTGTGTGACTGTGTCATTAGTCCAACCCCCATCATGAAACGAAGAAGGCTATTCGAATACAGACAAAAGAGGGAAGTAGTGCATGAAACGGAGAATGGAATTGGACTAGAGACATGGAGGGAAAATTATGGAGGGAAAGTAATTGAGCGCGCACAGGAAGTACAAAAAAGTCCTGGTCAAAAGTAGTCAAAACTTTTGGAAATGTGTCGATTGCCGAAACTTCCGAAAGTTTCGACGAATTTCGGACCTGGGCTGTTCGGAGTCGGATCATTTTTTTCGAATGACCCTTGAGTTTCGGATTGGCCGAATGTCTCCGAATGACCCCATTTTCGACTAAATCCGAATGTCTCCGAATGAATTCGCACATGTCTAATTGTGATGCATGTCTTGTGTTTACAAGAGTGACACTGCTGTGTAACTTGCCAACTGCTGTGTATCCGGTGATAATAAACAGCTCAAATATATTTATTGGCAATATTATTTAACACCCTAACCCTGATGAAGGACTGTTCAGGACAGAAATAACATTTGGCTGGATGTAAAAATACACTTTATTTTGCTTCAAATATTCAACAGTGCTGTCTTGTGTTTGTTCTGTTTGAATGTCCAGGCTGAGAGCGTGTGTGTGTGTTTGTGTGTGTACATACCTCCCAAGTGTCCCTCTTTAGGAGGGACAGTCCCTCTTTTAGACCCAAATCCCTCTGTCCCTCTTTCCCACCCTGATGTCCCTCTTTTTAGGAGATCAGACTGTGTGGTGTGTATATAAGTGTATTACTTTGCTGCACAGCAATAAAACTCATATTAATCTTCATTACATGGGTTTATAAATTAGTCTGTGTAAATAGAAAACCTTTGGTCTTGTTATAAGTCATTTATTAGGTTACACAAGGAGGTATCAATACGTCATGAAATAGCCTAAAAATTCTTGGTAATGCCACGCCCACCAGACACGCCCACAGCAACACCCCTTAAAACACAAGTGTCCCTTTTTGGCAATTTGAAATGTTGGGAGGTATGTGTGTGTGTGTGTGTGTGTGTATTTATACACATGAATTCAGAAAGGAGTACTCACAGGTCTTAAAGAGGTGGAAAAGTTTTGACATTTCTGGTCAACTTTTTGGTCTGAAAACAGTATAACTATCCTTCTTCATATCATTATGATCCTGTGACTGTATACCCATGAAGTGCCAGGATATTGTCTTCTGAACGAGGGACGCATGGAACCACAGATGAAAGTTTCATCTTCCTTTGGCCTCATCAATGAAATGCAGTTCTTCTCTCTAGACACATGACAGCATGGGATCCATATCTGTATTTAGGGTTGCCACCTTTTCTTCAAAAAAATACCCGCCATGGCATTCCCTCCATAGACTTAACGTTGGACAGAAGCCAATTTTTACCGGCCTGCCGGTAAAGTACCGGCTGGGTAGCAACCCTATCTGTATTCCCTTATATATGTTAGGAAGACAAACCCCAAGGGTTACTTATGTAAAAAGGTGAGAAACAAATGCTGAACTGAAGACTATCCTTACAAGTACTATAGCCTGCTCTATGGGGGCTGGGATCCACAGCATCTCTCATTCAGAGGAACATTACCTGGTACTTCATGGCTGGACTTTTTTTGGGTAGGATCGGGATGAAGTACTGCATGATATTTCTTTTTTGTGTATTGCGCCTTTAAGCAAAATGCGACTGCATCTTTAGAGAGAGAGCATCCAGAGTTGTCCAGGATTTGTAACATGCACACTGTCACATACAGACATAACACAATCTCACCCTGTCACTCTGTCTCCATGTATGTCTCTCTTGTGCTCTCTCTATCATTTGGGCTTACTCTATCTCTCACTCTTGCTCTCACTCAAAATCCTGCTCTCCTTTTCACACTACTGATTTTGCTTTCTTGAATGCACACTATCTGTGTGTGTGTATTTCTATGTCTCTGTGGATCTCTGGCTCTTGGTGTGTCTATGATTCTCTACATCTGTATTTTTGTGTTGGTTCTTGGTGCGTATTCTCTTTCTCTGCACCTGCATCTCATTCACAATCTCATTCTGAGGATGATGGGTGTAGAAATTAAACAGCTTAAGGGCCACAGGTTCCTTAGCCCTGCTTTAGATTTTGCAAATTATAGCTGCGGGGATTCTGCTGTCACAATCTGGGAAATATGCCAACCTGAATGTTTTTATATTGTACTGATATGTTGTGAGCCAAGTGGCAGACATTTCCTTTCGATCATGCTCAGCCTTGTAGTTACAAGTGAAACAGATGTCAGGAAAGAGCATTGTCTGCATAACAGGATGACAAACCCCTGAATGCATTTATTTCACCTATACCCACCCCCAAGATAGTTTTGGTATCTACACAGAACATATCATGTAACTGCCTATTCATTCAAACATACTAGGGAGAGTTTAAAGGGACAGTAATGTCCCATAAAAATGTTTTATAGATTTGTAGAGGGTAAAAAAATAATCTCATTGCCACAAACCTCATCTCTCAAATATCTCTCAAACCATCTCTCTATGGTTTGAGAGATATTTGTAATCAACGTTCCCCCTTCCCTCAACTTCACCTGACGTCAGTGTCTAGCTGACAGCAGGAGATCCCATTCCGGGGACCAGCCAGCGGCTCTGCAGCAGGGCCAATATCCAGTTATTAGAAAAGAATTACTTCATTGGAAAGGTCTACAAAGTTTGCCTGGGTTGCAGTTTGAAGTAGTTCTTTTCTAACAACGGGATTTTGGCTCTGCTGAAGAGCCTCATCGTGTCGGCCGACACAGATCTCCTTCTGTCAGCTTTACAGCTGACATCAAAAGAAGGGGAGGGAGGGGGGAACTTTGCCAATATCTCTCAAACCATAGCGGTTTGTGAGATGGGGTTTACGACAATGGCATTCTTTTTTTATCCTCTACAAATCTATAAAACATTTTTATGGGACATTACTGTCCTTTTAATGATATGTGGGATTTGTAGTCCAATTTTTCTAACCCATATTCTATTTTATGGCAGCTCTTTAGCTTAGGAAACTACAACCCAGAAAAACTGAAATTTTTGTAACTTAACAACTGTCTTCATAATAAGCACAGGGTATAGTAGAGCTGGGTACCTGTGGCTCTACAACTATTGTTGGACTCCAACTCTCATCATCCACAGAATAAGAAAGAGACAGATAGAGACACAGACAGAGAGAGACTGACAACTGCAGAGAAAGACAGCCAGACACACAAGCCTCAAATCAATTGTGTCCGTTAAAACATGAGGTAAGGCAACATTGGCTACCGACCGACAAAATGTTTTACCAGGACTTGTGACCATTGTCCATTTTGTTTGTTTAGTTCCCAAAATGCATGCTAAATAGCGTGAATAATGGGAACATCAAAGGAAAAGAGCTATCGATCAGCGCCTGACACACCAACTGTTAGCTCAAACACAGTCACATTCCCTAACACTAACACTACACTACCACTAACAGTAAAATGCAACAATATTACCCCTAACACTAGCCTAAAACTCAGATTTGCCTGAGTTAACCCTTTGAGTGCCGAAGGGGTACCCCTCTGGTGCTCAAAGGTTTAAATGCAGTCTGGCATATCTCTTAAAACTAATATGCTGCCATTCTGGTTTAAAACAAGAAGTCTATCCTTTGTCTAATAAATAAAAGCTCTTCCAATGGTTAACAATGTTTCTGCTGTGGCGGCCCATACCCTTTGGGCCGCTTATGCACCTCCCAGCCAATCAGCTTCTAGTGGGTTTCGTCATGATCTCTTAGAAGCTGATTGGTTGGGAGGTGTGTAAGCACACATTCCTGCCAATTGTAAGCTGGAATCCATTTTGAACAGAGACTGGTTATATAAAAAGCCAGTCTCTGTTCAAAATTTCCTCATTCAGACTCAGGCAATGGACCAAAAGCTATGGGGGATGGGGCTGTGGCACGATGCACTCCTGCCTCTTCCAGTGAAGGAGGAGGGAGCAGAGACATTGTTAACCATTGGTAGGGCTTTTCTTTATTAGGCAAGGAATTGACTTTTAAACCGGAGTGGCAGCATATTCATTTTAAGAGCAGACTGCAAGTAACCCTTTGAGGGGTATCCCTCCGGCACTCAAACCTTTAACTCAGGCATATCTTGGGGGCATTTTCTATCAACATATCTTTCAGTGCATTTTTTTTTTTTTATTTTACAGTACAGATTTGAAAGAAGATAAGAAGAAAGAAGACGGAAGATAACAGAAAAAAGAAGAAGGAAGATTGAAGAAGATGAGAGACAGTAGCTGACCAGGGTGCTGAAGACTCTGTTGAACATCAGGGGCTGTTTTTAACTTAGTCAGATTAACTCTGCAAGTGCCAGTCGGGTAAGCATACCCCACTGGCACTCATAAGGTTAATTCTACTAACATTTGCCCAGGTAGACTGCAGAGAGGGACAATCTTCAATCAAGATAAGGGAAAAAGCTGAAAAGTTTGTCAAGGGGGGCAGGGATTTCATTGTTCTCATAGGAAGAAGATTGTCCCCTGCTGTTATCTGTCTGGTCTATGGACTGCATTCCACATCTGAGAAGTGATGGATTACACTAGGTAAAAGGGGCGGGAGGGGGAAACTTTGCTTGTGAATATCTGTCAAACCATAAAGGTTTGAGAGATAAGACTTATATCGTTCTTCATGTTTTTTTAATGCCTACAAAATAAAATAAAGATAAAATGAAGTATTAATATCCATTTAAGGACCATTGACGTACCTGGACCGTCACGCTGGTCCAGCACTTAAGGACCAGTGACAGGCCTGGTACGTCACGTACATTTACTCGCAGGAGCGAGGTGAGTAATACCGGGGACTGAAGTTGATCGCTCCAAGACCGGAGCGATCTCTTTCAGTCCCCCGTTCGGCATGCTGGCACACGTCAAACTTTCCTATCTGGTCCTTAAAGGACCACACACCCCAGGACCGCTGGTCCTTAAGGGGTTAAAGAAAATAAAAAGCAAACTAGAGGTGCTCACCGGAAGATAGCACTAGGTCTGTAATGGTTTACCTAAACTATCAAAGCATAAACAGGTATAAACAAAAAAGCTAGAATAGCGGGAAAGTTATTGCCCAATTGTGTAAGACAACCTTAATGTCGATAATAATACAACTTGCAAATTTATACTCCAAATCAGTGTATCAAATGACTAAAGATTCTTGGTATACACATTCAGCAGTTAAAACAATTCCCAGCCATATATATATATATAATGAAATAGTAAAAGTCCTTCAAAGTTCTTAATGAATGTAACATGAAAAAAATTAGAGTAATGAAAGTGCCAGTGATACATACAGTTATTAATCAAGGAATGATGAAAATGTCGTTAAACTCCTTCAATGTTCGTGATACGTATGGGATGAAGTTAGTTGTAAGATGAAAATATGGGATGATCAAGATGTCAGTCAATTTATGATAGAATTACTATACTCGAGTTTCTACACCTCCATTAAGCAATCTGGCTGTTGTCAAGATCCCGGAGTCCTCACGGGTAAATGCACATATATAGAAAAATGAAAAGAGACAGCGCACAAATTGCTCTAAGTGGTTCAATATATGATGGAAGCAGAATATATAATAAAAAGCAATTTATTCACAAAATATATGACATAAAAACCAAAGTGAACAATGTATATTACTTTAGATGAGTAATTAGATAGAAATATTTAATAACGTGTTTGATTTAAAAGTGGTGATATTGGACTACTGCAGATGGGAGCTATTAATAGGGAATGCACTCCGAAAAATAGCTAAAACACTGAGTGTCAAATGATTCAGTTAGATGGTAGTCCAATTCCCGCCTCGGGGATGATCAAATAATATATACAGCGGTATTAATACTAGCCGTTCACCGGATGGTTTCTTTGCAATAGGGCCCGTAGCAAGATAACCTCAGCGGTGTGTGTCGTTTCTCCGGACTTCATGTCCTTCCCTTCGTTCTCTGTCTCTTGTAATTCTGTTCTTTATATTGAGTCTACTTTAAATCCACTTGTATAATCCTGGATAACTCCTTTCTGTACCTTAAGGTACAATGCAACTCCCCCTCACCAATCATTGAGGAGACAGGGATGGACAGCGCAGGTGCATCTCCAAAGAAGTTACATTTCTAAATAATGCTGGACTTACTAAGGATAGTATTGATATGCTTAACGCTATGTTACAAATTATTTGGGGGTGCACTTTAATGTGTATGAAAGTTCCACTTTAATACAACATCAAAAAATGAGAGGAAGTCTGTGTGCTACTTATATAGACTTTAAAGAAAAGGAAATTGGCAAGTAAGAAAGTCTGTCATTCCTTCAGGTCCACCAGTAGCACAAATAAGAGAGATAACAGATCCATTATTAAATAATGGCAGCTTTCATCATTTTTTTTGCCCAAAGCAACCCCAGCCACTGCTTGCACATTGACTCTCTAATACCTTGTAAAAGTATGGAGGCTCTTCCAAGATGTGCGATTATACATATCTGCTCTGTGTAAGCCTTTGCCTTCTTTACTCATGAAGCTGTCATAGACCTGGTTAAGTAAGCCTTGATTCTTGCTGGATGTTGTTTACTTTGAGAAGAATACATTTCTCTAAGAGCTATAATTTGTTTTGAAGTTTTGTTCCTGTGCAGCCCCAAGGAAATGGATGAATAAAGATGCACTTTTTCTGAAAGGACATATGCTTTCCAGGTAACATTTGAGATATCCTTTTACATATAGAGCGTGTAACTTCTCCTTTTTTTAGAATAAGGATACAGGTCTGCTACAGAAACCTCTTGATCTCTGTTGAATATGGAGACTTTAGGCCTGAACTCTGTAGGAAGCCTAAGAGAGAGAATGAATCAGCTCTGAAGATCAGCTGACATTCTTTGATAAAGACAGCTTGGAGTTCTAAGGTTCTTGCTGATGTAATAGCAAATAAAAATGTGTTTTTAAGGCTAAAACGTCAGAGAACACTCTTGAAATGGTTCAAATCGAACTTTTGTGAGAGCTGTAAGGACCTGATTCAAACCAAGGGGGGATAGATTGGAGAAATTCAAGGTTTTAAAATCTTGAAGGACCTTTGACCTAGATTAATTAAAATCAAACAGGGCTGAAAATGTCAATGTACTATTGGAGCAGTGTTAAAGGCACATCAATAGTAGGCACTAAAGTGTCCATGACATCACATCACAAGCAGTCTGACACAAAATATGTGCACATGGACATCCATCCAACAGGCTTACAAATTTGCATTCATCACATCAACAATGGCCTATTTCCATATGGAACTGAAGCATAATGACTAATTTCCATATGGAAATGCTGCATAATGAGACAGTTTCATATGCAAGGGGATGTGTTGAGATGTTAATGAGACACTTTGACATATTTACTAAACTCCAATCGCAGCCTCTGTCTCAACTTCACCTACCTGAGGCTGACGAAGTTGGGATCTCCCTGTACTTTCCTATGTAGTAACAGCCCTCAATCACAAGCAGGGAGGGCTCTGAACTGTTGTTGATGTGGAGGCGATTTCCTCACTTCACACATCACCAACACTATGACAATTCTGAAATTTAACAGCATTATCTCTGCTTCCCCACTTGGCCAGTAGGGGAGTGAACAGAATGCTTGTGCACTCCCGGGGGAACAAGATTGGGTGCCATGCAGCATCTATGGGGATTTGTTGCTACCACTTGCCCTCTAACCTTGTTCCCATGTCCAATGGTAGTCATAGAACCACATATACACTGCTTGACCCTCTCCAGCCTTTTCCTCTTGTCAGCACAGAGAATGCTGTTAAACTTCAGAATTGTCATTTTGTTGGTGATATGCGAAGGGGGGACATCCCTTCCACATCTACAGCACTTCGACAATCGTGTATGCTAATAGAGACCTTCTCCACCCTTCCCCTTGCATCTGAACATTTTAGTGAATATGTCCACGTGTATGTTCATCGAAATGTCAAAGTTTTTTCGAACACATGGACAAGATCATATTGCCAAAGCATCGACCTTTAGTGAATCTAGGCCTATGAATCTTTTACCAAGTCATGATCTGAAAAATTATATCCCATAATATTTCCCGAAGCTGATACATGTACTTTGAGAGTACTTGGATATAAGCCTTTGTGAAAGCCTTCTGTAAGGAACTCCAAAATAAAAGGAATGGAGACATATGATTCTGTTTTCTGGATTGTCACCAGAAGAATCATTTTGTACACATTCTGTTGCAACCTTAGATATGCTCTGCTTCGCAGAACTGAGGAGGAAGTCAATTGCTTATGGAGAAATGATGATGCATTATTAGAACTTGATATAGATGGTTATGCTTCACTGGGAGAATTATAGATTCTTCCACTGAGAGATATTTGAGGATGGAAAGCTTTGCTCCTCTGGGCCAATAAGGAGCTATGAGTAATACCATAGCCTACTCCTGCATGGTTTTCTTCAACACCAAAGGAATAATCATCAAAATTCCACTTCTGCAATAGGCATCTACAGCTTTCAGACAATCTTGGATAAACCAAGAAAGGAACCTTAGGAGATTTGAGTTCTCCACTGTTGCTATCAGATCTATCTGAGGCATACCCAGCTTCTTCATGGGAGACAATTGACACCTCCTATTCGAGGGCCCACTCCTCCTCTTGGGTATTCTTTCTACTGAGACTGTCTGACCAGGTGTTGTTTTTCTCTCTAATGTGCACTGCCGACAGGACCTGCAGATTGTATTCTACCCATAAACAAATCCTCTCTGCTAGGTGCAGAATAACTCTTCTCCTTGTGCCTCCTTGTTTGAAAAGGTTTTCAACCTGATCTTCTCTGATTGTCCTGTGATGATGGGGCCACCTCTTTCAAACTTCTCCATACTGCAAGGAGCACCAAATGATTGCAGTGAAGCAGAATCTCATTCAGTGACCAAAGGCCTTGAAATGATCTTCCTTTAAGAACTGCTCCCCAACCACATTTGCTGTCACCTGACATGATAGCAAATCAATGTGCTAGTGCCCATGGTTGGCCTATGGGGATGTATTTTCTGGACTACCAGGCTGGACATCTCTCTACTCATGGGGATATGGGGACTTGACTGGCAAGAATCTTGTCTCTTTTTTCTCATTTCTTTAGAATAATCTGCTTCAATCTTCTCATGTGTAGATTAATCAAAATAACTGCTTCTATATCTGCTGTAATTGACCTACTGATTGACTTAGGAGAGTATGCTGTCGACCTCTGAAGGGAGAAAAGTCTTGTCCAACTCTGTATCTAGGATAAATCCTGAACTTTCTTCCACTGATTCTTGAAGAGGTCTGATGTGTCTGGATTCAGTAACTATCCCAAGAACTGTTGATGTGTAATGCCCAACATGAAGATGACACTGAAACATCTGTGGAATCTCAGCCTTCAACAGCCAGTCATGTATATACAGGATGTCAGGAACTGCTCCTGTTACTGCTGCTTCTTCCTTTTTTTTAATTTCATTTCCCCTAATTAAAATTCCTCCTCGTTCTGGTTTGGTGCACATTCATGTTTGCTCATGAGTC
Organism: Rhinophrynus dorsalis; assembly: GCA_037306005.1. Classification (NCBI taxonomy): domain Eukaryota; kingdom Metazoa; phylum Chordata; class Amphibia; order Anura; family Rhinophrynidae; genus Rhinophrynus; species Rhinophrynus dorsalis. Next base: position 515,054,117 of record CM074719.1, read on the forward strand.
TAGTTCCCTTGTATTGTGGATTCCTGTGTGTGAACCAGCTTGCTTTCAACATCTCTGACCTCTCCAGCCCTGATCTGGATTTCATAGATGATTCTTCTGCATTAGCCCTTGGTACCATGCTTGCTTCTGTGTAAATATCTCTCTCTCCCTCCAGTGGATCCCTTCCAGCCATTTCCCTGCTTCGCTGTATTTTCCTGATTGGTGGTCTACTGCCACTGGTGTTCCATGTTCCAGTGTGCCTTTCCTTGCCTTTCCAGTGTGCCTTTCCTCTCGATAGTTCCCTGGTTGGCGGTTTCCTGTTTGCTTTTCCTTGCTCTCTTTGTCTTACCCACTTTCTCAGTCTCTTTCTTGTTCTAGTTTTCTTCTTTATTCCCTCTTCCTCTTTCTTATGTGGCTTCTGCTGCTCTGTATTTGTATCATACCTAGTATTTTTTTCTCTAGTTCTTGTTCTCGCTTTACTTCCTTTTCTTTTCCTCTTCTACTCTTGCTTGCCCTAGCCCTTAGCAACCTTTAAACTCCTTTCTTCCTTCTTATTCTGCTCTCTGCTTCCTCTGTTAGCCTTTTGTCTGCATTACACATCTTTCTTTCCTTCTCCTACCTCTTTCTGCTCTCTACTCCCTCTGGTGGCCTTCAGCCTCCATTGCACCCATTTTCCTTCTTTCTCCACCTGCTCCCTACTGCTTTTTTGGCTTCTGGTATATTCATTTTTCTCTTTCCCTCTTGCTCTCTGCTAATATTGTTTTAGGATAGTACTCTTTCTTTTCTCACAGGAATTTTTTTAGCTACCAACTGATCATCCTGTCCAGATTCCAGCTCAACTGGAGTCTGGTATTCAGTCTTGCAGCCAACATCTTTAACCCCAGCAGTTGCTGCAGCACAGTCACATTCCCAATGGCTGCAATCTCTAGTTTCTCTCCCAAGCAATGCACCCTTGCTTCTTAGCCTAGTGATCCTGTGTAGTCTCCCTCAATCTCTTTATACATTGGGTCCACATATTATCCATGACATGGGACGGCTGCAATGCCCATGAAGTGAACAACTACTTCTGACAGATTTTGTAAAAGCCCTTGGAGCTGAAAACAGAAAGCCTGTAAACTGTAAATGTTGAGTCTTCCTGACATCTTTGATGACTACCCCGCAGGTATTTCTGGCTGTCTCTTGGGGATCTATGGATGCATAGCATCTCCTGGCTGGAGAATATTTATTGCTGCTCTGATACATTCCATCTTAAAACATTATTGACACATGAACTGGTTCAAAAAGGTAAACTTGATGACCATACGATAACTCCTGACTTTATTGGAATGAGAAATACTGATGCATATATGCCTTTTCTTTGAAATTTTTATGATTTTAAATGTTGAAATCCCACCAGGAAGGCTTTTTGGTCTGAAGATGTGAAACTTCATTTATTATGGATAAGTCTAGAGGAAGGGATGAAAATGTTATATTGTATCCTTCTGTGATCACTGCTAATACCCAGGAATCTACTGTCATCTCTCCCCATTATGACTGAAAGAAAAGTAGACTTCCTCTCCCTGGAATGTCAGAATTGTTTGTCCTGAGAATTATAGGAGCTTTTTTAGGGAAATTGGAACCTTTACCAGAATATGATCTTGTTGAAGATCTCTTGGGCTTGGTTCTTGTTATAGTTCTTGGGTTTTGTGAGGATTAAATTCAATGGGGACCCAGGGACAGTCTGTAAACTTTCCTCCACCAGGAACAGACGGTTAAAGAGTTAATTTTCCCAAGAACTCAACTCCTCCCACTCCCTAGTTTAGACCTAAGGACCTCCTACAAGTCATTGTTTCTTTACGGGAACCCTTTGGCACCCCACTTACAACTTTAGACCAACATGAAATGGTTCCATTTATAACAACTCTCTGCTCGTCCTTAAGGACGAAGGACATGCATGTACGTCATGGGTAGAATGTGCCTAAAGGACCCATGACATCAGGCATGTGCACACATAGACACCAAGGGGGGCTTGAGCACCTGTCCTTTTTGTCCAATGTGCCCTTGTGCCATTTTAACAAAAAAAAAGTTGCCTCGCCACCCGCACTAACCCTCTCACCGCCCAGTCAGGTCTGTGCCCCCTTCAGGACAAACCTGTAGATGCTGTGCTCCCTAGTAGGCTCTTTAGTATTACAGAATGCTGGGAGACGGCATCATCTCTCACTCCTCTGCATGAAGAGAAGACCGCGCAGGAGCTCCAGCAGCTACAGGTCTGTGCCAAAGGACTCACATACAGACCTCTCCTGCCACTGGACCACCAGGGAAGAGGTAGGAAACAGACACTGGGGGGCAATGTGGAAATGATGGGGCAATATGGATCTGATGGGGGGGCAAGATGGAGATGATGGCAATGTAGAGATGATGGGGCAATGTATGTGAGGGTAAGTTGGAGCTGATGGGGGGCAATATGGAGATGAAGGGGCAATGTGAGGGTAAGTTGGAGCTGATGGGGCAATATGGAGTTGATGGGGCAATATGGAGCTGATGGGGCAATGTGAGGGTAAGTTGGAGCTGATGGGGGCAATGTGGAGCTGATGGGGGCAATATGGAGCTGACAGGGGACAATGTAAGGGCAATATGGAGATGATGGGGGGCAATGTGGAGGTTAGGAGCATTGTGGAGGTGTCCAGTGGAGATGGCCAATGGGGGGGTGTTTCAGATTTCTGTGCCTACAGGCTCCTGAGATGTAAATTATTTTCTTTTTTTTAAATATATATATTGAATAAATAATAATGAGAAGTGCCCTTTTTTTCATTTGAGCCCCTGCCCCCCAAATTGTCTGTGCACGTCCCTGCATGACATACATGTACATCCTGGAATGGCGCACTTTGTAGAAACAAATCCTGTTTAAAGTTCAATTTGATAGTGTGTTGCTCTATAAATAAGAGAATCATATAATCTTACATCATAATAATAAATATATTCCAACGTGATTCGGAAGGGAATTCCTTCCTCTGGGAAAACTATATGGTCAAAAAACTGTCCATTGACATCTTTCATAGGATTGAAGATATGACACTCATACACAAACAACTACACCACACACAACCATGCACACATCTAAAATTCCATGCACCCATACTATCATCCATACCAATCCCCATACCCATCCACACACCCATAAACACACACAAATCCATGCACAAATAACAACAACCATATACACACATACATTCATAAATACACACATACAAACGCACACCCATACATACAAAAAAGATACATACAAACACATACCCATACACACTAACTCACACCCTTTTAAACACATACATGCACACACACACACAAACACCATCAGAACAAACACATACAACACACAAAAAGCAACACGCCCATACACACAAATAAAATTCACAAACACACACAAATAACATATCTGCAACACACAAACACCTCCAACACACACAATACCAGTACTCCAATCCAAAAAATATATTTATTTTATTTACTTTTTGATTATTTGTAAAAGTAATTAATTTTTATTTCAGATTGAATTGGAATTTACAGTAGATCTTTATTGATTTCACTTTTTTTTATAATTTAACATTTATACACCATTTTTTTCTTATCATCCAGAAGAGGTCAAAGGTGATCTGTTTATGCATCAGATCTTGATCCTGAAGAACACAAATCAAAGGCTGAATGAGTGAGTGTTAGGGACAATGATGATAAAAACAGTAGTTTTTCTTAGTCAAACAAGAGCCCCATTAAAAAATTTTAAATTATTTTAAAGATCCAGGCTTGAAGACAAACTTATGCAGATGACAGCATCTGCAGTTTCATAGCCATGTATGGAAACTACAACCAATGTGGAGAGTATAAAAATTGGAAATGCAGATTGGTGTTCATTTACAAATTGTATAAATATGCTACCTGAAATTGAATCTGTGTGTTTTGGAGAGATTGAAAATGCACAAGAACAACAACATATCATAGATGGTTCTAATTGCATAAAAGAAAATGAAGAATTCAAGTCTCTTTGTCTCGATCATGACAGAAATTACTTTCAATTTAGGTTCTTGTGAGCAAAACACAATCATCAAGAGGAAGCAAAATACAACTTAAATTATGAAAGAAAGAAATAGTAATTCTGATTGTAATGTTTTGACAAACCACTAGGCATAAGGGGTTGATAATAGCTTTCTATAATAGCTTTGTTTTGTTTTTGTGGTTTTTTTTTTGTGGGTTTTTTTGTTGTTTTAAACTAACCTGGGTACACACTCTCCTCATAGGTGTTCCAAAAACCCCTGTTTTATTATTGTTTTATACAGTATCTCCTCTTTTTATGTACATTATAAATAAATTAAGGTTACTTGCACTTTACACGTGTATATAATTGAAAATTCGTCAGTGTTACCCAAATAAGAATAGATTTTCCATTTACAAATACCCAAACGATAGTAACCATCATGTACAAATAAATAGATGAGAATTGTTTAATTGTCTGTCTACAAGCTTCAATAAATTTGCAATAAAAATAATAGTTGCTTAATTTTCTTAGTGTTTGTTTCAAAATTAATTTGGAAAAAAAAATAGAAAATAGTATTCAGTATTAAAAGTTTTCCAGTCAATACCGAGTAAGGGGTAGAGGAGAGAAGATGCCGCTTGAAATCTAAAAATATACTTCACACTTCCTGCCTCCCAACATCCTCTTCAATCCATACAGAATGCTGCAGCATGAAATACCCTATTATTACCTAGGTTTGACCCCACCCCGTCCTCTTCAAATCTCTCCAATGGCTGCCTATCAAACAAAATTTTGCTTCTCTCCTTCATGACCCTTCTCTCCTAAACCTAAACCTCATGTCACATTTCCACTCTGATTTCCCGTTATACCCCATCCCACCACTTATGATCAATGACAGTCTTCTCTCTGCTCCTTTTGTGTCTACAGCCCTCTCATATAGCAAACCTTTTTTCTCATTGCTCCTTATCTATGGAATGATCTTCCTCCCACCCTGCGCCACTTCACCTCTCTTATTGTCTTCAAGTCACGCTTGAAACTACATCCCCTTAACAAAACTTAAACAAGCTAGAAGGCACCTATTTTGTACAACTTAGGCTCTTTATAAATGATTTACTTTATTTATGTCCCCTATCCTGACCAGAGCTCTAGCGCTGTATTCAGCTCTTGACCTTTGTGACCTTTTGGGAAGGAACCTCACGTCCAGTGTTTCACTTTGCAAAACACTCGTAACCCTGTATTGTCTAAACCCTTAAATTGTAAAGTGCTCTGTACACTTGTGGAGCTTTATAAACATTAATTCATAGAGAAATAGATGTCGGAGTTTACATGGGAGAGAAGCATGTCAGAGTTTCTGGGGGGGTAGCATATTGGAGTTTACTGGGGGGACAGCATGTTGGAGTTTACAGAGGGAGGGCTGCATGTCGGAGTTTATTGGGGCAGGACAGCATGTCACAGTTTACTGGGGGGGCAGCATGTTGGAGTTTACAGGGGACAGCATGTTGGATTTGTACATTATGGTGTAGAATGTTGGATTTTACTGGAGGGGCAGCATGTCAGATTTTACACTGTGGGGCAGAATGTCTTGTGGGGCAGTATGGGGAACATCACCATTGTATGTTATCCCCACATGCACTGCCTGACACCCCTCAGCCTTGTTCCCTTGCCCAGGCAGTGCCCATCAGAATTTGTAGCAACAGTAGGCAAGAGAACAAGGCTGAGGGGGTCAGACAGTATACATGGGGATCTATGGCTACCAGTGGGGAAGGGAAAAGTCTGGGGGCCAGAGGGTGTCCATGGGGTTCTGTGGCTACCAGTGGGCCATTGGGATCAGAGATCACTGATTCTGGCTCAGGAAAATGGCATCCTTCTTAACCCATTGAGTGCCAGAGGGGTACACAATATTTTGCTTTGCAATGGGTTAAGAAGAGGTCTAGAACCTTTTATTTGAGAACATTCAGAGGTGAAATATTTTGTGTACATTCTAAACAATTCAGTCTTATTACCACTGAGACTTTTCTGGGTAAATTCTTCAGTGTTACTGAAACCTGTTTTGTTTGCAGCAACAATTGCTTGATAGAATATGTATATTTAGGAAAGCCACTACATGACTATCCTTTTTTTAGCACATAGATGTTTGTATATTAGATAGATAGATGGATAGATAGATAGATAGATAGATAGATAGATAGATAGATAGATAGATAGATAGATAGATAGATAGATAGATAGATAGATAGAATAAAAACATCTCTTAATGTCCTTGTGTAACCTTATGTTTTCTGTATGGATTTGGTATTAAGTGTCCATGTTTCACAGACATATACGTAAGGACTAGGAGAATGCACTTGTCAAAAACCTTTCACTTGAGGCAGAGTGCTTGCCACATCAATGTCATTCGTCAGTTTCTATCATGGTGTTTCCATCTGTTGACATTTCCTGTCCAAGGTAAACATTCTTATCCACTTCTTCTAGTACTATTCCCTCTACTTTGATTTTACTTGGTATGGTAAATTAGTTAAACATGACTTGCATTTTGTTGATATTCATCTTCAAACCAAACTTTTTGCTTTCCTGTTTAGTTCTTCAATGCTTTCTTGTAGTTCTTCAGGACTACTGGCAAAGAGTATGAAATCGTCTACAAAACGTAAGTGATGTAGGTAGTCTCCATTTATCTAAAGTCCTTTTTTGTCCCAGTTTAGTTTGTGAAAAATTTCTTCTAACAAGCTAAAAATACATTTGGGGTAATTATGTCTCCTTGTCAAACTCCATTTTCTATGTTGATCTGGACTGTATCATTGTTGACCTGTATTGATGGAGTTGCATTTTCATTTATTGATTAAAGGATATTGATGTAAGCTATCTATTCATTGCTTGCCTTTTCAATTAGTCAAAGGCCTTTTTGTAGTCAATGAAGGCTATACATAATGGAAGGTTGTATTCATTATCTCACTCTATTACTTGTTGCACTGTCTGGATGTGGTCCATTGTACTTAAACTGCTCCTGAAGCCTGCTTGTTCCTTAGGTTGTGCCACATTAAGTATTGTGTCCATTCTTCTTGATAGTACCTTGGTGAAAACCTTAATGGTCGATAGTTTTTTTTAGATCCTCCTTATCACCTTTTTGTGTAGTAGTGTGACCTCCATTTTTCCATGTTTAAGGCAGTTTGCAGTGTAGTAGACATTTTGAGAATAGTTTAGCTTGGGCTTTGAATAAGGGTTGACCTCTGGCTTTCACCATTTCAATAGTAATGTTATCAGGTCCAGCTGCTTTGCCATCTTCATTGATTTTATTGCAACGTCTACTTCTTCTACCAAACCAAAACTTCTAGCAAGGCTGCAGCCACTGACACTGCATTCAGTTTTTGTTCTTCATACTTATTATTATTATTCTGTATTTATATAGAGCCAACTAATTCCGCAGCACTGACTTATAAAGATTTGAATAACATTCTTCCACTCGTAGTATTTGTTTAGTTTTTGCTGTTTTACAATCTTCAAGCTTTAATGCAACCACGTGGTTCCAATGTGTAGTCATCTTTAGTTTTGCTTTCTTTAGCACTTGAATTTTTCCCAGTGTCCTTTTGATGAGCTCAACATTGAACTTGCGTGTTTCTTCTTTAATGTGCTTCCTTATGATCTTGCACATTTCCACATATTTTCCCTGTTTCTAATATTACAGTTCTTCTTCATTTCTCATCACTTTTTCATATATAAATTACAGTGTATATATATATATATATATATATATATATATATATATATATATATATATATTATATATATAGTAGCAATGTGGGACGTCATTGCCTGTCATTGTATTTAGTATTGCATTGTGAGGATTTAGTTTGAGTAAAAGTATTACATTGCAGTTGGAAGGTTGTGCAGTAGACATATGATTGTCCTTGAACTGTGTTTTGATATATTTGATTATGATGCGCTTGTGCAGTTTGTGAACTTGCATGGAAGATGTGCAAGGTGAAATGCAAAGGGTATATGGCAAATGCAATGTGGGAAACAATATAGGGCTAACGCAAGAAGCCATGTGGTACAGATGAAACGCTATATGGCAAAGAGCATATGCAAAACTCCAGTACACAACAAACATATAAGGTGACACTCAGTGTTCACAAATAGACCGTCTGTGATGGAGAGTTGCAATACTGAATAGCCACCAAGTATCTATTCCTTATGCCCAGGACCCAATAGGGTACGCCCATAAGTCCTAAAGCATCAGCGGGGTAGGAACAAGTTACAACACCCCTGCAATCCAACCAGGCACTCCAAAAGCCTAACCTCACATACACAGGCCCAATAGTGGAAAGCAGAGCTGGTGGGAGAACCACCATGCCTCAGAGAGTAGTCCAATAGAAATCCCCGCTCCCAACTGCTCATGCAACTGAGGCTGGACCTCTTCTGCCGAAAACGGCAAGACTGCATTGGCAGAGCAGAATCCAGTCCTAACAATAAACGCAGCAGGAGTCAGGGATAAACTGAGCAGGCAGTGGGAAGGCGCATAAACGGAGGAGTAAAGGGAACCCTGGATAGTCCGGGAACGACATCTGGGGGGTAATCACGCAAGGGCGAAACAAGGCTATACCCACAGATATAGGTGAAACAAAGAAAAAAAACTTACTTGGTATAACAGGCCAAGGTCACTGGGAGCAACAAGACACAGTAGAAGAAGTCCAAAGCCAGAGTCAGTTGGATAGCCAAGGGTTAATACCGGAAGATCAGATACAATGAAGATAAGGAAAGCCAAAGTTAGATGTGAGCCAGGGATCAAAATAACAGGGAAGCCAATATAAAAATGGAGCCAAGGTCAGAACAGTAAATCAAACAGGAACCACAATGTAGAGATGTCACAGTTTATCTTAGATCCAGAGACGTCGCCTTGGTAAATCAGGGAATAGATGGCTCGAAATGACGCTTCCCGAGGAGTGGGCCTAGACGCGTTTGTCATCTTCTGCAGCCGACTGTGTCCTCATGCTAAGCGGGCCGGCGGCTCAATATGACACGGGGGTAAGCCTGAGGTTGGACGCATCTCATGGCAGTGCATAATTTACGGGAGAGAGGCTGCAGAATGTCGCAGGCCTCAGTTTTATACTGTTGGAGCTGGTAAGCTTCACCTATCTATTTCCTGGCTGCCTTTAAAGGGAAACTAGATCTTGGTTCAGTCACCCTTACATTGTTGTCTAGTGCAATTGTATTTTGCTTGTATCCTGATATCCTGTGTATGACCCTGGTTGTCTGACCATCTATCCTGGTGCTGACCTGTGGCTCTGTCTGACTCTTCTCTGTGAGCTACCTACCTATTTGGACATCCAATCTAGTGCAGACCTGTGGCTCTGGCTAACTAACTGCTCCGTGTATGACTCTGACTTGTCTGACTATCCAACCTAGTGCTGATCTGGGGCTCTGTCCAGCTACTCTCTGTGTTGCCTCCTGTTTGGTGGACATCCTAACTGGTGCAGACCTGTGGCTCTGGCAGATTCTAGCTTTACTGACTGCTGGCCTGAGTCAGTAGTCTCCCTTGTTGCCTTCCCTTTCGGGAGACGGCCTTCTCTGTTCTGACTGCAGGAGTGAGTCAGTCTTCTCCCCGGTTACCATCCTTAAGGGAGATCGTTTGGGTCGCTATTCCTATCTGGCATATGAGACTACCATTGGCTTCGGCCTAGTCTCTGCAGACTGGCAACTTGGAGGCATCCTCCTATTTCTGATAGAGTCCCTGCCTCTTGGGCTGCCCTCTGCTCCATCCAGAGATTTGCTATTTTATTTATTGCTATTCATTTTTACGATTCTATTAAAGGTGAATTTTGCTATACTCTCTGATTCTTGTCTTGCTAGTGTCCGTGACAGTACATAAGGGTCATGACAACAGACACTAATAGTGATTCACCTTTTCAGATTATACTGGACAGGATGCAGGATCATTTGTCTTTGGCGTTGCAAACCTTGCTTAGCCGTACAACTCACTTGGAATGCTCTAAACCGCAACCGGTGGCCACCCCAGCTACTTCCCTGGCACCGACAGTTCAGATGGCCTCTGAGGCAGGTGTGGTCAGAGGGTTGTCTGGATCCGTTCCACTCCCACAGCATTACAGTGGGGATCCTGAGCTGTGTTACTGATTTTTGAACCAACTGTGCATATACCTAGAAATGAGTCTGCATGCCTTCCCTAGTGAGAGCAGTAGGGTTGGTCTGATGATTTCGTTTTTGTCTGACAAGGCATTGGCGTGGGCTAATCCTTTATGGGAAATGGACAAATCCATAATATACAACTATAATTAATTTGTGGCCTCCTTTAAACGCGTCTGATGTACCACGTCGCACAACCTCGGCTTCAAAACAACTTATGACCATCCGCCAGGGCAATCGTACAGAGGCGGATTATGCAATTGAATTACGGACCCTGGAAGCCGAGGTCGGGTGGAATAATGAGGCTCTCGTAGCTGCCTTTTCCCAAGGGCTTGTTGACTATATGGATGAGATTGCTGCACGGGAATTACCTAAAGGGTTGAATGAACTGATATAATTTATTATCCTAATAGACCCTCATTTAAGGAGCGCCTGCGGAGGCATCCGTCCAGAACTACACCTCACTTGCCCACCCAGTCCTCCCTCACCTCCCATGCCTCCTGGTTCTGACTCACAGGGTGGTGAACCGATGCAGGTTGGGGCCACACAGCTTTCTGTGGAGGAGAGGGCCTTTCAAAGGAGGGAGGGACTGTGTCTATACTGTGAGAAACCTGGACACTTATTAAGGTCATGTCCAGGACGTCCGGGAAATGCCCACACCTAAGATCTTGTAGGGGACAGATCTTAGGTGCTATCTCTCAGTCCCCTGAGGTCACGCATGATAAACCAATGCTTGAAGCGGTCCTTAACGGGGACAATGAGTCTGTCTCAGTATCTGCATTAATAGATTCTGGTGATGCCGGGTACTTTACGAATGCGGAATTTGCTGCTCAGAATGGTATTCCATTACAGACTCGTACCTCTCCTTTGGCCACTTAACCTGAGGGTGGGAGCCCTCCATAAAGAAACCCTGAGGTTTCAGGTGACCAGCTCTCCTCATTATGCCATCGTCCTAGGGTTTCCTTGGTTGCAGGCGCATAATCCTAGGATTGATTGGAAGACCTGTGAAATATTGTCTTGGGGCCCATGGTGGGATAAGTCTTGTCTATCGCTCCCAGTTCGACTGGCATGTGCCGAGTCTTCTGGCCTACCTGAGGCCTATTCTGAGTTCGTTGATGTTTTTAATAAAATCCAGGCCAGGGCATTACCACCTCATAGGCCTTATGATTGCTCGATGGAGCTACTGCCTGGTACTACCCCTCCTAGGGGCCGTATATACCCTCTATCTGTGGAGGAAAACAAGGCCATGGAAGAATACCTCTCCGATCCTTTGGAGAGGGGCATCATTCACAAATCCACATCCCCTGCCGGGGCTGGATTTTTTTTTTCTAAAAAAGAAAGACGGAGCGTTGCGCCCATGTATTGACTTCCGTGGGTTGAACAAATTGAAGGTTAAAAACGCTTATCCGATACCTCTGATTACGAAATTTTTTGACCGTCTTAAAGGTTCCAAGATATTCATGAAGCTTGATTTGAGGGCGGCTTACAATCTGGTCAGAATGAAGGAGGACCACGAATGGAAGATAGCATTTATGTCACGGTTTGTTAAGACTCTCAGACGTAAGGTTAGGTAAAAACACAACTTTATTGAAAAGTTTAAGACAATCCCATAGGGTATTTATAAACATACAGACAATACATAGAATAGGCAAATGTCCATAACTGTAGCAATACAGGTTCTACTGGCCTTGCCAATATACCGGGCAAGGCAACCTGGATGAATACCAATAGGTGACTCTACCGGCCCTGCCAAATACCGGGCAAGGCAGCCTAACGGAAACTGAAGAGTAGGCTCTACCGGCCTTGCCAATATACCGGGCAAGGCAGCCTGATAGAATAGATGTAGTTGGCTCTACCGGCCTTGCCAATACCGGGTAAGGCAACCTTGTGATGGAATAATAGGAGGTTCTACCGGCCTTACCAAATATACCGGGCAAGGCAGCCAGACGGAATACCAAGGTAGTGGGCTCTACCGGCCTTGCCAATACCGGGTAAGGCAACCTTGAGATGGAATAATAAAAGGTTCTACCGGCCTTACCAATATACCGGGCAAGGCAGCCCAAAAGGAAGGTGACAACCACAATGACCTCAGGGACTGTCAGATGGACAATAGTAGTGATGAATATAAAGGCTACCAGGTCAGTGGTTTCACTAGAGTCTGACACTCAGTATCCGTGTACATCAGAATGTTTGCTGTCTAGGACTGGACAGCGCACTGAGAAGCCTCGAGTGCAATAGCAAGAGACAAGGAGTAAACCAGTGCCCTTACGTAGGGAAACATCAAGCATAATATTGAGCAAACCCACAGGTCATGGAGCAAACCAACGCCCGCGCGTTGGTAAACAACAGACGATAATGTAGTGCTAGGTAGTGGAGCAAACCAGCGACCGCACGCTGGAGGGAGCAAGCTAGAATAGGCAAGCCATCAGGTCAAGGAACAAACCAGTGTCCGCACACTGGTACCAACAGGCTGATAAGTAAAGCCACAAGGCTAATGGAGCGAACCAGCGTCCGCACGCTGGGAACCAACAATATCAGGTATAGGCCACAAGGCCAAGGAATGAACCAGCGTCCGCACGCTGGGACCAACAGGCAGTCAAATGTAGCCGCAAGGCTATTGGAGCGAACCAGCGTCCGCACGCTGGGAGCCAACAGATAGCGTATAGGCCACAAGGCCAAGGAGCGAACCAGCGCCCGCACGCTGGGACCAACAAGCTGTAAATGAGGCCGCAAGGCTAATGGAGCGAACCAGCGTCCGCACGCTGGGACCAACAAGCTGTAAATGTAGCCGGAAGGCTAATGGAGCGAACCAGCGTCCACACGCTGGGAACCAACAGATAGAGCATAGGCCACAAGGCCACGGAGCGAACCAGCGTCCGCACGCTGGGAACCAACAGTATTGTATATAGGCTGCAAGGCCAATGGAGCAAACCAGCGTCTGCACGCTGGAACCAACAGGCTGTGAGCGTAGCCGCGAGGCTAAATGAGCAAACCAGCGTCCGCACGCTGGAACCAACAGGCTGAGTGTAGCCACAAGGCTAATGGAGCAAACCAGCATCCGCACGCTGAGAACCAGCAGGATAGCGACTGTCGCCGAGGCGACTGATGACAATGTCGCCACAGCTTGCAGGAACTGGAAGCAAGAAATGAAAAGGAACCAGCAGGGATGGACAACCGGATCAGGAACGGCAGGAGAAGACTGGCAGCAGGAACAGCAAACTCTCACGATGACAACCGGAACCGGACTGGAACTGACACAGCAAGCAGGAACTCGGGAACAGGACGACTCAGCTACTCAGGAACACAGCAACAGGCCCAAATAACAACAGTAGCAAGGAGAAAGAGGCTGTTGTCAGAGACAACACGAAAGGGCAGCCAGAAGGTGCCCAGACTGAGTTTAAAATGGCAATGTGAGGCGGGCTGAAGGCAGACAGCCAATGGGAGCCCCCTACAGGTAATAGACCCATGAATGCAGCAATCACGGGCACCGTGATAATTTAACACCCGGAGCAGGCATTATGAGTACCTGGTCATACCCTTTGGTCTCTGCAATGCTCCTGCTGTCTTCCAGGAATTTATCAATGACGTGTTGAGAGACCTATTACAGAATTGTGTGGTGGTCTATCTGGATTACATGCTCATTCATTCTCCTACACTGGAGACTCATTGTTTGAATGTATAAAAAGTCCTGCAACTGCTGAGAGAGAATAACTTGTTTTGCAAGTTGGCGAAATGCGAATTTCACAAACCTCAAGTGACCTTTCTGGGGTACATTATTTCCTCATCTGGGTTGGCCATGGACCCCCAGAATTTATCCGCAGTGTTGCAATGGCCTCCTCCAGTGGGGCTTAAATCTATTCAAAAATGTTTGGGCTTCGACAATTACTATCAGAAGTTTATTAAAAATTTCTCGACTATTGTCAAACCACTCACTGATATGACCCGTAAAGGTACTAAGGTCACTGATTGGTCTCCCAGTGCGTTCCTCACTTTTGAAGACCTCAAGGCAGAATTCACAGCAGCTCTTATTTTGGTGCACCTGAATCCTGCCCTGCCCTTTACCCTGGAGGTTGATGCATCTGAGATTGGAGTAGGCGCTCTCCTTTCTCAGCACTCGGCTCTGGGGGAAGCCTTACACACCTGTGGATATTTTTCCAGAAAACTATCTAAGGCTGAGATGGTATATCAGACTGGGGACAGAGAATTACTGGCCATCATACTGGCACTGAAAGAATGGCGACACCTCTTGGAAGGTACCAGTTCCCTGATCTTGATTCTTATGGATCATAAGAATCTAACGTACTTATCCGAGGCGAAACGCTTGTTGCCCCATCAAGCTAGATGCGCTTTGTTCCTATCCAGGTTCAATTACGTGGTTTCCTGCCTTCCGGGCTGTAAGAATGTTCAGACTGATGCCTTATCACGCCAGTTTTGCAGTTTATCCAAGGTGGAGGTTCCTCCCACACTGATTTTTCCGGCTGATCGCATTCTTGCCACAATACGTACATGTATTACGTCTCCCTGGGAGAAGAAATATTGGCCAACCAAACATTCGCTCCTGCGGAGAAACCTTGCGGGAAGTACTTTGTCCCCGTTCAGTTGCGCATTAAACTGCTTGAGACTTATCATGCTTCCAAAATTCTGGTGGCCAAGCTTTCGATCAGATTGCGCTGCTCTTACCGCAGCATGCACTACTTGTGCTCAGAATAAGTCACCTCAACATCTACCTGTCAGTTTCCTTCAACCTGTGGCCAACGGGGAACGTCCCTGGTCTCATCTGTCCATTGACTTTATAGTTGATCTTCCGGCATCTTCAGGCTTCATGGTCATCCTGATGATCGTAGACAAATTCTCTAAGATGGCTCACTTTGTATATCATAAAGGTCTACCATCAGCGAGGGAATTGGCAGTGGTATTCGCTAAGGAGGTCTTTGGACTTCATGGCATACCCAGGGTTATTGTCTCAGACAGGGGTAGCAAGTTCGTGTCTCGGTTCTGGAGATGCTTTTGTGCCCAGATGGGGATCCAGCTAGCATTCTCCTCCGCATACCACCCTCAGTCTAACAGTGTGGCTGAATGGTCTAACAAAGCCTTAGAACAATTTCTCCGTTGCTATATCTCTGTCCACCACGATAATTGGGCTACCATGAGCGGAGTTTGCCCGGAATTGTGCCATGAACGCTTCCTCACAGAGTTCTCCATTCTCGATCAACTATGGGTTTCAACCCTCTGTCCTTCCTGAGGTCTTTCAGGCACAGGAGATTCTGATGAGCATTTGAGGGCACTCCGTTCCTCTTGGGTGCGGGAACAGCATAACCTACGTGGATCCGTGCAGCGGCAGAAGAGGCAGGCAGATCGTAGGCGTTTGCCAGCACCTGCCTTCCAGGTGGAGGAGTGGGTGTGGCTGTCATCCTGAAATCTAAACCTCCAGGTTCCCTGTAATAAGCTGGCTCCTCGAATCATTGGTCCATTACGTGTGCTGCGTGGAATTAACCCTGTGGCTTATGCTTTGGAGCTTCCAACCTCCATGCGCATTCACAATGTGTTCCACGTCTCCTTGCTTAAACCTCTGATTTGTAACCCTTACACCACAAGTACGGTCCGACCAGCTCCTGTCAAGGTCAATAATCATGAGGAATTTGTGATTCAAAGCATTCTAGACTCCAGGTGGGTTAGAGGGCGCCTTCAGTACTTGATACACTGTAAGGGGTATAGTCCAGAAGAGCGCTCCTGGATACCTGTCAGTGATGTTCATGCTCCTATTTTGGTACCTAGATTTCATGCTTGTTTCCTAACAGGCCCCGTCTGGACCCTCGGAGGAGGGGTCTTTGAGGTTGGGTACTGTCACAGTGCCGCCACCTTGGTTGAAGCAGGGAATGGATGGTTCGAAATGAAGCTTCAACGTCATCCCATGCATCACTCCATTTGGGAGGAAACAATCCCAAGGCTACTTATGAACTTAATGGAATCATTTTAGGGGACTCATTGCTAGAGAAAGACCTGGGTATCCTTGTCAACTACAAACTTGGAAACAGTGACCAGTGTCAAACAGCAGTAGCAAAGGCAAACAAAATCCTGTCTTGCATAAAAAGAGGTATCGAAGCAAGAGTGGATAACATTATTTTGCCATTATACAAATCTTTGGTAAGACCTCACCTTGAGTATGCAGTGCAATTTTGGGCACCGGTTCTGAAAAAGAATATACTAGAACTAGAGAGGGTACAGCGGAGAGCAACAAAATTAATTAAGGGAATGGAGGACTTGACATATGAGGAACAAACTTGGTTTATTTACTCTAGAGAAAAGACGACTAAGAGGAGACCTTATCACATTGTACAAGTATATGAGAGGTCAATACAAGGATCTCTGCGGTGAGCTATTTATTCCAAGGCCTGACCAGGTGACCAGGGGACACCCCTTGAGATTAGAGGAAAGGAGGTTTAAACTTCAGTAGAGGAAGGGTTTTTTTACAGTAAGGTCTGCTAAGTTGTGGAATTCATCGCCCAAGGAGGTGGTTATGGCAGATACAATGGATACATTTAAGAGAATATTAGCTACATTTCTTTCAAAAAGGGAACATACAGAGTTATACAGTTTATCAGTAGGCTGATCAGGAAGGTCTGATAAAGACTAACTTAATTGATAGCATGAAAGCTATACAATTCTCAGTTACTGGGGTATGATGAGAAGGTTGAACTTGATGGACTTGTGTCTTTATTCAACCTAATTTACTATGTTACTATGTTACTCAGAGGAGTGGGCCTGGACGCGTATGGCGTCTTCTGCGGCCGACCATGTCCTCATGATAAGCGGGCCGGCGGCTCAATATGACGCGGGGGTAAGCCTGAGGTTGGACGCATCTCATGGTAGTGCTGCAGAATGTCGCAGGCCTCAGTTTTATACTGTTGGAGCTGGTAAGCTCCACCTATCTACTTCTTGACTGCCTTTAACTTGGAACTGGATCTTGGTTCAGTCACCCTTACGTTGTTGTCTAGTGCAGTTGTATTTTGCGTGTATCCTGATATCTTGTGTATGACCCTGGCTTGTCTGACCATCCATCCTGGTGCTGACCTGTGGCTCGGTCTGACTCTTCTCTGTGTGCTACCTATCTATTTGGATGTCCAATCTGGTGCAGACCTGTGGCTCTGGCTGACTATCCGCTCCATGTGCCCTCAGTGGCTACTAACAGGCCAGGATTTGAGAATTTCCTTTTAAGAGCACAGGTGAGTTAATCAATATGACTGAGACTCTGATCAAAACACTTCTAGCAGGGAAATTCCTAAGTCCTGGCCTGTTAGTGGCCACTGAGGGCACGGGTTGAGAACCTCTGATCTAACCTGGTGCTGACCTGGGGCTCTGTCCAGCTACTCTCTGTGTTGCCTCCTGAGTAGTGGACATCCTAACTGGTGCAGACCTGTGGCTCTGACTGACTACCCACTCCGTGTATGACTCTGGCTTGTCTGACTATCTAACCCAGTGGTTCTCAACCCGTGCCCTCAGTGGCTACTAACAGGCCAGGATTTGAGAATTTCCTTTTAAGAGCACAGGTGAGTTAATCAATATGACTGAGACTCTGATCAAAACACTTCTAGCAGGGAAATTCCTAAGTCCTGGCCTGTTAGTGGCCACTGAGGGCACGAGTTGAGAACCTCTGATCTAACCTGGTGCTGACCTGGGGCTCTGTCCAGCTACTCTCTGTGTTGCCTCCTGTGTAGTGGACATCCTAACTGGTGCAGACCTGTGGCTCTGACTGACTACCCACTCCGTGTATGACCCTGGCTTGTCTGACTATCCAACCTGGTGCTGACCTGGGGCTCTGTCCAGCTACCTTCTGTGTTGCCTCCTGTTTGGTGGACAACCTAACTGGTGCAGACCTGTGGCTCTGGCAGATTCTAGCTTTACTGACTGCCGGCATGAGATAGTAGTCTCCCTTGTTGCCTTACCTTTCGGGAGACGGCCTTCTCTTTTCTGACTGCAGGAGTGAGTCAGTCTTCTCCCCGGTTACCATCCTTAGGGGAGATCGTTTGGGTCGCTATTCCTATCTGGAATCCGGTGCTGTAGCTTCTCTTCAGTGGCTGTACTACAAGTCCAGCTGAGTCCACTGGGAGTCAGAGTGAGTGACAGTGTGTGTGTATGTATGTATGTCACAGTGTGTGTGTGTGTGTGTGTGTGTGTGTGTATGTTGGGCATGTTTTTTTTTCTGGTTGAGGAGGAAGATGAGGGAGGGCAAACTCCTTGCAGACATTTTAACACTACTGTGTGTGTGTGTGTGTGTGTGTGTGTGTGTGTCTTGAGGAGACATAAATTATATAATGAGGCGTTTTCTTTTAAATATATATATATATATATATATATATATATATATATATATATACAGGGCTCAAAATTTCCACTCGCCACTAGCCAATGGCGAGTGAAAATTTAGCCCGGGCATGTAGAAATTCAGCCCTGGTGGGTATGTTATAGCTTGCAGTGGCGAGTAACTTTTCAGGTCTGGCTAGTAGCAAAGGAATTAAAATTATAAGCCCTGTATATATATTAAGCATTGCTTCCATTAACCAAACGTTTTTGGTCCTGTAAAGGGCCTTCATCAGGGTTACCAGAACAAAAAAAAGGGGTTACCAGAACAATATATATATATATATATATATATATATATATATATATATATATATATATTAACCAAACGTTTTTGGTCCTGTAAAGGGCCTTCATCAGGGTTACCAGAACAAAAAAAAGGGTTTACCAGAACAAAATATATATATATATATATATATATATATATATATATATATTTTGTAAACGTTTGGTTAATGGAAGCAATGCTTAAATAAATCTTGCATCTCACTGAACTTCATCGACTGCTGTCTCTCCTACTTTAGCTCAGCTAAGTACACCTTATATATTTTAATGGATATTAACACTTACTATGCAAATAAATATACAAAGGTACTCCCACGAATTATCATTGTTTTATTCAAACATTTTGCAGCTCAGAGTTTATTTTCTCAAGGTGCAATATCTCAATGGCTTGAAATTTTGCAGGGTGGTTGTTACTACACTATCTTATGGACAGCTCTGGTCAGTTGACCATACACCTTCACTGGCTGGTGTAGCGACAGTGCCACTATAATATTTCATGAGATTGAGATGCTGCACTTCAAAAACTGAAGTCTGAGCTGGAATAAATATGGAATAAAATACACCTAAGCATTGAGAGTATACTTGTTTTACTCAGGTGAATAAACTTAGCAATTTTTACTATCCCTTTAAGTTACAAAATATGGCTTGTATGATATATAAATGTTAACAAAAAATATAATATGGCAGTTGTTGAAATATTTATAAATCAACTGTTAATAATACATCCCACAGATAGTACATAAAGGTTCACCCCTTGGCCAAATGGGTAACTTGTGATTTACTACTGTTTAACTTATTATATTAGTTGTTAATTGCTCTATTTTGTTTGTTGCCATGGAATTTTGGAAGAAAAATAAATACTACATTATAGCAATGTAAATACTGATTTGAATAAAAAATGTAATAATATCTTAAAGCAGAATTTTCATCCTAAAAACATTGCCCCCAAATATATTACTAACCTAGCAATATGCAAAGTTATACTATCTTTTAGCGCAATAAGTCAGCGGTATTGAAGAAAAACCACATCTTCGGCAGCAACCAGAGGACAAACAGCGCAGACATTGTAGAGGAAATGTACCTCTGAGTCTGCTCTGTCTGTCTCGTTCACTGCCAGCATTGGTGGTGACATAAGTTGGTTACCTCAAGGTAACGGAAGCTCCTGTCCGCGCAGGCACATAGAGCTTCACTTGTAAGCTCTGTGCAGCCGATGATACAAAAGATGTGCTTTTTTTTAAAGCTTTATTGAATAATTGTAAGTACAACATAACATAGAAATATTGAAATAATAATGCTTCCGAATCATGTAACTGGTATCAATCCAAAACAGCCTTACACAGATATCATGTTGCAAACAAGAGAACTTTGTTATTAAACATACAATTGTGTCAAGCTCCAAGGAGAATTTTTCACAGTACTGTACCCACCATCCATATTCTTCATGTGGATAGCTTGACACATAATAAAGAGAGGCAAGAAAGAGATAAAAGAAGGAGAACAAGATAAGAGAAGAGTCACAGACAAAAGGGAATGCATAATCATGGTTCTCGAGTATGATATCCGTAAATCGAGATAAAGGTGCCAACCTATGGAAGGGAGACGGCGGGGGAAGGGGGGAGACAATGCAACTACATATCACACTAAAGTATAGTAGGCCAACGTAAAGCCCTGAGGTTAAATAACATCTGGACCAGCAAGGACCCTCTAAGGGAACAGATATAAATTACCAAGGCTCCCTTCCTGCCAGATATACAGAAGTCTCTGAAATCAGGTACTCTACAAAACAGTGGTCTCCTGTGCACGCCAAGGGATACTTCCTAACTATAGGGTAAGTGCCCATATGAGCCCATCCCCCACTGGAGTATTGTTCCAAAACTATTACAGCATGACAGGAGGAGATCTAAATCTACAGTTGCATATGCTAATACTTGTCAGACACAAGTTAAAATCCCAGTGCAGCTTCATTGAATAGATGCCACATGGACCATGTTGCTTCAAAAGCTTCTAAGGAACCTGTGGTTTTAGCATGATTTTTTTCCAATTCATGAGTCCCCTCGACCCCAGCCAGCCAAGCTTCAATCGTTGTACAGGAGGCGGTTCTCCAGTTTTTTGTTATGTTGTGTCTAGCATGGTAAAGCAGGTATTTAAGCAGACAGACTAAAGTAGAGAGAACTTCAGGAGGTGCAGGTACCACCAGAAAAAGACATAGTAAATGATCAGGAACCAAAGAAAGGGAGAGAATGGAGTTGATCTGGGAGACCACCCCCTTCCAGTATGAACTAATTTTTTAACAAGTCCAACAAAGGTGGAATATCGTACCATTTTCGGACAAGCATTTCCAGCAAAGAGGAGATGTTGCAGGAGAGAAGCGATGCAGCATCACTGGTGTATAGTACCATCTGGTAAATAATTTGTAAATAGACTCTTTCATTAATGCATTTGGTGTACAGGAAAGCATACTTTGCAAGATGATAAACCAATGTAAAGGGGTGTATGAGACTCCCAGATCAGATTCCCAAGCAAGAACAAAGGAGGGTTTTTTAGGGTCTTAAGAATTGACACAGGAACTTATAAAGTTTTGTTAGAGTTTTAGTTGCTAGTGATCCTGAATACAAAGCTTTCTCAATGTTCGTAAGTTCCCTGTGGACGTAGATTTTGCCCATCAGAGACTGCAGGTAATGTCTAACCTGAAGATATCCCCATCTGTGCAATTGCGGCAGAGAATGCAAGGAGGATAAAACCTCAAAGTCAAGAAGTTCTGAGCCTGAAAACAGGGATTGTAGTGTGTGAATGCCCTTACTTTTCCAAAGATCAAAGGGCGGAAGATGTGGTTTTTCTTCAATACTACTGACTTATTGCACTTATATCGCTAGGTTAGTAATCTATTCGGGGGCAATTTTATTAGGATGAAAGTTCCGCTTAAAAAAAAAAAAAAAAAAAAAAGTTGGTCATATTCATTGGTTGTACAAGTTGTATTGCAATCTAAGCCACTTGCAGAGAGACATGATTTGTCTATGTTTTAAAGATAAATAATTGACTTATACTCTTTCCTTATTATATGTAAATAAAATATATATTGTAGAGTTTATCCCCCCCACAATTTATACAAGGATACTCTCACTGGAGAGAGGTGTTTTTTTAAAACATTATTCCAGCTAAAACTTACATTTTTTTGTTCAGTATCTCAATGGCCTCAAATTTTACAGTGGCGCTGTTGTTACACAATGCTATGGACAGCTCTGGTCAATTGACAATAAACCGCCATACGATGGTCTAGCAACAGCACCACTGTAACATTTCAGGTCATTGAGATAATGCACCTAAAGGTTTCTAGTTTGAGCTGCAATAACTTTTGAATAAAATAACTATCAGTAGTGGGAGTGTCATTGCTTTACTAAGGAGGATAAATCCTAAAATGTATATATTTTAACATATCAAGTGTTAATATTATTTTAAGATTTTTTTCTTACATTTCAGTTTTGATTTATGTATATTCTAGAATGGAAAAGCAATGAGGTTTCTAACCTTCAAAACATAAGCTTTATGACCTTTTATTCAAATAAGGCCTCATTATGGCACTGAGAAGAACAATGCTATATAAATGACATAAACATGAAAAAAATGTAATACACATTCACAAAAACTGGCAAAGGCATTGTACACATTATTATTTATTCTTAAAAATCAAAAGGAGAACCTTGGTCCAAACTTCACCAAGTATGAGACTTAACCAGGGTGTAATAGTGTCTATATTTCATATGAGGCAAAGTAATGTAACAAGGGGTCCCACTATGCCTCTCCCACTATGACAAAAAGGGGAGGTTATTTTGACCTGAGAATCATAAAGAAACCTTCAAGGGAAAATAGTTCTGCATGTACATGAATTTTAGAAGAGTTAACCATTTTAGTATTAGAGACATATACTATGCGTTGCATTGTAAGGCTGTGGATAAAACACTGAATGAATATTGCATTTTTTGGATGACTATTGTAAATCATATTTCAGGACCAGCGGGACACTGTCTTAATCAATATGCCTCTTAATGATGTAAATGGAGCAACGATATGGATATCACTTGACCTACACCTAAAATTGAAATACATTAATGGCAGACCAATAGCTGAAATCCTTTTGAAGGGACACAACTAGCATGAACCTTTTCCCTTGTAATATCTATGGTATCACCAAGGTTTCAATAGTGTGCTCCCATTTATATATGTAAGCTATGTGTTATGTATTGCATTAATACACACAATTTTTGGCAGGTTTTAAAGGGGATGTTTACCCCCTTCACAACTTTGCCTAAATTGTTTCCTTATAAATGACTAGTTGAACAGCCCGTTACACGGGCCACAGTGCCACTGTCACCCGGTCGCGGGGCAGTCACGCGCGAGACTGCCCGCGCCGAGGCTGATACAGAGCTGGATGCTCCTTCGGAGCGCCCAGCTCTGTATCAGCTGTGGCACGTGCAGTCTGTACTGTGCATGACTGCTGCACGCGCAGCAGTGTCTACTGCGCATGTCGTGCGTTACACACGAATTAGCGAATTATTATATAGGATAATGAAAAGTGTATCCTGTTTTTAAAAAAATTTGCTCGTTTGGAGAAATTAAAACAATAAATGTAGCTCTGTACCTACTTCCATCAGACCGTGTTGAACGGATCTGTACCGCAGTCTGAGCTTCTATCCAGCCTCCTCCAATGACGGAGGATGTCTGTCTATAAGCTGGAGTTATCTCATATGTATAGAACAGCGTGTACATGTAAACAAATACACAGCACTGGTAGTAGAACAATTGATATAACTCCTTATACTGTAATCTGTGTTAATAACTGTTCCTCTAAGCTTATCTGTTTGGTGTATATATTGGCAGCTCTTACATCTAGTTGCACCGCAGCTATAAAAAGCTTTATATGCTAACCAAGTAGGTTTTGGCTTTGCCGTCATGAACAAACTAGGTGAAACAAGATTGCCAAAATTTGTTTACATGTATACGCTGTTCTATAGAGTATGTTGGTCGAACTGCTTGACCGGTACGGCAAAGAATTAGGGAGCATGTTTATCAGACAGAGAAACATCTCCCTGATTCTCCCGTGGCCAGACATGTCCATGATGCACATGATGGGGATTTACTTTGTTTACAGTTTGTAGGCATAGAGGAGGTAAGTTTACCTTGGAGAGGAGGAGATATTAATCGGCTTTTAGAGGAGTGTGAGGCCTTTTGGATTTCAACTCTTAAGACTAGGGTTCCTAATGGGCTCAATGCTAAATGGGATATTGCCCATATTTTTAATGTATTTCCCCAAACATTTAAATATTTATGTACTTTATTATTATATAATAATTTTTGATGTTCAGTATATTTGTATCATTTCAATATGAATGATTATTCTTTTTTTGAAAGGATTTAATTGTATGTATTTGTTGTGGCTTTTTGAGGTTTCCTTTAAAACACAGTATGGTTGATGGACGTTCCTGAGTTTCCCCACAGGTGCATACATTGGTATGTGTGGGGGACTGTTTCGGGGTATGCTTAACCGGATCTAATGTCTAATCTGAGGCTTTGAGCCACTCTCACAACAATATATGGACAAATATATTGGTTTTTTTATCAATTTTTATTTATTGGGGTTTTTCCCTTCTCTTCCCCATTGTATTATATGTCCATATATCAATTTGTATACCATGCGTAATGCTTCCACGGCATCACACTCTGTTCCTTTTCTCACTTGGACAGGTCCAGTTAAGTTGATAGTTGATTGAACATTTGTTTTTCAATGGTCTTGGCTACAGCCACGGACGTGTTCGGATGGGAGGGGTTATAAGAGGTGGTGTCGTGTAAGCTTTTGTCTTTTGTCTTCTGCTAGGGTGTCTCACTGTTTGTTGTTTTTAACTACGTGTCCAATCATGGCCTAATTATTTGTTTTAAATTGAGCTATCCCTGACTGTTCATGTAATCTATGATTAAGCGCCATAGAGCGCGAAACATGTCAGATCATGATCAGTGCTAACATTTTCTCTAAGTGCATGTAGGGGAGGGTTATTTGCTCCTCAAGTTGGGCCACGCTAGAAAGTTATTTTTAGATTGTGCAATACATTTTGAGTTTTTACATCAGTTTGACAAATGTGGTCTCCTAGTCCCTTTTCAAGTTTACTATTAAATTTTCCGACAAAACAAGGAGTGCTTCCGTAACCATTGGAATCTGTTTGAACTTTTACACAGTGTTTGGAGCGCTGTTTATTCGGTGAGCACCCATGAGATGCCAGTGAGTAACGAGAAGCACCAGACCTATGGTTTTTCATCGGTAGGAGCTACTCACTCAAGAAGGCATATGCAGTTTGCATATTGTTACTCTCTACTGTGGGACTGGCTCTTTTTAAATTTACTGTAGTCCTTTCCAATCTTATCTTTTTGTGCCTCAATGTATGGGATTGCCTTTTTCTACTTGAGAGTTTTTATGTGTTTTATTCATAGAGCTTCACTGATGCAATCTGTTTGAGATGGGGAAATCATATCTGGGCCTAGATGCACTAAAATTTGATGAGGGCTAAAAATATTGATGTACTGTCGGAACAATGTCATAGGCACATCGACAGTATTCACCAAAGTGTCTACGACATTATATCACCAGCACTCTGACAAAAAAATGCCCACATCGACATCAGTCTGATAGGTTTGCGCATTTTCATCCATCACAATGACAATGGCCTGTTTCCATATGGAAATGAAGCATAATGATTAATTTCCATATGGAAATACCGAATAATGAGACACATTCGTATGCAAGGGGGTGTGTTGACATGTTAATGTGACACTTCGACACATTCACTAAACTCCAATAGCAGCCTCTGCTGGCTGTCGGAGTTCACAGTCCCAAAATCACCTACCTGAGGGTGGCAATGCTGGGATCTTCCTATAGCTCTCTATGGAGCCAGAGGACAGCTTACTGTCTCTATTACAGAGAACTCAAAAAAGGGAACTTGATAAATATAGATGCACCGCAGGTCTAATGATTCACAACCAAACCAAAAAGAAGAAAGGTGTCTTGTGTAACTACTTATTTTTGTACTTGAATATACTAATGCACTACCACAAAACTAGAGACCAGTTCAGTGCTTAGTGAACATCAACAGGCTGTAATATAGGGTCCTAAAAACATAACTTTCATTGTATTCATTAAAAACCTTAATATATATCCATAACTCGTCAGGATAACTTGTTAAAACACCATAATAAAAACACTTAACCACTGTTGTGATTTAGTATCTATCCTGAAAACCACATTCAGGAAATAACCACGACAGTGTGGAAAGGAAAAGGGCAATTTCTCAATAATCCTAAGGGTATGAGGACTCAAAAAGTCCTAGGGTAGGTCGATAAATATCTATCTATCCCTACATAAAGAATAGTATATTATATTTGTGAATCTAGTGATTAGTGATTCATTACGTCATATAATCCCCTCAGCAGAAATGGTGTTCAAACATATTACTGTAAGTCATTGTGATGTCAAAAAACACCCAGAGAGCGCTCATAATTATATCGTTATGGTACTGGAGTAGCATGCAGATGTATCATCACAATGAAACCCTACTGAGGGTGACAATTCCAATGCTCTTCTGTCAGCTATACCCATCTGGTCTCCAATTGCGTGTGGAAACCAGGCCGTACGAGCCTCAAGACCTTCACAGCAAATCAGGACCACAGCTGGGTTTATTACTCAGAAAGTAATCACTGACTTGTATCTCCGTTACCACTGCACGGTTGAATTTCCTCATTAGACCTAAATACTGCCTTTCAATTAGTGAGATGAACAGTCAATGGACAGAGGTGGTCCGGCCCCTATTCTAAGTCCCAGGGGTTCATTTAACGGCAAAGAATATACCCAGACAATCTAGGCCCTATCCAATTCCGACCACCGCTGTTCATATTAACATCCTCAATGAATACCCTAAGGTAAGCATGCTAAGTTGCTCTCAAGTCCTTCTCCTAGATTCAGAGCAATTCTGGAGAAAACTGCAGTACAGAGCAGGTGAGCTCAAACCTAATGCCTAATATACATAAGGAGATCAGTCCGAGTGCACCCCAGAAGGTATAAAATTTAAAATTAAGTGGAGCATTATAAATATATATGAACATATGTTCAATGTACATTTCAAAGGCCTTTCGATCTAGAGGAGGGCCGAGTGAGTAGTGGGAGGTGATGAAGTGAACACTGGACAATAATGGGATGTGAATTCAACAAGCAGCAGAGCTCGCATCTGGTCGCATCTGCTCAGTTAGAGAGGTGAGCGAATGTGAATGATGCTGCTTGTGGAATTCACATACCATTCTTGTGCAGTGTTCACTTCATCACCTCCCACTACTCGGTCGGCCCTACTCTAGAACGAAAGGCACATACCTAAAAGGAATGCCCTGCGCACCAATATTTTATTTCAGAAAGCCAGTGAGTTTCACGCCACAGTGAAGGTCCTGACATAAGTTGGTCTCTGTGTCGAGTATCCGAGGCAGTGCTGCGCTGGGAGGGAGAAGGGAGCAGCCTGTGCCCGCAGGTCTGGGCCTCTCTCTTAGTAAGGCGTTGGCTGAGCGGGGACAACGCCTCCCGGGAACACCTGGACAGACTGGTAAAGAAGGACAAGGTGGTGGTGTTTATGAAGGCACCCCGGCCCAGCCACTGTGTGGCTGTGATGCAGATCCTACGCATGCATGGGGTGCAGGACTATGTGACCTACAATGTGCTGGAGGACTAGGATCTGAGGCTAGGGAATTACTCTGTATGCTTCTTATAAACCGTGTTGTGTAAGGATAACAGCAAGGCCCTCTAACACCAGGAAAGCCTTACTTTCTTTAGAGAACTATTGTACAAATTCTCTAATACAGAGATGGGCAACCAGTAGCTCTCCAGCTAGTTCCCTACAGCTCATCTTCTTTTCAGACAGCTAATGGCAGGCTGATTGGAGTTGTTGTTAATTAGAAATTGAATTGCTGTAGTTTGCCCATCCCTTGCTGGGCCATATGTATAAAGACCACATGGCAAAATAAAAATTCCACAAACTCTGTTGCTTTTAAAATGTGGATTTTAATCTGCAGCAGTGCCTTGAAATCTTATCTAGCATACAAGGAGTTGAAAAAACAGCTGTGCCATAGGTAACAAATTCACATCACCACTGAATTAACTCTTTGAGTGCCAAAGAAGTTTGTAATGCAAATCCCTAATAGAATTGAAAGGGTTACAGGACGGATGCTGTTTGTGGTGCTGAAGTCTGATATTCTCTCTGCTCCCCTACTAGCCAAGTAGAGAAGCAGAGAAATAATGCTGTTCAACTACAGAACTGTCGTAGTGTTGGAGATATGTGAAGGGAGGACAACCCTTCCACATTGACAGCATTTCGACAATCCTGTATGCTAATAGGGACCTTCTCCGCCCCTCCCCTTGCATCCGACAATTTTAGTGAATATGTCGATGTGTGTGTAAATTGAAATGTTGAAGATCATATCGACCTTTACTGAATCTAGGCCCTGGTTTAGATCTTGCACCCATCATCCTTTGGTTGATTTGCTGCTCAATGGATACTTGATCGTTGTGGTTTTTAGATCTGACCTGGTCTGCATCAGAAACTCTGGTTTGACAGTGGTATCATTTGATTGTATGTACCAAAGCAGGGAACCAAGCTCTGTATTTTACCCTCTTGTACAGGCCATGTAGTGTATAATAAAAACTGCCTAGCCAAATTACAGATTTATGTTGTGTCCTTTGGTCATTTAAAATGTCGCTGCTGACCAGTCATAATAGGTAGCTGAGCAGACATGGGAGTGACCTCTCCCCCTCAGACGTTCATTAGATTTCTAGGTTACAAGCTTGGGTCAGTTAATTGCAAACTCTGTAGTCCACTATGTGTCTGTAATGTATACTCTATGGACAATTTCTTTACCTTGTAAGCTCTGGGTGTCAAAAATATTGCAAACACTCCAAATAATACAAGCTGCACGCTGATGTTAGCCATGTGAACAACATTTATTTCCAGTTATTGCTAGAGAGCTCTCTAACACATGGCTTTGCAATATACTGGAGACATGGCTTTGCAATATACTGGAGACTTCTCTAGCATCCAGGCTATATCAGCCAAAGAGAAAGAAGGGGAGCATAACAAAAATAGAGTTGCTTACCTATGTGGACTACATTTCTCATTTCTTTCTATGATGCGTATCAAAATGTTTTAGTGAATTTGCTTTCAAAACAGCTGTGTTACACTTTTGAATATTATCTATAACTTAAATATGTTCCCCTTTTGCATAAATAATTATGAATCTCTAGTTTTTGGCAGGGAATTGTTCAATGTGCAACTTCATTCACAGTGCATACCTGCCAACATTTCAAATGGCCAAAAAGGGACTCTTTTGTTATAGGTGGTGTTCCTGGGGGCATGACTGGAGAGCTGAGCATTACCGAGAAGTGCTAGATTGTTATGCTTTAGTTACACGATTTGTGTAGCTGAATAAATGATTTCATATTAACTTATATACATATACACTTGAGTTTAACCAAACATTAATGTTTTATTGCTGTGGAGCAACGTGATACCCATCTCACAGTCTTAGCTCCTAAAAAGGGCACCATAGTGGGAAAGAGAGTTAAAAGGACTTGAACCTCAAAGAGGGACTGTACCTCCTATAGAGGAACACTTTGGAGGTTTGAATCAACTGACTACTTATTTGTTAGGCTCACCGGCCAACATCATCAGAATTAACTTGAGATTCATCGATTGACATTGCAATTACACGCAACTGTCAAATTACTGTTTGCGATTACTAAATGCAGTTTATTGACAACCTGATAACGTTTCTCTTTATTTGTATCAAATTATAACTGCACATCCTCTCTGTACGTCTTCTGCAAGCGGAAGTTGGTTTAACAATCATATTTTCAAGCGACTCAAGTAAAGAAGCGTCTATCTTTGCTTGGGCGCAAACAGCTTATTATAATATGAACCGGTCACCAGTGTCACTCCGACTCTCTGTAGACTCCAATCATATTGAGGAATAAGAGTCGCAGTGTGATTACAGCTATAGAGCTCAGAATACCACGGCGACCATTCCCAGAATTAATATGGCGATGAACTACTTCCGCTCTCTCATTCATGCCGGCTGAACATAGTGACGCTCGCTCAAGGAGTCTCTATTGCTCCTTGTGTGGGACGGTACTTCCGGTTCCGGCCCCATTGTTGGAAAGCGATGGCGGCGCGGGCTGGGTTCCAGTCGGTGACTTCGGCGGGATCCGGTGCAGCGACGGCTGCGCTGGGTCCCGGGACTCCCGGTCCGCCTGTGAGGATGGGTCCGGCCCCAGGACAGGGGATGTACCGTTCACCTATGCCTGGAGCAGCTTATCCGGTAAGAGAAGTAACTAGAGCCCCAGCACCGGATGGTGTCTGGTGTTTAATACCGATCAGTGTAGGCACGTTTAACAGCTCTGAATGTAACTGGAGAAAAGCCCAGTCAAACAGTGGCAGTCGGGACGATATGCATACTGGCTGTCCTTACACCTCGTAAAACTGGGATGGAAAGTCCTCGGTGATGTGATGCTCTGTACATAGTCCTTACTCAAACCCCCATGATGTGTTGGCGGCGGGGGCGGGCGTAGGCATGCACTGGGTCGTATTGATATTAATTGTATAGTTCCTTGTGTCTAACCTGTGTCTGTAGAAATGAGCATTTACTGGTTAAGACGAGTATGATAAAGTAACAGTGTTTCTTGCAGTATTGTGTGTGTTTGTCCTTATTTTGTTGGTGGGTAACTCATCTTCCTAGCCAATGATGAGAGCTGCAAGGCGACATATGGAGAACCATAATATTCCATGTCTACTTTCTTGTTGTATTGGCTTTTTAGGGCATGTAGCGTGCCTTGTTTCTTTCAATTCAATTTTCTCAAATCCCCTACATTAAAAAGAGAACTCAATCTGTATTACCGGAGAGATGTGCAATATATACATACTATAATCTGAATGTTGAAAATAATGACATGTCCCATTTCTTATGCCCAATACAATGTTTGAATCGGATGCAAAGCTGCCTGCTAGAAGAGCCCAAATATCCTAATTTGGATGGGAATGTTTGATATAGCACTGACAGTTTACTGTCTTAGGGATGAAATTCTGGTAGGCAGACTACCAAAGCAGGAAGACACCCAAACCAATAGCTAAAGTGGAACTATCACTTAAATTAAAGCCCCCCCACCAAATCATTATGCATATAGCTATACAAATATCCATACTAGTATTACCCTGAAGAAGTCTGGTGTTATTGAGAAATCAAACTCTTTCCCAGATTCACAGGCAGGCATCCTGTACCGGCAACTGTGCCTGCGCCATCAGTCCCTTCCTGTACCTTAAAGGGGGATAGTAATGTTTCACAAAAACAGCAGCTCCAATTAATCGTCATAGTATGTGGGCCATGGAGAGTGTTATTGCAATACTGTCAAAGCTGTAGTTCAAGAGTAATTAAATGATAACGTATCCCCATCCTCCCCCTTTTACTGATGTAACACTTCTCACCTCAGAGCAGCACGACTGGATGGATCGCAGAGAGGGACAATCATTAGTGAGCATAAGTGAAAAACATGTCAAGGGGGCAGGGTTTTTCGTTATGCTCACAGTAAGAAGATTGTCCCTTGCTCTGAGCTGTCTAGTGGCAGGACCAGATTCCACATCTGAGGGGAGGTGGAAACTTTTTATTATTCAATTGCTCTTGAACTACAACTCTGCCAGTATTGAAATGACTCTCCACTGCCCAAATACTATGAAGATTAATTTGAGCCGCTGTTTTTGAGGAACATTATCCCTTTAAGTTACAATGCAACTCCTTCAAGAGGAGACTGGGACGGACATCACAGGCGCACAGATGTCTTTGGCAAGATGTCTGTGCTGATTCCTGTCCGTCTGGGAAAGAGTTGGATTTCTCAATAATGCCGGACTTATTCAGGATAACACTTGTATGGATATTAGTATCTCTCTATCCAAACTAATTTGGGGGCACTTTAATTTCAGTGATACGCTTTATTAAATAAATAAATGGAATAAATCTGGTGGTATCCAAACGTAATGCTTCCAGTTGATGGAATTGAAATTGATCCAGTCAACTCAGTACACTGCCTTGGGGCCATATTTGATTCTTCTCTTTCCTTCTCACATTAATTCTTGACTAGAACATCTTTCTCCGCAACATTGCTCTGTTGATCACAAAAACCTCAATGATCAATCTCATGCCATTCTTATGGCATCAGTGTTTCCATTCTCACAGATCTCTAAATTTCCCTATATACCAATATAGTCCACTATGTTTTAATGGCATGGAATGTAAAGCTTTAGAATTAAGGAACAAATGCTTTTTAAATGTTATCCAGTCCATGCAGAAACAAGGCAATATGTGTCCCCTAAGATTTATTTCCCAAAATTGACCCTAGTGAGAATTAATGAAAAGCATAACAGCTGAACCAAGGGCATGCAACATGGGAAGTATCACTTGGGGGGGGGGGGGCATGCCAGTGGTTCTACGGCCTGATGATTTTTTTTGGTGGCACTCTTGCTACTGTAGTCAAAGGACGGATATTGTAGGTGGCAGAGGTCTTTCATAGAAAGCATTAGTAAGAGAGCTTCTGTGTAACAAATCTTTGTCACTCATCTTGGTTATGATATAGAAAAATGTCCCTGCTGTACTTCGTATCCTACCTTACTGATTTTTCTAACAAATGGTTTACTAATGGAAATGTTTCCACCATAAGTGACATATTAAATATTCCATTTATTTAAATAAGGGGTTTACCTCTGTGAATTCTTATTTATGAAGGGCAAACATATTCTTTTACACCGTACAAAAGGATGGAATATACAAATAAAACAAGTTAACACACTCCCTCATACTCTGTTGTCTGTCTATTACTCATTCAGACTGTAAGCTCCTTGGGGCAGGGACCTCTCTCCTATTGTTTCTATGTATGTGACACTTATTTTATCCCATCTTATTTATTGTAATGTACATATGTTGTAAGGCACTGTGTGGTGCCATATAAATAAAGATATACATATATAAAGAAACTGAAAAAAGTAGAGTTCCCTGCTCATGAGAAATGATAATCTAGAAGAACAAGAGAAACATTGGTGCAGGTAGGTGGTAGCGGTATATACTCGAGTAAATAAATGGGCAAACATATGTTGGCCACAGGGTAGATGTAGGTAAATAGAGCAGAATTTTTTGGGGTAAAGTTGAGATTACAAGAGTAAGGAAGATGTTGGAGGCAGGCATCTGTAGAGAGATGTCTTTAGAGAGCTTTTGTTGGTTGAGAATCTGGGTGTGAGAACACAGCAGCAAGTTCTGGTGTGTTAGCTTCTCACACCAAGGTTTTTCAAGAGCTGTTATGTGGGAGGAGGAGAGTAGAAAATCATTGCCATAGGGTAAACAGAAATTTGTCAAATAGTTGAAAATTAGTTTGGATTTGCAATGGTGAGCAGAATTTTGAATTGCTTTGTAAGTTAGTGTTGGTATTTTGTTTTCGTCTGGGAACTGTGACGAGCTGGTATAGGGCTTGGGGGGGGCGCCAGTAGCAGAAGCAAAAATGGTTAGTGAGATTAACAAGCTTGGCAGCAGCTTTCAGGTTATATTGGAGTGGTTCTAGGCTCTGGATTGGAAGGCTAGCTGAGTATGGGTGTTGCAGTAGTTAAAACATGATCTAAGAAGGAACTGGTGTCTAGCTGGTGCTCTTGAGGAAAATCGCACCCAATTGGTACAAGCTGACATACTGTAGGGTATACCAGAAATGCAAAGCTTTATCTACCTGTTTATGGCTTCCTGTACTAAAAGTCACAACTATTAGATATGAAGGAAAGGTAAGCAAGGTGCAACATTTTGGAAGGTAGACATTCACCCACATCAAATGTGTGTTCTCTTGCCTTTCTACCCCTAGGCTGGCGTGCATATATTACAATAAGGTGGTGCTAAAGGCACATGCAAATTATTATTATTTTTTTTCATCACTACTTCAAATGTACTAAAATCTTTGAAAACCATAGTATTTCCTACTGTATTAAGTACCTGCTACTAGCCTGAGAACCCCCACAATTGGGGTATTGTTTTTTAACATACAAAGTGGGGGGTGCTAGGAACAATGCCCAGTGACCAATGGAAGCAGGTTGAAGGGGGGTGGGGTGCAGACAGTATACGGAGTATTCATGGGGATCTGTTACTACTAGGGTGCAGTGGGCCCAGTCTTGCAGATCTGGTAATGTATGCGGGGCTCTTTGACTACCAGTGAGCAGTGGAAACAGGCTAGGAGGTCGGCCAGTGTATGTGCAGTCCATGACTGCCAGTGGGGAATCTGTGGGTGTGGGGTGTGACCCAGTATATGCGGATATGTCTGACTTCCTTTGGGTAACTGAACAAGGCCTGGGGTGGGGGGGCCTCTGTGACTGACTACCAGTGTGCATTAAAATCAGACTGGAAATCAGTGTGTGTCCTCCACATACACTGATTCCCAGCCTGATTGCACTGCATACTGGCAGTCTAACTACCAGTGGGCTATAGAACTAGGCTGTTGGCAAGAGATTGGAGACAGTTTGCATGCCAAAGCAATGCGTTGGACGCCCTTCTAGCACATGCAGGCATTTATTTTTTTTTTTTTTAATTATGTATTTTTTTTTCCCCTATTCTAATTCAGACCCCACCCCTTCTGGACACCTCCCATCAGATCTCAAATATGGTAATGGGACTGGACGTCTTGTAGGGAGGGACAATCTTCATTCAATAAATATAAGGAAAAGCCCGTCCCCCTTGATGAAGGAGGGCAGGATTTTCCTTATGCTTATTAAAGATTGTCCCTTTATGAGTGATGCAGGGGAAAGGGGCGGAAAAGAGATCCTATTCTGATTAAATTGTAATTGAACTACAAAACTATATTGAAATAATATAGTGCTTTGTGCTCAAAATAGAATAAAGACTTGAACTTTAGTAGAAGTATTACTATCCCTTTAAGACCCAAGGGGGAAAAAAAAAAATCCTCCCTAATTCCAAATGGAAGTCAGATATTTCTCTGGATAACATCCTATCTGTCTCAAAAACTTTATTGCAAAATATAGCTAATATAACAGAAGCAGATTTTAATTCTCTCTAAAACAAGGTGAACATTTTCCAGTGACTGGTTCACTTGAATAGTTTACAGGCATTCAAAGTCTCCGTGGTTGCCATGGGTATAGTCACAATTCTCTTGTTTATATCCACTGTTACTCCTGTTTCTGCAGAGACCTGGTATTCTTCCTGGTAGCCGGATGACTCCTCAGGGACCAGCTATGGGACCTCCAGGTTATGGTGGAAGCCCAGGTGCTCGGCCAGGGATGACACAGTCAGGAATGGAACAATCCCGAAAACGACCTGTACCTCAGCAAGTTCAGCAGGTGCAGCAGCAGCAGGCTGCTCAGAATAGGAACCACAGGTAAAGAAACTTGTATATATTTCTGCTTTATCCTGCCCTGAAGAATACTTATGAACACAAATGACCTTTTGATGGGCTTGATAATCATGGTCAGGAGTAGTCCAAAAAAAAAAGTCCTTAACTGAGGGCCATGAGGCCAGTCCTTAAGGCGTTATGGAGCATATGGGTGAACAACACATTGCTCAGTCTCTTAATGTGTCAAAGACAACCTTAAACTTCTAATTTTAATGAACAAAAGCTTGGACCATGTCATAACCCCTTAAGGACCCATGATGTGCCAGGGCCATCATGGGAAAATATCTGTTAAGGACCCATGACAGTCCTGAATTCAGGGGTCCCTGCGCAACTGCATGCTGTTAAATAATGCAATTGCGGCTCTGCTGCAGAGCCTCCGTGTTGGCCAACACGGATATTCTGCTGACAGCAGGACACATCAAAGTTTGAATGCTGATATTTCTCAAACAATAGCGGTTTGAGAGATACCCTTATGCACTCTGTATGTCTCCCATTACAACTTTAGATTGTAAGCTTTTGGGCAGGGACCTCTCACCCACTGTTTCACTTTACAAAGCACCTGTAACCCTGTATTGTTTAAACCCTTAAATTTTAAAGCGCTGCGTACACTTGTGGCGCTACATGAATAAACATATTCATTCTCACAATTTTTTGCATTATATTTAACTTTTGAAGCTCTACAAAATAAAAGCTATTTATAATGCGACATTACTAACACTTTAATGAAAGTGAGCCTTAATTTCTGAACGTTGATGTTTTAATGTTGCCCTTAGCAGTTTGCATTTTGAATATACATAAAATGCATGCATAAAAAGCATGCAAGTTGATTGATATGAGAGTTGGTGCCTTCATGGGAAGGAATAAGTATATAATGTGCACTTTCACAAAACTGGCATGGATGTGAAATTTGGGTGAGGGTAAGCTTTCTCATTGATTTTGCTAGCCCATAGAAATAACGTTTGAACCCACCTTCACTGCACATCAAAGCAGCAGCCCATTTTTCCAATAAATTCACCAGCCCTCATAGCAAAGTACTAATTCACAGGCTTCCCTGCTTTTCACACAAGTTTTACCGATTTGGGCTAAAATGAGATCTGGGTGTTCTAAGTGTAAATAGAGGAGAGGGTGCCATGTCTATCCCTGTACCTTAACACCTCTTCACCATCTTCCCTTCCACATTCACACATTTAACTTACTCTAATCAGTAGCCTGTGCCATTTCCCTGCTGCCTGTCCATACTCTGGCAGTTCCTTATTCCCTTACATATATCGCCTAAGGGATGGACAACATGGTGCTGTTTCTGAATTACAGGGTATGTTATCTTTGGGCAGTAAACATCTGGCTGATAGTTACTTTAGTTCTATTCCAGCAGCTGGAGACCCTATTTGCTCACCTCTTCTGTTACCATGTTCTCCCATGCCACCTCTTTCATCCCTTCACTCTTTTGTGCATTTGTGTGCATGTCTGTATATTGGTGTTTACACACAGATACGTCATGTGAATACTTCACTGATATACACCATGTTGGTTATATTAACACCTTGAAGACCAGAGGGATGTGCAGTGCCATGATTTTCAGTGCATTGCACAAACCTCTGGTCCTCGAGGTCAGAGGACCAGTCACCCTTAACCATTTTGTTTGAAATCGCAATCAAAATGATCTGTTATGTAAGCAGTTTCGATATGTGGGTTGTCTATTCTAACATACGGTCAGGAGGTTATGACGTTACTTAATCACACTATTACATTCCCTTCCACCTTTCCTAACACTGAGTATATGCAATACAGAGGAGAATATGAAACCACCCAGTCTCCCTTTCTCCATCTGTTATCAACATGGGTGTTTTCAGTACGTATGGAGGGATGCTGTCAGCCCTGTCTACCCAGTCATGTAGATTTTGTAGCCATAACTGGTAATATCCTTCTTTATTCAGTATCGTTGATCTCAGTTTGCATCCGTTCAGCAGATTGTGGTTTCAGTCACAGGGTGAAATGGGGATGCACTATATACCTGTGTCTCCGTTCAGTTAATAGCAGCTGTATTGTCACATGTGCTGCTTGTAGCTGAATGGTTGGGGTGTGTATAATATACAGTACTGTACAAAAGTCTTAGGCGGGTCTGGAAAAAATGCTGTAAAGTAGATTGCTTTCAAAAATAGACCTATCCATTAACAAAATGATGGTGAACAGAAGTAAAATCTAAATTAAATATTTGATGTGACCACCCTTTGCCTTCAAAACTGCATGAATTCGTCTAGGTATACTTGCAGAAAGTCAGGGATTTTGTAGGCAAATAGTCAGGTGTATGATTAGCACCTGTTTGGTATAATTGTTTAATATCTGGTTTGAAACACAATCATTAACAAACAGCTGTGTAGGAGACTAAAACTAGGTGAGGAACAACCAAACTCTGCTAACAAGGTGAGGTTGATGAAGACAGTTTAATGTCAAAAGTCATGCACAAAACACTTTACAGGCACAAAAAGATTCACTAGTTACTCTTGAACCGTTTTACACCATTAACACAGGGATGGTTCATTGGTTATCACCCATGATGAATTATTAGCTGCTGGAGTACAGTGCCTTTGACATAGCGATCACCTCTCACGAATGCACAAAAGTCTAGCAAGCTGTATCTTGACTGTAATCACTGATTGCAGTAAAGTTTCAGAACTGCTTATCTCCTCAGTGGTGTCTGATGCTGCCTGCAGATCTTTCACATGGGCTTCATTAAAGGATTCTATGGTCATTGCTTCTTCGAATTAATGCCCTACCCACATGGGTTTCAGCAGATATTTAAGCTAATGTTCGTGGGCTGTCCATCAGCTATATTTCCTGCAACAATTTTCCTGGGGAACATAGGAGAAGGTGAATAAAGAATATGGACAATAGTTTGTTGCCTGGGTGAAAGACTTTAACCCCATGAGGACCATAGGTGTGCTAAACACATTGCAAATGTATTGCACACCCCTTTCATTCTCAAGGTATTTAGGTAAATGCAAATGAATAAATGCAGTATGCTATGGAGAAAACTGGATTGCTGTTTACACACTTTATTTAATTTTGTAGTGCTAAAAAGAAGAAGATGGCAGATAAGATACTACCTCAGAGGGTGAGTACTTCTAGGTCAAACTGGCCTTGTATTGATTTGGGTGGTGATCTCTATTACCGTGAAGGGTCTCACAGTTCGTTACAGTTGAGATTTTAAATGCATTTTCCACAGATCCGGGAGCTGGTTCCAGAGTCTCAAGCTTACATGGATTTATTGGCATTTGAGAGAAAGCTGGATCAAACTATAATGAGAAAGCGACTTGATATTCAGGAGGCTTTAAAAAGGCCTATTAAGGTATGTGTGGCATGGGGTGAGGAAGGAGTGTAAGATGAACTCACGTTTACTGGCCTAAATTGTCTCTTCATATGTCTAATTATCTTGTTTTTCAGCAAAAGCGGAAACTAAGAATATTTATTTCTAACACGTTTAACCCAGCAAAATCTGATATGGAGGATGGTGAGGGAACTGTGGCATCTTGGGAGCTGCGTGTGGAAGGACGTCTACTGGAGGATGTGAGTGCTTATATCAGTTGTGACTTCTGTGCAATCATTGTGTTTGAGTTCACCCAGTATTTACACTGGAATAGGTAGCATCATTCTCTGCCATCTAAATGTGGCATGACCCAAAATGGCTGGAGTAATACAGGCTAACTGACTTTCCATTGTCCCTTGCATTGGGGGGGAAGGCAATAATCCAAAAAGGAAGGCGCACACTTGTCCTTTCAATTAGTCGAGATGTTTCCTTCATTGTGCATGTGAACTTCCAACCCAAAGATTCCCAAGTCCAATTCTCGAGTCAAACCAACATTTAAAAAAAAAAAAAAAAATTCAGGAGATCCCTGATTAAGCACAGGCTTCTCAGTAACAATGACTGAGCCATGATGGGAGATGTAGCCTCCAACAGCTGTAGAGCCAAAGGTGGCCTACCCCTGGCATAGATCTTGTGCAAAGTCCTGTTGGGTAGATTATCCTAATTTTCCTGAGAACTGTATTCTGAAAGGAGCAATTCTAGTGTAAACCAAACACCACAGGGAGCAAATAAATTATAATTAGTTATGGTAGTTTAAGCTGCCTTTTGTTTGTACTCTTGGAACCACAGTTCTAGGGTTCATACTTCTGATGCATATGTGAGCAAGTAGCCTTTTTGGAAGCTTAAAACTTTTTCCTTCCGTAAATCCCCTCTCCCAATATCTTTATATATGTTCACAGTATAAATAAGTAAAATGTTATATGTTCCCCCATATTTAAAAGTACCTTGTCTTTGCATGTGAGAGTGTGGCCAACTTGCTTAAATTGGAATTGATTGGCTGCTCTCTCCCTCTGTCAATATTTGCCCATAAGCTTCCCCCTTCTTTCTGGGACAGGCTGTGTCGGTGTGCGCTACGTTGGTAGATGTAACAATACTGGGTAAATCTAATTCAGACTGTTGGATGGTGGGTGGGGATTTTTCTAAAAAGAGGCTGGACTGCCTTGAGATTTCTTGCCTGCAGTACAGCTTGTACAAAATCATCTTTCCAAAGGTAAACTTTTAAACTGTTTTTATCTTTAAAGGGGATCTATCACCCCTACACATGTTGGCCTAAATAGCTTGTTTATATTTATTTTATTATTATTATTTATATATTTTTTTTTATATTTATATTATTTTTTTAAACCATCGCTATTTAGCCGAATTTAATCTAGTAAATAATGCCCTGCCCCCACTTCAGGACAGACTGAGGATACCAGCTCTGTACTGCAGTCTGTCACTCTTCCTCTGCTCCCCTCCCTCTATCCAGCCTCGTCCAATGACGGTCATTCTGCCTGCAAGCTGAAGCGGTCTCTGGCCAATAAGTAGTAATGACAAGCATACTCTAGCCCAGTGGTTCTCAATCTTTTTTTTTTTTTTTTTTTTTTTTTTTTTATGTTCGGGGCACCCCTAACACGTAATCTAGAACATTATTTTATGAAAATAAGACCAGATATCCCTGCAGTTAGGGGGAGGCAGGGGGTAACTTTGCGTTTGGTTATCTCTCAAACCATAAAGGTTTGAGAGATGAACCTGGGGGCAATTCAGTTCTTTTTGAAATAGCTACAATCTGGGGAATAGTAATGTTAAAGTATTACTATCCCTTTAAATAATTTTTTTGTTGCCTATGGTGCAGCTGGTTTGCACTGGAATTGCTCCAGTTTTGCATTTTAAACATAGGCCTCACTGAGTCATACGCCATGTCTAGCTCCATTACTCTGCAAAATATCACCAGTGGGCACTGCATTCAAAAGGTTTTTAAAATCGGTCAGTTTGGAGCATATTCGATTACATCCAAATGACTTACCAAGAAAAATATCTGCGTAAACAGAGGCTAAAATGTGTAAATAAAGCACTACGAGCCTTAGAAGTTGAACCTCAATGCTTGGAAGACAGACGGAAAACAAACACTTAGTTCTTAGACAAAAGTATTTAATTTAGTACACCTGACTAATTCCCCAATAAGACCAGTTTAGTAC
Source organism: Rhinophrynus dorsalis (assembly GCA_037306005.1). NCBI lineage: Eukaryota > Metazoa > Chordata > Amphibia > Anura > Rhinophrynidae > Rhinophrynus > Rhinophrynus dorsalis. Next base: position 515,094,910 of record CM074719.1, read on the forward strand.
TCTTGTCATTAGTAGGGACATGACTTTCCTCACAGATGAGTAAAACTTGACTTTTATTTCATTGCTATTGTGTATAGTTAGTGCGTTGACAAGGGAAAGGGACATGCCTGCTTTTTGCAGGTTTTAAAACTAAAACAGATGGGAAGTACATTTTGAGATTTTTACACTTCTGCAGGCAGAAAATCGCATAACACATCAATAGTAAAGTGAGCATTTTGGCTGATTGGCCTAATTGGTTATTCATTGTATTTAAAACATCTATCTCCTAGAAACAAATTATTGGCTGTTTCTACTAGACTGTCTTGTAGCTCACACAGCTTTAAAGTCTCCATATTGTCAGGAACTTGAGTTTCAGGCTTGTTTAACTTTTGCGTGCCAAAGAGGCATCCAACACGTTAGGATTAGACAGCTTGTTCATTAGATGTTAAAATGCAGAATCATTTTCCTCCAGGACTTTGCATTCAGTTAAGGGCTAAAACATATTTTCTTGTTAAAGTTGTTTGGTAGAGCATACATTTTAAATGGTAATTCTTCCCAGAGAGGGTCAGTAAATCACCCTTCTTTAGTCTAATTTTAGTCTGGAGAATCTACATTTAGTCAGAGGCACAATAGTGACTGATCTGCTGCAGACTGAGCCTCCTTATATCCCATGATTGCCTTGGGGTGGGGGAGGTCCACAGACTCAAGCATGACTGATTATTATGGACTCTTATCAAAGCATTGATAGACTAGCTTGAGTATATGTTACTTGTCATTGCATTGTTTACTATCCACAATCTTCTTGAAAATTGCAGCTATTCGAGCTATTGCTACATTACTGTGTGAAAACACTCTTATCAGATAGAAATGGACATGATTCATGAAGGGGGTCATTGTATGATAGTTTAACATACTGATCATCATGATTGCACAGACCCTTTATGTAATTTCTACTGTAAACCCACAAATGTACGTTGTTAATACTTCTGTGTGCTTTATATTCATAGTTTCAGCAGGACAGAATTAAGAGAAACAGGTTGTTGGTGAATACTTCCTATATAATCTCTAGGATGTTTGTCAGAAGCAGTAATGTGCAGTAGAGACTGCCCGAATGCATGGAATGCAGTGAGTTCTGTGCTGGGAACATTCTGTGCTTTTGGGCAGTCTCTACAGTGCATGACTGCGTTGGCGGCAGCACCGGCCTCTTAACCCTTTGAGTGCCAGAGGGGTACTCACCCTCTGGCACTCAAAGGATTAACATGACCTTGGCCTGTGTACACGTGCTTTTACACTAGTTTTAGAATAAAAGGTTGTGTGTTATTCTGCACAGCACAAGACCCCCACCCCATCCCGCTCACTGAGTAGGATATGCTTGAATCATCAAATGTGGCTAAACTGTAAACTTTTAACACAGTAAATTGATTCAGTATTGGGCTGGGTTATATTATTTCAAAGAAACCCATGCTAATTCTGGTAACACTTAATGTTGAGTACATGTTTGTCGGTAATTTATTTGCATTGTTGACTAACTACTAACACAATTATTTTAAAGGGATAGTAATGTTTCACAATAAAAGCAGCTCCAGTTAATCTTCATGGTATTTTTGGGCCATGGAGAGTGTTATTGCAATACTGTCAGAGTTGTAGTTCAAGAGTAATTGAATGATAAAGTATCCCACTCCCGCCCCTTTTACTGATGTAAACTGCTCACCTAAGAGCAGCAAGACTGTCCGGATGAATTGCAGAGAGGGACAATCTTCAATTAGCATAAGGGAAAAACCTGTCAAGGGGGACAGGGTTTTCATTATACTCACAATAAGAAGCTTGTCCTTTGCTGTGAGCTGTCTGTTCCCAGGACCAGATTCCACATCTGAGAGGAGGTATCTTACACTAGGTAAAAGGGGTGGGAGGTGGATACTTTATTGTTTTTTTTAAAAGTAATTACAGCGCTACTAACCTAGTACTAAAGATATGCAGAGTTAAAATACTGCAGTTCCGCGTTGTGCGGCACAAAGGTGCAGGACTTCCCACCTCCCTCCCAGCTGCCCCAAGGAGCCCGTTAATGCTTCCCATTGAGGTGGCTTTAATGTGAGCTATCGTTACAACAAGCTCCTTTTACCATGTTTCTGAGCTTGCAACATCTGTATCATGGTAAACGGAGCTTGTTGTAACGATAACTCACATTGATGCCACCTTGAAGGGAAGTGTCACCGGGCTCCCTGACGCAGCTGGAAGTGAGGTGGATGGTGTTGCATACAGAAGCTGCAGCACAATGGGGAAGTGCAGTATTTTAACTCTGCATATCTTCAGTACTAGGTTAGTAACTCTTTAAAAAAAAAAACAAACAAACAAACAAAAAAAAAAAACGCAAATGTAGTTTTACGAAATGAAGACAATGGGCACAAGTTTATATGATGTGAATGTTCCCCTTTAATTGGAGCTGCTTTTTTGTGAAACATTACTATCCCTTTAAAGTGGAGTCTATTTGTCATAGACTGTATTGCACCACAGACCCTTTTAAATAGAGGGGTGTGTGTTTAAAGGGGAACTTTCACCTTCACATTATCATTGTTGTATCCCTTCCTTTGTGTCCCCTCTGTCCATTGCGGTGTTTCTTTTTGCCTACAAATCTGTTTAAATGAAAAAAAAAGATACTTGAATTGTGTACCTGATGACGTTAGCAGCCGCACAGCCGCGCACCGTATGGTGCAGAAGACACTCCCTCAGCTCCTTTCACTTGCCCCAGCATCCTCCGATGACGGAGGCTTTCTGTTAGTAAGCTGGAGAGAGATCTCATTGGCAGAGATCGATATCTAGGGATAGTAACAATATGTTAGTGTATATATAATACATATACACACTGTGTGCACAATTAGGCAAGTGAGTATTTTGACCATATCATTTTTATGCATGTTTTCCAACTCCAAGCTGTATAAACTTGAATGCTTATTGGATTTAAGCAGATCAGGTGATGTGTATTTGTGTAATGAGAGAGGGTGTGGCCTAAGGAGACGAACACCCTATGTCAAGGTGTGCATAATTATTAGGCAGCTTAATTTCGTCAGACAAAATGGGCAGAAAAAGAGAGATGACTGACTCTGAAAAGTCAAAAATTGTAAAAAGGCTTTCAGAGGGATGCAGCACTCTTGAAATTGCTAAGATATTGGGGCGTAATCACAGAACCATCAAACATTTTGTTGCAAATGGTCAACAAGTTCGCAAGAAACGTGTTGAGGAAAAAAGATGCACATGAACTGCCAGAGATTTGAGAATCAAACATGAAACTACCAGGAACCCATCATCCTCCAGTGCTGTCATATTCCAGAACTGCAACCTACCTGGAGTGTCCAGAAGTACTAGGTGTTCAGTGCTCAGGAACGTGGCCACGGTAAGGAAGGCTGAAACCTCACCACCACTGAACAAGAAACATAAGTTGAAACGTCAAGGCTGTGCCAAGAGATATCTGAAGACCGATTTTAAAAAGGTTTTATGGACTGATGAGATGAGTGACTCTTGACAGTCCAGATGGATGGGTCTGTGGCTGGATCAGTAATGGGCACTGAGCTCCACTTTGACTCAAACACCAGCAAGGTGGAAGATGGGTGCTGGTATTTATCAAAGATGAGCTAGTTGGACCTTTCCAGGTTGAAGATGTACTCAAACTCAACTCCCACACCTACTACCAGTTCTTAGAAGACACTTTCTTCAAGCAGTGGTACAGGAAAAATACTGCATCTTTCAAGAAGACCATGATTTTTATGCAGGACAATGCTCCATCTCATGCATCGAAGTACTCCACTGTGTGGCTAGCCAGTAAAGGGCTTAAAGATGATAAAATAATGACATGACCCCATTCCTCACCTGACCTAAACCCTATTGAGAACTTGTGGGCCCTTCTTAAACCGCAGATTTACGCTGAAGAAAAACTGTTAGTTTCTTGATATGTCGGATCAACTTTTTGTGCAGCAGCAACCACAGCCTCCCAGACACTATTCAGAGAGGTGTACTGTTTTCCTTTTGGGTAAATCTTCCATTTAAGAAGGGCCCGCATGTTCTCAATAGGGGTTAGGTCAGGTGAGGAATGGGGCCATGTCATTTTATCATCTTTAAGCCCTTTACTGGCTAGCCACGCAGTGGAGTACTTTGATGCATGAGATGGGGCATTGTCCTGCATAAAAAGCATGATCTGCTTGAAAGATGCAGTCTTTTTCCTGTACCACTCCATGAATGGAAGGCTTATGACTTAATGAAAAGAAGGGTGGCTATATTGGTTACTATTTATTTATTTATTTTTTGTCACAAATGTTTTTGTAAATTGAGTTTTGTTTAGTACTCTTACTTTAATAGATGAAAATAAACACGTAAGATGGGAGAATTATCGGTTTTCATTTAGTTGCATAATTCTGCACACTAATAGTTGCCCAATACTTGTGCACACACAGATCTTCTCCTAAGAAAGCCAAAACCTCACTTTTACTTTCTTAAATATTCAGGTTTAAGGTTTCTTGACATTTTGGATTGACTGAGAGCACTGTATTTGTTCAATAATAAAATTAATCCTCAGAAATACAACTTTCCTAATTGTGCACACAGTATATATGGAATAAACTGTGCATTCTTGATTTCAAAGAAGATAACTAATTTAATGTGAACGTTTTGGTCCTCCGTTTGGGGGAGACACACGCACGCACACACGAACTCTCCTCGTGCAACAAAGGACCCACGGTGATGACGTGACTGACAGGAGAGAGAGACAATAGAAAGAACCAGTACCACGCACCCAAAGGAGAAATTCAAAAACAGTGCTACCCTCTATCAGAAGATGAGAAGACATGTAAACATAATAGATGCTTGCATAAGAATAAAGATGCATAATATACATCCAAATTAATTGCATTATATGTAATATAGACAGACAAATTGCACTATAAAGACTATATCAAGTGAAACCACAAATTCTCTCTTAGAGAGAAAACAAAGTGAATATTTTCATTGAATCCATAGGGATTGAACGTTTTAAGTTCCTTAATCCAGTCACACTCTCTGGAGAAGTGGTTTTTGTTTTGTTTTTGTTTTGTTTTTTTTTTTTATTATTATTATTATTATTAAAAGCACAATCCCCTCCTCGTCTGGGAATTGATACATGATCGATCCCTATGAAACTGAAGTTAGTAACCAGGTGTTTCACAGCAAGGTGGTGCTTGGCCACAGGTTTCTGAGACAGCATCCCGGAAACCCACTTTGACCACGGATCGATGGCCTGCCATCCTTTCCGACCAAATTAGTGTGTGTGACTGGCTAAGCGGACAAACATTTAGACCCTGCTTTGGGCAAAGGAAGAAGGCACCAAGGTCAAGGATATGCAAACCTAACTGCCTTGGCAGCAAAGTGGTTAAGGTGGACCTGTGACTTCAAACTTTATATAACCTTAAGAATTAAGAACTGCCTACATGATGTTCGAGCCTTTTGTTTATAGCCTAGTTTTTGAGAAATTACACCTATTTCTTGCTGGCACTCTGTGCTAATTGTTTTTTGCAAAATTGATGTTAACTCTGAGACCACACACTGGTGGCATTTCTAATATCGCAGCTAGGTTTGTGTCCTCAAATAAGTGGAGGGGTGCATATTACACATGAGTTAAAAATACACACATGCCTCAAATTGCTGGTCTTCGCACCCAACTAAATGTATATTGAGGCCTACACAAATTTTTCCTCTCTACCCACCTCCGTGCTCATGATCCCCAGAGGAAACCTACAGGACTCCATCCAGTGGGTGACATTCTTGTTTGCCACCCTCTGGAAGGAGTGCCTGGCTGCCAACTCTGGTGCTTATGGGCATGGAGGTGGGTTGAGGCAGGGAGTGTGTATTTGCTCAAGATAAGTTAAGGGATCAAAGGAAGATGGCATTTTATTTTTAGATAGAGAGGACATTTAATCGTGGGTGTTTTATCATACACTTTTATTACGTTTATAATTAAATTCTTTGGTACAATTTACACTTGCATATTATACCTGAGATGACATGGCTATTTCTCAACTGATTTTCTGAAAGGGACTAGAAGTCAGATTTGAATGTTCAAAAAAAAAAAAAAAAAAAAAAAAAAAATTGGTCCACTTCAAGTTTGACTTTGTACTGTTAATGCGTACATGTTTTTTTTGTCTAATTGTGTGTTTTTCTTTTGTTTTGTTCCCTCTGCAGGCAGCACTGTCCAAATATGATGCTACCAAACAAAAGAGAAAGTTCTCCTCTTTCTTTAAGTCTCTAGTTATTGAGCTAGACAAGGACCTGTATGGGCCTGATAATCATCTGGTGGAGGTAAGCTCATACGGAGTACAGGGTGTATGTATATGGAGGATGCATGAAATCTAGGTTATCTGAATATCAGACTAATGCTGTTGACGTATTTAAAATAAATTAGGAAAATGTGCCTGAAAATTAATGGCACGGAGTATCTGCAATGCATTCAGTTATTGGCTGACTAAGAATCCCACCAAAACATTGTCTGTCTGAAATACTTACCAGGACCAGTCATGTCCCTGCTATAAATCTGTGTTCTCTCTGATGTACTGTGTACAGCAGGTGTTCAAAAACTTTGGTAAAAATTAAAAGGGGTTGTTGAGTCAAAGACCAATGCCTCTCCACCTCACTACAGTAACTCTGTTTTTGGGTCTCTTTGCACTATAAAAATCCTGTGGCTGCAGGTTTTTAGCAGGGAGGGAAATGTGCGTGAAATATATAAATTTCATAGTTCAGCAAACTGTACTTTTTATCTGTTCTTTGAACCATCCTATCCCAAAACTCACCCACTTGCTTGCCTGTGCGCACGCACACCCCCTTTTCCACCTGGAAGTCCTTCATAAGACAAAATGTGCATCGGACTTGGAACAAACCCTACACAGAATAAGCAGAGTAACTACATCAGCTGTAAAACAAACCTCAACTGGAACTGATAAATGTTTCTGACCAAATTCTTTAGAATAATGAAATGAATAAATGGGAATTAAATATTTTCCATAAGAGGAAGCTACTAGTACAATACTGATGCAAAATTTTTTTAGATTTTTCTTTGAAACAATTATTTGCAAAGACACTTTGCTATGCCTACCGTGACTAAAAAGAAGAATGGAGGCTGCATCTTCTTGCCACCCAATCCAGGGGAGAGGGTATCCTGAAGCCTTGGCTCAGGCCAAGGAAGGAAACACTGCTGCCTGGATTGCCTCCTTCATGGCGGTAGCAATCTGACAGTGAAGAGGAAGCGGGGAAGCACCTCATCTGGTATGTTCCAAAGTGGGAACGCATGAGTAATCGGCAGCATGTTTGGGCCTTCAGTGCTCAGGGAGCACACTACAGCACTGGGGGGGGGGAGGTAAGGGCCTTGTGGACACACTTATTACCTTCTAGGCATGTTATTTCCTGCAGACCTCTGAGTTCCACGTTGGAATGCACGCCAAGGACCTAGTCTGTTTAAGCCAGCATTGCAAGGAGTTTCTTGTGTGATCTTTGTCCCCTAAATTTGCAATTTTTTTTTTAATTGTATATTTTATATTCCTACTATGTGTACTGTATCAGTCTGGGCAAGATAATAAGGAGGAAGGGGGGTTCTGATGCCAAAGAAGAGAGCCCCTCAAATAAAAATGAAATTTTGGTTAGGATGTGCTAGCAAAATCCTTTCCTCTGAATCAACAAAGTTGTGTCCTGACTGTCTGAAGAAAGCCTCCAGCTCTGAAGTATCGGTACAGTCCCAAGATTTCCCATTGTGGATGAAAGCCTCAATCAAAGACATGTTTTGCTTGAGTACCTTTGTATGGAAGAAAGACATCCCAGGATGGAAGATCCAGAGGAAGGTAAATACTCCAGAGCACTGAATGTGGAAGACGGTAGTATTTTATGTAACCTGTCAGATTATACATCTGAGGATGACGGGGAAATAGTTGAGAGAGGATGAAGGAAACATCAATATTGATAAGGTGGAGCCTTTTCTGAAAAATCTGCTCAAGACCTTTGGATTGACAGAAGAACTTAAAGAGCAAGGTATCCTTGATACAGCCTTTCTAGGCAATAAAAAAAAGTATCCTTGTTTCCAGTAAACCATTCAGTGACTGAGTTAATTAATGGAGAATGGGAAAAAAGGAGACAAACCAAAATATGTACCCTTTTAAAGGGATAACAATACTTATTTTTTTGTATATTATTGTAGGCATTAAAAAAAAAAAAAAAAAATATATTAACACTAAGTCTTGAGATATTCACAAATTTTCCCCCTCTCTGACGTCAGCGCTCTAGCTGACAGATTTGGATTCTGGTCCACAGACCGGCGGGCAGCTCTTCAGCAAAGCCGAGACTGCGATCTTTCTTTAAAAAAAAAAAAAAAAAAGTGTGTGTTTTTTTTTTTTGTTTGTTTTTTTGTTTTTTTTAAATTGGAACTGGTTTACAAAAGCACTGTAGACCATTCCATTGAAGTAGGTGTGTGTGTAACCATAACGTTTTGAGAGATGAGACTTGCATATTTATTAATATTTAATGCCTACAATAATAAACAAAGTGTTGCTATTGCTTTAAGGATGAATCTTCAACATGGGTAGTACCTCCAAAGATTGATTTGCACCCATTGCACAGCTAACCAAGAAGACTACAATACCCATGGAAGACTGCTCCTTATTAAAGCGGAACTACCACATTTTAACAACTTTAATTTCAATAACTCCGCATCTGGCGACTAGCTGCTTAGTAGCGCTAGCTGTTGGAATTATTACCTTGTAAAGGAGAAATAGACATTCTTTCCCGGCTGACAGGCAGGACAGATTGCAGACATCTTGCCTTAGTGACGTCCGCGTGCCTGCTCTGTCAGTCCCCAGCCGGCTGTAGGATGCTTTGCTAGGAGCCGTTCAGCTCCAGAAGGGACTGACAGAGCAGGCGTGCGGATGTCACTATGGCAAGATGTCCACGATCCATCCTGCCTGTCAGCCAGGAAAGAATGGCTATTTCTCCTTTACAAGGTAATAATTCTGGCGACTAGCACTACTAAGCAGCTAGTCGCCAGATGTGGAGTTATTGAAGCTAAAGTTGTTAACATGGTAGTTCTGCTTTAAGAGACCCCATGGACAGAAGAATGGAGAGCGCCCTTAAACAGTTTGCCATACTGGGTCAGAATTTAAAAGCGGCCACTGCCCTTGCCTGTGTATCAAGAACAGTAAGAATTTGGCTTTCCCAGCTTGAAGAAAGGATTGAGTCATCAGTTTCAAGACCAAAGTTAATGAAAGATGTCGCTTCCATCAAAGAGGCAGTAGCGTTCTCTTGTGACGCATCTTTGGATCTGATTAGATTAAATGCCAGATCATCTTCATTTTCTGTTACTACCAGAAGAGCATTGTGGTTACCAAACTGGTAAGCTGATCCATCTTGAAAAAGTAAGCTGGTATCCCTTCCATTTTCTGGTTCCATGTTTGGGAATCAATTGGATGAAATTATTAAGAAGGTAACAGGCAGGAAAAGTTCATTTCTCCCTCAAGGTGGGAAAGGATTCTTCTTCAAGGCCCTCTTCTAGGAATAGATGGTCATTTTTTGACTCCAGACGTTTTTGGTCGTCCTGTACATATGACCAGAGGAAGCCACCATTTCCACAGTCCTCAAAGGGATCTTTCAAGAAGAACACCCCTAGAGGTAACCAGTACAAGAGAGAAGCCTTCTGAAATACAGCAGGCCCTGCTTCCAGCTTCAGTAGGTGGACAGCTGGAGTTTTTCATCCATGATTGGGGAAAAAGTACCCTGTACAGATGAGTGTTCCAGATACTGGAAGCAGAGTGTACACTGGAGATCGTCCGCCTACCGCACAGAAGTATCTTCAGGTCATCAAAGACTCCACAGAACTCCATCAAGGCCCTTGAGCTCAAAGTCCATCAAACACCTGTACGCAGACAGTGATAGCCATTCCTACAAAACCCAAAGGAGGGATTCTATTCAGTGATATTCACAGTACCCAAAACGTCAGGCGGCTTCAGATCCATCCTTGATTTGAAACATTTCAGCAGGCTCATAAAGACCCTTCAAAATGGAAACGGTCTCCCCTGTCATACAAGCGATTCCTTACCACAGTAGACCTGAGGGTTGTGTATTATCATGTTCCAATAAGGCCTTCTCACAAGAAGTACAGCATGTTATATTTCGAGGGGCATCACTGGCAGGTCACAGTTCTGCCATTTGGGCTGTCAGCCCCCAGAATATTTTTTTAAGATCCTGGCAGCAGCTCTGGAACCCTTGAAGGGGAATTTTAATTATTCCTTACTTGGACGACCTCCTCCTAGTGGCAGAGACAAAGGAACTGGCATTGCAGCTTACCTCTGCAGTTCTGGTTTGTCTTCAGAAGTTAGGATGGCTGGTGAATCATCAAATAGCCAGCTTGTTCCATCCAAACAGCTGACCTTTTTTGGTATGACCTTGGACACTTTCCACAATCTAGTATCCCTCTCCTCATCAAGGGACTTATAACCAGAGTAAAAGCATTCCAGAGGATGAAAGTTCAAATAGCTCAGGATTACATGCAGCTATTGGAAGTCTTGACATCGTCCCTTCAGGTACTGCCTTGGGCAAGGTTCCGCATGAGACCCCTTCAGTCTATTTCTATCCCATTGGAACAGGAACACATACAGCACATCCCAAGGGATAGTCTTAACACAGTGAAAACAGAACTACTCTGGTGGGTAAATCTGAGAAATCTAAAAGGCTGGGGCAAATGTTGCAACAACAACTCTAAAAAGGGAGTGTGGACAGCTCGAGAGAGATCTCCACATAAACCTACGGGAACCAAGGGCATGGTGGCTGTCTTTTACATATAAATCCAAGCAGGGACAAGGAGCAGCACTCTGAATACAGAAGTATACATAGCAGTAAAACTGAATTGGCAGGCAGATTACTTAAGCAGGAGCAGACTAGACCCAGGGGAATGATCTCTCAACAAGGACCTCTTCAATCAGATTGTCAGAAGATTCGGAAACCCAGTGATAGACCTGATGACTTTGTGGGACAACAGTAAGTGTGAAAGTTTCTTCTCAAGGAAAAAACATCCAAAGTCATTTGGCATGGATACCATGGCTCAGAGATGGGATTTCACACTAGCATACCTATTCCCTCCTCTTCCAATGAGATCAGGGCCTTAGTGTGATCCTCATGGCACCAAACAGTCCAAGGAGAATTTGGTTCTCTGAACGAATCAACCTCTCAGTGGCGAAGTCCTGGATGCTCCCAGTCAAGAGGGATCTCCTCTCCCAGGGACCAGTTTACCATCACAATCCTGGTCTTTTGATACTAACTGCCTGAGAGGAACTCCCTGAAATCCAGTAGTCTTTCAGATAAGGTCATTAATACAATCATATCTGGTAGAAAAGCATCCACAACCAGCATATACTGTACAATATGGAGAACAATCCGTAATTGGTGCAGGAAGTCCAATTTACAAAGGTGCGCCTTAAACTCCTCTAACATCTTAGATTTCTTGCAAGAAGGCTATGAAGCCAGTCTAAACATTTCTTCATTGTAAGCCCAACTTTCTGCAATCTCCGCCTTATTGGCAAAACAACTTTGCCTAGGAAGATTTAGTGAAGAGATGCATGAAAGCAGTATCGAAGTCCAGATCTAGAATAAGCCTGTCTACTATCTGCATCCCCCAGGTTCAAGCCACTGGATTTAGTCCCTCTTAAATTCCTTATCTTGAAGGTTGTTTTTCTTCCTGTTTGTTAATTTCCAGGGAAAAAGCTAGAGGCTTTTGAGTCTGATGAACCTTTATCTCTAGGTGGATCACCAGTGCATTTCAACAGCATAACTGGAGGCTGAAAAAGACCTGCCTAGGAAACTTAAAGGGACCATAATGTCCCAAAAATTATATATATATCCAGTTTTGTAGCCTTTAAAAAAATATATCAGTGTGGTCCAAACCTGATCTCTCAAACTGCTATGGTTTGAGAGAGATGTGGATTCAAAGACAGCCCCCCCCCCTCCCCTTCTCCTGATGTCAGCTGTAAAGCTGACAGCAGGAGAATAGAGTCGTACGACTAGAGGAGGCTCTGCAGCAGAGCCAAGATTGTGTTTGTCTATAAATAATTCATTCATTGGAAAGATCTACAAAGTGTGCCTGGTTTGCCAGCACACTTTGTATACATTTCCAATGAATTAATGAATTTATAGATAACGCAATCTTGGCTCTGCTGCAGAGCCGCCTGCTTGGTCCCCTGACCGGGATCTCCTGCTGTCAGCTAGACGCTGACATCAGGAGAAAGGGAGGGAGAGAGGCAAACTTTGAATTCTTATATCTCTCAAACCATAGCAGTTTCAGAGATCAGGTTTGGACCATATTAATTTTTTTTTGTTGTTTGTTTGTTAAAGGTTACAAAACTGGATGTATTTTTTTTTTTTTTTTTTTTTTTTTTTTTTAAATGGGGACATTACTGTCCCTTTGTTTCCTAGGCGGGTCTCTTCCCCCCTCCCCTTACCCTGAAGTCGGCGTTGTAGCTGACTGCAGGGGGAGCCTGTCGTGTGACCATCCGGCGGCTCTGCAGCAGAGCCGAGATCGCATTAATAAAAAAAGAAATCATTCACTTAAAAGGTCTTCTACATGTGCTTGCAAACCAACAACTGGTTTGGTTGTCCTGGTGTCCGGTGATAGGATGCTGAAAAGCACCAGCTACTTCGGGGGGATCGAGTTCCCAATTAGGGAGTGTTGTCGGCGGCCATGCTGTCATTTTAGACACCGGGGTATGGCAGTCGGAAGTGTAGCAACAGTAGAGGCCCGAATTGGGCTGGGTGAGCTGCTTTGTTTACTGTTGTAACTTCCTCAATAACAGAATGCATTTCGTATTCCAGTGTTTTACTTTTGTGTTTCAATTGAGTTTAACCCTTTGAGTGCCAGAGGGGTATGGAATGCATTCCAAAGCAATGCATTCCGTACTCCTGGCACGCAAAGGGTTAAACACACGATTTTGATGCAGTCAGTTAAACACATTGGGCGTTGTTGCATTGGTACTGAACACAGCCACCTTAATACAGTTATATGTGTGGTAATGTGTCTGTGTATGAACCTAGCCTTCACAATACAGTTGTAGAAATAAAAACAGACTGGCAACGCTGTCCCACACTGCTAGTGGTCACTGAATTCTGTGGGGATTGATTCTCCTAAGATGAATCTTTAGTTAGTACTGCAGTTCCTTTCCAGGATTTTGTTGCATAACTGTTATTCAGTAGTAAGCTGCTGAAGTGTACATATGAAGGAAAACGTCAGTGGGGAGGAATCCTACAATGACCCATCCTCTCTGCCCTTGTGGACATGATATGATATGCAGTGCTAGTTGTTCAGTTTGTGTGTTGTTGTTTTTTTTTTTTGTTTGTTTTTTTTCTTATTTGGTAGAGGGGTGGGCAGTGCATTGCTGCTAAATATTGTGTTACTATCCCAGTTCTTCTTTTCCAGTGTTAACCCCTAAATATTGCTTCTTGTTTTTGCTCTCACTGGGTTTAATCCTGTAAATATTGTGATTGGTTATATTGCCCACTTATGTCCTCTAAACTATATACATATTAATCCTTTGAGTGCCAGAGGAGTACTCAACGCAAAGGGCTGCAGTGGAACTGTTAATATGTAACAAGTGCCATAGTTTATTTTGAAAGCTTTCAAAATTGCCCATGTTCAATTGTATCTAAAGCAATTGTTCTGAGATATTTAGTTTTAGTTGTCAGTTTATACCAGGGCAGCGTGGCATGCTGTGCCCCGGTTATCAACTTGGGGTGCCCCAGCAGGTCTATAAAAACTTTGACAAATTGTGAATACTGAGTATTCTAGAAATATTTCAGCACAATATAATTTGGTTTTTCAGATGTGAGACATACAAAGCTATATATTTATGCATTTGTATTCTCCATTACATGCTTGATAAATTACCCATAAAATGTTAGGTGTTCCCCAAAATTTCCAGATTTGGGGTGCCTTCAACAAAAAGGCTGAGAACCACTGGTTTATACAGGCGATCTAGTTCTGGCTGGCAGTTGGTAATACTAATGTTCTGTATCTGGCAGTCATGCTATATACACATTTGCAATGTCAAAATCTGTCGTGCGTGCTCTGTCACTTGCAAGAGACAGCACACTGGACCAAAAGTAGAAAATAATATTATATATATATATATATATATATATATATATATATATATATATATATATATATATATATATATATATATATATATATATATATATATAAAAAAAAAAAGTTTCTTGCATCCATACCTTACGTTTTCAGTCCTCTAGGGAATTTTATTTGTGTTAAGTCCAACAAAAATAGGTGCATTTTGTTAAATAAACACTATCTCACCAGTTTAACATCCTGACATTGTGATGTTGTATGAAAGCATTATGTGACATTCACACATTTAGGACTCCTGATATCTATATTCTTATATATTTTTCAATGGAAATTAATACCAGGCTGTAGAATGAAACATCCATTTTACAATTTGATCATCTTCTATTATTAAAATAATTAAGTCACATTTCATTGGCTGTAGATTCTCATTTACCCTTTTAAAAACGGGCTTTCAATGCATTGATTTTGCAGTGCATTTTGCAATCCTCTGGTCCTTTATAACATTAACCCTTTGAGTGCCAGAGGGGTTCGCAACACATTGCAAAGCCCTTAAATGATTAAGATACTGTATCACAAATGCAAGATTTTTTTAATTCCTCGTTTCAACCTGTTAAGTTACTTCTAGCTTCCTGGCCAGGAAAAGTGAGTGCAAGGTAGATTGCACCCCAAAGCATGCTGGCCAGGCAAACCACCTCACACGCTTTACATTCTGCACAGGAAAGAAAACTCTGTATCTTACTATTACATATTGAAAAGGCTAACATATCTGGTTGTTTATTATTTAACATGAAATACACTGTACAAATTCTCCTGTGCTCAAAAGGACTAATTCTGTGGCAAACCAAATGCTCCATAAGGCACAAATGAAAAAAGCAAGTTGATTTTAAATAGGGATGTGTTGTGTGTGTTTTTTTTTTTTATCCCTTGAATGTTAGAGAGGCCTCCATTGCATTTCTTAGCAATGTTGTGGAGAGCTCTCTGGCATTCAAAGGGTTAAAAGCCACTTTTCAAATCCTATTGAATTATTTGTCTTTTGAATGGAAGGGCTTTGAAATGTTTACAGGGATTCTTGGGCGCTACAGTACCTGCTTCTTTCTTTTAACGCTCGCTTTTGTTCTCAGTGGCACAGAACTCCGACCACACAGGAGACAGATGGCTTTCAGGTGAAGCGCCCAGGGGATGTGAATGTGCGCTGTACTGTGTTACTGATGCTAGACTATCAGGTTTGTTGCACTAACTTTTGCATTAAAAAAAAAAAAAAAAAAAAAAAAATGGCATTGCCAAGAATTCCACAATCCTAACCATCCCAACTGCTATTGCCTGCCGTCCAATACTGATTTAAAGGGATTGTAATCATTTATTTAGACTTTAATATTGACGGTATTAAGTAACTAAACCAAAGCATCCATGTCTTTTTGTGATAGCTTATAGTTTAAGGGTAATCTCTATGTAAAGTTTATCCCTTTCAGGTACGTCACTGCTCTGTCAGACTTTGATTCTGGTCTGCGGACCGAGCAGCTTGCCTGAACAGCCAAAATAGCAGTGCGTACAAAGACAATCTTCATGAAAACAGTCTGTACCGTTTGTACCCACTTTGTAGATTGTTGCCTTGAAGATTTCCTTTGCGTGCACTGCTATTTCAGCAGACCAGAATCAGTCTGACAGAGTAGTGATGTACCTAAAAGAGGCGGGAGGGGTAAACTTTACATAGACATTACTCTAACTATAAAAGTGATTGCAAAAAGACATGGATACTTTGGTTTATTTAATACTGTCAATATTAAAGCATAAATAAATGAAGTATTACTATCCTTTTTAATTTGTATAATCTGATAAAGCTAAATATCTCCCACTTGTTTTAAATAAAAAATGGCTAATATAAACACAGGTGATTTTTGAAAGCTAGTGCTCACTGGCTACAGTTTTGCTCTTGTTCTGTCTGTTATAATATCATGATGTGATCCTGCAGAACACCCCCATTGGCAACAGTAAGGTTGAGTTCTGTAAATTCCTCTCCACTGCAGCCTGCTGTAATCTGGCACAAGCCTCATGCTGGCTGAAGTGAATTCCTTTTCCCAGTCTATCCAAATCTGCTATCCCCCCAAACACAACACTGCACACATACTCATGCACCAAGCATAAATGTGCACATTGAAGTGCACTACTTTACTAAAAGCAGTTGTCAGAAGTCATGGTATACCACCAGCTGGAAGATGAAGGCTTCCAAATCCCAGGTGTGGTGTAAGTAATGCAAGCGGCCCTGATGTTCCACTTCCCAGGACCACTCAGAAGAGAAGGGGTGGTGCAAGGCACTTTGAAATACTTACTGTTTATCATTTGGGCAACATGTGGCTACTCAGCTGGTTGGCTAGAAGACCCATTATCTTCATCTTTCTAGCTTCTAGTTGAGGATGAAAGGAGTTAGTCTAACACCAGCTGTAGAGCTATATCTGTCTTATCGCATTATGTAAATGTCCCTGGAGGTAATTGCATACCGCATGGAGTCGGGAACTAACAGAATTAGTCTGCAGATTCGACTGTTACCCCCATTAGGCGGGACACTTGCTCGCAAGCTTTCTCTCTATTGGACAAGTTATACATGTTTGAAAATGTATATTATGTATTACAGGATTGCTGTCTTATAGTGTTTGAAGATAAATCTTATGGAAAGCACAATTTCACTTTCTTTATAACATATGGTCTGTCACTCCATCTTTGTTCCACTGACCAACTACTAAAACTATTACATGGGAACCCTTTGCACCTCTTCACAGAATACTGAGGTTCAGATAAGTGCCTTTTGAGAATCATTGCTTTAAGATGCTGTAGTCCTGGATGTGTTCATACTTTCCAAAAAAGCAGCAATGTATATTTAGAATTTTAATTTTGATACTGGTATCCATTTAACTTTCTTTTGCTGCAGCCGCCACAATTTAAACTTGACCCCAGGCTAGCTCGTCTCCTTGGAATCCACACCCAGACCCGTCCAGTCATCATTCAAGCTCTGTGGCAGTACATCAAAACTCACAAACTTCAAGACCCTCATGAACGGGAATTTATTATCTGTGACAAGTACCTACAGCAGGCAAGTACATGCTTTAACAGTGAGATTGTGGGCACCCTCATGGGCATCTTGTATGGTACTTATTTTTATTATTCACCAGTTACATTTATTTTTTTTTCTCTACTCTCTCATATTTAGATATTTGAGTCTCAGAGGATGAAGTTTTCAGAGATTCCCCAGAGACTTCATGCCCTTCTCATGCCTCCAGAGCCCATTATCATCAATCATGTCATCAGGTAAAGAAAGCTAGTGTTGCTTTTCAAGTGAAGATTTATATATATTATACATATACAGTTTGTGAGTGGAAAGAAGCACTCTCAGGACTTTATTATAATGTGCAAAATATAGATACATTTTTTTTTGTTTCCAGAGCAGTGTTTCGGTTATCAACCAGTAAACATCATCTTCTTGAAGAGGGTTACTGGTTGATAACGGAAACGTTAATCTGAAAATAGTCATCTCCATTTTGTACATTATCATAAAGTCCTGAGAGTGCTTCTTTCTACTCACAAATGGTCTTGGGACAGACTGGACTGACAGTTGAAGTCTTGCAGTTCAGTCTCATTGTGCTGGGAGCACAGCTCCCGTAGTTGAGGGCTACCAAGCCAAACATTTGATGACTGTTGTGGCTGTGTACCACAAACATCTGAAGAGGTTTTTCAAATACATAACTATCAAAAAAGTTAAGGCAGTGCTTTGGAACATTCAAACATGAAACGGTTGAGAGGAAAAGGCAGATGTTCCTAAACACTTTCTTTGCATCAGTATATACAAGGGAACACGAAATGGTAGAAGAGCTTCAACAAGTATCAAAACCATACCATTATCACCATTGTCAGATATTTTGTTGATACAAGAAGAGGTCATGGGAAGACTGGACAAAATTAGAACTGACAAAACACCTGGTCCTGATATACTTGGGGAAATTGGTGCAGTGTTGGCAAGACCACTCTTTTTACTCTTAAGACTGTCACCACAGTCCCAGTGCCACAAGATTTGCATAAAATCAATAGTGCCTTTTATTTAAGAAGGGATCTAAAACGAAACCTGGGAACTATAGACCTGTGATTTTAACCTCTTTAATGGGGAAAACTGATAGAAGGAATAAGGGATTATATTCAGGATTACATTACAGAATATAAGATTATTGGCAGGAATCAACATGGTTTTATGAGGAAAGGTGTTTGATACAGTGCTACACAGGAGGCTGGTGTATAAAATAAGGAATTTGTAACTAGGTGATAACCTTTGCAAATGGATAGAAAACTGGTTGAAGGATAGGGAACAGTGTTAGAAATGGAAAATTCTCCAATAATAAAAGAGTGGGGTACCTCGGGTCAGTTCTTAGTCCACTGCATTTTAACATGTTTATAAATTGAAATGGGTTTGCAGATGACGTTAAATTATATAGGGTAATAAATTCAGAACAGGATGTTTGCTCTCTACAGAAGGATTTACCTAAAATGGCAGATTGGGTAAACAGAATGTGAAGTTTAAATTGGGAAAGTGTAAAGTTATGCATTTGGGACGAAAATCCCAATGCTATTTATGAACTTAATGGAATAATTTTACAAGAATTTTTGCTAGAGAGATCTGAGATCTAAACTAAACATTCCACGGTGAACAGTGTCAAAAAGCAGTCGCAAAAGCAAACCGTGCATAAAAAAGGGGTATTGAAGCAAGGGTGGATAACATTTTGCCACTGTACAAATGCAGTGCAGTTTTTGGGCACCCTTTCTGAAAAGGGATATTGTAGAACTGGAGAGAGAACAATGAAGAGCAACAAAATTAAGGGAATGAAGGACTTGGTGTATGAGGAACTTCTAGACAAACTTGGTTTATTTACTCCAGAGAAGAGACTGCTTAAGAGGAGATCTTGTTACAATGTATAAGTGTATATGCAAGGTCAAAATAAGTATCTCTCCTTAGCTTTTCATTCCAAGGCCTGATCAAAAAATAGGGGTCACCCCTTAAGATAAGAGGAAGGGGGGGGGGATTGTGTTAAGGTCTGTTAAATTGTGTAATTCTTTGCACAAGGATGTGATAATGGCAGATGCAATGGATACATTTAAGATAATAGGTGCTTTTCTTTAAAGAGGCAACATACAGGGTTATATTGTATTAATAGATAAAACTGTTCCGGTAAATAGACTAATACTCTTTTGTGGCAGGAAGACTTATGCAGGTCTTAATTTTCTGGGTTATGAGAGAAAGGTTGAACTTGATGGGGTTTGTGCCACCTCCAACTTAATATATTAATTTTGTATTCTAGTTGAGGGGCAGTTATCTCACTGAACAGCAGCCATTTTGCACAGCTAATCCTATGCTTTCTGCTGCTTTTGCTACTATATGAGCACACTTGGTAAAATATTATTCTTTAATCCTGAATTTCTAACATTTGCTTTTTTTTTTTTCTTTTTTCTTTTTTTTTTTAATTTTGCTATTAGTGTTGATCCCAATGACCAGAAGAAAACTGCTTGTTATGATATTGATGTAGAAGTTGATGATACCTTAAAAACTCAGATGAACTCCTTCCTTCTGTCCACATCAAGTCAACAGGAGATAGCTGCTCTGGATAACAAGGTGGGGAAGCTTCAGTCTGGAGCTCAAGGGTATCCAATTCAGTGCAGGGTAACAGCTCCCAAGCTACTGATGGACTAAGTACACTTTCAGCCATCTTCTGGCCAGGTGATAATGGAAATCATAGGCTGGCAACAGCTTTGGGGATGAAGGTTACCTAGCACTGGTTTAAAGGCCTAAAAAGCAAATGCATATCTTGCAGTGCTTTTTTCCATCTTTCGTTGCCATGGTCATTCTTGAGATAATTTGGCACTTTCGCTCACAAAACTACATTTTGGAGCAAATTGAGCCAATTTTTTTTTTTTTTTTTTTAACAGCAATTTATTTTCAACATTTTTGAACAATAGTGACATCCATGTGTGGCAGTCAATATTGTGGCCTACAACAGCAATTTTCAGTTTTATATTTCCTCTCTGCCTTACCCTGTCATGTCCAAAGCTGTAATAAAAAAATCAGTTAATGCAAATCAGTCGGTCACTCGAGCCAGATTTTGCATGCTAGCACTAGCTCGTCCGCATAAACTGAAATATCTCAATTGCTTGACACAAAAATGTCTCGGGTGATTATTATACCTTTTTTCAGTGTCGCGTGAAGTTACGAAGTGAAGTTTCAACTTTAAAGTATTAGAAAAGTATATGGTTCTATTTAAGCCCATAAACAATGAAGACTATTGCAAGAGCTAAAGTTAACTTTATGTATTAAATATAGTGCTTATACTTGTTCCCTTGAGACCCTTACTACTTAAAGGGATAGTAATACTTCATTTTATCTTTATTTTATTTTGTAGGCATTAAAAAAACATGAAGAATGATACAAGTCTTATCTCTCAAACCTTTATGGTTTGAGAGATATTCACAAGCAAAATTTCCCCTCCTGCCCCTTTTACCTAGTGTAAGCCATCTCTTCTCAGATGTGGAATGCAGTCCATAGACCAGACAGATAACAGAAGGGGACAGTGTTCTTCCTAGCACAACAATGAAAGCCCTGCCCCCCTTGACAGGTTTTTCCCTTATCTTAACTGAAGATTGTCCCTCTCTGCAGTCTACCTCCCTTCTGATCTGGCTGAACAATGTTACATCCGTAAAAGGGGCGGGAGGGGATACTTTGTCATTGAATTACTCTTGAACTACAACTCTGACAGAATTGAAATAACACTCTCCAAAGTCCAAATACTATGATGATTAATTAGAGCTGCTTTTATTATGAAACATTTGTACCCCTTTAAGGGTACTTTACAATTCTATAAACTTAAAACCTGAACATACCACTGCATCTTAACTGCTCAGATGGAATTCTTGGGATTATTATTATATATGTATTGGAAAACTGAAGATGCACTTGTGAACAACACAGACTTGTGTGCCATAGAGTGATGTTATTCTGCGCCAACAAATTGCATCAAAATGAACAAATAACTCCCATTGATTTAAATTGTTTTCCAACACATTTCTTTATGACAACTCTGGATCTGAAGGATTGCTGCCTTGGGTAATCTTTAGATCTCAAATTTATGAAGCCTTGAATCATCATTGCTTTCTAAAAATCCATGGCAGTGTGTAAAACATATCTGCAATTAGTAGAAATAGACTCAAGTAATTATTTTTATAGATTCTGAAACTATTCTGCCTCAACATGTTTCCTCTGAGGGCGTTGTTAGTCTGCAGTGCAGATTGATCAGCCTTAACTAATTGGAAATTTTTTTCTGCTTGTGCAAGAAAAAAAACAAAAAAAAAAACCCACAAGCAATAATCCAGTTCATCAGACATTTGTTCTAATGCTGGAAACATAGTATAGCTGAGTTCAGGCCTCCAAAGAAGCTGTTCCCAAATCCGAATCTTATTGTGTAAGTTGCATAGTCCTCTTCCTGACAGTATGCTGAATCCAAGTGTATATTCTATTCTCTGCAGATTAACCCTTTAGGGACCAGAAACATGTACAGGGAAGTGCATTGCACACTCCTCTGCTCCTTAAAGGAGCAGTAAACTTTTTTTTATGAAAAAATATATAATGTAGGGATTTTCCTATTGAGTAAAATAAGGGTACTCCCACTGCTGAGAGATTTACATTTCCAGAGTTATAACAGTTTAAACCCATGTTTTTGTTTGTTTTTTTTACATTAGCAGTGCCATCTAGTGGTCAAATTCTAATTAAATTTTCTATTATATTCTAATGGAGAGGAAAGTCAGAAAAGTCAGACATACAGTTCTCCATAGAATGTGAAAGGAAGTGACAGGCAGTTTGTCAGTTAGAACTATCAGGAAGTAAACACAGTAAATTCACTTCCCGATTATTTAAACTGCTATAAATTTTAAATAAAACATCTGACAGTGATTGGAGTGACCTTGTTTTATTCAGCAGGAAATGCTCTATAAAATGTGTTTTCATAAAAAAAAAAGTTTACTGCACCTTTAAAAACCAGCGGTCTGGGGACTGGATTCCCCTTCAGGACTGATTTGATCTCATTCGGTGAGACGACACATGCTCGCTGAAGGAGGGTCTAATGGTGACTGATCCGGTCTTGGAGCAGTCAGTTTCAGACCCTGGTAGTGCTCACAGCTTTGTGAGCAAAGAAAATACATGACGTGCTAGGACAATAATCAGTCCTTTAGGAAAGGACACCGGCGACAGTCCTGACACATCTCCAGTCATTAAAGGGTTAAAGGATTAGTGGATTTGTCATCTGTCCACGTTCTTGCCTCAGTGAGAATCCATCCTGACCAGAGTTGTTAGATTATGCAAATTGGCTAGAACTGACCAGCAGAGAGTGTTGGGTAGGATGCAGAGCTGTCTGGAATGTTAATACCAGACAGGCATGCCAGCTGGGGATGTCTATAAACTGACAAAGATAAATGTCTCAAAATAGTGATGCAGTGGAACTCTATCTAGTATTCAGATGGCTAAAATTTCAATTTAAATCAGTGAAGTTATTTGTCTCCTGTGGTGCTATTGGTTTGTCCTTCATTTGCTTCCCTTTATCTTTGTACATGTGGCCCTACATCTGTAGTCTTGCAGTGCATTAAAAAAAAAATTTTTTAGCACCCACGGTGTTGGTACTACAATGTGTTTCATACACCTGGCACTAAAAGAATTGGTTCAAAATATGTAAAAAAATTTTTTTTGTTCACTAGATTCATGAGACTATTGAAACCATTAATCAGCTGAAGATTCAAAGGGAATTTATGCTTAGCTTTGCACGTGACCCTCAAGGATTCATCAATGACTGGCTGCAGTCGCAGTGCCGTGACCTCAAGGTGAGTGGTGCCATTATAAGGAGTTTTGCCATATTGGTTTTTTTTTTTTCCTGCCATATCCAACCATCTCATTATGTATGATTCCTCAGACAATGACTGATGTTGTGGGTAATCCTGAAGAGGAGCGCAGAGCAGAGTTTTACTTCCAGCCCTGGGCTCAGGAGGCAGTGTGCCGATATTTCTACTCTAAGGTAAGGACATGTCAAATACCTGGAAGAGAAGTTCACTACAAAGTAACTTTACAGGGGTAATGTCTCCTGTGTTTGGATTACTGTCCTTGGTAAATACAGTATTGGGGACTGTTCCCCAGACACTCGAGCAGCCCCATAGACCCTTTAAAATGTTTCATAGGTTTTTGTTATTTTCACATTTCTTTGAAGAAAATGTTGCAGAGGTAGAATAGATCAAAAGGTGTGGAAGATGAGAAATCAAGTGCTTAAACTTGCCATTTACAGCCCCCCCCCCCCCCCCCCCCCGGGGAACACAAGCTTATTTTCATGTGCGTAAACAGAGGATAGACACAATTTTTCTCCCCTTAACATGCTAATACGCATCTAAATATTGTCCTGGGAAGCACTGCTTCTTTAAATGGGAACTATGCCCTTAATATTTGGCTCTTAATTTAACGGATTAATTTTCCATGGTTTCTTTCACACAGAAGTTTTTGCCATTCTGGATCTAAATTTTCTTGTTTACAGATCTTTGTAAGCCCTCCTTTATTGCACCTCATCACAGCAAACTGAAGGCTTCAGTATAGCTAACTGGACCATAAGGGTCACAACCTTTTTACTCGGATGTTAAACTGTAAACAAGTAATCTGAACTACCAGACTGGAGTGGGCTGGATCTGGAAAGCCTTTCACGCCACTGTGGAGGCTTTCTTGATCCCGCCCACTCCTACACGGTAGTTTGGGTAGGATGAAAACTGGAACCATGCTGAAAATTTATTTTATTCCCTTTTGGTGCAGTTTTTGTCCCAGAATAGCACCATTTCTTAGTACATCAGCTTCACTGTTATGAAGTCTGGTCTACAATTACGTAAAATCCTTCTCGCTAACCTTCTTTGTGACTTGTTTCTTGTGTTTAACATAGGTGCAGCAAAGACGCCAGGAGCTGGAACAGGCTCTTGGAATACGAAACACATAAACCTTCTAAAGTGGACAAGCGAGAGGCAGCAGCTGTTCACTTTCCCTGGATGTATTCAACTTGAGCGTTTCTCTCCTAACAAATGGCATTTTGCACCGTTTTGGTCTTAGGAAGCTGCTCCAATGTGTTGGGATCAGGGTTTCTAAACAGACAAGTGGTGGTGGTATGGACAAAATACTGTAACCATGCTGTCAATGCTCGCCACAGATTTTATGCTATTTTGACAAAAAGGCCAGCAATGTTTGAGGGCTAGTGGTCTTCAATTAAATTTTGAAGGATGAAATACATTTTAGTCTTGTTTTTTTCCCTCCCTACAAGTGCCAGCCATCCCTGTATATGTATTATTCTTCTATAATGTAGTATTGTTCCCTTGGGCAAATGACTTCGTTGAAGAGGTGGGGCCATGTCTGATCAAATTACCCTTTCACTGCCAAGGAATATTGCATTATGCCACAGAGTAGTATATATTTAAAACTGCAGTTTACTTGCTGCTTAGTATAGGGATTAGTGAGAGTTTCCTTGTCTTCTAAACAGTCTTTAGTAACAAAATATTCTATATATGTCCTGATACCTCTTGAGTGCCAGATGGTATGGCGGTGTGTTGCATGTGTCTCTGGTTCTCTGTTTAACCCAAAGAGTGTCAGTTCTGTGCAATGCATTTGGAGACCCCTTTGGCATGCACTGGGTTAAGGCCTACCCTTGTCATATTTAAACCCTTTGATTGCCATAGGGGATATGAAGTACATTGCGTTGCACGCCTCCTGACACTCAATGAGTTTAAGGACTTTATCCACATGATATATTCTGGAGCAAACGTACCATGGTACATAGAGCAGAAATACAACTTCCCATTGATGTAAATGGGCTTTTATGTCCTTGAACTGTAGAAGTCTCATATGTATGTCTTAATATGCTGGAGACTTCTCTAGCAATCAAGGTGTGAAGTCCCACTTAACCATTTGAGTGCCAGTAAAGTATCCAATGCATTGTGTTGTAGTGCGTTGAATACCTCTGTCACTCTATTAAAGCCATGGGGATTCTGACACACTTTTGCACCCCTTTTGTGGATAAGGCTCTAGGTATTGGCTCTGGCTCCACAAGATGAAAGTTCCAATAAGGGTAATGTCCAGTGTGTATGTACTATTTTTTTTTTTTTTTTTTATCCATATATAATAGTGGAAAAGGGTTACATGTTCTTGGCCTAGGAAAGTGGTCAGTGTATTTCACAAATGAAGGAATTGCCTTTAGACAGCAGACTTGTTGGGCAGCTGCATGTACAGAACTGTTCTATAACACAGCATATTCATTCTGCAGAATGGGCTCTACTTACCTGCTGCTCTGCTCTCTGGGGTAAATATTCCCCAGAAGCTCACCAAACTCCCTCACAGAATGTGCTCTCTGCACCTCTATTCTCATAAAATGTAGCCTTTTCTTATTTTTAAACGATTTATGGTTTTGATGGACCAAAATATTGTTTTGTATCTTGTAGTCATTGCCAAGTTTTAATAAAAGCAACTTCTGAGTATCCTGTGTGCTCTGATTGTTATTAGTGCTTGTTTCAAGTAAGATTACTGTAAAAGGCAACCTGTCAATAAATCTTGTTAAACTTTTTAAAGGGACAGCAGTGTCCCAAAAAAATCTAGTTTTGTAGAGGTTAAAATTGTAATCAATATGCTCCAAACCCTAGCTCTCAAATCTCTATGGTTTGAGAGATATGGGGATTCAAAGTTTCCCCTTCTCCTGATGTCAGCTGTAAAGCTTGACAGCAGGAGAATCGAGTCGTACAACTCGAGGACACTTTGCAGCAGAGCCAAAATCGTGTTATTGCTAAAGAATTCATTCACTGGAAAGGTCTACAAAGTGTGCTTGTAAACTAGGGGCACCTTTAGACTTTTCCAATGAGTGAATTCTTTAGCAATAATGCGGAGGGAGGGGGTCAACTTTTAACCCCTATATCTCTCAAACCATAGCGGTTTGAGAGATAGGGTTTGGAGCATATTGATATTTTAACCTCTATAAAACTGGACTTTTTTTTTGGGGGGGGGGCACATTACTGTCCCTTCAAGAACCTATGACGTGCCACAGCAATCATGGGAAAACTTTAGTTAAGAACCCATGAGGGTCCTGGCACATCATGGAATTCAAGGCTCCGGCACTGCTGCATGCCGTTCGAGGACCCCTGAATCCATTAGTGTGTGTGTGGGTGAATGCCCCGTGATTCTTATCTGCCTGCCGCGTGGCTGGTCCTTAAGGGGTTCAAACGTTGTACGCAAATGGTTACAATAACTAATGTATGCTACTGACTAGTAAAATAGGAGGTCTATCTCCAGGCCAGGATATAAGGATTTCCCTGATTATGCACAGGTGAGTTAATCTGTGGCTCATTCATTCTGATTGGCCCACCCATGCTCAAACATGGAAACCCTTAAAACCTGGCCTGTCCTAGATCACTCAATTTTTTTTTTTTTTTTTTTTAATGTTTAAACTTCTAAACAAGCTTATAGAAATGGGGCCCTATAAGTGTTTTTGTTTTTTTTGGGGGGGGGGGGGGTTTTGTGCTTTGTTTTTTAAATTTGGCCTTTAACCCCCTAAGGACCATTGCCGTGCCAGGACTGTCACGGCGGTCCGGCACTTAAGGACCAATGACTGTCCTGGCACGGCACGGCATGGAGTTCAGGGCTCCCGGCATGGCTGCACGCCACTCCGGAAGCCCTGAACTGGAAGCAAAAAGTGCCAGCTGTGCGTGCGTGCGCCGGTCCTTGAGGGGTTAACTCCTTAAATGATTGTGAAGCAGAGCATTGCAGACCGTGTGCAGGAGACCCCCAGTATTAAAGAGGGTTAAATGCCCTGTTTAAATCAGTCTTTCAGACTCTTCTAGTATTCAAAGGGTTAAAAGCCCCATTTAATCTACAATTTTTGTTTCAGCCCTAGGGTGCAGATGTTGGTCTAGAATTGCAACAATTTAGCATTCTGAATAATGCTTTTTAGGGCGGGATGTTCAGAAAGTGTTGGTAACTGAAATTGTCTGTAATCAGAATAAAAGTTCTTACACCTTGATCCGTCAATTCACAGACGTGTTTACGTCAGTTTTTGCATCCAATTCCGCCATCTCTGTCAAAGGGAAAAAGCAATCTTAAAAGTGGGTGTGGTTTAATCTTCCATCATAATAGAAGGTATTTTCAGAAAAAATATTCGTTTGAACGTATTTTTATTTATTTTTTTTGCCTGATTAATGTAATTTGTTCCCGACATAATAAAAATGGTCTAAACTTGGAGAAAAACTGAAAGTACTGAGAACAATTTTGTGTTTCAAAGACCAAAAAAAGTCTGTTTGTTTGAAAATTGAAAATCAAAGACCATATTTAAGATCAGAATTTTTAACGACAATGTTCAATGAGATCTTCTTACCGTCATTTTTAATTCTTTAGATTAATTTTCAAATGTGACGGATTTACTTCTGAAAATATTGTCCTTTTACCACCAACTCCTGATCCGACAAGTTTTTCATTATGGCGACTTTTTGAACATCTCGCCCTTAGACTTTGGCCCATCCAGTCTGCTTTTCTCATGTGTAATTAACCCTTTCAGTGCCAGAGGGGTATGCAATGCATTGCAGAGCAATGTGCTGTGTACCTCTTTGGCACTCAAAGGGTTAAATAGCCTAGTGTAAGTAGCATTTTATATATTTTGCGTTTAAATGCTTCTGCTCTAAAAGATGGGTTTCATCTTAAAGTAACAAAATATGATGATGAGTTGCTTTTATATGTATGAGGGTGTTATAACATTCACAGATAAAAATCCAATGTTTTTATACTTAAAGGAATAGTAAGCTTTAATAAATTTAATTTAAAAAAAAAAAAAAAACTGTTAGGGCTTTTCCTGCTAAGTAAAACAAGGGTAATTCGGCATCTGGCATCCTTTAGTCAAGCTATAACTGTTCAAACTGTCAGGGAGTGTGCAACAGTTGAGCACATTTTATGGACAACTGCCAGTGGCTCAACTGTCACATAGAATGCAACAAAATGGCTGGTTAACTTTGGGGCACACTGTACCACACTTTTAATTGGGGGAGCCCTGCACTAATTCTGGAAAGATGCATCTCCCAACACCCCTAAAATGTGTGTTCCACTAAAGTTTATGGTTTATTTAACCCTTTCAGTGCCAGAGGGTTGAGCAATGTGTTGCTCACACCTCTGCACTGAAAGGGTTAATGATTTTAAGGTTGTATATTGCCAGGGCCAGATTTCCCAATAGGCAGAGTATGCAACTGCCTACAGCACCAAATTTTGAAGGAGGCCAAAACGGTTATGGCCACACACAATTAAAAAAAGTGGTTGTGACAAGACCAACCTCCAGTGTTCCTGAACATGTTTTATACTCTTACGTGGTATTATTTAACCAGTGGGTTGCTAGGGAGATCTGCGACGAATTCTAGCAACGAAAGGGTTAAAGCCTTTTGCCCCTCTTCATATAGTAGGCCGATAGTATTTTCTATGCCAAGAAACAGTGGACGGGCTGGCGTTGGGGTCACGTGAGTCGGGTGTGGCTAAGGGCACCTACAGAGGCTTAGCGAGGGGCACCAGGAATTGTAACCCAGCCCTGTGTCGTGCCTATAGTTTTTACGAAATGCTGGAGTAATCAAATTTCATTTACACAATTCACTTTGTTAGACGGCTGCGAAGAGTGCAAATCCCGACAGCCTTTTGAAAAATAGTCCATGCTGATCCAATATTCTTATACTCAAATGTACACTCAAATGGTTAAAATGTCATGTATGGATTTGTGAGTCACTATACTCCTGAACTGTGCACCTTAATGCCATTTTGTAAAATAAATTAATGGGAGCTACTGAAACAAGTTTGCTGTCTAATATATTTATTTGCCTTTGTCCACGATGTCGCTTGCTGACAGCCTGGGAGCACACAGCACGATACCAGTTTAAGCTGGCAGCAGACTCTGCATTGCCAAGTGACAAGGGGCAAAGAGTCACTGCTCTTGACCAATCGGGCTCGGGAGGCGGTGCCTCGCGAACAACTGGGGCCGTCATTACACTTGTTTAAATGGTCAGAAACTTTTACTGAAGTGGAATAGAACAGAGATCTGAAGTTCACGCAGCTCAACGAGGTGTACATTTGCACAGGTTTCCAAAGGAGTATTTAGCACAGCATTCTGGATTAATATGGCGCTGAAAGTCTGCATCGTTGGCTCTGGCAACTGGTCAGTATGTCAAGGGGATCCACATGTACATTTATTGCTCAAAATACTGCCCTGACAGCATAGCTTTAAGCTGTTGGCACCTGACAATACGTGGTTCTTCAGCTGCTGTTTGACGAAAATGTCCATTATTCGATGATGCCACTTGTAGTCCAACAACAGCCGAAGAGCAGAGGTTGTAGTAGCTGCACTGCTGAACTTGACAAACAACCTTTGTTTATTGTTCAGTCAGCAGAACATAATCCACCCACAATGCCCACTGATGCACTGTACATGCTGAGCTGTAATGCCAAACCAATCCCGTGTTCACAGTTCTTTCCCAACATGCTGCTGTTTAGTTCTGTTTCTTAAAGGCGAGCTGATATACACAACTGTTGGAGTGCATTGAATATTTCTAACTCACACTTCGTCATGCTGTCCTCTAAGAACTCTCTATTTGACTTGATATGTAACATTTAAATCTGCTTTTCATATTCTGCATATTTGTTAAATATGGTTATATATCACGATACATCTTTGTTGCTGTATAACTCTGCCCCCATAATCTTGAGTTAAAAAGTAATTTTGCCTTTTAACTATTTGAATGCCAGTGTTGTGTCCTACCGTTCCAGACCTGGCAGGGGTGGGTAATATGGCTTTCCATTTGTTAATTACCGCCAACAACATTTCTCCTGGGTTGGGGTCTGCTTTGCGGCAACAGATGGAGAGCTGCAAATTACCTGCCAGTTGATGCCATGTAGGTGCATACTTGCCAACAGTTCAGAGTAATTTCACATTACAGTGTGTCACGAGTGGTCTAAGGTACTGTGTAATGCAGCACCGACAGAAAATCTCAAACACTTAGATGTCATGTGAGTAGAATAATATAGACATGCAGAAGATTGGCTTCCTCAGAAGCTACTTTCTCAACAGCCGTCTATGGGTGTCAGCTATTCTGCTTAAAAATGGTGATGTCCTCGCAAAAGTAAAATTCGCCCTGCTCTTTTTATATTTGAGCTGCACTTGTACTGCAGAACAGGCCAGGTTACCTCATTCGGTAATAGGTTAATGCTCTGCTAGTGCTATCATGTACTAACCGATTTTTTTCATCTTAGGTACTGAGTCACTGACCTGACATGAACTGCTTGAAAAATCAGATCTAGAACTGACATTGCCCACATCTGACTATTACCTGAAATCATATAAATAAGCAGATTACAGTGTGGGATGTTCATAACCTATAACCCTTTAAGTGTCAGAGGGGTGCCCAATGCATTGCTTTGCAATGTGTCAGGCACCCTTCTGGCATTCAAAGTGTTAATAATCACTTAGACTATAAGCCTGAAAATATTTTTTAAAATAATCATTTAAAAAAAAAAAAAAAAAAGGGGGGGGGTCAGGGTACAAAAACAGGGTCTCTCCTTGGAAGTCTGGGATAGTTGGCAGGTATGTAGATGCAATTCAGTAAATTAGTTTGCAATACTGGTGCAAACCAACAGCACCACAAGGATAGAAATTAACCATCATGTTGATTTAAATTGGAGTTTTACCCCTTGTATGACACAGTCCACCTAAGCATTGCTTTGCAATGTATTGGAGACATTTCTAATATTCAAGCGGATAAAAGTCCCATTTAAATAAAAGGGGATGTTAATATCCACCCTTATGATGCGATTCTGGAGCAAACGAACTGCACCTCTCTAACTTGTTGCACTTATAATCTAGGTAACTTTTCAATCTGCTTGAAATAACTATTTCCATTTGTAAATGACTAGCAATGTGGGACGGCGCTGCCCGTCAGGATATATAGGGAATTAATACACACACACACACACACACACACACGCATAAAGAGCGACACAGTCATACACACATACATGCAGTGCACAACATGCAGACACATAGAGTGTGATACAGACATGCAACACACACAGTGAGAAACACACACACACACACACAGAAGTGAGTGATAAGGGGGTGACTTATGTGTCATTCTAATGAGTTTGTGTTTGTACTTATGCCTCCACTGTGGCATTCATTCATACAGTTGAAATGCATGTGATAATTGCACATACTATGGTGGAAGTTGGATCATGCTGGTTCCCGGGGTGTGAGCGATCGAGTGTGTGTGTGAGTGGCATTCATTCATGTAGTTGAAATGCATGTAGTAATTGCACATACTATGGTAGAAGGTAGATCGTGCTGGTTCCCGGGGTGTGAGTGAGACTATGGTGAAAGGTGGATCGTGCTGGCTCCTGGGGTGTGAGTGAGTGATTGCATGTGAGTGATTGTGTGAGTGTGTGTAATTGAGAGCGTGAGAGTGAGTGAGTGTGTGAGTGAGACAGTGTGTGTGTGTGAAGTATTGTGAGTGTGTATGATTGAGTGTGTGTGTGTCTGTGTTTTTTGTCTGATGTGTTTGTGTCTGGTGTAGGAGTGAGTGGCAGCCATTTTGTTTTTTCAGTTACTTGGATAGTGGTGGGCGGGCTGGATTGTGGGGGTAGGCCAACTCCCTGCATGATTTAAATCCCCCATTGAATCACCCAATGGGAGCAGTAACTCCTCCTTACTTAACCCTTTGCGTGCCAGAGGGGTACGCAACGCATTGCTTTGCAATGCGTTGCGTACCCCTCTGACACGCAAAGGGTTAAGTTGAGGTAACATAGCAATATAACACACAGTGGCTCTTCAGTTGAGGCAGCATAGCAATATGCTGTGGGAACAAATAGAAAGTGGTTTTTGAGGCTTGCCCTCTGTAACATCCAGCAAAGCATCTCTCTCCCTTTAAGGAGAAAGGGCATGAAGCAGGAATTGGAGGAGTGACAGCTGAAAACAGACAGTTAGTGAGGTTGACTGAAGAGATGAAAAGCATTAAATAAAAGAGTTGCCATTAAGTTTATCCCTGAGTTTGTATTTTATGGAAGCATTACACCCTCATACTGAAACAGAGTGTATGGAGGGTTACAATTACCTGTGGAGGTTAAACAGTGTGTTTGTGGGGTCATGATCCTGAGTCAGAGTGTGTGTGGACCGGGAGAAGTTATTGATATCCCCTACTTCAGGCGTGAGTGGCAGCTATATTTTTTTTTGTCAGTTGGATACTGGTGGGCGGGCCAACTTCCTATATGATAAACATGCCCCCAATGAATCACCCAATGGGAGCAGTAAAGTCCCCATTGAATCACCCAATAGGAGTTGTGTCTCCTAATGAGACTTAAATTATGTAATGAGACATTCTGTTCAATGTGAGTTTCTTTTCTGAGGAGACATAAATTATGTTCTGTGTGTAGGGTACAATAAATTATGCAGTGAGGCTTATTCTTTTATATATATATATATATATATATATATATATATATATATATATATATATATATATATATATATATATATATATATATATAGAAGATTAGTATCCTCTGACCTTTTGTACTTGCCAACTGCCCTAGTTTTGCAGTCTGACTTTGTATTCCTGTCCCTGGTTCAGAAATCTGACAATCCCATGTTCTATGTGTTTCTCATTAACCCTTTGTGTGCCACAGGGATGCTCAACACTGCCCTGCAATGAGTTGCACTCCCCTGTGGCATTCAAAGGGATGGTTACTCCTTCGAGCACCAGAGGGAGAAGTGTGCACTGCATTGCAAACACCTCTGATCCTCAATGGATTTTTATGCTATGAGCTTCCCATATATTACTGCTGCTTATAATATACTTTTCTCCAGTGATGAGCAGGGCTGTCCAAGTTCAGTCCTCAAGGGCCACCAACAGGCCAGGATGTAAGGATTTCCCTGATTAAGCACAGGTGTCTGTCAAAATGACAGGTGTCAGTCAAAATGAATGAGCCACTGATTAAGTCATCTGTGCTTAAAGGGATAGTAATACTTTGTTTTATCTTTATTTTATTTTGTTGGCATTAAAAAAACACGAAGAATGATATGTCTTATCTCTCAAACCTTTATGGTTTGAGAGATACTCACAAGCAACGTTTCCCCTCCCTTCCCTTTTACCTAGTGTAAGCCATCTCTTCTCAAATGTGGAATCCAGTCCATAGACCAGACAAATAACAGAAGGGGACAATCTTCTTCCTATGAGAACAATGAAAGCCCTGCACCCCTTGACAAGCTTTTCAAGTTTTTCCCTTATCTTAATTGAAGATTGACACTCTCTGCAGTCTACCTGGGCACCTCCCTTCTGATCTGGTTGAGCAGTGTTATATCAGTAAAAGGGGTGGGAGGGGGATACTTTGTCATTGAATTACTCTTGAACTGCAACTCTGTCAGTATTGAAATAGCACTCTCCAAGATCCAAATACTATGATGATTTAATTAGACCTGCTTTTATTATGAAACATTACTATCCCTTTAATCAGGGATCCTTATATCCTGGTCTGCAGGTGGGCCTTGAGGACTGAACTTGGACAGCCCTGATGCAGAGGGAAAATGAATGAGTTTCCCAGTATGTGATAATGCCCTTTTCTTTGGATGAACATTCGGTTTTCAGGACTAGCTTTTGAGAGTAACAACCTCCCTTTGTATAGTCAAAAGCAAGACTGTACAATGTGCTGCTTTTTTTTACTTGTTAAAAGGATAGTAATAGATCAAGTTAACTCCATTTAATATATGGTTCCAAAGTTCCCTGCTCCGTACCCTTTCATCAACGTCATCTATCTTGTTGCAGGAGATCCTGGACCCGAGACCGGCCAGAGGCTCTTCAACAGAGCCAAAATAGCGCAATCTGAAACTAAATACTTCATCGGAACAGCCTGCAACGTGTGCTTGTAAACCAAGCACACTTTGCAGATTGTTCAAATGAAGTAGTTTGTTTCAGATTGAGCTATTTCGGGTCTGTTGAAGAGCCTCCGACTGGTCCCGGGACCAGGATCTCTGCAGTATGATAGATGACGTTGGAACTTTGGAACCTTATATCTCTCAAACTATACAAGTTTGAGAGATGAGACTGGGATCAATAGGTTTATTTTTTTCATGTCTACAATATTAAATGGAGTTAACTTGATCCATTACTATCCCTTTAAGAGGAGGTTGTTACTCTAAAGTTTGTCCTGGAAATTGAGTTATTCCAAGATGGGGGCAGCCAGGCTCAGTCGTCAAGAGCTGCCGACAGTGCAGGATATCCCTGAATGAGCATAGGGGGACCAATTAAAGTGATTGAGCAACTAATTAGTCCACCTGAAAATATGCACTGTTAATAGTTCTTGAGGACCACTGTTGGCTTCCCTGGAAAAGTGTTATCACATTCTGCTGGACTCATTCATTTTGTGTTTGTGTATGGATTTATGTAATAAAAACATAAAGACAGTGGTACACACTAAATACCTAATGTAACATGTAGGTGCACGTCCCATAGAAAAGTAAACAAGAATATTCAGATGTACTTAGCCTGGGAAGCTCCTGGCCTTGTAAGAGAGGGCACACTGAAAAAAGTAGACAAAGAAAAGTCAATTAATTGCATTCATGCCAAACGCTTATATAAATCAGTATTTTGGGGTGTGTGTGTGTGTGTGTGTGTGTGTGTGTGTGTGTGTGTGTGTGTGTGTGTGTGTGTGTGTGTGTGTGTGTGTGATATCTGTTCTTCTGTAGAAGTGCATCTAAATGGACCTTATGTTCAAAGGAAATTTCCATTTACTGTGGTGCAGTCGATTTGCTCCAGTCTTTGGAACACCAGGCCCACTGTACAAATTATTCTGATAGTAACATGCTAAACCAGGGTTTCTTTGCTCCAGTCCTTGGGACACACATGCGGATCAGATTTTAAAGGTATCCTTAATTAAGCATGGGTGGCTCAATCAAAATTACCTAGCCACTGATTACCCACTTATGAACAAGGCCATTAAAAACGTGGCCTGTTGCTGTATCCCAATGGCTTATGTTGTGAATCACAGCGTTACACTGTGCTATGCACCAATTGTGACATTGTCATATGAGTTGCCTGAATACCATGCTATATGTTG
Organism: Rhinophrynus dorsalis; assembly: GCA_037306005.1. NCBI lineage: Eukaryota > Metazoa > Chordata > Amphibia > Anura > Rhinophrynidae > Rhinophrynus > Rhinophrynus dorsalis. The sequence goes on from CM074719.1 coordinate 515,130,213, forward strand.
GAAATTAATGTTTCTTAAAAGAAACAAAGAAAATATTCACCTGTGCCCTGTGGATATTCTATGCTGTATATTTAATGATATAGTATAACCCCCAAATAAGTTGTCGTTAATATAAACTAAGGTGTAGCCAGTGATTCTCTGCTCCAGGCCACTGGGGCACCAGTAGACCAGGTTTGTTTTCAGGATATCCTTAATTAAGTTTAGGTATGCCTTTCAAAATTATTCTCATGTGATTAAGGAGGGTTATCATAGAAAGCTATCCTACTGATTTACCCTGGTGACTAAAGTTGAACAGTACTGGTGTAACCTCTTTGTCACCAACTTTATTATTTCCTGTAGAATTGCACTTATGGAAAATAAAACTAATATGCTTTCCTGTTTTGGATCACAGATGTTAACCCATCGAGGACCACAGGCATGAGCTTAATTTTCAAAGTAATGTCTTGCATACTTCTCTGGTACTCAAGAAGTTTGTGATTGTGATTCAAAGTGGAGAGGACTTCTCTAGTGATAAAACTTCTACAGTTCCTGTGTTATTCTATGGAACCAATGCACTAAGATTTCTCCAACTTTGGAGGTCTTATTCTATGGAGCCAATGCACTAGCGTAGGAACTGGAGATGTTATATCACTGGAGAAATCATCTCTGCTTCATGACCTCTTAGTTCATAGTGTTGTGATTTTTAGGGTTCCACAAGACAAGATTCCACAAGAGGAAAAAAAAGTTTGAGACCCACCACCTTAAATCGTGTAGTCTCTGGCATTCAAAGTGGTAAATCATTGTGCCGTTTATTATGCAGCTATTCTTGTCTGACAAAATAGTTTACTTTTGTCTTTGAAAAGGTGACAGTATGAGAACTGCACACAAATACTATGTCCATGTATTCCTTATTAGAGTGTAAATTTGTCTATTTTCTGGGTCCTGCAATTCTCTTCAGAGCAGCTGCTCCTGTCCTTACCAGGCCTCCCTGACACCCATTACCACAGTAGTCTTCATAAGTGCCTTACAAGTGATCATTCTAGATTGCTGGTGTATGGGTTGAGATGAGGGAACATCACAACCTTTAGCAGTAGCAGAATGGTGGGTACTTATAAAACTAAAGTAACCAGATGGTGTCTATAAAGGACAGTCTACATATCCTTTAAAACGCCTTAAGAAGTTTAGGATTCAGCTGTAGGTAATAACTAGTTTTACAGATTTTACTTTATTATTTGATATTCAAAACCATATAAACCCAAGTTTTCTGTTGTTCATTTTCCTTTAATAGGTTTTGGGTGTGCTTACCAAAACCTGGACTGGAATTATTAACCTTAGTGTTCGCAAAAAGATTTATTGACCAAGGTGGAAGAATTAGAAAGATTAGTTGATATTCTGTTCCATTTCAGATTGTGTAGGACTAATGATATCAACTTAAACAGACAGGGTCACTAAAAATACAAAGGGTTTGTAATTATTTAAATATTATGTACTGCAAGTCAGCACTTTTAAAAACCTTCTTTAGGATAAGAGTTCTAAAATCTACTTTAATGTGTATGGCGGTTAGAGGCTACAATTAACGAATGCATTGTAGGGTGATATCAATTTTGTGAAAGTATAATACAGATACTTGCTCTGAGTAGAATCCAACCCTTTTTATTTTGCATAGGGGAGATGCACTAAGGCATGGTAAAGAGGAGAGGTCTTCTCCAGTTCCTATGTGATTCTATTGAGTCAGTACACTAAGATTTTTCCACCTGTGGAGATCTTAGTGCAAAGGCTCTATAATATATAACATAGGAACTGTAGAAGTGATATCACTGCATGCATTCATTAACTGTAGTCTCTAGCCACCATAAGCATTAATTAAAGTAGATTTTAGAACCAATATTTAAATAATTACAATCCCTTTGTATTTTTAGTGACCCTGTCTGTTTAAGCTGATATCATTAGTCACACACAATCTGAAATGGAACAGGATATCAACTAATCTTTCTAATTCTACCACTTTGGTCAATAAATCTTTTTGTGAACATTTATGTTAATAATTAATAATGGCTATTAAGGACAACTAACAACCACCAAAAATTGGGTTTATGTGTTTTAAATATAAAATAATAATCTGTAAAATTAATTATTTTCATTTTACACATATCCCTCCTAGTGTCTTCTCTCCTAGTCATTTAGCTCCATTATGACATACTTTGCATGTAACTCTCATTAGGTGCTTCCATAAACCAATGTGTGTCAATTGGTCATGCATAGCAGCCTACGCAGCCATAGCATTGCACATTTATCATAGATTTTAGAGTTTATTCTTCAGTAAAATAAGGGTTCTACCTGTGCTGAAAAATACTACACCTAAAAAAGTCAAGTTTGAGCTGTAACTACTGTTTGAACACACCCTGCTTCCTTTTATCAGGAGAATAAACCCTACAACATATCTTTTTTTTACATTTTAAGAATTGTTATCCTTTAACTGTCCCCTTGAGGATGGTGGGGGTGCAATGTTTTGCAGTTCATTTGACAACCACCTGGTCCTCAAGGGGTTAATGGGATGGGAGTGACAAAGCTAAAAATGAAATGGTTCTATTTTGGTGATATATTTAGATGGGTATATGTTTCAGAGCACTGTTTTGTCAGAAAATGACAAACATAATATAGAAAATTAGATTTAACCCTTTGAGTGCCTGATGGGTACGCAATGCAGTGCAAAGCACTGCGTTGCGTACCTCTCTGTAACTGAAAGGGTTATACGTGGAACTGTGGTATTTATTCTTACATTTTAACACCAGAATGGTTACAGCTGGGGTTAATGATTTTCTGAACATATACTTTTTCATTTTACATTTGGCCACCTTTACCTTAAACCCTTTGAGTGCCAAAGATCTATCCATCACATTTATACTCTCTTGTTATCGTTTATGTATATATCACCAACGTATTCCGTAGAGCTGTACAATAGGGATTAGACAGATCAGTACAGACAGAATGTAGAAAACAAAAGGATCTGAGGGCCCTGCTCTTGAGCTTACAGTCTAGAAGGAAGGCCGCTTGGGACACAGAAGGTATTATGTGCCCTGGGGTGTAAATGCCTCCTGCAGTGTGGACTTCTGGTCAGTGGATATGAAATAGAAGTGCTTTTCAGTTCTGTGGTCCAGCCATGTAGCATGTCAGTTTGAGCTAAAAAAGGCTTTATGAGCAATTGGATCCTAATGGGGTTGAGGATGGGAAAGTGATGTAGAAAGGAAATGAGAGTAAGTATTGATTGATCCGACCTTGCTTATAATGGTTATGTGGCAATTGATAGTCTTCCCTGAAGAGGTTAGGTTTCATGGAGCATCTGAGCATCTAAAGGCTGGGGGAGAGTTTGTTGGGATAGAGATTCCAGAGCTCAGAGCAGTTCTTTTACCACCAGTATTTTGAGTTTAATTCTAAAGGATAAGGGAAGCCAGTGTAAGGAGTGGCAGAGGGAAACATCATAAGAGGAGCAATGTCTGAGGTAGCTTAGTCTGGCAGCAGAGTACACTATGGACTGTAGAGGGGTTAGTCAAGTGAGATGAAGACCAATTAAGAGTGATTTGTAGTTGTCAAAATGGGACAAGTGTTTGGATTCTAATTTTTGCAGTCTCAGGTGAGACATATTTGAATTCTAGAGATGTTACGCTTTAAGCTACAAAATTTGTGGCTTGCATGTACAGTCCCCTTAGAAGCACTGTAATGGGCTGTCAAACAGAGGGTCTATGGGGACCGGCATTGTGTAGGACAGGAAACTGAACTTCAAGTCTTCAGTCTTGCATTTCAGCCTCTTCCCCTTGGGTAAATGGGGGTGCACCAGTAGTATCTTTTTCAGCAACCCATTGTGCACCTTCATCTGTATGCTGTGAACACAGTGCAACCCCAGTTTCCACTGCAAATCTGCTCTTAAGGATGCAGATCTTCTGGTTGGGCACTATCTGACTTTAAACTCAGTGTTTTAAAATATATTAAGAGTTTGCTATCCCACCCTCTTCCCCTATCCCTGAGATCAGCTCCTTCTTTGAAGGGGCTGATAGAAAATGTTCTCTCTCTATGAGCTGTTTCAAGGTATTCTGAGCACTGACCACAACTCAGTCAGTGATTAGGATGCATTAAAACTGCTCACATTGAAAGATGGTCAGACTGCCACTTCAACTGCTCAGTTGAGTGGGTGCTTCTTCGCTGAAGGGGAAAACATCAGGGAATGGGGTGGGAGGGGGATATTAAACCCTTATAAAGGGATAGTAATGTTTCATAATAAAAGCAGCCCTAATTAATCATCATAGTATTTGGACTTTGGAGAGTGTTATTTCAATTCTGTCAGAGTTGTAATTCAAGAGTAATTCAATGACAAAGTATTCCCCTCCCCGCCTTTTACTGATGTAACACTGTTCAGCCAGATCAGAAGGGAGGTGCCCAGGTAGACTGCAGAGAGGGGCAATTAAGATAAGGGAAAAACCTGAAAAACTTGTAAAGGGGGGCATGGCTTTCATTGTTCTCATAGGAAGAAGACTGCCACCTTCTGTTATCTGTCTGGTCTTACAACCAGATTCCACTTCTGAGAATAGATGGCTTACACTAGGTAAAAGGGGTGGGAGGGAAAACTTTGCTTGTGAATATCTCTCAATCCATAAAGGTTTGAGAGATAAGACTTATATCGTTCTTCATGTTTTTTTTAATGCCTACAAAATAAAATAAAGATAAAGCAAAGTATTACTATCCCTTTAAGGGTTATAGACCATAAATACATGTGCATTTTTAGTGGGCCTTAACCCTTTGAGTGTCAGAAGGGTACACAAAGCATTGCAGAGCAATTTGTTGCTTACCCCTCTGGCATTCAAAGGGTTGATTCATGTACAGTTATAATAGTCCTTATCTGATAGCAGGAGACTGGAGTGCACTGTCAGGGACAGCCTGCATCTCCTGTCACTGCTGGGAGCCAAGCCAAACAGCTCCCTTCAGTGTTTACAGCGTTAAACCTTTACGGACCAGAGGGGTGCACTAAGCATTGCTATACAATACATTGAATTCTTCTCTGGTCCTTAAAGGAAAGTTCTGCAATATACAGATATATCTTGAAATTGTTAGAAATTTGGATGATAGTTTAATGTGTATATCACAGAACTTGTATTTGTTGATAGGCTGATTTTAGAATTTACGGAGATAGATTTAAGCAGGGCTAGCCTCTATTGTTGTCGATGCGAGGGGATCTATTTGGCAGAGTTTTTTCCCCTGATCTGTGGGTCAGATGTGTGTGGACCGACTTCTCCCTAATACTGGATGTGTTGGGAGGAGGTGATTTTGGTCTAACACGTCGGAGTCTAGTAGGAGGAGGAGATTTGTCTGTTACATAGTATCTGTCCCAATGACATATAGAGGTTCGAATGATATTTTGTCTGAAATGTTATTTGAGATATATTCTATTAAAATTGTTTTTGACTTTGATACCTTGTCTTGGGTTGAATAATTTTATCTCCGGCTGAGATCTTCATTTCTAAGAAACAGTTGCTATATGCGCCAGATATTAGTTATTTTGGGGTATTATTATGAGGTGTTTGTGTTCCTTTAAGGGGCTAATTACAAGTACATGTTGCAGCATTCCAGAGGACTGTACACACAGGATTATTTTCATACAATTCAAGTTTAAAAACGTGAGAAGAAAAGCTGGAAGAGCAGGATCCTGGTCAGGAAGCCAAAACTTTGGACTGACCCTGAGATCTGAGACAGTTCATAGCTATGTAGAATGTCTCTCTCCTGGGTCCTCTTCACCCTCTCTGACCTATACAACCCTCTATATTTGGATGCTTCAGGGCTCCCTTTCAAGTTGTGCTTGACAAGTTTTAGTTGCCTTGCAAGTTTTATGGCTGTGTTTAACCCTTTAGGTGCCAGGGAAGTCCAACGCATTTTTACTCAAAGGGATGAGAATGCTGTGTCCACCTCAGAAAGTTAAACTAACTTAAAATATTTTTAATGTACTTTTGCAATCTAAAAAAAAAATTAACAACCTAAAATACTAGCCAGAAAAAGTACTTTGTTGCCCATTTTATACAGACACAGCCCCACTTTCTCACAGCTACTGTTTCACGCAAATACTCATACTCAGTCTTTTTGTCATACAGTCTCACACTCTCTCCCTCACACACACACACACACACTATCTCTCCCTCTCTTACACACACTTTGTCACACATACACATGTAGTCATTCACAATCACTTTTCTCTCTCACACACACACACACTCTCTCTCTCTCTCTCTCTCTCTCTCTCTCTCTCTCTCTCTCTCTCTCTCTCTCTCAGGCTGATGGTGCTGCAATTGCGCAGAAAACCAGCTGCCCTACTGTGAACAAATAAAAATCTCCATTGTATTAAATGTGGATTTAATCTCTTGCTTGCATGCAAGAAAGGTCTCCAATACACTCTAGCATTCAATGGTTTAAAAATTCCTTATATTCAATCTGAATGTTATTTGTCACCCCATGGTACAGCTGGTTTGCCCCAGACCATGGAGAGAGATACCAATGGGGGGGAGGTGGACAATGTGGGGGGGTAGTGAATGGGAATATGGGCAGAAATAGGGAAGATATGACAGAAAGGAGATGGACAGGAGAGAGGGTAATGGAAGGAGGGGGTGGTTGGAGGTGATGGGGAAAAGGACTTGGGGTGGGAGAGAGATAGGCATGAAAAAGGGAGACAGAGAGAGTACATGAACACCCATCCCCCTTACCTCCTCCACTGCTGCCATGTGAAATTGTGCACTTCCCAGGGGTTGTCATTCACTTCTAGCTGCATTCTCCCCTCTAACACAGAGATCCTCCCACTGATGGGAAATTTTTAATTCAAAATGCATTACGATTCAGACATTTGAAGTTTAACCAACACATTGCAAAGCAATGTCTTGCGTATCCCTCTGGCACTCAGAGGATTAATGTTTTATTTAAAAATCAGTTTACTGTTTCTTTAACCTTTTGAGTGCCACAGAGGTAACCAACAAATTGCAAAGCAATGCATTGGGTACCTCTTTGGCACACAAAGGGTAATCCACAGTGAATACTTTTAACCTCCCTCTATATCCTATTTAATTTTGTTTGTTATACATGTGTATATCTGTGTTTTGTTTCTTAGAAACCACTCATTGACAACATTGTAGCTTTACTCCCATCATCCAGATATCTGTATCTTTTACTTATTATTAATCAGAAGTGGCCAACTCGTCGCTCTCTGTTATTGCATTACAAATGACCATTTCCCTAGATAGCTGCAGATTGCTCACCCCTGATTTATAATGAATACAATTGCAGGAAAGTTGTAGTCCTTCTGCATATGGAGAGCCACAAGTTGCTCACTCCTGATTTATAAGAAATAAAATTCACAGATATGCGGATCATGGAAATTGTAGTCAGCTACAGCTGGTGAGTCACATGTTGCCCACTTCTGACTGAGGAACAGACAGGTGTGCAGTGCATTGCGAAGCAGTGGTGTAAAAAGCAATGCATTGCACATCCCTTTCGTGTTCATTGGTTAATGAATAAGATACACAGATATGAGGATGCTGGGAATGTATCCCAGTTACTGCTGAAGAGCCATATGTTGCCCATGAGTATTTTATAATGAATGAAATACACAGATTCTAGGGTGATGGGAGCTGTAGTCCAATAACAGCAAGAGAGCCACAAGTTACTCTCACCTGCAATATCTTCTTTCTCTGTCATGTACCTTATTGCCGTGATGAGACGTCTCTGCATGTCTGAACTGAGCTTGTCATTGATCTGTTTCTCCAGGGGATCAGCCATTGCAAAGATTGTGGGTGACAACGCAGCGCAGCTCCCTCATTTTGACAATGTGGTGAAAATGTGGGTGTTTGAGGAGTTAGTAGGAGGAAAGAAACTAACAGAGATCATTAATTCAGATCACGAGAACGTCAAGTACCTCCCGGGACACAAGCTGCCCACCAATGTGGTAAGAGCCTGGCCTGTTTCTATCCACTTTTACATTTCAGGAACAACATAATGAAGCAGGGGAACTCAATCTGTGGGCCTCCAGCTGTAGCTGGACTATATCTACTTTCATCATCATCATCATCATCATCAGGAGGCTGCAGATAATGGGCGTTGAGGCCCAACAACAGCTCACCACAAATTGTCCACCCCTGTCAGAAACTCATATACCCATATATAAAAGGAAAGCGGAGCAAACCAACCAAACCGCAGAGGGTAAAGTTGATTCAAATGAGACTTTTTAACTCCTTGAATACTTGAGTGGTCTCCAGTGCATTGCTTGTGGGGTTAAAGAGGCTCATTTGAATCAATAGAAATGTGGGGTGTTTGTCCCCTTTGGGGCAGTCGATTTACTCTGGAATTGCTCCACTTCCCTTTTAATACATATAGGCTTTATCCATCAAAATAAGTGGTGCAGTCCTGGAACAAGCTATATGCACAATAGTGTGTGTGTGTCTATGTGGAGGGGGATTCCACAAATTCCCACTGATACAAATTGGCCTTTTAGTGTTTGAATGGTAAGAGATCCTCGCTAGCACTTAGTGGGTTAAATGTTCCATTTAAATCAATGTGATCTTTTCACTTACCCAATACGGTGCCAGAACTACAGGACCTCTTCAGCTTCATGAATATGTCCCATAGTGTTTGTATGTTTTCCCATGTGTCAAGTCAAACAGCAGAAGCCAAGGAACGACTGTAGTCTGGATGTATACATATATTATAAAATTGGTGGCAAATAAGAACCAACTGGCCCATCAATCCTACCCATTTTCCTATCAACTTCAAGTACACAATATTAGGTAGTTTCAGAACAGGGTTATGTTTATTACCTGCATTTTTTTAAATTCCTTAAGAGTATTAGTTCCTACCACCTCTGCTGGGAGGCTGTTCCAAGAGTCAGCCACTCTTTCCATAAAGTAGCACTTAAATTATCTGAGTCCTCCATCATCTAACTTTAGATCATGACCTGGTCTTCTAGCATTTATCTTTTTTCTGGAAAATGCTTCCCTCCTGAACTATACTAAATTTAAAGGTTCATATTATATCATCCTTCTCCATTCCCTACAATATAGTCTCCCCTTGTACCCATTGTCATGAAAACCCTTCATCATTTTTTCTGAACTACCTCCAATTTAATATTATCCTTTTAATGTCTATAGACTGCCATTAGTACCTCTATCTGCTACTACTGGCTTACATCAACCACCAAAGAGGGACCAAAAGTGCTACAGCTCGAGCTGAGGGCCATAGGATTCTTTTGTAAGCTTTTGCCCATGTGCCGGCCCTCACCCCAGTTCACATTCAAGGGGCAGAAAATTTTGTGCAAGACTTTCTCTGTCACCACTACACGGATCTCAGTCATAGCATGTTCAAATCGATCGTCTTCCATTGGGAGCTCCCGACGGTGGATCTCATGTCCTCTCATCTGAATCAAAAGGTTTCTTGGCTCTGCTCCAGGTCCTGCGATGCAATGAATGCAGTCACCATCCAGTGGACATTTTTCTCTGGTGTATATGTTTCCTCCAACTCCTCTGATTCCCAAGGTGCGGAGTAAAGTCAGTATGGAGTAGACTCATGTCATCCTGATTGCTCCATTTTGGCCCCTTTGGGCCTGGTTTTTGGATCTTCTCAATCTGTCAATGGCGGAGCCTTTTCTTCTTCCCTTGGGACTGGGCCTTCTGATTCAGGGCCTGTTATGCCACCTTCAAATGGAAAATCTAGCTTTGATGGGCTGGTGTCACGGTAATAAGGTAAAGAAGGACAGACACAGTAATAAAATATTGTTGAACCAATTATGTTGAAGGTATCCAAAGGGTTAAAACAAGAGAACCAATCAGGTTGGATATCTTCACATAAATAGATAAATGACAATATTAAATAATTTTGATAACTTTACACAATACTACTGCTACTTCACAGTAAAAAAATGATTAAAATAATCAATCCTGCATATTTGTGCAAAAATATATATAATTTATTAAATACAATATACTATATATATAAAGTGTAAACAACAATGATATAAATGAGTGATCAGCAATTACAATAGATATATAGTAACTCAAACCATAATTATCACCATTAGGATTACCAGCTATTAAAGGGTTAACCACACATAGGTGTATTCAGAGGTATTAGATAACAATAATTGAACTCAGCAGCATAGAAAAGGATAATTGATCCTTACCATTAATAAAATACAGTTGGCAGCAGCATATATGAATACCTCTGCCCCAGATACTGTATATACTATGCTAATTGAGGTTTAAGGTATGTTGTCAGGTGCATCAACTTTAATATGAAGCCAGGTCCTCTGACCATTTTCCTTGTACCATATGCAATAGCAACATTTTAGAGAAACTATCTGGAATAAAATCCGAGATAGAGATCACTATAATTAAATAATGTACTGATTTCAAATATTGTATACATTCTGAATACAACATATAAATTGCATTTAATATAGTCAATAATAGATTATACCAAGAATAGACTTAGAATCAAATCTAATAATATAGTTCTAGACAGTATACCAAACTTCATGCAATATATATCATAAACATGACTATAGCAATCCTATGTAAAACCTATAGGGTACTTCAAGGGTTAATCCATTAAGCTAGGATGCCACACCCAAGATGGCAGCTTCTTTTGTCTAGTGAGAGTTTAAAAACATTTCACTGTACAAAAGTTTAGACCCAAAACATACACAAAGAAATCTAAGAAACACCTAAAAAAGTAAATAGACAAATAGCAGTTAAAGGGTTAATAAATAAATTCAAAGAATTCCCCAGATCAAATATTAGTTATATAACTTTTCCAGAAACACAATATATTATTCTAGAAATACCAAGAATTATATTAACTAATATATAAACCAAGCTATTTAACTATATTACACTTATCTGGCAAAATATAACAATTTACCAATAAATTAATGCATTCCGCTTAATTCCAAATTACTACAGCTAATATAGTTTATTATAATTAATCCCAAATGGTTGGCCAGTCCAGTTAAGACAAATTATAAGAAAAATTAAGTTTCTTCAAATATAGAAGAAATATAAATTTGATTCTGAATTTTGCAGAATTTAAATAAGGAAAGTTATATAGTTACCATAAGTGTAGATTTCTTAGCAGGCAGGCAGGTATATAGCAGGAATTGAAGAGCCTAGAACCAAGAGAAAAAAAAAAAAGCAGCCAAGACTCAAGAGAAAAAAAAAACATTTTCTCTCTAAACTTGCATTTTTATAATATGAAATTCCTCTTATCAAAATCTGCTCTGATTGGTTAAAGATCCATCTCATTATGCAGTGACATCATCAGTAGTACCTGATTAGAAACTCCTAATGCTAATTTCCATATGACATCACTCATTATGGAAAAATTCCAAAGCCCTAGTAATAACACCATGTAATCTATAGATGGCACCATTAAAATTCACACCTAAAATGATACCTGGTCTGGGTTCTGACAAAAATTTGGAATGTGAACCTTGACCCTACTTCACATAAATATGTCATTCTACTAGACTTTCCCATAGGGGAGTATGTCTCTGTTTTAGACTTTTGAGATTTTCTCATAAGATATTAATACTGCTTGAGACTGTGGTGGTCTGCAATTCTATATCAATCACCATTAACGTCTCCCAAATATTTCCCCCCTCCGTTGAGGAAGAGAGGCTCATTGTCTCAATTGTCTCTGTTATATGAGGTAATTTAAACACATTTTAAAACATAGATTTTTAGAAAATCTGGTTTAAAAAAAAATTAACCATTTCCTCCCCATCATAGCAATGTCTCTGACAATATAACCACCTTTATTGGAATATACAGTTATAATAATATTTGAGATATAGCGATGATAATATCCCACACAACCCCAATTCACCGGATGATAGGGCCCAAACTCCTACCCGGAGCTGCACACTGTGCTACGCACTTCACTACTGCGAGGTAACGGAGACCAAAGGCAGCAGGGAGCGAGAGTCGGACAGAGCCATGGGACACAGAGGCTAACGGTCAGGCAGGCTAGGAGCATACGGAGCGAGTAATCAGCCAGAGCCACAGGTCAAACAAGCCGGAGGACAGACAAACCTGAGAATACATAGAGCGAGTGAGTCAGCCAGAGCCACAGGTCAGAACCAATGTGAGTAGTCAGACAAGCCGGGATCATACACGGAGCGAGTAAGTCAGCCAGAGCCACAGGTCAGAACCGATGTGGGTAGTCAGACAAGCCGGGATCATACACGGAGCGAGTAAGTCAGCCAGAGCCACAGGTCAGAACCGATGTGGGTAGTCAGACAAGCCAGGGTTAACAAGGAGCGAGTTAGTCAGCCAGAGCCACAGGTCAGAACCGATGTGGATAGTCTGACAAGCCAGGTTCATACACGGAGGGGAGTAGTCAGCCAGAGCTACAGGTCAGAATCGATGTGGGTAGTCAGACAAGCCGGGGTATACACAGAGTGTATTCTCAGATACGCACAAGTCACAATGGAGCACAAGAGTACCTAACAGCAACACCACATAAGGGGAATGACTCCCAGGCCCAGAGAGGTTTGTAAAGGAGCAGAGGGAGGCGGGACCCAATTAGGCCACCCAGAATAGGCCCATAAACAGGTGTCCATGCTAGTGCCTGTTACCTGATGTAGCAATGAGGAAGTGGCTGGAGGCCATGCCGGCCAGCGGCCATACAGAGGTAAGGAAGCACAGGATAGCCCAAGGGAGACTGAGATAGTACCCCCTCCCTTAATGACCTCTCCCCTGCCGAAGAGGACCAGCACTAGAGGTAGTATGGGAGTGGAATTCGTGCAGATGGGCAGGTGCATGCAGATCTCTTAGCGATCCAGGAATGCTCCTCAGGTCCATAGCCTTTCTAGTGCACCAAATATTGTACCCATCCTTTGACCATGCAAGAGTCCAGGATACTCTGTACCTCGTATTCCTCATGGTCCCCACTTGAACAGGTCTTGGACGTACCGAATCCTTAACAGTTACAAACCAGGGGCTTGAGTAGCGACACATGAAACACATTGGAAATGCGCATGTTAGCGGGAAGGTCGAGGGCATACGTCACAGGGTTAATCTTGCTGAGAACCCAAAAAGGACCCACAAATCGGGGAGCCAGCTTTTTTAGAAGGCACCTGGAGATTGAAATTGTGTGTGAGAACAACCAGACTCTCTCTCCCACCCAGAACACCGGAGCTGGTAATCGCCTACGGTCTGCTTGTCGCTTATAACGCATCGTGGAACTCTGCAGGGATCGCTGAACCCTTACCCATGTGGAGCAGAGGACCCTCAAGTGCTCCTCCAGAGCAGGAATGTTCTGCGCCTGGAATGACTCAGGCAGGAGGGAAGGTTGTAACCCATAATTAATCAGAAAAGGAGGGTACCGAGAGGAGGAATTAACTGCACTATTTCTGGCCAGCTCTGCCCACGGTAAGAAGTTTGCCCAGTTGTCATGATGGTCAGAAATGAAACAGCGGAGAAACTGTTCCAGTGCCTGATTAGACCTTTCAGCAGCGCCGTTCGACTGTGGATGGTAAGCTGAAGAACAAGAGCTGCATCCCCATCTGACCACAAAAAGCTCTCCAGAAATGTGACACAAACTGGCACCCGCGATCCGAGACCACCACCTTTGGTATACCATGGAGACGAACTACCTCCTTCGCAAGGATCTCAGCCAACTCCTTGGAGGAGGGGATTCCCTTAAGCGGCACGAAATGGGCCATCTTCAAAAATCTATCCATGATCATAAGAATGACCGTGTAACCCTCCATTCGGGATGAGGCGCAGGAGGCCGACCGGCAGGTGAGGAGGAGTCTTAGTCCGCGCACAAGTGGAACATGCTAAAACAAACGTGAAACAGTCTGCCCTCTTACTGGGCCACCAAAAGAGTCTGGACATCGACCATATCATTTGGTCTCTATCAACATGTCCTGAAGCCTTTGAGGAATGGTATGTCTCCAGAAGTCTGGTACGGAGGGATTCGGGCACAAAACATCTCCCATTAGGTCTCTCCGCCGGGGCGGAAGATCAGGCAGCCAAAATCTCCTCGTCCAGCGGAGATGTAATATTGGTGTGTATCATATCCAAGATGCAGTCGGGAGGAATAACAGGCAAAGAAGGAGACTCCTCCTGGGACTCGGACCCAAACTGTCAAGAGAGAGCATCCGCTTTTATATTTTTGGTACCAGGAAGGTAGGAAACCACAAAATTAAACCTCGAAAGGAAGAGGGCCTATCTGGCCTGACATGAAGACAACCTCTTAGCCTCCGATAAATATGTGAGGCTTTTGTGATCTGTCAGTATCAGAATTGGGACCGCTGTGCCCTCCAGCAGATAATGCCATTCTTTCAAGGCAAAGATGATGGCGAGCAATTCCCAATCGCCCACATCATATAAACTCTCAGCCTTTGACAGTTTTTTGAGAAAAAGCTGCATGGCAGCAATGGTTTACCAGGGCCCGCTCGCTGGGACAGCAACACGCCCACGCCAGACTCAGAGGCATCCACCTCCGGTGTAAATGGCAGGGAGGGGTTCGGGTGGGACAATATCTGGGCCTTCACAAAGGCGGACTTCAAGTCTTCAAAAGCCAAAAGTGCTTCAGGTGCCCAGTCTGAAGGGTTAGCACCCTTCTGAGTCATGTCAGTGAGTGGTTGCACGACTGAGGAAAAGTTTTGTATAAACTTTCTGTAATAATTAGTGAAGCCCAGGAACCTCTGTATGTATCTTAGCCCCACGGGAAGCGGCCACTGCAAGACAGCAGAAAGTTTTTGCTGATCCATGGCCAGACCAGTGGATGAAGTCACGTATCCCAAGAAGGTCACCTGGGATTTGTGGAATTCACATTTCTCTAATTTGCAGAACAACTTGTTCTCTCTTAGCAGTTGGAGAACCCGGGCTACATCTGCTCTATGTGTTTCCAAGGTAGGAGAATGGATGAGTATATTGTCCAAATATACTACAATACAGCTGTGGAGTAGGTCTCTTAAAACGTCATTAATGAACTCCTGGAAGACAGCGGGAGTGTTGCAAAATCAGAAAGGCATAACCAAATACTCATAGTGCCCGCTCCGAGTGTTAAACGCTGTCTTCCATTCATCACCCTCTCTTATTCGTACCAAGTTGTATGTGGCCCTCAAGTCAAGTTTTGTGAAAACTGTCGAGCCTTTGATACGATCAAATAGCTCCGTGATCAATGGTATAGGATAAGCTTTCTTTACCATTAGCTTATTTAGCCCCGAAATCAGTACATGGTTTGAGCTCCCCATCTTTTTTCTGAACGAAAAAGAAGCCTGCGCCACAGGGGAGGAAGACTTCTGAATAATGCCCTAGCTAGGGCGTCTTCCACATAGTCCTCCATGGCCTTGTTCTCCTCCACAACAATGGAAAAACTCTGCCCCTAGGAGGTCTGGCCCCTGGTACCAGATCAACAGTACAATTGTATGGCTTGTGTGGCGGCAGTGTACTGGACTCTACCTTATTAAATATCTCTTTGTAGACCTGATACTCAGCAGGTAACAAGGTAGAGGTACACAAAATTCTCGTAGGCTGCTGGAGGCAAGACCTCGCACATAGAGATGACCACAACAGGATGTCACAGGTTTGCCAATCAATTCTAGGGTTGTGAGTCTGAAGCCATTGAAACCCCAGAATGATGGCACGATGGGAGGAACTGTTGTGTCTCCACATTTAGTGCCCCTACCCTCAAGGGATGAGTCTCATGAGTAACTTGTGCCGGCTGTAGAGGTCTGCCATCCATAGCCTCAATGGCCAACGGAGAGGAGCGAGGCAACAATGGAATAGCATGTTTGGCCGCAAAGTCTGCATCAATGAAAAATCCCACGGCCCCTGAGTCCAGTAGGCCGGAGCCACCACAGAAGACACAGCCCAAGATAGTACGACTTCAAAAATCGGCTTGTCCATTACTGTCTCTGGGGACTGTGAAATTCCACCCAGGGTCTGTCCCCTACTTGACCCTAGTTGCGGGCGTTTTCCTGGCCAAATAGAACAAGCACTTAACAAATGGCCAGATTCCCCACAGTATAAGCAAAGGCCCCTCCTCCTTCTGCGCCGAGTCCTCTCCTCAGAAAGGCGTGTAAACCCTAGCTACATAGGTGTGTCCCCCCCGGCGGGGTCAGAATTAGGAGGTGAGGGAGGACAGGGTGGGCCTGAGAAACTAGGTGCCAACCGGGGTAAAGTTTTATGCCCATGCTTTTGAAATTGAATGAAGGCCTCTCACAGATTCTCGTGTCTAACAGGATAGTGACCGAGATCAATTCCTCAAGATTACCAGGCAGTTCCCGGGCACACAAGCCCTGGGAGAATGCGGCAACTAGGGCTTCATTGTTCCAACCAACCTCCGCCGCATAGTACGCTACAGTACGTGTGCCCTGCAGTATTGTCATCAGTCGTTTGGCAGTGGAGGTAGTACACCCAGGAATGTCAAAGATTCTCAGAAACGAGGCTACAAATTCTGTGAAATTGTGCATTATGGGCTTCTCCGTCTCCCATAGTGGATTCGTCCAGGCCACGGGTTGCGAAGCCACGGGTTCCTAAGCAAAGCGGTCTAGGAGAGCTTGCGATTTAACAGTGTCTGCATAGCAAAAGACAATTGGTCTATTCTCTGGTCTTGAGAATCCATCCTGGACAGGATGCTCTGATTAGGTGGACTGCCTGTACCTTCATTCGACATGGCCCTTACGTACTGTCACAGTAATCAGGCAAAGAAGGACAGACACAGTAATAAAATATAACCACCTTTATTGGAATATACAGTTATAATAATATTTGAGATATAGCGATGATAATATCCCACACAACCCCAATTCATCGGATGATAGGGCTGCACACTGTGCTACGCACTTCACTACTGCGAGGTAACGGAGACCAAAGGCAGCAGGGAGCGAGAGTCGGACAGAGCCATGGGACACAGAGGCTAACGGTCAGGCAGGCTAGGAGCATACGGAGCGAGTAATCAGCCAGAGCCACAGGTCAAACAAGCCGGGGATACACTGAGCAAGATAGGAGCCGGAGGACAGACAAACCTGAGAATACATAGAGCGAGTGAGTCAGCCAGAGCCACAGGTCAGAACCAATGTGAGTAGTCAGACAAGCCGGGATCATACACGGAGCGAGTAAGTCAGCCAGAGCCACAGGTCAGAACCAATGTGGATAGTCTGACAAGCCAGGGTCATACATGGAGCGAGTAGTCAGCCAGAGCCACAGGTCAGAACCGATGTGGGTAGTTAGACAAGCCGGGGTCTTAAACAGAGTGGATTCTCTGATAAGCACAGGTCACAAAGGAGCACAAGAGTAAGTAATAGGAACACCACATAAGGGGAATGACTTCCAGGCCCAGGGATGTTTTTAAAGGAGCAGAGGGAGGAGGGACCCAATTAGGCCACCCAGAATAGGCCCATAAACAGGTGTCCATGCTAGTGCCTGTTACCTGATATAGCAATGAGGAAGTGGCCGGAGGCCATGCCGGCCAGCGACCATACAGAGGAAAGGAAGCACGGTATAGCCCAAGGGAGATTGTGATAGCTGGCCCTCGAGGCCATCATCCTCAAGACAGAGGGTTTTTCTACTATGCTTCATGCTGGAAAGGCTTTTTCATCCAAAGCCTATCAGTGTTTTTGTCCCTCTTCTGGTGTGCTGGCCAAGGCAAGTGCCAGAAGACTTTTTTGGCTTAGTTTTGGTCTTTCTTCAGGATGGTGTTTAGAAAAAGCTTAGTCTTAATTCCATCAAGGTTCAGATTTCAGCTCTTTTTGTTCTTTTTTTTTTGCAGAGCATTGCCTTGCTCACTGATGTGCAAACTTGTGTCCAAGATGTGGCTCAGGCCTACCCTGTCTTTCAGGATTTTACTTTTCCATGAGATTTGAACCTTGTATTAGGAGTGCTACAGAAGCCTTCTTTTGAACCTCTGTCTTCATTTTCCCTGCATCTTTTCACATTCAAGACAGGGTTTCTTCTGGCTGTTATGCCTTTTCAGCAGGTACCTGAACTTCAGGCTTTGTCTTGTTAAGCCTCCCTTTCTGGTTTTTAACCAGGACCAGGTGGTTTTGCAAACAACTTCTGGTTTATTGCTCAAGGTGGTTTCAGATTTTTACATCAACCAGGAAATTGCTTCCTTCTGTCCGTCTCCCTCTAATAGGCAGGAGCAGGAACATCATCAGTTGAATGTGGTCAGGTGCTACGTTCATCTCGTGTAGCCTTTTTGCATATCAGATTAGCTTTTTGTCATTCCTGAGGATCAGCTTGCTTGCCAGGCTGCAGTTTAGAGACTATTTGCCAGGCATATGCCCTTTCAGATCATTGTGCATTCCACCAGTTTGGGGGGCTTGTCTTAAATCCTTTTCTCTTATACCATGTGGAACACAATACTCCCTTCTAAAGAAAAAAAAACACACTGGGTTGAGTTCTTTGGCAGGAAGGTCCTCTTGGCTTCTCTGTTCAGGGGATTTCCTTTTCTTCTTTCACTTTGCTTTTCTCTTGCCTTTTTTTGAAGTGCACTGTCCTCCTCCTGCAGACTAAGAGAAAGGGATTTAATGGAAAGTACACTAAAAATCATCTTGTATCTGCCATTTACAAAAACACCCTAAATGCATTTCTATTCCATGTAATGTTTAAAGTATGGGGGGAAAGGGTCAGGGATAATTTATTGTTAATAAATATATAAAACAAAAATACATTGTTGTGTGTTGGGGGGTTTTAAGTGGTACAGGCTGTAACTACAGCTTGCCTCCTTAATCTGATACATACATCTACGCATGCCCCTGTCCCTTTAAATGTGCACTATCTGACACCTAGTCAAAGAGCACACATAGAGGTCTCCAATTGAGTTTTCTCTACTGGTAACTCAATGACTCCCAATAGACAGAAGGGGAACATGTTGTCATTTTCAGCATGGCCCCTTTCCAGGTTGCTCACGTAGGAGCATTCTCTCAAATGACAGCGATTCCGTGAGTTTGCCCATGAGATCCCCCAGATAGTAAAGGGTTGCGGTTTAAAAGCAGAGTACTGATCGGCATAGCTCACTACTGCATCCTGCATAAAGGCTGGGATCAGAAAGCTAGTGCTGTTAATAAATTACAATATGGCAAAAGCATAAAGCCCAGCCAATAGTGCCATTTATAAATGAAGTAAGGGAATTTAACTTGTTAACAAATACACAACATAGTGACAGCTTTATCCCCACACACAAATGATATAAATACTAGTGTAAAAGCCCGTGTACACAGGCCAAGGTCCGGTGAGGTAAAGATTCCGGTCCTGCTTTGCGTACTGCCGCTACCTCACTTGCGACGCCCTTGATGCAGTCATCGGGCAGTCTCTACTGCGCATGACTGCATCGAACAAACATTCTGGCATTTTATATTATCACACCTCCCAACATTTCAAACTGCCAAAGAGGGATACTTGTGTTGCTGGGGGTGTGGCTGGGGGTGTGGCTAGTGGGTGGGGCATTACAGAGATTTCCTAGGCTATTTCACGACCTATTGATATCTCCTTGTGTAACCTAATAAATGACTTATAACAAGACCTAAGTATTTTATTTACACAGACCAATTTATAAACACATATACTGACATTTATACAAACAATAATGTGAGTTTTATTGCTGTAGAGCAATGTCATACACTTATATACACACCTCACAATCTGATCTCCTAAAAAGAGGGACATCAGGATGGGAAAGAGGGACAGAGGGATTTGGGTCTAAAAGAGGGACTGTCCCTCCTAAAGAGGGACACTTGGGAGGTATGTATTATAAGATATAGAATTAGTTTAACCATTTAAAGACCAGAGGGTTGTGCAAAGCGGCACACTCCTCTAGTTCATTAAGGGTTAACCTGCCCCTGATAACTCTCTGTCTTTTTCTAGTAGAAGGGAGTGCAGTTCAGTCCAGAAGTTTTGGGGCTGCACAGTCTAGTTATTTGGTGTTTCATTGTCATGTCACATGACTTGACTACTGGCCAGTCACAGGCTGTGGCATATGCAATGTGGCCTCTAGCCAGATGGGAACTGTCAGTCTACGTAGTTCATTTATATAAGAGCACAAAGTGTTGGTGAGGACCCGCCCCTTTCCTAAATCTAAGGGACATTCATATGAAGCTCTGTAATAAGGCTGGGGAAGGTAAATACCAAAACAAAGCTTGGTCACATTACATAGATGTCTGTGCAGAGCATAACCCTTCAATCCTATGAGTGCCAGAGGGATATGCAATGCATTTGCAATGTGTTTGTACTCTTTTGACATTCAAAAGGTTAAGGGGTATGTAAGGCATTGCACATGCCTTTTGACCATGCAGGGTTTTAAAGGAACACAGATAACTCCTAATAATAGCCCACCAGTTCTGATTAGTTCAGTTCTCCTGAATTAATATTTTATTAATCCAGACTATCATGATCATGGGTGCAGACATTATTCTTTGTGACAGGGCTCCAGGATCCAAAACTCCTCCCACTGAAATCTGAGTACGAAGGAAGACTTTACTGGAAATAATTTGGGGTCTTCTGCAAAGAATCATGTCTGCCTCCACTTACATGATATCCAGTTATACTTAAAGATTCATTTTGGGAAATCAACCCACTGAGAAATGAGTCATAGTAACAATTAGGGTTTTCTGCCCAAATTAAGGTAAGAGTTTAGTATTAGTTGGTGTTAGTATTCTTTTAATACTAATGCAGAGCCAAGCCAAGTTACACAGTGTTCAGTGCCAAACTTCATACAAAAGCCTAGTGTCACGGACTATTCGTAGGACCTTGAAGCTGTTGCTTGGGAGCGACGCTGGAGATCGTGGCTCGGGTTCGGAGACGGCCAACCCTATCCCTTGCTGCGGCCGAAGCCGAGTTAAAGGTGCTGGCCGCGAAGCCAGATGCCCGATCCCGGTTCAGCCGGAACCCTGGCCAGGATGGGAGTAGAGAAGAACCGAAATGCTTCAGGTCCTACGAGGCAGAAGGATCCCTAAAGCAGAGGATATTCGAATGCCCGATTGGCCAACTGGATTGAAGGCAGAAGCAGAAATAAATCTGAGGACAGTGGTACCCCTACCACCTTTCTTCATAAAGCAAAATTAGGGCGATGGGCAAAAAGGTCAGAGAGAGTGAGGCCCAATTGAAAGGCTAGTCCAGGACTGGACAACTAATACCCTCCACGAGGCAGAGCAAAAAAACCTTATTTCAGTGACCCCGGGTCTATCGGACCAATCTGTCCCAAGGGAGCATCCCTACTACAGAGCCGGCGA
The DNA here is from genome assembly GCA_037306005.1 of Rhinophrynus dorsalis. Lineage (NCBI taxonomy): Eukaryota > Metazoa > Chordata > Amphibia > Anura > Rhinophrynidae > Rhinophrynus > Rhinophrynus dorsalis. The sequence goes on from CM074719.1 coordinate 515,151,454, forward strand.
GAACAACCCCAGGCGGAGTAAGACCGCTATGACAGAGGATGGGTGACCAAGGCAGAAAGGACCAACGACCCCAGACAACCCTAGAAACAGTCCTAACTGGACACAGCTGAGTACAGGCTACCACCCACTAAGAGTCGGCTGCGAGACGAACCGAGCCCCAAGCCTACAGGAAACAGGCCGGATGCACGGAGCACCAATCACCTAGCTCCTCCCGCAGCCCTAGAATTAGCCAGCATAGAGGGTAGGCGACCGAGAGCATCAGAAGCCTATCCCTCACTTGGCCCGTCAGCCGAGAGGAGCAGGGTCGGGCGAAGGACAGCAGCCCACTGACAGCTGAAAGCCGGAACCACCGGCTCCAGCAGAGTGGCTGACGAATGTCCGTACCAGCCGGGGACGCCGCTCCAGAGGGGGAAAGCAAGCTGCAAAACAACAGCCGGGGCTAGGGACGTCCGATGGAATCGGATGATCCTGGTCACAGGGGAGTCTCAATCCGGAAGGCAGAAGCGGAAGAGAAGGTCAAGTAACAAGCCGAGGGTCAGCAGAAACAGGCGCAGCAGAGAGGACAGCCAAAACAGCACCACTGGAACCGGAGCAGGGATGACAGGAACTAAGAAACAGGTATGCTTCACAGCTCGAATAATCGGGCGCCCAGTAACCCCGGAACAGGAAATATAAAGCAAAGCCTGCCAATAGGAAGGCCAGCCCGACGCTGCATAAAACAGAGGGGAGAAAAAAAAAAGAAACAAAGGTAGCATCGTGACACTACCCCACACCCAAAGATGAGCCCATCGGGCGACCGGGCTTGGACGGGTAGGCACGATGAAAGGCAGCAGTGAGGGCAGGGGCGTGAACATCCCGAGCAGGGACCCAGGAGCGCTCCTCCGGACCATACCCCTTCCAGTCCACCAGATACTGCAAGGACCGGCGGACGAGACGTGAGTCCAAAATGCGATGGACCTCAAACTCAGGCTCCCCATGAACCAAAACCGGAGGGGGCGGAGGAAGAACCGTAGAAAAACGGGAGCCACGCACAGGCTTAAGCAGGGAAATGTGAAAAGTATTGGGAACGCGCCACCCCCTAGGAAGTGCCAGCTTGAAAGAGACAGGGGAAAGGACTCGGAGGATACGAAAAGGACCCACGAACCGGGGACCAAACTTAAGAGAAGGGACACGAAGACGAAGGTGCCTAGTGGAGAGCCAGACCCTGTCACCGGAAGACAGAATGGGGCCGGGGGAGCGCCGACGATCCGCTGCCCGCTTCTGAGCAGCGGAAGCCGAGGCAAGGCGGGACTGGATGGAAGCCCATAGAGAGCGGAGGTCCTCCACCATGTCATCAGCGGCCGGAACACCCACCGGAGCCCCCCACGGAAGGGTACGGGGATTGTACCCCAAAGCAGCGAAAAACGGGGAGCACTGAAGGGAATCATGAAGGCGGTTATTAAAAGAAAACTCAGCCAACGGCAACCAATCAACCCAGTCTGAGTGAGAAGCATTCATGTGCTGACGGAGGAAAAGTTCCAAAGACTGATTAGTACGCTCCGTCTGACCATTAGTCTGCGGGTGGTAGGCAGAGGAGAACTGGAGAGAGATGCCTAGCCTGGAACAAAAGGCCCGCCAGAAACGAGCAATAAACTGAGACCCCCTGTCAGACACAATATGGGTGGGGGAGCCGTGGAGGCGAAAGATCTCCCGAATAAAAATGGAAGCCAACTCAGCAGCCGAGGGAAGCTTGGGCAAAGGAACAAAATGGGCCAACTTAGAGAAACGATCCACTACCACAAGGACAGTAGTACATCCTTTGGAACAAGGAAGATCCACAATGAAATCCATGGCAATGTGGCTCCACGGAGAGGAGGGAATGGGCAAAGGACAGAGGAGACCCGCAGGCCGATGATGCGGGGTCTTGTGTTGAGCACAGTTGGAACAGGCAGCAACAAAATCCCGAACATCCTGTCGAAGGGAAGGCCACCAGAACTGACGCTGAAGAAGATCCGTAGACTTCCGAACCCCGGGATGGCCAGAAGTGGGGGCACCATGACACCAAGCCAGAAGTTCCAAACGGAAACGAGGGGGCACAAAAAGGGTACGGGGAGGCTGAGAAGGCAGAGGAGTACCCTGAAGCCCACGGATTTTTTCCAAGGTGGAAGAGGATAATGTGGCCAAAAACCGGGATGAAGGAAGAATGGGATCCGGAAGAGCAGGAGGACCCGCTTCAAACTGCCGAGACAGGGCATCTGCTTTGGCATTCTTCGACCCCGGTCTATAAGAAATGATAAAGTTAAAGTGAGTAAAAAAGAGAGCCCAGCGAGCCTGCCGAGGATTAAGACGCTTGGCGGATTCCAGGAACTGGAGATTCTTATGATCAGTAAGGACCAACACAGGCAACACCGAGCCTTCCAACAAATGCCTCCATTCCTGAAATGCCAATTTGATAGCAAGCAACTCGCGATTACCAACATCGTAATTACACTCCGCGCTGGAAAATCGCCGGGAAAAGAAAGAACAAGGGTGAAGTGTCGACGTGTCTGGATGACGTTGGGACAAGACAGCTCCAGCAGCCAATTCCGAAGCGTCGACCTCTAGGACAAATTGGCGCCTAGGATCAGGGAACCTTAAGATAGGAGCCGGTGGCTACAGTGGCTGTGGTTCTAGTTCCTGTAGTGGAAGCTCTCAGCATTTCTAGAATAGCATCCATCTTCCTTTCAAGGCTTTGCAGATGATTTTCGTGTGACGTAAGGATCTGCTCCTGCTGATCCTGCCTGGCCACAATACGAGCTGACTCTGCGGGATCCATTATACTGGCCCGATTATTCTGTCACGGACTATTCGTAGGACCTTGAAGCTGTTGCTTGGGAGCGACGCTGGAGATCGTGGCTCGGGTTCGGAGACGGCCAACCCTATCCCTTGCCGAGGCCGAAGCCAAGTTAAAGGTGCTGGCCGCGAAGCCAGATGCCCGATCCCGGTTGAGCCGGAACCCTGGCCAGGATGGGAGTAGAGAAGAACCGAAATGCTTCAGGTCCTACGAGGCAGAAGGATCCCTAAAGCAGAGGATATTCGAATGCCCGATTGGCCAACTGGATTGAAGGCAGAAGCAGAAATAAATCTGAGGACAGTGGTACCCCTACCACCTTTCTTCATAAAGCAAAATTAGGGCGATGGGCAAAAAGGTCAGAGAGAGTGAGGCCCAATTGAAAGGCTAGTCCAGGACTGGACAACTAATACCCTCCACGAGGCATAGCAAAAAAACCTTATTTCAGTGACCCCGGGTCTATCGGACCAATCTGTCCCAAGGGAGCATCCCTACTACAGAGCCGGCGAGAACAACCCCAGGCGGAGTAAGACCGCTATGACAGAGGATGGGTGACCAAGGCAGAAAGGACCAACGACCCCAGACAACCCTAGAAACAGTCCTAACTGGACACGGCTGAGTACAGGCTACCACCCACTAAGAGTCGGCTGCGAGACGAACCGAGCCCCAAGCCTACAGGAAACAGGCCGGATGCACGGAGCACCAATCACCTAGCTCCTCCCGCAGCCCTAGAATTATCCAGCATAGAGGGTAGGCGACCGAGAGCATCAGAAGCCTATCCCTCACTTGGCCCGTCAGCCGGGAGGAGCAGGGTCGGGCGAAGGACAGCAGCCCACTGACAGCTGAAAGCCGGAACCACCGGCTCCAGCAGAGTGGCTGACGAATGTCCGTACCAGCCGGGGACGCCGCTCCAGAGGGGGAAAGCAAGCTGCAAAACAACAGCCGGGCTAGGGACGTCCGATGGAATCGGATGATCCTGGTCACAGGGGAGTCTCAATCCGGAAGGCGGAAGCGGAAGAGAAGGTCAAGTAACAAGCCGAGGGTCAGCAGAAACAGGCGCAGCAGAGAGGACAGCCAAAACAGCACCACTGGAACCGGAGCAGGGATGACAGGAACTAAGAAACAGGTATGCTTCACAGCTCGAATAATCGGGCGCCCAGTAACCCCGGAACAGGAAATATAAAGCAAAGCCTGCCAATAGGAAGGCCAGCCCGACGCTGCATAAAACAGAGGGGAGAAAAAAAAAAAGAAACAAAGGTAGCATCGTGACACCTAGCCTGTCCAGATTACATAGTATTCTATGTATGGCTCTATACCAATGCACAGTCAGGCCAGGTTACACAGAATTCAGTGCCGTACTCCATACTAATGCCTAGTCTGTACATGTTCCATAGAATTCTATGTGTAGCTCTATACCAATGCACAGCCAGGCAAAGTTACACAGAATTCAGTGCCATGCTCCATATTAATGCCTAGTCTGTACATGTTAAATGTAATTCTATGTGTAACGCTATACTTAATAAAAAAAAATAGCTCCATACCAATGCACGAACAGGCCAAGTTACATAGAATTCAGTGCCACACGTCATACTAATACCTAGCCTGTCCATGTTACATAAAATTCTATGTATAGCTCTAAACCAATGCATAGCCAGGCCAAGTTACACTGAATTCAGTGCCATGCTCCATACTAATGTCTAGTCTGTACATGTTAAATATAATTCTATGTGTAGCTCTAAACCAATGCACAGCCAGGCCAAGTTACAGAGACTTCAGTGCCACGCTTCTTACTAATACCTAGCCTGTCAATGTTACATAAAATTCTATGTATAGCTCTAAACCAATGCATAGCCAGGCCAAGTTACACTGAATTCAGTGCCATGCTCCATACTAATGTCTAGTCTGTACATGTTAAATATAATTCTATGTGTAGCTCTAAACCAATGTACAGCCAGGCCAAGTTACAGAGAATTCAGTGCCACGCTTCTTACTAATACCTAGCCTGTCAATGTTACATAAAATTCTATGTATAGCTCTATACCAATGCATAGCCAGGCCAAGTTGCACTGAATTTAATGCCTTGCTTATTCCAATGCCTAGCCTATCCATGTTACATAAAATGCTATGGGTAGCTGTATACCAATGCACAGTCAGGCCAAGTTACACAGAATTCAGTGCCACGCTTCATACCAATACCAAGCGTGTTCATGTTACATATAATTCTATGGGTAGTTCTAGAACAATGCACAGGCCAAGTTACACAGAATTCAGTGCCATGCTTCATACCAATAACTAGCCTTTTCAGGTTACATAAAATTCTATGGGTAGTTCTAGAACAATGCACAGGCTAAGTTACATAGAATTTTGTGCTGAGTTCAATAAACTCTGCTTTTATTCCTCTCATTAACAAATCATGCTGAGTTCCAACATTGAACTTCAATGGTGCCTATGGGATTATCAAAAATAACAAGGACGTCTGATTGCTCATTAATGCAGTGAGACCTTTGACCTCCTAATATAAAACCAAGCTGCCCTTCAGAATTTCATGTCTGCTGCTATACATTGAATTCATACAGTTGATTGAGGGAGAGAATGCATCAGTGACTTATAGGGCTACAAGCTTTGGCCCTTCATCACTACTCACGTGTGACGGTACTTTCTGGTACCTTATTTTTGTAGAATGTTACTTCCTCTTACCCCATTTTTTTTAACCCATGATTAGCACATCCTCTATCAGTACCCTGTAGCCACCCCAGTCAGAGGGAGCCCAGTAATAAAGGTGAAGCCCAGTGAGCTGGCTGGCCAGATCTTCTATCACCAGTAGCCTACAAGGCCACTAAGCAGATTGTTCACACAAACTATATTGGAGGTTGCAGTGCTTGAGATTGAAAGAGGAACACAGGAGTAGGTAAGTAATCAGATGGGTGGCTTTAAATGGGTATTCTTGCCCATGTGATCAAGCTCTAAATAGCAGACTTTATTTCCTAAGCCCCTTAGGAAAGTTAATAGGTGATTTATTAGAGCAGAATGCCTTTTATAATAATAGTAGAGCACTTTCATTCAGGTACACTGTCTTGTTTATATAGTTACATAGCTGATGAGGTTAAAATAAAAACAAGTCCATCAACAAGTCCATCAAGTTCTACCTTTGCCACATCTTAGCCCTTTGAGTGCCAGAGGGGTACGCAATGCATTGCTCTGCAATGCATTGCGTACCCCTCTGGCACTCATAGGGCCAATTCTGTTAATCCAGGGGAAGGCAAACAAAACCCATTGAAATCATTTCCAGTATTGCCTCATGGTGGAAACAATTCTTTCCTGATTCCAAAGTGGCAAACAGATGTCTTCCAGGATCAACACTGTACACTGAATTAAATGGAGCTTTTAACCCCTTGAATGCTAGAAAGGTTAACAAGCATTCAAGGGTATCAATCCCCGTTTATTATTTTTTCCCTATGTGCTGTATTTGTTTGTTCCTGAATTGCACCAGTTTTCTTAATTCATCAGCCTCACTGAAGCTAATGTACTAAAGACTGGAGCAAACTGACTGCAACACTGAGTAGGGGGTTTGCTAGGTGCTGGCTGAGTGGGCTAAAATCCCAGGTCTTCATGCTTAAAGAGATAGAAACACTTCATATGTAAAAAAATATATTTTGTAGAGTTTAGCCTCCTGAGTAAAACAAGGTAAGTGTTTTATTTAAAAATGAATGCAGTATAATTTTTTTAGGTGTAGTATATCCATAACCTGAATTTTACTGGTGCTGTTGCTAAATCTTCCTATGGAGGTTAACCCTTTGAGTGTGAGAGTGGCACAAATTGCAATGCGTTGCATACCACCCTGGCACTCAAAGGGTTAATGGTCACTGTCTGGGGACAGATGTACTAAGGTGTAATACATATATCATAAAAAGGAGATAACTTGTCTGGTGAGATCAGTTATCCAGTTCCTATGTTATTCTAAGTAGTTAATGTACTAACATCTGTCCATTTTGAGAAATCTTTGTGCATTGGCTCCTACAATTACATAGGAACCGGGGAATTCATTTGACTGGAGAAGTTATCTTCTCTTTTTCACATCTCAGTGCATGTCCCCCCAGAGCTGTCCAATAGGATGGTGGAACAACACCGCCACTGTAACATTTCAGGACATCGAGATCCTGAACCTAAAAGATTAATGTCTGAACTGCAATAACATTTAAGTAAAACATCTCTCAGCAGTGGGAATAATGTGTTTTACTCTAGAGGATAAACTCTACAATATATCATTTTGACTATATATATATATATATATATATATATATATATATATATTACTATCCCTTTAAAACCATTGGTATTGTTGCCAGCTTGGGGCATGGAATGTTGCTAATCTTCCAGCTAGTAACAGTGCAACGGGGATGCACAGGCAATGATAATGCATTTAGTTGCCCAAAGTGGCAAATCTTTTGGGAACCTAGCAACCCCTCTAGCATATGGGACAAAAATGCCCTGTGATTAAAGAGGCCTTTTCATTTCTTGAATGCTAGAGATGTATTGAACACATTTCAAAGTTATGTGTTGGAGACCTCTGTAATATATAAGCAGTTAAAACACTATTAAAATCACTGGGATTTGTATGTGTTCCATATGGTGTTGTTGGTTTGGCCTAGAATCGTTCCAATTCTTGCATTGATTTCCTTGGGGGTTGTGCACTGAGGTGTGATAAAGAGGTGATAAAGCAGTGAAGACTTCTCCAGTGATACCACTTCTCCAGTTCCTATGTTATTCTATAGATCCTATGCATTAAGATCTCCAAAGATGGAGAAATCTTAGCGCATTGTCTCCATAGAATAATATGATATCACTAGAGAAATCATCTCCACTTGATCACCTCTTTATCATGCCTTAGTGCATAACCCTCCCTGTGTTTCTGTGTTTTTTCAGACATTTTCTGTTTCTCACTAGGTGGCTGTCCCCGACTTACTGGAAGCTGCTGCAGGGGCGGATATTCTGATTTTTGTTGTACCGCATCAGTTTATCGGCAAGTTGTGTGATCAGCTGAAGTCTAAAGTGAAGAAAGAGGCATTCGGACTGTCGCTTATAAAAGTGAGAATTATATCTGTTGAGTCACACAGCAGTCTGCAACCATTGTACTGCGTGTGTAAATGCATTTCCACACAGGACTGAAATGCCAACAGTATAGGCTGGAATCTGTCACCTGTGAATATGTCTTCTCAGAAATTCCTTTTGTAGATTTGGAGTTAAAGGGATAGTTCAAACGCTCTTCAAGCTGAAAGGACCCCCCCCTCCCGCTCCTTTCCTTGTGTCACTGATCCTCTCTGTGTGGTCCAGATGGAGCGTGGCGAGGGACAACCTTCAGTAAACAAAAGTAAAATCCTGCCCTCTTTCGTCAAGGGGGGGCGGTGTTTTCCTTATACTTACTGAATGAAAATTGTCCCTCGCTGCATCCATCTGGTCCCATGACCGGATTGCATAGCTAAGGGGAGGTGGCCAGAAGGGGCGGGAGAGGGATCCTTTCAGCTTGAATAGCATTTAAACTACAAATATATAAGTAAATACAGCGCTACATGTTATAAAAAAAAAACATAAAGAAGACTTGGAAACATAAAGAGGACTTGAATATGCACTTTAATAAAAACATTACTATCCCTTTAAAACCACTGATAAATATAAAAACAACAAAGAACAGAAATAATGCTCACTTTATAGCTTGAAAGGTCTTTTCCTTGTCGTCCAATACAGGTTACTGGTAACTTTGGGTGGGTGATCAGCCCCTTTAATAGGCAGGAACAATTCTGAGAAGTGACTGCTGGGTGGCGCCTACCTCCTCTCCTTAGCTTGCAGCTAGCCAATCCCCAACCAGTAAGATTTGTTCCTTGGTCAAGACACAAACAAGAGAACAGTTCTGCTATAGTTTTAGCCTTTTTATTATTTTTCTGTTAGATATGGAATACCACCATTAGGCGGATTACCATCACTGACAATTCCCATCACCCAAATGTGGATAGCTCAGTTTACCAGGCGCTTTTGTGGACCTAAGCCCTGGGGGGGAAATCTTGGCTGCAAGTTCTTTCCCCAGGAGTTGCCCACTGGGGCGTCTTCTTGACATATGGTAATCTGAAGACAGAAGATCTGCTGAAAAAGGTGAGCACCGTTTGAGTGCTGAGGTCCACATGTCCCATGCTTCCCTTCCACACAGTAGTCTCTACTGGAGTTCCTATTACATACTCTTGCACTCATTGGGTTTATTCTGTATATCTGTGAGGTGTTTGGAGCAAGTTTCTGTGGTAACTTAACCCTTTTGCTGCTGGTTAGCACCTTTGGGGGGGGGATTGGGTACTTTCCCTGTTGGGTTCAGTGTTTTAATGGTTTTACGTTTGGTATTCACCTCGCTAACTTTATGTTCCGTGCCCTTAAGGTGCGCATTTACTGCATAGACGCCATTGCTCCATTCACTTCTATGGGACTTTACAGTTTGGGACGTGCCTCTGCAACCGCTCCACGTAGTGTGGTCAGAGACGGCTCGTGTTGTTTGTTTTCCCTTGCTCTGTCATCCGGTCAACATTCTGGAGATGTTGGGGGCTTTAGGGGGCTTCTGGCACTGTTGGGGTACTCTCTCAGTGAAACTACGTTTCCCATGAGCGCCCACTTCGCCACTCGTTTTCAGATTGGCTCCCGTCGCGGCAGCCATTTTGTGTATTCGCAGATCGAGTATCTTACGCAGGGCTTGGACTCTCCTTCTCTTCTCCGCAGCCTAACCCTTTGCCTACCAGATAAGTCTTAATTTAGTGTTTCTTGGGTGCATTAATTATCATAAAAGCCTTATCGTGGGTGTTTTGATACTTTGACCGTTTTGACTCTGTGAGAATGTCTATTCCGTTAGACCTTGGGGCTAAACCTAAGACTAAGAATACTGGGGTGTCTGTGTCCCCCTTTGCTCCCCATGTCAATCAGGGTTACCTAGAGAATACAGAAAGGAAGAAAGAGAGCGCAAAAATCACCTGAGAGTAGCATCTGATATACAACAATATGCATATTGTTGTATATCAAATGCTACTCTCAGGTGCTTTTTGCGCTCTCTTTTTCCTTTCTGTATTTTTGTGTAGACGATAGTAAGTGTGACTGTGGACACTTGAAAGAAGAGCTGCACACCAGAGAATTCGATCCCTGGACTATATTTATATATATATATATATATATATATATATATATATATAAGTTTGTTTCTGATTCCGGATTTAAGAACAAAGGTGAACTTTTAGTAGAGTGAGCGCACTGATTTATGTATTCCTTTTTGTTGTATAAACTTACCTAGAGAATACTCAGGTCATATTTGACCAGCATGCGCTGCTGCCCCTGAATCCCCTACTGGGGCCTCCAGCCATGCACTAGAGCCAATATGGATGCAAGAGTTTAAGGCTACTAAAAGAGACCTCTGGTCCACCTTACAACTCCTTCCATCCACCTTAGAGGGGTCTTCAATTTGTTGCAGACCCCCACCCCTATCAGATCTTCCCTGCCTAAACCACCGGGTGTACCTGATGTGTCTGGTTTCTCTGAGGAGGAATTGTTTGTGGACTCTGATGATGATGACTGTTCAGCTGTTCCGTCATCTCAGTTTTTTTGGGGGCCCCTTGGATGCAGACCCCATTCCCTCGGCTGAGGGCCTGATCAGGGCTGTGTTGTCCACCCTGAACATTCCCTTGGTGCAGGAGGCGTCTTCTGACCCCTCTGATGTTTTCGAGGAGCCTGTTAGGCCCCATGCCTGCTTTCCACCTAATCCCACCCTTGACCGCTTGGTGTCAGAGGAGTGGAAATTTCCAGACAAGAAACCATCTGTGTCTAAAAAGTTTGCTAAATTTTATCCATTTTCTGAAACAGCCCTTACTCAGTGGGTTCATCCCCCTACAGTCTATGCCCCAGTTTCCAGGCTTTCTAAGTCAAGCCTTACCAGTGGCTGATGCCTCTGCTCTTAAAGACTGGACTGACAAGAAGTTTGAGACTTCTTTCAAGGCTACTTTTGCGACAGCGGGCTCTGCTCATCGCCCTACCTTTGCTGCTGCATGGGTTAATAGGGCTGTGGCTGTTTCGACTGAACAGCTCAATTCTGCTGTCCGTCAGGGAGCCCCTACTTCTGAAATGTTGCGTCTTCTAGCTAACATTGCTGAGGCTCAGCATTATGTCTCTGCCGCCCTGTTTGACACTGTGTGTATGGTAGCCAGGGCATCTACCATGTCTGAGGTAGCCAGAAGGGCTCTTTGGCTTAAGATCTGGTCAGCTGACACGACCTCTAAGAAGGCTCTGCTGTCTTTGCCTTTTCAGGGTTCTTCCCTGTTCAGGCCTGAACTCAAAGATCTCATCAATGAAGCCACTGGAGGGAAAAGTTCTCACCTGCCAGTGGTCCTGAGGAAGAAGGCACCTGTTAAAAGGAATCGGCTTTTTCGTTCCTTTCTGGCATACTCGCACCAAATGAGCCAGATGGTCCCTCAGGCTCCACGCTCCTTATCCAAGCCTTAGCAGCAATGGAGATCCAAGTCCTCAACGAAGCCCAAAGCTTCCAAACCTCCTTCTGCATGACTCACCAAACCCAGGTCCCCACCTCCAGGTACGTGGCCGCTTATGACACTGCCTTTCAGCTTGGCAGGCCTCTGTGGAGGACCCATGGGTTTTACAAGTGGTGGCCTCAGGATACCCTTCACCTCTCTTCCTCCTCCAAGGACATTTGTTTTTCGTTCTCCCTTGGGAGCAGAAAAGAGGACGCTATCCAGGCCCTTCTGGACAAGGCAGTCCTGGAACCAGTTCCCCCTCAGGAGAGGTGCTTGGGATTCTATTCCAACCCCTTTGTGGTTTCCAAGAAGGATGGAGGCTGTCTCCCCATTTTGGATCTGAAGGATCTCAACTCTTTTGTGGTCAGGTCCCAATACCGCTAGGAGTCTCTGCGCATAGTGATAGCGGCCATGTCTCCTGGGGAGTTTCTGGCTTCTCTGGATCTTCAGGATGCCTATCTGCACATCACCATTCAACCAGAGAGTCAACAGTTTCTCCGCTTTGCCTGCAACCGAGGGAACTTCCAGTTCCTTGCCCTCCCCTTTGGCCTGACCATGGCTCCTCAAGTCTTCAACAGAGTCCTAGGAGCATTGATATCCGTCCTACATCAGAACGGCATCAGGGTGACTCCATATATGGACGACCTCCTTCTGAAGGCCTCGTCTCCGGAATTCCTTCACCAGCAGGTACAGGACTGCATTCATGCTCTCTCCCATCACGGGTGTATCATCAACTTGGACAAGTCAGACCTTGTTCCTTCTCAGAAGATGGTCTTTCTGGGTCTTCTCTTCGACACTCAAAGGGGGATGGTGTTTCTGACAGACAAAGTGGCTCATCAGATAGCACTAAAGGTCCAAGCTATCCTGTCTCAGGATCCTGTTCCAGCCAAGAAGTTGTCATCCTTGGTGGGGAAGTTCATTTCCACCATAGAAGCAGTTCCGTTTGCCATGGCTCACACCAGGGAACGTCAGAGGTTTCTGATCCTGGCCTGCAAGGGCCGTCCAGATCTCCTGGAAAGATCCCTGTCTCTCCCTCTTCAAGTGGAACAGAGTCTCTCGTGGTGGCTCAACCTGAACAATCTCCTGAAAGGTTGACCCTTCCTGGTGCCCTTCTGGACCACAGTGACAACGGATGCCAGCCTCTCCAGGTGGGGAGTGGTGTTGGGGCACTTGAGTGTTCAGGGCAAGTTGTCTCAGGAGGAATCTCTCCTTCCCATCAATGTCTTGGAGCTTCGACCGATATTTCATGCCCTACATCACTGGACGCGTCAACTGGCGGATTGCCCTGTAAGGGTGCAGTCGGACAACGCCACAGTGGTAGCCTACATCAACAACCAAGTCGGCACAAGAAGTCTCGCAGCTTGGCTAGAGGTCAAGGCTATTTTATCTTGGGCAGAGAAGCATGTCCCTTCCATTTCCGCAGTTCATATTCCTGTCATAGACAACGTTCTGGCAGACTTCCTCAGTCGACACACAGTGGACAGCGGGGAGTGGGAGCTGAATCCAGAGGTGTTCAACCTCATCATCCAGCGGTGGGGTCTTCCATGCATAGACCTGATGGCAACCAGACACAACAGAAAGGTTCCAACATTCTGCTTTCACTGGGCAGATACCATGGCTCTGGCAATGGATGCCTTATCAATCCTATGGACGTTTTCTCTGGCCTACATCATCCCTTCTAAATGCAAAAAAGTTTTTTTCAGACATTACTAACACTTTCATTCTGATTGCTCCGTACTGGCCTCGACAGGCTTGGTTTCCGGAGCTTCTGGACCTCTCGGTGGCGGAACCTCTTCGACTTCCCTCCCGTTCATACCTCCTTCTACAGGGTTACCTCTGGAAAGAATACTTTCATCTTCTGGCTTTCTGGTTTGAGAGATACGTTTTTTTGCATTTAGATCAGCTTTTTAAGCTCTTCTAAATGCAAAAAAGTTTTTTTTAGACATTACTATCACTTTAAGTATTCTTGTATTAGTCAGCAGGAAAATACCAAAATATTTTTTTCATTACAAAAATAGAGTACTGCCCCTTTAACTATAATCATTCACTGCAGTGATAGACCTTCATCTAAAGAGCCCCTAAACAAGAAGCAGTAGGTGTCCCCCTAGCCCTACCCTTGATCGCACCCCCACCTTTCCCATTACTCCCACGTTCAACACAATTAATTGTTAACTGGCACAGAAGATACACTTAAAAAATGCAGGGAAAGTTTTTATGAATACCTATATGTTATAAGGGTTTTCCTGCTGAGTAAAACAAAAATACACCCACCGCTGTCACTTGTTTTTTTCAAAAGTTATAACAGTTCAAAACTGATATGCTCTATGGTAATAGAGATATAGCGAGCTTACTTCCTAATTGTTCAAACTGACAGAAAGTGACTCAGCTGTTACTATCTCATTTTATGGAGACCTTCTGAGAGTGAGTCACTCTCCCATAAAATGCAACAGAATAACGGTCAGAAATGAAAAATTTAATCAGATACAGAATACAAACATATGGGTAAAACAAACTACTAAATATATCTACTAAATTATGGTACCATAATGAAATTGTGCTATCACATCAAAAATTGTTCATAAGATAAAAAAAATTTTGATACGAGCCAAAAAATAAATTAATAAAGCTCACGATTAAATACATGCTTGCGGGCAGGTTCTCCAGATGTAATAGAATTTTATGAGGATGCATGCAATAAATCAGCAGTAGAAGTATAGAAGGACTCCAGAAAATAAAGCTTGTTTTCAGGTGAGCATCCTTCAGCAGGTATTCTCCCTTGTCTTTAATCACCAGTTGCGGGCAGAGTATAACTTCTTATAATGCATGTCTTCTCCGTCAATGTTCAGCACTTTATGAGCTGCTTGTTCACCTGGACAGGTGACTGTGAACAGTGCGTAGTAATGTTCAGCTGTTTTGACTCTCCCATATACAGATTATACTGCGGGCAGGTTAGAAAGTCTCTGACTGGTATGGAATGGAGATAGGGTTGCCACCTTTTCTTCAAAAAAATACCGGCCAAGGCATTCCCTCCATAGACTTAACATTGGAAGGAAGCCAATTTTTTACCGGCCTGCCGGTAAAATACCGGCTGGGTGGCAACCCTAAATGGAGATGCCTCCTGTCTTTTAATATATAGGGGAATTTAAAATAATTGCTTCCTAGGCGTTTTGTACTTCATCAGGGCAGCCCTGATTTTTTTACTGTTTACTGTTCATTTAACCTAAGACTTGGCAATGGAAATTAAATTAGCTAGATAGTACAAGGTTAAATAGATTGGCTAAATTATTATATAAACTGGACATTATACCAATATTTAAACTGGTGAAGAAACAGTCACCACAAATCAGTAGAAGATCTGTAGTGCAGGAACACAGAGATTGTGTTAGCACCCACAGCTCAGCACAGTGAAGACTGCGCCAGCCAGGAAGACTGAGGCACCCCACAGAATTTGCCTATTTGGAAATTCTTTCCTGATTCACTATGCTTGTCAGCTCTCTATTACTTTAATTCACAAAAACACATTTGATTTAAAGTGATAGTAATGTCTGCTATTAATAAACTTTAATATTGTAGACTTTAAAATATACAATCGATGTATAAGTTGTCTCTCAAACTTGTATAGTTGAGAGAAATACGGTTTTAAATTCACCCCCTCCTGCCCCTTTCACTGATGTCAGCCTCTAGCTGACAGCAGGAGATTGGGGTTGTGCGACCCAACGGCAGCTCTTCAGCAGAGCCGAAATATAGCTATCTAAAAAGAAATACTTCATTGGAACGGTTTACAAAGTGCGCTTGCAAGCCGGGCACACTTTGAGGACCGTTCCAATGAAGTATTTCTTTTTAGATAGCGCTATTTCTGCTCTACTGAAGAGCTGCCGCCGGGTCACACAACTTGAATCTCCTGCTGTTAGCTAGAGCCTGACGTCAGTGAAAGGGGCAGGAGGGGGAACTTTAAAACCTTATATCTCTCAAACTATACAATTTTGAGAGACAACGCATACATCGATTGTATATTTTTAATGTCTACACTATTAAAGATTATTAACAGCAGACATTACTATCACTTTAATGGTAATCCTCTGAGTGCCAGAGGGGTACGGAATGCATTGCAAAGCAATGCATTCCGTGCCTCTCTGGCACTCAAAGGGTTAAATGTTCTCAAAAAAGACAATGGGGCTGTTGCACTAACTAAAAAGAATGGGACTACTTATTGAGCAAACCAATTAAACAACAACATTCACATTTATTTAAATGAGCCTTTTAACCCCGTAAATGCCCGAGAGGTCTAAAAACGCATTGTTCATAAAGTGTTGGAGACCTCTCTAGCATTCATGGGGTTAAAAGCCCCATTTAAATAATTAATTTATGTTTATTTGTTCCCTGTGGTGTAGTTGGATTCCTCCAGAATTAACCCAGTTCATCTTAGTGCAGAACTAAATGTAACACTTTCAGTGCCAGAGAGGTGTCTGACACATTACATATATTGCACTTTGGAGTGTGTGTGGTATAGTCATTGGTAACAGTGCAATAACTTACTGATATGCTCCTTTCCAGGGAGTAGATGAAGGACCAGAGGGGCTGCGTCTCATTTCCGACATCATTAGGGAGAAGCTCGGAATCCAGATGAGTGTCCTGATGGGAGCAAACATTGCTAATGAAGTGGCTGATGGGAAATTCTGTGAGACAACCATTGGTAAGAGGGGAAGAAATAGAGTGATATCACATTCCCCAGACAGAACATGACATCTCTTTCATGAACTTTATTATGTAATTCTTTATTGTTAGGTTGTAAAAACAAAGAGCAAGGGAAAATCTTGAAGGAGCTGTTCCAAACCCCTAATTTCCGTATCACAGTGGTAGAAGAAGCAGATACCGTGGAAATATGTGGTGCACTGAAGGTAGGAGATGATTTTCACATTTTTTATTCATGGCCGTTTAAGTCACTGTTGGGCCCTTGATGAAGGTCTACTTAAAGGGATAGTAATGCTATATATATGTGTAAAAAGTAGTATTGTAGAGAATTGAAAAAAGAAACCAATCAATGCCATTCCTATCTTATCAAACCTTTATGGTTTGAGAGATAGAACGTTTTACAGTTTCCCCTTTCCCTGACGTCAGCACTCTAGCTGATTGCAGAAGAATCTGGTCCCGGGACCGGCGGAGGCTCTTTAGCAGAGCCGCAATAGCGATTTTTTTTTAAAAAACTACTTCATTGGAACGGTCTACAAAGTGTAGACTACTTTGTAGACGATTCCAAATAAGTAGTTCTTTTTAAAAATTGCTATTGCGGCTCTGCTGAAGAGCCTCCGCCGGTCCCGGGACCAGATTCTCTTGCTCTAAGATAGAGTGCTGACATCAGGGAAAGGGGAGGGAGGGGGGAACTTTAAAACGTTCTATCTCTCAAACCGTAAAGGTTTGAGAGAGAAGAATGTCATTGATGGGTTTCTTTTTAAATTCTCTACAATATTACTTTTTACATATATATATATATATATATATATATATATATATATATATATATATATATAGCATTACTATCCCTTTAAAGGGGAACTTTACCCTTGGACTAAGTGACTCTTAATATACGTAATATAAAGACTTACCTAGACAGGTGTCATTCATACATTAGTCAGGTATATATTTACAGTATTTTGCACTTAACCCCTTAGAGTCCGGTGACGTACCCGGACCGTCACGCTGGTCCGGCACTTAAGGACCAGTGACGGTCCTGCCACGTCACGTACTATTACTCACCGCGCTCCTGTAATACCGGGGACTGAATTTGATCGCTCCAAGACCGGAGCGATCTCTTTCAGTCCCTCAGTTCGGCGTGCCGCCCCATGTGATCAGTCACGTGGGGCAGCACGCCGAAATTCTCTATCGGGTCCTTAAAGGACCACACACCCTGCGACCGCTGGTCGTTAAGGGGTTAAACTGTGATGCAGCCTATAAATGAACAGGGACATATTATCATCCTGAGAATTGTTAAATGGTCCATAAGAATCATTAGCTGAGCCTTCTATCTATGCTGTTAGTCATGTAAACATTGTCATTTTAGTAAAATGTCCTCATACAGTTGCACACTACAGCAAAGTTTAACCCCTTAAGGACCAGTTAGTCAAGAAGTGATTTCAAACAGTCGGAGAAGCTGTTAACTTTCACATTATATGGAGAACTGTAGCCAGAAGCTCAACTCCCCCAACAGAATAACTATCATGCTACCAGGTGAACTGTAGGGGAGCTTCCCTTAAGGACCAGCCGCGCACGCATGGTGCGGTCACTTAAGGACCAGGGACCATTTTTTTTCTTTTCACTATCCGATTCCGGACTCCCAAAACGGCGTGTGGCCGCATGGGGAGCCCGGAATTCCATGACAGTCCAGGACCGTCATCGGTCCTTAACTGAAAACAAGCCATCACGGTCCTGGACCATCATGGGTCCTTAAGGGGTTAAATAGTTGTTACACTGGAACAAAACATCTCCCAAAAGGAAAAATACATTGTTTTATTCAGCAGGAAAATCCTTACAATTTATGTGTTTACTATTCCTTTAAACTATCACTATTACGGTGAGTACTCCGACTTATAGTAACTAACTTCCCAATAATATTGAGCATACATTTAGCTTTGTAGAAGTTCACACCTAGGTACACATTGTAATGTGCACATACCCCTATTTATAACATACAGCATTTTCACACCCATCTTCACACATTGAATACACTATATTGTTGGCCCCAGATCACTGGCAAAAGGGAAGATCCAGATCTATCTATCAAAGTTTCTCCTTGACATTGTGTGTGGGGAAGGTCTCCTTCTAACATCTGGTCTTCTGCAGCTGCCATTATGCCTTCGTATTAAAACGGCCCTGATTTTAGGTAGTTTTTGGTGTTCAAAGGAGTGGTACATGTTTTATGAAGAAATACATATATTGTAGGTCTGTTGTGTTTTTGTGTTTGTTTACATTAACAGTGCCCTCTAATGGTCTGGTTTCAGTTAGTTATTCTGTTGCATTTTATGGAAGAGGTGAATCACTGACAAACATTTCACCATAGAAGCTGATAGAGAATGGGGAAGGGGGATCACAAAAACTGGGGAGAAATTCTATTATGAATTCCATTTATAGCACACAATATATGTTTTACATTTATTCTAAAGTATTTTTCACATGGGCCACATTATCTCTGCAATAATAGCATTTAACCCTTTGAGTGCTGGAGGGCTACGCAATGCATTGCTCTGCAATGTGTTGCTTACCCCTCTGGCACTCAAAGGGTTAAGAACTACTCATGAGTTTGTTATTGAGGCTGTTGAACAAAGAGGAATTGTAGCAATTCTGTGGCAAACAGCCTGAACCATAGGGGACAAATAAACATCTCCACTGCATTCATATTCACAGATTGGTACTGGATGTTAACTTTGTTTATACCTTGATTAAACTGACAAGACCTCCCCTTTAACCCTTTGAGTGCATGTGTAAAAGGACATTTCTCTGTGCCGCCCTAGAATCAAAGTAACCCTGCAGTAGGCATTTTCTGTATGTGTCCTGCATTAACCCTTTGGGTGGTACAAAGGTATCCAATGCATTGCATTGCAATACATTGGATACCTCTCTGACACTCAAAGGGTTAAACAGGAGACCTGGCCAACTATCCTTGGCACTTGCTCGTGTTGTTTTTCAGCTAGATGACTGAAATGTTTTTTCTTGTATGCCTTATTTTTTCCTGGACATATCAAAGTACCAACTCCTGAGCATGAGAGCAAAGAGCAAGAAAGACCCCAACCCCCTCCTCATAGCCTGCTGAAAAACTGCAGAACAGCGGGTGCTATTGCATATATCTTACCAACACAAGAAATAGATATCCCTTCTGCACTAGCATTCATATACTCTCAGGTGTGTTTGCTTACAGCCAGCATAATCGGCATGATGTTCTATGAGCCTGATGTCTCAATACACAGTCAAGCATTGCAAAAGAGCAGATCGAGTGTAACTATTCAGTAATATTTTAAAGGGATAGTAATATTTTGATTTAAAACTGTCTAATATTTTAGCTATTAAGTATAGAAGTAGAATAAGCTACTTCCCATTTCTCTAAACTTTATAATTTTTGCGTTTGTAGCATTTAAAGTCCCCCCTCCCTTTTCTCATACGTCAGCGCTCTAGCAGACAGAGGCAGATCCTGGTATCGGGGCAGACGGAGGCTCTTCAGCAGAGCCGGAATCGCGATGTTCATGAAGAAATACTTATTTGGAACAGTCTACTAAGAGTGCCTGGTTTGTAAGCACACTTTGTAGGCCGTTCCAATGAAGTATAACTTCATCAGTGTCGCAATTTCGTCTCTGCTGAAGAGCCTCCTCCAGTCCCGGGACCAGGATCTGCGTCTGTCAGCTGACGTATGAGAAAGGGGAAGGAGGGGGGAACTTATAGCTACAATATTAGACATTTTTAAATCAAAGTATTACTATCCCTTTAATAATTTGAATTAAAGTTAAGTTTTATGTTTATCCTTTATCAATATGTACCTGATAAAAAAACTACCAGAGGGAATATATGAGTGCCAGTGCTGCAGGGGTATTTGTGTCTTTTATTGTTTGGCATTGACTATTTCCCTGTAAGCACCTTGATACTTTCCTTCCAAATATAATAAGCAATACAAGCAGGGTGTGCATAAAGAGTAACAATTGCTTGCATATATCTTAACCCTTCAAAGACCAGAGGAATATGCAACACATTGAATAAAAGAGCATAACTACTAATCTTTGCCAAAACTGCTTGTCATACCTCCACCACACAGAACCACTGTGTGTTATGTAAGTGTCTTGTGTTAAATGAAGATACACAAAAATCATGGCACATTTCTCTGGCAACGTTTGGCCTAACACACTCTAGAGCACAAAAAGCCTTTAATCTATTCCCAAATGGTTTCCTCTCTCCCCTGTCTAATCTTATTTCCATATCAACATTTAGCTGATCTGGAGAGATCAATAACAACATTTCAGTCATTTCTTCCTTGTTGAGGTACAGCCCTAACCTTGTAACACCACAAAAATAAGCATCCTTGTGCACATTAACAGTGACCAGTGCTACCACCTGGCCACCACTATCTCATTGCTGCACCTGAAACTTACCAGCTAACTTATCCAAAATGGAAAGCAACAAACTTTGCAATCCTGACTCCCCCTCAACTCCAACTGTGTCCCAAGCCAATGTCACTCAGGTGCTGCAAGAGCAATTACAGCAAATAGGGTACTATCCTGTATAAAAAGGGGTATAGATGCACGGGATGGAAATATAATTCTACCTCTATATAAATCCTTGGTAAAGCCTTACAGGGGTGTGGAAATGTAAAAAAAAAAAAAAAAAAAACTGCTTGTCCAAGGGACTAAAACAGGAGCCCAATCTACTTGTCCTGATACACAATAATTATTTTAGTACAGCCACCAAAATACGTCCACCTCCACACCCTGCCCACCCTGTGTCCACCTTCACAGTGTCCAACTCACAGCCTGCCCATCCTGAGTCCACCTCCACGCTCTGTGTTCACCTCCACACCCTGTGTCCACCTCCACACCCTGCCTGTCCTGTGTCCACCTACACACCCTGTGTCCACCTCCACACCCTGTGTCCACACCATGTGTCCACCTCCAAACCCTGTGTCCACACCCTGTGTCCACCTCCACACTGTGCCCACCTCCACACCCTGTGTCCACCTCCACACCCTGCCCATCCTGTGTCCACCTCCACGCCCTGTGTCCATTCCATGTGTCCACCTCAGCACACTGTGTACATCTCCACATCCTGCCCATACTGTGTCCACCTCCACACCCTGCCCACCTCCAAAAAAAAAAAAAAAAGGAAAATAAAAAAAACAAACAAAATTTGCAGCTTCACTGTCGGTCCGACTCTGTTTGCCCGAAGCAGGGCTAAATGGGATTAAAAAGGTACCTGCCCCGCACAACACTGGCCTTATCTGGAATTAAAAACATTTTATTAAAAAAAAATATATATATACATACACCCAGGCATTTGCCCTATTATCGAGAGTGCTGCCTTCTGCCTTGTTTATATATACCTACATATATATATATATATATAATCACTGGAATCCTGTTGAATCTATAGTTGGAGAGAAACAATTCAAAATTTGATCTTCTTATATTGTACTGCTTAATGTGCAGGGCTTTTTTTTTTCCTCCATGGCTCCAGATCGTACGCTTCTGAAAAAAAATGTAGAATTTTGAGGCAGATAACTACTTGGCCCATCTAGTCTGCCAATTTTTCCTACTGTAAAAATCTCAAACCTTATTTGTTCCTCGGTCTTGTCTTATGTTCAGGCTAGCCTTATACTTATGCCATGCATGCTTACATTACGTCACTGTATTAACCTCTTCCTCTTCTGCTGGTAGGCTATTCCACATATCTACCACACGCTCAGTGAAGTAAAACTTTCTTATATTACATCTAAACCTATGTCCCTCTAGTTTTAGACTATGACATTTTTACTCCTTTGAAATGTACTTCCCTGCTGCACTTTGTTGAATCCCTTTATGTATTTGAATGTTTCTATCATATCCCCTCTCGCTCTTCTCTCCTCCAATCTATACTTGTTTTTCCTGAATTGATAAAACTGCAGGCTGATCTGCTTGCGATTATAAAGTGATGGGGAATATATTGTCCTTTATAAATAAACTAGTTGAAGAGCCCATGTACGTGGGCCACAATGCCACCAGCAACGGCCGCAGTGCAGTCATGCACAGTAGAGACTGCCCGCGCTGCAGCTGCTACTGAGCAGGGTGCTCCAAATTCCAGACCGTAGTCCTCTCTGCGCACTGACTATGGTCTGAATTTGGAGCCCCACTCCGTTATCAGCTGCGGGGCAGCCAGTCTGAGTGTGCATGACTGCAGCGCGCGCAGCCGTCTCTACTCCGCATGATGGTTTCTGACAAACACACATTTACCAAATTATTATATAGGATAATAATATGCATTTGTCAAAGGAGTCATGAGGGTTGCACTTGATGGTCCTGGCACGTCACGTGTTGGCAAGCCATAAGGACCCATGACGTGCCAGGACCGTCATGGAATTCAGGGCTGCACGCTGTTCGGGGAGGCCTGAAATAGATCCGCAAAAAAAAAAAAAAAAATGGTCCATAAGTGAAGACCTCATGCGCGATCGGCCAGTCCTTAAGGGGTTAATTTAAATTTGCAACTAAACATTCCCATTTTTTTAAAATCTTCATAAGGAAAAATATCTCCTAATCTGGTGTCTATTGCACAGCAAAATGCCACGGCACCCTGGTTGAGAACCACTGGCATATTGTTAAGAGGGATGAACTAAATACAGAGTTCATATGAGATCATTAAATACAGTCAACAAAAGATACAATGCAAAGAATATCCTATGTGATACTTTCACCCTCAAAATGCTTCCAATGTCATATCGCAGGTTCAGTACTAACGTACTAATATACTGAAAAAAGAAAATAGAAAAGAAAAGACAAGAAAAAACTCATTTGATACTGTATAAAGTGACCAAATGAAAAATAACTCCTATAGACACTCACAAAATACACTTTATTAATAAATCATTTTAAAAACCTAAAGGTACTATGCAGATGTAATTACCTTAGTCCTAAAACCATCACACGTGTGTAGTAAAGAAAGAATAGTAAGACTTAGTAAAGAATATCCTATATAGTAATTCGCTAGGATGTTTGTCACGATGCAGTCATGCGCAGTAGAGACTGCCCGCATTCGGGCAGTCTCTACTGCGCATGATTGCATTGCGCGAGTGAGGCGACACAAGACTGCATCGCATGGAACAGTGAGGTAGCGGCCTCTTAACCTTTGCAATGCATTGCGTACCCCTCTGGCACTCAAAGGGTTAACATTACCCAGACCTTGGCCCGTGTACACTGGCTTTTACATTAGTTTATATATAATAGATATACCTGACTGCTTATTTCTAGAGGCAGCTTAGACTTTGGCTTGAGCCATTTTAATAGGGTTTTAACATCAGTGACCACTGATTGTACCTCCTCTGCTTTTCAGAATATTGTAGCAGTTGGAGCTGGCTTCTGTGATGGACTTGGCTTTGGAGATAACACAAAAGCTGCCGTTATCCGTCTGGGTCTGATGGAAATGATTGCGTTCTCCAAGCTGTTCTGTGCTGGACCCGTCACATCGGCCACTTTCCTGGAAAGCTGCGGAGTCGCTGACCTCATCACGACATGTTATGGGGGCAGAAATAGAAAAGTCGCCGAAGCTTTTGCCAGAACAGGAAAAGTAAGATTGATTGTATTAATTTGGGTCCAATAATGAGACATAATAATGGGAAGCAAATAGAAAATGACTTGGACTGTGATAAAACATAAATAAATCAGTTAAATGCTGAAGTTGCCTCAAACGCGTTATGAAGCAGTGTGTTGTAGATCTCTCTAGAACCCAAGGGTTTAACCCTTTCAGTACCAGATAGGTTTCTACCTCTCAGCAACTTAATGCTTTGGATTCCTTTCTGGCACTCAAAGGGTTAACCTCTACCGAATTGTGCTCACTAGTACAGTGCCGATACTATATAAAAGACAAATCAGCAAATTCCCTCATTCATATGTTATTTTAAGAGATTTATGTCATGAGCCTTTTCCTGGTGAATACCACAACATCTGATAAAAAGATCTTTTACTTTCAAGTCCAACTTACATAGGACTGAAGGTCATATGCAGTAATCTAAATAAGTTCAGTGCAGGAGCAAACCAACTGCACCATAGGGGACAAATAATCTTAACCCTTTGAGTTCCAGAGAGGTAGGCAACGCATTGCTTTGCAATGAAGGGGTCCAAGGTATTGTCCAGGAATTAATTGGGGACCTCTATAGCACTGAAGGGGTTAAAAGACCCATTCACATAATATGTCAATTTCATTTATTCCCTTGTTGCATTGGAAATATATGGCAAGCAGCTTGAGAGAGGGCAATGATGCTACAA
Organism: Rhinophrynus dorsalis; assembly: GCA_037306005.1. Classification (NCBI taxonomy): domain Eukaryota; kingdom Metazoa; phylum Chordata; class Amphibia; order Anura; family Rhinophrynidae; genus Rhinophrynus; species Rhinophrynus dorsalis. The sequence goes on from CM074719.1 coordinate 515,175,792, forward strand.
AGTGTTGCTGTATTTTCTGCCACCTGCACAGTTTGAGCATATAGAGGGAACACTAACATCTCCTAATAATATCCCCCACTTACTTTTATCTAGGCAGAACACTCTAATGGGCACTATGAATCAATTCTGTGTGGACTGGTTCGCCAGAATTAATCTTTAAAGGGATAGTGATGTTTCAAAATATAAGCAGCTCCAAATAATATTCATAGTATTTGGGCAATGGAGAGTTTTATTTCAATACTGTCAGAGTTGTAGTTCAAGAGTAATTGAATGATAAAGTATCCCCCTCCTGCCCCTTTCACCTAGTGTAAGCCACCTCCCCTCAGATGTGGAATCCGGTGCACAGACCAGACAGCTCACAGCAAGGGACAATCTTCTTACTGAGAGAACTATGAAAACCCTGCACCCCTTGACAGGTTTTTCCCTTATACTAATTAAAGATGTCCCTCTCTGCAATCAATTCGGACAGTATTGCTGCTCTGAGGTGAGCAGCGTTACATCAGTAAAAGGGGCTGGAGGGGGATATTTTATCATTCAATTACTCTTGAACTACAGTACTGAAATAACACTCAATACTATGAAGATTATTTGGAGCTGCTTTTATTTTGAAACATCACTATCCCTTTAAAGATTAATTCTGGAGAATCAATCCACACAGAATTGATTCATAGTACCCATTAGAGTGTTCTGCCTAGAAAAAAGTAAGTGGGGGATATTATTAGGAGATGTTAGTGTTCCCTCTATATGGTCAAACTGTTTTATCCAAAAAACCCATATTAAATAGGAGTCCACAGTTGCTTCTAAGAGAACAGACTCCCTGGGTGTTACCTGGGAGGGTCAGGGGTCTGGCCTGACTGTTTAAAGCCCACTCAATCAGACGTGTCAGGGATCTTACTGCAGAGGTCTACCTGAAAAAGCATAAGGCTTCCCAAAACATGCAACACACAGCACACCTCTATAATGTTATAATAATAATATTCCTCATATCTTTGTGAATATCTGGACACCAAACATGCTGGGTCTAACTGGTTGCAAAGTGGCTATTTTTGTAACTCATAGCAGGAACACCTCTCCCTGTCATGTTTTGTACCCACCACAAGGGTAAAACCTGGGCATTCTGAATATATATTTGTATTGAACCATTTTTCACTATATATACATGTTCTCCCTATTTCATAATATTTGACTGCCCCCTGGATGAACTTCATCAGAGCAGAGAGTCCAATATAGTTTGACACTCTCTTCTGCTCCGGTGATCTACTCATTCAGTTTCTGGTGATGTTATCTACTCAGCTAATTGTATGGCCTAGGACTGGTGCACTTTGAATAACATACAGGTCACCAAACAAGCAAATTATACAACCCAGAGGGCCAACTCATGCCTTGGCATGATACCTAGTGATATGTAAAATTCTATATACTGTAGGGCTTATCCTCCTGAGTAAAACAAGGGTACTTCCACTGCTGAAAGGTTGATTCAAAAGTTATTGCAGCGTCACAGTGGCCTGAAATTGTACAGTGGTGCTGTTGCTACACCATCCCATGGAGACCAGAGCAGACCTGTCCATAGAATGCTCTAGCAATAGCGGCACTGTACAATTTCAGGCCACTGTGATATTTCAACAATTAAATTCAATTTTGAGCTTAACCCTTTGATGTCCAGAGGGGCACGCAACGCATTGTACCCCTCTGGCACTCAAAGGGTTAAAGGAATATGGAGAGTTTTAAAACTATCCTGATTTATTTTAATTTTATGGTTACATGGTAGTAGTAAAGCAGATATGTCACCTTTCTGGACTACTGACTGTTGTGTTTTCTGTGCTTTGTTTGTGTAGTGTTGTCAGTAAAAGTATAACAGAACTGACTTCTTATTTCAGTCCATAGAGCAGCTGGAGAAAGAAATGCTGAATGGACAGAAACTGCAAGGACCACTAACCTCAGCAGAGCTAAATCACATCCTGAAGAGCAAGAATCTGGTGGAGAAGTAAGTGTTCTCTACACTATGGGCCCTATGTTCAAAAGAAAAGTGAAGGAGTTCTGGCATAAAGCATTTTAACTATAGGGGAGAACCAGGGCTGGATTTACATCTCAGGAGCCTGTAATCATAGAAATTTGAAGCGCCCCCCCCCCCCCGGTGGGCCATCTGCACTGGATACCTCCACAATGCTCCTAATCTCCACGTTGCCCCCCATCATCTCCATATTGCCCCCATCATCTCCATATACCATACTTCCTTCACACTGCCCCCCATCAGCTCCATATTGCCCTCACAGTGCCCCCCATCAGCTCCATATTTCCCCATCAGCTCCACATTGCCCTCACAATGCCCCCCATCAGCTCCATACTGCCCCCATCATCTCCATATACCATACTGCCTTCACAATGCCCCCCCTCATCTGCACATTGCCCTCACATTGCCCCCCATCAGCTCCATATTGCCCTCACAAAGCCCCCCATCAGCTCCACATTGCCCTCACAATGCCCCCCATCAGCTCCATATTGCCCCCATCAGCTCCACATTGCCCTCACAATGCCCCCCATCAGCTCCACATTGCCCCCCACCCCATCAGCTCCAACTTGCCCCCACCATCTCCACATTTCCCTCCATCGGCTCCAACTTGCCCCCATTAGCTCCACATTGCCCTCACATTGCCTCCTCCCGTTGTCCATTTCCTACCTCCCTGGTAGGAGATCTGTATGTGCCTCCTTTGGCACAGTCTTGTACCTGATGGAGCTCCCGCGCGGTCTCCTATTCAGGAATGCAGAGTGCTGGGAGATGATGTAATCTCCCAGCGCTCTGCATTCCTAAAGAGGCGACGAGGGAGCTCCATCAGGTACAAGACCGGGGGGGCGGGCAATGTGAGTGGGTGCTGTCTTCGCAGCCAGCGAGGCGGCTAGTTTTTTTTTTTTTTTTTTTTTTTTTTTAAAAACACATTATTTAAAAAAAAATAAAAAATCCAAATGGCAGGCGCCCCTCCTTGGCGTGCGCCTGTAGGCAGGTGCCTACTTTGCCTAATGGCAAATCCGGCCCTGGGGAGAACTAAAATGTCACATTGATCTAATTGTGATTTTAACAACTTGAATGCTAGAGAGGTCTCCAATGCATTGCTTCACAATGCCTTGATGACCTCTCGAGCATTCAAGTAGTTAAAATCCCCATTTAACTCAATGGACATTTTTAGGTCTCCCCTATAGTATAAATGGTTTGCCCCAGAAGTCCACTTTTCTTTTCAACATAGGGCCCAATATTTAGGACAGGAGAAGCTGAGGTAGAAAACCAGATTTAATTTGTGTCCCACAACATTTGTTTTTGTTATAATATTCATGGCCTTTAGCCTCTTGGTGTTAGAGATGTAGACATGTCCAGCACCCAAGTGGTTAAAGCAGTTTACCAGTAATAGGGTTACTGTGAGAACCTTCAATCAGACCTGTTGTTTAACTCTTTAAGGACCAGACAGGTGTACAGTGCATTGCTTCGCAATGTGTTGCACACCCCTCTTATACTTAACACTTTGAGTTCCAGAGGGGTGTGCAGCTTATGCCACAGCAAGCTTACTGCAAGCTCAGTGTAGTGACAAACAGAGCTTGCTGTTACAATAGACACATCAATATGAAGGGAAGCGTGAATACGCTCCTAGGGAGGGAGGTGGAAGGAGAATTGGAGGACTGGGAAGTCCTGCACTGCTGTGCCAATGTTTCCCTGTACTGCAGAAAGCGGAAGTGCCTCATGATGTCTACATTTTAGAGCGAATATCTACTAAAGAATGTACCTAGAAAAAAAAAAGCTAATCCAGATACCATTGTACTAGCTTAATCATATGAGACAAAGTATATTAGAGGTGAAAGTTCCCCTTTAATATTGGGTGACAATACAACTTACAGGGTGTTATGTACAGGTCTGGATTTACATCCTAGGCGCTCCTAGGTAAGGCACTCTAGGAGCCCTTAGCTCCACCCATGGCCACACCTCAATTCACACATGGCTCCACCTCAGTCCCATCCACCCTAGTGGCACAGAAAATACCCTTTGCCTATAACAAGCAAGGAAAAAGAAAAATGCTTTAACCTCTTGGTTGCTAGAGAGATCTCCAGCACATTAAATACTTGTCTGTAAAGGGATAGATACACTGAGGTTGCTTTGGCCAGACCCACAAATCAGCATATGGGTGGGGACAGCACAGCTGAGACGCCCTTCAAAATTTGGAGCTCTAGGCAGTGGCCTACTCTGCCTACTGGGAAATCCAGCCCTGGTTATATACAAAATACTCCTAGTTACAAAACTTTCGACAAAAGTTAGAAAAATTGCAATATCTTTGATATATACATTTAAAGGGTTAATAATGTCTTTATATAACAAAATGTAATAGTGTTGCGTTATTTCGGCTCTGCTGAAGAGCAACCTCGAGTCAGCCAACAAGAATCTCCTGCTGTCAGCTTTACAGCCGACATCAGGGAAAGGGGAGTGAGGGGGGGGGGATGTTAGCATTGTATATCTCTCAGACCATAAAGGTTTGAGAGATAGGACTGGGATCATTTAGTTTATTTTTGTAATAGCTACAATATCACATTTTATTATATAAATACATTACTATCCCTTTTAAAAAAATCACTGAATTGAAGTTACTGAATTTAGATCACTGCTTTTACAACTAACCATATGTATCACCATGCTAAGTTCACTTCATACTTTGCTGCCAATATGGTGCAATTTGCTCCAAAAGTTTAGTGAAAATCGAATTATACCTGGTGTACTTCTCTGGGTCTAAGAAGTGGATTCAACATTGCCTCACATAACACGTGTAGAACACAGGGTGCAAATCAAAGCTAGTTTCCACTAAAATAAGGCAATTGTAGAATAGACATTTTGCTACAAAAGTGTAACAAATTAAGAATACATGTGGTTCTTGGGGAAAAGTGATACTACACTTAATTGTACCTAAATTACACTAATGCAGCTCTAGCGTCACTTGATACATGCCACTGTGTATGGAAACAAGTGAAGCAATTCTGGGTGCAAAACTGCACCTTATTTATCAATGTAAAAGCCCAAATGCATACCTCCCAACATTTAAAAATGCCAAAGAGGGACACTTGTGTTTTAAGATGTGTTGCTGTGGGGCGTGGCTGGTGGGAGGGGCATTACTGAGAATTTTTAGGCTATTTCGTGACCTATTAATACCTCCTTGTGTAAGCTAATAAATGACTTATAACAAAACCAAAGTATTTTATTTACACAGACTAATTTATAAACACATATACTGATGTTTAAACAAACATTAATGTGAGTTTTATTGCTCTGGATCAATTTGATACATTTAGATACAAACCACACAGTCTGATCTCCTGAAAAGAGGGACATCAGGGTGGGAAAGAGGGACAGAGGGATTTGGGTTTAAAAGAGGGACTGTCCCTCCTAAAGAGGGACACTTGGGAGGTATGCCAAATGAAATAAATATATATATAACTTCTCCCCTACCACCCAGTATGAACCTTTTGATAGCTGGATGCCACAGGTGAGCATTATGTTGCTTATCTCTCTGCTATACACTGGGTGAAGTGTATTTCTTACCACCCTTTTTATAGTACATATGTTTATAGTGTCCTGGAGGGTCTGGTTTTGCTATCAAACAGTGCAGTATACAGAATGGTCATTGGTGAGACTAGGCAGCTATTCAGTTTTGTAAGTAGGCCAAAGTGAAAATGAACATTTATGTTTTTTATAATTGTTTTTATGAGCTTCCCTTGATAAATCCCAGCCTATGTGCTTTCTGTTAGTGAGAAATATCTACATGATCAGCCGGTGTAATTTGCTGATGCCGCTCTCTAGGATTTTTGTGCAGTCTGTTGAGTTCTTTGACAGTGTTCACTAAAACCATATCTCTGTGTACATAGGTCAAAGAGTGGATGTGTGCTTCTCCAATGTAAACATGATGTTGTGTGTGTGTGTTCCCACAGATCAGTTTGTATGAGAGTGTCCTTGTACTTCTTACACATAGATTGCACATTAAAGGGATAGTAATACTTTAATATTACTATTCCCCATATTGTAGCTATTTCAAAAACAACTGAATTGCCCCAGGTTCATCTGATAACTGAATGCAAGTTTGCAAGCACACGTAGAAGACCGTTTCAGTGAAATAATTATTTTTCACTAACGCAATCTCGGCTGTGCTGCAGAGCCGCCTGCTGAAAGTCAGGCCGGATATCCCTGCAGTCAGTACAACGCTGACTTCAGGGGAGGGGGAGGGAGGAGGGAATTTTGAGTTTGGTTATCTCTCAAACCTGGGGGCAATTAAATTATTTTTGAAATAGCTACAGTATGGGGAATAGTAATATTAAAATATTACTATCCCTTTAAAGGGAAAGTTTTGTAAGGAAACAGGTGGTTTTAATATGCTTTACTTGTCCTTATTAGTACTAAACCCTAGTCCAGATAGCCAACTGCTAATGATGCAATAGGGGAAGGGCTTAGGTTGTTCCACCCATTTTCATAATGGATGCATTAACCCATTAAGAAGGACACACCTCTCTTCTCCTTAAAATATTTAGGATTATCCCACTCCTAATAGTCTGCCCTTCCCCCCACCCCCAATGTATTGCACCAAAACAGTAAAGTAAAACCAGGAACACGATGGTACTCAATATTCTAAAATGAGTCTTTGATGTTAAAGGGATAGTAATACTTACTTTTAAGTTTATTTAGTTTGGTTGCATTAAAAAAAATATGAACAATGATGTAAGGCTCATCTCTCAAACCTTTATGGTATGTGAGATATACCTTCCTAAAGTTGCCTCGTGAGAGGAGTCAGCTTTGTAGCTGACAGCTGCAGAATCTGGTCATTTGACCAGATAGAGGCTCTTAAGCAGAGCCAAAATTGTGTGATCTAAATATTAATACTTCATTGGAACGGGCTTCAAAGTGGGAACACTTTCTAGACCATTCCAATTAAGTATTAATGTTGAGATCGCTCAATTTTGGCCCTGCTTAAGAGCCTCTATCCAGTCAAATTACCAGATTCCGCAGCTGTCAGCTACAGAGCTGACTCCTCTCACGACGCAACTTTAGGAAGGTATATCTCACATACCATAAAGGTTTGAGAAATAAGCCTTACATCATTGTTCATATTTTTTGTATGCCTACCAAAGTAAATAAACTTAAAAGTAAGTGTTACTGTCTCTTTAAGGAATAGAGCAACATGGACTCATCCTTCTTCTAGTGCAGTATCCCTAGTGTCCTGACTTTCTGGGAGGAGAACATATTGTGCTTCCTGTAATACTTGTCCTATAATCACTTTAAGTGTAAATGTTTTGTGTGAAGCTGCCTACTAATGGGAATTATCTCTTTTTTTACCCTTTGCCACCTCTTTCTCTGACGGAGGAATCCAGCATGAGAGCTTTGTCACTCTCACTGGCAAGAGAGCAGCATGCCAGATCACATACTGGATTCTTCTGTCAGAGGAGGGGGTGGCAACTGGGAAAAAACTGGGGAGGAGAAGAGGCAAAGATTTACAAACTGCAGTACAGCAGTATATAGCCTGCCCTGAAGTGACGTCACACAGTTATATTATAAAGCCTATATCTCAGTCAATACTGTATTTAAAAAAAAAACAGATTGACCATGCAAGATTCAAATAAGAAGGGCTTTACTGGAGGTGATAGTTCCTCTTTAAGTGGGATTCCTGTCTTACTGAGTGCACTATCTAGCCTCTCATGTTCAGCTTTTACTACACCTTCTCTACCTTTTCAGTGCCACAGGAGTATACAGTGAACATCCTTTTGACACTGAAAGGGTTTGTGGTGCTGTTTGTGGTTCTGAAGTCTGAGCACATCATCTACTCTTCCCCAGTCAGGGAGCAGAAAGAATGCTCTTCCCCTTTACCACTTCCCTTTTCCAGCATTCCTGCCCCCACCTCACAACCCTCCTTGGGTACCTAAACACCCCCCCTTTTCATTCATCTCTTCACCATTTGCTCCTGCTCCCACCATTTCCGCTTTATATCATTTCAAAATGGTGGAATACTTGTAATACACCTCAGCAATAAAAAAAACACACACAAGTGTATTTTCATCTGTGCATGTTATTCCTGTAACCCTCATTGATACTTTGTAGCCATGTAGTCAGACTGGTCTTTCAGACACTGAGAAAGATGATTGTGTTGCAGAATTTATGCTCCATTTTTCACTTCAGTTTTCTGTTTATTTTCTACACAGGTTCCCACTCTTCACTGCAGTATATCAGATCTGCTACGAGGGAAAGCCAGTGACAGAATTCATTAAGTGTCTCCAAAATCACCCTGAACACATTTAAATGGGCACACAACAGGCATAGCCAGGGCTGGAAAAATATCAGTGAAGATCTCCAGGCAGAGACAGTTACTAGTCACGACTTGTGGACCTGTCGAAAATTACAGCCCTGGGCATAGCAGTGAATCACCAACCTCTTCACATTTCTTGTGCCTTTTTTTATTAGATAGTTTAAATCCTTAGATGATAGACATGTCTCTGTCTCTAGCATCTAAGGGGTTAAATTCATGTAACTAAAAGTGTGCTTTAACATAGAGTATAGTGTATGTCCAAAACATACTCTATGTTTGTAGTAACCACTAAATTACCTTGGAATTATAAAGAAGTGGCATATGCGATGCTGTTACTCATAAGCCATTGTTGGCACTGACTAAGAAAGGCAAGGTACACGTGAACAGTACACTTTGACCTGTTGGAATTTTTACTTTGTAGAATTACCAGTTGGTTTCCGATAAGAAATGTTATTAGTTTTACAGCTGAAGTATTTTTGTGTCCTGCATTAGAGAGCATTGAAGCTTTTAATCCACCCAACTGATAAAAGTCCTCTCTCTGATTAGAGAGTGTACGACAGGTTTTCAGAAGTGCTATTAAAACTATTTGAGTGCCAGGCTTTGTAAAGTGTTGGCCATCACTCAATGGGGGTAAAGGAGCAGTAAATATTTCATAAATAAATATATGTTATAGAGTGTTAAAATAAGAGCTCTGCCACCACTGTGGTATTTTTCATTTAAAGAGTTAGTATTGTCCAAGAAAAACTATTTATAGTTTTGTAGTGCTTAAAAAGTTCCACTAAATGCAACAAATCCTATCTCTCAAACCGCTATGGTTTGAGAGATATTCCTATTCAAAGTTATCCCCTTCCTCCCCTTTCTCTGACGTCAATGCTGTGCTGACTGCAGGGGAATCCTGTCTGGGGACCAACTGGCGGCTCTGCAGCAGAGCCGAAATCGTGTTGTTTAAAAAGAATGTCTTCGTTGGAAAGGTCTACAAAGTGTGCCTGGTTTGCAAGCACACTTTGTAGACCATTCCAATTAAGTAATTTGTTTTAAATAACGCGATTGCGGCTCTGCTGAAGAGGCGCCTCGTGTCGGTCGACAGCAGGAAAAGTCAAACTTTGGATAAAAATATCTCTCAAACCGCTATGGATTTGTTGCATTTAGTGGAAATTTTTAAGCACTACAAAACTAAAAATAGTTTTTCTTGAACATTTTTTATATGTTTTTTTTACAATGAACTCTGTGGAAGAGCCGGAGTCATAGACTATGACTGTCCGTACTAAGTGATGGGAACAACACCACCGAGTGGCCACAATATAGCATGACAGTTTAATGAAGAAAAAAATGTTTGAGCTGTTTTGAATGAAGTACCCTTACATAATTAGTCATTCATGAAGAGTGTTTTCTGCTTCTTAGCTCTTTGAATGCCAGAGGGGTATGCAATGCATTACAATGCGTTGCATACCCCTCTGGCACTCCAAGGGTTAAAATCCAACATTTCAGGACCTAATCATCTGGATCATGATGGGACTGCATTAAAGTTATTGAAACGTAATTTAAATAAACTATTATACTATTTATATCTGTAGTGACCTTTATTCTCTAAAAGTTGCTTTAGCCTGGACACCTTTATTGCATCAAGACGATTTAATGTTGTGAAAAGGATATTAACCTCTTGCATGCTAGGAAGGTCTCCAAGGTATTGAGACCTCTTTAGAATCAAAGGAGTTAATAAATAATTAGTTTAACTCTTGATAGAAATCCATATTTATCAAAGAGTCACTGGGGTCCCATTTGACTCTTGTGTTCTCCAGCTGCTCAGTTATAAAGTGGCATGTAGCAGATCAAGACTTCTGTGAAGAAGGACCAGCCTGTGACTGGAAGTCCAGCCATAGACTGATTTTAGTGAGCTGTGAATCACAGGGGGGTTTCCTGACAGTTGTAAGTAATCCTTCCCTGCGCACAGCTCATGGGGTGATGTTTATCAAGCAGCCTCAGCTCTGAGCCTTCAAAACAGAGTTTAATGTGATAAAGGTGCCATTTGTGTTTAAAGGAATAGTGAAACATTTTTTGAAAAAAAATATTTTATACGGCTTTTCCTACCAATAATATATAATAAAAAAATCTTTTAGAACAACAGATTTAGCAATATGGAGCAGTAATAATGTTTTGTTTTATTCAGCAGGACAAATCATATAACATGTATTTTTATAATAAAAAGTTTACTGCTCCTTTAATTTTTCCCATATATACACTTTATAATTGACTAGTGTAAAAGCCCGTGTAGAACGGCCAAGGTCCGGGTGATGTTAACCCTTTGAATGCGTTGCATACCCCTCTGGCACTAAAAGGGTTAAGAGGCTGGTCCAGATCTTCGTATTCCCGCCACCTCCCTGGCGGCGCACACGATGCAGTCATGCGCTATACAGACTGCCTGAATGCACAGAATGCTCCCAGCATTCTATGCATTTGGATAGTCTCTACTGCACATGACTGCATTGGGCAAACATTCTAGCATTTTATTATATAGAATGAAGCGCAAATAAATGCAATAAAAAAGATGATTCCCATGTTTAAATGGAATGTGCCAGATGCTGAAAACTCCTACTACCACTACAATGTGTAAACACGAAACCTTATTAACCCTTTGCGTGCGGGAGGGAAACACAACACATTGTATTGCATACCTCTCTGGTATTCAAAGGGTAAACAGGCTTGCACCTGTAAGCACAGTATTCCTGTTAATTAAATAAAAGGTGTTTTATAAATGTTTTTTGTCTTGATATGTGGGTGTTGTAATTATAACCTTTTGGGTTTTAGGAGTAAACTGAAAAGTTTAGTAAATGAGGAAGAACCGAAACAATATAATCTTAATCTCAACATGCTAGAAGGCACTGATGTTAATCTCAACATGCCAGAAGGCACTGATGTTGTACAGTGAACACTCTTATAAATTATTTACATTACTGATATCCTCTATTATCATCAAAACTAGCACTATATTCAGCACTTGACCCTTATGTACTCTGTAAGTCTCCCATTACAACTTTAGATTGTAAGCTTTCGGGCAGGGACCTCGCACCCAATGTTTCACTCTACAAAGCACCTGTAACCCTGTATTGTTTAAACCCTGAAATTGTAAAGCACTGCGTACACTTGTGGCGCTATATAAATAAACATATTCATTCATTCATATCAAAGAAAAACTCCCATCCAAATCACTGGGAGTTTTTCATTGATACATATGGGGCTTTAGTCAGTAATCAACAATTGAGCAACTCTGAAGCAAACCAGCTGCACTATAGGAGACAAATAATAATTACCCAAATGTTCATTGTGTTACATTGCGATTTTAACCCCTTGAATGCTAGATGGGTCTCCAACATATTAACATAGTAACATAGGAAATTAGGGTGAAAAAAACACAAGTCCATCAGGTTCAACCTTTGATTCATAACCCAGAATCATGAGTATTATATCAGCCTTCCTGTCACCAAATGAGTTTTAGTCTATTTATGGGAAGGTCCTGTTTTACCTACTAATACACAGTATAACCCTGTATGTTCCCTCTTGAAAGAAATGTATCTAATCTTCTCTTAAACATATCCATTGTATCTGCCATTACCACATCCTTATATAATGAATTCACAATGTAACAGACCTTACTGTAAAAAAAAAAAAAAAAAACATTCCTATGCTGAAATTGAAACCTTCTTTCCTCTAATCTTAAGGGGTGGCCCCTAGTTATTTGACCAAGCCTTGGAATGACAGTCTCACCAGAGAGACTCTTTTATTGACCTTGCATATACTTATTGCTTATACTTATATTGTAACAAGATCTCCTATTAGTCATCTTCACACTGTAATGGAACACATGTCCAATAGGTTACAATCCTCATTTAAATAAGTGGAAATCTCCCCCCACCACCACCATATGGTGCAGTTAGTTTGCTTTCTGAATAAGACCCCATACAATGTAGGGCGTCCACAGTTGAGGACTCTATACCACCTATGAATGAGTCCATAGAAATGCTCTGCCAACAGGTTTAGGCTCTCCAGTGGAAAACAGATGACCTAGAAAATAGATCTAGAAGATGTAACATACGACTACTTGCTTTCCCAGAAAGAGAAGAGGAACGTAAACCAGAGGAGTTCCTAGATGAATGGGTCAGAGACACCTTGGGAGAAGACGGCCTGTCAAAAACATTTGTGGTAGAGAGGCCGCTTATTACCAACGTATTAAATTACCACAACAGGGATGCAATGTTACGAATGGCTCGCTTGAAGGGAGGAATTGAGTATGAAACTCATAAAATCTACATCTGGATTTTTCACATGAAGTGCAGCGCCAGAGGTGCAGGTTTATTGGGATCAAGAGACGATTACGTAAGAAGAATATTCTTTGCTCCATGCTATAACCCTGCAAAGTTACGGGTGGTGCACAGTGGCAATATCTTTTTCATATCAGATGATGACACTAGACAATGGCTCAACACTATCTAAATATCTGTAGGATGATCTTTGATGAATTGGGCTGATCCTGCTGCTTCCTGGTCTGCTCCAGTGACACTTCTTAGCTACCATTCATCTATTGCATGATGTTGAATAGATATCCAGGGACTGGGACATTGGCTGGGTGCTGGAATGGCCATGCCAAGCAGTGAGCTGACACAAAGGTAATGGATAGGATAGTCTCATTGTTTATAATGAGTTCCTTGTATACTTTTAATGGGTTGGATTGGAGGAGGTTGTGGGTGCTCTGTTTCCAGATGAAGGAATTTACTTAGAAGTTGCTAGGGTCTAAAGCCTCAGTCATGTTGTGGGGAAAAATAATAGGTTGTAGTTTTGTGCTCCTGGCACCAACTACAGTATGTGAACTTAGACCAATGAGGTGCTGTTTTTCTTGTAAGAGCAGTAGCTAATGAATGCAGCTCGAAATTCTATAGTTTTCAAAGACTTCAGTACATTTGAAAGGGTGAAAATATAGAAAAAAAAAACATTTTTTCCTGTAGCGCCACTCTCTGAAAGCATTTGTGCATACCAGGCTAGGGGTAAAAAGGCAAGTGACTCATCATTTGATGCGGTAGGTTATCTTTTTTCTAAAATGGTATGCTTTGTCTACTTTTTCTTCAATTATGTATTTGCTACAACCATTTTAGTATAGGCAAGATCTGTTTGAAAATTTTAAGAAAACTAAGAAGTTGTAGTAGGTGTAGTATGTCAGCTCATACCAATGGGGTTCCATTTTTCTCGCAAGAGCAGTAGCCAATCAATACAGCTCGAAATTCCATAGTTTTTAAAAATGTCAATACATTTGAAAGGGTAGAAATATAAAAATGTATTTTCAGAAGCATTTTCTCCTAAGAGAACTAGCTAATGAGTAAAGTTGGAAATTCCATAGTGTTCCCAGATTTCAGTACATTTGACAGGTTAGAAATGTAAAAAAAAATCTATTTTTTTCCCATCAATCCACATTCTGGAAATATTTGTGCATACCAGGTTAGGGGTAGAAAGGCAATTTACCCCTCATTTGATGAAGGGGTAATCTTATTTCCAAAATGGAATGCTTTGTCTACCTTTTCTTTAGTTCTTGCAATCATTTTAGTACAGGAAAGTCATGTTTGAAAAAATGTAAGAAAAATTTGAGACTCTAGTTGGTGTGTTTTCTTGCTTTCAGCATCCCCTACAGTATGTCAACACATACCAGTGGGTTGCTATTTGTCTCATAAGAGCAGTAGCTAATGAATACAGTTGAAAATTCCATAGTTTTCACAGATTTCAGTACATTTGATGGGGTACAAATATAAAAAAGAAAAAATCTGTTTCCCTTTAGCTACACCTTACAGAAATATTTGTGCACACCAAGCTAGGGGTAGAAACGCAAGTGACTCCTCATTTGAGGTGATAGGTATTGTCTTTACAAAATGGTATTGTTTGTCCAAAACAGGAAAAGTATTGCTGTTTCCTTGCTCGGGCACTCTCAATATTTATACAACATGTATCTATAACATAAAATACATTGATAGAAGATTATACCCACAATGTGCATTTGATGGCTTATGATTTCAACAAACTGGTTTAAAGCAACAGGAGAATTATAATCCTACCCCTGTTTAGGAACTCTGCATACATATCGCAGTGGACCAGTTGTATAACCGGTATCAAATTTAATTGAAGCCAATTAAAAATATTTAATATTGGCTACAAAGCCGACATGTTTCTGAGCACAATTGTCTCTTTTTCAAGGAATAAGTCAATAATAACAAACACTCCACACTTCATCCTGGTACTGTTTATACAAATCCACTTATATGGCTCATACCAGCCCATATTGCAATCCGATATAATAAATGTATCAAATAAAAACCATCTCATTGCTTTGTCTACCTTTTTTTTCACTTCTGTAGCTGTTATAACCATTTTAGTAGAAAAATGTGAGGAAAAATTAGAGGGTGTAGTTGGCGTAGTTTTGTACTTCTGGCACCCCTTACAATATGTAATTTCTCTGTCGTCCAATACAGGTTACTGGTAACTCTGGGAGGCAATCCTCCTCTTTAAGTAGGCAGGAACATTTCTCTAAATGTATGCATTTCCTAAATGCCTCCCTTCCCTCCTAGGCTGCAGCTGAGCCAACCAGCTGCAGAATGATTTGTTCCTCGGTGCGACAACACCAGGTGGAGAACATTCTTCTATAGTTTTAGTTTCTTTTTTATTTTTCTGTCAGATATGGAATACCACCATTAGGCGGATTACCATGACTGACAAATGCCCTCCAATGTGGCTAGCTCAGTATCCAGGTGCTTTTTGGTGGACCATAAGCCCTGAGGGGGAAAATCTTGGGTACAAGTGCTTCTCCAGGGATTACCCACTGAGGTAATTCTTGATGCATGGTAATCTGAAGACAGAAGATCTGCAGGAAAGGTGAGCTACCCTTTGAGTGCTGCAGGTCCACTTGTCCCACAGTGCCCCTTTGCTGGGCTTGTGTTTGGGAGTTCTCATTGTGCACTCCTGCACTCACTGGGTATATTTGTATATCTGTTGGATATTTGGAGCAGGTTTATGTGGTAACTTAACCCTTTGTCTGCTGGTTTGGCACATTTTTGGGGGGTTTCTGGCACTTTCCCTACTGGGTTAGTGTTTCATGTATGTATTACATGTTTTTAACTTTTATTAAAATTATGTACTGCGCCTTTAAGGTGCGCTTTACCACATAGGCGTCATTGCTCCATTTACTTTCTATGGGACAACACTGTTTGGGATGTATCTCTGCAACCACTTCACATAGCAACTTCAGAGTGGGCTCATTTTAATTGTCTACCCTTGCTCCATCATCCGATTTATTTCAAGTGTGTTGGGGGGCTTAGGGCACCGCTTTGGGGTACTTTTTGGGAAAAACTACATTTGCCATGAGCGATTGGCTCGTGCCTATTTTCTGATTGGCTCCCGTCGCTGCAGCCATTTTGTGAGCTTTTCTCAGCGAGTATCCTACGCAGGGCTTGGACTCGCCTTCTCTCCTCTGCATATTAACCCTTCGCCTGCCAGATAAGTCTATATTTAGCATTTCTGGGGTGAAATATTAATCTTTCACACTGTAATTGGGTGATTTACTGTACAGTTGGTTATTTTGACGCTGCGAGAATGTCTATACTGCTGGAGCTTGGGGCTAGACCTAACACTAAGGAGGCTGGGGTCTCAGTATCCTCCATTGCGCATTGCTCTTCCTGTCACTCAGGGTTACCTAGAGAGTTCTCTGGTTATTTATGCCCAGCATGTTCTGAGGTTCCTGACAGCAACCCAGGGACTTCCAGCCATGCCATTGAGCCAGCTTGGGTGCAAAAGTTTAAGGCTGCGATTAGGGACCTTAGGTCCACATTACAACTCTTTCCATCCCAGGCACTTCAAATGTGGCAGACCCCCTCTACTATCAGGTCTTCCCTGCCTAAACCACAGGGGGCACCTGATGTGTCAGATTCTTCTGAGGAAGAATTGTTGCTAGATTCAGATGTTGAGGATGGTACTGTTTTGGAGTCTTCTAGGTCCTATGGGGACCCCTTTGAAGCTGATCCTGAACCCTCTGCTGAGGGCCTGATCAGGGCTGTATTAACCACACTCAACATTCCCTTGGTCCAGGAGGTTCCTTCTGATGTTTTTCAGGAGCCTGCTATGCCCCTTACTTATTTTCCTCCTAACCCCACTCTTGACCGTTTGGTTTCTGGGCGTGGAATTCTCCGGACAAGTCTGCTTCTGTGTCCAGGAAATTTGCTAAGCTTTACCCTTTTCTGAAGCTGAGCTGGCTAAATGGGTTCATCCCCCTAAAGTGGACGCTCCCATATCTAGACCTGTCTCTAACGCTTCTGCGCTGCATGACTGGACTGACTAGAAACTTGAGGTTTCCCTCAAGTCCATTTTTGCTTCTATCGGTACTGCTATGCATCCGGAGTTTGCTGTTGCGTGGGTTAACTGGGCTATTGCAGTCTGGACTGAACAACTCACTATGGCTGTCCGTCAGGATGCACCTACTTCGGAAAAATTGCGTCTTCTTGCCAATATTTCCAAAGCGCAACACTATGTGTCTGCTGCTGCTTTTGATGCCGTCCGCATGATGGTGAGGGCCTCTACTACTTCTGTGGTAGCCAGGCGTGCTCTTTGCCTCAAGATCTGGTCTGTTGACACTGCTTCCAAGAAAGTCTTACTTTCTTTGCCATTTCAGGGTACCTCCTTGTTTGGGCCTGATCTTAAGGAACTGATTAGCGATACAGGTGTGCGGGGATCGACCAGATCATCAAAGGTTTTTGGTGTCTCTTCCTCCTCATGTGGAACTGAGCTTGGAGTGGTGGCTGGACCTTTCCAACCTGCTAAAAGGGAGATCCTTTCTGATTCCCTACTGGACCACTGTGACGACGGGTGCCAGCCTCTCAGGCTGGGGAGCAGTTCTGGGTCGCTTCAGCGCTCATGGGAAGTGATCCACGGAGGAGTCCCTTCTCCCAATCAACATCCTGGAACTTCGATCCTGGAACTTTCATGCTCTCTGTCATTGGGTGTCTCAACTGGAGGACTGTCCAGTCCGAGTGGAGTCTGACACCACCATGGCAGTGGTCTACATCAACAGACAAGGCAGAACAAGAAGTCTCGCCGCTTGGTTAGAGGTCAAGGCCATTCTGTCCTGGGCAGAGGTTCATGTTCCTGTCATTTCTGCAGTGCACATTCCAGACGTAGACAACATCATGGCAGACTTCCTTAGTCGTCACAGAGTGGACAGCGGAGAGTGGGAGTTACACCCTGAGGTGTTTCAACTCCTTGTTCAGAGATGGGGGATGCTCCATGTAGATCTGATGGCGACGAGACACAACAGGAAGGTGTAACGGTTTGTTCAACACTCAGACACAGTGGTTAGGATAAAACACAGTTTTATTAAAACAAACACAATGAGAATTACCCTTGATGGGCTATAGCGTAACTCAGCAGAATAGCCAGGTGCAATACAGGACTTAGACTTATGCCTACACAGGCCCAGTATAAAGTAAGTGAGAGTGTTCATATACTGTCACAGGTCAGGCATGACAGGGTGAATACCCAGCACAGCATGGGTTAAAGTCCCAATAGATATAATTAGTCTCTGATGTGGTGAGTTCTCAGTAACGTTCAGTATGATGGAATAACAGCGATCAGGAGACTGTAGTGCAGAATGGGGACAGAGCACTCTAGATCTGCTGGAGCAGAGCTGAGACTTATACCCCCTGCCATAGCAGTAAACGGAGGCCACACAATACTCTGCAAGAGCTGTATGGAATAGAGCCAAGGGCACCCTGCCGGTGCAGTAACGGAGGTAACAGTACTCTGCACAAGCTGAACGGAATAGAGCCAAGGGCACCCAGTCGGTGCAGTAACGGAGGCAACAGTACTCTGCATGAGCTGAACGGAATAGAGCCAAGGGCACCCTGCCGGTGCAGTAACGGAGGCAACAGTACTCTGCACTAGCTGAACGGAAACGCAACCAATGGCACACCGCCACAACAGTAACGGAGGCAACAGTAAGCTCTGCAAGAGTTAACGGAAGGCTCAGTAATCGGTACATTGCCGTTGCGGTAACGGAGGCAACAGTAGCTCTGCAAGAGTTAATGGTAGGCTCAGCAATAGGTACACTGCCATAGCAGTAACGGAGGCAACAGTAGCTCTGCAAAAGTTAACAGGATGCTCAGCGATAGGTACACTGCCGGAGCAGTAACGGAGGCAGCACGACACACTGTCTGTTAGGCCCAGACAAGCGGAAGTCAGAATGTCACCCAAGCGACAACAACGAAGCAGGAACTGGAGAGCCGGGCTGGAACACGGAGCAGGAACGTCAGACAAGCCGGGTCAGGTCACGGAGCAGGAACGTCAGCCAGGCCGGGTCGGATCACGGAGCAGGAACGTCAGACAAGCCAGGTCAGGTCACAGAGCAGGAACGTCAGCCAGGCCGGGTCGGATCACGGAGCAGGAACCAGAAGCAGAGTAGTCAGACAGGCCAAGTCTGTACACGGGAACACAGCAACTCAAGTCAGCACTGCTACAGGAACACCACGAAAGGGCACCAGACAGGTGCCAGAGCCCAGTATAAAAAGGCCATACTGGGCGGGCCAAACATAGCTCAGCCAATAGGAGTGCAACACACAGAGACTGACAGAAAGCACGGGCACCGTGATAGAAGGTTCCAGTGTTCTTCTCCCGGTGGAGAGACTCTCTGGCTCTAGCCGTAGATGCGATGTCCATTCCTTGGACATTCCCTCTGGCCTACATCTTTCCTCCCCTTCCAATGTTGATAAGGTTGTTGCAGAAACTGAAGATGGAACGTTTTCCGGTCATCCTGATTGCTCCGGACTGGCCTCGTCAATCTTGGTATCCGGATCTTCTAGCTCTATCTGTGGCGAACCTCTTTCCGCTCCCATCCCGTCCGGATCTTCTTCTACAGGGTTACTTATGGAAGGAAGATGTTCATCGGCTCAGTTTGACGGCCTGGACGGCCTGGAGTTGAATCCTCGATTTTAAGGAAGAAGGGTTTTTCTTCTGCTGTGGTGACTACTATGCTTAGTGCCCGTAAGCCTGTTTCTTCCAAGATCTATCACCGTGTCTGGTCGACCTTTGTGTCTTGGTGTGCTGACAGGGATCTGTCCCTTGATTTTGATCTACCTACTGTCCTGGCTTTTCTGCAGGACGAAGTGGATAAAGGACTCAGCTTGAGTTCGCTTAAGGTTCAGACTTCTGCGCTTTCTGTCTTCTTTCAAAAGCGCATTGCTATCCTTCCTGATGTCAAGGTTTTCTTCCAGGGCATTGCTCATGTTTGTCCTGCCTTCTGGAGTCCCGCTCCTCAGTGGAATCTTAATTTGGTTGTGGGCGTTCTTCAATGTCCTCCCTTTGAGTCTTTGGCTACTATTCCTCTACGTCTCTTGACGTGGAAAATGTCCTTTCTCCTGGCGATCGTGTCTGTTCGCCGGGTTGCGGAGTTGCAAGCTCTTTCCTGTAAACCACCATGTCTGGTGTTTCACAAGCATAAGGCGGTACTTCGCACCTCCACGGAGTTTTTTACCTAAGGTGGTCTCCGAGTTTCACATCAATCAGGAGATTAAGGTGCCCTCCTTCTGCCCTAACCCCTCTTCTGACAAGGAGAGAGATCTCCACTTGTTGGATGTGGTGCGTTGTCTCAAGTTGTATGTCCATCGCACTGAATCTGTCAGGAAATCAGACGCTCTGTTCGGCATTCCTGAGGGTCCTAGGGCAGGGAGACTGGCGTCCAAAGTGACTGTTGCGTTATGGATCAAGTACACTATTCGTAGGGCCTATGAGTTGAGGAATAAGCATGTTCTCTTTCGGGTCACGGCTCATTCCACCAGGTCTATTGGGGCCTCTTAGGCCTATAAGAATCAGGCTTCTGCTGATCAGCTGTGCTGGGTGGCCACTTGGTCCTCTGTGCGCACCTTTTCGAAGCACTACTGTGTGGATGTGCTGGCTTCGGCTTATGCCAGCTTTGGAAGGAAGGTCCTGGAGGCAGTCTTGCCTGTCTAGGATCTTCTTCTCAGGTTCTTAGTGCTTCCTTTGCTGTTGAGCCCGGTTGGCTCTAGTTCAGTGTGCTGTGTAACAGTTCCTGGGGTGTTTTTCCCCTGTTCAGTGTCCGTTGACACTTTAGTTTGTTGGGCTTCTCTGACCAGTTGGTTCATAGAGGTTCTGGTGAATTTGGGGCCTTTGTGCCTGGTCCTTGCCTTCTTCCTGCCTCTGGGAAACTCAATGGTTGGACATCCCAGAGTTACCAGTAACCTGTATTGGACGACAGAGAAAAGAGGATTTTAGTCTTACCTGTTAAATCCTTTTCTCTTAGTCCATACAGGTTACTGGTCGCCCACCCTGTCAAGGGACCATGCTTGGCTCTCCTGTGGCAGTATGTGGGAGTCCTTCGGGGCATGCTCACAGGAGTCTTATTTTCTTCTACTATCTAGTCAACATTTAGTGTCTCAAATCATTCTGGAGTTGATTGGCTAAGCTGCAGCCTAGGAGGGAAGGGAGGCTCCACCCCCTGCATACATTTAGAGAACTGTTCCTGCCTACTTAAAGGGACGGATCGCCTCCCAGAGTTACCAGTAACCTGTATGGACTAAGAGAAAAGGATTTCACAGGTAAGACTAAAATCCTCTTTTCATACCAGTGGGTGTCATTTTTCTATGAATACTAGCTAAAGAATACAGTAGGACATTCAATAGTTTTCAAAGATTTTAGTACATTTGAAGGGGTGGAAAGTAAAAAAAAAATGCCAATTTTTCCTTTAGCGCCACCTTCTGGAAACATTTGTACACACCAGGCTAGAGGTAAAAAGGCAAGTAACCCCCTTAATTGGTGCAGTTGGATATTTGCTTTCTGGAAATATATCATTTTATATAGTTATTCAGCTGTACTAGGGCCGTTTTACCATGTAATCATTGGAATGTGCATTTTAGTTGAAATACCATTTTGTGCTCCTGGTAAATAGGACTCTGTGCAGGCCATGAATGTAGGTAAAACTGAACATATTTGGTATTTTTTTACTTGGGGGATTCAGGGCTTTTTCAAATAACTGAAACTTTTACAATCAACTTAATTGTTTATGATACATAGCGTATGATTTTATTTTTTTTGTAATTATGACATCCTAGCTTTTCACACAATTAAACATTTACTCCATGTGTGACACTATGCAAAAGACCAATTAATTCTGAAAAAAATTATAATAGGATTTTAGTCTTACCTGTTAAATCCTTTTCTCTTAGTCCATACAGGTTATGGTAACTTTGGGTAGGCGCTGCGCCCCTTTAAGTAGGCAGGAACAATTCTGAGAAGTGAGTACAGGGGTGGAACCTACCCTCTAACCTTAGCTGCAGCTTCCTGTTTTAACTTCAGTAAGTTTTGGAACCAACTACTACAAGTAGTCAGCGAGGGAACAAAAGACTCCTGTGAGCATGAACCCAAAAGTGGTCCCCCACGTTCTGTTGCAGGAGCGCCAAGCATGGTCCTTTGACAGGGTGGGAGACCAGTAACCTGTATGGACTAAGAGGAAAGGATTTAACAGGTAAGACTAAAATCCTATTTTCTTCTGTGTCCCTCCCCGGCATAAAAATGGGTAATGTCTCCGCCCTCCAGCTGGGTAGGACTTCCTCTACTCTTTAAAAAGTGCGATTCCGGTAGAGGCTTCAGTTTCTTTTGTCCTACCCAGCTGAAAAGACATTTTACCTTGCCTTCTCGCACTCCTTCTCCTCTCCTGGGCCGCTCAGTCTGTCCGTCGGGCAAGAGGTGCGGCGGCTCTGAGTGACCTGCCTGGCACCAGTGTATCTTGCCTGAAAATATACACGTCTCCTTCCTTGCCCTCTTGGATGGCGAGCAGGACGCGCCGGCAGCCAAATCGCCGTTCTTGCAGTCCCCAGCGCGGCATTACAGGCGGCGGAAGTTCCCTTTTAACACCTTGCGTTCCATGAATGGAACGCACGTGACCGGAAGCCATGTTAGGCCGATGGAAATGGCTGTGAGGCGCCCAGAGTCCCCTAATTCCTTTCATGAGGGGTATATAAGGTAAGATTTTTTCCTTTTACTTACTGGTATCTTTATTTCAATATGTCTACTACTAAGGTGCAGAGAGAAAAAGATAAGGATAAAGACAGAGAAAAGGACAAGGATAAAGACAAGGAAAAGGAGAAGGATAAAGAGAAGGACAGAGAGAAAGAGAAGGAAAAGTCTGAATTATCTAAAGAGGATAAGAGTGTTTCCAAGCCTAAGAATTGTCTCAATTGCAATGCCAAATTAAGCTCTACTGATTCAGGAAAGTTATGCCAAGAATGTATCAAGAGTGCTGCTGGTTCAGATATGACGTCACAATTTTCCAATTTTTTGAGCTGGATGAAGTCCTCAATGCAAGACACCTTTAGAGCCATGCAAGAAGGAGAACCTGCCAGAAAACGTCAAAGGATGGATCCTGGGGAAGGTACGTCCGCCATGAGGGAAGGAGAGACACGTGAATCCAGTATCTTTGATCCTGAGTCAGATTTCTCCTCTGAAGAGGAAGGTGAGGTCAGTGAGGACCAAGGTTCCTTCAACATAGATAGAATTGATGGCTTGATTCGCCTTATCAGAAAATCATTGGGCCTGTCAGATGCGCCACAAGACCTGAATATAATGGACGCGGCTTTCCTGGGGAAGAAAAAGGATGCTCCTGTTTTTCCCTTACATCAGTCCATTTCGAATTTGGTAAAGGAAGAATGGAAATTGGGGGACAGAAGATCTACTGTACCCAGAAGATTTTCAAGGTTGTATCCTTTTAAAGAAGAAGATACTAATCCTTGGATTTTACCTCCTAAGGTGGATGCTTCAATTGCACAACTGGCTAAACGCACTACACTACCTTTACAGGACGGCACGTCTCTCAAAGATCCAATAGAAAGGAAGCTGGATGGAGTATTAAAACGTCAATTCTCGGTTTTGGGACATAACCTCAAAGCTGCTACAGCACTAGACTGCCTGACCCGTACCATGAGGATCTGGCTAGCGAATCTTGAAGATAAGATTGAATCTAATATTTCCAGATCAAAGCTCCTGAAGGAAGTCGCAGTCATGAAAGAGGCTACGAATTTCTCTTGTGATGCTTCTACAGATATTATCCGCCTTACTGCTAGATCATCTGCACTTTCAGTTGCGGCCAGAAGAGCCTTATGGCTGAGATCCTGGAATGCAGACACATCTTCCAAGAGTAAGTTAGTCTCCCTTCCTTTTTCGGGTTCTTCCTTATTTGGTGAACACCTTGATGAGATTATCAAAAAAGCATCAGGGGGTAAGAGTTCCTTTTTACCCCAAGACAAGCGTCAAAGATTCTCCTCTCCCAAGCCTTCTGGATCAAGAGGACGGAATCCTTCATTTTGTGACTCAACCAGGTTTCAGGGAAGAACTTACCGCAGGAAGCAGGGATTTGACCAGAACTTTCGAGGAGGTTTCAGAAGAGACTTCTCCAAGAAGTCTCAAACCAAGAAAGAACCACAATGAAGAGGCGCGGGCCCCGGCCGTAGACTCAGTTGGGGGCAGACTGAGTTTTTTTCTGCCAATCTGGGATCAACTAGCAACTCCAGATCGCTGGGTTCGGCAGATTTTACAGCTGGGGTACCCGCTAGAATTTGTCAAGACCCCTGTTCATCGCAGATTTATTCAATCAAAACTCCCTTCCAACCCGGGAAAAGCCAGAGCCTTGGTGAATTCTGTCAGAGACTTACTACACAACAATGTGATAGAGCCAGTGCCTTTGCATCAGCAGGGTTCTGGCATCTATTCAGTTCTGTTCTTGGTTCCCAAGGCTTCTGGAGGATGTCGGTCAATTCTAGACCTCAAGGAATTGAATCAATCAATCAAGGTGTCGCATTTCAAAATGGAGTCAACAGCATCAATTATGAAGGCAATCTTTCCAGGAGTATTCATGTCTTCAATCGATCTCAAGGATGCATACCATCATGTTCCAGTAAGATTATCACACAGGAGGTTCCTGAGATTCGCTGTGAAGGAAAATCACTATCAGTTCACAGCCCTACCTTTTGGACTGGCTTCAGCACCCAGGGTATTTTCCAAAGTTCTGGCAGCAGCCATCCAACCCCTGAGGAAACAGGGGGTCCATGTCATCTCATACTTAGACGACATTCTGATCCTGGCAGAATCCCAGTCTCAAGCAATCCAGAACACCCAAAAGTGTCTACAACATCTTCACCAATTAGGATGGTTGATAAAAGAGGAGAAGAGCCAGCTTGTCCCTTCCAGAACGATCACCTTCCTGGGTATGAATTTGGATTCAAAAAGAAACCTGATAACCTTAACAGAGGACAGGATATCCAGAGTGCTCAAGAGGATATCTCTCTTCAAGAAAGATTGGAATCACACAGCTCAGGATTTCATGGAACTCCTAGGCAATCTTTCATCAACCACTCAGGTAGTCCCATGGGCAAGATTACACATTCGCCCCATCCAGTGGAATTTCTTGAACTTCTGGGACAAAGATTCTGGGAATCCTTGCCAGAGGATACCCCTGCTTACAGCCACAAACAAGGAGTTGATCTGGTGGTCAAGGAGAAACCTCAGGAAAGGAGTGTCCTTAAAGGAGCAGGATGTAGAGACTCTGTTCACAGATGCCAGCCTTTCGGGCTGGGGAGGAAAGTGGAGATCAACGCTTCTCCAAGGGAAATGGAAGCCTTCAGAAAAACGTCTCCATATAAACATCCTAGAGATGAGGGCAGTCTGGAACTGTCTTCAGAAATTGAAATACAAGCTAAGAGGAAAGAGTGTTCTGGTGTATTCAGACAATCTGCCCACAGTATTTTACTTAAAGAATCAAGGAGGAACCAGAAGTCTCAGCCTTTACAGGGAAGCAAGAAGACTTCTTCTCTGGGCAGAAAAGAATCTGGAAAGCATCTCGGCATCACATGTGACAGGAAATCGCAACCTAGTTGCAGATTACCTAAGCAGGTCAATGTTAGACCCAGGAGAGTGGTCCCTGAATCCAGCGGTTTTCAATCAAATCTGCCTCAGATGGGGTCAGCCGGAGATAGATCTTATGGCTTCCAGGAAAAATGCGAAATGCCACAGGTATATTTCCAGGTGGAAGGAGAGGATGGCAGAAGGGCAAGATGCACTGAGAATCCCATGGACTTACAATCTGGCATATGTCTTCCCTCCAGTACCAGTCCTGATGGATGTGGTCAGAAAGATCAGGAGAGATCGGGCAAATGTTATTCTAATTGCACCGGACTGGGCCAGAAGACCATGGTACTCCTTCCTGGTTACCATGTCAGTTCAACCACCTTGGCAACTTCCCTTGATTCCCAACCTCTTGACTCAAGGTCCAATATCTCACCCACACATCAGTATGTTACGTCTGACGGCTTGGAGGCTGAGAGGCTCATACTGAAGAGCAAGGGGTTGTCAGACCCGGTTGCCAGCACCATCATTGCTGGCCGGAAGAAATCCACTTCAACAGTTTACGCCAGAGTCTGGTCTACCTTTTTATCCTGGTTCAAATCTCATTCTTCCCAGGATACTTGCATATCTATTCCAAAAATCTTGGATTTCCTGCAAGACGGGTTTCAGGCTGGATTGCGACCAGCATCCATTAGAGTCCAAGTCTCTGCCTTGTCAGCTATATTGGCTACTCAGTTAGCTGATCATGAACTCATTAAAAGATACCTGAGGGCAATATCAAAAATCAGGCCTACTATCCGGGACATTTTCCCTCCCTGGGATCTTAATCTGGTCCTGGAACAGCTATCCAAGTCTCACATCTTTGAACCTTTGAATGACATTCCACTGAAATATTTGTCTTTTAAAGTCCTTTTTCTTACAGCCATCACGTCTGCTCGCAGGATTAATGAATTACAGTCCCTTTCTTACAGCAGTCCTTATATGGTTTTTCATCAGGATAAGGTGGTCTTGAAACCCAAGCCATCCTTCAGAGGCAAAGTCATCTCGGATTTCCATTTAAATTGGGAGATTGTTCTACCATCCTTTTGTTCCAATCCTCAGAGTCCTAAGGAGCACCAATTTCATAATCTGGATCTGGTAAGGGCTCTTTCAATCTATCTGAAAAGGACTCAAGAATTTAGAAATTCCGACTCTCTTTTCATATACTTCCAAGGGAGACTTAAAGGCAAGTCAGTCTCCAAGGCTTCTATATCAAGATGGATCATCTCTTGCATTCAGCTGGCCTACAAAGAAGCGGGTCAACAGGCTCCTAGAGGCTTAAAAGCACACTCCACTAGAGCTCTATCCACCTCCTGGGCCAGGAAAGCAGATGCCTCCCCATCTGAGATCTGTAGAGCAGCAACTTGGTCCTCATTATCCACATTTGTCAAACACTACCACCTGGACGTTCAATCTTCGGCAGATGCCAAGTTTGGAAGGAAGGTGTTAGAGGCAGTCATTCCTTCTTGATCGGGTAGGATCTCTTCTTGTTGTCACGGTTTCTTCAATTTATGATGCCTTGTTTCCCTCCCTTGGATATGGGTACTGCTTTTTAAGACCCATTTTTTATGCCGGGGAGGGACACAGAAGAAATGAGAAATATTCGTCATACTTACTGTTATTTGTATTTCTTCTGTGTCCATACACGGCATACCCTACCCATCTTGTTTTTAATATCTCTGTTTGTTTTACAGCTTGGTCAAAAGGAAACTGAAGCCTCTACTGGAATCGCACTTTTTAAAGAGTAGAGGAAGTCCTACCCAGCTGGAGGGCGGAGACATTACCCATTTTTATGCCGTGTATGGACACAGAAGAAATACAAATAACAGTAAGTATGACGAATATTTCTCATTTCTCTGTCGTCCAATACAGGTTACTGGTAACTTTGGGATGTCCAGCCATTAAGTTCCCCAGGGCGAGAAGAAAGGCAAGGACCAGACGCAGGCCCCCAAAGTCACCAGAGCACCAATGAACCTACAGGTCATAAACAGCGCAGCACAAACAACTGAGTGTCAACGGACACTGAACAGGGGTAAAACAGACCCCAGGAACTGATACACAGCACACTGAACTAGAGCCAGCTGGGCTCAAAAGTGAAAGAGTATGGAAGGAATAAAGGAGATCCTAGACAGGTAAGGCTGCCTCCAGGACCTTCCTCCCAAAACTGCATCGGCCGATGCCAGCACATCAGCACGGTAGTGTTTGGAAAAGGTATGCACAGACAACCAAGTGACCGCCTTGCACAGTTGATCAGCAGAGGCCTGATTTTTGTAGGCCCAAAATGCCCCAATGGAGCAAGTGGAATAAACTGTGACCCTGAAGGGCTATCACAGTGCCTGTGATTCTCTGTCACTCTTTCTTGTGCTTCGCTCTGATTTGCTGAGCCAGTTTGGCCCGCCCCTGGTGACCTTCTTATGCCTGGCCCAGACATCTGTCAGATGCCCTTTCGTGGTGTTTCTGAACCAGTAGTGCTGTTGCTGTGTTCCGGATTCTCGTGTACCGACTTGGCTTGTCCTGACTATGCTCCAGTGTTCCTGATCGTGTTGACCCGGCTTGTCTGCGAACCACCTCCGTTTCCTGACCCGGCTTGGCTGACGTTCCTGCTCGTGTATGACCCGGCTTGTATGACTACCTCCTGCATGCTACAACCCGGCCCGGCTGACTTCCTGCTCCGAGATCGACTTCCAGCCTGTTCCAGTGACCTCCGTTCCCGTTGTCGCCGCTGTGACATTTTACACCTGCTGTTGCCAGCTGCCGTGTGATCATTCCGCCTTATGTTGCCTTCGATCAGTGCAGTGTTCCGTTGTCTTGCAGAGCTGTGCGTTCCTCCGTGAGCCTCACTACACTTGCAGAGCTTCTATCCTTACAGAGCCTTGTGTTTAAACGTGCCTATTAACCCTTGCAGTGCTGCTTTACTCTCGCTACCTTGATTCCCAGTATAGAGCCTCACTCGCTGTGCTACGTCTGCTGAGTTGGCCGCTTACCGACGGCGACTCTAATCTATCCTACTGCAGAGTAGTCACGTCTTGTTGGGCCGGTAGGGCGTCATTGGCTCTCACTATTACGTTTGTTACTGGGCGATATCTACTGTGGCCTCTGGGCTCGTGTGGCAGCAAGGGAAGGCTCAAGCTCTGGCAGGTTCCCGTTGTATACGCCAGTGGGGGCTATTGGCTCTATCACTGATATTGCTGGTCTCCGGTTAACGCCTGTGGAGGCTATTGCCAGCTCTTGCATTGCAGGCCGGTTTGCGTTACGCCCGTGGGGGCTATCCACACTCGCAGAAGCAGTCTTCCTGTTAGGTACGCCCGCGGGGGCTATTCAGATTTCTGTTCTGCTTAAACTATTTGGTCACTTCGGCTAGACATTTACATTTCCAGAACACTGTGAACTGTCTCTATCAGCACCTCCTTTTAACACCTAGGGCGTGCCAAACCACCACATCTGAGACTGACTGATTTATGCTCTTAACCCTTTGGGTACTGAACACCATTCTCTGTGAAGAGATATTGTATGTCAATTATACTGTGCATTGACTCTCTGTTTTATATCAGTCATCACTGTGTGTTTATTCCTGCTGCCTCTAGAGGGCGTTCGTTTGCATTATTTGCTATTAAAATAAAATTGTGTTTTATTTTACCAACTGGTCTGAGTGTCCTAAAAACCGTTACAAGGGCACAGGCTTCTTCCTCAGTTCGTAAGCCTTACAAATAGTGGACTTAAACCAAGAAGCCATGATCACCTTAGATGCAGGCTTCCCTGCCCTGGGGCCCTCTGGAATGATGGCAAGAACATCAGATTGACTCAAAGACTCAGTACGGTGCACACAGAACCTGAGGCAGCTCACAACATCCAACAAGTGAAGATCCCTTTCATTATCAGAAGAAGGGTCAGGGCAGAGGGAAGGAACCACAATCTCCTGATTGATATGGAACTCCGATACAACCTTCTGAAGAAACGCTTGTGAATCGCGGTTTTATCTTGTGAAGAAAGGTGGTTTGCAAGACAAGGTCTGGAGCTCTTCCACACGGCAAACAGACACTATCACCAGAAGAAAAGCATTTTTCCACATCAACAGGCGCAGAGGAATAATAACCAAAGACTCAAAGGGAGGGTGCTGAAGGACACCCAAAACCAAGTTAAGATCCCACTGAGGAGCAGGGGACTTAAACACCGGATGGGTATGAGCAACACCCTGGAAGAACACTTTGACATCAGGAAGAATGGTAATGCACCTTTGGAAGAAAACAGAGAGCAGAAGTCTGAACCTTAAGGAAGCTCAAATTTTGAGACCCTTATCCACACCATAAGGAAGGAAGGAAAGGACGTAGGGAGATGAAACTCGTGAGAAAGATCCTTATCAGCACACCAAGAGAGAAAAGTAGACCAGACTCTATGGTAGGCCTTGGAAGAAACAGGCTTACGGGCACTAAGCATAGTAGCCACTAAACCAGGCTCTCTGGATGAATGGAGATGTGCAAATACGCATCTTGAAGACCCAGAAATGCTAGGAACTCCCTGGGAGACATGGCCGCAATCACTGGTCACAAGGACTCCTGAAGATAGCGAGATCTGACCACAAATTGGTTGATATCCAGATAATAGAGCCTTTTTTGATGTGGTATCAGCAGACCAGATCTTAAGCCAAAGAGCCCGTTTGGCAACCACAGACATAGAAGAAGCCCTAGCAATCATACGCACTTTGTCAAACAGAGCATCAGAGACATAATGTTGTGCTTCAGAAATGTTGGCAACAAGTCTCAGCACGTCAGCAGTAGAAGCCCCCTACCGAATAGCCAAGGTAAGCTGTGCAGTCCAGATGGCCACGGTCCTAATCACCCACGCAGCGGCAAATGCCGGGTGTAAGGCAGAACCAGCCAAAGCAAAAATAGCCTTGAGAGAAGTCTCAAGCTTTTTGTCAGTCCAGTCCTTCATAGCAGAAGCATCTACTACAGGCAAAGCAGTAGATTTGGACAACCTGGAAACAGGTTCAGAAAATGGACAAAGCTTAGCAAATTTCTTAGAGACAGATGGCTTTCTATCTGGAAACTTCCATTGGTCAGAGACCAGACGGTCAAGGGTGGGATTAGATGGGAAACATGTATAAGGGAGCTGAGGCTCCTGAAACACATCTGAAGGGGTCCGAAGAGGTCTCCTGTAACAAGGGAATGTTCAGCGTGGTCAATACAGCCCTGATTAGGCCCTCAGCAGAGGGGACAGGATCAGCTTCAAAAGGATCCCCAAGAAAAAATACTGCAGAACAGTTTTCATTCTCACAATCTCATCAGAGGAATCAGATAAATAGGGGCCATCTGGAGGTTTAGGCAGGGAAGACCTGATGTAAGCGGGGGCTTGACATGAGTGAAAGAGTCCCTGTAAGGAGGATGGAAGGAGTTGTAAAGTAGACTGGAGGTCCCTGTATTAGCCTTAAACTCTTGCATCCATAGTGGCTCTAATGCATGGCTGGAGGACCCTGCAGGAGATTCAGGGACAGCAGCGCAGGTTGGGCAAACATTACCTGAGAATTCTCTAGGTAAACCTTCATGACATAAGGAGCAATGGGGGACACAGGCACCCAAGATTCCTTAGTCTTAGGTCTAACCCCAGTCTCTAGTGGAACAGACATTCTCACAGAAATCAGCTGGTCAAAAGTACACTAAATCACCCAAAAACAGTGTTTAAAAGTGATTAAATAGCACAGAAAATGTTATTATAAACTTATCTGGCAATGAAAGGGTTAAGGAGCTGAGGAGAGAAGGAAAGTACAAGCCTTGCATAGGATACTCATTCACAGAAAAGCAGAAAATGGCTGCCGCGACGGGAGCCAATCAGAAACGAGTGCGCAAAGCAAGCTCTCATGGGAATTGTAGCTGTTTTTGTAAAAAGTACCCCAACAGTGCCCGAAGCCCCCCACCATGTTCAGAACATTGACCGGATGACAGAGCAAGGGCAGACAAGTAAAACGAGCCATCTCTGGCCTCTCTGCGATAAGCGGTTGCAGAGATATGTCCCAAACTGTACAGTCCCATTTAAGTGAATGGAGCAATGGCATCTGTGAGGTAAAAAGCGTGCCTTAAAGGCTTAGTACATAATTTCACCAAAAACTGAATGAAAATAAAATTCAAGTTAAAAACATACTAGAACGTGTAGTTAAACAATATAAACACCAAACCCAGTAGGGAAAGTGTCTTCAACCCTCACAACATGCCAACCAGGAGTGAAAAGGTTAATTTACCACAGAAACTTGCTCCAAACACCCAGACAGATATACATATCTGTATGTCTGTCTGGGTGTTTGGAGTAATTTACTCTAGCACTCATTGCAATAAGAACTCAGTAATAAAGACCCCTGTGCAGAGGAGTTCCATGGGACATGTGGACCTCAGCACTCAAAAGGTTGCTCACCTTTTTTGCAGTACTTCTTTCTTCAGATTACCATATTATCAAGAAGAAGCCTCAGTGGGCAACTCCTGAGGAACTTACAAAGATTTTCCCCCCGGGGCTTAGGTCCACAAATAAGCACCTGATGAACTGAGCTATCCACATTTGGGTGATGGGAATTGTCAATGATGGTAATCTGCCTAATGGTGGTATTCCATATCTAGCAGAATATAATAAAAATCTAAAACTAAACAGAACTGTTCTCATGCCCTGTTGCTTGCAATGAGAAACAAAACTTACTGAAGTTAAAACAGGAAGCTGCAGCTAAGGTTAGAGGGTAGGCTCCATCCCTGCACTCACTTCTCAGAATTGTTCCTGCCTACTTAAAGGGGCGGAGCGCCTACCCAAAGTTACCAGTAACCTGTATTGGACGACAGAGAAATATAGTTTTCTGGGGCGGTTCTAGGTTTTTAGGGGTACCCAAGTGAAAAATGCACATGGGTCTCCCCTTTACTCCCATGCTGTTATTTATAATAAGGCCGCCGTCTGGTTTTGTTTACTTGCAATGGTGCTACTGTATAAAAGCTGAGGGGCCCTCTGACCAAGTGGGGGCCCTAAGCAGCAGCTTATTCTGCTTACATTGCAGCGCTTCCACTGATACTTTTCCAAATGTAACTGCAAAGTTATCTACAGGAATCATGCCTAAACAGATAGATAACAAAAATGCTGAAAACATGTCTGGCCTACAGGGTCTAAGAAAATGGCCCAAACCCCTGGCAGTTAAAGGATTAAATATCAGGTGTGTGTATGGCACACCCCTCTGGTGCTTAAAGAATTTACAGTCTGAAAGCTTAAGTAATGTGGGGGGGGGGTTTGTTATGAGAATTTGACATTTTTTCTGGCAAAATGTATTTTTTTACAGTGTGGGAGTTTGCTTGAAGGCTGTGATTGTACTGTTTGTGTTGTCACAGGGTGCCTAGCATGAAAGCTGGGAATTCTATACATTCTTCTGTGATTGAATGTGGCCTCAGTAACAATAATGCACTACAGGAGGATCTTTCCTATCAAATGATCACCTCCTGAGAGACTAAAAACGTCAGGGACGTACCTGTGAATTACTGCTTTCACAATGTAATCATACTTTCTGAGAAATAAATTAAATGTAGGTAGCAGTTACAAAGAGGGTTGATGGAAGCCTACTGTTCTAGCTCCAAAAGGAATAAACCTATTTAAAGTCCTATAAACCGCTAAGTTATTACTATTTTATACAATGTAATTTAATGGGTGTTGCAGTGTCTAAAATAGTATGGTATATTCCCCATTTCCACAAGCCTATTCAAGAGCTATTACAGTTAATGTTCCAAATGGAATCATTTTCTAAAGGAAACAAAATGAATGATATATGTGTGTGTTTATGTTTTTATATTATATATACGTGTGTGGTTTATATATATATATATATATATATATATATATGTATATATATATATATATATATATATATATATATATATATATATATATATATATACAGTACTGCACAAAAGTCTTAGGTAGGTGTTAAAAAATGCTGTAAAGTAAAAAAGCTTTCAAAAATAGACATGCTAATAGTTTATTTTTTAGCAATTAACACAATGCATAGTGAGTGAACAGAAGAAAAATCTAAATCAAACAATATTTGGTGTTACCACCCTTTACCTTCTAAACAGCATCAATTCTATTAAGTACACTTGTACACCGTTTGTTAAGGAACTCGGCAGGTAGGTTGTTCCAAACATCGTGGAGAACTAATCACAGTTTCTCTGTGGATTTAGGCAGCCTAAGTTGCTTCTCTCTCTTCGTGTAACCACAGACAGACTCGATTATGTTGAGGTCAGGGCTCTGTGGGGTCCGTACTATAACTACCATTAATTCTGACCAAATCCCCAACTCCCTTTGCAGAAATGCAGCCACAAACTTGAAAAGAACCTCCACCATGCTTCACTGTTGCCTGCAGACAATCATTCATGTACCGCACTCCAGCCCTTCAGTAAACAAACTGCTTTCTGCTACAGCCAAATATTTCAGAGTTTGACTCATCAGCCCAAAGCACCTGCTGCCATTTTTCTGTACCCCAGTTCTTGTGTTTTCATGCATAGTTGAGTCTCTTGGTCTTGTTTCCATGTCAGAGGTATGGCTTTTTGGCCACAAGTCTTCCATGAAGACCACTGGAAAGTAGATGGGTGTACCAGGATCCAACTGTTTTCTGACAGTTCTGAGCTAATGGCACTGCTCGA
This sequence comes from Rhinophrynus dorsalis, assembly GCA_037306005.1. NCBI lineage: Eukaryota > Metazoa > Chordata > Amphibia > Anura > Rhinophrynidae > Rhinophrynus > Rhinophrynus dorsalis. The sequence goes on from CM074719.1 coordinate 515,209,726, forward strand.
CTTCTGATTGCGTAGGGAAGTAAGCATGATGTGTCTTTTATCTGCTGCACTAAGTTTCCTTGGCTGACCACTGCATCTACAGTCCTCAACATTTCCTGTTTCTTTGTGCTTTTTTAAAAGAACTTGGGCAGAACACCTGGAAACCCCTATCTGCCATGAAATGTATGCCTGGGAGAGACCTCGCTGATGCAGTATAACTACCTTGTGTCTTGTTGCTGTGCTCAGTCTTGCCACAGTATATCACTTTTGACATTAAACTGTCTTCAGCAACTTCACCTTGTTAGCTGAGTTTGGCTGTTCCTCACCCAGTTTTATTCCTCCTATACAGCTGTTTCTGTTAATGATTCTGTTTCAACCCACATATTAAATTTATGGTCATTAGCACCTGTTTGGTATGATTGTTTAATCATACACCTGACTATATGCCTAAAAAATCCCTGACTTTGCGTTCAAAACAGCATAAATTCTTCTAGGTACACTTTCACAAAGTGTGGTCACACCAAACATTGATTTAATTTAGATTTTATTTCTGTTCACTCACTTTGCATTTTGTTAATTGATAAAAATAAACTATTAAAATGTCTATTTTTTAAATAATTAAAACTTTACAGAATTTTTTCACACCTACCTAAAACGTTTGCACAGTACTGTATATATATATATATATATATATATATATATATATATATATATACACATATATATATGTGTGTGTGTGTGTGTTTTTGTGTTTATATTGTGTGTGTTTTTATATATATGTGTGTGTTTATTTATATATAAAATTCTAAGTGGTTTCTGGTTAGTTGTCCCTGCCACCCCACCACCCAGGCGATTTTCACTTGAACTCAAGCCCCCTCTCACGCCTGTAAAAAATCGCTATTGGGTTCCTGATGTGCACGGTGTGCCAATTGCACTGGCAAAGTCATGCACCATTCACTAGTATTATATAGATATATATGTGTGTGTGTGTTTATACTATATATGTTTATGAGTGTGTTAATATCAGTCTTTCTCAGCCATTTTTGTCCAGGGTACCCTTCATGCTCAATTTAGATTCTTCAGGGCACCCCTAACATTTTAAATGTTACTTGTCAAGGGCATTATGAAGGGTACTGTATAAACCTCATATGTCAATGGACACCAAACTTGTACATCTAATAACTGAACAAAATAAGAAGAAACAATAGGGTTCAGAGTTCTGTAGAAAGTGAATGATGATGTAGTATTTCAGACAACGTACTACAGATGGAATTCCCTCACCTGTTTGTTACAAGGATCTGGACAAAAGCAAGGAAGAGCAGTTTCCAGGCTGAGGTGAAAATCCAAGATGACTGGGCAGAAAGCCCCTGAGAGTATGCAGAACTGCCTTGTCCTCATGAAAAAACAAGAAAGGGGGCTTACAAGACAAAGCTTGTAGTTCAGGAAGTCTGTGAACAGATACATTGGCCAAAAGAAAGGCCATCTTAGGTGTCATAAAGCACAGAGAATCATCTGAAAGAGATGCAAAAGAAGAAGTCCCATGGAGTAGTGGGATCCTTGAAGATAGGGAGGCACGAACCACCCCCTGAACAAAGGTCTTAACATCAGAGAAAAAGCAATACACTTCAGAAAATGAACAGAGAGAGCCAATATCTGAACCTTAATATAACTCAGGCTGAGACCCTTATTGACACTGTCTTGAAAGGCCGGAAATGAAAACTGAAAGACCATGGTGGGAGCATCACAATTAGCGTATCACTGGTACTGTAAAGACAAAATCCTATGAGCATGAGAGACCAAGCCCTGAGTTAACAGTCTCGGGGGAAGGCAAAAGGATTCCGTGATGGACAGTTTGAAACATTCTCAAAACCAGGCCCGACTGGGTCAAAAAGGGGGGAATTCTCCATTCTGATCTTTCTAAACACCCTGGGATTGGAGGGATAAGAGAAAACAGGGGGATTGAAGGAAACACATATGCTAGATGAAAGTTCCATAGTATGGACATTGCATCCATCAAAAAAGCTTGCGGCTCTTTTTTTTGGAGCAGAACAAAGGAACCTTCCTGTTCTGGCGGGAAGCAATGAGGTCCAGTGATGGTAGTCCCCAGCGGCATACAGTCAGGTTTAACTCTCTGAGTTCCTAGTTTCCAGGATCCAGACATTGACGACAATAGAAACTTCCAAACTTTCATCTATGCTGGCTTGCTTATGGTTCCTCCTTGGTGATTGATGTAAGCAACCGTTGTATTGTTGTCCGGCTGAACCCTCACCATATTCCTGTCAGGACACAAGACCAGTTCCTGTCAGGACACAAGACCAGTGGTGTAGTGTTAAGCAAATAGCCCAAATCTCCAAAATGTTGATTGTAAGAAGACTTCCCCATCAGCCCCTCAGGTTGTCGTCCATGGTAATCACTAACCACTTCAAGACAACAAATGGACACCCCAGTGTTAGATGTGGATAGAGGTGCCAACAACAAAGATCCTCCTTCATGCGTGGTAATAGAGACATGGCAAGAGACAAGTGAGGGCATTGTCTTGATCAACTCCTGAGAATGTCCACCTGCAACTCTTGTGTGAAATTGAGCATAGGAAACAGCTTCCAACGCTGAGAGCAGATTGCCAAGGAATCTTATCCTCTGGCACAAACAGCCTCCAACTTATGCCTAAGAAGTAAAGGACATGGGAATGCACCAAAGAGGACTTCTTGAGATTGAAAACCCAACCCTGTCTCTCCCACTCCTGAATCTGTGGACATGCTGTCTCCAAAGGATCCTTGAGTTAAAGGTTGTCTAGGTAAGGATCCAAGGAAATTCACTGAGAGTGGTTATGAGTTGCCAGTGCAGACATTTTGATATTTGTATATTAATATTCATAATTTAGGCCACAACAGCAACTGAGCAAATTAAACTGGCTCTTGTTCTGCAGTAGAGGGCCCCGGGGGAGGAGTAGGTTGATTCTTAGGTTTGGATTTCCCTATGTGTCCCTTAGGATCAGGTAGAATACTTCAGGATTGAGTCCCACTCTCCTGAATGTACTTCTTGGTGACTTAGAAAATGTACCGGAATGTTTTCTACCCCAGGAATGTGAATGGCAGAGATGGCTGTAACATGGGCTTCTGCGCAACAGAGAATGTGCCTCACTTCAAACCAAGCATTGGCACTGCAAGTGCCCCCTTGATGGTTGGTGTAAGCCACAGCAGTGGAGTTGTCCAACTGGACCCTCACTGGCTTCCCCTTCAAGAGAGAAATCCAGTACACGAGGGTCAGACTGATGCTACAGAGTTCATTGATGGATTGAAGGAACTCCTCCGCAATCTACCTGCCCAGAACCACACCCCAGCCACTCTGGATGGCATCAGTCATGACCATAGTATCACAGAGGGTTCCCCCTGTTCCAGTTTGTGCCAGTGCAACCACTACTGATGGTCCCAGATGGCCACCAGAGACAGGGATATTTTTCCATACAGATGCGTTGGATTCCAGGACCAACTCTGGATGACGTCTCTGAAGTTCTCTTTTGTACACCTGAGAGTAAAGCACAGCCTCTAATGTTTTATACCCAACACTCATATACTACGTGATCATGGCCAAGGGCCACTCCAGGGCCTGAGACACCTCCTACATTACCAGAAGGATTTTCTCCTCTGGCAGGAAAACTTTCCCCAGGCGGGTGTTGAACCTCGTCTCCAGGATCACCAGTTCGTGGGAAGACACTGGTGTGGACTTCAGCATGTTCAGAATCCACCAGAGCTGGACCAAAAGTCGAGCACAATCTTGGAAGTGCTGGACAAAGAGCTCATCTGAGGGAGCCTTGAGCAAAATGTTGTCCAGATAGGGTGTCATGGAAATGCTCAGGGTGTGAATGAAGGCAGCTAAGGCCCCCATGAACACTTGAGGCACAGAAGCCAGGCCAAATGGCAGAGCTGTGAACTGATAATAATCTGAGCAGAATACATATTGCAGATAGAGTTGGCTGTCTGGGTGGATAGGGTGTAGGTATGCATCCTGAAGGTTCAGGGACGTCAGATATTCCCCTGGGCACATTGCTGCTATGACAGAACTCAAAGATTCCATTTTGCATCGAATAGTTACCACACATTTGTTGAGACATGTGAGGTCCAAAATGGGACGACAGTCACCGTCCTTCTTCGGAATCACAAACAGATTGGAATAGAAACCTGAACCATGATACATGAGAGGTACAGGTATCATGACCTTCTTTACCAGCAGTGAATCCACTGCCTCCTGAAACAGCCGTGCCTTGTCTGGCTGTTTTGGCACCCTTGACAAAAAGAAATGATACAGTGGAAGGGATCCAAAATCTATGCGGTACCATTATGAGGTTACCCATAAAACCCACCGGTCCACGACCAAGGACTCCCGGCCATCCCTGAAAAAGGTGAAGATGCCCCCTGCAGGCACCAGTGGACCAGGATTCCATGAGTCATGCAGAAGATTGCTTGGCAGACTTAGCCCTTGAAGCTGCATGCATGTCTGGGCTTGGCAGAGGAGCGCACATGAGAGACTTGAGAACTTTGCAGTCTCTGCACCTCTGTTTGGCAGAGGAAATGAAAAAAGCGCAGTTTTCTTGTCATAGTTGGACTTTTGGTGTTCTTGCCCCAGTAGCATCAATAATCTGCTTCAGTTCAGGTCCAAACAGGGACTTGCCATGAAAAGGTAAGGAAACCAGTGACTTCTTGGAAGATTGGTCCACAGACCAAATCTTAAGCCACAGAGTGTGTTGTGCAGCAACAGAAAAGGCTGAGGCTTTAGCAAACAACCTGACTACCTCAAAAAGAGCCTCAGACACATAGTTGTTAGACTCATTGATGTTGTCTAAAAGACCCAACAAATCCTCCTTGGAAACCTCGGCACAACCTCCATCAGCTGTTCCCCCCACATGGAGACAGCCCTGTTGACTCAGCTAGAGGCAAAAATAGGTCTATGTGCCACTCCAGTGGCTGCAAAATTGGGCTTGAGGATAGAGTCCAGCTTTTTGTCCTCTGGATCTTTAAGCCCTGCTGCATCTGCCACAGGCAGTGCAATAGTCTTAGCCAACTGGGAAACAAGGGATCCAAGGTTGGAGGAGCGGAGCAATGCTCCAAAGCTGCCTCCAAAAATGGGTACTGCTTACAGAACCTCTTCTTGATAGACAGCTGTTTGTCTGGGGTCTTCCACTCTTCCAAAAGAATCTGGTCAAGAGTAGCATTCGGAGGAAAGAAGGGTGAAGATTTCTTATGCCTCTGGAAGATATCCGTTGAAGACCCTCTCATAAGATGTGTCAGATACCTGGAGGGTCTCCAAGACAGCTCTAATAAGCCCCTCTTCCAAGGGAAGGTGGTCAGTCTCATAAATGTCTCCACAGGATGAAGAAGGATCCATATCTTCATACTCCCCCTCCTCTTCTCCCTCAAGCAATTCCTCCTCTGAGGAAATGTCTACAACCTGAGGAACACTCTGAGATACAGGGGCCACATAGTCAAATGTATTGGGAGGGGCTTCCATGACTGAAGTACCCCCTGAAGTGAGAAAGGAAATGTTTTGACTCAAGCTGGTTATTGGTCTGTGCTGGAGGGCCCCAGTGGAGTAGTAGGGGCCACAGCACAAGAGGGGCAGAGAAATCCTGAATACTTCATAGGGAGCCCCATTTGGCATGAGGAACAGTAAGTGAGGGGGGTAAGGGATGCCCCTGAATCCTTAGCCTTAGATTTATCCCATGTCCCTTGAATCTGACATCCTGACACTAGTATAACTAGTATAAATACTATCATACAATCCCAGACTGACAAAGCACCCTTGAAAGCACAGAAAATACACTTATCTGGCAAGCGAATGTTTAATCTGGAGAATAAGCAAGAGAGATGTAAAAATCAGAAGAAACCCCACTAAACGGGCATTCTGGGAAATGTAGTCTTCTCTGTTGCCTAGCAAAGCCTACAACTCCATTTTGGAATCTCCATGAGCCCTCTGGACACTCAGGATGGGAACCGAATGAAAGAGAATGAGGAGACAAGAAAATAGAGCCCTCTCTTTCGTATGACAAACGGTTGCAAAGATATGTCACACAGAACTTTTCCCATAGACTTCAATGGAACAAAGATGGCAGTTGGCGTGTTTCCATTTGTCAAATTTACCCAAATACCCCAGGGAACCTCCAAGGGGGGCCTAAAATAGATTACAAGTGAAGGGGAAGTGCAAACAAATCCCACAACGTCCATGACACCCCAAAGTAGTGAAAACAGCAGAGAAAGGGTTAAACCTTATCCAAACTGCAGCCCAGTAATGGTAACCTGCCTAATGGGGGAAATCGTGATAGCTCCATATCTATCAGAAAAATAATAAATGTCTAAAAACTATGTATTTCCTGTCACCTGATTTCTTCACAGGACGCATTCATTATGGAGTTTACAGGGTGGGGGAGGGTTGAGCTGGAGAAGGAGGAGAGAGTCTCCACCCACAAGTCTGTCTTTGAGTTGTGTCCTGCCCTCCAAAGGAGGCACTCAACCCCAGGTACCTGTGTTCCATATAAGAGGTAAGAGAAATGTGCTTTAAGAAGAGGAGAGGCCCATAACTCTCCAATAAAAAAGTAGTGAAGTCCTGAAAAATGTTAAACAGCCCTAACAATGCAAGCATCCACCTTTGTCAAATACAATTCAAGTAATAATGAATACATGTAGTGCATTACAGACATAAATCACCACAGAAAAGTTGGTGTCAAAGTAGTAGGGACACAAAAGTTAGGACCATAACACTTAAATATTTATCTGAACAGTCTTCAGACTCATATCTTGAATCAAAGAACTTCTGAGAGGTTCATTAGTGGGGCATAGTCTTAGGGAGCCTGCCTAATAGGGGATTATACTGCCCCATAATGTAATTGTAATAATGAAAAAGAAGTCTAACTAAGAGAGCAGTGCCCATCCACCTTGTTCATCAGGTGCAGGTCATGTGAAACTGAGGAGATGGGGGTGAAGCTGGATAGAAGAGGGAAGTTTCTGCTTCAAAAGAACTGCCTTTTTTTAATTAACCTGCACTCCAGCGAAGGGGTACTTTACCCCATGGTTCCTGTTTTTCACATTGAACGCAAGAGAAATTCTCGGTATGTATTGTGCTCAGCAATGTAAACAATCCTGGCAAACACATATCACCAACTAGATTTCACTAATGTAGAGTTATTACATAAAACATAATATGAGCTTATTACTTGATGGATTCCCCTTACAGGGCTAGTCGGACCTAGAACTCCAACTATTTATACTAAAAGGTAACAGCTGTTGAGGCTAAAAAAAAAAAAAAGAGTCCATCAAGTTCTCCATTTATTTATTGGTCAGTGAGAAGGAAACATAATACAAAAAAAACAAAGAAAAAACAACAACATTGAAGCCACTGGAAGCATATTGCGTATTGGTATTATATTTCCCTGGTTAGAGAGAGATACTAATGAAGTTAAAAGCTGAGTCAGTGTCAGGTCCTTCTGGGTTTTCGTGGCATTTTTTGCCATATATTCTTTTTCCCCGTAAGTTCAGCTCTTGCTGAGCCTTTATCAAGCGTTGGCACTTTGTGTCGGTGTGCGATCAAAGCTTTCCTGTTGTGACCTAGTTCCTCAATTTCTTGTGTTCCTAGTGATTCCAGTGTTTGACCCTGCTTTCCCTTGACTTCATTCTCGCCTCCTGATTTGGCTTCTGTATCCTGTATTGGTTTGACCTCGGCTTGTTTCTTCAACTCCTCTTCAGCCTGCTGATTGGGTACTACTTTGCTCAACTGGTTCTGACCTTGGCTTGCCCGACTATCCTTCTGTCTCATCCCTGGTGTACTGTCTCTGCCTGCTTGTTACCTACTTGGCTTGTCGGCTATTCTTTCTCCGAATTAGGAGCCCCCTCCAGTCTGCACCTTGTCGAGTTTGATGCTGTCAACCACCTTGTTGAGTTCACCTCTGTCAACTACCTTTTGCTGAGTTTGACTTCATCAACCTACCTTCGGGTTCAACCCTTGCGACCCCTCGAGTCTACAACTGTTCCAGCACTACAACAGAGACAACTGTATTGTGGTAGTTTACACATACTGATTCCTGGCTCGTTGAGTAGCTGTCTGTATCTAGGGTTGCCATCCTGTCATCTGGCTTTGCGGTCAGCACCTCTAACACGACCTAGGCCACAGCAAGGTTTCCCTAGAGCAGCCCCCACTAGCTACCCACGCTTTCCAGTCAGCATCTGTTTCACTGAGGCCTGCTGAGCAGTATTTTCTGTTTTGTTGTCTGTTGATTTGTGTTCTTACATACTAATAACAACTGTATTATCTTTGTGGAGATCCCACTCTGCAAAGCATAACTCAGGCAGCTTACACTGGGTGCACCTAGTCTGATCATCACATAGTTTAATATCTGAGCAGCATTTTTTAAACAAATCTAGTCTTCTTCAATATTCAAACACAAAAGTTGATTTGCATGAATAATTATGTTCATACTCTTGTCTTGAATGCACTGCAGTACCTCCAATGTTCCCCCTGGTGATCTCTTTGCGTAAAGTATAACAAAGCTATGGCTCATGGCCAACCCACATCGGCATCTGCCAAGTATAACTGGCTTACTCCTATCTCGATCAGGCAGTCGATGGAGGTCGTGACTAGCATTGCAATGTTGCTCACGTGAATGATCTGCAGAGTGGTCCCATAGGCCATGTGCATATCAGGAATGCTGCAACTTGGACAGAATCCACTATAATGCATCCAAGGTACGACATGCTACACCACAATATTGACTATACGAACAGAACTACTGTGGGTAACATGTTTAATTTTGGTGGGTTAATCTTAGTGTTAATAAGGTTGCCCTAAAAGGTCTGTTGAAAAGGACAATTACATTATTTAGCTGTAGGTTGTTTTCATCAGGAACACAATGTCCTTTAAAATGAATAATTTGACTAATGAATAATTTGATTTTGCAGGATCACTATCCCTTTAAAATGATATGTGATTAGAAATGCACTTGTAAATATCTTGTATTTACTTTCAATGTCTGGAAAGAAAACTTTTTGGTCAAGAGACAAATTAGGTATGTAAGTTCCTTACTGGACTTTTTGCAAGTTTGCCATGAATATTTCACAACTCCATGGCAAGATGGGTGTAAACTGGCAAGGAGAAGAGGAGGTTGTTTATAATAATAAAATCTGTTCAGCTTTGATCAAAATATATCTATCAATTCAGTATTGGAGCACCTGTGCATAAGTACAGACACTTTAGTACATACTGGAGCACACAACTCCAGCATCACATTAATGTGAGCAAGCCCTTAACACCACCTCTGTAGAAGACATTAAAATCAGAATATGTCTGAGTGAATTTCCTCTGTCCCTGTTAGTACATGGAACGGGACAGAGAGAAGAGAAATGGCACACACTGAAATGCCCCTGTTTACTCCTTGGCAGAAATGCCACAAAGCGATTATTTGTTTACTCAACTAGTTTTGTAATTTAGCATTAGGCCTCATTGCACTTAAAGGGATAGTAATACTTCATTTTATTTTATTTTGTAGGCATTAAAAAAACATGAAGAACGATATAAGTTTTATCTCTTAAACATTTATGGTTTGAGAGATATTCACAAGCAAAGTTTCCCCTCCCGCCCCTTTTACCTAGTGTAAGCCATCTCTTCTCAGATGTGGAATCCAGTCCATAGACCAGAGAGATAACAGCAGGGGACAATCTTCTTCCTATGAGAACAATGAAAGCCCTGCCCCCCTTGACAAGTTTTTCAGGTTTTTCCCTTATCTTAATTGAAGATTGTCCCTCTCTGCAATCTACCTGGGCACCTCCCTTCTGCTCTGGCTGAGCAGTGTTACATCAGTAAAAGGGATGGGAGGGGGATACTTTGTCATTGAATTATTCTTGAACTACAACTCTGACAGAATTGAAATAACTCTCCAAAGTCCAAATACTATGATTATTCATTAGAGCTGGTTTTATTATGAAACATTACTATCCCTTTAAGAGCTGTTCCTTGCCCTTATTTGAGAATGGATTATAGGACAGATGAACCAAAGAAAGACTTCTTATACTGGCTGTGAGCATGCTGCACTTAACTCCTTGAATGCTAGTGGCGTTTCCAACACATTGCTCCTCAATGCCATTTTGTCTTATCTACCACTCAAGGGGTTAAAGTTATTTGATCCATCTCATTATAAGGTATCAGACAGTAAGCAAAATATGAAATATATTTTTGTTAGAAAGCTTCTTCCTTTCTTTTCAACTTACATCATAACTGTAAAAAAATATCTATATTGAACTGATTTATGGATACCCTGTGCATATGTGGGCGGTGCATACAAAATTAAATAATCACCTTATTTTTACCATTATCACTAGTTTGTTTTGTTCTTGTTTTAACCATTCCAGTGTCAGAATGGACTGTAATGCATTGCTTTGCAATGCATTGGACAACCCACTGCACTCCAATGGTTAATAACTCTCATACAAGGGATCACTCACAGCTGGACTTTGACTTTCAAAGCTACAAAGTCCTCCTAATGAAGTTTCAATATTTAACTTTTTTTTGCCTTAGTCAGTAATATCAGGAAGAAAACAAAAATGTAGTCAAGGTCATAAGCTGCAATCTTATCACCGTGATGTAAGTTGTTTCTATTGGCTACAAAGGTGTAAGGCTTAACTCTGAATCATGCACATTCTCATAGAAAAGTGATCCTGAAAAAGAAATTCTTAAACCAGACTGCAGATATGTTCAAAGAGATGTTTCAGATGTGGATATAAACTATGTAAGAAAGGCCACAAGACTTTGGGAGCCTCTGGTGCTTAACTCCTTTTAGAATCAGGGGGCTGTATAATGCATAGGGAGGCAATGCATTGCAACATACTCCTCTTGACTTCAAGGTATTAAAATACATTTGAATGGTATGACTATGCCAAACACAAAATTCTTGCTATTGGTGTCACAGACTAACAGGACAAGAGGCGCTCTCGCTGGGCAGAGGGAGGTTACTAAGCAGAACAAACACAAATACACCAGCCAGGAACAGATAGAGTAATGAATTAAAGTATTGTATCAAAACTACTTACTCATATGCAGAACAGGAGATTGATGACCCACAGATTTGCAGTCAAAACAAATTCCCAAGGCTGCCACTGAGGAACTGCTTGAGAGTGAAATTGGGGTACGTAACTAGTAAGCAGTGTTGACTGCAAGTCACTCAAGATAGACTTTGCTGAAGATACAAGCCATGAGAAATGCTGTCAACAATTCTGAATAGCCAGGACTGGCTGAGCAGGTCCTGATCCAGGATGGTCATACTTGCTCATCCATGAAAAACAGCAGCAGCAAGAGGCTCCTGCAGGTAGTAAATAGGACTAGAAGCTCACAAACAAACCAGTGTCAAAGGTTCCAAATAATAATCCAAAATAAGGTCAGGAATGAAGTTAAGTCATGATTCTCAACCACGGTGCCGTGGCACTTAGGTGTGCCATGGGCATATACTTCGTGTGCCCCATCTTTTCGATAAAGAATGATAAAATGTGAGTACCAAGTTTCAGATGTATATTTCTGGACATTTTTCTGCAAAGTATGTTTGTTTCTGTTATTCTGATTGTGAGACCTAAAAAAAAATGTATTTATGGATGTGTATCCTTCATTATGTGCTTGACAAATGACCTATAACATATTAGGTGTGCCCCGAATCTTCCAGACTGCATGTTAGAGGTGCCTTGAAAAAAACTAGGTTGAGAACCACTGAGTTAAGGTCAGGGCAGTTGGCAAACAAGCGTGGTCAGGATTCACAAGCCAAGGTTAAACACTGAATACAGAAATCAAAGCACTGAACACTCGGCAGAAATACACTAGTGCTAGTTATAGGCCATAACGGGTGTGTCCAGGAAAGGAAACATGATGACAAGTAATAGCAAAGCTGGAGTAAGTGGACAGGGTGTGTCCAGATAAAGAGGCAGAGCTACAAATAATAGCAAAACAGGACTTGCTTAACTGGGATTTTGCACTACACCTCCCCACCTCCGCAGACCCCCTCCAGGGGTCCTAAACAGGACTTATGGGAGAAAGAAATACACAGTGCTTCCCCAAGTGATAAGTCCTAACTTAATCTTAAAAGAAAATCTATTGCCCCACATATAAAAATATCAAGTATATAATTTTCAAATATATAGTTTTTAAATGGGGAAGGGGTTGTGGAGACAAGGTACTCAAGGTACTTTGTGGATAACAAAGTGCAAATAAGAGTATTAATAGTCCCAGATAGACTTTAGCCTATATATTTTGTATCTAGGTTGTCTTGCCTCTCCCTACACTATCCCCTAGGGCAGAGATTCTCAACATTAGTCCTTTCCTTAGCCGCCCTTCCCTTCAAGATAGTAGTACAGTCCTTCAGATGCCGAGCCTTCCTATTTTGGCTGAATATTCTTCCTCGGAGGTGATCACTGCATCGCAAGCTGCACTTCCAGATATGGTCTTGTCTGCTCCCACCCACCTGGGAGTCCTGGCCACTTTGCCAACTAAGGAAGGCCTGAAACTACTAACCATGGAAATTAAAGATGTGCTGCATGCTGAGATGGTGGATCTTCGGCAGTCCTTCTCCCACAGGATGGACACTGTGGAGGAAGCTCATACCAATCTCTCTGGCCAGCTTCACTTCCAGGAGCAGTATTACTTGGATCAGCAGAAAGCCATTGCTCAATTGACCTACCGTTTAGATGACTTGGACAATTGTAGCTGATGAAAGAACATCAGGCTGTGAAATGGCCCATAATCTACGCCCCAGAGGGACCTTGTTCCATTCCTGCAGGATCTCTTCTCCTCTATCCTGAAACGGTCTGAGGGGCCCCTGGTATTATATGCAGGCTACACTACTTTAGAGATAAAAAATCCATCATGTCCTGCAGTTGTTCCCAGGAGTCTTTTCAACATGCTGGAGTAGATATCAAACTTTATCAAGATCTTTCACCTCACTTGTTCTTGAGACATCAGTTGAAGGCCTTGTCCGATCATCTCCACTCTCTGGGCATGAAATACAAGTGGGGTTTCCCCTTTCATCTTTATGCACAATAAAATGGCATCTCAGCTACTATCATAGTTCCAGAAGAAGTGAAGGACTTCTGTAAGTCGTTTTCCATAGATTCCCCCTCCCCGGACAATTCACGGCCTCCCGACAAAACACAACTAGAAAGTAATCAACGCCTCCACTGGCATCTCTTTGTAGAGTCTCCTAGCTTGAAGAGGCACAGTGCCCAAGTGGGTGCTCCCCGGGAGACTTCACAGGATACAGCTTGATGCTGTGGTTCTCCACTCACCAATAACCATGACCACTGATTGAGCTCTTTTTCGGATTTCATGACTCTCCTCCTCTGATCTACACTCTACCATTCCTGAAATTGGTGCTACCTGCCTTCAAGGGTTACCTTTTCTGGATGTGGATACCTACTGACTCACTGTGCCCTGCTGTGATCAGCTGGGATGCTTTGTAGCAGTTACACCACCTGGGACTGATGCACCCCTTTTCCATGGAGGTTATGTAATTTAAGGTGATTCAACTGCCCCTGCTCCCTGGTTATATTATTGTCTATCACTGATCATTCCCCCATTACTCTCCCTTTCCCCTTCAAACCTTTTGTCCTCCTGGGGAATCTAGCCTGCAGGCAGCTGCCGTGGAGCGTGGTGTTGTTGTGGAGGTGGGGGGTGAATGTGGGCTTCCGAGGCTCTCTTGTACAGTCTCTTTCCCAATAGTCGAGGCTTGCCACACAAGATTTTCCCCCTTTCTCTGGAGACTACCCTCTGATATGAATTTGTTTGCCTTCCAGTCCCTCTGCTCAGCAGCCTTTGCTGGGCCTGCTTCTTCCCTCCTGTGGTGCCATGCTCCATAGCTGCCTACTTGTTTGCCTCCACTGGACTGTTTCTATGTATTGGTTGTGGCTCAAGAGGCCCAGACTGGGAGGAGATTGAGGAGGAGCCATCTGCCCAACATTTAGACTTTATCCCCATATACCCCACTGTGGGGCCCGAACTGATTTTCTGTTGGAGGGGTATTTCCTAACTTATTGGTCCTGTATTCGTACACCCTATACATTTATTCTTATAGCTGTCCTCTATTTATTGGGCTTGGCTCCCTCACCTTCGTTCCTAAGTCCATATTGATTTTAAAGCTGCTAATTGTGGGAGGTAGAGTTTTCGTTGGGTATGGGAGGGGGAGTTGCTGGTCCTCCACCACCATGCATCATGACACTCCCCCCCCCACACACACTCTACTGTTTAGTCCACTCTCAATGGCTATACCGGGGGATGCCTCATGCATGAGGCTCTGACTTTTGGACCCCTCTTCTGTGTGTGATGGGGATGGCTTCCTCCTCTCAACCCCCAGGGTTTTAGTTATCTTAGTTTACTGCAGTCTATTTAGTTATTCCAGGTTTTGCTCACACTACTGCTCATACTACTACTGTTATTTAGGCTGGCACCCACTCAGCTTCTGTGGGGCCCTCATTCCGTTTTGCTCTACTCATGTTATATCCTTTGTATAAAACTCGGCTCACTCCTCTCTGGCCTGTTGTCTATACCCACATAAACAATGTGTCATGATTGCCCTTCTCTCCCCACCCCGGATTGGGTAACCTGCAAAGTGGACTCTTTGTTTACGTTTTCCTCTGTCTCTTTTCTCCTTTCTCTCTCTCTTTCTCGATATTTTGACTTTGGCTCCCTTGCCCCCTTCTCCCTATGCCTCCTTTCTTCTAGTCGGCCATGTACTGGTCAGCATGATGGCTACCCACTTTGCACTCAGCTCTCCCTCACTCAGTCACTATGCCTCTAGAACATCCTTAGGTACTCTCTTATAATATTAAGGCCCTGAATAGCCTGGAAAAATGTTCCATGTTTCTTAGGGAACTGATCTTGTTTCAGTCTTACATAGTGTTCCGTCAATAGACTCATCCAAAACTTAATTCAAGGCACTTTCCAGAAGTCTGGCATGCTTCCTCCCATGAAAAAAAGAGAGGTGTGGCTATTCTGTTCTGGAGAACCTTACCTTGGGCACATCTGGAGTCTCTTGCAGACCCCCAGGGCCGGTATCGCTTCCTCAAAGGTACTCTCACCAATGTCCCTTTCACTCTAGTCAGCCTTTATGCCCCCCGAACTCTGCTCAACTTTCCTTCTTTCGTACAGTTCTCTACTTCCTTGAATGGTTCCATTTGGGACTATTGATTCTGAAAGGGGATTCTAATGTTAGCTTTCAGTCAGAGCTAGATCACTCATCTGTGTGCTCTTTCTGAACACCATCTGGGCTGGACCTCTATTGGTCATGTTAACTGAATTTCAGATGGTCAGTGTCTGGAGATCTCTGAATACCACTATCAAAGACTACATATTTTATTCACAACCCCATGGCTCCTTTTACATGTTGGACTTGGACTATCTATTTCTGAGCCAATACCCTCTTGGTATGGTCACCCGGGCGGTATTACTATTTCTGATCATGCGCCTGTCTCCATCATACTCTCTGCTCTTACACATTCCCCGATCTCAGTAACTGGATGCTCGATTAATTTCTTCTAACAGATCAGTCCATCAAGGCTAAGGTAGAAGGTGAGCGTAAGGATTATTTCTCCACCAATGCAACTTCTATATGGCACATTCTAATATTAGGGAGGTGCACAAATACTATATTGGGGGGGGGTTCATCTCTGTGGGCAGCTGGAAACAAAAGCAACAGAAATAGCTGCTTGACACACTCCTATGTGACATACAAGTGCTCAAGATGCACCATAATGCATTTTCAGGCACAATCCTACTGGACAAGCTGCCTGAGAAACTTAAGGAACTTACGATTATTCTTCACAGTCAGACCCTTAGAGCTTATATGTGGCACAAATTCAATGCTACCTACCTGGCAATAAATGCAGGAAGACTCTAGCCAGACTTGTCTATCATTCCAGAGCATCCTCGCACATCCGTAGTATAGCCTGTCCCTCTGGCCTATAAAAGTCCTCTTATAATAATAGAGTGCAAGGTTTCAGGGATTACTATCAGGAACTTTACAACCTCCAGTTGTCCGAATTCCCTCTAGAGCCTGACTCTGACCAGTTTCATATTGACAGTTTTTTATGGAGTGCCGATATTCCCGTCTTCCTCCCCCCTTTATTAATATAAGCATTTTTCCCCTCTTCTCCTTCCTCATTTGTGCAAATTGTTCAATTCTATTCTTTTGGGGTAGCCATGGGCTCTGCACTCTTTTATGGCCAGTATCACTGTGACCCAGAAACTGGGAAAGGACAAGACCCTCTGCAGCAGCTATAGGCCAATATTTTTACTAACTAATGATGTTAAACTTTTCATTAAACTTCTGGCCACCAGGCTCAAACCCTTACTACTTAGCATTATAGGCCCTGATCAGTCTGAGTTTGAAACTGGCCAGGAGATGGAAGATAACATTATCAAAGCAGTTACACTGCTTCAGGCTGCCTCCTCTGGAAATACTCCCAGTTTTCTCCCTTCTCTCAATGCCACGAAGGCTTTTGATAGGGTGGACTGGGGGTATATGTCTTATGTTTTTCAGTGGATTGGCCTTGGGCCACGCTTCACCTCAACTGTCTCTCACTCTACTCCACTTCATCAGTTTGTGTCTTTGCAAGCGGAGTTCTGTTGGAGCTGTTTCAAATATGGAATGGCACATGGCAGGGCTGTCTACTATCCCCCCGATTTCTGTCCTTGCCTTGGAACTGCTGCTGTCCTTTATTTGGTGAACTGTTTCTATCTCCAGGGTCCAACTTGGATCCAGAGAGGTAAAACTTTCCTGCTTTGCAGACAGCATTTTAGCTTTTCTCTCCTCTCACAAAAGCTCCCTCCCTAATTTAGTTTCTCTCCTGTCCCAATACAGTGCAATCGTCTGGCTTAAAATAAACTTCACCAAATCTGAGATGCTGACAATGTCCCGGATAGACCAGCCATACAAAGCAAGTATCTATTCCCTTGGACAGACACTCAAATTAAATATCTAGGAATACTCTTGACACAGACACCCTCCACAGTCTAGTAATCTTTCTAGACTGGAGGACGAGATTCAATTGATCTATCAAAGTGGAACCCAGTGTTTGTTTCCTGGACGGGTAAGCCTAGCTGTGTGGTGGACCTGTAACATGCTCTTTAACCTCTCCCCCTTCCCGTCTCCACTCTACTTCATTATTTTTAACCCAGATTTCCCCCAGGCACTCAGAGGAGCTTTTAGACACTGGATCTCTAAAGGGTTAGTGGACATAATCATCTAGTCCCAGATGTGCAAATCCCCTTCTTCTTGGCACTCTTTTAACACGTTCTGATCTGCCTCACCAACTTGCATCTAAGCTCTACACCTTCTTTAGTCCCCTCCCCCCAGTCTCCATCCCCTTATAGATGTTCCTGGGAATTCGATTTTAGCATGTCCATTAACAAACATCCGTGGTCTTCCTCCTTCAAACTAAATGGCAAATGGATATCTAATATTACCCTAAGAGAAACCAATTACAAGCTCCTGACCTGATGGTATAGAACCCCCCAACAAATCTCCAGATAACTCACACTCACGCCTGACCCCTGCTGGAGGTTTGGTCAACAGGTAGGCTGTCTGCTCCATATTTTGTAGTCATGCCCCCAAGTTTGTTGCTTCTGGGGGGAAGTGCATGACCTCCTGCCTAGACTATATATCTATTCCCTTCTCTCTACAGGCTTTTCTCCTGATTATCTTGCCGGGATCTTTCTTGACCTCCTCCACCTTCCTGAGCCCTTCCGCTCTTGGATACTTTTGATAACGATTGCCAGGGCTTTCATCCCCAAGCTCTGGAGATTCACAGGTCTGCAGTCTGAGTTGGACTGAAAATGTGGCCTGAGATCATTTTTGGAAATGGAGTGTCTCTACTATTACTCGACAGGCAGGGCATCATGCTTTACCACAAATTTAGGATGTTGGATTGTTGGAGTACCGATCCCGTTCCGGAATGGATCTTAGGTGGCTCAACTTGCGACTCCAGATGGCTTTGTGGTATGGTTTGCAACCCACTCATGCGTGGCGATTTCGTGCTTCCCCTCCCTACATCTCTCCCTTTGTATCCTCTTGTCCTCTTTAATCTCCTCTCTTTCTGTTACCACCTTCTCTCTTCTCCTTCCTTTCTTCTCTCTATGAATACTCTCTACTTTTCACTTCTATCTTCTTCTGTCTGGCTACATTCTAGGATTGATTTAAATGCAGACCTATCCTTCCTGGTTAATTTGACTGGGGAAGCTTTGACTGTCTTCATGGAGGTGCTTGGGCCTTCTCATTTGAAACATCATTCATTCTTCTAGAGATCTTATGCTTTATTGTGCAAATCATTTTCCTATATCAATCGGCTGTATAGCTAATGTAACCGTAGTACACTGCATATGTAATACTTGTTATTTGTACTTTGATCCTTTTCTCAATAAAATTTTAAAAATGAAAACAATAATTTATTTGAAATGAAGGCACAATGGGGGTGTCTGCCAGTGTAGGGAGACCTTCATTCCAAGTCAACGAAGAAAGCATGAAGAAAGCAAGACAAATCACAAAGCTATCATATGAAGGAAACAATTTCCAACTCTTTAGTATTCTACAGTTGCGAACGTTTTTCAAGCATTTGTGGCAGGCATGTCAAACATGCAGCCCCTACCTGTTAACCTGTAGCCCTAGATAGAGAAAACAAATTTAAATGCCCTATGGCCCAGCATTTTCCCCCACGCTCCTTAAATCAGCCTAGGGTTGCAATCTGTCTGGTTTTTCAGATTGTGTCTGGGTTTCACTGGTACCAAAACACACACAAATAATCATTTACAGGCTGCTGGAATGATCCGCAGGCAGAAAATCTTAGTAGTGTCTGGATTTTAACGTGCCAAAGGACCTATGCTGACAATACCAGTCAGTCATGTGACTGCATTGCGCAGGTAAGGGAGAAGCACAGTAAGAGAGAGCGGCAGGCTGCTGACATTACCTATGGCAGAGCATTATGGTGGTGCATACATTCTAACGGGTTAAAGGCCCTGTGCTGGCATCCCCCGTCAGTCATGTGACCACAGAGTATAGGGAGGTGAGGGTCACAGTGAGAGAGAGCTGCAGGCTGCAGAGAACAGGAATGGAAGGTGCAAAGGTTCATGTGGATAATGGTCAGAGCACATTTTGGACTTTTCATTCTCAAATACTGTGGAACTGGGGCCTATGGGAGCTAGAGCAAATCATTCTTGGTACTTAAAGGGATAGTAATGTTTCATAATAAAAACAGCTCTAATTAATCATCATAGTATTTGGACTTTGGAGAGTGTTATTTCAATTCTGTCAGAGTTGTAGTTCCAGAGTAATTCAATGACAAAGTGTCCCCCTCCCTCCCCTTTTACTGATGTCTCACTGTTCAGCTTGAGCAGAAGGGAGGTGCCCAGGTAGACTGCAGAGAGGGACAATCTTCAATTAAGATAAGGGAAAAACCTGAAAAGCTTGTCAAGGGGGGCAGGGATTTCATTGTTTTCATAGGAATAAGATTGTCCCCTTCTGTTATCTGTCCAGTCTATGGACTGCATTCCACATCTGAGAAGAGATTGTTTACAGTAGGTAAAAGGGGCGGGAGGGGGAAACATTGCTTGTGACTATCTCATAAACCATAAAGGTTTGAGAGATAAGACTTATATCATTCTTCATGTTTTTTTAATGCATACAAAATAAAATAAAGTTCAAACAAAGTATGACTATCCCTTTAATTCCCTGAATAATGTGTGTGAACTGTACATGCTGTTAAATTATGTAATGCCATTGGGGCTGGTACAATTCTGGTGAGAATAAATACAATTTCCCCAAGCTCCTATTAATTTAAATGGGGCTTTTAACATTCTAGAAATGCCTCCATTTTGTAAAGCAATGCACTGAACGCATGTCTAGCATTCAAGCGGTTAAAAGACCCATTTATACAAACATGAAGGCCATGCAACTACATACAAACACCGTACAACTACAATCAAGCATGCAAGGGAGGTCAGGGCTTTTTGTTGAGGCTGTATTAGCTTCCCCAATATACCTATCAGTCAGGGGAGGAATTATCCAACAACTCCTACAAAATATTTGCCTCTTGTGTCTGACAGACCAAGGTGGACTCCAGTATTAACAATGAAGAGACTAAGTGGAAGCAGCACTGCCCAATCAACTGAAGAATCCAACCCAGTTTAATCTTGAAGGAAAATCCATCTTCGGTGTGTACTGTGGACCTTCCATCATCTACAACACACGATTAGAATACTCATAATATTTAATAGATTGGATTTCAGACAGTGTCTTCGATCTGTTCTCTTATTCGACTTATAAAATCCCTGATTACTGCCCTTATTCAGGAATGTTTTAATTAACAAGTATGTACTCTAGAGTGTAGGAAGCACAACCACTCCTGGACAACATGCCTTGCTTTGTATTACTTTTGGTTTAAAATAGTTCAAAAGTTGTATAAACTTACTCTATAGATCTGAAACATATAATACAAGGCATTTATACATGAGACTTACAAATCTCCTGAATAGCAAACATGCATCATATGTCCTCTGGACTGTTTGCTCAGTTTATGGTTGTTCTTTAAACAGAAGAGGATTCGCTTCCTAAGCTTTACAATCTGCAATACTGACCTTTTCAAAGCAAACCAATATTACTTCCAAAGATGCTACCAGAAATAAGTGGAGAAACAGCAAAACTGTTGGGGTCTCAAAATTGGTATTTATAAAGTTTAGATGTTACCAAATTTATAAAGGTAAAAAATTGAGACAATTCTATTTATTAAGCAACCACAAGTGATCTGAACCTTAAACATGAGGCCCATAAGCTTTGGATTTTTTTCTTTGTCAGGCACTAATATTTAATAACACTACCTGTGTATCATTGTACCAATTGCTTGTAAAGTAAAAAATATATTTTGATTATTCAAACTGTTAAACACACGTAGCTAATTTGCTCAGAGAGAAACAAAGCAATCATTGTCTGGAAGGTCAAGGAATAAGTTCTCTAAGGGAATCAGTTACACAGATATCCTGATTTTAAATATGTCTTTGAAATGTTATAACGTGGACTATTGATGATGCAAGTGATTGATAGCACCTGTATATTTTAACTGACTCATTTTCAGTTAACTTGTAAGCCATGTGCCTGACCATAAAGGGACCCCCCAAACACCTTCCTACCATCTAGAAGAACTCCATTTAAGCCCCACCATTGTCTGGCTGGCCAGCAATGCATTTCAAAGCTTATTTATTTATTTATTTATTTTAAACCCATCTCACTTGTCCGTCTTTAACTCCTTCATCACCATGAGGTTTTGCAAAGCAATAAATTGCATTCACTATGGCAACATGTCCTGATGTCTAAGGGACTTCCCTGCTTCTTCTGTATAACTGTGGTGTCTTTTCTGACCCCACCAGTTACTTATACAAATGAAGTATGGCTATATGCTTTGCTGCTTATTTGTACATTCCTTAGTCTGCCAATTAGCATCTGCAGTTGCAGTTGTAGAGGTCAAGAAAGATACCACCAGTACACAGAATGGCAGGGGACTCCCTTAGGCATCAATCATGACATCTAAGGAATCCAAATAAGGGCATACTCACAGTATACAGAGTGGTGAGAAGTCTGTACTCTGTGAGTAAGGGGAGACTGGAGGGAAGGTGCTCCATAAGCTCAATTCTCCAGGCTTTGTCGTCATCAGGGATAGTGGAACATTGTACCACTAGCCTTACTTTTCCTGCCAGGGGCCAGGGAGAGAACCTGATAGTGAAGATCAGGCATGTCAAACATGCGGCCTGCAGGACACAGGAACGTGTGGCCTATAATGCCCTTCATAGACAAAAACTTTTTAAGTACCCTGTAGCCCAGCATCAAGGGGGTTAATAGCCCCATTTAGATCAATCGGATTTATCTCTCAATCACTTTATCCATCTGAATGCCAGAGAGGTGTACAACACTTTGCCATCTAACACCCCACCATCATACATATGCAAATAACAATATGCAAGAAACAAGTTACATTTTAACCCTTTGAGTGGCAGAGGAGTACACAACACATTGCATAACAATGCGTTGCGTACCCCTCTGGCACTCAAAGGGTTAATATGTATACTGGAGGGGTGTAACATGGCCACTCTGTTGTCCATATGTAAAAAAGTGTGTACACTTTGCACATGGTGATTGTTTCATTAATTCACTTTGCCTTTAGTTTTCCTCAGGTACTTCGGTAAGGATTATTTACTGTGGTAATGTGATTTTTTAATATTCTTTTACTTTCAGTTAATACCTTTTGGCAGATTCTTTTTCTTCTGTACTGAGTTACACTGGGTATTTAACGGGTGATATGCACTAAGGGCCATATGTTCAAAGAAGTAGAGAAATAGCTTTTGTTGTTTGTAACAACATTTCAAAGTACAGTGTCGTTCGGCTCATTAATATTTTCAGAGAGTGTCGGTTCTGATTGGAAATATGTCATTTGTCCTGATTGAAATTGTCGTATGTAGACAAAAACGTTGTATGTAATGACAAAAAATGTCTTAACTAACAACTAAAAATGTATTAACTAAAGACAAAAATTCTCACTTTCAGAACTTCACATTCCCTCCACTTTTTCTTAACATACAAATTTTGTCTTTTGCAAGACTTTTTTTGACGTTAGTTATGACAAATTTTCTTTTCCTCTATACGACACTGGAGGCTAGTTTAGCCACGCCCTTTTCCCATTGTGTCCAGTTGTGTCGTACACAATGGACATTACTAGTTTTTTGTTGTATACTCTATAGAAAATGTCATTCATGCATACAATTACTTATTTTTGTCATTCTTACAACTTTTTTTGTTTTTATCCCTTTGAACATAAGGCCCTATAAGATTGTTTTGATAAACATCCCAGTGAGGATATAAACACTGCCCTTTTCTAAATGAATAGCAATTGAACGAAACTCAGAAAAGTCCTGCGAGTGCTGCTTCTACTATCCATTTATACATACTGTGACAAACCCTTTTGCCTGGGGCTTGTATGTCACTAGATTGTGATCTTTAGCATGGCCTTTTAGGGCAGTAAGGCAGATTTGTTTGCCTAATGGTTTATAATGTGTCTGTTTATTAATAAATCAAATCCCTCAAAAATCAAATTGTAAAACAAAAGCCTAGCACCCTCCGGAGCCCTCTCTGGCCTATACGTTTTAGTCCTGGCTGACCAGTCTAAAGCACTTACTAAGCCACAGTGCCAGATCCAGCTAAGCCAGACAGCACTCACACAGCTTCCGGGCAGTAAAGAATTCCCAAGATGGGACCGCAGGGTACAGGGAGGGGAAGCAAGTCATGGGGAGGGTTGATTCAGACAGGAAGTGTGTGTGTGATAGGAGTATAGAAAAAAAGCGCTTTGAAAGGAGTTGGTGACAGGAAGTGGACCGCTGTTTGGGGGAAGAGAGGACAAGAAGAAGCATCCCTCCCTATTATGGTGTGGCTGTTTTTGGTAGTGTGTCACAGCAGGGCAGATAGTCCTTGCATGGTTTTCACAGATCGATAACTGATGTGGTAAAGTTAGGGGATTTTATCCTCAGTCGTAAGCCCTGTGGGAGTTTGCCCCAGACTTAGGTCCGGGGAGGTGACGTTACCTATTGAAGCTAAAGTGGATGGCCAATGGGGTAATTCCTTGGGAGTCAGCTGTAAGTTCTGAAGAATGTGGGGATTTTAGCATGAACCTGTACAATTTGGCCATGCTTGGTTTCAAGGAAGGTGGATTGGCAAGGTCTGTCAGTTAATGATTGATTATTGATTAATTATTGTGGTTGAATAAGAACAATAATAATAATAATGTGATTGGAAGTAGTTAAATAAAGCTATAGTCTGTTATCTCCAAAAAAGATGTGTCTGTGCTTATTTGATGGATCATACCTTCTCCTTATGACATGCCTTCCAAAGCACAGGGTTATGAACATGGCCTCTCCTTGCCCTGGAAGAGGGGAATCTTCCACTTCCCCTCAGTAGTCTCTATGTGACTCAGCTACTGCAGACTGTTAAATAAGTGCATCCCATGCACCTTTTAGCTGAATCCAAATAAGTAAAAATAAAGATGGGTAAAACCCAACACAAAAAAGTTAAAGAGGTGAAATGGGTTAGAGTCCCCTTGACATTAGTTTATAACTCAAGGCCCACAACAAAGAACTGTGAGGAATATTGCATGTGGTGCTTACAACATGATAGCAATTTGGTAACTCCACATGGGAGGATTATAAATTAAACAATTCTTGTGACTTTTGGTCTTAACATGATGCTGAAATTAAAGTCCAGTGTCCTAATCCAGATAAAGATCAGGAGGGCTGTCCCAAAAAACATTTCACTATGTCCATTAATCAGTTACCAATAGACAGCGGTTAAGCTGTTGATCAAAGAGGAAGGTTAGTAAATTCCTATACTGTTTCATGAGTGCAGGGAGTGTATTCTGCAATCCCAGTGCAGAGATGTTACAGGGTATCTAGTTCTGCATTTTATTTATGATGTGTCGCCTGTCACTTCACAGTAAAATAGCAGAACCTGCATTCCCACTGTGAAAACTGAGCAGTATCTACAAGTCTGGCGCAGATGGACAGTTCACTGAGGTGCAAAACACACCAGAGGGGTTGGTAGGGGGTTACCAACATTTTATTGGAGTTGGTAACCCCCCAACTATGATCAAATATTTTGGGGGTAATTTATTATTAATTTATTAACCAACTGCCTTATGTTTGGCATCTGTTGCCTATTTTTCACTGTAGGAGTGAGAAGCTGCAGCAGCAACCTTGGTAAACAAGCCTTCTTCCCATGTGGAGGTAGGACTGTACACAACTTACAAAGCCTATGAGAAGGAAAGAAGAGTGGCACAGCCCACCATTTATCTCTTACCAAAAGACAAGTGACTTGGACACACCAGTTGGAGTAATGGTGGGCTATGAGAGCCAATTGCACCATTTATTCAATAACATGAGTTGTCAATAGGTAATGAAGTAAACAAAAAAAAGTTGGTAATGCCTGTTCCATCAGTCATGTCTCCCTAGCAACACCACCTAAAACAAAAGTGTCCTTCCTTGGTCCTTTGATGTGTTGAGACAACACTCCTACCCTAACAGGCATTACATTCTATGTGTAGTCCCACTCCAAACTCAACACTCCACTTGATAGTTAGTGTCGTTGCTAGGTTTGAGGACCAGAGGATTGCACAACACATTGCTTCTCAATGCATTGCGCACTCCTCTGGTGCCCAAGGGGTTACTTTTCCAGGATTATATCACTACACATCATGTGGAGCCAATCATGCCTCTGGAATCCCAGAGGGCCAGTCCAGCCCCGGAACATCTGTCTATGTTTCAAGGGTTTGTTTGTCTGCAGAGATCAGTGAATTTGACTGACTGTGCAGAGGCCAGTGTGTGTCTGGCTGTGTGGGAGTCACTGGGTATTATCATATGTCGCTCATATTATCTGTATGTGTTGAGGAATGTGTGTGAGCTCAGGGGTCAGTATGTGTATGGAAATATCGTCCATCTTCATGGTGTATTATTATTATTACTGTCTCCAAATCCTGCTGTGTCTCATATAAACATATCTAGTGATGCCCTGTATACACACATATATAAACTTACTCTGAGAACCCCTGCATAAGCACACAAACACATGCAGGCATGCACACATGCGATAAACTGAAACACAATAGCTGATGAAGGACATTGTTCTGTTTGGCCTTAGACTCATTACTGAACATTACTGAGCATTAATGGTTACCAATGTATTTACTGTCTTCCAGGGCTATTTTTAGGGGGTGGAAAGCTGCCCCAGCATAGCAGGAGGGTGACTACTGTGTTTGGGGAGGCTATTGATAATACAGTGGTTAGGTAGGATGACTGCTGCCACTATAATCTATTGCCATGGTTGCAGTAGCGTACCTAGTTATTGAAGGGCCCCTGGGGTAAAAATGTTTTGGGTCCCCAACACAAAAATGATTTTCACAGAAGCATAACTAGAACCTATTGGACCCTGGGGCAGGTGGGGTACCCTTGGATGCTGGGCCCCAGCACAACGGCAACCCCAGAATGTATGTCCCTGCATGTTTTTTTGTTTTGGGAAGGCTAAGCCTCCCCTGGTCATCATTATTCTCCTCCTACGCACCTCATCACCCCATTCTTTTAGTTGCCTCACTTTAGTAATATTACTTTGGTTTTTGGGACTTTTACAACTCAAAGAGATCACACAGGACTGATTTTCCTTGGGTACTACTCCAATCTAGGGACAGTCCTACTGTTCTCCTTTCTTCTGGGTAGTGACAGTATTCAGTTGTAAAATGAGGAAAGAGTGAAGAATTGCATTATAGATGACCAGTTATGAGCGTGTGAACCCATCTAGAAAATGTGAGAAGCATGATAGCAGGGAATATGTGTGTGAAAAGTTTTCTCTGTGCTGACTAACCAGGCACCCAAAAGGGATACATGAATGAACTGGGCTCCTGTCATTGTGCCTGTCACTTCTGGAACAATTAATAATGTGTCAGCAGTGGTGTCAATAGAACTCAGAGCCAGGGTCATCTCTCTTCTGCACAATGCCACTCAGCACCCCATGGAACAGTCAGGGATGACATCTTCATGTCTTTAATGCTGACTTATTGCAGAGCTACACAGTGACCACTGCTGATCTACAGCAGCTGCTGTTGGAATACAACTCCCAAGAGTAAGCTGAGGATGATTGGAATGGTAGTCCAACAGCAAGAGATATAAAACTTGCTGAGCATAATCGGAGTGATAGTCATATACAATTGGGAGAACCAAAAGGTTGCCCACCCCTGCTCTGTGGATAAATGGTTCCTATGCAGTCATGCAGCATGTAACTTTCATAATACTCCATTACTAACAGGATGCGTTTGGAACTCTAATCACAACACGTTCCTCTGAGGCACAACAATGTGCCTCAGGTTCTCGTAGCAAATTTCACAAAAACTAATTCTATCCAGGCATGTATTAACAACAGGATCAGTAATACATAGGAGCCAGTGCCACCTCGGCACTGGAGTCACCTAATGCTTTATCATCACTAGACATCAACATTGTGCTGATTCCACATTGATGGGTTACTGAATTTTAGTGCTTGAATGTGCAAACCAATACGTTTTGTTTTATCAAGGACCTCAAGTTTTAACTAGTTAGACCCAGGGATGGCTCTGCAATTGGGAACAGTGGGGTCCATCCCCACTTCTAATTTCTCAATCAACTCTTCCCTATTGCACAATTCTGCCCCTCACTAGTCCCCCAACCTCCAGGCATCAACAGTAAGGTATATCAAGGTGATGACTGAGATTCATCTCCAAGTCTTATTTTTATAACTATCTCTTCCACAGCTCCAGCAGACAACTGGAGAAGCAGCTAATGAGAAAAACGTGCAGTGTGGGCAGCCCTGGTGGTTTATTCACTATGCCCAGGCAGACCTGGAAAACTAGATGGTGCTGGGGATAGCAAATAACATCTCCACTGAGACTGAGACATGCATGCTCATGACATGTGTTGCCCTCTGATTGGATACTAGGTCTTTGGAAGAGAAACAAAATAGACTGGGAATTTCTCTGTTATTCCCTCTGCACTCCTTTGCAGAACCTACATACCTCTCCCCCGATGACAATGCACATACATAACAGTTCTCACCCTACACAGATCTCTCCTACAGATTTTCCCCCCAGACATGCAAGCCACAAACATGTTACAGGACAGATGTTAATCTTAGAGCTGGGTATTCATACAGTTAGCATTCAATAACCCTGGCTGGATTATTCAAGCCCAAAAGAGTTGTATTTATACAATAGTGACAGCTCCAGAGAGGTGCGGCATGTCTGGGGGGATGGTCGCAGAAAGAGGCCTGGATGACACTGGTCACGTGATTGGCGCATATATAAAATAGATTCTCTCTGGTGGCCATTTCGCCAGATGCATCTGAGGTAAGCACAAGCATCACAGTCAAGTGATGCTTGTGTCAGCTGAAGAAAAAAATTCTAAATCAAATCGTATCAGTTCTTCTAGATACACTTGTACAAAGGCATGGATTCTGTAGGCATATAGTCAGGTGTATAATTAAACAATTATACCAAAAAGGTGCTAATGATCATCAATTTAATATGTAGGTTGAAACACAATCATTAACTGAAACAGAAACAGCTGTGTAGGAGGAATAAAACTGGTGAGGAACAGCCAAACTTAGCTAACAAGGAGAGGTTGCTGAAGACAGTTTAATGTCAAAAGTCATACACCTAGACAAGGCAAGACTGCATTCAGCAACTAGACACAAGGTAGTTATACTGCATCAGTAAGGTCTGTCCCAGGCAGAAATTTCAAGGCAGACAAGGATTTCCAGATGTTCTGTCCAAGCTCTTTTGAAGAAGCACAAAGAAATGGGCAACATTGAGGACCATAGATGCAGTGGTAGGCCAATGAATCTTAGCTCAGCAGATGAAAGACACATTATTATTACTTCCCTTCACAATCAGAAGATGTCGAGCAGTGCCATCAGCTCAGAATTGGCAGAAAACAGTGGGATCCTGGTACTTCCATTTACTGTCCGGAGATGTCTGGTCAGAAGTGGTGTTCATTGAAGACCTGCAGCCAACAAGATATACCCCCGACATGGAATCAAGGTCAAGCAACTCAACTATGCACGAAAACACAGGACCTGGGGTGCAGAAAAATGGTTGCAGGTGCTCTGGACTGATGAGTCAAAATGTGAAATATTTGACTGTAGCAGAAGGCAGTTTGTTTGCCGAAGGGCTGGAGAGTGGTACAAGAATGAGTGTCTGTAGGCAACAGTGAAGCATGGTGGAGGTCCCTTCCAAGTTTGGGGCTGCATTTCTGCAAATTAAGTTGAGGATTTGGTCAAAATTAATGGTCTCCTCAATGCTGAGAAGTACAGGCCGATACTAATCCATTATGCGATACCATCAGGGAGGCATCTAATTGGCCCCAAATTTATTCTGCAGCATGACAACGACCCCAAACATACAGCCAAAGTCATTAAGCACTATCTACATATTAATGAATAACAAGGAGTCCTGGAAGTGATGGTATGGCCCCCACAGAGCCCTGATCTCTACTTCATCGAGTCTGTCTGGAACTACATAAAGAGAGAGAAGCAACTGAGGCAGCCTAAATCCACAGAGGAACTGTGGCTACTTCTCCAAGATGTTTGGAACAACCTACCTGCAGAGTTCAAGTGTACCTAGAAGAATTGAAGGCAATTTTGAAGGCAAAGGGTGGTCACACCAAATATTGATTTGCTTTAGATTTAGATTTTTCTTCTGCTCACTCACTATACATTTTGTTAATTGATAAATAAAAAATATTAATATGTCGATTTTTGAAAGCTTCAGAACTGGATGTGTGCATTTGCTATTCTTGTCAGTATCATCGGCAAACATTTTCCACAAAGATGTTCAGCATTATTTTGTTATCTAGATATCACCTGGAGTGCATGTCAAATCTACAGTGACTTGTCATGATGGTACTCCCATGAGCAATTCTGCCAAAGTATGGCCGTGAGGCCATCAATCGCATGGGATCAAATGGACATCGGCCTCTGGCTCGCCATTATGACATACTTGTTTGGCGTCCCTTCAGGCCAGACCCAGGGGGTGGGGGTCCCCCAGATTGCGGCAAAGAAGGTTGGATACTAATACACTATACTAATACTAATACAATGATGGTCAATGTGAATTTGGAGCCAGGTGTATGTTTTGGCACTTGCGCTCTGGGTGGGGGCAGGGTCTCACTTGTGATCCCGTTGCACCCTCAAGGGACAGTCTGGCGAAAATGGGGGTGATTTTTCTGGAAAGGGGAAGAACATGGAAAGAATGTGTCCGTGGTTAGGAATCTATAAGGTCCATCACATGGCATGGCTTTTAGTGGAGGGGGTTACATGGAGTTTCCTTCTCTTCTTCAGGATGTTGGTATTTGGCTGTGTCTCAGGAAATGTTCGTTTAGTGTCAGAAATTCCCAGGGTGGTGCAGGATAAGGTGGATAAGGAGTGGAATTGGGGATCATGGCTGGACCTTTTTATTGCCTGCCTTGGCCTTATCTTCACGTGTCACCTCTGGGGGTGCTCTCCAAATAAGTCCCCAGGAAATTCCGGCTAATCCACCATTTGTCGTATCGTGTCGGGTAATCGGTCAGTGATGGTATTGACCCAGCTGATTACCGGGTTGCATACACATCTTTCGATAAGGCACTCGGGCTGATGTTGGCAACAGGCCCAGGGGAGTGGCTGGCAAAGGCTAACATGGAGGCTGCCTTTCGTCTTCTACCTGTCCATCCTGAGTGTCACCATCACTTAGGTTGTCAGCTTGGGAGCAGGTTCTAACTTGTGTCTTCTCATGGTCTGTTCCTTTTCCTGTGCCTTATTCGAGACCTTCAACACTTTTCTTTAGTGGGTCATGCTGAGGGAAGCAGGTTTCTCACCCATAATTCACTATTTGGATGCTTTCCTCTGTGTTGGCCCGGGGGGACCAGGATGTTTTTGGACTTCTGCTCCAAACCCTGCAGAGTGTCACTGACCTCTTTGGGGTCCTGTTGGCCTCAGTGACGACTGAAGGTCCTACAAGATGCCTGAGTTTTTTAGGCATTGCGATAGATACCATTGTTATGGAATGTCGATTACCATAGCAAGATTTGAAATTTGCTGTCTGCACATGTTTGTGGGCTAAGAAAGTTTCCTTATAATAACTTCAGTCTTTGCTGGGAATGCTAAATTTTGCTTGCCGGATTTTGTCTATGGGGTGAGTTTTTGCTTGCTGGCTTTCAATGGCAGCAAGTTCCATGGGAGTTGGGGCCATTGTGGGCCCTCATTGTTGTCAAAGAAAGTGGCCTTCATGGTGGTCAGACCTATGTCTGACAAAAAAAAATGTGTGGTCTTGGAATTATTTCCAGTTTTAGTTGTGGTTGAACTGTGTAGAATGTCGCTATGTGAACGAAAGGTGGTGTTTCCAAAATGGGGGTGGTATTGGCTATCAATGGCCTGATTGCATTGTCCCCTCCAGTCCTGCACCTGTTGTGATGCTTAGCCTTAAGGTGTTTACAGCTTAATCTTTTGTTTCGGGCCACTCATGTTACAGGAGTGGTTAACATAGTTGCCAATGCCCTTTCTCACTTTGCGATGGTGGAGTTTCGCCGAGTGTGTCTGGAAGCCAGGGCAGAAGGGGTGTCCTGCCCAGACAAGCTGTGGGAGCTTGGGCGAGAGATTTAGTGACCTGGGTGTGGAATTCATTATCATAGGCCACATGGGCACAGTACAAGATCATCTGGGACGAATGGGCTGAATTGGAAACTTCAATTGGGTACCCACTGGACGATACAGGCAGAGTGCATGATGTACTGTGGTTGGTCTGGCTGTAGGGTAATCTGAGGTTATCCACTTCGGTCCTGGGAGTCAGAATGGTGGCCTTGGCATTCTGGTTCAATCTAAGTGGCTGAGAGGATGTCACAGTGGCCGAGAGGATGGCTCTGAGGGGCTTGCGCAGGGGTTGTGTATCTCGTGATGTTCACAGGCCTGTTTCTTTCACTATCCTGTGGGACATTATTCTGGTGATTCCCAGCCTTTGCTCGTCAGGCTATGAGACATTACTGTTTTCCGTATCCTTCAGTTTGGCTTTCTTTGGGGCTAGTGAGCAAGTCTAAGACTTGTCCTGGGGGTATTGGGAAGGATCAGGTTCGCATTCATGCTGTTTGTCATTTAAGATCCAAAAGTCAAAAACTGATCCTGAGGGCTGAGGGGTATGGGTTCTTTGTTTGGGGTTTCTCATCTGGAATTTTGCCCCGTATCGTTAACTCATTCCTATCTAAATGTACAAAAATATATATACAATCAGGGAGCTAAGATGAAAAATAAAAAAAACCCAGACCACTGCGCCTTTTCCCACAATATACACTCCAGGCAGAATATACAATCTATAAATGAGAAAAAACAACTGAAAAGGGAAAGAATAAAAAAAACAAAAAATAACAAAAACAACAAAATATAACAGCCGTGGAATTGGTGGTGGCGGAGACACAGAGCAGCCGCACCAATTCCACCAGTTCTGATGGGCCGATGCCTGTTGCATACTGAGGGAATTGGAAGTGACTCTGCCTTTATATGTGGGCAAGCTCTCTTCCATTTCCCTGGCTGTAGGGGACAAGTATATGGCAGTAACATGGTGTAGCATCTTAGGGCCAAAGCCCAAGGAGTGGAGCACTCCAAAAAGGAAGCCCCAGTGCACTCTGTCAAACGCCTTCTCTGAGTCAATAGACAGAATGATGGTAGGGAGATGTAGGCACGACACCCTTTATAGGAGGGAAATGAGTGTAGTAGTTGGTGAGTTTTCCCCCTCCTGCCCCTTTTATCTAGTTTAAGCCACCTACCATCAGATATGGAATCTGATCCACAGACCAGACAGATCACTGCAAGGGACAATCTTTTAACTGTAAGAACAATGAAAGCCCTGCCCCCACTGACAGCTTTTCCAGGTTTTTTCCTTATGTTAATTGAAGATTGTCCCTCTCTGTAATCCCCTTGGACACCACCTTGCTGCTCTGAGCTAAGCAGTGTTACATCAGTAAAAGGGGCAGGAGGGGGATACTTTATCATTCAATTACTCTTGAACTACAACTCTGACAGTACTGAAACAACACTCTCCACGGCCCAAATACTATGAAGATTAATTGGAGCTGCTTTTATTATGAAACATTACTATCCCTTTAAAGGGATAGTAATGTCAAAAAAAAGCATTAACTATATGGTAGATACAATTAAAAGAGAGTACTTGCACTTATTCGTATCTCTCAAACCGTTATGGTTTGAGAGATATAGGAAAATAAAGGTCTCGGGTCCCTCCCCTTTCTGCCTGACGAGCTGTAAAGATGACAGAAGCAGATTCTGGTCGCATGATCAGATGCGGCTCTTCAGCAGCGCCGATATAACGATAACTAAAGACAAATACTTCATTTAGAACAGTCTACAAAGTGTGTCTGGTTTGCAAGCAGACTTTGTAGACCGTTCCAATGAAGTATTTATTTCTAAATAGCGTTATTTCAGCTCTGCTGAAGAGCCTCTGTCTGGTCAAATGACTGGAATGTACAGCTGTCAGCTAGATGGCAGACTTCGGTAAAACAGCCAGGAAAAGGTAACTTTAGCAAGTTATATCTCTCAAACCATAAAGGTTTGAAAGATAAGACTTACATCGATGTTAACCTTTTTTTAATGTCTACAATATTAAATAAACTTAAAATTAACCATTACTATCACTTTAAGCAACCAGTAAGCACATCTGCCTACTGAATGGACTGCCATGTTCCATGAAGTCTGGGCTGACAAGTACCCCTTCTGTGGGAAGCGCTGGCCAATACTAGTACTATATTAAAGGTACCTAGCAAAGCCTAGCATGTTTATACAGTCTTTGTGCATATCTGAGATAAAAATATGCACCAGGGATCAAAAATAAGTGGCTCTCCGCTGTTTGACTACTGGGTGATGTTTTTTTAAAACAACTGGAGAGCTGCATGTTTCCTGTATACTGTTGTAATGCCTTTGTGAACTTGTGTAAAGCAAGTGAGTACTAGGTATACTATCTTTAATCTGTTTGGCAGACTGTGTATTTCAGAATGTTCATATCCAAAATGTAAGAGGCTATGAAGACAAAAAAACAGCACAATGTCCTGTTCTATAGCTAGTAACAGCATCATGTTTTAGCTTTCTAGTGCCATTACAGAAGATAAATTTCCACGTACATATTAGACTAATCTTGGCCAAAAGGCCATTCCAATTCTAATATATAGGCAAGTTCCCTCTGCACAGGAAAAACAGCTAACCCCAGACTTACATTTCAACATTGTTAGGCCTTGTCAGTGAGGTGCAGTTGGATTCCCAAGGCACTGAGAGCAAGGGGTCCACTTCTGAATTACCCTTCACACCCCCTAAGAGTATTCAAAATTAATATCCAAATTGTGAGAGGCTCTGAGGATGAACAACCAGCACAATGACTTGCTCTACGGGTAGTCAATGCCAAGAAGCATCACGTTTTAGTGCCATTACAGAGGATACATTTCCACATACATATTAGACTAATCCCTCCCAAAAGGGCAGTTCAGTTCCATAATGACTTCAGTGACAAGGCCCAAGAAGGGTGAAACATACATGGGATTAGCCGGTGTTCATTTTGGAACTGGACTCTGCCTTTGGGAAGGATTAGTCTAATATGTACATGAACATTTCTCCTCTGTAATGGCATTAGAATGGTAAAACTTGATGTCCAGTTCCAAAATGAACACCGTTGCACTTGACTTGGGCTCCACAATATTTGATGGTGGTCCTGTATTCAGTGCATTGTGAAGGAAGGCATGTGAGATGTCAAGGAGTGTCATAACCATATCATCATCATCCATTTAGGACAACTTAACAGTGACCTGTGTTCTTATTGTTCTATTTTTTTTTTTATTAAACTGTGTTTCGCATAACCTTATACATCTAGAGTTGTGTGCAATGCATTGCTCTCTGTTGCACACCCCTATGGAGTTCAGAGAGTTAAATAAAATCTATGCAGATTTAATTCCTTACATGATAATGTCTGTAATGCTCTGCACTATTTAACCACTTGTATATTAGATCCATCAATATGTTTGTGTTTGGCATCCTAGGAGTTAAAAGTATGAAAGAGAGAGAGAGAGAGAGAGAGAGAGAGAAAGAGCAAGAGAGAGATAGTGTATGTATGTGTGTGTGTGTGTGTGTGTGTGTGTGTGTGTGTGTGTGTGTGTGTGTGTAAAACTCTTTCTGGGAGTTGTTACACCTGCCTAATGTCTACACAGGCACTTTGTGCCATGTGAGCCAATGGGTGGTCTGACCCAAACCTCAGGTTATCAGGGTGAAAGGTCAAATTCTCAGAATGAGAGAGCCCAGTATTTCTTCTCTATGTTCTGCAACAATTAACTAAACTAAACTAAATTGGTACCATTTCTACCAGAAGGGAACAGGCAGAAAACCTGCTTATATTATGTGCGTCCAGGCACCGATATCTCTGTGTTGTAGCAAGTTAAGGGTTCCTGGTGTATTAGAACACTTCTGGGTTACAGCAAGAAAGGACATATTGAATAATCTATGCTCTGAGGAACTTTAAGGGTTAAAATGTCAACAATTTCAAGGTAAGCTCATTTTGACTGTCCCCAGGTGTGTTACTACCACAATGAAAACTTTGGCCAGACATCTAATTAAATCAGGGCTGCACAAGCTTGGTCCTCAAGAGACAGCTGGAGCACAGGTGGAGCAGTGAAAGTGACTGAGCAAGTTAAGACCTTCTGAGGCCTCTGATGATATAGAGAATGGAGGTCGCAAGTGAACAGACTTGTACAGCAACATCTTCAGACTCTCAACTCTGAACTCTAAGGCCAAAGGTTATGCAGCTGCTGGTAGAGGGAAGTGTGTGTATGTGTGTGAGTGTATGTGCATCTCTCTCTCTCTCTCTGATTGTGTTTGTATGTGTGTTCCTGTGTGTATATGTTTATGTGTGTGTACCTCCCAAATGTCCCTATTTGAGACACATAACCATCTGTCCTTGTCTGGGTCCCTGTGTTTAGGAGATCAGACTGTGCGATATGTCTATATAAGTGCATCACATTGCTCCACAGCAATAAAACTCACATTAATATTTGTTTAGACTTCAGTGTATATGTTTATAAATTAGCCCATGTAAATAAAATATTTGGTCTTGTTCTAAATAATTTATTATTTTACATAACAAGGTGTCAATAATGTTTTGAATTTCCAAAATGTTTTACAATGATGAATACATTGCAATTTCTATTGTTTTCAAGTATGTCCTGAGAGCTTTTACAGTAAAAAGTTACATATTTACAAAAATAGATAATAAATATACACACACATAAACATACATAAAGAAATTCATATAAAGTTACATATTGTTTTTAGATGCAAAGAAGAAGTTATTTTTAGGCATTTTAGACTGGGAGAAGATCTTTTTTTTTTTTTTTTTGGTTAGGTTATTTCAGACTGTTAGAGCTGAAGGCAAAGGAAGATTGACTGGTTTCTTTCTTGTGGTGTGGTATACTCAGAGAGTGTGGAGCAGAGGTTATAGTTAGTATGAAGAGTTGGAGAGAGCATTCTGCTCAGGTAGTCTGGTAGCTTTCCAGAGAAGTGGTTGTATACTAACCAATAAAGGTGAAGAACACGTCTAGATCTGAGTGTTAGCCAATTTAGTTCTTTAAACATATCACAGTGATGGGTATAGTAATTCGATTGGAGGAAAACGCAGCATAATGAGTTATACAGAGTTTGCCAAGATGGATTTGTGGTGCAGGAGCATATACTTTGTCCCCGTGGTCTATGACTGGCATTAACATCTGTTGAACAATACATTTTCTTAAACATGACTTGTTTCTAAACGGAGCACCTACTTTAGGATAACGTTTGGATGTTAATTAATCAATAAGAAGATCAAAAGAGATGGTATGTAACATACCAAGAGTTTGTACGAGTCCACCAGGGCCAAGTTATGATTACACTTTGCTACAATGGTTAGGTGGGTAGTATGGAGTTTATGTTGTTTGTGCTTGGTACCAAATACCATTGTGACCATTTAGTCAGTGTTTAAAGGGTAATGTTTCACAAAAACAGCAGCTCCAACTCTGACAGTATTGAAATAACACTTTCCATGGCCCAAATCCTGAAGACCAACAATCAGGCCAGTAGTGAAGGATATGTTTGATTAAGGCATGTTGTTTCTCTGGATAAGCCCATCCATCCTTCTGAGTGAGCTAGCCATACTCAATCAGAAATATCCATCATTCATGGCCTATTGGAGAACAAACTACAATGGTTCATATTTGGTTCCCATGTGTATCCTGCAAATAGTGGCTGGTGTAACATCCATGCCATCACCACCCCTGAGGATCCATGTGGGAATCAAATGTGAGATATGACATTTCAAGCTACAGTAAATGATTGAATACACAACACATGGCCTACATTTGTCTCCTTTCATTCCAGTGAATTATTTTAGGCCTGTGTGTTGCACATACAACCAGTTATTCTCAGTGGCATTGTGATGATTGACCTCATCCATCCTTTTTGTGATTCAGTAAGTGGTGATAAAGACCTGATGAATTGAACATGATGCTGACTTCTCCAGTGATCTCATTTCCCCATTTCCAATGTTTTCTATGAACTCTATACAATGGGACCTTAGCAACTTGATTCATGTTATTGAATAGTCTCCATAGACTAACATTGGGATTGGTAAAGTGAGGGTATGTAAGGGTTAATTTCTCTCCATCATCTCTTTTTCACCACTTAGTGAATGTCCCTGTGTAGCATTTAATCGTTAGCCTATAGACTTATCTTTGTTTTCTGGTTAACCCTTTGAGTACCAGAGGGGGTTGCCAAAGCATTCTTGAGCGATGCATTGATAATTCCTCTAGCACTCAAGGGGTTATGTGCTGGTTTCCCTGTGGATACATGGGTGACATTGTATAGGATCAGTTATGATCTTTAACATACAACACTTTTATGAGCATGGTTTGTGTGGATTGTATGTGATCAGCACAGCAACATAAGGGTTAACCTGGGACTTGGACAGGTTTGGGCCTGGTTGAACCTTGACATGTTCCTTGTATTGTGTCCTGTTTTAACCATCAGGGTGCTGTGTTGGTGCAGTTGTGTGGATGAATGATGGGAATATGTTGGGGTGTGACTGTGTTGGCGTGTGATGTGGTTATGTGATGATGCACTCTTCCCCAGTGTCCGATCCTCCAGGGACCCCCTCAATTAGTGTGGAGGACATGGTCTGCCGCAGCATCTCCTCCCACCGGTTGTAGGTGATGTCTACCGGTGGACCACTTCCAGTGTCTCGGGCGTACAGGGCAGCATCCCACAACTTCTTCTTCACCTGCCTCTTGCAGTCCCCCCATCTCTTTTTAATGGACTCCACGTTACATGTGCAGGTGGCCACTGCATTCACCCAGCTGCATATCTGGCTCCAGACGGCCTTCCACCTCGCAGCCAGGCCAGGGACCCTCTCCCCGGAAAGAGGACACTCTCCCTCTCCAAAACAGCCTCCACGAGGGCCCTATTCTCTTCCTCTGTATAGCAAGGATCCCTGATCCTGTCCTCCTCAGCTCCGGCCAGAGAGGAGCCAGAACAAGAGTGCTGCCCCTGCCTGGGTGTGGTGGTCCCCAGCAGGTACCTCTTGTCCCACTGAAGATTCTGTCCCTGGCCTCCATGTACCTGCTCTTCTGGCCCGGGTCCCCCTCTGTCCTGCGGATCTCCCTCTCCCACCCCTACTCTGTTCAGGGCTGCCCTCCTGACCTTCCTCCTCCTCCTCCACTACTCTCCCCATCCCTCTTTCCTGTCCTCCTCTCCTGGCCATCATTCACCCACTCACACCCAGGCACTCCCACAGGCCTTCAGAGACATACTCGATCCCACTCACACTCTGTCACACTCTTTCACTCACACAGCAATTTCCTGATAGTTTATCATACCTCCCCTCATGTGACCACTGGAGTTCCTCCAGCCCTCCTCATGTTTATAGACACCTATGTACCAAACTGGATGTCCTGAGACCAAATCCTGCTGACACCATTTGCCGGCATCAACAGAGAAAAATCAAGGAGAGCTAACTCAGGCATCATGCCTCTAGCACCACCCAGTCTGGACCCGCTGCTATTCAGGACCAATGAAATGAATGAATTGATACAGGGCATTTTAGGATCTCACTCTTACATTTTTCGCCTAGAAGGTGGCACAGTGTGTCAGAGACATATCGACCAATTACGTCCAGCAACTCATGACAGACACTTGTGAGGGTGCCGACAACCAGTTCATGTTTCCACTCCCTACTGACACCCCTCAGGAGTGATCCACCACTACTAAAACTGCGATATCCCAGTCAGAGGACATTGAACAGTGCTTGCTGCAGAGGCATCTAGACCTGTCAGAAATCGTCATCCACCTGATTGATGGGAGAGCACAGCGACCTTATGGATCTGGAGATTTCACAGACCAGCTGCAGACACTCTCTCTCTCTTCCCCTTCCCTTTTTCTCTTTTTTGTTCACTGATGGGGAGGAAATGTGATGTATGGGACCGCACCTGGGTCATTGGGATTTGTCTCCAGAGTCCCCTGCCATTCATAGGAGAAAACTGTGCACCAGAGATGTTCCTGAGGCTCTCTCTGAAGTACGTTATCACCACGGTGCAGTGTCTTCCATATACTGAGCAAAAGCATACCTTCACCCAGATGGCAGAATGAAGGCCAGGTGGTTTAGCCAACATCACTGCACTTTCTCTGGACCCTCCATCCATTAACGATGGTGCATTATTAATAAACGGGGGCATCGATTGCACCCCAAAAAAAGAAACCAACTGCCTGATCCTTGAGATATTACAGTGTGTGCGCGTGCGTGTGTATGAGTAAAATTTGGTGCAATCTACAAATCATTGCTTTGGGGTTTGAATTTTGGGAATGTACTCAATTTGGGAATGTTCTGATGTACTGAGAAGAACTAGTGTAATACTGGAGTAAACTAAATGCACCTTAGATGACAAATACAAATTCCCATTGATTTAAATGGTTGCTTTTAACCAATGAATGCCAGAGAGGTCCTCAATGCATTGCAGACCTCTCTACCAATCAAGGGTTTATACCCCCCATTTAAATGAATGGAGATATTTCTTTTCTACGGTGCAGCTGGTTTAGTTCAGAATTACTCTAATTCTTCCAAGTATACACCAGAAGGCTGGCACTTATGTACCATCGAAATGAGGTGCGATTATGGGGCACACCAGCAGCACCACGGTGGACCAAGAAAACTTCCTAGAATCGACACGGATTTAAAAGGGGCTTTAACCCTTTGAGTGTCAGAGGGGTGCACAACACATTTCTTGCTGCATAACCTTTCACCTTTTTTAAGCATTTAACGGAATATCTGATCACCTTGTTCTACAGACGCCTCCACCATCAAAATGGTTAATATAATATAAGAGAAAAGAACTTGCTTACAAACTCTTTAAAAACCTTTGAATGCCAGGGAGTTATCCAAAGCATTGTTCTGGATAGCTCTCTGGCACTCAAAGGGTTAATATGACATTTTAGGAAGTGAGCCAGTGGGTTGCTTACATGAAACTCCAAGGGTTTGTTGACACGTTGTGAAACCCTGGTCTAGATTTAGCAATGCAGCAATAATAAACCTGTTTTATCTGGGTCTCAGTGCCGTTTTTATGAGTAATATATTAGCAGTCACAATTTTGCCAAATGGTATAAAAGCAATATAAATTTAGATACAGAAGAGAGAACAAATGCTGCGACCCACTGGAGGGTCAAACTATCATAACGACAACAAAATGCACAAATGTTTAACAATTTCAATACTGAGGGAAGGGAAAGCAGTGCAAAGAACCTATGGCATTCCAGGGGTTAAAGTGATATTAATGTCAAAGAATAATATTATTTTGTATTGTAGATGAAAAAAAAATTATTTGCAACAAATCCCATCTCTCAAACCACTGTGGTTTGAGAGATATTCGTATGTACAATTCCCCCCTCCCTCCCCTTCTCCCGATGCCAGCGCTGTGCAGCAGGATATCCCGGTTCTGGGACCAGCCGGTGTCTCTGCATTAGAGCTGAAATCTCGTTAGTTAAAAAGAATTACTTCACTGGAACGGTCTACAAAGTGTGCCTGGTTTGCAAGCACGCTTTGTAGACAATTCCAATGAAGTAATTCTTTTTAAAGATCGCTATTTTGGCTCTGCTGAAGAGCCACCGGCTGGTCCCAGGACCGGGATTTTCTGCTGCACAGCGATGGCGTCGGGAGAAGGGGAGGGAGGGGGGAACTTTACATATGAATATCTACAATACAAAATACAAAATAATATTATTCTTTGACATTACTATCACATTAACAATATCTTTTTTTTCTTCTTTTAATGAGGCTGTTTTGTATAATGTTCACAACTTTCACTAACACCAAAAATTAAAAGGATTTCTATATGTTTATACATCTTGAATTCCAGGCTATCATCTGTAACACTTTTTTCTTTGGTAGAGGACCAAAATCTAGTCTTAAACCCACAGTCACACCTCCAATCCCCACATGACCCTGTCCTGAATCCCACCCACTGTTTCCTGGCACAGAAAATACCCATGACTTATGATGAAGAAAACCCCAGCAGGCACCAAGTTGTTACTCTAAATGGTTTAAAGGGATAGTAATACTTCGTTTTAACTTTATTTTATTTTGTAGGCATTAAAAAAACATGAAGAACAATATAAGTCTTATCTCTCAAACCTTTATGGTTTAAGAGATATTCACAAGCAAAGTTTCCCCTCCCCGCCCCTTTTACCTAGTGTAAGCCATCTCTTCTCAGATGTGGAATGCAGTCCATAGACTGGACAGATAACAGCAGGGGACACTTTTCTTCCTATTAGAACAATGAAAGCCCTGCCCCCCTTGACAAGCTTTTCAGGTTTTTCCCTTATCTTATTTGAAGATTGTCCCTCTGTGCAATCTACCTGGGCACCTCCCTTCTGCTTTGGCTGAGGATTGTTACATCAATAAAAGGGGCGGGAGGGGGAAACTTTGTCATTGAATTACTCCTGAACTATAACTCTGACAGAACTGAAATAACACTCTCCAAACTCCAAATACTATGATGATTAATTAGAGCTGCTTTTATTATGAAACATTACTATCCCTTTAAAGCAAGCAGAGGACACTGAGAAGACCTAGTCACGCTAATGCACCCAGAGGTTACTACCAAATATCTTTGCCATTGTATCTTATCTGTTAATAGGCTTAAATTTACCTCAGTTACCCAACAACATGTTTTGTGACAAAGTAAACTTATGAGATCATTCAGCTATAGAACTGTGAGACTGTCATCATAACTTTAAAATACTGTACTAAGGGCAGTTTAGAAACTTCTTCACTAAATATACTACATGTACTAACTATGCCTCCGACATATTGTTTTGCAATGCATTTCAGCATCTCTAGAATCTAAAGGGGTTAAACTGAAAAATTTCAGTGCCAACACTTTAACCCTTTGAGTGTCAGAAGGGTGTCCAAGATATTGCCCTGAACACAAAAGATCAAACAAATTATTATCCTATATAATAATTACCTAAAATGTGTGTAACGACACAGTCATGCTCAGTAGAGACTGCCCGTGATGAGGCTGATACAAAGCAGGGAGCTCCGAAGGAGCGTCCAGCTCTGTGTCAGTCGCGACGCGGGCAGTTTCTACTGTGCATGACTGCCCCGCGACTGGCTGGCAGTGGCACTGTGGCCCATGTAACGGGCTCTTCAGCTAGTAATGCATAAATTGCCAACATAATCAGAAGGTGACATACAAAGACGTTTGAATATAAAATATTTTTATTATAGTAGAGCAGGCACACATTAGATTTGCTACAGTATAAAGAGGGAAATTTAGTTACCAATATTTCTTCTTCTTCTATGTCCCTGCACAGTAGAATGGGCTTAGTCTCCGCCCCCAGTTGGTAGGACCAATCCAACTCTTTAACATCTCACCTATCACCCCTTCTTCTCAGTTATTTTCTTTAACAAAGCTGTGAAAACACATTACAAAGAACATGTAAAAAGGGTCAGGTGTGCCGTGGAGGGACATAGAAATAAAATAAATATCGGTGAGTAAATTTTTGTCTTTCTTCTGTGTCCATTCCACGGCAGTAGAATGGAACATGCACAAGCAGTGTACCAGAAGGGAGAAAATAAAGCCCAAGAACCCCTCAGAGTAAATGGAAACCATGTGAATATAGATATAGATTTAGAATATAGAAGTTAGAAAAACATACTACCGTTACACTGGAACAGCTGCTTGCAGGAATTTCCTCCCAAACTTCGCGTCTGCTGATGCATCAATGTCAAGCTTATAATGTTTAATGAAAGTTGAAATTGAATATACCATGTGGCTACTTTGCAAATGTCTTCTGAAGATGCATCAGCTTTACTGGCCCATGAAGCAGACACGGATTTAGTAGAATGTGCTTTTATTTTAATAGGAGGCTGACAGCCTGCATCCTGGTAGGCTAACCTTATACAGTCTCATCTATCTTGAAATTGAAGCCTTAGAGGCTGCTTTGCCTTTCAATTTTCCAAACAAATTCATGAATAAGGCATCTGAATCGTTAATTTCCTTGGTACTATCTAGCTGGTAAGAAAGACATCTACCCAAATCTAGGTTCTAAAATTTTCTCTCTTTCTCGCATGAAGGATTCTGGTAGAAGAAGGGGAGAACAATTTCCTGGTTAATATGAAAATCCAATACCACCTTTGATCTGAAAGAAGGACTACTCCTGAGTACAACCTTATCCTGATGAAAAATGATATAGGGTGGTTTACAGAGCTTGTAGTTTTCCCACCCTCCTGGCTGATGTGATGGCTGTAAGAAAAGCTGTTTTAAGAGACAGGTTCTTAATTGGGATCTTATGCATGGGTTCAAATGAGGAAGACCCTGCTAGCTTCTCTAGAACTAGATTTAAAGCCCAAGAAGGCATAACTTCTCTGATTGTTGGCCTAACGTTTCCCAGAACCATAATTAATCTTTTTACCAAGGGATCCTCAATGAATTGTGTAGCCAGTATAGCCGATAATGCTGAGTGTGGAACCTTATAGCAGCAGGCTTGAGTCCTAAGGAAAAAGAGGATTTTAGCCTTACCTGTTAAATCCTTTTCTCTTAGTCCATATAACTCACAGGTACCATGGGGGAGGTGACAGCTCCTCCCAGTGGGCTGGAACAATTCTAGAAGAAGTTAAGTGCAGGGGTGGAGCCTCCCCGTCCTCCATATCAGGCTACC
Source organism: Rhinophrynus dorsalis (assembly GCA_037306005.1). Classification (NCBI taxonomy): domain Eukaryota; kingdom Metazoa; phylum Chordata; class Amphibia; order Anura; family Rhinophrynidae; genus Rhinophrynus; species Rhinophrynus dorsalis. The sequence continues at coordinate 515,253,569 of CM074719.1, forward strand.
CTTCTAGCCCCCGCTCAGATAGACTTGTGAAAAGCCTACTAAGAAGGACAGCAAGAAGGAAGAGAGGAAAACTCCTGTGAGCAATGAACCCAAGAAGACCCCCACAGTCAGCTACAGGAGACTCAGCATGGTCCCTTTCACTGAATGGGAGACCTGTGAGTTATACGGACCAAGAGAAAAGGATTTAACTGGCAAGACTAAAATCCTTTTTTCTCTGTCATTCAATAAAACTCACAGGTACCATGGGGATATACCAACACTGAGCTCCCAGGGTGGGAAGAGAAGCAAAGGACCAAGCGCCAGTCCCCATCATACCAGAGTTCCCATGGACTATCCAGGACACGGAAGAGCCCAAACTGAATAAGTGTCAATGGACACTGAATAACTGATAACACAGCACACAAGAACAAGAGCCAACAGGGTTCAAACCGTTAAAGGGCTATAGGGCACAGGAAAATAAAGTCCTAAACAGGCAAAACTGCATCCAGGACTTTCCTGCCAAAGCTGGGTTCAGCCAAAGCCCGACCATCAACACAGTAATGCTTGGTAAAGGTGTGCACAGAAGACCAAGTGGATGCCTGCACAGCTGTTCAGCAGAGGCCTGATTCTTGTAGGCCCAGGAGGTCCCAACAGACCTGGTAGAGTGTGCTGTAAGGGAACAGGTTTCCCTCTGAGCTCATAAGCCTTGCAGATGGTAGACTTAATCCAGGATGCGATAGTCACCTTAGATGCAGCCATACCAGCCCTAGGACCCTCAGGGATGACAAACAATGCATCAGTACTGCGGAAAGACTCAGTACAGTGCACATAGAACTTAAGGCAGATTACCACATCTAACAAGTGGAGATCCCTCTCCTTGTCAGAATTAGGGCCAGGACAAAAGGAAGGCATAACAATCTATTAATTGTTGTGGAACTCAGAGACCATGTTAGGAAGAAATTCCGGGAGGTACGGAGAACAGCCTTATCCTTGTGAATCTCCAGGTAAGACAGTTTGCAGGACAAGGTCTGCAATGCAGCCACTCTGCGGACAGGGACCAAGCACTCAACGTCCTCCCTCCAGAGGTAACCTTGAAAGAGGAGATCTGGTCTGAGTGGCAGAGGAAACGGATCTTGAACAGACAAGGCCACTAGTTCTGGGAACCAGGGCTTCCTGATCCAGTAAGGGGTGATCATGATGACAGCCACACCATCCATCCGAATATTTCTCAGCACCCTGGGAATGAGAAGGAAAGGAGGAAAGATGTAGGCCAGATGAAACTGCCATGGAATAGACAGGATATCCACAGCGAATGTCAGAAGGTCCCTACAGCGACAGCAAAACATCTGAACCTTCCTGCTGTCCCTGGTGGCCATCAGGTCTATCCAAGGGAGAACCCATTTCTGCACCAACATGTCGAACCTCTGAGTGTAGTTCCCACTCCCCAGGGTCCACAGTCTGATGACTGAGATAGTCTGCCAGAAAGTTTTATACTCCTGGGATGTGCATGGCAGACATGCCTAGAACATGTTCTTCCACCCAGGACAAAATAGCCTTGACCACGAACCAAGCAGAAGCGCTTCTTGTGCCTCCTTGCTTGTTGATGTATGCCACGGCCGTAGCATTGTCTGACTGGACGCGGACTGGATAACCCCTCAGTGGAGAGGACCAGTACATCAGAGCATGATGAATCGCCCTGAGTTCTAGGACACTGATGTGTAGGAGGGTCTCCTCTGCAGTCCATTTTCCCTGACCCCTGGGTGACCCAGGACTGCTCCCCAACCGATGAGGTGGTGTCCGATGTCACCAGGGTCCAACCCTGAGTGACAAGGGGTTTCCCCTTTTCCAGGTTGGACCTGTCCAACCACCAAAGAAGGTCCTGTCTCACGTCCTATGGGAGGGAGGGAGACAAGACAGTCCAAGAGATATGGATTACCCCACCATGTTCGGATGGTGAACCTCTGAAGCTCCCTGGTATGATCCATGGAGTACGGAACCTCCTCCATGGTGGACACCGCGCTGCCTGTCAGAGATGAGAACTTGCGTACTGGAGCTGAGGTCCACTCCAGGGCCAGGAGGAGCTGATGCATGATCTGTTGGGACCGAATCCTCAGTCAGGAAAACCATCCCTTGGCAGGTGTCGAACCCGAGACCAAGGAAAGCCGGTACCTGAGGTGGAACAGGAGCAGATTTGTTCATATTCAGAATCCACCCATGACGGAGGAGAATCTGAGCACAGTCCTGTTGGTCCAGGAGCTCCCTGGATGGTGCCTTCAAAAGAGGGTTGTCCATGTATGATTTCACCTGAATACCCCGGGTGTGCAGGTAGGCAATCAATGCCCCTAAGACCCTTGCAAACTCCTGAGGAGCAGTAGTAAGCCATAAGGGCAGAGCAATGAACCGGAAGTGCCCCAATGTGCAAGCAAACCTGAGGTACTCTTGACTGTCCGGATAAATCGGAACATGCAGGTAGGAATCCTGCAGATCCAGGGAGGTCAGAAATTCTCCTGGACACATTGCTGCGATGACAGAGTACAAAGACTCCATCTTGTAGTGAGTATGGACCACAAAAGAGTTGAGATCCTTGAGGTCCATGACAGGGCAACTGCCGCCGTCCTACTTGGGTACTACAAAGAGGTCTGAATAAAAACCTAAACCTCTCTTGAGGCAGGTCCAAGACAGCCCCACTGAAAAAACGCAGCTTTTCCTAGTCTACAGGAGACCTGAAATGGAAGAAACTGAAAGGAGGCAGGGATATGAAGGGAATCCTGTAGCCTCTTGAGACCACCTGCAATACCCACTCATCTGCAACACAGCCTGCCCAAATATTTGAAAAATGTTGCAGACGCCCACCCATAGGAGGATGCGGACCAGGGTTCAAGTCATGCAGACGAAGGTTTGGCAGATTTGGGTTTGGTGGAAGTTTTGAACTCGGCCTTTGCTCTTCGTTTTGGCGGGGACGAAAAAGACGCTGCTTCCTCGCTGGGTTAGGGTGTCTGGAGACCTGAGGAAACAAGAGTGCTCTTGCCCCCAGTGGCCTCCCTGATGATTTGCTTCAGTACAGGCCCAAGATGTGCCCTAAAAGGGGAGAGAAATCAGTGACTTCTTAGATGAAAGGCCAGCAGACCAAATCTTGAGCTACAATGTGCATCTAGCAGCAAAAGAAAAGGCAGAAGCCTTTACCACAAGTCTGTCTGCATCAAAAAGAGCACCAGTGACATATGTCTGAGCCTCAAACATGTTGGCAAAGAGGGCTAAAATATCCTCTTTAGGGGTGTCCTTAGGTATAGCATTAGTAATTTGGCCCTAGTAACTCCAAAAGAGGGCAAGGTAGGCCTTAAGGCAGCATCTATGGCAGCAAAGTTAGATTTCAGAATAACTTCCAGCTTTCTATCAGTCATATCCTTAAGGGGTGTGGCATCAGCCAGGGGTAGAGCAGTGGACTTTGACAGTCTAGAAATAGGGGGATCAACCTGAGGAGGTGTAGCCCACTGAGCTAAGGCTGCTTCAGAGAAGGGGTACAGCTTAGAAAATCTCTTAGAAAGAGAAAGGCCCCTGTCAGGCTTTTTCCACTCATCCAGGATAACCTGATCCAGAGTGGGATTAGACAGAAACATAATAAGGGACTTCTTGTGCCTTTGAAAGATGTCAAAAGAAGTCTTGCTCTAAACAGGATTAACAGGAATCAGTAGTGTAATTAAAACTGCTTTAATGAGGCCCTCAGCAGAGGGCTCGATGTCAGCCTCAAACGGATCACCATATGCATGGGAAGAAGCCACTTCTTCACACTCCCATTCCTCTGACTCAGCCTCAAGAGAATCCTCCTCAGAGGAATCTGAAATGTCAGGAATGCCAGGGGCCTTAGGGGCCACAAAACTGAACGAGATGGGGGGTTTCCAAAACTGGGGTTTCCAGCTTTCTATCAGTCATATCCTTAAGGGGGTGTGGCATCAGCCAGGGGTAGAGCAGTGGACTTTGACAGTCTAGAAATAGGGGGATCAACCTGAGGAGGTGTAGCCCACTGAGCTAAGGCCGCTTCAGAGAAGGGGTACAGCTTAGAAAATCTCTTAGAAAGAGAAAGGCCCCTGTCAGGCTTTTTCCACTCATCCAGGATAACCTGATCCAGAGTGGGATTAGGCAGAAACATAAGGGACTTCTTGTGCCTTTGAAAGATGTCAAAAGAAGTCTTGCTCTAAACAGGATTAACAGGAATCAGTAGTGTAATTAAAACTGCTTTAATGAGGCCCTCAGCAGAGGGCTCGATGTCAGCCTCAAACGGATCACCATATGAATGGGAAGAAGCCACTTCTTCACACTCCCATTCCTCTGAATCAGCCTCAAGAGAATCCTCCTCAGAGGAATCTGAAATGTCAGGAATGCCAGGGGCCTTAGGGGCCACAAAACTGAACGAGATGGGGGGTTTCCAAAACTGGGGTTTCCAGCTTTCTATCAGTCATATCTGTAAGGGGTGTGGCATCAGCCAGTTGTAGAGCAGTGGACTTTGACAGTCTAGAAATAGGGGGATCAACCTGAGGAGGTGTAGCCCACTGAGCTAAGGCCGCTTCAGAGAAGGGGTACAGCTTAGAAAATCTCTTAGAAAGAGAAAGGCCCCTGTCAGGCTTTTTCCACTCATCCAGGATAACCTGATCCAGAGTGGGATTAGGCAGAAACATAATAAGGGACTTCTTGTGCCTTTGAAAGATGTCAAAAGAAGTCTTGCTCTAAACAGGATTAACAGGAATCAGTAGTGTAATTAAAACTGCTTTAATGAGGCCCTCAGCAGAGGGCTCGATGTCAGCCTCAAACGGATCACCATATGCATGGGAAGAAGCCACTTCTTCACACTCCCATTCCTCTGAATCAGCCTCAATAGAATCCTCCTCAGAGGAATCTGAAATGTCAGGAATGCCAGGGGCCTTAGGGGCCACAAAACAGAACGAGATGGGGGGTTTCCAAAACTGGGGTTTCCAGCTTTCTATCAGTCATATCTTTAAGGGGTGTGGCATCAGCCAGTTGTAGAGCAGTGGACTTTGACAGTCTAGAAATAGGGGGATCAACCTGAGGAGGTGTAGCCCACTGAGCTAAGGCCTCTGCAGAGAAGGGGTACAGCTTAGAAAATCTCTTAGAAAGAGAAAGGCCCCTGTCAGGCTTTTTCCACTCATCCAGGATAACCTGTTCCAGAGTGGGATTAGGCAGAAACATAATAAGGGACTTCTTGTGCCTTTGAAAGACGTCAAAAGAAGTCTTGCTCTATACAGGATTAACAGGAACCAGTAGTGTAATTAAAACTGCTTTAATGAGGCCCTTAGCAGAGGGCTCAATGTCAGCCTCAAAGGGATAACTATATGCATGGGAAGAAGCCACTTCTTCACACTCCCATTCCTCTGAATCAGCCTCAAGAGAATCCTCCTCAGAGGATGTGCCATAGAGGCCTTTAAGTCCTTGACCCAAAGTGGCTATTGTTCAAGGCTGAGAAGGGCCCAGATGACGTGGCAGAGGCCACAGTGCATGAGGGGCATAAGTGCCCTGAGTACTCTCTAGGGAGTCCCGTTTGGCATGAGGAACAGTAAGCAAGGGGGGTCAAAGATGCCCCTGAGACCTTTGCTTTAGGTCCTGCCCCATGTCCTTTGGATCTGACATCCTAACAGGAAAAGTGTCTATGCAGTAAAAGGAACCACAAATACGGTCACCCAGATCAATAAATCACCTCAGAAAACACAAAAGAGTACTTATCTGGCAGGCGAATGGTTAACCTGGGGAGGAGAATCCAACCTCTGTGTAGGATACTCAGCAAAGAGAGAAAGAAAATGGAGCCCGAAATCACAGCCAATCAGAAAAAAGCCCGCAAAAAAACGTGCATTCTGGGAATCATAGTTCTTTCTCAGAGTTCTTACCTAGGAATGCCAGAACCCGAACTCGTGGGGGTCCAGGGGCCCCCAAGACACTGGGCATGTGAACCGGATTATAGGACAGGGGAGAGAAGAAGAATGAGCCCTCTTTCGACTTTGTAGGTGCAGAGATATGTCCCAAAGCAGTCTGTCCCATAGAAGTCAATGGAGCAAATGAGGCCACGCAGTAAGGTGTGCCCTTAAAAGCGCAGAATAAAAAAAAAATCCAACTTTTACCAAAATTAAAGTGCCGAAAAACACAATAGAACATGTAGGTACTAATAAAAACTACAGAAAGGGTAAGTGAAGATAAGCCCCCAAATCCCAGATAATCCAGGGAAGGGGTTAATTACCAAAAAAGCAGCCAACCAAGCTCCAAAGACCCGGAGAACAGACAGATAAATTACCCAACATGAGTGCAGGAGTTATAAGGAACTCCTATAAGACCCCTGTGTGGAGGGGAATGGTGAGACAAATGGACCATAGCACTCAAATGGTGGCTCAACTTTTTTTTTTTTTTTTTTTTTTTTGCAGTTCTTTCTCCAGATACCAATGAGGAGAAAGGAGCCTCAGAGAGACCTCTTCTCGAGAGTGAGACATGGGTTGCCCGATTCTCTCCTAGAGTCATCAGCTCAGAACTGGCAGAAAACAGGGGGACCCTGGTACACTCATTTACTGTGCAAAGAAGTATGGTCACAAGTGGTCTTCATGGAAGGCTTTCAGCCACAAAGCCATACCCACGACATGGAAATAAGGTCAAGCGATTTAACTATGCACAAAAACACAAGAACTGGGGTGCAGAAAAATGGCAGCAGGTGCTCTAGACTGATGAATCAAAATTTGAAATATTTGGCTGTAGCTGGAGAGCGGTACAAGAATGAGCATCTGCAGGCAACAGTGAAGCATGGTGGAGGTTCCTTGCAAGTTTGGGACTGTATTTCTGCAAATGGAGTTGGGGATTTGGTAAAAATGAATGGCATCCTCAATGCTGAGAAATATAAGCAGATACTTATCCATCATACTATATAATCATAGAGGCATCTGATTGCCGAAAATTCATTCTGCAGCATGACAAGGATCCCAAACATACAGCCAAAGTCATTAAGAACTATCTTCAGCACAACAACCCCAAACATACAGCCAAAGTCATTAAGAACTATCTTCAGTGTAAAGAAGAAAAATGATTCCTGGAAGTGATGGTATGGCCCCCACAGAGCCCTGATCTCAACATCATTGAGTCTGAAGTCTGAAGAAGCAACTGAGGCTGCCTAAATCCACAGAAGAACTATGGTTAGTTCTCCAAGATGTTTGGAACAATCTACCTGCTGAGTTCCTTAAAAAACTGTGTGCAAGTTTACCTAGAAGAATTGATGCTGTTTTGAAGGCAAAGGGTGATCACACCAAATATTGATTTAGATTTTTCTTCTGTCCACTCATTATGTATTTTGTTAATTGATGAATATAAACTATTAACATGTCTTTTTTTTTTTTTTAAACCATTCTTACTTTACAGCATTTTTTCACATCTGCCTAAAACGTTTGCACATTAATGTATATATATATATATATATATATATATATATAGAATTAAAGTAAAGAAGGGCAGCACCCGTGGGTCTTTTTCAAAGATAAATGAATTTATTAGTTTGCAAACTAATAAATTCATTTATCTTTGAAAAAGACCCACGGGTGCTGCCCTTCTTTACTTTAATTCTATACAATAGGTTTGGGACTGTGCACCTGGGCATAAACTAACTTTTTAAGGGAGAGTGCATTCCACTTTTGTTAATACTCTATGTATGTATATATATATATATATATATATATATATATATATATATATATATATATATGCCAAATGAATGAGTATTGCGGTATGTAATAATAAATTTTCTCTCTCTTGTGTTGCTGGTGTTCATGAATACAATCCTTTAATGTTGTATATCTTGTTATTATGTTATACAGTATTTTGTTTTCACAAATGTGCTGACATGATTTGCAGCGCGATTTGTTGCAACGTTTGGTCCCATTATCAGTGTTTTCCATTCATTGGTCAGTTGATCAATTTTTGTATCAGATTTGGAGGTTGCCTGGATGCCAGAATAGGCTCTTCTGGGAATATGTCTTTTAACACTACATCGTCTGTTAGCAGAGTCTGTAGCTCTTTGATGATGTTGAATATTTCTTCTAGAGCGGAGTTGCATTTAGTCACTAGTGGTATACATGTAGAGACTTCCTTCTCTTTGTATTGTAACAGGTGTTCATGTGGTGTTCTCAATACAGATTTTTTTTTGTTCTGATTGTCCTTGCTTTATAGCTTTTCTGTTTGAATGATTCAGACAATGTTTATTGCGGTCATTGGTATCAGCGCATATGCAGTGGTATCTGATAGCTGGGGGCAAGCTGGTGTTTTGAAGATAGCTGCACCTGTCTGTGGGTTTTCTATTTACAGATGAGTGTAGTTTGCCATTGGTGAAAGGTATGGTTGTGTCCAGGAAATGTAAGCTTTCTGTATGAAATGCATTTTTAGTTTAACGGATGGATGAAATGCAGTGAAGGATTTGTGAAAATCTTTGAAAACTTCTTCACCTTTGTCCATATGATGAATATATATCATCGATATAGCTGAAATATTTACAAGGTTTGTAGCAGTATGTATCAAGAAATCTCTGTTCCAGGTCAGCCATAAAAAGATTTGCATATTGTGGTGCCATCATTTTGCCAATGGCACAACCCATTATCTGTAGAAATCCTGATTGAAGGTGGAATAATTGTGTGTGAGAATAAACTGTATTAATTTAGTTATAATTATATTTTTTTGGCTTTGGGCCTGTGATGACAGGGACAGATGGTAGGCATTAATTCCATCCTGGTGTGCGATGTTGCTGTAGAGTGATTCCACATCCATGGAGTCAGAATTGTCTTAGTAAGTAAATCTTTGATTTACTTGAGTTTGAACATTTGAAATTAAGATGATCAGTTTTTTGAACACCAAACACATTGGACTAAATAAGGATTTGGGATTCCTTGCACATTATCAAAACATTCCATAATAGTTCCTTCTATTTTTCTGTTCTGGTACATGTTTACCCATCTCTCAAATATAATTTTTCTATTTATATCTATGTACTATGGTTCTGTCTGTTTCTCCCTATCTCACACTCACCCCCCCCCCCATTCCCCTGTTAGGTGATTTATTACTGCTCAGTTTTAAGCTTTCCTCTACAATGGCTTTTATATTAATGTTGCATTTTTTAAACCAGTATGCTTTAGACTTATCCATATAAATAAATAAATATTAGTCCAACAACAAAGGTATTATTACATACTGCGATACTCATTAATTTGGCCTCTATACCTTTGGACTAGCACGACTACCCTGAATTGAATATTATAATATATATATATATATATCCACCATATATATGCATTACTCAAATTCATTAGTAGGCTTTGTGGTATCTAATATAACTCCATTTAAGTTGATATAATTAGTTTAGTACCATTTCAGTTGTAATGTCTGTGGTATCAAAAGTGTAGCTCCATTTCAATTGTAAGCTCTGTGGTATACATTGCCTTTCTTCACATCATTAATGTCATTTATAAAAGTAACAAAAGGGGGTAGGCTGGGACAGTGGGCTGGAGTGATTGTAGAAATGGGTCACTTGATGTGGGGCTGATATCCCGGGTTAGTCTCCTAACTGAATCAGAACGTAAGCTCAATATGCTCCAGAGTCTGCAGCCCCCAAGTGGGATCAAGTAACATGAAGTCATGTGACCCCACACTAGTTGGGTGGCAGCTCCTGCTCTGTTCGCACGGCTGTAACACTAGAAAGCAGGTAATGGAAAAACTGGGCTTTCTTAAGAAAAAAAAAAAAAAAACAGGAGGAAAACAAATAATAATAATAACAAAAATATCTACATTGTTATGTATTGTATTCATTTTCTTATGTTAACTTTACATAGGGAAATCAGTATGTTACACTGCAAACATTGTTGAGAGTATATGTATTCGCATTCCATAGAATACACAGGAATTGGATCGGTGATATCACTGAAGAAGTTATCTCCACTTTATCCCCCTCATTATCACCCCTTAGTGCATCTCCCCCAATGTGCTTTATATGTTCGATAATTAGATTTTTGCACTGTGTATTAATAACACAGAAGTGCCTTGAGTATAAATCAATGGGTCTTAAGTTAGAACAAAAAAATGGCAATAGTTGAACATAAAATGGCTTACTACTTAAAGGGATAGTAATGTTTGAATTTAAGCTTATTTAATATTGTAGACATTAAAAAATAAGTACAATTATGTAAGTCTTATCTCTCAAACCTTAATGGTTTGAGATATACAACTTAGTAAAGTTCTCCCATCCAGGCTGTTTCAGCCATCTAGCTGACAGCAGGAGATTCCGGTCCAGGAACCAGCCAGCAGCTCGTCAGCAGAGCCGAAATTGCGTTATTTAGAAATAAATACTTCAATGGAATGGTGTACAAAGTGTGCTTGCAAACCAGGCACTCTTTGTAGACCATTCCAATTAAGTATTTATCTCTAAATAGCGCGATTTCGGCTCTGCTGAAGAGCTGCCATCCGGTCAAATTACCGGAATCTGCTGCTGTCCCATAGAGTGCTGAAACAGCCTGGACAGGAGAACTTTAGCCAGTTATATCTCTCAAACCATAAAGGTTTGGAGATAAGACTTATTTTTAATGCCTACATTATTAAATTAAATGTAATATTACTATCCCTTTAACTGTAATATAATTAAATTAGTAAAATAAAGTTACATTGTGTGAGAATAAGCTTCTCCTCACTAACAGAATTATAGTCATTACTGTAGTCGGTAGGTGCGCTGCACTGATGAATTTTGCCATAGGCTCTAGCCCCAGATCTTTTTGGAACCTAGCAACACCCCTCCTTATCACTCATTACAAGCTGAGCAAACAAAAGTAATAAAAAACTGTGCATACAACGGAAGCAAGGCTTTCTACACTTCCATTAAATTGAAACAAGCAAGTTTACAATTAGATTTTAGGAACATAAATTGGAATAACATATTATGCAAATACTGATAGAAGGTAAAGGATATTGAATGCATATGATCTTGTTTTTATTTTTAAGTGAAAGCTGAAAATTCTTAGCATAAAAGATAAAGAAAAAAGCACTATTTAAAACTATCATGTATATTTTGTGTCAGTGCAACCATCATTATAGTGTTTAAATAACTATTATTCTTATGAATTATAATATAATGTATCATATGTAAGGGTACCATAATTACAAATATATACTATATACTATGATTTAACATAATTTAGTTACAATTATTTTTCTCTGGGACAGAAGGAACTATGCAAATGAGAAAATTAAGTGAACCAAAAAATGGAACATGAATAATTAAGGAAAAGGTAGGTTTTACCCTTTAAGTGCCAAAGGGATGGGCATCTTATTAAGGAGCAATGAGTTGCCCGCCCTTCTGGTACTCAAATGGTTAAATGCTGACCCAATTACAATGGTTTTAGAGTCTCATAACTCTAGTGATTATGGGATGCTAAATTTTTTAAGGATAACCTAGACAAGGGGTAGTAAAGTGATGCCCCCCCGTCCAGAAGCAGTTTGGAGGAATAGGGAGGGGAAACTGCAGCGGCATGCCAGTGCATTGCATAACAATGCTAGTGCAGTATTCCCCCGATACAAAGTATAGTCTCCATCTGCCTGGGTTGGCTGCAGCCACACACGGCGCACACAGCAGGATGAAACTAGAAAAAAAAAATAATAATTGATGATGTGTGAGGTTGCAGCTCATTGCAGAACTACTGACAGGCACTGCAAGTATGGTAACACTCACTGACATAGCATATCGGAAGAGGTGGGTGCAAGACAGAAGTAGAGGCAAAACATTACAGACAGATTTAACTGGATAACATCAAGTGCAGCCCTCAGAGATTGGTTGTTATAATGATAATCTGAAAGGTATATTCATTTGTATGGCTATTGTTTGGCCCCACATGCCACAATGAATCAAAACTCTCATGCAGATAACCAACTGCAGGAAAGTTACACCAAGCTGCATCTGGAAAGATCATCTCAAGTGTTTGTAGTTCATGTGTCTTGGCTCATAGGTGGTAAAACTATTTTTTGGAACTTGTTGCAGTAATTTTGTCAATGAGAAAAGTCACCTGCATTACAAAGCCTTAAGTAGCAGTTGAGAATTTGCAATAAATTACACAGCTCTCTGGGTCTCTAATATTTAGAAAGGAGAGGAGGCTTATGGATCTCCATCTCTCCTGGTGATCTCAGCTCAGATGTATTAAAGTAAGTGAAAAGAGCTGTCTTGAGATACTCTTCTCTCAGTGATCTCCATTGTGAAGTATATCAGTGAATGGAGAGAGATGACTTGTGGAATCCCACCATTTCTTCAGTCATGGGTCTAGGATATGTAGCAATGAAAAAAGATGGGAAGCCAGGGATCCGTCTATCTTTTGGAAAACATGCCTAAGGCACTTAGTAGAAAGATGAAAGAGGGAGCCTGTGGATCTTCTTCTTGATCTTCCCAAATGGGTAGGATAAAGAAAATCACAACGAAGGAGGTTCACGAGATGTGGGGAGGAAATCTGGGCTGACAGTGTCTGGTGAGTGAAAATCAAACAACAGGAAAAACTAAATGTATCTAAAATGCAATGAATTGGGGACATTGCTAGCATTCAAAAAGTTAATATATAAAAATGGCTAATAGGACATAGGAGCTTTTGAGATACCTTTCAAAATAATCTAAGGTTTATTGTTGTTGTTTTTTTCTTCTTAGATGACCGGTCCACTTTAAGTCAGAGTAAGAACATTTGAAGGAGAGAAAGTAGGAGTTCTAATAAGACTGAGGAACTGAGTGTCTCTACAGGAGATTTCTGTACATTTGCAATGTGTGAGGGGATAAGGAAGATGCAGTAGTCTAAGAGATGTAGCCTACGAGATGGTGATCAGAAAGTGAGAAAGAACTGGAGAAGCTGGAGTAGGAATATGAGGATGTGAGAGTAAGAGAATGTCTATCACGGCGAGTAGGGGACTCAGGCCACTGTGAGGGGTCAAAGGAAAGGGTAAAGGAGTCTAAAGACTACTGGGGCATTAGTTATCAGTGGAAATGGTAACATTAGCAGAAGGAGTGCAGGTATACCAGAAGAGTGAAATCATAGGAACCAAGCAGTAAAGTGGTCATTAAACTGAGATATAAGTTTGCATGTTAAGATCCTCTTTCGAAATAGTGTCAATGTGTGGTATTTACAAAATAGACAATTACACAATGAAACAAAGCATTAAAGGAAAACTAACATAAAAAAGCATGTTAAATTCCATTTATTTACTATTTAATGCAGCTACTTCAAGCTCTGGGTGGTGTCACGCCTCCTGCAAGAGCTGAGGTTGCCAGAAGAAACCTCAGACCTATTGGCTTTGTAGGTAAGAGCAATATCAAGGAAGCCAATATGTATCATAATGTACCTTGGAACTTTAATTTGTCTCTAATGCCGCTGGGGAGTACAGTTGCCACAAATCGTGGCAAAGGGTGGGTAGGGTTTACCCGCGAGTGGGGGTGGAGCTTTCCGGGGTATCACACAAGTAGGCGGGAAGTAGGAGGAACTGGGTGGGGAAGGAGGAAAAGTGGGAGGAACTGGGTGGGAAGGAGCAGAAATGGGCAGAGTTTTAAAGAAAACTCCCCACATCCAGAGACTCAGCCTTTGCCCCAGAGACCCTGTAATGCACTCTCATAACCGGAGTCTCTGGGTGAAGCCAGAGAGTTACCAGGTATGCATATCATCAGCTCACCCCCTGAAGCCCCAGCATCAGAAGGGGAATCTGTAGGGGGTGGGACGCTATACACTGAGAGCTGTAAGATAGGTGGAAGCTGCAGCTATTAAAAATAAGTATAAGACTAAGTTTTGATTTTCAGGGCTGGATATACATCCCAAACGCCCCTAGGCAAAACACTCTAGGCACCCTTAGTTCTGCCCATGGTCACACATCCACTGCTGATATGACCTCATCCACATTCCATCTACTGTTTCCTGGCACGTAAAATACCCTTGGTCCACAACAAAGGAGAACAAAAAAAGCTTAGCTGGATATTTCTTTTGCATCCAAGGTGTTAAATAACAGCCTCTAAAGTCATATAAAACTGGTGTAGGAATACTGAGATTGTTCTGGCCACACCCACAATTCAAAATGTGGGTGTGGCCAGCACAGCAGACAGGCCCCTCAAAATTTGGAGCTCTAGACAGTTACGAGCTCTGTTGTCATGTATTTGTTCATGTTAGTTATCCTTTAAGGTTTTAAATTTATGGAGATAATATCAATATTTATGTGAAAATAATATTAAGAAAATATTTTTAAACTTAAAGGAATATACTAACCCCCAGCCTTGTACCACTACACTGGCAGCACCATAGGACCTACACCTCCCCTCCCCCCGTCCTTGTCCCACAGTATCCAGAGAACCACATATACTGACCTCCCAACTGTCTGATAGCTGGGATCAGCAATGTGAGGTCTCCAGCAATACTAGCCTACCATTCCCATCGTTCCCCACCTGCCATAATGATGAAAATTGTAGTCTGGCATCAGATGGAGAGCCTTAAATAGCCCACTACTGCTTTACTGATCCCACAGCCTTGCCCCACAGTAGTCATTAAACCACACACACTCACCAACCAACCTTTCCAATGGTATCCATAGAACCGCACATACTAATTCCCCCCACCCCAGCCTTGTTACGCAGTTGCCATTGAACCACATATCCTGACCTCTCTGCCCTGTTCCACTGCATTGGTAGCCAGAGAATCACACATACTGACCTCCCCAGCCTTGTACCACGTTAGTCAAAGAACTACACATACTGACCACTCAGCCTTGTTCCTTTGTAGCCACAGAACCACTGAGCTCTAGCCTTGCCCCCTGCACTGTTCACCACAAAACCAAACATACTAACCCCCAGCCTTGCCAAACAGTTGCAACAGAACCATACTTACTGACCACCCATCCTTGCCCCCCGTCTGGCAGCCAGGATGGGCAATAGGAGGCCCTCCAGCTACTTACAAATTACAACTCCCATCATTCCCTGCCAGCTGGAATGACGGGAGTTGTATTATAGCAGCAGTGGGAGAGCCTTACATAGTCCACCACTGCTTTACTGTCCCCCAGCTTTTTCCCACAGTATCAGTAGGACCACACTATCCGACCCCCTCAGCCTTGTCCCTCTAGTAGCCAGGATGGGCAATATGAGGCCCTCCAACTATTGTCCACAGTTGCCATTGAACCACATATTCTGACCCCCCTGCCCTGTTTCACTGCATTGGTAGCCATAAAATCACACATACTGACCTCTCCAGCCTTGTACCACTGTAGCCAAAGATCTATACATCCTGACCTTGTTCCTTTGTAGCCAAAGAACCATACATACTGAGCTCTAGCTTTGTCCCCTGCACTGGTAGCCATAGAACCGCACATACCCAGTCTTGCCAAGCCGTTGCAATAGAATCATACTTACTGACCACCCATCCTTGTCCCTCTGTCTGGCAGCCAGGGTGGATAATGTGAGGCCCTCCAGCTACAGCCAGCTATGGCTGGCATCATTCCCTGCCAGCTGGAATGACAATAATTGTACTCTGGCAGCAGTGGGAGAGCCTTACATAGTCGACCACTGCTTTACTAACCCCCAGCTTTGTCCCACAGTCAGTAGGACCACACTAACTGACCCTCAGCCTTGTCCCCTGAACCGGTAGCCACAGAACCACACATACTATAGCCCCAGCCTTGCTCCATGGTAGCTATAGAACCACACATACTGACCCACAGCCTTGTTCCACTGCCCTGGCAGCCATAGAAAGTCATACAAAAACACATATACATACTAACACCTACCCTCATCAACTGATCTCTCCAGCTTTGTCCATTGCACTGGTAGCCACATAACCACACATACTGATCTCTTCACCCTTGTACCAATGCACTGGTATGACCAGAACCACACATACTGACCTCCAGCTTTGCCACAGTAGCCAGAGAACCACACATTGACCCCCCACACCGCCCATGCCTTGTCCCACTGGTAGAGATAGAAGCAAATATAATGACCCCCCACTTCAGCCTTGTTCCTCTTCATTGGTAGCCATAAAACAACAAATACTGATCCCCAGCCTTACCCCACTGCACTGGTAGCCATATAATCACACATACTGACCTCCAGCCTTGCCCCACTGCAGGCTGGATTATATTACAGGTGCTAATTTTATCACTTCTTTTATCTCCAGTTTTCCCCATAGACTTCAATAGGAAGATGTTTGATAAAACGAGTGTTAACATTAGCACCTGCAATAGAATCTAGCACTGCATTGGTATAGCCAGAACCACACATACTGAGTCTAACGCATCCTTTTTTTATTTCATCTGTTCCCACTGGATATGTCTTCTGGTTAGCGAAAAGGTGCAAATTTTAGAGGGTTTACAGATGTTGGAATTTTCACAGAAAGTGACAAATTGACAGTTTTCTGCCAAAATTCCCACAGGAAAAAAAATGTAACTTTTCGCCCATCCCTAGTAAAGAGGTTTTTGAGGAATAGGTTAACTGAACTATACTGAATAAGAGCCTGTTGGTGGGCCCTGAAGTCTATTGCTTCCAAGAAATGTCTCTGATCTCTTTAGATTCTGCCACTTAGCTGCAAAGGAAAGACAAAATAATTCAGAACTAAAGAACTGTGGTGGTGCAAGACATTTTTCTGCATGTTACAGTAAAACAGCTGTGTGGACTCTAAGGCTGAGGCACTAAGAAGGACTTAAAGGGATAGTAATACTTAAAATGTAAAAAAAATATGTTGTAGGGTTTATCCCCCTGAGTAAAACATGGGTACTCCCACTGCTGAAGGGTGTTTCATTCAAAAGTTATTAATTTTCAAAGTTGAATTTTTAGATGCAATATCACAGTGGCCTGAAATTGTACAGTGGCGCTGTTGCTACACGATCCTATGGACAGTTCTGGTCAGTTGACCATAAATCTCCATAGGATGGTGTGGCAACAGCGCCACTGTACAATTTCAGGCCACTGTGATATTGCACCTAAAAAAATTCAACTTTGAAAATTAATAACTTTTGAATGAAACACCTTTCAGCAGTGGGAGTACCCTTGTTTTACTCAGGGGGATACTACAACATATTTTTTTTACATTTTAAGTATTACTATCCCTTTAAGTAATTCTGGAGCTAACCAATTGCTCCATAGGTGGGGGTGGGGGACACAAAAATTCCCTTTGACTTTCATGGGGAATTTAAACCCTTGAATGCTAGAGAGGTCTCCAATGCATTGTTTCTCTGACATTGAAAGTGATAAAAGTCCCATTTAACTCTATGTGAATTTTAATATTTTTTTGTCCCCTATTGTGCAGTTTATGTGCATCAGAATTAGTGCAGGCTTTTAGTACAGGAGCCTGCCTGACCTTTCTGTGGACTATAGGTCCCTCCCTCTATCCCCAGTGAGAAGGAACCTAATCTGCTGACTGAGCAGGGAGCTGGGAAGCTTGTCTGTGCTAAATGTCACTGGCCTGATAACCTTTATCCAACTAAACAGACACAAAGGATCATATTTTTCACCCAGGCAGATGTAGCAAGACTTCAGTCAACTTATCTCCATACCTGGGAACTTTCAGAATGAGCTGACCCTGAGATTTTGTAATTATTAACCTTTAACCCCTTCAGTGGCAGAGGGGTATGCAACACATTGCTATGCAATGTGTTGCATATCCCTCTGGCACTGAAGGGGTTAAAGTGCCCATAATATAGATTCTCTGTGATATGTCCCTAGTCATGCTCCAGTATATCCTCATGGAACCACTGACATGCATCAACTTAAAGAGGAACTCTCACCTCTATAAAGGTTCTCCTCTATGTAATCTGCCATTACCATTAATATGTAATCTGTGTATTGTTTTATTTATTTAATGCAGGCTATGTCAAAAAATTAGCCAGTGACGTCACTTCAGGACAGGCTGTGGTGCAGATCTTCGTCTCTTCCCCTCCCCAAGTAGTGCATCGTTCCCAACTCTTCCTTCTCTTACAGAGGCTTCCTCTATGTGAGTTGGACCCCTCTCTTGCCAATAAGGCACAACTTGGGGAGGGCAAGAGATGAAGGTTGATAGGCTGTGGTACACAGTCAGCATACAATTAAAAAAAACACATTACATGTTAACACTAAATTAAGATTACATAGAGGAGAACTTTTATAGAGGTGAGATTTCCCCTTTAAAGATATCACTTCAAGAACACACATAAGACAAGTGGGACTAATCTGTCTGACTTCCTGGTACAAGTGGCACCAATTTAAAGGGATAGTAATACTTAATTATTACTAATCCCTATATTAAAGTCCTATTAAAAATAAATGTATTGCCCCAGTGTCATCTCTCAAACCTTTAAGGTTTGAGAGATGATCGCTCCTAAAGTTGCCTTCTCCCTCCCCCTTCCCCGTACTCAGCGTTCTAGCTGACTGCAGGGAAGTCAGTCGTACGACTTTCAGGCGGCTCTGCAGCACAGCCACGATCGCTTTAATAAAAAAGAAATCTTTCACTGAAATGGTCTTCTATGTGTGCTTGGTTTGCAAGTACACATAGAAAACCGTTTTAGTGAAATATTTTTTTTGTATTAACGCAATCGCGGCTCTGCTGCAGAGCCGTCTGATGATCGTAAGACTGGATTTCCCCTCAGTGAGCTACAACGCTGACTTCAGGGAAGGGGGAGGGCAACTTTAGGAGTGATAATCTCACAAAGCATAAAGATTTGAGAGATGACACTGGGGGCAATACATTTATTTTTAATAGGACTTTAATATAGGGATTAGTAATAATTAAGTATTACTATCCCTTTAAAGAGTAGAGAAACAGTTAACTGGGTACATTAGATAATAGATAGAACTGAACTGTTTCATTCTGTGAATCTGGCTTTTTACCCTGAGATTTGGGTCAAAACCCTGAGAGTTCCCAGGTATGCTTATCGGAGGGCCAGTTTCAGCAACAGCACAAAACTGTATTCCATTGTGTGTGTAACCATCTGCTCCCAGTACTACACACTCAGGCCTCACTGCCATCCTCATGCCCACACTCTGGCTGTACTTCACATGATGTATCAAGTGCACATAGCAGGAATAGCACAGGGATCACCGTTCTCTGTGGTTACTAAATAAGGATGGTCCATTGGATCTGAGAACTGACCTTTTCATTCAAAGGAACATTTAAAGATTTAAAGGAGCAGCCTCTCTTCCTGCATCCCAAAAGCATCACCTTCCTTAACAAGTTTAATGCTAAGGTGATTGGACATTCTCATTGTCCCACTGAGTGCCAAAAGGGTTAACACCTTTACTCTCTGAGACTGATTTAGGGCTGGATTCCATTGCAGTTGGCAATCTTCACTTTTTTCCCCAGTATAACCAATGAGATAAAACCAATGATAACATTTATTACATGCAGTGGAATTCAGCCCTTTAATAAGAAGAACTGGAATAAACCAACTGCACCACAGGAGGTTTTTACCCACTGAATGCTATAGTGGTCTCCAGTGCCCAGCTTAATATTGTATTGGGGACATAACTAGTATTCAAGAGATGAAAAGCCCCAATTAAATTAACTGGAATTTGTATTTATTCCCTGTGATGCAGTTGGTTTGCCCCAGAATTGCTGTAGTAAGAAGGACTGGAGTAATTCTGGGAGCAAACTACCTACACTACAGGGAACTAATAGAAATTCCAGTTGATTTAAATGGGGCTTATGATCCAATGATGGAGATCCCAAAGGCAATGCTTGGTAATGTGCTAGACAAATCTGTAACATTTAAAGAGATAGTAATGTTTGTGAATAAATGCTGCTTTAATCATTCCTTACATTTAGTAATAACTCTCTCCACCATTGCCACACTTCAGATTGGTCTAGTTGAAGAGTAATTAGATTCTAATGTCTCCTCCTCCCGCCCCTTTTATAGATGGCAGTCTTCTTCCCTGAGATGTGAAATCCGGTCGCTTGAAAGGACAGATCGCAATGAGGAACAATCTTCTGAACATCATTATAAAGAAAACCCTGCAACCCTTGATGAAGGAGGGCAAGTTTTTACTTATATTGAGAGAAGATTGTCCCTCGTCACGATCCATCCAGACCGGCTTTCTCATCTGAAGTAAAGAAGAGTGACAGATGTAAAACTGATCTGATCTGATCTGAAGTTTGGCAACAGTGGAGAGCGTTATTACTAAGTGTTAGGAATGATTGATGTTCCATTTATACAGAGACATTATTATCTCTTTAAAGATGTAAAAGCCCTATTTAAATCAATAGGAATTTGTATTTGTCCCCATTGCCTAGTTTCTCATCCTGTGGTACAAGTAACCCTGGGGTACTTGGTACATAGACAGGGGGTACATGCCACGGGAAAAACCTGTTCACAATATAGGAATGCCAAGCTGGCCCCCAGCTCCATCATGCAAGCTGTGAAAGAGGGGTGAAAGCCAGTCTAGCACCTACATTAAACTGCTACACTGTAACAAGATCTGGGAAGATTGATGAGGACCCTTGCAGGACAAATGAGATGAATGTCCTAAAAGGACTGTTTAGAGTCCGCAAAAGTCCAGCAGCAGCAACAGAAATTGATGAGGCACCCACTGTCAAAAAAGAATGAAGACAGATGCAGGGCAACCTCAAGGGTTGGTGAAATCAGAAGGAACAACTAAACAGGAGCGTCATGTCATAGGCAGAAAACTAGTCGAATATTGGAATATTAGTCGGATGTCAGCATCTCTCCAAGTACAGACAGGGAGTGGACAGTGGACGATGGTCTATGACTACTTGTGGAACGATTGAAAGTCGAACAGTGATCGATGGTCTACGGCACCTCTGCGTCAGACTGATAGTGGAGCATAGGTCGATAGTCTACGACTCATCATGTTATAACTTGGCATTGGAGGCCCGTCTGTATGCTTAGAAAGCTAGGCCCAGTCTGAGATCAACCTGCCGAGTAAAGGCTGGGATCAATCCCACAGGCCAATGAGGGATGACCAGCCCTGCAGGAGATCTACTTGTCACTAGCAGATACCAGGATCGATCCGACCTACTAGATGGTAGTAGACCAAGTCTGAGATCAACCAGTAATCTCAGAAAGTTCTCGGTAAAATAAGTGGCAACGAAGTCGGATGCCAAGGTCAAGCCCGAAGGACAACAGAGATAGGGAAGTCAAGAGTCAAACCATCATAACAGAAGATCAAGCAGCTCAAAGGATCACACAGGAGCGGTAACAAGGAACAGGCCGAGGTCGATGCAGGAAGAAAACACCAGAGTTTCACCAGGAATGCAGTAGTGTAATGGTTGCGTAAGAACACTCAGACAGTTAGATAAGGTTAAAAAGCTTTATTGAAAATAAATAGAACAATCACCCTACTCAGGTCCAGAAGAGGGCCGTACCAATACTTCCCAAATCTGACTCAGGTCAGGATCTTTGAATATCACAGACAATATATAATAAGACTATGTAGGCTCAATCCGTGAATGGGTTCAGGAACAAGTAGAACCACAACAGCCCCACACCGCAACTAGGGGAAATAAGGTGATGGGTAACTGCAGGGCAATTCCCTAGAAGGCTAGCGATAGCGGAGGCAACACAGACAGGACACTGGCAGTGATCTGTCCCTAGTACACTAGGGTTAACAGAGGAAACACAGACAGGACACTGGCAGTGATCTGACCCTAAAACGCTAGGGTTAACGGAGGCAACACAGACAGGACTCTGGCAGTGACTTGACCCTAGACAGCTAGGGCTACCGGAGGCAACACAGACACTGGCAAGTGACCGGACTCCCACAGACCTCTGGAGACTACTGGGGTAGCTAGACCTCACAGGCACTGTGCAGTATAGCGAGTGGGAGTAGGTGGAATGAGATACAGGGTGCGTACACTGACAGATCAGAAGCCAGTGTTGCCCCAATCTGTACACACGGAAGTAGTCAGCCAGTTCCGTCAGAAACGGAACCGGAGTAGTCAGCCAGTCCTAGTCGGTAACGGAATCGGATACTCAGCCAAGGCAGGTCGGTACACACGGAGTTAGCCAGCCAGTCCTAGTCGGTAACGGAATTGGATACTCAGCCAAGCTAGGTTGGTACACATGGAGTTAATCAGCCAGTCCTAGTCGGTAACGGAATCGGATACTCAGCCAAGCCAGGTTGGTACACACAGAGTTAGTCAGCCAGCCCTAGTCAATAACGGAATCGGATACTCAGTCAAGCCAGGTTGGTACACAAGGAGTTAGTCAGCTGGTCCTAAGTCAGCAACGGAATCAGATAACAGGAACGTCAGGAATCATAAGCGTAGTCAGGCGAGCCGGGTCATACACGGAAACAGGAACAAGCCGTCACAAACACTAGGTACGGGTACACCATGAAAGGGTACCGTAAAGATTACAGGAGGGAGTATATAAAGGCAAACCCTGGGAGGAGCCACAGTCCCAAAGCCAATTAGAATAAGGCAATGGTAAACCCGGAAGTAACAATGTCGCTCAGCAGCTGGAATCATGGGCACCGTGATAGTTAGCTCAAAGACTGGGTGCGGGAAGCCAGAAACAGGAAGAAATTACAGGGCTAATTGCCAGGGGTGGAGAGCAGGCAGACAGAGTAACATACGCCTCCAGAGTGTGTAGTAGTGAATTTTGATCAGTTTATTTAACATGAAGATGGAAAAAGTTACCACTGCCTCCTACCCATTTGGCCATGTGCACGTTGCCAGGCTGAAGTAGTAAATGGGTAGGGAGGCTCCTAAAACAGTTTAGTCGGAATCACCAAAAACAGCATGGTAAGAAGCAGCTACAGCTAATATCGGATTCTTGAGAGTGTCCCTGATCACTCCACTACCCACATTCAATTGTTGGCGACAGGCTTTCTCAGTCTTGGGGAGGATCAGCTCACTCCCACACACACCTTGTATTTATCAGTAGGGGCCTGTACGACAGAGTGCGAGAGTGTCTGTGAGAATTATGGCTGTGTGAATTGCTATGTGTGTGTGTGTGTGAGAGAGAGGAGAGAGAGAGAGAGACTGGGTGTGTATCTACATGTGTATATCTCTCAGATTGGATGTGTGTCTGTGTGTGTGTGTGTGTGAGAACACATTTATATGTATATATGTAGCAGGGGTATTTTAATACATGAACCTACCCAGAGTTTCCCTGGGACATTCTGTTTCAGGGGGGCTCCCTTGGGTTCCCAACAGTTCCAGTTTTACTGGAAGGAAGCAGTTTAATCCTGTGTTCAGATGATTAAGGAAGAGTGAGGCTACTCTCTGTTCACAACACATAAAAATGGGCTCTTTTACACAAATAGGAAGGGAAACAAAGAAGGCTACAACTAAACATAATAATATTCTTAATGTTTAACTGTACTGTACTGGCCTCCATTCACAGTTCTGCCAGGGGCCTAAGAAGTTCCTCATATCTACTCTGGGGTGTGTAAGTATGTATAAGTGAAAGGCATGCATCTAAACGATTATGTGCAGGTAAGTGAGTGTGTGACTGAGTGTGTATCTTCCACATGTGTATGTGTGTAAGAGAGAGAGAGAGAGAGAGAGAATGTGTTTGCTCCAGAAATACTCCAGTGGGGGCATGCTCTAAGATTCGATGCAATGGCAAAGTGCTTCTAAAGAAGTGTAGAGATCACGTCGTCATAGAGAATACAATACAATTCACTATATGTACTAAGCACATAAATAATGGGGGGGGGAGTTTGATCATTATCATATGAGGTTGGCATAATGCTTGCAATGAGTTGAAGAGGGCAAGCGGGAGAAGTGAGGGTGTTCTCTCCCTTACACTTTAGGACCAAGAACTGCACCAGCCCTCCCTTAAAACACACATAATCCCCTGAACCTGGTTTCCCAGTAATACCAACATACTGTCTTCTAACTCTCTGGAGCAAGGGAATAATAATATAATATATTACTCCTATCTTACATATATAGGGACAGTCTTTTCCATAACCCCAATATATTCTAGTGTCACTGTGTGGCGAAAATTATTTTATAATCACAGTTGCACATTTTTGTTATTCACAATAAATATTTTGGTTTTATTATATGTTTTAATAAAAGCACTTATGATATTATTATTGGCCCCCGGATTATAGGATAGGTTAAGTGACCATTAGTGTATCATACGTAGTATAGATTGGGGAATCAAAGAGTGCCATTGAATAGTAGTTCTGTGTTTTTCTTTTTCTTTAGTATGAATGCCTTTGTCCTTGCCCACAACATTAACTGCATGTCCAAGTAACATTGGCACAACCGTCCTTGAAAATAACTGAGGCTTGGGATATTCCAGCAGGGTGCAAAACATGACATCAGTTCTTTAAGGCCTCTGTTTTCAACAAAAGAAAAGGGTATAGGTTTTGACTTCTTTCTAAGAACTTAGTAAGTGTGGGATGGCAGTACATAGCAGAAGAACAGTGTAACTTTATTGTTTTAATGACTTGTGGAGGTGGTGGCAGTATGTGTAGGCACTCTGTGACTCTTGCCATCTCCAAAAATGAACTCAGAGTCATACTCATCTGCAACAGGAGCAGAAAATCTTGGCACACTCCCTGACACATCAACAGCACTTCTATTATGTACCCCAGTGCCCCAAGTACTTCTGCTGCTGCTAGCTGCGGGTAGGAACTCATTGAGGTGTCAAGATGTGAGCCTTCTTTCCACTTAAACAGACAACAGCTAGCAACATGCTTAGCTTTTGGATCCTGAGTGAAGTATCTCCATCTTCATAGACTATGGGGTTACTGAGAGGCTGCTATTACTACTACTGGGCATAGATGTGGCTGAAATTGTACTCCTGCTACTATGGGTCAAATGTGCTGCACTTTCAAGAGCAGCAGAGGCACAGCTAAGGCTGTGGATGCTAATAACGTGTTGTTGCTGGTTACTCAATGCGTGTGCGGCTCATTGTGTCTTGGATTTGTAAGTAGTGATGATGCTGATGATGACTAACATGATGACTGATAGCATATTTGCTTGTTCTGGGTCAGACATACCATTTGTTTTCTCAGATAGTTTGTAGACAGATACAGTGCTCATTTTCAGTGGGGGAACACTGAGCCTTTGCCTTTCAGCTATTTCTGGCTATGTCATCATCTCTCTCCCTCTAAACTTCATCTGTATCTGAAGAAGAGTAGGATGCTGGAACAATATATTCTAGATCCTGATTATTCTTATAGGCCTCAGAAGCAACCGCAGATGTAGTGGAATTAACAATAACCCTAAAGGAGACAGGAGTGTTCCTAAGGTTGTAGGCCTTGATCAAGAAGCCAAAATCACTTTAGATCCAGCTTGGAACACATGAGGGCCCTCATGAATGACAAAAATGTAGTAAATTTTTGGAAAGGACACTCTGTGTGATGAAATGACTGAGACAAAGTTCTCTCTGAAGCCCATCCTGAAGAAAGACCAATACTGTTGGAAGTAAAGCAGGCCCCCCGGTCTTTGCACCACTTGTAAAACAAAGACCATATTCTGTGATATTCTTTGGCTGAAACAGGCTTATGGACCTTCATCATACCAGAATCAGAGTCCAGAAACCTTTCATCCTCAGGATGCTGGCTTAAAGAGCCAAACAAATTTCTCCACCTCTGGGTGACACAAAGGACCCTGAGAAAGGAGGTCTGGAAAGAGTGGATGACAAAGTGATTCAGGAACAGACTGAGAAGATCTGAGAACCATAACCAGCAAAGATGATAAAGAAAAATTAGGATTACATGTCCCTGCTCCATCCATACTTCCTTAAAACTCTGGGAATCAGAGGAAAAGGAGGAAACACATGTGCCACGGAAACTGCCACAGAATACCCATCGTGTCCACTGAGAGAGCAAGAAGATCCCAAGAACCTGGAACAATACACGGGAACCTTGCGGTTCAACCAAGATATTATTAGGCCCCTGGCCGGGAGACCTTACAGCTGTAATATATAGTCAAACACCACTTGGTTGAGTTTCCAATTCCCGGGATCCAGATGTTGACGGCTGAGAAAACCAGCCACAACATTTAATACTCCTCGAATGTGAAGGCTGAGAGAGCTAGCACAAGAGCCTTCACCCAAGGGAGAATCAAACAAATTTATAATGATCTGCTGACATGATCTGCTCTTCATAAATCCCTGCTGACTGACTAATAATGTTGATGGTTGTCACATAGGGTGGAAAGCAAAAAAGTGGAGAATTTGTTGTTTTATGAAAGCCATGATTCTATGTGCTATTTATGATTGCCCATGTTTTGATGCAAGAAAAATAACACGTTTCTAAATTAAAAGCAAAGTTAGCCAGATGTATGAAAATGTGTGCTAACTGCTTTGCTGAATTACACTCAATTACTAATCCTCTCACAAAATGGTGGACATTTTATCCATGACCACTTTTTGAAACAAACTCTCTAAAAAATGATCAAACATTTTCTAATTCAGAAAAAACATGCAATTCATTAACATTTTGGTGCTAATCATTTTGCCATTAAAAAGTACACAGTAAATAGTGATTGCCAAAGTTTCTTGCATTTTGCCTATAGTCCTGAATATTATCATTTAGTAATCCTTGCAGTATCTCACAGGTCTGTAATTTGTAGGTTTAGGTCTTGTTCCCTTTTTGAATAATGCTACTACATTTCCTTTCCCCTAATTACATACCACTGTATTTGATGAGAGTTAATCAATAAATATTAAGCAAAACCACTTTGCAACAAATTAACTAAGCTCCTTAAGTACCATTGAGTGTATGACATCAGGCCTAGGTGCTTTAGTCTCAATAACCATTTCCAGTCTTTTGAGCTTTGTCCTCAGTTAGCCACATGATGGAGGGAAAACTATGATTCTCTACTCAAACCTCTTATTGCTGCTCCCTTTCTATATACAGAAGAAAATTTTATTTTTCATCACTAATTAATTCACCTCAGTTTAAAGGGGCTCAATATTAAGCTTTTTCTTTTTGCCACTTATATACTTATTAGGCACGTCCATGCTCCCTGTTGAAATTATTTTCTTATTTTCAGTTTTAGCTAGCTTAATTGCTTGTTCTAAGATTCTGTTATATTCTTTAATTTTTTTTTGTGAAAGTATTTTACCAGGAAGGATACATTGCGATTGTCACTCATTTTGCAGTATTTCCTGTGTAATCCTTGCCAGGACTAGAACCTGCAATCTTGAGGATTGAACAGATTTTGCAGCTGGTGTATTAATCAACTGAGCTATCTCACCAACATTGTTTAAATCACACATTTGATCTTTCTGACTTAAAAAAATAAATAAAAGCTTGGTTCTTGTTCCTTGTTTCCCTGCAAACCTATTTGTTAAGTTATATTGGTCTTATTTTATTCCCCAACTACATATATTGACACATATATTTAGCCAAAGGCATTTTAAACAGTTTCCATCTTGTGTAAGTGTACATTTCCCTGCACATGCTAAGGGGCTGGCGCGCGGGACTTACTGGCACTAAAGTACTACACTGGTGACGTGTCTTCCAGTATTAATCATAAGCTGTGGTGCATACCCTGGGGTGCAGCCACTTGCATTGGAGGCTAATGACAGTGGCGCTGCACTGGTGAATTTGTACATCGGCCCCAGTGTTTGGTAATACTGATCCAGTACATACACTAAAGTGCCACATTGCGCCATGAACAAATAAAAGCTAATTTTTTACAAAAAATAAACTACAGAAAAATTGCTAGAACAACATATAGGCTGTGTTGATTTCAATTTAAAATTAAGTGAACTTATTTAACATGTTCACTTTAACCCTTTGGGTGCCAGGGGATATGCAACACATCACAAAGCAATGCACTGCATACCCCTCTGGCACATCAAGGTTTAAACCTTTAAGGGCCAAAGGGGTGTAAAACACATTGCTTTGCAGGGTTAAAGGGATAGTATTACTTCAAAATGACTATCCCTCATATTGTAGCCCTTAATAAACTTAGTTAAATGACACCAGCGGCATCTCTCAAACCTTTATGGTTTAAGAGATAGCCACTTTCAAAGTTTCCTCTCCCCTGCTGTCAGCATTCTGCAGCCAGCAGGAGAATCCAGTCTCTGAATCAAGAGGAGGCTCTTCAGCAGAGCTGATATCTCGTTATGGAAGGAAAAATGATTCATTGAAACAGTCTTCTACTTGTGCATGGTAACCAAGCACACGTAGAAGACTGTTTCAATGAATCATTTTTCCTTCCATAACGAGATATCGGCTTTGTTTAAGAGCCTCCGCCTGTCCCGGGACCGGATTCCCCTGCTGGCAGCAGAACGCTGACAGCATGGGAGAGGAAACTTTGAAAGCGGCTATCTCTTAAACCATAAAGGTTTGAGAGATGCCGCTGGTGTCATTTAACTCAGTTTATTAAGGGCTACAATATGAGGGATAGTAATTTTGAAGTAATACTATCCCTTTAAGGCAGCTCCCCACAAACTTAACAAAAGGTCAGCTAAGGATTTGCTACCTGTGTCAAATTTTACCACTTTTTTTTTTTTCTTGTTTTTAAATTCCATCTGTTCATACATGCCTCACCCATTCTAATCTTTATTTACACAACAGCACTGGGATGAGAGGGTTGTGTTAAATAAACACACAATAGAGAATGTGTCTAGGTGCCTACTTAGTAACTCTGAGAACGGATACTGAGGCACATGCATTAAGAAGAAACAGAGCAATTCCGGGGCAAACCAACAGCACAAATGGGCAAATACAAAAATTCCCGTTGATTTACATGTGGTTTTAACCTATTTAATGTAAGAAATGTCTCCATTGCATTGCTTTGTTATACTCTTAAGGACCCATGATGGTCCTGGACCGTCATGGAATTCCAGGTTCCCCGCGTGGCTGCACGCTGTTCAGGGAGTCCAGAATCAGATTATGTGACCGCCACATGTGAGCATGGCCGGCTCTTAAGGGGTTAACATTTCCATTTATTTAAATGGAGATTTTAACCCCTTACGTGGAGACAATGGAGACCTTTCAAGAATTCAAGTGGTTAAAAGCCCTGTTTCAACGTATAGTAATGTTTCACAAAAACAGCAGCTCCCATTAATCTTCAGAGTATTTGAGCCATAGAGAGTGTTATATCAATACTGTCAGACTTGTAGTTCAAGAGTAATTGAATGATAAAGTATCCCTCTCCCACCCTTTTTTACCTAGGGTAAGCCATCTCCTCTCAGATGTGGAATCTGGTCCTGGGACTGGACAGGTCACAGCAAGGGACAATCTTCTTACTGTGAGCATAAGGAACCCACCCCTTGACAGATTTTTCCTTATGCTCACTGAAGATTGTCCCTCTCTGCGATCCATCCAGACAGTCTTGCTGCTCTGAGGTGTGCAGTGTTACATCAGTGAAAGGGGTGGGAGGGGGATAATTTATCATTTAATTACTCTTGAACTACATCTCTGACAGTATTGAAATAATACTCTCTATGGTACAAATACTATGAAGATTAATTGGAGCTGCTTTTATTGTGAAACATTACTATCCCTTTAAATCAATGGAAATTTTGTGAATTTTTATTCGTCCCCTATGGCGCAGTTGGCATGTTCCATAATTGCAAACAAACTGGTCAGAGATGGCCAACTAGGAAAGAGCCTGCCCTAGTATTGAGGAGGTACTAAAGGAATGGTATCCTACCCAGGGTGCAGTCTCTTTTAGCTCGCTTGTGCCTTTCACACAGAGGAAATATATAAAACACATCATACTGATCCTGCCAGAATGGCAGCCCAGCGTCAAAATTCTGAACAAGAGAAGCAGCCATACCCAGAAATGGACCCTTTGCTCACAGTGCCTAGAGAAATCAGCTACAACTCACTGACGAGGCCCAACAAAGCCGAAATGTACATCTGGGATTGGCTGCTTTTCTTGCTCAGAGAGGAATTGCCTGGCACTTCATGGCTGGATTGCTATTTTGGCAGGATCAGTATAATGTGATTTAGGATATTTCCACTGTGTGAAAGGCATTAGGGACTGCACCCTGGCTAGGGCACCATTCCTATACAGCCTGCTAAATTCTGACCAGTTTGTATGCATGTTCCATAAATGCACTACTTTTCTTAATATCTGAGCATCCATGAGATCTTTTTAAATATTAACTCTTAAAGCTCCCTATAACCTAAAGCAGTGGTGGCAGCGAACGATCAGAGTTGTAGTCTGGCAGCAGCTGCCCATTCCCATCCTAGAGGAGACAGCACTGCTTGTTCTAACCCAGTGGTGTGTTAGTGTTCAAGGAGCCCTTAATATGGCAGGAGTGAAATATATTCCTGCTTGAACACACAAGAGACAAACAGGACTTTCCTCTCTGTCAGTCTGTTAGCAATTGCAGGCTTCAGAAGCAAGCAAACAGTGCAGAGCATGTATGTGGTAACCCTGGGCTACTTAACACTGGGAATGTGGCCTTTCACCTTTCAAACCAACACAAAAACAAAAAGGAGGGATATTTAACATAAAAAGTCCTTTATATTAGTGCCCACAGAAATAATATGAAGAAAAGCACCAACTCTGTGGGAATGTTGCCAGATTGTGCTTTTTTTGAGGGCTCTGAGATAACATGCAAAAACAAAAAAATTCTAATATCAATAAGAAGAAACAAAAGATAAATCCCATGGTCATACCTGGGAACTATCAGGGTTCTGACACAAAATCTCAGGGTGAAAGAGTCCAGTTCTATCTATTATCTAATCTACTGTTTTTTTAGTCTTTAATTTGTGCCACTTGTACCAGGAAGGCAGAGGGAGAAGTCCTGCTTGTCGTGTGTGTGTTCTTGCAGTGATATATTTAAAGGGATAGTAAAGTCCGTAAAAAAGTGTTGGCAAAATGATAGGTACAATTAAAAAATATGTAATGCCCTGATTCCTATATCTCAAACCTTTATGGTTTGTGAGATATAAGAAAATAAAGTCCTCCGTTCCCTCCCCTTTCTGCCTGACGAGCTGTAAAGCTATCAGAGGCAGACTCTGGTCATGTGACCAGACGCGGCTCTTCAGGAGCTCTGTCATCAAGATATCTAACTATAAATACCAGGCACACGTTGTAGACCATACCACTGAAGTATTTATAATTAGATATCTCGATGACAGCGCTCCTGAAGAGCATGATCTCATGTTGTCAGCTATACAGCTGACGTATGAGAAGGGGGAGGGAATGGAGGACTTTATTTTCTTATATCTCTCAAACCATAAAGGTTTGAGAGATAGGAATCAGGGCATTACGCATTTTTTAATTGTACCTATAATTTTGCCAACACTTTTTCACAGACTTTACTATCCCTTTAAGTTGATTCATGTTAATGGTTCCATGAGGATAGTTTGGAGAACCTATTGATTAGAACGAATAGGGACATATTGTGCAGTGCTCTTTTAGTCTCATTTACAGGGCTTAAAATCTCCTCACATCTGTGATTAGGAAGTCCTCATTCATATAAATAGCACTTTTAACCCATTGAAAGCTAGAGAAATGCACTGGAGACCTAACTAGCACTCAAGAAGTTAAAATCCCCATTTATTTAAATGTTATTTTTTATTTGTTACTTATGGTACAGTTGGTTTGCCCCAGAAGTACTGCATTTTTATCTTGGTACCTATAGTCTACACTGTGTACAGTCTATTGGAAAGTACTGTATGTATACTACTGTCTGACACTAAGACTGATTTACTAAGAACATATGGCCTTATACATAAAGGGCGAGATGTTCAAAAAGTCATCATAATTAAAAAACTATCAGATCATAAGTTGGTGGTAAAAAAGGACAATATTTTCAGAAGTAAATCTGTCATGTTTGAAAATGTGTCTAAAGAATTAAAAATGATGATAAGAATATCATGATGAGCATTGCCTTTAAAAATTCTGATGTTAAAAATGTCTTTGGTTTTGTCTTTGAAACAAAAAATTTCAAAGAAAGAAAGACATTTTTTGTCTTTGAAATAACAAATTGCTTCTCACTCCTGCTAACAGTACTTTAAAGGCATAGTAATGTTTTAAATTAAGTATATCGCCGAGTCTTCTCTCTGTAAAGAACAAACTTAGAAAAGAAAGTAAAGGACAAACTTCAGTAAGTATAACGAAAACCCTGCCCCACTTGATGAAGCAGGACAGGATTTTCCTTTGCATACTGTAGTTTGGCCCTCGCTGCATCCGTCCGGACCAGACAGAACTGCAGCAGTGACGTGGCCAGAGGGGGCAGTAGGGGGATCCTTCTACAGTTAATAACCTGAGAACTACTTAAAAGTTACTAAATATAGGGCAAACTGCTATATTTACAATAAAGAAGACTCGGCAAGCTCAGTATAATGACAAACGGAGCTTGGTGTTACAGTAGATGTGATTCACATCTGTATGAAGGGAAGCGTGAATGCGCTCCCTGGGAGAGCTGGGAGGGGGGTGGGAGGAGAATTGGTGGTCTGGGAAGTCCTGCGCTGCAGTGACCACATGAAGGGTATATATTATACCAAATATCTCTTAAAACAAGTAAGCCTACAAAAAAAACCCAAACAATCCACATATTATTTTAGATGATGTATCACATGAGACTAAGTGTATTCAATGTGAAAGTTCAACTTTAATGCCCTTGAATGCTAGAGACCGTTTCAATGCATTAGTTAGCAATAAGTAAGAAACCTCTCTATCACTCAAGGGAATAAAAGCCCCATTTAAATAATTGGGAACATGTAGTTATCCCATAATGCACAGTTGGCTTACTCAATAATTGCACCACTTTCTCAGTATATATGAGCCCAGTTGTGTGAATACATTAGCATTTAGAACTCTGTTGTGTTCTTGAGAGCACGACGTGCACATAGACGTCCAATGACATCAGCACAGGGTCACTGATGTCTCGTGTCCTTGCCAATGCAACTAGCATGAGTCAACAAGCACTCTGCGACTCTTGTCCGTAAGTGACCCTGAATAGCACAAAGGAAACATGACAAACTAGCTTCACCATGTGTTGCACTCCCCTTTGGTCCTCAAGGGGTTAAATATGAATACACACAACTAGTATGAAGCTTCTTTCTCTAAGCCCCAAATTAACCATTTGAGCACCAGTGGGTTGTGCATCACATTGATATGCAATGAGTTGCACATCTATCTGTATGTATGTATCTTTATTATATAGTACCATACATGTACATAGGGCTTAACACAATTTGAAATAATATAATACATAACTACAGAACAGGGGTAAGAGCATTAAGCTAAGGTGCGATCATTGCATTATTTGTGGTGGAACATGCAGCAAGGGGATCATAGACTGGGAAAGGGACCCTGCCCCAAGGAGCTTACAATCTAATTAGAATTCATGATGACAAACAGAGACAGTAGGAGGAAGATTGTAAGTGCAGGTACAAGGTGTGGTGGACGAAGTGCAGGAGGATTCTGATGTGACTATCTGTGTGCAAGAGGAGGATATGGCTATTGAGATGCCTCCCTGAGCAGGTGGGTTTTGAGGAGATGCTTGAAAGTGATGAGTGAGGATGACTGGCGAATGGTAATAGGGAGGGCATTCCAGAGTCCATGGGCAGCCAATGAGAAAGCTTGAAGTCGAGAGATGGCTTGAGTTGTGTATAGAGAGGACAGGAAGAACCCTTGAGAAGACCGTAGGGGACAGGAAAGGGTGCAGCGGGAGATAAGAGCAGAAATGTAAGAGGGTGCTGAAGAACAGAAAGACTTACAGGAGAGGAGGAGAGAATCTGGCGGTCAAATGGTTAAACAGACATCCTTTAGGCAATGGTGCTTTGAGTTCATTATCCACATACGTTCACATTTATGTGATGACCTAGTCTCCTTGCTCATCACATGTCCAGTGCATGGGTGCTTGGTAGAAGACCGATCGCCTCTTACAGAGGAACTGGAGGCCGAGTGTAAGATGTCACTGAGTACACAGAACACACACATGACACTGGCTGCATACATTGGTAAATGAGTGCCGCTGCTAAAAGAATATCTGTTAGACCATTTAACTGCCAGAGCAAGGAACTGCACAACACACTGGGATGCAAAGGTTTAATAGGGAGAAGGGAGCTGCAGCTTCATTGAGCTTTTTTATTGTTAATCCCTTTCAGTGCCTGAAGGGGGTCCAGCCATTGGACCCTACTCTTTTACTCATAGGATTAATAAAATGTGTGATGCCCTCTTTCCCCTTCCCCCTCCCTCCCCCTCTCTGCCACACATATTACCCCTCTCATGTATTTCCACCCTGTTGTACATCTCTGCCTTGTTTCACTACCTGCATTGCCCCTTTTTCCCACATCCCCACCTTGCCTTTACTCTTCATCTTGCCTTTTTTACTTCATTCTGCCCCTTTTGCCCTTCCTTTCTATATTTTCCACTCATCCCCCTTTACATTCTACTTTATCCAGTTGAAATATAGCTACACTAGTGACATGCCTATGAATACCCACTGGAAGTCATAGAACTGTAAGCTCTGTGGTATCACTAGTGTAGCTCCATTTCTATTGTTGTCTCTATGGTATCACTAGTGTAGTTATATTTAATTTGTAAGATCTGTGATATCACTAGTGTAGCTCCATTTCTATTGTTATCTCTGTGGTATCACTAGTGTAGTTATATTTCATTTGTAACATCTGTGGTATCACTAGTGTTGCTCCATTTCAATATTAAGCTCCATGGTATCACTTGCCTTACTTCACAAAATGATTACCAATTATAAAAACATCAAAAGGGCATTGGCTGAGACAGTGGGCTGGTGTGATAGTAGAAATGGGTCACTTGATTGTACTAGCCCCCCAGGCCAAAAGTTGGCAACACTCTCCAGGCCTGGCAGCTTACTATGCCTTTAGGCTCAATGCTGAGCCCTCTGCCATCTTATATAGTTTGTTCAGTCAGTCATCAATTAACTATAACTTTCTATAACTTACAGATATTACTACTTAAACACTCCCAGAACAAGTGGGAAAGTAACTTAGCAACTTAGTAACCAAAGAAGTAGTTAATTACTACATATCATGTAGTACGTAACATTGGACACTCTCACCCTGGGACCCTTTGCGTCTCAGGGTCAAACCCTGCGAGTTCCCAGGTATGATGTGGGGTTATGTTGCCTATGTATAAGTATGTATATAAGTCATACACATATACATTGGCGCACACATACATATACATACATACATACATACAGTCACACACACGTGGAAAGTTACAACACACTACAGTGGTCTATAACTTGCTCTGAAATCGTCGTCCACATGAACAGCCTCCTATGACACTGTGATAACTAATTTGTGATTTTTTAAATAAAATATTATTCCTACAACAACATTGCTGGTATGAATATAGCCTAATTGAAGATACTTTAAGTTTTATTACACATTGGTGCATTAAATAAGCAATAAACTTTTATTATGACAAATGATGGTATAGACTTTATCCTGCTGATTAAATCAAGGGTACAACCACTGCTGAGGGATTTTGTATTTTAAGTTATTACAGTTCAAACTTCATTTATTTTACTTAACCTTTTCAGTGGCAGAGGGGTACTCTTCTCGCACTGAAAGGGTTCAAATCACCAACTAGTGTGCAAAAAACTTTATTCATACATATGAACTGTGGGAGAATGAGTCACTACTCCCCATAGTAAATTTTAGGAACATCTGGTGATGCGACTATAAAATTGCAGTGTAAGTTTTTAAAAAAAATGAGCTGTAATTACAGTTAATTAAACATTTCTCAGCAGTAGAAGAACCCTTGTATTATTTAGCAGGAAAAGTACATTATTTATAATATTAATTACAAAAAAATTGGTATTGCTCCTTTGTGGCACACATAGATGTAACTTTATTTCTATATAAATATTTACATTGTTTTTATTATTTCAGTTCAAAAAGCTTTCTTTAGACACATACTAACGTAATGAATACTGCCTGAATACGTTATTGCAAAAATATCAACCAGTTTGTTTTTCTGTGAGTGTATTTTGTCACAATTTTTCATGTGCCTGTAGATTACCAGTGATTGTTCTTTACTTGAGATAAAGCTGGACTGCATAGACTGATGTTCTGACTTGAAAACGGATTTGTTTTCTGTGCTTCTGAGAACAGACAGTCAGGTCACTCAAGGAGCTGAGTTAGATGGATTTGGGAAACATCTGAGTTCAGCACTGACATACAAAACAGATTTTTTTTTTTTTTTTTTTTTCTGGGACACAATTACAAATCCTACAGGTCTCTTTGAGTCCTGCAAGACTGGAGCGACATAGAAATGTATAATTCTTAAAGGGATAGTAATACTTTGTTTTAACTTTATTTTATTTTGTAGGCATTAAAAAAACATGAAGAATGATATAAGTCTTATCTCTCAATCCTTTATGGTTTAAGAGGTATTCACAAGCAAAGTTTCCCCTCCCGCCCCTTTTACCTAGTGTAAGCTATCTCTTCTCAGATGTGGAATGCAGTCCATAGACCAGACAGATAACAGAAGGGGACAATCTTCATCCTATGAGAACAATGAAAACCCTGCCCCCCTTGACAAGCTTTTCAGGTCTTTCCCTTATCTTAATTGAAGATTGTCCCTCTCTGCAGTCTACCTGGGCACCTCCCTTCTGTTCTTGCTGAGCAATGTTACATCAGTAAAAGGGGCGGGAGTGGGATACTTTGTCATTGAATTACTCTTGCACTATAACTCTGACAGAATTGAAATAACACTCTCCAAAGTCCAAATACTATGATGATTAATTAGAGCTGTTTTTATTATGAAACATTACTATCCCTTTAAGGAGACCTGCCTTGAACACCAATCCACTATTACTTGTCAAATTGTTGAAACAAATTAGAGCAATATGTTTCAGACCCTTCTGTCACCTAAGGGGTTAACCCTTTGAATGACAGAGGGGTATTTAAGTATTAGACCCAAAGCAAATGTATTGAATTTGTGATTTATTGAAGTGGTAATTTATTTTATGTGATTGCAGTGCTAAGAATGGATTTTACACTGCAAGTAATTCTGGAGGAAACAAATTGTACCCCAAAGGGCTAATAACATTTACCAATATTTTTATTGATTTTAATGGGAATTTAAACCTTTGAATTCTAGAGAGGGCTTCAACACATTGCTTCATAATGCTGCGGAGACATCTCTAGCATTCAGTAGGTTAAACCCCCACTGAAATCAGTGACATTTTTATTTGTCCCCTATGGTGAATCAATGGGAATTTTTATTTGTTCCCTATAGTGCATCTGAGTTGCCCCAAATTTATGCACCAAGGAGTGTGATAAAACTATCCATTTCATTTGGTATTGTATGGAGCCAGTGCATTAAGATCTCTGCAGTCTGTGAGATGTTAGTGCATAGGCCCTATAGAATCACATAGGACCTGGGGATGGATACTATTGCAGGTACTAATTTTATCACTGCTTTTATCTCCAGTTTTCTCCATAGTCTTCAGTAGGAAAGTGTTTGATAAAAGGGGTGTTAACACTAATAGAATCTAGCCCCTGAATAAGTTACCTCCTCTTTATCATACCTTAATGCATCTCTCCCCAGTTCTTGTTAGCAGAACAAAAAAACAAAATATGGGATAGGCTCAAGAAAATTATCTCATTTACCATCTACTGTAAGAGAATTTTTCTGAGCCAGTAGTATCCCCACGATTCAAGCTTTTGACCTAAATCTTGGGGACTCACGGGGAAGGGCTAAATTCTCGGGATGAGAGAGCCAATGTTTACGGATATCTGATCTGCACCAATGTACTGCTAATTTAGGGAGGAATGAAAAGAAATGTGCACATTCACTCTTTACAGTCTTTTTGATGGCAAAATGATTAGCACCAAAATGTTAGTAATTGTGATTATTTCCTCTCAATTAGCGAACATTTGCTTTTTTGTGAATGCATTTCAAAAAGTGGGTGGGCTAAAATGTCCGCCATTTTATAAGCAGATCAGCAATTGTGACTAATTCAGCAAAGCAATTAGCAGACATTTTCATACGTCTTGCTAACTTTACCGTTACTTGAGTCACATGATTAACTTTGCTCTTAATTTAGGAGCATGTGCTAGTCAGCATCAAGGCATTAGTATGTCTTGTATTAAAATGTGAGCAATCACAAATGGCACATTAATTTATGGAATTCAAAAATTAGCAAATGCTCCACTTTTTGGCATTCCGCCCACATTTGAACCAGAAAAGTATAGGGAGAAGTCCTGCTGGTCTTGTGAGTGTTTAACCCCTTAAGGACTCATGAGATGCCAGGACCGTCACGGGTAAACTTGCGTTAAGGACCCATGACGGTCCTGGCATGTCATGGAATTCAAGGGTCCCCAAGCAGCTGACTGCCGCTCTGGGACCCCTGAATCCATTTAGAGAAAAAAGAAGCTCTGTGGTCCTTAACTGCCAGCTGCAGTTGTTATGAAGTGATATCTTAGAACGGAAGGTTCCTTGATGACTGAGTGAATCACCTCTGGTTTAGATCAAACATTGACATAGCACCTAGAACCTACTTTCTTCGGAGTGTTAAGTTTAATATTTCAAAGATGTCAGGGTGAGCTAATTTTAAAAGTTCACAGATGTGGCCAGAAGTTATGGATCAACTTAAAGGGAAACATTCACATGTAAAAAACTTTTAGCCATGGGCTTACATTAACAAAACTATACTAGAATTGGTGGGGTTTTTTTTTATTATTTTACTTACCTACTTCTTAAGATATGGAGACTTAATATTGGGCACTTGAAAGCTCAGTGTCATGGTAAACGGAGCTTGCTGTAACGATCGATAGCCCAGATAAATACCACTACGAAGGGAACCATGAACAAGCTCCCTGGTGCAGCTGGGATGGAGGTGGGAAGTCCTGTGCCACTGTGCCACACATACAGTGTGCAGCAGAATGCTATAGTCCCAAATATTAAGTCTCCATATCTTAAGAAGTAGGTAAGTAAAATTAAAAAAAACACCAATTCTAATATATCGCTTCATTAATGTAAGCCCATGGCCAAAAGTTTACATGTGAATGTTTCCCTTTAAATACAGTCTCTAGCCAGTATATGAAGAAACATATTTATCCCGTATGGTACAGCTGCCTTACAACAAAATTTCTCCTTTTGTGTATAGACATCCTTAACCTTAAAAAACATACCATATTAGGTTACTGACCTCTAGTGGCTAAAAGTATGAACTGTTAGGCAGAGGGAAAAGATAATTGTGGGTGTTCATTCATTGCTCACTTATTTTTAAGGAGACTTTTAAAGGGACAATAACTTAATCTTTATTATGCATATTTGCATTGGCTATTCATTACCAGTTAAAGGAACAATATATTCAAATTAATAATACCTTAAAAGTCATGCAAGCCTGCATCTAATAACTGTAGTCTAATAATCCATAGACTAATACTTATACATCTGATCACCTGGCTATTCCTGGAATGGTCAGGTGATGACAGTGCCTACTTCATCTTGATGAATGAATAGCTAATACAGAGTCTGCATTGGGACAATCTTCCTCCCTGCTTGAACCCAGTTATGGATGATGCATGATGTATTCCAACCATAAGATGTAGACCACTACTTAAAGTAACATACTAGTGTTCCATAACCCCTTGGATGATAATGACATCTACAATGCAGAGTGGTGCTGAACTCTTTGGAAAGCAATACGCTGAACACACCTCTGGTTCAAAGGGGTTAAAAAGAAGCGGTATCCTTTTAAAATGTCTCACGCTGCATCACACATCTCAAAATGTCGTATTTCTTTGGTCTCCAGCTTACAAATGACGCATTAAAGGGATAGTAATACTTCGTTTTATCTTTATTTTATTTTGAACAGGGGAGGGGATACTTTGCTTGTGAATATCTCTTAAACCATAAAGGTTTGAGAGATAAGACTTATATCATTCTTCATGTTTTTTTAATGCCTACAAAATAAAATAAAGATAAAATGAAGTATTACTATCCCTTTAACTATGTTGCTTGCCAAACAATCGCGCATTCAATATATGGCCTTTCACATCTTCACTATGTTGCACACACCTAATGGAAGCACATCTTTATGTCGCACACACGCTTTAAGGGCGCATATGTGACATATTTAAACTTCACATCTTTGGTGCATTAAGGATGCAAATGAGACATTTAAACTTCACATCTTTGGTGCATTAAGGGCACATTAAGGGCTCAATAAGGTGCAAATGTGACATTTAAACTTCACATCTGTAGGCACACAAACTACTCATTGGTGCACAAATACAACTAAAGGAGGGCGCATTAAGGGTGCACATGTGACATTTAAACGTCACATCTTTGGTGCATTAACCCTTTGAGTGCCACATTCTTTATCCCTCTGGCGCTCAAAGGGTTAAGGGTGCAAATGTGACATATTTAATCTTCACAAAGAAACTGCCACCTATATAAGTTTTATTCTGTTTTCTGTAATAAATACGTGGCACTAAAATATTGGTGATAATATACATAATGGATATCTATAAATATAATATTACAAAATAATAAAAGGTATGCCTTCTGGAAAGCCATACGTTGCCTTGGTATCCTTTACAGATTATGAATAAGAGTTGGAAATCATTTAATTATGGTATTGTAACTCCTGGTGAAATTATGGAGCAAACACATAGGAGATATTAATTCCTTTTCATTTAAATGGGAAATTTAACCCCTTGAATGCACAGCAATGTGATGGACACCTCTCTAGCATTCAAGGAGTTAAAAGGCCTATTGAAATCAATGCAGATTTTCATTTATCCCCTAAGGTTCAGCTGACTTGCTCCACTCTCGTTCTGCATACAGCCTTATATTTCATAGTGGAGTGCACGTTTATTAAGCTGTCATTTCATCCCTGACTTGAACATTCTCATTAATAAAGTATATTACATCAAACAGTCAATATTTCTCTGTGGTCTGATTTATACTAAACTGAGTTAATGGGCTGACATGACAAATTGTTGCATGATAGCCAAATCATTTTCTAAAGGAACAGTAAACTAAATGAATGTGTGAATAATATCTATATCTATATATATATATATATATATATATATATATATATAGAGAGAGAGAGAGAGAGAGAGAGATGTAAAATAACAAGTAAAATAAGTATCTTGTAATACCCTTTTTATTGGACTAACAGAATTTTGGATTGACAAGCTTTCGGGAGAACCTCCCTTTCTCAAGTCTAAAGCATTTCTGAGCACAAGGACACAGAATTCACAGTGATGCATACAATTCAAGGTTTAGCTGTGTGTTGGGTTAAAAAAACATAACTGACACAGCTAAACTTTGAATTGTATGCATCACTGTGAATTCTGTGTCCTTGTGCTCAGAAATGCTTAGACTTGAGAAAGGGAGGTTCTCCCGAAAGCTTGTCAATCCAAAATTCTGTTAGTCCAATAAAAAAGGTATTACAAGATACTTATTTTGTTTGTTATTTTACATCTGCATGACTGGACTAATATGGCTACAATCTTAACTCTACTATATATATATATATATATATATATAAAAATAAAATATAACAGATCAAAAGCGGAAATGGCGCCCTACAAACACCATGTTTTGTTTAAAGCTGAAACACAAAATAAATAATTCAGAGGAACAGTCTCTCTCTCAAAGTAGGAGTGCGCTACAGATCTGTAAAATAATAATAAATATTATTCAAACATATACAGATATTTT
Source organism: Rhinophrynus dorsalis (assembly GCA_037306005.1). Taxonomy (NCBI): domain Eukaryota; kingdom Metazoa; phylum Chordata; class Amphibia; order Anura; family Rhinophrynidae; genus Rhinophrynus; species Rhinophrynus dorsalis. Next base: position 515,295,118 of record CM074719.1, read on the forward strand.
AAATGCCCATACTAATGGCATACTTATTCATCATATATGTGACCATATAAAACAGTGATATCACTGAAAAAATAAAAATACACCAAACTGAGCTAAAAACATGTATAAAAACTATGTGTGATAATATAATAGTCACTGAAAACGATCGAGATGAAGCCTGATATAAACTGGATTCCCCGTTATAGCGGGCAGGTACATGATTTTATAACATGATGTTATTCCAACTTCAGTATTGTTGTTATTCAGAGAGGGTGTATCTATTGCAAAAGCTGGAAAACACCTCTGCCCGCTAATCAATTATAAATTATTACTATGTTGCACCCGCTCACAGATATCACTGTTTTATATGGTCATATTTATGATAAGTATGCCATTAGTAGGGACATTTAAAATATTATCTGTATATGTTTGAATAAAATATATTATCGTTTTTTACAGATCTGTATCCTTCAGTTTTTCATTTCTGGAGTAACAGTCTAGTGCTCTCCTAATTTGCTAGTTTTCTATTTTTATTTTTTGCCCTGTGCACTACACTAAGCACAATAAGATTGTAGAGAAAGACTGTTCCTCTGAATTATTTATTTTGTGTTACAGCTTTAAACAGAACATGGGTGTTTGGAGGGCGCCACTTCCGCTTTTGATCTGTTATATTTTATTTATATATATATATATAATTTATATATATATATTATCAAGCTTGATAAAGATCCCTGAGGGGATCGAAACGTTGATCTTCAAATAAATCATTTATTTGCACTAAGAAAAAGTCTCCCGAGAGTGCTGATTCCCTCTACATTATATATATATATATATATATATATATATATATATATATATATATATATATATATATATATATATATATATGCTATGTAATCCTGCATCCAAAAGGGAAAAAAACCTTGCGATGTATACTCACTTATTTGAAAGGCATATTGTCAAGCAACCACATCTCTATTTGTGCCATATCAGTCTGGGGTTTGTACCAGTAACTGAACTGTTTACGAGAGGCTGTTATATGCCTCTCGAATAAGCGAGTATAAATCAATAAGGGTGTCTATGGTTGAAGTCTATATTTGATTCATTACTTCATAGAGTGTGTGTGTTTTTTATTTTTTTATTTTGGATTGCATTTGTATATTGCATGGTCTAGTAGAGTACCTTCCCAGTTTGAAGGAGTAGCACCTCTCTGGTCATTGCCACTGTTATTATTGAGACACAATATTACTCATCTTAATTTTTAGTTGTGGACTTTGCCGATTTTTTTTATTAATGTTGATTTGTGAATTTTTTTTATTTTATTTTTGTGATGAATGAATTATTATCAATATTATTTTATACCAAATGTATTATTATATCAGTTACTGTTGCTACAAATATTTACCATTTTAGGTTTGCAAGTGTTTACATTTTTTTGTTGTTTTTTACATTATCCTTCATCCCTGGAAGACACATCCAGGGCCGGAAATAGGATGGGGTTGTACTAAATGCATTCTGGGATTTGTGGTGTTGGTTACCTAGGACCTGCTGTATTGCCTGAAAGAAAAAAAATACACATTTCAATTACAAATGTTCTAATAATTATCTCTTTGATACATTAGAAAATCTATACTGACATTGTTTTTGGCCTTATTACATCAATTCTATAGTTCATTAGAAACTGATCTATAAAATCCTATATAATAATTTGCTAGGATGTTTGTCAGAAGCCGTCATGCGCAGTAGAGACTGCCCGAACACACAGAATGCTGGGAGTTCTGTGCATTCGGGCAGTCTCTACAATGCATGACTGCGTCGGTGGCAGGACGTAGAGCAGGACCGGCCTCTTAACCCTTTGAGTACCCCTCTGGCACTCAAAGGGTTAACATCACCCAGGCCTTGGCCCGTGTACACAGTCGTTTACACTAGTCTTTCTATAAATAGCCCTTTAGCATGGTGAGTTACAAAGCTGACTTGTAGATTTTTTTTTTTTAGTAAAGTACTAAATTAGGCTCCTGATTATAGGCCGAGTCCAATAAGCGTTTCATCTGAACATCTACATCAGATTTTCTGAGTATTCTGTTTCCAGATTTTGATCTATATCTATTATTATTACTCAATTGTTGTAAAGACGGTGAAAAGATAACTCAATTGTTTTCAAATTCATATGGACCTGTCTTTATTATCTGCCAAATGATCTACCTTGGCTTTTTTCTCTTCATTAAAAATACACTTTAAAATTAAAAGATCTTATCAGCTTTAGTTTAAAATTATTAGCGCCCTGGTCTAGGGCAAAGGCTGGGGTGTTAAATGTATGCATGATTCTGTGGCTACCAGCGGAGCAAGACTAGGATGTCAGACAGTGATTGTGTGCTTCTGTGACTACCAGTGCAGAGTGGAACATGGCGGGAGAAGCAGATAGTTTATGTTTGTGTGCCAGAAGGCTGTCCAATGCATTGCAAAGCAATGCATAGAAAACCCCTCCGGCACACATACCCCACTGTAACTGATTACCTCTCTGATCACTATAGGCTGTGGACACATGCTGTCTTCCCTTACCTCTCTCCTCAATCCAGCTTTCTTCAAACTGCCGAATTCGAATTAATTTTTTACCTCGATCCCAAGTTATGTTACATTTTACAAACATGGTTGCACAAATGTCCACTGAAACGAACATGTGAGTCGCTTCAAATCCCAACCTTATAAATTCCACTTTGGCCTTTCAAGCACAGTTTGCCAACCTTCTGAATTTGACAAGGCTGGTATCCAAACTTTTAAGGGAGAGTAAACTTATTTTTATGAAGAAGTAGATGTTATAGAGTTTTACTAGTTGAGTAAAATACTCTCACTGCTGAGATTTCTGTCCCAAAGTTATTATATTTCAAGCTGAGGTTATTTGTCCATTAACAGTGACAAATGGAGGGAGATGAACTAAGGTTCGATAACAGCTTATCATGGTGACATTGTATCATCACCGTGAATCTGCCATGCCTTCGACATGTTTACGATTTTGCACTTAACACATCAACAATGGTTCCTTTCCATAAGGAAATGTAGGTTAATGAGCCATTTTTGTAGTCATGTGGGTATGTTTATAAGTTAATGTGTCTTTTTGCACCATGTACTAAGCTCTGATGCTGCCTCTGCTGCTGGAGTTCACAGTCTCAACTTCTCCTATCTGAGGTTGGCGATGTTGGGATCTCCCTGTAGCTTTCTATGCAACTACAGCCATAGTCTCCCCCAACCCTTTGTGTGCCAGTGGGGTAAGCAACACATTGCAGAGCAATGCGTTGGATACCTCTCTGGTACTCAAGGGGTTAACATAATGATGGAACAAAACAAGGCAGGGAGGGAAGACAGCATACATCGATATGGAGGAAAGGAGGGCTAACAGCACCTGGGGATATAGAGGCAGGGAGGGCTAACAGCACATGGGGACATGGAGGCAGGGAGGGTGATCAGCTCACAGTGATATGGAGGCAGGGAGGGCAAACAGCACACAGAAATATGGAGGCAGGGAGGGCAAGCAGCCCACAGTGATATAGAGGCAGGGAGGGTGAGCAGCCCAGCACACAGAGATATGGAGGCACGGAGGATGATCAGCCCGCAGCGATATGGAGGCAGGGAGGGCAAACAGCACACTTAAATATGGAGGCAGGGAGGGCGAGCAGCCCACAGTGATATGGAGGCATGGAGGGTGAGCAGCCCAGCACACAGAGATATGGAGGCAGGGAGGGTGATCAGCCCACAGCGATATGGAGGCAGGGAGGGCAAACAGCACACCGAAATATGGAGGCAGGGAGGGTGATCAGCCCACAGTGATATGGAGGAAGGGAGGGCGAGCAGCCCAGCACACAGAGATATGGAGGCAGGGAGGGTGATCAGCCCACAGTGATATGGAGGAAGGGAGGGCGAGCAGCCCAGCACACAGAGATATGGAGGCAGGGAGGGTGATCAGCCCACAGTGATATGGAGGAAGGGAGGGCGAGCAACCCAGCACACAGAGATATGGAGGCAGGGAGGGCGAGCAACCCACAGTGATATGGAGGCAGGGAGGGCGAGCAACCCACAGTGATATGGAGGCAGGGAGGGCAAACAGCACACAGAAATATGGAGGCAGGGAGGGCAAGCAGCCCACAGTGATATAGAGGCAGGGAGGGTGAGCAGCCCAACACACGTTGATATGGAGGCACGGAGGGTGATCAGCCCGCAGCGATATGGAGGCAGGGAGAGCAAACAGCCCACTTAAATATGGAGGCAGGGAGGGCGAGCAGCCCACAGTGATATGGAGGCATGGAGGGTGAGCAGCCCAGCACACAGAGATACGGTGGCAGGGAGGGCTAGCAGCCCACAGTGATATATAGGCAGGGAGGGTGAGCAGCCCAGCACACAGAGATATGGAGGCAGGGAGGGTGATCAGCCCACAGCGATATGGAGGCAGGGAGGGCAAACAGCACACAGAAATACGGAGGCAGGGAGGGTGAGCAGCCCACAGTGATATGGAGGCAGGGAGGGCGGGCAGCCCAGCACACAGAGATATGGAGGCAGGGAGGGCGAGCAGCCCACAGTAATATGGAGGCAGGGAGGGCAAACAGCACATGGCGATGTGAAATGAGGGCAAAGAAGACATATGAAAAGTGAGTGAGGGAGGAAGACCGAAGTGTAGGAGGTGAAATGAAGAGAGTATGCTTTTTCATGGAAGGAGGGAATGGTAAACTGTAGGCTGGGAAATGGATGGAAGGATTTAAAGAGGAAGGGCAAAAGGGAGAACAGGAGATGGGAAAACTGAGAGATGAGCTCCAAAAAGGGAGAGAAGAGGTGGGAGGGAGGCTATTCAATATTAATATTTTAATTATAATATAATATAACATAAAAATATACAAAATATGATGATAGCGTGTGCGCAAGGAAAAGTGAATATGTGTTTATAAGATTCCACACAAGTAAAGCTCACATTAATGTTAGTATCGACTTCAGTATATGTTTCTCAATTAATCTGTGTAAATAAAATACTTTGCTCCAAATAATTTCTTTAACACCTTAAGGATCGGTGACATCCCAGGACCGTTACCTGTCAGAGACTTTGTCCTGGGGGAGCATAAAAGGTTAACTCTAATAGTAGAAATTAACTGAAATTCTGTTTAAAATGTGTTCAGATTATCTCATCCTTAAGAAAAAGAAATACTCATGGGCCTCTTTGGGGGAGAAATAACTAAATGACATTAATGGGCGATGGATGTTAAACTGTAGCCATGATGTCTGTGAGAGACGGACTCCTTTATGTGAAAGACATAGCAAAATGACTGGTTTATGGGGTCTCTGATAAACTTTGAACTCTCTCTTCCATTTGATATATGCCATGTGAGGTGTCACCTGTAAAATTTTAATATAGCATAAAGGCGCCATCTGCAGCATTTATATTGTAAAATACTCATAATGTTTATATTTGTCTTTGATTAGCATAAGATATGAGTATCCAATCAGGTCTGACTGATGATGTCACGGTATAATGAGATGGATCTTTGTCCAATCATTAGAAAGAGGTGGGGATTACTGATAAGGCAAAAATTGCCAATATAATGCCAAAATACTCTGAGTTCAGGGTCCCTTCACTTCCTGAAAAAAGAAAACTCCTAGGGGCTCTTGACTCCTGAGGAAAACTTATAACAACTTTTAGATTCCTGGCAAAAGAAGGCTCTGCTGATTAAATTCCTGACAACACCTGATCCTGCCATTTCACAGAGAAATACAAAGAAATCTTGATTAGTAACTATATCATTTATTCATTTAGATTAATTTAATCCAGAATTTCATAATTTTTCTTCTGTTGAAGAAACTTAAATAGTCTTATAATTGTCTTAAGTGGACTGGCCAACCATTTAGGATAATATATAATAAGCTATATTTAGCTCTTAAATTCTGGAAGTAATAGAATCTATATATATATATTTATTGGGAAATGGTTATATTTTGCCAATCAGTGTAATACAGTGTATAGTGTGGGTTATCTATATTAGCTAATATAAATCTTGGTATTCCTAGAGTAATATCTTGTGGTTCTGGGAAGATATAATAGTTAATATTTGATATAGGAAATTCTTTGAATCCAGTTATTAACCCTTTAACCGCTATTTGTCTATTATTAGCGGTGTTTTCTTTGGAATTCTCTGTATATGTGCTAGGCTTTTATTTTGTAAATTGGAGGTATTCACTTCTAATGGACAAAATAACTTCTGGGTGTAGCACCTATTTTAAACGAGTGGATTAACCCTTGGAGTGCCTATAGGTTTTATATATGTTGCTGTAGTCAAAATTATGATAAATGTTGCATGAAGAAATTTTAGGTAGATTATTTGTATAATCTTTGATTGACTATATTAATTGCAATTTATATATTTTATTCAGAGGTAAGCAATATTGAATTCAGTATATAAGTAAATTATAGTGATTTAAATCTGGGATTCTATTCCAGTTATTCCCTAAATTTGATTATTATTGAGATATGATACAAGGAATTGTTAGAGGAATTATTTAATTCATCTCACAATACCCCTTACATCATAATTCGCATAGTCTATACAGTTTCTGGGGCAGAGGTATTAAGAGACACTGCGGCCAACTGTATTATATTAATTGTAACAATCAATTAACCTGTTCTATGCTACTGAATGCAATTATTGTTATTATACCTCTGAATATACCTATGTGTGGTTAACCCTTGTATCGCTGGTAATCCTCATGGTAATAAGCATGGTTTGGTTTTCTATGTACCTATTATAATTGCTTATCACTTATATATTTCATTGTTACTGATACTTGTTATATATATAGTATATTGTATTTTAATAAAATATATATTTTTTTGCACATATATGAAGGATTGAATCTTGTGATCAACTCGTTACTGTGAAGTAGCGTGTCAATACATAATAAAGATAAAGTTCTCAAATTATTTTATATTGTCATTTGCCTATTTAAGTGAAGAAATCCAACCTGAGTGGTTCTCTGTTTTAACCCTTTGGATACCTTCATATAAATAGTCCGACATACCGGTGGATTTGTGTTAAGAACCGGTGACAGTCCTGGCACGTCATGGAATTCTGAGATGGTAGAGTGGCTGCACGCCGCTCTGCCATCCCAGAATTCAATGCACAAAAAAAGCTCTGTGGGCCTTCACGACTGCCCCGTACAGGACGGTCGTTAAGGGGTTAATTACATAAAGACATTTCGATAGGTCCTTCTTTTCTTCCATCATTATATTAACCTTTGAGTACAAGAGAGGTATCCAGTGTATTGCTCTGCAATGTGTTGCTGCTTAATCCACTGAAACTCAGAGGGTTGAGTGAGGGCTGCTGCTGTTCTTTGTGCTGAAGTCTCTTTGCATCCTTTCTGCTCCCTCCATTCTCTCCCAATTCATCAACACCTTCATGCCAGTATGATACACTCATGATCAGAGTATCTCCCCCTCCCCTTGCATCCCTAATTCTTAGTGCATAGCAGGAAACCTTATGCATCTTGTGTCCAGACAGTTCACTCAGTGCATTCCAGAAAGGTGAGTCAATGATTACAGTTCTCCACAGAATATGAATGTAACAGCTTCTTCACTTTGTGACGGTTTTAATCGAAATTACTTTTGCATAAAGCAATTGCAGCAACGGGATTACCTTTGATTTAGCTAGCAGGAAAAGCCTTATAACATACAGTTTTTTTTATAAACTACTTAAACTGAAGGCATAAAGGTTAGCTCTTATAACATTAAATGTAAATTCTTTACCCAGTTCTTAGATTCCAAACAATATAATTTAGTAACATAGAGCATAGAAAATGTGACAGTGCCACTTTAATATAGCTCACTCAGTACTAGTGACATCCCCAACACAACAGAGACATGTCCAGCATCCAAGGGGTTAAAGAACACTCCTGTGGCTCTTTATGTGTGGGGAATGTCTAAGGAACCAGCAGCTCAATACATCTCTACACTATGTACTGAATGATCAATACATAAATGAATCTGCTCCCTGCATTAATGGAGGGGCAAATGGGGTTATGGTGTGTTGCTTAGCAACAAAGATTATGTTAACCCTCCGAGGAAGGAAATGTTTTATGTCAGAGTCAAAACAGCCTTCAAAACAGGCAAAAAAAATCTTTAAATCGTAAAGCTGTTTTGTCAATTAACCAACCTTCAGCTGCTTGAGAGCTAATTTATGACAAATAGAATAATTACATCATTGAGTCACAAAAGCCATTTATCTTATTTCCACTGAGATAGGAAAGTGTTCAGCCAAGGAAAACAGTTGAAGAAAATAAAAAAATAAATCTGTAAGATGTGAGAACTGCATAATGGGATTTTATTGCTGCCACACTCCTTAGATGATGGAAATGTCACCAATGTATTGTGAATCTCTGCCACCCAATGAGTTAAAGGGATAGAGTAAGGTTTCACAATAAAAGCAGCTCCAATCTTCATAGTATTTGGGCCATGTAGAGTGTTATTTCAATACTGTCAGAGTTGTAGTTCAAGAGTAATTGAATGATAAAGTATCCCCCCCACCCCTTTTTCTGATGTAACACTGCTCACCTCAGAGCAGCAAGACTGCCCAGATGGATTGCAGAGAGGGACAATCTTCAGTGAACATAAGGAAAAACCTAAAAAACCTGTCAAGGGGGCAGGATTTTCCTTATGTTCACAGTAAGAAGATTGTCCCTTGCTGTGACTTGTCCGATCAAGAGAACAGATTCCACATCTGAGGGGAGGTGGCTTACACTAGGTAAAAGGGGCGGGAGGGGGATACTTTATCATTCAATTACTCTTGAACTACAACTCTGACAGTACTGAAATAACACTCTCCATGGCCCAAATACTATGAAGATTAATTGGAGATGCTTTTATTGTGAAACATTACTATCCCTTTAACAATAGGCTCATTTGGAGCTATTAATCACATTTGTCAGGTAGACAAAACAGTCAGCACAGACTGGCTTAAAAAGACAGCTTCACCTTATTTTGACGTTACATCATTTGTAAGTGCCTAATATGTAAAATCAAATTGCCTATACATTGTATATTATTTTATTATTTTTAGTGTTGCATACTTGTTTTAAACATTTAGATCAGTCTTCAGGACTTCTCCTTCTAGATGTCTCTAGAGGGAGAATTTCTGATTGTACCGTACTTCTTCAGAAAAACATGGATAATGGTACAATATACTGCTATCTCAGCTATGGAAAATATTGGAGGTAGGGAATTTGGGGAGTTCCCTCCATCCAATTACAGGGTACTATAAGCCAGAAGACTTTACCTGACACTCCAGTATATGGTAAGGGAATTGGGTGAGCGGCTCACTATATTTAAATATTTCTATATTCTTTGCAGTTTACTAATTTACTGTTCCTTTAAATCAATGGGAACTTTCAGTTGTCCCCTATGGTATAGTTGGTTTGCTCCAAAATTTCCCCTTCTTAGTTTCCTCTATACAGCCTTATCTGCAAGTGTATCATTTGCTGCTATTGTTTTGCTGCTTCCATAAAGCAAAAGTGTTAGATCATTTCCCATGCTACCAAAAAACATAACATAGAACATAAGAAAAAAAAGAATAGACCATATCTTGGATTTGGTTTAGTTTTCAGGCTGAACTTTGGATAATTTTTAGGACTCCGATTTATCTGTACCCTGATAAAGTACAATTATTTTTACTTTATTTTCATAACAGACCTTATGCACAATTAAAAGGAAGACAGTTTGAAATAGTCTATCAAGTTCAGCCTTTTGCATATCATGTTTCTGAATTCAAAGGAAAGCAAGAAAAAAAGATACTGAAGCTACTTCCAATTATACCCCAATCAAGTAAAACAAAAATTCTTCCTACAAAAGGCAATTGGATTTCATGGATCAACATCCTATCAGCATTGAAACCATCTGTCATAACTGTCTATATTGTTCTCAGCTAAAATGGTATCCAACAGCATCTACAATGGAACACACCTATTACACCAGGAACAATGAAAATAGAGTAGAATAAAAATGATTATCAATTTAAATTATAGATGTCTGTATATGGTTGCAAATCAATTAATTAGAGACGTCTCTATCATTCAAAGGGGTTAAAAGTCCCATTTAAAAGAAGAGGAAATGTGTGGAACTGTCAATTGTCATCCTTGTAGAGACTGATTCTTCTTCCCATACTTCTCTGCCCTGACATCCAATTCTGTACCCAGGATCCCAGTCATCTTCTGGGAATCTTCCACTTCCTACTTCAGTGTCCTGGTAAGCTTATCTGGAAGATTCAGAGTTGTTCTTAGCCGCTTTTCACGCAGTCTATGATGTACCTGTTCGTTGTGCGTCTGTCAAATCTTCTCTCCTGGAAAATATGCAGCTGCCTTCTGAACCTCATTGTTCAAGACTGAATGGAACCAGAGAACTCTCAAGGAGGCTTTTCAAAGAGGCTTGAATGACAGTTTTACATATGCCCTGACTTGCAGCAAAATCGCGGAGGACCTGGCGTAGTTTATTTCTCAAATGCCTGGAGCTGGATTGTCAAATGCAAGAAAGACATCAAGAGAGGAACTGATCTCGTAAAAGTTGATGGCTCCTTCCTCTGTCTTGGGATCTACCAGCTGAAGGCTCGCAATTTCTAGAGGATGCCATGGAGTAAAAGTCTCTAAAATTATCTGAGTTGGAGAAACAGAGAAAGTGTACTCTTGGGATCTGCACTACTGGGTCCAGAAAGGGCATTTTGTGAGCAGTGTCCTTCACGCTCAGGAAACAACAGATCCTATGGAATATCGGAGATGATTCCTTAGGCAATATAAAGTACCTCTATTACTCTTCCAGTTGCTTTTTGCTACCTGTCCAGCAGGAGTGGGATAGAAGTTCAGTATCCACACAGGCCTTTATGGACCCCGGTGCTGCAGGCATTTTCATAGAGGTTTCCTGGGCTGAGAGAGAAGCTATACCCCTTTGCCCCAAGAGAACCTCTTTGGCAGACTCTACCATTGATGGTAGGTGCTGGGTAAGGGCATAGTCTCCAGAGAAACTTCGATTTTATCAGTCACCACCAGCTTGTGTCATGTTGAGTCACATTCTCTCAATTTCATATATTCTCCTACAGCTCCAGTTTTTTAGGTCTGCCCTATTTACAACAGTACAATCCAACCATATACTGGAGTTCTGGACAATTAAACTTCTTGGGAAACTTTTGTAAGAACCATTGTGCCTATTGTTGGTGTTAAAGATTCAACAGAGGAGATGAAGACGTTGGTTCCCCCATCTATTGGGATTTTGACTTTTATTTATTTATTTATTTTTTTTTTTAAAGTAAGGTGGACCATTTGCCACCTCAAAGAACCATCGACTATTCTGTCTTATTCTAGGTGGGATTCCTCCTAAAGACAGGACCTATATGCACTCAGAACCAAAGAATAAGGCTTTGGCTGCCTATATTACAGTAAACCTAGCCAAGGGGTTCATAAGACCTTCTATTTCCCCTGCTGGAGCAGGCTTATTTTTGGTGGCTAAAAAGGATGGGTCCATGAGTCCATGTATTGACTACGGGATCTCAACAAGCTAACAATTAATAACCCATAATCTCTTATCTCTGATCATTTTGACTTACTTCAGAAGGCTAGTAAATTGGACCTCAGGATGCTTTAGCCATATTCACATCAGATAAGTAAATAAATGGTAGGTTGTTTTAATTTCAGGTATGGGCACTACAAGTATCTTGAGATTACTTTTGTAATGCCCTGGTGGTCTTCTGGGCTTCTATGAATGACATCTTCAGAGGCATACTGCTGAACTTTGGATTACATACTGATTTATTTGTCCAGTTTGGAGGATCATTGGAACCACAATTGAGCAGTCTTGCAGTGCCTACAGAGTCACAATTTGAATGCCAAAGTGGAGAAATGCATCTTTTGGCTTTTCCTGTATATATCATCTCATCCTCTTGTATTTAGAAGGAACCTGGCAAAGTTGCAGCAGTTTCTATGTGGCCTCTACCCAAATTACTTTGTGCTGTAGTTTTTACCTCCGTGCAATCACTTGGAGGTTCTCCGGTGGGATCATCATTCTCCCACTTCTGGACATACTGGAATTAACTGGTAAGTTGAATTACTCACAAGGGAGTTTTGGTGGCTTTCAATTCAGAGAGACATGGAGAATTTTGTTTGCACCTGCCCCTCGTGTTTGGGTGAAAACCCCATGTCATCAGCCTTCTGCACTTCTCAATCCATTTTTGATTCCTCAGGCCCAATGGACCCATCTGGCCATGGATTTTATTGTGTACCACCCTCCTTCCAATGAATATACATCTTGTTTCTATTGGTGATCGTTGATCGGTTCTCCCACTAAGCCCACTTAATTCTTCCTCCCAAGTTACCCACTTCTCAGGAACTGGCTACTGCTTTCATTATGGAGGTCTTTCAACTGTATAGTTTACCAAATCAAATAGTTTTGGACAGGGGATCAGAATGTATCTAATATTCTTATAATTTTCAAACAGCAAAATAACATTTGCAAATAACACAGATATTTATTAGGGCACAAAATGACTTGTGGTATATCCCAAATGGGAAAAGTATGTGCCGATAGGTGAATGTAATTAAAATATAACTTTCATTTACAAAAACATTTAACAAATATTTAAAAGAAAAATGAAAAATCCTTCAAAAACTGGAATGCATAGCTCTGTGATAATTCACTCAGTTCTAAGTTAATAGGTAATTAGAAATAAACAGAGAGAGCCCTAAAACCCTAAGAAGAGTACCAAAAATCATTACAAGCATAATGATATGTGTAACAACTGTGTAACTCTAAGGAAAGTAAGAAAAAAAGGAGATGTCAAAATTAAATGGTACATCATAGTAAGTAAAAAGAGGTGTAACAAATGTGAGTGTGCTTATAAGAATTAATAGTATGTAAGAATGTGATAATCAATCACACATATAGAGGAAATAAAAAAAGGAAATACTCTGCATGTAACAGTAATCCAACCTAATAGTAAATATCAGTTTATATCCAGAATAGAGAGAGAAAAATTATTAAGAACAAAAATTGTTGCCTGTTGGACAATAAGCACAAATGAGTAGGTTATCCATAAGTGGAAGACAGACCTAACAGTTCTATAAATGTACATCACTTTGCTCATAGAAAGACCTGCTAGTATTTAAATTGGCACTGTCCACACCATGCCTAATGTGCGTGCATTTCAACCAGTAGGATTTTTCAAAAGGCGGACACAAAAAATGTATACCTCCAGCAACCGTCACCGAAATATGGTCTGTGATATATTGGCATCTTTCAGACTTTTCCTGTCTCTCTCCAGTGTCATATTCGCTCAACCTGCCTCCTTCACTGGAGATTCCCTGGATCTTCCATGCTCCCCTTTTGAAGCCCATGGTGTGCAACCATTATTCTTCTTTCGCCTGTCCTCCAGCACCTGTTCTAGTGCGATGTTCATCGTATTCTGGACTCTAGTCTTTCCAGGAGCTCTCTACAATATCTGGTTGACTGGTAGGTTTACGACCCAGAGGAACGTTCTTGGGTGTCTACTCCTCATATCCACGCCCCCACTATTCTTTGAGCCATTCACCATAAATACCCTAAAAAGCCTGGTCACCAGGAGAGCTTCCTTGGGGGGGGGGTCACGATAATCTGTCCTAATAGCTTATCATGCTTTTACACAAAAAAGGAGCGCAAAAGAAAGAAAATCTAAAAGTAGTGTTTTATTGTAAAAAGCTCCACACGCAAAAAGTACAGACACACACACTTACAAGATCCTCTTCAGGATATGCGCTTATCTCCCTCCTGGTAAGATAGCCTTTCTGTTTTGACTTCAGAATCTTCTATATTCACCATCCATCCACAGTAGAGAACTGTTCCACACGCGAATCAATCATTGTTATACCAAGCCTTTGTACGTTTTCAAATAAGGTTACTATCAGAGTTACCTTTACTTTTTACCTACTGTGTGTAGTTGGTTATCCATTCCCACTGCTCGTTCTCATGTGCACAACAGTCACCAGTGGCATTCACCGAGAGGGACCAAGTATCCTGAACGGTTAAAAACTAACCCAATGCATATCGTGGATAATTCTCTCCGCTTCCTTATGCTTTTGTTTACCTTCTTGCAGGCTGCTGACACTCTGATGTACCTCATGTTCTATTGAAGGAGAGGACCTTTAAGTTCCCGACTTCATTTGAGCACTTCTGTCGATGCTCGTGCCTCGTGTTTTGTACTGCTCTGTAGTTTGATCTCCTGCGTGCATCTTCTGACTTCCGAACCAAAGGTCAAGAATCCTGCCACCTGCCTCAACCTTTGACCATGAGTTGGTCCAGAGGTATGGATTTGGCTCGCAGCTTAAGTCCCTCCTCTTGTCCTGGTATTTCCCTGCCTAAAGGTATAGATGAATGATTGTCTTTAGTACTCTGCATCTTATCTATTGTAGTGATTGTACAGAATTTTACCCTTAAAGTGGCAAAATCTTATCTGTTGTGGTGACTGTACACCATCTTGTCTTTAAAAGGGACCTACCTTTGTAGTCAGCTCAAGCGTCTTCCTTTTAGAGATAAACCTTCTGTCCATCCTTACTGACCTCAAATCCAGCATCTAGGATCCTAACCATCTTCTGGGAATAATCCACCTCCTACCTCAGTGCCCTGGTAAGCCTATCCAGATTTGCTTCCCAATTCTACTGGGGTGGATATCACCCCAGTGACAATCATTCATTTTGTAGTCACTACCATGTCCTTCTATTGCTGCTGCAACAAGGGCTCACCAGCTGCTGAAACTGCTCCCCAGCTTTGCACTGTATCCTTACTCAGTCTAATACAGTCCCTGATCCAGTGGGAAATGGATGGTTTAGATGCAGCTGTTCCTTTGAATTTCCCACAAATGTGAACAAATAATGTGTTTGTCTTATGCAGAAGGTGAGTTCTGCCGAGATATATTTTGAGGCATCTAATAAGATCCAAATTATGCAGCTTTTCTCTATGTCATGCTTTGGGTTAGGACAGAAGGATGGGAGGGCAATCTCCTGGTTGAGGTGAAACTTCAACACCACCTTGGAACGGAATGAGGATTTGGGGCGAAGGACTACCTTATCCTGGTGGAACACTAGGAATTGAGGGGTTCTCAGAAGTGCTTGTATTTCCCCTAACCCTTCTTGCTGATGTGACTGCTGTGAGAAAGACCGTCTTGATAGTAAGCTGTATTAAAGAGACTGCCTCCAAAGGTTCAAAATAGGGATGCGATGCCAGCTGCTGGAGCACCAGGTTGAGGTCCTAAGGTGGAATGGTCTCACTAATGGTAGGCTTGATCTTAGATATAGAACTTAAATATCTCCTAATCAGGCAATTATAAACAAAAGGAGTAGCCATTACTGCTGAAATAGCTGATAACTGTACTTTTAGGAAGGCTGGTTTTAGGCCCTTCTGAAACCCTTCTGGAGAAAGGCAAGTATCTTAGGGGCCAATATGTCTGGTCGGTCCAAGTTCTGTTCTCAACACCACTTATAAAATATGGACCAGGCCCGATAGTAAATTTTAGTCCTGGATGGTCTTTTGCCCTGCAAAATGATTTTGACAACTGCATCAGAGACCCCCTGGAGTATTAGAGACTTCTGCTCAGCCTCCAGGCCCTGAGCTGGAAAAAGGCAGGATGTGGGTGGACTAGAGGGCCATGTATTAGCAGGTCCGGAATATCTGGTAGCTGAATGGGAGGTCTGCATGACATCTGCAGGAGGTCCACGTACCAAGGCTTTCTCGGCCAGTTTGGGACGATGAGGATGACCTCCGCTCTGACATCTTATATTTCTTACTACCTCTGATAGTAGAGGCAGTGGAGGAAACAGGTATGCTAGCGTATAGGTCCATGGCAGGTGAAGGGCATCTTGGGCCAGATGCCTGTGGTTCATACCATCTTGATAGATAAATCTGGCATTTTCTGTTGTGAGCTGTGGCCATCAGATCCACCGATGGCTGTCCCAGTTATGCTATTACTGACTGGAAGACCTCTTCCCCTTGGTCTATCTTTTTGCAACTTAATAAGTCTGCTTGAGTGTTGAGAGGACCTGAAATAAATGTTGTTGTTAGCGATAAAAGATTTCTTTCGGCCCAAAAGAGGATTTTCACTGCCAGGTTGTTCAATTTGCAACTTCTTTTTCCTCCCTGATTCAACAAGTATTGTACTGCCGAGACATTGTCTGATCTGATCAGTACTGTTGCGTTTTGTATAACGCTAGGAGCTCCAGAATGTTGATGTGACGGTGAGATTCCTGTCTTGTCCAACTTCCCTGTACCATATTCTGATTCCATATTCCACCACAGCATGACTTGCTGGCATCTGTAAACATGATCTGTCGTTCTGGTTCCAGCATGGAAAGACCTACTGCTAGATGTTGTGGCTGAATCAACAGGACAATTCCTTCCTGGATTTCATCATTAGGGGATTTTTTTTTAACTGATCTGATGGATTCTTCCTGAAGTAAAGGAGATAATTTTCCTGAGTCCTGCGTGCATGGACTCTGTCCCATGGGATGATCTGAAACATTGAGGACAGATGCCCTAGTAATCTGGAGAAACTGTGCGCCGTGTGAGGCCTCTCTTGGAGGAATGCCCTGACCTTGTGGAGTATCCTGTGTTGTCGGTCAAGGGATAATGTTACTAGATCCAGGCATTGCTTCGTGCTAGACTCTGACTTCTGGAACGATGAGTCTATAATCATATCGTCCCGGTATGGGACTACTCTGATCTGATAATGCTGTCACAACTCTGCCATCGGAATTGCCATGATCCTTGTAAAAACTCACGGGGCTGACACCAGTCCAAATGGTAGAGTTCTGTATTGGAAATGTTGGCCAATTATGTGAAACCTCAGGTACTTTCTGTGGTCCTCTCTGATTAACACATGATAGTACACATCCTTTAAAGGGATAGTAATACTTAAAATGTAAAAAAAATATGTTGTAGGGTTTATCCCCCTGAGTAAAACAAGAGTGCTCCCACTGCTGAAAGGTGTTTCATTCAAAAGTTATGAATTTTCAAAGTTGAATTTTTTAGGTGTAATATCATAGTGGCCTAAAATTGAACAGTGCCGCTGTTGCTATACCATCCTATGGAGATTTATGGTCCCGGGACCAGAGCTGTCCATAGTATCGTGTAGCAACAGCATCACTGTACAATTTCAGGCCACTGTGATATTGCACCTAAAAAATTCAACTTTGAAAATTAATAATTTTTGAATGAAACACCTTTCAGCAGTGGAAGTACTCTTGTTTTACTCAGGGGGGTAAACCCTACAACATATTTTTTTTACATTTTAAGTATTACTATCCCTTTAAATCTATCCTCTTGAGGAACGCCTGAGGTTGGATTGATTCTAAGGTGGAACTTCTTCTATTACTATGCTGTAGAGTAATTCCTGAATGGTCTGCTTCTTTTGGTGAATCTTTGCCTTCTGTCTGGCTATGTCTTGAATGGGTGTGGTACTGGGACAGCTTGTAACTCCAATGTGTACCCCTTCTGAATTATCTCCATCACTCACTTGTCTTGATGAATCTGTTCCCAGGTGTGATGGAAAGCCTCCAGCCTGCCCCCAACTGGAGGTACAGAAGGGGAAAGGCTGGTTTCAATGTTGAAATTGTTGAAATGATCTCTGGGATTGGTGGAAACCTCTTCGTCGCTGCTAATATCCTCTGCCAGTTTTGTAGCTCCTAGCTTCCCGAAAGGACTGTTTCCTATATTGTCACATTCTGACAGGAGATCTTCTAGCTCTCTTTTCCTGTGGTAAAAAGGAGCTCTTTCCCCCTGAGGATCTTTTAATTATGTCTTCCAACTGGTCTCCAAATAACTTAAGTCCTGTAAATGGTAAGGACACTAATCTGTTTTTTGATGGAGGGTCTTCCTCCCAGGCCTTGATCCATAAGGCCCTTCTTGCTGTAACTAACAATGATGAGGTTTTTGCCAACAGGCGAATATTGTCAAAGGAGGCGTCACAGGAGTAGTTGATGGCCGTTTCTAAATATAGATAGCTCTTTGAGAATCCGGGATCTGGATACAGAGCATTCAGTCTTTTCTTCTAAGTCATTCAGCCATATCCGCAGAGTTCTAAATATAGAAGCCATGGCTGTGGCTGTCTTCAGATTCTAACCTATGGCGGTAAATTGCTTTTTCAGGCCGCTATTTGCCTGCTTATCCATAGGATCCGAAGGGTTGTCCCGTCCTCCAGAAGTATGGCTGTTCTTCATGAAGTTTGAGCAATGGCTGCATCAACTTTAGGAGGTGTGTACCAGGAGGATGTATCCTCTTTTGCAAATAGGTAGATCCACTGAAATTGCCTTTATACTGAGCTTCTTTTCTCTGACTGTTTCCATTCTGCCTGTATGAGTTCTTGGATTGAACTATACACAGGGAACTGGGGCTTGTCTTTTTGTAGCCTAAGAATGCTGCATCCATGATATTCAATTCTTTTTGGACTTCTGATAGGCCTAGGGACTTCCTCATGGCCTTGACCAGACCGTCTATCTTGTCCAAACTGAAGCTACCAGTCTCCTCACTAATCTCCCCCTCCTCAGCTGATGATGCATCAGATTCAAGCTGAATAAAGCTATCCTCATCATCTTCAGGTCTTCTGGGAGGCCCTTCGTCAGGATCCAAGGCCCTGGGTCATTTTTTACTGCCTCCTACATAGAGGTGAAAGTCTCCTGCATAGATGTTCTCATCCAGGAGAGAAAATCCTGAAATTGCACAAGTACTTCACTTCCTGCAGCTAATTTGAGGCAGGATGCACATAATTTAGCTGGGTCAGAGACAGCCAGCTTCTGATCACAGCCTACACACGTTTTCAATTTTGGAGATGCCTTATCCTTTTTAGGAGGATCAAATGTCTTGGGCTTGTCACCCTTAGACTCATTTTGGGCAGACATGATAACCAGCCAAGTTTATAACATAAGTAGCGCTGGAACAATTTGTAAGCTTCTAGGAAAGAATATGTAATACCTTAACACTATTTTAATGCAATAAACATGCAGAGTTTCAGAACACTGTGGCATGACATACTTCTAAACTCCAGGTGCCATCCGCTGTAGCATAAGCCTTCTGGAGGACCAGAACATGCTTCATCCAGCTTGCGTTCCACTGCTAGAATGCAAGATGCGACACTTCCGGTTCCTGCTGGTTAAGCTGTCCTGGTTAAGCAAGGTAACTGCTTGAAAAATATCCCCAGTCCTCAGTGGTTCGAAACAAGAAAGTATTACCAACTCCTTTGTCACAAAACACTGAGGCATACTTAGAACTTCAGTGAGATCATTATTTATTTTATGCCATGGGCCTCACAAAATAACAGCCCAGAGATAAAATGTTAAAATATCATACAGAGCTCAGTGTCCCGCTTTATTGGTCCACTGATCAGAGATCCAGGGAGCAGTCAGGAACATAGTCATGAAGATAATAGGCGAAAAGTAAAAAAAAAAAAAAGTCTATGAAGTTTGACTTTACACATTATGCACTTGCGATATATGCAAAGTCAAACACAAAATAGCTGCTATCCCATATCTCTCAACATTTGAAGTAGCCAAAGGGGAAATTTTGTTTTAGGTGGTGTTGCTGGGGGAAGAACATTACCAAGAATGTTTATGTTATTTAATGAACTATTGACAACTCTTTGTGTAACTGATTTAGAAGACTAAAGTATTTTATTTACGCAGCCTAATTTATAGACAAATAAACTGAAGTTTACTACTGTGGATCAATGTGATACATGTATTTACACATCACACAGCATGATCTCCTAAAAAGACACCTTTATTGGCTGAGAAGCTCTAGGGTGCAAGCTTTCAAAACAACTTATGTATCTTCTTCGGCATTTAAATTCCACTGGCAGAGAATATTCGTATCAGCTTTGTTTATAATGCTAGCAGTCTCCTATCTTTCCTATGGCTAACACTGTAGCATGCTTTACCCTTCTAAAAAGTGGGGCACCAGACTGGGAAAGAAATATTTGGGACTCAAAGCGGGGCACTACAGATGTAAGCTATCCCATTAAAGTTCAAAATGTAGAACCAAACAAAATCCAGCGCAAAGCCAAGCAGATGACCTAAAGATATGCCAGGAATTAACCCCTTAAGGACCCATAACGGTCATGGACCATCATGGGTTGTTATCCCCTTAAGGACCCATGACGGTCCAGGACTGTCATGGCTTAACCTATTAACGACATGTGCCGTACTATGACCATCACGGTCCTTGAAATACTCAAGGACCGATGATGGTCATAGTACATCACATACTTTTTACTTAAAGCGCTCTACCGGGAGCGCTGTAAGTAAAAATAGGGCCTGAAATTGACCGCTCCAAGATCAGAGCGATCTCTATCAGGCCCCATAGTGACGCGCCGATACACTCAACAGGTCACGTGTACTGGCGCGTCCACGTGGTTCAATGCGGTCCTTATGGGACGGAAACGTCCCAGGACCGCCGGTCGCTAAGGGGTTAAATGATAGCAGCGTGCCTCCGTGCACGCTGCTATCATTAATTCCAGGCTGAGACTGAGCGCTCCGAGACCGGGGCATTCAGTCTCAGCCCTTCTTGCTTGTGCCGGTTCATGTGATCGCCGTAGCAGCGATCACATGTACCAGCATTCTGAGAAACAGAGTCAACATGCAAAGCATGCTGACTCTTGAGTGTCTCCTCTACCTCTGTCTCTCTTGCTGTCAAAGTAAGGGAGAGAGAAGACACCTAGTGGTAAAAGAAAATACAACAGCTGGGGGTATTAACCCGTTCACTGCTGGTGCAGGAGGCTGGCTAAATGCAGGTCAGTTTTTGACTTGCAATGATATACTTTTTTTTTTTTTTTAAACACTTTTTTTTACAAAAAAAAAATGTTATTAAAAAAAACAAAAACATACCATTAAACAATATTGGAAGTGTGATTGTTGTGGAGCCATGTAATACACTTATACACACCGCAAAAATGTCAGGGATAAAAAAGTGTCAAAATAGGGTGGGAAAAAAGGACATGGGGATTTTCACCCAGAGGGGACAGTGGCCACTTTAAACTGCACATTTTGTAGGTATGACTGACCGGTCATACTTTTCATGCAGTCTCCATAAAAAGTTAACCCTTTGTGCCCAATTGATCCCAAGAGAAAAAAAAAATAGTGTATTTTTTTTAATTTTCATAACGTAAATGGTGGGTTATCCATATATGTGGGGTATCAAAAGAAAGCCCTATTTGTGCTTAAAAAAACTGTATATAATTTATGGGGGTGTAATAAAAGACTTAGAGGGAAAACACTGTTGAACAGAGACATAGTCAAAAAGGTCAGAATTGCTACCGGTCCTTAAGGGGTTAACCAGCTACACACTGACTTGCATCTATAACGGAATGAAATCCAAGAACTCTGTTGGACTAACTAAAAATCCCTGCTTTCGCGTCCTCTGCTACTCGCGTTGTGATTGGGTCTATCCACGTCACGCGCAATTCTTCCCCGAAGCCCACAGTCAAGTGAATAAACTCAGTTTGTAGCCTATCTAGTTTTAATTCGCCTCTATGGTAACTACGGTGTGTTACGTGATTTCCTAGGAAGTGACGCCAGAAAGCGTGTGAAAGTCACAGGTAAAGTCGTTTTGTTTTGACTGTTAGACTTGTGGATGAGTATGTTGCGATGGTTTTGATCTCTTTGTTTTTTAAATTCCAAATTGTGACCGAGCTTCTGTGGGGCATACGGGTGATGAATTGTGTGGCGCCGGTGTAATGTAGTACTTGTGTTATGGAAGTTACTGGTAGATGTGTGGGTGGGTTCTTGTAGAACTGAAGCAGGTATCTGGAGGATTGTTGTGTTTGTACCTGGGGACAGTGGTAATGCTTTTTATGTGATCACTTTTGAAACTAAAATATGAGGTTTAAATACCAGACTTAAATGGAGAAGCGGATTACATTTAGTGATCAGAATCTGGGCATGTTTAAAATTGAACTTCCAAAATAAGTTCAAATCACTAATGCCGATGACAACTCATGAAACGTGTGACCACAGATATAGCATATATTTCTGTCGTGGCATTACACTCTTATGTTTAAAACTGTTTCTCCAGTTTTTGGAGAATACGTTCCCTTCGCCCCCAGCAGCTGGAGAGCCGGTACCTGCGTCTTTCTGTTCTGGTTGATAAGATGGGCTGCATTACGCTCACCAATTAGATTAGCATGCATGCACACGCAAAACAATATATAATATATATGGTCTGAATGAGTCACATGAAGCTTCAGAATGTTTAGACGCGGTTTATAAGCACATAGTTGATCCTTGCAATACATTTTGAGGTTTACTCCCTCTTGTCACTGCGCTTTACAAATCTTGAAACTTTGCATGCCTTCTACTGTGGCTGAAGTGTATGAAGCGGTCAATGAGCTTTATAGGGAGAGAAGCACTGCAGTTATATACAGATTTCCCAAATGTATATAAAATTGTTCCAAAATGTAGGAGCCTGGGCCTCCTCACCTCATAGTATAAGATGCTTTAATAACTTCACCATAACATTTGGTCTTATAGAGATTGCAGTTTATACCCCAACTGTTTGTATTATGTCTAATTAAAGGTTTATTTTTTTATGAAAACCTGAGTGGTAGGACTTTTCCTGCTAGTTAAAACAAGGGTACGGACACTACTGTCTGTTGTTTTAACACTTCAAACTCAGGAAGGAAATTACCCTGTGAATGCTTCCTGAAAGTTCAAACTGACAGCATGATACTATCACATTCTGTGGAAAACTGTCAGTGACTGCCTTTCTTTGAGAATGCAACAGGATAACTAATTGGAATTTGCTCACTAGAGGTCACTGTTACTGTGTTAAAGTTCTTAAAAACTATAATAATTCTGGAAATATGCATCGCTCAGCAATAAAACCCTTGTTTTACACTACTGGGAAATCCAGAAGAGAGAGTTTCATAACAAAGTTTACTTTTCTTTTAAAGGTATATGGTTCATAGTTGTGTTTTTTTATTTATTTAATTTTTTTTATATATAGATGCTTTCATGCAGTATAGTGAAATGAATGTGTTCCTGATTCACTAAGAAAAGTGGTGCAGTTCTGCAGCTGACTGCACCATATGGGAGAAATAAACAGTTCAGTGTTCCAGTTGATGTAAATTGGGCTTTTATCCCCAAGAATGCTAGAGGTCTCCAATGTGGTGCTCTGCACTCAGGAGTTTAAAATCCCCATTTGACTAAATGAGGAATTTTTATTTGCCCCCTACAGTGCAGTTGGTTTGCAGTAGAACTGCACCACGTTTTCTTAAAGGGATAGTAATGTTTCAAAATAAAAGCAGCTCCAATTAATCTTCATAGTATTTGGGCCATGAAGAGTGTTATTTCAATACTGTCAGAGTTGCAGTTCAAGTGTAATTGAATGATGAAATAGCCCCCTCCCGCCCCTTTTACCTGTGTAAGCCACCTCCCCTCAGATGTGGAATCTGGTTTTAAGACCAGACAGCTCACAGCAAGGGACAATCTTCTTACTGTGAGAACAATGAAAACCCGGCCCCTTGACGGGTTTTTCCCTTATTCTAATTGAAGATTGTCCCTCTCTGCAAGCCATCTGGACACCACCTTTCTGTTCTGAGGTGAGCATTGTTACATCAGTAAAAGGGGCGGGAGGGGATACTTTATCATTCAATTACTCTTGAACTACAGCTCTGACGGTATTGAAATAATCTTCATAGTATTTGGGCCATGGAGAGTGTTAATTGTAGCTGCTTTTATTTTGAAGCATTACTATACCTTTAATACATCAGCCCCAGTGTGACAATTCCGTTCATAGTGAGTTTTTCACGAACAAGGTGTGACCTGTACTGCAGTTTAAAGTGTCTAGAGGAAAGATATATGTAATAGTGTGTGTGTGTGTGTGTGTGTGTGTGTGTGTGTTTTAAGCAGGGTAAATATGTCTGTTGTATTCTTGTTCCTTCTAGTTCTGTAACCTTTATCATTAAATACAAAAAGCTCCATATAAACAAAAGTGTAGCAATTCTGGTGCATATCAACTGCACAATAGGGAAAAAATCCAGTTTATTTAATGGAACACTAACCTTCCAATTCCTTTCCTAGGGCCAGAAAATCCCAAGGGCAGTGTCATGCCAAGGCATGAGTTGGCCCTCTGGGTTGTATAATTTGTTTGTTTGTTTTTCAAAGTGCACCTTTATAGTGTGTTGTGCTGCGGCCAAAGCAGAGTAAAGTTGCTGGCCGCGAAGCCAGATGACCCCCATCAGTTGAACTGAAGAAGGTCCTGGATAACACACCACAAAGGGGCTAACACCACCTGCCCCAGGGAGAGTCTAAGCTAGAATAGAAGGTAGTTAGAACTCACCAAGTAGCGGAAGAGGAACAACCAGCAGAGGGCTAAACGTAGGTAGGTAGTCCTAGTAGCTGAAGATCCGGGGTCCAGGTGGGAGACCAGAGAAGGTGGGTAGTCAGGGATCCAGGGTCAGGCTGGGAGTCCAGAGAGGGTAGGTAGCCAGAGCAGCTGTAGGCCAGCAGAGGTAGTACAGGCTATAGACGAATATAGAGGGCTGAGGCAAGGCAGCTGAGGATAGGGACAAGCTGGAAGGCCACAGGAGATCCAGAGGAACTAAGGAAGAGAAGCTGGAGGGCGATGAAGCAGGAGATTCCCCAGGCACACAAGTGGGCAAGAATGGGCTGCTGGAAAGGGGCCAAGGCAGGCACACTGGATGAGGCAGAGCAAGGGCAGCCCTAACTCTATCAGCGGACGCCGACTACTGAGCACAGAGCTCAGCCGAGCACCCGTGAAAACCCGGAAGAAGCGTCATGATGTTGCCACATGCGCAGATGCGTCGAGGAAAGCAAAGCGGCACCAAGGATCTGCCCGCTCGGCGCCCCGGACCAGGCAGGTAGCGACAGAATCTCTGGAAAGATGTTCAAAGAAGCAAGGTCTCGTGTTTGCCCAGATGATGATGATGTAGTTTGGGGGGGGGGGGGAGCATTGGGGAAGCAGAATTCGGCAAGTCCTGAAAACACACAAAAGTCTGTGAAGAATTACCATTTAATTCCCATTATGCTACCTGCCCAAGATGGTTGAGAGTTTTTCCATAACTTGAGAGAAGCCATAGTGGAATTATGTATTTAATGTGGAAATGTTGTCAACAAGCATTTTTATTGCTTTGTACATCTCTTCATTGAATGGGTTAATTTAACATATTGTGTGCCAGTAGGGTTGCTTGTTTCTGAGTAAGTCTGGAGATTTTTTAGCATTCAAGAATACTTTTATCTAACTGTAGGTGGGATCTATTGATGAGACTTTCTGTTGAATGTTGTAAAGGCCAGGATAGTAGCTAGTAATCTCCTCAGTTATACATTTAGGATTGATAATTTGGTTATGAGATTTTGTCTTTGTAGGCAATTTTGGATTTGAGAATTTGGGTTATAAACTTGTTAGTCAACATTTTACTGGCTCTATTTCCTTTCAGGTAGTTTGTTTAACTCGTTGAATAAATTCTTCCATTTTCATATAGGATTTTATTAATCTTATTCCTACTTTCTTCTGTTTGTTAGGAAATAATATATGAGGGATGATTGTGTTCTGCTTTAAAGTTTGGAGGGTCAATAGGCTCATAAGGTTTAGCTTTTTTGAGCTATGGGGCTAGCTAGATATATTTCTCTCTCCTTAGCACTTTGTGTGCAAGACAGCATCAAACGAGGGAGAACTGGAGTATTTTTACCCTGAAAATCTGTTAATATTTATTTTATTTTTGTGTGTGTGTGTGTGTGTGTGTGTGTGTGTGTGTGTGTGTGTGTGTGTGTGTGTTTGTGTTTGCGTGTTTGAGTATTTTTTTTTTTTTGTAAGTTTTGATATTTCATCTTCAGAAACCTTTTCCTGCAAAAGTTTGTTGACAAGGTCTATTAACCCTTTGAGTGCCAGAGGGGTACACAACACATTGCCATGCGTTGCATACCCCTCTGGCACTCAGAGGGTTAAGATCTGTTTGTGGTCAGATCAGGAAAATCTTATAATCAAGTACACATAGCAAAAGATTGTCAGGAATAAAATGTTCTAGAGAAGGACATGGGGAGTGTAGAATAATATAAAGTCTGTCTGGGGGGTGAAAGACACTTTCCATACACGGTAGGTAGAATGTAAGAAGCAGTGTTTTGGCATTTGTGGGTTAGTCTAAAAGCGTGGGCATAAAGAGATTTAGTTCTAAGGATGGCTTTATCTTTCGTTTGAAGTCACTTCCCATAACAAACCCTTGTTTAATTTTATCAGCTTTACTAAAGTGAGCTTAAAGGGAGACATATTGGTTATGATTGGAGCAGTACACATTCACTAAGCTATAAGTGACACAATTAATTGTACATACTAAAATAATGCATCATTCATTTTTTTAATGTATAGCCAGCTGTTCAAATAAGTATAAAGTCATCTGACTATCAACATGAGGAACAAGGAAATAGGAGCCAGAAAAGGAAGAAGTTTGAGTTTTGTGTGTGGGGTGTAAGAGTCTATTGAGCAAGAAGAAATAGCTTGAAACCTAGAAATATGCAAAATAAGCATAACCAAGAAAAGAACTGTAGCACAATGGTGCAACTATGAATGGGAATAAGAAATATTGCCAAAACAGGAGATATCACTACTGTATTCCCAGTGTAGGGGTGGGTTAATAAAACTAACAGGCTAACACACCCCTTACATTATGATCAGAGTAGTTATTTTAGTGAATAATTCATATGTTGCTGGAAAATGTAAAATATGTGGGTACTCTTTTGAGATGAGTGAATCTTTATACAGGATAATAAAGCAAATGTGTATTTGTCCGTTTTCTGTGATAAAGTAAGATATAAGCATCAGTACTTGATGTCTACGGTATACAAAAAGTCATGCATTTCCTAGGAGTCTAGCTCTGTGTTTTTTTTTTTTGTTTTTTTTAGAGATAACACAGTAAACCGCAGGTAATTATTGCATGTGATACTTTGTGGTGCAATACAAGACTGTGCTAGGTACATGTGTAAGTAGCCTCTGAAGTGTGAACAGGAGTGTTGGACTATAGATTGAAAAAGGTGGCATTCCACAGAGTCTATAATCAAGATGTGTTTAGAGCATGGTTGCTAATGAATAGCTGTTATTGACCTTCCCTTAAATAACATGTTAATATAGAAAACTTCAACATTCATTTTAGCAATATAAAAAAATATCTGTGGGAGATTATAAAATAGCCAACATCATATACAAATGAGGGCACAAAGCACATCATGGTAAAGGAGGACAAAAGGAGAGGCTTTTTACCCCAGTAGCACAATCAACCAACTGACTGTAGTAGTTTTGGACAACAGTGTGGTGACACTATACCTGTTCTATTAGATTGTATAAAGACTTTGCTGTTGGGTTATGAACGGTTAAAATATCAAGAGAGCATGGAGTCCCAAAGTTGTATGTAGACTATAACCAAACAAGATTATGAAAACCAGCTTGTGACCAGTATTCCTCCGTTGCCAGTCCTTAATGAAAAGTAGAAGTAAACCCATAAAAGGCAGCGAAGCACTATTCTCCTAGCTCAAGAAAATGTATTCTGCTTTGCTACAGTTCAGAAATTAGTGTCCTCAAAGGAGCAGTATGTTATGAAAACCTATTTGTTATATGGCTTTTCCTGCCAAGAAAAACATGATTACTCTCACTATCAGCATGACATGGCAGTTTGTCACATTCTGTAGCAAATAGTTTGTAAGTCATTCTAAGTCCCATTGAATGCAACAGAATTGCTGAATCTGACCACTAGAGTGCACTGTTAATTAAAAAAAAAAATGAAAGGATAACCCTCATTATTTCAACTTTCAATTAATGGCAAACCTTTGCAGTCAGTGCTGTTCTAATAGAACTGTGCTTGGTAATCTATATGGAGTCTTTATAGTCTCGGACAAACTGCTTGAGGATTGCAAACTCCTGGCATTTTCTAAGTGTAAAGGTCGAGGGGTTTGTGAAAATTGCAGTGTTTTTATATTCCGCCAGTAGAGGAGGTTTTGGTTTTAATCACTGGTGAGCACTTTTTCCTTGGTTGCAGAACAAATGAATCCAGGCAATATTGCATGAATTAGCAATGGGTAGGTCAAGCATTAGGATTTCTGTGGACTCATCTGGCATAAGTGACTTTGAAATGTTTTGAAGAAAGCAATGTAGGAGGTCTTTTTGTCTTACCTTCCCCTAAAACATGCATTGATCTATCTGAAGCAGTCTTCCAGATTGCCTAGTTTTGACTTTTTGAATATTGGTTACAAGTTCCAGGACTTGAGATCAATTTTACTCGAGATATACAGGAGTACAGCCGGTTTTTAGGTAGTATATATTTCTGTGGGGAGTGAGACAAATAGCATATAAAGTAACTTTTTTTTTTTTTTTTTTTTTTTTTTAACAAAGGTTTCGGGGGGAGGGGGGGTTCAGGCAAGGAACCGTGAATAATTTCTTGCATGTCATTCATGATCTCACCCCTGGCATTGAAGCTGTAAGATATTGTGTTATCTGGGCTGCCTAGAGAAGGGGGTGTAGTGACAAGAATTTGAGTGGGAATGATCCCAGCCAATAAAATGTCTTTTCTTACCTACTGGAGAAAGGGAGATGAGCAAATATGATATTTATATGATCTTGTCTTTATTGCAGAAAACAGAGCAGTTCATATTTCCTTTACCACTCCAGTAAAATCAGTACATTGTATTAAGCATTATTGGTTAGCTTTACTGATAGTGTAGGTGTTGAGTAACTTGTCTTGCAAGTGGAGTTTGAAAGAATTGGGTAAAAAGTACCTGTGAGTTGTGCTTTGGTGTATTTACCACTATTAATTTTTTTTTTTTTTATTATTTTATCCTCTTTTGTCCAATGTGGAACACAGGAACCATGAGGCATAACATATCTTCCTCTAGGGGGCAGGACACTTGCAAACAGAGTTCTGTGGAGGTGGACACACTCTACTAGCTCTATTTTACTCCCACATAGTAGCCTCATTTTCAAAGTGTCTTGTGCAGGCGATGCAGCAGGGTGTACATTGTTAGTCTTTTATTTTTGTAACATACGTGCTCAGTCCCCTATTAGGTGAGCTCCTTTTCTCTGTTCCTCCAAGCTGGATTTGGAACAGGGGGCAGACTTTCCAAGGACATGGGGTCTGCTTTGTGAAAGATATAGGAACTTTATTAGCCACTTTTCCTTCTAACTCATTGTATCATAGGAGCCCAAAGACTGAAAAGAAGTACACTTTCAAAGTGCACATATCCTGTGAGTCTTTCTGTCAAGCATGAGGTCTGTGGTGTGTTTGCTGTATTTTGCACTTTTAGAAAACAAATCATTAAAGATACTATCACCCCAAGCTCCTTAGGTAGTCCACGGATGGCTTTAAAAATGTTCCCTTGCTGCTGCCGCCGCCTTGTGTGGAGTGGTTATTTCTTAACTGGGTGTGCTACCGTCTGCGGGAATGAGCTGACAGGGCACATTACAGGTGTAGTTCATGGGAGGCCCCATAAGTGGGCCTTTCTCTTCACAACTGACAGTGTGTGAGTGCTAGTGGCTGGAGAGCACCTGTACAATATTTCTGTTTTGTAGGGATTTTACTTTTTCCAGTGAGAGGCCCAGTTCTTTCCCCAGCCTCAGGGAAGAAAGGAGAGGAGCTAGTGGTCTTTCTTATCTGTTCTCAGCATGTGGCGAGACCACAAGGCAGGGCCGGTGCAAGTATTTTTGCCTACATAGGTGAAGGTGCATTTTGATGCCCCACCCCCCGCCACCAGTCCCCTCCACTGAATGTGTGTGAGTTCATATATAATATATATCTAATATAATTCCTTTTGGATTCACACATGGTCAGGTTTTCCAATGGACGCACTGAAGGCTACATCACAAGGAGAGCAGACTCCTGCCCTGGAGCCTTCAGCAGCCTAACAGTAGCAGCCTGGGTACCCTGCGAACGCATACAGTTTTTTGGGACAAATGTATGCAGTAGGGGGCAATCCAGTACCCTCTCTTGATCTGGGTTCCAGACTTTGTACTGCATCTCTAATCTGTGTGAGCACACCTCTCACAGAAAATGATCTCCAGGCCTGCCAGTTTGCCTCTCTGACACTAAATGTCCCTTCCCTCAGCATGGGTAATGATGGAGGCATGATAATACCCCCTTGTTCATGGTGCCCATTGTGCCCTACCTTAAAAATGGCCCTGTCACAAAATTTTACACAACTGACCGACTTAAACATTATTGGTGATTACCCCTTATGCAATGTAGTATGAAAACATATCACTCTTATTCTAATATTACATGTAATCAAATTACAGATTGCCAGATATTACAATTAATACCATGACAAGCACTGAAAGATTGTGTCTCGCAAAGCTAAGCACTGTCATAATCTTCCCTCTATGCATACAAATAAAATAGCTATGTGCTGACTTGCCTGCTGCTGATATTGTGCTCCTCTTCTTCCTGGCGCAGCTCCTCCATGAGCACTAGGTGCTTAACGGCTGCTGAAATTTCAAACAAGTCCAGCGTGGTGACACTGGGATGTCACAGCACAATTGGTGTGTGGGGACTTTCTCTTGGATGCCTCTCGCTGCCTCTTCTCTCCCTCACAGGCCTCCACATTGCCACCTGCTCTCTCCCTCATTACCCTCCACAGTGACACAAGAGGGGGAGAAAAGAGAGAGGCAAGAGGGGGAGAAAAGAGAGAGGCAAGAAGGAGAGAGGGGAGAAATAGAGAGGATGCAAGATGAAGGATAAAGGAGAGGGGATAAAGAGGATGCAAGAGGAAGGATAAAGGAGAGGGGATAAAGAGGATGCAAGAGGAAGGATAAAGGAGCAAGAGGGGATAGGGAGGATGCAAGATGAGGGATAAAGGAGCAAGAGGGGATAGGGAGGATGCAAGATGAGGGATAAAGGAGCAAGAGGGGATAGGGAGGATGCAAGAAGAGGATAGAGAGGATGCAAGATGAGGGATAAAGAGGATGCAAGATGAGGGATAAAGAGGATGCAAGATGAGGGATAAAGAGGATGCAAGAGAAGGGATAAAGAGAGGCAAGAGGGGGAGAAATAAGGGGGATAAAGACACAAGGGGGAAAGAGGCAAGAAGGGGGATAAAGAGGGGCAAGTTGAGGGATAAAGAGGCAAGGGAAGGATGCAAGAGGAGAGACAAAAGCAATAGGGGGATAAAGAGGGAGGAAAAATAAGGGATAACAAGTGGAATAAAGAGGCAAGGGGGTAAAAGATAAAGGGGAAAGAGGGAGGAAGAGTTAAGAATGGAATAAAGAGAGGCAAGGGGGGGAAATAATATATTTCTCTGCATCTTGCCTCCCTTGTACTTCTTTCACCCCTTTGTGCCTCTTGCACCTCTTTCTCGCCCCATGTACTTCTTTCACTCTCTGCACCTCTTTCTCCCCCTTGCACCTCTCTCCCCCATGTATTTCTTTCACTCCACCTTGTGCCTCTTTCTCCCCCATGTACTTCTTTCATCCCACCTTGTGCCTCTTTCACCCCTCTGTGCCTCTCTCGCCATGTACTTCTTTCTCCCCTTGCACCTCTTTCTTCCCCATGTACTTCTTTAACCCCACCTTGTCTCTTTCCCCCTCCTGTGCCTCTTTCTCCCTATGTACTTCTTTCACCCCCACTTGTACTTTTTTCACCCCTTTGTGCCTCTCTTGCCCCATATACTTCTTTCAGCCCACCTTGTGCCTCTCTCCCCCATGTACTTCTTTCACTCCCCCGTGTCTTTCTCCCCCATATACTTCTTTCACCCCACCTTTGCCTCTTTCACCCCTCTGTGCCTTTCTCCCCATGTACTTTTTTCACCCCACCTTGTGCCTCTCTCCCCATGTGCCTCTTTCTCCCCACCGTGTGCCTCTTTCTCCCCACCGTGTGCCTCTTTCGTGCCCCATGTACTTCTTTCACCTCCTTGCACCTCTCTCTCCCCCCGTACTTTCACACTCTGCACCTCTTTCTCCCTCTTGTGCCTCTTTCTCTCCTCTGTACCGCTCCCCCCCCCTTGTACCTCTCTGTCTTCCCCCTATGTACTTCCTTATGCCTTTCTCTTCTTCTCCACACTGACAGCCTGGACCGCATCACACGCGGAGGCGCTGTGTGGTGCATGCTGGGGTTTTCTTCCTCAGTCTGGGCGCCAGTTTTAAAGCTGCACTGGCCTCCGGACACAGGAAGGAAAACACCAGCATGCTACACGCGGCCCCGCGGCTGTCATCATTGCAGGCAGTGGGGAGACACAACGTAACTAAATAGATGAAAAAAAAAAATCTTCCCGTTTCGGCGCCCCTCTCCCGCGGCGCCCTAAGGCGGCTGCCTAAGCCACCTTATGCTAGCGCCGGCCCTGACACAAGGTGCATGAACTGGGTGGCTGAATCTCGCTATACTGGCACTTTTATCTTTCCACAACAATAGGCAGATAAGTATTTTATTCTTATTCTCTGATCTGCTTTTCTCTCTTTTGGGGTCACCTTGCGGTGTCTGAGCGAAAAGAAAATATGGAGAAGACAGACCAACAAAACTTCAGGGGTGTCCTCTGTAACCTATTATTCCCCGTCAGGCTAGTCTCCCCAGAGATCATAGTGGTACATTATGTCTTTCTTGCTCTGTGGCCCCTACACAGTCAACTCCAGACCCCTCTTCCTCTGAACAGGAGCCTATCTAGGCTAAATCCCTTATTTCCACTGTGGCTACTATTCTTACTTCTGTTAAGGGGTCCTGCTGTCTTTGAAACATGACCACATTGTTCCTACATAAAGATGGGTTTATCCCTGTTGGAGAAGGGGATTCCTATATGGATGAGCAGGAATCTGGGGAGGAGGATGTTTATTCCTCCCTTACTCCTGGGGATTCATTTGAGGATGACCTGGGGTCCTTTGTGGAGGGCTTTATTCAGGCAGTTTTGGAGACCCTCATGGTCTGAGGCCTCGGATTTTCAGGCTTCTAATTTTCTTACATTTGCAAAAGACTCAGGAGGGGTGTGATGATGTTTTCTTCCTATCATTCCCTAGGAAACTATTTTTCTCTCACATTCATTGGTGAGCATCTGTTTGCAATAGAACTAGAGAAGGTCATTAGCCATTCTACTGAGGGCAAGAGTGTTCTTTTCCCTTAGGTTATTCCCAAGTGTCCTTCCCTACCACAGAGATTTTGCGGGTTTTGCTACCCCCTGCCATTGCAGGTATGAGTCCAAGATTCCTAACCCCTTTTTCAGCTATATGCATTTTCAGAAATCAAAGCAAGCATGTGCACATCAGACACCTACACAAAAGTCCCTCTCTGCTGGCAAGTCTACCTCCATATGACTCGTGGAGGTCCTGCCTGCTTCTGGCATTTTGAGGACCTCTGCATCTCTTTCAGGAGAAAAGGAGATTGACATGGACCCTCTCTATGCAGGATCTGTTTGGTTTTAAGAGTGATTTCAGTAGGTCAAAGTATACATTTCAAATCCCTTCTACAGGAGTGTGTTTTGGGATTTTTATTTCATTATTATCGTAGTTTCCAAAAAAGGGTGGTGGCTGACTTCTAATTCTGGATATGAAGTTTACAAACCATGGTTCAAGATGAAGTCTTTGTACTCTGTAATCGCAACCATTCTTAATTTCTTATTTAGTCCTTTTTAATTCACCATTTTGAGCTGATGTCCGCTCTGCATGTTTCCACAAATGTTATGGAGGCATTGTCTGCCCACATTTTGTCCCTATCTGGACAACCTCTTGATAAAGGCTCCTGTAGCAGAGGCCTTACATCTTAATCTTCAGATGTGCCTGTCTACTTTGGAGAAGTACACCTGAATCATCAATTTCAAGAAATCTTTTCTTTTACAGTCTCTGGTTGTAATATCTTTGTATGAGATTTGGTGCTCTTCGGTGACTGAAGTTTCTGCCAGTAAACAAGGTTCAGATGTTGTCACGGCATGTGTCTTAAAACTTAGCTTGTCCGTGATGCTATGGGAATACATGGGGTCTTGGAGCCTCTGTTCTTGGCCCTGGGTGGATCTTTGGTGGCTTTGGTAATCTCACTTGACATTGGCTCACCAGTTTGTCATACCGGACTGATCCATGGTAATGACTGTTGACAGTGTTTGAGAGCCTCTTTCAGCTTCAGGGCTTCTAGTCCAATCATTGTATTGGCTTTTCAGCATTGGTCCTGGTTACTGCAGGGTCTCCTGGTACAGATTGTCTGACAATGCAACTGCAGTGGCCTATGTCAGCCACCAAGGAGGGATTGAAGAGTGGCTGTGGGGTGGTGTGAAGTTCATCTGATTCTCACTTGGGTGGAAGCTAATGTTCTGGCTCACAGTACCATACACATTCTGGGTGTAGACCGTGTTGAAGGTCTTTCTCAGCCATTAGCATCTGGATCCTGGGGACTGAGAGTGCAGCTTCTGGTGGTGAATCTGATGGCATTTCAGCTGAACTGCAGGGTTCCCCTGTTTTACTCCAGAACTTTGGATCTTGTGTTTTTAATGAACGTGATGGGGAGTTTCAGCTGGTGTATGTGTTTCCTCATTTCCCTATGATTCACACAGTGTTAAGTAAGGTCAGAATGGAGCAAGTGGATGTAATCTTGATTTCGCCTTATTGGACTCACCAGGCATGGTTCTCTGATCTAGTCAGTCTATCCGTTGCTGAAGCATATCATTTTCCTCTTCTGGACCACTTGGCACAAGTTCCTCTGTCAGCCAGATGTAGAAAGGCTAGCTTTGATGGCTTGGCTCTTGATGATGGCCTTCTTTTTATGATGAAAGCCCATAAGTTGGTTTCATCCAAGGAGTATTATAGGACCTGGTCCTTGTTTTTCAAGTGGTTTGCAGAATAGGGGTTCCAGCTTTGGTGTTCCCTTTGGTGTTAGTTATTTTGGCCTTTCTTCAGGATGGACTTGAGAAAGCAGTTTGTTCTATCACGGTCCAGAATTTCCTTGTTGACGAATGTGCAGACCTTTGTGCAAGGGGTGGCTATTTTCTACTGTTTTTCGGGATCCCACTCTTCTGTGGGACCTAAACCTGGTCTTGTAGTGGTTCAAAGGATCCTTTTTCTGCTTTTGACTTCGGTATCTCTTTGCTGTTTGCCCCTCAGCTTTTCTGCTTGCAGTTGTCTTTTTGGTGCATAGCCAAACTACAGACCCATCTTTCTGATAACATTAGACTCAATGTCCTGGCCTTGACTGAAGTCAATTTTGGTTTGTAGGTCCTACAGGCTGTAGTGCCTGTGTAGAAGCATTTCTTACATTTATCTTTGGTGTTACTTGGTTTTGGTCTTGTGGTGACCATTGACACCTGAAGTTCATACTTGTTTCTGGTTTCTCTCTGAGAATAGTTTACATTTTTTTTTCTGTGTATAGAACCTTGGTAGGATAGCTTTGTTGCATAATGGATGTAGATAAAAGGGATTTGTGTGTACGTACCTATTTTAACCCCTTAAGGACCGGGAAAATCTGAGTTTAATTTGACTTAAGGACCGGAGCAATTTTGACTTTTTTGACTGTCTTTGTTCAACCATATTTTCTCTTTAATTCCTTTTGTGCACCCACATAAATTTTATATACTGTTTTTTTAAGCACAAGTAGGGCTTTCTTTTGATACCACAATTATATGAATACCTCATTGTTTAATTTGATTAAAATAGAAAAAAAGAGGGAAAAAAATTGAAAAAAAACATTTTGCTTACATTTTTCTGTCAGGATTTGCATACTATTGGTTAATGAAAAAAAAATACCCCTAAATATATTCATTTCCTTCTCCTGAATATAAGAGTACCCCATATGCCTAGTATTTTAGTCCTTTACTCACATTTACAAGGTAAATATTACAAGATGGCTGCCGTTATTTCCAACTTGTGATTTTTCAACAATTGGCATGTGAGCATCATAGCTTAGCTGACGGTGCCAGAACCAAAAATGTCCCACAAAGGTATATGTTTCTGAAAACTACACAACATAAGGTAAATAATCAGGAGAATTTTGGAGTTTTTCATGCAGCTATTTTTCCAGAAACAAATTTCAAAATTGTGGTAATATTTTGTTTTTTTTGCAGTTTTCTCACTTACATTTCAATACTACTGTTGATATCAAGCACATGATAGGTGAAGATTTTTAAAAATGCATTGTTTAGTGTTCAGCTCCTTCTTCTGAGTACGGCAATACCCCATATGCATAGGTTTCTCAAGGTTTGGGAGAGCTACGGGACCCAAATTGGAACATGCGCGTTTCCAGTTTCACACTTTGAATTTTCACAGCTTGCATCACTGGTGCCATGTCTCATTTGGGGCTGTGTAACAGTGCTCCACTCTAAGATTTCCCCCCAAAAGTATATATTTTTGGAAAGTAGACACCCCAGGCTTTCATTTTATGTATGTTTTCAATTTTTTTACGCAGCCATTTTACCACCAATCGCTCGTAAATCTTGACGTAAGTTAAAAAAACAGCGTTTTTCACACTTGCACTTCAATGTTGATGTGAATTTCAAGCACATGATAGGTGAATATTTTTAAAAATGCATTGTTTAGTGTTCAGCTCCTTCTTCTGAGTACGGCAATACCCCATATGCTTAGGTTTCTCAAGGTTTGGGGGAGCTACGGGGCCCAATTTTGAACAAATATTGAATTTTCACATCTTGGTTAACTGATGCCATTACTCATTTTGGGCTATGTTCCAGTGCTGCACTTTAGAATTTCCCCCCAAAAGTGTATATTTTTGGAATGTAGACACCCCCAGCTTTCATTTTAGGTGTGTTTTCAAATTTTTTACACAGCCATTTTACCACCACTTTCTCATAAACTTGACGTAAGTAAAAAAACAGCGTTTTTCACACTTTGCCTTCAATGTTGATGTGAATTTCAAGCACAGAATAGGTGAAGATTTTATAAACTGAATTGATTAGTGTTCAGCTCCTTCTTCTGAGTACGGCAATACCCCATATGCATAGCTTTCTCATGGTTTGGGGGAGCTACGGGGGCCAAATTGGAACATGCGCGTTTCCAGGTTCACACTTTGAATCTTCACAGCTTGCGTTACTGGTGCCATGTCTCATTTGGGGCTGTGTAACAGTGCTCTTTTTTTAAGATTTCCCCCCAAAAGTGTATATTTTTGGAAAGTAGACACCCCAGGCTCTCGTTTTAGGTGTGTTTTCCAATTTTATACACAGCCATTTTACCACCAATCCCTCGTAAACCATGACGTAAGTAAAAAAAAAAAAAAAAAACAGCGTTTTTCACACTTTGGGTTGGCGGCAGTATACTGGGCTGCATACAAATTGGTTTGGGAAACAATTTCACCTAAAATGTCTTCCCCCAAAAACAAATCAAAAAATGATCATGGGTAAATCCTTCCACATCAATTTGAATCCCTGGGTTGCCTGTGAATTCTGAGATTTGTGGCCATAAATTGATACCCATTCATTAGGATCCGGAGTGGCAGGTGTTGGGGTATTTCTTTGGGCAGGTCTTTTGGCAGATCTTTTGGCAGGTGCTGGGGCAGTTGCCAGGGCAGCTCTTGGGGCAGCACTTGGGGCATATCTTTGGTAGGTCTTTGGGCAGATCTTTTGGCAGGTGCTGGGGCAGTTGCCAGGGCAGCTCTTTGGGCAGCACTTGGGGCATTTCTTTGGGTAGGTATTTTGGTAGGTCTTTGGGCAGTTCTTTTGGCAGGTGCTGGGGCAGTTGCCAGAGCAGCTCTTGGGGCAGTGCGTCT
The DNA here is from genome assembly GCA_037306005.1 of Rhinophrynus dorsalis. Classification (NCBI taxonomy): domain Eukaryota; kingdom Metazoa; phylum Chordata; class Amphibia; order Anura; family Rhinophrynidae; genus Rhinophrynus; species Rhinophrynus dorsalis. The sequence continues at coordinate 515,332,779 of CM074719.1, forward strand.
TTTCTTGACAGAAGGCCCAGCGTCATCACTAGAGCTGCTCTCACTTTCTGAAAACTGCGCTATGTCAAAATCTGACGCAGTGTCTGTTGCCTCAGAGTCAGACGCCAAAAAGGCATATGCCTCTTCAACGCTGTACCTGCGCTGCATTTTGCCCACTAAAAAAACTTTTTTTTTTTTTTCTTACGCTATCCCTAAACCTAAATCTAACCCTAAAACTTACCCTAACCTACGTATATCCTGAACCTACCTAACCCAATTGAACTACCTATCTAAACTGCGCTTATTATATTTTTTTTTTTTTATTTTTTTTTTTTTTGGGGGGGTTTGGTTTTTTTTTCCCCTAAACCTAAATCTATCCCTGAAACTTTCCCTAACACACGTCTACACTAAACCTACCCAGCTACCTACCAAAATACCTAAACTATATTTACTATTTTAAAAAAATCTAAAAAAATTCAAGGGGGATGGGAGGTGTCCCACAGATCAGAAAACACTGATCTGCAGCAAATTGATCACTCCAAGAGTGATCAGATGGGGGGGCACTTATTGATCACTGCAGAACAGTGATCAAAGGGTTAAATTTCTTTATTTAAACTTTTTTTTTACTTTTTTTTTTTTACAGTAAGGCTGGAACACCATGTCTCTGTCTCTCTCCACCTCAGCAGTATGCAAGGTGGAGTGAGGCAGAGAGATCTGACAGGGACAGTATTTACAAATCCTGTCCCTGTCATTCTGGTTTTGCAACATGTGATTCGCTTTTGAAGCGAATCGCATGTTGCAACAATGTTTCTGCCGCTTGTTACTAAGTGTCCCGATACCGGGACACTTAGTAACAAGCGGTTTGAACTCTTCCATCGCTCCGTGCGGCCGCGATGGAAGAGTTTAACCCTTGACGTACCAGGACCGTCAAGGGTCGTTGGATCACATTTACCCTTGACGGTCCTGGTACGTCAAGGGTCGCTAAGGGGTTAAAGCCTTCAGGGGGAAAAAACTGTTTGAATTCAGGTCAGGGGTGTCCTTTTGGGTTCTTGGGGATGGTGACCACCTTTCTGCCCTCTTTTTCTTCTGTCTTGGCTATACACTGAAACTGAAGCTACTGGGTGGTGGTAAAGTGGAACTGGGAGGGAGTTTCCACCTTCAGAAATCTCTGCATGCAAGTCTCCTGCCTCCTAGGGGAAGATACTTTAACCCATGTTTTTTGTGTTCCACAAGGAGAGAAGTATTTTTCAGTAAGTACACAAAAATCATCTCCTTTTTATAGACTTATGCATTTTTTTTTTTTTTTCTATCCTTCTAGGGAGAAACATGGCTCCATCCAGACGCCTTGTAGATGTGGGATACAAGCTGTTCTCTGGTTCCATGATGCTACTGACGCTGTATGGAGGTTACTTATGTAGCGTGAGAGCATATCGATATTTTCAGCGCAGAGAGCAACTGCGGTTGGCAGCAGAGAACCAGTCAGAAGACATCATTAAAGAATGAATTAATGACTCTTGACTCTCAAACACTGGACTACATTTCTCCAGGGTCCTCATCCAGCCTTGTACCTAAAGAGAAAATGGATTGTTACAGCAACTTTCGTTTGTTGTGTTCCCATCTGTCCTCCTTTTCATTATAAGTGAAATCTGCCATGTAATAAGTGGATGGCATTCTCCTGTATTACATTGATATTTAGCAGATGGATCAACATTCATACTTGAATGTATTTGTGGTTTTTCTATAAATAAATTAAATTCCTCATTATTTAATGCATTTCATTTGAAATGAGGAACCTCAGAGACCCTATGGTCAAGAGAGAACTGGAGTAAACCAATTGTACCATAGCTTTAGGAGATACACACACACTCACACTCACACACACACTCACACACACTATATATATATATATATATATATATATATATATATATATATATATATATATATATATATATATATATATATATATATATATATATATATATATATATAAAAGCCCTACAATTATAAAAATATCTGCATGCAAACTTGTAGAGCTAGGTTCCTCCCAAAAATATCCCAGTTTATACTACAAGGAAAAGAAGCACACATGCATTTCAGGGAACATTATTAGTATGCAAACATTTTGTTTTTCTATTTAGCATATCTTCAAACAGCGTAACTAGTATGCAAGGAAAATACCTCCATTTAGCCATGATTATACATGCCAATTGTGAACAATATATATCATACAAAAAACAAACACATATGTTCATACCATATATCAGCTGACAACAGACATGTGGTGACTCAAAAAAGAGGAACCCCATCTTTTGTGGAACATTCCTTTATCAAGAGGTTAGTTCTATTGTGTTAGAGCTCAAATTTGGAACATAGAGACCATGGGGTAAAGTCCCTTACTTGAGGGCAGGACACTGGAAAAGAGAAGCCCAGCCTGCAACACTTTGCCCTGTCTAGACATGCTCATTTTCAACAGTGTGAGGACAAAGGAAGGGCAAAGTTTTCTTAGTTTTCCTAGAATATGGGGTTATATAATTCCACCATTAGTCAGACTTCTGTTCCCAGCCTCCTTTGGAAAGATTGACCAGTGCACATGCTTTCAGGACCTGAACTGTGGAGGATGGCTGGTTTTATTATCCTTGTTCCTCATAGCTTCTGTGAAGCTTCTCTGTTCCTATAGGAGCCAGAACACCAAAAATAAGATTTTCTAACCCAAGTGCTTTCTGCTGAACCGCAAGATTCTAAGTTCTGTACCAGGTTCTGGGATCCCCTAACTGTCACTGTAGGTACAACTGTCATTACGTGGCATTTCCCTGTGGAGTATGTATTCCTTCTGGTTCCCCTGATTACCTAGGTGCTGAGGAAAATCTGGATGGAGTGGGCTTATGTCATTCTGATTGCCCTGTTGGGCCTGTTTTTCAGATTTTCTCAGTATATCTATCTGGGGTGGAGCCATTTTTGCTTCTTCTGCATCAGGACCTTTTGACTTTGTCCACTATTATCCCCAGGTGGAAATGTTGGCTTGGACAGCTTGGCTGTTCAGGCCAACATCTTCATGCTACAGGCTTGGAAGCCTCTCTTTCAAGGCATATCACAGGGTATGGTCTCTCTTGTATAAGTGTATAATTTCCAGTTGTCTTGGTTTTTCTTTAGTAGTAGTCTTCAGAATGGGTTTGGTCTTCTATTAATTTTCAGATTTCAGCTCTTTGTCCTTTTCGAAAGACATATTACCTCACTATCTGATAAACTATCGCATGGAAGCTCTTACATACCCTGTCTTTTAGGATCCCACTCCTCCTTGGGACTTGAACCTGGTTCTGGGAGTGCTTCAGAAAACTAATTTTGCTCTCTCCTTCTGTTTCCCTGTGTTTCTTAATGCTCAGCTGTTGGATCAGTTCATCAGGTGGCTGAACTTCAGGAATTTTTCCTGTAAGTCTCCCTTTCTTACTTTTCCCCCAGATAAGAGAGTTTTAGTCTTGCCTGTTAAATCATTTTCTCTTAGTCCATGTGATATACAGGTACCATGGGGAGGCGGAAGCTCCTCCCAGTAGGCTGGAACAATTCTGAAAGAAGTGCAGGGGTGGAGTCTCCCCCTTCTCCATATCAGGCTACCTTAGCCCCTCCCTGCCAGATAGATTTGAGACAATAAACCTATAGACCAAGATAGCAAGAATGAATAAGGGAAAAACTCTTGTGATTAATCCAAAAGGATTCCCAAGTTCAGCCACAGGAGACCCAGCATGGCTCCTTTTACAGGGTGGGGATTTAACAGGTAAGAATAAAATCCTCTTTTCTCTGTCATCCAATATGGCATACAGGTACCATGGGGATGTACCAACATTGAGCTCCTAGGGGTGGGAAGAGAAGGAAAGGACAAAGCACCAGTCCTCATGATACCAGTCTCATGGACTATCCAGGACACTGAATATTACAAACTGTCAACAGACACTAAATAACAATACACAGGAACAAGAGCCAACAGGGCTCAGCAGTTTAATGTCCTATGCCTTATAGTTATTTAAGTCCTAGATAGGCAATAGTGCCTCCAGGACTTTCCTGCTAAACACGGTAGTGTTTGGCAAAGGTGAGCACAGAAGACCAGGTGGCTGCCTTGTACAGCTGATCAGCAGAGGCCTGATTCTTGTAGGCCCAATCAGACATAGTGGAGCGTTCTGTAATGTGAAGGGGAACAGATTTCCCTCCGAGCTCATAAGCCTTGTGGATGGTAGACTTAATCCAGGATGCAAAAGTCACCTTGGACACCGCCAAACCTACCCTGGGACCCTCGGGGATGACAAACAAGGCATCGGTCTTACTTGGTGGACTCAGTATGGTGTATATAGAACTTGAGGCAACACACTACATCCAACAAGTGGAGATCTCTCTCCTTGTCAGATATAGGGTCAGGACAAAAGGAAGGCACAACAATCTCCTGATTTGATGTGGAACTCAGAGACCACCTGAGGAAGAAATTCCTGGGAGGTACGTAGAACAATCTTATCCTTGTGAAACGCTAGGAAAGGCAGTTTGTAGGGCAAAGCGTGCAACTCTGCGGACAGATACCTCCGCCAAGAGAAAAGCCATCTTCCTCGTCGGAAGACCTAGAGGAATGGTAGCCGAAGACTCAAAAGGAGGCTGCTGCAGGATTCCCAGAACTAAGTTAAGGTCCCACTGGGGAGTGGGAGCCTTGTAGGCAGGGAAGGGATGAGCAACAACCTGAAAGAAGACTTTGACATCAGGTAACATGGAATTTGTCTCTGGAAAAAGACTGAGAGAGCAGAGGTCTGGACCTTCAAGGAACTAAGGCTAAGGTCCCACTGGGGAGTGGGAGCCTTGTAGGCAGGGAAGGGATGAGCAACAACCTGAAAGAAGACTTTGACATCAGGTAACATGGAATTTGTCTCTGGAAAAAGATTGAGAGAGCAGAGGTCTGGACCTTCAAGGAACTAAGGCTAAGGCCCTTGTTCACACCATCCTGCAAAAAAGACAAGATGGACAGAATATCAAACTACTGTGAGGACAGATCCCTGTCCCCACAAAAATGGAAGGTAGACCAAACCCTGTAGTAAGCCTTGGAGGACACCACCTCAAGAGAAAAGCCCTTCCTCCTTAAAGGGATAGTAATACTTCGTTTTAACTTTATTTTATTTTATTTTGTAGGCATTAAAAAAACATGAAGAATGATATAAGTCTTATCTCTCAAACCTTTATGGTTTATGAGATATTCACAAGCAAAGTTTACCCTCCCCGCCCCTTTTACCTAGTGTAAGCCATCTCTTCTCAGATGTGAATCTGGTTGTAAGACCAGACAGATAACAGAAGGGGACAGTCTTCTTTGTATTAAAACAATGAAAGCCCTTCCCCCCTTGACAAGTTTTTCAGCTTTTTCCCTTATCTTAATTGAAGATTGTCCCTCTCTGCAGTCTACCTGGGCACTTCCCTTCTGATCTGGTTGAACAGGGGAGGGGATACTTTGCTTGTGAATATCTCTTAAACCATAAAGGTTTGAGAGATAAGACTTATATCATTCTTCATGTTTTTTTAATGCCTATAAAATAAAGTTAAAACGAAGTATTACTATACCTTTAAGATGGAGGCTTCAACAGCCATGCTGTCAAAACCAGACTGTCCACGTCCTCTTTCCAGAGGCAACACTGGAGGAGGAGATCCTGTCTGCGTGGCAGAGGAAATTGATCCTGAGCAGACAGTGCCAACAGCTCTGGAAACTAAGGTTGCCTGGCCCAATGAGGGGCAATCAGTATGACTGAAGCAAAAAGTGGAACCTTCCTGTTGTCCCTGGTATCTATCAAGTCTATGCAGAGACAACCCCATTTCTGGACTAGCAGATCGTAGACCTCTGGATGGAGCTCCCATTCCCCGGGAAATCCACTGTCTGGCAACTGAGGAAGTCTGCCAGAATGTTCTCTGTGCCTGGAATGTGCACGGCACAGATGGCAGGAATGTGTTCTTCTGCCCAGGCTAAAATAGCCTTGACCTCTAACCAAGCGGAAGTGCTTCTTGTGCCTCCTTGTTTGTTGACGTAAGCTACGGCCGTGGCATTGTCTGACTGGACAGTCCCTCAGAGGAGAGGAACAGTAGACCAGAGCATGATAAATCGGTCTGAGCTCCAGGCTGTTGATGGGTAGGAGGGTCTCTTCCACATTCTATTGTCCCTGAACCCCCAGGTGACTCAGAACTGGGTGTGTGCCATGGAGTATGGAACAGCTTCCATGGTAGAAACTCTTTCCCACAAGGGATGAGAACTTGCGAACCAGGGCAGTGGTCCACTCCAGAGCTCGGGACACCTTACTTATGATCTGTTGAACAGAGTCCTCAGTCAGCTAGACCATACCCTGATGGGTGTTGAACCAGAGCCCCAGGAAAAAACAGATCCTGAGAAGGAACTGAAGCAGACTTGTTCATGTTCAGAATCCATCCATGCTGGAGGAGGATCTGTGCACATTCCTGGACATGGAGGTCCTTGGAAGGAGCCTTCAGCAGAAGGACGTCCATATATGGAGTCACCTGAACCACTTGGTGCACAGGAAGGCAATCAAGGTGCCCAAGACACGAGTGAACACCTGAGGAGCAGTGGTGAGCCCGAAGGGGAGAGAGGTGAACTGGAAAGTGTCCCAGAGTGCAAGCAAATCTTGAGATACCTCTGCCTGTCTGGATGAATGGGGATGTGAAGGTAAGCATCCTGCAGATCCAGAGAGGCCAGAAATACCCCTGCACACCGCTGCAATGACAGAGCGCAAAGACTCTAACTTGTAGTGAGTATGGACCACAAAAGAATTGAGGTCCAGGATGGGAAGGCTGCCGCCATCCTTCTTGGGAACTACAAATTAGGGTTGAATAGAAACCTAAACCTCTCTTGTGGAGGAACCGGAGGCAGAACTCCCTTGTCCAGGAGAGCATGTGCCACCCCCTTCAAAAGACTTAACTTTTCTTGACTCTGAAGGGCATAAGAGGAAGAATGTGAAGGGAATCCTGTAGCCTCCTGCAAGCACCTGTAATACCCACTGATCTGCAACAGAGCCTATCCAAATTTTTGAAAAATGACACAGGTGACCACCTACAGGTGAATGCGGACCAGGGTTCGGAGAGTCATGCCGAAACAGGTTTGGGGAGTTTGGATTTGGTGGAGGGGTGCTTGGACCTACACTGTTGCCTGGGCTTGGGGGTGGAGCGCTTAGTGCTGGCCTGAGACCCACTTGGATTCGGCCGTTGCACTCTGCTTTGGCGGGGAAGAAAAAGACACTGCTTCAGTGCCATATTAGGGAGTTTAGGAACTGTAGGTAACAAGGTGCTCTTGCCCCCCCCCCACTGATGATATTCTTCAGTTCAGGTCCGAAAAGAGACGAGCCCTGAAAAGGGAGAGAAATTAGTGACTTAAGTCCAAATCTTAAGTCACAAAAGAGGCAGAGGCCCTAGCTTCAAGCCTGACCTCGTCAAAGAGGGCATCAGTCACATAGTTCTGAGCCTCAAACATGTTGGCTAGAATGGACAAAAGATCCTCCTTAGGGGTGCTCTTTCGGACAGCTTCAGTAAGCTGCTCAGTCCAAACAGCAATGGCTCTGGTAACCCAAACAGAAGCCAAGGCAGGCCTCAAAGATGTTTTTTTTGTTTTGTAGATTAAAGAAAAATTATGTGCAGCAGATCATCTCTCTTAAACCTTCATGGTTTGAGAGATAATCACCGCTTAAGTTCTTTCTCTCCTAATTTTCAGCTGTAAAGCTGACCGGAGATCCATGTCAGCCGACAGGCTGAGGCTCTTCAGCAGAGCCGAAATAGAGCAATTAAAAAAGAAATACTTCTTTGGAACTGACTAAAAAGTGTTCCAATTAAGTATTTATTTTAAAATCACGCTATTGCGGCTCTGCTGAAGAGCCACCTGTCAGTCCCCAGACCGGGAACTCGTGCTGTCAGCTTACAACTGACGTCAGGAGAATGGGGGGAGGGGGAAATTTTAGGACCGAATAATTCGCAAACCGTAAAAGTTTGTGAGAGATAATTTGTTGCACAGATTTAATTTTTTTTTTCCCCACAAATTTATGGGCCATTAGTGTCCCTTTAAGCGCCGTTGCGTAAGCCAAGGGCAAAAGCAGTGGATTTAGAAATTCTGGTAATAGGGGGATCCACCGGAGGAGGTGTAACCCACTGAGGCAAGGCTGCATCAGAAAATGGATGCAGCTTAGAAAATCTTAGAGCAAGATGCTTTTCTGGAGTCTTCCACTCATCCATGATAACCTGATGTAGAGTGGGATTAGGCGGAAATATGGTACTGGACAACTTGCGCCTTTGAAAGATGTCAGAAGTAGGCTGTGAAATTTCAGGGTTAAGAGGAATATTAATGGTAGTCAGAACCGCCTTAATGAGACCCTCAGCAGAGGGTTTGGGGTCAACATAGGCATGGGATGAAGCCCCTTCTGCACACTCACCATTCGCACACTCCTCAAAAGAATCCTCCTCTGAGAGATCAGGTTTGTGGCCTCTAAGGCCCCTGGCATTCCTGAAGAAAGTGGGGAGCTTCCAAGACTGAAGAAAAAGAGAAAACTGTGCCATAGAGGACTTTAAAGGGATAGTAATACTTAAAATGTAAAAAAAAAAAAAAATGTTGTAGGGTTTATCCCCCTGAGTAAAAGAAGCGTACTCCCACTGCTGAAAGGTGTTTCATTCAAAAGATATTAATTTTCAAAGTTTAATTTTTTTAGGTGCAATATCACAGTGGCCTGAAATTGTACAGTGGTGCTGTTGCTACACAATCCAATGGACATCGCTGGTCCCGGGACCATAAATCGCCATAGGATGGTGTAGCAACAGCGCCACTGTACAATTTCAGGCCACTGTGATATTGCACCTAAAAAATTCAACTTTGAAAATGAATAACTTTTGAATGAAACACTTTTCAGTAGTGGGACTACCCTTGTTTTACTCAAGTGGGTAAACCCTACAACATATTTTTTTTTACATTTTAAGTATTACTATCCCTTTAAGTCCTTGACCCAATGTTTCTCTTGTTCATGGCTGGAGGGCCCTGAGGGACATAAGTGACCTGAGTACTCTCTGGGAAGCACCGCTTGGCATGAGGAACAGTAAGCAAAGGAGGGGGTGGGTGGGGCGTCAAAGACGTCCCTTTTGATCCACCATCCTAACAGGAAAAGTGTCTTATAGCAATAGGGAACCCTAAATACTGTCACCCAGATCAATAAATCATGCCAGAAAGCCTAAAAATGTACTTATCTGGTAAGCGAAGAGTTAATCTGAGGAGGAGAGTAGATGAATCCAAGCCCTGCATAGGATACTCAGCTCAGGAGAGAGAGAAAATGGCATCAGAAATCTGAGCCTACCAGAGAAAAGTCCAAAATGGGCATTATGGGAAATGTAGTTTCTTCCTTACATACACCAAAAGCAGAGTTCAAACCCCCAAGACACTGTAGAGGCAAACCGGAATACAAGACAAGAAGAATGAGCCCTCTCTCATCTGTGTAAGTGAAACAGTTGCAGAGATATGTCACAAAGAAGTCAATGCCGCAATGAAGGAAGTGCAACTGTGTGTAAAACGGGCCTTAAAGGTGAAGTTCACCAAAAAAAATAAACATTTATAAAGTGATTAACAGTGCCCAAGGAAACATGTAGGGATAAATAAAAATGGATGATCCTTAAGAGAAAACCCCCAAAATAAACCCATACCCAGTGAAACTAGCAGGTAAGGGGTTCATTTACCACAAAACAGTCAACCCAGCTCCAGTGACGTCAGTATCAAACAGTAATACTCGGCAGGAGTTATGAAGAACTCCAGAAGAACCTCTGGGCGGAAAGGAACAGTGGGACAAGTGGACCATGGCACTCAAAGGGTTGCGCACCTTTCTTGCAGGTCTTCTCTCTTCAGATTACCATTGATATGGAAGAAGGCTCAGGGAGACAACTCCTGGAGAGAGAAACATGGGTTGGAAGATTCTCTCCCAGGGCTGCAAAGGGTCCGCACCAGCACCTGATAACTGGGCAGTCCTCTAGGGGAAGCCAGTAATGGTAATTACCTAATGGGGGAATTTTGATGCCCCATATCTAATCTAAGAGAAAATAATAAAATAACTAAAAACTAAGCAGAACTGTTCTCAGCCTTCCTACTAGATGATGGAACAAATCTAATCTGGAAGAAGCACAACCCTGCACTTCTTGAAGAATTGTTCCAGCCTACTGGGAGGAGCTGTAGCCTCACCATGATACCTGTAAGCTATATTGGACAACCGAGAAATACAGGGTCAACCTGTTTAAAGGTGGGCATGGGTTTACATGAATGGAGAATCCACTGAACGTAAGAAGGGATGTGTGCCACTGAAGAAAGTAGTGTTTTTTTAACCATGCAGGCTCTTGTACAGTGCTGGAGGAACCCTGAGGAGTGGAAGGGGCCACAGCACAACTAGGGCACAGAGAACCTGAGTATGCCTTGGAAGCCCTGTAGGGCATGAGTAACAGTGTGTCAGGGAAGCTCATGAATCCTTAGCCCTGGATTTCCCCATATTTGTGTCAGACATGTCCCTGAGAGTGTCAAAAATCTAGTAAAATTAGATTAAATGTCCCCAAAATAGAGAGAACCCAGAAAAAAAAAAAAAAACTTATACGCAAAGGGTTAAACTGGAGACGGAGTGCAAGGCGATTCATTCTCTGAGTAGGATAAGCAAGAGAGACAATAGTCACCAGAAGGGACAGCCAATCTGAAGAAAGGCCAGGAAATGGGCATTATAGGAGCTGTAGTCTTTTCTCCTGCTTGTTGCCTAGCAATGTCTATTACTCTGGCTGCGGGTCATGGCAAACTCTCTGGAGGCTCAGCATGTGGGCAGGGCATAAGGTGATAAAAAGATTACAGCCCCTTCTGACTGTTGTAGCCCAAACTGTTTCAGAGATGTGTCCCAGAGTAGATTTCCTGATAGACGGCAATGGAACAAAGATGGCCAAGGGCGTGCTCCAGTTCCTAAAGGAGCTGCTAAAACCCCCAGGGAAAACCTGGGCTAGTGAAAAAAAATATATATAAACACCTAGTAGTGAGGGAGCAGAAATAAGCCCCCAACGCACTCCTATAGTAACTACATTAATAAAAGGGTTAACCAACAGCAAAAGGACAGCAACCATTTTTACCCCAAAGCCCTTAGTGAAACAGAAGTGTCAAAGAAGCATATAAGTACACAGTGTGTAAAACAGAGCTCTGAATGGGATATAAAGTGTATCAAGGCACTCAAAGGGTTACTTACCAATCTTCTTTCTTCAGGCTACCATCATAAGAGAGGGCAGAGTCTCAGCCACGAAGCACAGACTTGTTATAAAGCAAGACTCTACAGGGTAAGATTGGGCCACAAAGCACATTTGAACTGGGCAATCCAACTCCAGAGAAGCACAGGGATAGTTGCCCTCCTAATGGGGGGGGGGGGCTATACATATCTAAAGAAAAAAATATTGAAAACCAAAAGAAAAACTGGATGGCTACTGCACATCCAACTGCTTTGCAGGACACATGAATCCTGGGAATTGGGGGGGGGGATTCCACCCCAAAGACCCTGTCAACCCCATGGTACCTCTGTTCCATATTGGACATAAGGGAATTAAATCTGGGATGATGCAGCATTTGGTTATATTTGAGTTTGGAATACTTCATCTAGTATTCAAACATAATATATAATGACACATTAAGAAGAACAGGTGGGGATGAGTGGAAGAGATGTACTAAGGTTCAATATAATGCTGAAGTTTCTCTGATCACGTCAACATGGAGAATAAGACAAATGTCACCATAAGCACTAAGAATTAGATATAGAAAGGGGGGGGGACACTTTGCTCATTAGCATGAGATTTTGGCATAAAAGCTGCATATGTGGTGGGGGAGTAAAAAGATACGTTCTCCCTCAGACTGCAGTACCACAAAAGCAGTGGCCCTGCCAGAGGGATGAGCAATGCATTGCTCACGCCTTTGATACGCAATGGGTTAAGCTGCTTCCAGCCTTGACATGTAATAAAGTTAGCAAATGAAAAGAGAAGTATTCACATTTAATAGTATACAGATCAGGGGCGGGCTGGCCCGGGGGGCAGAGGAGCAATTGCCCCCTGGGCTGCAGAGCCAGTAACTGTAGTGGGCCGCAGCCGCTGGATGCACTGTCAAAAAAATAAATTGTCTCAGTGTCAATGCAGGGCTGGAGGTCACATATGCAGCTATGGCCACTTGAAATTGCCAGCAATTTTGCGGGTTACCATAACCTAGGCTGACAGCTGAGTCTGGATAGCCGGTCTGGATAGACTACATGCTGCACAGCACACAGGCTGCGTGCGACATGAAGTCTAATTCACAGTGGTGGTGATTTCATTAATATTATCCAATAGAAACACTGGACACATTTTAATAGTATACAGATTGTAAGAAACCCGACCGGTATGTGGCCAGAGGGTGTTACCGTCCAGTGTACTGGTGTTCTTGTATATACAGGTTCAGTCAGAAGGATATGATCAGCTCAACAGATGTTCTATGGGACTTCACAATTTGGGACATATCTCTGCAACCGCTCCATGTCGCGAGTTCAGAGATGGCTCATTTTGTTGGTCTGCCCTTGCTCTGTTATCTGGTCAATGTTCTGGGCATGTTGGGGGGCTCGGGGCTTCGGGCATTGTTGGGGTCCTTTTTTAACGAAACTACAATTTCCATGACCGCTTGCTTCGTGCACTCATTTCTGATTGGCTGCCGCCACAGCAGCCGTTTTGTGTCATCGCTGAACTAGTATCCTACACAGAGCTTGGACTCTTCGTCTCTCCTCAGCAGTTTAACCCTTTGCCTACCAGATAAGTCTATTTTAGCATTTCTGGGGTGATTTTATTAATCATACACACTTTGAGAGGAGGGGGGGGTTCTGATAGTTTGACTTTGTGAGAATGTCTATTCCATTAGACCTTGGGGCTAGGCCTAAGACTAAGAACACTGGGGCGTATGTGTCCCCCATTGCTCCTCATGTCATTCAGGGTTACCTAGAGAATACTCAGGTCATGTTTGCCCAACATGCTCTGCTGCCCCTGAATCCCCTGGAGGGACCTCCAGCCCTGCACTAAAGCCAGTATGAATGCGATAGTTTAAGGCTACTACCAGGGACCTCCGGTCTACCTCCAACTCCTTCCATCCACTTTGCAGGGGGTCTTCCACTTGTGGCAGGCCCTCACCCCTATCAGATCTTCCCTGTCTAAACCGCCGGGTGTAGCTCATGTGTCTGATTCCTCATTGGTGGAATCTGATGATGAAAACTGTTCTGCTGTTCCTTCCTCGCAGTTTTTGGGGACCCCTTTGAGGCTGATCCTGTTGGCTCAGCAGAGGGCCTGATCAGGACTTTGTTGACCACCCTGAACATTCCCTTGGTACAGGAGGTTTCCTCTGATATGTTTTAGGAGCCATTTAGGCCCCATACTTGTTTTCCACCTAATCCCATTCTTGACCACTTGGTGTCTGAGGAGTGGAAGTTTCCAGACAGAAAGCAGTCTGTCTCTAGGAAATTTGCTAAGCTTTATCCGTTCTCTGAAGCGGCCCTGGCTCAGTGGGTTCATCCTCCCAAGGTGGATGCCCCTGTTTCCAGACTTTCGAAGTCCACTGCCTTGCCTGTGACTGATGCATCTGTTCTGAAAGACTGGACTGACAAGAAGCTTGAGACCTCTCTCAAGGCTATTTTTGCGACAGCTGGTTCTGCCTTGCGTCCCGCATTTGCCGCGGCGTGGGTGAACAGAGCTGTGGCTGTTTGGACTGATCAGCTCACCTCAGCTGTCTGTGAGGAAGCTTCTACTGCTGACATGAGGGCACCTCACTGTTTGGACCTGATCTTGTGGATCTGATCAGTGAAGCCACTGGGGGGAAGAGTACTGCCAGTGGTCCAGAGGAAGAAGGCGCCTGTCAAGTGGTGCATTTGCCGCGGCGTGGGTGAACAGAGCTGTGGCTGTTTGGACTGAACAGCTCACCTCAGCTGTCCGTCAGGAAGCTTCTACTGCTGACATGTTGACATGTTGCGGCTTCTCTCCAACATCTCTGAGGCCCAGCATTATTTTACTGCTGCTCTGTCTGTGGTAGCCAGACAGGCTCAAGATCTGGTGTGCTGACATGGCCTCCAAGAAGGCTCGCCTGTCCTTGCCCTTTCAGGGCACCTCACTGTTTGGACCTGATCTTAAGGATCTGATCAGTGAAGCCAGTGGGGGGGGGGGGGGGGGGAAGAGTACTCACCTGCCAGTGGTCCAGAGGAAGAAGGCGCCTGTCAAGCAGAATCTGTTTTTTCATCCCTTTCAGGCTGTCTCGCGTCCGCGACCCAAACGGTCGCGAGAGGGTGTTACCGTCCAGTGTACTGGTGCTCTTGTATATACAGGTTCAGTCAGAAGGATATGATCAGCTCAACAGATCGGAAATACAAATCAAAGATATAAAAAACATTAAAAAAAAATATATATATAGACCAACGTATTTCTGGATCTTCGTGATTCTCAGTCATTATGGATTATGACTGAGTGCCTGAAGAAATGCTTGTGAGGATTCAGAAACATGTTGGTCTATATTTTAGTTTTAAATAATTATTTTTCTCTGTCGTCCAATACAGGTTACGGGTAAGTTTCGGTAGGCGATCAGCCCCTTTAAGAAGGCAGAAACAATTCAGAGAAGTGACTGCTGGGTGGAGCCTTCCTCCTCTCCTTAGCTTGCAGCTAGCCAATCCCCATCCAGTAAGATTTGTTCCTTGGTCAAGACACAAGGCAAGAGAACAGTTCTGCTATAGTTTTAGCTTTTTTTATTATTTTTCTGTTAGACATGGGATACCACCATTAGGTGGATTACCATCACTGTCAATGCCCATCACCCAAATATGGATAGCTCAGTTTCCCAGGTGCTTTTGTGGACCTAAGCCCTGGGGGGAAAATCTTGGCTGCAAGTTCTTTCCTCAGGAGTTGCCCACTGAGGATTCTTCTTGATATATGGTAATCAGAAGACCTGCTAAAAAAGGTGAGCACTCTGAGTGCTGAGGTCCATGTCCCATGCTTCCCCTCCACACAGGGGTCTCATTTGGAGTTCCTATTTCATCCGTACGCGCTCATTGGGTTTATCTGTATGTCTGTGGGGTGTTTGGAGCACGTTTCTGTGGTAACTTAACCCTTTAGCTGCTAGTCAGCATATTTTGGGGCGTTGCGGGCACTTTCGCTACTGGAACCAGAGTTTATTGGGTCTATTGACTTGTTCTAGTGGGTTTTTGAGTGGTTTTACATTTTGGCATTCACCTGGTTACTTTGTGTTCCGCGCCTTTAAGGTGCGCGTTTACCGCATAGACGCCATTGCTGCATTCACTTCTATGGGACTTCACAATTTGGGACATATCTCTGCAACCGCTCCATGTCGCGAGTTCAGAGATGGCTCATTTTGTTGGTCTGCCCTTGCTCTGTTATCTGGTCAATGTTCTGGGCATGTTGGGGGGCTCAGGGCATTGTTGGGGTCCTTTTTTAACGAAACTACAATTTCCATGAGCGCTTGCTTCGTGCGCTCATTTCTGATTGGCTACCGCCACAGCAGCTGTTTTGTGTCATCGCTGAACTAGTAGCCTACGCAGAGCTTGGACTCTTCGTCTCTCCTCAGCAGTTTAACCCTTTGCCTACCAGATAAGTCTATTTTAGCATTTCTGGGGTGATTTTATTAATCATACACACTTTGTGAGAATGTCTATTCCATTAGACCTTGGGGCTAGGCCTAAGACTAAGGACACTGGGGCGTATGTGTCCCCCATTGCTCCTCATGTCACTCAGGGTTACCTAGAGAATACTCAGGTCATGTTTGCCCAACATGCTCTGCTGCCCCTGAATCCCCTGGAGGGACCTCCAGCCCTGCACTAAAGCCAGTATGAACGCGATAGTTTAAGGCTACTACCAGGGATCTCCGGTCTACCTTACAACTCCTTCCATCCACTTTGCAGGGGGTCTTCCACTTGTGGCAGGCCCTCACCCCTATCAGATCTTCCCTGTCTAAACCGCCGGGTGTACCTCATGTGTCTGATTCCTCTGATGAGGAATTATTGGTGGAATCTGATGATGAAAACTGTTCTGCTGTTCCTTCCTCGCAGTTTTTGGGGACCCCTTTGAGGCTGATCCTGTTCGCTCAGCAGAGGGCCTGATCAGGGCTTTGTTGACCACCCTGAACATTCCCTTGGTACAGGAGGTTTCCTCTGATATGTTTTAGGAGCCATTTAGGCCCCATACTTGTTTTCCCACCTAATCCCATTCTTGACCACTTGGTGTCTGAGGAGTGGAAGTTTCCTGACAGAAAGCAGTCTGTCTCTAGGAAATTTGCTAAGCTTTATCCGTTCTCTGAAGCGGCCCTGGCTCAGTGGGTTCATCCTCCCAAGGTGGATGCCCGTTTCCAGACTTTCGAAGTCCACTGCCTTGCCTGTGACTGATGCATCTGTTCTGAAAGACTGGACTGACAAGAAGCTTGAGACCTCTCTCAAGGCTATTTTTGCGACAGCTGGTTCTGCCTTGCGTCCCGCATTTGCCGCGGCATGGGTGAACAGAGCTGTGGCTGTTTGGACTGATCAGCTCACCTCAGCTGTCTGTGAGGAAGCTTCTACTGCTGACATGAGGGCACCTCACTGTTTGGACCTGATCTTATGGATCTGATCAGTGAAGCCACTGGGGGGGAAGAGTACTCACCTGCCAGTGGTCCAGAGGAAGAAGGCACCTGTCAAGTGGTGCATTTGCCACGGCGTGGGTGAACAGAGCTGTGGCTGTTTGGACTGAACAGCTCACCTCAGCTGTCCGTCAGGAAGCTTCTACTGCTGACATGTTGCGGCTTCTCTCCAACATCTCTGAGGCCCAGCATTATTTTACTGCTGCTCTGTCTGTGGTAGCCAGACAGGCTCAAGATCTGGTGTGCTGACATGGCCTCCAAGAAGGCTCGCCTGTCCTTGCCCTTTCAGGGCACCTCACTGTTTGGACCTGATCTTAAGGATCTGATCAGTGAAGCCAGTGGGGGGGGGGGGGGGGGAGAGTACTCACCTGCCAGTGGTCCAGAGGAAGAAGGCGCCTGTCAAGCAGAATCTGTTTTTTTTCATCCCTTTCAGACTGTCTAGCGTCCGCGACCCAAACGATGCCTCATGCTCTGTGTGCCTCATTCAAGCCTAAGCAGCAATGGAGGCCTAAGTCCTCCGATAAGCCTAAAGCTTCCAAACCTCCTTCTGCATGACTCATCGAATCCGGGTCCCCACCCGCAGGTGGGTGGCTGCTTATGCCACTGCCTCTCTGCTTGCAAAGCCTCTGTGGCAGACCCGTGGGTTTTGCAGGTGGTGTCAGTGAGGTAGAGGATCCCCTTCACCTCCTTCCCGGACCTTATCTTCTCATTCTTCTCTGGGCGCAGAAAAGCGCTGCCTTTTCGAAGAAGCCATTCAGGCCCTTCTGGACAATGCGGTCTTGGAACCAGTTCCACCTCAGGAAAGGGGCTGGTATTCTACTCCAACCTCTTTGTGGTTTCCAAGAAGGACGGCGGCTGTCGTCCCCTTTTGGTTTTGAAGGATCTCAACTCCTTTGTGGTCAGGTCCCAGTATCGCCAAGAGTTGCTACGCACAGTGATAGCGGCCATGTCCCCTGGGGAATTTCTAGCTTCTCCGGATCTTCAGGATGCATAGCTGCACCTTAGCATTCATCCAGAGAGTAGGCAATATCTCCGCTTTGCCTGCGGCCGAGGGCATTTCCAGTTTTCTGCCCTTCTCTTCGGTCTGACCATGGCTCCTCAAGTCTTCAACAGAGTCCCGGGAGCCTTGATTTCCGTCCTCCATCGGGACGGCATCAGAGTCAACCTATATATGGACGAGCTCCTTCTGAAGGCCTCTTCTCTGGAACGCCTTCATCAGCAGATGCAGGACTGCATTCATGCTCTGTCCCGTCACGGGTGGATCATCAATCTGGACAAGTCGGACCTTGTCCCTTTACAGAGGATGGTCTTTCTGGGCATCCTCTTCGACATTCAGAGAGGGATGGTGTTTCTCACGGAAGAAGTGGCTCATCAGATAGCACTGAAGGTCCAGGCTGTCCTGAATCAGGATCCGGTTTCAGCCAAGAAGTTGTCATCCCTGGTGGGGATGTTCATTTCCACCATAGAAGCTGTTCCGTTTGCCATGGTCCATGCTAGGGAACTTCAGAGGTTTCTTATCCTGGCATGCAGGGTCGACCGGATCTCCTGGAGGTCCCTATCTCTCCCTCTTCACGTGGAGCTGAGCCTCTCGTGGTGGCTCAACCTGAACAATCTACTGAAAGGCAGGCCCTTCATGGTGCCGTTTTGGACAACCGTGATGACTGATGCTAGCCTCTCCGGTTGGGGAGCAGTCTTGGGGCACTTGAATGCTCAGGGCCAGTGGTCCCAGGAGGAATCTCTCCTTCCCATCAATGTCTTGGAGCTTCAGGCGAAATTTAATGCCCTGCACCACTGGACGCTCCAACTGGAGGATTGCCCAGTCAGGGTTCAGTCAGACAATGCCACAGCGGTAGCCTATATCAACAAGCAAGGCGGCACAAGTCGTCTTGCAGCTTGGCTAGAGGTCAAGGCTATTTTATCCTGGGCAGAGCATGTCCCTGCCATTTCTGCAGTTCATATTCGTGGCACAGACAACGTTCTGGCAGACTTCCTCAGTCAACACACAGCGGGAACTGAATCAAGAGGTGTTCAAACCTCATTGTCCCACTGTGGGACCTTCCGTGCATCGACCTGATGGCAACAAGACACAACATGAATGTTCCAACTTTCTGCTTTCGGTGGGCGGATCTTCTGGCTCTAGCAGTGGATGCCTTGTCGATCCTGTGGATTTTCCCTCTGGCATACCTCTTTCCTCCTGCCCAGTCATTCTGATTGCTCTGTATGGCCTTGGCAGGCTTGGTTTCCAGAGCTTCTGGATCTCTCAGTGGCGGTACCTCTTCTTCAGCTCCCCTCCTGTACGGATCTTCTTCTACAGGATTACCTGTGGAAGGAGGACATTCATTGTCTGGCTTTGATGGCATTGAGGTTGAATCCTCAATTTTGAGGAAGGGTTTTTCTTCTGGTGTGGTGGCTACTATGCTTAGTGCCTGTAAACCCGTCTCCTCTAAGGCCTACCATCGAGTTTGGTCTACCTTTCTATCTTGGTGTGCTGATAGGGATCTGTCTCAGGATTTTGACCTTCCTACAGGATGATGTGGATAAGGGTCTCAGTCTGAGTTCTCTTAAGGTTCAGACTTCTGCTCTCTCTGTTTTCTTTCAGAGGTGCCTTGCTATTCTTCAGTGCCCTCCCTTTGAGTCTTTGGCCACTTTTCCTTTACGTCTCCTGACATGGAAGATGGCCTTTCTCTTGGCTATTGTGTCTGTTCGCCGTGTTGCGGAGCTGCATGCCCTGTCTTGTAGGCCACCCTTTTTGCTGTTTCACAAGGACAAGGCAGTGCTTTGCACTTCGCAAACGTTTCTCCTGAAGGTGGTGTCTGAGTTCCACATTACATAGGAGATTGTGGTTCCTTCTTTCTGCCCTAACCCTACTTCTGACAAGGAGAAGGATCTTCGCACTGAGCCAGTCTGACACTCTTTTTGTCATTCCTGAGGGTCCCAAGGCTGGGAGGCCTGCTTCCAAGGTAACCATTGATTCTTGGATAACATCCACTATTCGGAAAGCTTATGAGCTTCAGAAGATGCCTGTTCCCTTTCAGGTCACGGCTCATTCTACGAGGTCTATTGCTGATCAGTTGTGCAGGGCGGCCACTTGGTTGTCTGTGCATACCTTCTCGAAACACTACCGTAGGGATGTGCTGGCATCGGCTGATGCCAGTTTTGGGAGGAAGATCCTGGAGGCAGCCTTGCCTGTCTAGGATCTCATTAGTCTTTCAGTACTCTTTCACTTTTAAGCCCTGCTGGCTCTAGTTCAGTGTGCTGTATAACAGTTACTGGGGTCTGTTACCCCTCTTTATTGTCCGTTGACACCTTGCGGTTATTGTTGAGCTATTCATGATCTGTAAGTTCATTGGTGCTCTGGTGTCTTTGGGGGCCTGCGCCTGGTCCTTGCCTTTCTTCCCTCCCTGGGGAACTTAATGGTTGGACATCCCAAAATTACCAGTAACCTGTATTGGATGACACTTGGCTCTCCTGCGGCAGAATGTGGAGTCTTTTGGGTTAATGCTCACTGGAGTCTTCCTTTACCTTCTTACCACCTAGTTAATAGTTTTCAAATCTTACTGGATGGGGATTGGCTAGTTGCAAGCTAAGGAGAGGGGGTAGGCTCCACCCAACAGTCACTTCTCAGAAATGTTCCTGCCTACCCAAAGTTACCAGTAACCTGTATGGACTAAGAGAAAAGGATTTAACAGATAAGACCAAAATTCTCTTTTACTTTGATTTGTATCACACATTTCCCATCTGTTGAGACGATCGTATCCTTCTGGCTGATCCTGTATATGCTGCAGCACTTGTACAGGGGTAGGCTAACTCCTGTGGCCACATCCTGTTGTATGCTATTAAATGTGAGTACATTCTCTTTGGATATTCTATTTTATATATAATACTAGTGTGTAAGCCTGTGAACACGGGCCAAGGTCCAGGTGATGTTAACCATTTGAGTGCCAGAGGGGTACGAGGACGATCCTGCTCTGCATTCTGCCACTGACAGTTATGCACTGTAGAGACTGCCCGAAAGCACAGAATGCTCCCAGCACAGAACTCCCAGCATTCTGTGCGTTCGGGCAGTCTCTACTGAGCATGACGGCTTCTAACAAACATCCTAGCAAATTATTATATAGGATATGTGGAAGTTGCTATATTTCTTCCGTTTGGTGGCTGGTGTTCTTCTCTCTTTGAAGAGTATGATTTGGGGAGCAGCAGACTTGAATATCTGTGTGGGGGGGCAATTTAATATCCCCCATAAGCGATTAAGCCACTACAGATAATCCTAATAGTGGCCACTACCAAATGTGAGTCGTTCTTGTGTTTCTGTCTACTTATTAACCCCTTAGTGACAGCCGCGTTCGTACGCGGCTGTCACCTTAACGCCCGCCGAACATTTTTTTTTTTTCTTCAAAGAAGTCCTGAGTCTCCGAGCGGCGTGCAGCCGCACGGAGATGCGGACTTCTGTGACTTACCAGGTACGTCCTCTGTCACTAAGTGACAGTTTCTGTGGGACGTACCTGGTAAGTAATCTGTCGTTAAGGGGTTAAGCCTATGAGTGACTCCTTGCCTTTTTTGTCTCTACACAATATAAAACTAAATTATTGGCTACTCATCAAGGCTCTAAATCTAAGTGACTAATAATGCACCGCCCCATGGCCACAGTATTGAATGGAGAAGTCTCTATCCCAGGTTTCCAGTGCAAGCTAACAATCAGCTGTTACATGTAAACAAAAGACTTTGATGTTAGCTGTGGAGTGTCTGGAAGTCAGCTGAGTCTTGTGTTTACATCTAGCTGATTGACAACTTGGACTTCTCCATTAACTACTGTGGGTATGGGATTGTACATGTTTTAATCACTCTCATGTGGGGCTTTTATGTGTAGCCACTGCTCTGGTGAGTTTTATTGCAGGGAGTGGCAGGAAGCAACTTAACCCTTTGATTGCCAAAGAAGTGAGGAGTTGCCTTTCTCACTGCTAAGTATGCTATGATAAAATCTCCAATTCACCGGCATGAGGTGAGGTGGATGAGAGAGAGCGCGAGAGAGAGTGCGAGAGAGAGAGAGAGAGAGAGAGAGAGAGAGAGAGAGAGAGAGAGAGAGAGAGAGTCCCCGAATTAATTCATTTCTTTGTACATCAGCCTCATTAGGTCTGGCACTCAAACAAGCAGCATCGAAAATCAATCAAAAACAGACACTGGTGAGCAGTTTTTTGTTTTGTTTTTTTTTTTATATTTTTTTTTTTTCTTTTCTTCCACAGACTGAAGTAAACAATATAAAATATGACTCTGATTACAGTTTCTACACACGGCTTGTGGCTGGGTTTCCACCACTTGTACCTGCCTCTGCTGTGTGAGAGCTCCTGTACTCTTTGCTGTGGGTATTTTTTCTTTTAACTTGTTCTCCGCTGAACTCCAAGGGATAGTATGAAGTCAAAAGTGGAACAATTCCGAGATTAAGCGTACTACTACATAGGGAATAAATAAATTATAGTTTTAACCTTCTGAGTGCCAGAGGGTTACGCAACGCATTGCAAAGCAATGCATTCCGTTACCCTTCTGGCACTCAAAGGGTTAGCCCACTGAATACCAGACAGACCTTCACGCATTGCTTTCAAAGGGTTAAAAGTCCCATTTAAAAGGAACACTTACTATCTTAAAAAATACCCACATAACCCATATGTATGGATTTGTTGTGCCTTATTAATGTTTAATTACTACTGGATATCTTGTCCAGAGAGCTGTGATTATGTGTTGCAGGACCCCAATCTCTTCCCCCCAGGCTTTCTAACATATCAGTGGGAGGAGTTTGGGGTCATGGAGTCCTGCTACAGGATATCCAGTACTAAGATTAATTTTGGGAAACAACACACAGACTTGATTTATAGTAGCCATAAGTGGGGGTTTTCCTTTAAATCACTGGGAAATTGCATTTGTTCCATATGATGCAGCAGGTTTGCCCCAGAATTGCTCTATCTTTGCCTTTAGAAATACAACCCAAAGTATCAAAGTGGGCCTTGGTCCTGTGCCAGCATATCAATGCTTAGTGTTGCACTTTTACCAGATCCTGTCACTGGTCTTGTCCTCCCTGCTCAGCTACTCAACATAGAAGTCTGTTTGGCAGGGCGGCTGTAAGAGAACTCTGCACAGTCTACTAAGAGATGTGCAGGTTTAGAGGAAGGTAGAAAGTTTGCACGTGGGATAGAGGAAAGCCTCTCTTACAAATCCAAACTCAGTGTAACAAAGATCAAGTAGAGGCTGGGATACAATATCACTGTCGTATGGTGCAGGGGCAACCAAGAACATTTCCTTCTTGGGGCTGTGCCAGAAGGTCAGCAGAGTTCAGGACTGGTTGTGTGTGAGGACTAACATTGACCAAGTCTCACAGTCTCATGAGAAGTCTCTTATGGGAACACATCAGCCCATCTCCAGCTGGTTTACAAAGAACTTATTCTTCAGCCCACTGACCACTTGAGGTATGGCCATTCACCCGGTTGGCTCCATTGCTGGACATGTTGTGGATTCCTTTGGTGCCATTCAACGCGGTATCCTCCTCCTCTGAGCTGCTCTCAACATCACTCCGATCGTCTTTCAATACCTGCCAAGAGAGATGTGAAAGATGTACCTTTATGTATCACTGTTAATGTGAATGGTCTCATCGAAGGACATAGTACTTTTCTTAAAGGAAAACTAGCACCACCAGCTAACATGCTTTTCCCTTTCTATGGCCACAGTCATAATGGACTCTGTGAATTCCATCCTTGTGCTTTTAAGAGATGACATCCAGGACTCATTGCTCATGTTATGTCCCTGGAGGGACATGTAAGCTGCCAGTAGAACCAAGGCACAAACTCCTCCCACTGTATATTGTAATCTAAACCCTCTAAGGACCAGAGAGGTGCACCCCCCTTCTTAAGCCTTTAAATACCAGTTGGGTGCTCAAAACATAAAAGTAACGAGTTGCACACTGCTCTGGCCCTTAAAGAATTAAGGCACTAATGGCGCGATGCCAGAAACGTTTGCATTGGATAAAGGCATTTTTGTACGCAGATAGATTTTGCGCATGTTCTAATCCAGGAAGCTAAATACCTAACGCTTCTTGAATTGCACATAAAAAATTCCATTTTACGACAACAGTACAAAGACATATATATTCATTCTCAATAGCAGTTCTTCCATTAGGAGCATTCGCTATTCAACTCACACAGATTCGGTAATCTTAGCCATGCCCACATAAAAATATACGCAGCCGTTCGCTAATCTTGAATTTTCATGCGCAATTGAACAAAATCATGCGCAAACCTATTCCCTAGTGGTTTTCACACGGGAAATAGCGACTTAGCATGTTTCCTGCATCGCGCCATAAGTATGTTCATGCAGTCTGCCTGCTACAGTTTTTTTTGGGGAAAAAAATATGAAACAACTGTTATGTCTGCCTTCATGCACATGACATCCAGGACTGAGAGAAGATGTTATTATTTGAACAAAGGCAAAGGGTAAAATCAAAGGAGGCAATTAGGATTTTATGACCAAAGTAAGGTATTTACTATAAGGATGTGAATGAAATAACGCACACTCAATGGAGGAGACATGCTCAAACACTGCCTGACAGGTCCAGCACATGGAATGGAACATGCCAGGCGAGGGAGGGAGGAAAAGGAAGCAAAAATAATGGGGGTACAGAGGAACAGTACAGGGTAAGTAGGAGATTCATAAGCAAACATGTCAGGATTGTGGAAGTCCTGATGTTAAGCCCCTTTCGATTGCTATTGGGGTGTGCAATGGGTTGCTCACCCCTCTGGCCTACAGATATAAATATTTACTTTAAAGTGGAACTACCACCCCACAAAAAGTTTCCCCCGAAGAATTACCCTTCTGGCGACTAGCTGCTCAATAGTACTAGTCGCCAGAATTATTACCTGCTTATAGAGAAATTCTGCTGCTCCCGGGACTGATAGCCAGGAAACAGCGCAGACATCTTTCCAGAGTTACGTCTGTGCTGTCAGTCCCAGTCTGCTCTAGGAGGCGTTGCTAGGTACCATAAGGTACTGGAAAGGACTGACAGTGCAGGAGCGCAGACGTCACAATGCAAAGATGTCTGCGCTGTTTCCTGGCTGTCAGTCCCCGGAAGCAGCAGAATTTCTCTATAAGCAGGTAATAATTCTGGCGACTAGTACTATTGAACAGCTAGTCACCAGATGGGTAAGCCTTCGGGGGAATCTTTTTGTGGTGTGGTAGTTCCTCTTTAAATTAACTGTAGAACAGTGATCCTAATGGTATAGTAAAACTAATGTAATTTAGCAGAATGTATTAATTTATACTGCTTGTTGACTTTCTTTTATGTTAATTCTGCATACTTACTTTGTATCCACCAATTCTGTTCTTTGCTTCTTTCCAGTTCTGGAGAACACCACCTGTACCATGGTAAACGATTAAACATCCCCATTGATTTAAACGGGGCCTTTTACCCTTGGATGCTATGTCTACAACGCATTCCAAAATAGGAATTTTTTAAATTTGTATTTATTACCTATGATGCACTTGGTTTGTGTCAGAATTGCACTACTTTCTTAGTATATCATTCTCGGTGTGTGCCTCATATTTTTTTCTTGGTTCAGCAACACAGCACCAGTATAGTGATTTCCTATAATCCTTTGCAGATACAGTTCGATTGCAGCTCTCTTTACAGAGTGCAGGTAGAAGGAGCTCACATCAGGGAAATTGGAATGAAGCAAAGAACAAAATTAGTGGATATAAAGTAAGTATCCAGAATTAACATATAAGAAAGTCAACAAGCAGTATTAATTAATACATTCTGCTAAATTACATTAGTTTTACTATACCATTAGGATCACTCTGTTCTACAGTTCATTTAAAGCGGAACTACCACTCCACAAAGAGTTCCCCCCAAAGTATTACCCATCTGGCAACTAGCTGTTCAGTAGTACTAGTCACCAGAATAATTACCTCCTTATAGAGAAATTCTACTGCTCCCGAGACTGACAGCCAGGAAACAGCGCTGACGTCTTTGCATAGTGATGTCTGTGCCCCTGCGCTGTCAGTCCCTTCCGGTACCATATAGTATCTAGCAACGCCTCCTAGAGCAGACTGGGACTGACAGCACATGAGTCACTCTGCAAAGATGTTTGCTCTGTTTCCTGGCTGTCAGTCCAAGGAGCAGCAGAATTTCTTTACAAGCCCGTAATAATTCTGGGGACTAGTACTACTGAGCAGCTAGTCGCTAGATGGGCAATTCTTCGGGGGAAACTTTTTGTGGGGTGGTAGTTCCACTTCAAATGAACTGTAGAACTGAATGATCCTAACGGTATAGTAAAACTAATGTAATTTAGCAGAATGTATTAATTAATACTGCTTGTTGACTTTCTTTTATGTTAATTCTGCATACTTACTTTGTATCAACTAATTCTGTTCCTTGCTTCTTTCAAATTTCCCCGATGTGAGCTCGCTCTACCTGCACTCTGTAAAGAGAGTCTGCAATCGAACTGTATCTGCAAATCATTATAGGAAATCACCATACTGGTGCTGTGTTGCTGAACTGAGAAAAAAGTATGAGACATACACCGAAAATGATCTACTAAGAAAGTAGTGCAATTCTGGCACAAACCAAGTGAATCATAGGTAATAAATACAAATTTCAAAAATTCCTACTTTGGAATGCATTGTAGACATAGCATCCAAGGGTAAAGAGCCCCATTTAAATCAATGAGGATGTTTAATCGTTTACTATAGTACAGGTGGTGTTCTCCAGATTTGCACCACTACTTCTTAGTATATCAGCCTCACTGACTACAGACTACATTAAGTTACAGAATTGTTGTCTCCCCCCCCCCCACACACACACACACAGTAGGAAGAGGGCGCTATCACTGAAGGCTGTTTGAAGAGAAGGGAAAGATTAATCAAGCAAAGTACAAATAATTTATATATAATATATAAAAAAAATAGAAGCAGGCAGGTAAAATAAAATTGTTTAATAAAAATGTTAATAGAACATTATTATTTCTTCAACACCTTGAGGACTAAAGAGTTGTGCAACACATTGTGACACATTGAACTGCACACAGTGGGGTTAAAGGGGAACTGTCCCATAATATTAACCCTTTGAGTGCCAGTGGGCTACGCAACACATTGCTTTGCAATGTGTTGCGTACCCCCTCTGGCACTCAATGGGTTGAAATTTTACTATCAACATTTTTCCAAAACCTCTATTTATTTAAATGTGGCTTTTAATCCACTAAATGCAAAAACACTGTTTCACAAGGCACTGGAAACCTCTAGCATCCAAGGGGTTAAAAGACATTTTTAAAACAATTCGATTTTACTTACATTTTTTTATACTTACCTGGGTCCAGTCATTCCAGATACAAGATTCATACCTGGGACCCACACCATTCACCCATGTTCTGTCCAAAGCTGCCTCTAGTGCATGCCCCACACTTAAAGGAGAACTAACACCTCCTAATAAGCCCCCCTTTATTATGACCAGAAAATCCTAGTGGTGCATATGAATTCTTCTTTTTATGGCTTGGTTCAAGAGAGAGAGGTCATGTACATGGAGACAGACACAGCAGTTGCTGTTAAGTAAGCAGGCAGAGTGCATGAGCCTATTTAACCCTTTAATGACAAGTGGGCTGCATAACACATTGTGACTTGCTGAACTCTGCGCTGCCCACTCAGATCCTTAACAGGTTAAGATTACAAGGTTCAGTGAGCAGAGATTATGGTCCTGTTAGCGACTGCCATGTTGGCCTCCATAGACACGACATCAAGGACTGACTGAAAAAAAGCACAAGAATCACAGGGCCAATGGGGTTTTCTGGGCATAGTAAGGTAGATGTAGTGTATGTGTAGTGTGTATGGAGCAGGAAAAACACAGAGACAGAAGCCTCCAGTTTCATAACACCAGACATTTGAGGCAAGAATGAACTTTACAACCCCTGCCCCTCTGGATGTCAACATCCTTCAGCAGAACAGAGAAGAGCACAGAGCAATGTGGGATACTAATCTTCATACAAGGCTGTGACAGGGACACCTGAACTCTTGTGTCACTAATCCTGAACATAATGTTAGAGCAAAAAGTAAGCCAACTTTGAGTTAGTCAGAAATCTTAAGACAATGATGTACATCTGTATGTATATATATATATAAAAGAATAAGCCTCATTGCATAATTTATGGTACCTCACACACAGAACATAATTTATGTCTCCTCAGAAAACAAACACACATTGAACAGAATGCCTCTACATAATTTATGTCTCATTAGGAGACAACTCCCATTGGGTGATTCAATGGGGACATTACTGCTCCCATTGGGTGATTCAATAGGGGCATGTTTATAATACAGGGAGTTGGCCCGCCCCCTCCAGCCCGCCCACCACTATCCAACTGACAAAAAAAAAATATAGCTGCCACTGGCTCCTGAAGCAGGGGATATCAATAACTTCTCCTGGTCCACTCACACTCTCACTCAGGATCATGACCCCACAAACACACTGTTTCACCTCCCACAGATAACTGTAACCCTCCATACACTGTGTGTCACCTCCCACAGATAACTGTATCCCTCCATACACACTGTGTCACCTCCCACAGATAACTGTAACCCTCCATACACTCTGTTTCAGTATGAGGGTGTAATGCTTCCATAAAATACAAACTCAGGGATAAACTTAACAGCAACTCTTTTAATAAACCCTTTCAGTGCCAGAGGGGTATGCAACGCATTGCTTTGCAATGCGTTGCGTACCCCTCTGGCGCTCAAAGGGTTAACACTTTTCATCTCTTCAGTCACCTCACCTCACTGTTTTCAACTGTCACTCCTCCACTTCCTGCTTTCCGCCCTTTCTCCTTAAAGGGAGAGAGATGTTTTGCTGTATGTTACAGAGGGCAAGCCTCAAACACCACTTTCTATTTGTCCCCTCAGCATATTGCTACGTTGCCTCAACTGAAGAGTCACTGTGTGTTATATTGCTATGTTACCTCAGCTTAAGTAAGGTGTTACTGTCCCCAGTGGGTGATTCAAATCATTCAGGGAGTTGGCCTGCCACCAACCTGAGGTACACAATGAGCTGATCCAACAAAGAGAGGGTGGGATTGGCTCCAGTGTACCTTCATTTCTGGTATCCGCAACACAACAATGCTTTCGGCTCCTGGTGCACAAGGTGCTTTTGCTGTAGGAAGCCCAGCTGCTTCATGTAGCTCGGAGGCAGGCAGGCCCAGTACCAAATCCTTCATGTTCCCCCTTCATGAAGCACAACACTCCACCCCGCAACAGCCCAGTCATGCGGCCCTTCAAGGAGCTCTCTACAAGCAGCAGCTGGATGCGGCTATTACCCGTGGCTGAGGGGCTGGAGACAGTCCATGCTGGGGCCACTCTGCAGTACACACTCTTACACACAAGCTTCTTCACCGCCGCTCTCTGCCCGCTGTCACACACCTGCACTGTGTAAGTACCCTGGCACAAAAAATATACATGCCACGCTATAGCTGCTCCAACCACACACACCATCCCTGCTCCAACCACACACACCATCCCTCCTCAGTTCCCGCTCTCGGTGCCCAGGCTGTGTCCCTAGTAACGCTCTTGGCCGAGGCCTGGGGCAGGAGGTGTCTTCCTGGCCAGGCAGCCGGGCCAGCAGTTGTCTGGCAGCCTCTGAGTGTGCATGTACAGAGCCCACTTCAGGGACTGTGGACTCCTTGACTCTCGCTACATACTGGGACAGCTGGTTAACCCTTTCAGTGCCATAGGATTAAGCAACACAATGAGCAATGCCTTGCCTACCCCTCTGGCACTTACAGGACCGTAATAATATCTATGTGTGTGTGTACGCATGTATGTACGTGTGTATGTATGATCAATGTCTGTATATGTCACTGTATCTGTGTGTGTCTATGTATGTGTGCAATATGATTCTTTCTGCTTCACACAGTACACAAAAAAACATCATCAGCCAATACAGCTAAATGAAATGTACAATAAAATTCTTACAAAATACATTCAACATGCCACCTACAACATTTCAAACAAAAAATGCTACATAACACATACCCTACTACGACTGGCAACGCCGTCACATACTGCTAGTATATTTATATACAATTTCCTCAAAATTTAGAAGCCATAAATAAAAATTTAAAAAGCCCAGGCCTTATAACTCTATGCCCATGGATGATTTGGGTGAAGACTGGTGGGACTATAAATACTATATACATGTGCCCCCTTCAATGATATATTGGAGCCAGACTCAGTTGTATGTATGATGCCATCATTTTTCATCTAATAACATCATATCCATCTACATCATGTGTGTCTTCACATTTGTTCATGCGAATTTGTATATTTGGAGTGGACATATACTTGTTAAGCTTGGTAGGCTGTCTATTGAATAAGGTTTGGCACCATATCAACATAAAGAACTGTGGATGCTGTGTATTCCATTGTGACTTTAGTACTATTCATAGCCTCTTTTGGTATTAACCCTTTTGTGTGTTTTTAGATTACGGTTTTGAATTCTTTTGTTTTATTGGTGGGTTTGGTTTTGTGGTGTAGGGGATGGGGATCTATACTGTAAAGGGTTATTTCACCATGCCTATGTTTTTCTCAGTTTCTGATTTAGGTATTATGCCATGAATAAGTTTTTATACATTATGTGTATTGTAATTTCATATTAGTCATGTGCCTTTAGTTCATCCCTTTTCTGTTTTTCCTTTGGCTAGTATCTGTATTTTTGGAGGGATTGAGT
This sequence comes from Rhinophrynus dorsalis, assembly GCA_037306005.1. Taxonomy (NCBI): domain Eukaryota; kingdom Metazoa; phylum Chordata; class Amphibia; order Anura; family Rhinophrynidae; genus Rhinophrynus; species Rhinophrynus dorsalis. The sequence continues at coordinate 515,363,174 of CM074719.1, forward strand.
GCACCCAGTACTATATTTGTATGGGCAGACGTTATGTGAATATATAGGTGTGCTCCCCCAGTTTGTTACTTTTTTCTATAAAATGCACACACACTCAATGCTCTATCCTTAGAATCCATTGGATATTTCATGTCTTCCTCTTCCTGTCCTGCAATGTTTGGTTAAACATTAAACAGACAATCCTGTTTGTGATCAAGACGGCACACAAGGAATTAGCCAAAACTGGGCCTTTAACCCCGTTAGTGACAGAGGGGTATCCAGTTCCTTGCAAAGCAAGGTTTACAGTAAACACTGTTCTCAGAAGTACCTATTGACTGCTGTGGCCAAGAAGCACATTACAGCCATGTATATGTACAGATACAGACATCTACCTGCTCTTATAAAGTAGCAGTTATGGGATATTAAACCATTATGGATCATTATACACACAAGTTTTTCATTGATTAACTCATAGGGTGCCAGATGAGTGTGTAACACAGGTATCTGCAAAGCCTAGAACATCCCTCTGGCACTCAAAGGTTTAATGGCAGAACTGTATGCTGGTTTAATTCCAATTTAATTACGTTTCATTGATTATAAAATGAACTTTTACACAAAATTAATTCTACATCTTTTAACCCCTTGAATGCTACAGCTGTCTCCAACACATTGGTTAGAACGCTCTACCATTCAAGGAAGTTAAAAACCCCATTTAAATTAATGAAAATGTTTGCTTCGCCCTGTGGTGCAATTGGTCTTCTCCATACTGCACATCTTAACTTGGAGAATGCGGCCCTGGCCATTGAGTCCCAGAAAGAGCGGCTGAAGCAGAGAACCACGTGGGATGTTGTACTGCTAGTGGATATCAGCATAGCTGGGAACTTTTAAAATATCATGACCTGGAGATCTGAAGCCCAGGGGCAAAAAAAAAGTAGAGTGTATTAACCTTTTGAGTGCCAGAAGGGTACGCAACTGCAACGCATACCCCCTCTAGCACTCAAAGGGTTAAATGAAAAACGAATACACTTACAAGCCAACACTGGCTAGTGCGCAGGTTCTCCACTACTTCTTATGCGACACCGGGCAAGCAACTTGATGTTTCACCCGGAGACAGTGCCCTAAATCCGGAGTCTCCGGGTGAAACCCGGCAAGTTCCCAGCTATGGTCAGGAACCACAGACTGCACGCTGAATGTTCTTGTCACAAGCCAGGCAATGGACAGTGAGGCCCTGTGAGCACAGGTTGCAGGACATCATCCATTATCTACTATGTCCTTCTGGTTTGGGCAGCTCGTTTTGCATAAGTATAATATGGCTGTACCGTGTACTCCCCCCTCCAACATATGCAATTTTGAATGCATGTGCGTTTAAGCATTCAGTGAAGCATACTACAAAGCAGGATGAGATCTGCTCTTATTTTATAATACACTAGTTGAACAGCCCGTTACACAGGCCACAGTGCCACTGCCACCCGGTCGCGGGGCAGTCATGTGCAGTAGAGACTGCCCGCGCCACACCTGATACAGAGCTGGACGCTCCTTCGGAGCACCCAGCTCTGTATCAGCCCCAGCGCGGGCAGTCTCTACTGCGCATGACTGCAGCACGCGCAGCAGTGTCTACTGCGAAATGTCGCGGCGTTACACACAATTTAGCGAATTATTATATAGGATAATGACCAGTTACATTTGTTGTGAATTATTACAGCTAACAGTACTGTTTTACAGAGGACCTTTGAGTTGCCACAAGATTTAGATTGTAATTGTGTGAGAACAGGTAGTTGAAAACGAGACACATTTAGGGGATGGATTACATGATACACGTGGATTAGTGGTTAGTGCAAATAACCCTCTTAAAGGGGAACTACCACCCCGCAATAACTTAACCTTCATTGATTCTTCATCTGGCGACTAGCTACTTAGTAGCGCTAGTCGCCAGAAATATTACCCGGTTCCGAAGATTTTGGCGTTTTACCGACGCTCACAGGAGCAGGAAGCACGGACATCTCCTCACAGTGACGTCCGTGCGCCTGCGCTGTCAGTCCCTTTTGAGCCGGACGTCCGTGCTTCCTGCTCCTGTGAGCGTCGGTAAAACACCGAAATCTTCGGAACCGGGTAATATTTCTGGCGACTAGCGCTACTAAGCAGCTATTCGCCAGATGAAGAATCAATGAAGGTTAAGTTATTGCGGGGTGGTAGTTCCCCTTTAAAAATGTTGTGATTAAAGGAAAATTATTACACAGAAATCTTACATACAATATACCTTAAGATGTGTCAATCCTATAGGTAAATGGTGGGCAATCTGAGACCGTCCACATGTTCAGGGCTACAATTCACATCATCCCAGCCAAGACAGAGGGCCTCATGCTGCCTAGTACTGCTATAGGTGTATACGGACTCATGAGTCTACACTGTTTCTTTGGAGCCAATTATTTAAAGGGATAGTAATACTTAGTTTTATCTTTATTTTATTTTGTAGGCATTAAAAAAACATGAAGAACGATATAAGTCTTATCTCTCAAACCTTTATGGTTTATGAGATATTCACAAGCAATGTTTCCCCCTCCCGCCCCTTTTACCTAGTGTAAGGAATCTCTTCTCAGATGTGGAATGCAGTCTATAGTCCGGACAGATAACAGAAGGGGACCCTCTTATTCCTATGAAAACAATGAAATCCCTGCCCCCCTTGACAAGCTTTTCAGGTTTTTCCCTTATCTTAATTGAAGATTGTCCCTCTCTGCAATCTACCTGGGCACCTCCCTTCTGCTGTGGCTGAACAGTGTGACATCAGTAAAAGGGGCGGGAGGGGGACACTTTGTCATTGAATTACTCTGGAACTACAACTCTGACAGAATTGAAATAACACTCTCCAAAGTCCAAATACTATGATGATTAATTAGAGCTGTTTTTATTATGAAACATTACTATCCCTTTAATGGCTTCCGGCATCAATGAATAAAACAGTTCAGCCTTACTTTTTGTAACATCAAGGACTATGACAGAGCTGTTCATACCATTATGTCCTATGTTAACCCTTTGAGTGCCTGGGAGGTATTAACCCCTTAACGACCCTTGACGGGCATAGCACGTCATGGGTTGTTTTCACTTAACGACCCATGACGTGCTATGACTGTCATGGAATTCCAGGCTCCCCCCGCGGCTGCACGCTGTTCGGGGAGTCTGGAATCTGAATCTGCAAAAAAAAAAAAAAAAAAAGCTCCGTGGTCCTTTAGTGACAGCAACGTGCCTGCGCAGCTGGTTGTTAAGGGGTTAAATGCATTGCAACGCAATGCAATGGATACCTCCCTGGAACTCAAAGAGTTAAAGCTTGTAGCGAGCAGCTGTTTCGTTCTTAAAGGGCAAGCTATAAAACTATTACATAATATAATGTTTTGAAAAGCAGAGGGCTTTGCAGTTGATCTGATTTTAAGAGGATGTTAAACAAACATGCCAAATTATATACCACGAGGAACTCGCATATAGCAGAAAGCAGAACTGACACAACCAAAACATATAAAGTCCTACTGAGACTGATGTACTACAGGGGTAGAATAAAAAAATCCACTTGATTTAAATAGTTCTTTTAAAGGGTTAGTAATGCCCAAATTAAGTTGATTTAGTATGGCAGATTTAAAATAAATAAATAAAGTATCTGGAGAAAGTCCTCTCTCTTAAACCATAAGGGTTAACCACTAAAGTTCCTCGTCCCTCCCCTTCTCCTGAGGTCAGCGCTGTACTGATAGCAGGAGATCCCGGTCTTGGGACCAGCCGGAGGCTCTTCAGGAGAGCCGAACTACCAATCTTTAAAAAGAATTACTTCATTGGAACGATCTACAAAGTGTGCCTGGTTTGCAAGCGCACTTTGTAGACCGTTCTAGTGAAGTATTTCTTTTTAAATATCGCCATTTCAGCTCTGCTGAAGAGCCTCTTTGAGTCGGCTGACACGGATCTCCTTCTGTCAGCTTTGCAGCTGACATGAGGGAGGGGGGAACTTTAGCGGCGAATATCTCTCAAACCATAAAGGTTTGAGATAGGACTTTCTCCAGATACTTTATTTTATTTTTAATCTACCATATTGACTTAAATTCGGCCATTACTAACCTTTAACCCCTTAAGGACCGGCCGCGCACGCACGGTGTGGTCACTTAAGGACCACAGAGCATCCCCATTCGATTCCGGACTCCCCGAACATCGTGCAGCCACGTGGGGAGCCCGGAATTCCATGACGTACATGTACGTCCTTGGTCCTTTAGGGACCGCAACCTCATAACGTACATGTACAACATGCATCCTTAAGGGGTTAACCACTTGAATGCAAGAGACAGGTCACCAACGCAAGACCTTTCCAGTATTCAAGGATTTAAGGGCTCTATTCAAAGCAAACAAAATTTGTATTTCTCCCCTATGATGCAGTTGGTTTGTTCTATAATTGTTCCAATTCTTCACAGTCCATCAGCCTCATGTTTGTAATATTTTCCCTTTATTTAAAGCACATGGATTTGTCATCTTCAAACAGAAATATAGAATTAATTTCTGTATGTGGCCATGCACTAAATGGCATTAACAATGAAATAATGAAAATGTAATGCAAAACATACAGAATGCATATGGAACTCTGAGCAGATCAGACAGGCTTCTGGGTATACAAAAAGAACTACGTGGACCTGTCATAGGTTTCATTTATTTTACTGAGAAATAAAATCCACCATTATGTTGAATTCGCCACTTGTCTCCAAAATAAATCGTTCTTGAGAAAATAATCTTTATGTTTTACTGGCAGTGTGACATTTTATGCTATTGTCCTGCACAGTATGCTAATTACTATAGCTCAGTAAAAGGTCAAACTTACACACATTGTGCAGGCTCTACCTGTATACAATTAAACCATTAAGGACCAGATGGGCACTCCTCTCTGGTGCTTAAAGCGGAACTACCACCCCTTACAAACATGGCCCCAAATAATTACCCATCTGGCTACTAGCTGCTCAGTAGTGCTAGACGCCAGAATTATTACTGCATTAATGAGAATTATACACTGCTCCCGGACTGACAGGCAGGAAACAGCGCAGACATCTTTCCATAGTGACATCTGTGCGTGGTCAGTTCCTTTTGGAGCCGAACAGCTCCTAGCAACGCATCCAAGAGCGGGCTGGGACTGGCAGGCGTGCAGATGTCACTGTGGAAAGATGTCTGCTCTGTTTCCTGCCTGTCAATCCAGGAGCAGTGTATAATTCTCATTAACGCGTTAATAATTATGTAATTATTTGGGGCCATGGTTGTAAGGGGTGGTAGTCCCGCATTAATGGGTTAAATTACAGAGTATGTTAACAGCAGCCCATCACTAAAACCATTCAGTGTAAATTTACCACACTGTGCCACCTACAAGGGTTACTTTCTCAAAAACAATACATTTTACAGAATGGCAGCTAATACAACACATAGTTTTATTTATTTTTAACTACACATCCGAGAGTGGCAGATCCACTTACACATTTGTGTTGGTAAACAGGCCTTTGCTCATAATTTCAGGGTTTATACCAAGGTGTAGGGATGCAAAATTAATGTATTTCAAACCTTAAAAGGAGCAGTAAACTTTTTGTTATGAAAAAATATATATTGTAGGGATTTTCCTTATGAGTAAAATAAGAGTACTCCCACTGCCGACAGATTGAGAATTCCAGTTATTACAGTTTAAACCCAAGGCTTTTTTACACTAGCAATGCCTTCTAGATGTCAAATTCTGATTATTTATTCTGTTACATTCTAATGGAGAGGAAAGTCAGCGACCTATAGTTCTCTACAAAATGTGACAGAAACTGCCAAGTCACTTCCTGTCAGTTACAACTATCAGGAAGTAAACACACAGTAAATTCACTTCCTGATTATTTGAACTGTTATAAATTTTGAATACAACAATTGACAGCAGTGGGAGTTCCCTTGTTTTACTCAGCAGGAAAAATAAAACTCTATAATATATAGGTTTTTCATAAAAAAGTTTACTTCTTTAAAAATAGGCTTGTATCAAAGCTCCTACTTTTACAGGCAACTTAAAGGAGTAGTAAACTTTTTTTATGATTATATATATATATATATATATATATATATATATATATATATATATATATATATATATATATATTGTAGAGTGTTTCCTGTTAAGTAAAATAAGTGTACTCCCACTGCTGATTGATGCATATTTCCATAGTTTTTACTATTTAAAGGGATAGTAATGTTTCATAATAAAAGCAGCTCTAATTAATCATCACAGTATTTGGGCCTTGGAGAGAGTTCTTTCAATTCTGTCAGAGTTGTAGTTCACGAGTAATTGAATGGTAAAGTATCCCCCTCCCACCCCTTTTACTGATATAATACTGCTCAGCTCAAAGCAGCAGGGAGGTGCCCAGGTAGACTGCAGAGAGGGACAATCTTCAATTAAGATCAGGGAAAAAGCAGAAAAAACCTGTCAAGGGGGGAAGAGTTTTCATTGTTCTCACAGTAAGAAGATTGTCCCTTGCTGTTATCTGTCTGGTCAAGCAACCAGATTCCACATCTGAGGTGAGCAGTGTTACACTAGGTAAAAGGGGCGGATGGGGGATACTTTATCATTCAATTACTCTTGAACTACAAGTCTGACAGTATTGAAATAACACTTCCTATGGCCCAAATACTATGAAGATTAATTGGAGCTGCTGTTTTTGTGAAACATTACTATCCCTTTAAACCTGTGTTTTTTACATTAGCAGTGCCCTCTAGTAGTCAAATTCCAATTAGTTATTCTGTTACATTCTAACTGAGAAGAAAGTCAGTGACTTACAGTTCTCCATAGAATGTGATAAAAACTGCCTGTCACTTCCTGTCAGTTAGAACAATCAGGAAGTAAACACAGTAAATTCACTTCCTGATTATTTGAACTGTTATTAAGTTTGAAAAAAAACAACTGACAACAGTGTAAGTGACCTTGTTTTACTCAGCAGGAAAAGCTCTATAACATTTAGGTTTTCACAAAAAAAAAAAAGTTTCTGCTTCTCTAAGTAAATGTGGAACAATGGGGGCAGGGGTAGAATAAATATGCAAAAGTTAGCAGTTCAGATATTTGGCAAAGTGCTATGAAGTTGATGGGCCTGACTAATACACAGATCAAGTACAAGAACACTCAATGATTTCCACAGGTGTTAAGGCACAAAAGGGCTTAGGTATAAATGCAAACTGAAGAAATCCTGGGGTGAACCACTAGGGGACAAATAAACATTTCCTTTGGGATAAATAGGACTTTTAATTCTGCATGCCACAGGGCTGGTCAACTCATTGCTTTGAAATACCCTGAACATCCCACCTCTGGCATTTAAAGGGTTAATGTTCTGAATGCTACAGAAGTGTTTAATGTATTGTGAAGCAATACACTGGGAGACCCCTGGCATACAAAGGGTTAAAAGCCCCACTTAAACCAATGGGAATGTGGGAAATGTTTACTTTCTCTCTACAATGCAGTTGGATTGACCCGGGATTGCTATAATTTACTTTATACATAGGGCCCAGTTTGTGCTTTGATTAATCTGGGCTGCAGTGACTTATGAAGGCAATGAACATGCAGATGGGTCAAGGGGTTAACAGAGCAGGAAAGTGCAACAATGGAGGAAGCAGCACAGATAAAACTTACAGGCAAAGGGTGACATTTTCCAGTTCCAACCTGACACAGAGAAAAGGAGGGAGAGAGAGTGAGGTGCAGAGTGCAAAGACATCAGAAGTCCTATCCTGGCCGGTCAGGAGAGAGAAGCAAGTAGATGAGCATTCGTAAAACCAAACGGAGGAAAAGCTGGGGCAGAAGACTCCCCAAAAGCAATCAGAGAAAGGAAAGGAAATCAAACAATTCACTCCGTTCCCAGGTAAGCTTCATGGGCATATTGAATAAGATCAGAGCCCTCCCCCCAACACCCTTTCCTAGCCCCTTTGTCCCCAATGATGTCTCCAATGGATTGGGAAGCAATACACTGGCAACCTTATTAGGTAGGACCCAAGTGGTTGAGACAGACACAGTAGTAGTACATGTCAGCAAGCGTACCTTTCCCCTTCTCAAAGACTTGTATGCAATTCGGATGATGAGGTAAGACCATATGATGTGAAGCACTTGAAGGACCAGCAGAAGACCATTAAACAGCCACCAGGAAGGATATGGACCAATAAGCTCCCAGCTCTCAAACATCGTTGTATTTAAGATCCTGAAACCAACAGATTTTCTTGAAACAAACACTGCATTTGCAAGCCTATCTGGAACACTGGTGTTCAATGACTCATCAGAATTTAATAATGTTACGGAAGTGTTAAAATGATGTAATTCACGTCATGAATGGGGAATGGTTTAAGTGGGCAAGCAGGAGAGAGGAGGGTATATGTGAGATTAGAAGATAAACTGGGTAGAAATGGGCAGGCTAAACCAAAAGAGGTCAGTTACCAGAGACCCAGCACTACACAGTATATACCAGTGTATCTGAGGTTTGTGATGTTGGAAAGAGAAGATGCTGCTACACTCATACAACACAACATACAAGATTCCAACTTGTCTTTTCTAAGCATTTTCAATAGCACTTACCATAATGGATAAATTACAAGTCGAGTGGTTACAAAAACGACAGCAAAAAACATAAAGAAGGAGTCGCACATCCGCTGGTACTTTGCATAATTTGTCAGTTTTGCTGCCTTTAAGATGATAAAAAAAGAAACACAATTATGTAAAAACGTAGATCATGTACAGGGGTGTTACGACAACTGAAATTGCAAATGAACTGGCAGACCAGAACTAGTGACAAGCATTTATGGAACAGCAATAATGTGTGCCTGGGAATAATGAGCATATGTTGCTAATTTTTTTTTTAGAATAGATTAGCATTGCAACAGTATAGTTAGGCAATGAGCCTCTGGAAAGGTACATGATTGGCATTTTATACACATCATTAAAAAGTTAACATTGTATTTAATTTGTTGAAATGTACAATTCCCAAGGTCCTAGCGTTACCAAATATTTTAAAGGACCAGTAAAATTTTATCATATAGGGACAGCTAAACATATAACAGGGCTTTTCAAAATGAGCTTCATTCGAATACTAGAACAGGCTATTTTTTTTTTTTTTACATTAATAAAACGCTTAGCCACAGCACTAACTGGTGTCAAGAGCCATTTTTTTTCTGTTGCATTGCTTGAGTCCTTGACCAAAAAACTTTGCAAAGACAGTGACAAACAGTGTTTTTTTTTTTTGTTTTGTTTTAATTTACCTGGAAATGCCCTGCTATATTAAAGGACTGAAGCACTCACAGGAGATTTAAAAAGCAGAACAACCACCCCACCTAAAGTTGCCCCCAAAGAATTACCCATCTGGCGACTAGCTGCTCAATAGTACTAGTTGCCAGGATTATTACTTCCTTATAAAGAATGCCTACTTCTCCCGGGACTGACAGCCAGGAAACAGCGCAGACATCTTTGCATAGTGACATCTGCACGCTTGCGCTGTCAGTCTCATTTATCTAGGAGGCGTTGCTAGGAGCCATTTGGTACTGGAAGAGACTGACCGCGCAGGCATCACTATGCAAAGACTTCTGCTCTGTTTCCTGGCTGTCAGTCCCAGGAGCAGTAGGAATTCTCTATAAGGAGGTAATAATTCTGGCGACTAGTACTATTGAGCAGCTAGTCACCAGATGGGTAATTCTTTGGGGGCAACTTTAGGCGGGGTGGTAGTTCCACTTTAAATTATTTATTTAGCAAGTGGGTATCAAGCCAATGTTTAGATCTCATATGGAGCCTTTATTAGTACTAGTCTTGATAAAGGCTTCATGTAGGAGCCGAAACCTTGGCTTTTATTTTCTGCGGAGGCACTCTGGAAAACCGTTCTGTTGCTTTAATGCCTCACTTGTTTTAGCCATTTGAGTCCAGAGACGTATCCAATGGCTTGAAACCACCATCCCCACAAAGCACATTTAACCCTTAGAGTGCCAGAGGGATATACAATGCATTGCAATGCCTTGGATACCCCTCTGGCACGCAAAAGGTTAAAAATTAACAGAAAGCTCTGAAACATAAGGACAGACAAGCTGGCTGAGATTTATTAACTCCTTGAGAACCAGATAGCTATGCAACACACTGTTTCCAAATGTGTTGCACATCCCGTTACATTACACACCCCATTAGTCCTCAAGGGGGTTGAGTCATTTAATCATCAACGCAGTTTATTCTACAGCTCCGTTCTCTAAAATGGACAAATAGAATGAACTTGTTTAAACATGAGATTCCCATGTTTTGGACACCACTCAGACATTTAAAGGGTTAATGGAATGTGATTAACCCTTTGAGTGCCAGAGAGGTACAGAACGCACTGAAAAGCAATGCGTTCCATACCCCTCTGGCACTCAGAGGGTTAAAGAAACTGTATTCCCACATTGATATACAGAAAAAAAAGGTGTAGGAGGTTAGGCATTAATGGGAGTAATATGTGCAAAGGGCAATGTTTCTCCCATTCTTACTGGGCGTGTTGTGAAAATGTTTTATTTATGAAGGGATTATACTCCTAGCTAAGAAGCAATGATCTACAATAAATGCTGTGTGTGCAATTTTCTAAAAATCAGTGCAAACTGGGGAATGAAATGCTGTTTTGTACACTCCTATCGTGTGAGTAAATGGGGAAAATTGTCCCTTTAATAATTCCCAGTCACTGTGCCAATATAGCCAAAATAATGAGGTGGGAAAAATAAATAGTCTTGTAACCAATGGCTAGAGGAGGATTTCAGGGACGCCACAATTATAGACTTACCTCTAACAAGAAATCTGAAGCATCATGCAAGCACATAACCAGGGTCCCTACACGCACCATGTTATTAACGTACGAAAAGGAGATGAGGCCTACCGTGGCCAAGTGGTGAACAAACATGATTAGGAAATCCTGCAGAGGATAGAAATAGTCATGAAAGCCAGGTCTGATACTCCATTAGGTCACCAGGAAAATAGGTCTCTGAAATACTGTGCAGCACTGCTCAATAAAGAACCTTGTTAGAGATCAGTACAGACAACTTACTGCCTCAAAAGGAAGTAGTCTTGTAACAGTAACAGTGCTGCATCATTACATGCTTCCTAATAAAGATTGCGGGGTCATATTAATCACGCTAAATAGGTGCAAGTCTGGCACAAACCAAAAACAATGCACTGGAGAACTCACTGGCATTCAAGTTGTTAAAAACCCTATTAAAGGGAATATATCAACCCCTACACATGCTGGTGTCAATAGTTAGTATATGTAGAGAGTATCAGATAAAATGGTTTAGTTTTTTTTAAATAAAATTGGCATTTTGCTGAAATGAATCAAGTAGATACTGCCCTGCACCCTACGTCCGGACAGACTGATGTTACCTGCTCTGTACCGCAGTCTGTCACTCTTCCTCTGCTCCCCCCTCTATCCAGCCTCCTCCAATGACGGACGATTTCTCCTCGTAAGCGGGAGCGATCTCATTGGCCAGAGATCGCTCCAGCTTGCATGCAGAAATGCCTCCGTCATCAGAGGAGGCTGGACAGAGGGAGGGGAGCAGTGGAAGAGTGACAGACTGCGGTACAGAGCAGGTTACTGCAGTCTGTCCAGAAGTAAGGTACAGGGCAATACTTACTTGATTCAATTCAGCAAAATACCGATTTTATTTAAAAAAACGAAACAGTTTTACCAGCTAGTTGCTACATTTACTAACTACTGACACCAACATGTATAGGGGTGATAGAGCCCCTTGAAATCAGTGGCAGCTTTACTCTTTTGTTCCTATTTTCCCATATAATGCAGCTGATTTGCTCCAGGAATGTGCCTCCTAGCTGGATGAATAAGAGCTATGGAGTCCTAGCAAACTGCAACTTCCGGGAGCCACTATACAAGCTGTCTTCAACAGGTGGCTCTCAGAGGCTTCTCCTGTGGCCCCCATGTCTTTCATCTGATGCACTAAGAGGAGGTAATTTCCCTCTCCTACATTATACCATATTTTCTCCCACAAAAAGCTCACATCCCCTATGTTCTGATCCAGAATGAGCATACCTTCCATCATAGCGGGCCATTCAGTGAGCATTTCATAGTTTTATACTATGTATAAACTGAAATAAAAGATGATTTTAGTCTTACCTGTTAAATCCTTTTCTCTTAGTCCATACAGGTTACTGGTAACTTTGGGTAGGCGATCCGCCCCTTTAAGTAGGCAGGAACAATTCTAGAAATGACTGCAGGGTGTGGAGCCTACCTTCCCTCCTTGGCTGCAGCTAGCCAACCAGCTCCAGTAAGATTTGAGACACTAAATATTGACTAGATAGTAGAAGGGAAAGAAGACTCCTGTGAGCATGACCCCGAAGGTCCCCCACGGTCTGCCACAGGAGAGCCAAGCATGTTTCTTTGACAGGGTGGGAGACCAGTAACCTGTATGGACTAAGAGAAAAGGATTTAACAGGTAAGACTAAAATCCTATTTTCTCTGTCGTCCAATACAGGTTACTGGTAACTCTGGGATGTCCAACCATTGAGTTTCCCAGAGGTGGGAAGAAGGCAAGGACCAGACACAAGGCCCACAAAGTCACCAGCGCGTATATAAACCATCAGATCAGAGATAGCCCAACAACAATAAAGTGTCAATGGACAGTGAACAGGGGTAACAACACCCCAAACTGTTGGACAGCACACTGAACTAGAGCCAACAGGACTCAAAATTGAAGGAAGCACCAGGAACCAAAGAAAATCCTAGACAGGCAAAACTGCCTCCAGGATTTTCCTCCCAAAGCTGGCATCAGCCGATGCCAACACATCAACACGGTAGTGCTTCAAAATGGTGTGCCGCCTTGCACTACTGGATCAGCAGAGGCCTGATTCTTGTAAGACCAAGAGGCCCCAATAGATCGAGTAGAATGAGCCATGACCCTGAAAGGGACAGGCTTCTTCCTCAGCTCATAAGCCTTACAAATAGTGGACTTGATCCAAGAAGCAATAATCACTTTGGATGCAGGTCTTCCTGCCCTGGGACCCTCAGGAATGAAGAACAGCGCGTCTGATTGCCTGATAGACTCAGTGAGATGTACATAAAACTTGAGACAACGCACCATGTCTAACAAGTGGAGATCCCTCTCCTTGTCAGAGGTGTGTTCAGGGCAGAAAGAGGGCACCACAGTCTCCTGACTGATGTGGAACTCCGAAACCCCCTTGGGGAGGGACTCCTGAGAGGTGTGAAGCACCGCCTTGTCCTTGTGAAACACCAAAAATGGTGGTCTACAGGACAGAGTATGCAACTCTGCGACACGGCGAACAGACAGGATCACCAGGAGAAAGGCCATTTTCCATGTCAGAAGGCATAGAGGAACAGTGGCCAAAGACTCAAAGGGAGGGCACTGAAGGACACCCAGAACCAGAATAAGATCCCACTGAGGAGCAAGATCCTTAAAGACAGGGCGAGTATGAGCAACACCCTGGAAAAACACCTTGACATCAGGAAGGATAGCAATGCACCTCTGAAAGAAAACAGAGAGCAGAAGTCTGATCCTTAAGGGATCTCAAACTGAGGCCCTTATCCACACCATCCTGCAAGGCGGCCAGGACCGTGGGCAGATCAAATTCCTGAGACAAATCCGTATCGGCACATCAAGATAGAAAGGTCGACCAGACACAATGGTAGGCCTTTGAGGAAACTGGCTTGCAAGCACTAAGCATGGTAGCCACCACACCATATATTTTGAGGATTCAATTTCCAAGCTGTCAAAGCTAGATGATGAACGTCCTCTTTCCACAGGTAACCCTGGAGGAGAAGATCCGGAAGGGAGGGGAGTCGGGATGGCTCCGCTACTGACAGATCCAGAAGCTCCGGAAACCAAACTTGTCAAGGCCACTACGGAGCAACTAGAATGACTGGACATCGCTCCAGTCTTAATTTTCATAACACCCTGTGCAACAAAGGAAGGGGAGGGAAGATGTAAGCCAGAGGAAATAACCAAGGAATGGACATGGCATCCACTGTCAAAGCTAGAGGATTCCACCAGCGAGAGCAGAACCTCGGAACCTTCCGGTTGTGTCTTGTCGCCATCAGGTCGATGCAAGGAAGACCCCACTTCTGAACAATGAGGGTGAACACCTCTAGGTGCAGTTCCCACTCTCCGCTGTCCACTGTGTGCCGACTGAGGAAGTCCGCCATGTCGTTGTCTACGCCTGGAATGTGCACTGCGGATATGGCAGGAATGTGTTCTTCTGCCCAGGACAAAACAGCCTTGACCTCTAACCAAGAGGCGAGACTTCTCCTTCCACCCTGCTTGTTGATGTAAGCCACAGCCGTGGCATTGCCGGACTGAACCCAGACTGGGCATTCTTCCAGCTGGGGTGTCCAGTGACGAAGGGCATGAAATATCGCCCAAAGATCCAATACATTGAAGGGAAGGAGAGATTCCTCCGGAGACCACCGTCCCTGAGCACTCAGACAACCCAGGACCGCTCCCCAGCCGGAGAGGCTGGCATCCGCTGTCACCGTGGTCCAGAAGTATATCAGGAAGGACTTGCCCTTCAGGTGATTGGAGAGGTCCAGCCACCACGACAAACTCAGTTCCACATGAAGAGGGAGGGATACGGACGTCTGCAGAAGGTCCGGCTGACCCTTGCATACCTGGATCACAAACCGCTGGAGCTCCCTGGTGTGAGCCATGGCAAAGGGGACTGCTTCCATGGTGGAGATGAATTTCCCCACCAGAGAGGATAACTTCTTGGCTGGAACTGGATCTTGAGCTAGAACAGCCGAAAACCTGTGTGTGATCTGGTGAGCCACTTCCTCATTGAGAAACACCATGCTCTGGTGAGTGTCGAAGAGAAGGCCCAGGAAGACCAGACGCTGGGACAGAACAAGATCCAACTTGTCCAAGTTGATGATCCACCCATGATGGGTGAGAGCGTGAATGCAGTCCTGAACCTGCTGACGAAGAAGTTCCGCAGTCCTTCTTGGACACTACGAAGAGGTTTGAGTAAAAACCCATACCTCTGTCCTGAACTGGAACAGGTTCCAGAACATCCTTGTCCAGAAGAGACTGGATATCGCAGTAGAAGAGACAGTGTTTTTCTACGTCCTGGGGCGTATGAGAGGGGGGAAAACGAAAGGGAGGAAGAGAGGCGAAAGGGATCCTGTACACTTCTGCCACTACTTGTAAAACCCACTGGTCCACCACGGAATCCTCCCAAATGCTGTGATAGTGACGAAGACGACCACTCACAGCTAAATGTGGACCCGGGTTCGGCGAGTCATGCCGAAGCAGTCTTGGAAGCCTTGGGCTGGGAGGAGACCTTGGGCTTCCATTGCTGTTTGGGCTTGGAGGAAGCACGTGGAGCTGAGGGAACCGCCTGGTTCACCGGACGTGTCTCAGTCTGAAAGGGACGAAAAAACCTGTTGCACTTAAGAGGAGGGTTCTTCCTGGGGACCAAGGGCAGATGAGTACGCTTACCCCCAGTGGCCTCACTAATCAGATCCTTAAGATCTGGCCCAAATAAGGATGTACCCTGAAAGGGCAAGGACAGCAAGGCTTTCTTAGAAGCGATGTCAGCAGCCCAGATCTTGAGCGAAAGAGCTTTTCTGGCAACCACAGACATGGTGGAAACGACTGAGGAAGTCTGCCATGACGTCTACGCCTGGAATGTGCACTGTGGATATGGCAGGAACATGATCTTCTGCCCAGGACAAAATAGCCTTGACCTCTAACCAAGCAGCGAGACATCTTGTTTAGCCTTGCTTGTTGATGTAGGCCACTGCCGTGGCGTTGTCGGACTCCACTTGGACTGGACAGTCTTCCAACTGAGACAACCAATGCCACAGGGCATGAAATATTGCCCGAAGCTCCAAGATGTTGATTGGAAGAAGGGACTCCCCAAAGGACCATTTCACCTGGGCACTGATTCGACCCAGGACAGCTCCCCAGCCCGAGAGGCTGGCATCCGTCATCACCATGGTCCAGTAGGGAATCAGAAAGGATCTCCCCTTTAGCAGGTTGTAAAGGTCCAGCCACCACCCAAGCTCAGTTCCATATGAAGAGGAAGGGAAACGGACATCCTCTGATGATCTGGTCAAGCCTTGCACACCTGGATCACAAACCTCTGGAGTTCCCTGGTGTGCGCCATGGCAAATGGGACCACTTCTATTGTGGATATGAACTTCAACACCAGATCATCACTGGAACCGGATCCTGAGACAGAATCGCTGAAACCCTGGGGCCATCTGGTGAGCCACCTCGTCCTGGAGGAACACCATGCTCTTGAGTATCGAAGAGAAGACCCAGGAAGATCAGTTGCTGGGATGGGACAAGATCCGACTTGTCCAATTTGACGATCCATCCGTGATGGGTGAGAGATTGGATGCAGGTCTGAACCTGCTGATGAAGAAGGTCCGCAGAGGTGGCCTTCAAAAGCAAGTCGTCCATGTAAGGAGTCACTCTGATGCCATCCTGGTAGAGGACGGATATCAAGGCCCCCAAAACCTGAGGAGCCATCGTCAGACCAAACGGAAGAGCTGAGGACTGAAAGTGTGCACTGTTGCAGGCAAACCGAAGGTACTGCCTGCTCTCCAGATGAATTGAGATGTGTAACACAATAGATTCCTGGCGAAAGTGAGTCCTGGTCACAAAGGAGTTTAGATCCTTCAAATCCAAAATAGGGCGACACCTGCCGTCCTTTTTGGCAACCACAAAGAGGTTCGAATACAACCCCGTACCCTTGTCTGGAAGAGGCACCGGCTCCAGGACATCCTTGTCCAGTAGAGCCTGAACAGTGCTGTCGAACAGTCGACGTTTCTCGGTACCCTGAGGAGTATGAGAAAGCGAAGGGGAGGAAGAGAATAGAAAGATATCCTGTATCCTTCTTTCACCACCTGTAAAACCCATGGGTCCGACACAGAATCCTCCCAAATGCTTTGAGTCGCCCACTGCTGTTTGGGCTTGGAGGAAGTACACAGAGCTGAGGGAACTGCCTGGTTCGCCAGACATGCCTCATTCTGAAAGGAGCGAAAATACCGGTTACGCTTAAGCTGCAATTTCTTCATAGGGACCAAGGGTAGAAGAGTACTCTTACCCGCAGTGGCCTCGCTGATCAATTCCTTAAGATCAGGCCCAAACAAGGAGGTACCCTGAAAGGGCAGAGAAAGCTAGGCTTTCTTGGTAGCAGTGTCAGCAGACCAGATCTTGAGCCAAAGGGCTCACCTGGCCACTACAGACATAGTAGAAACCCTAGCCATCATGCGGACAGCATCAAAGGCAGCAGCAGAAACATAGTGTTGCGCTTCAGAGATATTGGCAAGAAGATGCAATTTCTCTGAAGTAGGCGCATCCTGACGTACAGCCGTAGTGAGTTGCTCAGTCCAGACTGCAATAGCCCAGTTGACCCACGCAATAGCAAACACTGGGCGAGTAGCGGTACCAACAGTGGCAAAAAGGGGCTTTGCAGGCTCCTAAAAAACATCAGAGGGATCAGAAGGAACTTCTTGAACAAAGGGAATGTTGAGGGTGGTTAATACGGCTCTGATCAGACCCTCAGCTGAGAGGTCAGGATCAGATTCAAACAGGTCCCCAAGACACCGAGAGGACTCCAGAACCAAACCATCCTCAATATCTGAATCCAACAGGTGCTCCCTGAGGATTAGGCAGGGAAGATCTGATAGTAGAGGGGGTCTGCCATGTCTGAAGGGCCCCCTGTATCTGGGATGGAAAGAGTTGTAATGTGGACCTAAGGTCCCTAGTCTCACCCTTAAACTCTTGCACCCAAGATGGCTCAATAGCATGGCTGGAGGTCCCTGGGTTGCTGTCAGGAACTTCAGAACATGCTGGGCATAAGTGACCAGAGAACTCTCTAGGTAGCCCTGAGTGACAGGAAGAGCAATGCACAATGGGGGATATTGAGACCCCAGCCTCTTTAGTCTTAGGTCTAGCCCCTAGCTCCAGTGGTATAGACATATAGACATACAGTGTCAAAATAACCAACTGTACAGTAAATCACCCAATTACAGTGTGTAAGATTAAAGGGATAGTAATACTTCGTTTTATCTTTATTTTATTTTGTAGGCATTAAAAAAACATGAAGAACGATATAAGTCTTATCTCTCAAACCTTTTCAGCTTTTTCCCTTATCTTAATTGAAGATTGTCCCTCTCTGCAGTCTACCTGGGCACCTCCCTTCTGCTCTGGCTGAGCAGTGTTACATCAGTAAAAGGGGCGGGAGGGGGATACTTTGTCATTGAATTACTCTTGAACTATAACTCTGACAGTATTGAAATAACACTCTCCAAAGTCCAAATACTATGATGATTAATTAGAGCTGCTTTTATTATGAAACATTACTATCCCTTTAAAATTTCACCCCAGAAATGCTAAATACAGACTTCTCTGGCAGGCAAAAGGTTAATCTGCAGAGGAGAGAAGGAGAGTCCAAGCCCTGCGTAGGATACTCGCTAGAAACGCTCACAAAATGGCTGTCGCAACGGGAGCCAATCAGAATTTAGGTGCAAAGCAAGTGCTCATGGGAAATGTAGTTTTTCCCTAAAAAATATCCTAAACAGTGCCCGAAGCCCCCCTACACACTTGAACTATAAACCGGATGATAGAGCAAGGGTAGACAAGTAAAATGGGCCATCTCTGAAGTCCCTAGGTTAAACGGTTGCAGAAATATGTCCCAAACAGTATAGTCCCATAGAGGTGTATGGAGCAATGGCGTCTACGTGGTAATGAGCGCCTTAAAGGTGCAGTACACAATTTTTACCAAAATTAAAGTAAAACATAAAAAGGTGTAAAACATCAAGGGAACATGTGTAGACCCTCAGAAAACACTAGTCCAGTAGGAAAAGTGCCATAAACCCCCCCCAATAAAATGCCAAACCAGCAGTGAAAGGGTTAAGTTACCACATAAACCTGCTCCAAACACTCAACAGACATACACATATACCCAATGAGTTCAGGAGTGTACAATAGGAACTCCAGAACCCAACACCTGTGCGGAGGGGCACTGTGGGACAAGTGGACCTGCAGCACTCAAAGGGTAGCTCACCTTTCCTGCAGATCTTCTGTCTTCAGATCACCATGCAGCAAGAATCACCTCAGTGGGTAATTCCTGGGGAAGCACTTGGAATCAAGATTTTCCCCCTCAGAACTTAAGGTCCACCAAAAAGCAGCTGGATACTGAGCTAGCCACATTGAAGGGCATTTGTCAGTCATGGTAATCCGCCTAATGGTGGTATTCCATATCTGACAGAAAATAAAAAAGAAACTAAAACTATAGCAGAACTGTTCTCCACCTAGTGTTGTCGCACAGAGGAACAAATCATTCTGGAGCTGGTTGGCTAGATGCAGCCAAGGAGGGAAGGGAGGCTCCACCCCCTACATACATTTAGAGAAATGTTCCTGCCTACTTAAAGGGGCAGATCGCCTCCCAAAGTTACCAGTAACCTGTATTGGACGACAGAGGAAAAAACTTTTATTTTAGTGCTTCCCTGCCTAAAACAAAGATGCTTCCACTTGGAAGAGGTGTTATTCAAAAGTTATTGACATGCAAACTTTAATTTCTTTTCCTTAATCAAGATTCATTTTGTGTGAAGGCACCAATAGATGGTGCTGTTCCTACTGCTTTCTACTGAGAAAAAAACACATGATCCACTCTGCCAATCAGGTCACATATCCCAAATAATAGTGATATCAATGTATACTGTACTAAATATAGAAATACAATTGGACGACATGAAAGAAAGTAGCATAAAGGTACCCAAGGAACACCAAATCTCTACAACCACTGTAGCAACCCTTTAAAGTGGATGTGTCACATATGCACAACATCCCATAAATAGTTGGGTGACACATCCAATAGCATAAAAACGTTATTTACTTTTTATTTTAAGATTCCATTTCGTTTAAATTTAACTTTAAAAAGTCTGGGCTGCAGACACTTCCGTATAGACTGCAGCCCGACGCTCTGCCTCTGCTCTCCTCCTTCCTCCGATGATGGAGTAGTCTGTCTGTAAGCTGGAGCGCTCTCATTGGCTAGATATCGATCTCTGCCACTAAGACTGCTCCAGTTTACTGACAGAAGCCTCTGTCATAGGAGGAGGGAGGAGAGCAGAGGCAGAGCCCTGTAACCACAGAGAACCGCAGTCACCCAGAAGTAGATGCAGCACGGACTTTTGTAAGTTAAATTTAAACAAAATGGAAGCTTAAAATAAAAAATAAATATGTTTTTATGCTATTGGATGTGTCACCTAACTATTTGTGGGATGTTGTCCATAGGTGACACATCCACTTTAAATGCCAGGGAGTTATTATCTCTGGAACTCAAAGGGACTTGGAATGGTACTTTCCCAGCAGTGAGATTACCCTTGTTTTACTCAGAAGGAAAATCAATAAAATACACGTTCTGTTGCATTTCAATTCATTTGCCTAGTACCACTTACCTGATACATTTTAAGTTAATAAATTACCTTTAGGTTACCTGTAACTACCAGCATTCAAAAAATAAGATTTTAGTGTTTTTACCTGATAAATCCTTTTCTATTTTGTTCATACAGAACACAGGTACCATGGGGTTCAGTCCCTCCTCCTGGAGGGCAGGGCACAAAAGACAGGGTCTTTAGAAACTCCCTCCTTCTCCAGCTCACCCCCCACCTACTCCCAGAATTCATGTGACAAACAGCCACAATAAAAGAAAATAAATGGGTAAGAGGAGAAGAAACTTTTCAAGGAATAAGACCCCAAGAGGACTCCTCCGCTCGGGAAAGTAGCACTGGAAAGGTTTTTTCTTTGGTTGGGAGACCTCTGTTTCAAATGGGCTAAACAGAAAAGGATTTAACAGGCAAGAACACTATAATCCTATTTTCACATACGTCCAATATGGAACACAGGTACCCATGAGGATATACCAAAGCTAAGATTCCCAGAGAGGGGAAAGAGAAAAAGACCTCTCACCTCCCCATGATACCAGCATTACCTAGGACTATCCAGGATCTGAATAACCACAAAAAACAAGTGTCAAAGGACACTGAACTAGCACTAACAGGCTGGAAGACAGATAGTGTACAGTGTGGAGGTGTCAGACAGTATTTATGAGGATATAGGACTACCAAGGGGCAGTGGAACCGGGTTCGAGGGGTAAGACTGTATATGTTTGGATTGGCACCTGGCAGTGGAATCAGGCTTGGGATCAGAGTATACATGGGGGATCTGTTACTACCTGTAGATAACGAAGCCAGGCTGAGGGATCTAGGACTATCAGTTGAATCAGGCTGGGGGTCTGGCAGTGCATGTGGGGGTTCTGTAACTACCAATGGATAGTGAAACCAGGCCGGGGGAGGGGAATTCTGTGACTACCAGTGGATAGTGGAACCAGGCTGGGGGGGTGCTCAGTGGCACCAGGCAGTGGGGTGCTCACACAATGTATGTGGGGATCCGTGACTATCTGTGGCAATGGAATGAAGGTGGGGGTCAGAGTAAGAGGGTAGTGGAACCATACTGGGGGGATGGGGGTCAGAGAACATATGATAGCATGCCTCCCAACATTTCAAATGGCCAAAGAGGGACACTTATGTTTTAGGTGGTATTACGGGGGGCATGTCTGACGGAAAGGACATTAATTAGAATTTGTAGTTATTTCATGACCTATTGACACCTCTTTGTGTAAGTAAATAAATAATTTATAACAAGACCAAAGTATTTTAGTTACACAGACTAATGTATAAACACACATACTGAAGTTTATACAGACATTAACGTGAGATGTATTGCTCTGCAGCAATGTGATACACTTAAATACACACCACACAGTCTGATCTCCTAAAAAGAGGGACATCAGGGTGGGGAAGAGGGACAGAGGGATTTGGGACTCAAAGAGGGACTGCCCCTCCTAAAGAGTAGGCATGTGACTACCACTGAACTGTAGAACCAGTATTTTGACAGCTCTGGTGAGTTGACCATAGGATGGTGTAGCAACAGCGCCACTGTACAATTTCAGGCCACTGTGATAATGCACCTACAAAATTCAAGTTTGAGCTGTAATAACTTTTGAATAAAACACCCTTTTAGCCGTGGAAGTACCCCTGTTTTACTCAGGGGAATAATACATTTTAAGTGTTACTATCCCTTTAAAGCCAACATTCATTGCAGTTCATGTAACTAGACTTTGCGTCCACATTTTCTTTAATCTAGAAACAAATTTTGAACCATTTGAAAGCCAGGAGGGTGTGAACCTATTGCATCACAATGTGTTGCACATCGGTATGGCACTCAAAAGGGTTCAAGGACTTTTTTTTTTTTAATAGCAATTTCTGCAGTCTACAATACAATTATGCTGTAAAGTGATACCGAGTAACTGAACAGAAATACATTAAAGTCAACAGAAAACAATGATAATCCAGGAAGATAAGTGCAGATGCTTTTGTAACGAGAGGCTTATTGAAAGCAATTACTCACTGAACATGAGATCTGAACTGGTAGGGGTAAGGGTTGTTTTCCATTAACTTACATTAGTTTTAAAGAATGCAGGAAATACGGTCACAAGATGGCTCACAACTGTCCTATTCCAGGGAGTCCTATTCAACATCAATTACACACTGTTTGCAGAGAGCATTTTGATCACTGTCTGAGGTTTGTTCCAACCACAAACCAGTTTAATTGAACACGAGGCAGCTACAATCATTTAACTTGCTGCTGGATTGTAAGAGACAAATGCAAGACAGTAGCCATTTTCAATGAAACCGCTCCCAAGGAAGAGGAGATTTATACCAGGATCTATCCACATGCACGTATTTGAGTTAATAAACTCACATAAAAAGCACACAGCCACAAAAGCTTAATTATTATTTAAAACCACTTACAGTTCGCTAATGTACTCTATATTACAAAATATTGAAAGACAGAAATCAGAACATTTTGAGATAGTTGTCAAACATGTAAGTCTATGTCCAATTGTACTTGAGGGAGAAACACATTAGATCTAGTGATATCTGCATAAGGACTTCAACACTTCCTGAATTTCTGATGTTTTATCATAGTCTTCAAATAAAAATATGAATTTAAATTGCTTTCTCAAAAGACAAATCAAGTTTTACCAAGTTTGCTTTGTAAAAATCCCAGGAGTCCACACTGAAACCCCAAAATACTTATGTCAGTTGGGGGGGTCAGTTATGAAGGGGCTGGACAAAATGTGGCTCAAGCCTCAGGCTTTGCTGGTTGTGAGTGTATCCCACAAGAAATCTACTGTCAGATTAGAAACCCCATCCCTAGCAGTTTATAGGGGGATGCAGACTTTGCACCAGGTGGCTTGAACTTTGAAACTCACAGTTCAATCACTATCATGTGATTAATAGAAAACAATGGTTGCCATTTTTCTGGTACCCAATCAGTTCGATTCAGGCCCTGCTTCCTGTACTGGAAACTGACCTGCAGTGAGGGCAATTATTGTATCTTAGTTGCCCTTTAACATAGTTTATCATATATATATATATATATATATATATATATATATATATATATATATATATATATATATATATATATATATATATAATGGAATCAGTTTCTGGTTTGTGGTCTGCCACGCCCAGGGGCGGCAGAAAGGAGGACTTGTGCAAAACTCTCTAGACACAATGTGATGGCTGAAGGCAGAGAGTGTGCAGCTGGCTATGTCACAGACTCCACAGTCATGGCTTCATTGTCAACTCTCTGCAAGACATACAGTGTTTATCAGGCCTAACATACAAACAACTACACTGTGTTTGAGGGAGCAGGGGAGCTTATGAGCTACAATACATCATTACTGTGCATGTTCCAACAATATCCAACACTGTCCTAAACCACGTATGAACTAATGAGCATCAATGGTCTGTATGTTTTTACATACTCTAACAAAATTCTAAACACTCTTTGAACTTCTGTGCATCGTTACTGTGTAGGTTACCAAAACTGATCAGGGCCATGGCCAAAGCAGTGCATGAAGTAAAATGCATCATTACTGTATATGTTCAGCCATCTCGCAACATACACACACCCACATAAAACAAAAACATTCTTTGCCCTACAAAACTTTCTTGGAATCTCAGGGCTCGGCTTAATCATATGCCTATTACAACCTTGCGGAGGTGACAAGTCATTAGTAATGTCTCACAAACACAAATACCACATTCCCCTTTTCACCAGTTTACCTGTACAGATTTCCCTTCAGCACTCCATACACCCCCCCACTGAATTTGGCTAAATCCCAAAACATAAAAAGCCCCCTCCATGGATCACCAATCACATTAAACACCTGTAAATAACAGTACTTCTATGTCTATCTCATAAAAATTCACCACTTTAAACAATCTATGCCACTCTCTCAACTTATGTCACAAAAAAACAAAAAAAACACAAAATGCAACATTTAAGGCCACATTAAACACAACACACATCAAAGAAGGGTGCAGCCAATGTAATGTAATGCAAGTATGGGACACATACTATAGCACAAGTATGTCTAACTCTCTGTTGCCAGATGCAGCTCATATTCGGTGCCACTGCAGTGCTGTGTAGCATACAAGATACCTACCATCAATGTCAGACAAACACCCTGTCTCCCCTCTCACTCACTATAAAATTGCCTCTGCAGACAACACCAATGTAGTTAACACCTTGATTACCGTAGTGGCTTCCAAATTTCTTTGCACGCTTTTCTGACACTCAAAGGATTAAACATACAGTTAATTCTTTGAGTGCCAGCAAGGTTTGCACACATCCTTGACCAATCAGACTTAATTATTAAAACAGAAATAGGACAAACATTATAGTAATGCCAAAATCGCTTACATTTGCATTTATGATTATGTTTGTATGTATGTGCATGTGAGATAATCTGTGGTTTGGACTGGACCGGGCATTCACATCACTCAGCCTGTGGGTGGTGTCAGGTTACTGCAGGCTGCAGAGGAGAGGTATACACACATATATATATTTACACTTGCGAATGCTTCACGGCATTGCCTGTTGGATTTGGAGCACTGTGCACGTGCTGGACGTCTATGATGGTGAGGCTTACTGCATCGATTTTGCCAGGGGTGGCCAGGAAGCAAAGCCCCTTTGGCCACTCCTGGCAAATTCACTGCCACGTGGCAATTTGCTGGATGTGGGTACCATCTGAGCCTTACCACCTTGTGAAATAATGGACATTGAACCAAAACCAGGTTATTTATATCTCCATCAATAGATCCTAGTTAAATGACCTACAAAAAAAGAAATTCCAGATTGCATGGTAAGGGTGCCTTGAGACACTAAAAAAAAGACTGCAGATTGCATTTTAGTTTGCCTGTATAAAATACAGTATTGCAAGTTTTTGTTTAAAGGGCTAGTAATACTTAACCCTTTGAGTGCCAGAGGGGTACGCAATGCATTGCTTTGCAATGCATTGCGTACCCCTCTGGCATTCAAAGGGTTCAATTTAACTATTTTAATATTGTACAGATTAAAAATATGAATACAATGAGGTATGTCCCATCAGGTAATACACCAAGTGTAATTATAATCACTGCTGCACATAAGAACATTTTCTATATTTATATTCCTTTTAACCCATTGCGTGCCAGAAGGGTACGCAACGCATTGCTTTGCAATGTGTCGTGTACCCCTCTGGCACTCAAAGGGTTAATCCTTTGAGTTCCAAGAGTGAGAAATGTGTTTCCAGAGAGGTTGGGAGGTGTGTATGTGTGCATGCACACCTCTCCTCTGGATCAACTGCTAAATACATGTGACCCTTTGATTGCCAAAGAGAGGTGAATGTCATTGCTATGCATTACACATAACAGAGTTGCATTTTGGTTGCAGATAGGAGGGAGAAGAGGAGCACACAGAATATAGCAAGGGTTTGCCTTTGTGGCCCTCACTGTACGTAATTCTTTAAAAAAAAATAAATTAATTAAAAAAAAAAAATTGACCCCTTTCGTGTTAGAAGGCTGTCTAACATTAAGGGGTAAAGGTAAGACCTTGTGATTGTGAAGGTGAGAATGGCCGAGACAAAGGTGAGTGGTGATGGGGGCAAAGCTAGGAAGGGAAATACTGTCCTCTTCCTGATGGCTGTAGGTATATCCTCTTATAGCGTTGGCGCAATATTTTGTAGACCTCTGTAGCATTAAAGGTGTTAAAAGCACAGTTTTTTCAACGGAAATTTGGGGAATTTGTCCCCTTCAGTGTAGTTGGTTTGCTCCAGATTAATACCAGTTTAAGGGGATAAAAGCCCTATTTGAATCAATGGGAATTGGGGCCTCTTTTCTCCTGGTGCAATTTGTTAGTGCCTATGGACCATATCCACTAAATAAAGACATGATTCTGGGACAAATCAACCTTACTATAGGGGAAAGCGATGAACAATGCATTGATTGCAATGTGTTCCTCTCCCCTCTGACACTCAAATGTTTATCCATCACTGCAAGGGAGAGGTAATACACCATCCAAGTAGTAATTAACCCTTTAAGTGCCAGTCAAGCAGTATCCCCCTCTGGCAGTTAAAGGGCAATATAGCAAAAGTGTACTTTATTCAATCCTTTTGAGTGCCAGAAGGGTATGCAAAGAATTGCTTAGCAATTAATTGCATACACCTCACGCGCTCAAAGGGTTACACATCTCAAGCAGCTTGTACGACAACTTTCTGGGGAAATTTGTGTCTATTCAAACTGAAAGATCTTCACCATTCAAAAACAGCTCTCATGTCAAAAATAAAGCGTTTAGTTTGACTGCAAGTTTGTATTGCATGGCGTAAAACACGAGCAACATTAGGTATTTATACAATTCAGTACAGCACAAGCGTGAATTCTGCTGTATACTGCTTAGCCTTAGATATGCTCTTTACTCTAGAAACAACCCAAGAGAGAATAGGAAAGCACGACAGTGTCAGCTTGAGCATTGTGACCTAAACCGCTGAAGAGACTTTACTGAAATTATCTCATCCCAGGTAAAAAGGATTAGACACTTCTGAAGGCTGTCTGAAACGGGTTTAACCCTTTGAGTGCCAGAGGGGTACAGAACACATTGCTTTGCAATGCGTTCCGTACCCCTCTGGAACTCAAAGGGTTAAGATAAATAATAAAACACACACGCAAAGACAGACCCACCCATCTGTTTCTCTTAAAGTGGCTCAGTCACCTTAAGAAACGTTCATTTTGTTTCACTAAGTGCAAATTACAAGTTTTGTTTGGGTCTCTCCTAAATCCCTTTCCTCTGATATTTTTATGAGCACAGTACCATTAAACATGTATTTCAACTTAGTGTTTCTGTATCCTAAATGCATTATATTGCATTTTTCAGCATAACATTTTAGATACCATAATCTTGTTCATTCCTCTAGTTTTCCAATATCCTTATACATTTGCTTTATCCCTCATGGAGAGCCAACCCTGTTGCAGATTGAAAGAGGAGACAACTTCTCCAGTTCCAGTGTTATTTTATGGAGGCAATGCACTAAGATTTCTCAGATGGGAGGGATCTTAGTGCATACGCTCCATAGAATAACATAGGAACTAGATAAGTGATATGACTGAAGAAGTCTTCTCCACTCTATCACCTCTTTATCACACCTCAGTGCCCCCCCCCATCTTGAACACCGCAAGTAATATCTCTAATGAAGCTGCCAAAGAGAACAGTCCCAGGCACTGAGGCTTCACACTACACTAGTAATCCATCATTCTTCTGAATAAACACTATTGCTTATAACATTGTTTCCTGCCTTTCGGCCAATAATTTATCCAATCAACTGCCTTTGAGTCTAGTAACAAACTATGCATCTTATAAATCAGTTTCCTAAATGGAACAGTATCAAACGTTTTAATAAAATCCAAATATGCTACATCTACTTCTTCACTTTTGTCTATTACTTAAAGGGATAGTAATGTTTCACAACAAAAGCAGCTCTAATTAATCTGCATAGTATTTGGGCCATGGAGAGTGTTATTTCAATACTGTCAGAGTTGTAGTTCAAGAGTAATTGAATTATAAAAGTATCCCCCTCCCACCCCTTTTACTGATGTAACACTGAGCAGCAAGGTGGTGTCCAGGTGGATTGCACAGAGGGACAATCTTCAATTAGCATAAAGAAAAAAACCTGAAAAAAATGTCAAGGGAGCAGGTTTTTCCTTTTACTCACAGTAAGAAGATTGTTCCTTGCCGTGAACTGTCTAGTCTATGGACCCGATCCCACATCTGAGAAGAGGGGACTTACATTAGGTAAAAGGGGGATACTTTTATCATTCAATTACTCTTGAACGACAACTCTGACAGTATTGAAATAACACTCTCTATGGCTTAAATACTATGAAGATTAACTGGAGCTGCTGTTTTTGTGAAACATTACTATCCCTTTAAGTAACAATAAAAAAATAATAATAATCAACCAGATTTGTTTGAGAAGATTGTCCTGTTTTAAGGGCACACTGCCATGGTTCTTGCATGTCAGACTCACATATAAAACGTATCTTGCATTCCATAGTATTCCCATTAATTTAACACATGTAGCTGGAACAGCCA
This sequence comes from Rhinophrynus dorsalis, assembly GCA_037306005.1. Taxonomy (NCBI): domain Eukaryota; kingdom Metazoa; phylum Chordata; class Amphibia; order Anura; family Rhinophrynidae; genus Rhinophrynus; species Rhinophrynus dorsalis. The sequence continues at coordinate 515,391,671 of CM074719.1, forward strand.
GTTCTAATGAAAGGTGTGTTCATCAAAAACAATTTAACAATTAAAATATTTGGAATGGTTTGACACATTAAGCATAGTGCCACTGAAATCAACATTCCTCAGACGATATTACAAACAAATCTCTTATTAAAAATGAACTAAGCTTGTCTAATGGTAACAGGTGCACTTTAAAGAGGAACCCATTCCCTAAGAATAAGGGGCTCTTAGTTTAGCAGAAGGACTTACACAACGCATGTCCTCGAAATAGAAGTCAATTATGTTTACTGTTCTGTTTGGATGTCTTTGTAGTGAGGTGTAACCTGCAGGCAGGCATAAAGAGCACTATATACAGAAAACCGCAGATAGAATGTAAATAGATGCACCAGATTGTGGTATGAGGAACATCAACCTAGGTAAAGCAATGTGTTAAATTAAAGAAATCGTAAACCCACAAACTAAATTAACAATTTATTGACCCTAGCACTAAAGTGCTAAAGCGGAACTATCACCCTAAATAAAGTAACCCCCCCCCCACTAATTAGGCCTATAGCAATATGCTTAGAAACAGTGCTATTAACGAGCATTAGTAAGTATTGAGTTATGAAGAAATCCTTCTGAGACGGACAGCCAGGCTTCCTGCTTTAGAGGCATCTGCGTAACTGCACAGTTAGTCCCTTGTGTTACCTGTCAGCTCAGGCGCGCAGATGTCTCTAAGACAAGAGGTCTGTTCGCAAGCCTGACCACCAGTCTCAGAAGAAGAAGGATTTCTTCATAATGTGGTACTTACTCTCGATAATAGTACTATTTCTAAGCATACTGCTATATGCCTAATTATTGGGGGGGGGGGTCTTAAAATAGAGTGAAAGTTCCGCTTTAATACTCATTTGCTCACCCAATCTTGCTTGACCTCTTGCAGGATAGGATATTCTGTGGGATTTTGATGCTGGGCAACTGCACAAGTGCTATGGGATTTGAGAAGTTCAGTAATTTGTCCCTCTCAGGCCCCAGTTGCCGATTAAACACAAACATTCACTCTACCCTGCAAGACACTGTGTGGGATCGGTTGACGCAGCTGGGTGAGAATTAACTCCTAGGCTACCAGAGATCTTATATGGTTTTATGCTAGATTATGGATTTATTATTCCTTTAACAACAACTTAGTCTTAGGGTATAATACCTCTTTAAGTTCAAAGAAATAAGATTTACTGAAATAGCTCTATCAAACAATTATCTACTTTCTCCTAAAACTGAAGGACTGCTCAGGACGGCAGATTTTGTAAACCAGATGGCCTCCATCAGATGTCTGACTACAATTCACATGAAACTCAGGCTACTGTTGGCAAATGGAGAGCCACAGTCTCTCCGCGCCCGGACTTTGCTCTGTTCAGTCTATATAGAAAATTCAAGAGCGTATAACAATAACAACCAGTCCTGGAGGACTCTGTTTACACTTTGTACTTGTCGTTTTGCAGCAGTGATAACAGGAACAAAGGTTACACTGGACTGTAACCTGTACTCATCCCTTAGTAAGCACACAGCTCTGTCATTATTCCTTTATGGGATGTCACTGTGTTGGCTAGAACTGTCCAGTATATAAACTAGGAATCATTTGATGTTTATGCTAAATGCAACAAAAGCTTGTTATTTATTTCCCAGGATCTAAATAGTAATCAGTAATTTAACCTCTTAAGGACCAGAGTAGTGTACAATGCATTACTTTTGCAATATGTTACACAGCCCTCTGATCCTTAACCCTTTGAGTGCCAGAGTTGTATCCAATGCATTGCTTTGCAATGCTATGGATACCTCCCTGGCACTCAAAGGTTTAAGGGGTTAACAACTGGTTTATGAAGACACAGACAAGGTTCAGGCTCTTCTGTTCACTTCTATTCCTACTATGGGCATGTTAGAAGCACATTACACACTAGCAGAACTCTGATAGGCTTCTACATTTCCACCAGTCCCATTTACTGAACACCAATACAACTGGCCCTATTCATCAAACACAGGAGCAATTCTGGTGCAAAACTACTGCACCACAGGGGGAAGCGGGGTAACAGAAATGTGTATTGGTTAAAATGGGACCTTTATCTCCTTGTATGCTAGGCACATTTCCAACACAATATTCATCAAGATAAAAAGGTGCAATTCTGGTACAAACCAACTTTTCCACAGAGGGAGGAGAGATATGAAGCCCATATAGCTTTAAATTGGGATTTTTACTACTTAAATGTTAAGGTCTCCAAATCAAGAGGCCATTTCACTTGATTTCCAGGATCCCCTCCCTCTGAGGTACAGTTGGTTTGGTACAGGTCTTAGCTTACTGAATATTTATATTAAAGCCCACCCTTCTGTATGTAGCAACCTGGTGCAGAGTCCAAACACTCCTGTCCTAAGCTATCCAACCTGAACATTAGAAACACTTTCCAATGTCCATCTATCTACAACAGCATTAAAGGAACACCAACACCTCTTTATAACAGATCTCCACTTCGTCTGGGAAGATAATCCTAACTGTAACTATAACAGTTCAGCATGGACTGGTTCTCTAAAAAGAGTCTTATTAGTACTGAATATATCATGTCCACAGAAAAAGACTTCTTTTCCAGGATTTCTGGGCCCCAAACACCTTCCACTACAGTCTCCGCTCCTTCCTAAGAACAATTCAGTGGGAGGAGTTTGGAGTACAGGAGCAATGCAATAAAAGAACCAAGCTTAACTCCATGAACATGATGTCCAGCATCAATTAAAGATGCATTTTGGCGAGCCAATCCATGTAGAATTGATTTATAGTGGCCAGACTAAATGGACAGTAAATGGTTAGGAGAAGGTAATTTATAAGTATAAGACGATACCTAACAGTTAGGGGAATAGAGTTCACATATCTTAAATTTATGCACAGCTCTCTTCATTACCCCTTCAGATCTCAGTGATCTGCAGGGATGGATGAGGTCAGAGCTCCACTCAGCTTTTCTGAGAGTGGAAGCAAGATCACTCACTACCCCTCCAAAGAAATCCTCTGTAGGCAAATTTGATCACAACAGGCTTCAGTGGACAGGACAATGATCTCTCAGAAAGGCCGAGTGAAGCACTGACATCAACCAGCCTTGCAGATCATGGCGATCTGCCAGGTGGAGATGTATGTAAAAGCCTTCTTAGTGTATGTTCAAGAATTGTCCCTAAAATTCACAAAGATGGGTCCTAGTTATGAAGTAAACTCAAGTTTAGATTTAGGCCTGAGAATATTCTGAGAAAATTTGCACCTGCAAATATTTTTTTGCATATATAACTGTCACTTCCATTAGTCCCTTAATGGCTGGAGATGTGCTAGGCCCATAATGACTACCTAGAAGGTGCGCAGTGATCACTTGGCGAGCTTAAAACGGACTTGGTCCTCCAGTGCACCCCACCCCTGGACCCCCCAGTCCTTAAGGGGTTAAGAACAGGCGTTAAGATTTAATCACTAAAACTACCTTTATTTTTGGCGCAATTAGTGAATTTCTTTAGAAAAACATAGCAACACAATTCTTATTTGGACAAGACCATTTCTACTCCATTTTCAGTTGACTGAGTGTAGTTAGCACTAAGAGAAAATGTCACTAAATGTTTATTTATATCCTTATGTCGCTTTGAGACAGTTTTTCAGATACTTTCTTTATAACTCCAGTTTTATAAATGGCCCCCACAGTGTAAAGTCTGCTAAGCTATATGAACTATATTCTATATAACAACTCAACTGTATTTGTAAAGGATCATAAGAACGTGTGTGTGTGTGTGTGTGTGTGTGTGTGTGTGTGTGTGTGTGTGTGTGTGTGTGTGTGTGTGTGTGTGTGTGTGTGTGTGTGTGTGTGTGTGTGTGTGTGTGTGTGTTCGTTCTGAAAGTCTTTTTTGCTTAAAGGGATAGTAATGTTTCACAAAATCACCAACTCCAATTAATCTTCATAGTATTTGAGCCATAGAGACTGTTATTTCATTACTGTCAGATTTGTAGTTTAAGAGTAATTGAATTATAGTGTCCCCTCCTGTCCCTTTTGCCTAGTGTAAGCCACCTCCCCTCAGATGTGGAATCTGGTTTCTTGACCAGACAGCTCACAGCAAGGAACAATCTTCTTACTGTGAGAACAATGAAAACCCTGCCCACTTGACATGTTTTTCCCTTATGCCAATTGAAGATTGTCCCTCTCTGAGATCTATCTGGACAGTCTTGCTGCTCTAAGGTGAGCAGTGTTATATCAGTAAAAGGGGAGGGAGGGGTAAACTTTATCATTCAATTACTCTTGAACTACAACTCTGACATTACTGAAATAACATTCTCTGTGGCCCAAATACTATGAAGATTAATTGGAGCTGCTTTTATTATGAAACATTACTCTCCCTTTACAGAAAACATGTAAACACACAGTGAGATGCACACACACACAGATAGTCCTTATGACCCTCTGTAGATAAGGCACAGACAACAGGATGAGGGTGTCTACAACACTGAAAGTGGAAGGAAAAAGAGAAGTAAAATAGCCAATTCAAGGTACCATAACCGAATCATTAACGTAAATATGTATTTAAAACGCACTACGTACCCCTCTGGCTTTTTAACCATCTCAAGTGCCCTCCTCCCCTTCTTTTTCCTCTTTAGAATATTTATTATTTTATAATGATACCAATTTATACGCAGCACTATGCACATAACTATTTAACCCTTTAAGGACCAGCCGTGCAGGGACCCCTGAATTCCAGGACATACACGTTCGTCATGAGTCCTTTACGCACATTCTCCCCGTGATGTACATGTATGTACTTGGTCCTTAAGAGGTTAAGGAACAGATAATATCTGTTCTGTAAATCTTAGAGTCTTAAGTTTTTTTGTCCAGGGCACAGGGAGATAAAGTGACTTGCCTAAGGGCACAAGGAGTTGTTGACCATGGGAAATGAACCAAGTTTTCACAAAATCTACAACAACTAAAATAATGTTCCTTTTAGAGTTACAGTTTAACTCATGCAAGGGGTGTGTCCCTTCAGGACTGTTACATTTTTCTAAGTAACACGCTCTCCAAGCAAATCCAGATGGAGAGCAGCAAGGGACAACCTTCAGTGGGCACAAGGAAAATCCTGCCCTCCTTCATCAAGGGGTGTAGTGTTTTCCTTATACTTACAACAAGAAGATTGTCCCTAGCTGCGATCTGTCCAGTCAAGCGATCGGATTCCACATCTGATGGGAGGCAGCATACAAGAGGTAAAAGTGGTGGGATGGGGATACTTTATAATTGAATTACTGTTGAACTACATGTCGGACAATATTGAAATACAGCACTACATGGCCCAAAACATATGAGGATTAACTGGAGTCGAGTTTATTTTCATCCATTGCTATCCCTTTAATACTGCTAATGTATTGAATTAGTACCCACTGCTTTTCTATTCAAAAAGGCTGATAGCTTACACTGGGCCCATTAATAAGCAATAAAACAATATCACCTATCAAAATTGCTATTGTAATAGAAGCCCTGGAAAAGGTAGGAATATCTGCTCCCTCAGAACACATGTAAGACTAGATTTTGGCGAAATGTTATAGAGGCTAGCATGGAGTACAGTATATTTAAGTGAGTATATATCCCAAGGTCATTTTAGGTGCTAGCTTTCCTTTAATGCCTTGTAAGCTATAGAGGCCTCCACCACATATCAAAGCAATGCTTTGGGGACGTCACAGCATTCAAGAGACTAAAAGAGCCATTTAAATAAATGGGAGTCTGAGGAATGCTTTTTTGCTTGTGGAATGGTTGTCTTGCCCAAAAACTTCTCCAGTTCTGTGTTTATAAATTGATTTTACCTTCTAATTAATCTTGATTATTTTTAAGAGAATGATACCCTATACATATGCACATCAAAGTAAAATTATGGTTTTACGGTTCTTATTCACTCAAGAAATGAGGAGCATTTTGGACCAAACCAATGGAACCACGAGGAGAAATTAATATCCTCAGCGCGCCCATTTGACTTAACTGGGGAATGTGTTTGCAATCTCTCTGCCATTCAAGAAGTAAAGAGCCTCATTTAAATCAGTGGAAAGTTTTATTGTGCAGTTGGTTTGTTCTAAAATTGCTCATTTCTTTTGTGAGGAAGGCAGTAATATCTTAAAGCATAAAAGACAATATAAAACAATACAAGGTGAGAGAATATGGAAAACAATCCAGGAGGTAAAGGAGGTACAGCAACATTATAAGGTGTAATCTTACCGCAGAGCTAAAGTCTTGGTACAATTGATACAACAAAGCTATATTCCCTCCTGAAATTTTGTTTAACCCCCTGAACATTTGAGAGAGGTTCCCAGTGCATTGCAAAAGATACAATGGATACAATGCATTGGAGACGTATCTAGCATCCACAGAATTAAAGAGGAACATATAGCAGATCTAACGGATGAACAGATACGAAGGGACATGTGTCAAAAGTATACCTGGGAACTTTCAAAATGAACTGACGCTGAGATTTTGTAGATGTTAACCTTCAAAGTTCCCCTTAACATAGGTTCTCAGTGAAATGTTCCTATTCACTCTAATTGAGAGCTGCTCCAGTAAGTCCTCAAGGAACCATTGTCATGCAACAACTTAGATACTTAGAATCACTGCACTCAATAGCACGTCTTTCTCCCACCCACTGACCAGCAGTTCATGTGGCAGGAGGCCCTTACACCTTTTGTGTCCAGCCTACCTTCCTCTAGACTAAGCTCTCAGGAGCAGGGCCCTCTAATCCTTTTTTTCCATGTTCCACGTGTACTATTTAATATCTCTGTATGTCTATTCCCTATTGTACAGTGCTGCGGAATACACTGGTGATATATATATATATAACACACACAAGGCAAGCAGGACTTACCCCTCTGCCTTCCCAGTATAAGTGGTACCAACTTAGGAACTAAGGAAGCAGTTAAAGGGATAGTAATGGCTGATTTAAACATTGTTTAATATTGTAGATATTAAAAAAAGAAATCAGTTGATGTAAGTCCAGTCTCTTAAAACTTTATAGTTTGAGATACATAACCTGCTAATGCCCCGCTTTCGGCTTCCAAAATGGCTCATCACACAAGAGGGTGGTGTTGGGGACTGATCTCTCAGCAGGTAGAGAGATGGGACTAAACAAAGTCTGTGGATTAAAGGGATTGTAATGTTTAATAATAAAAGCAGCTCTAATTAATCTTCTAGTATTTGGGCCTTGGAGAGTGTTATTTCAATTCTGTCAGAGTTGTAGATCAAGAGTAATTCAATGACAAAGTGTCCCCCTCCCCTTTTACTGATGTCACACTGTTCAGCTAGATCAGAAGGGAGGTGCCCAGGTAGACTGCAGAGAGGGACAATCTTCAATTAAGATAAGGGAAAAAGCTGAAAAACCTGTCAAGGGGGGCAGGGATTTCATTGTTCTCACAGTCAGAATTTTGACCCTTGATGTGAGTTGTCTGGTTTATGGACTGGATTCCACATCTGAGGAGTGGGGGCTTACACTAGGTAAAAGGGAAGGGAGGGGGACACTTTATCATTCAATTACTCTTGAACTACAACGCTCACAGTAATGAAATAACACTCTCTATGGCTCAAATATTATGAAGATTAATTGGGACTGCTGTTTGCGTGAAACATTACCATCACTTTAAGTCACAGGCTTCATCAGCTCTGTATGCAGATTTTAAAGTAGACCTGGTACTTACACAGCTGTTAGTCTCATTAAATACATCTATTTACGCTGCCTATACATTGTACTTTTTCTGTTCCAAACAGGTTAATAGTGTGACATATTTGATTTAGCAGCTGGGAAACCTGATCTCAGCAGAGCCATGTTCTCTGACTTGATCAGATAAAGCCTACATAATTAATTACTCACATGTCCAGAGAATCACCTGCCTACACCGTCTCAGACTACATAAACCTATCAGTTTCCAGCAAAGGCTTCTAACAAATTGATAAACCCTTTCAAGATGGAAGTTCCACTGACTTAATAAGTCTACTGCAAGGGTTGAGTCTTCACTTGCATGTCAGACACTCATATGAGCTTGACAGCCATGGGGTCAATTAACCCTCTGAGCGCCAGAGGGGAAAACATCACATTACTTTTGATACACTGGGCTCGCAATGCAGCCTAGTATGTCTGATTCCAGGGGGTTATGCACTAAGGAGTGATAAACAGATGATAAAGCGGAGATGACTTCTCCAGTGATAGCAAGTCTGTTATTCAATAGAGCCTATGCACTAAGATCTCCTAATATTAGTGCATCGGCTCCACAGAATAACATAGGAATTGGAGAAGTGATATCACCAGAGAAGTCCTCTCCACATTACCACCTCTTTATCAAGCCTTACTGCAGCTCTCTCTCTCACATACACGCAGTCACACACGCACGCGCACGCGCACACACACAGAGCAAACTATAACGTGAGTGTAGCCCTTTAATATGCTTTGCTTTCTTAGATATATAGATATGTACTTGAACCAGTCTTATGTCACCAGTAGCTAACATAAACACAGTTCATGTTCGTTTACCCTTCTGATCATTGTTCACTGCATAAAGTATATATTCCCCTCTGTATGAAAATCTGCGGGTGGGGCTCTGAAACACATATAATTTACAGGATCCCAGAGATTCCAACTGTCACATTGTTACAGCTGTACAGTGAGGCTGCAGTAATTATAATGAAATTTAGGGACAGCCAGTAAACGCTCTGAGCGCCAGCGGGGTATGCAACGCGTTGCTTTGGAATGAGCTGCCTACCCCTCTGGCATTCCGAGGGTTCATGGAAGACAACCAGAGGCCATCCAGCTGATGAGAACTCCAATTACCATGATGGGAGTTGTAGAATCAGCAGAAAGGAGAATAGATGCTTACAATACAGCAGTTTCCCTGTAATGATACTGGAATGAAAACAAGGTACTAAACCATTTTATTGCCAGTGAGGTGTGCAACAAATACACTACACCCGCAACACTCAAAGGGTTAATTTAATATCCATTTGGCTAGTAGAACTACATTATACTAAAGGTTAGAGGCAATTCTTACCTTTCGTTTGATATCTGTAAACTGGGAGAACATAAGAGACCAGTAAAAGGCTAGTTCCTTGATGTAATAGTAGTATAGCCCAGAAGTGAGTGGCTGTGAAAATAAAACAAAACAATGGCGCCTTCGTGAGATCCTACTGTAAAAGTCATATAAATCACATGTATGAAACAACTGTTATCAAAGCAAAGTGTGAGCAATCCTACAGCAAAACAGCCCCATTATCAGAGAGAACAGACCAGTTTATCTTTGATAAATATGGTGCAGATTGCTTTGCTGCAGTTCCACTTTTTTTTTTTTTTTTAATTACCCCATATTTTGTCAGCGGTGATTATGTATGTATATTTAAATAGTTCTATTTAATCTGATTGGTATAAAGTAAAAGTTGTTCTATGTTTGCTTATTATAGGAATGTATTTGTGTATCTGGACCTGTATGAATAATAAAGAAAAGTGGAGCAATTCTGGAGTACGACAACTGCACCACAGGTGACAAACACCCCATTTATTTAACTGGGGCTTTGAACTAACACATTGATTTGAAATGCATTGGAGATCTTATCGCATTCAAGGGTTAAAAATGCAAGTTCAATCAATGGGAATTTGGGGCATTTTTGATGGAGTTGTTTTGCCCCAGAATTGTTTTTTTCCCATTTGTGCAGGAGGCGGTTAGATTCGTATGAACAAAACTAAAGGGGAGAGTTTCTGTGGCAACTCAACTGCACCAGCGGGGACAATATAAAAATCAATCCAACATATTGCAAAGCATTCAAGGGTGTAACCCCCCCTCTGGTCCTTAAGGGCTTAAACCATTTTTGATATTAAGATTTTTTTTTAATTTGTCCTCTGTATTGCAGCTGGTTTGCTCCAGTGATGCTCATAGCTGCATATGAAACTTACTGTAATCTGTGATAAGTTTTTAAAGCGGAACTTTAACCAGATTAACATATCACTGCAAATGATAATTACATTAGCGATATGCACAGTCTTAGTTTTATCTCCAAGAATAATTGCTGCATTAAAGAAAAATGAAACCCTTTATGCAGGAAGGCACCGTCTGGGATCTTGCTGTAAGTGTTCTCTGCTACTGCACTGTCAGTCCCTTCCGGGTGCCTTTCAGCACAAAGGCATTCAACTCGCCAGTCGTGGAGTTGAAGGGAACGGACAGTGCAGACGCAGAGATGCCGGCTCTGCAAGATGTCTGCGCTGTTCCCTGCTGTCTGTCTGCTTAAAAGGTTCTATTTTTTGTTACTGCAGCACTTATTCTTGAAAATAAAACTAGGTATGTGCATGTAACTAATGCAATTATTATTTGCAGCGCTATGTTAATCTGGTGAAAGTTCTGCTTTAAGACTCATTACCCACTCAGGTGCTAGACAGGTCTCCAGTGCATTGTAATGCAATACAATTGAGCCTTCTCCAGCATCCAGAGGGTTAAGTATTTATATACTCCTGTGCAGATATCCTATACATTTCTGTTCTGAATCTTTCATCGATATTAGAGTTAAAAAGTAAAAAACAAAAAAACAAAAAAAATAAGTCATCCATTTTTCACATAATGATTATTTAAATGGATAGTATTGTGTAATATGGGGGGGAATATACTTTATTATATACAGTAATGCGCAAAAGTCTTAGGCAGGTGTTAAAAAATGCTGTAAAGTAAGAATGCTTTCAAAAATAGACAAGTTAACAGTTTATTTTCTCAATTAACAAAATGCAAAGTGAGTGAACAGAATAAAAATCTAAGTCAAATCAATATTTGGTGTGACCACCCTTCGCCTTCAAAACAGCATCAATTCTTCTAGGTATATGGTCAGGTGTATAATTATACAATTATACCAAACAGATACTATGATCATTTAATATGTGGATTGAAACACAATCAATAACTGAAACAGAAGCAGCTGTGTAGGAGGAATAAAACTGGGTGAGGAACAACAAAACCCCCACTAACAATGTGAAGTTTAAAAGTCATACCATGGCAAGAATGAACACAGGAAAAAGACAAAAGGTATGTATACTGCATCAGCAAAATCTCTACCAGGCAGAATGTTGAGGACCGGAGACGCAGCAGTCGGCCAAGGAAACTTTGTGCAGCAGATGAAAGACACATTACGCTTACTTCCCTTTGCAATATGAAGATGTCCAGTAGTGCCATCAGCTCAGAATTGGCAGAAAACAGTGGGATCCGGATACACACATCTACTATCCTGGGGAAGTCTGGTCAGAAGTGATCTTCATGGAAGACTTGCAGCCAAAAATCATACCCCCAATGTGGAATCAAGGCCAAGCGACTCAGGAATTGGGGTGCATAAAACTGGCAGCAGGTGGTCTGGACTGATGACTCAAAATTTTAAATATTTGGCTGTAGCAGAAGGCAGTTTGTTTGCTAAAGGACTGGAGAGCGGTACAAGAATGAGTGTCTGCAGGCAACCGTTAATCATGGTGGAGGTTCCTTGCAAGTTTGGGGCTACATTTCTGCAAATGGAGTTGGGGATTTGGTCAGAATTAATAGTCTCCTCAATGCTGGGAAGTACATGAAGATACTTATCCCTCATGCAGTACTATCTGGGAGGCATCTGATTGACCCCACATTTATGCAGAATGACAAATACCCCAAATATACAGCCAAATTAATTAAAAACTATCTTCAGCGTAAAGTAGAACAAGGAGTTCTAGAAGTGATGATATGGCCCCCACAGAACCCTGATCTCATCATCAAGTCTGTCTGGTATTACATGAAGTGAGAAAAGCAACTGAGACTGGCTACATCCACTGAAGATCTGTGGTTAGTTCTCCAAAATATTTGGAACGACCTACCTGCTGAGTTCCTTAAAAAAACTGTGTGCAAGCGTACCTAGAAGAATTGATGCTGTTTTGAAGGCAAAGGGTGGTCACACCAAATATTGAATTGATTTAGAATTTTCTTCTGTTCAATCACTATGTATTTTAATTGATAAAATAAACTATTAACATATCTATTTTACAGCATTTTTTCACACCTGCCTAAAACATTTGCACAGTACTATATTATATAAGAGGATTTTAGTCTTACCTGTTACATCCTTTTCTCTTAAGTCTATACAGGTTTACTGGTAACTCTGGGTAGGCGATCTGCTCCGTTACGTAGGCAGGAACAATTCTAGAATTGTATGCAGGGGGTGGAGCCTACCTTCCCTCCTTGGCTGCAGCTAGCCAACCAGCTCCAGAAAGACACCAACTATTGACTAGATAGGAGAAGGGAAAGAAGACTCCTGTGAGCATGACCACGAAGGACCCCCACAGTCTGCCACTGGAGAGCCAAGCATGGTCCCTTGACAGGGTGGGAGACCAGTAATCTGTACGGACTAAGAGAAAAGGATTTAACAAGACTAAAATCCTCTTTTCTCTGTCGTCCAATACAGGTTACTGGTAACTTTGCAATGTCCAACCATTGAGTTTCCCAGAGGCGGGAAGTAAGGCAAGGACCAGGTGCAAGGCCCCTAAAGTCACCAAAGCAGATATGAACCATCAGATCAAATACAGCCCAACAACTAATGAAGTGTCAGTGGACACTGAACAGGGATAACAGCACACCAAACTGTTACACAGCACACTGAACTAGTGCCAACGGGGCTCAAAGTGAAGGAAGCACCAAGAACTGAAGAAAATCCTAGACAGGCAAGACTGCCTCCAGGATTTTCCTCCCAAAGCTGGTGTCAGCCGATGCCAGCACATCAACACGGCATTGCGTCGAAAAGGTGTGCACAGATGACCAAGTGGACGCCTTGCACAACTGATCAGCAGAGGCCTGATTCTTATAAGCCCAAGAGGCCCCAATAGATAAGAGTAAAATGAGCCGTGACCCTGAAAGGAACAGGCTTCTTCCTCAGCTCATAAGCCTTATAAATAGTGGACTTGATCCAAGAAGCAATAGTCACCTTGGATGCAGGTCTTCCTGCCCTAGGACCCTCAGGAATGACGAACAACACGTCTGTTTGCCTGAGAGACTCAGTGTGATGTACATAAAACTTGAGACAACGCACCACGTCTAACAAGTGGAGATCCCTCTCCTTGTCAGAGGTGGGGTCAGGGCAGAAAGAGGGCATCACAATCTCCTGATTGATGTGGAACTCCCAATCCAACTTCGGGAGAAACTCCTGAGAGGAGAGAAGCACTGCCTTGTCCTTGTGAAACACCAAATAGGGTGGTTTAAAGGACAGAGCATGTAATTCTGCGACACAACGGACAGACACAATCACCAGGAGAAAAGCCATTTTCCACGTCAACAGGCGTAGAGGAATAGTAGCCAAAGACTCAAATGAAGGGCGCTGAAGAATTCCCAAAACCAAGTTAAGATCACATGGAAGCACAGGAATCTTGTAGGCAGGACGAGTATGAGCAATGCCCTGGAAGAAAACCTTAACATCAGGAAGGATGGCAATGTGCCTCTGAAAGAAAACAGAGAGAAGACATCTGAACTTTAAGGGAACTCAAATGGAGGCCCTTATCCACACCGTCCTGCAAGAAGGCCAGGACCGTAGGCAGATCAAATTACTGAGACACGTCTTTGTCAGCATACCAAGATAGGAAGGTCGACCAGACACGATGGTAGATCTTGGAAGAAACAGGCTTGGTGGCACTGAGCATAGTAGCCACCACACCAGAAGAAAACCCTTTCTTCCTCAATATTGAAGATTCCATTTCTAAGCTGTCAAGGCTAGACGATGAACATCCTCCTTCCAGAGGTAACCCTGTAGAAGATCTGGACAGCAAGGGAGCCGGAATGGCCCCGTCACTGACAGATCCAGAACTTCCGGAAACCACGCTTGGCGAGGCTAGTATGCAACAATCAGAATGACTGGACAACGCTCCAGTCATAATTTCCGTAACACCCTGTGCAACATGGGGAGGGGAGGAAAGATGTAGGCCAGAGGGAATAACCAAGGAATGGACATTGCATCCACCGCCAGAGCTAGAGGGTCCCTCCACCGAGAGTGGAACCTTCCTGCTATGTCTTGTCACCATCAGGTCGATGTAAGGAAGACCCCACTTCTGAACAAAGAGGGTGAACACCTCTGGTTGCAGCTCCCACTCTCCTCTGTCCACTATGTGTTGACTGAGGAAGTCCGCCATGACGTTGTCTATGCCAGGAATGTGCATTGCAGATATGGCAGGAAAGTGTTCTTCTGCCCAGGACAAAATAGCCTTGACCTCTAACCAAGAGGCGAGACTTCTTGTTCCATCTTGCTTGTTGATGTAAGCCACTGCCACAGCGTTGTCGGACTCTACCCGGACTGGACAGTCTTCCAGCTGATATGTCCAATGATGAAGGGCATGAAATATCGCCGAAGCTCCAACACGTTGATGGGGAGGAAGAGATTCTTCCAGAGACCACCGAACCTGTGCACTCAGACGAACAAGGACCGCTCCACATCCGGAGAGGCTGGCATCCATCGTCACCGTGGTCCAGAAGGAAACTAGGAAGGACTTGCCCTTCAGCAGACTGGAGAGGTTGAGCCACCAGGACAAACTCAGTTCCACATGAAGAGGAAGTGACACAGATGTCTTCAGAAGGTCCGGCTGACCCCTGCACACCTGGATCACAAACCACTGGAATTCCCTGGTGTGTGCCATGGCGAACGGTACCGCCTCTATGGTGGAAATGAATTTCCCCACGAGAAATGACAGCTTCTTGGCTGGAACTGGATCTTGAGCTAGTATCGCAGAAACCCTGTGGGTGATCTGGTGAGCCACCTTGTCCGTGAGAAACACCATGTTCTTCTGGGTATCGAAGAGGAGGCCCAGGAAGACCAGACGCTGGGATGAGACAAGATCTGATTTGTCCAAGTTGATGATCCACCCGTGATGGGTGAGAGCATGAATGCATTGCTGAAACTGCTGATTTAGAAGTTCTGCAGAAAAGGCTTTCAGAAAAGGTGGTCCATGTATGGAGTAACTCTGATGCCGTCTCGGTGGAGAACAGACACTAAGGCTCCCAGGACATGGTTGAAGACCTGAGGAGCTGTCGTCAGACCAAATGGAAGAGCTGAGAACTGAAAATGTCCCCGGTCGCAGGCAAACCGGAGGTTCTGCCGGCTCTCTGGATGAATGGCAATGTGTAAGTACACATCCTGAAGATCCAGAGATGCAAGGAATTCCCCCAGGGACATGGCAGCAATCACCGTCCGTAGAGACTCCTGATGATAATGAGTCCGGGTCACAAAGGAATTAAGATCCGTCAAGTCCAAAATTGGATGACAACCGCCATCCTTCTTGGAGACTACGAAGAGGTTTGAGTAAAAACCCATAACTCTGTCCTGAACTGGAACTGGTTCCAGAACGTCCTTGTCCACCCATGACCACCCATAGCAGAGTGTGGACCCGGGTTCGGTGAGTCATGCCAAAGAAGGCTTGGAAGCCTTGGGCTTGGAGGAGACCTTGGGCTTCCATTGCTGTTCGGGCTTGGAGGAGGTACGCGGAGCTGAGGGAACCGTCTGGTTCGCCGGACGTGTCTCATTCTGAAAAGAACAAAAATACCGGTTACGCTTAACTGGTGTTTTCTTCCTAGGAACTAAGGGTAGAAGTGTACTCTTATCCGCTGTAGCCTCACTGATCAGATCCTTGAGATCTGGCCCAAACAAATAAGTGCCTTGAAAAGGCAAGGACAGCAATGCTTTCTTAGAAGCAGACCAGATCTTGAGCCAAAGAGCCCATCTGGCAACCACAGACATGGTGGAATCCCTAGCCACCAAACGGATGGCATCAAATAGGGCAGCAGAAACATAGTGCTGTGCCTCAGTAATGTTGGCAAGGAGGTGCAATTTATGCGAAGTGAGCTGTTCAGTCCAGACCGCAATGGCCCGGTTCACCCATACTGCTGCAAATGCTGGACACATGGCAGAACCAGCAGTGGCAAAGATGGACTTGAGGGAGACCAAGTTTCTGGTCAGTCCAGTCCATTAGAGCAGACATATCAGACACTGGCAAAACAGTAGTCTTGGATAGACTGGAGATAGGAGCACCCACTTTAGGAGGATGAACCCACTGAGCAAATGCTGCCTCAGAAAAGGGATAAAGCTTAGCAAATTTCTTGGAGACAGAAGGTTTCCTGTCCAGAGACTTCCACTCTTCAGACACAAGGCGGTCAAGAGTAGGGTTAGGTGGAAAGCAAGTAAGGGGCTTTTTAGGCTGCTGAAAGACATTAGAAGGGTCAGAAGGAACCTTCTGCACTAAGGGAATGTTTAGGGTATTTAAAACAGCCCTGATCAGGCCTTCAGCCGAGGGCTCAGGATCAGCCTCAAAAGAGTACCCAAAAAACTGAGGGGAGCCCACCGCAGAACATTCCTCAACATCTGAATCCACCAACAGTTCCTCCTCGGAGAAATCTGACACGTCAGGTACACCCTGAGGCTTTTGCAGGGAAGACTTGACGAAGGAGGGGATCTGCCAAGAATGAAAGTCCCCCTGTAACTGGGATGGAAAGAGTTGCAAAGTGGACCTAACTTCCCTAGTAGCAGCCTTGAACTCTTCCACCCAAACTGGCGCTAATGCATGGCTGGAGGTCCCTGGGAGACTCCCAGGGACATCAGAACATGCTGGGCATAAATGACCTGAGAATTCTCTAGGTAACCCTGACTGACAGGAAGAGCAATGCGCAATAGAGGATACAGAGACCCCAGCATCCTTAGTCTTAGGTCTGGCCCCAAGCTCCAATGGTATAGACATTCTCACAGTGTCAATAACCTTACTGTATAAGAAATCACCCAATTACAGAGTGTATGATTACATTTTCACCTCAGAAATGGCTAAAATAGACTTATCTGGTAGGCGAAGGGTTAATCAGCAGAGGAGAGGAGAGAAGGATAGTCCAAGCCCTGTGTAGGATACTCATTCTGGAAAGAGCACAAAATGGATACTGTGGCGGGAGCCAATCAGAAACAAGCACATGAAGCAAGCGCTCATGGGAAATGTAGTTTTCCCAGAAAAGTACCGCAAACAGTGCCCAAAGCCCCCTGAGCCCTCCAACACACTAGAAACACGAACCAGATGATAGTGCATGGGCAGACAAGTAAAATGAGCCGTTTCTGAAGTGGCTAGGTTAAACGGTTGCAGAGATATGTCCCAAACTGTACAGTCCCATAGGAGTGAATGTAGCAATTTAACAAAATTGAAGGTGTAATATTAAAAGACATGAAACATCACTAAAACATGTTAGGATTCCTAAAAAACACTGAGCCAGTAGGAAAATTGTCAGAAAACCCCCAAATGAAAGCCAAACCAGCAGTTAAAGGGTTAAATACCACATAAACCTGCTCCAAACACCCAGCAGACATACAGATAGACCCAATTAGTGCAGGAGTGTGCAATAAGAACTCAAAATGAAAAACCCCTGTGCGGAGGGGCACTGTGGGACATGTGGACCTGCAGCACTCAAGGGGTTGCTCGCCTTTCCTGCAGATCTTGTGTCTTCAGACTACCATGTATTAAGAAGAAGCCTCGGTGGGCAACTCCTGAAGAAAGAACATGAACCCAAGATTTTCCCCCCAGGGCTTAAGGTCCACAAAAAGCACCTGGTCACTGAGCTAGCCACATCTACGGGCATTGTCAGTTATGGTAATCCGCCTAATGGTGGTATTCCATTTCTAACAGAAAAATAAAAAACATCTAAAGCTATAGCAGAACTGTTCTCTTGCCTGTGTTATCTTCACCAAGGAACAAATATTTCTGGAGCTGGTTGGCTAGCTGCAGCCAAGGAGGGAAGGTAGGCTCCGCCCCCTGCATACAATTCTAGAATTGTTCCTGCCTACTTAAAGGGGCGGATCGCCAACCCAGAGTTACCAGTAACCTGTATTGGACGACAGAGAAATATATATATATATCTATCTATTTATTTATTTTATTTTTTGCAGGGTTCATCCTGCCAAGAAAAACAAGGGTAATCCCATCAATGAGAAAATGTTTTATTAAAAAATTATTGCAGTTCAAACTTACATTTTTTGGGTGCAATACAACTAGAGCCTGAAATTTTATATCCGTGCTGTTACTAAAGTAGCCTATGGAGGTTTCTGATCACTGGCATTACCATTTCATAGACTGCTGTAGCAAAAAAGCCATCATAACATTTCAGGTCATGGAAGTATTGCAGCCAAGAAATGCAACTTACACATTTCTATATTATACAATAATATTATTTTAATAGAATAGACATGTGAACGTGTACCAAGTTGTTAAACTTCTGTAACATATTTAAAGGCTAAATGTAATGTCAAATCCTGAATGTCGATATTATGTATCTTCTGAAAAATGCATTTTATTTATGACTTTGTGAAATTATAAAAGCTGTAATGCAGAGAGCATCCATTTTATTTCTGTACATACATAAAACAAGGCAGTTGCAATATTGCCTCACGTGCCAGCCACGTGGGGAGCCCCGAAATCCATGACGGTCCTGGTACGTCATGGGTCGTTCAGTCACTTTTACCCATGACATACCAGGACCGTCAATGATCGTTAAGGGGTTAATGGAACCTATGTTAAAGGGAAAAAATGTAAATATGAATGGCTTGTAAGATCCCAAACAGCACAGGTTTACAGAAAGGAGAGCTTGTCAAACTGACCTCTCAGACTGGGTAACTAAAATTATAGACCAGGGAGAAGCAGTAGATATAGCTTATCTAGATTTCAGTAAAGCATTTGACACTTTCCCTTATGGAACATTCCTTAATAAATTGCAGCGTTTAGGTCTGGATGAAAAATAGTTAAACGGATAAGGCAATGGCTTAGTGACAGGAGTCAGAGGGTTGCAGTCAATGGAGAATATTCAGAAGAAGGTTGTGTTACTAGCAGGGTACCTACCTCAGGGATCTGTACCAGGACCCACTTTTTAATATTTTATTAGTGACTAGTAGAAGAGCACGTGTACATGGGCCACAGTGGCGGGGGAGGTCGCGGTGCAGTCATTCCCAGAAGAGACTGCCCACGCCTCGGCTGATACAGAGCTGGACACTCCGAAGTCAGACCTTCGGATAGGCGTAAGGCTATCCTGAACACAAGACAAGACCGAGGTCAAATAAGGTTTCAGGTTTTTATAGTACGAAAAATGGGAAGACTAGATGAGCCAAGTGGTTCTTATCTGTGGTCAAATTCCATGTTTCTATTTGATAAAGTTGAAAGAAATTACCAAACTCCCATACTGTTTTACAAAGCCTCTTTTTCAAGTTGGAGAGATCCTAATGCATAGGCTCCAAAGAATAACATAGGATTTGAAGAATATATCTCACTTGAGATTTGATCTCACCTTAATGCTTCTATTCCTTGGATTAGTTTGAGCAATCACAGCTGCTTCACGTAGATATCGCTAAGGACAAGACAGATACCTGCCACCAGACCTACAGCTTTCAGAACTTCACTAAGAGTGGAAATCTATTGTGATTTAATACACCAGGAAATCAATCATAGCTCCTTGTGTAATCACCACTCACATTTTCTGCATCATATCTGGTCTTTCATTAATCAGTGAGCGAGTGTCAGAAGAAAGACACAAACTTCATCTGCCATGTTCTGGCTGGGAGATCCCATACTAACCTATGTGAAATACATACACATACAGAGTGTGGCTGATTTTACAAGAAAAGTTATTTAATTCTGGAGCAAAACTGCTCCATAGGGAACAAATAAATACTCCCCAAAATTCTCAAATTTAAATGGGACTTAACCCCATGAATGCAGCAAGAGGTCTCCAACACATCCAAAGGGTTAAAAGACACTTTTAAATCAAGAGACAACTTCAGTTCTCTACAGGGCAGCTGGATTTCCCCAGGACTGCACCTCTTAGTGCATCACCCTACTGCACATGTACACTGGTAACTGAGGTAGTAATGTTTGCTTGTTTTTTTATTTCTCTGCCATGCTTTCTCAAGTAATGGAAATACGGCCAATACCTGCTGAATATCTGAAGGTATCTGTCAGCGATCACAGCGGAAGAGCAGAGTATTTGATGCACTGCCCAATTTGAAGACAAAAATGTACTTGTTTTCAGAGGCTACGTAATATTGGCAGGTAAAGAACTGTTGTGATGTGATGATATATATCTTCCCTTTAACAAAGACAACAGGCCAGTTTATAAAGAATAACTGGATAAAAGCACATTACTATCATGGCATGGGGGAACAGTAATGCTATATTCTGACTATATATAATGTGCAATTGTAGAATATGTAAAGTCAAACGGTGTCATCAAATAAGCAGTAAAATAGGATTTTAGTCTTACCTGTTAAATCCTTTTCACTTAGTCCATACAGGTCACTGGTACTTCTGGGAGGCGATTCGCCCCTTTAATAGGCAGGAACAATTATGCAAATGATTGCAGGGGGCGGAGCCTCCCCTCCTACTTAAGCCACCTTCAGGCCAGAGCCACTAGATTGATTTGAGACCCTAAAACTGACCCCAGGTAAGCAAGAAGAAAGACTCCTGTGAGCATGCCCCAAAGTGACCTGTATGGACTAAGTGAAAAGGATTTAACAGGTAAGACTAAAATCCTATTTTCACTGTCGTCCAATACAGGTCACTGGTACTTCTGGGATGTACAAACATTGAGCTGATCCAGAGGTGGGAATAAGGCAAGGACCAGAACAAGGCCCAAGTCATTAAAACTGCTATGAACCAGTTAATTACATACCCAAACTGTAAGTGTCAACGGACACCAATCAAGGGAACAATCCCTGAACTAACACAGCACACGGAACTAGAGCCAACAGGGCTCAACAGTAAGGAAGCACTAAGGATCACAGAGCGGAAGACCTACACAGGCAAAACTGCCTCCAGGACCTTCCTTCCAAAACTGGCATCAGCCAAAGCCAGTACATCAACTCGATAGTGCTTAGAAAAAGTGTGCACAGAGGACCAAGTGGCCGCTCTGCACAGTTGATCAGCAGAAGCCTGATTCTTGTAGGCCCAAGAGGCCCCACTAGATCTGGTGGAATGGGCAGTCACCCGGAAGGGAACGTGCTTATTCCGCAACTTATAGGCTTCATGGATAGTAGCCTTAATCCAAGAGGCAATGGTAACTTTGGAAGCCGGTCTCCCTGCCCTAGGCCCCTCAGGAATGCCGAATAGAGCGTCAGACTTCCTGATAGACTCGGTGCGATGAACATAAAACTTCAGGCAACGCACCACATCCAACAAATGGAGATCTCGTTCCTTGTCAGATGAAGGATTAGGGCAGAAAGAGGGAACCACAATCTCCTGATTGATGTGAAACTCGGATACAACCTTAGGTAAGAATTCCTTGGTAGTGCGAAGCACAGCCTTATCCTTGTGGAACACCAGGTAAGGAGGTTTACAAGACAAAGCCTGTAACTCTGCTACCCGGCGAACTGAAACAATAGCCAAAAGGAAGGCCATCTTCCAAGTCAAGAGACGTAATGGAATGGAAGCCAAGGATTCAAACGGTGGTCGCTGGAGAACTCCCAGCACCAAATTGAGGTCCCACTGGGGAGTAGGACTCTTAAAGGCAGGTCGAACATGAGTCACACCTTGGAAGAAAACTTTCACATCAGGAAGGATAGCAATCCTTTCCTGGAAAAACACAGACAAGGCAGAAGTCTGAACTTTGAGGGAACTCAGACTGAGCCCCTTATCAACACCGTCCTGCAAGAAGGCCAGGACAGTGGGAAGATGAAAATCAAGGGATAATTTCTTATCAGAGCACCATGCCACGAAAGTTGACCATATGCGATGATAGATCTTGGAAGACACAGGCTTACGAGCACTGAGCATAGTCGACACCACAGAAGGAGAAAATCCTTTCTTTGCTAGAATCGAGGATTCAACCGCCATGCCATCAAATGGAGAGAGTGAACATCCTCCTTCCACAGATACCCCTGAAGAAGTAGGTCCGGACGGGCAGGAAGTGGGAACGGATCCGCCACTGACATGGCCATCAACTCCGGATACCAGGACTGGCGAGGCCAGTTTGGAGCGATCAGGATAACAGGACAACGCTCCCGCTTCAGTTTCTGGATGACTCTGATCAATAGAGGAAGAGGAGGAAAGATGTAAGCCAGAGAAAAATCCCAAGGGATCGACAAGGCATCCACTGCTAGAGCAAGGGAGTCCCTCCGCCGGGAGCAAAACACCGGAACCTTCCTGTTGTGTCTGGAGGCCATCAGGTCCACCTCCGGCATTCCCCACCTCTGGGTGAGCAATTGAAACACCTCTGGATGAAGAGCCCATTCTCCGCTGTCGGCGGTATGACGACTGAGGAAGTCTGCCATGACGTTGTCCACGCCTGGAATATGAACTGCAGAGATGACAGGCACGTGATCTTCTGCCCAAGACAAAATATCCTTGACCTCCAACCAGGCGGTGCCGCTTCTTGTGCCACCTTGCCTGTTGATGTAAGCCACCGCAGTGGCGTTGTCGGATTCCACTCTGATCGGAAGACCGGTCAGTTGAGATTCCCAGTGTCTCAGGGCAAGCCGGATGGCACGCAGTTCCAGAACATTGATGGAGAGAAGAGATTCCTCCAGACCCCATTTCCCCTGAGCACTGAAGCGACCCAACACAGCACCCCAGCCCCGAAGGCTGGCATCCGTTGTGATCGTGGTCCAACAAGGAACTTGAAAGGATCTCCCTTTCAGGAGATGGGAAAGGTCCAACCACCAGTGCAGACTCGATTCCACATGAGGAGGTAGAGAGACTGACAGATGCTGATGATCTGGATGATTCTTGCACGTCTGGATCACAAATCTCTGAAGTTCCCTGGAGTGGGCCATGGCAAAAGGAACCGCTTCGATCGTGGAAATGAACTTCCCCACCAGGGACGACAATTTCGTTACCGGCACTAAGTCCAGTTCCAGAATCCCCGCCACTCTGATAGCTATCTGATGAGCCACATCCTCCGGCAGGAACACCATGCATTGGCGAGTGTCGAACAGGAGACCCAGGAACAGAAGCCTCTGAGATGGGACCAAGTCCGACTTGTCCAGATTCAGGATCCAGCCATGGCGGGTCAGAGTGTGGATACACTTCTGCAATTGCTGGTGAAGAAGCTCCGTCGAGGAAGCTTTGATGAGGAGATCGTCCATGTAGGGAGTCACCCTGATCCCGTCCTGATGAAGCACCGCTATCAGGGAGCCCAACACTCTCTGGAAGACCTGAGGAGCTGTGAAGTCAGCCCAAAGGGAAGAGCAGAAAACTGAAAGTGTCCCCTGTGGCAGGCAATCCTGAGGTACCGCCTGCTCTCCGGATGAATAGGGATGTGAAGATAAGCATCCTGAAGGTCCAGGGAGGCAAGGAACTCCCCTGGAGACATTGCTGCAATCACAGAGCACAGGGACTCCTGGCGGAAGTGGGAAGTCACCACATAGGCATTGAGATCTTTGAGATCCAAAATAGGACGAGCCCCTCCGTCCTTTTTGGCCACCACAAACAGGTCGGAATAAAATCCTGAACCTGTGTCCTCCTGAGGAACCACTTCCAGAACCTCTTTGTCCAAGAGATCCTGAATAGCGTCGTCGAACAGACGTCTTTTTGTGGGTTCCTGAGAAGGACGAGTAAAATGGAACCGAAAAGGAGGAAGGGAGGAGAAAGGGATCCTGTATCCCTCTGACACCACCTGAAGAACCCATGGGTCCGCCACTGACTCCTCCCAAGTCCGGCGAAAGATGCGGAGATGTCCACCTACAGCCGGATGCGGACCTGGGTTCGGCGAGTCATGCCGAAGCAGTCTTGGAGGTCTTGGCCTTGGGGGCCACTTTGGGCTTCCAGGACTGTTTGGGCTTGGAGGAGGAGCGCGTAGCGGGAGGACCCGTTTGGGCCGAGGAGCGTGTCTCAGTCTGAAAGGAACGAAAGGACCGATTGCGTTTGGCTGGAAACTTTTTCTTAAAGACTGAGGGTAGAAGAGTACTTTTACCACCAGTAGCCTCACTGATCATTTCTTTGAGCTCAGATCCAAATAGCAAATTCCCCTGAAAGGGCAAGGAAAGCAAGGCTTTCTTAGAGGCTGTATCAGCAGACCAAATTTTCAGCCAAAGGGCACGTCTAGCCACCACAGAAGCAGTGGAGGCCCTCGCCATCATGCGCACAGCATCAAAAGCAGCGTCAGCAACATAGTTCTGAGCTTCAGTGATATTAGCAAGAAGCTGCAACTGTTCAAATACAGGTGCATCCTGGCGAACTGCTTCAGTCAGTCGTTCAGTCCAGGCCGCAATGGCTCTATTAACCCATGCCACTGCAAAGGTTGCACGCATGGCAGTGCCAATGGAGGCAAAAATAGACTTAAGAGAAAGCTCTAGCTTTTTATACGTCCAATCCTGAAGGCAGAGGCATCAGAGACAGCCAAAGCGGTAGACTTGGATAGTCTGGAAACAGGAGCATCCACCTTGGGGAGATGAACCCATTTTGCCAGCTTAGTCTCAGGAAAAGGGTACAGTTTAGCAAACTTTTTAGAGACAGAGGAGGATCTATCAGGATTCTTCCATGCCTCAGAGACTAGACGGGCAAGAGTAGGGTTAGTTGGAAAACAAACAACAGACTTAGATGGTTTCTTTTGAAAAACATCAGTAGGATCACAAGTGGATTCCTGAGTCAGAGGAAGGTTGAGCGTATTCAGTACAGCTCTAATCAAACCCTCAGCCGAAACTTCAGGGTCACATTCATAAGGGTCCCCAATGGACCTGTTAGATTCAATAACAGTGCGTTCCTCAGCATCAGAATCCTGCAAGAGTTCTTCCTCAGAAGAATCAGACACATCAGGAGCACCCTGTGGCTTAGGCAGGGAGGTCCTGATTGTAGCGGGGGTCTGCCAGACCTGGAGAGCCCCCTGTACCTGAGAGGGAAAGAGTTGAAGAGTGGATCTGAGATCCCTAGTGGCAGCTTTAAACTCCCTCACCCAAGATGGCTCAATAGCATGGCTGGGAAGCCCAGGGTTGCTATCTTGACCAGTGCAGTTAGGGCATAGATCCCCCACATTATCACTAGATAGCCCAGTGTGACAAGAGGAGCAAAACGCCATGGGGGGAGCAGACCCCCCCATCCTCCTTAGACTTGGGTCTAGCCCCTAGCTCCAGTGAAGTAGACATGCTCACAGCGTCAATATACCCCACTTTAAACTCTATCATCCAGTAAGAGTGTGGAAGATTAAAGTTTCACCCCAGAAATGCCTAATATTGGACTTATCTGGCCAGCGAAGGGTTAATCTGTTGAGGGGAGAGAAGGCTCGGTCCCTGCGTAGTGTACTCGCTGAGGAAGAGCTCCACAAAATGGCGGCCGTCAGGATAGCCAATCAGAAACGAGCGCGAACCGGGCGCTCATGGGAAATGTAGTTTTCCCCATACAAGTACCCCAAACAGTGCCCGAAGCCCCCCTGAACAACCCACACTAATAAAACACACACCGGATGATAGAGCAGGAGCTTAGCATTAAAATGAGTTGCTGTGACAAGCGGTTCCAGAGATATGTCCCAGACTGTGAAATCTCATAGAGAGTAAAGGAGCCATAGCGTCTAAGCGGGAAAAGCCGCGCTTAAAGGCGAAGAACACCATTTTTAATAAAGTTTAATAAAACATTAAAAAGTGCCCAAACATACATTAAACACATAAATAAACACTATTCAAGGCTCCAAACCCAGAGAATACCACAGAAACTGCATTAAATACATTAAATGCAAATAAAAACACCCTATGAGTGCTGGAGTGCAAAGCAAACTCCCAAATACAAGCCCAGTAAAGGGACACTGTGGGGACAAGTGGACCTTCAGCACTCAATGGGTGGCTCACCTTTCCTGCAAGGACTTCTGTCTTCAGGTGACCATAATAAGTGGGAATAGACCAGAGGTAAATTCCCCAGTAGGGATGCTGCTTAACTCAAGCTGTTCCCTCTTCAGGGCATAAGGTCCACAGAAAATCCCTGGAAGCTGCACCAGCCACTTTAAAGAGGGCAATTCACAGCCATGGTCACCCTCCTAATGGTGGTATTCCATATTTGAATAAAAAATAACAAAATACTAAGTTGAATGCATAGATGTTCTCTACCTGGTGTGCATAGCACCCAGGAACAAATCAATCTAGTGGCTCTGGCCTGAAGGTGGCTTAAGTAGGAGGGGAGGCTCCGCCCCCTGCAATCATTTGCATAATTGCGAATCGCCTCCCAGAAGTACCAGTGACCTGTATTGGACGACAGTGAAAGGTGATTTGACATTACCCATTTTGTACATGCATAATATGAAGACAATCGAAAATTATTATCTGAGGAGCAATATGACTTGATGTCCACAACAACCAAATATCTAGTCCCATATAGGAAAAGCCACTTTAGATCAGTGTAGTCAATTGCTGAACCTCCAGCTGTTGTGGACTACAACTCCCTTAAAGCTAAGTCAGTCATTGGCTGGTTGGGGATGACGGAAGTTGCAGCCCAACAGCTGGAGCAGTAGCAATTAACTTCTCCTCCTTTAATCCCTTGACTGCCAGAGAGGTGTGCAGTGCAATCCTCTGCAACACGTTGTGTATCCCTCCAGCTCCCATAGGGTTAAGGGTATTACAATGGATACACTCTGTATCAGGGAGTGGGCAACCTTTGGCTCTCCAATAGTTATTATGCCAACTCACATTATCCTTAGCGGTCTGATGGATGAGCTGAGAATATGAACTGTAGTTCATCAACAGCTGTAGAGTGGTTTCCCTCCCTGATTTAGACCCAAGATTCTCAAAGACATCTCCAAAACCTTTCCCATAGCACAGCTCTCTGGTACAGAAGTCATTTTTCACCCTTTAACTCTTTGAGTGCCAGAGAGGTATGCAACACATTGCTTTGGTTAAGGTCCGGGGGGGGGGGGGGGGATGGTTGTGATGCATGTCTTTTCAATGCACTGAGCACCCCTCTGCTACTTAAAATGATAGTGACACTTAATAAAAAATATATACTGTTGTGTTTATCTTCCAGAGTAAAACAAGAGTATGTAGATAGCCTAAAATGTTACTGTGACACTGCTGCTACACCATCCTATGGACAGCTCTAGTCAATTGACTGTAAACCTTCATTGCATGATGCAGCAACAGCACCACTGTAACATTTCAGGTCATTGAGATGCTACGCCTAAAGATTCCAGTTTGAGTTGCAATAACTTTTCAATAAAACACCATCAGATGTGGGCGTACCTTTGTTTTACTCAGGAGGATACACCCTTCGATATATTTTACTATATATTAAGAGTTACTATCCCTTTAAAGGGTTTGACACTGCATTGCTGTGAGTGTAAAGGACCAAGCATGCTTACAGTAAGCCTTGTGTACCTGATAGGGATAGTTGTACCAACACTGTCGTGTATCCCAAAACCAGGGAGTCTGCAAAGAAAAAGATTGGATATTAAAATTCTTGTGTTGACACCCTGTACTATTAAATGAGCACTACCACAAAAACAAAACTGTGTTATATACATTTAAATTTCATGTTGTACTCCAAACCAGCATTTATATAGAACAAAACAAAAAAAAAAACAAGCAATTATTTAACATTGATCCCATAATCCTAAACTTGTTTTTATATAGGGCTGGATTAATTGCAAGTGATATTTTTGTTATTGGTTTTAACTATAAGTTGCCCTGTAGACTTTAATTTTGAGTGCCAGAGAGGCTGGATATATCTCTGGCAATCAAAGGGTAAACAGGAATCAGGTATAATAAAACTAGAACAAACCCTTCTGATAACATTTCTTTCCTGTAATGGAGTCCATCACTTTATTCACAGAGTTTTTAATGACTCCAGAAGTAACTCCATTAATAAGACGAGATCAGGAACAACTGCTCTCCTATTCAGAAAGCCCTTTATCTTATCACTGACAAGTTTGCAGAAATTCCACCATCACATCTAAGAAAGCTCTTAAAGATTACTATGTTAATGAGGTCAGAAAGTGGAGCATAAAGCTTGAATGGAAGTCTCTGCACACGTGAGACTACAATTCAGGCCTCCAGTGACAGACATTTTATACATACTACCCTGAAGGGCATTTAAGAGTATACTAGCAGGTGTGTGGCATGGCTTCGCCCACGCAGTTATAATATAAAAGCAGGTCTAGAGTGGCAATACGTAAATAAGAAATCAGACAAAGCATACCATAGAGGGGGAACAGACTGTATTGTGCAAGGAGAATGTGTTCGGCTAACAAATTAAACACAAGTAAATGTGACATGGTTGAGGGCAATTAATAATAAGGTGTAAATGCAATGTGAAATGCAGTAAAGTGTTACAAATGTGGACACTACAGATGAAGGAATAGTTAATGTTTGAGAGGGCATTAGAGTTGTTTAGAAAGTGACGCTCCCACAGACATCATAGAGGTAGAGGTGTTGAGAGACTAAGGTAGGTGGAATGGTGGAAGGGCTCGACACATCCTTCTTCCACGACAGCTTTGCTTGTGACTGTGTGTGTGTTGATATGATAAAAGAGTGCAGTGGTGTGTGTGTGTACAAAGCAAAGGGTCTGTGTGTATTGAGGCAGCACACACACAAGTTTATGTTGCCAATAGAAAGATACGGTGCTTCTCAGAAGGAGATCACTGCAGTGTTTATGACAGAGACAAAGTGGATGCTGATGTTTGCAGAAGGAGGTAAGGTGGAAACTGCATTTAGTGAAGAAAAAGTGTGTTGGAAGGCTGGAAAGCTTTAAGACATTCACAACCCATTAATCTGTGACAGCCTTGGCTGTAGATAAGCTGGCAATGTGTTTGTGTGATGATGTAATTAGCAGTGCAGTGCTGTGAGTGTAGAAAGTGCAGCATGTCTGTGGATCATGGCGGTACAAATAGAAGTGTATGTGGGTGGTATAAAGATGTATGCAGCACTTTGGAGCAGGAGAGCACTACAGTGTTTATAAGATGAATACAGGGACAGTGGCTGTGGAAGTTTGGAGAAGGAGGTAAGGAGCAAGGTGGTGACGTACAAGGGACAAATAAAGTTGATGTGTATCAGTTTTACTGCTGAGGCAGGTGGCGAAGCCAACTCACACTGTGAATTTGGTTGAGCTCCTCCTGAGGCACGCAACATTGTCCGTTTGGCTGAGGAGGCAGACTCATACCCCACCCCACACATCCCATTGGCTGGCCACTGGCCATAAGCCCGCACCAAAGTGTGGCTGCCACCGAACCAGAAACCTTTTGCTAGGCACACAAAAGGAGGCTAGCCATATTTGGAGCTAATGTTTCTTCAAAGTTTGTCTTAGCTGAATCAAGACAACTGGCCAGATATGATTCCACAACATGACAACCTGAAATTAAGATAGCATGAACATGTTTCTTGTTCAGAGGAACAAAGTTCTCTATAAAATAAAAATGCACTGGATATAACAAGTCATTTGAACTGCAGTTCATAGTACAACTAGAAATTGTAACAGTTATACTCTCAGATACATCTGTAAGGCAGAATACACACATACGCATATAATATTACATACACATCTGAGTGTGTAAGGCACTTGTATTAGGGAGACTCTGAAGTGAATGCAGGGTGTGTGAGTGCTAAGCCTCATCCATTTCCTATGCAAAAAGAGAGAAGAACAATAAGGGGAGCCTATAGTGTGATATCCGATAGATAAATGATAAATAGATCCACTCACATTTAAAATATGTTGACAATCAGGTATACACGTGTCACCAACTAAACATGAATGCAGGGTCTTTAACCTGTCCCTGCTTAGGTGTCTACCATCTGAATCTTGATGCCCTTCAGCGACCAGGTAAATTCCAGATAACGATGTCCGAATACTTGGATCTCCAGATGTAATCCACAATAGATGTAGAGGAATATAACAACACAAAAATATAATAAATAAAATAAAGTAAATAAAATAAAGGAAGCCGTCCTGTAATGTAAGAACATTTATTAAAAAGGTACTATAGGAGTGCACGTTTCGCAGTACTTAGACTGCTTTATCAACCTAAGTTGCCTATGAACAAATGCCAAATGGTTATCATTATCTGGGATTTACCTGGTCGGTGAAGAACTTCAAGATTCAGACGTTACACACCTAAGCAGGGATAGGTTAAAGACCCCGCATGCATGTTTAGTTGGCGATAGGTGTATACCTGATTGTCACCATATTTTAAATGTGAGTGGATACACTGTATATCTATTGGTCACACATTTATCTATCTGATATAACACTATAGGTGCCCCTTCATGTTCTTCTCTCTTTTTGCATAGTACTTACTTTCACTTTGTGGATGTTTCTGTGAAGCGGAGGGGCCTGTAGATACTGAGGGGGACGGTTCAAATTAATCCCCAAGGCAAGATAGCTGAACAACATATAAGTGTTAATGTCAGCCACTTTTTTAGTAAGTGCATTACTTATTGGTGGTGGTGGTGGTGATTATATTTTGAGATGTTAATACACTAGGAGCGCCTCTTGGTTTCTCTTTTTTCTTGGTCTTCATTAATTTCCTAACTCCCCATTGCATGCTTTGCAGGAGTGTGTGTGGTACCCAAGTAAGGCACTTGTACAAACCAACAGTGCTGTATTATACAATCTCAAAGAATGAATACTTGTCAATTTTTTATTTATTTATTTTTTTACATGGGGCAGAACTACTGGGGAGCACCCAGTACAAGGCATCGGGACCCACAAGCAAACGGGTGGCCTTTGTCAACAGGGCTTGTAAAGCACTGCAGTGTTCAAAGACTGTTCATATCAATGCAGAATGTACTTTCTGGCCCTTGCCACCTAATCTACAGAGGAGTTTGTTCAGCGAAGACCAAAAGGGGCTACAGGTTAAATTTGCTGCTCCTGTGTTTCTCCATTTCAATGCCTCAGAACTATTTGTTGAAAGTTGTGCTTGCAACCTGCCATTAAGTGTCACTTCATGTTTACATGTACGATTTCAGGCAAGTTTCAAGGCACTGAATTCTGGGAAGCTGAAATGGAGAAGCAATCTGGCAGCATATTCAACTTGCAGCCCTGGGTCTGCTCTGGACACACAGGCTCTAATCAGCTGACACCAGGCATAAATAGTACAAGTGAATCAATTAACAACAGAAGGATACTTTGTGGATTCTGCAGTTACTTATTTACAGTCTCTGCACATGGCCTGGAGTGTGCGCACTCTAATGATGTCATAGCACTGACACTGGTCATACAGCACTGTGTAGTTCTGGGTATGAGGGATAAGTTACTAGAGAACCCACATGGAGTGATGAGGACGCCTCCAGTTTCAAAGTTTAATTCAACATTTGACATTTTTAGTAAAACTATTTCTGCCCATTCCTCCCTCCTTTTCCCCATCTTCCTGCTTTCCCTTCAGTTTCCTTCTCTCTGCAACCCATCCCTGCCTTCCTTCACCTTCTTCATTTTACTACTTCCCTCCCTCCAGCTTCTCCCACAATCTTCTTCCACCCTTCATTTCCAAGTAATTATTTCTCTACTTTCCTCCCTCCCTCTACTCCCTCGCTCCATTCCCTCTTCTCCCTTCCTCCATGCTCGGGGACATCACCGCAAGGAGTTCAGAGGATATAGTAGGATAGGGCCTATGATCCAAGGCTGAGCATGAACCCCAGTGCTCACTATGTTCTAGTTAAGTTCCTGTGTTCGGGTGGCCCAAAAATATGTTTACACCAGGGCCCTCCAATGGCTACTTACACAACTGGATTTTACACATATAGTGGCTATTACAATAAGAACTGGAATAACTCAAGAGCAAAGAAGACATTAATTTTCCAAGCACCCTTTAGTACTGAAGTGGTAAAGTCGATAGAAATGTCTATTTGGCTCCTGTGGTGCAGTTGGTTTTCACCAGAATTACTCCAGTTCTTCTTAGTATACCAGTCTCATAGGGAAAACTCACACTGGTACTACGCAAGTGTCATGAACTGTGTAACCATTCATTGCACCGTGTCCATTCCTAAAAAGTTGATTTTGAAAGCAGTAAAACGCACTTAGGGAAATATTCAATAAACTAAAATGAAGCAATTCAGAAGCTATCCAACTGCGCCATAAGGGAAAAATGTTATTTGTCTCCTATAGAGCAGTTGGTTTGCTCAAGAA
Source organism: Rhinophrynus dorsalis (assembly GCA_037306005.1). Taxonomy (NCBI): domain Eukaryota; kingdom Metazoa; phylum Chordata; class Amphibia; order Anura; family Rhinophrynidae; genus Rhinophrynus; species Rhinophrynus dorsalis. The sequence continues at coordinate 515,423,702 of CM074719.1, forward strand.
GTGCACTTGTGCACGAATTTAGTGAATACAGCTTTTTGTACCCTCCTTGTTTTCAAAGGCTAAAAGACAGTCATTATATACCCCACCATTCTGTTTTGCTCAGTAAGGCCTCTTTCACATGGGCAACACCAATGCAGTGTCACCCATTGTGGAGGGTATAACAACTAAGCTATGGCTCCTTTGGCATGAGCGACTATTGCCTGGCATGAATATAAGAACAAAAGTTTCAGCTCTAACTACTGCTCCCCATAGAAAGTACTAGGAACATCGCTACCTGGTGACAACAGAAAAAGTCAGGTTTGAACAACTTTCCAACAGAATTCCTCCCACAAATGGCAGTACCTTGATTTAGTCAATAAAAGCCTTGTTTAATTAAAAAAGGTACTGCTGAACACCCGCGGGACACATTTTAAAGGGATAGCAATGTTTCACAACAGCAGCTATAATTAATCTTCATCGTATTTGGGCCGTGGAGAGTGTTCTTTCAATACTGTCAGAGTTGTAGTTCAAGAGTAATTGAATGATAAAATATCCCCCTCCCGCCCTTTTACCTATGGTAAGCCGCCTCCCCTGAGATGAGGAATTTGGTCCTGGGACCAGAAAGCTCACAGCAAGGGACAATCTCCTTATTGTTAGCATAAGAACATCCTGCCCTCCCCCTTGACAGGTTTTTTCATGTTTCTCCTTAAATGCTCGCTGAAGATTGTCCCTCTCTTCGATCCATACGGACAGTCTTGCTGCTCTGAGGTGAGCAGTGTTACATCAGTAAAAGGGGCGGGAGTGGGAAAATGTATAATTTAATTACTCTTGAACTACAACTCTGACAGAATTGAAATAAAACTCTCCATGGGCCAAATACTATGAAGATTAATTGGAGCTGCTTTTATTGGGTTTACTTTAGAAATGTTGCATGCGGAAGAGCGTTCGATGTTACAGTGCATTCAGAACGCCACTGTGATTAATATGGCGACATGAAAATCTCGTAGTGCAGGAAAGCACGAGATTTTCATGTCGCAGCTTGAAATGTAGCCTGCAATGTCAGAACGAGCAGCACACCAACTCACATCATCCTTACCATCTCATCGCTACCCTGGCTCTCTCTCTCCCCTTCTGCACATAACGGCTTCTCAAACTACAGGCATAATTGAGCAACATTAGCCTAGAGTTTAAATCTGTTCTCAAGCCTCTCACAGTGTAGAATTGCTGTATATTCCATCCCCATGAACACATTGAGAGCAGTGTATTATTTCCCCTCCAGTGCTTCATGCGAACATTGCTGGCCGATTTGTGCCTGTTAGAGCCGCAGCCCTCCTCAGCCTATGCTGTTATGGATAGATGACAGGGGAGAGATAGCCAAGGCAGTGCTCACTGAGAAGCAGTTATGTGCAGAAGGGGAGAGAGAGAGCCGGGGTAGCAATGATGGTAAGGACTGGAGTTCACTATACAGCAAGAAGATTAGATTTGATGGTGGAGATGTGGTGATGGTGTCTCATTAAAAAGTGTGTCTGTGGGTTTTATAAACAATGTCATGGTTTAACGCTTTGAACGTCAGATATATATTTAACACACTGCATTTCAATGCATTTGATACCTAACCGGCACTCACATGGTTAAATGTCAGAGGGTGGAACTGTTCAGTTATCTGGTACTGAAAAGGTTAATAACTAACTCGATAGAGAGGGTTTCCTCTCCCCATAAATTAAATCTTCGAGTGTCAGAGAGGTTACACATTGTAATGAAATACTTTCCTCACCGCTCTGAAACTTGGACAGAGCACTTTCCTGCTAATCTATGGCCTCAAGGGATGAGACCCAGTTCCTTGCATTTGATATCATTCTTGTGCCCCTATCTTTACCTTATGCTACTGAGGGAGTTAGATGATGGTTGGGGAGTTTAAGACTAATTGCTATTGGGAAATAAAATTAAAGGTTGAAGAGACAGTATATCTGAGTGCTGGGTACTAAGGCTAAAGTCAAGGTGAAATGAAGGGAGAAAGAGGCAGCCATGAGGTGGGACCAAATCCTCCTATTTCTCTTACCTCTGTGGATTATCACGGTCCTATGGGAGCCAGATTCCTATATGTGCCTCTACTACTGAAGCTAATTACATCACTAGCCGTGAGAGAGGGATCAGGCAGCGCTCAGGGAGTTTAGCAATGGGCCAGTGCTTAGTACTTTATAACCACGGGTTTCTTTTAGGTCAGAGGGGTAATGGGATAGTCCCTGTCATCCACAGTGTGTGTTGATAACCAGCCGTTATGTGCAAAAGGGGAGTGAGAGAGCCGGGGTAGCGATGAGACGGTAAGGATGATGGGAGTTGGAGTTCTGCTCGTTCTGACATTGCAGGCTACATTTCACTCTTTCCTGCACTGCGAGATTTTCATGTCTCCGTTTTAATCACATAGTAACATAGTAAATTAGGTTGAAAAAAGACACAAGTCCATCAAGTTCAACCTTCGCCTCATACCTCAGTAACTGAGAATTTTATAGCTTTCCTGCTACCAATTAAATTAGTCTTTATCAGACCTTCCTGATCAGCCTACTGATAAACAGTATAACTCTGTATGTTCCGTTTTGAAAGAAATGTATCTAATCTTCTCTTAAATGTATCCATTGTATCTGCCATAACTACCTCCCTGGGCAATGAATTCCACAATTTGACAGACCTTACCGTAAAAAAACCCTTCCTCTGCTGAAGTTTAAACCTCCTTTCCTCTAATCTCAAGGGGTGTCCCCTGGTCACCTGATCAGGCCTTGGAATAAATAGCTCACCGCAGAGATCCTTGTATTGACCTCTCATATACTTGTATAATGTGATAAGGTCACCTCTTAGTCGTCTTTTCTCTAGAGTAAATAAACCAAGTTTGTTTAGTCGTTCCTCATATGTCAAGTCCTCCATTCCCTTAATTAATTTTGTTGCTCTCCACTGTACCCTCTCTAGTTCTAGTATATCCTTTTTCAGAACCGGTGCCCAAAATTGCACTGCATACTCAAGGTGAGGTCTTACCAATGATTTGTATAATGGCAAAATAATGTTATCCACTCTTGCTTCAATACCTCTTTTTATGCAAGACAGGACTTTGTTTGCATTTGCTACTGCTGTTTGACACTGGTCACTGTTTCCAAGTTTGTAGTTGAAAAGGATACCCAGGTCTTTTTCTAGCAACGAGTCACCTAAAATTATTTCATTAAGTTTATAAGTAGCCTTGGGATTGTTTCCTCCCAAATGCATGACTTTACACTTCCCCACATTAAACTTCATATTCCACGTTTGCCCAATCTGACATTGTATGTAAGTCCCTCTGTAGAGAGAAAATATCCTGTTCTGAATTAATGACTTTGCATAATTTAGTATCATCTGCAAATATTGATATTTTGCTTTCTATATCTATTTCCAGGTCATTTATAAACATGTTAAAAAGCAGCGGACCCAATACTGAACCCTGAGGTACTCCACTCTCCACTTTAACTGTACTGTAGAATTTTCCATTTACAACCACACACTGTTCCCTATCCTTCAGCCAGTTTTGTATCCAATTGCAAAGGTTATCTCCTAGCCCCAATTTCCTTATTTTATACACCAGCCTTCTGTGTGGTACTGTATCAAATGCCTTTGCAAAGTCTAGATATACTACATCTACTGCCTTGCCATTGTCAAGGTTGCTGCTTACCTCCTCATAGAAGCTGAAAAGATTAGTTTGGCATTATCTATTCTTCATAAAACCATGTTGATTCGTGCTAATGATCTTATTTTTTGTGTTGTAATCTTGAATATAGTCCCTTATTATCCCTTCTAATAGTTTTCCCACTACAGAGGTCAAACTCACTGGTCTATAATTCCCAGGTTCTGTTTTAGTTCCCTTCTTAAATAGAGGCACTATGTTAGCTCTTCGCCAATCCTGTGGCACTGAGCCTGTGGTAATAGAATCTTTAAAGAGTAAACATAGGGGTTTTGCTAACACTGCACTGAGTTCCTGAAGAACCCTTGGATGTATACCATCAGGACCCGGTGCTTTGTCGGTCTTAATTTTGTTCAGTCTTCCCATGACATCTCCTTGAGTTAACCCAATATCTATTAATTGTATTGTTCTATTCGTTACTTGCGGAGGCTCTTCCACCATTCCTTGCTCCCTTGTATACACTGATGCAAAGAAAGTGTTTAAAACATCGGCCTTTTCCTTATCCTCACTAACCAACTCACCCATCTCATTTTTGAATGGTCCAATGCACTCCCTCTTAAGTTTTTTGCCTTTTATATATTTAAAAAACTTTTTTGGATTAGTCTTGCTTTCCCTTGCAATTCGAGTTTCATTATCTATTTTTGCTACCCTAATTGCCTTTTTGCAATCTTTGTTGCACTCCCTGTATTTTAAGAAAGATTGTTCAGTTCCTTCTGACTTAAATAATTTGAATGAATTTTCTTTCCTTGCCATTTCCTTCTTTACATGTGCAGTTAACCACATTGGCTGTGACTTACTTCTTTTGCACTTGTTCCCCATTGGTATATACTGTTGGGTACATTTCTGCAACGTAAATTTGAATTCTGACCATTTTTCCCTCAGTATTTTTGCCTTTAAATAAAATATCCTAGTCTATGTGTTGCATTGAGGCCCTTAACAATTTGAAGTTCGCTTTTTTAAAATTAAGAGTTTTGGTTGAACCTATACATTTTTGCTTTGCCAGACTGATCTCAAATGTAACCATGTTGTGATCACTGTTTCCCAAATGTTCTCTTACGTTAATATTGGATACCATTTCTGTGTTATTAGTGATCACTAGGTCCAATACATTGTTATTTCTTGTCTGCGCTTCCACCGTTTGTGACATGTAGCTTTCACGAAGTGTGTTCAAAAACCTGCTACCCTTAGCACTCTGACAGGTCTCATTTTTCCAGTTGATATCTGGATAATTAAAATCTCCCATAATTATAGTATGCCCAAACTGGGCAGCTTTCCTCATTTGCAATAGCAGTTGGGCCTCATCATTGTCATCGATATTTGGTGGTTTGTAGCATATGCCCACCAACAACTTTTTTTTACCTTTCACACCACATTTAGTCTCGATTTCTACCCACATGGACTCCACAGTTTGGCCAGTTTCCTCACTAATATCACCTCGCAAAACTGGATTTAGCTCTGTTTTCAAATATAAGCACATACCTCCACCTTTTCTATTAATTCTGTCTCTTCTAAACAGGGAATAGCCCTCTATATTTACAGTCCAGTCATGTGCATCGTTCCACCATGTTTCTGTTATTCCAATTATGTCCAATTGCTCATTAACCGCCAGCAATTCTAGTTCTCCTGTTTTATCTACACAGAGACGTTCTGAATGCACTGTAACGTTGCACGCTCTTTCGCATGCAACGTTTCAAAAGGATACCTTTTAATTGTTAAACATTACTATCCCTTTAATTTTTTTTTTTTCTTTTTCAAAGTATTTTACCAGGAAGAATACATTGAGATTGTCTCTCGTTTTCAAGTATGTCCTGGACTCATTTTATCTACCTCAGAAGGGTGAAAGGCTGAGCTGACCTTGCCGGGACTAGGACCTGTGACCTTGTGGCGTGAACAGATTCTACAGCTGGTGCATTAAAGGGACACTAATGTCCAATAAAAATGTTCTCTCATTTTGTAGATTAAAAAAAATATATATATTATGTGGCACAAATTCCATCTCTCAAACCTTTATGGTTTGAGAGATATTCACATCTAAAAGTCGTCCCCCCCCCTCTTCTCCTGACGTCAATGCTCCACTGAGAGCAGGAGATCCTGTGACCAGCAAGCGACTCTGCAGCAGAGCCAAAATAGCGATATTGGAAAAGAATTACTTCATTGGAACAGTCTACAAAGTGTGCCTGGTTTGCAAGCACACTTTGTAAACCGTTCCAACAAAGTAATTATTTTCCAATATCGCTATTGCGGCTCTGCTGAAGAGTCGCCTCGTGTTGGCCGACATGGATCTCCTATCAGCTTTACAGCTAACATCAGGAGAGGGGAAACTTTAGATGCAAATTTCTCTCAAAACCATAAAGGTTTGAGAGATGGGATTTGTGCCACATATATATATTTTTTAATCTACAATACAAGAAAACATTTTTATTGGATATTACTGTTTCTTTAACCAACTGAGCCATCTCACCAGCAACAACATCACTGAAACCATGAATCAATGAGAATGGCATAAGCCTGATTTACTTATGAAAATGTAACAACAGGTTAACAAACTGAATAAGGGCCATTGAGTCACAGCTTGCCCCAAAGCCAAGGACTTTGTCACATGAGTGGCATTTTTGTAGTAAAGTTAACAGCATGCTCATTTGTTGAGTGGATGTAAAGATATAACTAATTAAACATTAGCCATGTTTTCATCATACTGAATAAGGAGAGGAGTGCCTGCACTTTGACCTCGGCAACAGAAATGGTACTGAAATAGAAAAACAAATACTTGCCAGTTCAGCTTGTACAATCACAGGGCAGGGGAGACTGGAGATTACACACTGTCTTTGTTTAACCAAATATTTAAAGAGCACCAATTTCAATAGTACTCAAAGCGTGAAGTTCATTTTTGCCAACACTGGACCTTATTCAGGAAGCTATAGAGGTTCAATTCTACAGTAAATCAACTATACTACAGGGAACACATAATTTCCCAGATTACTTTGGATTTAAATGGGGTTTGTAACAACTAAAAGCTACAGAGAGAGATTAAAAGCAACAATTGAAAGCACACATATCTTGTTTTATCAAGTTTGCTCCTTGGGGCTGCACTGTACATTGTCAAAACAGATTGTGCCAGCCACTCTAGGGGTCACAAGACCAACACCCTGACTGGCAGTGGACTAGAATTCTCCCCAGAAATACATGTCTCAAGGTTACAATCTTTGCAGGCTGGGAGTGCAGCGCCATAGGCCCTCCTAGTGCCAGGCTTGGAAGTCCTTCACTTAGGTCTAGGGGCAGTGTGCTCTGCCTAACAAGACTTCAGAGTCTCACACTTCAGGCTCTTTTGTGGGACCAAAGAAGATGAACCCCCATTCCATTCCACTGTTGGTCTGCCAGGAAGTCACAATGTGGTCCTAGTTTCATCTGCAGGATCTACCACAGGGCACTATCCACATGGCCGCTGCCCATTAACTCTGAGTCCCAGAGAGGGATCCAATTGCAATGTGTTGGATACCTCTCTGGCACTAAAAGTGTTAAGTCAATGTTGATTTCTATGGTGAAGTTGCTTTACTCCAGAAATGCGCCTCTTCCCGAATACAGCCCAATGAGTATGAAATCTGGTAATGAACATTCACACACAAACATCAAATGCAACTCTACCATCCAACTCAAATGTATACATTTATATAATGGTTTCTGAAACATTTACATGATAATGTTTTGTTCAATTACCTTTATAAAAAAAAATAATACTAATTTTAACAGTGTTATTCTTTAGAACAGAAATATTAAAACATTAAAGTTGATCATTGTTTTCCTACAATTACAAAGAGCAGTCTCTAATATATTGTAAAGCAATATGTTACAGACCTCTCTAGAATAAGGGGTTAAAAATAAAGTGGAAAAAAAAAAAAAAAAAACTCCACGACACTGATTGTTCTCACTCACCGACCAAAGAAATCGTATTCCATAGGAAAAGATATATAGGTAAAATGTAAACCTCCACCTAGGAAGAGTAAAAGAGACATTAATAGCAGCAATGATAACATAAATAAGCTGATGTTAATTCCTGCAAAAATAAGTAGATCAGGGCTGAAAATAAAACATTGAGAAACACACACAAAAAGTGTAACAATTCTGGGACATTATATATATATACACATACATACATATACAAAAGGTGCAACAATTGTGGGACATATTATATATATCATATATATATATATATATATATATATATATATATATATATATATATATATATATATATATATATATATATATATATATATATATATGAGAAAGGCTGATTACATAATTACAGTGGTGGCAGTGAGGAGTTACATGCAGGGAGTTTGCCCGCCCCCACTCTCCAGCCCACCCACCACTATCCAAGTAACTGAAAAAACAAAATAGCTACCACTCGCTCCTACACCACAGACACACAGAGAGACAGACACACAGAAAGACAGACACACAGAGAGACAGACACACAGAGAGATAGACACACAGAGAGATAGACACACAGAGAGATAGACACACAGAGAGATAGACACACAGAGAGATAGACACACAGAGAGATAGACAAGAGACAGACACACAGAGACAGACACATTATAAAACTCCGAAAAAAAAATGCCTGCCAAAGTGCTATGTAGCTGTGTGTATTTGCTGTATATGTATGTGTGTGCATGCATGAATGTTGGTGTATGTATGAGTCTGTATATATCTCTGCATGTCTATGTATGTATGATAATGTGTGCCTCTATGTATGTATCTTTGTGTTAAGTATGTACTACACACCCCTCACAACACACTTGAACCCACAAAAAAGCCGTCCCACTTTGCTAGTATATATATATATATATATATATATATATATATATATATATATATATATATATATATATATATATCAGGGCTTATAATTTGAAGTCCTTTGCTACTAGCCAGAACTCGCCATTGGCTAGTGGAAATTTTGAGCCCTGTATATAATTATATATATATATATATATATATATATATATATATATATATATATATATATATATATATATATATATATTATATATATATATATATATATATATATATATATATATATATAAAGCCCTATCTAAAACAATCCAAATCAATAGGGATTTGGCAACATAATGTATTCCCTATGGTACAGATGGCTTTCCCCATAATTGTTCCACCTAATTTGTTTAACAGATCACTATACCTAGGCAGGTATTATTATTATTATATATAGCACCAACTAATTCCGCAATGCTGTACAATTGGGAATAGACATACAGAGGTATTAAATGGTACAATGAAATCCTACATACAGCAGTCTGGTATGCCTGACTATATTATTTACTTTATATATCTGCAGTTTCCTGTTAAAGTGATCACTAGACAAGCCTCTCTGTAGGTCACACTTAACTCACAGCAAATAGTCTTCAGTAGACATGAAAGGATCATAAATGACAAGTTTCTATCAGTCTTCATTAGTCAACAAAACAACTAGAAGTGTGCTACAAAAGATCAAATGTACAAAAAAAATCTATATAGATTTACCTAATGTGTGAGAAAGATACTTACCAATGTAAATCATTCTGTTAAACAAAATTACTTACTATTACAGTTTCCCTTTAAGGACCCTTTCACATGGGAAACACCAAAGCACTGGAGATGTCCCCTTTAACTTCCATTTATTGATATTTAATATACCATAAAAAAGTGTCTATTGGAGAAGTACTAAGAATTTCCCTTGGTATCTGGAGAAGCTTCTTAAATTTCTTAATTGTAATTATAATACTCTTAACAATCAGATTTGGAATAAATTTATCTATAGCAAAATCAAAGTCAAACCAAAAGATATAAAAGGGATTTAAATTATCACAACTATGCTTCTCCATTAGGTACCAATCAGCAACCAGAAGTTTCCCCATTCCATCAAGTGTTAGTAATGTCTAAAAAAAAGGGTTTTTTTAGCATTTAGAAGAGCTTAAAAAGCTGATCTAAATGCAAAAAAAAAGGTATCTCTCAAACCACTATGGTTTAAGAGATACCGGCGTTTAAAGTTCGCTGTTTCCTACTGACAGCTGTAAAGCTGTCAGCAGGAGATCCGTGTCGGTGTTCAGGTACACGTTTTAGACCATTCCAATGAAGGGATTCCTTGTAAGTAAGGAGTGCCACCGTGTCGAATGATACGGATCTCCTTCTGACAGCTTTACAGCTGTCAGTAGGAAACAGCGAACTTTAAACTCCCGTATCGCTTCAACAATAGCGGTTTGAGAGATACATTTTTTTGCATTTAGATCAGCTTTTTAAGCTCTTCTAAATGCAAAAAACTTTTTTTTAGACATTACTAACACTTTAAATAACGGGTTATCATGCAGATCCCATGCATTAACTCAATATTTGGAAAGGCTAGTCCCCTTTTTGATGACTTTTTAATCATGATTTTATAGGCAATCCTGTGTTTCCTATTGCTCCAAACATAATTAGAAATTATTTTCTTAAAGGGAATTAACAGCTTCAATAGGTCTCTCATAGGTATAGATCTAAATAAATACTAAAGTTTTGGTATCAGATAAGCATTAACCGCATTTAAACGAACCAACCATGAGATTTCTAAGTCTTTCCAATTATGAATTTTTCCTGAAAATGGTTTTAAAATAACTTGATAATTGGTCATGGTGGGAAGTCCTGTGTTCCACGTGGACTAAGAGGAAAGGATTTAACATTATGTATCAGAAACCCGTTCTTCTCTTACGTGGAACACTGGAACAATGGGGATTTGCCAAAAGCATCGACCAAGATTCCAGGGAGGGAAAAACCTCTTAGAACACTGAGCAGTTCTCGCAGAAACAACCTGGTACAACATGAACCTTGGCTATCAACAGACAGCAAAGCGAAAAACAGTTGTGTCAAAGATCTTCAAAACCTTGTGGCCAAAGCTGGCTTCAGCTGAAGGCAGCACATTAAATGGTAGTGTTTGACTAATGGGTAAAGAGACACCATGCCACCTCCTTACATATCTGCTCTGCAGAATATTGATTTTTATAGGCCCAGGATGCGCCCACCAACCTGGAGGACTGCTCCATAACATCAAAGGTCACACATTTCTTCCTGACAACCTATCCCTGGTAAAACTGTCGCCTTAATCCAGGAAGTCACTGTAACCTTAGATGTAGCCTGGGTCCGCTTGAAGGTTCTTAGGGATGACAAAAAGCTAATCAGATTTCCAAAATAGACTGCGTGCAATGAACACAGTACTTCAAGCATATAACCATGTCTCCGAGATGGAGCTCCTGCTCATTACATGGAGCTTGGCAGAGAAATGAAAGAATTTCCTGGTTAATGTGAAACTGAGACGCAACCTTAAGGACCGACCCTATGGGTGTCTGCAGAATCACTTTATCAGAGTGGAAGACCACAAAAGGAGGCTCACAAGATAAAGCCTTAAATTCGGCCACCTGGTAAACCGACAATAGAAGAACTGTCTTGAGTGTCAAGAAACACATGAAAATTATGAAGACCAGGACTCAAAAAGAGCCTTCTGAAGCAATCCCAGACCAAGTTCAAATGTCATGGAGAACTGGGATCTCGAAAGACATGGTCCGCAAGAGCTACCCTTTGGTCACTTGCACATCAGGTAATAAGGGAATACATCTCTGGAAAAGGACAGAAAGAGCTGAAAGCTGAATTATAAAAAAAATCATTGGACACACAAAGCTGAATCTGAATGAGCAAGGTTTGCTCTGAATGAGCCTTTAGCAAAAGGTCATACAGATAGGGGGTCAAGGAGATCCCTGGAGAGCAGATGTGAGCCTCCAGTTCTGACATGACCTTTGTAAATACCCAAGTAGTGGACGCCTGCTCAAAAGGAAGGGTGGTAATCGAATGCAAGTCAGGCCCCAAACCCATAGAGATAGAGGCCAGACAGAGAAATTGGACATATTCACAGGACCTGTGCACTCAAGAGAGAAAGTACAGTCTTTATTCTACAGAATGAAGCAAGCAAGATTCAGAGAATGCTAGGCGGAAAAAGCCATCCTCCAGACTCAGGTGCTTAAAGGAGCAGTAAACTTTTTTTTATGAAAACACACATTTTATAGAACTTTTCCTGATGAGTAAAACAAGGGTACTCCCATCGCTGTCAGATGTTTTATTCAAAATTTATAGCAGTTTAAATAATCAGGAAGTGAATTTACTGTTTACTTCCTGATAGTTCACTGACAGGAAGTGACATGCAGTTTCTATCACATTCTATGGAGAACTGTATATCTCTGACTTTTCTGACTTTCCTCTCCATTAGAATCTAACAGGAAATATAATTAGATTTGACCACTAGAGGGCACTGCCAATGTAAAAAAAAACGTGTTTAAACTGCAATAACTCTGGAAATATAAATCTCTTGGCAGTGAGTACCCTTATTTTTCTCAGTAGGAAAATCCCTACAATATATATTTTTTAATAAAAAAACGTTTACTGCTTCTTTAAAATCTGTGATCTGTTCAAGCTTTCCAAGGAGGCCAGGCCAGTAATAGGAACTTGCCAATGGTTGATTATACAGCCCCATATCCTGACAGCATAAAATAAAAAAGTCCATCTAAAAAAAAGCTTTGCTGTTGCATCCAGCCTGTTAGAAGGTCACTTTTAAAACTGAGCATGTCCAAGCAGATGAAAGTGGATATAGGAGGGAGTCCCTGAAACATCGGCCTTTTTTGTTCCAAGGCCCTGCCCTCTTGAAGGAAGGGACTTTACCCCATGGGTCCTGTGTTCCACATAGGACATATGGAGAAATGTATAGACATAAAATAATTGGTACATGTATAGTGGTAGTGGAGAGCATCCAGAGTTCTCTCTGTATTAGTACAACATTTGAAGTGGAACTAGCACTCATAGAAAAGTCCCCCCAATTCATTTTTACTATTGTGTCAAGCATATAAATCCTTCTGTAATCCTTACTAAGTTCAGAATTATTTTTAAATCTAAGTTCTTTAGGAGACTTACCTGCAGAAGACTGTGCAGTCACATTGCCGAAGAGACGCCTGTGCTGTCCGTCCATGTCTCCTCAGTGATTGGCAATGGGGAGTTGCATTGTATCTTAAGGTACAGACATGGATGGCCAACGCAGGCACACAGATGCCTCTTCCGCAAGATGCCAAGATGCCTGGTGGTGAGTCTCCGAAGAAGTTAGATTTCTAAATAATGCTGGACTTAATTAGGATTATAAATGGAGGTACATGCTTAACGCTACTGTAAAATTATTATTTTTTTTTTTTTTTGGGGGGGAGGGACTTTTATACGACTGCCAGTAAATGTCAAAAAAATAAATAAATAAAATAAAAATCGCTTAAAAGTCACAACATTAAGTATGTAAAGTGTTAAAAATTATAATAGCATAATGGAAAAACCATTTATACCTTTCATTGAATGTATAGTACTTTAAATTAACCCTCTGACTGCTAGGGTGGTGTGCAACAAAGCATTGCGATCTGCTTATAGGTGCAGCGGCAGAGACAAAGAGTCTCTGAGGCAATGCACTGCATTCTCAATTGCTACTTCTTGTAGAATGCAAGCTAATTTTTTGCACTAGTCTGCTTGCTATTGCCTAAAACTTATCTTGTATTATACAAGAAATCCCAGAAGTCTGAAAGCGCTCACAGTTATCTGCCCCGCCTTAAGGGTCCACACCAATGGCTCCATTAACATGTGAACTGGTTCTAGCTTGAGTCGGTATTGTTTACAAGATGCCGGCTTGAAGTGAGGAGGGTAAAGCAGATGACTCAGCAGGCACTGAAAAGAGAGCTATAAATATGCTCCCATGTGAGAAGGCAGTGCCACAGTTAAATATGGGTAAAATACATGCTGCCAAATAAAAATTAACAAAATTGCAGGTAGAGGAAAATTATTTCATTCCCCACATGAAAAAAAAATAAAATATTAAAAAACACTAATATCAAAAATTGAAATAGGTTGATATATCTTTAAATATCACATACAGAACTGAATATGTGAGACCCTAAAATATAATCCTAAACTTTTTTTTTTTTTTTTTTTTTTTTTTAAAGGAGCAGGTAACTTTTGTTATTAAAAAAGTATATACTGAGGGACTTTTCCTAATGAGTAAAACATGGGTGCTGCCAATGAGGAGAGTAATTTTTTATGCCCTCTTGGGGGCAGATTCCAATTATGAGAGGCAAGTCAGTGACTCCATAGAATGTGATAGAAACTGCTAACTCATGCTGTCAGTTTGAATTTTCAGAAAGTAACAACGCTGTAATTCACTCCCCGGCAATCTGAATTATTATAATTTAAATAAAGACTGACAGCATTTGAAGAGCCCTTGTTTTACTTAGCAGGAATAGCTTTATAACATATAGGTTTTAAGAAAAAAAGTTTTCTACTCCTTTAACACGTGTAAATTGTTTAAATCAAGGAACATTTAATGTTGTTTCTGCGGTTTGTATTAAGACATAATGCTAAAGTTAGTTAATTGTGATTAGTGCCCACTGTTCTTATATTCAGGAAGGTTATCTTATCTCAGCCCATTAACAGGCAATCCTGGACAATCATTGGGGGCCCTGGAAAAGGCACACATGAGACTAGACTTGAGCTTTGGAAAACAAATGCATAATTTTTATAGCTACTATCACGAAGCATAGGGTGCTCAAGCGTATTTAACCCTAGTTTATTTTTGGGTTTTACATTTTCCTTTAAGACTGCCTGGGGAGGCCCACATACCAAATTCTCCTCCTGGAGGAACTTGTCCCAATTTGAAAATAAATATATAAAATTAAGAAAATTCAATGGTAAAAAGTTTATTAAAGCCAGAGTTAAGCGCTCACTCAGATGCACAAAATCTAGGAAATACAGGATACCTTCTTTCATATTAACTCCTTGCCCCTATGTGCTTTGCGGATGACAATACATGACATCACAAATGACATTGATGACATATTGATGACATCAATTGCATCTCAAATACCAGAAAGACTGGCATGGCACCACTTCAGCTATTTTATCAGCAGCAGAACCGCACCGAAAACAAACACTACAAAGTCCTCTTCTACTGCACCACTACACCTTTACCCAGTATAAAAACAGTGACCTTATAAACACTGAAAGTACTGCTCAATTAGCAGAAATACAGGAGGCAAATATAGTCAGGTTGATAGCTTTATTGACTAACTAAGCAGATTTCGGATACCAGCTTTCAAAACCTCTTAGGAATGAACGCTTGCATCCAAAATCTGATTAGTTAGACAATAAAGGTATCAACTTGACTATATTCTCCTCCTGTATTTCTACAGCTAGCAAGGCACCAACTCTCATCTTTCATCAACTAACAGAAAAACTGTATTTAAAAAAATAAATAAATAAAGTAAAATTTAAAACCTATACAGTGAAAGACATATATTTCAGCAGAATGCTTATCTAGCAATTCTGCAGCTTTTATCCAATAGCAAAACTAAAACTACAGCATGAAATGTCTACAAGTCCTAACTCTGTAAAAGCACAGCACAGCAGGAACCAGCACTAACAATACAGCTTGCAAAAATTATTTGCCACGTAGAGTAATTCTCAGTGTCACTGACGAGATCATCTGTAATGTTACAAATATTTGTGATGTCACCAATCATGCCAATGATAAGGTCATGCATGATTATTGATAATTCATTATGTCACTTGAGGTCCTGTGTGTTATCAGTGTAAATGATGATGACACTGTGATGTCACGTCTGTCATCAGACAAGCACATGGGGATATGGGGAGTGAAGTTGGAGGAAGTTATCCTCTGTTTCCTGCCTTTTGTACATTTGGTTTTCACTGAAGGTTTGTTGTGGGTTTTTTTTTTTTTTTTGATAGATTGGATAGATAGATAAATGTAAGGTTATAAAGCTGGGTTGCAATTACAAGCATGTTACCTATAAAATAAATTGGAAAAGACTTGGATAACTAATTGGAAACCACCTGAAATAAAGATTTAAGAGTACTGATAGACTTCACAATCACATGCAGCATTACTCAGCTGCTGCTAGATCCTTGACAAGGTCTCATCTAGTATATGGACTAGTTTTCAACACCAAAAAACAAGACATTAGACTGGAAAAAGAACAGAGCTATATAAGAAAAATGATATAGGGATCGGATGAATAGTGTTGTATGCCAAAAGTTTGGGCACCCCTGGCCCAAT
Source organism: Rhinophrynus dorsalis (assembly GCA_037306005.1). NCBI lineage: Eukaryota > Metazoa > Chordata > Amphibia > Anura > Rhinophrynidae > Rhinophrynus > Rhinophrynus dorsalis. The sequence goes on from CM074719.1 coordinate 515,439,559, forward strand.
TACATGTTTTGTTGATTGTCTAATTGAAAAGAAGATAAAACAATCTCTGCAGTGATCAAAAAATCTTGATGCATTTCTGCAAATTGTAATGCAGTTACTAACTTGCTGAATTTCACAGACTGAAAAAATAAAACAGAAAATATGGCCCATGCAAAAGTTTGGGAGCCCTTCCAGGCGGACTGTTAAAGTCAAGACAAGATCTGGAAGACCTAGAAAATTCTCAAGTAGAAGTGTTTGTAGACTGCAAAGCACTTGCAGGAAAATCTAGCCATCGCAGGTGTAGTGGTGGGCCAGTCCACTGTGCAGCACTGCTTGCAAAACATGGTCTGCATGAAAGAGCCATCTGAAGGAAACATTACATGCTTCTCCTCACAAAAATCAACTTCTCAAGTATGCACCAACACTTGGAAGAAAGTACTTTCGGCAGATGAAGTTAAAACTGAAATCTGGCAACAATCACCAAAAGCAAGTTTACAGAAAAAAGGACAAACATTTGAAGAAAAGAACACTTTGCCAAATGTTAAGCATTGGGGTGGATCTTGTATTCTCTGGAGTAGAGTGACAGCCAGTGGCACAGAAACTACAGTAAACATTCAGGTGCAATACAAATCTGTGTATAATACAAAGGAGTAAATTATATCCAAGATTTTATAGAAAATTAAAGTATCCATGTATAAACACACACCCCCTTTCTGCCACTCTACACACAAATAAAAAAAAAAATCCAAATGTTTGCCTCCCCGCGTTAAAACTACGGTAGTGCCTTGTGGAGGTCCTGACAGGGCACTCAGGCAATATACAGTTGGTGGAGGATCTTGGAGGGGAGAGCAGCAGTGGACAAATCGGGCAGCAAAGACAAGCATGCCAAGCAATGAACAGATCCTCCGAAGCTCAATCTCTCTCCATCATGGAGATAATAGAGAGAGGCAAACATTTAGATTTTTTTTGTGTATAACGCACGCTCTCCACTTCACATAAGGTAAAATGGAGTAAAAAGTGTTGATTATACCGGAGACTTTATGGTTTTGTGGGAGTAGAGGGAAGAATGTGATTCTACCTTCCAGAATTTGTTGATACTTAGCACAATCCAGTCAGTGTAGAAACTGAAGCTGAAAAGAAGCTGGATATTAATAGACTACCATGATCCAAAATGTACCTCAAAATCAACCATAAATTACTTCTATAAACAACGCCTTATAATATAAGAATGGACTCCAAAGTCCCCACGAATTCAAGACTACCTAATAATATTTTTCACTAGCTGCATTGTGAGGAAGAGGTGGAAAGACACATATGAAGAAGAGATCGGTAGCATCACTTAGGCACTCAGATTCTAAATAGTCAATCTAGTCTCACAATAGAAATTAAAACAGAACCTTTATTTATTAATGAAAAGAGAAATAGGGCAAAATAATACAAAAAGGGCAATAAAAATGTCATGTCACATGCTGATAGATCATTCCACACTAATCAGCAGAATGTCAGTAGTTCCCCGCTATATTGCGGATGTTACCAAGTAGTTACCTATGCTCCTATCCAATTATCACTTGTTTGAATTGTATTGGAAACACAGTCAATGTCGGCATATAGTTTATGATTAATTCCCCGGATTTAGGTTCCCCAATATAAGTTCATATGCATTTCATGCCAGTGTGGAATTTGGTACCTACTAACAATTCGCTTTAACAATTGCAAAGTTATACCATATACAAGTATTGTACCTTGTATTTTACAATTCAGATTGATTGACACAAGCACCAATATGAATAAGCCAGTATGAAATTTGGTGTCTAACAACAATCCATTTTAACAGGGTCATAAATAGTAAAAAAGGTTTTACTAAATTCATATATTGTCCCTCATATTTTACAAATCAGATCAACTGACACGGACACTAATCTGAATATATGTAATTACACATGGAAGACATATGTTTGTTAATCAGTATCCCAAAAAGCGAGTATCGTATACCTGGTAAATATATGGAGAATGTGATTCTAGGTTTTATATGTATGTCTGTTTTGGGGGTAAAATCAATCGGGCAATAATTGCATTGTATTCATGGCTCAATAACTATAAAAGATAATTAAGTTTTCAAGTATATCAACACATTGCAACTGGAGCTAACGCCTTACACGTTTCACCCGGCAGCTTAGCTTCGTCAGATGCAATTATAATGTGACGATAAGCTTGAGAACTGAATAAATCCTTTCCAATTATTGAACCATGAAGTCAGTGTGATTGTTGTGTGGTTTGTTGCCATCAAAACGGACATGCATATAAAACATAAAATCGCATTCTCCATTTATTTACCAGATATACAACACTAACAGGGTGACTACATTCAGGGCCATTATTTAAGTTTGATTGGGGTAAGAGAAATTAGGGGATAATGTACTCCGTATAAGAATAACACCTCTTAAATTCCCCCCAACATATTAAAATCAAACTTGCTGATATTACTTGTTGGGAGACTGATTAACAAACTTATATCTTCCATATGTAATTACATATATTTATATTGGTGTCTGTGTCAATCAGATTTGTAAAATAAGAGGGACAATTTATGAATTTATTGCAATCTTGTTAATATTAAGGACCCTGTTAAAACAGATTGTTAGTAAACACCAAATTTCATACTGGCATATTCAGATTGGTGTTTGTGTCCATCAGTCTGAATTGTAAAATACAAGGGACAATATTTGTCCCTGGTATAACAGAATATTAATTACACCATTAAGCGGATTCTTATTACATACCTAATTCCATACTGGTATGAAATGCATATGAACTCATATTGAGGAACTTAAATCCAGGAAATTAATCATAAACTATATACCGAAGGTGACTACTGTGTACTGTAATACAATTCAAGCAAGTGATAATTGGATAGGAGAATAGGTAACTACTTAGTAACATCTCTACTATAGTGGGGGACTCCTGACAGTCCGCTGATTACTGTGGAACAGTATAGCAGCGTGCCACATGAGATTTTTAATCATATTTATTATTTTGCCTTTTTCTCTTTTAACTAATAAAGGTAATGGTTAAATTTCTGTTGTGGGACCAGATTTACTATTTAGTATCGGACTGCCTAAGTGATATTACAGTTCTCTTTATCCTGTGTGAAACTGTGTTGCATCAAGGCACCTTCGTTCCTGTACAGCTGAATATTACAGGAAGGGATTGATTCTGATACAAATAAGTGGAGTTGCAGGATTCTCTGTTTAGCTTAAAAAGAATAGAAAGACTATTAACTGGCTATAAGAAACATATGGAGGCTATGATTTCTGCCAAAGGGGTTGTTAATAAGTACTGACTGATAGATAGGGTGCCACATTCTGTTTTATTTTTTGCAATCTGTTAAAGTCAGCAAATAAATAATAACTGTGCATTAAAATTTGCAGGAATATGCCAAGTTTAAGTTTGTGGTTTTAACTTCTTTTTACTTAGAAAATCAACAAAACATGTAACTTGGCAAGAGGTGCCAAAACTTTTGCATACAACTGCATATTTATGTATGTATATCTTTATATATATGGCGCCACACAGTGTATGCAGTGCCTTACAATAGACGTATGTTACAATAAATAGGAGGGGATAAAAGTGCCACATTCATAGAAACAATAGGAGAGATGTCCCTGCCCCAAGGAGCTTACAGTCTAAATGGGTAAAAGGAGACAGACAATAGGGTAAGAAGGTGTCAAGTGCTGAGATTACAAGTGCTGAGTTTGGCCGAAGGTAGTGCATGGTCCTAGTGCTCCAGAAGATAAGATATCAGGGTAGACTTAAAGACAGAGGGGGGATTTTTCAAGACGTAGGGAGAGGGGTATGGAGTTCCACAGGTATGGAGCAGAAAGAGAGAAAGGTTTGAGACGGGAGGTGCAAAAAGAAATGCGTTGTGTGCTGAGCGAAGGAGGCGACCAGGAACATAAGAGGAGATGAGGGAAGAGATGTAAGGAGGGGTAACATTGTGGAGAGCATTAAAGGTGAGAAGAAGGACTTTATAATTGATGTGTTGCTGAATAGGAAGCCTTGACAGATTTGTAAGAATTATATGAGGAGGTTCAGTTTTTGGGGAGAGTGTGGTTATTTGTGCAGCTGAGTTTAAAACAGATTGCATAGGTGAAAGATTAGTAACGGGAGGGGTTGAGGTTAGTCTTCTTTAGTAGGGGTTTGATTTGTGTCTGCTTGAACGAAGAAGGGAAGGTGCCTGTGGGGAGAGAGGTGATGAAAAGGTGTGTTAATGTAGGTGTAAGGACTGGTGCAAGTGGTTTGAGTAAGCGGGAGGGCAAAGGGTCCAAGGAGCAGGTAGTTAGGTGGGTGGATAGGAAAAGCTGAAAAACGTCTTCCTCTGATATAGGAGTAAAACTATCGAAGTATGATGAGGGTGGTTTGGGGAGAGAGAGTTTGGAGGCAGGTAAAATAGTAGGAATCTGTGTTTTAATAGATTCCACCTTGTGCTTGAAGTGCTCTTTAAAAACTGCAAAGAGACCGTGAGGGTTAGATTTGTTGTTGTGGATTAGTATGGTGTAGTATTCCTGTTTAGCTTTTGATAAAGCAGAATGTAGGCAGGACAGCATAAATTTAAAGTGGACGAAATCTGCATGTGAGCGTGATTTCCTCCAAAGGCGTTCAGCAGAGCGAGTGCAAGAACATAGGAAGCAGGTGTGGGAATTGAGCCATCGTCGTGGATTGGCTTGACAACTCCGTTGTAGTTTCAGTGGGGCAAAGGAATCAACAGCAGAGGATATGATTGACTTGTAGGAGTTAACAAGAACATCTGTATCAGAGATGGCTAAGATAGAGGAAAGACTGGAGTCGTGGTGCTCATCCCAGAGAGATCAAGTGTGCGGGTATCCCTTATAAATCTGTTGGGGTGGGGGCAGAGTGGGAGAGAGAGAAAGATATAAGATGGTGGTCTGATAGATGGAATGGGGAAACTGTGAAAGAGGAAAGATAAAAGACTCTTAGTAAAGACAAGATCGAGGCAGTGACCAGCTTTGTGAGTGGCACAGTCAGTTAACTGCTGGAGATCAAGGGAACAGGTAAAGTCTAGAAGACAGGAAGCCCAGGTGACAGAGGGGTCATCCATATGACAGTTAATATCATCTAGAATATGGACAGGATTGTTAGTGGAGAGAAAGGAGAGCCAGGATTCAAAATCTGAGAGAAAGTTTGAAGGAGATGAGGAGTTAGAAGGTGGCCTGTATACTATAGCCACACGCATAGACAGAGCGTAATAGAGCTGGATTGCAAGTACTTCAAAAGAAGAAAAGTGCAGAGATGGTGGTATTGAGAGGGTCTGGAAGCAGCAGCGGGATGAGAGAAGGAGACCTACCCCGACCATTAGAACGAGGGGTGTGTGAGAAGCAGAACCCTCCATAAGAGAGTGCAGCATCCACAGCTGTGTCCTGTGCAGATAACCAAGTTTCTGTGAAAGTAAACAACTGCAGTGACTGCTCACAGAAAAAGTCCTGAATGGGGGTTGTCTTGTTAACAATGGACCGGGTGTTCAACAGAGCACAGGAGAAGGGGGAACGGAAGGTGAACAAAGAGGAATGTTCTTTATAAAGAGAGAATAACTAGACAGGGTTGTTTACATTAGAGAAGAGACATCTAAGGGGGATATGATTAGGGGTTACAAATTTATTGAAGGACAGTATAAAAATAAATAAACCTTCTGGGGAACTCTTTAATTAAAAATTGGGCAAAGAAAAAAAACATCCAATAAGTAAGAGATGAACGACACTTTCAACGAAAACAAAGTAAAGGACTTTTTACAGGGTTTTTTTTTTTTTTTTTTTTTTTTTACAGATATATATATATATATATATATATATATATATATATATATTATATAGCCTCCTCTGGATCAACAAAGATGACGTTGGAAAAGGCTGAACGTAACAGACTTATGTCTTTTCAGATTTGTCAGTTATGTTACAATGTTGCTCCAATCTAATTTCGGTTTGAATATTTACCTTTCATTCAATGATTCCAAGCAAAATGTATTTAGGTAAAAAAGATGCTGCATTTCCAGTGTGAATATTCATGTCCCTATCCAGAATCTTTGGCTACATTACAGGTGCTGTATATTGTGCGATTATGTGGGAAAGCAGGTTTTGAACTTGCTTGAGGCATATAAATGCAAAAATAAGTAGCTCTTACCCAGTTACATACAATGTACTGCAGCAAGCTTATCAGATATGTGACTGATATTGAATGAAAACAATATGCTCTCTAGTAGAGTATCCCATGGCTCACTGCTTGACAATGCACTCTCTTGAATGGAATGTCCATTGCTGTATTAGACGGATTAGGAGTGGGCAACACTTGTTGCTGCTAGATTGCAACTCTCCATCATACTCAGCGGGTCAGTAGTCCCACAATATATCAAGGGCTACTATTACAAGGACCTTTACTAAGAGTCTCATTATTGTAGGTGCTCTAGATTACAAATCCTGTAGCATGCACATAGGACAGTCCCAGGGATGATCCCTAATTAAGGAAATTTGGTTTCTTATCCAAAAAGTAAAAGATGAGCAATTCTGGACTATAACAGCAGAACAATTAGGAGAAATAAAGCTTCCCACTGATTTAAATGGGGCTTATATCCCCTTGAATGAGAAATCGGTCCCTAATGTATCGTATGACAATGTGTGACCCTTTTAGTGCCCGAGGGATGTGAAAAACATTACTTTACAGTGAATTGCACACACCTCTGGAATTGAAAGGGTTAAATCAATGGGGATTTTGATTTTGTACTATGGTGGAACTGGTTTACACTAGTTTTTTTTGTGACTATGGCTCTAAAGTATTGAGTTTATTTTGTACCGTAAACAAGAATTCCTCTTGATAAAGGGTTTTTCACTGTAACATTAACCCCTTAAGGACCCTTGACGTACCAGGACCGTCACTGTCCTTGAACTACTCAAGGATCGATGACGGTCATAGTACGTCACGTACTTTTTACTTACAGCGCTCTACCGGGAGCGCTGTAAGTAAAAATAGGGCCTGAAATTGACCGCTCCAAGATCGGAGCGATCTCTATCAGGCCCCATAATGACGCGCCGATACACGTGACAGGTCACGTGTACCGGTGCGTCAAAGTGCCCCTATGCGGTCATTATGGGACGGAAATGTCCCGTGACCGCCGGTCCTTAAGGGGTTAAGGAATTTCCCCTCACTAAGCCTGTGTGCCTGTCCTAATCTGGTCTATTTGCACTGCTCCTGTATGTATAGCTCTGTTACGGACATGTTACATACTTTGCTCTACACACTGCATTGTATTCCTAAAGGTGCCCATACCTAGGGAGATTTTGTTTCTAACCAACTAATAATCAGATCTATGAGAGATCAGACTGGTGGCGAGACACACAAAACCACACACGCACACAATATGATTTCTCCATGTTTAGATCTCCCAATTATTGGTTTGTGGGTCTGTGTGTGCATGCACATCTATGCAGATCGAGTTCAAAGGACCCATTATAACAGGACACACACACAGTTATAACCACCTAACCTGGTCATTTTTGCCCAGATTGGATGGTTTTCAATGTCCACATTGGCCTGTTTATGGGCACCTTAGGCCACTCTCACAAGGGCAACATTGTAGCAGTGACAGCAAATCAAAGAAAATGCACAAATTCATGGGGCATTTCAGAAAGGCCCCTGGTAAGAAAATATATTGTGCAACAAATTATTGATGCCAGTCATCTACTATGGAATGTAGTTTATGGTTTTGTACCACAAATCCATCTATGTAAACTCAAAAATTCATTATGCTGCTTTGTTCTCCAATGTAATTACACTTCACCTTTCTTGCCTAGTTTATAACCAATTCTCTGGAAAGCTACCAGACTATCTGAGCAACTCGCTGACTTTTCCAAATGGCAAGAAAGAAGCAGGTCACTCTGTCTTTTCCTACAGACCACCAAAAGCCTGAAACAACCTACCTGTAAAAAAAATAAATCTCCGTAAGTTAAAAATCCCTAAAAATAACTTCTACTTTGCATTTAAAAACAAATAACTGAATATATAATGCCAACATGCTATTTTTATTGTTTCTATTTGTATATCTATGTGCATTTTTATTTTCAATGCACTCAAGGACATATTTGAAAACATGAGTAATTTCAATGTCTTCTTCCCGGTAAGACACTTTAAATACATAAATAATGTATAGTTCATTTGTCAAGAGCATACGTAGAGTACAAATACATAAATGTATTCTTGGGACTTAAACCCAGGAATTGTGATCCCAGATGGGGTGTGTTATGGCAAAAGTGAGGCAAGGTATAAAATACACATTATCTAGACAAATTCTATGCGAGCATCGGTGTTGGAAGGATGCCACTGTTTGCATCCAATAACTTTTGCTCACCACAGCTGTACATGTAGTTTTCTCCACACAGGATAATGAGACCTATTTTGGGGCAGCTACTCTCAGAGACTTATTGTTTTCACCAAGTTCCTTATGTAGCTTAGGCCATACATGGCCATGGCCCCACACATAAAATAACAATTACTCAAATAAAAATGGCTATCATCATCATCAGATAGTTGTCCTATCCACTGATCTGCTTCCCTGGGTGCAGACTTGATTATTAACCCTCATCTCGCATGAGAAGAGGCTCCCACAGACCTGCCATTCAGAGCCTGAAAGTATTACAGGGTGTATCCATGGGGACTGCATGTAATAACCCAGAAATTACTTCTAGGTTGTGTTCTTGCTGAGGTTGGGGGTGTTTCTACCTCCTCCCCCCACCCCCGAAATGGCCGACAGGAGCTGTTTTATGGATTTACATGCCATCGCTGGGTATTTTTATCCAGTCTACTCCCACTGAAGTGTCAATACAAGTTTGATAACCATTTTCAATTAATGTTTCTTAAGTTCCTTTTAAGTACCAGAGGGGGTGACCAATGCCTTGTGAAGCACTGAGCTGGACATTTCTTTGGAACTCAAAGGGTCAGACAATGTATCAGATTATTTTAATGATGAAATCCAAAAAATAAGCGGCACTTTATTTGAAAATGTAGCAATCAGTTTCACTCACCGCTTGCGGCTGATGCTATGGAGGAACTGCTAGTAGACGAACCAACACGTCCATGTAACAATTGGAAAAACAAAGTGCAGTGCACTCAATAGTTCATCATAAAATCACCTTCTTTATTGGGAAAAGGAACACAAGACACTTAGGGATACAGACTGTATCCCTAAGTGTCTTGTGTTCCTTTTTCCAATAAAGAAGGTGATTTTATGATGAACTATTGAGTGCACTGCACTTTGTTTTTTCAGATTGTTTTAAGGCAGGAGTGAAGTAGGTTCAAGAGTCCGCTAAGTCTTAGTGCACTCTTGAGCCAGAGTTTAGCTCTGCTAAGGCTCCAGCTTTTGAGCCCAGCTTTAAAACCACACAGGGCTTATAATTTTAAGTACTTTGGTACTAGCCAGACCTGAAAATTTACTCGCCACTGCAAGCCAAAACATACCCACCAGGGCTGAATTTCTACTGGCCAGGGCTAAATTTTCACTCGCCATTGGCTAGTGGCGAGTGGAAATTTTGAGCCCTGCAACTAGTACTGCTCTGATTCTAGATGGGGTAGCAAATTTGAACCTCATGCTGTGGGACTGCAACCTCTAATCAGCCACAGCTAAACCATGTCTGACTGAAGTTGAATGGAAAATGTAACAGCTGGGGGTTCACATGTCTCACCTCTTCTCTAAAGGCTTACTCTGGATTCAAGCAAAGTCAACATTAGTCTGGACAGACTTATCACAAACATATCATTTGAGAAGAGTTTCCCCTTTGTGGTTGTAAGTTATATTAAATATTCAAAATCCGCAGACATATATTTCCATAATGATTTTTTTGTATATTGTATTCACTTAAAGCTACACCAACTATTAAACTGGGCTTAAACACACAAATACCTTGTGTACGCCGTAACGTCCATCAACATTTTCTCTTCTTTACGGAGGCTTAAAATCTAGTTTTACATAGGTACTGAGGGGCACCAACTTTTTTTTTTTTTTTTTTTCTTTTCTTTTTAAAGGTCTCTATTACCTCCCTGACTTAATAATCTGGGAGATAAGGTAACATCTTTCTGAACACAATGATGGCAGTGGGTGTTAATCTAGAAAATAATTTACTTTCACTCTTTTCTCTTTACAAACAGCACAAATAAAATGAAACTATATATCAGATGTTCTTGGATTATGAGAGTTAATAAATGAATTTAAAATGCAAGTTTAGGATTAGATTTGAGGGATCTAACAAAATATTTTTTACAGGTGCTGCTGTATTTAAAAAAAAAAAAATATATAAATATTTAAATCGGAACTATAATCAAAATAAAATTCCCCCCTAAATCCTTACTACATACTTTCATTATGCTGAATACGGCTGGCATTACTGAGAGAAAAACAACTTATTTGGCAGGCACCAGCGGGCAACAGCGCAGACATATTAGAGAAAAGGTACCTGTGAGTCAGTGCTGTCTGTCTCGTTCACTCCAGGACTGTCGAGTGGCCTTGGTATCTTAAGGTACCAGAAGTGACCAACAGCGCAGGCACACAGAGCATCTCTTGCAAGATCTGTGCCACAGATGCCTGCCGAAGAAGTTGCTTTTCCTCACTAATGCCGGACTTATTCAGCATAATGAAAGTATGTATATGTCTACCGCTATGTCAGTAAGGATTTGATGATAGTTCTGCTTTGAAGTTACATCAATTTCATTTAATTTTTAGGTGATAGTGTTCATTTCGCTTTTTAAAGGCAATGCCTGAGAGAAAATGTGTGAAATAAAATCACTGTTGTTAATGTCTAAATATTAAAAGATTTCCTTTGTTTTATTATTACGGCTTGGTAGAAGATTAACTCCTTTCCTTCCATTATTTTGGTTGGCCATTTATAATTCCCACCGATACAAAAACCTTAAGCTGTCAATCTACTTACATGCTCTCACAAAATTTTGTTAGCGTGCTTGGCTTATCCTGATTCCGCCTTTGCCTGAACCACCTCTGAATCTTCCGTGCGTCCCAGTCCAATTGTTTTGATAACCCTTCCAGACGTTTTCCATCTGGACACTGTAGAAGAGAATATAATGAACATTGTACTTGAAGCATCACACATTTATTTCACAAATTAGATCTAGCTGGCTCACTTTAACAAAATAATTAATGTGAGGTGATAGTTTATGTGGGGGGGGGAGATTCCCCTAAGGTAGAGGCCTGTGTCTTATAACTAACTGCTCTCACTTGGATGCCAATCCAGGTAGTCTGTTATAGATGGTCACAGGACACATCAAAATGTTATGATTATTCCTGCTTGATCACAGTGAGTAAGCCATTGATTAATCCATCTGTTTTTGGAGAGAGCGCCATGAAACCAGACCTGCTGCTATGTGTCCTGAGGCATGGAATTGAGAATCACTTGTATAGCCAATACTGATAATGATTCTTGTGAATGCATCAAACCTTCTTATGCAAACGTGTTATATAAATCAACTCTCTGAACTCTCAAGGCTTGATGCAAGTACTGCCTTAAATAAATGTTCCTGTCTATCCTGATCAAACTATTCCTGTAAACTCTCAATATTAATACATATTATAAATATACACATACATCTATATACATATTTATGCTCAGAAGTGATGGACATTCAACACATTAAAACATTTTAAATTGTACATTCATTGTTATACATGTTCTATTTTATTTAATTCATGAATTTATTTGGTGGAGAAGGGGGTTATGAATAAAAAGACCCAAACCCATTTTCAGAGCAGTATATTGCACAGGGTAGGAAGTGATATCTAGGGAAATACAGGAAGGAAAAGGCATGACATGAATTACGTAAACTGCCTGCTGCTCTGTGACCTCAACCCACCAGATCACATGTGATGACTGCTTTCAGTGCCCCATGTACTTTGGTTACCTGACAAATCACACTGCAGATGTGACCTTCAGGAAGTATAAATTACTAGGAAAATCATTGGGTAGGAGTAAGATATAACTCTGCCAAAAGATAAATTACATTTTCCATATCAATATACAGTAGTGTATCAGTCAGTTATCCAAGACTCAGATTATCTATGGTCTATTTTGTTTATGCAACAATGATAAGTGTATGAAGAAATTAATAAAATGAATGTCAGTAAATATTTGTATGTCTTTAACCTATTTTATCTTTATCAGAGTGTTTCAGTATTCTAAGAGTTTTATTTTATCTGAAGTTGCTTTGGTCCCACTGACCCCAGATAACAAACACTACTGTACTTGCTCACTTAGCAAGTCTATCAGAAAATGTTCCTATAAACTACCCCCTGCCATCTCCATCAATAATACAAAGGCATTTCCCAATAAATCCTTTTCTCTTACTCCATGTAGTACTCCGGCCAAAAGGGCAGGGCACTTGCCTTAAAAGGCTGTCTGGAGATAGAGACTCCCAGCCATACTTCACTTTACTCCCACCAAACATGCTTAGTTTTAATTCAGAGCAAAGTTCAGAAATGAGGAAAGAAAGGGGACCATCTAAACCAAAGAACCAAAACGACCCCCTTGCCTGGAAATCAAACAAATTATCTGGGAGGGAAGTCCTGCTTCCACATGAACTAAGAGAAAATTCTTTATTGGCAAGTACACAAAAATCCTCTTTTCTTTTTCATCCAATGTGGAACACTGGCATATCCCACCTTGGTTCCACAGCCATGCACCAAGATTCCAAGAAGGGAAAAAAACAGACCAATTCTTAAAAAAAAAAAAAAAAAAGACAGGAATTTTAACATCAACAAAGTGAGAGGTGGACACCTGTAGGAAAGAAATAGGTGACTGGAAGAAAAGACAAGAAGAACCTACCCAAGATCAAGTGGGTGCCTGCGCTGAAGAAGATGTCCTAGGCGCAAACCCATACTGGCAGGAGTAATGGAAACCATACATCACTGTATGCAATGGGGACATATGGGGGATGTTCAAGATAAAAGAGTGTTACTCCACCCAGTGGAATAGTTAAGAATATTGCTCCTAGGCTGGGCCAAACAGAAAAAAATCAGTCATAGAGGACTGAGCAGACAACCACATCCTTAGCCAAAGGACCCAGTATGTGGCAACAGAGATTGTTATGGCCTTCCCAGTGAACCTAGCAGAGCTAAAGCTGCCTCAAAAAGAGACTCAAGAAATATAAATGAGGCAAAAACAATCACCAGATACTGCACAATTCACTTTAAGGAGACATTCCAGGTGTGTAGCCGCTTGACCCTTAAGCTGAGAAAGCGAAAAATGGGAGAGAGTCTACAACTGGGGGGGCACAGCACAACATCGGAGAAAGGATTAAAAGGGGAAAAACAGGGGGTAGAGTTTGACCCGACCAGGAATGGACTTGTTGTAGCGCAGCTCCATCTCGGGACTCACAAAAAGCTTCAACATAGCCCTCCCTTTTATCCCCCCCAATTCTTCCTGCCCAGTACATCAACAGGGACCCAGTGATGTCCAACAGCCATAAATGAGGAATCACCACAACGTTTTTGGCGGTTGCCTCTTACTCACCGGACTCCCCAACTTTTCTGGCCAAACTCACCCTCAGCAATGGCTCAAAACGATGCAGCTTCGCGAGTAACCAGGGAAGACCCTAAGACCATTCTGACACGTCTACACCATTTTGCCACAAAAGATCATCTCAAGTCCCAGCCCATGAAGGAAGACATCAAGGCCCTTATGCTCAAGATCAGAGATTCCCCTAAAGAACTATATTCATACTTTACGTGATGATCTATGATACATTGGGACACGCATTTCAGAAGTGGAGGAAACCACAGAATGCTTGGCCTGTAACTCAAGGTGATATGTATCAACACCTTCTCAAACAGGAGACTGATATTATGGCCCTGAGGTGGCATTTTCAGGATACTGGAAGAGATGCAATATAAGAATTTGAGATTTACCAGACTTGGTAGCCCCAAAAGACCTCATCTCTACTCTACAAGGCTTCTTTGCCAAGATCCTGGATGTTTACCAGACTACCGTAGCCATAGAATGTGCCCACAGGGCTCTGTGCCCCAGGACTGCCACAGGAGACAGGCCTCGTGACGTGATTTGCTGGATGCTATCATTCCTCCAAAAGGATAGGATTATGTGGAAGGCCAGGCAGATTCACTCTCTTAAATACGAAAATACGGAGATTCATCTCTACAATTACCTCTCTGCCTTCACCCTTCAAATGCAAAGGGCAATGAAACCACTTCCCACCTTTCTTTGGGACCAGCATATTTCATACCCCTTTGTTTTACACGTTACCCACGAGGGTAAGACACATGTGGTCAGTGACACCCAAGATGTTTCCAGTTTATGTGAGCAATTAAATTTTGCTCCCATCAGAAATTTCCAGCGCCTCACCCCCAGTACCTGGACTTCTTAGACTCCTTGCCCGATACCAAACGCTACAAGATAATTTATATTTTTATATATATATTATACATATACATACATACACACACATCAAAATATAAAAAAACATAACCCTGCGTGTTGGGGCTGGATATTAAACCATCTATGCCAGAAGGTCTCAAGGGCGGGTGGTTGCAGGATTGGAGGGGTGCCCTGGCCGGAGGGGGGGTCCAGGGAAATACATGTGGGCAGGGTTTTGGGATTCCTCCTGGCCTCAAGACCGGGGGTAAGTGGGCTCGCTGCCTTGGGTCTCTTGATCCGGAATTCCCTTTCCCTCTTTCTATGACCCTGAGGCCACTGGGGCCAAATATCTGTCCAATAGTGTCTATTAGATATTTGAGGTTTTCGTTATGTTCTTACTGTGCATTATGCGACCTGAGTCCTGGGGGAATGTTCTAGACTGTTGGCTTACTTCTAACCCCTCTACGCTGTTTTTCCAGATATCTAGACAACCCCCCCCCCACCTTGCGGACTACACCGATATAGCATGGCTTAAATGGCTCATTCCTTTACTAATATATGCTATATTTGCAGTGGTTAATAGGTTTAAAAAAAAAAAAAAGTGTTTCTTACCACACAGGTTGCTCTGTCCAGAATTGTACATTCCCTTACCCATCTTTTTTGGTACTCTCTTTATCCTTCTTGTCCTGAGGGTTTTCATAGACCCTTCCTCAATTTCTGCCTCTTCTTTACTTTTCTCTTTTCTGGTCCTGCAAAACATGCCTGGGGCAAGCCCGCTCCCTCACCCAGCTGGCCTTGGCTACTGCAATGGTGCCTCATTGGCTGTCCTTCTCCTGATGATGGTAAAGCCTGATACATAAAGTGCCTGTCTATACACCAAGGGCCTCAACCCTCCAGGTAAGAGGGAATGCCTTAGACATCATGCTCAAATCTGCCCTTTTTTTTTTTTTTTTTTTTTTTTTTTTTTTTTTTTTTTTTTTAAACAAACTGAGCTTTTACATCAAGTAAATCTTTCATCGTGTGACAAGATGTGCGAAGCACAGCCTTGTCCTTGTGAAACACCAAATAGGGTGGTTTAAAGGACAGAGCATGTAACTCCACAACACGGCAGACAAACACAATCGCCAGGAGAAAGGCCATTTTCCACGTCAACAGGAATAGAGGAATAGTAGCCAAGGACTCAAATGGAGGGAGCTGAAGAAGGCCCAAAACCAAGTTAAGATCCCACGGAGGAGCAGGAATCTTGAAGGCAGGATGAGTATGAGCAATGCCGTGGAAGAAAACCTTGACATCAGAAAGGATGGCAATGCACCTCTGAAAGAAAACAGAGAGAGCAGACGTCTGAACTTTAAGGGAACTCAAACTGAGGCCCTTATCCACACAGTCCTGCAAAAAGGCCAGGACAGTAGGCAGATCAAATTCCTGAGACATGTCCTTGTCAGCACACAAAGATAGGAAGGTTGACCAGACACAATGGTAGATCTTGGAAGAAACAGGTTTGCGGGCACTAAGCAGAGTAGCCACCACACCAGAAGAAAACCCTTTCTTCCTCAATATGGAGGATTCAATTTCCAAGCTGTCAAGGCTAGGCGATGAACATCCTCCTTCACAGGTAACCCTGTAGAAGAAGATCCAGACAGCAAGGGAGCAGGAATGGCTCCGCCACTGACAGATCCAGAAGCCCCGGAAACCAAGCTTGGCGAGCCCAGTACGAAGCAATCAGAATGACTGGACAAAGCTCCAGTCGTAATTTCAGTGACACCCTGTGTAACACTGGGAGGGGAGGAAAGATGTAGGCCAGAGGGAATAACCAAGGAATGGACACTGAAGCCACCGCCAGAGCTAGAGGGTCCCTCCATCGAGAGCTGAACCTCGGAACCTTCCTGTCGTGTCTTGTCGCCATCAGGTCGATGTAAGGAAGACCCCAGTTCTGAACAATGAGGGTGAACACCTCTGGGTGTAGGTCCTACTCTCCGCTGTCCACTGTGTGTCAACGGAGGAAGTCCGCCATGACGTTGTCTACTCCAGGAATATGCACTGCAGATATGGCAGGAAAGTGTTCTTCTGCCCAGGACAAAACAGCCTTGACCTCTAACCAAGCGACGAGACTTCTTGATCCGCCCTACTTGTTGATGTAAGCCACGGCCGTGGCATTGTCGGACTGTACCCAAACTGGGCAATCTTCCAGCTGGGGTGTCCAATGACGAAGGGCATGAAAGATTGCCCGAAGCTCCAATATGTTGATGGTAAGGAGAAATTCCTCCAGAGACCACCGACCCTGAGCACTCAGGTGACCCAGGAAGGCTCCCCAGCCGGAGAGGCTGGCATCCGTCATCACCGTGGTCCTGAAGGATACCAGGAAGGCCTTGCTTTTCAGCAGATTGGAGAGGTGAAGCCACCATGACAAAATCAGTTCCACATGAAGAGGAAGGGATACGGACATCTTCAGAAGGTCCGGCTGACCCCTGCACACCTGGATCACAAGCTGCTGGAGTTCCCTAGGGTGAGCCATGGGAAATGGGACCGCTTCTATGGTGGAGATGAATTTCCCCACTAGAGGGGACAGCTTCTTGGATGGAACTGGATCTTGAGACAGAACAGCAGAAACCCTGTGGGTGATCTGGTGAGCTAACTAGTCCGTGAGAAACACCATGCTCTGCTGAGTGTCGGAGAGAAGGCCCAGGAAGACCAGACGCTGGGATGGGACAAGATCCGACTTGTCCATGTTGATGATCCACCCATGATGGGTGAGTGCATGAATACAGTCCTGAACCTGCTGATGAAGAAGTTCCAAAGAAGGTGCCTTCAGAAGAAGGTAGTCTATGTATGGAGTGACTATTGTGTTCAGATGGAGGATGGACACTAAGGCTCCCAGGACACAATTGAAGACTTGAGGAGCTGTAGTCAGACCAAAGGGAAAAGATGAAAACTGAAAGTGCCCTTGGTCGCAGGCAAATCGGAGATACTGCCAGCTCTCTGGATGAATGGCGATGTGTAGATAAGCGTCCTGAAGATCCAGGGAGGCAAGAAATTCCCCCGGGGACATAGCAGCAATCACCATCCTTAGGGACTCCTGGTGATAATGAGCCCTGATCACGAAGGAATTGAGATCCTTCAAATCTAAAATGGGAGGACAACCGCCATCCTTCTTGGAGACCCCAAAGAGGCTTGCGTAAAAACCCATATCTCTGTCCTGAACTGGAACCAGCTCCAGAACATCTTTGTCCAGAAGGGCCCTGATAGCGACATTGAACAGACAGCGTTTCTCTGCACCCTGGGGCATATGAGAAGGAAAAGGAGGAAGAGGGACGAAAGGGATCCTTTATCCTTCCTCCACCACCTGTAAATCCCATGGGTCCGCTACTGAATCCTCCCAGACGCTGTGGTAGTGACGCAGACTGCCACCCACAGCAGAGTGGGGACATGGGTTCTGTGAGTCATGCAGAAAAAGGCTTGGAAGCCTTAGGCTTGGAGGAGACCTTGGGCTTCCATTGCTGTTTGGGCTTGGAGGAGGCATGCGGAGCTGAGGGAACCGTCTGGTTCGCCGGACGTGACTCAGTCTGAAATGAATGCTTGAGAGGCGTTTTCTTCCTGGGGACAAAAGGCAGAAGTGTATTTTTACCCCCTGTGGCCTCACTAATCAGATAAGATCTGGACCAAACAATGACGTGCCTTGAAAAGGCAAGGAAAGCACGGTTTTTTAAAAAGCGGTGTCAGCAGACCAGATCTTGAGCCAAAGAGCTTGTCTAGCAACCACAAACATGGTGGAAACCCTAGCCACCAAACGGATGACATCAAATAAGGCAGCAGAAACAAAGTGCTGGGTCCCAGAAATGTTGGCAAGAAGGCGCAACATATCCGAAGTAGGAGAACTCTGACAGCACCCTGACGGACAACCAGGGTGAGTTGTTCAGTCCAGACCGCAATGGCCCGGTTAACCCATGCTGCAGCGAACGCTGGACGCATGGCAGTACCAACAGTGGCAAAAATGGACTTGAGGGAAACCTCAAGTTTCTTGTCAGTCCAGTCTTTCAGAGCAGAGGCGTCAGAAACTGGCAAGGCAGTAGCCTTAGATAGCCTGTAA
This sequence comes from Rhinophrynus dorsalis, assembly GCA_037306005.1. Taxonomy (NCBI): domain Eukaryota; kingdom Metazoa; phylum Chordata; class Amphibia; order Anura; family Rhinophrynidae; genus Rhinophrynus; species Rhinophrynus dorsalis. The sequence continues at coordinate 515,458,051 of CM074719.1, forward strand.
ATAGGAGCATCCACTTTGGGGGGGGGGGTGAACCCACTGAGCAAGCACCACCTCAGAAAAGGGGTAAAGCTTGGCAAATTTCTTGGAAACAGAAGGTTTCCTGTCCAGGGATTTCCACTCATCAGACACAAGGCAGTCAAGAGTGGGGTTAGGTGGAAAATAAGTAAGGGACTTTTTAGGCTCCTGAAACATATCAGAGGGATCTGAAGAAACCTCCTGAACTAAGGGAATGTTTAGGGTAGTCAAGACAGCCCTGATGAGGCCCTCAGCCGAGGGCTCAGGATCAGCCTCAAAGGGGTCCCCAAAAACTGAGAGAAGCCCATAGCAGAACATTCCTCAACATCTGAATCCACTAACAGTTCCTCCTCAAAGGAATCTGATATGACAGGTACCTGTGGTTTAAGTAAGGAAGATTTGATTGAAGAGGGGGGGTTTGCCATGAATGAAAGACCCCCTGTAACAGGGATGGAAAGAGTTGCAATGTAGATCTAAGGTCCCTAATAGCAGCCTTGAACTCTTGCACCCAAACTGGCTCTAATGCATGGCTAGAGGTACCTGGAATAGACTCAGGGACATCAGAACATGCTGGGCATAAATGACCTGAGAATTCTCCAGGCAACCCTGAATGACATGAGGAGCAATGCTCAATAGAGGATACAGAGACCCCAGCGTCCTTAGTCTTAGGCCTGGCCCCAAGCTCCAAGGGATTAGACATTCTCAAAATTTCAAAAACATTTATAGTATAAAGACTCTCCCAATTACAGTGTGTAAGATAAAAGTTTCACCCCAGCAATCACTAAAATATACTTATCTGGCAGGCAAAGGGTTAATCTGCAGAGGAGAGAAGGAGAGTCCAAGCCCTGCGTAGGATACTAGTTCTAGAAAAGGCACAAAATGGCTGCCTCGGCGGGAGCCAATCAGAAACAAGTGCGCGAAGCAAGCACTCACGGGAAATGTAGTTTCCCTAGAAAAAGTACACCACATAGTGCCCAAAGCCCCCTGTACCCCCCAACACACTTGAAACGTGAACTGGGTGAAAGGGCAAGGGCAGACAATTAAAATAAGCCATCTCTAAAGTCGCTACGTTGAGCGGTTGCAGAGATATGTCCCAGACTGTGCAGTTCCATAGAAGTGAAAGGAACAATGGCGTCTATGCGGTAAAGAGGAACTTAAATTTTGCAAAGTTGAAAAGTAAAAAATAAAAGTATATGAAACATCACTAGAACATGTTAGAAGACCCAGAAAATACTGACCCCAGTAGGGAAAGTGTCAATAACCCCCCTCCCCCAAAGATGCAAAACCAGCAGCTAAAGAGTTAAGTTTACACATAAACCTGCTCCAAAACACCCAACAGACATACAGATAAACCCAATGAGTGCAGGAGTGTGCAATAAGAACTCCAAAGGAAAAACCCCTGTGCGGAGGGGCACCGTGAGACATGTGGACCTGCAGCACTCAAAGGGTTGATCACCTTTTCTGCAGAACTTCTGTCTTCAGATTACCATGTATTAAGAAGAAGCCTCGGTGGGCAACTCCCGAGGAAAGAACTTGAACCCAAGATTTTCCCCCCAGGGCTTAAGATCCACAACTGTTCTCTTGCCTGTGTCTTCACCAAGGAACAAATCTTACTGGAGCTGGTTGGCTAGGTGCAGCCAAGGAGGGAAGGTAGGCTCCACCCTCTGCATACAATTCTAGAATTGTTCCTGCCTACTTAAAGGGGTGGATCGCCTACCCAGAGTTACCAGTAACCTGTATTGCACAACAGAAAATCCTATTTTATTTTACATCCTATATGAAACACAGGTAACATGGGTCTCCAAGACTTCTCTAAAAATGTCCATCAGCTGAAGGGGGTCAGCCTCATAAGAGTCCCAATTGGAGTAGGAAGAATCCATATCCTCGTATCCCACCACCCCCTTCTCCCTCAGACATTTCCTCCACTGAGGAAGCCACTAGAATCTCATGAACACTCATAGAGACAAGGACCACATATTTAAAGGTAGTGGGGGCTTCCATATCTGAAGCTGGAGGATCAAGGTGTAGAGGAGGGGGCCCCAGCGCAAGAGTGGCAGAGAGATCCAGAATACTCCCTGAAGCCCCATTTGGCATGAGGAACTTTAACGGAGGGGGATAAGGGATGCTACTGAATCTGAGGGAGTGTAGATGCCAGTGGGCTGTGGAACAAGGCTGGGAGGGTGGATTGGAGGCAGTTAGTCTGCCCCCAACAAGTTCTGAATAAAAAAATTATGAAATAATAATAAATGATCCTTTGTGTGCCAGCACAGTGCAGAACAATGTACTGGACACCCCCTGTAGCACTCACTTTTCTTTTTTTTTTTGTCATTATTTTGCTCAGACCTCGTTGGGGGGGGGGGGGGGGGGAATCAGGACTATAATAATCTTTTGTTTGCCATGGGGGGGGGGGGCAGGGTTTATCCCCCTGAGTAAAACAAGAGTACTCCCACTGCTGAAAGGTGTTTCATTCAAAAGTTATTAATTTTCAAAGATGATTTTTTTAGGTGCAATATCACAGTGGCCTGAAATTGTACAGTGGTGCTGTTGCTACACCATCCTATGGACAGCTCTGGTCAGTTGACCATAAATCTCCATAGGATGGTGTAGCACCAGTGCCACTGTACAATTTCAGACCACTGTGACATTGCGCCTAAAATATTCAACTTTGAAAATTAATAACTTTTGAATGAAATACCTTTCAGCAGTGGGAGTACCCTTGTTTTACTCAGGGGGATAAACCCTACAACATATTTTTTTTTTACATTTTAAGTATTACTATCCCTTTAAACACCAGATGGGTATGAGCAAAACCCTGGAAGAAAACCTTGACATCAGGAATGATAGCAAGATGCCTCTGAAGAAAGACAGAGCACAGAAGTCTGAACCTTAAGAGAAATTGTCAAAGCCAGACAATGAACGCCTTCCTTCCAGAGGTAACCCTGTAGAAGAAGGTCTGGATGGGGGAGGGGAAGTCGAAGAGGTTCCGCCACTGAGAGGTCCAGAAGCTCCGGAAACCAAGCCTGTCGGGGCCAGTACAGAGCAATCAGAATGATTGGGCGGCGCTCCAGTCTCCGCTTCCGAAGAACTTTGTTAAACAGGGGAACAGGAGGAAAGATGTAAGCCAGAGGAAACGTCCATGGGATCTATAAGGCATCCACTGCCAGAGCCATGGGATCTGCCCAGCGAGAGCAGAACATAGGACAGCCTTCTTAGAGGCCGTGTCAGCCGACCAGATCTTAAGCCAAAGAGCCCTTCTGGCTACCACAGACATGGTAGATGCCCTTGGCTACCATACTCACAGCGTCAAAACAGAGCGGCAGAGACATAATGCTGAGGCTCAGCAATGTTAGCGAGAAGTCGCAAAATGTCAGATGTAGGGGCTCCCTGACAGAGAGAAGAATTGAACTGTTCAGTCCAAATATCCACAGCCCTATTTACCCATGCAGCAGCAAAAGTACGGCGAAGGGCAGAGCCCGCTGTCACAAAAATAGCCTTGAGAGAAGTCTCAAGCTTCTTGTCAGTTCAGTCTTTAAGAGCAGAGGCATCAGCCACTGGCAAGGCAGTTGATTTAGAAAGCCTGGAAACTGGGGCATCCACTCTGGGGGGGATGAACCCTCTGAGTGAGGTCCGTTTCAGAAAACGGGTACAGTTTAGCAAACTTCCTAGACACAGAAGGTTTCTTGTCTGGAAATTTCCACTCCTCTGACATCAAGTGGTCAAGGGTGGGATTAGGTGGAAAAGCAAGCATGGAGCCTAACAGGCTCCTGGAAAACATCAGAGGGGTCAGAAGACGTCTCCTGCACCAAGGGAATGTTCAGGGTGGACAACACAGCCCTGATCAGGCCCTCAGCCGACGGAATGGGGTGTGTCTCAAAGGGGTCCCCAAAAAACTGAGATGAAGGAACAGCTGAACAGTCATCATGAGAGTCCACCAATAATTCCTCCTCAGAGGAATCAGACACATCAGGTACATTTTCGAATTGCTTCACAATTCAGTACTCATTTCTACACAGCCTGCTTCACTCACTAACCACTGCTCTTTACAAAATCAACCCTCATGAATTAGGTATTCTGTAGTAATAGCTTCTGTATACTTTGGAATGCTATTGAATGCATCATGAGAGAAGAAAGATCACCTTTTTAGCTTGGAAGCATGAAGTTCTACATTTTTATTTTCTCACTGTTGTGCGTTTAGCTTGCCCCAGTATTGCACTACTTGAACTCTTTTGCTGCCAGTCAAAACAGAACCAGTTGTATTCTGTGCAAGGCATCATACATAGGAAAATCTGGGAATGTTTTGTGAACTGGAAAGTAAGCAGTGCCATGAGCTTGGTGACCTAGGAAAACACAAACAGATTATTGGCAGACCAATGATATCAGGAGACTTTACCCTAAATTTGTCTCCTTTCCTCTCTCAATGCGTGTTATTACAACACCAGAGCAGATAATACATGTACAAGGTGCAAGGAAAGGCGATAAGGAAAGCTTGTGACCCAGAGGTTTGGAGTGAATTGCTTTTTATGATGCCTCTGGCCTGACATGTCCCAGCTGGCTTGTATATATGACAATCACACTAAGCACACACAAAACTGCTTCTACGCAGTGAGCAGATAAAATCACTGACCAATATGTTAAGTTGAATCTTAATATTAGTGGTAACTTTTTGTCAACAAAAGGATGTTTTGGTTGTGGCAAGAGGAACTGCCAGACACGTGAAATTATTGACAAAGGTAATCCCAAACATTTGAGTTCGAGGAGTAATGGAAAAACAGTTTGAGGTCAAACAATTCTTATCCTGTGATTCTAGTTACGTGGTATATCTCCTGGTGCCCCCTTGGGAACTCCAATATATCAGATGCAACAAAAGAAATTTAAGGGCACGTGTTATCTTATATTAATTATATATATTAAGAAGAAACCTGCATCTCTGCAACACACCCCCAGAGGCAGCAGTAAGGAGGAGATATTTGTTTCTCTATACTGCCTGTCTAGGACATACAGTGAGGCCCGATTGTCAGAGGAGTGGACGGTCCGCCCTCAAGTTCAGTTTTAACAAACAACATGCCCGGCTAAACACACTACATCTAATGCCACACACTACCCAGACTTCACTCCTCCACTACATGCCTCATGACCTCTACCAAATGCCTGATGGCCGAATCAGGCTCTCAGTTACATGCCTGCTGCCCCAGTCATGGCACTCAAAGGGTTAACGTAATGTATTTCTGCAGCAACACAAAGCACCAGCATTGGAGGAAGTGTCCTTCAAATGGTAAGACCGTACACTTGTATATCCTGCACAGTGTAACACAGTACACTTACATATCCTGCCCACACAACACAGTGCAGCATCGGGGGGGGGGGGAATAGAGTCCTACAAGCACTCACACCATAACCATTCTATTAAAAATAGTTCCGGGTCTCCATGACATTGCATAGCATCCCAGCAGTGGTCGCAACATTTGTATGGTGTATGCTAAAACATTGGTTCCACTTTTTGCACTGATACCATGAACGATTTTACTCATATACTATTTGTGCCATGATATTTAACCCTTTGAGTGGCAGAGGGGTACTTTGCAATGCATTGTGCACCCTCTGCCACTCAAAGGATTAATATAGTATCCTGAAACCAACTGAAGTTACCTATAGTCCAATTATGCTCTATCCAAGCAGCATTACTACAGGGTTAACCTACCAATTTATCAAGCCCTAAATGCATGGTCTGTATGCAGTTCTTATATATATCCTTTTATTTTATGTTTTTAACTTTAATCCCTTACGAGTGTTTATTTCTATTTTTATCTTAGTCAATTTTATATTTTGGTACATAATTTATTTAATGTAATAAAATAATATAGTAATGTTTCATAATAAAAGCAGCTCTAATTAATCTTCATAGTATATGGGCCTTGGAGAGTGTTATTTCAATACTGTCAGAGTTGTCATTCAAAAGTAATTGAATGATAAAGTATCCCCCTCCCGCCCCTTCTACTGATGTAACACTGCTCAGCTTAGAGCAGCAGGGAGTGTCCAGGTAAATTGCAGAGAGGGACAATCTTCAATTAAGATAAGGGAAAAAGCTGAACAACCTGTCAAGGGGGGCAGGGTTTTCATTGTTCTCACAGTAAGAATTTTGACCCTTGATGTGAGCTGTCTGGTCTATGGACTGGATTCCACATCTGAGTGGGGGCTTACACTAGGTAAAAGGGACGGGAGGGGGACACTTTATCATTCAATGACTTGAACTACAACGCTCACAATATTGAAATAACACTCTCTATGGCTCAAATGTTATGAAGATTAATTGGGACTGCTGTTTTTGTGAAACATTACCATCACTTTAAAATTACAGTTTATTAAATACAAGGATACAAAAACAATGACAGGCAATACCATCCCAAACTGCTACTGAACCATAAAAGTAAAACTGAAAGGGGGAATTTAGATCACAGTGTACCCATATACTTTTAAGGGTCATAATAAAAACATACAAGGAACCACTATCAAAACTATAGTACAGATTAACCCTTTAAGGACCAGAGGTGTATGCAATGCATTGATTAGTAACTTCTTGCACATCCTGTTGATCCTTAAAGAGATAAAGAATAGAATATAGATTGTTATAGTTTGGAGTCCACAGAACTGAAGGGTTTGAATACAGATGTGGAGTTAGCAGCCATTTAGTTTAGACACAATAGATGTCTCTGGTTATACAGGGGTGTTTTTTTCTAACTAAGTATTTTTATACATTCTAGGAGTTATACTATTTTTTTCTGTCTCTACGCTTTCAGCAATGGTCACTTATCAGCTAGACCATTCTATTTTATAGCCTATTGCTCAGAAAGGGAACTGAGAATCCCTGAATCTTGTTAGAACCCTACACACCCCGTGATGCCCATCCTCATTAAAGTGGTAGGATTTCCCTTCTTGTGCAACCATGTGCTTTGTCCTCCGCGAGCCAGCTGAGTGGAGTCAGCGTGCATGTTCCAACATGGGTAGGGAGACTCTCCACTTTAGAGGTGGATAGGGAGAATTGGGACCCTGGCTATCAGCTGTAAGGGAAGCACAGAAGTGTTTTACGTGTGTTATCATTTTGACATTAATGTAGATGCAATTTGTATGGTTTGACCAGACTGAATAAAATAATACACTGTGGTATTCTTTCGTTGCCAGTGCTTTCACCTTCAATTTGCTGAAAGCTTTAGGTTTGTAGTAAGCAATTTCAGTGTCCTGTGACTCATGTCCCAGCTTATACAAAACAAAGCACATAAAAAAAGTGCCCTGGTCATATTATACTACAAACAGAGGACACAGTAGCGTTCATGAAATGCAGTATTGACTATAGTCCGCCCTATGGATACCAGGCACCTACAGAATGAATTAAAGGGCCAGCAAAGTTGAATTATAAAAATAATACCCATTAGTAGGGTTGCACAGATACCGATACTGGTATCGGTGCAGATACCGGCATTTGTGCCATGCATCAGCCCCATTGAGAGGCCCCCCATCTCCCACTCAGCCCCCCTACTTCTATCACTCAGTTCTCCCCAGCCCCCCCCACTTCCCCAATTCGGTTCTCCCCAGCCCCCCCCCCACTTCTCCCATTCAGTTCCCCTGCTTCCCCTCAGCCCCCCCATCTCCCACTCAGTTCCAGTGCACGCTCTCACCACCCCTTGGAAACCTGTTAAATGGCATTGCAAAAAAAGTTTTGGTAATTGGTATCGGTGAGTACTTGGGGAAAGTATCGGTGCTCGTACTCAGTCTTAAAAAAAATGGTATTGGTGCATCCCTACCCATTAGGGGTTCTTCTGCTGAGTAAAAGACTAGTACCCCTACTGCTGGAAAAGGCTTTAGTCAAATGCTATGACAGTTCAAATTTTTATAAAGTGGAGACACTGTTCCAATCACCTTGATGAAGAATTGTAGTAGCCAGTGGCTCAATTATCCCCATAATACAACAGAAACACAAATAAGGACACCAGGTGAAGAATTTCTTAAAAAAAAAAAAAAAAAAAAAAAAAAAAAAATGTAATATAAAGGGAAAAAAAAAAAAAAGTTTGAGCTGTAATAAATTCACAATACGCCATCCATATAGGAAAAGTCCTGTAATATGCTTTTAATTTTTTAACCCCTTAAGGTCCAGTGAGGTGCACAACGCGCATTGCAAAGCAATGCGTTGTGTACCTCACTGGTCCTTAAGGGGTTAAAAAGTACTACTCCTTTAAAAGGTATCACCAGGCAAAAGCCCCATTGGCAGATTTATTCCCCAGGGAGCAGACATGACAATGAAACCAGGGCCCACAGGTTCCTGACTACAAAAGAGGCCTAACAGGTCAGTCTGTTATCCTGCGTGAGGCTGCCCCATATACCTTCTGTCTTCGCCTTGCCAGCCCGAGACAGAGGGTGTATGAAGACAGTGCATGTAACCTATTGAAATGCATGTTTACATGTTAATATCTGTGTAGACTGTTCTAATTACCGTTTGATATTTGTTTTGGAGGGTTTGCAATACATCACAAGATCAAAGTCACTTGATTTGTGGAGATTAGTACACACTGGTCTTCTATTCAGAACTTCTTAATAAAGAGAGACCACATACAAGAGAGAGTAGGCATTTCCTGCTGATTAAAACATGTGCAGTCCGATTATTAGATTGTTAATTCAAAATTTATTACAGCTCAAATTATTAATGTTGTTTATTATAATTATTTTTACTGCAATTTTCTACTCGTTTACCAGGCTTTTATCACTTACTTCATAGTGCATCTGTTTGTTTTTTTTTGCTAAAGAAGCAACTTACTATAAAAGAACAGAATGTAATGCGAAGCTACAGGATTGTAGTGAGCGACAATAGATGTTCATTTCTAGCAGGCTAGAAAAGAATAGTTACTGAAGGGGGTTGAATTGAAACCCCGAAGTCAAGCTGGTTAATGTATTATTGATATTTAAGCTGTCCTTCTCCAATACCTGCCCATAAAAAAACAAACAATGGGTTTTCTATCCTCCCAAAGAAACCAGTAACCTGTCAACAGCACCAAATTCCAACAGAAGGCAATCCATGTAGCATGCAAGCTTCCACTGAATGTCATAGAAAGGAAAGCCACATCAAGAAATGCACACAAGTGGAACTCTACACAGGGTTTATGGATTACATGGGAGACAACCGTATGATGAAGAAGAATCATTTCCAGGACAGGGGAAAACAACACTGTGCGATCTTTTAAAACAGGCAAATACTGCAATTCAAGTAGCCCATTAAGCAGGGGTGGGCAACCTGAGGCCTTCCAGCTGCTGGAGAGTGCAATTCTCATTATCTGCAGGGTGGGTTTGATTTAAATCGAGTCAATTTAAATCACTAGTCAGTAAGACTCAATTTAAATCATGATTTTTAAATGCAAAAATTCCTCCTTGCTGGTAGTTAAAACCATCAATATTTGCAACCAGGTGAAGAAGTCATACTTAGAATATAACCTCAGATTAGTAAAACAGCAATATCAGAACTGATTTTAGTTTAATAGATTAATCACTCGTACTTGGAACACATAATAAAATATAATTGTATGACTATACAGCCTCAGGTACATAACTAAGCTCTATTTCATGCTGAATAACCTTTAAACTATAAATGTATCTAAAACAGAAAACTATCTTTATACAGATTTTTCCTCTAAAAGCATTTCAGTAAAATAAATTTGATTTAAATAAAAAAAAAACTGATTTAAATTAAAAAAAAAAATCAGTTTTCGATTTTTTTTTTTTTTTTTTTTTTTTTTAAATCATCAATTTTTATCCACCCTGAAACTAAGCAGTTTTTGAAAAATTAACTTGTATTTGTTGCTGACATAGTGTGGAAGTTTATGCTAAAAAGTTTCTGTACTGCACCAATAAAACCACAAATTTTGCTGTGAAAGAATGTAGGCAACAGAACCAATTAGCATACTGTGCAGGAATTACCATAATGTGCCACACTATGTTAACAAAACAGAGTTTAATTTCCTAATAACTATTTTACAGAAAAGAAGCGTGATGTGCCAGAATCATCACATGTGTCCAAACATTAAGGACCGGGGACAGTCCTGGCACATCATGGAATTCTGCGATCGCACGAGGCGTGTAGCTATTGCGGGGGGAGGAAGTGCTGTTGTCCTCTAGAGCACCCCACTCCCGGATATATCAAAAATCATGTCCTGTTGTGCCCTGAGGATTAAAATTGAGTAATACCACTCTAATATGACATGGCATGTTGCAAAATTCACCAACATATTCCAGATGCAACTAGCTATATCTACAGCAAGTTACTTCTCCCCTTCCTGTAGAACCTAAATATATATTTATAGGAATACCTTGCCTGGGTAGGTGCCCACACAAGAGATGAACAGAGTACTTCAAGCACATAACCACATCCAAAAGATAAAGCTCCTGTTAGATGGACCAGGACAGAGGGAGAGAAGAACAATTTCCCAGTTAATGACACTCTGTGCAACCTTTGTGAGAAACCCTATGAATATGAAAATGAGAAAGGGTGGCTTACTAGACAAAGCTCGAATTTTAAACCATCTGCCTAACAAATACAATAGACAGCAGAAAGGCTGTTTTTAGTGTTAAAGGGATAGTATTACTTCAAAATTACTATCCCTCATATTGTAGCCCTTCATAAACTGAGTTAAATGACACCAGCGGCATCTCTCAAACCTTTATGGTTTAAGAGATAGCCACTTTCAAAGTTTCCTCTCCCCTGCTGTCAGCGTTCTGCTGCCAGCAGGGAAATCCGGTCCCGGGACAGGCGGAGGCTCTTAAACAGAGCTGATATCTCGTTATGGAAGGAAAAATGATTCATTGAAACAGTCTTGTACATGTGCTTGGTTACCAAGCACACGTAGAAGACTGTTTCAATGAATCATTTTTCCTTCCATAACGAGATATCGGCTCTGCTGAAGAGCCTCCTCTTGATTCAGAGACCGGATTCTCCTTCTGGAAGCAGAACGCTGACAGCAGGGAAGAGGAAACTTTGAAAGCGGCCATCTCTTAAACCATAAAGGTTTGAGAGATGCCGCTGGTGTCATTTAACTCAGTTTATTAAGGGCTACAATATGAGGGATAGTAATTTTGAAGTAATACTATCCCTTTAACAAATGCAGAGAAACTGAAGACAGAGGCTCAAAAGGCGGCTTCTAAAGCTCTCCCAGAAAAAAGTCCAAGTTTCACTGAAGAATGAGATCTTCAAAGACTGGTTAGGCATGAACCATCCCTTATACAAAAGTATGCACATCTGGCAATTGGGTGTTATGCCTCTGGAAAAGACAGTTCTGTTAAAGTCCAGATTTCACCTCTTTCTGAGACCAAACCCTTTTTGAAGTCCATCCTGAAGAAAGGCCAGAATACAAAAAGGTTGCGGCTGCTACCCCTGGACATTACACCGCTTAAAGAACAAGGGCCATACGCTATGGGGTACTGCTTGGAAGAAACCGGCTCACGAACATTCAACATAGTGGTAATGACCAAAACAGAATAACCCTTCTTCCTCAGGATGCTGGCTTCAAAAACTAAGCCAATCAGCTGAACCTCACACCAGGAGATTGCATTTTTTGATCACTCCTTGATGGTTGACATACTCCATCGCAGTTACATTAGTGTCCAGGAGGACTAACATCAACACCACAAAGTTAGGTGAATGTGCTGTGGTGCCAGCATACTGATGGTCAGATGACTCTCTGCTCAGGTACAAAGACCCTGAGCCATCTGACAGTCATATGTGGCACCTCAGCCTGGCAACTTTTGTCATGACTGCCTCAAAATCTGTAATGAACAATGGTCATCCCAGACACAGACAGGAGCTCTGCAGCCACCAGTGAAGGTTCACCTTTGTCCGGTCAGACAGGTAAAAGACACGGGAGCAAAAACATGGATGCCAGGACAAATTCCTTAGAATCTCCCGGTTATAAAGATGTGCAAATGGTAATGCATCCAAGGCAGAGGCCAAATAACACAGCACCTTTAAATATTACTGCACTATTGTGGATGGTCAAACAGGGCCAGAAACACCTGGTAAGGCAGTAATGACTCTTCCCAGAAGAGTGTCGAACCTCATACCAAGAAAGAATTACCTGGGATGGAGCAGACAAAATTTCTTCAAATAAAAAAAAAAAAAAAAAAAAAAAAAAAAAACATGCTGTTCCAGAACATACATACAAGTCTTATTCTGAATGTGCATAGTCTCCTCTAAAGAAGCTTTAAGCAAAATGTCATCAAGATAGAGAGTTAAGGAGATCCCTTGGATTTGAGCTGCCAGCGCTATAATGACCTTTGTAAAGAACAGCAGGGCATAGTCCAACCCAATAGGAAGGGTGCTGAACTGAAAAGATGGTCTAGAAAAGCAAACCTCAGACAAAGCTGATTATCTGCACGGATGTGAATATACAGACACGTGTCCATTATTCTAGAAGTCAAAACACTCTTGACACATTGCAGCAACAATGGAGAGCAAGGACTCCATCCTGAACCAGGGTGCAAGAACAATACAGCTGAAGGCTTAAAGTCCAGAATGGGATGGCATCCTCCATATTTTATGGGAACTAGGAAGAGATTGGAATATAATCTAGGGGTGCACTGAAAATTCGGTAGCAGAAATGGCATTTAAAAAAAAAAAAAACGAAATAAAAAAATGGGATGCCGAAACGGGGGAAGCTCTCTCATTTCTCTCACATTGGTTTCACTGCTTTCCCTCCCTGTTCTAATGAATCAAACAACCCTCCTAAGAGCAACACCAAATAATATGCCCCTTTTAAGAGACGCTCAACAAATGTATGGCAGCAAACAAATATTAATGCAAATATAATGCTTTATTTCCAACGAGGTTTGCGGGTCCACAAGTCTGCTTCTTCACGGGATTAAAGCATTTTTGCAAAAAAATACAAAAAAAAAGAAAAACCCCTCTTAGGAGGGTTGTTTGATTTATTTCAGACATTGGTGCGATTTCTGTGAGCAGCTGGAGAGCCGACCCTTGCTGCACAGTGAGAACCAGCATTGAGCTTAAACAGACCGGAGTAAGCGCGGTCATTAGTTTAGTTGTGGACAAGCTGTCGAGAATCAAGTCGCATCCACTGGCCACCCACATCCTGTGTGCAATGCAGTTTTGTGCTTTTGCCGACTGCAGGAGGAGGGTGGGAGTTGGCAGGTTAATGAATAATGAGTTTAATACAAAAACTAAAAGATATTCAATTATTCATGCGAAATGTGCAACATTAACATTTAGTGAGTGGGGTAGACACAATTATTGTAAGGAGTCTGCAAATGAGGTGGAAAAAATATGGAGTGTATAGAGTGGCATGAAGTAGATACTTTAAAGTGGCAGAACTCGTGGAGAACTGAAATAGGAGAGACACGGCCATTGCAAAGGATATTAAAACTGCGATCCATTGTGAATGTGAGGAGTGGAAACATGTTTATATAGAAGCAGGTGGCGACTGTAAGCGCAGGACAGAGACTGAATGGTAGCAAACTAAAAGTAGTTGTATGACAGCAGAAAGGTCACTTTTTTTCCAGGCAAGTTGGTAACCTTCAGCTCATGGGACTCTCCCTTTGACTGTGCCATGTGCACTTGCTCTACTATATTTTTTATTTCTTTTGTTAGGCTTCACCCTAATTATTAAAAAAAGTAATTTTCGGTTTTCGGCCACGAAGTTTCTGTTCAGAAATTTTCATTTCGGTGCACCCCTAATATAATCCCATGAAACTTTCCTGAGCAGAAACAGGTACCAAAACCTGCAGAGACAGTGTTTACGAATAGACGACCCCGCACAGGTTCATGAGGAACTCTGGACATGAAAAAAATGACAGGGATGAATGAACATGAAGTCTATGCAGCACCATTCAGAAAACTACCAGCAAAACCCACTGATCCACTGAGGGAAGAGACCAACCACTGTGAAAGTGGTGCAAATGACCTATTGCCTGAGATGGAACAGACCTCTGCAAGGGATGTCCATGTAGATTTGTCAGCTGTGGGCTTTTTTGAGCAGGCTTCTTGCCTGTCTAGGCCTGTTTGTGTTTTGGGGTTGGGCGAGCCTGAGCAGCTGATGGAGTTTAAGCACTGGGAGCAAAGTCATACTGGAGAAAGTAGGGGTCCTTTCTGTAGAAAAGAGGAGGATTTAGGCATAACCTCAGGCATTAAAGCACTCTTACTTCCAATGGCATGACTAAAAGTACAATCCAACTATGTGCCAAACAACTGCTTGCCCACAAAAGGAAGGTTAACAAAGGATGTTTTGGAAGACTGGATAACACAACAGAGCTTTAGCATGATGCACAGTAACATCAGAAGCTGAGGCATTCCCAGTAAATCTTGCAACAGAAAAGGCTGCTTTTGCCAGATACACATCTCAAAATATCCTCCATAGGTATATCCACGTGGAAAGTCACCAAAAGCTGAATACCCAAATAGCTATGGCCATAGTCAGGTGGAACATAAGGTGGAACAGAAGCAGCAAAATTCACCTTCATTCAAGAATTCAGGCTCATCTGCCTGGTCCTAAGGAAAACCTTAGATTGCCTACTCCTACCCTAGTTGACACCTCCTGCTCTGTATGCTGGGTCCACACCAGAAAATATACTCCTTTTTAGAAGAGAAAATAAGAGTACTAGAGGTGGACAGCACACAAGCTAGAAATTACTAGAACAAGTCTACTGCAAGTAATGTGTAATTTATAGAAAAACAGATTTCGTCCAATAACAGTTTACCTAAGCAACAGGAGGCCCTCCGGCTGATACCAGATTACAACTCTCATCATCCCTTGCCAAACAACAGCTGGAGGGGGATGATGGAAGACAAAGTCCAGGAACTGCTTCAGGGCCTCCAGTTGACCATAGCGGGTCTAAGGACCTAATGTTAAAAAGAAAACTAGAGTCATTCTTGGCAAACCATGTGCACCACTGGGAACAAATAAAATTCCTACACTTCCCATTAAAGTAAACTGAGCTTTTAACTCCTTGTATGCTTGAGAGGTCATCAACTCACTGAAAAACAAAAGGGGCTAAAAGCTCCATTTAAAACAATGGTAATCTTTATTCCTCTTCTATGGCGCAGTTGATTTGCTTCAGGTTTCATTTGAACATAAGACCATTGGAAATGTCAGAACGATGGGACTTCTACTTCAAAAACAGATGGAGAACCACCAAATGTCAATGCAAAATAAAATTACACAAAAACATGCAGTACCAATAATAATAATATAAATATGGGAAATCAGGGAAAGGAATAAACAGACAGGGTAGAATAAAGAGATGCTACTGACCTTTGTGATGGACATAAACACTTTTTCTAGGATGGCATTGGGTTGTGCTCTGCGAGGGCCACTGCCCTGGATTCCCAGACGAAGCGCACATGGAGTAGCAATAAACCTAGAAGAGTTTCCAACATTGTGTCGTCAGAATCTTTTTTTTATTTTTATTTTTTTTTATTTATTTTTTAACCATACATGTAAGTAACACACACACACATCCAAACAAAAGACTCATGTATGTGAATACCTGTAAACTTGTTGCTCAGGCATAATACTGCTACATAGGCTTTGTGCATGACACAGTTCACAGCAAGGACAATGTGCACATGCATTTTTAATATCATATATATATATATATATATATATATATATATATATATATATATATATATATATATATACACACACACACATACTAGTTGAACAGCCCATTACACGGGCCACAGTGCCAATGCCACCTGGTCGCGGGGCAGTCATGCGCAGTAGAGACTGCCCGCGCCGCGGCTGATACAGAGCTGGACGCTCCTTCGGAGTGCCCAGCTCTGTATCAGCCGCGGCACGGGCAGTCTCTACTGAGCATGACTTCAGCACGCGCAGCAGTATCTACTGTGCATGTCGCGGCGTTACACACTATTTAGCGAATTATTATATAGGATATATATATATATATATATATTGATAGATATATTTTATTCATCATCTTCAGACATTATCGATCCACTGTAGGATGAATGCTGCCATTGTGTAATAACATATTTGGTTATTTCAACTGCCCATCTTGTCTTTAGTCCACTTCTTGAGCATTTACTATTGAGCAGAAACCATTCCAAAATGTATTTAGTCCATCTACCATCAAATCTACTTGCTGTGTGCCCTGCCCATTTCCATTTTAGTCGCTTTACTCTTTCAGTGATGTCATAGGCCTTTGTTTGCTGACGAATCCATTCACACATTTTTGCGGTATCTTTTTGTTACGTTCAGAATTTCAACAAGTTTTGGCTTTCAGTGTCCATGTTTCATAGCCATAAGTAAGAACTACGGTGACACATTGGTCAAAAATGTTTTGCTTGAGATATATTATTATATATATATATATATATATATATATATATATATATATATATAAAAAGACTTCCGTGTGCCTGGCAAACACATCCAGGGGCGGCAGTAAGGAGGAGTTACTCAAATCTCCTGTGTACTGGCACTCCCATTGGGGTATGATTTTCACAGGAATTGCCAGGGGGAGCAAAGCAAAACACAAACACTAAACAATACACAGACACAATACACACACAATTACACACACTGCACACCTTTTGAACACTCCTGTCATTAAAACCATTGTCTCCTTTCTACAATCGTCTGGATGTCAGGGGAAAATAGTTCTACATGTAAATCCACGTTTAATATTTTAACCCTATTCGTATCAAACACATATACAATCCATCGGATAACACAAATAATGGCTACTCCTGTTCAGGATGTCTTCTGTAGTGTTTATGTTTATTTAGTCATACATACAAATGCATGGGATGTGCGTGTGTGTGAGACATAGAGAATATCATGGGGGCTGTGCCCTCTGCCAGCATGGGGAACATCAGTGCCTTGTACCTATAATTGTTAGGCACACACAGAACACAAAAACTGCTCTTTGCATGGAGTATTTTGAGAATGACACACCTATGAGTATGACCTTTTGTCAAATAAAGAAATCTGTTTCAAAACCATAATTCCCCTTTAAAAGAACACCCTCGATTCTTAATGAAAACAGCCAATTTATCTTAATCTGGGCAGATCATCATAATGAGTGCTATGAATCAATTCTGTGTGGACTGGTTCAGCAAAATTGGTGCTGAGTATCAAGTTCATAATGTCAGACATGACTCCACAACCACAAACTCCACCCATTGAAGTCGGGGGGGGGGGAGGTGCAGAGCCTTGCAACAAAGACTCATTTCTGCCTCCTTGAAAATTATATTCAGTACTAATTAAAGAACCAACCCACTCAGGAATTATTCAAAGTGGCCATTACAATTATCTGCCCAGATCAAGGTAAGTTAATTATTAGGTTGTGTTAGTGTTCCCTTACCACCCAATCAGCATTTATAAATATATTATTTACCTTGAAGGTTTTATTTTTATCTAGGCTGTTGCTTTGCAACCTCTACACAAACATTCTGAATGTGGCACACCTCTTTGTTTCCTCATCAGTCATGCGTTAGCAGTCTGGCTGGCTGGCATTGTTGTGTGTCACTGTCCAACAAAGGCTGGAGAGCCACAAGTTGCAAACACCTGCATTACCTGCACTTTACATAGAGAGAGGACACGGAGGAACTGATATGAATGTGTGTGTGATAACTTTTTTTTTAAAGAAAGATGGCCATCCTTTCACAAGACATGAGCAAACTGAAAAGTAGGGATTTTTTTTTTTTTTTTTTTTTTTTTTTTTTTTTTTTTAGAAAATCAAAATATCCATTTAATCAACAGAAAAAAATTGACAATATATTTTATTGATGCATTCAATTGATCACATTAAACATACACCACTACATTCCATTCCTCAGCTAAGACACTGTGAGGACCAGACCAATATCAAATGTATTGCTCTGCAATGAGTTGCACATCCCATCTGGCACTCAAAAGGCTGAAAACCATCAATGAGTTGTGAATTGTGACATCTCTCCAACATTTTGTGAAGTGAAAATAAAAGAAGACTAGTACTCAGGGTGAGGCTCACTAAACAAACACTCAGGAATTTGTGTACGAAGGATTTCACCAGATATGTTCTGTAACAGGCCTGGTACACTGGGAGGAACAGGCACGTGCCTGAAAATTCCACTGACCTCATACCAAGAGTGTACAACCTGCGGCTCTCCAGCTGGTGCTCAACCAAAACTTGTTCCATTCTAAAAACTGTCAGCAGCTAGCTGTAGATGATGAGTGTGGCAGTCCAACAGCAGCTGGATACCCATACAGCGCACACCACTGTGTCATACAATGACAACATTCTGTACTATACTGAGGGCTCATGTACTATGGAACGTGGTGCATTTTGGGGAAAAACTACACCATAGGAACAAATAAAAACTCACATTCATAGAAATGGAGCTTCCAACACCTTGAATGCTAGAGGTCTCCAATACATTGCAAAGCAATGCACTGAAGACCTCTATGGCAGTGTGTTAAAAGACCAATATATATCAGAGGGAATTATGGCACATTTTTATTTCTTCCCTGTGGTGCAGTTGGTTGGCTCTACTACAGCTCCACAGTTTTCTTTTAACCCTTTGAATGCCATAGGGGTATTCAACGCATTGCTCTGCAATGCAATGCGTACCCCTCTGGCACTCAAAGGGTTAATTACGTCAGTGTGTGTGTGTGTGTGTGTGTGTGTGTGTGTGTGTGTGTAGAAGTGCAACTGAAATACCACAGTTATGTCAGCCTAAAGCAGGGAAGGTATAAGACCTTTATTGTCCGGTGTGTCCCTTGGGTCCAAATACATACTTGCTCTCCCCATCCCCCAGTGCATACATATGACAAAGCGTGATCCCAAAGCAACAGCCTTGGGCCAATAGGATCAAGGGGAGGAGAGAGCCCCAGGCAGGTGACAGGACTAGCTGCACCCTTTGAGTGTCAGAGAGGTATCCAGCACATTGCAACACGCAATATATTGGTCACCTCTCTAGTACTCAAAGGGTTAACACCTTAATGACTAGAGAGGTACTCAGCATGCTTTTTAATGTGTTCTATACCTCTCTGGTCCTTAGTGGGTTAACTGGTACTGAATATCATGAAGACAGAAAAGATTCTGTTCAGGGCTCCAAGATCTTCCCATTGAAGACTTCCTAAGGAGGAGCCTGCAAAAGGAATGTCTGCCTCCCTAGACACGATTCATTTCTGAGAGCCAGTCCAGGCAGGACTGATTCATAGTGGCCAACAGTGTTTTATACAGAGTTAAGATTAAGTATGTGTGTTTGTGGAGGGGTTAGTATTAGGAGGCATTAGGTGATTTAAGAGACATGAGGAGCTAAATATGCTCTACCTTCCCTATATTATTCTATGGACTGTATGAGCAATGAGATATTTATGTGTTAACGTCTGGACATGTAGATAACATTGCACCCTAGGATGTGTGAAAGGTGCCCAATCCTCTGCCTTAATGTAGAGTATTAACCCTTTGAGTGCCAGAGGGGTACACAATGCACTGCTTTGCAATGTGTTGCGTA
Source organism: Rhinophrynus dorsalis (assembly GCA_037306005.1). Classification (NCBI taxonomy): domain Eukaryota; kingdom Metazoa; phylum Chordata; class Amphibia; order Anura; family Rhinophrynidae; genus Rhinophrynus; species Rhinophrynus dorsalis. The sequence continues at coordinate 515,477,573 of CM074719.1, forward strand.
CCCCTCTGGCACTCAAAGGGTTAACAAAGTAATTTCTGTAGGGCTGTATAGGGATCAATACAACTCTTCAGTATGCGTTTTCCATATGTGTCCTATATTAAAAGTGGAGATGTGGTCACTTTATATTTGTTACAGTTAGGCTGGCGCTGGCTTGTCAGTTTACTACCAGTATATGGATATCTTTTCACAATCCGCAAAATGGCAACTTATAGGGCCAACCAGTACAACAGTGCAAGGGAACTGCTCACTACCCCCAGGGGTCACTGGGTCCTGTTGTGAATACACCTCAGATAGGTGTTCAGTTCTCCCAAACAGTCGCCTGTTAATACTATACACAGAGGGAGCACTCAGATAAATATCCCCCTCCCATCATTTTAACTGAAGATTTTAACCCTGCATGCTAGAGTGATTTCCAGCATTGTTTTACAATTCAGTGGAAACCTCTCTAGAATTCAAGGAGGTTAAAAGCCTCATTTAAATGAACGAAGATTATTTTTGTCCCTATGCTGCAGTTGGTTTGCTCCAGAATTGCCCCTCATTCATGCCCCCATTGGTAGATCTGCTCCACTAGAACAGACCTGGTTATTAACCTGCAGCTGATCAGTGAGCCCCAGAGGAGCAGCAGGGAATCACAATAACAGTTTGAAAGGACACCCCAGATGCCACTGGTCCAAGGAACAGATGGAACAGCATCATGCAGATCCCCATAGACCATTTGGATCAGGCAAGAAAGACAAACAGAACAGGTCTATGGGGACTGCAAATATACCCAGAATTTTGTGACAGAGGGCTGTATTGGAGCCAAGGTCACATTTTATTTATTTGTGTAAAGAACTAGATTGGCCATGCCCAAGGGCAGCAAATGGATTCCAGGCTTTAGTCTGCGCACCCTTGCTTTAGAGAACTGGTCTGCAGTTGGTGGTCCTTGTCTGTTATGCAGCCCTCTGTTATTTCTGAGGCCCCAGCCCTGGTAAAGTAGGAACTGGAATTTACCTCTAGCACAGCACCCAAAATGCAGCACACTGTCTTTGTTTTGACTCAGATTGTACTTTCCTTTACAATTACACTGTTCACTTTAAAGTGGAGCTTTCACCTACTAGACACAATGTTATTGGATGTATCTATCAAAAAACTGTCTATAGGTTTTTCCTTTTTATTTTAAACACAATACATTAAGAGATAAAGTGTTTTAAAAATACCCAGTGACATCACAAATTCCTCTTCCTGCGGTATAAGCTGTACCACAGGTCTCTGTAGGACGTGTACTCTCCTCCTCCCATCTCGCACGCTCCGTTCATTCTGTTTATGTGCACACTGTTTCTACCTGGAACTGCAGCTGATTTTAAAGTAGCACAAAATGTAAAAAAAGATAAAGAAAAAAACTTTACCTCCTGGATGCTAAACATCTCCAATGCATTGCAAAGCTGAACATGTCTCTTGTATCTACTGGTTAATGTTATCATATATACACACTGCAAAAATACTAACACAGAAAAAAAAAAAAAAAAAGTACTGACTGAATCATAGTTTAACCTTTTGAGTGCCAGAGGGGTATGCAACACATTGCAGAGCAACCCCTCTGACACTCAAAGGGTTAATAATGGTACCAAAGACATTACTTGAGGAGGGCTGTCCTGGCTGCCATCTTCCTTTGCATAAAGGCCCAGAAAAGTGCTCCAGCATGTGCCAGGACTGCAACTTCAGACTGCTTCCTGCACCATCCACTCACTTCTCAGTTCTCTCTTCTCCAGTCTAATTGCTGCAGATATCCACCTTTATACCTACTCTTATTGTGGGTTCATAATCCCAAAGATTATAGGGCACTACTGCACCCTTGAGAAAAGTGGGATTATGAACACGTGATACAAGTAGGTATAATGGTGGAGCGCTTTGCTGGGCTACAACTGAGGAGATGTTTAGCATCCAAGAGGTTAAAGTATTTATTTTCTTTTTTTCCCATTGTGGGCAACTATAAAATCAGCTTTAATTTCAGATCGACAGACTTTTTTTTTTTTTTTTTTTTTTTTAAACAGTGGTACCAAATATCACAGTGGTTTCCTTAACCCTTTGAATGCCTGAGTGGTAGGCAACATTTAATCACAAATAAGGTTTTCTCAGCTTCTGGAGAGCCACTCATCTAGCTGTTCCCTGATGTTTTATTGTATTCCGGCCTATTTAGTGGTGTTCAGGGAGCAGACAGATACAGGGGGACTGCTTAGCGAGGATGATTGACAGCTCCTCAGAGGGAAATCACTGCAAAGATTGCAAGATGGCAGCGCTCTCCCTCTTGCTGCTGAACACATAGGCAGATTTTAAGCAAAAAGAGACAAAGAATTGTGGTTTTTAAGTTTGGTGAAGGAAGTAAACTAACTGGGGACGATGAGTTGGAACATGACAGTTGGTATACGAGAGTCGTATATGTGTCCTTTAGGAAGAATCTGGTTGCCCATCATGGCTTTAAAATGTGCCTACTAGTTACTCGCCAGCCTCATTTCTTACCAGGTGTTCATGAACTAGCAAACAGATAAATGTTTAATATTTAACTTAAATGACCTTTTAATTACACATCTATAACAACCTATAGAGTGGTAAAATAGTGCCACAAACCAATGTGTAGATAAATCTTTTACTTATTACAAATCTGAACTTTTAACACTTTGAGATCCAGATAGGCGACCAATGCAGATACACCTCTGGCCCCCAAATTGTTAAAATAGTGGTTTACAAACTTTGTGCCATGATGAAACCCTGTGGTTTCAAATAACATGTCAGTGAAAAACTAACAAACAAACTGTTTAATTCCAAGTCATTTAACCCCTTCAGTGCCAAAGAGGTACTGAATGGACTGCAAAACAAGGAACCGGTGGTATCTATAATCCAAGGGGTTGACATATAGTTTAATTATAAAATGTATTTGAATGTAATAGTTTAAAATGTATTCAGCAATAAGGGGATCCTTGGTGTTCCACGGATTTGAAAACCACCGGAAAACCAAAACCCACAGATGTGGTAAAAACCTCAGGGAAAATGCAGATACCTGAAAATTCTCTGAAATCCACTGTACAAATGTGTAGCTGTGTAACCGCACTGTTGCAGCATGTTGCTCCTGTCTGACAAAATTGCAGCTCGTGTTACTTGTATGAATTGTTCCATAGGAGACTACAATTCACAACTCCTACATATATATATATATATATATATATATATATATATATATATATATATATATATATATATATATATATATATATATATATGACTTCCCATAATACACAGTACTGACAACGGAGGTAAATTTCAGGAGCAGGGTCCAGGTGCGGGCCCAACACAGATGCCCAAGAGGAAATAAGAGGCATCTGGACTACATATTTTGACAAAATGTTTTTATAACTAAACACAGTATTATCTTAATTTACACTGTACAATTAAATTCTTCAAATTGGCTTTTCTGGCATAAGCTTTTAAAAAGAAAAAGATACACTTGCCCTATTTTATTTTAATAACTTCATTATGCATGTAAAATGGAGCTAAAAAATATAGCTTTGAAAAGCATATAAAACTAACTATTATTTGAAGTCCATTTTTTCAGTTTTAAAGAGACAGAAATAACTAAAATCAAATAGGATTATTATTGTATACACTGTACTTCATGCAAATACCTAAAAATTCTCTATTTGTTTTCTGGCCTAATCTTACATATGCTCTTTTGGAGCAGCCATTTCTGCCTTTTCCAGGGCTCCCACTGATTGTCCAGGATTATCTCTGAATGGGCTGAGCTAATATAATATAATATAACAACCTTTCTGGGCACAAGAGCAGAGCACTGGGCACTAATCACAATCAACTGAAATGCACATGTATCTCTCAATACAACAGCACAAACATGCTCTCTGAACTGGACAACTTACACATACTTAAAAGCAAGTTTAGGACTTTAGTTTAAATGAATTATACATGATGCATATGTTAGCTGTAAGTACATGATATTTAAAGTTATACAAATCCATTGTGTTTTTTTATGTAAGTGTTCTTTTAACCCGTTAAAGTCCTAAAGGACCAGTGACGGTCCTGGCAACTCATGTATTTTTTTTACTCACAGCTCTCCTGTGAATAGTAGCGGGGACTGAAATTGACCGCTCCAAGACCAGAGAGATTGCAATCAGTCTCCCGTTTGACGTGCCAGCACACACGATCAGTCTCGTGTGCCGGCACGTCAAACGTCACTATCTGGCACTTAAAGGACTACACACCCCGGAAACGCTGGTCCTTAAGGGGTTAAGTATAAAATGGAAACAGAGAAATAGGGCAAACATTAGAAAGCATTTGTAAATCATCATAGGAATTATATCTTGCTATCTGTTGTTGGACTACAAATTCTATCATACTCAGCCAGCCATTGGTTGATGGAGGATGTTGGAATTTATAGTCCAACAACTGAAGAGCCACATCTTTCTAATACAATATTAGGAACCTCTTAATAACATACCCCTTCATAATTTCAAATGTTTCTATCCCATTAAATTAGGCCAGTTATTCTAAGCGCTGGCACTTAGATGACATGTGGAGGTACGGGTAGGATTGAAAGCAAGCGATAGTCTTGCTACTCATTGTCACCTGCACTGATCTCCCAGCACTATCGTCTGGAAATTAATAGCTGGGGGGTTCCGAGTCCCACCCAACGAGGCTTGATTAATAGCTGGGGGGTTCTGAGGCCCACCCAACGAGGTTTGATTTTCAAATTAAAAATGAACACCTTACTTTGGAGGCTATAAGTGCATAGCCTCCAAAGCTTTAGGTCTCCAGATAATGCGTCCCCTGTATATGGATGGAAACCAATCTGTTCTTGCAAGAGATATCGGCATCCCATGTTTTTATCCATAATGCTCTCCTAGCAGTTATGGACAAGGCTGATAACTTGGCCAATAAATGTTATATTGTCTAATGAAGCATCACACGCAAAATTGACAGCCTATTTCATGCCTGTTTATTCTTTCAGGAGTGTGGATTTTGATACACCTGATTACATTTTTTCTTCCAAGTTAGACATCTAGGGCTAGATTCTATTGCAGGTTCTAATTGTATCACTGCTGTCATCTCCAGGTTTCCCCATAGACGTCAATATGAAAATATTTGAAAAAATGTGTGGTAACATTTATCATCAGCCAGCTCCTAGAGTCTAAATGTTCTGAGAATACATGCCTTGGCTGTTGCAGTTTTGAGGTTCTGTCCAATCGTGCAGTATTGTTTTGTTTTGTTTTTTTTTTTCTTCAAAGCTCTATCTGCCCCCTTTTCCATGAAATCTCTAAGTGTTTTGCTGTCTTCAAGCAAAATGGTAGTATGTATAGATATTTGTGCCACTGCAGCATCAACATGGGGGGGGGGGTTAATCCAAAGTGCTACCTCTTAATTCTGAAATGGATACATTTTATAAAACCACCTAGATGTAGAGTTTGCCAGCCTGGCTCCATTCTTTTTTAACTGAATCTTGAATTGAGAGAAGGATGGGAAATACAGGGATAGTTTTGTCCCATAAAGGTTGCATCCATGATATCCAGGTCGGAGAGAGGTTCTTTTAAAATCTTTCTACCATGGATTTTATGAGGTATTAAAGCTTGTCCAGATTGAATGCTTCCTGAATCTTCCTGTATGTTCACCTTCCTCTACCAAAGAGGATGCAGAGGTAACATCCATGAGACTGCCATCCTCTTCATCATAAATCATGGAGGAAGTACCCTCCCCTCTGGGTCTGACTGCCTGGGTCTCTTTCCTGCAGATTCCTGCATTTTAATGAAGGTTTACTGCATGGAAGCCTTCATCCATCTCAGGAATTCTTTGAACTGGGATGGAACATCACCAATGGCATTCTTGGCAAAGTTTAGCAGGATCAGTTTAATTTATTTTCAAGTTCAGCACAAGATTTTTGCTTGGTGGCTGGTTTGTCTTCTTCAGTAGGGATGGGATCTGGGGTTTTCTGTTTATCCCATTGAGCCTTGGTAGATATATGACACAAATAGTGCAACTATTTTTAGATCAAAGACTCACTGAATAGTACAGATTAACTTACATTGACAGAATTTGTGATTAAATAGCTTGCTCTGCCTTCACTCCATGTTTTTCAGTGTGAGTTCCACGTCTAGAACACATGCCATGCAAACTTCCGGTTTCTGAAGAGACAGTCTTAGCCGCACATCTGACAGCTCTATACTTCCCATACTGGCAATTCACACAGGCATATCAAGCCTGGAAACATATCGGTAAGTTCAAACATTACTCCCCAAATGCAACCCCTGTCCGATGAGGGGTACAAAGCAGTTTGTAAAAACCTATACCTCATCTATTCTCATGTGTGTTCGTGCGGAGTATGATACGTAAAACAAGAAAATGTTTCCTCTGAAATTACTTTTTAAAGAAGGAGGTGTTTCCACACCGGCCCCCCCCCCAGCTGTGTAGGGCCAAAAAAACAGTGGTATGAGTGGAAGTTGGTGCTTTGTATCCTAGATCAAAAACTGATTGGTCCTGCCAGCTGGGAGGTGGAAATAACACCCATTTTAAGCTGTGGAGAGGACACAGAAGAATGTACATTTTTCACATATTTTGGCTACAGGTATATTGTGCCATGTTTCTCAAGAAGCATGTTGCATTTTGAAAGTAATTATTCATTTTGCAACATCAGCTGCTTATTTAGGAAATGCTTCTTGAACAGATGGCAAGAACTGCGGTCTCTCTGCAAAACTGATCAGTGAGAATACCTGCCACACACTGATTAAGTTGTAGGTAACCCACCACCGAGGGTAGTAATGGAGGGAATATTTATTAAGCAGTCAATCTAATAAATATCCTTGTAGAAGTGTTAATTTGAAGACTCTGCGGGCGGTGGGGGAGAACTACATAGATGTATATGGTCGATAAATGTGGTGGTCCATAATAAAGACCGTTATCACACTTACAGCTGGTTAGATTCCAGGAAAATGCTTGAAATAGAAATAATAAAAATGAAAATGTTACATAATAGGATCTTCCTGGTAAAGACCACAATACCCAACTGAGAAACTATTAAAACACCATTTATTCAATTGCTGTATAAAGGATACACATTAAATGGGGAGTACCTCGTAGGATAAAACAGATATATACAGCAGCAAATTCAACAGGATGATTAAATCAGATCTGTGTTTTACTCTTTCCTCGTGTCTCTAATTCAGATAAAAAAAAAAAAAAAAAACAATTTAACAAGCTTCTTGTGTTGCTGTGACAATTTAGAGAGTATTTGCTCTCAGTTTCTTATAGTCTGGTGATGTCAACTGTTCAGATCCCACCAAAGCCTCTCTGCTCATGCAGCTACTTCAGATTTCCATCAGTGGGGTTGGCTTTTCATTAAAAGGAGTTTAAAGGAAGAAAGGAGATACCAGCTGATATCACAGGTCTCAAAGAAACTCAGACAATACTGAAAATATCTAAAAACAACTGTAAATTTTAAAGGTTTGTGAGCCCAATTAGGCATGCCACTGATGGCCTATCATATGCTGTATTTATGAAGGATTTACATTTTTACCCCAACTAAGTGGCACTGAGACTAAATTGCACTGAAAACTAATACCTTGTTGCATGGCCAATCTCACTATGGAATCTGGAGGATACTTTCCCCTAGTCCTCAAGATATGGTTTGTGATCCATGCCTGGTGATACAGGAGCTGGAACGATGTCTCACACACCCATGGAAGCAATGCACTTGCCGGGTCGGTACTGCTCTGCGTCCTGTCGCCGACGCAATCATGCTTAGTAGAGACTGCCCAAACAGACAGACTGCTGGGAGCACAGAATGCTGGGAGTTCTGTGCTTTCGGCCAGTCTCTACAGTGTATGACTGCGTCAGCGGCAGGATGTAGAGCAGGACCGACCTCTTAACATCACCCAGACCTTGGACAGTGTACATGGGCTTTTACACTAGTACCCAACATAAAAGTCCTGAGTTATCTCCCACACACGCCGAAAAAGAGAAAAATATTGTAATATACACCAGGGCATACTAACCCTTAGAGCACCATAGAGATATCACTCTGAATACCCCTCTGGAACTCTAAAGGTTAAAGCTCATGGTAAATTTTAAGGAATTTCATAGAACTGAAATTTAAACCTTCATTTATTGCCATAAAAGTGTCCAATGCATTCAGGGTGTTAATATGTAGAAGTAAATGGATGCTGTGCACTAAAAACAAGGTAGTCATACTTGTCTGCTTTACTTACACTTGCAGTGATATAACATGCAGGGGATTACCGTATAGGTGTCAAGGTACAGGATATTCACAAAAATATGCAAATTATGTCATTAAAATACTACAAGGATTAGTTGCAATGTTGTTCATCACTTTTGCAGTGACAGTAAATTCAGGGAATCCTATAGCAATGGACTAACGAAACACAGGTGCTATACTTTCAGATTTTTGAAGGTATTTTAGGTACCTATGCAGGGTTAAACAAAAATGTATTATACTTAGTAGCCAGACAGAATTTTAGGAGCTAATTAAGCATTGGTATTTTAGGGGGTACATGTATGCAAAATATTCCCAAAATTTAGGAGCCAGAAGCAACACTTTAGGAGCCTAGGCATGGATTTTTCAACCGCTATACATACAGTGGTAAGAAATAGTTTGTGAACCCCTTAAGATTAACACATATTTTACACCTACAGTGTTATCAGATTGTAATCTAAATCCTAAAAATAAAGATAGCATCATTAAACAAATGACAAATATGATGCTTTGTCAACATTTATATATCAACACCTGATTCAACTTTCAATATACATGTGTAAAAAAGTATGCAGACCTTTAGCTTAATTACCTGGGGGCACCCCTTGAGCATCTATGACCTAAAAAAAGTATGTTTCCTGTAACTGTTAGTCTGGCACATCAGTTTAAAGGAATTTTGGACCGAAACACCTTGTAGAACTGCTTCAACTCTGACATTTGAGGGTTTTCTTGCATGGACAGGTCCTGCTCCAAAATGTTGATGGTGTTTACGTCCGGATTTTGATTAGGACATTCCAAAACCCAGAATTTCTTCTTCCATGGCCATTGTTGTAGATCTGCTTGTAAATTTAGGATAACCGAGTTGAAGCTGAACTGAAAGTTGATCATGACACAACTCAAAGATGGATGTAGAGACATTCACTTATAGAATCCTTTGATACACTGCAGAGGCCAAAACATACTACCTCTGACTCATCTGTCCAGATAATATTGTCCCAGATGGCTTATGGATCATATATACCAGACATGTTGAATATGAAGCGCATGGGCTGCCAACGTGAGGCCCCCCTCAGAGGAAACATTTCTAAATATTGCAAAGTAATGAACTGGAATCCTGGATAGCATCCAAGGAGTTAAAAGCCCCATTTAAAGCAGCAGGTATCTATATTTGTTGCTTATGAAGAACATGGTTTGCCCCAGAACTGCCCTGCTTTTGGTTAGTACATCAGTTTTCATCCACTCAAAACAAACTGGGCCTTATTCACCAAGATGAAGACTAACAAATCAACTGCTCCATAGAGAAGGGATGAAAATCTGCAAATTCCCATTGATTTAAATGGGGCTTTTAACCTCCTACATGCTAGAGCAGTCTACGGCCCCATATAAACCAACAGGAATTTTTATTTATTCCCTATCATCCAGCTGATTTTCTAGAACTGCTCCACTGTTTTCTTCTTACAACATATTACAGAATTTTTTTTTATTTTGTCTCTCTCTCTGTAATATATGAGAGTTGGTACCGTGTTAGCCGTATAAATACAGGAGGCAAATATAGTTTTTGATACCTTTTATTGGCTAACTAAGCAGATTTAAATGCAAGCTTTCAAGACCTTAGGTCTCTTCCTCAGGCATGTTATACAGATAAATATGAGATGTTTTCATATTTATCTGTATAACATGCCTGAGGAAGAGACCTAAGGTCTTGAAAGCTTGCATTTAAATCTGCTTAGTTAGCCAATAAAAGGTATCAAAAACTATATTTGCCTCTCTGTAATATGAGACTGTGAGGATGGTCTCCTGTTTCTGTTGGGGGAGATCAGTTTAGAGGTCACCTGTGTAAGTGGGTATGGAGGAAACCTGCGGAGGTCTGGAAAAATTGTTTGTTGGTTGGTTTGTGAGTACAGGGAAAGGGGGAGCCTTGCTACAGGAGGAGTGTGGGGCAGAGATCTGGTTGAGGGAGAGAGACTTAGTGTAAGTTTTCGGGGGAGACTAGTGGGAGGGATTAAGTAAGAGACACGGGTGTAGGTGTAGAGAGAGAATTAGGATTACAGAAAGTCAGATAAGGTTGAGGTACCAGAGTACAAAGTCGAGAAACGGTAACAGGTAAAAGCACACCTATATAAGGAAAGGTTTCACTTATTACCAAAGGAGATCAGTTCCAAGTACAAGAACATAATAATTAGCTTTTATTACCCAATAGACAAAATCTGTCACAGAATCCTTTATTAGTTCGGATAGCATTAAAAAAAAAAAAAAAAAGTTTTGTTGGAGCATCAAACCAATTTATGTCTAATTGTCACCCAAAATAAAAATAAAACAAACACACTGGTTATAATTTACATGGTTGTCACAGTAATCATATATTGGCAGAAAAATTATACAGTGTATCCGGTGAGATGCCAGACAGTGTATGTGTGGATTTTGTTACTACCAGAGGGAGAAGGCTGAGGAAGCAGACAATGTACAGGTGATTCTGTGGATTCCAGTGGACAGTGAAACAAGACTGGTGTCACAGTGTATCATCCCAACATTCACAAATTCACTTTATACCATTATAGATACATTCGCAGTTAATGTTGCTGACCTCCTTGGAGGGAAGGGTTGAGGATGCAGCCCTTAAATGTATTTGAATTGACATGCCTGATCTATATGATCTTTAGCGGCCTTCAGGTGACAAGCAATGTTCTTTTTAGAGTGAGTTCCTGCTACTTATACTTCCATGAACACCATTCTTGTTCATGACTCAGTGATTGGAAAGACTGAACACTCACAATAGCAAAGGAAAGAGAGGCCTTCATATCCATGGATGTTACCGTGGGGTTATTTGTAACTCCAGGGATGATTGCTCTTGCATAGATTTTGGTAGGACGACCATCCTTTGGTGCAATTACTGCAGTCTTGAACATTCTCCATTTGTAGAATGTCTGACAGTGGATGGGTGGAGCCCCGAATACTTAGAAATGGTTTTGTAGCCCTTTCAAGACAACAAATGAGCAGAAAAAACTGCCATCCCGAGGTACTCAGATGTCATTTCTGAGTGTGGAATGAACTGCTTGAACACAACCATATGGTGAAGCCCTAATTCACAATAAAGGTATCATTTTTCTTCTATTAGTCCCCTGCAAGTTCACATAGGATCTGATCCTTTCAGAGGGTGAGGCCTTCCAAACTCAGCCCTGCACATCTGCATAACTCCAGAGTCTAATTCTAACCTTTAATCGGGCTGATGGAACCATTGACTGCACATACCCTGCTCTTAACCCTTTGAGTGCCAGAGGGGTACGGAACGCATTGCTTTGCAATGCGTTTCGTACCCCTCTGGCACTCAAAGGGTTAACCCTGAGTGCCAGAGAGGTATCTAATGCATTGCAGTTCAATGCGTTAGAAACCTCTCTGGCACTCAAAGGGTTAAGTAACTATTGTTTGCCTAATATACACATCACTTTGCTTCAAAAGAAACTGAGACTTGGTTAATATCAGCTGTATCTGTTATTTAAACAAGGACTAGTTTTGCTCCACGAAGGCTATCATGGTACTATTATGGAATTTTCGTATTATCATTGGGAGGGGGGGGGGTCACAAATGTCTTCTCACCACTGCATGGAGACATGTACCTCTTTCTTGTTCTCAAAGCCATCAGACTTTCTGACTACAAATTAGCCTTACATAAAAAAGCGACACAAGGCAATTCTGGTGCAAACCAATTGTACTGAAAGGAACAAATACAACGTTTTTCTCCTGCCTGCTACATGAAACAAAGGGAAAACAGCTATGTGCAACAGGAACTCAACTGTTGGATATCCAGCTTTTACGTACTACACCTCCCAGATGATGGGAGTTCTAGTATCCAATAGCTGGAGGTCCGACAACTGAGTAACCCTGCAGCTGGACTACAATTTGAATCATCCTCAGCTAAATATGTTTAGTCCAGGTTCCGACTGATTTAAAGGGTTAGTAACGTCTTACAGAAATAAAAGGTAATATTGTAGCTATGCAAAAAATGAGTCCATCGATGCCACTCCAATCTCTCAAACCTTTATGGCTTGAGTGATATAAGGTGATAAAGTTCCCCCCTCCCTCCCCTTTCACTGACGTCAGTGTTTAGCGGACAGAAGCTGACCCTGGACCTGGGACTAGCAAGCGGCTCATCAGCAGACCCCAAAATATTGCAAAGAAATACTTCACTGGAATGGTCTACAAAGTGCTCTTGCAAACCAGGCACATTTTGTAGACAGTTCCAATTAAGTATTTCTTTGTAGATCGTGGTATTTGGGCTCTGCTGAAGAGCCGCCTTGAGTCGGCCGACACAGATGTGCTGCTGTCAGCTTTACAGTAGCAGGAAGCACGGACATCTTGCCATAGTGACGTCCGTGCGCACGGACGTCACTATGGCAAGATGTCCGTGCTTCCTGCTACTGTCAGCCACCGAATAAGTTGAAAATCTTTTAAACCAGGTAATATTTCTGGCGACTAGCGCTACTAAGCCGCTAGTCACCAGATGAAGACTTAATTAGGAAAGTTTTTGCGGGGTGGTAGTTCCCCTTTAAATAAAAGATATAATTTATATGTTGACAATTATTACACCAGCCCCCTTTTATTTAAGTCACTTTTTTATTTTGACACCGTGGCCTGTGGCACTGTCAGGCGCAATTGCAGGGAGATGCCCAAAGAACTGGTAGAAAAAAAACTTAAAACCGGGATGTCCTCAGCTTTATGCCAACAAGAGCTGCTGGCAGTTAAGTTCGAGGACAGAAAAGATGTCTACATGCTGTCCACCATGCATGAGGACAAAACCGTGGCAGTGTCTGTTCGTGGCAGAAGGGGGTACTAAGAAAGCCAGTCTGCATCAGAGACTACAACAAGCACATGGGTGGAGTTGATCTGTGTGATCAACTCATGCAGCCGTACCTCACCATGCGAAAGTGTAGGGCATGGTACAAAAAGGTTGCCATTTACATGGTGCAGACTGCAGTATACAATTCTTTTCTGATTTCCAAATTGGCAAACCCCACTCTAAAACTTAGTTTTCTGCAGTATCAGCTCCATCTTATTTCCCAGTTTTTGTTTCAAGGGGCAACAGAAATAATTCCACCAAAACCCTGGGTAGTATGTTTTATTTATAAAATCCCCCCAACCCCCCAAAAGAAAAACCCACAAAAGTGCTACAGGGTTTGCTACAGCAAGGGAATACAGAGAGAAACCCTCACTTACTGTCCTGATTGCCCTTCCAAACCTGGCCTCTGCATGGGTGACTGAATACCATGAAGGCACAATGCAGTAGTGTTGTAAAGTTTATTTTATTATTTGGCCACTTTTCCCCCCTGAAATATCCTGTTTTTTATTTTTCAACACTATCAAAGTATAATGGGAACAAAGCACCCTATGTTTTTTCCATCTCTGATAATGGACACACATGCTCCTTTCTGGGCCCAGTTGCTCCCCCAAACCCTGACAAACCTATGCATATGGGGCACTGCCGTACTCAGACGATGTTACTCACCACTAATGTAAAGCACTTAAAAAATCTGCAAATATCATCTGATTGAAATCCAGAGCAACACTAAAACATAAGCGTGAAAAATGGTGTTTCTCTGCCTTAGTGCAGGTTTTGGGAGGGATTGCTGATGGAGTGGCAGCGAAAAAATTGAAAAAGTGCAAATAGAATGAAAGCCAGAGTTGTCTACTCTTCTACAACATATACGTTTGGGGGTAAAATTCATTGCAGCATTGCCAAACAGTCCGAAATGAGACAAGGCACAAGCTGTAAAAATGGCATGGCTGTAAAAGGAAACGCACGTGTTCCAACTGGGCCCAGTATCTCCCCCAAACCCTGACAAACCTATGCATATGGGGCATTGCCGTACTCAGAAGAAGGAGCCGAACACTAATCAATGCAGTTTATAAAATATTCACCTATCCTGTACTTGAAATTCACATCAACACTGAAGTCCAAGCTTTACAAGGGATTGGTGGTAAAATGGCTGCGTAAAAAATGTGAAAACATACATAAAAATGAAAGCCTGGGGTATCTACTTTCCAAAAACATACACTTTTGGGAGGAAGTTTTAAGGTGGAGCACTGGTACACAGCCCCAAATGAGACATGGCACCAGTGAAACAAGCTGTGAAAATTCAAAGTGTGAACCTGGAAACGCGCATGTTCCAGTTTGGGCCCTGTAGCTCCTCTAAACCTTGAGAAACCTATGTATATGGGATATTGCCGTACTCAGAAGAAGGAGCTGAATACAAATACATTTTTTTTTAATTTTCAACTATGCCGTGCTTGATATCAACAGTGATATTGAAAATGTAAGTGTGAAAACTGAAGAAAAACAAAAAAAAAAAAAAAAAAAAAAAAAAAAGTATATATATATATTTTTTTTTTTTTTTACCACAATTTTGAAACATATTTCTGGAAAAATAGCTGCATAAAAAAACTCCAAAATTCTCCTGATTATTTACCTTATGTTGTCTAGTTTTCAGAAACATATACCTTTGTGGAACATTTTTGGTTCTGGCACCATCGACTAAGCTACGATGCTAACATGCCAATTGTTGAAAAATTACAAGTTTGAAATAATGGCGTCCATCTTGTAATGTTTACCTTATAAATGTGAGAAAGGGATTGAAATACTAAGCATATGGGGTACCCTTATATTCAGGAGAAGCAAATGAATATATTTAGGGGTATTTTTTTGTAATGAACTAATAGTATGCAAATCCTGACAAGAAAATGTAAGCAATTTTTTTAATTTTTTTCCTCTTTTTTTTCTATTTAAATCAAATTAAATGATGAGGTATTCATATAATTGTGGTATCAAAAGAAAGCCCTACTGGTGCTTAAAAAGACAGTCAAAAAAGTCAAAATTGCTCCGGTCCTTAAGTGAAAACACCCTCAGATTTTCCCAGTCCTTAAGGGGTTAATGCAGTGATTTTAGTTTTTTTTGTTTTTATCTTCTTATGTTTTATATATGAATAAAAGTTAACAGAACACTAACAACTAAAAGTTAACTGGAGTTATATACATTTAAATACCCTGTACTTCACACAGCTTCTATTAAACATATCTGTTTGTTTTCTAAGGTCTAAAATCTAGTCTTACATATGGTGAGAGTGAGCAGACATTCCGGTCTTTATTAAGGCTCACAATGATTGCACAGGATTATCTGTGAATGGGCCCTTCTGAACAAGGTTCACTTTGAAAATGTTGCATGCATAACAGCGTTCGACGAAAAGGTGCAATAAACATGCCTTGACGAAAAGGGCGACATGAGAAACTCGCCCTGCGTCAACGGCGCGATATTCTCATGTCGATCCCTTAAACATAGCTGCAATCCACATCCCTTGTAGTGCCCGCATATAAATACAAAGAAAAAAATGCAAATAAATGTGTTTTCGGTAAGCTACTTCTTTCTATGAGCTAGTTTCCTTACCGGTGCGGCCTACACCTTCAAAGCTCTCTGCTGTGATGCACGATTCTCTCCCCATGATTACACAGACACGTGAATCAGAATCTACCATCCCTCTCCAATATCTGACATCCAAATGGAGCTCATTTAACTGGGGCTGGAGTTGATACTCGGGGAGCAGTATCCACCTCAACTACAGAGGTAGGTTCTAAATTCCTGTGTCTGTGGAATCACACAGGTAAGTAAACCAGCTCATACAGAGAAGTAGCTCACTGAAAACACATTTATTTGAATTAATATTTGTATTTATATGCAGGCACTTCAATGGATTCGGGTTGCAGTGATATAAACCAGCTCATACAGAGAAGTAGCGCACTCAAAAGACGTCTCTAGTTTCTTTGCATTTTTATGTGTATTTATATGATGGCACTTCAATGGATGCGGGTTTCAGCAATTTTTAAGGGCACGACATGAGAATCTCACGCTGTTGATGAAGTGCAAGATTCTCATGTCGCCCTTTTCATCAAGACAACATGTTTATTGCGCCTTTACGTGTGTGCGACATTTTCAAAGGATAACCCGAATAAAGAGTAGTGAGCACTAAACACAGCAATTAACTTGACTTATCACTTCTCTCTAAAAAAACAAACTTAAACAAATGCTCTCTGAATGGGACAATTTACAAATGATTGAACCCTTTCAGTGCCAGAAGGGGAAGCAACACAAAGTTTAGGATTATATTACAAGGATGCAAACAATTGTTGACATATGCTAGCTGTAAATATAGGACATTTAAAGGGGAACTACCACCTCTTCAAGAATTTAACTTCAATAAATTCCCATCTGGCGATTAGCAGCTGAGTAGCGCTAGTCACCAGAATTGTTACCTTATTCCAAAGAAATGTGCACTGTTCTGCTCCTGACAGCAGGACGGATCACGAACATCTTGCCATAACGACATATACGGGCCTGTGCTGTCAGTCCCTTCCAGAGCCGACCGGCTCCTAGCAACTCCTCCTAGACCCAGCTGGGACTGACAGCGAAGGAGCACGGACATCATTATAGCAAGAAGTCCGCAATCCGTCCTGCTGTCAGGCACAGAACAATGCTGGAGACTAGCACTACTCAGCTGCTAGTCGCCAGATGGGGATTTATTGAAGTTAAATTCTTGAAGAGGTGGTAGTTCCCCTTTAAAGTTATATCAACCAGTTCTGACTTTTGGTGTTAGTGTTCCTTTAAAGTGAAACTACCACCCAATAAGAACATTCCCCCACATAACTGCCCATCTGGCGACTAGATGCTCAGTAGTGCTAGTCGCCAGAAATATTACCAGATTAAAGAGAATTTGCTATTCTTCCCAGACTGACAGCAGGACAGAGCGCAACATCTTGCCATAGTGGCATCCGCATGCCTGTGCTGTCAGTCCCTTTTGGAGCTGAACAGCTACTAGCAACGCCTCCTAGACCCGGCTGTGACTGACAATGCAGGCAAGCAGGCGTCACTATGGAAAGATGTCCGCGCTCCGTCCTGCTGTCAGTCCGGGAAGAATAGTGAATTTTCTTTAATCTGTTAATAATTCTGGCGACTAGTGCTACTGAGCAGCTAGTCGTCAGATGGGCAATTATGTGGGGCAATGTTCTTATTGGGTGGTAATTCCTCTTTAAGTTGTATTTTATTAGGGTCAAAACCACATCAGAGTATGCAAATACTGATGTGCGTGCCTTTATTAGGCCCATTTCACAAGGATCACATTGTTGCAGTCACTGCAAAGACTTAAGGAGCCCTTAATGGGTCAGTAATGTCCCATAAAAAAATGGTTATAGTTTTGTAGAGATTAAAAAAATTAAACTATATGCCACAAATCCTCTTTCTCAAACTGCTATTGAGAAATAGTTGCTTTCAAAGTCACCCCCTCCCTCCCCTTCTGACGTCAGCGCTGTACTGACAGCAGGAGATCCCGGTGCGGGGACCACCAGGCGGCTCTGCAGCAGAGCCGAAATCACGTTATAGGAAAATAATTACTTCACTGGAAAGGTCTACAAAGTGTGCCTGGTTTGCAAGCACACTTTGTAGACCGTTCCAATTAAGTAATTCTTTTTAAATAAAGTGATTTTGGCTCTGCCGAAGAGCCTCGAGTCAGCCGACTCAAATCTCCTGCTGTCAGCTTTACAGCTGAAATCAGGAGAAGGGGAGGGAGGGGGGAACTTTGAAAGCGAATATCTCTCAAAACATAGAGGTTTGAGAGATAAGATTTGTGGCATATAGTTTAATTTTTTAACCTCTACAAAACTATAACCATGTTTTATGTGACATTACTGTCCCTTTAAGCCCAGTTCACATGGGTGGTGTCTTTTTCTGCATTAAATGCACCAAAGAGCTTCCCCTTGCTGTGGATTTAGTTGTTTAGCCAGGCACTTTTGCCATTTTTCACACAGCCTGAATCTTTCCTAAATTCAACAAAGGATAATGTTAACATCAGATTGTTACGGAGCTGCAGTGTAGAATTCACATGTATGACTAGATCAAGGTGTTGCTCATTGCAATAATCAAGTCAATAGCCTAATATTGGGGTTTCTGCTAAAAACATATGGAGAACAGTCCTGTGGAACGACAATCAGCTACTATGTAACAAATAATGGTGAAAGCACCACAGGCGAACACAGTGACTATACTGGTAAGTTTGACACGGGCAGTTTGCTTATGCTATATAACAGCACATTTACTCACTCGTGTGAGCCCAGCCTTAAAGTGGAACTTTCATGCATATTAAAGTGCCCCACAAATCATTAAACAACACTTGTATTATCCTTTGTAAGTCCATCATTATTTAGGAATATATGCATCTGCCTTGTCAGTCCCTTTCAGTACCTTAAGATACAATGCAGCTCCCCCTTACCAATCATAGAGAAGACAGGGACAGACAGTGCAGGTGCACAGATGCCTCTTCAGCAAGATGTCTGCTCAGTTATCTGTGGATAGTGTCCGAACAAGTTGGATTTCTAAATAATGCCGGACTTATTAAGGATAATACAAGTATTGATATGCTTAACGATATGTGAAAAATTATTTTAGGGGCACTTTATTATGCAGGAAAGTTCTACTTTAAAGGGATAGTATTTCTTCATAATTACGATCCCTCATATTGTAGCCCTTAAAAAACTGAGTCAAATGACACCAGTGGCATCTCTCAGACCTTTATGGTGTAAGAGATAGCCACTTTCAAAGTTTACTCTCCCCTGCTGTCAGCGTTCTGCTGCCAGCAGGGGAATCCGGTCCCGGGACAGGCGGAGGCTCTTAAACAGAGCCGATATCTCGTTATGGAAGGCAAAATGATTAATTGAAACAGTCTTCTATGTGTGCTTGGTTACCAAGCACACGTAGAAGACTGTTTCATTTAATCATTTTTCCTTCCATAACGAGATATCGGCTCTGCTGAAGAGCCTCCGCTTGATTCAGAGACCGGATTCTCCTGCTGGCAGCAGAACGCTGACAGCAGGGGAGAGGAAACTTTGAAAGCGGCTATCTCTTACACCATAAAGGTTTGAGAGATGCCGCTGGTGTCATTTAACTCAGTTTATTAAGGGCTACAATATAAGGGATCGTAATTTTGAAGTAATACTATCCCTTTAAGGTTACATTCTCTCTCGATTTTGGAAATATTGTTTTAGACTGTGGCTGCTCTATCAGGGAGGTAAGCTTACCAGGGCAATGCTGTCATTGTTGTGGGGAACTTACAGGTTTACTTTTGTCTGTGTAAAACGTGTAGGGCTACAAATACAAACATATAAAAAGAAGCTTCTGAAGGTTACAACCTTAAATGACAGTCACAATTGTTGCTATAAACACTGTCATTTTCTGGACTATGTGAATAACTGCACAGATGAACACATACACTATGATTACATTAGTCTAAGAGCTCTTGTTTAGATTATAACTTGAGATTTTTGTTTTCATGGCAGTGAAAGGTCCTTTAAAGTGTTCAGCTTCCCTGACTAATCCCAAAGCAAAAAAACTAGACACTGTCACAAGGCATGATTGTGACAGCATAGCTAATGCAATCAACAAGATGCCATCTTTTTTTAATGGAGCCTGCCCTTTCCCCATAAAGTAATGTGTAGCGATTGTAGAACAGCATAAAAAATATATATACCTTTACCCCTTGGATATCAACAGGGGTCCCCAGCAATGCATTGCTCACCCATGTGGTCCTCAGACAGTGAATTCCAAAACTGAAAGAGGAGCAGAAATATAATATCCCCAGAGACAGTGAGGTTAAAGGGACACTCCTTCCAATTAGGCATTATATGAAACAATAAGACAGATAGGTTATATCCCCAAGAACTCAGCCCTTCCACTTTTGATCCCAACATATATGATCAAGAGATGTCTCATATGCTCCTTAGGTTTCTCCACTGCTGGATCAAGAGAAGACTGGACGACTAATTTAAGCATATTTGATTTAATTGCAGAAGTGGCTCAAAGATTTCACTTTGAGAACATTATATATGAAATTGGGGACATTTTGCTTCCTGTAACCTCAAGTCAAATCACTTTAGAAATATAGTAATGCCGTGAAGCTTGAAAAACTGTTTCATGAGATAATAAGAATGGATAGCTGATATAATTCATTCTGGGGTAGGTCACTTTGGCTCTCCAGAAGTTTGGAACTCCAACTCCTATCGCCCCCAAACTGAGATTGACTAGTTACAGATGGTGGGAGTTGTAGTCTTTGAGAATTGGTGAGCAAAAGGTTACCTGCTTCAGATCTTTTCTATAAATTGTGTAAAAGAAAGGTTAACCCTTTGAGAGACAGAGAGGTAAGCAACTCATTGCTTTGAAATGTGTTGCGCACCCCTCTGGTACTCAAAGGGTTAAGATAGTTTAACAAGCTCTTATCCAGAGTTGTATTTAACACAGCATATAAGGTGTAGCTTTGATAGGTGTTTTCCGGTTAAAAAAAATTATAAAACACTGACATACTATGAATGTGAACAACACACACATTGGGGGAGGGTTTCCCAACAAAGCTTTCAATTTCAACACAGAGATAAAGGTAATCACAATGTCACAAGTTGACACTAATAACAGGTAGTGATGTGAGATGCAGTAGGATAAAATTAGGGGTCAGGAAACCTTATGCCTGGGGGAGATCGATTACTAGGTCATTTTTCCTGAACACTGTCATTTTCCACACCCTCGGGAATTCATGTCGATGTGCTACCTGTGGCCCTTCGTTACCTACAGCTCTTATATGGCTGGGGATGCTGAGAAGCTGTAAGTGCAAAGACTGCCCATCCTAGTGTCAATCAGTGTATGTACAATGCATCATCATTAATATTACTATCATTAATATTGTTAACATGCTTATAGCAGGGATGGGAAATATTCAGCTGTCCAGGTGTTGTACTACAAATACCAAAGGTCGGTTGTGCGTGATCGGAAAAATAGTCCCAAAACATCTGGAGAACCACGTTGCCCATTGCTGGTTTACAACAAAGTGATGGGATAAAGGGAAATCCCGGGGTAGGCCTTGTTCTATGAAATAGTGAAGGGTTCAGCAGTGTGGTAGGCTACGTATGACTATACAACTGTTGTGGACTACAACTCCCATCATCCCCGGGACGTGTAGCCAGGGATGATGGGGACTGTAGTTTCCAACAGCTGGAGAACCGCAGGTTAACCCACTGGTAGTGTAGAGGCTGACAACGTGATGTGCCCAAGTAATCTCCTTCCCCTAAGCCCCTCCTCACCTTTCAAATAGCAGCCTGACAGCGAAGATCCCGAGCGCTATGGGGAAGACGGTGAGGATGTGCCCAGCCCGTGGGTACTGCTCCCCAGACTCAGTATCCGCCAAGTCCGCCCAAGTGACGTTCTGTGGCAGCCAGAAGCGCTCATTCCAGAACCAGGCCGAGAGAGCCGACATGTTCCACAACAGCACCGCCGAGATACCCCTGCAGTAGCAGGAAACACAGCACGGGGGCAAAACGCAGCCCCCCGGTGCTTCTCAGTCTGACACGAAAACTAGGCGGTACTCGGAAGGCTGTGTAACTCCTCCCCAGCATAGACCGCGCCCGGAATCTTGCTTCCACCTCGCCGCCATCTTGCTACACCACTTAACGACAGCGGCCATATTACTATTCTGTCTCACTGTCATCCACATTCACACACCCAGCTCGCAGTAGCCATGTTACTACTCCAATCAGTAACTTGAATAACCCAAAGACTAATTAACAGAACGTTTATGTACAGTACCACCCAATATTTTAAATGGCCAATGAGGGAAGCGTTTGATTTAGGGAGTGTTTCTGAAGGTGTGGGTGGGGCGTTTCCAGTTATTTGTATGTTGTGCCGTGATCTATTGACCCCTCAATGTGTAACTGAATAAGTTATTGAAGGTAAGATCAAAGGTTTTTCCTTTACGCAGAGTAATATATAGACACGTACTGTAGTTTAAAGAAATATTAACGTGCGTTTCATTGCTGAAGAGCAAAGTAATACACTTATATACACACCACACAGTCTGATCTCCTAAAAAGGTAAAACACAAAGGTGGCAAAGAGGGACAAAGTGATCTGGATTTCAAAGAAGAACATTTGGAAGGTATGAATTACCATTATGTGCATATCTGTGAACTCTATGGATTTGCCCTGGAGACTCCGGTTTTGACACTGCTTTATCGGGTCTCCGGGGCAGAGGCTGAGTCCTCCGGATGTGGAGAGTATCTATTGAAACTCTACCAACTACCACTCTTTTTCCCCATGTTGCTCTGCCAGTCGTCTTCTTCTTGCTGATAGATTTTATCCATCAGCGGTGATTTTTGGATACCGAGGCTTGTGCCTCACTACTCCATCTTCTCGGGTTGGGTTTTAAGTCGCAGGTTTGGATTCTTCTTGGTCTGTGTTGACTTGTCACAGTTGGGTTAGTTTCACAGGGTCTTCGCTGTGATGGGCCGCGGGTAGTGGTCGAAGAGGTTTGCAGTGGTGGCAGTGAGTTTTCTGATCAGAGGGTTTGGGTTCTGATCCAGTCCTTGGCAGAAGTTCTTACTCAGCTTCTCCAGGTGTTCGTCCAACATCTCGATGTCCAGCTCCCTGTGGTCAGCTGTCCTTACGAATCTTGGAGCTCCGGACGATATCCACAGGGCCTTGTTCTGGACTCTCTGAAGACTCTTCCGGTGTCGCTTATGGCAAGTGATCCATGCTGGGGAGGCATACGTCAGGGTAGGTCTGATGATTGCCTTGTAGACGTTAATATTTGTCCGTAGTGGCATGGACTTGGTCTTCAGGAGTGGGTACAGTGCTGCCATCTTTCCTGTTGCCTTCTGCTGAGTGTTCTCAATATGACTCCCCATTTGAGCTTGCTGTCCAGGGTCACACCGAGGTAGCGGCTGCTGCTCTCCCACTCCCATGTTGCTCATTCCCCCAGCCTTCTTTTAAGCCCTCCACCCTGCACTTGTGTTAAGCCCCGCCCCTTTTTGACACGGTACGCATCATTCTTCACACCACCCATGGCAGCAGAGAACTCCCCTCATGGGAGACAATATTAAAAAGTTTCCAGGTATGATTATGTGTCCAGCCATAAATTTGTGATGCTAACATGTAATTTGTCACCCTTATTATCAAAAGAAAATTGCAGTTATTCTGGGTGTAACCAACTGCCTAACAGGAGTGGTACAAAAATCACGGATTTATTTAAATCGGTGCTTCTCAGATCGAGTCCTCAGTGCACATCAAGAGGTCAGGTTTTCTGTATATCCCTAAATAAGCAGTGGATTAATTGCAGATCATTATGCACAGAGTATTGTGATGATTCAGGGATATCTTTAATCTTTGAGTGCCAGACAGGTACCAAAAGCAGTATATACCATTAGGGACTAAGCATAAGAGGACTAATTTGAGACCAGTGTGGCTTAATAATGAGGTTTGCAGGGAAATGAGAAATAAGAAGCAGTCTTTTTAAGTGTTTTTAGATACAGTAATTTTTAAAGGGATAGTAATGTCAGAAAAAAAGTATTAACTATATGGTAGATACAATTAAAAGAGAGTACTTGCACTTATTCATATCTCTCAAACTGTTATGGTTAGAAAGATATAGGAAAATAAAGTTCTCTGCTCCCTCCACTTTTTGCTTGACGGGCTGTAAACTGTCAGAAGCAGAATCTGGTTCCTTGATCAGATGGCAGCTCTTCAGCAGCGCCAATATAACGATACCTAAAAATAATACTTCATCAGAACGGTCTACAACATGTGCCTGGTTTTCAAGCACACTTTGTAGACCATTTCGATGAAGTATTTATCTTTAGATATCGTTATATTGGAGCTGCTGAAGAGCCGCAGTCTGGACAAGCGACCAGAATCTGTTTCTGACAGCTTTACAGCTCGTCAAACGGAAAGGGGAGGGAGCAGAGAACTTTATTTTCCCATATCTCTCAAACCATAACAGTTTGAGAGATACGAATAAGTGCAAGTACTCTCTTTTAATTGTATCTACCATATAGTTTATACTTTTTTTCTGACATTACTATCCCTTTAAATATTACAGCAAGCTCAATTCCATAAAATATTTTTTATAACAAAATATACAGTTCTAGCTGTTCATAATGTTGTGGTGTTTCGTTTTGATTAAAAGTGTCCCCCCTCCTGCCCGTTTTCATACATAACGCTATCTCCTCACAGAGCAGCAAGCCGGAAGCGACAAGGGACAATCTTTTGTAAGCATAAGGAAAAACCTGCCATCCTTCATGAAGGGGGCATGGTTTTCCTTATACTGATAGGCAGAAGGTTGTCCCTCATTGCAAACCTTCTGGTCAAGGGTCTGGATTTCAGATCTGTGGGGAGGTAGTGTTACATATTGAAAATGGGTGGGAAGGGGACATTTTCCATACCATAGTAACATAGTAATTTAGGTTGAAAAAAGACTTGCGTCCATCTAGTTCAGCCCTTTTCCTATTCCTGTTTACCATCTTTGATCCAAAAGAAGGCAAAAAAAAATACAGCAATTTCAAATTCTCCCTTGAATGATGGAAAAACATTCCTTCTTGATTCCAAATGGCAATCCAATTTCTCCTTGGATCAACAAGCACTAACTAAATATTAATCCCAATACTAACAGACATAGCCCTCTATGTTCTGCTCTTTTAATAAAGTATCCAAGACCTTTTTAAAGGCATCTAATGTATTCGATAGCACCACCTCCTCAGGCAGTGAATTCCATACCTTTATTGTCCTTACCGTAAAGAATCCCTTCCACTTTTGTAGATGAAATCTCCTTTCTTCAAGTTTAAATCACAAATGTAACATAGCAGTGGCATAAATTGTATGCTTCCAAATGCCAGAAGTTTAACTGATAAAATAGGGGAACTGGAGCTGCTAGCTGAAATCGAAAACTATGACTTGATAGGCATAACAGAAACATGGTGGGATGACACACAAGATTGGTCAATCAATTTGGAGGGCTACATGTTATTTAGAAAAAAAATAGGTCAAACAAAAGAGGTGGTGGGGTCTGTCTGTATGTCAAACCAGCATTATTGCCTAATTTGCGGAAAGATATATGTGATGACCGTAGTGAACATGTGGAATCCCTGTGGGTTGAAATAGTCACTAGGGGTAAAACTGCCCAGAAAATACTAGTGGGAATTTGTTATAAACCACCAAACATTGGTGACCTTGAAGAATCACAGCTATTAATGCAAATAGAAAAGGCTTCTCAAATAGGGAGAACTATAATTATGGGGGATTTTAATTATCCAGAAATAGACTGGAAAAATGGAACAGCTAATTCTGCTAAAAGCAGTCAGTTTCTGAACTTGTTGAATGACAATTTTTTGTCTCAACTAGTGCAGACCTCGACCAGAGGGAATGCGTGCCTGGATCTGGTAATAACTGACAATGAAGAACTTATCTCTAACATCCAAGTAAGGGATCACTTGGGGAACAGTGACCATAACATGGTATCGTTTGAGATTAATTCAAAAAAGCATTTTGGTATGGGTTCCACCAAAACAATGAATTTTACAAAGGCCAACTTTAGCAGGTTTAATTCATCCCTTGATCTCGTTGACTGGGATAGAATATTTTCAGGAAAAAACACAGAAGGTAAGTGGAATGCATTCAAATAACATTGCAAAAATATACATATAAATTATCCCTGTTGGAAACAAATACAAAAGAAGCAAATTAAAACCAATGTGGCTAACCAGTAAAGTAATTCATGAAATAAATAACAAGAAAGCAGCATTTAAACATTATAAAGCTGAGGGATCAGCAGAGGCATTTGCAGAATACAAAAATGCCAACAAAACCTGTAAAAAGGCTATTAAATTAGCTAGACTGGAGAATGAAAAAATATTGCTAAGTAGAGCAAGCGCAATCCAAAAAAAATCTTTAAAAAATTTAAGTCTGATAATATTGGGTCCTTGTTATCTGAAACGGGTATGATGGTCAAGGGGGACAGAGAGAAGGAAGATATTTTAAATAATTTCTTTTCTTCTGTTTTTACCTAGGAAGACCCAATAGACAAGAATCTGCAAACTACTTTTACAGAACAGTCACAGCAAGCATGGGAATGGCTAACACAAGAAAAAGTGCTAAAACAATTGAATAGTGTTAAGGTAGACAAAGCCCCGGGGCCAGATGGTATACACCCACGGGTACTTAAAGAGCTAAGCCAGGCCCTGGCCAGACCATTATATTTGATTTTCAGGGATTCTTTTATTTCAGGTATGGTGCTCATGGATTGAAGTAAAGCAATTGTGGTGCCCATATTTAAAAAGGGATCAAAGTCACAGCCAGGAAACTACAGACCTGTAAGCTTGACATCTGTGGTAGGGAAGCTGTTTGAAGGGTTGCTAAGGGAATATATTCAAGAATTCAGCTTGAACAGGAATATCATTAGCAGGAGCCAACATGGCTTTGTGAAAGACAGGTCTTGTCAAACTAACTTGATCGCATTTTATGAAAAAGTGAGTAAAAATATAGATCAGGGAGCGGCAGTTGATGGGAACTATTTAGACTTTGCCAAGGCTTTGATACCGTTCCACTCAAGAGGTTACTGTACAAATTGAATGGAACAAGCCTAGGGGAAAACGTTTGTGTTTGGATTAGAAATTGGCTGAAAGATAGAATGCAAAGAGTGGTAGTAAATGGCAGGTTCTCCAATTGGATAAATGTGATAAGTGGAGTACCTCAGGGATCTGTCTTGGGTCCTCTTCTTCTAGAGGGCTTAGGAAACCATGTATCAGTGTTTGCCGATGACACAAAATTAAGTAAGGTAATAA
Organism: Rhinophrynus dorsalis; assembly: GCA_037306005.1. Taxonomy (NCBI): domain Eukaryota; kingdom Metazoa; phylum Chordata; class Amphibia; order Anura; family Rhinophrynidae; genus Rhinophrynus; species Rhinophrynus dorsalis. The sequence goes on from CM074719.1 coordinate 515,504,504, forward strand.
AGTCTGAACTGGATGTGTCTTCATTGCAAGAGGATTTGGACAAATTGAGTAACTGGGCAGGCAAATAGCAAATGAGATTCAATATAGACAAGTATAAAGCTATGCATTTTGGTTATAATAATTAAAATGCAACATATAGTTTAAATGGTGTTTCTGTGGGGAAATCTACTAATGAAAGGATTTGGGAGTAATGGAAGACAATAGACTTAGCAGTACCATGCAGTGCCAGCTGGCAGCTGCAAAGGCCAATAAGATATTGGCATGTATTAAAAGGGGTATTGACTCAAAGGAGGAAGATATTATTATGCCTCTTTACAGGTCCATGGTAAGACCCCACCTAGAATATGCTGTTCAATTCTGAGCGCCCTTTCTGACAAAGGACATTATGGAACTAGAGAGAGTGCAGAGGAGGGCTACAAAACTAGTAAGGGGAATGGAAAGTTTTAGTTATGAAGAAAGGCTAGAAAAGTTAAACTTGTACACGCTAGAAAAACGGTGTCTTAGAGGGGATATGATAACAGTATATAAGTATGTTCAGGGCCTATACAAAGGGCTCTCCAAAGACCTGTTCATTAACAGAACAGTACAAAGGAGAAGGGGCCATCCGCTTAGACTTGAGGAAAGGAGATTTAATCTACAACAGCAGAAGGGTTTCTTTACAGTAAGGACAATAAAGATATGGAATTCACTGCCTGAGGAGGTGGTGCTATCGAAATACATTAGATGCCTTTAAAAAGGGCCTGGATACTTATTTAGAAGAGCATAACATAGAGGGCTATGTACGTTAGTATTGAGATTAATATTTAGTTAGGGCTTGTTTATCCAAGGAGAAATCTGATTGCCATTTGGAATCAAGAAGGAATTTTTTCCCCCTATTCAAGGTAGAATTTGAAATGTCCCCTTGTAAGACTCTTACAAGGGGTTAGTGCATAAATTGGGTTACATACTGCTTTTTGGCATACAAGGGGTTAATCCATACATTAGGTTACATATAGCTCTCTTTCACACAAGGGGTTAGATCCACACATTGGGTTACATACCATTTGGTCATACAGAGGATTAATCCATACATTAGGTTACATACAACTCTGTGGCATCCAATGGGTTAGTCCATGCACTGGGTTACATACAGCTGTCTCTTAGATAAGAGAGAGCTGTATGTAACCCAGTGTATGAATTAACCCCTTGGATGCCACAGAGTTGTATGTAACCTAATATATGGATTAATCCCCTGTATGACAGAGTGGTATGTAACCCAATGCATGGATTAATCCATTGTACACCAGATTTGCAAAAAAAAAATTAAAAAAAAATCTGTTAATTAGGCCTAAAAGGCGCTAAGGTAACAATCATTAAAAGAGGTGGGGTATAAGTGGGCAGGGCATAAAGGGTGGAGCCAAGGGGCGGCAAAATTAGGTTTTGCCTAGGGTGGTGTAAATCCTTGCACCAGCGCAGGGTGGGGTCTTACCATGGACCTGTAAAGAGGCATAATAATATCTTCCTCCCTTGAGTCAATACCCTTTTTAATACATGCCAATATCTTATTGGCCTTTGCAGCTGCCAGCTGGCACTGCACACTACTGCTAAGTCTATTGTCTACCATTACTCCCAAATCCTTTTCATTAGTAGAGATCCCCAGAGAAACACCATTTAAACTATATGTTGCATTTTTATTATTATAACCAAAATGCATAACTTTACACTTGTCTATATTGAATCTCATTTGCCTGCCCAGTTACCCAATTGGTACAAATCCTCTTGTAATGAAGACACATCCAGACTTTATTACCTTACTTAATTTTGTGTCATCGGCAAACACTGATACATGGCTCCCTATGCCCTCTGGGAGATCATTAATAAACAAATTAAAAAGAAGAGGATCCAGGACAGATCCCTGAGGTACTCCACTTATCACGTTTATCTAACTGGAGAACTTCCCATTTACTACCACTCTTTGCATTCTATCTTTCAGCCAATTTCCAATCCAGGCACAAACATTTGCCCCTAAGCCTATTTCATTCAATTTGAACAGTATCCTCTTGTGTGTAACAGTATCAAATACCTTGGAAAAGTCTAAATAGTTCACCTCAACCGCCGCTCCCAAATCTATATTTTTACTCACTTTTTCATAAAATGCAATCAAGTTAGTTTGACAAGACCTATCTTTCACAAAGCCATGTTGGCTCCTGCTAATGAAATTCTTGTTCAAGATGAATTCTTGAATATATTCCCTTAGCAACCCTTCAAACAGTTTCCCTACCACAGATGTCAAGCTCACAGGTCTGTAATTTCCCGGTTGGGATTTTGATCCCTTTTTAAATATGGGCACCAGATCTGCTTTACGCCAATCCATGGGCACCATACCTGAAATAATCCCTTAAAAGCAAATATAACGGTCTGGCCAGGGCCTGGCTTAGCTCTGTAAGTACCAGTTGGTGTATACCATCCAGCCCTGGGGCTTTGTCTACCTTAACACCATTCAATTGTTTTAACACTTTTACTTCTGTTACCAATCCCATGCTTGCTGTGACTATTCTGTAAAAGTAGTATGTAGGTTCTTGTCCATTGGGTCTTCCTTGGTAAAAACAGAAAATAAATTATTTGAAATATCTGCTTTCTCTCTCTGTCCCCACTGACCATCTCACCCGTTTCAGATAACAAGGACCCAACATTATCAGACTTTAATTTTTTTGCCATTAATGTATTTAAAGAATTTTCTGGGTTGCTCTTCCTCTCCTTAGCAATCATTTTTAATGTAATCGCCTTTTTACAGGTTTTGTTGGCATTTCTGTATTCTGCAAATGCCTCTGCTGATTCCTCAGCTTTATAATGTTTAAATGCCGCTTTCTTGTTACTTATTTCATGAATTACTTTACTGGTTAGCCACATTGGTTTAATTTGCTTCTTTTGTATTTGTTTCCAGAGGGGATACATTTATATGTATATTTTTGCAATGTTATTTTGAAGGCATTCCACTTACCTTCTGTGTTTTTTCCTGAAAATATTCTATCCCAGTCAACGAGACCAAGGGTTGAATTAAACCTGCTAAAGTTGGCCTTTTTAAAATTCATTGTTTTGGTGGAACCTGTCACCCTCGCTCCCGTTCCGGGTGCAGTGCGGGGCTTACCGCTGTTCCGGTTCTCTTCCGGGTTCTGACGTAGCCGCGTCACGTGCGTCTTGACGTCATGCAGCGGCGCCTATTTTTTTAAGCTCCGGACAGACACTGGTGCACTCTGATAGTGTTTCAGTTGTCTCTGTTTAGCCAGCTGTCTTGGAAACATGTATGCCACATCTGTGTATGACCTAGCCTGCCTTGACTACTCTCTCTGCCAGCCGCCTTGGAAACCTGTAAGCCACATCCGTGTTTGACCTAGCCTGCCTTGACTACTCTCTCTGCCAGCCGCCTAGGAAACCTGTAAGCTACATCCGGGTATGACCTAGCCTGCCTTGACTACTCTCTCTGCCAGCCGCCTTGGGAACCTGTAGCCTCATCCTTGTATGACCTAGCCTGCCTTGACTACTACCTTTGGAGTATTCCTTGATCTCACATCTAACACATGGTCCAGCCGTTCCATTTCTAGGACACTTGCTGCCGTTCTCTCTGGACAGGTCAGTCACTCTAATTCCATTACTCCTTGTCTCTTACTCCTAGGAGAGTTTCAGCCTACAGGCCCCCGCTCTCTATCACTGCTCCCCACTCCTCGCTCTCAAGCATTCACTCTCCCCCGCAGGAGAGTAGGTGCTGTCAGTAGGGTACCATCCAGGGCTCACTTCCAGCTCCTCTGGGGTTTGTCATCCAGCCTTGCGGCTGGCACCTTTACCCGGCCTAGGCCGCAGCATGGTACTTGTACTGACAGCCAACTCACGCCGAGCATCGCACCCCACTCTGCGCTCACTAGCACTCCCTGTCCTGCGGGTTCCGTCCTGCCTGGTGTTTCTGCTCTGACATTAATCAGAGTGCCATTACCGTAACCATGTCCATAGACCCCACTGAGGTCTCTCAGGCGGTCCTCCAGCAGGCTGCTGTCCTTGAGCAGCATGCCACACTGTCAGACACTTACCCCCTGTCCTGGCTCACTCCGGGTCCTCCGCCTCGGTTGCCCGCAGTGCGTACAGCGTTCCGGCGGTGTTCCCCTCCGGTCCTGTCGTGCACTGCTCCTGGGTATGCCTAGTGGCTCCAGCGCGTGTGTTAGCGGTTCGGGCCTGGGGGAGGACATGGCTGGGGGCGCGCCGCTGCATGGGCGCGCTATGCGCACTGTACGTGTGGAGGGGGCGGGACCTATCTACCAATCAGAGGACAAGTAGGCTAACCACAGCACCTCTACATAAACCCTGGGTGTCTGTCACGGTTTTCCAGACACTCGGACCAGTGGGTAAAAATAAAATGCAATTTTATTATGAACAAAATAATGACAGAGAACGCCCCCTATGGGTAGCACAGTGAAATAGCGGATATGCAATAGTATGCACAGTATACAATGATACAGAAAAGAGTATTGGTAATGAACAGGCACTGAGTACTGATATACAAAGGGTTAATAGAACAATCAGTCCGTCTCAGTTGTGTTGTTTGGCACGCCCAAGGTGTTGAAGGTGTTAAAGGTAGAGTAGACTCAACACCCACAGTCTGGAAGTACTGAAGATAATGTCCAGCAAAGAGAAACCGGCCTTCCAACCTGCTGTACTGGAATGGTAGCCCCACGGGCGTATGAGTAGAGCGAGTAGACTGCCAGAGCTAGAGCGAATAGCCCCCACAGGCGTAACGGAGACAGCTAGTTACCGGAGCTGGGACCACTAGCCTCCACAGGCGTCTTGGTTGGAACTGGATAGCAAGAGCTGGACCAATAGCCCTACGACCTAAGGAGACAACTAGTTACCAGAGCTTGAGCTTATAACCCAACGTGCGGAATAGAGGGAGCTGGATTGCAAGAGCTTGAGCCAATCGCCCCACGGCGTAATAGTAGAGACTGAATTGCAAGAGCTTGGAACAATAGCCCCCACGGGCGTAACCACAGAGACGTGAACGGAAGCAGCCAGAGCCAGACTGCAGCTACACCGGACTGCAAGGAGAGGAACGGCTCAGCACAAGCAACTCTCTGTATGGACTGCACGCCCCTACCAGGACACAGCTCTGCACGGGTTAATGGCTCGTTGGTAATAACACAGCTCTGCACTAGTAGGCAGCTCGATAATGGGAACATGGCCCTGCATGGGTTAACAGCTCGGTAGATGGAACGTCACTCTGCACAGACAGACAGCTCGGTAACTGGGACACAGCTCTGCACAGGTTAACAGTTCGATAGAGAAACACAGCTCAGCAGTAATCAGCTAAGTGGCAGGAGTCAGCACAGCACGGAACCGTACTGAACAGCAAGTGGCACAGTCACAATGTCGCCGTGGCGATAAGGCAATCGGGAACGGAGACCGGCCGCAGAGACTGGAACAGGTCACGGAGCAGGAACGTCAGCAAGCCGGGTCGAATCACCGAGCAGGTTCTCAGACAAGCCGGATCAGGAAACTAGCAGGAACGTCAGCCAAGCCGGGTCAAATCACGGACCATGTTCTCAGACAAGCCGGATCAGGAAACGAGCAGGAACGTCAGCCAGGCCGGGTCAAATCACGGAGCAAGTACACAGGATCGTAGTCAGGGCTAGCCAAGTCGGTACACCGGAGATCAGGAACACAGCACAGCAAAACTGGCTCAGGAACACCACGAAAGGGCAAATGACAGGTGCCACTAGCCCAGAATAAAAAGGTCACCAGGGGCGGGCCAAACAGGCTCAACAAATCGGAGCGCAGCACAAGCGAGAGTGACAGCACAAGAAGCTGCACCGTGATAGCGTCCCTTCACTCAGGGCTTGCTTGTAATAGCCACATTCCCTTCAACCAAGTTCTACTGCAGTTTCTGTGCTACTGACCTAGGCTTGTGACCCCTACTATTCCGATTTCTCCGTTCCTGACCATTGGCTACCGTGACCTCGACCACTCTGCTTTCTCCTCTCCCAACCGTTGGCTACCGTGACCGCAACTATCCCGTCTTCTCCGCTCCTGACCTTTGGCTTTGTGACCTCGACTACGCTAATTCTCTAGTCCCCTTCGTCCAGCAGTATCCGATACCGAGGGTTCCTGCATCTGGGCACCAACCATTGTTCAGGCGTTGACGCACACAAATCTAGCACCTAGACGAAAAACTAGATTCCATCACTGCCCTCCTGAAGCGCATGCAGCAGCCTATGGAGGGTCCTGGGCCTTCAGCGATCCCACCCGCGGAGTCTTCCCATTCAGCCACTGTTCCCAGAGTGGCACACTTCACCATGCCTCCACGCCTACCCTTGCCAGACAAATACAAAGGGGATCCTAAATTTTTGTGCGGCTTCCTCAATCAGTTCAATCTACACTTTCAAAGTCAGCCAGAGGTTTACGCCGCGCACCGGTCCCGAGTCACCTTCATTGTCTCCCTGCTCCAGGGACAAGCCCTAGCATGGGCCTCACCTCCGATGGATTGTCAATCCGCTCTTCTGGACAACTGCGATGCCTTTGTAGCTGCCTTCAGCTCCATGTTCAACGTTCCTGGTAGACAGGCTGCTGCTGAAGCCGCGCTGCTGGATCTGCAACAAGGGCAACAGTCTTTTGCCCAATATGCGATTTCCTTCCGGACCCTTGCCTATGACACCGACTGCCCTGAAGGCGGCCTTTCGTCATGGTCTGTGTGAGCGTTTGAAAGACGACCTGACCACCCGGGTCATACCAGACACACTGAAGGGTCTTATTGCCCTCTGCTCCTCCTTAGACTCCCGCATTCAGGAGAGACGCCTGGAGAGGGACCGGTACCGCTCTAGACGCCCAGTGGTGCGTCCACCCATTCGCCTCGCACCGAGGTTCCAAGCACCCCTTTCCTCTTCTCACGCCCCTGTAGAACCCATGGAAATCGGCCGTGTGACTCGGCTCTCTGAAGAAGAGAAGGCCAGAAAGCGTAGCTCGGGCCTATGTCTCTACTGTGGGTGTGCAGGACATATTGCTCGTATGTGCCCGAACAAACCGGGAAACGACCGGGCTTAGGGCGCCTAGAGTGATCCGCCCTAAGTCAGCCTCCAGTTCCCTCCGTCTCCACACAACATTTAACAATCCCTGTAAAACTGTCCTGGGCCAGGACAACCACCTACCATGACACATTGGTAGATTCCGGAGCAGGGGGTATCTTTGTGGACCAGTTGTTTGCTCAACAACACGGGATACCTCTCTTGTCAAAGTCATCACCTGTGAGCGTGGTAGTAATCGATGGTTCTCCTCTTAGCAACGGTCGCACAACCTTGCAGACCATTCCTCTCCGTTTACACACGAATCCCTCACGTACCGAGGTTCTAGAGTTCGACATCATTAACTCACCTCAAACTCCTATTATCTTGGGCTTCACCTGGTTGGAGAGGAATAACCCTGTGATCTACTGGAGGGAGAGGACTCTGTCCTTCCCGTCAGGTTCTTCTTCACCCATGGTGGTCTCCTCTGTCTCTCCGTTGCTGGAGGAAGGATCCATCCAGATTCCTGTGCCTTAATTGGCATTCGCTGACATCTTTTCTAAAGCCCGTTCAGAGGTCCTGCCACCGCACCGCCCTTATGATTGCACTATCGACCTCATTCCAGGGGCAGTTCTGCCTAAAGGCCGGACCTACCCTCTCTCTTTGTCTGAGATGGCAGCCTTGGAGGCCTACATCCAGGAGAATCTCGCCAGGGGGTTCCTCAGGCCTTCCACTTCCCCCGCTGGAGCGGGTTTTTTCCTCGTAAAGAAAAAGGACGGTTCGTTACGTCCTTGTATTGACTACAGAGGTCTGAATGCCATCACTAAAAAGAACAGTTACCCGCTTCCTCTCATCCCGGAATTGCTGGAACGCCTCCGGGGATCTTCCGTCTTCACCAAATTGGACCTCAGGGGAGCCTACAATTGGGTTCGTATGCGCAAGGGTGATGAGTGAAAGACCACCTTTAACACGCGCTTTGGCCATTATGAGTATTGTGTCATGCCTTTTGGGTTACGCAATGCTCCAGCCGTGTTTCAGGCACTGATCAATGATATTTTCCGGGATCTCCTTCTCACCTGCGTAATAGTGTATTTAGACAATGTACTCATTTACTCCTCCACCTTGGCTGAGCATCGACCGGCATGCGAGTACCGTGCTGACTCATCTACATGATAATCACCTGTACGCTAAGTTAGAGAAGTGCTGCTTTGAAAGGACCTTGTTGCCATTTCTTGGGTATGTCATCTCCGCAGAAGGTCTAACCATGGATCCCAGCAAGGTCAGTGCGGTATTGAACTGGAGGGTCCCACAGACCACGAAAGCCATCCAACGCTTTGTGGGTTTCCCCAACTACTATAGGAGATTCATTAAGAACTTTTCTAGAGTCATCCAGCCCATCATTCGCCTGACTTGCAAAGGAGCAGATCCCTCCTCTTGGTCGCAGGAAGCGCTGGATGCCTTCCGTCTGCTTAAACAAGCCTTCACCTCTGCACCACTTCTCTCTTATCCGGACCCTTCATTACTTTTCATAGTGGAGGTAGATGCTTCTGAACTCTCTGCAGGGGCAGTTCCGTCCCAGCGATCCAGAGACTCTGGTACGTTACACCCTTGTTCCTACTTCTCTCGCCGCTTTTCCATGGCTGAGAGCAACTATGACACCGGCAATAGGGAGTTGCTCGCCATCAAGCTTGCTCTTGAGGAGTGGCGCTACCTGTTGGAAGGAGCAACTCATCCAATCAGTATCTTGACTGACCACCATAACCTGGCGTACTTGGCGTCTGGTAGGCGCTTGACTCCGAGGCAGGCCAGGTGGTCCTTGTTCTTTTCCAGATTTGATTTTACCATCTCTTATATTCCTGGAACCAGGAATCTCAAGGCAGACGCTCTCTCCTGTATACACGACGAGAACGCTACCGTACCAGTGGGTCCTGAAACTATTGTACCCCCCGCACGTGTCCTGGGGTCCCTGTCCACCTCACTCTTCAAGCGCATCAGAAAGGCTCAGCCACCTGTTGACCTCAACGCACCTTCCGATCCTTTACTGTTTGTTCCCGAGGAATGTAGACATGCAGTCATGACCTGGGCCCATCAATCCCGTGTAGCGGGGCACCCGGGAGTGGAGCAAACTCATGAGCTCCTCTCCCGCTACTTCCGATGGCCTACGTCCCGTTCAGACGTCTCCCTCTGGGTCCAAACCTGTCCAGTATGTGCTAGGATGAAGACACCTCATGTCCGCCCTGTGGGGTTACTTGTACCCCTTCCGGTCCCTACTCTGCCTTGGACTCAGCTGGCCATGTATTTCGTGGTTGATCTGCCGGTCTCAGCCGGGATGACCACGATCTTGGTGATTATCGACCGTTTCTCGAAACAGGGGCACTTTATTCCACTACCCAAATTGCCCAGCGCTTCTGAACTCGTAGACATCTTTATCTCCCACGTCATACGGCTGCATGGGGTACCACTCCACATCACCTCGGATCGTGGTTCCCAATTCGTCTCCAAGTTCTGCAGGTCCTGTTGTGCCAGACCTTACATTTCTCCTCCGCCTATCACCCGCAAACCAACGGGCAGACGGAACGCCTAAACCAGGCTTTGGAACACTACTTGCGGTCCTACTGTAACCATCAACAGGACGATTGGGTTAGCCTCCTACCCTGGGCAGAATTCTCCTACAACTCCCTCCGTCATTCCTCGTTGGGATGTTCGCCCTTCTTTGCGGCCCTGGGGTATAACCCACGTGTACTCGTTCAGGCTCCCGGGGTACCGTTGGTCCCAGCTGCGGAGGCCAAGGTGCGGTCCATGACAGAACATTGGAACTCCGTACGGACAGCACTGTTGCAAGCGCAGATCCATCACAAGACTTCTGCCGATCGTCGACGTACCCCGGCACCCCTGTATAAGATAGAGGACTGGGTATAGCTGTCCACGAGGCATATCCGCTTGTCCCAGCCTTCAGCTAACCTAGGTCCCAAATACCTGGGCCCTTTCCGTATCCTTCAACGACTGTCTCCAGTATAGTATCGTCTTGCTCTGCCTCGCAGCCTACGAATCCATCCTGTCTTCCATGTGTCCCTCCTGAAGGCTTTCCTACCGTCTGTAGCTCCCTCTTCCAGTCCTCGACCTCCGGCACCGGTGACGGTGGACGGACAGGAGGAGTATGTGATCGACGGCATCCTTGACTCTCGTCGCTCCCATGGCCATCTCATGTATCTGGTGAACTGGAAAGGATACAGAGGAGCGTTCCTGGGTGTCTGTGGTGGACGTGCATGCCCCCGCCTTATTGCGCTCCTTTTACCACTCCCTTCCCGATAGGCCGACTCATTAGGCTCCGGAGGCGCCTCCTGGGTGGGGGGGCAGTGTCACCCTCGCTCCCATTTCGGGTGCAGTGCGGGGCATACCACTGTTCCGGTTCTCTTCCGGGTTCTGACGCAGCCGGGTCACGTGCGTCGTGACGTCATGCAGCGGCACCTATGTTTTGAAGCTCCGGACAGACACTGGTGCACTCTGATAACATTCCAGTTGTCTCTGTTTAGCCAGCTGTCTTGGAAATCTGTAAGCCACATCCGTGTATGACCTAGCCTGCCTTGACTACTCTCTCTGCCAGCCGCCTAGGAAACCTGTAAGCTACATCCGGGTATGACCTAGCCTGCCTTGACTACTCTCTCTGCCAGCCGCCTTGGGAACCTGTAGCCTCATCCGTGTATGACCTAGCCTGCCTTTGAAGTACTCCTTGATCTCACATCTAACACCTGGTCCAGCCGTTCCAGTTCTAGGACACTTGCTGCCATTCTCTCTGGACAGGTCAGTCACTCTAATTCCATTACTCCTTGTCTCTTACTCCTAGGAGAGTTTCAGCCTACAGGCCCCCGCTCTCTATCACCGCTCCCCACTCCTCGCTCTCAAGCATTCACTCTCCCCCGCAGGAGAGTAGGTGCTGTCAGTAGGGTACCATCCAGGGCTCACTTCCAGCTCCTCTCGGGTTTGTCATCCAGCCTTGCAGCTGGCACCTTTACCCGGCCTAGGCCGCAGCACGGTACTTGTACTGACAGCCAACGCACGCCGAGCATCGCACCCCACTCTGCGCTCCCTAGCACTCCCTCTCCTGCGGGTTCCCTCTTGCCTGGTGTTTCTGCTCTGACAGAACCCATGCCAAATTGCTTTTTTGAATTAATCTCAAACAATACCATGTTATGGTCACTATTCCCCAAGTGCTCCCTTACTTGAATGTTAGAGATAAGTTCTCAGTCCTGGGCCCAATGCTTTTTCATTTGTTTATTAATGATCTAGAAGTGGGAATTGAAAATAGTGTCTCAATCTTTGCTGATGACACTAAGCTGTGCAAGGAATACATACAGGGCTGGATGTTTTTTCTCTGCAGAAGGATTTAGATAAACTGAGTGAATGGGCAGAAAAGTAGCAGATGACATTTAATGTAGATAAATGTAAGGTTACGCACATTCGGACTGTATAAAAAATGCTACATCTAAGAAAACCTGCGTCTCTGGCCACACACAAATCTCCTCCATACTTCCAGTCCTGGACGTAGACAGGGGTATGATAGTCACAGGAGTAGGCAGGTATGCAAGGAGTTTGCCCACCCTCAACATCTGCTGGTAAAACAAAAAAACATGGCTGACTCTACCCACATCAAGCACTGACCGCCCGGCAGCAAAATGCTACTCTACCACCTGCACCACCACCATTCGCCTCACACCCTTCTCAACTACAGCTCTCTCTTGCGTGTTGTGCCCAACACTGTTTCTGCCAGAGCCTATCACACACCACCCTCTGATTCACCCCCTCCCCAACTATACAGCAACTCACTCTTTCTTCTGTGCCAGTAGAAGTGCTTAAGGCAATCCAGCTGCAGCAAGCTGTAAGGGAAAGCAGCCGACTTTCTTGCCCTTATATATTGAATATCACCCCCCATTGCCTCTGGCTTCTGCCAAGCCTGAGCGGATGAAGCCCTCCTTTCACAAAACAAGCGTGCTCATTACCATGAATACTTCCCAAATGTTATAATGACTACCGATACCCTGGCTCTGCGGGGAGCTGGGGAATGGAATCCAGCTACCACTCTGTCTCCATTGTGTGCTGTGGGACCCATGCGCAACCCATTTACTGGTGTGAGTGCTTATTGTCCTTTCAATTCCACAACGTAACCCTTTGACTATCACAAGGATAAGCAACACATTGCAGACCTGTGCAATGCATTGCGTACCCCTCTGGCACTCAGAGGGTTAATGCATGGTTCATAAATCACTCTGCTTCAACAGAAGCCGATTGACATGCTACTGAAACAATAATCAAGTCATTCTTAACCCTTTGAGTGCCACAGGTGTGCTCATATATGTGTGTGTGTGTGTGTGTGTGTAAAAAAAAAACTTTGTGCCTGCCAAAACACACCCAGGGGAGGTAGTAAGGAGGAGTTACTGCTATCATTGGGTGATTCAATGGGGGTGTGACTTTCATAGGAGTTGCAGTGGCCGAAGGCCACTGCTACTCCTATCAAAATCATGCATGGAGTTGGCCCGCACCCACTATCCAGCCCGCCCACCAGTATACAAGTCACTCAAAAAACAAAATGTCTGCCACTCTCCTACACCACGGAGACACACACAAGCTACACACACACACACACACACACCACTCACACACACACACACACACCTGACTCACTTTATAAAGATAAAAAGCTGTTATACAGCAGTAGTCCTGCCTGGGGACTTTGTCCAAAAAGCCTGCAAATTACGAGACCAGGCATTTAGATGTGCCACTCCCCGGCTGGGAATACACTATTGCCACTTCAAGGAAAAAAAAAAAAACCTGCACAACTCACTTCAAGCCACTGTAGCATATCCCTCTAGCATTCAGTTACTATCCAACTCTGCTCCACCTTCCATCTCTGCAAGCCACTGCCCAGACTCTTCTTCCGGTACAGGTAGGAGCAGTGGGTCATCCTGCCCTGGATGTCACTTCCATCCATTGCACGGGCTGCGTACCTTAAGCTTTAACTGTTTGTGCACCTCCTTGCATGGATAAGGCATGTGACCTCTCCCCTGGCGGCCATCGTTTCACAGCAGCTTTTAAGAACACAGTTTAATGGAGTTTGTGCCTTTGTAAAGGCTGCAATAACCCTTTCAGTGCCACACCTATCTGCTACTGAAAGGGTTATTGCACCCTTTACAAAGGCACAAACTCCATTAAACTGTGTTCTTATAAGCTGCTGTGAAACGATGGCAGCCAGGGGAGAGGTCACATGCCTTATCCGTGCACGGAGGCGCACAAATTCAACGCTCACACTCTGCACATTGACGCTACATCACTGCCCTGTGAAGGTCCTGACAGCGCACTCCTTTAATTTCCACCTCACCCAAGGATCTTGTAAGGGAGCACTGGAAGAAGCAGCTGCAAACACAGTCATGTCACCTTCTGAATTAATCACCATGTGCTGACTTACAACACAAAATGGAGAAGGCATACAAAACATTACATGGGGACAAAACTCCCTGAAAGGGAGTAAGGAGATGCCCAGCTGCCCCATGGTTCTTCCGCTGCTGTCGCTCAAGTGCAGGACCTCTTTCTTTCACCATAGGTTTATGCATTGTGATGATTTTCTGCTCCTCACAGGGCACCATCATTATATTTTGAAACACCGGTGTGCTGCTTATTTAACGCATGGTGGTTCCCTGTCAGGACCTGAAGGGTGTCACATGGCACAAATCTATGTTGAGTCAAGCAGCTCCTGCACAGGAGCCACAACAGTGAAGGAAGCCGTTCACTGTCCCTTCTTGAACTCATATGTAATCCTTCACTTTTTCTCAAACGCCCCCTCCTGGAGAAAGGTATGTGAGCAGCTCTGGTAGTAGTTTAATCCTTTCGCTGCCACAGTGCTAGATTGTATTTCTCACAACTGACCTGACCACGGATCTTCTTTGTGTTGCCCTCTGCAAATTTGTGTGTGCATGTATGATTAAACTGTATTTTTTGCCCAAATTAATATTGTCTGCAAATGGATGTATTAACCCCTTCAGTGCCACACATGTTTTCCCCATATGTAGGGAACAACCCCTTCAGTGCCACACATGTTTTCCCCATATGCAGGGAACATTTCTGGCACTGGAGAATGTATTGTTAAAAACCTTATTTATTTTTTGGAAAAAATAATAATATCTGTCTGCTTCTGGATCTATTAACCCCTTGAGTGCCAGAGAGGTTTTAACCGTATGCATATAATATTATTTTGCTCCAAACAATAAAAAAGTTTTTTTAACAACACATTCACCAGTGCTACAAATGTCCCCATGCATGTGGGGAAAACGTCTCTTGCACTGAAGGAGTTCATGTAATAATTGCCTGCTCACTGATAACATTAGCCCACTGAAACATACATTCCCTACATAACCTGATGGGCAACGCCGTCCCACATTGCTAGTATATATATATATATATATATATATATATATATATATATTACTGTGCAAAAGTCTTAGGCATGTGTGAAAAAATACTTTCAGAAATATACATGTTAATAGTTTATCAATTAAGAAAATGATAGTGAGTGAACAGAAGAAAAATCTAAATCAAATCAATATTTGGTGTGACCAACCTTTGCCTTCAAAACAGCATAATTTCTTCTAGGTTCACTTGCACATAGTTTGTTAAGGAACTCGGCAGGTAGGTTGTTCCAAACATCTTGGAGAATTAACCACAGTTCTTCTGTGGATTTAGGCAGACTCAGTAGCTTCTCACTCTTCATGTAATCCCAGACAGACTCAGTGATGTTGAGATCAGGGCTCTGTAGGGACCATACCATCACTTCCAGGACTCCTTATTCTTCTTTATGCTGAAGATAATTCTTAATGATTTTGGCTGTATGTTTGGGGTCGTTGTCAAGCTGCAGAATAAATTTGGGGCCAATCATATGCCTCTCTGATGTTATTGCATGATGGATAAGTATCCTGTACTTCTCAGCATTGAGGAGACTATTAATTCTGACCAAATCCCCAACTCCATTTGCAGAAATTCATCCCTGTACTTGCAAGGAACCCCCACCATGCTTCACTGTTGCCTGCAAATCCTCATTCTTGTACAGCTTTCCAGCCCTTCTGAGAACAAACTGCCTCTTCTACAGCCATTTAAAAATTTGCCTCATCAATCCAGAGCACCTGCTGCCATTTTTCTGCACCCCAGTTCCTGTGTTTTCGTGCATAGTTGAGTCGTTTAACCTTGTTTTCATGCTGAAGGTATGTCTTATTGGCCGCAAGCCTTCCATGAAGACCACTTCTGAACAGACGTCTCTGGACAGTAAATTGTTGTACCAGGATCCCACTGTTTTCTGCCAATTCTGAACTGATGTCACTGCTGGTCATCTTCTGATTGCGAAGGGAAGTAAGCATAATGTGTCTCTTCCATTTGCTACACTAAGCTTCCATGGCCGACCACTGTGTCTATGGTCCTCAACGTTGCTTGGACAGCACATCTGGAAACTCCTGTCTGCCTTGAAATTTCTGCCTGGGAGGGACCTTGCGGATGCAGTATAACTTCCTTGTGTCTTGTTGCTGTGCTCAGTCTTGCCATGGTGTATGACTTTTAAATTGTCTTCAGTAACTTCACCTTGTTAGAGGAGTTTTGCTGTTCCTCTCCCAGTTTTAACCACGTAACGACCCTTGACGGCCATAGTACGTCATGGGTCGATCTGAGTTAACGACCCATTAAGTACTATGACCGTCGTGGAATTCCGGGCTCCCCCCACGGCTGCACACTGTTTGGGGAGTCCGGAACCAGAATTTGAAAGAAAAAAAAAATGCTCTGTGGTCCTTAACTGACCGCGCCACACCGATCGGCCGGTCGTTAAGGGGTTAAACCTCCTACACAGCTGTTTCTGTTAATGATTATGTTTCAACCCACATATTAAATTAAAGATCATTAGCACCTGGTTTGCTATAATTGTTTAATAATACACCTGACTATATGCCTGCAAAATTCCTGCAAGTGTACCTAGAAGAATGTATGCTGTTTTGAAGGCAAAGGGTGGTAACACCAAAAATTGATTTTTATCTAGATTTTCTTCTGTTCACTCACTATCATTTTGTTAATTGATAAATATAAACTATTAACATGTCTATTTTTGAAAGCATTCTTACTTTACAGCATATTTTCACACCTGCCTAAGATTTTGCACAGTTCTGTATGTGTGTGTGTATTGGTGTATATGTGTAATGGATTCCTAAGTCCGCGGATGGACTCAGGCCATCGTGCCTGGTTTCTCCTTCTTTAGGGTCAGCTACAAGCAGGCAGCTCCACCGGTTGATTCAGGCAGCCTTTGTTCCTAGGATGGGGTCAACATGAGACCCTTGATACCATCCAGCAACAGAGACACAGGACACAGTTCAGGATCAAGAAGAACACACTTTATTGCACAAACTTCAGTTCTTTTATACAGGGTTAATCACATCAAGATAGCAGGCTGAACAAAGGACACGAAAGGCAGTGACAAAGGAGGCATACACAAATACAAAAGTCCAGACATGATCACACTATTTGGACACAGGGATTGATGAAGTATAAACACTAGGACAAAGGACTGAGGGACTCGAATACACATTTTCACACAATGGCCAGGGGGTTGAAGCATCTGAATATTCCGCTGCAACCCCTGGCCAATCAGGAGCCTGGAACCCGATGGCCAATCCTGGCCAAGATCATCATGGCCGTCTCAGCCCTCAGAACCGCTAGGCGGGCAGCTAATCGACCAATCCGAGGGGCACCTATTTTTCCCATGCAAAGTCAATGGAGACCCTTTAACTCGGTCTGGCCAATCAGGAAGCCGCCTATTCTCCCGTGTAAAGTCTATGGTGCTTTTTGAATAGGTTGCCCTGCACGGCAGCCAGTCTGCAGCCGGTTTATAGTCTGTGTATTTCAGTCGTTTGGAAAGAGTTGGTTCTCTCCAACTCTACCGAGTTCCATGTACCGGCCTCCGGCCCATTACACCCGTGAATTCAGTCTTTTGGAGGAGCCTGTCCTTCATGTAAGTCTCAAACAAACTGCCAGCACTGAGCCACGGGCTGCCACAATGACCCTTAGGCAACGGGCTGCCATAGTCTTGTTAATCGCCGCCAAGTAACGGCCTAGGGTCCATTACAATAAATATATATATATATATATATGTATATATACATATATATGATTGTGTGTGATGCTTGACTCTACCATGGAAATTTGAGTGTGCAGTTCATCAAGTAACCATTTTTCCTAACTGCACTGGAAGACAATCACATCAATATCACTGCTTCATATGTATTGAGGTGGGATCATATGATGGTAGAGAGATATCCACTACATTTCCTCTCTGGCCCTCAATTGGTTAAAGGGCCAGTGCCTCCTAGGGCAAAGCAGAGATACATACAGCAGCATGTTAAAGTGATAGTAATGTTTTACAAAAAAAAAGCAGCTCCAATTAATCTTCAAAGTATTTGGGCCATGGAGAGTGTTATTTCATTACTGTCAGAGTTGTAGTTCAAGAGTAATTGAATGATAAAGTATCCCTCTCCCGCCCCTCTTACTTAGTGTAAGCCGCCTCTCCTCACATGTGGAATCTGGTCTCTGGTCTTTCCGGACATGTCACATCAAGGGACAATCATCTTACTGTGAGCATAAGGAAAACCCTGCAGGTTTTTCCTTATGCTCACTGACGATTGTCCCTCTCTGCGATCCATCTTGTCAGTCTTGCTGCTCTGAGGTGAACAATGTTACATCAGTAAAAGGGGCAGGAGGGGGATACTTTATCCCTTTGAGCGCCAGAGGGGTACTCAACCGATTGCTCTGCAATGTGTTGCGTACCCCTCTGGCTCTCAAAGGGTTATAATTCAATTACTCTTGAAGTACAACTTGGACAGTATTGAAATAACGCTCTTCACAGCCCAAATACTATGATGATTAATCGGAGCTGCTTTTTTTTGATAAACATTACTATCCCTTTAAGGGTAGAAAAAAAAAATCAGATCTGTGTTTTTATTTTTGTTCTCAGATCTCTTCTTCACGAAGACATTTTAACATTTTGAGCGCCAGAGGGGTTCACAACACGTTTTCGAACCCCTCTGGCATTCAGCGGGTTAAAAATCAGTTTCACCATTGCCATAGCAACATAATAATCTTTTCAGAGTATTGCTACTCAATATTTCCATATGTCAGCTGTGTAAGTTTGCCCAGCCCTCTAAGCTCAGGCTGCCCCTTCCAATTTCCTTCAGGGGGCTTACTTTTCATCATTAATGAAAGGTATTAAAGTAGAAAATGACAGAAGGAAGAGGAAACTAGCTGAATTTAGAGGTCCCAGAGAAATTCACGTAAGGGTAAAAAAAAAAAAAATGAACTGTTCATTTTTAAGGTTTGTGAGGACCTAAGTAATGAATGGATGAAAACCAAATTAACATTAAAATAGGTGCCTGAATCGATTTTCAGAGACATAGTGACAGACTACGGTTACAGAGCAGGTAACCGCAGTCTATGTGGAAGTAGGTACAGGGCAGAGTTTATAACTTGAATTTAGACAAAATAACGCTTTAAGAATAAAAATTAAAGACACTTTTAATCGTATACACTATATAACCTAACTATTTAGCATAACAGATATAGGTGATACATCCACTTTCAGTGTTAATATTTCAAGGATCTCAGGTTCAGCATGCTTTGAAAGTTCCCAGGTGTGTCTACAGCAATCATGCACTGAATTGAATACCCCAGTGTTTAGCCAATGGAAGTGCCATATAATCACACACCAGAGGGATTTTGAAATGTCCCTTGAGGAGCAGTGAAATTTGAAATAAATGAAGCAGGCTGTGTAAGGTATTTTTTCTGTATGTGTGTGTCATCCTTCTTTTTTATATAATATCTCAATAAATCCATAACATTTACACTCTAACCTTTACATTGTGTAGGATACCTTTCTGGCACTCAAAGGGTTAAACAGGATGTTTAGTGAAGGGTGGAATGTATGTAATGAGGAGGTACTTTCACATGCTATGTACCTTGGGCTGTTGTAGCGGGGGAGTATCTTGTGTAGTTTTATCATGTTATGCAGCTGTCACTTCCTGTTGGAGAGGTTGAGTAACAGAGCAGACGTGACATAGAAAAGCATATCTCAACAAAGGCAAAGCTAGGGTTTGGCATAAAATAAAATAAGTATACTTAGAATTTTACTTGTTTTATTAAGCATCCAAAAGCCTTTGCAGCTATCTGAGAACAAATCAGGAGTTGGCAACATTCAGATCTCCAGCTGTTGATGAAATACAATTCCCATCATCCTCAGCAGGCCATGGGTTTGCCACCCTCTATAGCAGGTGTAATCAACCCTGGTCCTGAAGAGCTACCAGCAGTGTATGTTTTCACAATATCCCAGCTAGAGCACAAGTGAACTAAATAGTGTATCAGTCACTTTAATTGGTTTACCTTTGCTTAATTGAGGATATCCTGAAAACCTGTACTATTGGTAGCCCTTGGGGACCAGGGTTGGCTATCCTTGCTCTATAGACCAACACGGAACAGGAAGAAGATTTTTCATTCTTGGGGTGCCCTGCTGATCTGATAGGGGCAAAGAGGTGCAGGATGGGAGGTTCTGTTTAACTGGAAACCCTCTCTCAGTTTTTTAGAAATTATCAGAAGGACTTGCCTCAGGTATAGCTATATAATTACTTTGTATAAATGAAGCCTTAGCTAGGTAGGAGTTCATCATACAGCAGTCAGGTATATCTACATAATTAGTGTGTTTAAATGAAGGCGTTACCTAGTTAGGAATGCACCATACACCATTCAGGTATATTTATAAAATGACTTATTGTGAGTAAAAGAATGACTTACCTTGGTAGAGGTCCTTCATGCAGCTGTCAGGTACATCTTTATAATTATTGGGTGTTCCAGAAAAACTTAACTAGGTAGGAATGAATGTACAGCAGTCAGATATATCTACAGAATTACTGTCTGAAACGGAAGGACTTACCTTGGTAGGAGTCCTTCATACAGTGGTTAGATATATTTGTGTAATTACTGTGCATAACGAAGGATTTTCCTAGGTAGCAGCATATGTACAAAATAAATACCATGTATGTAACTGAAAGACTTACCTATGGAAAAGTCCATGCAACAGGTATATCTAAGATGACCAGGGGAGAGATGCATAAGGTTTGATAAAGAGGTGATAAAGTAGAGATGACTTCTCCAGTAATATCAATCTTATTCTGTTGAGCCAATGCACAGATTTCTCCAACTTTGGAGATCCTAGCTCATAGGCTCCATAGAATAACATAGGAACTGGATAGAAGTGATATCACTGGAGAAGTCATCTTCAGTTTATCACCTCTTTATCATGCCTTAGTGTATCTCCACCAGATTTCCTCTGTACGATAATGTCATTCCTGAATTAAAATCGAGGTTGTGTGACAGGTATATCTATTTATTTATATTATTTGCATTGTTTCTTGAATACATTTACACAAATTTTGTTTGAAGTTGCCATTTTACTCATACATCCACTTGAAAGAATGTTCTCAAATGCATCCTTGGAGACTACTAACAAGGCCAAAACTTGAGGACTTGACAGCTTGAGCAAAGGTGAGTTAACAAATTACGGAACCTCATATCAACTCCCATTTGCTTAAGCAGGTAAATCCTCAGGCCGAGGCTTGTTAGTAGTTGGCTTGTTCATAGTCTTGACAACAAGGGGGGACTGAGGTGAGATAAAGATGCGTGGGATAAACATGAGATATCTTAGTCTATAGGTTCCATAGAATAACACATGGATTGGATAATTCATCACACCGGAGAGTTTGGAGAGCATTGCCTTAGGCAACAAGCATCAGTACTTTGGAAAATAAAAAAACATAGAAAAAAAGCTGTATCCATGTCCAGTAGGGTTACAATGAATCCGAGATGTGTTTTGGCATTTGGGTTGAACCCTGTCTTTTTTAGTAGTATTCAGATGTGGTTGACCACCTAGGACTCAGTGAGGCTGATGTGCTTAGAAGAATGGGGAAGGGAGAGGGGTGTTATGAACTATGGTGGGGTAAAGAAGAGATAACTTCTCCAATGTGACAAACTCTCCAGTCTCTATGTTATTTTTATGGAGCCTATGAACTAAGATGTATCCAGTTGAGGAGATGTTAGTACATAGGCTACATAGAATAACATAGGAACTGGAAAGTTTCTTTCACTAGAGATGCCATCTCTTCTTTAATATACCTTGGTGCAACATTTCCCTAGAGACATTCTGGGGCAAACCCAATTCACCATATTGGACAAAGAGAAATCCCCAAAATCCCTTTAATAAATGTAGACCAGACGTAGGCCCTCTAACTGCTACCAGACTGCCATCTTTCTTCTCTATTCACCATCTCTGATATAGACTGTGAGTACATATAGACTCTAAATAGATATTCATGCTAGAATATATAGTTTGGTTTATTCAAATGATAACATGTAAAATACATAAAATATGCAAAAAAAACTCCAGAGGAAGAGATATGCTGAATTATTGTTTTATCAAGTTGAATCTTCCCTTTTGAATCAATGAACATGCAAGAGAAAGATCATGAGTGTTGGCTCATGCTTTGTTTTTCAGAAGAGATCAATGTAAGTTTTAAGTGACAAGACTGAGTTCTGTATGCCTCTCACTGTCGTGCGTTTAGGGTAGTTTATATATTTTACTAATAATAATTTGAATTACTTGAACAGATTATTTTATTATGATTATGAATTTAGAGTGTGTTTCTGAAGGTTGGAACCCAATGGCAGGTCATTCTGGTTCATGCAGGGGCAACTGCTTTCACCCTGGTGTTGAGCCACAGAGATTGTTTGGCCACCTGCTGTCAAAGAAGTCCAAGGCATAATACAGAAGGGCTGTGGCAAAGGTGTAGTCAGGCATTCCAGGGTCAAAGGCAGGCAATTCTGGTTCAGAATTGGTTAAACAAGCATTGGATTAGGGCAAACCACAATCGGGAGTCGTCCAAGATACAAGGCAGGTCAAAACTGGATATTCAGGAACTGGAAAATAATGCCAAGTAACAAGAAAGGAGCCAAGACAACTTAGCACTGGTGGAATGTGGTTGGGGCTTTTTATAATAGATGTATGGCTCTAGACTGTAAGCTCTCACGAGCAGGGCCCTCTGATCCTTCTGTTCGCCACATCTGATTGTACTATTTAATACCTCTGTATGTCTATTCCCAGTTGTACAGCGCTGCGGAATTAGTTGGTGCTATATAAATAAAGAAGAATAATAATAAATGGCACCAAACAGAGAGCTGGGTACATGAGATTGTGCACTTCCACTACCTCATGTTGCTTTTACACTTCCAGTTCACCTGTACCTTTATGACTCTAAACCAGTGGTTCTCTATATTTTAATAGGAGGTATTAAGTATTTCTAGTGGTGCACTTTATATACTAGCAGGTGTGTGGCATAGCTTTTCAGAGAACCAATTTTTTTAACCCGATGAGTGCCAGACAGGCATCCAATGCAGGTACCTCTGTGGCACTCAAAGGGTTACATTTTATTAAAAGTCAGACCTTGCAATGGGGCATCAGAACCCCTCCTGATGCCCCTCAGCAACTCCAGAATCAACTGGGAGATCAATAAAGGTAATGCAGGGGAGCAAGAGAGCTCCCCTGCTTCAATTCTAGCTGGAGTTGGGTAGGAGTGGGAAACTCTCTCACATCAATGAGAGAAAGCCTTCCTCATTGATGTGAGAGGGTTTGCCGATCCCACCCACTCCTACCTGGGTTCTACTGGTAGAATGGAAGCAGGGGAGCTCTCTTGCTGCCCTGCGTCATCACTGTTGATCTCCCAGCCAAACGTCTCTGAGATTAGTAGCTCTGGGGCATCAGGAGGGGTCCTGATGCCCCACCACAAGGTCAGATTTTTTTCAGACTGTGTATTTATTTTGGGCAAATGACACTGTGAGTTTAGCGGAGGAGGCAGGGGGCTCCACAGCCAACTCGAACCCTGCCCCACACATCCCTTTGGCTGGCTGTGGCTGCCAAAGAACTAGAAATCCTTTTCGAGTCACCCAAAACAGGGCTAGCCTTATATATATAGATATATACCACAACTGCAGAGGCACATGTGGAACATCATTTTGACCCCACATATGTTTGTGTGTGTATATAGTCAAAGTAATATTCCACATGTGCCTACGCAGCTGTTGTTTATATACATAAAGTGCCCCACTAGCAGTTATTAATACCTCCTATTAACAATCTCCCACTTCCTTACAATGGCTAGAAAATCCTAATAGCCACTATAAATTTTGACCATGAGCCTTTGTTCAAGAGATAATATTTTCAAACACTGGATGTCATGTCCATTGATGTGGACTGTAAAGTTGTTAGCTGGACTACTAGACCTCATCCTCCACGTACTTATGTGGCTTACTTATGTGGCTTATTCTGCCTGATTTTATTCAGGAAAGGGCACAGTGTGAGTGTCACGGGTTGTTTTGACTCTCAGACACAGAGTAAGATAAAAATCAAACTTTATTGAAAAGTTTAATGGGAACCCTCACGGGTCCTAATCATACACGTAAATCACATATACACAATGGGTTCAAACAGTAGTTTTTGCAAGATACAGCATGGTAGGCTCTACCGGCCTTGCCAATATACCAGGCAAGGCAGCCTGGAGGGTAACGCGACAATCTGAATGTGGCTCTACCGGCCTTGCCAATATACTGGGCAAGGCAACCTGGAGGGTAACACGACAATCTGAATGTGGCTCTACCGGCCTTGCCAATATACCGGGCAAGGCAGCCTGGAGGATTACACGACAATCTGAATATGGCTCTACCAGCCTTGCCAATATACCGGGCAAGGCAACCTGAAAGATGGCACTGTGGAATGGATATAGGCTCTACCGGCCTTGCCAATATACCGGGCAAGGCAGCCTGGAGGGTAACAACAATCTGAATGCGACTCTACCGGCCTTGCCAATATACCGGGCAAGGCAGTCAGGAGGACAGAAGGACAGCTCCACTAATGCTGAATAGATGGAACAGCAGCAATAGAAGGAACAGTGGAACAAACCAGTTTCACAACCAGGGAGGCCAAACCGGTGCAAAAATGGAGGCAGCAGCAACCGGTAAATGAAGGGTTAACCAGTACCGTGCTCTGGACAACAGTAAACCGGTTCTATAAATGATGGATCAGCAACCGGTAACGTGGAGTAAACCAGTATTGTGTACTGTACAACAGGAATGCCCAACCGGTTCTATACTGGTGGAATCAGCAACCGGTGAATGTGGAGTAAACCAGTACCACGTACTGGAACATCGTATCGCCCAACCGGTTCTATACTAGCGGAATCAGCAACCGGAGAATGTAGAGTAAACCAGTACCGCATACTGGACAACAGTAATGCCCAACCGGTTCTATACTAGCGGAATCAGCAACCGGTGAAATTGGAGTAAACCAGTACCACATACTGGACAACAGAGACGCCCAACCGGTTCTATACTGGCAGGATCAGCAACCGGTGAAAGTGGAGTAAACCAGTACCGCGTACTGGACAACAGAAACGCCCAACCGATTCTATACTAGCAAGATTAGCACCCGTGAAAGTGGAGTAAACCAGTACCGCGTACTGGACAACAATAGCGCCCAACCGGTTCTATACTAGCGGAATCAGCAACCGGTGAATGTGGAGTAAACCAGTGATCAGAATGTCGCCCAGGCAACCCAGCAGCCAGACGAGGACAGTCAGCATACAGCAGCAGGAACAGCAGACAAGCCAGGACGACTACTGGAACAACGGGACTGTCAACCAGGTCAGGAACGGAGCAGGAACAGCAGCAGCACGGGATCAGGAACAGAAGCAGGAACGACAGCCCAACCGGATCTGGAACAGAGGCAGGAACCACGCAGGAGAGGCACTGACTACTGGAGAATCGCTGATACTGGTAGCAAAGCGAACAGGCCCAAGGCAGGTGACTGCTAACATAGAGACACCATGAATGGGCAACCAGTCTATATAGGCAATACTGGGTGGGCAAAAGACAGGCGGCCAATGGAGATTAAACACACCTGACTGACAGCAGAAGTCAGCAATCACGGGCACCGTGATAGTGAGGTCCAGTAGCTTTGATAGTAACAGTCATGTCCGCCACCTCAGTATATTTAAGAAAAGGCACTAACTATTTTAATTTCTTGTATTCTGCCACTGCAAATAGTAGGGTGCACTTTGTGAATCAGATAACCAACAGTGAAAGAAAAGTCTCAAACAGGTAGAAGACCCTAGCGATACAACCACTCAAAGGACAAAGCAGTTCCCATAAATGAGGCACTCTAAACAAGAGTTAGGAAAAATACAAAACACAAATTTTATTTGTGCAAAACAGTAATCAAATACAAAAAGGGATGACAGTTAAAAACAATTAAAATCCTTCCAGAGGAGGCATGAGAGCTTGTAACCTGAATGCATATCACGTGTATTAGTGATCACAAAATGTAAACGCACTACTGGCCATATTAGAATAGACCATGGAAAAATATACAACATAATAGATCAGGTATAAATCCAACCAATACAAAACCTTTATTATATGAGGATGCAGTATAAATACCCCCAAGTGGAAAAAATAAGATATCCTGTAAAAATCAGTATCCTAATAAGTGGAACAAATCCTAAGCACAATAGTGAAACAGACAAGTGTAAAAAGATATACTCATCCAAATTAAGGGGCAATGTAATGACAAGCAAATGCCTCCTCTGGGTACAGATCCCAACGTGCATTGTCTATATCAGACTTTGTCAGGCTTCGTCCCCCACCACAAACATCACATCCAGAAACACTGAAGATGTTACTCTTGAATCAAGAAGCACTGGCAAAATTCTCAGAAACCACTAGGATTTTTTGGTCACGGAAGTATGTGGGGGATTTATTAGATGTTAGTATTCCTTTATGTTAGATAAAATAATTATTTATTTAGACATACATACATATATTGTTAACTAAATCACTATTTTGCCCTATGTAACCCCTTAACAACTCATGACGTGCCAGGACCGTCATGGTTAAACTTCCCATAAGGACCCATGACGGTCCTGGCACGTCAAGGGTTAAATGATAACAGCTCCTTAGTGCGCTCTGCTATCATGCTGCACATGCTGAAACTGAGCGATCCAGGACCGGAGCACTAAGTTTCAGCCCTTCTCTGTTCTGCCAGTACACGTGTTCGCTGCTACAACAGTCACATATAACAGCTCTTTGCCTTTGTGACTGCTTTCTGCCTCTCCCTTACTATCTTACTATGATAGTAATGGAGAGAGAAGCAGAGAACAGACTAACAATAAAGTAAGTTGGGGGTATTAACCCCTTCAGCGCTGGTTCTGGGGGCAGGATAATTGTAGGTTCCCATAATTACCTACTGGCAGCAACATGCATGTTTTTACCCTTTGAGTGCCAGAGGGGAACGCAGTGCGTTGCTTACCCCTTTGGCACTCAAAGGGTTAAAAATAAATGTAAGATCAAAATATAGAATTGCACGGACACTTTTATAAACACATCTGCTGAAGTTTAAACAAATAATAATGGGATTTTTATTGATGTGGAACAATTTAATACACTTATACACACCACAAAGTCTGATCAAGCAAAAAGTGGGAAAATACGGACGTGGGGATTTTCCCCCAGAAGGAACAGTGCCCACTTAAAACTGCCCATTTTGTAGGTATGAAAGACCAGTCATACCATTCATGCAGTCTCCGTAAAAATGTAACCCATTACGCTGAAATGATCACAAGAGAAAAAATAAAAATGGTGGGTTTTTTTTTTTTACATTTTTTCTTTAATTTTAATAAAATAAATGTTGGGTATTCATATAAGTGTGGTATCAAAATAAAGCCCTAATTGTGTGTGGAAAAATGGTATATTATTTATGTGTCTGCAATAAAAGACTTGGAGGAAAAACCACTATTGAACAAAGACATAGTCAAAAAGGTCAGAATTGCTCCGGTCCTTAAATGCAATCCACCTTAGATTTTCCCGGTCCTTAAAGAGTTAAGTCCATTACGTATTCCACTTCTATCTATTGATCTCTATCATTAAAGACCCACTTTTTCCTGTTGGTATAGCTTCTCATTAGACTGAACCTTACACACTACAATTATTTAAATCTGCCTATGTGTTGTCTGTAATATAAAGAGTTTTTGAAAAATTAACCTGTATGGTGTGATGACACGTGGTAATTTATCCAATTCCCTGAAAGAATGCTAATTATTTGTTGCGGGCCAAATCCGCCACTCATTGTATTATTAGAAATTACCCCTGTGTATTGTCTTTACCTAGATTCATTCATATATGGGAATATTGACCTAGCACAGACATAAATAAATGTTAATTTCTATTATAAACAAATGAGTAGCTCAGAATATATAGTTTTTTTATTCTCTTAAAAAAAAAAAAAAATTCTAAGGGTGACAGATGCCTTCTAAGTTGGTCCACTGAAAGGTATCACCAGCTTTAGCCAACCTGATATATTATTCTCTGTAGCCTATTTTTCAAGTGCAAACTTTCAGAAGCTTTATACTGTACAGAGTAAATAGGAACTGAAGAGCTTTCCATCACCATAGAGACTTCCGTAAACTGAGTGCATGTCCTTCCTTGATTCTTCTGTAGAATGGTTTTATTTCCAGACTGATCTTCCAAGCATCCACCAGTAGGGTGTGCTACAGAACCATCTGGTATTTTTTTTCAACAAGACATGTGACCAAAGCAGGAGTTACTAGTCCAAACAATTGTTATACAAAAAATCTCAGCAGTACGATTCCATGTTTCTGCTGCTGACTACAGAATGGAGAGCTATTTTTGACATCAGGTGTATGAACGTGGATAGCAATCTGAGTTCACGGCAAGGAGCCAAAAATCCTAATAGTCTGTTCCACCACAGATACTTAAGGGGAACAATCACAAACGTAGAAGGGGTAGCAAATGGAAATTGAAATTGGCAGAACATTTGTTAGTCAGTGCAGACAAAGGAGAACTGAGCTGCAGCAACCACAGCCCCAGAGAGACAGAGGACCAGCTGGCAGCTGCAGAGGAAGCATTTATTTCAGGGTTGATTTTTTTTTTCTTGCAATTTGAGGAAAATCATTTGATTTCCTAGTTATTTGTAGAATTTGGAGCCACCTGTATATGGAGGGTGCTACTCATGAAGAGGTTGTCACAGCACATAGGGCCCTTAAAAAGTGAGCAACATAATCTCTGCTCTTAATGACCAACAGGGACAGAGACCTGATCACTACCCTGACTACCTTGTCTGTAATGGGATAAACCTCTATTCACCACAAAGTAAATACGCTTCAATTAGCCTGATGCACTAAGAACTGGAACAATTCTTAAGTTTTGCCAACTTTAGCATAGGGGACTTAATTCCCATTTATTAGATTATTATTAGAATGCTAGAGGGGCCTCAGATGCACTGGGGACCTCTGTAGCATTTGAGGAATTAATAACACCATGTATATCACTGTGGAGTTTGAGAATGTTTATTTCTCCTGGATATGAGCTGAAAAAGACACTTTGGGGTTAAATCAATTAGATGTGCCAAAATCAAAAATGTGACCAAATTTACTATTTTTTTTGGGTGCAAAGAATAGTCCGCTATTCGGTTGCAGCTTACATTTGCAAAATATTTTTGTTTTGTCAGTTTCATTTGTGGTGTTTCATCTCATGGAACCAGCTGAATATCATTGAATTCTGCTGTTCATTTGCGGACAGTGTGGTCTTCTAAATTCTACATCTCCAACTGCTGAAGTGACATTTTAAACACATTTTCCACAATAAATTTTATTAAAGAAGACAATGAATTTCTTAATCCTATTGGAGTTTGTAATAAAATATACCCCCTGAAAAGGCCATAACCCCCCCCCCAACTCTCACTCCATAAATATCAGAGTGGAAGCTGCATTAAAGGGATAGTAATGTTTCATAATAAAAACAGCTCTAATTAATCTTCATAGTATTTGGGCCTTGGAGAGTGTTATTTCAATTCTGTCAGAGTTGTAGTTCAAGAGTAATTGAATGATAAAATATCCCCCTCCCACCCCTTTTACTGATGTAACACTGCTCAGCTCAGAGCAGCAGGGTGTGTCCAGGTAGATTGCAGAGAGGGAAAAAGTTGAAAAACCTGTCAAGGGGGGCAGGATTTTCATTGTTCTCACAGTAAGAAGATTGTCCCTTGCTGCGAGCTGTCTGGTCTATGGATCAGACTCCACATCTGAGGAGAGGGGGCTTGCACTAGGTAAAAGGGGCGGGAGGGGGATACTTTATCATTCAATTTCTCTTGAACTACAACTCTTGACAGTTTTGAAATAACATTCTCTATGGCCCAAATACTATGAAGATTAATTGGAGCTGCTGTTTTTGTGAAACATTGCTATCCCTTTAAGTGGCGGTGAGGTAGAGAAAGTGTCCAAAGACTGTGCTATGTTTGTGGGGAGTAAATAAAAATGTAACTGGAGTTCATGACAAGAAAAATATAAATCAAGTTATTGAGATCACTAAATCAAGTTATTGAGAGCAGTAAATCAAGTTATTGAGAGCACTTTCCATCCACACTTAGGCTGTCAGTAGGAGGTAAATGATTGGAAATCCCAAATCAGAAGTAGAACTGTAATTTGGAGAGATAATATAAGAGCCCCTCTAGGTATACATCTGTTATTGTTGTATCTAGTGTACTTTCTCCTACATGCTATTTTCTTTTTCTTTGAGAAAGTTGTTATATTCTTTTGAAAGCTTTTATTTTCATTAGCCTATTTGGCATGCTGAAAATAAGGACTCCATACTATCACTTTATTGTTTCTGGAACCATAGACATGAGTAAAAATGAAAATACTTTTTTTCTTATCACAAATCCAGCATGGGGAATTGGCGAAGGTGCCCCACTATCCCCAATTTATGTACCTTTCTCGCAGTCCAAAAAAGAGCTATCAGTTATCCTCCACAACACCTCAATGGGTGAGGGAATTTCAGAGTTAACACCACCACATCTCCTCCCCCACCCACACATTTCAGTAACTCCCACACGCCTTAAATCATAGGACTCTGTGTGTCATTTCTGTAATGAAAATTATTCGCCAGAATAAAATGCTTATTTTAAGCCTTTAAGTACCAGAAAGGTGTCCAATACATTGGGGGAGATACACTAAGTTATGATAAAGAAATGATAAAGTGGAGATGACTTCTCCAATGATATCACTTCTCCAATTCAGTGTTATTCTATGGAGCCAATTTTGTGTATTGTGTTTTTATTGTGCATATTGTGGTTGTGTGTGTATATTGTGTACATTATGTGTGTATTGTGTCTGTTTTTTTTTTTGTGTGTATTGTGTTTATTGTATGTGCTGTGTGTATTGTGTGTGTGCATTGCGTGTGTATTTGTTTATCTTGTGTGTGTGTGTATGTGTAGTGTTTGTGCGTGGTGTTTTTGTGTATTTTATGTGTATTGCACGTGTGTTGTGCGTGTATTGCATATGTGTGTGTATTGTGTGTATCGTGTGTGTTTTATTTGTGGTGTATTGTGTATGTGTTGTGGGTGTGTGTGTGTTGTATGTGTTCATGAGTATTATACATGTGTATTGCATGTGTGTTTGTGTGTTGCGGGTGTATTATGGGTGTGTGTTTGTTGTGTGTGTGCACTACCTGTGTGCATGTATTGTGTATGTTTTGTGTGTGTCTTGTGGGTGTGTATTTACTACATGTATGTGTGTTTTTGTGTATTGTATGTGCGCATGTGTATTATGTGTGTGTGTGTTGTGTATATGGTGTATGTGTGTTGTGTTTGTGTGTGCTGTAGTGTATTGTGCATGTGTGTTTTAGTGTATTGTGCGAGTGTTGTGTGTGAATTGTGATATATTGTGCTCTTGTGCTGTAGTGTATTGTGCATGTGTTGTGTGGGCATGTGTGTTGTGCGTGTGTATATTGTCTGTGTGTATTGTGTGTGTTGTGCATTGTCTGTGTGTATTGTCTGTTTGTGTTGTGCATGTGTATTGCATGCAAGTACTATGCATGTGTTGTGCTTGTGTATGTATTGTGTGTATTGTATCTATTGTGGTGTGTTGGTGTGTAGTGAAAGCCCCTGCAATTCTTTGCAGAGATTTTAACATAAATAGCAGGGGGTCGAAAGGGCATATTTGTTTTTTGGAAGAGGAGATAGCGGGGGAGGACCAACTCTTTGCAGAGAAAATCCCACCAACAACTGTATGTCCTGCACAGACAGCATACAGAAGATATCAATATCTCCTCTTCACTGCCGCCCCTGGGTGTGTTTGGCAGACAGGGAGGTTTCTTATTTTATATATATATAGATGTAAGGTCCTAGATAACTGAGATAGCTCTTGCATAAATGGGGTGTTAGTGATCACCTTAACCCTTTGAGTGCCAGAGGAGTATGCGACACATTACATACCCCTCTGGCACTCAAAGGGTTAATATGTTTTTTTCCCAAAATATGTATGTGCTCTTTCTTTTAAAGATATGAAAGAATTTTAAAGTCCTTTAAAGGGAAAATATTTGTTTTGAAAAAATAGACACAAGTAGTGTACTGCACCTATCTACATTTAGTCACTATATTGCATATGCCACCTGGACTATAGATATAACATATCAGTCTAGAGACAGTATGAGATGAATGTAACAGCCTAGGGTATTTCCACTGGTGATACTGGCACATCATACTCATAGCACACTGCATAGCTATAAACATGTGCAAAGCAGGAAAGAGTCTCTCTAAGTGCAGTATCACTAAGTGCAGTATCAAGTAAAAATATTGAGCCACAACCAGTACCCCGATGCATAACAGATGAATATGACCATACAACCTTGTGAGGCTATCCAGGCTCTGGGACTAAGCACATGCACAATTCCACACCCCAGACTGGTAAGAACTAATCAGGTTTATCTTCTTCCCTTTTATACAGGTTCCCTTCCTTCCATTCAGGTTCTGGGCACATCAGCGACAGGGTATTCACTCTCTACCATAGATACCAAGAACTGCTACAGATACTGACAACTGAGTAACTACTGTGAAATATAACAAATTTGGGGGCTACCAGTGCGTTACATGGTAAAATATTTGTTTCTCTGTCATCCAATATAGCTTACAGATACCATGAGGATAACTTACAGGTACCATGGGGAGGCAATAGCTCCTCCCAGTAGGCTGGAACAATTCTTCAAAGAAGTGTAGGGGTGAAGCCTCTGCCAGTGCTTTCCCTATTGCCTATAAGGCTCCCACTTCTCAGTGGGACCTTAATTTGGTTGTGGGAGTTTTGCAACAGCCTCCTTTTGAGTCCTTGGCTACCAATCCTTTACATCTTTTGACGTGGAATATGGCTTTTCTTTTGGCTGTGGTCTCTGTCCGCAGAGTTGCTGAGCTGCAGGCTCTGTCCTGCAAGCCGCCTTTCCTGGTGTTCCACAAGGATAAGGCCATTCTCCCTTCCTCTCAGGAATTTCTTCCTAAGGTAGTCTCTGAGTTCCACATCAATCAGGAGATTGTTGTGCCTTTCTTTTGTCCTGGCCATTAATCTGACAAGGAGAGGGATCGCCAGTTGTTGGGTGTTGTGTGCTGCCTTAAGTTCTATGTACACTGCAGAGTCTGTTCGTGAAACTGATGCTTTGTCATCCCTGAGGGTCCTAGGACTGGTAAGGAGGCATCCAAGGTAACCATTAGATCCTGGATTAAGTCCACTAACCACAAGGCTTACAAACTCAGGAAGAAACCTGTTTACTTTCGCATCTGTAACGTCCCGCTCGCCCATCGCTCTTACCCTGGGATTTCTGTCAGCTCAGGGTGGTGTTCCCGGGGTTACTGCTTTAAGTACGTGCCTGCTTCCAGTGGTGGCGTGCACGCGCATGTCGGTGGACCATAGAGAGGAGTTTGTAGAAGGTCCGCCGACATCCTAGCCTCTCTCTCAGGGCTCCTTCCGGCTGGGGGCCTTTATCTTCTTGTTTCCAGCCTACTTAGACACGTAAGTATAGCATCTTAGCTTCCAGTGCCATTATGTTCCTAGATTCTGTGTATGACCCAGACCTGGCTAGACCAAGCCTCTGTCTGACCCACTATTCTAGTGTTTTGTGTATGACCCGGACCAGCCTAGACCAAGCCTCTGTCTTACCCTCTAACCAAGTGTTTTTTGTGTATGACCCGGAACAGCCTTTGACCTAGTCTCTGCCTGACCCTGTGCCTTATTCTTCTTTGTATGACCCGGACCCGCCTTTGACCTTGCCTCAGCCTGTGCCCTATGTCTACTTACCCCAGTGTATGATCCGGACCAGTATTTGACCCTGCCTTTTCTTGTTCCAGCTTCCTGTGGATCTTCCAGGACCATGCCAGCTTCTCACCGCCAGCCTCGGAGTGACCCATCAGCAGTACCTGCCTTGCAGGATTCCTCTTCCTAGGAGACCTGAGTGAGTACCACTTCTTTTTGGAGATTACCATCCTCCCAGGGGACCTCTGAGTATAGTTTGTCTGGGTTGGGGTGATCCGTGGTTACCCAGCAGCTCCTCTGCTGGGGGCCACAACATCTGGCTTTGCGGCCAGCACCTTTAGGCGGCTCAGCAGCAGCACAACCCTGGCCTAGGCAACCTACGCTCTCTAGCTCCATTCCCAAGCTTCGCTCCCTATCCTCTAGCTCAGCGGCCCCTTGTTGGAGGAGCATCCTGTTCCTGCTCCTATGTACTCCAGTCCCTTAGCTGTCCTCGCCCTGGGCCATGGCAGCATCACAGCGCATTCCACTAGGTCTGTTGGGGCCTCCTGGTCCTACAAGAATCAGGCCTCTGCTGATCAGCTGTGTAAGGCGGCCACTCGGTCCTCTGTGCACACCTTTGCCAAACACTACTGTGTTGATGTTCTGGCTTTGGCTAAAGCCAGCTTTGGCATGAAAGTCCTGGAGGCAGTTTTGCCTGTCTAGTACTTTACTTTCCT
Organism: Rhinophrynus dorsalis; assembly: GCA_037306005.1. Lineage (NCBI taxonomy): Eukaryota > Metazoa > Chordata > Amphibia > Anura > Rhinophrynidae > Rhinophrynus > Rhinophrynus dorsalis. The sequence goes on from CM074719.1 coordinate 515,538,485, forward strand.
GTGCCTTATAGTTCTTTATCCAACCTGAGCCCTGTTGGCTCTTGTTCTTTGTGCTGTGTTACAGTACTTCTGTGTCCGTTGACACTTCATTAGTTTGGGCTGTTACGTGTCCTGGATAGTCCATGGGAATTCTTGTATCATGGGGACCGGCGCTTGGTCCTTTCCTTCTTTTTTTCCCACCCTGGGAACTCAATGTTGGTACATCCCCATGGTACCTGTAAGCTATATTGGACGACAGCGAAAATAGGATTTTAGTCTTACCTGTTAAATCCTTTTCTCTTAGACCATATAGCTTACAGGTCTCCCATCCAGTGAAATTGATAATGCTTGGTTCCTGTGGCTGGACGTGGGACTCCTATTGGGTCCATGCTCACAGGAGTTTTCCTCTTCTTCTTGCTACCTAGCTCAGTAGGTTTAGTGTCACAAATCTAAATGGAGGGGAGTGGCTGGCTAATCTGCTATGGAGGAGAGGGAGGCTCTGCCCTTGCACTTCTTTGAAGAATTGTTCCAGCCTACTGGGAGGAGCTGTTGCCTCCCCATGGTACCTGTAAGCTATATGGACTAAGAGAAAAGGATTTAGCAGGTAAGACTTAAATCCTATTTTACAACCCTAAAATGTATTTTAAGTTTATCAATGAATATAAAAAAGCAGAGAAACTGGAAAAGAATCCACCAGCTTGGGGTGTTAAACCAGAGCATATGGTTATTCTTGGAGGCTGGACTACCCTCACAAGATTGTGGGTACTTTTTCATCTGGGGGTGCTCTTTGTGGATCAAGAGATCTAATTAATACTGCACATTGTATGCTTTATTACTGGGCAACATACAACTAGAAATCCATTCACATTTAGATCTAAACATGAGTGTATTGTTATATATTTTATTTGTATTGTTGCCCAGTGATAAGGCACTATTGGCCCCCCTTGTGTCTTTTATGTTTTTTATGCATATTGTGCTCCTTTGGTGGAGTTTTGGGGGAGCAGCCAGAAGAATTGTTTGGAGAGAGATCTATCAGTCTGTTGAGTGGAGCAGTGAATAACGCCCTATTCGCTTGAGCTGGTGTAAATATATATGTTATTCCAGCATATCTTCTTGTGAGTAAGGTTCATTTTGGTGATGGCGAGGTGATCATTATACTGTTTATTGAAGATACTGTACTAGGATAGCCTCCTTTTCTTTCTAGTGTTTTAGTTTCTTTTCTGTGCTTTCCATGTTTGTTTTTTAGAAACATTTTGCAAAATGTCTCTTACCTTATTTAGCTACCTACTACCAAATGGCAGTAAAAAAAATTGCTAAATTGGAGGTAAAGATACTGAAAAAACACAATGCAGCACTGCATACACTTTGTGGCGCCATATAAAGATATACATACATACATAGCTGCATTCTATATCAGCAGGACTTCAGCTGGCATATTATGGCTGTTCACAGAAATGTGTAAATAAAATAAAAAAAAATTAATAAAACAAGAAGGCATTAAATGCCTTGTGTGTAGACAGCATGTGATATTACACCAGAGATTGGTAAGTTGTTCACTGCTATATCCTAGTGTTTGTGAACATCCATTACGGTGCCCTTGGCAAGCAAATAAACACCCCCTTTCAAGTCCTCTAGTCATCCTTTTTATTGAAGGACATCCTGTCTCATATGGAGATCAATGAGGTGTGAGGACCTGGTTCAGACACTCCCTGTCTATTATCTGTGCTCACTGCAGCGTTCCAGTTCAGACAATTACTGTCTGTCCTAGTCAGATACTACCTGTTCTCACCTGCAGTGGTCCAGCCCATTATTTTTGTACACTTATAATAACTTAGACACACACACCAGGCGTATTTCAAGAAGCTGTGCCTGGAGCCCAGATATAGTATCGGCGCCTTGCATGTTATCTCCAGTCTTGTGTCCTGACCCAGAGTTTTCTGGCTATCTTTTATTGCCTGTCCTGACCTAGTCTGTTTCCTGGTCATCATGTTTCCTGTTGCCTGTCCTAATCCGGTCTGTTTTCTGTCTGCCTCTGCTGCTGTTTCCAAGTGTAGTATCTGATACTTCTGTGTTCAGTCAAGGTATCCACATCCTTCATTCTTCAGTCTGCTCCATTTTTTAAGACCCTGCTGACTGGATTTTGTTAGTGACACCTCTGGTTCAACCAGAGTGTCAGCATTAAAGGCTCAAGTGGTGGAGCTTATTTCAGTAACTCCCATAGCTCAATGGGGGGCATGTACGCACTGCTGCAGTTGAGGTTCTAGCGATGGCTTTAGCTTAATCCGAGGTATCTGAGCTAACACCTCATATGCCAGCACTTGTTTCAGTCACTCCCCTTGCTCAACCGGGAGCATGTTCTGACCACAGAGAATGACTCCTCAGACTGCAGCAGCTAGTGTTGACATCAGGAATCTTGTCAGGTGGTAAAACAATAAGTGGTTCTCCAGCCTTGCATAACCTCTGCATAGTGGGTCCCTCTGCCTGCTTGTAAGTAGTGTGACAGGAGGCCTGTCTGTATGGAATGTGTGACCCGAGTTTGCTGTGAAAGATTTTTAATTAAAGGTATAGTGATGCTTAATATTGAAAAAATATATATTGCAGGTTAATTCCTGCTGAGTAAACCAAGGGTTCCCACTTTATTTAAAAGTTATTTAATCTCAACCTTGCGTTTTTTTGGGTGCAGTACCTCATTGACCTAACATTTTACAGTGGCACTGTTGCTACAGCATCTTACGGAGTTATTTTTTTTGTCATCTAACCAGAACTGTCCGTAGACTGCTATAACAGCACCACCTTATCGTTTCAGGCCATGGAAGTACTACACCATAATAAATTAAAATTTTAGCTGCAATAAATTATGAATAAAACCTCTCTCAGCAGTGGGAATAACCATTTTCTCAGCCATGTAAACCCTAAAATATGTAATTCATTCATAATTTTCATATTAAATATTTATTTGCCTCAATTTGCCTCAAACGGACTTATCAGAAGCTAGTTTGTAGTGGCATGGCATGACCACAGACAAAGATAGACACTTAACTTCAGCTCTGTGTTCTACATACATGAAAATTGGAAATAATTCAGTCAAATGTGTCAAAATACCTTAATAGTATACACATTAACCAATTAGCACCTGTGTATTGCTGCAAGATTTCCAAAAAAACACAGTGAAGGATACTCTCATGACTCAGCTTAAATCTTCCAGGCAAAAGGCTTCAGAAAGAATCAAGCCCTTGTGGAGCAGGACTCAGTCACAAGACAATGATTGGGGCCACTTTCAGTCTCATCTTACAACAAAACAAATATAGAAGACATGTTTAAGAATATGAAATCTTTCATGTTGAAAGAGTTGGAGAAATTCATGTACGAAAGAAAGAAATCAGTCAGCTTGGAGATAGGATGTACAACCTGGAATAGAATATGGATAGGGCTATTACAACCCAAAATACAGCTAGAGATGGCATATACCAATGGTTCTCAACCAGGGTGCCAATGCATGTCTTGGGCACCAGCTCAGGGTGTTACGGTGCCAATGTAAATGCTAGAGTTTCAGATTAATAATTATGGAAATTACTATTCCCAATATACTTGTTTGTAGTCATTAATATGGTGACTAAAGAATAGCTATACAATTGTATGCAAATGATTTGTCACCATGGTGAAAAGATGTTAACACAACTTCTGCAGTGAAGAAGCTTATATTTGACATATTGCTGCATATTGTAATGCAGTGTTACTATGTGTTTGTGAATTTAACAGATTGAAAAAATGTGGCAATGCAACAGTTCAGGCACCCTTTGTGTTAGTAATTAGTAATAGTGATGAGCGAGCACCCCAATGCTCGGGTGTTCGGGTGCCCTGACCGAGCACCCCCGGAGGCTCGAGTGCTCGGCCGAGCACCCGAGCCCCATTGAAGTCAATGGGAGGACTCGAGCATTACACCAGGCACCCCCTGCTCTGATGAGGGGAGGGTGCCTGGTCCATAGGAAAAGGGCAGAAAATGATGGAAACACCACAGAAATGGTTCAGGGACAGCATAGGGAGGATGTCTGGATGCATCTTGGACTCCAACGTCGCTGCTGGGAACGATCTTTCGCCCGTAGTACGCCATTTTTACAGACTGACCGTAAAACACACAAAAAGGCAGATAAAAACGACTTTAGGCGAAAAATTGTTACCAAACAGTATTTGCTGTATATTTACTTGTATATCATCTGCAAATTCTCCCAAAAATTTCCTCGATTTTTCTGAACTGAGGCCATGATTAAGAGGGAAACGTGCGCAGAGGCAAATTCTCCCAAAAATTTCCTCGATTTTTCTGAACTGAGGCCATGATTAAGAGGGAAACGTGCGCAGAGGCAAATTCTCCCAAAAATTTCCTCGATTTTTCTGAACTGAGGCCATGATTAAGAGGGAAACGTGCGCACAGGCAAATTCTCCCAAAAATTTCCTCGATTTTTCTGAACTGAGGCCATGATTAAGAGGGAAACGTGCGCACAGGCAAATTCTCCCAAAAATTTCCTCGATTTTTCTGAACTGAGGCCATGATTAAGAGGGAAACGTGCGCAGAGGCAAATTCTCCCAAAAATTTCCTCGATTTTTCTGAACTGAGGCCATGATTAAGAGGGAAACGTGCGCAAAGGCAAATTCTCCCAAAAATTTCCTCAATTTTTCTGAACTGGGGCCATGATTAAGAGGGAAACGTGCGCTGAGCCGACCATCCAAAACATTATGGGTGAGGGTCTGCTGCGGAGCTGACCATCCTAAACATTATATGCGAAGGCCCGCTAGTGAGCTGACGCTATAAAACATTATATGAGAGGGCCCGCTAGAGAGCTGACCCAATAAAACATTATATCACAGGGCATATGGAAGAGGAGGAGGAGGATGAGAAGATTAAGAGTCAACCATATACCCGTTTTTTGGGTGGAAGGGGTGAATGGGAATACAGAGTATTCCCATCATTGTAAATAACATATATAAAGTCACTTTATGTTCCTCCGGGGCTTTCCTCCAGTGGAGTGGAGAAGTCAGGGGAAATCCAGGCCTTGTTAATTTTTATAAGTGTCAACCTATCAGCATTTTCTGTGGAAAGGCGGATACGCTTATCTGTTATGATGCCACCAGCAGCACTAAATACCCGCTCAGACAGAACGCTGGCGGCAGGGCAGGCCAGCACCTCCAAGGCGTAGAGTGCCAGTTCATACCACGTGTCCAGCTTGGACACCCAGTAGTTGTAAGGCACAGAGGGATCATTGAGGACGCTGACACGGTCTGCTACGTACTCCTTCACCATCTTCCAAAACTTTTCCCTCCTTGTGACACTAGGCTGCGCATCAGGGTGAGGGTGCTGGCGGGGTGTCATGAAGGTGTCCCACGCCTTGGAGAGTGTTGCCCTGCCTTTGTCGGAACTGCTGTGTGCTCCCCTTTTCTCCCCTTCTCGGTTGGCCAAGGTAGCACGTACTCTGCCGCCAGCGTTGTCAGATGGAAAATGTTGGAGCAATTTTTCAACAAGAACCTTCTGGTATTGCACCATTTTGCTTGTCCTCTCCACCGGAGGAATGAGAGATGAGAAATTCTCTTTGTAGCGGGGGTCCAGAAGGGTGAACACCCAGTAATCCGTGTTGTCTAAAATGCGTGTAACGCGTGGGTCACGGGAAAGGCAGCCTAACATAAAGTCAGCCATGTGTGCCAGAGTACCAACAGGCAAGATTTCGCTGTCCTCACCAGGAGGATGACTCTCAATCTCCTCATCCTCTTCCTCCTCTTCTGCCCACCCACGCTGAAGAGATGGAACTAAAGTTCCATGGCTACCCTCTGTAGCGGAGGCAACCGTGTCTTCCTCCTGCTCCTCCTCCTCCTCCGCCTCCTCCAATTGTCGCTGAGAAGACGAAGTGAGGGTGCTCTGGCTATCACCTTGTGTAAGCTCTTCCTGCCGCATTTCCACCTCTTCCACATGCAAAGCGTCAGTTTTAATTGTGAGCAGCGAGCGTTTCAGTAGACACAGAAGTGGGATGGTTACACTGATAATAGCGTTATCGCCGCTCACCATCTGTGTCGATTCCTCAAAATTGCGTAAAACCTCACAGAGGTCTGACATCCATTCCCACTCCTCACTTCTGATTACAGGAAGTTGAACGGAGAGGCGACGACCGTGTAACAGCTGGTACTCCACTACTGCCCTCTGCTGCTCACAAAGCTGGGCCAACATGTGGAAGGTGGAGTTCCAGCGCGTGCTCACGTCACACAGCAGCCGGTGAGCTGGCAATTGTAAGCGCTGCTGCAGCTTCAACAGGCCGGCTGAAGCTGTAGATGACTTACGGAAATGTGCACAAACGCGGCGCACCTTGGTCAAGAGATCATGCAAATTGGGGTAGGTTTTTAGAAATTGCTGAACCACTAAATTAAATACATGCGCTAGGCATGGTACGTGTGTGAGCTTGCCGAGCTCCAAAGCCGCCACCAAGTTACGCCCATTATCACACACAACCATGCCTGGTTGCAGGTTGAGTGGCGAGAGCCATTGCTCGGTCTGGTGACTAATCCCCTGCAACAGCTCTGAGGCCGTGTGCTGTTTGTCCCCAAGGCAGATCAGCTTCAGCACGGCCTGTTGACGCTTCCCCACTGCAGTGCTACACTGCTTCCAGCTACCGTCTGATGGGTGAGTGGCGCTGCGCGCAGAGAATTCGGAGGTGGAAACGGAGGAGGAGGAGCCAATAACGTAGGTGCTGGCGGAAACCCTGATGGAGGTAGGGCCCGCAATCCTCGGCGTGGGTAGCACCTGTGCCATCCCAGGGTCCGAGTCGCTCCCAGCCTCCACGACATTCACCCAGTGTGCCGTCAGGGAAATGTAGCGTCCCTGGCCACAAGCACTTGTCCATGTGTCAGTCGTTAAGTGGACCTTCCCAGTAACTGCGTTGGTCAGGGCACGGGTGATGTTAAGGGACACATGGTGGTGTAATGCGGGGATGGCACACCGGGAAAAGTAGTGGCGGCTGGGGACCGCGTACCGAGGGACAGCTGCTGCCATCAGGCTGCGGAAGGACTCAGTGTCCACAAGCCTAAATGGCAGCATTTCGATGGCCAGTAATTTGGAAAGGTGTGAGGTTAGTGCTATGGCCTGTGGGTGGGTGGCTGGGTATTTTCGCTTGCGCTCAAATGCCTGGGGTAACGACATTTGGACGCTGTGCTGGGACAGGGAAGTGGATGTGGTCGCTGATGGTGCTTCAGATGGTGCAGGGCGGGAGGTATGCGGGCCTGCGCCTTCGACAGGCGATTGGCCGGCACCGAAAACAGGGGAAGAGGAGGCAGTGGTGTGGCCTGCAGACACAGATGGGCGATCCAGGCGTTCCTCCCACTTATTACGGTGCTTGGATGCCATGTGTCGGATCATGCTGGTGGTGGTGAGGTTTCTAGTGTTCATGCCTCGGCTCCTTCTGGTGTGGCACAGGTTGCAAACTACAATTCTTTTGTCGTCCGCACTTTCCTTAAAAAAACGCCATACCGCGGAACACCTACCCCTTGGCAAGGGAGATTTACGCAAGGGGGTGCTCCGTGGAACATTTGCGGGCCGGTTTGGTGCGGTCCGCCTTCTTTCTGTAGCCACACCACTGCCTCTTCCAGCCTGTTGCGGTGCTGCAGATGGCTCACCCTCAGGACTGCTGTCATCGCTCGGCTCTACACCTTCCCAGGTGGGGTCAGTCACCTCATCGTCCACCAAGTCCTCCTCCACTTCCTCACTCTGATCATCCTCCTCATGTCTTGATCCCACCACATACTCGGTCATTGACAACTGTATATCATCCTCCTCATCAAGGTCTTGAGACAGTAATAGTGGTTGATTTAATGGCAACTGTGTCTCATCATCATCATCATCCACTTCCTTTGACCTTAAATGCCGTTCACCTCTGTCATCTTCTTGTGATTGGGTACCCTCTAGAGGTTGTGAATCAGGGCACAAGATGTCATGTTCCTCTGCAAGCGTGCTTGGAGAGAGGTTCAAATTAAGGATTGGTGATGAGACGAGCTCCTCACTATATCCCAGTGTGGGATCACTTCTTTGACCAGATCCTCTATGGTGGGAGGAAGGATGATCAGGGTGAGGATTATGTTGACCAGACTCTTGGCTACTGAGAGTGGACTTGGTGGAAGACAGGGTGGTGCTTAACCGACTGGAAGCAGTATCAGCTGACATCCAACCGACCACCTGTTCGCAGTGGTCGGACCTCGAGAGTGATGTCCTGCGACGCCCTGTAAAATGAGACATGAAGCTAGGTATGGTGGATGTCTTTCTGTCTTGTGCTCTGGCACCAGGCGCAGTTTCTACGCGTCCTGACCCGCGCCCTGAACTATCAGGATCACGTCCACTTCCCCGTCCCTTTTTACCCGCCTTCTTCATATTACACGGAATATGTGCTGCAAATCTGCAACTTTGCACAGTACACAGAATTTGCTTCTTAACTGCGGCGACGCACAGTGAATGGAATATGTGACTTTGATATTTTACAGTTTGAAGACTTAACAGAATTTTTTCCTATTCTGAAACTGTGCACAGTCAACAGAATTTGCTTCTTAACTGCGGCGACGCACAGTGAATGGAATATGTGATTTTGATATTTTACAGTTTGAAGACTTAACAGAATTTTTTCCTATTCTGAAACTGTGTACAGTCAACAGAATTTGCTTCTTAACTGCGGCGACGCACAGTGAATGGAATATGTGACTTTGATATTTTACAGTTTGAAGACTTAACAGAATTTTTTCCTATTCTGAAACTGTGCACAGTCAACAGAATTTGCTTCTTAACTGCGGCGACGCACAGTGAATGGAATATGTGACTTTGATATTTTACAGTTTGAAGACTTAACAGTATTTTTTCCTATTCTGAAACTGTGCACAGTCAACAGAATTTGCTTCTTAACTGCGGCGACGCACAGTGAATGGAATATGTGACTTTGATATTTTACAGTTTGAAGACTTAACAGAATTTTTTCCTATTCTGAAACTGTGCACAGTCAACAGAATTTGCTTCTTAACTGCGGCGACGCACAGTGAATGGAATATGTGACTTTGATATTTTACAGTTTGAAGACTTAACAGAATTTTTTCCTATTCTGAAACTGTGCACAGTCAACAGAATTTGCTTCTTAACTGCGGCGATGCACAGTGAATGGAATATGTGACTTTGATATTTTACAGTTTGAAGACTTAACAGAATTTTTTCCTATTCTGAAACTGTGCACAGTCAACAGAATTTGCTTCTTAACTGCGGCGACGCACAGTGAATGGAATATGTGACTTTGATATTTTACAGTTTGAAGACTTAACAGAATTTTTTCCTATTCTGAAACTTTGCACAGTAAACAGAATGTGCTGCTAATCTGCTACTTTGGACACTAAACAGAATGTGCTCTAATCTGCAACTTTGCACACTAAAAAGAATGTGCTGCTAATCTGCAACTTTGCACACTGAACAGAATGTGCTCTAATCTGCAACTTTGCACACTAAACAGAATGTGCTCTAATCTGCAACTTTGCACACTAAACAGAATATATGAAGTTTTTTTTTTTTTTTTTTTTTTTCCCCCCCCACACAAAATAAACTGCTGCCCCTACACACAGTAGTCCTAAAAAGGACTTTTGGGTCTTTTTTTTTTTTCACAATTGCTTGTCTTCTCCCTACACTGACTTTCCCTTCCTATCCTCATCTCTCCCTGGCTAAGACTGAGCCGAACTCGCTGGTCAGGTGCTATACAGCACCCTACCACGGGTTCTGGCCAGCCAATCAGTGTAATGCCAGCAGCCAACATGGCTGCTGGCATTACACTGATGTCAGAGCCTCCCTGCACGTTTATTGGCTGCGCAGCAGCCGCGAAACGTGCGGGGAGGAGACCCGAACATGGCGGGCGAGCACATGCGGTACTCGTACGAGTACCGCCATGTGCCGAGCAGAGCGATGCTCGAGCCGAACCGAGCTTCGGCCGAGCATGCTCACTCAACACTAATTAGTAACACTCCCCGTTTCCAGGAATATCAGCCTCCTAATGTTTCTTGTAGCCACCTAAAAGTCTCTCAGTTTTTGCTTTATGAATTTTTCCCACTCCCATTTCCTTGCAGAATGCTTCTAGTTCAGTTACGTTGTCTTCCATGCTCTGCATGTTTGGGATCTACCCACAGATTTTCACGAATGTTCAAGTCTTGGGACTGTGAATACCATTCCATAACATTAGGCTTTTGTTGACTGAAGACGTTTACAGTTGATTTTGAGGTATGAGTTTGATCATTGTCTTATTATAATATCCAACCTCTTCTCAGTTTCTTTGATGTATGGCAGTAACTTCCTATTGACACTTAATAGAATCCATTCTTCCCTCTAACCACACAATCTTTCATGTGCCACTGGTTGCTACACAACCCCAAAGCCTAATAGATCCACCCCATCCTTAACAGTTGGCTTCTCATTTTTTCTTCAAATATATCTTTGGTAATTGTAGCTAGAAAGTTCCATTTTATCGTCATCAGAGCACAGCACCTGCTTACAAAACTCCACTCCATATGTGGTGCATATGTCAGATGTTGCAGGTAAGGTTTCCTTCTGATGACTCTACTATGTAGATCATATTTATGCACGCAACGCTGCACAGTGGACTGTTGTCATCACCCAACTTAGATTAAAATCTAATGGGTCAATTAAGTTCTCAGACCTTACAAAAAAAAAAACACAAGTGGATCAACTGTAAGGATGCCCAAACTTCTGCACATGTCATATTTTCTGTTTTATTTTTTTCAGTCTGTTAACTCCAGCAAATAAATAGTAACTGTGCATTACACTTTACAGACTTATTCTTGTTTATGTTTGTTCTGTGCAGTGGTTGCATTAACTTCTTTTCTCTTAGAAAATCAACAAAACCTGTAATTTGAAGGTGTTTGCATTGTACCCCTCATTACATCCATGATATATGACTTACAAAATGTGTGGGATGCCATGCAAATTCCAGGTTGTCTGTTAGGTGAGCCTTCAGCAAAAAAGATTGAGATCCACTGACGTATATATGATATACAGCACAATATGTCAAGTGGAAGATTGTAGTACCAGGTCTAGATGTAACATTCACATTAGGAGCATACTAGAGGCCATTACTAATGAGAAGCTGCATAGAATAAAACCTTATTTGGCCTGATGAAGACTCTCAAAACCTCACACTTGACAGAGTGCTCAGAGCCTTGAGACATCAACTAAAATTCTCAAGTCAAGACACTTAACCCTTTGAGTGCCAGAGGCGTACGGAACGCATTGCTTTGCAATGCGTTCCATACCCCTCTGGAGCTCAAAGGGTTAATCTCCTTTCCACATAGAAGGTCAGCCACCTTCTAGCGAATTTGATTTTGCATTCCCTTTTTACCTAGCTTACAATTACCTGACCATTATGTCTCATGCAATCAAATTTACCTCCCTTAATGTAAATATCCCTAATAAGAGAATATAACCTAATAAAGGAAAGTGATATAGATTTATTACAAGAAAGCCATTTCAGAAAAGCTAAGATTACATGATATGGTGCACCTTCACTTATGGTTATCGTTATTTCTTATTTTTTGTGGACTCCTGCTCAGTTAAAAAAAAAAAAAAAAAAAAAAAGTCTCCCCTGAAAGTGCATCCCTTACACCACTATAAAGGGATACATTCTGCTCAATTGCACTTTAGAAAATAAATCAGTCTCACTGTTAAAGTGGATACCTACGCAGCTTTTAGTCTCATTAAATGCATCTATTTAAACTTCCTATAATTTGTATTGTTTGCTTTGCAAACAGGTTAATCGTTTTAGATATTTTGATTTAGTAGATGGGGAATCTAATCGTAGAAGAGCTTTGTTCTCTGACTTGGTCAGATAACAATTATTGGCTAACTAAGCAGATTTAAATGCAAGCTTTCAAGACTTTAGGTCTCTTCCTCAGGCATGTTATACAGATAAATATGAAAACATCTCTCTTAAATACAAGTACACGTCACATTGTTTAACATGGAAATCAGAGAAGAGAATGCAGTCCAGATCCAGATATCTTTGATCAGTCAATGGTAAATTGCACTCTTTCTCTGAGGCTTTAGAGGTATTTACGATGCTCTTGGGTCTGTTGGAAAGGTCAATCAACTAAATTATATTTTGACATAAATTCCTTATCCCTGTTCAAACCACTACAAATTGCATTAGATTTAGATTGTAAGCTTTCGGGCAGGGACCTCTCACCTAATGTTTCACTCTACAAAGCACCTGTAACCCTGTATTGTTTAAACCCTGAAATTGTAAAGCACTGCGTACACTTGTGGCGCTATATAAATAAACATATTGTTCTACACATCTGATTGTACTATTTAATACCTCTGTATGTCTATTCCCCAATTGTACAGCGCTGCGGAATTAGTTGGCGCTATATAAATAAAGAATAATAATAATAATAATATTCATTCATTCATTCAATTTTAACATTAATTTTACCTCCCATACCTTTCTGTCCCTCTGCGTGCGAAACAGTCCCATCAATACAGTTAACTTAATATCCTTGACACTGTGCCCATTTTGGCAAAAATGTTCTCCCACTGGTGTCTCTGTCTTTTTGTTATTAACACTGGATCTTTGGGAATTAAATCTCCTATGTAATGCTTGTCCAGTTTCTCCCACATACAGAGCTGTTGGGCATTTTGCACACATGATAAGGTATATTACATTGGATGATTTACAGGTGAAGGTACCATTGATCTTATGGTGTAACTGGGTGTTTGGAATTGGTATGTTGTCCGTGGTGTAAATGTGTGCACAAGTTTCACATCTCTTTTGTAGGCAGGGAGATGTGCCATTTTTTGTATTTTTATTCAGGGCACTCCTCACCATCAGTTGTTTCAAATTTGTAGGCTGTCTGAAGGAGAGTAAGGGAGGCTGTGGGAATATGTTCTTGAGTCTTTCATCTGTATGTAATTTCTTTTGAAGTTCTCTTGAAATTTTGCGTAGCACTTCAGCCTGGGGGTGGTAAGTGACCACCAGTGGCACCCGGTTTCCCTTATGTTGTTCTTTGTAGTGCAACAGATTTTTTCTTGGTATGTTGGGTAGCCTTCTGTATCTGACTGTTAATAATAGTTGCGCTGTAACCGTGTTTTATAAAGTCTCCTCTGAGTTTCTGGAGGTGCTTGTCACGGTCCATCCTGTCAGAACAGATGCAGTGGTATCTGATGGCCTGGCTGTATATGATGGAGTTCTTTGTGTGTTTTGGATGGAAGCTATTGCTTTTCAGGTATGTTGGTCTGTCTGTTGGTTTGCGGTATAGGGATCTGTGGATGGAGTTGTTCTGAATACTGATAGTTGTGTCAAGGAAGTTAATGCTTGTGCATGAGTGACTGAGTGTTAGGTTGATATTGGGGTGGAATGTATTGTAATTCTCATGGAATTTGAGAAGTTCCTCCTCACTGGCGGTCCAGATGATAAGAATATCATCTATGTAGCGGAGGTAGACCAGGGGTTTTATCTGGCAGGTGGACAGGAAGTCCTCTTCCAATTTTGCCATAAACCAGAACAGAACTGCGTTGTGAACCTTTCCAAATATAAGCCAAGCAGAGAGGAAATATCTGTTCTTCATAAAGATGACTGTAGACCTATCTCTGTTCTTTATATAGATATAAAATTGTTTGCAACCTACTCTTTAGAATGTTGAACATTTTTCTACCTAGCTGGCTTGCTAATTGGAATGCCACCTATCCCTCATGAACACTGTGCTGTGTAAGCATGAAACCTAATAAAAGGTGAATTTTAACCAAGCGAGTGCCAGCTCTTTTTCTTTTTTTTCTATTGTGGTTTATTGTTTGAAGATACATTGGAGGTTGAGCACCTGGAACCTGCTGAATTGCTGGAGCAGAAGATTATTTGCCTTAAACGCTAATATATGGAGATTGCAGAAGCAGGTTTCTTAAAGTACCAGAGAGTATTGCACCAGCACCTCCAAATCACATAGGACTGTGTAGCCAGCCCGTTTCTTTTGGAGAAAATTTTTTCTACCTAGAACAATGATTCTCAACCAGGGTGCCTGATTTTTTCCATAAAGACATTGATAAAAATGTGAATGTGGAATGTAACCCTTTGAATGCCAGAGGGGTACGGAATGCATTGCATTGGGACTGACAGCGCAGGCGTGCAGACGTCACTATGGAAAGATGTCTGTGCTCTCTCCTGCCTGTCAGCCCCAGAGCAGGGTAAAATTCTCATTAACCAGATAATTATTCTGGTGACTAGCACTACTGAGCAGCTAGTCACCAGATGGGTAATTATTTCCATAAAGTATAAAATAGGTGGTAGTTCCGCCTTAACCTCATTTGGGCTGCTCACTTTCAGCCTTAATAGTTGACATTATGTTTGAACCTTTGCTAAATGTTACTTGTAATAACACCTTTCTTGGTGAAATTAAACTTAAAGATTTAGCATACAAAATTGAGACTTACATGGATGATGTGTTACCAAAGCTCACTTTCAATATCTCCTATCACTAAATTAAAACTTAGAGACCAGTTTCATCTGTAACATTAAGATATATATTTCCTAAATTCCTTGAAATCAAAGTCAGTTTATTAATCAGTCTGAAATTATAAGAGCCCACTCAAGCAGTTAGCGGATTATCTAGAATTCTGGAAAAGATATAGAATGTAATGCATAGGATACATACCTTGCATCAAAATTAACGTACTAACCCGCTTGCTTTATCTTTTCCAGTATCCCCAATTCTTTTAGGCCCCCAGGATCTCAAAACATTCCAACATAAAACGGATCAGTTCATCTGGGCCAATAAATAATGTAGTGTTTCTAGCAATACCCTATATGCTTCAGAGCACCAGAAGTGATTTTGTTCTTTCCAATATCTTGTCATCTTATTATTATTCTTCTCAAGTTGCTCACTTTATAGCTTGGCATGTTGATATTGGTATTAAGAGTAAGACTGACAAATAAGTCCCTATAAGGAAACATTTTCTGACCATATGAAACTCCAAATTAAAATTTGGGATAAATTAGCTAATATGAATAATCTCCTTGCTGAACCCTCATTGATGACACTGATTCTGAGGAAATTATGATTTCAAACCAGATATGATAAATCAGTGCTTCATGAAATGAGAATATCTTAAGATACACAGGTTTTTTTCAAGGCCAAAAATGTTTTGGAGTTTCTTTCCCCATTTTTCTACTTCCTTCATTTATGAAGATTTTCAAAAATCTTTGAAAATGTCAGCATGAGAGCTCAACATACCAAAGACCTTATATCCTCAATATGTTCTATTTTAAAATTGCCCAACCCAGATAATAAAATTTCCTTTATGGGGGGGGGGGGGGGGGGTGTGTGTGTGTGTGTGTGTGTGTGTGTGTGTGTGTGTGTGTGTGTGTGTGTGTGTGTGTGTGTGTGTGTGTGTGTGTGTGTGTGTGTGTGTGTGTGTGTGTGTGTGTAATAATTATGCTAGATCAAGGGGAACCTATATACATGTTTGTTGGCATTGCCCAGTAGGTGGCCAGTATTGGGACATGAAACATAATTTTATGAAAAAAGTAATCTTCTCCCAAAAATCCCAAAGGACTTATTATTATTACCAAAACCCCCTTAGATATTTCACTATTAATCATCTTTCTCACTGCTAGAAGGGATCTTGCATCTGCCTGGAAGCAGCAAGATATACAAATATTTTGTCTTGTTACAGAAAATTTTAGAATGTCTAGAAACTGACAAATTAGCAACTATTCTTAGAGTGTCAAATAGTAAAAGTAATCTGTGGATGACATACACAAGCATTGGTGACCTCCAAGAAGCTTAATTTTGAATTGAACATCCCCATTGAATAAGTCCTGAGAAGAGATGCACTAAGGTATAAAAAGGAGGTTATAAGCAGGAGATAAGCCCTCCAATGTGATAAATTCTCCAGTTCCAACATTAGTCAATGCACTAATGTCTCTCCAAAGTGAGGCTTTTCAATGCATAGACTCCATAAAATACCATATGATTTGAAGAGTTTATCACACTGGAAAAGTTATCTCCTCTTTATCACTTGTTTACTACCCATTAATTCATCATTCAAGGCTCTTGTCTTACCTTTCTTTCCTTTCCCTTCCCTTACTACCTTCTCTGTTACTGTTACCCCCTGAATTTTGCATTTTGTGGATTATGTTGTTTCAGTAATACTGTCTTTTTGAAGATAAAGATTTAAACATAATTCTGAGCTGGCAGGTGTAACACTAAGCTTATTGTAAAAAATACAATAATACAAATGAACATCTAAAATATAGATTTAATCCTTTGAGTGCCACAGGGATATGCAAAGCAATGAGCTGCAAACCCCTCTGACACTCAAAGGGTTTAGTCACTTAAAATGACCTTTTTGACTTTAAATATTATGCAATTGAAGAATATGTAAAGTTAAGTTGTGTATACTATTTATTTAATCTTCACCTATTATTTTACAATTTTATGACCATGACAATTTATTTCTAGGGAACATTTTTTCTGGGAAAGTGAAAGCTGAACAAGTGCAAGAATTTAAAAACCATACAATATAAAAAAAAGACAGTTAAACAATGTAGAAAAGCCTGCCTCTACAGCAGAGGTCGCCAGACTTTAGCAGGAGATACTTTTATTCGATGAATCATACTGAGCTACTCTAAAACATGGATTGGAAATACATGAATTTATAATTATATGAAATAAACTATCTCCAAAGATGCTCTTATGAACTCTTTGTTGCTTCCCATACTTTCCAATAACAGAGATTCACTCAAGAAATTAGTCACCTTAACAGTGATAAATGGTGATAAAATAAATGGTGATAAAATTATGGTACAAAAGGTATAATTATTAGCAGAAGGATTCTGTATTCACTATAGAAAAGACAAAGCATGTGTCTGTCCAGTGAGCCACATATTTACTGATTGGCACAATCCTATATTATTTTGCATGATTAAAGTTATTAGCGTGTTTATTAAAACATTTCATGAATATAACAGACAACTGGCTACTTTTTTTTTTAGAAAGGGTGAGTGAATTTGGAGTCACACTGTGGCTCTTAGCTACTTTGACATAAGATTTCCCACAACACTTATTATAGAAGTCGTCTTGACAAAACATGGAATAATCCGTAAGCAGCTATTATGGAAGTGGGTCAGGGAAACCATGAAAATGCTATGAGGCTATCTGCTTTACTGTCAGTTCTCTGACTGACCCCAGCTGGGTATCATGACTGAAAGCTGCACTCAGATTGGCTACAGCCAATTCAGGAACAGTGCCAACCACTGGACCTGTCTCTGACAGCTTGATACCTGAGCAGAGTGGTAAGAACTATTTACTGGTAGCCAAAGAGCTACCAGTTGCTCACAAGCCACTTGTTGGAGACCCCTGCTCTACAGCATACAAATTAATAAGTACAAATGAATCAATCATACAAATTAATAAGTACAAATGAATCCGTACTGCAGGAAGGCATGCAACATTATATAAATACCTACAAAAAATTCCTTGGACTCAGAAATTTAAGGACCCGACTGTCAAGGACATTAAAGTGTAAAAAAAAAACTAGATGAAGATAAAATATTAAAAATATAGGCAAATCGACTATACATTTTATGTATCTACAGAATATGTAAAGTCGAAAATGAGGATGTTTGTCTCCTTTGATGTGTGCACAAAACATTACATTAATTAAATGTAAGTTCACAATGTGTGAAGCTTCTGTAAGAAAGAAAACTCACTTTTAGCAGTAGGGGAAAGTTGCAGTTATTATTTAACCCATTAGATGCTGGAAAGGTCTCCAACTCTTGCACCCAAGGGGATAAGGGAACTTAATCATTAATCCATTGCCTAGGGGGCATCAGTTGACTAAAATGGTCCTGAGAGTGAGTTTCCTAAGCCTGCTTGTTCCATCCAACTTCAACTAAGTGAGACAGAGGGGAGAGTTAATAACATGATCCCTATCACTTACCTTTGTGGTGTGGGTTACATTTCACCAAAGAGGATATTTTCCTCCTGCAGTTTAGCTCATATCATTGGTCAGCTCTGAATATATGTTTTACTGACACAACTGAAAAAAAAAAATCACAATAATTATTTTATGCTAATTCCAGTTCCTCGAATATGAAGCAGCAAGTGTCAAAGTGATTAATCCTTTGAATACCAGAGGGATACGAAATATGTCACAAACATTTCTGGCACTCAGAGGGTTAAAAGGGGACATGAAAGTCTACATGAAAGTCTACAATAACAACATGTATCAGGACTAGCCAACCCTGGTCCTCAAGAACTGCCAATGGTGCATGTTTCCAGTATATCCCAGCTGGAGAACAAGTAGAAGAATCAGTGGCATATTCACATTAATTTATCTGCGTGTGCTTAAAGGGATAGTAATATTTCACAAAAAACAGCAGCTCCAATAAATCTTCATACTATTTGGGCCATGGAGAGTGTTATTTCAATACTGTGAGAGTTGTAGTTCAAGAGTAATTGAATGATAAAGTACCCACTCCCACCCCTTTTACCTAGTGTAGCCACCTCCCCTCAGATGTGGACTGTCCTGGGACCAGACAGTTCCCAGCAAGGGGCAATCTTCTAAGTGAGAGCATAAGAAAAACTCTGCCCCCCTTGACAGGTTTTTCCCTTATTCTCACTGAAGATTGTCCCTCTCTGAGATTCATCTGGACAGTCGTGCTGCTCTGAGGTGAGCAGTGTTATATCAGCAAAAAGGGGTGGGAGGGGGAAACTTTATCATGCAATTACTCTTGATCTACAACTCTGACAGTAAAGAAGTAACGTTCTCCTAATATGAAGATTAATTGGAGCTGCTGTTTTTTTGTGAAACCTTACTACCCCTTTATGTATCAATATCATGTGCACTTGCTGCTAGCTCTTGAGGACCAGGGTTGCCTATCCCTAATTGAAAGAGATAGTAACCCTTATTTCGCTTTATATATTCTGCAAGTGCATAATATGTAATCCGGTCCCCGGTTAAAGGTGAGGTCTGGTCATCCTAAGTAATGTCGAATTGCCTACAAATCTGTTATTTTTCTTCATCTCCAGTATTTTTGCACTTTTATGTCCCTGACATTAAGCTGCCTAGATCCATTTCCAGAGAGCTGTCAGGGACTGTGTAGGAAGGTATATTAATACTGTGTAAAAAAGAAAGCATATAGAGCAGAAGTGCTACAGGTACTGTGTTACATTGTGTCTCTATCCTGCTTTGAGGGTCATCTAACCAGAAAACTCTCTGGAAAAAGGTATCCATTGACCTCACTCTCAGGAATATAAAATTATGGAAATGCAGGCAGTTTGAAGTTACGTAGTCTGCACTTGCAGAATAAGTCAAGTCAAAATAAGAGGTTACACATTTAGAGCTCGATCCAAATGTTGGAGTAGAAAAATGTTGGTAGGACAAAATGGATACCGACCAACAAAATAAAATGTCTTAGTTGGTATTCAAATGTCCTACCGACATTTAGCACAACGGACGTTAGGACACAAAACTGGTGTTGTGTCCAAACGTCCATTTTGTGCGTTAAGTTCCTAAAACGCTGCTAAATAACACCAGTTTTGGGAACTTAACAGTAAAAAAACTAACGATTTGTGCCTGACATACTGTCAAGCACCAATCGTTAAAAAGTCTGTGTTAAACTTACCTGTCATCCACTGTCTGTCTCCATTCTTTCTTCTGTTTTCTCTTGTATCTTCTGTCTTCCCTTCTTTCTTCTTCCAGTAAAAGAAAAAAACAAAAAGTTTGAGTTGAAAGCATAGATATGTTAACCCCTTGAGTGCCAGAAGGGTACACAACGCATTGCAAAGCAATGCATTGCATACCTCTCTGGGGCCCAAAGGGTTAAAGTACATAGTAGCGTGCCAGTCTTCAAATAAAAATTGCCCATATAGAATAATAATAAACATGTTAGGAAATGTTTGCCATATATCTTAATGCCAATGTATTTCTATTGCCTATAAGTAACTAAAAATCCAACTCAGCTTAACTTGTTGCTGTCACCGCCACTGTGTGAGGCACTGAGGCGGCGGAGACAGAATAAGGTGGCATAGCCCTCCCCTTTTCTTCTTCACGGGCCGATGCCCGCTGCGGTCTGAGAGAATTAGAATTGAGGCTGCCCTTATATGTGAGTAGCCTTACTTCTAATTCCCTCACAGCCATTGACTGGGATATGCACAGCCGCTTAAAGCTGATTGGCTGGGAGATGCGTAAGCATATCTCAGCCAATGGCTGTAGGGAATTAGAAGTAAGGCTGCCCATAGAAAAGGGCAGCCTCAATTCTAATTCCCTCAGACTGGTGCGGGCATCAGCCCATGAAGAAGAAGAGGGGAGGGCTGTGGCACCTTATTCTGTCTCCTGCCACTGCCTCAGTGCCTCACACAGCGGCGGAGACAGCAATGAATTAAGCTGAGTTGGATTTATAGTTACTTATAGACAATAGAAATACATTGGCATTAAGATATATGGCAAACATTTCCTAACATGTTTATTATTATTATCCTATACAGGCGATTTTATTTGAAGACTGGCACGCTACTATGTACTTTAACCCTTTGGTCCCCAGAGAGGTATGGAACGCATTGCTTTGCAATGCGTTGCGTACCCCTCTGGCACTCAAGGGGTTAACGTATCTATGCTTTTTAACTCAAACTTTTTTTTTCTTTTATAGATAGAAGAAAGAAGATAGAAGAGAAGACAGAAGATAGAAAAGAAGGACAGATGACCAGGAAGCTGAGGACTCCACTGGACATCAGGATTAATGGTAAGTGTTAGTTGTAATGTGATTTTTTTTTTTTTTTTTTTTTTTTTTTAACTTAGTCGGGTTAACCCTATGAATCCCGGCGGGGTAATTATACCCCACTGGTACTCATAGGGTTAATCCTACTAACGTTTGACACATTTTTTATCCTTTGGATGTATTGATATGTGGCTTAGAGCCCCATATCAATAGATCCACTGAGGACTTAGGTTTTTTTTAACTTCAAGTGTCTGTGTCGGCTGTTTAAACAGGCGATAAGGGACTCAAGTTAAAAAAAAGAATAGGTGTTAACTTTCCTGTGATAACTTGAGTCCCTTACCGCCTGTTCTTGGCTAAATCGGACATTTAAATTGCAATTTACAGCGTTTTCATCCTTTTCAATGGATGAAAACACCTCTTAACTTTACCTCACGATGGCTCTTTTTTTGCTGGTACTTTTTCACAGCACAGACATCTGCATAGCTTACTGTGCTGGAAAAAATGCAGCTGGCAGAAAAAACAGCCGTCTCCAACATTTGGATTGAGGCCTTAAAGACTGAAATAGCATTGCATTCTAGCAATTTAAGTAATGCAATAAAATAATAGCACATTTTTTTTTATTACTGACTGGCTGTGAAGCTGTTGACATCACTGGTTTATGACTTCACCAACAATTCAACCTGTGCCCAGTAGGTGGTGCCAGAGCTTTTTAGTTTTTTTTTGGTCAGAAAGGGTTGAGGAGTAGGTTTACAATAGGTAGACAATGCCTGATCCCGAAATAGTAAAACAAGCAGTTCAATACAAAGGACGGCAATTAGTTAGCTCGGTGCAGCTGAAAAGAAGTGAGCCAAGTCTAACATTGCTTGTTATTTCTGTAGGGATCACAGTCCAGACATTATCCACCCAGGTTTAGAATCATGTGTGCAACAAATGCAGATTCTTTACTTGTTGATCAAGCAAGACACAAATGTATTCAGTGAAAGAAAGTATTAACTCCTTGAGTGACAGCGAGTTATCCAACGCATAGGGGCATTGGCAGAAATGTCACAACAAGCAATGTTATTTTACGGGAGCTTCTTAAAGTGATAGGAACCTTTTGCTTTGAATTTGTCAAGTCACGTTGCCTGTACTTTATATATATATATATATATATATATATATATATATTTTCAACTTCATCTATTTTTGTTACACTTTTATGTCCAGAACCGAGATGCACTAAAGTTTAAAAGGGGCTCAGGATGGCAATGCTGTGTTGGATCTGTGCCAAAGGCACATCGCCAACATGCTCTGCCATGCTTTACTATCATATCCCTGTAAATCTTCCACCAATCCGCCCTGATCGCTATGAATCCTCCATGTTCTTAAACTGGCTAACAGCACAGGAGGTGGACCCACAGCGCAGAGGGGGTGGGGGTTAGTAGGCAAAACAGATTCAGAAACAACAACAACCAGGAAGAGTCACGGAGAGAAGGGAAGCATGAATGAAAAGTTCTATTTAATAGCAGAGAAAAACTAGGTGATGGGTGGCCACAGACTGGCACACAAAACAAACTCTCAGAGCTGCTGCTGTTGGGAGCTGCTTAAAAGCTAACCTAGGGTGTGAAGCTAGGAAGTGGTGCTGACTGCAAGAGGTGAATAACAGGACTAGGAACTTACAAACAATCAAGGATAGCAAGATCCAAATCAGTAAACAGAATCAGATCTGGAATGAAGCAGAGGTCAGGACAGGTAACAAACAAACGTAGTCAAACAACCCTGATGAAGCATCCTTGATAGACACAAAATGCGTTGGAAGCTTGACCATATTTATACCACACCATCCCCTGAAGGACTGTGCCCTAGCATGTAGTTCACGCCAATATGTTTTAAGAAGACGGGAGAGAATACGTTTTGTTTGCATTTGTTGTCTTCACATATGACACCACTTAAATATTCCTCTCCCCGCTTACATTCTTTAAAGGGATAGTAATACTTCGTTTTAACTTTATTTTATTTTGTAGGCATTAAAAAAACATGAAGAATGATATAAGTCTTATCTCTCAAACCTTTATGGTTTAAGAGATATTCACAAGCAAAGTGTCCTCCTCCCGCCCCTTTTACTGATGTAACACTTTTCAGCCAGGGCAGAAGGGAGCTGCCCAGGTAGACTGCAGAGAGGTACAATCTGCAATTAAGATAAGGGAAAAACCTGAAAAGCTTGTCAAGGGGGGCAGGGATTTCATTGTTTTCAAAGGAATAAGAGTGTCCCCTTCTGTTATCTGTCCAGTCTATGGACTGCATTCCACATCTGAGAAGAGATTGTTTACAGTAGGTAAAAGGGGCGGGAGGGGGAAACTTTGCTTGTGAATATCTCATAAACCATAAAGGTTTGAGAGATAAGACTTATATCATTCTTCATGTTTTTTTAATGCCTACAAAATAAAATAAAGTTAAAACGAAGTATTACTATCCCTTTAAAGATGGATGTCGATCACTATAGACCTATGAAGGGATTGAAGAGGATCACGCACATGCAAAGAGAAAGATCCCTTGCTGTTTGATTTAGGATGAGTATGGGAGAGTACTAAGCTATAAAGATTATTTAATCAGTAAGGCTATGTTACATGTATTTATATATACTTTTTTATTTATAGGTCCTTGTAGGACTATCGGGAAACTATATGTCGGACTCTTCTACCTCATAGTATTTTGATATTTATGTTGTTTTGTATTCATATCATTTTTTATTTCTGAATTGCTATTAAATATACAGTACTGCGCAAGAGTTTTAGGCAGGTGTGAAAAATGCTGTAAAGTAAGAATGCTTTCAAAAATAGACATGTTAATAGTTTTTTTTATTAATTAACAAAATGCATAGTGAGGGAACAGAAGAAACATTTAAATCAAATCAATAATTGGTGTGACCACCCTGTTTCAAGTATAGTAATGAAGACACTACAAGCTGTTTGTGTAAGGAATCATGCTAAGATACAGAACTACATCCAGGTCAGAGGCAAGAACAGGAAACAGGAAGTACAAGGCAATGCAGTAGCACTATAAGGAAACAATGTTACAATATTTGCATTATAACTCCATGACATCTCCCATTTTTATATTCAATCCAAAATTAGCAAGCAATTTACCTAGAACAAATACTGAACAGTCTTAAACATACCATAATGTGTTACTGGTAGATACATTACAGATTGAGTCTATCCAGTGGTCTTGAATGCTGACTGTTACGCAAGGCAACAGGGATTTTGCCTGGAGGGAGCTGTTCAACTCCAGAAGGTGTTGATAAGGTGCTGCACTCTTTCCTGGCTGGTGTGTTTGGCCCAGAAGAACTTGCTGGTATATGCAGCTGCATTAAGTTGTCCTCGTTGTATCCTTCTGGCATGACAACAGTATTGTCTCTGCTTAGGGTCATGTGTAGGAAGCTTGTAGGCTTGTGTGGCGAGTTGTTCAGCCACTCACAGGTGCACTCGATTGTGGAGGTAGAGGTTGCCCTCCACATCCGTGAGATATGAGCGAGGAGCAACCCTCTGTATACAGGTACCCAGTCTCCAGCAACCAGTCCTGTCATCAGGAAGTGGCTTCATACGCATTGGCTCTCCAATATTTAGTTCCGGTAAGTCTTTGGTAGACACATCATATGTCAATATGGAGATCTGTTTCCTCCGTCACAGTTTCCAGTATACCTGTTACAACACAAGGTTCAAGTAATTTGTTGGCCACTGGCAATGAAGTCTTCCGTCTCCTTTACACCAAGCACTGTGCAGGACTACTTTCCATGCCTTTGGCTGGGGTGGTCCTCCAATGTAGAATAGCTTCCCATGGGTCATTACCATCATGCTTGGCTTTCCTACAAAGATTTTTGGCTATCTTGACAGCTGATTCTGCTTTACCATTAGCTTGAGGGTGCCGGGAGGGTGGGGCGGAAGAGGTAAGATGCTCAACCCCCAATCCTTTGAAAACCATCTGAATTGCTCACATGCAAATTGAGGTCCATTATCAGAGATTACCCTGTCCGGCTGTCCATGACGTGCAAACTGTGCCTTACAACGCTTGATTGTAGTTTCAGCAGACAGATCAGGAAGCAGCTCAATCTCCCAAAAGTCAGAATAGTGTTCAACAATTAGTAGAAAGTCTTGCCCTGCATAATTGAACAAGTCCATGCTTACAATTTGCCAAGGCCGGGTAGGCATCACATGACATCATGGGTTCTTTCTGCTGTGCCTGTGCATATTCATTGCAAGCTGAACAACGACTAAAAGTTTCTAATCTCACTAAGCATGTTGGGCCAGTATATGGTATCTCATGCCTGCCTATAGCATGCTTCTCCATCAATGTAACCTGCATGTATGTGTGTCAACATCTCCGATTTTAATGATTTTGGAATGATGACCCTTGGCCCCTTGTATGCCATCCTGAATGCCAATTTCATCCCAGAAAGTCCAGTATTCTCTCACAATTAATGACACCTCTTCCTTTGAATCTGGCCAACCACCCAGAACAAGAGACCTAAGTGCTTGCAAACGCTCGTCAATTTCTGTGTGCTGAAGTGTCTGAAGCAACTGTGATATGTAAATAGTCTGAATGATTAATCTGTGATATGTCATACAGTTCCTGTTGAACACAGCAAACTGTGTGTTGTGCACACTCAGTTGTGCCACTGTCTGCTGTAGCTCTGCTGAGTGTGTCGCTAATGTACATCTCCGGGCCAGGTTTACAGACAACATTAAGGCAATAAATGGATATCAGAGGCTTATGGTCAATTTCTGCAGTGATCTTGTCATGACCATACAGGTAGTGATGAAAGCGCAGGTAGGCAAACAATACTCAGACTTTATTTTTCAATTTGTGCATAGTTTTGCTCAGTAGGGGTCAGTGCCCTTGAGGAAAAAGCAATAGTCTGGTCAGCCTGCAATAGGCAACATCTGAGTCCACTTTTGCCTATGTCACTTTGAATAGTTACAGGTTTTGTAACATCATAGTACTTCAGGATAGTTGTATCTGTGACCAAATGCTTGATGTCCTGCACCGCATCATCATGCTTAGGAAGTCAATGCCAAACTGCATCTTTGTCTAGAAGCCTTCTCAATGGCTCACAAATCTCTGAGAGATATGGTAGGAATTTTGCTAGGTAGGTAACAAATCCTATGAAGCGCTGCAGAGATTTCACTTTGGATGGCTGTGCCAGATCCAGTATAGCTTTGAACTTTTCTGGGTCAGCCTTCAAACCCTCCAAAGATAGTATGTTTCCATGGAAGAGGACCTCTTTGACCTTGAATTGCAGTTTTTTTTTTTTTAAACAAAGTCTTAGTTTTACATGCCTACAACTATTCATCAGTTCCAGCAGTTTGCTGTCATGATCTTGCTATGCCTCCCTATCTGTATCCCCACAGCCAGCCACAAGGATGCCATCAGCTATTGGTTCAATGTCCAGCTAAAAGTTCATATTGTTTATGTTGATAGAACTTTGGAGCACCCAATACTCCAAAAGGCAATTTGAGCCATCTTTTCCTGCCCCAGAAGGTTGCCATGTAACTGCTTACATTATTCAACTTACATTGCAAAAACACATCCCGTGCATCAACAAGTGTGAACAATCGTGCCTTAGGCAGCTTTTACTAAATATCCTCAAGAGTTGGCATGATGTAGTGAGATCGTCTCAGGGCCTGATTCAAAAATTTGGGATCTATGCATATTCTTAGCTTTTTAGGCTTCTTTACAATCACCATGCTACTTATCTAATCAGTTGGTTCAGTCATTGGAGCAATATGTCCATCAGCCTCATACTGGTCGAGCTGTGCCTTAACTGTCTGTCTGATGGCCATGGGCACATTTCAAGTGGAAGGACACTCACGTCAAGGTCAAATTGAACCTCCCCGGTACAGATTCTGCTGGTCCAGTAAAAACATCCTCAAATTCCCTTATTAGCATTTTTTTGTCAAGGGCCCTTTCAGTTGATTATCCATTATGTTGAGCTCTGCAGGGATAGAAAAATGCATCAGACCCATATGCTCACAGGTTGAGCCGAATAACATTGGCTTCTGGCATGCTTCCACAATTTCGAACCCTAGTTTGTGTGTCTGTCCACTTATGACACATTCTGTCCTGAAGAGTACTAGAGATTTCATCAGCTCATCTGAGTATAACTTTAGTCTGGTGTCACTTGGCAGTAGATGAGCTTCAGGTGCTAACTTAATTTTGTCTCTCAAGCACATAACATCACATGTTGCCCCTGAATCGAGCTGGCAGGATTGGGTCTTATTACTTAAATTTAAAGTGACAAGCCATTTCTTTCCTCCGGCCTACACAGTGCCGATAAATTCACTGCTGTATATCTCTTCAGAGATGTGTAGCTCTTCCTCATATGCTGATGTGTTTTCCATGGTGTGCAACTTTCCTATAGATGGATGTCTTTTACTTGACAAACATACTCTAGCAAAAGGATTAATTCCTCCACAAGACCTACAAGACTTCCCATAAGTTGGACACTGCTATTTTATTCTTTGATGCAGTGCCACAGTATTTACATGCTGTTGGGTTTGCAGTATTTGTGCTAAACAGGTGGAGCTGTTGCTGCGGTTTAGTCCTGTGGTCAGCTCTTATGTGTTGTCACTGCATTGCAATGTTGATGCTGTCGGTCTGCTGTCTGTCCTGTTCCATAACTTTCATATGTCTGTCAGTGAGCTCTGCTGTACGGCAGGTTTCAATAGCTGTGTTCAAAGTTAATTCACGGTCTCTTAAGAGACACCTGCGTGCGCTTTCACTAGCTGTGCCAAGAACAATTTTTCCCCTTATTAGTTCATCCTTCAGATTGCCATATTCACAAGTTGCTGCTTTTTCTCTCAAGCATGTAACAAAGTTATAAAGAGATTCTCTCTCTTCTTGTTTGCAGCATCAAAACACATACCTATCATATATAACATTTTTAGCATGTTTGAAGAAAGCTTCCAAAGCATCTAAAATTGCTTCAACATTCTCTTGCTGCTCTGCTGTGAGGTTCAGGTTGTCCTTATAAACATTCCTGCATTCACTGCCCATTACTCTTCTCAGAGTTGCTGCCTGCACTGCTGCAGATTTCTCACAACTCTGTAGCAAGGGAATAATCTACAGATTCAGCTCTGAAAGTTTCCCAATTGCTGCTCCAATCCCCACTGATTTTCATTCCCTCTGGGGGAAATATGCAATTCATGGCAGCCATTTTGTGTTAAACCTCTGAGCACCCAAATATCAGAAAAGTCCACAAAGTACAGTCTTAGGTAATAACTCACAAAACTGTGCTGTGTCTCAAAGCTGCTGTGCTCCAAACAAGAGGCTCAATTCTGATTCTAGTCACTTCTGACACCATGTTTAAGTATAGCACTGAAGGCACTACAAGCTGTTTGTGTGAGGAATTATGTTAAAGGGATAGTGATGACCGCTTAGAAGTTGCTGCTATATTGTAGAGACAGTTGCAGCTTAAAATCTGACAGGAAATCCATGTTGGCCGACTCGAGGCGGCTCTTCAGCACAGCCGAAATAACGATATTTAAAAAGAACTACTTCACTGGAATGGTCTACAAAAAGTGTGCTTGCAAACCAGGCACACTTTGTAGAACATTCCAATGAAGTAATTCTTTTTAAATATCACAATTTCACTCTGCTGAAGAGCCACCTGCTGGTCCCAGAACCGGGATCTCCTGCTGTCAGTAGAGCGCTGACATCAGTGCAAGGATAAGGAGGGGGGAACTTTAGCTGCGAATATCTCTCAAACCATAAAGGTTTGACAGATGGGACTTGCTCAAGATACTTTATTCTTTTAACTCTACAGTATACAGTAGCAGCAACTTCAAAGTGGGCATTACTAACCCTTTAAGATATAGAACTACATCCAGATCAGAGGTAAGAACAGGAAAACAGGAAGTACAAAGCAATGTAGTAACACATAAGCAAACAGTGTTACAATATTTCCATTATAACTCCATGATATACTCTTTGCCTTCAAAACAGCATCAATTCTTCTAGGTATACTTGCACACAGTTGTGTTGTTTTTTTTTTTTTTTTTTTTTTTTTTAAGAACTCAGCAGGCAGATTCTTCCAAATATCTTTAAAAATTAACCACAGTTCATTTCTGGATTTAGGCAGTCTCAGGTGCTTCTCTCTCTTCATATAATCCCAGACTGATTTGATGACTTTGAGATCAGGGCTCTGTGGAGGCCATACCATCATTTCCAGGACTCCTTGTTTTACTTTATGCTGAAGATAGTTCTTAATTACTTTTGCTATATGTTTGGGGTTGTTGTCATGCTGCAGAATAATTTTGAGGCCAATCAGATGCCTCTCTGATAGTATTGCATGATGGATAAGTATCTGCCTGTACTTCTCAGCATTGTGGAGACCATTTATTCTGACCAAATCCCCAACTTAATTTGCAGAAATGCAGCCCCAAACTTGCAGGGAACCTCTACCATGTTTCACTGTTGCCTGCAAACACTCATTCTTGTACCGCTGTCCAGGCCATCAATGAACAAACTGCCTTTTGCTACAGCCAAATATTTAAAATTTTGACTCATCAGTCCAGAGCACCTTCTGCCATCTTTCTACACCCCATTTCATGTGTTTCCATGCATAGTTGAGTCATTTGGCCTTGTTGCCCTGACCAGAATTCCCTCAGACCGTAGATGGGTATACTAGGGTACCAATGTTTTCTGCCAGTTCTGAGCTGATGGCACTGCTGGACAGCTTCCAGATGAGAAGGGACGCAAGCATGATGTGTCTTTCATCCGCTGTACTAAGTTTCCTTGGCCGATCGCTGCTTCTATGGTCCTCAACGTTGCATGTTTCTTTGTGCTTCATCAAAAGAGCTTGGACAGCACATCTGGAAACACCTGTCTGCCTTGAAATTTCTGCCTGACAGACACCTTGCTGATGCAGTATAACCAGGGCCAGACTGCCACATATAGCCACTGTCATGTCACACATGATCCACCGCAGGTGCATACAACATATCAACACGTCTTGCTGCCAGACTCACTCCATCACGGTCTGGCAGCAAGCACTTCTCAGCAAGTGCCAGTACTCTTCCCACTGCTCTACGCATGCCTACGCGACCTCTTGATCTGCGCTGCATGCGAATGATGTCATCACGGCCCACCGGGGCTGGTGATTATTGGGGGGTTGGGGGAGTCAGAGCTTGCTCAGGGGACATCAGCCCGCCAAGGAGGATGTACGTCAGAATCACCAACCCAAGAAAGATCAGCACTGGAGGACTCACTCACCCCAGGCCACAACCAGTAATCTGCAGCACAGCAGTGCGCAGTGACACTTAAGGAAGAGTGAACCATGCAGCACACACAGCACAGGTAAGACAGTACCAGTTATGGCACAGTCAGGAACCAGACAAGGGTGTGTTCAAATACAATTCTTCTTTAAAATAGGAGCTGAAATAATTGGAATGGAGATGCATCTGTCTCTCCTATATATATATTGAGCTGCCTATACTGAGAATCCTCTCATGGAAATGCTGCAAGTAAATGATGCAAGTTTGAGCTGCTATAAGTTTTGGGAGAGAGTATAATTTTTTTTCAGCAGAAAAAAAATCATGTGCAAATCAGCTACTGGGTTTAACTAATGCATTATTTAATGCATTATTAGTATTAAGTCATGCCACTTCAGATCCTCGAAAAGGCCAAAACCTCCTGGCCTGGCACATGATGTCTTCCTGTGTCCGGAAACTATTAAGGCAACAGATCACATCATGCGGCGGTCCAGACGCTGCTCCCCACTGTCGGAGCACACGGTGAGCGCACTCAATTCCAATGTGTCTGTCCACGGAGTGACCCAAAATTGAAGTAAAGAGCTCCATGAGGGCAGCAAACAGGTCCCCAGGCAAAACACCTTCAGACAGGCTGCGTGTCCTAATATTGTTTCAGCGTCCCTTGTTATCAATGTCTTCCAGGTGCTGTCTGAGTTCCAGTATATGCGATGTGTGTCAGCGGGAAGAGGCGGTAAGATCCAACACATCACCCGCCGCTCGAGCGATTCTCTGCTCCAACGCCTGCAGTTGAGAATCCAGTGCCTCCATCCCAGCCTTAAGGCCTGCGATATCATTCTGCACCTCTCTCACCCCCTGCTTAATGTCGGATGCCAAGGTGAGAAAATCCTCCCTCGAAGGGATGGTGCGCATCAGTCAATACAAAAGAAGCGGGAGCACACCCGGCTCAGGTGGTTGAATTAAAAGGACGGTCTTCCAAATCACCATAGATTCATAAAAAAAATCCACTTTGTTCATATAATTAGATAAAATCCAGAGACATGACATGGGAGTTAGCTACTAAGGACAGTCTGACGCGTTTCGAGCATCTCTAGCTCTTATTCATAGACTTTTGAATTGTCTGGATCACATCGGAGGATCCAAGCTGGATAGAGCACCCTGAAGCGAGGAGAAGGTGAGCTTTTGAGCTGGTTGTCATCAATGATTTTTTTTTGTTTGTTTGCAATCAATACGTTGAGCATTAGTTAATTGTTTGCTATTTATGGTGCACATCAGTGCCATCAGATCCGGAGACTGAGCTACCTCCGTAGGAGGCGGTGCTGAGGTGGAGGAGCCCTCAGAGGAAGCCGAAGGGGTGGGAGAAGACGGCATGTTGGATTCCTCCACTCGGTGCTCGAGACTCGCAGGCTTCGTGAAGTAACCTCTCAATAAAGCTCCCTTATACTTTTTAGATGCCCCAAGCGTCTGCTGGTCTTTAGGCGGATGTTTACTTTTGCCCATACCGGCTTAAGATGCCTAAAAAAGCTAATTAGAGGGTCCCCAGCGTGGAGCTAGGCACTCACGCAGCCATCCCGCTCCCTGGTCAGCCACCCCCCCTTGGCTACTTTTAAATGGGAATTATACCTTTTTAACTTGTTAATACACTTGCTTAGGAATGTGAATTTTACATAGCAGTTGACTATATTTGTCTATTTCATTTATATATTTGAACCTCACTGTAGAAGCCACATATAGACCGTGTGACATTCAGTCTTTTTCCGCTGTCTACTGGTAATCACAGAGCTACACACACTGCCTGAAACCCCAGCCTTGTTCTAATGATAATTAGAGAACACAACAAACATTGTCTAACATCCCAGCCTTGTCCCAGTAATACACACAGAACCACACAAACCAACACCCCAGGCTTGTGTACATTCACCGTCCGACACCCAGCCTCTGACTAGTCTCTCTCTCTCTCACTCACACACACTCACACACACACACACACACACACTAGAAGCCATAGAGCCTAGAAATAGCCCTGCTAGAGAAATCTCCAACACATTGCGAAGGAATACACTGGAGAGCTTGCCTGTATCCAAAGGGTTAAATGTCATTTAAAGAAAATGTTCTTTTGCTTTCAGAGGCAGCATCTTGCACTGGTAGATCTGCAGTAATTTCAAGAATGTCCCTTATTTTCTGAAATAAAGCACTCTTGATATTCACCTGACTCTCCTAATGCCCCCAAACTCTCATTCTGTGTATGATTGTGCTTTGCAGGGAATGTTTCTTCTCAGAGCAGACACAATATGCTACTTCCGGGTATCCAGCTCTCCCATGGGCTAAACATGAGCTGTAATCCTAATCCTCATGCAATGTAATTTCTGTAAGAGGAGATTTTTCAAGACCTTTCACATGACTGTGTTGCTTTATCTGAACCAGACTCAGGCTCCACATTTCCCTTCTGTAGAACAATTCTGGGAAGATGACTCAAGTGTGGCACTGGTATTTTGTGTACAGTATAAAAATTCCCTTTTTTCCCTACAATTATTTCTGAAAATGAAACTATTTTTTCTTAGAAAACAAGCCAAAGACATTGCATTGTTTACCCATCTGGCACCAGAGGGGTATGCAATGACTTCTATGCAATGTAACATGGTAAATTAGGTTGAATAAAGACACAAGTGCATTGACTTCAACCTTTGCCTCATACCCTAGTGACATGAGAACTGTATAGCTATCCTGCTACCAAATAAGTTAGTCTTTTTCAGACCTTTCTACTAATATACAGTATAACCCTGTTCCCTTTGGAAATCTTCTCTTGAATGTATCCATTGTATCTGCCATAACCACCTCCTTGGGCAAATAATTCCACAGTTTAACAGACCTTACTGTAAAAAAAAAAACCCTTCCTCTGCTGAAGTCTAAACCTTCTTTCCTCTAATCTCAAGGGGTGTCCCCTGGTCATCTGATCAGACCTTGGAATAAATAGCTCATCAGAGAGATCCTTGTATTGGCCTCTCATATATTTGTACAATGTGATAAGGCCTCCTCTTAGTAGTCTTTTCTCTAGAGTAAATAAATCAAGTTTGTCTAGTCGTTCCTCATATGTAAAGTCCTCCATTCCCTTAATTAATTTTGTTGCTCTTCTCTGTACCCTCTCTAGTTCTAGTATATCCTTTTTCAGAACTGGTGCCCAAAACTGCACTGCATACTCAAGGTGAGGTCTTACCACAGATTTGTACAATGGCAAAATGATGTTATCCACTCTTGCTTTGATACCTCTTTTTATGCAGTGTGTTAAATGGAATGATGGATGACACAAAAACAAAACAAAACACACAAATTGCACAGTTTTGGGGGGCTAAAAACCTCCCTTCATCCCTTTGCACACTTCCTTCAGTGTGTTCTCCATCATTTTATTCATTGTACTCCAAGCCCAGCAGGAAGCTGTGGGAGAATGTGAACCTGGTCAGACATAATGTGCATATGGATTGTGTACTCCTGAGTGTGTGCCCACTTTGCAACGTGTCACACACACATCTCTCTGGTCCTCACTGGGTTAAGTACCATTGGTCACTGCATAAAATGGCCAATGGGAAGTGGAGGGTGTAATATCGCTTTACTCTGGGGGTAATTTGTCTCCCTTTCCCTGTAACGGTAACCAGTACAAAATAAAGGTCAGACACAGGTGTATATAGTAAAACCACCTTTATTAAGATACACAATAACAGAATACCCTAGCAATGTCCCAGAATATATAATGGACAGGCCTAGTCCACTACTCAGACTGACACTGAGCAGAGGCCTGTACTACTCAGAGAGGGGCAGGGAACAAGACTAAAGTTTTCTCTCCCAGGATATGTATCAGGCGCCCAACGGAATCAGAGTATTATTGTGCGGTACAGAATGGGGACAATGGCAAAAGGAGCAGAGGACAGCACAGCCACGGTACTGCTATAGAGAATAGCCCAGTGGATAGACAAGCCGGGGTCATACATGGAGCGAGTAGTCAGCCAGAGCCACAGTTCAGAACTGGAATGGATAGTCAAACAAGCCTGGGTCATACACGGAGCGAGACACAACTAGAGTCACTGGTCAGAACCGGTGTGGACGGTCAGACAGGCCGGTGTCATACACGGAGAGAGAACGGAAGCCAAATCAGGGTCACAACGAGGAGCAAATGTAACTAGCAATAGCAGGAACACCACGTAAGGGCAACTGGCCTTAGACCCAGGGAGGTTCATATAGGCCCACACGGAGGCGGGAACCAGTTAGTCAAATGAATGCGTGCGTATAAACAAGTGCCACGTTCAGAGACAGAAACACGTGCCTGCACCCGTGACCACCAGACAGAACATCGAAATAGCATGAGGGTAGCTGGCAGCACGGATGCCAAGGTACACTGTGATATTCCCCAGTTTATAAGTCCCTGGACCATTATTTATATCATGGCCAGCGGTGTTTGTGTAGAAAAAAAAATAAAAATAAATAAATAATAAAAAAATAAATAAATAAAACCAGTTAGTGAGAATGATTAGCGGTGTCAGTACTATATGGTTTTAGTGTCCAAAACCTCCAGCCTGCTTTGGACCTGCAGGATAACTTAAAAAAATGACACTCAGTGGTCCAAAAAAACACTGAGTGAGATGGAAAGACAGAACTGGCTCTTTATATAGCCACAGATAAACTTAAAGGAGGACTATGATGTCATTTGTAGGCAGGGACTGATTTGCATACCCAGGAACTCTCTGGATCTGACCCAGAGAC
The DNA here is from genome assembly GCA_037306005.1 of Rhinophrynus dorsalis. Lineage (NCBI taxonomy): Eukaryota > Metazoa > Chordata > Amphibia > Anura > Rhinophrynidae > Rhinophrynus > Rhinophrynus dorsalis. The sequence goes on from CM074719.1 coordinate 515,573,232, forward strand.
TCTGGTGTTTTCAGACTTAATTACTTGGCCTCTGTGGCAGAGGGTGATTATCTGGCTTCCTGAGTTCCCCAGTAACCTCACCCACTCCTGACCCATTCTGCCCACTTCAGGGAAATGCTGTCTTTCTGCATCACAATTCCACTCACCACAGGTAAGCCCCACCTACATCCTGACGCAGATCTTAGCATTTGACATCCCCACCCCCTCCCTGACTCTTGGGTTCTTCTGTAAGTTAATTTGCTAGTTTGGGTCATTATGAGAAAGGAAACTGCAAGTCTTGACAAAGAATTCATAACTGTAACCTGTAAGGGAAAAAGCATTTAAAACAGAGAGAACAGAGTCCTGATTCCTGGCACCAAATAAAAGCTTCAGAAGCCATTAAGCTTGCAGTATATTGTTAATTGTAGTTATATTAAATAGATTTCTTTATCGGTATGTATAAAGGGATCCATTGTGCTTCTTGGGGGGTTTAGCAGCCATTTTCTTGTAGCCCAGCACATGCAATACTGTTACAACACTCAATGGGCTATCCTGTCTCTCGTGCAGTAGGTACCATCAGGTGCATCACAACATCAACCTTTTTGCAAATATATTAACGAATTAGTATTGCCTTCCTGCATATGTAATAAGTACATTTTCCAGATACTTGACTTAAAATTGATCTTTCAGTGCATGCCAAGCCACTCATTCCTGGTTACCTCTGATGTCGTGTGCTCGCCCAGGCATTCCATATGCACAGGCAAGAATAACAGAGATTGGTCGACCAATCAGTGGAGGTTGCTAACAGCATCAGAAAACCTCCAGGGTTTGTGTGAACAATTCTAGTGACAGTCCATAGGCCACCATGCAGATCTGGCATACTGAAACTTGCATGTGCTCAATGCACGAGTGCCTCCAGTCTGCATCATGCTGTACTATTGTGAGTTACTTGAGGGGAAAACAAATTGTGAAGAAATGGATTCACGTGGATGAGTTAAAGCAGAACTACCACCCCATATAAAGTTGCCCCACAATAATTAGGCATATGGCAACTAGCTTCTTAATAGTGCTATTATTTCACACAAGTACCTGGTTCTAAAGTAATCCTTATTCTTCTGAGACCAGAAACTAGGCTTGCACGCAGACATCTTGGCTTAGAGACGTCTGTGCGCCTGTCCTGTCCGTCCCGGTCTCCTCTAGGAGGTATTGCATGGAGCCTTAAGGCACCCGAAGGGGCTGATGGTACATGCGTGCAGACAGCTCTAAAGCAAGAAGCATATCCGTCAGTCTCAAAAGAAAAAGGATTACTTCAGAACCGGGTACTTGTGTGAGATAATAGCACTATTAAGAAGCTAGTTGCTATATGCCTAATAATTGGGGGGTGACTTTATATAGGGTGGTAGTTCCGCTTTAAGAGCAGCATTTATAATGCTGCTGTGAAGTCTTACGGGTGAACTAAGCTTTTATCTCATCTGATCTATATTCATTAATAATAATTATGCCTTAATGTACCACAATACCATTTTCAGTGTTTCTTCCCCTTACATAGCCTGATTGCACAATCATGGCTCCTTATCTTGCCTGCGTTCTGTTTGTGCACTATTACCAATGGTAACTAGTGTGTGTGAATTATACATATTACGCAACAATGATCTCTCTAACCCTTTGTTTAATACAAAGTCAAATCAGAGCAATTCTGGGGAAAACCAGCACAACTGGGAACACCTAAAAAAAACCAAAACGTTGATGTAAATTAGGTTTTTAACCCCATGAATGCAAAGCAATGAGTTGGAGACTTCTAGCATTCAAGGAATAGAAAGTATGGATGTGCTATAATTTTCACCTAAGGAGAAAGAGAAAAATTGTACTTTTCACCTTTTGTGCAAATTCCCTGCAAAAAATAGGATTTTAGTGTTCTTACCTGTTAAATTATTTTCTCTTTACTCCATATGGGACACAGGTACCATGAGGCACATCTCAAAAGACATTCTTTGGGGTAGAGACTCCCTCCTCTTACTCCAGCTCAACACCCCCCTGCCTAAAAACTCACAGAATTCATGTGACAAAAATCTACAATAAAGGAAAATACAAGTTTAAGAAGAAAAGAAAATCTCCCAGGACCAAGAGCCTAAGATGACTCCTCATCTAGGTAAAGCAACACTGGGAAAAGTATTTTCTCCAGGCGGGAGACCTGTGTTCCATATGGACTAAAGAGAAAAGGATTTAAAGGGGATCTATCACCATTATAAATGTTTGTCTTAAAATGTAGGTTATATAGCAAATAAGTGGAATAATGTATTAATTTATTTTGTAAAATCGATATTTAGCCGAACATTAAAGAATAGATACTGCCCTGCTCCTTACTTCCAGACAGACTGAGGTTACCTACTCTGTACCGCAGTCTGTCACTCTTCCTCTGCTCCCTTCCCTCTATCCAGCCTCTTCCGATAATGTAGGATTTCTGCATGTAAGCTGGCACACTCTCATCAGGGCAAAAGGTCCACCAGAAGTACCCTTTAAGCTATGCTATCCACTTTAAAGAGGGCATTTGACAGCCTTGGTAACCCGCCTAATGGTGGTATTCCATATTTGTAAAAATAACAAAGAAACTAAAGTGTGAAGAGAGATGTTCTCTACCTGGTGTGAACACACCGAGGAACAAATCATTCTGGCTTATGCTGACTGAGGAGCAGCCTAGGAGGGAGGGGAGGCTCCACCCCCTGCATACATTTAGAGAATGTTCCTGCCTACTTAAAGGGGCGGATAGCCTCCCAGTGTACCAGTAACCTGTATTGGACGACAGTGAAATCCCATTCCTGGGGGTCAGTATGTAATAAAGACACAGCCAGCACTAACAGCAATAACTACTAAACCAGTACTTAACCCTGTAACCCCAACATTACATGGTGTCATCCACGATTTAACCCTGTAATACCACTAACCCTGTTACACCCAACATTAAATGCTCTCACCAAGGATTTAACCTTGTAACATCCAGTAACCCTGTCACATCTAACATTACATGCTCTTACCCAGGATTTAACCCTGTAACATCTACTAACCCTGCTATACCTAACATTACATGGCCTCACCCAGGATTTCACCCTGTAACATCTACTAACCCTGCTATACCTAACATTACATGGCCTCACCCAGGATTTCACCCTGTAACACACAGTAACCCTGTCACACCTAACATTACATGGTCTGACCCAGGATTTAACCTTGTACATCCAGTAAACCTGTCACACCTAACATTACATGGCCTCACCCAGGATTTAACCTTGTAACACCCACTATTGTCACAAAAAGCAGAGAGTGATTTGGTATAACTTAAAAGAAGGATAAGAAAACAATATAGTATGGTGGGAAACCACTATGTACGTTAAATGTTAATAAGTTTTTAGTTTTTTACATTTTATTGTTTTTAAAGTATTTTATCTTCTACTATCAAAAGGGCCACAGTTCTGCTTCAGTGGTATTCAGCACATTGATTAACAATGGTTTGGGTATGTGAAAGTGTTGTTTCACAGCCAAAGCGGTATCCATGCAGTGGAATGTGCTGGATACTTCTTTGGCACTGAAGGAACCCAACACATTACCCATTTTTTTTTTTGGATTCTTTAAACCCTTCACTGCAAAAAGGTATCAAACACATTCCAATGCATGGATACCTCTTTGGTTCTCAAACACTTAACCATTTCACTGTGGCGAACGTTCCCAAACCATTGTGAATCAATGCGTTCAATACCACTCAAGCACTCAAAGGACTTAATCCCCATAGCAAATCCGTGCTCCTATTGCTAGTTATGTATATTAATCTACACACTGTAAACACAGGAGTATATAAAATGTATATTAATGTACACACACAAGTCTGTGTATTTTATTATCCAATATAATAATTTGCTAGAAAGTTTGTAACGACGCAGTCATGCGCAGTATAGACTGCCTGTGACGAGGCTGATACAGAGCAGGGTGCATCCAGCTCTGTATCAGCTGTGGTGTGGGTAGTCTCTACTGAGCATGACTGCACCGCTACTGGCTGGCACTGTATCAGCTGTGGTGTGGGCAGTCTCTACTGTGCATGACTGTCCCACGACTGGCTGGTAGTAGCATTGTGGCCCGTGTAAAACTAGTATTATATATGTATATATACATACATACACACAATTGTAGATAGGCTAGCACTCACAGGACTTATGTAAAATCAAATTTATTGAATTGACGTTTCGGTTCAGTAAGAACCTTTATCAAGAAATACATTCCTACTGAACCAAAACGTTGATTCAATAAATTTGATTTCTGTCCTGTCAGCCTTTTCCCACTGCACTGGTATAGGCAGAACTACACATGCCGAGTCTAAACCCCCCCCCCCCCCCCAAAAAAAAAAAAAAAAAGGAAAAACACACACATGCACACGCAGAGGAACTGGCAAAGTTCCAGTGGGAAAATTTGTGGGGTTAGCAAAAATATGAAACTTATTAGTGTAGGGATTTTTGTGGAAAAAGATGCAAATTGCTAGTTTTCCACCAAATTTCACAAAAGGGGAACTAGGATGTTCTGCCTACCCCCAATTAAAAGCCCCATCCATATAAGTATTTAAATTAATGGTAATTGTTTGTGTTCCTTATGGTGCAGTTGATCTGCTTTGCTTTTTTTCTGTGAATATGGGCCTTTGAGTTACAGACAGCCGTCACTAGCCTCAGGTTAGGAAATTACAGAACAATTGAACTATGACGTAACTGCACTTTACCCATTACATAAGGCTGCATTATGGGCAGCAGTTCAGTTAATGGATTCAACAATATTTCTAACCCTATGGGTGCTAAATAGGTATTCAAAGCATTTGCAAAAGCAATTTGTAGAAGACTTCTTTAACCCTTTGAGCGCAAGTTACATACCCCTCTGGCACTCAAAGGGTTAAACTGGTCATTAGAATAATCAACTGTAGTAGGACCACACAAAACAGAAGAGGCACTCACCCTTGACATATTTAAAAATAAACATGTATTGCTTCCTGTTGGGAACACTAGACCCAAACATATCAACAGCTTATATTTATCTGACTACTGATGGCCCCATAATCACATCACAAAGGAGCACAGCCTGTTAGCTATTGGAATGAAGCCAAGAATTTTGTTTTCCAGAACAAGGGGTTTGTGTTTGTTTAATTTTTAAGAAGATTTAAAGTTAATTGAAATCTTTCAGTGAGATCACCCCAGTTCAAAATACTGTTGCTTTTCATTATCACACATGCTCTATTTTCAGCCATAAAAAAAAAATCACTCATCCTCTATTTTTCTTCACAGTAAAGTTATACTGATAACTGTAATGCTCCCTATTAACTCCTTGGGTGCTAGATATGTCTACAGAGCATTACACAGCAACTCACTGAACACTTTGCTATAATCCAAAGGTTAACAGGCTTTTTTTTTTTTTCTCTCAACCTCTTTTTAAAGGGATAGTAATACTTAAAATGTAAAAAAAAATATGTTGTAGGGTTTATCCCCCTGAGTAAAACAAGAGTACTCCCACTGCTGAAAGGCGTTTCATTAAAAAGTTATTAATTTTGAAAGTTGACTTTTTTAGGTGCGATATCACAGTGGCCTGAAATTGTAAAGTGGCGCTGTTGCTACACCATCCTATGGAGATTTATGGTCAACTGACCAGAGTTGTCCATAGGATCGTGTAGCAACAGCGCCACTGTACAATTTCAGGCCACTGTGATATTGCACCTAAAAAATTCAACTTTGAAAATTAATAACTTTTGAATGAAACACCTTTCAGCAGTGGGAATACCCTTGTTTTACTCAGGGGGATAAACCCTACAACATATTTTTTTTTACATTTTAAGTATTACTATCCCTTTAAAGCAGAACTACCACTTTAGCTAAAGTCTCCCTGCAATACTTAGGCAGGTGGCGACTAGATAAATAATAGTTATTTTACCTCTCAAAAGTGCCCCCTTGTAAAGTAATCCTTAATCTTCCGAGACTGACGGCCAGGTTAGTGGTGTCTGCACCCCTGTACCGTCAGTCCCTTCTGGTGGCGTTCGGGCCAGTGCAATGCTGCTGAAGGGAGACCGAGACTGACTGCGCTGATGCCTGGCTTCCGGTCTCGGAAGACTAAGGATGATTTTACAAGGGGGTACTTTTGAGAGGTAAAATAACTATTATTAAGCTAGTCTCCACCTGCCTAAGTATTGCAGGGCGACTTTAGCGAACGTGGTAGTTCCACTTTAAAGGGGAACCGTCACCCCTATACAAGTTTGCCTCAGTGTCTTCAAATATTGATAAGCTGTAATAGGAGGTTGGAACGTGACAATACTTGGGGAGGGAACAGATGACTGCCCACGCCACAGCCGATACGGAGCGGGGTGCTCCGAATTCAGACCATAGTCCTCTCTACTACGGTCTGAATTCGGAGCACCCCACTCCGTTATCAGCCGCGACGCGGGCAGTCTGTCGTGCGCATGACTGCAGCACGTGCAGCCGTCTCTACTGCACATGACTGCTTCTGATAAACACACATTTAGTGATTATATAGGATGTGCATAACATGTAGAGACAAAAAAGGAACACTAACACCTCCTAGTAATAAACCCCCACATGCAGGCAGACATGATTCTTTGATGCAGGACTCAAGGATTCAAAACTCCTCCCACTGAAGGATTCCAAAGACCTCAGTGGGAGCGGTTTTACATCAGTCTTAACCCTCTGAGTGCCAGAGGGGTATCCAGTGCATTATTAGCAATGGATATTATTCTTATGGAGGCAGACAGGATTCTTCCTTTATGATATCCATCACTAATAAAACGGTTAATTATGGACAACCAATAAGCACAGAATTGATTGTAAGTGTCCAAGCCAATATTCTGCACATTTTTAGATAAACGGAAGTTGATTGAGGTTTCTCTTAATGTCGTTCCCTACTTTAGTAAAGTGAAAAAAGTTTGACCCTTTGAGAGCCAGAGGGGTACACAGCGCATTGCAAAGCAATTTGTTGCTTACCTCTCTGGTGCTCAGAGGGTTAAACACCTTTTGGTGATGTCATGCCTGATGGGATCGATTGCCCTCTAAGGTCATTGTTACAGAGCTAACTTCACAATGTAGCACAATAAATTCCCTTTAAAGGGATGGTAATAGTAATTCCTATATTAAAGCTTTGTTCCAAGTCTTGTATCTGTTTTTATAACATGCAATGCTATGTTTAACCCCTTAGTGACTGGCCGTGCGCACATGCGGCCAACACTTAACACCCGGCTAGGAATTTTTTTTTTCCCGCTAATGTAATCCGTGCGGGGACCTGGAATTCTGGGACGTACAAAGTACGTCCTCTGTCACTAAGTGACAGTTTCTGTGGGACGTACATGTACGTCCATTGTCGGGAAAGGGTTAATTACTTACAGCTCTGTAGTTCAAAATCAAGCTGAAAGGATCCCCCTGCCACTCATACTGGCCACCTCCCCTTAGAGCTGCAATCCGGTCATGGGACTGGAGTGTTGCAGTGAGGGAAAATCTTCAGTTAGTAAGTATAAGGAAAACCCTGCCCCCCCCAACCCCAACCCCACCCCCGACGAAGGAGGGCAGGATTTTACTTTTGCTTACTGAAGATTTCCCTCACCTCTCTCCATCCGGACCACACTTACAGGCAAAGTGATGCGGCCAGAAGGGGCGGTAGAGGGATCATTTCAGCTTGAATATCTTTTGAACTACAGAACTGTAAGTAAACAAACATAGCTCTGCATGTTATAAAAACAATATAGAAGACTCGGAGTTAAACTTTAATAAAGACATTACTGTCCTTTTAATCTCTTTGCGGCTGCAAAATTTCTTGGAGATTGCTCTTCTGTCCAAGGGGTATTCAATAACATAGCATTTCTGTTCTCTTTGCCAGTGTAGGATTAATACAGGGAAAGTGTTTTTACTTTAAAGGGTTAGTAATGTCCCATAACATTTTTTTTTTTTTTTATAGATTTGTAGAGGGTAAAAAAAATAATCTCATTGCCACAAACCCATCTCTCAAACCGTTCCAGTTTGAGGGATATTCACAATCAAAGTTCCCCCTTCCCTTCTCCTGACGTCAGTGTCTAGTTGACAGCAGGAGATCCCGGTCTGGGGATCAGCCGGGGGCTCTGCAGCAGACCCGAAATCCTGTTATTAGAAAATAATTACTTCATGGGAAAGGACTACAAAGTGCGCCTGGTTTGCAAGCACACTTTGTAGATCATTCCCACGAAGTAGGCTCTGCTGAAGAGCCTCATTGTGTCGGCCGACATGGACCTCCTCCTGTCAGCTTTAGAGCTGACATCGAGAAGGGGAAGGAAGGGGGAACTTTGACTGCCAATATCTCTCAAACCATAGCAGTTTGAGAGATGGTGTTTGTGGCAATGAGATTCTTTTTTTACCCTCTACAAATCTATAAAAAACATTTATGGGACATTGCTAACACTTTAAATATCAGCATACCATATATGGTTATATTAAACTAATTGCCATACATTTTATTTGAAAAGCACATAACTTAAATGAAATTTCATAATCTGCGTGATTTGGCTAATCCTCTTGTTCATAAGAAAGATTTAAACTGCAAGACCAGAATAATTGCAAGTTATAAATAGTTGTAGCCAATTTAAAATTTTACAGTCAACTAACATGGAAACTCTGGGAGTGGCAGGATTATAAACTTACAGACTTAATTGTACAGCTAAACCCAAAACTTTTTGTCTTGACTCCTGTTAAAGCTATAGTTTCCAGTGACCGCCTCTTTTATTGGCTGTACAGATAGCTTTGATGTCGGTTATCTCTGGAGCTTGCAGCACCAGTTTTGGAGAGCAAAAGCCTGGTGGTAGTGGAGGTAAGAGACTATACACAGAGTAGCAATTATCTAGTAAAATAGTTTTAAAGGGATAGTAACACTTCGTTTTAACTTTATTTTATTTTGTAGGCATTAAAAAAACATGAAGAATGATATAAGTCTTATCTCTCAATCCTTTATGGTTTATGAGATATTCACAAGCAAAGTTCCCCTCCCCGCCCCTTTTACCTAGTGTAAGCCATCTCTTCTCAGATGTGAGTCTGGTTGTATGACAGTACAGATAACAGAAGGGGACAATTTTCTTTGTATGAAAACAATGAAAGCCCTTCCCCCCTTGACAAGTTTTTCAGCTTTTTCCATTATCTTAATTGAAGATTGTCCCTCTCTGCAGTCTACCTGGGCATCTCCCTTCTGATCTGGTTGAACAGGGGGGGGATACTTTGTTTGTGAATATCTCTTTAACCATAAAGGTTTCAGAGATAAGACTTATATCATTCTTCATGTTTTTTTAATGCCTACAAAATAAAATTAAGTTAAAATGAAGTATTACTATCCCTTTAAAGTGGATTTGACACCTTAAGATTTGTTTTGTTTAAGGAGAATTTAAAAAATGGCCTATATGTTGAGCTATCCATTCATTTGCAAAGGTCAAATCTGTTCACCATGCCCATGGTTACACAAGTATTCTGATGGGGTACTTTTCAGTGGCATCCTAGCCACAGCATGTCAATTCCTGGCTATTTTTGACCTAGATTCTGTGCCACCTGCACGGCTATCACCTTGTCTACAAACCAGAGTCTCCTGCTCTAACCAAAGGATTTGTGCATTGTAGGTTTGTCTCCTAAACCTTGTGATCGACTCTGATATCCACGGACCTACTGTCAGTCAGTGTGTTGGTGCTCTGTCCCAAGCCTGGCTAAACAGGTTCTATTAGTTGACATTCAAGTCGGTACCTCTATCTGTGGCTTCTGGTCACAGCCAGGATGCACCAGTGTCAGCACCCTGCCGCTAACACGTCTGCCTGGAAGCCTCCTTTCCTTGTCTATCTGGATTTATTGGCTGTTACCTGACCGTTCCCCTATCAGTGAGCTTCCAGGGTTATTTCTGTCCACCGCATGTCTTGTTCCTTGCCCAATTATTTGAGATTGCTGTTGATTTCCTGCTATTAGATCTAGCTCCTGTTCCGACCTCAGCTTCAGACCATACGCCAGTCTCCTAGTCCTGACCTCAGGTTTCTTGAACCTCTGCCAGTACATGAATGCCAGGCGTTCAATCGCTTGTTTCACTGGAACATCAGAGTGGGTTTGCCAGTGTCAGTCTGCTGATCACCAGGCATTAGTTCACCTGCTCACCCAACTCAAACAGAAAATCAATGTCTACATTCACCAGCTGTTTCTCCAGGTGGTCTATCCACCTGCAGCCTTCACTTTCACTGCTCATCTCTGCTTAGTTAGATTTGCCTACTTAGTTAGATTTGCCTACTTGTATCAGAATCTTCCCTCTGTGCACCATTAGACAGTACTCTGCTGAACCTATCCAGGTACTGGAACAAATGGGGTCAGACATCTGGCTTCGCGGCCACCTATGGCTTAGGCCGCAGCCTCTCCTTATTCATCGCTACCCAGAATCACTGTTGCAAAGTGAGCCCTTCATCCTTTATAGACACTTTAACTTAAGAGAAGTGAATCTGGACCAGGAAGCTAAGTCTAGTATCCTCATCTCCTTCAGTTATATTTACTCTGGGCCATATCTCTACCCTACAATCTTCTTGGTTGCTGGTGGTTTTCTAACCTCTTTTCCAACATCCATTCCAGCAGCCAAAACAGAAAGAGATTATTGCCATGACAACCAACCAGTGCACCACTCCCTAGTTACACTGTCTAGCATTGTACTCCAGCTGTGCTTGGTAGAAACTTGGTCCTGCTGGCTACTTTGTGGACAGATCACTTTTATGTAACTCATTGCAGATTCCATACTATGGACCCCACAGATACCAAAAAGGCCCTTGCTTATCAAGCACCCTATCTTCAGTCCTTGGACTGGAAGATACATTTTCTCCTGGAGATGATGCAGAATATCACCACTACCTCAACACAGTCTCCATCAGCCCAGGAATCTCTCATTTCCAGCTGCTCCATCCAAGTGTTCTGAGAACATGATGTCTGAACAGTTAAAGATAACCTTCCAAACAGATTTGATGACTCTCTCAACCAACACATCCTGCAATTCTGCAGCTGACCTTTTTCTTTCCATTGCATTCCTCCCTCCAGGGTCTCAATCCTTCCTCAAGCCCCACTAGTCTAAACCTCAACCTGGTGGAAAAGAATGCTTGAATACTTGTAGATTGTGAGGCTTTTATTCAATTTTTTGGGAGATCTTTGTCCTTCCAGCCATTAAACAACTGGCAGAGGCTAATATCCTGGAGAGCCAGAAGGGTACAAGACACATCTGTCAGTATATTGTGGGATTCTGCACCCTTGAATGAGACTGAATGGAATTTTAGATCCTTGAAAGTTTTCTTCCAGAGACATCAATGAGAAGTTCAGATCCATGTGTATTTCACCGGAACCCACATAAGTAGGGTGACTTTTGGGCTTGGGGAGGCTAATATTTTATTTTGGATAACTGATACCACAAAATTCTATTGCCGCGGTGGTCTTTTTGGGGATGTTAAGTCTACCTTAGCATTCATTACTATCATCTTATGCTGAAACCAACAGGAACACCAGCTTGAAAAAGACTGAGGGCATAAGTTTTGATATCCCATGACAATTCAGTCTTTTCCAAAACCATCCTCTATCTCTCAAATGGAGATCCCTGTAGACAAAACCAGTGGATATTGTACACGTGACTAGGTACACTGAGGCTGAAGGGATGCCACAGAACTCCGAATATGTACTATGGCCAGGCCATCTACTCAGATTCTGTCCTACTTGCCTGAGAAACTCCAGAGCTCAGAGGACAAAGGAGGGCATATTTTAAGCATTATATTGGTTGTTCTTCCACCTCATCAATACTCAATAGTCTCTATTCAGCTTTGCCGGGAAGGCATCTCTGTGGCTGTACAAGCTTTCTAGGAATCCGAAGCTGTTGGGGGTATTCATTTTTCCAGAACTGATTAGAGCTCTTGGTGATCCCTTGAAATCTAAGTCCATTCCTCTCTCTATTACACTTACAAACCCCAGCTTTGGAAGCAGATATCTTTCAAGAGACCCTCCCTCTCTCCAGATAGTTTGTACAAGAGATCATGAGACTGCGTTTTAAGGTCTTTAAGTCTAATCTGGTAATGATAATTCTAGGCCTTCCTTCAGGGATATGCTCCTCTCATACGATTGTTTATTTGGATGCTATCATAGCCTTCTCTCAAGATCTATTCCATCCCTGGCTACATGTCAAAACAGTACTCCAAATTTTGACGCATAGGGACTCAAAATGGATCTGGAGAAGGGGGAGTGGACCCTCCAAAAGCTTCTGAAGATAATCCAGATATTACATTTGCTATTCTAGGCACTACATCTGGAATTTTATCAGGGTTATCAGTCCCAGTACTGCCCTAACTGTTAAAGTTGCCAGTGCATTTTCCCCAGCTGTAGCCACATTTGAAAGATTCAACACTGACTTCACAATAGCACCTACTCTGCAGCACCAAGATACCTCCCATACATGTATAGTTGAAGTAGACTGCAAAAACCTCCAGTACCTCAAGTCTATCTGACATTTGATCTTTAGAGAAGCCAGATAGGCCAAGCTCTTTAGCTGCTTAAAGTATAAAATTTCTTACCCCCTCCCCCGTTCGAAGATAGTTAAGGCTGATGCCTTGTCTTCTGTGAATATCTGTCTGCCAGTGAAAAATCTACCCTTGATCACACTGAATCAACTCATCACTCCATATTTTATTCTATGCTCGCCCCTGTGTGTAACTTTCTGCAGTGGATCCATTGCCCCAAAGTGACAGCCATATAGGTGTTAAGATCATAACTTATCAAAAGATTTCTGCTGGACCACTGCTTTTTCTGTGTTCAGATTAAAACTCCCCCACTCTAGTTCCGAGCGACCAAAGGTAGAATCCTGGTTGTAGGCATCCCACACAAGTCCTTGGATCTTACAACGCAAATGGGCTGGACAGAAGGCAACAAGAATCTCAGGCAAATACTCCTGGTCCATGTAGTTGACCAAGTCCCAGTAGTCATCTTGCATCAGTAGCTCCTCTGCAATGCAACCACCAAGCTCTGGGATAAAGTCATGTATGACATTGCCCAGCCAGATCCTCCACTGGAAACGGATGATGTCGAAGAGGTTCTCATACGACCCCAAAGTATCTGCCACGTTTCATTCGATGCAACTGATGAAATAAAGGAGAAATCCCACCGCTTGCCACCAGTGTAACGGAAGCTAGAAGGGACCGCGTCGCCTTCCGCCGTCGTTCCCGGGTTTCTCCCTCTTGATGCCGGACTGGCGCTGTCAGATGCACTGGTCGAGCAAATGGACAGACTGGTCGAACATCGTGGTGTCGCCAACTGGTACCACGGGCTGTAGAGAGTGAGGCCTCTACTCCTGGTCTACTAATAACTAGAAAAGTGTCGCAGGAACCAAAGGATGGTCAAAGACAGAATCTCTGGAACCCAGTAGAAGAAGGTAGAGTCCACATTGCCGTCTGACAGCATCCAAAGTTGGGTCACAGGATGCTGGCAGCAGACGGTCGAACGATACAGGAACCTTGGCTCAGATGGGCGTCAGAGTGGCCTCTTTAGTACCATAAGTACACACAAGACTCCAGGACTCCTTGTTCACTCAGAATAAGACTAACTCTTTATTGGTACAAAACCACACATTTATACTCAAACCTTACATTGAAATACATGGGCCAATCAGATAAAATAGGGACATAATTCAATCACAACATGTAAGACAAGGGGCCAGCAGCAGAAGGTCTAGCAAATACAATGACTCAGACATGATTACATTTGAAACACAAAAGGGTTGCTGAACTCAGACAATGGACACAAAGACTTGAGGGGCTTGAATAAATTGGCAGGGAGTCTCCGTACAGTTCACAATACACTGGCTTGAGTAGCTACAATATACATTGGAAGTAACTTTGGCTAAACTCAAATAATTAACCCTTACTGTCCATTTCCTTGGAAGCAAGCCAGCAGTCCATGGTTGTCAGTCTCTTTGGGCTCAGAAATGTCCACAGTTTTTGGGGTTCTTGGGATAACAGTTCCAGGCCCAGACAAGGGCTCTAGTAACAGACTATGCTCCGTTACACATTGGCTCAATGCAGAAAAGCAATAATGCTGAGAGCGACAATAACTTTTGAGAGCCTAGTTTTAACCCAGTCTCATCCACTTATGAATCTTGAGTCTTACACAGTTGGAAAACTTTGAATTTTTCCTTTTCCAACCCTCTGAAAATCACATAGGTGTGCCACATATTGCTGAGCAAATTTTTTCATAATGTGATTTTCAACAGAACATTGGGTAGGACTGGGGAATGACTTACATCAATGCTTATATAGCAGAGGTTGACAACCTTGGTCCTTGTGAACTACCAACAGTGCATTTGTCAGGATATCTTTGTTTGAACATAGATGGCTCAATAAGTACCTCAGTCATTTTATACCAGCTGTGCGCCAACAGGAATATCCTTTTAAGGATATACCCACAAAAAAACAACATGGTGGCACATGGAACAGTCCAAGCAGGTTTACTTATAATCTGCTTTCCCCCCCAGCAATCTTCTCATGGGGTGTGATTTTCACAAGGATGTCCAAAAATGTATGGCTGACAACCACTTAAGCTGGCCAGTTACTGGAGGTTGCAATTTGCATTGCAACCTCCTCAGTCATTTGTGTGAATGGTCTGTAGAGTGACCATAGAGGCCTCTCTGCAGATCAAGCATGCAAGAGTTAGGATTTGCCTATAGCAAAGCATACAAGTTGCAGCATGTTGCACTCTAGCATTTGGCGAGGCGAGAATATGCAGTCTGAACGGCATCATTTGGGGCAAGCTCTTATTTTTGGGTGATTAGTACATCATTTAAAATGGTGTGATCAAATTGCCAGTATGAACTTATTCTAAACATGCATTCCCTTGAACTAATTTTGGCTACCCCTGGCCTCTTTTCAGGGCATCTTAGTCCCTAAGAGAGCTGGAAGCCATTGCAAATAAAATGAGTAATGCTGGATTTAACCTCACAGATCACTATTTTATTCAAAGGGGAAATTGAGAGATGAAACAGTAAGACTTTGGTCTCAGATCTTGCTCTCTTGGATGTTAGAGAAAGGAAAATGACCTAGGACTGAGCTTTTTAAAGAAAAATGGAGTAATTCTGTGGCAAACCAAGTGGACTATAGGGGAGAATGGAACATACCTATTAATTTAAAGTGGAACTTTCATCCGCTATAAAGTCGCCCTGCAATAATTAAGCAGGTAGCGATTAGCTTTATAATATATATGTTACCTCTGAAATGTAGCCAATTATAAAGAAATCCTTTACTGTAGGAGACTGACGGGCAGGTTAGTGCAGTCTGCGCGCCTGCACCATCATTCCCTTCTGGTTACCATGTGGCACACTGCAGTGCTTCTCAATAGAGCCCAGGACTGACAGCACAGGCACACAGACAAGATGTCTGCATGAGGTCTGGCTTCCGGTCTACTACAATAAAGACTTAATTTATAATCCCCATTTAAATCAATGCAAATGTTTAGTTCTTCCCAATAGTCTCAATGGTGGCCAACAATTACTCCATTTTTCATTTGAACAAAGTCCCTTATTAGGAGGCATTACTTTCCACGGTTACTATATATGTAGGAAACCCTATGTGCCCTGACAAACCTACCTATAAATGTACTTATATAGTGTGTTTACCAGGTACATATCCAGTACCATACATTGCTCCTACTGATACACAACTATAGAACAATCTAATGCCAAGATAGGCTCCTTTGGCACTGCAGTTGTTACCAGTGACAACTTAAATCTTCTCCAACCAGCCATTAACCCCTTAGATGATTGTGACATCTCCAAAACATTGATCTCCAATACATTTTCTATATCTCAATCATCCAAGAGGTTAAGAATCCTGACACAAAATGGAACTATCACTTTAAAGGGATAGTAATACTTCGTTTTAACTTTATTTTATTTTGTAGGCATTAAAAAAACATGAAGAATGATATAAGTCTTATCTCTCAGACCTTTATGGTTTATGAGATATTCACAAGCAAAGTTTCCCCTCCCCGCCCCTTTTACCTAGTGTAAGCCATCTCTTCTCAGATGTGAATCTGGTTGTATGACCAGACAGATAACAGAAGGGGACACTCTTCTTTGTATGAAAACAATGAAAGCCCTTCCCCCCTTGACAAGTTTTTCAGCTTTTTCCCTTATCTTAATTGAAGATTGTCCCTCTCTGCAGTCTACCTGGGCACCTCCCTTCTGATCTGGCTGAAGAGGGGGGGGATTTTACTCGTGAATATCTCTTAAACCATAAAGGTTTGAGAGATAAGACTTATATCATTCTTCATGTTTTTTTAATGCCTACAAAATAAAATAAAGTTAAAACGAAGTATTACTATCCCTTTAACACAAGATTAGTTTGTTTTACAAGAAATTAACAAGTTATATGTCGTACTGGTCATTTTCTGTAAAATAGTTTCTGAGAAATGAACTCCTGTTTTGGTGGTACATTCTGGCACTTTAGGATATTGTATTGGGAATCGGCATAATTTTCTGTGTTTCAGGCAAACAATATTGCTTTCTGTACTAGTAATTCTCCCTTTGCATCGGGCTCTGTATAGATTCATTCATAATACAGTGTGCAGTAATACTGGCCCAGCAGAAACTAATTAGCATAAAGTGCCATACAATGCATTATTTATTCAAAAAACAAATGGCTAATACAGCATATAGGCTGGTTTTGATTCTGCTTAAAATTGACAAAAATTATCTTGAAGTGAGGAGGGTGTCCAATGCATTGCTTTTGCAATGCATCTGGCACCCCCTCTGGCACTCAAAGGGTTAAAGGACCCATCTCCAACTACTTAGACACACTGGAAAATTATGACAATATGGTGAGTCCCGTTGGACACAAATGATCATATTAACCCAGTGAGTGCCAGAGGGTTATGGTAAGAG
The DNA here is from genome assembly GCA_037306005.1 of Rhinophrynus dorsalis. NCBI lineage: Eukaryota > Metazoa > Chordata > Amphibia > Anura > Rhinophrynidae > Rhinophrynus > Rhinophrynus dorsalis. The sequence goes on from CM074719.1 coordinate 515,590,167, forward strand.
TATGATTAACCATAAAGAGTCATGGTGTTGTGATGTCATTCAGAAGTAGAAATGAAAACACTGTGAATAAAAATCTCTTTATTGTCAGATTGGTTGGAAAGCAAAATATATTACACCTTAAAAAAAACAGTACCAGCTTAATATAATGCATATAGCAATTCAGAAAGCTGCACCAGACATAAAACACTCCTCTCACCCTCAGAGACTCGAGGTGTGTCAAATATCTGAAAGCAAAATTAAAAAGCAAAACTTCCTAAAACCAAACGACAAATTCTGATGTACCAAATTCAGTTCTGTTAATTAGTGTTTACTAGTACATAGACGTAAACTATAAATGACAGCTTACTTTGTCCAACATAAAACCTGTACGGCCCTATGTTAACCCTTTGAGTGCTAGAGGGGTTAGCTAAAGCATTGCAGAGCAATGCGCTGGATGTCCCTCTGGCACCCAGAAGGTTAAAGAGTAATTCTGGTGCAAACAATCTGCACCAGAGGAGAAACAATTCCCCAAAGTTTCAGAGAGTTAAACTGGAATTTAACGCCTTGAATGCTAGGGAGGCCTCCAATCCATTGCTTCGCTCTAAATCAAAGCCCTCTACTATTGAAGGGGTTAAAAGCACCCCCATTTATTGGGACTCACCTAAAAACTGGTGAATTTGAAAAAAGCTTCCAAGATTACCTGTGTTGTATTAGGGGTTTTTTTTGTTTTGTTTTTGTTTTTTTAAATATAAAGTTTTTGAGTTAAATGTATTGATTATGATAATGAAGTCAAGCGGTGCAGACTCTTCCTTTCTTAATACTCAATACTGTCCCCAATCACCTACATTTAATCCTTTTACTGCTAGAGTATGTGGGCAACGCAAAGGTTTAGTCATGAGTGTGGGGGGAAAGTAGGCCTCAGAAAGGAAATGTCTACAAGGAGCTCCCGCCTCCATTAGCATAATCTATAAATATAAACAGAAAAACGACTTTCTTAGTATAAAATGGCTAATAAAACATTTAGGTTATTTTGAAAGCTCTTAAAACACACACACACGCACACACACACACACAGATCCATATATACATACACACACGTGTGTGTAAAATTGTCACAGTTGTCTTTAGGTTATCAGGTCCCTTTAAAATCAATGGACATTTTTTACTTTCTCCCTTAAGGCACACATGGTTTACTCCAGAATTACTCTTCAACTGAATGCACAAGGCTCTTAGTGTTTGGCTACTACCACTCACCAAGTGTTCAGCATAAAAGTTTGGGAATGTTTACTGTTCAGATGAAACTGGAATGAGATGCATTCTTAAGCAGCAGTTCTGGAATGTATGAGAAATCAGTCACTTGACATATTGCATAGTTTAGATGTTTGCTGCTTCTGTCCAGTTTTTCCAGTGCAACATTATTTGCAATGCATACAAAACAACAAAAATGTCTGTTAATAGGTTTCCAGTTCCCAAATTCGTTCCACATTTTCATAGGCCAGCAAAACATAGAAACAGCACATTGCACTTTATGAGCCATCAAGGGTTGGAGGCTGAATCCACCCACACAGAATTGACGGCTCTACATGTAGTAGAATTTTGGTTGGTTTTCCAGTTTGTATCTTTTTCCAAAAAGTGACTTATCGAATGATCATTACATGTAGATTGCACCTGAATCATTACAGTACTGAAAGCGCCTGATAACGGGTACACATTCTCAGAACAAAGTATTTTCCTGATTTATGGCAAGTTGATGATCAACTGCAGTGTATTATGGAGATGTCCAATGTGCTCAAAATTTTAGAATAGGTTAAAATTATGCTTATATATTTTTATTTTTTTAATTTATTTATATTTAATTGTCCTTACATCACCATCCTCTCTAGAAGCTAGAGAGGTCTACAACACATTGCAACGCAACAAATTTAGACCTCTCTAGCATCCAGTGAAATAAAACTCATATGCTTAATTTAAGAGCTTGTATTTTCTAGTTATTCTGATACTGGGGGGGGGGGGTCTGCAACAACTGAAATAAGTTATAGGTTGAAAAGGCAGCATTTGGGGACAGTAAAATGGTGTTCTAACCTGAGAGTAAGGGCACATTGTAGGTGACAGATACAAATAATAGTTTCTGGAAATAAATACTAAATTTGGAAGGAAATTCATACACAAATCCTACATTTGGAAGGAAATTCCTACATAAATTTATTTCCCTTCACCTACCAGATGCGCCTGAATACTTGGAGCAAAGCGAGATCACAGACATGCTTATGGCACATCGGGAAAAAATTTAACTTAAAAATTATTCCACCACATTCCTCTGTCTCTCCCTTAAATGAAAAATAAAAAACCCACTGTTTAAAAAGGCAGCAGCCCTTCTCAAGCAACCAGAAAAGGGTCACATTTGTGGGATGAACTCTTTCCATTTCACAATTTTAGATTTTGTTTTAAAGTATTGTTGTGCCAAAATAGTGTTTCAGTTTGAGCATTATTATATATTGTCAATTAAATGAAAAAGTATTTTGACCACTGCTTTAAAAGAAGTGACTTAAAAGGAAAAACTAGCAAATGGCCACCTTTATAAAGATTTCTAACAACAAAATTAAGGCTGAGCCCCCTACAGAATAACCTTTCTGGGTATTTTTAGTCATCGTCGTCGTCGTCATCATAGTACCGATTCCTCTTGATCTGGTCTTCCACAGAAAGCTCTTCCAGCTCTTCTCCTTCCCAATAGCCTACATCTTGGGATTTGCGGTTCTGTTCTGGGGACATATCCTTCGGCATTACTAGATCCTCCAGACTTGAGTGGTTTAATTGGGTTGACTCTTCTTCAGGGAAAAGTTGCTGTTCGGCAACCTCCATCTCTGCAACATCTCCATTCTCCAAGGTCTGATCTTCTACATTTGCAGTAATCTCTTCCTCACCTTCATCTCCTTTGTCAATGTTGTCTTTACAATCTTGTAAGGATGGAGGGTCAGCTTCTACTTGCTTCTTTTCTTCTGGCTCTGCAATCCAACGGTCCCGGAGTTTAAAGGAATTGAACCTTTTAATGACTGGGGATGTTGTAGACAAGTTCTCCGATGATTTATGGTCATCATTAACTACTGGCTTTGCTGCTGTCAATGTAAATGGCCGGCTGCGCTCTCTGAGTGAGGAACTTCTTCTGAGCTTCTTTAGGTCCGAATCTTCTTCTGTTTCTACTTTTTGAATTTCATCACTTGGTGGCCATTTTGGCTTGAATACTTTAATGCTCTCTTCCAATGAACTTCCCAAGCCAGATGATTCAGCTGGAGGAGGCCAAGCAATCTTCAGCTTCTTGGTCTCCACTTGCTTTTCCCTCTCAAGTGTAGCGCTAGAAGTCTTTGCTTCCATGGTTGCTGCCAGAACACCAACTTTTGCAATAGGAGCTTCTTCCACAACAGGGCTACTAGGGTCTTTAGAGATATTAGATGGCTGGACTGTGTTTTGTTGGGCTTCACTTATATCATTTTTGCTCACCCAAAGCTCTTTGTGTGGTTTATGTCCAAATCCTTCATCATAATTTCCTTTAGATTTGAATAGTTGGTTAAAGTGAGGTTTGCAGTAAATACTTCCATGCAATGAGGCAAAAGTCCCAAGACTGGAGAGGGAGAGAGAGGGAGAGAAAGAATGTTATTAAAAACCTTAGCAAAACAATTTTTTGGTATCAATTAATGTTTTTTCTTAGCAACTGCTACCAGGTTATGGCCTTATGTTAACACCATGGATACATTGTCAACAAGTAGCTTCTCCATACCATCCAATCGGTTAAAATGGATTAAAGGAATTTAAAAGAAGTAGAGGTTTATTTTGAAGTTTTCAATCTTGGCAGAAATTTAAATTTAAACACCTTGTACAGAAGATTCCTTAGGAAGACTTCTGATAGGGGAGTTTAAGGTCCTGTATTTAAGTTACAAATAGTGTTCACCCACGTACATGGTATCCAGTGTCATATTAAGATTATTTAGGAAAGGATCCAACACAGAATTCATTGTGGCCATTATAAGTTTCGGTCCAGATTAAAGCAGAACTACCACCTTTAAACAACTTTAGCTTCCATAACTCCACATCTGGCGACTAGCTGCTTAGTAGCACTAGTCTCTAGAATTATTACCTTGTTTAATAGATGTATCAATTCTTCCAGGGTTGACAGGAAGGACGGATCGCAGACATCTTGCCACGCGCCTGCGCTGTCAGTCCCAGTCGGCTCTAGAAGACGTTGCTAGGAGCCGTTCGGCTCTGGAATGGACTGAAAGAGCAGGCACGCGGACGTTACTATGGCAAGATGTCTGCGATCTGTCCTGCCTGTCAGCCCTGGAAGAATTGATGAATCTATTAAACAAGGTAATAATTCTGGCGACTAGCGCTACTAAGCAGCTAGTTACCAGATGGGGAATTATTGAAATATAAGTTGTTTAACCCTCTGAGTGCCAGAGGGGGTACGGAATGCATTGCTTTGCAATGCATTCCGTACCCCTATGGCACACAAAGGGTTAAAGGCGGTAGTTCCCCTTTAAAGGGATAGTATTACTTCAAAATTACTATCCATCATATTGTAGCCCTTAATAAACTGAGTTAAATGACACCAGTGGCATCTCTCAAACCTTTATGGTGTAAGAGATAGCCGCTTTCAAAGTTTCCTCTCCCCTGCTGTCAGCGTTTTGCTGCCAGCAGGAGAATCCGGTCCCGGGACAGGCGGAGGCTCTTAAACAGGGAAGATATCTCGTTATGGAAGGAAAAATTATTCATTGAAAGTCTCCTATGTGTGCTTGGTTACCAAGCACACGTAGAAGACTGTTTCAATGAATCATTTTTCCTTCCATAACGAGATATCGGCTCTGCTGAAGAGCCTCCGCTTGATTCAGAAACCGGATTCTCCTTCTGGCAGCAAAAAGCTGACAGCAGGGGAGAGGAAACTTTGAAAGCAGCTATCTCTTACACCATAAAGGTTTGAGAGATGCCACTGGTGTCATTTAACTCAGTTTATTAAGGGCTACAATATAAGGGATAGTAATTTTGAAGTAATACTATCCCTTTAAGTTAAGTGCAGGTTATTATAAGGAGGTTTGTGCATTCCTTTAAGCTCTACAAAAAAACAACGCCCAAACCTCATAATATGAATCAAAACATGACAATTCGTAATATAAAGGGTATTCTAATGAAAAGTATTTGGTGGTTACTTTAAAGGGACACTAATGTCCCATAAAAAAAAAATGTCTCTCGTTTTGTAGAGGTTAAAAAAATGAATTATTTGCAGCAAATCCCATCTTTCAAACCGCTATGGTCTGAGAGATATTTGCATTGAAATTTCCTCCTCCTCTCCCCTTCTCCAGACATCAACGCTGTGCTGTCCGGGGACCAGCTGGTGGCTCTACAGCAGAGCCGAAATTGCTTTATTTAAAATGAATTACTTCGTTGGAAAGATCTACAAAGTGTACCTGGTTTGAAAGCACATTTTGTAGACCGTTCCAATGAAGTAGTTCTTTTTAAATAATATATTTTGGCTCTGCTGAAGAGCTTCCTCGAGTCGGCCGACTCTAATTTCCGAAAAGGGAAACTTTCAATGTGAATATCTCTCAAAACCATAGCGGTTTGAGAGATAGGATTTGTGCCACAGTTTATTTTTTTAACCTCTACAAAACAAGCAGAATTTTCTATGGGACATTACTGTCCCTTTAAACAGTTTTTGTTCATATATTTGTGTTGGACATACAATTTAAAACTAGCAATATTTTTGCCTGTGAATGTAAAAAAACAAAAAAAAACAAAAACAAAAAGGCACATGCAGTTACATAGATCATATATAAACAGAATGTTTTATAAAAGAAGAGTGTTATGAAGACACTACACAAGGCCTCCTAAACAGAAGTAGCCATGCATTGGATACGTGTCTGGCATTAAAAGGGTTAAGAAATAAAAAGTGGATTTACTTGTAGGACTATTTAACCCTGACATCCAGGAAAATCCAGAAAGTAGGCAAGACTGGCTTGTTGAATTGTCATATCCTTAACCCTTTCAGCAAAAAAAAAAAAAAAAAAAAGGTGTGCAAAGCAATGTGTTGCGAGCGCATATATTGTGCATGTGTGAATTGCGCGTGCAAACTACATGCGTGTGTGAATTGTGCATGCGCGTGTGTATAACGTCCTGCAATTCCATGCAGAGATTTTCACAGCAGTGGCCAGGGGACTGCTAGTAAAGTCACGCCCCCCCCCACTCATGGACCTATGGGAGCACCAGTATAAGCAATAACACCTCCTTAATGATGCCCCCGAGTGTGTGTGCCAGGGCCACAGAATTATGGTCAAATGACCCTCTTCTTTTACCCATTTATAATAATAATAATAAAAAAAAATATATATATTTTATACACACACACTAGTTTATTGTATATTTAGATGTATTTGTCAGCAAGTGCAAATCTTCCTATCAGGAATTACTAGATCATTTGCATAAACTGACAAAAGGTAAATATCTTAACCTATTAGGAGAAAGAAAAAGAAAGTGGGGAGAGAAAAAAAAAAAAAAAAAAAAAAAAAAAAAAAAAAGTTAACATAGGTGCATTTGAAATCTGTTTCTTGATCACTTATTTGTTACAACGTGACACTCACTTTAATATGATTTTCTTTAAATGGCACATTTTTTCTGTCCTGTGAATTCTTATTAAACTGTACGTCTGTAATTAATCATATGACCGAGTTTCTCTCTATCACTTGCAGAATAAATCCAGCAGAACTCCCGGTTCTTATGTGCTGAAAAATGGTATAAACGTCTTGTGCTTGCATGAGTGCAAAAAAGGTAGTTAGGGAGTATGCTATATGGGTTTGTGCCACCAGTTTCCAAATGTGCTATAGTTGTAAGGTAAACAGAAGTCCTAAACATTTTGTTTTTAAAGCATTATATATGTAGATATCCTTTATAAACAATACTTGGTGACCCAGATTACAAAACACAGAATAAAAAAACCTTATAGAGGTGACAGGTTACCTTTAAAATCAATCTATAGGAGTAAGTGATACTTAGCTTGCTGAACAAAATGACTTGCCTAGGTAGATGGTCTCCATACAGCAGTCAGGAATATCTATTTATAGGTTTTCACATTTTTTCTGCAGTTGCCTTTATTTAACAATCCCTATTGAAATCTGCCTTTAGGTCAAATCACCTCACAACAGACTACAGGGTTAAATAGCTCTGCATGACTCATATCCGGAAATTTCCTTTATCAGATTGTAAGCTGAAGGATCCTAGGAGTAGACACCAAAGATAAATAAATGTATAACCACTTGCTGTATGAATGACATCTACTTAGGCAAGTCTCTGTTAAAGCAATAGTAACAGATCCAAATAGTCAGCACTCCGATTAATCTACATAGTTTGTAGTCCACGTAGAGCAATGTTTCAATACTAGCCAATTTGTAGTTCACGATTATCCCCCTTCCACACCTTTTACAGACGCAAGCACTGCCTCTCACGCCGGTCCAGAGGGAGGCCAGCGAGGGACAATCTTCAGTGAGCATAAGGAAAAACCTGCCCTCTGTCACAGGGGTGCAGTTTTTTCTTTATGCTCACTGCATGAAGATTGTCCTTTGCTGCGAACTGTCCTATCTGAAAACTGGATTCCACATCTGAGGGAAGGCGGTTTAAAATGGGTAAAAGGGGTGAGAGGGGGATACTTTATAATTACTCATGAACTACAAATTGGCTAGTACTGAAATACTGCTCTATATGGACTACAAACTATGCAGATCAATCAGAGCGCCATTTATTTGGATCTATTACTATCCCTTTAGATTAAGATGCATTTATTCTTAAGATATAATACCCCTTTGAATAAACATGCGTCTGTCATTAAAGGACATTTTCGCCATCACATGCAGCTGATGTCTTAAAGGGATAGTAATACTTAAAATGTAAAAAAAAATATGTTGTAGGGTTTAACCCCCTGAGTAAAACAAGGGTACTCCCACTGCTGAAAGGTGTTTCATTCAAAAGTTATTAATTTTCAAAGTTGAATTTTTTAGGTGCAATATCACAGTGGCCTGAAATTGTACAGTAGCGCTGTTGCTACACCATCCTATGGACAGCTCTGGTCAGTTGACCATAAATCTCCATAGGATGGTGTAGCAACAGCGCCACTGTACAATTTCAGGCCACTGTGATATTGCACCTAAAAAATTCAACTTTGAAAATTAATAACTTTTGAATGAAACACCTTTCGGCAGTGGGAGTGCCCTTGTTTTACTCAGGGGGTTAAACCCTACAACAAATATTTTTTTACATTTTAAGTATTACTATCCCTTTAATGAATAGCGGGGCTTCGTAAACATTGGAGATGGCCTGAAAGATGGCCATTTAGCTCTTGTGAATAGGGATGTTACGTACGTGAGCTTGGTGGAACAGTGTGAACAACGGAAGCAGCTATGGTGATACACTTGCTGGTTGGCAAAGAGACGCTCCATTGGATAAACAGTTTTCTGACAACCGAAACAGATTTCTCGGGCTGGCAGCTGAAACTTCTAAAGGAAAGAAATTATTACATCAGATCCCATAGCGCTTGAAACCCATCCAAGGATTTATGAGGGTCTTGTATGGACCCAATACTGCCCTTTAAAAAGTCACCCATACGCTGCACTAGACATTTGTTTGTAATACAAGTAGTTGGAGAAAATGGTCTTTGTTGGAGGCAGGCACAGTGGGGCACTTTATGCTATCAGTTTGCTTGGTACCAACATTACCATACACTGCAGACATTTCTAATAGCACATCAAAGGTAGGTTGGGCCACAAAGTGAACAATTTACTCCCTGCCACACTGTCAGCAAAACAATGGTTGATTACTATAAAATATTTATTTTTCTGAAAAATGGCTAGTACCAACACACGCCGATTTGAATTCTATGTAAAACACAAACTTATTGTACAGGGACAGGTCCACTTTAAAGGGATAGTAATACTTCGTTTTAACTTTATTTTATTTTCTAGGCATTAAAAAAACATGAAGAATGATATAAGTCTTATCTCTCAATCCTTTATGGTTTATGAGATATTCACAAGCAACGTTCCCCTCCCCGCCCCTTTTACCTAGTGTAAGCCATCTCTTCTCAGATGTGGATCAGGTTGTATGACCAGACAGATAACAGAAGGGGACAATTTTCTTTGTATGAAAACAATGAAAGCCCTTCCCCCCTTGACAAGTTTTTCAGCTTTTTCCCTTATCTTAATTGAAGATTGTCCCTCTCTGCAGTCTACCTGGGCACCTCCCTTCTGATCTGGTTGAATGGGGGGGATACTTTGTTTGTGAATATCTCTTAAACCATAAAGGTTTGAGAGATAAGACATATCATTCTTCATGTTTTTTTAATGCCTACAAAATAAAATAAAGTTAAAACGAAGTATTACTATCCCTTTAACGATAAAGTGCAATGTTGTAGTGTAGGAATACTTTAAATGGTTAGTAATGTCGTTATATAAAAAGTGTAATATTGCAGCTATTACAAAACAACTAAACTATCCCAGTCCTATCTCTCAAACAATTATGGTTTGAGAGATATCCGATGCTAAAGATCCCCTCTTCCTCACATTTCCCTGATGTCAGCTGCAAAGCTAACAGCAGGAGATGCGTGTCGGCCAACTCAAGGCAGTTCTTCAGCAGAGCCAAAATAGTGCAATGTAAAAAGATATACTTCACTAGAACAGTCTACAAAGCGTGCCTGGTTAGCAGGCACACTTTGTAGACCGTTCCAATGACGTATTTCTTTTTAAGCTGCACTATTTTGGCTCTGCTGAAGAGCCTCCTGCCGGTCCTAGGACCAGGATCTCCTGCTGTTGGCTTAGAGCTGACGTCAGTAAAAGGGGAGGGAGGGTAGGATTTTAGCATCGTATATGTCTCAGACCATAAAGGTTTGAGAGATGGGACTGGTATCATTTAGTTTATTTTTGTAATAGCTGCAATTTTTTATATAACGACATTACTAAACCTTTAATCCTTACACAATGCTACACAGACAAAAGACAATGCTAGCTAAGAATTTCCCATTCTGTACAACCCTAGATATAAACGTGTGAAACAGGAGAAAAGAAATAAGGAACAGACAGAAAGGTGGCCTTAGAAGAAGGCTATACATTGTGCTGTATACACAAAGAAAAAATTACAATTCTGGAGCAAACTAACTGTACCATAAGAGACTAGTAAAAACACTTGCAAAATTCCTATTGATTTAAATGGGATTTTCTAGCAGTCACGGGGTTGAAAGCCCCAATAAACTCAGTGGGAACGTATTTGTGCCATATGGTACAGTTGGTTTACCTCGCAATTTATTTTTGGTTTTGCCTATAAAACAATTGTTCAAGTTTGAACAAAGCCATCCATCACAGTGATGGAGCTCACTAAACTATGCCAACATGCTCTATATAGAAAATAGGATTTTAGTGTTCTTCCCTGTTAAACCCTTTTCTCTTGTCCATATAGAACACTGGTACAAAGGGTTTGAGTTCCACTTTGAAGGGCACAACACATTTCAAAAAGACAGACAGTCTTGTGAGCAGAGACTCCCAGCCACTCTTCCAGCTCAACCCTTCCCCCCTGCATACTCCAGTTATGATGATGTGATAAAACCACACCAACAAGGAAAGAGAAGAAGGAAGGTACTGTGAAAATAAGACTCTAAACAAGTACTCCCAAGCCCAGACAGGAGAGACCAACAGAGGTACCTTTCTATGGGAGAGAGACCTATGTTCCATATGGACTAAGAGAAAAGGATTTAATCCTATTTCCTCTGTCATCCAAATGGAACACAGGTACCATGGGAATATACCAACGCTAAGCTCCCAGAGGTGGGAAGAAGAAGAAAGGACCTCACGCCTGTCCCCATGAAACCAGAGTTCCCTAGGACTATCCAGAACCAGAACAGCCCAAACAGAACCAAGTGTGAACAGACAAACTTGCACAGTGCACAAAAAAAGAGCCAACAGGGGCTCAAACAGCTGAACAACAGTAAGGCACAAGACAAATTAGGTCCCTAAACAGGCAGAACTTCCTGAAGAAGCTCCCACCCAAAGTTGGCTTTGGCCGAAGCCAGTACATCCACACAATACTGTTTAACAAAAGGTATGCAAGGAGGATCTGGTCGCTGTCTTGCACAACTGCACTGCTTAACGGAGGCCTGATTCTTGTAGGCCTAAGAAGACCCCACAGACCTAGAAGAATGTGCTGTGAGAATAGGGAACATATGGGGGGCGCACCCAACAGGTAGCCCAGTAAAGGTTAAAGCCTAGGGAAGGTCCCCAACTCAGAACAGCAGGGAAGGGGTTAACTATCCCAAAAGCAGCCCTCCTTGCTCCATAGCCCAGGGAATGAACAATACCCAACATGAGTGCAAGAGCCCATGGGCTCAGAGGAAAACCTCTGTATAAAGAGGCACAAGGTATGGACAATGTGGACCAAGGGACTCAAAGGGTTTCTCACCAGTCTTCTTACTTCAAGTTACCATTTTGAAGTAAGCAGAGCCCCAAGGGACTCTGCTGGGAGGGAAAACTTGGGTTGCAAGATCCTCTCCAGAGTGCTGCAAGGGTCCGCATAGCACCTGCACACGCTGGTTAATCCACTCCAGGGGAAGCCCAGTAATGGTAACCCTCATATTAGAAAGTAATTAAAAAAAAACAAAAAAAACAAAACTAAAGTGTCCTGGCCATGTTTTCACCTCTGAGAACACATAACTGGAGTAAGCAGGGAGGAAGGGTTAAGCTGGAGAAGTGGCTGGGAGTCTCCACCCACAAGATACTGTTTTTGAGATGTGTTCTGTCCTCCAAAGAGGAACTCATCCCCATGGTACATGTGTTCCATATTGGATGACAGTCTTTTTTGCCACAAAATTCTTAAAGATTTTTTCTTGGTTTGAAACAAAGGTGCAGGGAAGATGTACTATAGGAGTATAGGTCATACTTTGGGGCCCTGTTAAAAAATAAAAAATTACAAATGCCAGCTAGAAATTAAATGTTGAATATTTAAAATTGTGTAAAACCTCAACTTTTAGTCTGAGTACTTTGTGCATCAATAGCATTGCATGTATAACTATCCTACTTTCATGGTCGACACATTACAATAAAAAGCATAGGTAACTTGACGTCATATGTACTGACACTGCACAATATATATATATATATATATATATATATATATATATAAGTAAAACCAAAAGGCTATTTGACCTAATTAAGAACATTTTTTTCTCAAATTTTTTACAATGTGTACTAGTTAAAAAAAAAAAAATTCTTTGAAAAATATTCTGCTGTTAACAGATATTTAAGCCTATTTAGTCTTTTGAACAAGACCCTTAGTAGGAATTCATGACTGGTATTGATTTGGATGTGATATTGGGTGTTAACATGCAGCATTTAGAAAGGGATCACGTACAGAGGCCGTGCATGTTCCCTGTACTGCAGGTCGGAGGAAGAGGAGGCCCCGATATTGGTGGCCGCTGAGGTCAGACTAGGAGGGAAGAGGAAGGCAGGAGCAGAGAGAAGGTACCAGGAGAGCAGGAGACAGAAGCTGGAAGAAAGAGATAAAAGGATAACTGAGCAGCATTGTTACAGTGTGTGACTGGATAAAAACGACATAACCTGAAACACACCAAAAAGCCTGATCATAGCCAACGCCCACACTCAACTTATGCCGATTAGAAAGTTTCAACTGAACCATCTCTACATGCATGCATGAAATACCAGCCAACAGCCAGTTCCACTTTAAAGGGATAGTAATGTTTAACAATAAAAGCAGCTCCAATTAATCTTTATTGTATTTGGGCCATGGAGAGTGTAATTTCAATACTGTCAGAGTTGTAGTTCAAGAGTAATTGAACAATAAAAGTATCCCCCTCCCACCCCTTTTACTGATGTAACACTGCTCACCTCAGAGCAGAAAGGTGGTGTCCAGTTGGATCTCAGAGAGGGACAATCTTCAGTGAGCGTAAGGAAACACCTGTTGTCAAGGGGTGCAGGGTTTTCATTTTTCTCACAGTAAGAAGATTCTCCCTTGCTGTGAGCTGTCTGGTCCTAGGGCCACATTCCTCATCTGAGGGAAGCCGGCTTACACTAGGCAAAAGGGACGGGAGGGGGATACTTTATCATTCAATTACCCTTGAACTACAACTCTGACAGTATTGAAATAACACTCTCCATCGAATATATACTATGAAGATTAATTGGAGCTGCTGTTTTTATGAAACACTACTATCCCTTTAAGGTCTAGGCTTTTAATGTTAAAATGAAGACAATCAGCCCTACTTTCATGGCCCCACTTAACGCAATTCTTCTCCAGCTCACAAATGTCTACTCTACAGTGCCACACAACAATTTCTCAGTGGCTCGTGGGGATGATGGAAGTTTAATCCCAACAGCTAGAGGTTCGAAGATTAACTTGGTATAGACCACAGAGTATGTCCAGTGGTGCATAGTAACCCCTTGCGTGTCATAAAAGCAACTAAAACATTGCAAACATGAAATAATCAGCAACTTTATCAAACACATCTGCATGTGCGCATGATAGAATCATCCATGTTCACTTGAGGAGATCCTGAAATCATCCAATGTTAGTGAGGTTTGAGGACAGAGTGTGAAAGCCTATTGTAAAGACAAAGTGACCCATATGCAGTGCTTGTGATCTCAATCAATACCTTCCAATGTAGAGTGCAAGGCTTTAAAATGTTAATCAATGAACCAGCAAGTACATGGACTGTACTGAAGCTGTTGGTATGAATAACTCTAGACTGTAAGCTCTCACGATCAGGGCCCTCTGATCCTCCTGTTCTCCACATCTGATTGTACTATTTAATACCTCTGTATGTCTATTCCCAATTGTACAGCGCTGCGGAATTAGTTGGCGCTATATAAATAGAGAATAATAATAATAACCAATAACCATACTGCCAAAGGAAGCCATCAGGACCCACCTTTACAGACTTGGGAGGTGTGGAATCTAACGGATTTAATGCTCTTCCTTGAGGGCTGTACCCAGGAGAAGTGTTTGGTCTCTGGATTTCGTCTTCATGTTTCCCTGTTTTAATGGGATAGAAAGAATAAACCAACAGATGTGAATCCTCAGTGTACAACCCCATGCATTCATATCAACATTTAAAATAAGGTATATACACCACAAGTGACAAACAGTACAGTGGTTCCAAATTCCAGGAAAAGTTCACTTTGCAAATATGGAGCCTATTCCATCAGCTAAAGTAGAATGATTGTGGAGCAAACCAAAGACAACATACAGGGAAACAATCCCCAAGTTTACCTGTGCTTCAAAATTAAGTTTTAACTCCTTCAGTGTGTTGAAGACCTCTCAAGAATTCTAGGAATTAAAAGCTCCATTTAAATAACTGTAAATTGTAATTCATCCCCAGTACTGAAGTTTGAATGCTCCAGAAATGCATCCTTCAGTTCACCGAATAAGGCCCTATAAGTGAAACCCTACAGGCAATATGGAGGGTTCTCTTTAGCCACAATAATTAGCACAGTTTTGACTATCTAAACATACACAGAATTTTAACCCTTTGGAGTGCCACAGGGCTTTGCAACGCGCTACCTGTTAGATCCTTTTCTCTTAAGCCATACAAGTTACTGGTAACTTTGGGTAGGCGATCAGCCCCTTTAATAGGCAGGAACAATTCTGAGAAGCGACTGCTGGGTGGAGCCTGCCTCCTCTCCTTAGCTTGGAGCTAGCCAATCCCCATCCAGTAAGATTTGCAGACTAATGACTAGGTAGTAAGACGGTAAAGGAAGACTCGTGTGAGCATGAACCCGAAAGGACCCCCACGTTCTGCCACAGGACAGCCAAGCATGGTCCCTTGACAGGGTGGGAGACCAGTAACCTCTATGGACTAAGAGAAAAGGATTTAACAAGTAAGACTAAAATCCTATTTTCTCTGTCATCCAATACAAGTTACTGATAACTCTGGGATGTCCAACCATTAAGTTCCCCAGGGTGGGAAGAAAGGCAAAGACCAGGCGCAGGCCCCCAAAGTCACCAGAGCACCAATGAACCTACAGATCGTGAATAGCTCAACAATAACCACAAAGTGTGAATGGACACTGAACAGGGGTAAAACAAACCCCAGGAACTGTACACAGCACTCTGAACTAGAGCCAACAGGGCTCAAAAAGTGAAAGAGTACTGAGAGACTAAAGAGATCCTAGACAGGCAAGGCCGCCTCCAGGATCTTCCTCCCAAAACTGGCATCAGCCAATGCCAGCACATCCACACGATAGTGTTTAGCAAAGGTATGCATAGACAACCAAGTGGGCGCCTTGCACAACTGATCAGCTGAGGACTGGTTCTTGTAGGCCCAAGAATCCCCAACAGACCTCGCAGAATGGGCCGTGACCCTGAAGGGAAATGGCCTTTTCCGAAGTTCGTAAGCCTTACAAATCGTGGACTTGATCCAAGAAGCTATGGTTACCTTGGAAGCAGGCTTCCCTGCCCTAGGACCCTCAGGAATGACAAAAAGTGTCAGATGCACATAGAACTTAAGACAATGCACAACATCCAACAGATGAAGATCCCTCTCTTTGTCAGAAGTAGGGTCAGGACAGAAGGAAGGAACCTTCGGGAGAAACTCTTGTGAGGTGCGAAGCACCTCCTTGTTCTTGTGAAAGACCAAAAAGGGTGGTCTACAAGACAGGGCATGCAGCTCTGCAACTCGGCAAACAAACAATCGCCAGGAGAAAGGCCATCTTCCATGTAAGCAGACGTAGAGGAATGGTAGACAAGGATTCAAAGGGAGGACACTGGAGTACTCCCAGAACAAAGTTAAGATCCCACTGAGGAGCAGGGGACAAACACCGGATGGGTATGAGCAACACCGTGGAAGAAAACTTGACATCAGGAATGATAGCAAGATGCCTCTGAAAAAGGACAGAGAGCGCAGAAGTCTGAACCTTAAGAGAACTCAGACTGAGACCCTTATCCACACCATCCTGGAGGAAGGAAAGAACTGTAGGAAGGTCAAAATCCTGAGACAGGTCCTTGTCAGCACACCAAGCCAGAAAGGTAGACTAAACTCAATGGTAGGCCTTAGAGGAAACAGGTTTACGGGCTCTAAGCATAGTAGCTACCACTCCAGAAGAAAATACTTTCTTGTTCAAAACGGAGGATTCAATCTCCATGCCATCAAAGCCAGAGTATTAACGTCTTCCTTCCAGAGGTAACCCTGTAGAAGGTGGTCTGGACAGGAAGGGGGGGGGGATGTTGGAGGTTCTGCCACTGAGAGATCCAGAAGCTCCGGAAACCAAGACTGTTGGGGCCAGTACGGAGCAATCACAATGACTGGGCAGCGCTCCAGTCTCTGCTTCCGAAGACCTCTGTTCAACAAAGGAACAGGAGGGAAGATGTAAGCCAGAGGAAGTGTCCATGGGATCGACAAGGCATCCTCTGCCAGAGCCATGGGATCCACCCAGCGAGAGCAGAAAGTTGGTACCTTCCTGTTGTG
Organism: Rhinophrynus dorsalis; assembly: GCA_037306005.1. Classification (NCBI taxonomy): domain Eukaryota; kingdom Metazoa; phylum Chordata; class Amphibia; order Anura; family Rhinophrynidae; genus Rhinophrynus; species Rhinophrynus dorsalis. The sequence continues at coordinate 515,606,638 of CM074719.1, forward strand.
CCTGGTGGCCATCAGGTTGATGCATGGGAGACCCCACTGCTGGATGATTAGGTTGAACACATCTGGATGTAGCTCCCACTCTCCGCTGTCCACCGTGTGCCGACTGAGGAAGTCGGCCAGAACGTTGTCTACGCCAGGAATATGAACTGCGGAAATGGCAGGGACATGCTCCTCTGCCCAAGATAAAATAGCCTTGACCTCTAGCCAAGCTACGAGACTTCTTGTGCTGCCTTGCTTGTTGATGTAGGCTACCGCTGTGGCATTGTCTGACTGTACCCCGACCAGGCAATCCTCCAGCTGCCATGTCCAGTGATGTAGGGCATGAAATATCGCCCGAAGCTCCAAGACACTGATGGGAAGGAGAGATTACTCCTGAGACCACCGGCCCTGAACACTCAAGTGCGCCAGCACCGCTCCCCATCAAGAGGGGCTAGCATCAGCCTTAACTGTGGTCCAGAAGGGCACCAGTAAGGTTCTGCCTTTAAAGAGATTGTTCAGGCTGAGCCACCATGAGAGACTCTGCTCCACTTGAAAAGGTAGAGACAGGGATCTCTCCAGGAGACATGGACAGCCCTTGCAGGCTAGGATCAGAAACCTCTGAAGTTCCCTGGTGTGAGCCATGGCAAACGGAACTGCTTCTATGGCAGAAATGAACTTCCCCACCAAGGACGACATCTTGGCAGGAACTGGATCCTGAAAAAGCACTAAAGGTCCAAGCTATCCTATCTGATGAGCCACTTTGTCCATCAGAAACACCACCCCCCTCTGAGTGTTGAAGAGGAGGCCCAGAAAGACCATCTTCTGAGAAAGAAGGTCTGACTTGTCCAAGTTGATGATCCACCAGTGATTGGAGAGAGCATGCATGCAGTCCTGCACCTGCTGGTGAAGGAGATCAGGAGACGAGGCCTTCAGAAGGTGGTCGTCCATGTATGGAGTCACCCTGATGCTGTTCCGATGTAGGACGGTGATCAATGCTCCAAGGACTCTTGAAGACTTGAGGAGCCGTGGTCAGGCCAAAGGGGAGGGCAGAGAAATGGAAGTGCAAAGTGGAGATCCTGCCGACTCTCTGATGAATGGTGATTTGCAGATAGGCATCTTGAAGATCCAGAGAGGCCAGAAATTGCCCAGGAGCCATGGCCGCTATCACTGTGCGCAGAGACTCCTGGCAGTACTGGGACCGGACCACAAAGGAGTTGATATCCTTCAGATCCAAAATGGGGCTACAGCCCCCATCCTCCTTGGTAACCACAAAGAGGTTGGAGAAGAATCCCAAGCCCCTCTCCTGAGGGGAAACTGGCTCCAGGACCGCCTTGTCTAGCAGGTCCTCAATAGCGTCCTCAAAAAGGTGTCTCTTTTCTGCTCCCAAGGGAGAACGAGAAACAAAGGTCCTTGGAGGAGGAAGAGAAGTGAAGGGAATCCTGTATCCTGAGGCCACCACTTGTAAAACCCATGGGTCCGCCACAGAGGCCTGCCAAGCTGAAAGGCAGTGACGTAGGCGGCCACCTACCTGCGGGTAGGTACCCGGGTTCGGTGAGTCATGCAGAAGGAGGTTTGGAAGCCTTGGGCTTCGTGGAGGACTTGGATCTCCATTGCTGCTTAGGCTTGGATGAGGAGCACAGAGCCTGAGGGACCATCTGGGTCGCTTGGCACGAGTCTGCCTGAAAGGGATGAAAAAGCTGATTCCTTTTGACAGGCGCCTTCTTCTGCAGGACCACTGGCAGGTGAGAACGTTTTCCTCCAGTGGCCTCGTTGAGGAGATCCTTGAGCTCAGGCCCGAACAGGGAGAATCGCTGAAACAGCAAAGACAAGAGAGCCTTCTTAGAGGCTGTGTCAGCCAACCAGATCTTAAGCCAACGAGCCCTTCTGGCTACAACAGACATGGTAGATGCCCTGGCTACCATACGCAGTGTCAAGCAGAGCAGCAGAGACATAATGCTGAACCTCAGCAATGTTAGTGAGAAGTCGCAACATGTCAGATGTAGGGGCTCCCTGACGGACAGCAGAATTGAGCTGTTCAGTCCAAACAGCCACAGCCCTATTTACCCATGTAGCAGGAAAAGTAGGGCAAAGGGCAGAGCCCGCTGTCACAAAAATAGCCTTGAGAGAAGTCTCAAGCTTCTTGTCAGTCCAGTCTTTAAAAGCAGAGGCATCAGCCACAGGCAAGGCAGATGATTTAGAAAGCCTGGAAACTGGAGCATCCACTTTGGGGGGAATGAACCCACTGAGTGAGGGCGGTTCCAGAAAACGGGTAAAGTTTATCAAACTTCTTAGACACAGAAGGTTTCTTGTCTGGAAATTTCCACTCCTCAGACACCAAGCGGTCAAGGGTAGGATTAGATGGAAAGCAAGCATGGGACCTAACAGGCTGTTCAGTGTGGACACCACAGCCCTGATCAGGCCCTCAGCCGAGGGAATGGGGTCCGCCTCAAAGGGGTCCTCAAAAAACTGAGACGACGGAACAGCTGAACAGTCAGAGTCCACCAACAATTCCTTCTCAGAGGAATCAGACACATCAGGTACACCCCGTGGTTTAGGCAGGGAAGATCTGATAGGGGCGGGGGTCTGCAATGAGTGGAAGACCCCCTGTAAAGTGTATGGAAGGAGTTGTAAGGTGGACCAGAGGTGCCTGGTAGTCACCTTAAACTCTTGCATCCATATTGGCTCTAGTGCATGGCTAGAGACCCCAGCAGGGGATTCAGGGGCAGAAGCGCATGCTGGGCAAATATGACCTGAGTATTCTCTAGGTAACCCTGATCTACATGAGAAGCAATGAGCAATGGGGAACACAGACTCCCCAGTAATCTTAGTCTTAGGTTTAGCCCCAAGGTCTAACGGAGTAGACATTCTCACAGAGTCAAAATGGTCAAAGTATCAAAACACCCACAATAAAGTGTGTATGATAATTAATGTGCCTCAAACACTAAAACAAGACTTATCTGGTAGGCAAAGGGTTAAACTGCAGAGGAGAGAAGGAGAGTCCAAGCCCTGCATAGGATACTCGATCTGCAGATACACAAAATGGCTGCCATGACAGGAGCCAATCGGAAACGAGCATGCAAAGCGGGCGCTCATGGGAAACGTAGTTTCACTGACAGAGTACCCCAACAGTGCCTGAAGCCCCCGGCATCCCCAGAACGTTGACCGAATGACAGAGCAAGGGGAAACCAACACAATGAGCCATCTCTGACCACGCTACGTGGAGCGGTTGCAGAGATATGTCCCAAACTGTAACATCCCATAGAAGGGAATGGAGCAATGGCGTCTATGCGGTAAACACACGCGGGAATAAAGTTAACGAGGTGAATACCAAGCGTAAACCACTCAAAAGCCCACTAGAATAAAACAGTAGACCCAATAAACACTGGTCCCAGTAGGGAAAGAGCCCAAAAACCCCCTAAAAAGTGCTAACCAGCAGCATAAGGGTTATGTTACCACAGAAACTTGCTCCAAACACCTCACAGACATACAGATAAAACCCAATGAGTGCACAAGTATGTAATAGGAACTCCAAATGAAACCCCTGTGTGGAGGGGAAGCATGGGACATGTGGACCTCAGCACTCAAAGGGTGCTCACCTTTTTGAGGAGGTCTTCTGTTTTCAGATTACCATATGTCAAGAAGAAGCCTCAGTGGGCAACTCCTGGGGAAAGAACTTGCAGCCAAGATTTTCCCCCCAGGACTTAGGTCCACAAAAGCACCTGGTAAACTGAGCTATCCACGTTTGGGTGATGGGAATTGTCAGTGATGGTAATCCGCCTAATGGTGGTGGTCCATATCTAACAGAAAAATAATAAAAAAGCTAAAACTATAGCAGAACTGTTCTCTTGCCTTGTGTCTTGACCAAGGAACAAATCTTACTGGTTGGGGATTGGCTAGCTGCAAGCAAAGCAAAGGAGGTAGGCTCCATCCAGCAGTAACTTCTCAGAATTGTTCCTGCCTATTAAAGGAGATGATCGACTACCCAAAGTTACCAGTAACCTGTATTGGACGACAGAGAAAACCCCTGCACTCAAAGGGTTATAGAGAGGAAACAAAACACAAACATGACAAAGTGAAATGTACCATTAATCTCTGCAATGTTCCTGGGTGATACAGGACTGTTCTCATTTGTCAACTGCTGTAGAAAAAACAAAGTAAAGTCAAACCTCATAGAAAGGGCCAGCCACATCAAGAGCCTCAGTATCCCTAATAAAAAAAGTGCCTCATAGTTCCAGATAAACAGTGCAGCAGGTGTATAAAGCCAAAAGGGGAGCAATTCCTGGGTAAGCTAACTGCACCATAATGAGTAAATAAAAACCACCACAGATTAAATTTAAATAGGGTTTTTAACCTCTTGAACACCAGAAATGTATCCAATGCGTTGCTATGTGTTTGCTACATCACTGGCACTCAAAGGGTTAAATGGTAGAGTTCTACAATAAAGCAGTACTTTGGATGTCTAGAATTCAAGGGGTTAAGTTCCACATTTGTTCTATACAGTGCAGTTTTGCCACACAATTTCTTCACTTTTACCATCCCTTTAAGGCTTATCGGTTATACTTAAGATCTAAAAAATATATTATATTATATATATACACTATATATAGTAGTGTCCTCCTAAGTAAAACAGTTGTACTCCCACTGCTGAAAGGTGTTTATTCAAAATTTATTACAGCTCAAACCTGAATTTTTTTAGGTGTAATATCACAGTGGCCTGAAACTGTACATTGGCGCTGTTGGTACAACATACTATGGACAGTTGTGGTCAGTTTACCATAAATGTCCATAGGATAGTGTAGCAACAGCTCCACTGTACAATTTCAGGTCACTGTGATATTGCACTTACAAAATTCAGGTTTGAGCTGTAATACCTTTTGAATAAAAACACCTTTCAGCAGTGGGAGTACCCTTGTTTTACTCAGGAGGACACTACAAGGTATACATTTTTTTACATCTTAAGTATTACTATGCCTTTAATGGGGTAAAATGGCCTCCTCCTTTCTCTGAAAGACATCTCATAATTACTCACTCCATAACATACTATGTAAAGGAAATCATATTGTCCCTTCTGAATTTTGTCCTTGTACCTTTGTTTAGTACACAACTGTCGATCCTGATGTCCCCTCCTAGGAGGCAGACATGACAGCTGCTGGCAGTGTTTTTGAAATAAAAGCAAGCATAGTGCATGACCTTAAAGGGATAGTAATGTTTCATAATAAAAGCAGCTCTAATTAATCATAGTATTTGGGCCTTGGAGAGTATTATTTCAAATCTGTCAGAGTTGTAGTTCAAGAGTAATTGAACAATAAAGTATCCCCTTCCCGCCCCTTCTACTGATGTAACAGTGCTCAGCCCAGAGCAGCAGGGTGTTCATTTTTCTTACAGCAAGAAGATTGTTCCTTGCTGTGAGCCGTCTGGTCTATTGACCAGATCCCACATCTGAGGAGAGGGGGCTTACACTAGGTAAAAGGTGTGGGAGAAGGATAGTTTATCATTCAATTACTCTTGAACTACAACTCTGACAGTATTGAAACAACACCCTCTATGGCTCAAATACTACGAATATTAATTGGAGCTGTTGTTTTTGTGAGACATTACTATACCTTTATGTGCACATCTGGTCCTTAGAGGGTTAAGATTACCATGCGTGGTGGATAGAGTTTGTGCCCTGTTGTCCTGCAAGCAACTGTCCATAAATGTGATATGCAGTCATTAGAATGTTCTGGCCACAGTAAGGCAAATGGGAGATTATTATAAGGCATCACTTCCCCTGGAAGATATGCTTTACCTTTTCATTGTCAAGAGAAGAGCTGGAAAGTGCCGGACTAGGGGGGACGTTCTCCTTTTGCTCAGACTTCTGGATTTTCATGTCATTCTAGCAAACAAAAAGCACAGGTAGCATTGGTTAGCATTATACCACAAACCTTGCATTCATATTCTACAGACAGTAATGTATTTAGGTTTTCTGCTACCCAAGGCCTGATCAAGTACATGAAAACCCCCACATTCAACACTTTACCACACCTTCACTATATCAGGCCCCTTTTGCAGACCACTCACTTTCCCTTAAAGACCCAGAAGCATGAACATCAACTACATTTTTTCATGTTCACTTTGTCAATTTGAGCCTGTAAGTGAGGAAAGGGGAACTGTAGCCCTCCAGCTGTTGTGGACTACAGCTCCCACTACAACAGCTTGTAGGGTATGATGAGAGCTGTAGTACACAACAGCTAGAGGACTGCCCGCAGTTGAGCCTCTGATTTGCACATTTTTTAAATAGTGTAGTTTGTTTAGAAAATGAATATAAGTAGCAAGAGGCAAAGCTTCCCAATCTGCTGCTCCTGACCTAAGCCTGCTTGGCTTAGACCTAATACATTATCTTCTTCTCATATCAGGCAAAATGGTCATTGTGTCTCCACCTCCCTCTCCTGGAGCCGTATTCAATAAGCTGGAGTTGAACGAATCTGGAGTAAACCAACTGCATGCATTATCAAAATTCCTAGAGACTGAAATTGGGAGTTTAAGCCATTGAATGCCAGAGCCATTTCATTTAAATCCAATGGGAGTCTGGAATATTAGTTGTCCCCTATGATGCAGTAGGATTAATTCTGAACTAAACCTCTGTAGCTTATTGAATGGGGTCCCTGGTCTCCTCCAGCTCAGACCGCCAAGGCTTTTACTGCTCCAGAACCTACAGGGGCATTTGGATTAAAGTGAAGTGGAGCAATACTGGGGACCAACTACATGGTACAAATAAAGGGTATTAACCATTCTTTTTACATACATTGCACTTTCAGAATATGTCAAGTTTATACAGTTTTACCCAACCCCCTCTAGCTTTTTTCCTCTCACTCATATTACAAGTTTATGTACTTGACAGGGAGCCCCCTGAATCGGTTTCCAGATAGCTTTCTGGCATAGACTGTCAAAGCAGGGCTAGCTATACAGCAAAAAATTACAGCTTGGAATACACTTCCACTCATCTTAACCCTTTGAGTGCCAGAAGGGCACGCAACGCACTGCAAAGCAACGCGTTGCGTACCCCGCTGGCCTTCAGAGGGTTAACTGTTTAAGAACCAGGATGTGTGCAATACAGCTCATCCCCCTCTTGTATATAAAGTGTTAAAGCACACAGAGCATCCGGTGCCGGAGGGGTTGTATTGCAGCATATCACTAGCACCGTTCTCATTATCACTGACCAGAAAGCTCTCTAAACAGATCCATGGAGCTCAGTGTTAAGAAAGTATGTGCAGGCAATATTACTATATATTATTAACCTATAGACTATTTAAAAGAAAAAGGTTAAAAGGGGTTTTGAACCCAGTGATTGACAGAGGTATACAATGCTTTGGATATTTCTCTAGCATCTACAGCTTTTATTTTATAGATCTTGTGCAGTTGCTTTGCCCAACAATTACTTCACTTTGGCCTTACGCACATAACCCACTGATGTTTTGTCTTCCCTTCACCCTTTGAGAACTAAAGATGAGCAAGGCACTGACAAGCAAGGTGTTCCTTATCCCCCCAGCACCTGAAGTGGTCAGGAAAGCATAACCTCTGTTCAAAGGCATCCATGTAGTTGAAAACTATACCGCTGGACTATTAAAGATGTTGTACTACAGGATGGGGGGGTTATCTGTGTGCAATATTGCAACACTCTTCCTGTTTACTCCTACTGTTGTGGGTTGCCCCATTAAAAAGTTAATACAGTTCAACCTGCCCAAGGCTGTATCAAACACATCCCATCAGTGGGACCACCCTTGCTTTTACTGCCCCCCCTTTGATTTTCTCTCTCCAAAATCAATGGAGTTTGTGTTTATATGAATTGAACAACAAACCAGCAAGCAAGGCCTGCACCATCATTCTGTGGTACAATGTTACAATATTGTTAGTTACTACTGTGGTTGTAACAGTTCTTCTCTCTACTGTATTGTATTTGGGTGGAATGCTCTACAGACACAACTAAGCTATGGCTGCGCAGACATGTGATTCTCTCCACTCCAGAAGAACAGCAAAATTTTTTTTTTTTTTTTTTTTTTTTTTTAAACACCAAAAAGCACCACCATGATTTTGGCCATAAAGCACAGCAGTCCTAGAAACATTACTGTGCAGCTTCAGTGGATCAACAGCTTCAAAGTCAAGACGTTAAGTATGTTTGCCACAAATGGTTCTGATTAGTAGAATGTAACACTCTTTGCATCAACACTTATTTGAGTGCCACAGAGGTATGCAACATAACTTATCAATGTTTAGCACACACCATAATAATCTTCACTTTGTGACAAATGTACCATTTTTCTTATGTAATGGGAAATATCTTTTTTCTCTTAGATTTGTTCTGATCAGCCCTGCGCCTCTTGCCAATTTTATGACAACCCTATAATGACTGAGTGTGCAGCTGCCATAGGCATCAAGTTTCCAGACTTGATAATTGTTGCCTAGGAAAATGGTTGTATAAGAAGTGAAGCTACAGAGTTGTTTAACATCTTGAGGACCCGATGCAGTCTGATCCTCAAGGGGTTAATTCACACCAGCAGTATTCTGCTGCCCAAAAATGGTTCAAGGGCACCATCTTGTTGAGGAGTCATACTACAGCTCCTGGCTTGATAGTTGCCATGTAAGAGAAGTCTTCCAAGTTATAAATCCAAAGAAAAGGAAGCACTCAAAAACGCAATATAATTTTGTTGCAACACCAAAGTGTATTAAAAAGGGCAGAAAGTTCAAAATGTACATAAAGAAGCAGTTATTAAGAACAAAATACATAACATTTTACATATATATATATATAGCAGTAACAATCAAATATAACATGGCGCATAATTAGATATCAAACTCATAATGGCAGAGACATAGTGAAAGCATCCCCTAGGGCTCAAACCCAAGACTTGTCAAGGTGTTGCTCTGACTGAAGACTATTGGGCTTTTAAGCCCAATGGATGCTAGAGACATTGCTTATGCATCCAAGGGGTTAAACAGTCATTTAGATTGACTTTACCCAGCGGCCGCGGGATGGGACATTATCACGTCACGTTTTACATGGTAACATAGCAACTCATATCATACATCAATCCTGTGGCCTCCCAGCACCAATACAAAGCACAACAAAAAAACTGATAATCTAAACGCAGAGTCAGACTCCAGCAGAGTGCAGTACAAGCAACTGGATATAATTATCTTCTTCATTCCGATTCATATTAGATCACTTCCCTGATGGTCTGACTCTACGGAATGAAACAGAAGAAATTAAATACACACAAAATCTGAACAAATTGCAAAAACACACAATGGAGTTGTGTTTAATTAAATTTCAAAATTAAAAAGACCCGTATAACAAAACAAAAAAAAAAAAAAAAAAATTGTCTCTATTTGCTTAACTTTAAGGACTTCCTTGGACAGGAGACCTTCACACAGCAGTCCTGTATTCTATTTACCTATAGCTGCCTTTACAAGTTCTATTAGTTGGCTTGAACAGGAAAACAAGCCCAAACCAGAGTTCTTTATAATCACTAAATAACATTTCAGATGCCAAAACAGTATCCAGCTATACATATTTTTGCATTGAAACTAAGGATAAGCATATATATGTCTGGGCTACTGTATGAAGGACAGCTAACTGGGTGAATATTCTCAAAACAAAACAAAAAAAACTAAACAGGGAAAAAAACCACAACAAATGGAAGTGCTAGTTATTCCTAGGGCGGAGTTTCTCAATGCTAGTCCTCAGGATTCACCAACAAGCTAGGTTTGCACAATAGCCTTGCTTAACTGCAAGTGGGTACTCAGTAGCACAGTTATTGTGATTCATTTACCTGGGCTTAGATATGGGATATCAGTCAGTCACCTGTGCTCGCTAGAGCGATTTTCACCTAGCTTGGTACACCATAAAGCCACATGCTGCAACTTGTGCACACTCATACATCAGGTACCTCTAGATTCCAGCATGTTCAGCATGGATCAGACAATGTTTGGGATACTGTATGTAAACCTAGAATGACTGGCTGACACAAGTGGGTAATACAGTGAGATTGCTGGGGAAAAGGAGTCATCACAGGTAAGGAAACATAGGTGACTCAGCCTGAAACAAAACCGCGCACAGGCAAGTTTCCCAGATGAACTAGACCTAAGCATTGACCCGCTGGGGTGCCCAAATGTTGGTTATCACATTCCTAGAGATTACTGCTCTTATAAAAATATGTGAACTTCATAAAAGTGAAGTTAAGGGAAGTTGGGAACCTTGTGTTCTTACAAACCAAATGGATCTAACTATAAAGTATTTGGCAAGCAAGTTTACCTGGAAAATAACTTGCAGTTTGCTCATGGAAAAAATTATTACAAGAGATACCAACACAATTTTTCTGGCCCTAATAAAGGAGGAGGTGAGGGTTATGAACCCTTTGAGTGTCAGAGGGGTACGAAACACTGCTTTGTAATGCATTGAGTACCCCTCTGGTACAAAAATGGTTAATAGTCACTGGTCTTCCTTTAAGGAAGAGGTGTGTGCAACATTGCTTCACAATGCTTTGTGCATTCCTCCGGTGTTTAAAGAGTTAAGTATTCGCTATAAAAATAGATGTGCATGGTAAGGTGGAGCTCTATAGGGCAGCATAACCCGGAACGGTTTAGTCTTTTATGCCTCTGTCCACTTGGATATTTCATCAGCTGCCGACTCCAGGCTTCAACACAAATTATTATAGTCTGTGGAACGAGGTGTATATCACATACTCTACTGTATGTTTGGAATGCATTTCCCACAAAAGCAGACATTGAAATAGGGTATTAAAAAAAAAAAAAATGTTAAATCTGAGATACCATATTGTAAATCAGAAGTTAACGATGAGTGCCAGAGGGGTACGCAACGCATTGCATACCCCTCTGGCACTCAAAGGGTTAACACAGAATAAAGGGATTGGCAAGTTTAGTTCAGCTTTTCACACAACTTGACAGACTGGTTTCTCCTCTTTTCCAGTCATTGCACATGAATCTTACCACAGGAAGAGGACAGATCCAGAGTTTTTTGCTGAATATGTAGAGGCGATTTATGGTCCCTTCATGTGACACATTCTACTGATCCCACTCCCCCTTATATTTATTATGCACATGGCTCCCTAAATGGATGTCCATTGCAACACTCTTAAGAGAAGAATCATAGCAATGCAACATCCTGTTCATATAAAGGCAACTCCTTTTAACTACAAGATGTTAGGTCCCATTCACACAGGTAAATATTGCTCATTGTGAAAGGTACAGTGCTGGACTATGGTGCCTTTGACATTGATGATCATCATGTCACATTGATGCACCAATGTCTAACAAACTATCTTTTGTGTTCACACAGAAATGCCGTAGACATGCAACAAGGAAGGACTGCAGCCTGTGGGGTCAGCCGCAGACTTTTCACATGAGAAATGTTGGAAGTTCTGATGCTTATTGCCACCTATGACTAGTTGAACCACTTGGGTGCTATTCAATAATATTTGGCTAGTGTGCAAATAGGCCAACTATCAGACACCACATCTGCTATGGAACACAGGAGAAGCCAGCTGTTGCCTTTCCATATTCCCTCTCCAGTTGGAACCTATTTAAAGTATTTGTATGATTATTCTTTCACATTACATTTTCACACTCCCTGGTTTTAGCAGCCTAAGAAGGTGGAAGGATAGCATTCTCTGGAAATTTGACTAATTATGCAGCTTTGTCTAACAAAGTCAGATGGTAAAGCTCTGTAGAGATTAGATTTCACTACAACTAAACCAAAAAAAGTCTAACTTTAAGAGTTTGATATAAAAACAAGTATGTGGTATAGACAATTTTAATAGACTTTCACATGGTGATAACTGTACCAACCAGCCCCCTGCCTGTCCTCACAAACAGTTCAAGTTTGCAGGATCTCCCATCATACCCACAATCCATGGCACAAACATTCTGCCAGACCCTTCTGTGCCAATGACACAACCACCCACTCTCAGCTGAGAAGATTCTGATCACCGAGCTGCATTTGGGAAGATAAAATGGAGTAACTCTTAAGAAAAGCAACTTTACCATAGGGGACTAATAAAAGATTGGAACATTTCCGATGATTTAAAAGGAGTGTTTAACCCTTTCAATGCTAGAGGTTTAAACAGCTTGTTTAATGCTTTTCAATGTGTTGGAGACCTTGATAGGATTCAAGGGGTAAAAGGCACATTCAAACATTGCGAGTGTTAATTTGTCCCCTACAATACATTCGGTTTCCTCCAGAATTGTTCCTCTTTCTTCCTGAAAACTGGCTTTGTGGAGAAAGCCAAAGCAGAACATTACACTTCCACAGAAATTCTGTTTAAAAGGTCACAGACTAGAAAAATCTTGATAAAAATAATATATCAAATAATTGAAATAAGTAACACATATAAACAATCCAAAGCTTCACAGAAAGGAAAAATTACAGATAGTTTCTTCCAAGCACACACAGTGTTTCCAATAAGTACTGGTCCATCCTTTGATTCAGAAGGGACCAATTGTAAGTAAATGGAGTTCAATATGCCCCTGTGGTGCTTTGGGGATAATTTATATAGATTTTACTCACGAGTTGAACTGCATATTGCATTAGAATTCTCTATTCAGAGTTTTAATTAACCTTTTTGTGTTTCAGAGGGTTAACCCTGGTTAAGTTTAGTAATTTTTTTTTTTCATCTTTATAAAATATGTAGCCGTACTCAGTTCACGGTGCTTCAGTCATCCAGGACCCACATATGCCCAATATCTTTCAAATGGGCAACACTAACACAATGATGCTGTATTGGAAACGTGGTGAAAGGCAACATGCTGGGCTACTATAATCTCCTAAGAATCCACTAAAGTCCAGCATGAAGCATCTTTACTGCAATGCACTGCGTACCCCTCTGGCACTCAAAGTGTTAAAACCCTCATTCAAATCAGCAAGAAGTTTGCTTCCCATGGTGCAGCTTGGTTTGCATATGTATTTTTTAATACATACATCTCGTTTCTAGGTTTTAATTTGAAGTCCACAGGATGCAGCAGGAAACACTAGTACAAGCAGCAAACCGGGTTGGATAGTTGCAGGCACCTGGATTTACCTAGCCATATGGTTACTTTAATGGCTCTAGGCAGTAATAATAGTAATAAAAAAAAAAATCCTAAAATTAACCCTTTGTAGACCAGATAACTGCAATGCATTGCATACCCATTATAGTCCTCAAGGCATGAATAACCCCCCGAATGTGAAGAAATGCACTGAAAAGCTCTCTAGTATAATGCATTAAAATAATTTCTGCTCTCCTATTAATAAAATTAATGGGGCCGTCAAACTGTACTCGCACAACATCCCCATGCAAGATATCAATGGAAGCCCCGTGCCCACTAGCTAAAATTTGTTTTGCTAAAACCCAGAGAAGCAAGCCTCAAATCAGAGAAAGTGTCTCAGGCCCATCAAAAATGTTTTAGGAAACTCCACAAGATAGGAAATTAGTATTTTGCAAGTCTATATTCTTTATCTGTAAGGGTAAAGCAGGGCAATTCTGAAGGAAGCCAACTACAACTAAGGGGACAAAAGAAAAGGGGGCAGGGCTTTCCTTAAACGTACTGTCTTAAGTTTGTCCGTTGCTGAATCCATCAAGTCCCACGACCGGGATTGCAGCTCCAAGGGGTGGCAGCCAGCAGGGGCAGGAGAGGTGTCCTTTTACATGGAATATCTTTAAAACTATAGCAATGTAATTTATTAAACATAGCGCAAATTGTTATGCTTACCGTAATGAAGACTACTTTATTTTAGACATTCTATCATTTTAAAGGACTTTTAAAATCGGGAGTGTGCTGGATATTTTCATATTCTATTTTTTTAGAGCAAAGTGAACTATTTTCAATTCAGTTTCCATACAACTGAGTCAGAAGCTAAAATATGCATTAGAATTTTTTTTTTTTTTTTTTTTTTAAAGTCTTAATAATTCTATTTTTCTTAGAAATAACAGATGAAATATTTATTTACAAAAGGAAATCACTAGGGTTCATAATACTAAGGGTAGGAGTTCCGAGGCCCATAAAAGGGGACAAATTAAAATTCCCATTGATTTAAATCAGTCTTAATTACTCAGTTGCTACAAACATCTACAAATGGAAATGGAAAGCAACGCACTGGAGACCTCTAACATTCAACAGGTTAAAAGCCTCATATGCATCAAAGGAAATTTGGAAGATTGCTTACTTGTCCTTCATGTTTTGTTTGCTCCAGAACGGTTCATCTTTTGCTTTACTCAGTCTAGTTTTAACCCTTTCAATGCCAGTAGGGTGTACAACACTTTGCTTTTCAATGCTTTTGTCACCTCCTCTGGCATGTAAAAGCATAATGTAATGTGTTGAACATGCCTCTGGAAAAGGGTTAATGCAGCTGTTGTATGTATGACCAACATCTGTTCTAACTTTTAATATTTTAAATTAAAAACAATTTTCTCCAAAGTGAAGATAAGAAATGGCGAGTAAGTGATATCATCATCACCTCTGTCGTTCTAAAATTACAAACTGAAAGTGGATCTAGATAATATGTAGTCTGGTGGGAGCTCCCATATAGATTGAGTAACCACTGTAATAACAACACAGAATGGAAGTAGTTAGCAGGAGAGGCCGTTGAATTCTTCAGGTATCAGGGGATATTTGAGGGCTGAATGGCCTGATAATCCTTTGGGGGTTTAATTTACCAAAGGTCAAAAAAGACAACATCAGAAATGAGCAGTCAACTCATTTGTCAAAGAGGAAGTACAAGCAGACTACAATGAGTTAAGGCAGAAGCCATTTACATTGTCCTAGCTGGTTAGACTATGGGACAAGACTTGGGCACACACAGGGCCTTGTGCCAAAAGCAAGAGCCGATGGGACCACACTGCACTCCAAATGCAGCCCTTTCTCCCTCCCACCGACTGGCAGTTCATGTGCACGAGGCACACTCCATAACACTTACTTCTGTATATCACTTATCTCTAGACTATAAGCCCTCACAAGCAGAGCATTCCAATTCTTTTGTACTGTTTTAGGTCTCTGTAGGTCTATTCCCTATTGTACAGAGCTGTGGAATAACTGTGCATCTGGGCAATAAAGACTTAGAGAGAGTTCTTTCATCTCTAACTACATTTATTAACATATTATATATATTAAAAGCCAGAATAAGTCTCCTATTGTTTAATAAATAAGCCCAAGTGCAGGTGAGGAGTTCAGTGCATTACAAAGCACTGTCCTTTCCAACACATACAACTGTTTGACTGGGTAAACAAAATAATAGACCAAGGGGGAGCAGTAGATATAGCTTATCTAGATTTCTGTAAAGCATTTGACACTGTCCCTCATAGAAGACTCATTAATAAACTGCAGTGTTTGGGTCTGGATGCAAAAATAGTTAAATGGATAAGGCAACGGCTGAGTGACAGGAGACAGAGGGTGGTAGTCAATGGAGAATATTCAGATGAAAGGAATGTTACTAGTGGAGTACCTCAGGGATCTGTACTGGGGCCCATTCATTTTAATATTTTTATTAGTGATATTGCAAAAGGTCTTCAAGGTAAGGTATGCCTTTTTGCAGATACCAAGATCTGCAATAGGGTAGACATTCCAGGGGGGCATAAGACAAATGATTTAGGTAAATTAGAAGACTGGACAAGGGTATGGCAGATGCAGTTTAACGTTGATAAATGTAAAATAATGCACTTGGGACATAAAAATCCAAAGGAAAACTATACTATTATGGGTACTGTACTGTCAAAGACAACAGAGGAAAGGTTTTGGAGTAATTATCTCTAATGACTTAAAGGTAGGCAGGCAATGTAATAAAGCGGTGGGGAATGCAAGCAGGGTACTGGGTTGTATAGCTAGGGGCATTAGTAGCAGAAAAAGGGATGTGGTCATGCCACTTTAGAGATCTCTAGTTAGACCTCACCTAGAGTATTGTGTACAGACCCCGTCTCCAGAAGCATATAGATACTGTAGAGAAAATTAAAAGAAGGGCTACTAAAAGGGTGACTGGTTTACAGGAAAAGAAATATCAGGATAGACTAAAGGATCTGAACATATAGCTTGGAGGAGAGAAGAGAGAGAGAGGGCATATGACAAACATTCAAATACATGAAGGGATTCAACAAAGTGCAGGGTGGAAGTATATTTCAAAGGAGTAAAAATGTTAGGACAAGAGGACACAGTCTAAAACTAGAGGGACACCGGTTTAGACGTAATGTAAGAAAGTTTTACTTCACTGAGAGGGTAGTAGATAAGTGGAATAGCCTGCCAGCAGAAGTGGAAGTAGTTAATACAGTGACAGAATTTAAGCATGCATGGGATACGCATAAGGCTTTCCTTAACTTAAGAAAAGGCCAAGGACCAAAAAACATTTGAGGTTTTTACTGTAGGAAAATGGGCAGACTAGATGGGCCAAATGGTTCTTATCTGCCGACAAATTCTATGTTTCTATGTCAGGGTAGCCCGAAAAGAAGCATTATTATTCCAAAAGTTAAAACCAAGGGAAGAGACAATATATACCCCATAAGGAAACACTATGCAAAGCAAGTCATCCTAAAAGCTCAACACACATACAGTGACTGTTACTGTGCTAAAACTTGTTATTTTAATGTAGAATTGGTCAAGTTTTGGACCTCCAGATGTTAGAGACTACAACTCTCATCACCCCAGTCAATGACTGTTTGGGGATGAAGGGAGTTGTAGGCAAATAACTTCAAGCCCAAATTTTGTCTATTCTTGTTTCAATACCAATTAAAGTAAGCGGATGTGGAACGATCATAAAGAGCAGGTCATTCTCTGGTATCCTGAGTGTGCAGATTAATTCCAGTTTCTAGCCTCCATTACCCTGCATGTTACAGACACCACCACCTGAAAAGGAGGTTGCCCAATGGGAGGAATATCACAGTACTGATCCAGAAAGGTCATTAGGGTTTCTGCCCAAATTAACCTCGAATATCAGCTGGATGTGCAACATGGTTAAAGGTAAGGGGGTTATTATCAGATGTTAATGTTTCTTTAAAAATGGACACTTACTGACATACCTGGGAACTCTTAGGGTTTGACTCCGTGCCAGAAAGGTGTTTAACACATTGTCAAGCAATGAATTGGACTCCCATCAAGTGCTGAAAAGGTTAAAAATGTCTTTATCAGATGTACCTACTTTACCACCATTTCTTCACGTTATGGGGTGTTCTGCATCCAGATGTGTGGCGTGACAATGGGGGCCAGTTTAGCTCCCTCTCTGGCCAACCTTAATATGAGTTGGTGGGAGGTCAGCCACATCTCTGTGGGTGGCAACCCCCATCTTGATTTTGTGGTTTGGGAGGTACATAGATGATATTTTGTTTATTTGTATGTGTACTGAAGAGGAAGCAACAGCATTTATAAAGTATATGAATGTCAGTCTTATTCTCTTCCTTATATCAACCCACCAATACTCACTTTCCTTGACTAGTTCTCACCAGCAATCTTGCCACTGGAGGAGTTTCCTCTGAATTTTACAAAGCCTATAGCAGGAAATGGCCTTCTACATGCTCATTCTGTTTGTGCAAGATATACAACTGTACGATGTGTTGTATTGTTTCTTCTTATTTTTATTTAATAGAAGCAGATAACCCATGTACCACTATCTCATTTTAATGTTGCTGAGCGATGCCCGATAAGGGGAGAGAAACCTCTGTACATGGGTTATATTCTTATTCAGAGAAGGGGAGAGAGCAGAGTGACAGGGCCAAGTGGAGAGAGGGACAGACAGGCATAATACTTTTATTAGGCCAAAATTCCAATGATTTCAGCTGGCCGTAGACTGACAGAATAATGGGAGCGTTGTGCCGGGCTCTCTCCCCATTCTCTGCGTGCACAATGACAGATTGGAGCACACAGAGAAGAGGAGAGCGCCCAGCATAGCGCTCCATTATCTGTCAGTCTACAGTCAGCTGAGGATAATGGGAATTTTGGTCCAATAAAAGTTGTTTGGTCACAGCTTACTTCGTGGAGGGGAAAAAGGGAAATATGGAGCCAAACTGCAGTGGCACAGAGAAGGGGTGAGAGAGCAGGAAAGTGGAGAGAAAGATGAAAGTGTCATTAGTTCCATAGAAGTACAGCTCCGATGCAGTGATGGAAGTGATGTCAGTGTGACAGGCCTATGTTCGCCTCTTCCCCCAGTCTGTTAGGGGTTTAAGTTCGCCATTGTTATTCTTTACTTTAAGAGGAAACAGGCGTCGCTGTGTATGCTGGGTTCAGGCACTGTGGAGGAGACATGCATGTCTCCTGCTAGCTGCCTCCCGAGGGTGTGTGCATTATAATTTAGTGTGTAATGGTGGGCTGAGGCAGTGTGGAGGAGATATACAGATCTCCTAGCTGCCTCCCTGGGATGTGTGTGGCACGGATGTAGAATCTGTAGTCACATGACCACTTTTTATAGTATAGGTGCGTATACGTGGCTAGGAAACAAACGCGTGTTCATTCACTAACAAGTGATGCTCAGATTGCTAAAGTTCCCACATATACAGGTATATGCTAGAGTTTAAAATACAGATGTATTCTCTTAACAAGATGTCCCTAATTTGTCTGTTTTTTTTTTTCTATACATGTGATACACTAAGAGTGAATCAATCTCCCTAACAGAGTTTGTGAAGGGTTGATTAACCGAATAGGGACATTTTTGTGCAAGTCTTTAATATGTGGGACTTAGACCCCTCCCCAAATCACCACCTAGCCATTGTCTAATATTCTGCATAGGTTCCTAATGCAATTTTTGAAGCTTGTTTGCAGAGTTTTTGGTCAGGGAACATGAAAATAGGGATACTAAAAACAAACAAACAAACAAAAAAAAAATTAAAAAAATGCAAAATAAGATAGTCTCTTCAGGACTGGATGCTCCTTTAGCTATCATTGTATTACATCCTGAATGGATGTAGTATTGACTACAAAACTCTCCAGAAATAGATCTGGGTAACTCACAGTCAGGGACGTTTTTGTAAAGATGCAGACAAAAATAAATTATTATGACTATGTACTTGCAGAATATGTAAAGCAAACCTAAAGGGTTACTATTCCTTTAAGAGGTTACACAGCAGCAGAAATGTAGAAAACTGCTAATTATAAACATTTGGCTATGCAGCTTTTGGAAGAGATCAGCAAATATTTACAACATTCCATTCCCTGCCAGAATCAGTGCATTAGCCTGTATTGCCTCAAACGCATAATTTTTGTTGGCTTTATATGATAAATCATGTTCCTATTAAAGGCACAGCGATGCTTAAAATTGTTTCTGTGTGATAGGACATGGTGTAACAGTTATTTGTTAACCCTTTGAGTGCCAGAGGGGTACACAATGCATTGTGTACCCCTCTGGCACTAAAATTAACATTAAGGTGCACCGCGTTCTCATCAAAAACACATCAAACTGTCATTCACTTCAACGTCATCGGTATGATAAGGCAGATTTGAGTCTGGGTCAAAGGGTTAAAGCTGGCATGTCACATTGACAAAGTATGCAGTTTTGAAAAGTTCATTTAAAAGAGTCTATGCACAAGCCAGCAGAGAGATTCATATTCTACATTTCTGTGTGGTGAGCTCTCAGTGTGGCACAGTATGCCAATTAAGTTCACAGTGCAGCACACATCTCAATTAACATGCTCTGCCGCACTGAAAATAATCACTTCCTTCAGAAATAAAAGTATCAAAATCAAAACTCTGCGTCTGCTAGATGTGTAGCCAACATGATACAAAGGCAGTTTTTAATTAACTTATGCAAACTTGAATTCAAGGTGACAAGTCTACTTTAATGGGAAACTATAACCGGGATACGCCCCCCCCCCCCGCTCCTTTGGAAGAAGACCGGATTATGTTTTTTGACCCTTAAGGACCAACAGGGTAGCACAACGAGAGTCTAGAAGCAATATACTTTTGGGAGGATTTATAGCAAAGGGGGGGTATGGTAGGCTGACCAGACCTCACCTTTAACCGGGGACACATAGGAAATAGGCATATTTCAGGAGTGCACCAAAATCAAAGCAGCCCTGCAGTATGCATTTTTCATATGCGTCCCCGGTTAAAGGTGAGGTCTGGTCACCCTAGGGTGGGGGTAGATTCCTTATAAACACCCCCAAACAATGAATAGAAATGGTTATGGTCTGTACGATGTAGACCTGGGCTTTTTTTGTGTTTAAAAAAAAAAAAAAAAAAAAAAAAAAAGTCTGCTCCCATATTAGAACACTTGGTAAAACCTTTTTATTTTTCAGGCTAAAATATCCAATGCTGTACTTCAGCAGTTTGGAAAATTTTTCCTGCACTCCTTTCTACTTCTTCGGAAAAAGAAAAGAATATCATAAGGCCATATTTAGATACTAAAGAGGAGCAATTCTAGAGGAATCCACTATACCACAGGGGACAAATGAAAACTCACACCAATTTACATGTTTACACAAGGCTTTCAACCACCTGAATGCTAGAGGTCTCAGACAGGGTTTAAAGCAAAGCACTGGTGACTTCTCTTGCAATCAAGGGGTTAAAAGCAAGACAACTGAGAGCAGCTGTTATGTATATTGGCTGATCTGCCCTGGGGGGGGGGGGGGAGGAAGAGATTAGTTAAGCAGGGCATGTGATTGTTATAACCCTCGGAGTGCCAAAAAGGTTATCCCAATGCCACTCAAAGGGTTAGGAGACGGTTGGTGGTGAAGTCATCCGCTCTGCACCCCTACTTACTCTCCCTAACACATCGACACTTATATACCAACCTCATATGCTAATGATCAGTCTTTCCCCCACCCCAGGCATAGAAATGTCTTGGTGCATATGCGTGTCATTCTTCATAGAGAAATGATAGCCACACATTGCAGAAAGCCCTAAGATTCTGGTCTGCTTTCCAGCTGAGGGGTCAGTTTTCAGACCTCCCAAATGGCTTATAGGAGCAGTTTTGAGGCTGGAAGGTGCAGTCTATTAAGTCTGTGCAAAAATGTGATAATAGCCTTTTAACACTGAACATCATGTTGGCCTTGGAGGCAGATTTAATAAGTTTTGGAGCAAATCTGGGGCAAGCTAAAAGCACCAGAGGACAAATAAAAGTCCCACTGATTTAAATGGGTCTATTAACCCCCTGAATGCTACTCAGCATTAGTGGTTGTATTCAAGAAGCATGGGTACAGCAATTCTGGAGCAAGCCAACTGTGCCATATGGGTCAAATAAAAGTTCTCAACAAACCCACTGAATACTAGACAAATCTCTAACTCATTGTCCTGCAACACTCTGAGATACCTCTAGCATTAAAGGAGTTACGATCCCTATTTAAATCAATATTTTTATTTTTCCACCACATGGTATAGATTGTTTGATCCAGAATTTCTCCAGTTCCTCTTAATCAACCTATAGTAACAGTTGATAAGCCTGAAAAGACATATGTCCATCAAGGCCAGCCCTTTCCAAATCACCCCTGTTGATCGAAAGGAAGGTTAAAAAACACAAATGCTGATTATATATATATTATATATATTCTTCCCTACTCCTATCCGTTTTGAAGCCAACTGTCATAATTCTCAGCATTGTTCTGTGCTAGATAGGTATCCATTACTTTTATGAAAGCAGTTACAGCATCTGCAAGCACAGCAGCCCGAGGCAAAGAATATAATGTTATCCTTTAAAATGTCACTCTGAAAAGTGTGATATTTGAAATGGCGCATTCAACAGACCACATTGTTTAAAAGGGCAACATGAGAATCTCATCCTGCATAAAAGTGCGAGATTCTCATGTCGCGCCCTAAAAGGATCATTAGCACTCAGAGTAAAACTGGGCCTAAAAGTTACCAAACCCTGGTACCTAATTAGACTAACAACTAGGGTAGGAAGGTATGGGGCAGAGACTAGACTAGTAGCTTAGGGGCCAGCTTAACCCTTTAATGGACAAGTTGTATTTGCAAAGCTCTGCACACCATCCTGGTCCTTAAGGGGTTAATCATGATCTAATGGTAGTCAAAAACCATGTACCTTGTGCCCCCAAAGGTGCATGTTTAACTTTAGCATTTAGGCACCATTTCAGGTTTGATTTCATTGTTTGATTTCTTTAGCCATTGGCATTGTTATTCTCTACAAAGAGGAGTTTTGCAGTTTACCAGAACCCATTACATGCACTCTTCTGCACTTATCAGATCAGAGAAGCCAAGCTTCAGCATCCCAATAAGACATGTTGTTGCAGTTTAAACTGCAGACATCCAGCAGTTATTGCTGGCCAGCAGATGATGGGAGTTGTAGTCAAGCAAGAGCTGGAGGGCTGCAGGTTAACCAACCCTGTCCTATATAAAGGAAACTGCATGTTTGGGACAAGGAATTACACAAAATAAAATCTACTTATTGATTACTTCCTCTTTTGGAAAACCCTCTCTAGGAATAATGTATTTGACTCTGGTAACTAATCGTTGGAGAGCTTCATGTTTCCCTACCTCTTCTACAGTGAAGCCTCCCGAACAATCAGAAGTAATCAATTGGTGAAAATCCCTTTTAAACAATTCTTGCTCATGTCCTACCTTTAAATATTTCCTCAAGGCAAGAACGTTCAAGAACTAAGAGGCTTTTATACATTTTTGCTTAGGTCTCATGCCCCTTTAATAAACTATTTTTACCATAAAGTGAAAAAAAAATTAAAATGTGTTTTCAGCCCAGTTTCAACACTGGCAGCACAGCTTTTTTACAGCAATTTTATAAAATCTTGCTCCATGCATGCCAGTCTTCATTTACTTGAATATATATGACCCCTGTGTGGCCTCCATAATGTAGTACTCCAGCCTCCTCATAGCTAAGGTTACTCCAACATGGGAGACACAGTTTTAAGCTCCTGTTGCTACCATTTACACAGATAGACTCCATATGTTTTTCTGTATCCATGCCTCTGAGATTAAATTTTTTTTTTTTTTTTTTTTTTTTTAATTTTCTGCTTGCAACTTGGTAGAAGCCATACATTAAAGGGATAGTAATACTTAAAGGAGCAGTAAACTTTTTTTATGAAAAAATATATATTGTAGGGATTTTCCTATTGAGTAAAATAAGGGTACTCCCACTGCCGAGAGATTTATATTTCCAGAGTTATTACAGTTTAAACCCATGTTTTTTTACATTATCAGTGCCCTCTAGTGGTCAAATTCTAATTAGATTTCCTGTTAGATTCTAATGGAGAGGAAAGTCAGAAAAGTCAGAGACATACAGTTCTCCATAGAATGTGATAGAAACTGCCTGTCACTTCCTGTCAGTTAGAACTATCAGGAAGTAAACACAGTAAATTCACTTCCTGGTTATTTAAACTGCTATAATTTTTGAATAAAACATCTGACAGCCATGGGAGTGACCTTGTTTTATTCAGCAGGAAATGCTCTGTAAAATATGTTTTCATAAAAAAAAAAAAAAAAAAGTTTACTGCTCCTTTAAGATGTAAAAAAAAAAAAAAAAAAAAAAAAAAAAAAATTATATTATATCTATATCTATATATATATATATGTTGTAGGGTTTATGTCCCCAAATAAAACAAGGGTATTCCCATTGCTGAGAGATATTTTATTAAAAAAATGATAGCAGCTCAAACTTGAATTTTTTTAGGTGCAATATCACAGTGGCCTGAAAATTTAGTGCCGCTGTTGTGACACCATCCTATGGAGATTTATGGTCTGCAGACCAGAGCAGTCCATAGGATGGTGTAGCTACAGTGCCACTGTAAATTTTCAGGCCACTGTGATATTGCACCTAAAAAAATTTGAGCACCTAAGAAGTTTGAGTGGTTATAAATTTTTAATAAACTCTCTCTCAGCAGTGGGAGTACCCTTGTTTTACTCAGTAGGACAAACCCTACAAAATATATATTTTTTACAAGTATTACTATCCCTTTAAGGATATCTTGTGAAAGTGCAATGGTCATCAAGAAAAAAGCAGGTCTATTCCTAGTTGGATACACTGTTATCTGTTAGGAGCAGTGTGTTTACAGTCTCTAAATGAGCTAGATAAAGAGTGCTTTATTAAATGAACATAACCACCCAGAGAGAGACAGCTTTGTTAAGGTGCGGTTCAATAAGCTAACTGGCAGCACTGCAGCAAACTAACTCCACCACAGGGAAGAAATTTAAGTTCCTCCAATATTTAATTGCAATGCATTTGATACCCTTTGGCACTCAGATTATTAAATGGGCCTTTTAAAATTATATCCTCACTTAAGAATGAATAGGGGTCATACACTTTTAAAAAGCATGTCCACCTAGTCGGCATCTGTTAAAATTATTTGGTGTTTAAGCCCAACAATGGGGGATAGGCACTAAGACATGATAAAGCAGAGATGACTTCTCCAGTTTTATATTCTTATTCTATACAGCCTATGCACTAATATGTCCAAGGTTGGAGAAAACTTGGTGCATTGGCTACGCAGAATAACACAGGCATTGGAGAAGTGGTATCACTGGAAAGCTTGGGCGCTATGCATTAAGGTGTGATGTGGGAGATGCACTAAAGACTGATAAAGTGGAGATGACTTCTCCAGTTCCTGTATTATTCTATGGAGCCTATGCACTATGATCTCCAACACTGGAGAAATCTTAATGCGTTTGCTCCAGAGCATAACAGAGGACTTTGAGAAGTCATCTCCGTGTTACTCCTTTGTCTTAGTGCATGGATTTCTTATTCATTTGGAGGCAAGCTCTCCAAAACCACTTGACCCTTGTTGCCCATGTAATTAAATGGATGCTTCTCAATCTTTTTTTGCTCAAGGTACCCCTAACACGCAGTCTATAATTTCGGGGGCAAATATCAATTTATGCAATTTGTCCAGGGCACAATAACTGTTATAAATACATATATTTTATTTACATAAATATACATTTGAAGAGTATTTACAGAAAAAAATGGTTGTCCGAGGCACACCAAAGTGCCACTGCACCCTGGATGAGAGCCATCGATGCACACTTCTATCATTTGTGCGACAGCCGACTAGAACAGTCAGTAAAGTAGCTACATGCTAGACTTTAGGGTGATCATGCGAGATGACAGTCACCCATGTAAAAGTCATCATATCCCTGTATTGTTACCAGGAGTGATAAAACATCTTTGCATGGATATCACTAGTATAAAAGAGGCCTTACCCTTTATTTAAAAAAAAACAAAAACAAAAAACGTAGAAATTTGACAAGATGTCATCTCTCTCTTTACGCATCAGGACATAATAACAATCATCTGTACCTTAGCAGGTCTAAGAATTAAGTAAATACAACATCTGATGAACACCACCACATGACATATTACACAGTGTCATGATTTATTTAACAAAAATAAACCCAAAATGGAGAACCCATGTGTGAAAAATTAAGTACACCTTATGATTCAATAGCTTGTAGAACCACCTTTAGCAGCAAAAACTTGAAGTAATCGTTTTCTGTATGACTATCAGTCTCTCCCATCGTTGTGGAGGAATTTTGACCAACTCTTCTTTACAACATTGCTTCAGTTCATTGAGGTTTGTGGGCATTTGTTTATGAACAACTCTTAAGTTCCTGCCACCGCATTTAAAATAACTAATGACTAATCAGTATACAGTGTTATAATATAAACCTAAATCTGACAGTGGCACTCACAAAGTTAATGACCTACTAAACTAATTAGGTGCACGTCCAAAAGAAAAATAATAGGTATAAAGATATACTCATCCTGGGAGAAACTCCTTAGCCTCGTAAGAGACAGCAGCACACACAAAATTCAAAATATGAAAATCACTTTGTGTCCATGCCATGCATATTTTGAATTTCGTGCGAGCTGTCTCTTACGAGGCTAAGGAGATTCTCCCAGGAGGAGTATATCTTTGTACAGTGTTATAAAATGACATACAAATCAACTCGGAAAGGTAGGTGTGTATTATATATTATATATATATATATATATATATATATATATATATATATATACACATATATATATACATATACATATACATACACACACTCGCGATTATGATGTTATTAATCACCAGCTATGCAATTTCATTATGGACCCTCTAATGGGTATGTGAAAGAGGTTATCTGAATGGTCAGCTGGCAGGTATCTGGTGGAATTTTTAGTTGTACGCTTCTCCCGTCCTTGGCTCAGTGCGAGAGTCTTCTGTGCTTCAACAAGTCGGTGAAAAGGTGCGGATGTAATATTGTTTGTGGCTGTGAGCACTCAGTTGGTCAAACCTGTGGGCAGAGGACTGAACTGATCTCCTATGCTGGATATCTCTAGCCTTAGATGTAAAGTGGCTCCTTTTAATAAAGGTTGACAGACTATAAAGCACAATATATCACTGTGGAATGGTGTCACTGGAACAATGGGCTACACATGACACTGCCTGGTACTTTAATAAAGGGAGCCATTTTACATCCAAGACAGGAGGTATTCAGCATAGGAGAGAGGTTCATTCCTCTGTCTGCAGGTGTGATTAACAGATTTTACAAGTGCACACAGCCACAGGTGATATCACGTCAGCACTGTTTCACCAGCTTTTTGAAGCAAAGAAGATGCTCCCATAGAGCCAAGGATGGGAAAGGCTTACGACAAATTTCTGCCAGATACATGCCTGCTGACAATTCAAATATCACATACTCATTGGAGGGTCCAGAGTGGACTTACATAGATGGTGGAGATCATAATCATGAGCACATGCAAAGCAATGCACTGGAGACCAGCATTCGAGGGGTTTAATGCTGTATTTAAAGCAAAATGCATTTGGGGAATTGCCATCCCCCATGCAGTTGGTTTGCTCCACTAAGTTTTGTGAATAATGCCCATAAAGATTAGTCATGCCCATGGCTATACCCATACATACCGCGGTAGAGACGGGACTGGCCTGCTTGATCAGAGCTGCCTGGTATTTGGCCATTCTATCCTTCAGAGAAGTGGTTTCCAAAACCTGAGATATTTCAAGGTTTTTCTGAGTGGTCAGCTTGTTTGGGCTACCATCAGGAGAGCTGGGGGATAAATCTAAAAACAAAAAGCATAAAACACCACATTGAAAAGGATGATGGAGGTTACACAATGATCACATGCTGTGCGCCTCTCAGGAAGGCACACTGATCTCTAGAAGGCATGGCCTGCTAACAGAAAGAACAGTGCTTTATTCTTCAGTACTGCACAAGGCAAATATGAGGGACTGAGAAACATTCACAACAATTACATTCATAACGACAACCAGTTATGGGACAGGACAGGACACTCAAATATTTACATTGATTTAAGAAAGTCTTAACCCCTTGAATGCTAGAGTAAGCAGTGCACTTGATACCGCTGGCATTTAAGGGGTTATAGGCACCATTTAAAATAGAGGAGAATTATGGGAGCACTTATGGAGTATGTACATGTGTGCATTACAATTCCATTCACCAGTGCTTCTAACAAAAACGAAGAGATAGCAAAGTATGAACATATAAAAATGCCACAGCAGTAACATAGTAAATTAGGTAGAATAAAAGACACAAGTCCATCAAGTTAAACCCTTGCCTCAAACAAGAGACACTGGATATTAATCAGGGGGTACCACAGGTGTCTCAATGATACAGCTTATACAGAGCACTAAGCGGTGATTCAGTCATTAAAGCGGAACTATCATAACACTGCCCTCCAATACTAACATGGAGATAGGAAAAGCCATACGTTCATTAGGCTGAATAAGACCGCGCTATTGAAGAAAAACAACTTCTTCGGCAGGAACCAGAGCAGACATCTTGGCAGAAAGGTACCTCTGAGTCTGCGCTGTCTGTCCCATTCACTACCAGCATTGGAGAGTGGTATTCCTTGGCACCATAACGTACTGGAAGTTACTGACGGAACAGGAGCACAGAACTTCTCTTGTAACCTCTGTGCAGTGGATGCCTGCAAAAGTCATTGTTTTTCTTCAATAACGCGCACTTATACAGCCTAATTAAAGTATGGCTTTACCCATCGCTATGTTGGTAATGGATGGTGGAACAATGTTATGATGATAGTTCTGCTCAAGTACTGGAGGGGGAGAGATCCTGAAGAACTCTTCTTACAATATTTCTTTACCAACGATTGTGGTACACTGTAGCACTAACGACTTCCTTTTGTGGTCAGACATGGTCAGAGCAGAGCTTCACCCTCTACAAAACACCTAGAGGGAGAAGCCGGGACGAGGCTAATAAACCATAAAACAAAGAACAGACATTTTGGTTTTACATATTCTGTACTTGCAGGATAAGTTAAAATGAAACATTACTCTCACTTCAAAGGAGTCCTTCTGAATAATTTTGGACATTAATGTTTGTTTAAAAGGAGTCTATAGTATAGTCTATAGGAGTCTTCTATAAATTAAGCCTGTCACGTATATACCACAGGCCCACATTTAAGTAGGTGCCCAACAGTGTAATACTGAATGGGAGTATTTCCCAGTGCTCACAGAAATTCACCCTTCTCTGTTCACAGGTCACTGTTAAAAGAGGATGCTCCACAATGTCCAAAGAATGAATGGGGCCATTATCTTTGATAAACTAACATGTAGCCCTGTAATGCATAATGGCGTGACTTTTTTTATATCTTTTTTTTTGTATGGTCACTTGTTTTTAATAAATCCATTCTTTGGACGTGATATTATAGAGTGCAAGCTGTTTAACAGTGATCTGTGAATCCCTGAACAAAGACAGGAGAATTTCTCTGTGTCCTATTCTGTCAGTTGACTGAGTACTCCCCTCCGGACCATAATGTTATGAGTGTATGTTCTACTTCTTACTCATTTGTCATATTGAATAAAGTTACAGTATTACACTATCGGGTGCCTTCTTTTTCCTTTTTTATGCATTCATTGCTGCTGTGGAGAGCGTGCTGTGAAGAGCAGCATGTTCCCTAGAAAATTTGGGCCTTATGCATAAAGGGGTGGGGCTTAGTCACGGGGGGGGGGGGACACAAAACCCCCCCTGCAAAATGGATGTAAGAGGGTGGGGAGTGGGAGGAACCGGGCGGGATGGAGCACAAGTGGGCAGAGTTTCTACTTAAATTCTGCCCACCCGGTGATTCACACATTGCCCCGGAGACCCAGTAATTCATTTTGAAATCCAGAGTCTCCGGGGCAAAACCGGAGAGTTCTCAGGTATGATAATATTGCTTGCGGTAGGGGATGAAGCCAAGAGCTACACAGCAAGTGAGTCTCCATTGCTAGGGAAAACAAGTGTAAAATTGCACAGCAGAGGAAGTTAGTTATCGTTACATTGTTCACTACCTCTACAGTGGAATAAAAGTCATCTCATTCATGAATTTTGAAAAAAAAGATTTTCCGTTATTTATGATTTTAGTACAAGAAAAAAAAAAAAAAAAAGAAGTCGTCCATCTAACCTGCCCTATCTGCATATAAAGTTCAGGACTCCATTAATGATTAGCTTTTTTTTATTGCTCCTGATGCCATTGTATGTCAATTCCAAACATTTTTTGAATTCCACAACGGTGGGTTTTAAGGATTTTTTTTTTTTTTTTTTAAATCTGATTTAAACTCAGGGTTTAAATGTGAATTTATAAACATCTAAGCACATCGGGGGAGGTTTTTGTTCATTTTTATGAAGGATCTTTAAAATGTCCTTATTCCTTATTATGAGTGTCAGTATTTTGAAAGTATTCTAGTTCCATTAATAAATGTGGTGATCGTAAAGAATAAGAACAGGTCAGACATGGCCTTAACCCTATGAGTGCCAGAGGGGTAGGTAACTCATTGCAATGCTTTGTGTAACCCTCTGGCACTCAAAAGGTTAAAGGGACATTAATATCCCAGAATATTTTGCATTTTGTAGGGCTTAAAATGTTGAATTCAATGCAAAAAACCCCATCTCTCAAATCGCTATGGTTTGAGAGATATATGCATTCAAAGTTCCCCCTCCTTCCCCTTTCCCTGATGTCAGCACTGTGTTGACAGCAGGGTTATCTTGTCCAGGGACCAACAAGAAGCTCTGCAGCAGAGCCGCAATCACTTTATTTAAAAAGAATGACTTCATTGGAAAGGTCTACTAAGTGTGCATGGTTTGCAAGCACAATTTGTAGACCATTCCAATGAAGTAATGTGTTTAAATAACATGACTGTGGCTCTACTGAAGTGCCACCCCGTTTTGGCTGACACGGATCTCCTGCTGTCAGCTTCACTTTTAATGCATATATCTCTTAAACCATAGTGGTCTGAGAGATAGTGTTTTTTATATTCACTTCAGCTTTTTAAGCACTACAAAATGCTAAATATTTTTGACATTACTGTCCCTTTAAATAGTTGGTGAAAACTGTCTCTAAACTGTCCCAAATAGCGGCATTTCTTTATAAATACGAAAAATCACTTTTTATAAACGTCCTTACTCCATTTTATTAAATTATATAACCAAAAACACTAACTGCACATACTATTAAACGTCCTCCTAAACCGTTGTTAACACATTATAACAACCAGAGACAATATTACAGCCATTTTAACACTTCTTTTCGATTAACACCACTTTTATAAATCTCCCCCTAATGTTTTTATAATCCATCACATTCAAATATCCAGAAATTCAATCTGCAACATTTCGGGGTGGGTCATGAAATATACACAACATATTACAAAAAAGGTTAAAGTGTTTATCTGTTGCTACACAATTCAAACATTACAGCTAGTTTCAGAACGCAAATGCATCTTTGCAGTGAGCTACAAGAGAATATGACATTTGTTAAACATGTAAATGAATGGGTCACTCTGTATACCGTTATTAATTTATTCATTTTAGAATGACATGTAAAAGTTAAGTCTACAACTACAATGGGGGCAACAGATGGTCCAGACCTAAGAGCACCCAATATTTTCTTCTAGTGTAAAAAAGATCAGTAGGTTGATCAACATACTATAAAAAGCATTGCTCTGCATACCACTCTGGTACTCAATAGGCAAGTATACAATTTTCATAACTTGTCTCCTCATACTTTGAGCAAGGGCTAGTCAATGGTCTGACCTTCAGCTGGTGATTATGATTGAAGTTCTAGTCCCCAATAACTAGAGGTCCAAACAATTCACTAACCCTGCTCTACACTGAAAAACCTGAATTTCAAGGATAATTTAACTATTTGCTGCTTGTGCGGTGTAAATATTCCTTCCTCAAGGTTCTGACTGAGAAAGTAACATATCAAGGACCACATCCAGTTAAAGGGATAGTAATGTTTCACAATAAAATCAGCTCCAATGAATCTTCATAGTATTTGAGTCATGGAGGTGCTATTTCAAATACTGTACGAGTTGTAGTTCAAGTGTAATTGAATTATAACCTATCCCCTCCCGTCCCTTTTACTGATGTAACACTGCTCACCTCAGAGCAGAAATGTGGTGTCCAGGTGGATCACAGAAAGGGAAAATCTTCAGTAAGCAGAAGGTAAAAACCTGTCAAGGGGGGGCAGGGTTTTCATTGTTCTTACAGTAAGAAGATTGTCCCTTGCTGTGAGATGTCGGGTCTCAAGACCAGATTCCACATCTGAGGGGAGGTGGCTTACACAGGTAAAAGGGGCGGTAGGGGGATACCTTCTCATTCAATTACTCTTGAACTACAAGTCTGACAGTACTGCAATAACACTCTCCATGGCCCAAATACTATGAAGATTAATTGGAGCTGCTTTTATTGTGGAACATTACTATCCCTTTAAGGTAAAGGCATTAAAGATAAGCATGGACAGACACGGGGGGGTGAATATGCCAATCAGTGCAGGCTATTTGCCATTAGTCTCGAACACTAGAGGTCAACCTAGGGGGTATACACTAGGACCACTAGTTCCCAGTCTCCTCAGATTGGTCTGGTGAGGCATGATGGGAGTAGTAATCTAGCAGCAACTGAAGGGCCTCACATTGCCCACCACCACCACCACCAGAGTGCTCCATATCAGCCATAGACTGTCACTGCCCCACCCTTCAATCAATTTTTAAGGGGATAATTTGAGGGATAAGTAATGAATTGGGAATTAAGCAGATGTACAGCTAGAAAATAGTTCCCATAGCCTGTTTTAAAACATTCAATCCAAAATGAGATACTTTACAGACTACTGTATGAAATAGTTATTTTAATTTAATTTGCTTGGGAGGCTGGATTTGCCATGTCCAGGGGCCACTAATGTCCTCAGTATGGACTTACCTGGCCTAACCAAATGGTAAAACAAAGTGTTCACTCTTTAGAGCCATTTGAGTGCCAGCGCTGGATTCTACTCCAGCACTCAAAGGGTTAAGGTCGTAGAAGCCACGCATGCTGCTCTTTATATTAAGATTGCAAAAATTGTAGAAAACAATTACTACAAAACAATTTTTAGTTTACAGCGATAGCTGCCTAAAGTGATCGAGCAAACAATGCAAACATGTCTGATTGGTGAATAAATCAGATTACCTGTAAAAACACAATGGGCTCTCCTCAGCAATGCAGAGGGCGGTTAACCCTTTGAGTGCCAGGAGGTGAACAACATATTGAATGCGTTGCGAACCCCTCTGGCATTCAAAGGGATAACTATTTAATGACCAGTGGTTTATGCAAACCATTGCTTTACAAAAATCCCCCTCTGGTCCTCAGATGGTTAACCAAGGGTATGAACAAGCTCCTATTAGTACACTAAAGACTCACTCTTCTCAGTGTAGAAGTTCTCAGTGTCCTCACTGAAGCTGCAGTTTTCTGATATCCTCCCAGAATTAACTTTCCCAGGTTCTCGATGAGGCTGTAGGAAAGAGGAAAAAAATATATAATACCCCTTTATCAGTTAAGGACATTCTGAAAACCTTACCCTGAATATGTATAAAGCTGCAAATAAGTACAATGATTTTACATCTAGACAAACCCCCTCTTGATACACACCTTTATCCTATAAAGTCATAATTGTTAGGCAAAAAAAAAAAAAACTATTCAGCAAACTGTGGCAGACAGATGAATGAATGAATAATACAAGTAGTGACTACATTTTATGTTCTACAAGACTTAAAGGGACAGTAATCTTTCATAATAAAAGCAGCTCTAATTAATCATCATAGTATTTGGACCTTGGAAAGTGTTATTTCAATTTTGTCAGAGTTGTAGTTCAAGAGTAATTGAATGATAAAATATCCCCCTCCCGCCCCTTTTACTGATGTAACACTGCTCAGCCAGAACAGAAGGGAGATGCCCAGGTAGATTGCAGAGAGGGACAATCTTCAAGATAAGGGAAAAAGCTGAAAAACTTGTCAAGGGTGGGGGGGGGGGGGAGGGCTTTCATTGTTTTCATAGGAAGAAGATTGCCCCCTGCTGTAATCTGTCTTGTGTATGGACTGCATTCCACATCTGAGAAGAGGTGGATTACACTAGGTAAAAGGGGTGGGAGCGGGAAACTTTATTCTGCAATTATTCTTGAACCACAACTCCGACAGTATTGAAATAGTATTTGAGCCATAGATAGTGCTATGAAGATTAATTGGAGCTGCTGTTTTTGTGAAAGATTACTATCACTTTAATCAGTAATTTCTTTAGTGAAAGAACACACAAACAGTCTTGCAGTGTTTTTGTTTTGTTTTTTAAATACAAACTGAATCTTACTTTGTTTAACCCCTTAAGGACCAGTGACATGTCAGGACGGTGACCGCTGTCCTTGCCTAAAGGACCGGTTATGGTCCTGGAATGTCACTTTTTTTTTTTTTTTTTTTTTTTAACACTCACAGAGTTGCCTTCCAGATTACCGCTGCTCAAGTCAACTGCACTCAAAGCATGATTGCAGCTGCATTCATGCCAGTTTAAATTGTGAGGCCAACCCAAAACAACCTTGTCTTAGAGAATAAAAATCTGCCTATATTTTGTACTAGCTTGCTTGTATATGCTTCCTGCACTGCCCTGTGAGGACATGTTAAAGAAAATGGTAGTGCCCACTGAGGACCTGAAGGTCTTCACAGAGCACTACTGTAGATCCAATGCGTACACCTCTGTGCATTGAAACTACAGAAGAGATTTTCAAGGACCTTCAGGTCCTCACATACCACTACCATTATCTTTACTTAACACAGGTCCTCGTAGGGCAGGGCAGGAAGCAGGCGGCAAATGTTTCACAAATGTTCCTGCGGCCTACAGAAGGGGTGAGTCAAAGGAGAGAAAGGTGACAGCATATTTAAGTGTAGGAAGGGGAGCAGATTTTTCTTTTTTCTCTCGTGTATAATATGCAACCCCACCACTTGACATAAGGTGAAAAGGGGCTAAATTGTGCATATTATACCTGAGATTTTAAAGTACTCTGAATTTCTTGTAGTCTATTTCACTTTCTCAAATTCTTGTCAGCAACATTAGCCAAAGCACTGTAGTTTCTCGTCTGCATATGATCATGTATCAGATCAGATAATGGGTAACACTGGTATACCTTTCTTTGCAGATGTTCTATCATGGAACGTCTGGGAAGTTAAGTCATTAATCTGCTGAATGCACACTTAAACCAAGGGGGGAGGGTGTTTAAACTGCATTCCTGCAGGGTTTACGGTTAATATTTTCACACTGTTACCATTAATTCTTCTTTTTTTTTCCTGCTCCACCTGAGCAAAGTTTGCCATTTTGGAAGGGGGTTTGAGAAGCCTGGTTAACCAATTTGAAGTTCCTGGGGACATCTCTGGTAAAAAATTTTTTTTTTTTAAACCCTTTGCCTGTCAGAGGTGTGTGAAAACATTGCAGAGCAATTCTTTACACTCCCCTATGGCAATTAAAGGGTTAAAGAACTCCTAGTAACAACCCCCCCCCCAACTTACAATACTATGGCCAGAAAATCCTAATGCCCCCCCATGATTTTGCCCTTGGGCCTTTGTTCAAAAGAACCTCTTCAGTCAGTCCTGCATGTCCCGATCACGGAAGCAGACATAATAGTTTCTAGCAGGACCACAGGACACAAACGATGCCCACTACACATGGCAATCTTAACCCGTCAAAAAACAGAGAGGGTGTGATAACCAATGTGAAACAATGCACTGCATACCCTTTGGTTCTTAAAAGGTTAAGTAGCCTCACATACACTGCCTGCTTTAGTTTACAGAAAAAAAATGCCTACCACTATCTGTCTGACCCAACATTCAGGGATGATTAACGATGTTCATTGTTTTGAGCAAAATTGTGAGGTGAAGTGGCAAAATCTCAGTGTCTTGCAGCTCAGTTTAGCCTTTCCACATGGCATCATTCTTCTGGACTACAATATTCCAAAGTATGGCACAATAGAGTGATAGAGAGTAACACTAGCAATTACCTTTACAGTCAAGAAACAAGATGCAGCAAGTTATCTGCCCAATACTCCAGAGACTATTAGTTAAAGGGGATCAGCCCTATACAAGTTGTCTTAAATGTTAGATTATATGGCGAATATGTCAATTTCGTTATTACTTTCAGTTTTTAAAATCCTATTTTGCCAAAAATTAATGTTTAACGCGTGCCCTGCACCCTACTTCTGGACGGACTGTGATAACCTGCTCTGTACCGCAGTCTGTCACTCTGCCTCTGCTCCCCTCCCTCTATTCAGCCTCCTCAGATGACGGAGGCATTTCTGCATGCAAGCTGGAGCAACCTCTGGCCAATGAGAGCACGCCAGCTTACATGCAGAAAGCCGCCATCATTGGAGGAGAATGGATAAAGGGAGGGGAGCATAGGCAGAGTGACAGACTGCGGTACAGAGCAGGTCACCACAGTCTGTTCGGAAGTAGGGTGCAGGGCAATCTTTAAACATTAATTTTCGGCCAAATAGGGTTTTAAAACTGAAAGTAATAAATAAATCTACATATTCACTATATAAGCTAACATTTAAGACACTTGTATAGGGGTGATAGACCCCCTTTAACCCTTTGAGTGCCATAGGGGTACGGAATGCTTTGCAATGCATTCCGTACCCCTCTGGCACTCAAAGGGTTAAGAAGCAATATATAACTAGGATATAATCTAATAAAAGAAATTTGGGAAGGAAGAAAAACTATTATAACAAATACTCATTAAACAAGCTAAAAGTGACATTTAAAAATTTGGGTGCTAGAGGGCTGTTCGATGCATTGCTCTGCACCACATAGCACCCCTAGCTCTCACAGGATTAAGCTGCTTAGCACTAATAGCAAAGACAGACTGGAACGTAACAATTATTCCTGTCAGAATAGCTTTTTTCAATTTAGTACGTCCATAACACCAATGGAACACTATGGCACGTATGTATAATGTATTTATATATATATATATATGTATAATATGGAGTAAACTAACTGCACCATAGGGGACAAAAACAATCCTAAATTCCTAGGCACTTGAATACAGCTTTTTAACCCCTTGAATGCTAGATAGGTATCCAATGCTTTGAATATACAACTCCACAAAAGACAAGTTTTAGAGATAGGACACCATAGGGAAGAAAAGTTAGTGTGACTGATAAATGCTAAAGAGGTGTGCAGTGCATTATTTTCCCATGTCTTTGAGATCTCTAGCCTTCAGTGGGTTAAAAGGTCCATTTAAATCAATGGGAAATTGTATTTGTTTTGCCACAGAACTGCTCCACTTTACTTTTGTACATAAGGCCCAAATCGTCTGCATAGAGGTGATTTCTGCCATTTTCTGACAAAACAGATATAGCATCATCGTTTCAAAAGACATTTTAAAAAGGGACACCAAAACTGTAAAATTACCCAAATTTAGTCAAACCCACCATTTTTTTCAGCATAGGTCTGATGGGTCTCACTTATAAAAATAATGAGGTAGATATATGGAGCAAGCCAAGCGCACCATGGGTTCGAAGAGAAAATTCATCAGCCATCAGATTAAATGACTTTCCACTTGAATGCTAGAGAAGTTTCCATTACATTGCACAGCATGAGCACTGAAGGGGTTAAGTCCCAATACCTCCCCCCACCTCTTTTTTTTTTTTTTTTTTTTTTAATTAATGGGAATTTGTGGATTTTTGCCCCCTGTGGTCCAGTTTGCTCCACAACTAAACCTCTTCTGTCTAGTGAATAAGGGCCAAACAGAATGTGGCAAACATAATTAAAAATGCTTCTGATTGTGGAAAACAATTTCCAGTGCCCAAGGCTACAAAGTGTTAAAACATTGTAGCTGCGGCTGAGATGCCTGCTGTTTAACAGAGTGGGGGAGGGAGATTTAGTCTATGACCTCACATAGCTGCCTTAGGCTTTGAAAACTGTAACCAGAGCTTTGGAAGAGAAACACAGGAATAGTAGAAGCAGTCCACTAGAACCCAATAGGCTGTAGCTGGACAAAGGAAGGCGAACACAAGACGTCAGTGTATTAGATTTCCTGTCAGGCGGAAAGCAGTGACACACCCAGCCAAATCACATTATCTGTGGAAAAAAAAAAAAAAAAAGCATGCCCCAAATTGACTTCTAATAAAGCATCCCATGCTGAGAAAACTGCATGCCAATTTAACAGCTGACCTTTCTTATAGTTGTTCATTCACTTTGTTGCCTGCCTCGCTGCATAGCTGCTTTTCATTTACCCATTTGCGAGTACCTCTGGTTCTAAAAGTGGCAAGTGTGCCCTAAAGTTAGATTATGAGGTAGATTTGTCATGTCCCCCAAATCTTAATGCCGCATAACAACATTTAGCCAGTTCCACCAGCTAAAATAAGTCCTTGTCAGGTCTGTATCTTCCTCACAGTAAACAGATTTCACATTTAGAATTCACAGGGTTAGAATGCCCTTCACTCTTCTAAGGCAAAGCAATCCATTGGAGAGGTCTCTGGCATCAAGGAGTTAACCATTTGAGTGCCAAGGGGTATACAATACAGAATTCAAAGGGTTAAAAGGCAGCAGTCATACAGGTAGCAGACCTGCTGAGGAATCTGGAGCTGCATTGCTCTAACACTTGCACAGCTTCAGAGCCAACAGGCAGAAAAGGGACCCTGGCGTTCTCAGGCTGATCCCACAAGCCTCTGCGTTTTCTCCTCAGACTGGTTAGGAAATGCATTTTTTGCAATCTGTAGCAGCCTATGGGAATTATGTACTCAATATGTGAAACCTGCAGCTTTCAGTAAACAAAAAAAAAAAAAACACAACTTTCTGGTTCTGTCCAGAGCCCCATTAAGCATGGGATGGGTCAATTTATTAACCCTCTGAGTGCCAGAGGGGTACGCAACACATTTCAAAGCAATGCACTGCATACCCCTCTGGCAAGCAAGGGTTAATACTACCACCAAACAGCTGAAAGGAACATTTTGGCACTACAAATAAATACCCCTGGACATTACTTCATCTGCTCACCAGATTTAGAAAAAAACATGATACTTGCCCTTTAAAGAAAAAGCAATGCCTGAAGTCACCTCTAGCATCCCAGTATTTAACATTAAACAACAATTAAAAATGGACAGGGTCAAAAAGCCAGGAAATCCTAAAATATAAAAGTGGGCATTTTTCAGCAAAGTTAAAAGGAACAGTGAATACGTAACACCAGAGGGGTGTGCAAAGCATTGCTTCTGTAATGTGCTTCACACCATTATGGCCTTTTTAAGAAGTAAATAAATAAAATAAAGAAGCATGAAAGGGCATGTCTAGATCTTCGATCTAGAGGTAATTGTATCCAAAACCTGATAAAAAAAATTTTGTGCCACAATCTGACCTGCATTTCTTTTGTCCTGCTTGGACTAACACAAAATGTTACAAGGTTAACAAATTTATTGATAAACTAGTATTGAAGGCCCGTATGCACGGGCCAGGGTGCCGCACAGCGGGCTCAGCTGCTGCCCTGGGGTGGGGACAGGCGATGGCCGTTCGGGCCGCCCCGCTCCAGATCAGCCATGCCTCGTACTGAGGGCTGGCCCTTTCGGGAAGTCTCTACTGCACAATATAATATAATATAATATAATATATATATGCGCTCTCATTCCTCCTCAAAAAAGATCAACATGTTTTTAAACAAACTAATAATAAACTCCCCTTTACTTTAACTTTTCCTAAAAATATTTTAGTGGTAAGTGTTTGGGGTCTAGGAGTCTGGCCAGAAAGAATTCTGTCCACTTCTGTGCCCATGACATCCAAAGCTAATTAATCATTTAACTCCCCAAGTGCCAGAAGAGTATGCAACACATTGCATAACAATGAGTTGAATACCCCCTGGCACTCGGATGTTAAGAACTGGAGTGATGCGTAATACACTGCAATGACTGAACATCCCTCTGATTCTTAAAAGGTTAAAGATTAAACTTTGTAAAACCAATCAATCAAGACAATACCGATTTAAGATCTTTAAGACTTTCTGCCCAGATGAAGGTAAGTTGGGTTTCATTATTAGGAGATTTTAGTGTGTGTGTGTGTGTGTGTGTGTGTGTGTGTGTGTGTGTGTGTGTGTGTGTGTGTGTGTGTGTGTGTGTGTGTGTGTGTGTGTGTGTGTGTGTGTGTGTGTGTGTGTGTGTGTGTGTGTGTGTGTGTGTGTGTTATATTAAATAAAAAAAAACCTCTTTCTGGGTAGATTAAAGGTGAACTATCACACCAAATAAAGTCCACCCCACTAATTAGGCATCTAGCGTTAGTCAAAAGTCCTACCTCAGCCGACATGGACGGCCACGCAACAGCGCTCCAGAGGTATCTGCTCTGTCACTCCCTTCAGGTACCTAAAGATATTATGCAACGCCTCCTAGAGGAGACCAGGACTGACTAATGCAAGCTTTATTGTGCATAACAGTTTCATTGTTAAAGGGGAACTTTCAGCTCAGATTTTTTTTTTTTTTACCAAGTCATTAAACTGTTAAGCAGTGCTGGGAAAGGTACTTTTTTTTTTTTTTTTTTAAATTCTACATACTTAGTAAGATATTTTATGTTCTAGCCGCACACTTCCGCATTGCACAGCTCCCAGCACTAGTTCATTCTCCTCCCACCTCCCTCCCAGCTGCCCCGGCGAGCGCGTTCACACTTCACTTCGGTGTGCTGTGAACGGCTCCTAACGTTACAACCAGGGCCGGATTTATAATTAGGCAGAGTAGGCATCTGCCTACAGGCGCACCCTACAGAGGGGCGCCTGTCACTGGGATCATCCAATCATGTGTGTGGTAGGAAACAGACACTGGGGCAATGTGAGGGCAATATTGAGCTGATGGGGGCAATGTGAGGGTAATATGGAGATGATGGGAGGCAATGTGGAGCTGATGGGAGGCAATATGGAGCTGATGGGAGGCAATGTGAGGGCAATGTGGAGCTGGTGGGCGGCAATGTGAAGGCAATATGGTATATGGAGATGATGGGGAAAATGTGAGGGCAATATGGAAATAATGGTGGCAAGTTGGAGCTAATGGGGGGCAATGTGGCAATGATGGGGGCAATGTGAGGGCAATATGGAGATGATGGGGTGGCAATGTAGAGATTAGGAGCATTGTGGAGGTGTCCAGTGCAGATGGCCCATGGGCGGGGGAGCACTTCAGGTTTCTGTGCCTACAGGCGCCTGAGATATAAATCCGGTCCTGGTTACAACAAGAAGAGATTCGCATTATAAAAGTGAAGTGTGAACGCGCTCGCCGGGGCAGCTGGGAGGGAGGTGGGAGGAGAATGGGGAGCTGTGCCAAAGATACCTGTGCCGCTGAATGCAGAAGTGTGAAGCTTGGACATAAAATATCTTACTAAGTATTTAGAAATAAAAAAAAAAAAAAAGAAGCACCTTTTTCAACACTGCTTAACGAGTTGGTAAAAAAAATGTTCTGAGGTGAAAGTTCCCCTTTAAAGGGATAGTAATGTTTCATAATAAAAGCAGCTCTAATTAATCATCATAGTATTTGGACTTTGGAGAGTGTTATTTCAATTCTGTCAAAGTTGTAGTTCAAGAGTAATTCAGTGACAAAGTATCCTCCTCCCGCCCCTTTCACTGATGTAACACTGTTCAGCCAGATCAGAATGGAGGTGCCCAGATAGACTGCAGAGAGGGACAATCTTCAATTAAGATCAGGGAAAAACCTGAAAAGCTTGTCAAGGGGGGGGGGGGGGAGGGCTTTCATTGTTTTCATACAAAGAAGATTGTCCCCTTCTGTTATCTGTCTGGTCTTACAACCAGATTCACATCTGAGAAGAGATGGCTTACACTAGGTAAAAGGGGCGGGGAGGGGAAACTTTGCTTGTGAATATCTCTTAAACCATAAAGGGTTGAGAGATAAGACTTATATCGTTCTTCATGTTTTTTTAATGGCTACAAAATAAAATAAAGATAAAACGAAGTATTACTATCCCTTTAAGCTTTTCATTAGATGCCTAATTGGGGGGTGGACTTTATTTGGGGAGATAGTTCCCCTTTAAGAGATTCCAGAAAATAATTTGTCTGGAAGTGCAAACTAAAGTGATCCCTTTAATTTACAGGGATTTGTACACCCTTGTGCACTCAAGGGGTTACTGCAGTTGTTTCCCACAGGTCCTTATCTAGCATATCAATCTAGATATTTTCAAGCTGAAACTAGTTGCTCAGAACACAGAAGAATTCCCCCATTGATAGCAAGACATCTTCTGGTAAATGAATCATGTGACTTGCAAGAAAGCACCAGATAAAATAAGAAGCAGGCTATTATGATGTTTGATGCAAGCGTAATAAAGCTTTTCCAATGGGCCACCTGAATTTACTTTGTTGGAGGCAGGAATTGTGGCAGGAAATGAAAGTGTGGTAACAGACAGCTGTTTCCTGGTAGCAACAGGCTCACACTCGCACACTGATTCATTCTCAAAGTGCTGACGGATCTATTTTACCATCAGGTGGAAGTTTACCACATGCAATTCCCGAAATTGTAGCACATTCTGTTCAGAAGGAATGTGGCGCAATTATGGAACAAACCAACTGCACCAAAGGGGAAAAACACATTCCCAAAACTGCCACAAATATTAACTGTACCTAAAATTCTAAAATGGCCTTCAACACAATGCATTAGACCTCTAGCATTCAAGGGGTTAGAAGCACCTACTAAAAAGCAATGGGAATTTTCATTTGTCAGTCATTGTGCCTTTGGTTTGCTGCAGAATTCCACCTATTCATCTTGCTGACTAAGACCAGTAACACCCGATTATTAGGAGGTGTTACTTTAATATAGTCAGAATCTCCTAATGGCCCTATACAGGTTTCCCTTATTCCTTAACATCTGAGTGCCAGAGAGGTGCGCAACGCATTGCTGTGCACCCCTCTGACACTCAGATGTTCTCTCTCGAATTAACCCTTTATCAGTCCTGAAGGCAGACATGACAATGGGTTGCAGGAACACAGAACCTCAAACCGGACTCAAGGTAATCTTAACCCTTTAAAGGACCAGATGTGTGTGTAAAGCATTGTGAAGGGTACCCAGCACATTGTATCGTTGCACCTCATGCACTCTGCTTGCTTCTGTAACGGTCATGTCTGCCTCCAGGACTAACTGAAGAGAATATTTTTGAACAAAGGAAGGGGGGAAAATTTCATAGGGGCCATTAGCATTTTCTGGATACAGAAGGCCAGTGTGTGTATGTGTGTATGTGTATGTGTATGTGTGTGTGTGTATATGTGTATGTGTATGTGTGTGTGTATGTGTGTGTGTGTGTGTGTGTGTGTGTGTGTGTGTGTGTGGTGGTGGTGGTGGTGGTGGTGGTGGGCTATTACTGGAAGGGTTAGTCATAAAGGGGTTAAAGAACATGTTTATAGAGTAATGCATAACACATCCCCCTGGTACTTAAAGGGTTTACCCCTTACTCCTCCTATGCCACACAACACATAAAAGACGACACCAAGCATTCTCTATAGCGGATACAGTCTTCAGTAATGGATTATAACAGGCGGATGGCATCCAGTTCTTCCCAGCTACATCTATAAACACGTCTGTATTCAGTTGGGACACAAGGATAATTTATCCACGGGGTGGGAGTTTATAAAAGGATACATGTAATTCATTCCCCTAGCTCAGACTTGGAACTGTGGCTGCGTGCACACAGCTGTGCTGCTACTTAACCCCTTGATCAGGTGTGCAGAGCATAGCATTAGAAGAGTTGCACACCCTCTGCTCCTCAGGGAGTTAATCCAAGACTTTTGCAAACAAATGGGACAACTGTTTTCCGAGCCAACACTAATCTACAGTATCAGGCAACAAAATGAGAGACTAAAGTTGGTTTGTCTCCATCTGCCACAGAAACAACTGGTCAATCTCAAAATACAAAAAGTAAGGGGGGGGGGGGGGGGGGGCAAACAGTGCTAAATGTTACCATCAATCTGCCAACAACTGCATTAACTATACAACTATACATTTCCTTCAGGACAAGAGTGGTGCACAGTGCACTGAGGTAATGCTGGGGCAAATGTACTACATCATAGGGGAACAAGCTAGAGAGGTCTTAAACACATTGCTTCACAATGCAATAGAGAACTATCTAGTACTTACAGGGTTAAAAGCCCCATTTACAATAATCTGCATTCTGATTAGTTCCCTGCAGTGCAGTTTAACCCTTTGAGTGCCAGAAGGGTATGCAAAGCAATGCGTTGTGTACCCCTCTGGCACTCAAAGGGTTTATACATTGAAGAGGTGCAATTCTGGAACAAAGCAACTCTACCATAAGGGGCAAACAGACCTTCACAATGGTGCTTTTAACCCTTTGAATGCTAGAAAGTCTCCAATGTCAGGCCATTCAAGGTGTTAGAAGCCCCATTTAAAATCAATGGGAATTTGGGTCAGCTGGTTGGCACTAGGTATCCTCCCACTTTGCCTTTAACCCTTTGTGTTCTTGAGGGGGTATCCAATGCATTGCTTTGTAATTTGTTGGATACCCTTCCTCTGGCACTCATGGGGTAAAACATATGAATTAGAGGGTGAATATTCGTTTTGCAGA
Organism: Rhinophrynus dorsalis; assembly: GCA_037306005.1. Taxonomy (NCBI): domain Eukaryota; kingdom Metazoa; phylum Chordata; class Amphibia; order Anura; family Rhinophrynidae; genus Rhinophrynus; species Rhinophrynus dorsalis. The sequence goes on from CM074719.1 coordinate 515,650,374, forward strand.
GGCTTCTTGCCTCTTCTTACCTTGTTGGCAACTTCACCTTTTTCAAACATCATCTTCAGGCTGTTTAATGGCACATTAAACTTTTCAATCTTAGGAGATGGCTCAGGGGTGTCCAGTTTTACCACTTCAGAGGTCTGATCCATGTTTTCGTCCACAGTGTGATTGGAACTCAGCTCTGAGGCACTGGGATAGCGGAAACGGCTTTCTTGCTGCACTGGGGAGTGGACCTTGGTAGTGCTAACTTCAGAGTGGTCAGTAGGGACAGCTTCAGTCTTGGGACTGCTGACCTTCTGCCTCAGCTGAGCGCTGCTGCTGTGGGTTGCAGCTTCTGTCCTGCTTGCTCTCACAGGAATCTCCCACCGCTTCCTTAAAATACTCAGGGATCCCCGGTTAAAACTAGAGGGCAGATTCTCTGTGTTCTAAAGGAAGAGAAAGTGAATGCTAGTTATTACCCAGAGGAAAGTTCAGGACAAAAGAACAATAAGAAAAACAAAACAAAACTGCAATATACAGCAGGGAGATCCACAGATATGCTCTGAAGAGAATTTGGTGACTGCCACATGTAAAAAGTGTCCAGCCCAGGGGGAGAGAGGGGCGGAGGAAAGACTGAACAGGAAGTGTTGAAGAGGGGGAAGAGAAGACAGATGAGAGAGGAGGAAAAAAAAAAAAAAACAAAAAAAAAAGGATATCCTTATAAGGCCAAACAGAAAGATAGGAAGAACAAGACAAACTGATGAGAAATTTCTCTAACAAGGAAGAGATGGAATCTGACAGATGAAGACAAAGCAGTTTCTCTTAAACATTTTTTTTTTTTTTTTTGTTTAAACTTGTTGACATGTGGAACAAGTCCTTGCAATGCCCAGAAGCTTAAGCAAGCATTTTACACGAAGATATCATTTTATGTACTTAAATAACAAAATAGTCTATATAATAAATATAATAAAATAGTCTGTGTAATAAAGCTAGACCAACGTAGAATAAAGTGAAAGGATTTTATGCTTACTCTGGACTGTGCTCAAACCACAGCCTGGTAACTCCAGTACTCCCTCCCTACAAAGTCACAGGTTCACTTTTAACAGTAGACCCAGAGTGGGAAATCTCTTCTACGCAAACAGTGGTGCCATAAGCTTACATACACATGTGGGGACCCAGGTAGCAGAAACCATATCAACTGTAGAGCTTTTATAACTGACAAAACTATTTCATGCCACCAAAGGGAACTACTGGCATCAACCCTACCCCTTCCACAATGGCATAACCCTTTGAGCGCCAAAGGGGTACAGAATAATACAGTTCTCTAGAGCAGTAGTCTCCAAACCGAGGCAGAAGTGTAATTATTGTGGAGTAAACCAACAGCACCAGAGATGAAATTGAGCTTTTAACCCCTTGAATGCTAGAGAAGTTTCCAATGAACTGTGAAGCAATGCACTGGATACCTCACTAGCATTCAAGGGGTTAAATGCACAATTTAAAAGGGATTTGTATCTGTCCCCTATCGTGCAGTTTGTTTTCTCCAGACTAACTCACTCATTTTATAATATTATACATATAATAAACTACAAATTTCTACAACTACAAAGGTTCAAGAAAAGGCTGGACCGAGTACACGTGACTTCACCCACAAACTGAAGATTCAAATATTCCAAACATTGCAATGTTTTTAGATTACTTTTGTAGTCAAGCAGTATTACCATGCCCCTTTGAAATAATAAACTATATATAATTAAAATAACACAAATCAAAGTATATTATACACATTTTATATAGAATTTTACATTGATATTATGGTAACCCATAGCTTTCTAATGCATTGCAAAAGTATCAAAGGGGTTCAAGATTCCAGCTGTGAAGGCACCAGTGACTTCATGTGACACAAATGGGTCCCACCACACAGTAAGTTTGAGAACTGCTACTCTAGACTGAAAAAAATTTCCAAATAAATTGTGGCCAATATAAGTAGAGGTTTCTTGATAGTGGTCCTCTTTTGGGTACAATGCAAGAAATAAGGGTAAGTTGTGACAGGTCGAATCTTCACTCATGTAGATGCAGGTACGTTCCTCAATTATACAAACATCTAGCAGTACAACAGTACTTTTTCACAGCAAAAATAATAATTCATATACTTTACCTGACGGTGGTGCATTGTCTCTGCTTCTGAGAGAACCAGTGAAGTGTTACTATACAGCTGGTGGCAGACTGAAGGGCTTTATGGAATTAGAAGTGATTAGCAGCTATATTGGGAAGCAAGTCTCTCACCTCATCACAAGCTAGCGAAACCAGCAACATATCTGTTAACTCCAATAGATTTGCAGAAGATAATTTGAGCCATAGGAAGTGGGCATTTATGAAACAAATCAAATGACCATAGGGGACAAAGAAAAATTCCAAAGTAAATATTTTTAAATTCCTTGGATGCTTGTAGGTCTCCAGCACTTTATAATGTGTTGTTGACCTCTAGCATTCAAGGGGGTTTACACAATGCTATTTAAGTTGGAGGGAATTTGGGGATATCCCACAATTGTGCAGTTGGCTTGCACCCGTATTGCCACACCTTCGTTTCCTGAATATGGCCCTTTTTGACAAAGCATATAAAGAGTATGAATAAGGTGTGTATGTACATCCGTGACATTATCACAGGAGAATGGGAGCCTCTCAAAGCTCTGGCAAGTGCCAACACTTCATAATGTCACTTCATAAATTCACTGGCAAATAGGTGTTCTACCGCAGAAATCCTCGAAGGATATCCTCAGATACCCTTATCTGGGCGAGTTTGGACAGTTTTCCTAAGAACAGGTGACTACGTAACTGACTTTTTTTCCAGGAACAGATAAAGAGGTTGAAAAAACCTTTTGGAGCTAAACAGATTTTATTTAGAACAGTGTTCCTTGACACAGGTACCACTGCATTTTGGTGCACTCTAAGCATAAATGAAGAAAATAAGCAGGTAAGATGAAAAGGAAATCTAGCAGGACTAAGACCCTAAGAGGGTGTGGGTATGCAACCAAGAAGATCTAGTCACCAGGTGGTAGACCTATGTCTAAAAGAGAAAAGGATTTAGCAGGTAAGAACACTAAAATCCTATTTTCTCTTACATCCAATATGGAAAACAGGAATCATGGGGATATACCAAAGCTAGGCTTCCTGGGTATGTAAAAGGAGAGAAAGACCTCTCGCAAGGCCCCATGATATCAGAGCTCCCTAGTACTGTTCAGGATCTGAATAACCCAGAAAGAAAAAGTGTCAATGGACACTTAACTAGCACCGCACACTAAACAAGAGCCAACAGGGCTCTGAAAACTACTGAACAAATGGCAGTAAGAAACGGTAAGACGTCCTTAAACAGGCAAAACTGCCTGAAGGAAACAAAGGCGTTGACACGGTAGTATTTGGTGAAAGTATGCAAGGAGACCAAATCGCAGCCATGCACAGCTGTTCAGCAGAGGCCTGTTTCTTTTAGCCCCATGAAACTCCCACAGATCTGGTGGCATACACTGTGATGTTAAAAGAAAAGGTTTTCTTCATCTCATAAACTTGGCGTATGGTAGCCTTAATCCAAGAGGCAATGGTTACCTTGGAAGCAGCCTGACCAACTCTGGTACCCTCAAAGAGGGCACACAGTCAGCCTGAGAGAGAGAGAGAGAGAGAGAGAGAGAGAGAGAGAGAGAGAGAGAGAGAGAGAGAGAGAGAGAGAGAGAGAGAGAGAGAGAGAGAGAGAGAGAGAGAGAGAGAGAGAGAGAGAGAGAAGAAAAAAAAAAAAAAAAAGCTTTGTATGGTGCACATAGAACTTAAGGCAGTGCACCACGTCTAAAAGATGGCGATCTTTCTTCTCTGATCAGATGCAGGTTCTGGACAGAAAGAAGGTACAACACTCTTCTGATTGATGTGAAACTCTGTGCACCTTATCCTGTTGAGACACCACAAAGGAAGGCTTACAATTAAAAGCTTGCAACTCTGCTATTCTCTGTACAGAGACAACTGCCAACAGGAAAGCCATCTTGAGTGTTAACTGGCGCAAGGAGATAAAAGCTAGAGGCTCAAAGGGAGACCTCTGCAGTTCCACAGATGTGTGGGGTCCTTGAAGGAAGGGAAGGCATGAGCCTTGACATCTGGAGTGACTGCAATCTCTCTGGAAGAGAACGAAGAGCATAGAAATCTGAACTTTAAGGGAACTCAGGCTGAGACCCTTGTTTACTCCATCCTGTAAAGACAGCATCAAGGGAAGGTCAAAGACTTGAAGTGACATCCCTGTCTGCACCACCAGTGAAAAATGACCATGCCCTATTGTATGCCTTGGAAGAAACCAGCTCCCCTGCCTGAAACGCAATGGAAATGAAGTCAGTGGAGAACACCATTCCACTTCAGGATAGAGTCATGCCGTCAGTCTTTCCACATCCTCATACCAAAGGTGACCCTGGAGTAACAGATACAGTCTAGGAGGCAGCAGAATTGGGTCCTGAATGGACAAACTGATGAGGCCTGCAAACCATGCTCTCCTAGGCCAGTAAGGAGCAATCTGAAGGGCCAACAACCAGTCCATTCTGATCTTCTGGATCAAACAGGTGATGAGAGGAAACGGAGGAACACAGAGATGGAAGTTCCATGGGATGGACATCGCCATCCATTGTGATGGCTAGGGGATCCTCTGTGCGAGAGCAGGACATTGGAACCTTCCTGTTCTATCTAATCAATCAAAATTGTGTCTACTGCTGGGACACCCCAAATTCCTGGAGCTACGTCTTGTTAACTTAGAAAGTCTGTCAGTACGTTTTACACTCCTGGAACGTAAACTGCAGAGATCCTGGAACATGAGCTTCCACCTAGCTGAGGAGATCCTTCACTTCTTTGCAAGCTACCTCGCTGCGAGTTTCCCCTTGGCAATTGATGTACACCACCACTGTGGTGTTATCTGACTGCACTCTCTCTGGAATTCCCATGAATTCCCAATGAAGGAGGGCAAGACAAATTGCCCAGAGCTCCAGAATATTGATAGGCAGCAGACTCATCCCTTGCCCATCTCCCCTTGGCACTGAGGTGCCCCAGAACTGCTCCGGCCCCTTAGGCTGGCATTGGTCATGACCAGAGCCCACTCTAGTATCACAAAGGGTCGCCCTCTTCTCCAGGTTTGGCCAATTGGGCCACCACTGGAGGTCATCACTGGTCTCAGAAGACAATCTGACGGAGATGCTCCCGATTCCTGGACCAGGACCTGAGGATGTCCCTCTGAAGTTCCCTCATGTGCAGTTACGAGTAAGGATCTGCTTCAAGAACAGAGACCAAGTGACCCATGACATGCATGTAATCCTCAATTGTGGCTGATGACCACTCCAGTGACAGAGACATGTCCTGGGAAAGAATCAGAATCTTCTGGTCTGGGAGAAAAACCCTCCACTGAAGGGTGTCTAACTTACACCTAGGAACACCAGAACCTGGGATGGGATTGGAGAGACTTATTGAGAATCCGCCCATGTTGCACCAGAATGCAGGCACACTCTTGGATATGGTGAGCTAAAAGCTCTCTGGAAGGGGCCTTGTGGAGGAAGTCGTCCAAATATGGAGTCAAAGAAATGTCCTAGGATTGTATGAACACAGCAAAGGCTGCCATGATCTTTGTGAAAATTCTGAGCACTGAAACCAGGCCAAAAGGCAGGGCTGTGACCTGGTAATTTGTTGAGCCGAAAGCAAAATACAGGTAGCACTGGCTGTCTGGGTAGATTGGGACATGCAGATAATGTTTCCTGAAGATCCATTTAGGCCAAATACTCCCCCTGGGCATAATCGCTGTGATGACAGAGCTCAAAGAATCTTGAAGCAAGTAGCGACCACATATTGGTTGCGACATTTGATGTCCACAGTAGGGTGCAACTGCCAAACTTCTTGGGAACTACAAGCAGGTTGTAATAGAAACCTGAAAAGTACACTGGGGACTGGCACTAGCACCTGCTTTTCTAGTAGAGTGGTCACTGCCTTGCTCAGTTTTGGAGTTTTGTTTCATCCACTTCCTTCATCACCAAATTATGGAAAACCTTAATAAGTTGGATAAAATGTGGACTTTCTTGTCATCCCACTATCAATGGCACCCTCATCACTTACTTCTTTCTCCATTTTCAGCATCTCCAATCTTCTAATGTTGAATTGATCTTCTATGCTGTAATTAGGGCAATTCTCCACAACTCCTTTATTTTTATTTATAAAGAATCTTTTAATTGTCAAGAAGCGTATATATTTTTCCATATCTATATATACATCAAACCTATTTGGTCTATTTTTAGGTGCAAATGACAAACCTTTCTTCAGTATTTTGACTTCATTGCCCATTAATTTCCTAGCAGATAAGTTGAAAATACCTCATACCTTAGTATATTTTCCAATTCCTTCCTTGCCATCTTGTGACCTCTCTTCTTCCTTTTCCTCCCCAACATCCTTTTCTGATCTTAAACTCCTTTTGATACCCTTTAGCTTTCCCTACTCTGCTCTCACTTCCTTGTGTCTCTCTGGGCTCCATCTGCCCCTCTCTAAAAAAGTAGGGGCATCAGATATAGAAACATAAGAAGTAGAGGCAGACACTCCATTACTCTGAGGGGAGGATACTCTACTTTTTCCTTTTTTATCTTCATCATCTATTGTGGTTTTTTTTTTTTTTTTTTTTTTTTTTTTTTTGCAGTAACCGAAAGAGGACTTCGTGGAGAACCGGGCAGCATCAATCAAGGTCTCCTCTTTGGCAAGATAATCACACATAGCATCTAACAGCTCACACCAAACAGCTAGAGCTCCTGCAGACCCAAAAAAAAAAAAAAAAAAAAAAAAAAAAAAAAGGCCTCACTGCTGTCCCCGTAGCTGAAAAGGTGGCCTTGAATAGGGAATGAAGCCACTTAACAGCCACAACCTTGAGCCCTTCAGCATCTACTACAGGAAGGGCAGTATTTTTCGGCAAGCATGAGATCAGGGTGTCAATTGCATGACTAACACTTTAAAGACTGGTCCTGCTTGCAGTACACTCACTAGCAGGGCCTTCAGCTTCTGTTCATGTTCATTGTTTGCACTGTACAATAGAGACACAAACATATGAACATAATGGCTCTTAATAAAAGACTGAAAAGAAACCCTGCATGGTTTGTTCATTATCATCAGTATGCAAATGTGAAGAACACAAAGCAAGCCAGTCAGCATTGTTCCTCTCCTTCACCTGACAGGTGTTCTCTTCTTTTCTCTTGTTCCTTTGTCAAAGTCCAGAGTGACACTCCTCACGTCTTTAACCCATTGAATGCATTGTACCAAGGGGTTTATATTGTTTTACGGTGTCCCTCTAATCATTGGTGGGCAACCTGAAAGCCACTAGCTACTTAGGACTACCATCTCCATCATCCCCAGCCAAATGTTTGCTAGGGGTGATGGTAATTGTAGTCCTGAATAGCTGGAGGGCTTCAAGTTGGCCAGTCCTGCACTCATTCCAGACGTGTGGCCATTCAAATGTAGGTGACACAGTATAGTGAGTGGATACTAACTCCAGGTAAAAGTTCCCTTGGCATATTGGAAGTGAAGTGAAACACCAACAGCAATAAGAAGTTACCTGTAATCAGTCATTAGCCGTCATAAACAAGCAATAACATTTTATTACATGACAAAAGCACAAGACCTTGCTGACTAGAGCTCTAAACTTCCATTATCTGTAAAATATTCACACAATTGTCATTTTAACCCTGGAGTAAAAGAGGTGTGTCCTACACAGAGATGCAATGTGTTGGCCTTCCCTCTGGCGCTCAGAGGGTTAAACAATATATTCTAGAGAGGAAAGAAAATCTTGCATACCACAGGCATCCAAAAAACACATCAAGAGGAGATCAGGATGGATGGATGGATGTCTTTTTTCAGCCTCGTCAACTATGTTACTATGAATCTTTGCCTCATTGTCCACTCATAACACTTTCATTCTCACGAATGAGACGATCAGTTACCAAAGATTTCACTACCAACTGCAGATCTCTGGGTTACACAACTGGGAGGCTCCATTCGGACTCAGACTTTGTTCCCTCAGCCGTGTGCAAGCTGGCTGGAGTCCCTGAGAGCTGTGTAAAGCATCTTCCCAGTAACCTCAGTTGGTCAAGAAAGATGTTCGGATTACTCAAAGGGTAGTATTTCAGTCAGATAAAGTGGAGCTCTCGTGGAACAACCCACACACCATAAAAGACAACATTCCCACTGATTTAAAATCAGCCTCTTAACCCTTTGAGTGCCAGAGGGGTACGCAATGCATTGCAAAGCAATGTGTTGCATACCCCTCTGGCACTCAAAGGGTTAACCTCAGACTTCAAGGAGGTATCCAACAAGTGATGCAGTGTGTGGGATACTCCTCTGCCACTGAAAGGTGTAACCCTTGGAGTGTCAGAGGGGTACGCAATGCAAAACAATTGTACTGACACTGGTGGGAAATTTCCCATTCAAGAATTTTAACCCTTTTAGTGCCAAAGGGGTATGGAATGCATTGCACTGGCACTCAGTGTTAACAGTACAAACTTTTTTGTAACTAACGTGGCTCCTTTAAGAAACCGGCGCTCACGGTAACCATATTGGATGGGGCATGGGCTCCAACATTACAGGTCCTGCTGCACCAGATGGTCTCCGGTAGGCAATAGGGGGCTTTTTATTCTATCATTTTACTCTTATTTGAGGGACCCCCTTGAAGGAACCCCCACTCCCCGGGGCTAATGGACATGACAGCCGGACAGACACTACACCATTTAAAGGGGATCACCCTATACAAGTTTATCTTAAACATTAGGTTATATAGTGAATGTATCTAGCCAGTGAGATCACTCCAGCTTACAGGCAGAAAGCCTCCATCATCAGAGGAGGCTGGACAGAGGGAGGGGAGCAGAGGAAGAGTGACAGACTGCAGTACAGAGCTGGTAACCGCAGTCTGTCCGGAAGTAGGGTGCAGGGCAATCTTTACTCATTAAGTTATTAAATTCCAGCAAATAGAGATTTAAAATAAAAAACAGTATTCCACATAGTCACTATATAAACCTTTAAGATAAACTTGTATAAAAGGCAAGGGCCAAGCGTCTGTCCCTATGACACCAGAGTTCCCGTGGACTATCCAAGATACGGAACAGATCAAACTACAAGTGTCAACGGACACTGAATAAAAATATCACAGCACTCAACAAAAGCCAACCAGGCTCAAACAGTTAAAGAACGGTAAGGCACAGAAATGTAAAGGTCCTAAAACAGGCAGAACTGCCTCCAGGACCTTCCTGCAAAAGCCAGAACATCAACACGATAGTGCTTTACAAAGGGGTGCACAGAGGACCAAGAGGCCATGCCACAAATAGCTGTTCAGCAGAGGCCTGATTCTTGTAGGCCCAGGAGGCCCCAACAGACCTGGTGGAGTGTGCTGTAATGCGTAAAGAAACCTGTTTCTCTCGGAGTTCGTAAGCCTTGTGAATAGTAGACAATCCAAGACGCAATAGTGACCTTGGACGAAGCCATACCAGCCCTAGGATCCTCAGGGATAAGAAATAATGTATCAGTCTTATGGAAAGTCTCAGTATGGTGCACACAGAACTTAAAGTGATAGTAATGTTTCATAATAAAAGCAGCTCTAATTAATCTTCATAGCATTTGGGCCATGGAGAGTGTTATTTCAATTCTGTCAGAGTTGTAGTTTAGGAGTAATTCAGTGATAAAGTCTCCCCCTCCTGCCCCTTTTACTGATGTAACACTGTTCAGCTAGAGCAGAAGGGAGGTGCCCAGGTAGACTGCAGAGAGGGACAATCTTCAATTAAGATAAGGGAAAAACCTGAAAAACTTGTCAAGGGGGGGCAGGGCTTTCATTGTTCTAATAGAAAGAAGCTTGTCCCCTTCTGTTATCTGTCCTGTCTATGGACTGCACTCCACATCTGAGAAGAGATGGCTTACACTAGGTAAAAGGGGTGAGAGGGGGAAACTTTGCTTTTGAATATCTCTTAAACCATAAAGGTTTGAGAGATAAGACTTATATCGTTCTTCATGTTTTTTTAATGCCTACAAAATAAAATAAAGATAAAATGAAGTATTACTATACCTTTAAGGTAACGTACCACAGCTAACAAGTGGAGATCCCTCTCCTTGTCAGATTTAAGGTCAGGACAAAAGGAAGGCACAACAATCTCTTGATTAATGTGGAACTCAGAGACCACCTTAGGAAGAAATTCCTGGGAGGTACGGAGAACAGCCTTATCCTTGTGAAACACCAGGAAAGGCAGTTTTGCAGGACAAGGCCTGCAATTCAGTGACTCAGTGGACAGAGACCACAGCCAGAAGAAAGGCCATCTTCCATGTCAGAAGGCGTAGAGGAATGGTAACCAAGGACTCAAAGGGAGGCTGCTCGTTGATTTATGCCATAGTAGCTTTGTCTAACTAGATGAAGACTGGACAAATGACCAGTACACCAGAGCATGATGAATCACCTGAGCTCCAGAACACTGACGGACTGCAGAGTCTCCTCAGCAGTCCATCTGCCCAGATGACCCAGGGCAGATCCCCAGCCCTTCAGACTGGTGTCAGTCATCACAAAAAAGTCCACTCCTGAATCACAAAAGGGTTTCCCCTTCTCCAGGTTGGACCTGTCCAGCCACCAGGAACACACAGATCCAATAGATCCAGATTACCATGCCAAGCATGGATGGTGAACCGCTGGAGCTCCCTGGTGTGAGCCATGGAATACTGAACCGCCTCCATGGTGGACATCATGCGGTCCCATCAGGATCAAGAACTTGAGGACCACTCTAGAGCTCGGGATATCAGATGCATGACCTGTTGGATAGAATCCTTGGTCAGGAAAACCATTCCTTGGCAAGTATGGAACCAGAGGCCAAGGAAAACCAGGACCTGAGAGGGGACTGGAGCAGGTTTCTCCATATTCAGAATCCACACATGGTGTAGGAGAATTTGAGCACAGTCCTGAATCTGTTGGTCCAGGAGTTCCCTGGACAGCGCCTTGAGCAGAAGATCATCCATACAGGGTGTCACCTGAATCCCCCAGTATGCAGAAAGGCAAGCAATGCCCCTAAGGCTCTGGCGAACTCTCAATGAGAGAAAATACGCCCAAAGGGCAGTGCAGCATACTGAAAGTTCCCCAAGTTGGAAGCAAACCTAAGGATGTCTGGGTGAATGGGGACATGCAAGTACGCATCCTGCAGATCCAGAGAGGCCAAGAACTTTTCAGGACGCATACTTGCGATGACAGATTGAAAGGATTCCATCTTGAAGCTTCCAGTCTCCACAAAAGGAGGTTGAGGTCCAAGATAGGACCGACTGCTGCGGTTTCTCTTGGCCACCACAAAAAAGTGTGAATAGAACCCTAAACCTCTCTTGAGGAGGAACTGGAGTCAGGACTCCTTGTCCAAGACAGCCTGAACTGCCTCGTTGAAAAGACGTAGCTTTTCTTGACACAGAGGAGTTCTGGACTGGAAGAATCTGTAGGGAGGAAGGGATTTGAAGGGAATCCTGCACCCTTCCGAAACCACCTGTAAAACCCACTGATCTGCAACAGAGGCTGCCCAGGCATTTGAAAAACGGCAAAGGCGCCCACCCACCAGGAGCTGCGGACCAGGATTCTGTGAGTCATGCGGAGGCAGACTTACCAGACTTGGGCTTGGCAGTGGCGTGTTTTGAGCGCCAGGTGCGGGGTGCTGGCCTGAGACATGCTCCATTTTGGTGAGGATGAAAAAGACGTCATTTCCTCGCCAAGTTAAGGCGCTTGGAAAACGGTCTCCAAAATCACAGCAAATCAGAAGAAAACCTGCGAAACAGGCATTCTGGGATTTGTAGTTTTGTCTCTTTGCCATTACCTAGCATCTCTTGAACCTGAACTCGGGGGGGGGGGGCAGGGGCCCCCAAAACACTGGGGATGTGAACCGGATCATAGGGCAAGAGGAGACAACCCTCAGTCAAATTGTTGCAGACATATGTCCCAATCCTCAATGGTAAGCCAGGAATGGTAATCCACCTAACTGGGGGATTTTGACACCCCATATCTAACAAGAAAATAATAAATTCTAAAACTAAGCAGAAAACTTCTCAGTCTCTATCTAGGTTACTGGAAGAAGCCTATCTGGGGTGGGGCTAGTGGAACAGCCTGATAAGGAGGAAGGGGAGACACTAGCCACAACTTCTAGAATTGTTCCAGCCCACAGGGAGGAGCTGTTGCCTCCCCATGATAGCTGTATGTCATATTGGATGACAGACAAACAGTGATTTTTCCTAGCCTCTGGGTAAAGAAAGGTATTACCCCAGTCTACTTCATGTCTTCTTCACCATGCAGTTACCGAGGCTTGAATCTCCAGCTTTGCACTTAACCCCTTTTAGACGGAAAAGTATTCTACATTTTATTTACTTATGTCCTGTATTGCATATTTGGGGTCTCTTGCCAATGTCTAAGCACATGACAGACATGGGCCATTCCAAAACCACTTGGAATTTCTCCATTAATCCCTTGTTCCTCATGTCAGACTACATGACTGTATTTGGGTATCTGGTCTCTGCCTTGGAAGCAGACCACTTCACCAAATTCTACCCTGGTATTACAGATGGAGATTCAGATCTTCATGGGTATGCAGTAAAGATGCAGCATGTTGGACTTGGATGCATTCATACGAGTTGAGGGTCACCAGTGTAAAAGACACTATAATACAACATTTTACTTTTCATCACTAGTTACATTACCAGTGCAGCGTTGTTGCAATAGTGTCACTACTGTTTAGGGTGCATTGGTATTCGATCTGCACCTTTTTAGTATTTATTCATCCTTTGTACAGGACCAAAATAGAAAGGCAAACGTGATGATTGTTTACAGAAAATACTGCACTGTCAGAAATCCAAGAAAACTTCTCTAAACAGAACATTGGTATGTACCAAATCATTAGAGTACCTACCTTCAATAGTATCACTTATTACAAGCTTTATAACAAAATTAAATCCATGACCTCAAAAGTATTGGTCACATGAACCTGTATGGTTATAGCTCATTAAAACTAACATCTTATACTCCTGGTACAATCTCTTAGCTCACAAGTGCTATACACAGGAGAAAATATTCTGAAGCACATCATATTGGTCCTACCAAGATGCCAGTAAAGCCACAAAACATCAGACAACTCCTCTATGAACAAGAGAAGCAACCAACTCCAGATGTGCATTTCTGTCTTATTGGTAACGGCGAGCTGCAGCTTCTCTCTCTAGGCACCTGTGAGTAAGGGGTTTATAATCCCCGTTGCGCATCTCTGACTAATACTTTTGCATATGTAAGTTGCTGTTGGGGGATGGTCACCCTAAGAGTAATGGGGAATCCAGACGTGGACCTCTTGCTCCCAGCCACCTAGAGAGAACAGCTGCACATCTGGGTTTGCTGCTTCTCTCAATCAGAGAGAAACGGTCTGAAATTTTAGAGTAATTTTTTCATAGTACTAGTATGATATATTCAAAGTATCTCTTCTCAGTGTATGGCACTTAGGGGCAATAAGATTGCACCCTGGGTGAAGGACACTAGTCCTAAGGAGCTGTTTGCATACTCTTGCAGGTTTATATGCCCAGTTACACATTTCTGCCCAATACTTTTTTTTTTTTTACTAAACCGTGATTGCTCTGGATAATCTACACATCCGAAATTTATTTTTTCTTTTTTAAGTAACATACATAAGCCAGCTTTGTGTATATTATTTATATGAACATAACCCTAATTTCACCATTAGGTGGTTGCGTTCCTTTAGCAAAGTCTGATTAGACATTTTATTGTGGTATGTAAAAATGGGTCATTAGCCACAAGGTATGGGGGAATTAACAATGATCCAAAGTAAACACATTCAAGTGATAACTTGTACAAGGCTGACTGCTGGGTGAGTAACTTTTTAGTTAATCCCTGTAAGAACAAATGGAAAACTAAATTCTCTTTCAAGGTATCTTTGTATAATCAATTTAAAAGAACAGTAATAACTAAAAATGAACTGGTATTATATACAATTAAATACAGTATACTTCATGCTAGCATCTGTAAAATAGGATTTTAGTCTTACCTGTTAAATCCTTTTCTCTTAATCCATACAGGTTACTGGTAACTTTGGGTAGGCGATCAGCCCCTTTAATAGGCAGGAACAATTCTGAGAAGTGACTGCTGGGTGGAGCTACCTCCTCTCCTTAGCTTGCAGCTAGCCAATCCCCAACCAGTAAGATTTGCAGACTAACTATTGACTAGGTAGTAAGAAGGTAAAGGAAGGACTCCTGTGAGCATTAACCCAACAGGTCCCGAAAGACTCCACATTCTGCCACAGGAGAGCCAAGCATGGTCCCTTGACAGGGTGAGAGACCAGAAACATATATGGACTAAAAGAAAACGGTTTAACAGGTAAGACTAAAATCCTATTTTCTCTGTCGTCCAATACAGGTTACTAGTAACTTTGGGATGTCCAACCTTTAAGTTCCCCAGGGTGGGAAGAAAGGCAAGGACCAGGCGCAAGCCCCCAAAGTCACCAGAGCACCAATGAACCTACAGATCATGAATAGCTGAACACTAACCGTAAAGTGTAAACGGACACTAAACAAGCCCCATGAACGGTTACAGAGCAAGGTGAACTACAGTCAATAGTGCTCAGAAGTGAAGGCGTACTGAAAGACTATTGAGATCGAGAGGCAAGGCTGCCTCCAGACGTACTCCCAAAACTGGCATCAGCCGATGCCAGTAAATCCACACAGTAGTTTAGAAAAGGTGTGCACAGATGACCAAGTGGCCGCCTTACACAAATGATCAGCTGAGGCCTAGTTCTTGTAGGCCCAGGAAGCCCCAATAGACCTCGCAGAATGAGCCGTGACCCTGAAGGGAACAGGCTTCTTCTGAAGTTCGTAAGCCTTACGAATTGTGGACTTGATCCAAGAAGTGATAGTAACGTTGGAAGCAGGCTTCCCTGCCCTAGGACCCTCAGGAATGACGAAGTGTCAGACTGCAGCAAGGACTCAGTGCGTTGCACATAGAACTTGAGACAAAGCACAACATCCAACAGATGAAGATCCCTCTCTTTGTCAGAAGTAGGGCTAGGACAGAAAGAAGGAACCACAATTTCCTGATTGATGTGGACATCTGACACAACCTTCGGGAGAAACTCTTGTGAGGTGCGAAGCACCGCCTTGTCTCTGTGAACAACCAGAAAGGGCAGTTTACAGCTCTGCAACTTGGCAATCGGAACAAATCGCCAGGAGAAAGGCCATCTTCCACGTCAGCATACGTAAAGGAATGGTAGCCAAAGACTCAAAGGGAGGACGCTGGAGCACTCCCAAGACCGGGTTAAGATCCAGCTGCGGAGCAAGGGACTTAAACACCAGACGGGTTTGAGCAAAACCCTGGAAGAAAACCTTGACATCAGGAATGATTGCAAGACACCTCTGAAAAAAGACAGCGCAGAAGTCTGAAGCTTGAGAGAACTCAGATGGAGACCTTTATCCACTTCATCCTGGAGGAAGGAAAGAACTGTAGGAAGGTCAAAATCCTGAGACCAGTCTTCATCAGCACACCAAGCCAGGAAGGTAGACCACAGCGGAAACAGGCTTGCGGGCACTAAGCATAGTAGTCAGAACACCAGAAGAAAATCCTTTCTTCCTCAAAATTGAGGATTCAGTCTCCATGCCATAAAAGCCAGAAGATGAAAGTTTTCTTTCCAGAGATAACCCTGTAGGAGGAGGTATGGATGGGAGGGAAGTCAAAGAGGTTCCACCACTGAGAGGTCCAGAAGCTCCGGAAACCAAGCCTGTTGGGGCCAGTAAGGAGCAATCAGAATGACTGGGCAGCGCTCCAGTCTCAGCTTCCAAAGAACAGGAGGGAAGATGTAAGCTAGAGGAACCGTCCACAGGATCGACAAGGCATCCACTGCCAGAGCCATGGGATCCGCCTAGCGAGAGCAGAACATTGGTACCTTCCTGTTGTGTCTGGTTGCCACCAGGTCTATTCATGGAAGACCCCACCGCTGAATAATGATGTTGAACACTTCTGGATAAAGCTCCCACTCCCCGCTGTCCACTGTGTGTCGACTGAGGAAGTTGGCCAGAATGTTGTCTACGTGAGGATTATTAACTGCAGAAATGGCAGGGACATGCTACTCTGCCCAAGATAAAATAGCCTTGACCTCCAGCCAAGCTGCGAGACTTCTTGTGCCGCCTTGCTTGTTGATATAGGCTAAATTAAGACTTATCTGGTAGGTAAAGGGTTAAGCTGCAGAGGAGAGTCCAAGCCCTGCGTAGGATACTCAATCTGCAAATACACAAAATGGCTGCCGCGACAGAAGTCAATTGGAAAAGAGCGCACAGGAAACAGTTTCACCAAGAGAGTACCCCAACAGTCCCTGAAGCCTGCTAAGGCCCCCCAACATGCCCAAAACGTTGACCGGATGACAGAGCAAGGGAAAACCAACAACATGAGCCATCACTACATGGAACGGTTGCAGACACATGTCACAAACTGTAAGGTCCCATAGAAGTGAATGGAGCAATGGAGTCTATGGGGTAAACGCACGCCTTAAGGGCGCAGAACAAAGTTAACGAGGTGAATACCAAATGTAAAACCACTCAAAACACTGAACCCAACAGGGAAAGTGCCCAAAACCTCCCAAAAGGTGCTAACCAGCAGCAAAAGGGTTAAGTTACCCCAGAAACTTGCTCCAAACAGCTCAGACATACAGATAAACCCAATGCACGAGTATGTAATAGGAACTCCAAATGAGACCCCTGTGTGGAGGGGAAGCATGGGACATGTGGACCTCAGCACTCAAAGGGTGCTCACCTTTTTCCACAGGTCTTCTTATTACCATATATCAAGAAGAAGCCTTGGTTGGCAACTCCTGGGGAAAGAACTTGCAGCCAAGATTCTTGCACTCAGAAAGGTTTTACAGAGGTTAGCATAAAGCACAGAGTATTTAAGTGTATGTAACAAGTTCATGGTCTCCACCTTAACCCCTTGGGTACTATGGAGGACTCCATTACAATGCACGTTGCTTTACAATGTGCTAGAGACCTTTCTAGTATCCAAGGGATTGACCTACTTAATTTAACGAATGTGTGGCCATTTGGTGGACTTGAAGACCACAACTGCAGCCCTCGAGGTAAAACTGGTTTCCTATCAGTGGCTTTTGGCTTAGTCTAACTCATTTTACTACATGGTGCAGTCTACCTGTACCACTCCTAGCAGGGGAATTACCATCATTACATGCCCCAAGCTGGCAAGACCTGAGGCTTTAGCAAACTTAGGTGGTACCTAGCAATGCCCCTGAGCTGATGTAACAAGAAAAACTGGTGTAGTAAAGCACCACACGGGACACCAACACCACATTTCCAAAATTCCCATTTATTTTACGTGGGGATTTTAATTATCTGAATGCTACAGCAGTATCCAACATATTGAAAAGTTGATTTTCTAATAATTGTAAGGCTGGTACAAGCTATTTAATGGTCACCATAAGTCATTTTACTGTGGATGTATGTACAGATATGTAGTCTATCTGTACATAAACATGGGTATGGTAGTTTTTCTTGACTCTTTCTAGTAGTCCAACACAGGTGGCAATTTTTGTCACAGTAGATGAAAGACAGTTCTCCCAAGACAATCATGGGTAAACGTGCCTTAAGGACCCATAAGGGTCCTAGCACATCATGGGTTAAATCAGGCATGCGGCCATCACGCTGGCGAGACTTAAACTGAGCTCAGATTCAATAATTCTCTGTTTGACAGCAGGTTAGTCTTATTAGAAAAATAAAATATCTTCTATCTTCATATGTTTTTAACTAGGTGCTTTTAAATCCAAAAGTGATTCCTCACAAGAATTCTTAAGGGGTAATTTTAAACTTTTATAGGGATGGTAATATGCATTAGATAGGAATCACTTGAAATAGGGTACCTTGGCGAGGTAAGCAGCTTAAACATACTATGGCCTAACTATGCAACAAAATTCAAAATGTTTTGAAAATTTATCAGCAGTGGTATAATATATGCTTGATACAAATTTAGATAACCTATATGGAAAATTACAGGTTTGTTTTTCTCTCTTACCAATCACTAAAAGAACTTTGACAAAGGCACCAAAAACACCATTGCACCAGCTCACATGACACAATCAAGCACACTGGTTTGATCGTACAGTCAGACATGAAAAACTGGGTATGCATGTTTGAAAGACACTGCAATCACACTGAAGTGAAAGTCACTGTCCAGCGAAAACTGGGAAAGCAACAGGCCAGTTCATCTCTTCCTCACAGTAGGAAGGCTCTGAACACCAACATGCCTACAATATGCAGCACACTTCTCCCATACCAAATGTGAAGCGATAGCTGCCTTCTTTGCAGATAGCACTTCCTAGGGGACAGAAGACAATAAGACAGTGATTACTTTATTTCAATTTATGTTTGACTCACTGGTCAAACGTGCTGGAAAACCTTGGACTGAAGAGAGGTGGAAGCTATTGTGTGACTACTATAAGGGCTGTGCATCCTATCAGCACATTAGACCATGGCTCTGCACACATTAGGCCGTATAGACACAGCGTTCACCAAAATGTTTCAGTGTGTTCACAGAAAACAGGTATCATTCAAATGGAAGAGGTCAGATCCCTAAAAATGTTCTTAGATCTCCACAGCCAATTCTAGGTCTGTCTCATGCCTGCTTTTCCTAGGAAAATAACCGGAAAGGTTGTAGTCACCAAACTAGAATCCTGGCCATCTGTTAAAAAACATTTATGGGCCTATTCAGTCAGGATTTTAGAAGACTGTATAGCAGAAATAGCTTTGGATTGTCGTTTCTCAGAGCAAAGGACAAGGGTGATTATTCAGTACTAATGCTCAATCTCTTGGCTGCATTTAAAGGGATAGTAATACTTCATTTTAACTTTATTTTATTTTGTAGGCATTAAAAAAACATGAAGAATGATATAAGTCTTATCTCTCAAACCTTTATGGTTTATGAGATATTCACAAGCAAAGTTTCCCCCTCCCGCCCCTTTTACCTACTGTAAACAATTTCTTTTCAGATGTGGAATACAGTCCATAGACTGGACAGATAACAGAAGGGGACACTCTTATTCCTTTGAAAACAATGAAATCCCTGCCCCCCTTGACAAGCTTTTCAGGTTTTTCTGTTATCTTAATTGAAGAATGTCCCTCTCTGCAGTCTACCTGGGCAGCTCCCTTCTGCCCTGGCTGAAAAGTGTTACATCAGTAAAAGGGGCGGGAGGGGGACACTTTGCTTGTGAATATCTCTTAAACCATAAAGGTTTGGGAGATAAGACTTATATCATTATTCATGTTTTTTTAATGCCTACAAAATAAAATAAAGTTAAAACGAAGTATTACTATCCCTTTAACACGGTGGACCATGTTATTTTAACTAAAGGTCTGAAGAACATTTGTGGACTGGATGGAATAGTCATTAGCTGGTTAAAGTTCCTCCTGTCTGGCAGATCCCAGACATCATAAAAATTATTGCTATGCAGACAACACAGATGAATAATTTAAACCAGAAACTAAAAACCCAGTATCTGATCAATGGATGTCAAGCAGATATTCAGTGGGTGAAGGCCTTCTGGGTGAAGTTAAATCCTGACAAAAACAGGAGCTACTCCTAGTGGGAGAACATCACCGTCAAATGTAAAATACTGACCAGGAACTTTGCGGATCAAACTTTATCAGTTCAGACCATGCACGCAACCTTTGAGTGGTGACTTGATTGTGAATTATCATTGACGTAAGTTGTCAGTTGCAATCAGAACATTCTTATAGCTATATATTATATATATATATACAGCTATGTATGTCCAGGGCTGTCTTATAATCCGGTGCCCAAACCTTCTGTAATGCTTGTCCACCTCTGAAAATCTCCTCCACACTGAAAATGTTTAACCCTCCGAGTATTAGAACAGCATGCGACGCAATGCTTGGCATACCTCTCTGGCACTCAAAAGGATTAAACAGAGACTCAACACTAACCAGTTTACCCAGGACTGACTAACACCTACCACCCATCAAACTCTTCAGTCCTTTGATAGACTTCTGTTTTACACTGAACGTCAATGTCGAATTCCGAAGAGTTTTGAGTCCAGTTAGGAAGAGAGTCCCAAGTTAGTATGATCATCATCAAATATAGCACACTGAAGGGCGCGCCATTGCCAAAGTCATTCTTCCAGTCTATTCCAAATCCAGCACCATAGGGCCCCCACCATGTCATCCATGCTTCTGAATGTTCCAGTATTTTCTTGTATTTACAGATTGGGCTAATGAATTTTGCATCGCATCCAGTTAATACAATGGCTATACACACGTGCAGACTTGCACGTAATTACATTTTGCGCATTTGTTTTATATCTAGTTCATGAACCAGAGGCACTATCCATGTGCAAAAGATCATTCCAATTCATAGAGGCAAGATTATGCAGGGACCACTAGCAGCATGGAGAACACAGAAGGCCCCATGATGCGGAAATAGGAGGCTTGTTTTACTGGAAGGACAACCCTGACAATGACTCCAGGCATTCTATATTCACTACAAACAAGGTAGATTAAAGGGATAGTAATACTTCGTTCTTTTTTATTTTAATTTTGTAGGCATTAAAAAAAACATGAAGAATGATATAAGTCTCATCTCTCAAACCTTTATGGTTTGAGAGATATTCACAAGCAAAGTTTCCCCTCCCGCCCCTTTTACCTAGTGTAAGCCATCTTCTCAGATGTGGAATGCAGTTCATAGGCCAGACAGATAACAGAAGGAGACAATCTTCTTCCTATGATAACAATGAAAGCCTTGCCCCCCTTGACAGGTTTTTCCCCTCATCTTAATTGAAAGATTGTCCCTCTCTGCAGTCTACCTGGGCACCTCCCTTCTGATCTGGCTGAGCAGTGTTACATCAGTAAAAGGGGCAGGAGGGGGATACTTTGTCATCGCATTACTCTTGAACTACAACTCTGACAGAATTGAAATAACAGTCTCCAAAATTCAAATACTATGATTAATTAGAGCTGCTTTTATTATGAAACATTACTATCCCTTTAAGTCCAGGTCTTAACATAATGCATTGGAGACATAGTTAGCATTCAAGAGGCTAAACAGTGTCATTGATTGAAACAGTTTCTGACCTTGTCCTGTAATACAAGTTGTGGAAAAACAATGGATAAAACTAGCAATTGCCATAACAGACTACCCAATTCCCTCAGATACCACTATATCTTCATGAACCAGTTTTCAACAAGATTAAGAATAGCAAGGATCCAATAAATCATACCAGCATTTTCCAGATGTGCAATATCTGCAAACTAGAAGCAAGCTCAAACTTCATGTATCCAAAAAGTCACATGAACATCACACGGCTCATCTAAGAAATACTGGGCCTTAAAGGGATATTGACACTTAATGTCTAGGAGAAAATGTATATTGGTATAAGGTTGATCCTCCTGATTACAACACATGTACTCCCACTGCTGAGAGAGGATTTATTAATAAGTTATAGCAGCTAAAAGGTTTTTTTATTTTGTTTTTGTTTTTTTAAGGTACAGTATCTCAATGGTCTGAAATATTACAGTGGTGCTGTTGCTACATCATTCTATGGAAACTTCTGGTCAATTGACCAGAAACTTCTCTTGATTGTGTAGCAACAGCACCACTGTACAATTTTAGGCCACAGATACTGCGCCTTAAGAAAAAAGAAAAAAAAAAAAAAAAATCTTTTAGCTGCAGTAACCTTTGAATAAAACACATTGCAGCAATGAGAGTACCTTTGTTGTGATCAGGAGGAAAAACATTGCAATATACATTTTACTATATATTAAGGGTTACTATCCCTTTACTTATAAAGACAAAAAACGATTCTGGGGGAAACTGTACTGAAGGACATGACAATTCCCACTGAATTAAATATGCCTTTTACCCACTTTAAAAAAAAAAAAAAAAAAAAAAAAAAAGGTAGAGATCTCAAACACATTGCAAAACAATGCAATGCAGACCCTTCTAGCATTCAAGGAGTTAAAAGCCCAATTAAATCTATGGTAATTTGAGGAATTTTTATTTGCACTCCGCAGTGCACTTAGTTTGCTCCAAAATGCTCCAATTTCATTATTAGCCCAAATATGCTTTCTGTATATAGGGAATGCAGTGAAATACTAAAGCAGGCCAAATGCACCACAGGGAACAATACAATTCCTATTGCGTTAAATGGGGATTTTTAACCACTTCAATGCTAGGTCTCCAACATAATGCACAGCAATGCATTGGGGACCTCTAGCCTTCAAGAGGTTTAAAGAGATGATAATGGTTTGTTTAAATGTTATTTAATATTGTAGTGCTTCAAAAATGAAATAGAATGCCCCAGTCCTCTCTCTCTCTCTGCCACCTATATATCAGTGTGGTGAGATTAGAAGAAAGACTGATAAACCAGAACAACTGTATAGAAAACCATCTGAAAACATTACCAGTGATTAAAGGGAGGCATGTAACCCCATGAATGCTGGAAAGGTCACAAACACACCGTATATCAATGCAATGGAATCTGTGCTGACATTTGAGAGGTTAAGAGCATCTTAAATTCAAAAGGGAATTTGTTTCCAATGGTTCAGTTGGTGAGCGACAATTTTTTTTTGCACATATGATCCACAATATCACAAAGAACTCATTACACGGATAGACACACCCAGGTCACAAAGGGGGTGAGGATTATATAGTAACAAAAAAATTACAGACCTCTCCTTAGTTGAGGGCACAGGGTGTAAATCGGATTACAAACACAAGAGACATGATATTGGTTTGTTTGTTTGATTTTGGGAAGTGGAGGAGAAAGGGAAGGGAAGGCAGAATATTCTTAAAGTGACACCATCACCTATACATGTTTACTTACATCAGGGGCATCCAAGTTTTTTTTTTTTTTTTTTTTTTCTTTTTTTCAATCGTGTGCCACCTGATCAGAAATCCTTAACCCTCTGAATGCCAGGTGTACGCAGTGAAAAGTACTGCATACCCTTCTGCTATTCAAAGTGTTAAACGTGAGGCTGCATTTCTTTTTTATAGCAATGGTGACATAATCTGTCAGCTATTCAAAAATATATAGCTTTATCGATCAAGTCAGTTTCAGTACTTATATGTATGTAGTGCCAGAAAAGTATGTATTCAACACACTGAAATGCACTGGGAAACCACTCTGGCCCACAAACCGTTAACAGACAGCTATTGTTGAGCTGTACTTTGCTGGCAGGCATGACGTTAGATCCTACTAACCTACCTGCAAGCTAGTAAATTTAAAAAGTGCCTAATTAAACAGGCGGGATGCACCCTGGGGTCAGGAGGGCTGCACTTGGGACACCCATGGTTTATATACACCTCTAAAATTTCATGTACATCCAACTAACAAATTATTATTAGATTTCTTCTAAAGCAGGTGTAGACTGTCCTATTCTGAAACCATATTGTTAATTTTGTTTTCTCTGTTCGTTAGGTCGCTTTATTTACCAAGATTAGAACCCATAGCTCTTGCATTCAGAAAGGCAGTTATTTATCTCCGTAAATAGCTAAAAAGAAACAGAAGCGCAAAAAGAACCTGAGAGAAGCATCTGTGTGTACAAGGTATCGCTCCTATGTGCTTCTACTCACAGACGTGAGCAATAAAAGTGCGCCCAGAGAATCAAACTTCAATTCCAATGTTGCAGTGGTTCCACAGTGGTGCTTATCGGTACTACTTAAGGATAGAATAATTTCAGCCAATCCTCACTATATGGATGCCACCGTTATACAGTTTGTATGAGCTATAGTGATGAACCAAGCATGTTAGATTGCCAGCAATGAAGCATAAAATTTATTCAGTTGCAATCATATACGTCCCTACGAGTTTCTTAAGCGTCTGTTTACTTCGTCAGGGAATTCCATCTCTCAGGAGGTTTACACACAATTCTTCATCACTTCTGATACATCCTATGCCTCACTCATTGAAGGCAACGAGTCCTATCATGAAGTATTCAAGTTCACTTTTAGAAGTTAAAGGTTCCTTTTAGTTGCCAAAGACCATTTAATCCACTACAAAATGTGGTCTCAACAGAAGGCTGAATGAAATGTCAGTTTGCGTCAATTATTGAGTCACCACTGCTCAATAAGCCTCACTCCCCTTCTCCCCCAAATTCTCGGATGCAAGAGAGTTAAGTTTTTTTTGTTTTTTTTTACTGTTTTCTCCTGTTAAATCCTCTCTTTAGTTCATATAGAAAACAGGTATCATGGGGTTGAGTCCCTCCTTCTGGCTTAATCCACATTGTAAATATCCTTGCTTTCATTGTACCCCACTTGTACAGTGTTCCATTGTCTTGTTAGTTGCGCAGAGCTGCAGAATCTGCAGGTGCTTTATAAATAAATCTTAATAAAATAGAAGAGGAAGTGCAATATGGCCTAACAGCATCATTTCCACCTAATCTATGTACAGATATTACAGAGTGCTTTCCTGAAACTATATGAAATGATAGCCTCAAAAAAACAAACACAAAAACAAAAAAAAAAAAAGTTTCATATCACATCTATGACAACGTACCATAGAAGTCAGCCTTAGAGGGCCTAAAGTGTCATATATAATTCATTATGCCGCTTTATCCTCCAATGTGACTACACTACCCATCATTGTGACATGCTTAAAGAACTAAATTGGCTAACACTCAAATCTAGACGTGCCCTTCATCTTTCTTGCTTAGTACACAACCACTTCTCTGGAAAACTACCACACTACCTGAGCAGTATGCTCACTCCAGCTCTCCATACTAACTATAACCTCCGCTCCACTAACAACTCACTGCGTATATACCACAATACAAGAAAGAAGCAGGAAGATCTGCCTTCTCCTTCAGAGCTCCAAAAATCTGGAACAATCTGCCGGAAATAATCACATCTATACTCTCAGTCTAAAATCCTTAAAAGCAAATGTTTCTTTATATCTAAAAACAGTGTTTAACTGTAAATAATCCCATTATTTAATAAGTATGTATATTTATGTATGTTTGTATATAATGTCTCACAATTAGTGTAAATATGTAACCCTTTACTGAAAACTATCAAGGACATACTTGAAAACGAGAGAAATCTCAATGTATTCTTCCTGGTAAAACATTTTATAAATAAATAAATAAATAAATAAATAAAGTGTCAATGGAAAGGTCTGTTTCAGAAAGCCAAGATTTAAAAAGGTGCAAATTCATTTAAAAAGGGAAAGTATTACCATTATTATTAGTAATGGAAAATGTAGGTATATAAAATTCTGAGTAGTACGAGGGGGTTCTGATAAGTAATGAGCCTTACCCAGAAAAAATTGAGCTAGGAAGCTGTAACTGCCAGACTATTGTACATATTCCCCCAGGAAGTCAATGCACTTGTGACATCTGTCCTGCAGCTTCTTAAGTCCCTGCAAATACAATTCTTCCAACTGCTGGTGTAACCACTCATTTGCAGCATTAGTTGCCTCTGGAAAATTCCCAAATTGTTTTCCCTTTAGGTGTTTGAGACTGTGGAACAGATGATAGTCAGAAGGAGCCAGGTGGGGTGAATAGGGTGGATGGGGCATCATTTGAAAGCCTAAGGAGGTCAGTTTTGCCATTGTGTCACCTACAGTGCGTGATGAGGCGTTGTCACGCAACAGGATGACACCTTTGGAGAGCTTTCCTCTGTTTTTCCTTGAAGTTTTGCCTCAACCTCATCAATAAAGCACAGTAATAGGTTACATTGATGGTTGAACCCTTTTGGAGGTAGTCCACCAGCAGAATATCCAAAAAACTGTTGCCATTTGATTCTGCACTGACCTTTGCACACGGAACTTCTTTGGCCTGGGGGAACCACTGTGCCTCCATTCCTTAGACTGTTCCTTTGATTCATGTCTCATTACCAGTTTGTCCAGGAAATCTTACTCATTTCTTGCAAAATGTTCCAAAACAGCCACCGATGTCTCCACTCGTCTCCTCTTCTGTTCGGTTGTCAAAAGTTTTGGGATCCACTTTGCTGCAAGCTCTCTCATTTCCAAGTTGTTGTGGATAGTGGCACAAACTCTCTCACGTGATATTCCCAGATATGTAACTATATGTTTGGCTGATATTCGGCGGTCCTCCATGATCAGGTCATGGATGGCTTTCACATTTGCAGGCACAGAGACAGAAACAGCCTTCCACTGGGTTTCTCACTTTCAAAACACAGAAATGGCCAGTTTTGAAATTGACAACCCAACGTTTAACTGTTGCATATGAAGGGCCACTGTCACCCAAAGTGTGTGACATTTCTTCATGGATCTGCTTCACACCTTTCCCTTGGAGAAACAGGAACTTGATTATGGTCCTATGCTCTTCCACACTGAACTTTTCTGGAGGTGCTGCCATGTTCACTTTGGACCTTACAAATAAAGATAAGTTAAAATCATAAGCAGTTGATTTTTCCACCACTGAATATAGACAACTTGGCCAGTAAATCCTGCAATTTACAGTTTCCTAGCACAATTTTTTCTGGGTAAGGCTCAATACTTAGCACCCCCTCGTATCAGGTTTGTGGTCCGAGCCTGCAAATGGGAGTGGAGACAGGACACTTGCAGCAAATCGGGGTGGCCCGCCCACTCAGCAGTCCAGAAGGTTCTTGACATGCAGTGTGCCAATCGCACAGTCAGTCAATGTTGTGCACCATTCACTAGCAATAGTTTATTTTTATATAATAAATATATACTTTTTTTTTTTTTTTTTTTTTTAAATTAAGAGTTTTCCTACAAAATACGGGTACTGCCAATGCTTGGAGAGGTTTCTTTGAAGAGATGGGAATATCCCATGAGCACAGAAAGAATGACGGCAGGTAGGGGTCCTTCAGGACAGCAGTAATGTGCATCTATATACTGTTTTTGGCATTTGATCTAGCCTGTAGTTTACAATTTGATAAAGAATTAGCCCTTAGGAGCAATTCTGGACTAGTGAAGTCCACTGATTTCATGAGCCGATGTGATCTAGGGGCACACATCCGCAAGCCATATAGAAAAAGCAAAATAAATATATAGCTATACCGGAATATGCTGTATGAATATCAGCAGGTAACTGAACAACGTAAGCGATCTATTCCTAAGATTTCGTTTTTTTATGTTGGTAAATGTACAGTCGATTCAAAACAGTAAAAAAAAAAAAAAAAAAAAAAAAAAAATTTATATATATATATATATATACACATATATACATATATACACATATATACATATATACACACATACACACTTAACTTTGTGCATAAAATGTGACAATCAAATCTTTACTAAAACAAATAGGTACTTACAGATCTTTTCTTTTCCAGACTCGATTCCTCAGCAGCTTTCTGATACCTTGAAAAAACACATTCACCATTAGGAAGTCACAATCCAAAACATCTAAAGTTCATACCACGTGTTACCATCGTGAGAAAAAAAACTTATGATGAGCTTTGATTATTTTATAAGTCTGTACCAATAAAATATACTTACGGGTTATTTCTAAATAAAAAAAAAAAAAAAAAAAAAAACGCATTACACAGAGCTTTATTTCCAAATGGGTAAAACAGGCATCTGCCTAGAGCTCCAAATTTGAGGGGTGCCTCACCTGTGCTGGCCACATCCACATTCTGAATTAAGGGTGTGGCCAGAGCTATGTTAATGTCCCTGCACCAGTTTCAGAACCCTTTACAGGCTATTTAACGCCTTGTCCCTTGCTTGTTATAAGCCAAGGAAATATTCTGTGCCAGGGGGGAGGGGGGACATGTGAGGAGTGGGGGTGTGGTTATGGGTGGAGCCAAGGGCACCTAGAATGCTTGCCCTGGGATGTAAATCCAGCCCTGCACATGCAGTAGTACTTCTCACAGAGTACAACATGCAGAGTAAAACTGCCAAGAGCGGATTCATTCAAACAGATGTTTTTATACATTAGCAATAAAGCAGCAGCATTATGTGGTAGCTATTCACACTTGTTGATGTATGTCAACTGTGGTACCAGTAAAGTTTTATATGCAAATGAACCCTTTTCCCTAATGAAGAATTTTCAGTGATGTGTCAGTGGCGTAACTGCAGCTAGGCCAGTCACTCCAGGGGCCCGGACGCCCCCTGCTGAGAAAACGCAGGCAAAGCTGAACTGACCTGCAACAAAGAGATCAGTCTGATCTTCCCACTGGTAAGCGGAGGTCTGTGCTGTCCCCCAGCACTCTAGTAATGCAGAGTGCCGGGATAGAACATCTCCCAGTGCTCTGCATTACTGGAGAGAGGACCATGCGGGTGTGCATGGACCTCTCCTTCCACGCTGCATGCTTCTGGGACCACCAGGGATGAGTCCCCCCTTCTGAACCAGCAAAGGTAGGCATGTGGATGTGGCCAGTGGGCATCAATGTGGTGTTGGGTATCGTGTATTAAGCCAATTTCCCATTGTTTTAGATTTTTTTTTCCTCTCTCTGCAGATATTATAATTTTGGCCTTATGCCACCTTTTACACACACACACACACACACACACACACACACACACACACACAGTCCCTCTAACAACAATGGGCTTTAGGTACAGAGTCCTTTTAGGTTTAAAAGGGTGAATTCTAGTAGCTGGATACTGCCAAGGAGAAAGTGAAAGGCTCAGAAGTTACCGAGGATACGGACAATGGGGGTTTATCCAGTAAAGGTGCATACACCTAGAGGCTGGTTTTGCCTCTTAAAAATGAGAGTTCTATAGCTCCCCATATATGGGGGTGATTTGCCACTGTGATGGAGAGAACATTCAATGATTCGCCTGACTACGCTCCTGTTGCTCCTGTGTTCCGATTCTTTTGCTGACTAGGACTGGCTGACTACCTCTGTGTGTACCAATTTGGAAGTTCTGGCTTCAGACCTATCAGGGTGCATACCCAGAGTTCCGTTCCGCCTATTCTTGCTTACAGTATACCGCTACAGTGCCTGCCTGGTCTGTCACTCCCGAAGTCATTGGGAGACTGTGTTGCGAGTAGCTCTGGTCGCTTGCCAGTATCTGTTGTGCTGCCTCCACTATCCCTAGTGTTCTAGGGACTTGGTCACTTGTATGTGTCCTATCAGTGTTGCCTCTGCTATCTGTAGCGTTCTAGGGAGTTGCCCTGCAGCCACCCACCGCTTTAGTAGGGCCTTGCTGCGGTATGGTGCTTTTGTGGTTCTCTTGTTCCAGTGACCTGTCTACGGATCAAGGCAGTATATTCCTACTGTTATTGCTTACGGATATTTCTGTCCATCCTGACCGGAGTCAGATTTGGGAAGTATCACGGTACTGACCTCATCTGGACCCGAGTAGGGCGATTGCTTTATCATTTATTTCTCAATAAAGCTTTTCTTAACCGTACCTAATTGCCTGAGTGTTCTTACAAAACAGTGACAACCATCCTATGGCCAGCTCAGTTTCAGGCTATAGAGATACTGCACCTTAAATATAGAATATAAAAAAAAAAAAAAAAAAAAAAAGCTTGAGCTGTAATAGCTTTTGAATAAAAGACCTTTCAACAATGCGAGTAAACCATTAGTCATGTCACATGCTCCGGATGCAGAGCGGAGGCTATGGCTGGCTTTCTCCGCTTGGTCCGGTCACTCTGCCCTCTCCCCTTTTCTGTTTAATGTTGCAGATTTGTTCTGCTTGGTAGCAAGCCCGGCGCAGCACATTCTATGTTTAAATGTTGCTGAGCACTCCGCCAGGTGAGCTACCAAGCAGAACTCAGCAACATTAAACAGATACTGACAGAATGAGTAAAAGGAGCCATGACCATTACTTATTCACAATTCAAGAAGTTCTTTGGCAATGAGACCAATACTGTGAGAAGAGCCCAAGACGATGGAATTAGTACAGTATTTAAACTAAAAGCTTAAACTCTGATGTACTAAGTGTAACTGGAGTGATTCTGGGACAATTCAGTTGCACAAAAATGTGGAAATATTTGTCCCCTGACGTCAGACCCAGTTAAATAAAAATTATGTAATGAAGGCTGTACAGTTGTGAAGGAGCCCATAGGTTGCCAAAAACACTCTATGGGACCTGCGGTTAGGCAGACCTCTGTAAACATTTAATACTGAAATACAGAGTGGAGTTACACAGGGACTTCCCACACTTCTGGTAATTACCTCTCTCTCATTGTTCCCTGTGAAAGCCGCCTCATTCCTTTATGACCATTACCCATCGGATATTGCATTTGCACACCAGAAACACTATAACTCCACCACAAACAAAGCTATCTGTACGTCAATAGTAGCATTAAAATCGCCAATAAAAACTCCCAGACATTCCAACTGTGGTGAACACACTTAACACTTACATAAACATGCTCTTTACACCCAATCTAAATAAAGAGGGAAGGAGGGGTAGTGATTCATTGATATTCTAAAATGAGAAGTGGGGGAGGGGGGGGGGGGAGGCAGGTACACATAGCCATTGGATTCCGGTTTCATCAGCTCCACAAGCTGAACCATTGCATTTTAACCCTTTGAGTGCTAGAAGGGTGCCCAAGCCATTGAGATGTAATGCAATTAACATACCTCTAAAACCCAGGGCTCATAAGTCAAAATCATGGCCACACAGTCTACTTTTATTCTACCTCCAATATACAGATAAAGCCAGATAATTCCTTGTTACAGAAAGCCCTGACATATCAGCATCCAGTGAGCATAGGATTGGGCAACCTTCCATCCATTATTTTACTTTAATTAAAATATTAACACAGCTCTATTATAAGTTAAAGTAACCTAAATGCTTGACAGTTTCAGTGCCAATGGCTTAGTCCATTCTGTTGACCCTGGTGGTCAGACATATTTTCAGCATTTTGCTATCCATCTATTTAAAGGGAAAGTAATGGATGCCAATAAATACAGCTCCAATTATTGCTCATAGGTTATGGTTCATGTAGCGCTGTATTTTAAATCTGGTCCATCTTGTAGTTCAAAAGTAATTAAAATATTAATGTATCTCCCCCCTGTTCCTTTTACCTATGTAATGCACTCACCAAACCAGTACAAACAGCACGCAGTGAGGGACAATCTTCAGTGAGCATAATGAAAATTCTGCCCGCCTTAGTCAAGGGGAGGGGCAGGGTTTTCCTTATGCTCATAGTGAGAAGACTGTCCATCGCTGTGAGCTGTCAGGTCAAGTGACCTGATTCCACATCTGCAGTGAGGAGCATACAAAAAGGTAGAAGGGGCATACTTTAATAATTAATTACTTTTGAACTACAAGTTGCACACGATTGTAATACAGCACTACGTGAACCATAACATAGGATCATTCATTGGAGCTGCATTTATTGGTATCCATTACCATCCCTTTAAGTATGATTCCTGTAGGTAACTTTCTACCTTTGGAAATTCCCTCCATTTGTTGGCTGTGGAAGTTATACTGCCCCCCCCCATACAAAAATACTAAGTATGTTCAGTTTTATCTACATGCATTAGGCTGCACAGACCCCCTAATTAACAGGATCACAAAAGATACAATTTTCAACCTTATGAATGAATACACATTCTATTGATTACACAGTAAAATTACTCCAAAACAACTTAAAAACACTATATAAAAGCATGTATTTCCTAAAAGCGAACTAAATTAAGATTCTGAAAATGGCAGGTCTTCCTACATAAAATGATGTAGCAAGAAAATTGCGTTTTCAGAAATTTACAAAATATGAATACCACATCTCTCTCGTAACGGTACCAAATATGAATATGTACACAAATTCGCTATTACCATATGGCCTCAAATGGGTAGCTATACACAAAATAAATCAACATAACCAAAATGCAGTAACATGGTATGAGGGCAGAATTGCTCCATATCAAAATAACCCCCTAAAAGCATACGTTTCCAGAAATTTTATATATTCCACTGTATCATATAATTATATAGCTCTCTCTCTCATATCTCAACTTCCATGTCAAGTGAACTCAGCGGGGAACCAATCCTCTGATATCAGCAAGAACATGACTCAGCAAAGAAGTTTGGGAAATGGTAGTTCAAGGAGTAGCACTGGCATAAAGGCACTGCTTGTTTAGGTCACCGTGATTGATCTTTTGAATGATCAAGTAAGCAAACAATTCCAGCAAAGGGGAGCCAGGCCATGAGGAGGATCCTGTTGCCTCTCAAGTGAGGTCAGATTAAATGTATAAGAAGCCTGCAGAGGGGAGGTGGGAAGAGGTCTTGTCACAGCGGTTTCAGCAAGGGGCGGATTGTAGAGCAATACACCCAACTGAATGGGCAGCTCTAGCATTAGAGCTTAATATACTATATAAGGTAAAATTTACTTACCAATATTTTCTTTTCTTCTGTGTCCCTTCCAAGGCATTAAGTATTGTATTGTCTCTGCCTCTCAACTGTGTAGGACCAGTTCATTTTTCACTATTTAAATGTAGTTTCGTGATAGGATAAGTTAATCCACTATTGTCAAAGCTGAAACATATAATCAGAAATCGTTAGAGGGTTGGGTATGCCATGGAAGGGACACATAAGAAAATATCAGTAAGTAAATTTTACCGTTTCTTCTGTGTCCCCCCCGCCCACGGCATT
This sequence comes from Rhinophrynus dorsalis, assembly GCA_037306005.1. Lineage (NCBI taxonomy): Eukaryota > Metazoa > Chordata > Amphibia > Anura > Rhinophrynidae > Rhinophrynus > Rhinophrynus dorsalis. The sequence goes on from CM074719.1 coordinate 515,682,920, forward strand.
ACGTATGGGACGTACCAAAGCAGTGTCCCTAGGGAGAGTAAATACATACATAGTTTAAAAGATCAAGGCATATACAATCTTACCCATCAAGTGGTGACAACTGCTTGAAGCACTTGTCTCCCAAATCTTGCTTGAGCAGATGATTGCACGTCCGGGTGATAATGTCTGATAAAGGTAGAAACAGACAACCAAGTTGCAGCCCTGCATATATCCTCTATAGAGGCTTCGGCCTTGGCTGCTCAAGAGGTAGGAATAGCTCTGGTAGATTCAGCCTTAACAATTTTAGGAGGTTCTGCATATGCTACTCGGATACATTCTGAAATCCATCTTGAGATGGATGCCTTTGAAGTTGTCTTTCCTTTAAATTTCCTCCCCACCCCCCAAAAAAAAAAAAAAATAAAAAAAAATGAACAAAAAGGCTATCAGAGTCCCTGAACTCTTGAGTTCTAGATAAGTAATAGGTGACGCATCTTACTACATCTAGATTATGAAGGAATATCTCCTTGTCATTAGTGGGATTGGCACAAAAAAGGCGGCAATATGATTTTTTTGGTCGATATGAAAAGATATTACCTTAGGCCTAAAGGATGGTTTAGTCCTGAAAACAATCTTATCTTGATGAATCATCATATATGGTGATGTGATTGATAAAGCCTGTATCTCGTTTACTCTTCTAGCTCATGTAATTGCTACCAAGAATGTCTTAAGAGTTTCAAGGAAATTTCCTTAATAGGATCAAATTTTGTAGATATTGCTAGTTGATTGAGAATATTGAGGTCCCAAGGAGCAACAATGTCTTTTATTCGGGGTCTTGTTTTAACAATAGATTTCATGAATCTCTTGATCAGATCCCTTCCCCCAAAATGAATTGCCAGGACTGCCGAGATGGCAGAAAGCTGTACTTTTAGGGAAGTAGGCCTGAGTTCCTTATCATATCCCTTCTGGAGGAATTAAAATACCACTGGGGTTGAAACTGAAGATCTATGAATTGCATTCTCTCTGCACCAAGTGCTGAAGGTTTTTCAAACCTTGTAATAGATCTTTGTGGTGGATGCCTTTCTTCCTCAAATGATGGTATCAATCGTTTGTGCTGAAAGTCCTGAGTGACTGCTCTCCTTTCAGCCGCCAAGACTTCAGTTTCAAGAAACTTGGGTTCTGATGATACATGGGTCCTTGCAGAAGCAGATCCTGCTGATTTGGTAGCGTCAATGGTTCTGACATCCTTACCAGATCTGCATACCAAGTGCTTCTTGGCTATGCTGGGGCGATCACTTTGAGGTTTGATTTATCTCTCCTTATTTTCCTTAGGACCTATGGTATTAATGGAATCGGAGGAAATATATACGTCAACTGATTGTTCCACAAGAACCTCAGGGCATCCTGTCCTCTGGCTGTCTGTTCCCTCCACCTGGAAAAGAACATACTGCACTTTGTTTTTTGTCTCAATGCCATGAGATCTATTTCTAGCATTCCCCATATTTGGGTTATTTGATGGCACACCCTTGGGTTGAGGGCCCATTCTCCTTGGTCCAAGAGATGTCGATGAAGGAAATCTACTTGGATGTTCTGAACTCCTAAAGACAATCACTGCTGTCCATCTGCCAGATTTGCCTCCGCCCAACTTATTTGCCCTGCTTCCAGTCCCTCTGTGATTCTTTAAATATAGTATTGTCATATTGTTCAAGAAAACCTTAACTGGTCTCCCCTGCAAATGATCCTTGAAGCTCAGAGTCTTCCTTACTGCTCAGAGTTCCAACATATTTATGTGCAGATTCTTCTCCTTTGTTGACCACTTGCCTTGTACTGGCTGACCATTCCACAGTCCCCCCCCCCCAGCCCTGTTGGCTGGCGTCCGTTACTAGGTCTTCCAAGATCAAATCTGTCAAGGGGAGTCTCGCTGAAGACAGTGATCTTTTTCCACCACAGTAGTGCTTTCCTTATCCTGGCTGGAACTACAATCCTCTGGGATGCATCCTTGTGATTTTTGTTCCAGTTGTTTAGGAAATGGATGTGAATGTTCCACATGTGGAACCTTGCCCATGGTATCATTTGGACTGTAGAGGCCAAAACTCCTAAGAGCTTCATGAAATACTCTGTCGTATGAATGTTCTGAGAATTGAATCTTGAAATGCTGCGAAGAATCATTTATCTGTCCTCTGACAGGGATGCTATTCCTCTTATCATATCTATATTGATTCCCAGAAAAAACAAGTTTTGAAGTGGAATTATTTGACTTTTTTGAAAGTTTATAAGCCAACCTATTTTTTGGAGAGTACTTATGGTGTGGCATGTATGTCCTCTGGCTTGATAATCTGTTTCTGAGATAAGATCATCCAAATAAGGGATTATGGTTATTCCCTTCTTTTAACTCTAGTATGGGTCTGTACCCTCCTGATACCATCGGGACTATGAAAAGTACTGAATAAATCCCTGTTCCTTTTTTGGGTTGCTGGAACTCGTTCCACAACCTGTTTTTTCTTCAAGAGGTCTTTCAGTTTTTCCGCCACCAGAGAATCTTTTGGAATCTTTGATGTTCTGAATGAGTCTTTTCATGGTATTTTGTTGAATCTCAGCAGGTAGCCTGTCTCTAACACCCATAACACCTAGCGATCCATCACAGAAATCCTCCAATCTTGCAGGAATTCCCACAAAAGACCCCTGACCGGAGTCAAAGGCAGTGCACGCTGACCATCAAAGATTTTCCTTTTTGAAGTGACCCCTTACAGAATATTCCTTTCAGAAAGTACCCCTCTGGTTTGGGACAAAGGCCGTTTTTGTTCAAAAGACCTGGTTGTTTAATATTTCTTTGTCTCTCTGAAGTTTTGTCTTCTTAATTTATAGGATGAAGTTCTCCCAGAGTTGCCAGCAGTTATCTTCCTTTCCTGAGGTAGGAAGGTACTTTTTCCTTCAGTCACGTTTTTAAAATCAATTCTTCTAGATGGTGACCAAAAAGAAGGGAGCCATCAAAAGGTAGAGTGACTTATTTTTTGATGAAGGATCCGTTCCCCAGGATTTCAGCCACAAGGTCCTTCTGGATGTGATGGAAAGGGCTGACGAACAAGATGTTAGTTTAATGACACCCAGTGAAGCGTCGCATGCAAAACTCACTGCTTCCTTGAAAACTGCAACTTCTCTCATGAATTTTGATCTGGAAACGGCTGACTCAACATGCCATTGCTGTAGCAGCTTTAAGATTCTGGCCCAATATAGAGAACTGTTTCTTTAAGGCTCCTATTTTCCTTTCCATACTGTCTCTCAAGGAATATCTGTCATCCATAGGAATAGTTGTACGCTTAACCAGCTGGGCTATGGCCGCATCAATCTTGGGAGGATTAACCCAATCCTGTACCTCTTCACCTTTAAAAGGATACATATTTAAAAATATTTTTGTCATAGACACTCTTGTCTCCTTTTTTCCCATTCAGTCTTGATCATCTCAGATACTAAGTGATGGATTGGGAATACTGGTACTTTCCTCCCCCCCAAGAAAGGCTGTACCTAAGGCATCAAGTCGTTTTGGTGTATCAGTTAACCCTAGGGATTTACGCATAGCTTTTAACAGGATACCAATGTTGTCTATATTAAATGCTCCTGTTTAATCTACTATCTCTCCTTCTTCCTCCGAAGAGTATTCAGACAGAAGTTCTTGGGATTCTTCCATCTCTTCATATCTGTGGGAAGTCCCTTCATCTGGGCCATCCACTCTTTGTGCTTTTCCTGGTAGTAGCATTCTCTTGCATCTGCATAAATGTATCCTGCATTGACGACTTCATCCACGTCAAGAAGTCCTGGAATTGAGCAGGCACTTCTGGACCAGCAGCTTTTTTGAGGCATTCTAAACACATTTTGCAGAATCAGAAGCAGAAATTATAGCGTCACATCCCAAACAAGATTTGACCTTTGGAGTCTTACCCTCCTTATCCAAAACAGGCTTCTCCTGGCATATATAGACTTCATGTGTTCACTAATGGAATGCATGGCCCAGCCCCTTGAACAAACTAATTAATTAAGCCTTTAAGCTGTTCCAAATAAACCTGGACAGCATATAAACATATTTAAAAAAAAAACAAAAAAAAAAACAAAAAAAAAAAAACACAACCCACAAGTTTCTTACTCATTCTGCTGGCAGATAGCGTCTTCCCCTCCGAATGGGATTGCAAATCAGTCTTTCGGCATGTGTATGAGTAGTCAGGAGGAAGCTTGCTGTGATCCACCTCCTTCAGGCCCTCTGCTGATGCAGGGCAAGAGGATGAATAAAGGCTGGACTGGTTCCCTTGCCAGTGTGCGGTGCAAAGACAAATGAGACCTGGACGGGTGGCACTCTGGCGGCCAAGACATTCCTGGGTATCCATTTTCTGGTTTACAAGGTGAGCCACACAACCTACCTCTCCGTCCTCACAGCTGTGTAGGATAAAAAGACTAACCTCTCTTATCGCGAGACTACATTTAAATAGTGAAAAATGAACTGGTCCTACACAGCTGAAGCGGAAACAAAACAACAAGTAATGCCGTGGACGGGGGTCACAGAAGAAATTAAATATTTTATATGTAAACACACTGAATAGATGCCAGGGTACACACACTGAAGAAAAATATACAGTCTAGTATAAACGGCACTCACTAGACATGTAGAACAAGCAAAAGCAGCAATATTGTGTTTATTCAAAAGAGTCAACAGGCCGATTAATTGGGGGGGGGGGGGGAATTATACAGCCCCATATCCTAAGAACAAACATTTTAAAGAAGTTTAAACCAAGAACAATGCCAACATGCCCTGTCAAGAGGCTAGGTAACTTGAACGGAGGGTCATGGCTAAAGCCATTGTCCCTGTGTTCCACATCGGAAGGAAGAAAATTACATTTTAAATATTGGCAAGTACTATTGCTTTTAGGTATGAACTGACGTTTCAGCAGCCGTTTCTACGAAAAATACGCAGGCAAGTATAACACCTCTTAGAGCTGCCAGGATCAAATCGGCAATAGAAAATTCTTCAGATTAACCCATCTATATACAAAGCAGTACAGTAGACTGTAAAAGTGAACATTAATCTTTTGCAGTACACAGGTGAGAGTTAAGTTTGCACAAAAAGAACTTTAATAATCTTCCCAGGAGTGGCCAGGCAGGATGCTGCATGTTCCCATGTACTGTACAAGGACACCCACTTCTCTGATCAGCACAGGATTCCTCCCCCCTTACTGATTATACAGAAAAGGAACACTCACTCATTAAGGAACAGGTCACACCTGAACCATTAGAGCAAGTCACAGGAGCTGGAGGCAACAATATAGGTCATCACAAAATATAAAAAAGTGAGTCATTCATATGGCTCCGTTCAAAAGAAAATGGGAGCATTTCTAGGGCAAATCAACTGCACAATAGGTAAGAAATCAAATTAAAAAAGTTTAACCTCTAGAATTAGAATTCAAGGGGTTAAATTCTCCTTTTACAATTTTTTTTTTTTTTACACTAGAGAGCAAGAGCAATTAGGTTATTTTTAGTATGCCTTTGTTCAACCATATTTTTTTCATTTATTACACCATACACTTTTTTTAAAAAAATCAGTAGGCCTCTCTTGTGATGCCATATTTATATGTATAACCCATAAGTTTATTTTATTTCACTTATGTTATTGAATTATTATTTTTCATACCTTCCCAAGTATCCCTTTTTATGGGGTACGGTCCCTCAGGTGAAAATCCCAATGTCCTCCTTTGGTGTCACTGTTTTTAGAACAGACTGTATTGTGTGTGTGTGTATATATATATATATATATATATATATATATATATATATATATATATATATATATATATATATATATTTTTTTTTTTTTTTTTTTTTTTTTTTTTTTTTAATCATTCAGAGCAAGGCTATCACATAATAAAAAAAAAAAAAAAAAAAAAAAATTATATATATATATATATATATATATATATATATAATGGTGTAACTGAATATCTACCCCACCAGACCAGCTCCCAGTAGTGCCCCATCTTTGGCGACTTGATCTTGTTGGGAGTTCTGTGCACGGATTCAGTCTTCCATGATCACAGTGAGAAGGAGAGAGGCAGAGAACACTGACAAAAGCAACGCTCACATAGAGTCATTGTTGCTCACATATAGTCAGTGACATGTGATCACTCTAGCAGCGATCACATGTACCAAATCACCCAGGAACAGTTAAACACAGTACTCCAGCTTCCTGAATGCAGACTACCACACTTAACAGATCCAGACATGCGCAGTCTGTGTTCCAATGTAGACCGGGACAACATCCTGTCCTCCCAGTTAGTAGGACCAAGATAACTGAAGGAGTAAGGGGAGGATCATCCTTAAGTAGCGTTAGATTGATCCTACCATCTGGAAGGAGGAGACAAAATACATTGTTTATTTGCCGTGGATGGACACAGAAGAAAAAAGGTGAAATTTACTCACCGATATTTGGTTTTCCTCTGTGTCTTTCCACGGCAATGGACTGTGGGTATAAGCTCCGCCGTCCAGCTGGTAGGACCAAACAAAATATAAATTAGTTGCTCCAACCCCCCTGCTCAGTTATACCGTTAACCAAGCTGAAAAACAAAAATGTAGCTGGTAATATTCATCATAAGTTAAATATGAGTCTGATATATATATTAAATCTGAACATACAGGACTAAGGAACGATACAAATACCAATGCCCTGAATCTGGGTTGGGTTGCCGTGGAAGGACACAGAGGAAAGCCAAATAATCGGTGAGTAAATTTCACCTTTTCCTCTGTGTCCAATCCACAGCAATGGACTGTGGGACTTACCAGAGCAGTTCACCAGAGGCCAAGGCGGGAAGATTAGTCGGAGATAGGAAGGGCAGCTTCAAGCACCTTCCTGCCGAATTTCGCGTCTACCGAAGACAATAAGTCCAATTTATAATGCTTTACAAAGGTGGACACAGAGGACCAAGTAGCTGCTTTGCAGATCTACTCCGGTGAGGCAATGGCCTTTTGTGCCCAAGAGGTAGACACTGCTCTAGTAGAGTGAGCCTTTAATCCACTAGGAGGATCTAAATGAGCGGATTCATATGCAAGAGCAATACACTGTTTAATCCACCTGGCAATAGAAGCCTTGGAGGCTGCTGTTCCTTTATATTTACCCGTATGGTGAATAAATAAGGATTGTGACTTTCTGAATGGCTTGGTCCCGAGAAGATAAGTCTGTAAACATCTAACTAAGTCTAATTTATGAAGTTCCTGTCCCTTACTATTGGAAGGATTAGCACAAAAGGAAGGGAGAATTATTTCTTGACTTAAATGAAAAGTTGAAATTACCTTAGACCTGAACGAAGGTCTAGGGCGTAATACTACCCTGTCCTGGTGAAAGACAAGGTGGGGAGAGGTACATAGTAACGCCTGCAGTTCTCCTACCCTGCGGGCTGAAGCGATAGCAGTGAGCAGGATTGTCTTTAAAGTTAAATGCTTGATAGAGACTGTATCCAGTGGTTCAAAGTTCTTATGTGAACAAAGTTGCTGAAGTACCAAATTTAAGTCCCAAGGGGGTACGATTTCACGAATAGTAGGTTTAATCTTAGTAATAGCGGTCATAAATCTACTTACAACGTATTGTTCCGCAAAGGGAAAGGCCAATACCGCAGATAGGGCCGATAATTGGACTTTTAAAGATGCTGGACGGAGACCTTTATCAAACCCATCCTGAAGAAAGTCTAAAATGACAGCTGCATTAATATCTTGCCTATTCAGGTTCCTGGAACTACACCATCTATGAAAGGTAGACCATACTCTGTATTATATTCTGGTGGAAGATGATCTGCGGCCAGCCAAAATGGTCTCAATGACTGAGTCCTTGAGATCTTTGAGTTTTAATGAGCTCCGCTCAGCCGCCAAGCCTTCAACTTCCAGAATGAGGGGTCTGGATGGCAGATAGGTCCCTGTGTCAGAAGCTGAGGTTCCTGCGGAAGACTGATCGGTGGAAGAATCAACATTCTGAGAAGATCTGGATACCATATTTTCCTTGGCCAGTCCGGGGCCACCAGTATCACTTCTGCTCTGTCCCTTTTTATCTTCTGTATCACCTGTCAGAAGCGGAAGGGGTGGAAATATGTAAGCTAGGTGAAACCCCCAATGGAACTGAAGGGCATCCTGACCCATTGAGTCCTGAGATTTCCATCTTGAAAAGAACCTTGGACACTGTGTTTTCCCTTGTTGCCATCAGATCGATGGAGGGTTTCCCCAGCTGAGCTGTGATGTCCAGGAATACTTGATTGTTTAGGGCCCATTCTCCAGACTTTTCCTGCTTAGATAATCTGCCTCCCTGTTTAGATTCCCTGATATGTAAGTTGCTGAAAGAGCAGCCGGGTGAGATTCTGCCCATCTGAGAATCCTGATGGCTAGATCGTTGAGTTTTCTGCTTTTTGTTCCGCCCTGATTTAAGAGATATCTGACTGCCACCGTGTTGTCTAATCTTATTAGAATGTGTAAGCCTCTTATCTATTTTCCCAGAAATCTCATGGTATTCCATATGGCTAAGAGTTCCAGAAGGTTGATGTGCAGAGCCTGCTGCTTTGATGTCCATGCACTGTTTTCAGTCGCCAAAGACCTCCCCACCCGGTCTTGCTGGCATATGTGGTGATAATTTCCCATGTTGTGGGGATTAGAGACCTTCCCGCTGAGAGATGGGCAATGTTGCACCACCACCCGAGTTCCCTCTTGGCTGAGGGAAGAATGGGAATCCTTAATGAAGGGTTGTCTGGATCTTTCCTGAAGAACTGGAGATAATTCAGTTGGGTTGCTCTGCCGTGGGATCTGGACCACGGAAGAATCTGATATGTTGAAGACAGGTTTCCTAAAAGCCTGGAGAATTCCTCCGCTGTCTGCACCTGCTTCCTCAGGAATAAGGAGACTCTGTGACGAACTCGATTCTGTCTGTCTTCTGATAGATGTGCTGTGTTCAATACTGTGTTGAATTTGACCCCCAGAAATACCAGGGATTGTGAGGGTTGAAGTTGACTCTTTTCCTGATTTATGATCCATCCTAGGCTTGTCAGTAGATCTCTGCATTTCCTTGTGCCTTCTTCTGATTCCCTTTCTTAGTCTGCAATAATCAGAATATCGTCTAGGTAAGGAATGACTCATCTTCAGCTGTCGCAAGGCGGCCATGGCTACCGCCAGAACCTTTGTAAATACCCGTGGCGCTGAGGCTAGACCGAAGGGTAAAACTCTGTACTGATAATGCTTCTTTAGAAAATGGAATCGAAGAAATTTCCTGTGGGAATGATGAATTGGTATATGGTAGTACGCATCCTTTAGATCTATTCTGGTTAGAAAAGATCCTGGATGAATCATCTTTATTGCAGATTGGATGGTCTCCATCTTGAATTTTCTTATCCTTAGGAAGGTATTGATTCTTTTTAAGTCTAAAATGATCCGTAAGTCTGAGGAAGGTTTGGGAACAGAGAAAATTATTGAATAGATCCCCTGGAATTCTTGTGTCTTGGGAACTGTCTCTATGACCTGGTTGTGAAGAAGAACCTGGATTTCCCTGTTCATTCTTGCTGCTAATTCTGGGTTCCTTATTCTGGATGTCCTGAAGATCTGCTTTTGTGGGACAGACTGAAATTCCAGGCTGTACCCCATCTCCAAAATCTGACGCACCCATCGATCTGGATTCACCTTCTCCCAGGCATCTTTGAACAGCTCCAGCCTGCCCCCTACTGGAGATGGGGTTAAGCCCTCTTCATTGGGAGTTCTGATGGGCACGAGCCTTGCCCTGGAACATTCTACGGCCTCCAGGTCTGGATCCCTGTGATGCACTCTGCTGCCTCTGTTCATATGTCTTCCCCGGCCGATATCTTCTTGAATCCCGAAAGGACTGTTTTCTAGAAGATGAGGTTCTGGAAGGAGACATTCTTGCTTTCTTTTGTTGAGGAAGGAACTGACTCTTGCCACCTGATGACTGCTTCATAATATCTTCTAGGTGGCTACCAAATAACTTAAATCCTGCAAATGGAAGTGAGACCAGTTTGTTTTTTGAAGTGGCATCAGCTTCCCAGGCCTTGATCCAAAGAGCTCTTCTCGATGTAATGGAAAGGGCTGAAGATCTTGCCAAGCCTCTGATGTTATCCAAAGTGGCATCACATGAAAAACTAATGGCGTCCTTGATTGGAGTTAGTTCCTTTAATAAATGAGATCTAGAGACGGATGAGTCGAGTTTCTCTTCAAAGTCGTTTAACCATATCCTAAGAGTGCGAAAGACACATGCCATTGCGGTGGCAATCTTGAGATTCTGCCCAATTACAACAAACTGTTTCTTAAGTGCAGAGTCGGCCCTCTTGTCCATAGGATCCCGAAGGGTGGTACAATAGAGTTGTTCTTCTAGAAATGTGGGCAACTGCTGCATCTACCTTGGGTGACGTAATCCATGAGTTAGTATCCTCCTCTTGGAATGGATACATCTTCTGCATTCGCCTGGTATTTTGAGGACGTTTATCCGCCATCTTCCATCCCTTAATAACAATATCCTGTATGGATCCATGGACCGGAAAGGTTGGAACTTCTTTCTTGTAACCAATAAATGCTGAATCCATGACATTCAACTCCTTCTGAGTGTCAGTTAGACCAAGAGTTTTCCTCATGGTTTTTACCAGATTATCCATCTTGTTAATGTTGAAGGAAGTGGCTTCCTCTGTAAGTTCCCCTTCTTCTACAGATGATGCTCCTGATTCCATATCTATGATACTGTTTATATCTTCCTCTTCAGTATATGAAGGACCTTCCTGGGGTTCCGCAGTTCTCTGTCTTTTCTTTGACGTCTCCTGCATAGACTGGAATGTCTCCTGCATTGAAGATTTCATCCAGCCCAGAAATTCAGAGAATTGAGCTGGAACCTCTGGGCTGGCTATCTTTTTAAGACAATCTGTGCAGAGTTTGGAGGAATCAGATGCAGGGATCTTGGCTTCACAGCCAGCACAACTCTTAAACTTAGAGGCAGCTTTGTCCTCATTAGGAGCATCAGTAGGCATCTTTGGTTTGTCAGATTTCTCTTGGACATAGTGCCAATCTAGCTAATGAGCTGAGAACTACATAATACACACTGAACACAACATATAATGGCAAAGTAAATAACCTTAAAGCATAAATGCACTTACATTGCCTCTGGATTTGATTCACTCGCTTCTTAAATTGCCCAGGACCGCCAAACCGCATTTCCTTCCTTGCGTTCCACCAGTGGAACAAAAGAAAGCGCGCGATCCAATTGGCGCCTCTGGTCTGACATGACGCGGCCCGAAACCACCTGGTGGAGAAGCGGTGAACAAGCGGAAGGCTCACATGGTTGAACCGAAAGAGCGTTGTGCAAGCCCTACTGACCTAGGACTCAGAGCACTCCCGGTAAGCGTGCCTTAGATTTGTATGCTGCGTTAACAGGCAGCAGACATAGAACAAGCAATTCACTTCTTCCTTGTCCATCCTACTGAGTGGAGCTGAGGGCCTAAGCCCCCGTCCTCCAGCTTGGTAGGACCAAAATAACTGAGCAGGAGAGGTGGAGCAACTAATTTATATTTTGTTTGGTCCTACCAGCTGGAGGGCGGAGCTTATACCCACAGTCCATTGCCGTGGATTGGACACAGCGGAAAAGTAAATATTAACTGAAGCACTAAAATTTCCATGCAGCCTGATAAAATGACTTATTAACAAAACGGGGGGGGGGGGGGGGGGGGAGGTAGAAGGTACCTTTAAATACTGCTGAATGGTTAAAGTGAACTTCACCTGTAGAACTCAAGCACCACCTGCTTACGGTTTACAGAGGAAATGTAGCCCTTTAGGTGCTCTAATGCATTCCAGCCTCATGCGCCCACAGTGGAAGGAAAAAAGAACCAACTCTGTGAAGTAACCACAAGGTTGGTGTAGTAGGACATACAAATGTCCCACACATTTTAGTGGGGAAAAAGGGTTTAAAGGAAGGATTAACATTCCCACCCCTTCTGGCAGGATCTCATTGTGTGAATTCAGGGGACTTTGGAACAAACTTGCCCTGGCCAGAGGGCAGGAATGAGACAAGGACAAGTTATGATCAAATATATTGGTTGTTCCTTCTCTCCTTGCCTCACAACTTTAGGGGAGGAGGTTTTGCCTGTTTATTGATTCTAACCAGCCGGAGGGAGAAGACAGACCAATTAGTCTATGTCATTGTTTTTTTTTTTTTTTGTTTGTTTGTTGTTGTTTTTTTTTGGGGGGGGGGGGGGGTCCCCAGACACAATCTTTCAATACCGTGAAGTTTCTCCCTTTCTTCCGTTAAAACATACTGCCAGGGTGAGAAAAATAAAACCACACTGACATAAGTTTATATATCGTAGGGGGTGCCTGGATCAGAAAACTACTTTGTACATTTAAACTGGGACAGAATAGCTTGTTTATCTTTTACATTATTTTGTTTTTCAAATTACCCTATTGGCCCTGATAAGATAATAGGCATAAAGATTTCCCCTTACCTCAGATGTGGTTATGTAATGCGGGGGGGGGGGGGGGGGTCATATACAGGGTCTAAAAAAATGCCCCACACTCACCCACTGTTCCTGAAGTATATCAAAACAAGTGTGCCCCTGATATTTTTGGAGTTGGGGGACTGATACGAGTCTTTGACACCCTATCCTATAACCTCTACTTCACTTCTAACAACTCTCTGCGTATACCACAATAGAAGAAAGAAGCAGGAAGATCTGCCTTCTCCTTCAGAGCTCCAAAGGCCTGGAACAATCTGCCTGAAATAATCAAATCTGCTCCCAGTCTAAATTCCTTAAAAGTAAATGCTTTTTTAGATCTAAAAAGTGTGTAACTGTATATAATGTTAATATATTATATATATATATATATATATATATATATATATATATATATATATATATATATATATATATATATAAAATGTTTCTCAATTTGAGTGAATATGTAACCCTTTACTGAAAAATTAAAAAACGCTAGTGAAATCTCAATGTATTCTTCCTGGTAAAAGATTCTAAATAAAAATAAAAAATATCTGAAACAAGGCTAAGAAAGCTGCATTTGTGGTTTTAGGATTCTAGCACAAGTCTCGATAAGCACACTCAAAAGGAACAAACAGTTGGAATGCAAATTTACTAAAAAGAATTAACTACTTATGAACAGCCATATATATTTAATATGAATCCTTTATACTGTAGCATATTGCCTGCTTACAATCACTATTAACCCTTTGGGTGCCAGAGGGGCACGCAACGTGTTGCATACCCCACTGTCATTCAAATGGTTAAATTTAAGTTTTTAGTCACATACTATGGCCATTCTGTGTGACAAGATACAAGCCCATCAAGTTCAACATTTGCCTCATAACCCAGAAAAATTAGAATTAAGCTTCCTGTGGACAAACTAGTCTTTATTTGAACTTCCTGTTTTGCCTACTAATACACAGTATAACCCTGTATGTTCCCTGTCAAAAGAAATGTATCTAATCTTCTCTTAAATGTATCCACTGTATCCTCCAGAACGATATCCTTAAGAACTTACTGCGCAAAAAATATTATATACACATACACACACATACACACACACACACCTTTGCTTAAGTTGAAACCCTTTTTCCCCTTTCCTCTAATCTCAAGGGGAAGCCCCTGGTATGAACAGCTCACCAGAGAGATGCATGTATTCACCTCTTACATACTTGGACATTGTAAAAAGACTACTAAGAGGAGCTTTTGTTTCTAGTTGTTCCTCATACAGTAAATTCTCCATTCCCTTAAATTTTGTTGCTCTTCACTGTGCTCACTCTAGTTCTAGAATAAATGATCCCGTACTGGCAATATACCCCAGCATGAAGGGTTATTATTGGAGTAAAATATGGTTATACATCAGTATTCTGTGTTTTCTCTTTTAGCCGTTATGATCAAAATGGGTAGCACTCCAGGATTTTTCCCCTCTCTCTTATGCTGGAATTGTACATTTGGAAGCCTTACCTGCTTCTATTTGTTTCTGTACCACTCCCATCCCCCAGTTGCAATGTTCACTGACTTTACAACAATACTACTATTTATAAAGCACCATCAGTTTACACAGCGCTGTGCAACAGAATGTGGTTACAAACAAGTTGCCATACAATTCCAGGAAGGTTTTTATTCCCCCCCCCCCCCATTTCATTATATGGGACAAAGCAAATTAAAGTTAGGACTTGCCTAATCTTGGTCCACATTATGTGAAAAGTTCAAATGTAATTAATAATTTGTAACCAGTCACTATACACTAGTATAAATGGTTAATACTAAGTAAATACGGATTCTGTGATTATCTTATCCGTGGATCAAGGCAAAGGAATCTCATGATAACCTGGAATTAATATTCACCTTTACCCACGTTGGAAAGGGGAAACTCATTTTTCCAATAAGGGTACCTATGCATTTATAGGAAGATGGGGATGGTAGGGCCCAACATAGGAGCTGTGATAGAGCTCTCCCCTACCTTCTATCACTAACATCAAATTCCCTTGTGGTCCATCAAACTTCCGGATTGCAGTCAATGTCATTGCACGTGTGTGATGACATCAAAAGGCTTCTCCAGTTAGGGTGGAAATAGCTCATGCCGGAGGTAAATACTTTGTGTGCTCCCCCCCCATTGCCTCTTACTGCTGAGAATTACATGAAAGCTGATCTTAGCAGTTTAGGATGGTATGCATTTTATGAACAGATAAATGGACTTGCGTTCCAAAGAAAACAGGAGTAATATTTTCTACCAACCTAAAAATTTAAAAATCAAAAGGAATTGTGTGTCACCTAAAAGGTGCAGATTGTTTACACCAGAATTACTGCAGTTTCTCTGAGGTCTGAACAGCTTACATTAAAAACAGATTTATAGGTTTAACACAATTTGCGAAGCTTACACTGGAGAACTAAACCCTAGACAATGTAGGAAGAGCAGCTGAAACTTACTTTGAGAACCTTTCCATGATGGCAGCATTCTTTGGTTTCACAAGGGACAGCTCCCTGGCAGTGACTCTGACAGACTGTGAGGCCCACTGACCCCTTCTGAAGGGAGAAGCATCCATATTCAAAACCTGGAAAGGGGGAGAATTGGCAAAATATTAACCTTGGGAAGAGCTGACATGCAATATAGAGCATCTTGCAGAATGCAGTGGATGCAAGTTATTTATCTGTAAACTAGCAGTCAGACCCAGAACACTTATACAGTACACTGCCAACAGTAAGGGTGAGCTTTATGGTACAGTCTACAGTCAAAGGCCGTTACCCAGTGAGACCAATACAAAAGCAGATACGGAAGCGCTGACAGTCCTTAGCCACGGTTCAGGCAAACTAAAAGCCTCACCCTGATTACAAGAGCAAATATTTTATATATAGTACATTGTATACACCCACTGGGTTACAGGAAAACTATCACCTCCAAATAATAAACCCACGCTTCCTTTAACAAGGCCAGAAAATCCTAACTGGCCACTGGGGCTCAATTCTGTGTGGATTGTCTCAATAACATTCATTTTAATTACTACTGGATATATTGTCCAACACCACCTCTCAAAAAGTGATAAACATAGGAAGAAAGTTATTATGTGATGTTAGTGCCCCTTTGAGGATACTTTATATATAAAAACCACCACACACTATTACGTTCCATCTGGTGAGGCAAATCTCATTCTATGGTTACGGCAATGACAGGCAAGCAGTTTTAAGCCAAGGGCAACTTTAGAGACCTCAAAAGGTTTTAGACTACAGATTGAGAACTTAACTACAAGTCCCATAATCCCTAGGCAATCAACTGGATGAAAATTATGGGAGTTCTAGTCTACCCCACCTCGGAGGCATCATGCTGTCAGTCCTGGGATCAAAGAGTGGATAGCTGGTATCAATTGTAGGTGATAAAGTCTATTACTGGCGTGCTAGTGAGCATTATTGCAGTGGTGTAAAGGTACTGGAGACAGAGGGCCCTATTTATAGAAGCACAGTGGAGCAGTTCTGACACAAACCAAATGCATCATGGGGTACAATAATTTAAGAATGCTTAAAGGGTTCACTAAAATAAAAATGTAACCATGAGTTTTTATCATTAACACAACATCAGTGCTGTGTTTGTTTGTTTTTTTTTTACCTAACTCACCTACTAGTGAAGATTTAACCTTCAAAATCTAGCACTTGCACATTCTGCGGAACCCTGTACCAGGACTTCCCACCGCTCCTCTTCATAGCTGTATTTCTGTGGGCTAACGTTACAGCAAACTCGGTTTACCATGCTATTGAGGTTTTAAAGCGCTCCCTGGGGCAGGTGGGAAGTCCTGAGGCAGGACAGGGTCCCGCAGAATGTGCAAGTGCTAGATTTTGAAGGTTAAATCTCCACTAGTAGGAGAGTTAGAAGGAAAAAAAAAAAAAAAAAAAAAAAAACACAGCACTAATGTTGTGTTGATAAAAACCTCATGGTTACATTTTTATTTTAGGTGAAAGTTCCACTTTAAGAATTACTACATATTTATGTATTGCACCTTTCAGTATACACTTGATAAATAAGTGTTAGTTAGGGGTTGAGAATAGAGAGAAAAAAAAAAAAATAAATAAAAAAAAATATATATAATTATCTGAGAACCACTGCTTGTAACTAGCTCCTCAGGGACAGATCGAACCATATCTGGATTACAGCAAGCACGAACCCTTCAGCTGTTTAGGACTACAATTCCCATCATCTCCCAGCTGGGAATGATGGGAATTGTAGTCCTGAACAGATGGAGGGCCTCAGGCAGCCAGCCACTGATCTATATTATGGGTAAGATTTTCAAACCTTAAGGGTTAAGATTTTCAAGCGTTCAGGGTCAGCTAGTTTTGAGAGTTCCCAGGTATGCTATTCCTATATAATAATTCAATAAGGATGTTCATCAGAAGCCTGCGCGCTGCAGTCCTGCGCAGTACAGACTGGCCGCATAGCAGCTGATACGGAGGGGGGGGGGGCGCTCCAAATTCAGAACCGGAACCCTCTGTGCACCTAGCGGTCCCAGGAAGGTGCTCAGAGAGGACTAAGGTCTGAATTCAGAGCGCCCCACTCCATATCAGCCGATGCGTGTTCATCAGTCTCTACTGTGCAGGACTGCAGCGCGGCCACAGACAAGACAGGATCCGGGCGGTTGCTGGGTGGCACTGTGGCCCATGCAAACGGGCTTTTCAACAAGTATGCAAATGCCCATCTAGTCTCCATTGACAAGACTAGGAAACAAATGGAAAGTAATCTTAAATTATTACAAGAAATTACACGAGTTCGTTAAGATAAAGTGTTTTCACTTTCAGAATGAAATGAAGCAGACTGGACACATACCATGGAATACGAATTTCAGTAAACGTGATCACTTCTACTTACAACACAGTATGAAAAGTAGGTTACACTTCTAAAGAGCAGCTTACAGTTGCATTGTACTTTTAAAAGGCCTTATAGGACATATTTGTGCAGTCTTTCACTCTTCCTCACTTCCCTCCCTTGATGCAGAAATCCTCCGACATCAGAGGAGGCTGTATGTAAGCTGGAGCGATCTCAATGAGTTGCGTATCCCTCTGGTAGTCAAAGGGTTAAACAAACATTTCCACTGCGCACTCAATTATCCATGGGGGGGGGGGGATTCAAAGCAGAGTGTATAACATTTTATAGGGCACAACCCCCACAGCATAGTTTCAAAACCTACTAAGTTAAACAAAGTAACCTCCAGCCTTAAAATGACTCGTCACACCCCAGTGACCACAGAGCCTTTCCTATGATTGCCGCACTCATTCTTTTTGGATGTGTCATCTCTGCAAATGCAGTTGTTAACTCACTAACACACCTTTGGAACCGGAATGGGGGGAGGGGACTTCACATATCTTGTCTCATTACCAGGGTTATGCAATAAAATCAATTGGAGCGTCTTATTAACCGCTTGGGTGCTAGAAAAAATCTATAACACATTGTTAAGCAATACATTGGAGATGTTGCCTGGATTCAAGGTGAGAAGACACACGTTTAAAATTCTAGGTTTCAGACTAACACATTTTCTGAGAGCCAGGGGTGTGTGAAACAGTACTTCATAAGTCACTGCACTCCTCCGACGACAAAAAAAAAAAAAAAAAAAAAAGGTTGTCCCTTGACTGGTGATGGGGGGGGGGGGGGGGGGGATATGCTGGTTGAGGGGATACTTTACCATTGTGCACCTGATTGGGATTAATCCTACTCAGGGGGAATGTGTCTAGAGAAGGCTGGGCAACCTATGGCTCTTCATCTGTTGCAGCCCTCAATGTCAACAGAATAGGATAGATATTGTAATCCAGCAACATCTCAATTGCCTCAGGTTGTTCACCCCTGTGTCTGGTTTGAGACTGCCACTTTAGCAATGAGTCAGCATTACCCCATTTTGTTTTAGGTGCAGATTCCTAACATTATATAAACACGGAGTCAATACCAATGCACATATAACCGGCTTGCGTAGATCGTTCAGTCAGTTTCATTTTCAGCTTAAAAGTACTTGTCAAAATTCCTACATTATCCTGCATAATCATTATACATCATAAGAGCTGTCTGCACAACCAGAGAATTCTGAGGACTGCAACACAATACAATACGACAAAATGCAAGAGAAAGATGACAAACTTACATTTAACAGACTGAAAAACTGGAATTTAGGGAATGTGTATTTGTACTATATGATGCATTTGGCTAGCTCCACAATTATTCCCTTCTTTGTGCATCTTACTGCAAGAAGTGCCAAGTGGTAAAAGAGGATGAGTATTGAATTACTCACATCCTTGCTGGGCTCAGGTGTGTGACAAGGCATGACATAGCAGCAAGACAGGTGGCATTCACACACCAGCAACCAGCAGGGAGGGTGGGAGTGCTCACAGTGCAAGGCCAGACAGGAGGGGAGAACAAAAAACATTGCATATTCAGCTGAATATAGGAGGTCAGATATACAAGGTTGCTTACAGCCCAGATGCAATCAGATGGGATCGCAACTTTTACCCTAAAAACTTTGTGGAGGTGAAAGACAATGTATCAAAAGAGAAGAGCTAAAAGCCTCATCCAGTGCCTGGAAGATGGGAGGGCATTAGGTGACTCAGGTGTCCAGTCTTGGAGCTCATAGACTGACAGGATATGGATGCTGGAGGCAGTTCAGAGGACTCTGACATGCTCAGTGTACCTATGGATTCTTCCCAAACTGATTCCAAGAAAGCAATCACCTATTTTTTAAAATTAGCCCTTTGAGCGCTAGAGGGGTACGAAACGCATTGCAAAGCAATGCACTGTGTACCTCTCTGGCACTCAAAGGGTTAAAGTGTTTTATTATACACAAATACATATATGATCAAGCAGGGATATCTTGAAAACATAACATGTTGGTCTGGCCTGAGGATCAATTTTAAACACCTCTCAATTTTAAGCTCTTATGGACCTCTGTTTTTTGCCAGTCTGAATAAATTATTAATGTAATGGTTTATTATTTTACCAAACAGGTAACCTACCACCTGCTGAGCACTACAAATCTAATCATCCCTATCCATCCAATGGCTGGCCAGGGATGATGAAAATTGTAGTTAACAACCATTAGTCTGCCTAGCACTATGCTCGTGCACTAAAAATAACAGTATTGAATAGCAATGAAATAAAATACCAAGATACGGTTACAAGCACCTAAAATTGCCTTTAGGCAAAGCCCATTAAAAAGGAGCAGTAAACTTATTAAAAACTGGTTATTTGGATTTCCGAACCCAGTAAAATAAGAGTATTCTAACAGTTTAAACAGTCACTAAGTGAATCAGGAGTTACTAGCACATTCTATGCAGAACTGTAGCCAGTTGTTCCCATCTGCTATAGAATGTAGGGCAATTTCTCCAGTGAAGTAAATTCTCCAGTTCCTATGTTATTCTGAGGAGCTTATGCACAAAGATTTCCCAACTGAGAGGAATGTTAGTGCATAGGCTTCAAAGAACATATGAACTGGAGAAGTGATACCACTGGAGAGGTTTTCGTCTTCATCACACCTTAGTGCAATAGCTATAGGTGAACAAAGAGTGAGCTGTCTGGACACAAGGGGGAAAATGCACTAAG
Source organism: Rhinophrynus dorsalis (assembly GCA_037306005.1). Lineage (NCBI taxonomy): Eukaryota > Metazoa > Chordata > Amphibia > Anura > Rhinophrynidae > Rhinophrynus > Rhinophrynus dorsalis. The sequence goes on from CM074719.1 coordinate 515,702,993, forward strand.
GTGTGGTAGGAAGGTGATAAAGTGGAGAGGACTTCTCCAGTGATATCACATCTCAATTCCCATGTTCTACTATGGAGACAATACAATAGGGGCTGGATTCAAATGTAGGCGCAAATTTTATTGCTAGGTATCCCCATAGACTTCAATAGGAACATTTCAATCCAGCTCTAAGGGAGAGATTCACTAAGCGGTGATAAAGAGGTGATGAAGTGGAGAGGACTTCAATTCCTATGTTTTTCTATAGAGGCTATGCACTAAGATTACTTCAGCTTTGGAGAGATTAATGCATAGGCTCCACAGAACAGCACAGGAATTGCAGAAGTGATGATCTAGAGAAGTAATCTCTACTTTATCACCACTTCACCTCCCCCTAAGACTACGCCAACTTTGGGGATCTTGGTGCATAGCCTCAACAAAATAAGGGAACTGGAGATGTTCTTCCTACTTTATCACCGCTTAATGCATAACCCAATAGAACACATTTATGTTGAAAGATATAAATTATAATACATTTGGAACAGTGCTGTCTTCTTCAAAACAAACCACACATTCATCAAGTTTAATTTTTGAAGATCTTTGCTGATCAAGAAGAGGGCAAACAAAACCTCACTGTAGCCATTAACAATTATGCCCCGGGGAGGAAGAGATACACTTTTATGACTAGAAATCTAAGTGCCACGCAACCCATTTGCTTTTAATGGAACACACTTTCTCTAACGTAAAAACACAATCTGCCTAGTCCTACCCTTAGAATTAAAAATTAATAATTTCTATCAATTTTGTTGTTAATCTCTGGTCTTTATCCAGTTCAACAATGCATTTTTAAAAAAGGGCACTTACAATTTTATTAAGTTGGCTACAAAGGGAGCACACTTAGGAGGGTTTTGGGGCAGACCATGTAAAATGGGAGAGTCAGTTTTCTGACTCCTGAATGGCTGATAGCTGCCATTTTAGCACTCTCATCACAAGGGTCAGAAAAAAGTCCAGGCAGTTTGTGGCCTTCAGCCATAAAGTCCAAGGTAACATGCAGAGCCTGTACAGATATACCGTGTAAGGCTTTCATACCCAATAGAAGGTCTTTGGGGCCTTATTCCATGAAAGGCAGGAAACTTGTCCTGTTCAATGCAGCATCAATGCATCAAGGAGAGAAAAAGTGTCTCTTTTCAGAGGCCCACTGTGCTCCTCTGTTGGTCTGCCAGGTCTTGCAATGCAACCCGGCTTAACTGGCAGGTACACTTCCAGGGAAACAAATCTGTTGATGTGGAATGATCATTTAAAGGGATAGTAATGTTTCAAAATATAAGTAGTTCCAATTAATCTTCATAGTATTTGGGCCATTGAGAGTTATTTCAATACTGTCAGAGTTGAAGTTCAAGAGTAATTGAATGATAAAGTATCCCCCTCCTACCCCTTTTACCTAGTGAAAGTCACCTCCCCTCAGATGTGGAATATGGTCTTAAGACCAGACAGCTCAGCTCACAGCAAGGGACAATCTTCTTACTGTGAGAACAATGAAAACCCAGCCCCTTGACGGGTTTTTCCCTTATACTAGTGGAAGATTGTCCCTCTCTGCAAGCCATCTGGACACCAACTTTCTGTTCTGAGGTGAGCATTGTTGCATCAGTAAAAGGGGCAGGAGGAGGATACTTTATCATTCAATTAAACTGGCCCAAATACTATGAAGATTAATCGGAGCTGCTTTTATTTTGAAAAATTACTATCCCTTTAATAGTTACCTTTTAACAACTGGAGGACAAAACTGAACTTCATACTTCAGATTAGGTCTCACCAAGAAGTAAAATTATATTATCTTGTGTATCTAGCTCTCCATTAAATGCTATTATACTACTGGCTCTTCCAGAAGCCAAGTGACACTGCTCACTTATGAATTCAACATGGCAGGGGTCTTCAGCAAGTAGCTTGTGAGCTACTAATAACTTTGGTTACCAGCAAGTAGCTGTCACTTTACTCCTTTCTGGTATCAAGCTATCTGGCATGCCAGACACAGGTCCACTGGTTGAAAGCGGCTGCCAAATTTGCTGAAGCCAATCATCCCGTGTCCAGCAGTAGACAATCAGAAAACTAATAGAGCGCCTCACAGCATGCTCGTGTTTTTCATGCAGCACACTGTTGTAATAGCCATTAATAACTGCTTCCTTACAGATTAATCTGAATGCCTTCTCAAGACTACTTATGTACAGAGGTAACTACAAACCGTGCAGTTATGATGGGGACAAGCATTGAAGGGGGCCCCCCCCCATCGGCCCCAGTGTCCAGTAAGTTCTAGTCATACATCTAAAAATATCTCTGTGTTATGGAGTCCTAAAAAAGTTTGCATCAGGGTCCTTCAATGCCTACACCACTATTTATTTAGTAAGTGTTGTGGGCAATATGTTGTGTCAAAAGGTGGGAGACTACGCAGCCACAGTGTGACTTCATATTCTCTCCCCACTATATCAAAAGTTGCCAACTGTTAAATGTTTTAGTAAATCCCAACTTTAAACATGCATAGTAATATGGAGTAATGTCCTTAAAGAGTTAATAATGCCCGTATTTAAGTTGATTCAGTATTGTAGATATTAAAGGGATAATAACACTTCATTTTAACTTTATTTTATTTTGTAGGCATTAAAAAAACATGAAGAATGATATAAGTCTTATCTCTCAAACCTTTATGGTTTATAAGATATTCACAAGCAAAGTTCCCCTCCCCGCCCCTTTTACCTAGTGTAAGCCATCTCTTCTCAGATGTGAGTCTGGTTGTATGACAGGACAGATAACAGAAGGGGACAATTTTCTTTGTATGAAAACAGTGTAATCTCTCAAACCTTTATGGTTTGAGAGATGATCGCTTCTAAAGTTGGCCTCTCCCTCCCCCTTCCCCGTAGTTAGCATTCTAGCTGACTGAAAGGAAGAGTCGTACGAATTTCAGGTGGCTCTCCAGCACAGCCGGATCGCGTTACTAAAAAAGAAAACTTTCACTGAAAGGTCTTCTACGTGTGCTTGGCTTGCAAGCACACGTAGAAGACAGTTTTAGTGAAAGTTTTTTTTTTTTTAGTTAACGCGACTGCGGCTCTGCTGGAGAGCCACCTGAAATTCGTACAACCGGATTTCCCTGAGTCAGCTAGAATGCTGACTACGGGGAAGGGGGAGGGAGAGGGCAACTTTAGAAGCGATCATCTCTCAAACCATAAAGGTTTGAGAGATGACACTGGGGCAATACATTTATTTTTAATAGGACTTTAATACAGGGATTAGTAATAATTAAGTATTACTATCCCTTTAAGGTTTGAGAGATATTCAATGCTAAAAGTTTCCCCCCCTCCCCTTCTCCCAACGTCAGCACTCTACTGACGGCAGGTGATCCTGGTCCTGGGACCAGCCGGTTGTTCTTCAGAAGAGGCATAACAGCGATCTTTAAAAAAAAAAAAAAAAAAAGGATTATTTCATTGGAATGGTCTACAAAGTGTGCCTGGTTTACAAGCATGAAGGTTTGAGAGATGAGACTCTCCAGATACTTTATTTTTGTTTTGTTTTTTTATTTATTTATTTTTTTTTTAACATCTACAATACTGCATCAACTTAAATACCAGCATTACTAACCCTTTAAGGATAGAGCTACAGGATGTGTCTTCTACAGTGGATTCCTTCTGCTAAAAAATTAGCCATCTTGTTACTTATGTTTAAAAATTTCTCCCCTTTCCAAAGCCTCTCATTGGGCACTTCCATCAAGGAAGGAGTTTCACAATTATTCCTCCTTCTCAGTTTATTCCAGCACTCTGGTGGAAGTGGATATGTTTTAGCAGTCTAATGGTAGAGAGAGGATTTTCTGGACCTATGAGTAATTCTATATGTAGGTTCTGACCGAGTCAGACAACATGGCTCTGCAGAAATTATAATTCCAACTCCTAAAATCAAAGTATCTACAACTATTAAACATGCTTGCAAAAAGGTGTAAGTAAATAGTCGACCAGTTGCCCTCACTGTTTTTTATCTAAGTAAAAAGGATCATACATTTTTGTTGAAATCAAGTATTAGTGACAAGCACAAAGTGATAGCAGTTTTGCAGTAGTGAGTTAAGGGGTCAGGGATATCCCATGAGCATGGACATGGGCTGCTAAAGTGTGCAAGCACACTTTGTAGAGAGTTGCAATGAAGTAGATATTTTTATAGCGCTCGATCTTGGCTCATCTGAACAGCCGTCTGCTGCTCTGCAGACCAGATTCCAAATCTGACCGCTAGATGGCAGACTTGACTGTTTTGGTCACCAAGGGGGAAACTTTACTTGTGAATCTCTCTCAATCAATAAAGATAAGAGATAAGCTATCATTTTTAATGTTTAAATGGCTACAATATAAGACTTTAAGTATAATTCTCCCTTTAAACGGGATGTATCACCTTAACCCCTTGAGTGCCAGAGGGATACGGAATGCATTGCAAAGCAATGCATTCCATACCCCTCTGGCACTCAAAGGGTTAAAAAAAAAAAAAAAAAAAAAAAAAAAAAAAAACTTTTACCATAGGTTGTTACTAAAGTATTATTAGGAATTTTTTTTTTTTTTTTTTTTTTTTTTTTTTTTTTTTTTTTTTTTTTTTTTTTTTTTTACCATAGGTTGTTACTAAAGTATTATTAGGAATTTTTTTTTTTTTTTTTTTTTTTTTTTTACCATAGGTTGTTACTAAAGTATTATTAGGAATTTTTTTTTTTTTTTTTTTTTTTTTAAATGTAAATACTTTTGCAGATATTCTATTTAAGCTGTGCAGTCAGCATAATGCAGTATGCTGATTCTTCTTCTCCTCCCACCCTGCCGCCCCAGGGAGCACATTCACGCTTCCCTTTGGTGTGCTGTGAATGGCTTCTATAATTTTATCAAGCTCCAGTTAGCATTATACCGAGTTTGCAACCTCAGCATAATGCTAACCACAGCATGATGTAACGATAGATGACATTCACAGGACACTGAAGGGAAGCACGAACACGCTCCCTGAGACAGATAGGAGAGAGGTGGGAGGAGAAGACGAGCTGTGCATATTACACAGTAGTGCACAGCACAGAAGATTTAGTACTATTGCAGATATTTTAATTAAAAACACAGCTTTCCTAATACTACTTTAGTAACAAAACCTATGGTACAAAGTGCTTTAAAAGGTGATACATCCCCTTTAAGGACCACAACACTCAAAGGGTTAATTTGCCAGTCTTCTGTTTTCAGTCTACAATTATATTATTACAGAACCTTAGAGATGTTTAGAAAGAAGGTATAGACTTATGATAAAATCAACCTCCATCCTATATATAATAATTTGCTGATTCGTGTGTAACGCACGACATGCACAGTAGACACTGCTGCGCGTGCTGCAGTCATGCGCAGTAGGGACTGCCCGCTCCGCGGCTGATACAGAGCTGGGCGCTCCGAAGGAGCATCCAGCTCTGTATCAGCCGTGGCGCGGGCAGTCTCCACTGCGAGCGACTGCCCCGCGACCTGGTTGCAGTGGCACTGTGGCCCGTGTAACGGGCTGTTCAACTAGTAGGAAAATGATCCAGAAATACACCTATGAATGCCAGTTAATAGGAGTATTAAACTGCCCCAAATCTAAAAAAAAAAAAAAAAATAGAAAAAGAAGCCTAAAAACCAAGAAGGTATACATTTTCCAAAGCTCCCTGTAGGAGCTGTGTAATCTATTACAGCACAAACCTCTGCTAAAGGACTGCCAATGGGGGCTGTTGCTGAAGTGTGGGGCTAGAGTGAAGAGACAGCTAACTAGACTTCATTTGCTGCAGCTGAGGCTGTGCAAAGGTGCTGGTCACGAAACCAGATTGTTCCTCCCCAGTGGAGCCTGAGACAAACCAGGATGGGAAACCAGTAACTGTTGTGGATAGGGCAGGGGATAGGAATCCTAACAAGCAAGATGGAGCAGAAACACACTGTTAAACTTCCCAGGAGGAGAGACTAAAGGGCGAGGAGAGACTAAAGGGCGAGGAGAGACTAAAGGGCGAGGAGAGACTAAAGGGCGAGGAGAGACTAAAGGGCGAGGAGAGAGAGAGAGAGAGAGAGAGAGAGATAGATATGAAGAAAGAGGCGAGCCATTAAAAGGACAGTCAGAAGAGCGAAAAGGTAGAGGAGACCAGGTAAAGCAAATGACAGGGAAGTGTCAAATGGACCAGGAGGAACAGGGAAGGAACTGAATAAGAGCAGAGATGAAGTGCAAGGAGGTCAATCAAGAGAAAGCAGCAGGGAAAGATGAAGGCAGAAACAGAAGGAAAGGAGAATTGCCTAGGTGGACCTAAGCAGAGAGACTGAAGAACGAACAAAAGGAAGACACAGGGTTGCAGCAATCTGCTAGATGTCAGTCAAGAGAAAGCAGCAGATAAAAGGTAAGGGAAAAGATGGAACAGATGAGGTGAAGAGCAGAAGAGAAAGAATACTTGACAAATGCACTGAGACAACTAAATGGATGGGGGTGGAGAAAAGGCTGGTGAATGCGCCAGGTAGTGCCTTGTCCAAAGATGATGATGAAATGGAAGCCAAAGAAGCCAAGAGGTCAAGCTGGGTACACAAGCAGAGGTGCCAAACAGAGTTCATGGAGACAGTCAGGAGGGAAACCAAAGGTTCAAGTTGATAATCAAGAGTAACAGGAACAGACATATACTCAGGAAACTATAGTGTGGCCACTTTCTGTTAGCACCTGTTCTATGAGCTAAAGGACTGGATAGCCAATAGGAAACAAGGGGCAGAAAAAAAAGCCAGAGGCCCAGAGCAAATAGGAACAGACCATTACATGAAGAAAGAGAAGTCACACAGAGGCTTACTTGAGGGGCAACAGACCATTTATTTCAATAGCACTAAGACAATATGTCAGGAGAACCATCAATCTCCTTAATCAAGATGAGGGGAGGTTGGTATCCTCCCAAAATGTTGGTTTGTAGCACTGCTGAAATAAATGGGTGTTGCCCTTCAAGTGTAAGTCTGTGTGCAACTGTCCATTCTTCAATACTTGTGAGATACTGAGGTGCTACGTTGCACCAAAAAAGGACTTGTTTGCACAAGCATATAAAAACAGACCTGAGAGCCTTGGATGTGCCCATATTAACTATTGCTGACACTTTACGGCACCACTGTTGCTACACAAGCCTATGGAGAGCTATGGTTAGTTGACCATAAACCTCAGTTAGCCCTTTGAGTACTACAGGGGTATGCAACACATTGTGTTGTGAACCCCTCTGGCACTCATAGCATTAAGGTATTGTAGCAATACCACCATTGTAAAACACCAGACCATGCAGACACTGCATCAAAAAAATGCAAGTGTGAGCTTCAACACCACCTGAGGAGGTGTAAGTACCTATGTTTTACTAAGCAGGGTAAACGACGCTACATATTTTCAATATTAAGAATCATGATTCCGTTAAGAAGTGCAATTCAAAAGAAAACCACCTGCACCATAAGGGACAAGTGAAAATTCTGACTGACTATTAAGCGTACCACCTTGAATACTAGAGAGCTTCAAAGTATGGCAAAGCTCTGGAGACCTTTCCAGCATTCAAGGGGTTAAAAGACCCACCTAACGCAAGACAAATTTTCCATTAGTTCCCTTTGGTAACATTTGGTTTGCTCCAAAACTGTTCCTCTTCTGCGTTCGCCATAAGACACCAAGTCAGTTCCCATATGAACAGCCATGATATAACAAAGGTGCTTTTAATACCAGAGGGACGTACAACACCATGGTCCTTTAAACAGGTAAAAGGGGAGACACTTCCTGTAAACAGATAACAAGAATCATGCATGTTCCAGTCAAACTAGGAGTCTGCTGTCCAACCTGAATAGTATCAGGGGTACAACACTTCAGACAGCCATGGAGGTCTGCTTTTTTGCAAAAGCGAAAAAGGTTTTTAATGCTTAAACTGAGGCATGCACCTTAATAGTTAATAGGGAACTGAACCGCAACCTTGAACTTGCTTCAGACAGTAAAGGTTGCTTCTACCCAGGAAGCAGCTTTTCTATAAATATGTAAGTGAAGTGCCTTAAAAACCACTTTAAGTAGAAAATTGAAGTATGAACATGAATCAAGTTCTCATTCCATTCAAAAAGTAATTCATGCTGTCTACTGTGGAGCACATGAATTACAGATACAGAGAGTAACCTAAAATGACAGAGAATGCATGACAATGTGCGTAAAATAATATGGGCAGTGCAGTGGTTACTTTAGAGTGTATGCAGGCAATCTGGATTAATATGTAGAAGAGTCTAACTGGTTGTATAAATAAGCCTGGAACACAAGGCTTGTTAATGAAAGTAAAAACAGATCCAACCCCCAGCTCATCATCACATACTTCTCCAAACCAGCATAACACCCTGAGCAACACCAAGAATTTCTTGATTGGTGACACAGGGTGCATCAGCCTACTGGAGGCCCCTATGAGGTGCAAACATACTAATCCATATATAGTTGAATCCAAGAGGGACACCAGGTCTGTTGACATATGACTTTGAAATGCACTGCAGACCACTAACACTCAAACGGATAAATCTTAGCATTATCCCTTTTGCAAATCACATGGTTGGAACTGCATTCCATAATACTTACATCACACAGGGGTAAACTCCAAGATGCTGAAGTCTGTAATTAATATATACAGAAGTAGAAGTGCATAAAATCAGCATACTTTCTGTTACTTCAACCCAAAACAGAAGTAGCAAGCATATTCATATTAACCCATGGGGTTAAATTCGGTTGCATGCCACATGCTAACATGGCACAATGCTCAACAAATAATTACACTGTACATCAATGTGTGTGTTCATATATTTACATACACAGAGGACAAATTGTCACTTTTGCACAACCCGAAGATATTTGCTTATAAAGTATTTACAAGAAACTACACACACAGCACTGCCTCCCCCCACACACAAACACATTCCCACAAACTACACATTGCGCTGCCCCCACCTAATATTCTCCCGCAAACCCCATACTGCATATGGGAGCACAAAGCCAGCACAGTCTGTCCCTTCAGTCCAGAACAGAGCTAGCAAATACATACATATTAAACTCACTTGCATGCACACATGCAAACATAGTACACTGCTCTGCAAATAATTACACTGTACATCAGTGTGTGTTTGTATATTTGAATATTTACATACACTGCTTATCTTAAATACTAAAATTGCATAGAGGTCAAATAACTGTCCTCCCAGTGGCACAAAAGACACTGTGCCCCTCACCCCACTACTCTTCCAAAAAACTCATACTACAAGTCCTCATTAAGCTCCTCAAAACCCATAGTCACCACAAACTCTCCCATAAAACTCAAATCTTGCATAGCAAACACCCAAGCTATTATTCCAGAAAACCAATACCCCCTGGTGACAATTCCAAAAGACCCACTGTCCCAGTGTGATCCCACAAAACCGACTGCCCCAACTTCAATCCCTTAATGCCTGCCCAAGTAAGCTCACAAAACACTACACAGCAGCCCACTCATTACAATCCTAGAAATCCACACTATTCCCGACTACAATCCTACAAAATCCTGACCCCCACCTCCAACTAAAACCCACACTACCCTCAGCTAGAGTTCCACAAAGCCCATGATGCCCAGCTAAACTCCCACAAAACCCACACCAACACCTTATATACACCATTCCGAAAAACTCACTATCATCTACATTTTTAGAACATTCATACTACCCCACCTCCTACAAAATCTCCATCACAAAGCCCCCAATCGCATTTCACAATCCTCTTCCCCCACAGTGCAATACTATGATCCGACAAGCCCTAACCCCACAGCTCCATCTCAGTACCCACAGCATATCAGTAACACTTCCCTGCACTGCACTGCACAGTTTTCCAGCTACACTCACTGGACATTCAGTGCGCAGATTACTTACATAACCCTCCATGTTCCATCACACACCCAGGTGAGTGAACAGTGCTCATAATGAATGCACCCGTGACCCAATGTCACTACAAACTCAGAGTTCACTCACTCTCCTTAACCCCTTAGTTGCTAGTAAGCTCTACAACACAACGCGCTGGATAAATCAATTGCATCACATTCACATCAACTAAAGAATTCCGAAACACTCCTATGCCACACTTACTTGCTCACTGCTCCCACGGCAATACTCGTTACACACGGCAGTCTCTTTTTCGGATACACGACGATCTCCTCCTCTTGTCTATACTGCTGTCTCGGAATCTCCTACACACCTGCTAACGCCCCGTACAGCGCTGCACCTGTAAACCCCGTCCACAAAGTGACGTCATCCAGCCCTAGACGGGAGCGCCGGATTTAAAGCTGTAGATATCACACAGTGCCACCTAGAGGACTATGAAAGCAGCACAAGCTTGATGTACATAGTACAGGCAATGACATCATCAAATAATTTCCAACTGTGTCTATAGAGAGCTTTGAGTGTCGGTTTGATAACCTGTAGCTCTTCTGATGATTAACCTGACAACAGCTGAAACTCTGCAGGTTACCAGCCTCTGAGCTATGTTCGTTGGATTAGTAGCAATGTACGTGTCTTACTGGTAGGTACTTTTCATGGAAGGTGGGTGCAGACGGTAGAGTTACATATTTAAAACTGGGATTGTGATACATTTAACCTTTTCAGAGCCAGGGTCCTGTGGAAATTTCTGAACCCTGCCAGCCAGACACACGTTCAACATGTTTGCTATCCAAGTAAACGGACATCGATAGAAGCAAATGATACATACAGTTCTCGGCGAGAGAAGGCACTCACAGGGTGTTTTTTGGATATTCAGATGAAGTAACATTTTATCGGAATCAACGTTTCGGCTGCCAGAGCCGCGTTTCTCAAGAAAAATTGTATCAAATTGGTATGGCTTAACATACCGTAGTGGGTGCCAGAAGCACAAAATGACACCTACCTGTTTTCATTTTATAAATAGGCTGCCTGAACTAAAATGGTCGTAACTGAGGGAAATGTATGCAAGTCATACCATTTTTGAAAGCAGACATTCACCTGAATGAAATGAGAGGTTGTTTACCTTTTCATCCCCAGGGTGGGGTGCACAATTATTTCAAAAATGTGGCACTATAAGGACATTTTCCTTTTTTACGTATCCATCACTTCAAATATACTAAAATCTTTGAAAACTATGGTATTTCCTGTTGTACTCAGCACTTTCTGCAAGCCTAAAAAAATGGTACCCCATTGGTATAGGCTGACATACACAAGGGGTGCAAGGACCACTAGCCTACATTTGCCACTTTTCTTTTGTGAAATTTCCTGCTGCACTAAAATGACAACAGTCATTACATATATGAATAAAAGGTCAGTTAGGCATATCATTTTGAAAAGTACACATTCATCTGCATCAAATGAGGTAACACTTGCCTTTTTTTACCCCTAGGCTCATGTGTACAACTCTTTCCACCACTAAGTAATGCTATAGGAAAAAAAAACACATCCTTTTCTACACTTCAGTAATGCCATAGTCTATCCAGTACATAGTGCAAGCCCAAGAAAATGTATACCCTCTTTGTATTGGTTGATATATTGTAGTGGGTGTCAGGAGCACGGCTACTGGAGGAGTAGACAGTATATGTGTGATTCCATAACTACCAGTGGAACAAGGCTGGGGGGGGAGCATGCAGGGGTCTACAAATCATAGCAGGTTAACCACATTGGGGTAGGGGTCAGACAGTGTATGTGAAGAGCTATTAGTTACTTTGGGTAGTAGAACCAGCCTTGGAGGTCTGACAATATATGTGGGGAACTGTAGTAGGACCAAGTGGGGGGGCAGATGGGGGGACTGACCAATGGATCAGAGGGCTGGGGGTGAGGGGTCCAATGCATCGCAAAGCAATGTGCTGGACACCCCTGTGGCACATTTTTTAAAATTATTCTTAAATTTTTAATTATTTATTTATTATAGTTTATTTTATTTTTATGTATTTTAACCCTTTGAATGCCAGAGAGGTATCCAATGTATTGTCTACTAATCTCTCAGCTGATTTCACTGGGAGATCAATAGAAGCAAAGCAGGGGAGGAGCATGGCTCCTCTGCTTCCATTCTAAGCAAGGTACTGTGTAGGAGTGGGGGGGATCAGGGAAAGCCTACCATGTCACTGGCTACATGATATGGAAGACTTTCTGTAGTCCTGTTCACTCCTCCCCTGAATTTTGATTAGGATGGAAGCAGGGGGGCCATGCTGCTACTCTGCATCACGTTTATTGATCTCCCAGCCAAATAAACTGGGAGATCAATAACTGGGACAGTATCAGGAGGGGTTCTAATGCCCTCCCATGATGTTTGAGAGATTTTTTTAATTGTGGTCACTGCAAGCTGGTAATGTTTTATGAAGTGACCACAATTAGACAGAACAAAATATGTGCTTGGCACAGCAATATCAGCTGGCCAAGCCCGTACACTGTACCTCTGTGGCACTCTAGGAGTTAACACTTTGAGTGCCAAGGGCTTGGGGCATTTCTTACACTCTGTAAGCCAGACACATTTTCAGCTTTTTTTTTGCTATCCATCTGTTTAGGTATGATTCCATAAGTAACATTCTACTTACATATGGAAAACTATATATCATTTTTTTCCTTAATGAATTGAGCTTTTGCATGGTGCCTCACATGAAGTAAATTTTACATTGTGTGACAAGCTATGATGTCATAATTACTAAAAAGCAATACATTATTTTGCTAAAATCACACACTAACTATCTAAGACATTTATGTTGATAGTGAAATGTTTAATTTTTTTGAAAAAGCCCAGAGTACAAAAATATACAATATATACAGTTTTACAAACATTCATGGCCTGCCAGACCCCTAATTACCAGGATCGCAAAATGGTATTTTCAACTAAACTAAAATGCACATTCCAGTGGTTACATGGTAAAACTACCATAAAACAGCTGAATAACTATATAAACATATATATTTCTGGAAAGTAAATATCCCACTGCATCAAATGAGGGATCACTTACCTTTCTACCTCTATCCTGGTGTGCACAAATGTTTCCAGAAGGTGTCACTAAAAGAACAAATAGGTTTTTTGTTTTTTTTTTACATTTTTACCTCTTCGGATATACTAGAACTTTGCAAACTATTTAATTTCCTACTGTATTTATTAGATAGTGCTCTTTGGAGATAAATGACACCCCACTGGTATAAGAAGACATATTTTATGGGGTGCCAGAAGTGCAAAACTACACCAACTGCAACCTCTGATTTTTCTTAATTTTTTTTCAAATATGACCTGCCTTTACTAAAATGGTTATAATAGCTACAGAAGTTAAGAAAAGCATACCATTTTGGAAACAAGATAAGCCACTGCATCAAATAAGGGGTCATTTGCCTTTCTACCACTAGCCTGGTGTAGAAATGTTTCTAGAAGGAGGAGCTAGAGGAGGCAGTCAGTAATAGGAAGCAGAAATCTGACTCACGCCTGCAGTCAGTATAAGTTAGTCTACCAGAGCCCCAGGTCCGCACCAGATTGGGTGTCTGCTATGTACAGGGGACAAACAAGAGAATAGTCAGACAGAGCCACAGGTCAGCACCAGAGAGGGTAGTCAGACAAGCCAGGTCATACACCGTTCAGGTAGTCAGCCAGAGCCACAGGTCTGCACCAGATTGGGTGTCCACTATCTAAGGATAAGGCAGGAGAATAGTCAGACAGAGCCACAGGTCAGCACCAGATTGGATGGTCAGACAAGCCAGGTCATACACAGAGCCCAAGGAAACAGAACTGTATTGTACAACAACGCAAGGGCAACTGAGTCATGACTCAGACTGCCCTTTAAACCCTTCCTCAGGAAGTAGGTAGGAGGAGCAGCTCAGAGGGAGGAAGTAGGTAGGAGGAGACTACAGGAAGCAAACACATAAAACAGAGGCCTGCTTCATTCAGGAGCCTCGCGCCTGCAGATGATACATCTTGATCTGATGCGTCCAACCACTGCCATAATCCTGCGTCAATTCGTGCAGAATGGACGGACGCTGACGCTGAAGCGTCAGTTCAAGCATCGCCTGAAGTGGCTGTGCTGGAACCAAGGTAAGCTGTGACAGTACCCCCCTCAAAGGCCCCCCTCCACGGAGCCAGCCAGGGTTTGTCAGGAAAGTGCGCATGAAATCTGCATACAAGGACAGGAGCGTGAACATCATCAAATGGAATCCCAGAGCGCTCTTCCGGACCATATCCCTTCCAGTGAATAAAGTACTGTAGGCGCCCACAAACCAAAAGAGAGTCCAGAATATTTTGTACTTCATATTCCTCGTGATCTGCAACTCTCACGGGAGCCAGACAGGCAAGAGAGGAGGTATACCAGTTGCAGACCAACAGGGAAATATGGAAGACATTATGAATGTGAATATTGGCTAGAAGTTCCAATGCATAAGCCAAAGGGTTAATCTTGCACAACACCTGGAAAGGACCAACGAATCGAGGAGCTAATTTGTTACAAGGAACCTGGAGGTGCAGGTTACGGGAAGACAACCACACTCTGTCTCCTACTTGGAAGGTAGGTGCCTGCAATTGTCTACGGTCAGCCTGCCTTTTTTGTCGCTGCACGGAACCACATAGGGTATGCTGAACCCAAACCCAAGAGGAATGGAGTGCCCTCAAATGCTCATCAAGAGCCAGAATCGCTTGTGCTTGAAAGGTCTCTGGAAGAACCGAGGGTTGGATCCCATAGTTGAACGTGGAGGAGAATGCCAACTGAATTCCCATCTGAGCACAGAAACACCTCCAGAAACGGGACACAAACTGGCTTCCTCTATCGACACAATTACCTAGGGTTTGCCATGTAGTTGGAAAACCTCCTTAGCGAATACCACCACCAGTTCCTGCGCAGAAGGTAAACCCTTAAGTGGTACGAAGTGAGCCATCTTCGAAAATCTGTCCACGATCATTAGTATGACCGTACAGCCCATGGACCTAGGAAGGTCGACCATAAAATCAATAGAGAGATGAGACCAAGGGCGTTCCCCATTGGCCACTGGCTGGAGTAGGACAACCGGCAGATGTCAGGGTGACTCATTCTGAGCACATGTCTTGCAAGCAGCCATGAAAGCATCACAATCGGAACGGAGACTAGGCCGCCAGAATACTCGCAACAAAGACCAAATCAGATGGTCACGACCAATGTGGCCAGCAATTTTTGAGGCATGATAGGTTTCCAGTAGCTTAATGTGCAACTGCACTGGCACAAAGCAACGGCCGTCAGGTTTGTCCGTAGGTGCTGCAGCTTGGGCAGCTAAGATCTCCTCTCCCAGGGGAGACGTAATACAGGTTTGTATAGTAGCAAGTATGCGATCCGCTGGAATGATCGGGGAAGGTGGAACCTCCTCCCTGGAAAGGCTGCAAAACTGGTGAGACAATGCATCTGCCTTAACATTTTTAGAGCCCGGAAGATAGGAGACCACAAAATTAAACCGGGAAAGGAACAGCACCCATCTGGCTTGCCTGGAAGACAAGCACTTTGCCTCAGAAAGGTAAATGAGATTCTTGCTGTCGGTCAGAATCAGGATAGGTGATTTAGTGCTCTCCAAGAGGTGTCTCCAGTCTTTCAGAGCTAGGATAGTTGCCAGTAACTCTCTGCCCCCTATTTGATATACCTTCTCTGCTTTGGACAGTTTTCTAGAGAAATATTCACAAGGGCGCAAGGCCTTCCCAGGAGCTGAACGTTGTGATAACAGGGCGCCCACTCCAATCTCAGATGCTTCAACCTCTAGGGTAAAGGGCAGGGAGAGGTTGAGATGCCCAATATCGGGGCTGCAGCAAAAGCTGCCTTCAGATTTTCAAAAGCCATGATAGCTGTTTGGGACCATTCAGAAGTCTTGGCCCCTTTACAAGTCATATCGGTAAGTAGTTTGACAATAGTAGAGACGTTTTTTATGAATCTTCTGTAGTAATTTGCGAACCCCAAAAATCTTTGTATCACTTTGAGTCCCTTAGGACGAGGCCATTCCAGTATTGCGGAAAACTTTTGAGGGTCCATGTCGAACCTGGAAGTGGAAATGATATACCCCAGAAACGTTACTTGGGTCTTATGAAATTCACACTTCTCCAGTTTGCAAAACAAGTTGTTCTCACGTAACAGGCTTAAGATTTTGGCTACTTCAGAGCGATGGATCTCCAGCATTGGAGAGTGAATGAGGATGTCATCCAAATAGGCAACCACGCAACTTTGTAGAAGTTCTCTTAAGACATCGTTGATGAACCCCTGGAAGACAGCCGGGACATTGCACAAACAGAAGGACATAACCAAGTATTCATAGTGCCCACTCCGAGTATTAAAAGCTGTCTTCCATTCATGCCCTTCTTTTAGTTGCACCAAATTGTAAGAGGCTCTCAGATCAAGTTTTGTGAATACCTTAGACCCTTTAACCCAGTCGAAGAGTTTCAGTAATCAAGGGTATGGGATATGCATTTTTGACCAACAGTTTGTTTAGACCACGAAAGTCAATGCACAGACGTAGCTCTCCGTCCTTTTCTTAACAAAGAAAAATCCAGCACCAGCGGGGGATGTGCATTTACGAAAGATGCCTCTTGCCAGCACATCAGAAACATAATCCTCCATAACCTTATTTTCCTCTACAGATAAGGGGTAGTTACTACCCCTAGGAGGCGTAGTACCAGGCAACAATTCCAGGGAGCAGTCGTAAGGCCTATGTGGTGGTAAGGACCCGGCCTTATTTTCACTAAAGACGTCTTTAAATGTGTCATTCTCCTCCGGGAGGAGTGGAGCAATAGCGTGAGTGAGTCTTATAGGACATGACAGACAAAACTTAGTACATTGAGGAGATCAAGCCACAATGTCGCATGTGTGCCAATCCATCCTGGGGTTATGTTTTTGTACCCAAGGCACCCCCAGAATGATGGCATAATGCGGAGAATTAATCACCTGAAATCGCAGAGTTTCAGTGCGGGCTCCCACCCTCAGGGTAATGTGTGAGGGCTGTAAGGGTTGCCCATCAATGGCTTCTATGGCCACAGGAGAAGCAAGCGGCTGCAAGGGGATATTATTACTGGCTGCAAATTCTGCATCAATAAAGCAGCCAGCTGCCCCCGTGTCCAGTAACGCTGGAACTGAGATTGACTTATCTGCCCAAAAAATGCAGGCCTTCAAATTGGGCTTATCCAAAACATTCTCTGGGGAAAGTGAAATGCCACCAATGATTTGTCTCCGCACTGGACAGACTGGACAGGACCGCAACAAGTGTCCAGATACTCTACAGTACAGACAAAGTCCCTCCCTCCTACTGAAGGACCTCTCCTCCTTCGAAAGCCGGGTAACACCCACTTGTCTAGGTTCAGTACCCTCAGAGGCCAGTACAGGAGTCGTGGTAGGTAGGTCAGAGGAATGAGAGGACAATCTACCCGGAGGCCTCTGCAGGCGCTCACGAAACGGGGTTCTCTCCCTGATAATGACATCAACTTGCATAGGCTCGCAACCGTCTAAAACAACCCCAGGAGGCAAGGGAGGATAGGGTGGGCCAGAAGAACAAGAATACCATCTGCCTGAGGGACTCTGCAAGCTCTCCCTAAACGAGGGTCTCTCCCTGAGTCCGGTATCAATCAGGATACAAAATGAAATCAATTTGTCCAAATCATTACGTAAATCATGCACCACGATTTCATCTTTCAAGGTATCACACAGTCCTTGTGAAAAGGCGGTTTTTTAGAAGCTGAGAGCACGCTGTCTGGCCTATCAAAAACACTCCTGAAGGCATTCACAAACTCCGTAAAGTTATACACAATGAGCTTGTCAGTCTCCCACAATGAGTTAGCTTAGGCCAACACCCTGCCAGTAAGGAGAGAAATCAGAAAGCCAACCTTACTGCCCTCAGAAGGAAGGGAATGGGGAACCATCTGTAAGTATATGCTGAGTTGATTGAGGAAACCGGCAAGAATCTGGGTCCCCACCATACCACTGTGGGAGCTGAGCGGAACCAGATAACCCCTTGATTGTGCCTGCATCAGAAGAGGTTTGAACCTCTGGTGCCTGGGAGGGAGTGGTAGTGGCCACCACTTGTGGGTTAGAGCGTCGAGTTGCATCGTGCGCTGCAACAAGGTTTGTATGGCAAAAGACAATTAGTCAGTATGTTGATCCAATGTCTCCATCCTGTCCAGGATGCTTTGAAGAACTGCATTACTACTACCGTCTGTGTTCATGGCCTTTGTGTACTGTCACGGTTCCCCAGAAATATTCAGGAGTCAGTACGTATAGTAAAATGCAATTTATTGAATAACAACAAAGGTAGCACACAGTAGTAAGTAGTATGGATAAGCAGAGGGTCACAAGCCAGCAAGCGCTACTATCAGAAATATAAGCTTCCAAGATTGACCACACTGCTAGAGACTAGGCTGAAGCCACTGGTAGTCTCTGCAGGAACCAAGAACAGGAACTGGAATGGAACAGGAGCACGATGTCTAAGTTCAGAACCAGGGGCAGGCTACCAGACTCACGCCTGCAGTCAGTAATAATCTGTGTTTGTGTTGCTCTGACTAATCCTCTCTCGAGTATTGGACCGTTGCCTGAGCCTGGTCCTTTACACTGCCGTACCAGTACCCGTGTATGACCAGTTTTAACCCTTGCTGTGCCGGTTGCCTCTGATTTCTGAGCCTGTATTCTTACTTGCCAAGCCAGTGTATTCCTTACGAGCCTGTTAACACTGAATGTGCCTACCTGACCAGACCTCCCTATTGCACTAGCAGAGCTGTAGCCTTTCCGGTGCCGTT
The DNA here is from genome assembly GCA_037306005.1 of Rhinophrynus dorsalis. Lineage (NCBI taxonomy): Eukaryota > Metazoa > Chordata > Amphibia > Anura > Rhinophrynidae > Rhinophrynus > Rhinophrynus dorsalis. The sequence continues at coordinate 515,721,722 of CM074719.1, forward strand.
GCACCGCTACCACGCCGGCTGGCGTTGGACCCTCCATTTGCTCTCGCTGTTTGTGCTCCATTGGACACCGGTGTGGTGTTCCGGTCCAGGTCACCTTTAGCGCTCATTGTGTTACTACCGTATTTCCATCCGTTGGCTCACTATCGCTTGTGCAGTATTCATGCGCTCTGGCACCCAAGGGGTGCGTACGGCTCTTCTCCCGTTGGCATAAGCAGGGTTATATCCGTGACAAGGTTAAGGGCGATTCCGATTCTGGTCCATCTACTGGCAGTGGCTCTCTCCAGATTACTCCACTAAGGTGGCATAGGCTCGGTCCAGGGCATTTGCTGGTCAATCTGGGCGTTCATTTCCAAAAGTTCTGAGAGTGATTAGTTCAGTCACACAATACACCCTTCTCTTCATCATCTAGAGACTGATATCTATTCTGGGCGTTGGTCAATTAGTGAACTTGTCTTGTTCATTTTCTCCACATTTAAAGGGGAACTACCACCCCGCAATAACTTAAGCTTGAGTGATTGTTCATCTGGCGACTAGCTGCTTAGTAGCGCTAGTCGCCAGAAATATTACCCGGTTCTGCAGATATCGGCGTTTTACCGATGGTGACAGGAGCAGGAAGCACGGACGTCTCTTCACAGTGACATCCGTGCGCCTGCGCTGTCAGTCCCTTTTGAACCGCGCGGGGTGGTAGTTCCCCTTTAACCCTGTTTTTGCTTATCTGTACTTTTACTCTGTAGACATATTTGGGCCTGTATCACAGTTACCATTCTTGGCCCCCAGGGACGCTGTTCTTTCATTTTTATTTTCAATAAAACTGTGTTTTACTATATCAGTGTCTGAGTGTCAGAAAACCGTAACACCAGGTCATACACAGAGCCCAAGGAAACAGAACTGTATTGTACAACAAAGCAAGGGCAACTGAGTCAGGTCTCAGTCTGCCCTTTAAACCCCTCCTCAGGAAGTAGGTAAGAGGAGAAGCTCAGAGGGAAGAAGTAGGTAGGAGGAGACTACAGGAAGCAAACCCATAAAACAGAGGCCTGCTTCATTCAGAAGCCTTGCGCCTGCATATGATGCATCTTGCTCTGATACATCCAACAGCTGCCATAATCCTGCATCAATTCATGCTGCATGGAAGGCCGCTGACGCCGAAGTGTCAGTTCGAGCGTCGTCTGAAGCACTGGTGCTAGAACCAAGGTAAGCTGTGACAGCCAACTACTTGCAGAGATTTTGTATTTCCAGGACTGGCAGTATGAAGGAGATTTGAATATTTCCTCCTTACTGCCACCCCTGGGTGTGTGTGGAGATGCAGGTTTTCTCTTTTTTTTATGAGATGATGCTGATGCTGAGAGCTTATCTGAGAGAAAAGAAAGGTATTGCTATAAGTTCTTATGTAAACAATTGACTAGTTAAAGCCTCTACCTCTCAGATTATTCATTGTCATGTTGTGATGGTAATAACACAACTCAAATCCCTAGACTGGTTGGTTAGTCTGAAAAAATCAGGCCTTGTTCCAGAAATAAAGAAGATATTCTTCAGGTTTATTCTGGATACTTCTGTATGAAAAACCTTTCTTCCACCAGACAAATTTGCTTTTCCAAGTCACTACTGTCATGAAGACCTACTCAATGTTCTCACAACAATCAGTGTCTTCACTCAGCCTTATGATTGCTTCAGCAGAAGTCATACACAAGAAATGGCAAAAGAAAGCCAGCTCCATCATTAGGCACAAATATCTCTTCAGGGTTGCAGTGGTCCATTTCAAATTGGACTGTCATCAATTTGGATGCAAGAAAATATGAATGGGGATCTCTGCTTCAAGGGAGATCTTTTCAGGACATCAGATCCTCTTCAGAAAATATACTGCACTCCAACTATCTCAAGCTCTTAGCTGTATTGAGAGATCTGAAGGAATAAGTTTTGCTCATCAAAAAACAAGCTATTAATTTTAGGTCTCCAAGCAAGGTGGCACAAGGAGCAGTAATGTATTTCTGCTGTGACAGAAGATTTCTCTATGGGCAGAATCCAGTCTATCTGCACTCTGAGCATTTTACATTAGAGGGAATGACAATGACTAAGCAGATAATCTGAACACAAAGACAATGCAACAGGAAAAATGAGCCTTCAGTCAAGAAATGTTGACCACTCTGACAAAGAATTGGGGTCCGGATTCCCAGGATCATCATGAAGCAGTGGATGTTTTACATCAGAAGTGGCCCTTCCAAATGACATACATGTTTCTTCTCCTGAGGCTCATCCATTGTTAGAAATGCATCAACACATATTACAATGTAACATTTCTTGTGAAAGAGTATTCGAAAGAATTCTAATTGCATTTTACTGTACAGAAGAGCTTGGTTTACCATTCTGAAAAATTTCCAATTACCTTCCCTATCAAGAACATTTTACACCAAGGTCTAGTATTACTGCAGCAAGCATTCAAGTGGAACCTGACAGTCTGGTTCCTGAAAACAAGATCTTAACTTTCAAAGGTTTATTGCCATAGGTGACTAATTGCCTTCTTAACTCTGGGAAAAAAAAAGTATATCAAATGTTTATGGCAGAAGAAGTCCTTTTATATGTATAGTGAAAAAGGACAAACCTATTTCTCTGTCCAATCCTTCTCTTCTGTTAATTATATCTAATGGACTCGACAGATATCTTTGTCCTAACACACTCAAAGCCTGTCTCCATTTTAGGAAGTAGTCTGGGCTGTTCTTTTGCAACATCATCTCGTCAAGCGATTCACCAAATGAATCAAGAGTATAAGACAGTGATTATGCCTTCATACTCTTATTGAGATTAAAAGGTTATTCTGACTGCATTTATGGGGATCCATTGAACCCTTAAAGGATTTCTATCTAAAATGTCTCTTTTAACACTATCATGTTAGTAGCCTCTACTTCAGCTAGAAAATTAAGGGAACTCCAAGCTGTTCCCATGAAAGTAACCTATATCGCCTTAAAGTAAGATTCATTCACTCTGAAGCTACCTCCACGATTTGCACACAAAATCTTTTTATTCTTTCACAAGAGCCAAAATGTGTCCTAATCCTAAAAATGCTAAAGAAGAGAAATTATATAGGTTGAATGCCAAAAGAAGTTTAAAATGTTATCTTGATACAATATCCTTCATAAAAAGTTCTTTGCTCTTATCAGTTTCTTTAGTTCATCCAAAGGATTAAAAGCCTCAATACCTACCACTGCAAGATGGTTAATATCCACTATTTTGGAAGCCTATACATCTCAAAGGAATAGAACCTAAAAAGAAGATCAAATGTTACTCTTATGGTATGATAGCTACATCAGGGACGTAAAAAGACATCCAGATATTTAGAGCCACCACATGGAGAAGCTTTCATACCTTCACAAGGCATTACATAATAAACCTTCAAGCATTGGGGTAGGCTGCTTTTTGCAGAAAAGAGTTTGTCAGTGCTTATGTAATTCCCTAATTTTGGTTGAGTTCTGTTAACTCTCAGGTGTGGTACTGAGAGACCTGAGGAAAACACAATATTTTCTCAATTCCTTTTCCTTCATTGTCTCCATATGTAGCACATAGACTTCCGTCACTTATTGCAGATATTTGATTAAATGTAACTTCTTTAAGCATCAGTGTTGTTAAAATGAAACACTAAGGATGGCTGGGTGGTAGGTCTTTTTTACCATTTACAACAGCCTCACAGTGAGACTGAAAGAATAACTTGAAGGGGATAGAAGAACAAATCCCATCTGCACCTCTCTGGTTATTAAAGGTCTGGGGATATGTGTAAAGGCAACAGTTGAATACAATTACAAGGAATATATGTAAGGAACCCTTTTGAATGCTAGAGAATGAAGCAATGTCTTGAAGACCTATAACACCCAAAAGGTCAGAACAAGATATATTTCAATCAATGGGAATATTTTTTTTTTTAATTACAATTCATGGTGTTGTGTTACCCCAAAATTGGTCCAGTTTTGGCTTCATACATATGCCTGCCTACATTCAGAACAGGTCAGCCCCAAATCTGAAGATATGTGCATACCTGTGACAAGGGTGTAAAGGTGTGCTGGGTAATCTCAGAAGTAATAGACAATAACTGCTACTGGGAGATTACATAAATATTTAATTTTCACTGCCATAATATAGAATGAATTGAAGCATTCCCCTCTTATGGCTCTTTCACCAGGCAACAAAAGTATAACAGATCCCTGCTTCAGTATGAAGTACTGATTTCCCATATGTGTACCTTAGAAACTATCTGGCATCCTGGTCATCTGCTATTGTGATTGTATCTTTCTGTTATTGTGTTTACACACATGCATGCACAGAGCAAGTCCTTCTGTTAAACAAACTAAAGTCAAGGAAAATTTCCCTTTCAAAAAACAAAAACATTATTCTCATTTATAGGTTGGCACCTCTCCTGAAAAAATAAAGAATACCAACCTCCCTTTATCTGTTATATTATTATTGGCTTCAAGTCCATTTTTTTTGCCTGCAGGTAAGTACTGACAAAGTGGCATCATTAGTCATTAAACTTTAACTATATGCAGGGAACAACTAGCATATTTATCAGTGTGAAAGAACATGCATTATTCATGAATGCACAATTTAATCTACTAACCCTACACACATATTTGTAGGTTTGAACTCACTGACAAGTTATATAAGGCCTGCTTCACATAGGCAACTACTCTGCATCAATATTGGGTTGACTAGGTCAACCATATTGAAAGGTAAGCTGCTGGGCTATGGTGCCTTTCATAGGGTGACTATTACTTCACAAGAATGAACCAAAGTCCAGACAGCTGCATTTTTATTGCATGTGAGTTGTGCAGCTCTGCATGGGCTCATGGGGCAGCGGCAGGCCTTTTACAGTAGCGATGTTGGGTGCTGAGGTGATAATCACAACCTCTGTTGAATGGCTGGAAAGCCATCTTGAAAAAGGTTCATACAGAACCAAAACATCGGACCCAGACCAAAACATCGATTTGCCAATAAATATATTATTTTTTTAAGAAGGCCTCGAAGTGCCTGACTAATATGAAGTTGTAAAATACAGTTTTCAGAGTATCCGGGCAGTTGTCCTTGGAGGCCTGAAAGCTGGCATGCCAATGATATAATGTGTATGTGTCACAGCTAACCTTGTTTCCAGCGCCACAGCGTCAGAGACTCTCAGCGTCATTCCACTTGTCATCTGCAGGCACGAGACTTCAAAGTGAAGCAGGCCTCTGTTTTATACCATGCTTCCTGTAGTCTCCTCCTACCTACTTCCTTCCACTGAGCCTGTTCCTCCTACCTACTTCCTGAAGAGGGGTTTAAAGGGCAGCCTGAGTCTGACTTAGTTGCCCTTGTACAAAGCAGTTTTGTGTCCTTGGGCTCTGTGTATGACCTGGCTTGTCTGACCATCCAATCTGGTGCTGACCTGTGGCTCTGTCTCACTATTCTCCTGCCTTATCCTTATAGTGGACACCCAATCTGGTGCAGACCTGTGGCTCTGGCTGACTACCTAAACTGTGTATGACCTGGCTTGTCTGACTACCCTCTCTGGTGCTGACCTGTGGCTCTGTTTCACTACTCTCTTGTTATTCCCCTGTACTTGGCAGTCACCCAATTTGGTGCGGACCTGGGGCTCTAGTAGACTAGCTATTAAACTGACTGCAGGCGTGAGTCAAGCTTCTGCTTTCTCCATACTGACTGCAGGCATAAGTCAGGTATCCTCTGCTACATTTCTGACTGCAGGCGTGAGTCAGGTAGCCCCCTCACTATGTCGGATCAAGATCCTGTATTCCAGTTCCTGCTCCTGGTTCCAGCAAAGACTACCACTGGCTGAGGCCTAGTCTCCAGCAGTTTGGTCGAGTTTGGCAGCCTACTATTTCTGATAGCAGTGATTGATGGCTTGTGACTCTGCTTGTTCTTGCTATATTACGATTGTGTACTACCTTACTTATATTTTAATAAATTGCATTTAACTATACCGTACTGACTCCTGAACATCTCTGGGGAAACTGTTACAGTATGTGTATATAGATATATTCATATATAAAATGTTGTGTCTTTCTTTTAATTAGTGTGAAGGATGTATGCAAACTTACTTCAGACCTTTAAAGACCAGATGGGTGCATAATGCAATGTAAAGCAATGCGTTGCACATGCACCTTGTAACGTGACGCCTTGTATCATAAACTGGATACCTCTTTTATAGTTCCTTTCTCCCTCAGAATAACACTCCAATAGTAAACTGACCCTCCTGTTCCCAAACATCAGCCGAGACTTGATGAAGGGAAGAACTCTCTTTTATTGACTCAAACACACAGCTTATATACACTACAGAGACTCTTATCTAGATCAGCATACAAACGAATACTTGGGACAGTGTTTCTATGCTTGACCAATCAGCCACCAGCATCCTTATCAGGATAAGAATGCAGATTAAGACTTGAAATCATACATTCTTAACTGGCTCATCAATAACCGCCTCTGATTGGTCAAGGAAGCACAGCAGGAATCAATTAACATTCCTTAGCACAGAACTGTAGTATAGTGGAAGCCAAGCCCAACCCCCCACTATCTCTGCACTCCAGCAATGTACTGGAATCAACTATGGCTAAGCTCAGTCTATGGGTGTTTGTCTTTTGGGTAGAAATAGTCTGAAGACATGAGATCCCATATCTCTAACACACCAATATCTCCCATGGTCGCCACAGTTCCGTCACACACCTGGTCCTTAAAGGGTTAAACAGGAAAATGCATGTCTGATTATTAGATGATTACTGGAGTAGGAGAAGATCACTAGCTCAGTTTCAGATTTTTGTGGCACCTTTATTGAACAGACATGTTTATAACTCTCTTACATTTATAAATATCTTATATTATTAATTGATGTCATTGTTGCCTGTATTTACTAAGCATTTATAAATATCTTATATTATTTTTTTCATTGCTACCTGTATTTACTGAGCTCCCTTTTAGCTGGCCTTTAGTTCACACCTACTTGCAATAGTGTCTCAAACCTGCCTACAGTCTCCAACAGTGCAGGTTTTTCATTATCTTCTCAAATGAACACAGGTGGACAGATCATTGGCTCATTCCACAGCTTCCCTACTGACCCCACCACCACCTGCATTATTCACTTACTACAGTTCACTGTGTCAAAGCATCTTACAATCTCTAATACGGAGCTTCGCAATGCAATAGAGACCTATCTAGCACTGAACAGGTTAAATAATAGCCAGCAAATGCAGTAGGTAAACTTGTAAAGAAACTGGTCACAATAAACTAGGGACAGTAGTGTACATGTCATATTACCCAGATATGATGATAATATAATGATCTTTTTTCTGGCAAACAGACTAAAATAGTATTTGTTACTGGTAGCAAAGGGAGTGAGTCCTGTGAAACATCAGATAGACACTTTAAATGCCTTAACTCTTTGAGTGTCAGATGGGTGCGTAAGGTATTGCAAAGCAATGTGTTGCATATCCCTCTGGCACTCAAAGGGTTAACACATTTTGTAATTTTATCCTGAAGTGCCCTGTGTCTAATATGGATTTTTCACACATAGCACATACACTGGAGCACCCAGCTGGGTTAAAGACCAAATAAACTGCAGGTAGTAGAGTGAGTTAATTTATAAGCTGAGCTATGCAGTGAATTTAGACGTGTAGACCTAGCTAGCATAACACTTATACAAAGCAAACACTTTGTTGCCAGTGAGGCAGAAATATATTAGTAGAGACAATGAAACAAAATGAAAAAGCTTAAGTAACAACTGCTAAATGAATACTTGCAACAACAGTTAGAAGCCCAGAAATCGCTGGATAGCTTCCAGACTCTTAGGCCTAGGCCATTGTAAGACTGCTGTTAACTTTTCCTTGTCCATGGCGATGCCTTCTTTGCCAATTATGAACCCCAGGAATGGTACACTGGTTCTGTGAAACTCACATTTCTCCAATTTACAGAATAATTTATTTTTACGTAATCGTAGCAATACTTCACACACATCCTTGAGGTGTTGCGACAAGTCTTTGGAGTGAATAAGTATATCGTCAAGGTAGACCACGACACATGACTGTAACATATCTCTGAGAACGTCATTGATCAGTTCTTGAAATACTGCGGGTGCATTACACAGGCCAAATGGCATGACTAGATATTCATAATGCCCAGATCTCGTGTTAAAGGCAGTTTTCCACTCATCACCGGCTCTGATACGTATCAAATTGTATGCCGCCCGTAGGTCCAATTTGGTGAAAATCGAGGAACCTTTGAGTCTGCCAAAAAGCTCAGTGATGAGTGGTATCGGATAAGCGTTCTTTGCCATAAGCTTATTTAACCCACGATAATCGATGCATGGTCTCAGTTCGCCATTTTTCTTCTTAACAAAAAAGAATCCGGCCCAAGCCGGAGGTATTCTTCCATAACTTGGTTTTCCTCACAAGACAATGGGTATGTGCGTCCCCTAGGGGGCACCGCTCCAGGAGTTAACTCGATGCAACAATCATATGGTCTGTGCTGAGGTAAGGCGCCAGCCTCTCCCTTACTGAAAACATCGCTAAACTGCTGGTATACGCCAGGTAGTGAAGGGGAGGTGCACAAGACCTTAACTGGATGGGTGACGCACTTATCCATACAGAACTGAGACCAAGCAGAGATTTTGCATTTTTGCCAAACAAATTGTGGATTATGCAACTTTAACCAAGGAAAACCCAATATTACGGCATGGTGAGGAGAGTTAATAAGTTGAAACTGCTGCTCTTCTTTATGGAGAGCCCCAATAGTTATGGATAACAGCATAGTTTCAAATGTAACTTGAGCGGGTTCCAAGGGTCTGCCATCAATTGCTTCAATAGCAAGAGGGGTTTCTCTTTCAATGCGTTGTACCCCATGTAATTCAGCAAAGGTATTATCCATAAAATACCCAGCTGCACCAGAATCAACCAGGGCCAAAACCTCCACTGAGCGTTGTGCCCAAGATAGTACCACCTGTATGGTGGGTTTTAGTGTGCCCAACACTGGGGACGATTGGACACCACCTAGGGCCTGTCCCCCAAGGTACCCTAGGTGTGTTCGTTTCCCAGACGGACCGGACAGGATCTTAGCAAATGCCCATTTTTACCGCAGTACAAATACAACCCTTGCTTCCTGCGATATAGTCTTTCCTCCTTGGTTAGCCTAGTGAAACCTACTTGCATAGGTTCATCTGGTTCCCGTACTGGATCACTAGGCTTAGAGGCCAGGGGACGGATGGGTGGGCAAACTATGCTACTAGACCCATTATTATTAGACCGTATTCTACGATCTCTGGAGGTTAATCTCTCACGTATTCTGGAGTCAATTAGAATAACATACTCAATATAATCATCTAGGTCAGTAGGCAAATCTTTTGCTGCAATTTCATCTTTAATTTGGTCACTCAGGCCCTGGGCAAAGGCTGCCAACAAAGCCTCGTTATTCCACCCTACCTCTGCTGCCAAGGTGCGGAATTCAATGGCATAGTCGCCCACTGTGCGCCTGCCCTGTTGTATCTCCATAAGACGTTTAGCAGCAGAAGTGATTCTACCAGGAGGCTCAAACACTCTCCGAAAGGATTGCACAAATTCACTGAAACTCTTAGTGCAAGGTTTAGCATTTTCCCACAATGGGTTAGCCCAAGCCAATGCTCTACCAGTCAGCAGGGATATCATGAACCCAACCTTACTACGGTCATTGGGAAACGCGTGTGCCGTCAATTCCATAAATATTTCAAGTTGGTTGATGAACCCTCTGCAGAGATGAGGGTTACCGTCATACCTTAGCGGCAAGGGTGCAGAAGCCGTTAACCCTTTGACTGCGTCCCCTGGGGGCCTAGTATCACTCTCTGGTGTCTGACTTGGCGAGACCACCGGGCTAGAACCAGACATGTCAGCAAGTACAGTGCGTTCAAGGATAGTTCGGATTGCAACCGCCAATTGATCCAAACGTTGCTCAAACATATCCATCCTCCAATGGATATTCTGTGTATTACCGTCACTCTTATTGTCTGAGGTCATGGCCCTTTCGTACTGTCACGGTTTGTTAAGACTCTCAGACGTAAGGTTTAGGTAAAAACATAACTTTATTGAAAAGTTAAAGGCAATCCCATAGGGTTTTCATACACATACAAACAATACATAGAAGATAATGACAATAGCAAATAGGTTCTACTGGCCTTGCCAATATACCGGGCAAAGCAACCCAGGCGAGTCTGGAACAAGAGACTCTACCGGCCCAGCCAATATACCGGGCTGGGCAGCCTAACGGGATACCAGTGTAGTAGGCTCTACCGGCCTTGCCAATACCGGGTAAGGCAACCTAAGATGGAATAGTATGCGGTTCTACTGGCCTTACCAATATACCGGGCAAGGCAGCCTGACGGAATACCAATGAGTAGGCTCTACCGGCCTTGCCAATACCGGGTAAGGCAACCGTAAGGTGGCAACGTAAAAGGTTCTACCGGCCTTACCAATATACCGGGCAAGGCAGCCTGACGGGATACCAATGAGCAGGCTCTACCGGCCTTGCCAATACCGGGTAAGGCAACCTTAAGGTGGCAAAGTGAAAGGTTCTACCGGCCTTACCAATATACCGGGCAAGGCAGCCCAAAGGAAGGTGACAACCACAGTGACCTAATGACTGTCAGATGATATTGACAGTAAGATGGAATATAGAGGTTACCAGGTCAAGTGGTTTCACTGTAATCAGAAACTCTTGTGCCCATATATTGTAGGAATCAGTGCTGTTAGGACTGGACAGCGCACTCGCAAGTCGGGGAGTAAACCAGCGCCCTATGTTGGGAACACACAGGCAGAATGAGAGCCGTAAGGCTAGTAGAGCAAACCAGGGTCTGCACGCTGGGACCAACAGACTGTAATGTGACCTGCAAGGCTAATGGAGCAACCCAGCGTCCGCACGCTGGGACCAACAGACTATAAAGAGAGCCGCAAGGCTGATGGAGCAAACCAGCGTCCGCTCGCTGGGACCAACAGACTATAATGTGAGCCACAAAGCTAATGGAGCGAACCAGCGTCCGCACGCTGGGACCAACAGACTGTAATGTGAGCTGCAAGGCTAATGGAGCAAACCAGCGTCCGCACGCTGGGACCAACAGGCTGAATGTGAGCCGCAAGGCTTAGTGAAGCAAACCAGCGTCCGCACGCTGGAACCAACAGGCTGAATGTGAGTCGCAAGGCTTAGTGAAGCAAACCAGCGTCCGCATGCTGGAACCAACAGGAGGAAATGTCGCCGAAGCGAATGAAGAACAATGTCGCCACAGATGCAGGAACTGGAAGCAGGAAACAACAGGAACCAGCAGAGAAGATCAACTGGATCAAGCGCGGCCAAGCAGGCTGGCAACAGGAACATCAGCTATTGATGAGAACAACCGGAACCGGACTGGAACTAACAAAGAAGGCAGGAACTCAGGAACAGGTCTATTCAGGAATTCAGGAACTTAGCAACAGGCCCAGTCAGCTACTGCAGTAAGGAGGAAGTGGATGCTGTCAAAGACACCACGAAAGAGCAACCAGAGGGTGCCCAGACTGAGTTTAAAAAGGCAATGTGAGGCGGGCTGAAGGCAGACAGCCAATGGGAGCCCCCTACAGGTGATAGATACTGAATTGCAGCAATCACGGGCACCGTGATAGTGTGATTAGTTACAAAGTAACAGTTCCACATTGAAAGCTATAAAAAGGTATGGGTGAGAGGAGATAGCAAAATAATATAAAAATGTTTTATTGCACAAAACACTGACACAGATACTAGTGCTTACATGAAAATACGGGATGGTGGGAGAAAACGGTCATCAAATGCATTTCACCAGTATCTGATGTAGACCTGTGGACAGAGTAAAATGCACTTGTTTTTGTTTCAACCCAGTGTATTTTTTACATATGCACTTTAGTCCCTGATTGAACCATACAACAATTTTTATATGGGCCTATAACTAAATTCAGTGAGTCTTACTTTTTGTAATATTTGCAGAAATGTACTAATTAAACATCATTACACTAAGAAGGTCACTTCATACATCATTTTGTGCTGCCATTCCTGCCCATAACTTTACTATAATGCCACAAAGTTATATATCAATCCTTTAATTACCTCTTGTCCTTAAGGCATTAAATTGCTAACTTGTTATGACACAAACATTTTTAATGCTATGCCTTGTTGGTACCACTGTAAATGAACCCATGATGATGTATCCGACAACATCTTACCTGTTTAACCCCTAGAGTGCCAGCTACTTACGCCGTACGAGTGGACACAGCTGTACCTGCTGTGCCACGCTCGTACGGCGTAAGAGTGAAATGCGGTCACTGCATGAGCCGGTATAACTGGCATGCAGTGGCCGCATTAAAAAAAAAAAACACCCCTGGCACTCATGGGGAGGCATGAGGATCACTCCTCATGCCTCCCCAGTTATTGATCTCCCAGCCGATCGGGCTGGGAGATCAATAAAGACAAAGGAGAAACAAAGTTTCTCCTTCCCCCTCTCTCCTACCCGAACTTCTGGGTAGGAGTGGGCGGGACCGGGGGAATCCTCCAAACGTCATCGGTGACATGGTCACCGATGACGTTAGGGAAGTTTCCCTGATCCTGTTCACTCCTACCGGTGGTAGGAGTGAAGGGCAGGAGAGCTCTTGCTCTCCTGCCGTCGCATTATTGATCTCCCAGCCTATCGGCTGGGAGATCAATGACTGGGGGGACACCAGGAGGGGTCCTGATGTCCCCCACGAGGGGTCCTGATGTCCCCCACGAGGTCTGAAAATTATAAATAAATAAAAAAAAAAAATGAATACAATTAAAGTAACCCTGTGAGTGCCACAGGGTCCCAGCACATTGGTTTGCAATGTGCTGGAGACCCCTGTTGCACTCACAGGGTCAATTCTTTGGGGGGGATTTTTTTTTTTTTAAAGACCTCATTGGGGGGGATCCTGATGCCCCTCAATGAGGTCTATAATTGGGAAAAAAAAAAAAAAATCAACCCTGTGTGTGCCACAGGTGGGGGTCCAATGCACCCCCCCCCTCCTGTGGCACACACAGGGCTTTTATCATTATTTTGTTACCAGAGATTGTTGGGGGGCCATCAGGATTACTCCTGATGGCCCCCCAACAAGCTCTGATTACAAAGTAATGATAAAAAAAAAAATTAACCCTCTGAGTGCCACAAGGGTCCAATGCATTGCTTTGCAATGCGCTGGAGACCCCTTTGGCACTCACAGGGACATTTATTTTGATTCCTTTTTTTTTTTTTTTTTTTTTTAAGACCTCATTGGGGGGAATCAGAGGGGTCCTGATACCCACCAATGAGGTCCATAATAAAAAAAAAAAGTAAAGAAAAAAAAATTAACCCTGTGTGTGCCACGGAGGGGGGGCAATGCAGCCCCCCTTCTGCGGCACACACAGGGCTTTTATCATTACTTTGTTATCAGAGATTGTTGGGGGGGTCATCAGGATTGGTCCTGATGGCCCCCCAACAAGCTCTGATTACCAAGTAATGATAGAAAAAAAATTAACCCTCTGAGTGCCACAAGGATCCAATGCATTGCTTTGCAATGCGCTGGAGACCCTTGTGGCACTCACAGGGTCACTCCGTTTGTGGACATATATATATTTTTTTTTTTACTAAGACCTCATTGGGGAGGGATCAGGGGGTCCTGATGCCCCTCAATGAGGTATATAATAATAAAAAAAAAATTTTAAAAAATTTAACCCTGTGTGTGCCACTGGGATAGGGGTTCAATGCAGACCCCCTTCCTGTGGCACACACACAGGACTTTTTATCATTACTTTGTGATCAGAGCTTGTTTGGTGGCCATCTGAATACAAAGTATCAATAAAAAAATTAACCCTTTGTGTGCTACAGGGGCCCAATGCATTGCTTTGCAATCCACTGGACACCCCTGTGGCACCCAAAGGATTATTTTTTTTTCCCCTTTTATTTTTTATTTAGACCTCATTGTATGGGTTCTGATGCCCCCAACGAGGTCTACACAAAAATATTGGGGGAAAAGCCCCAAAAAATGCACGTGCACGTGCAATAAGTTGGACCCCCTGTAACACACACACACACACACTTTTTTTTTTATTATTCTGTTTTTAGACCTGGATGGGGGACACCAGGAATGTTCCTGACACCGCCTCCCCAACGAGGTATGAATACAAAATAATAATTAAAAAAAAAAAACTCTTTGTGTGCAACAGAGGGTCTAACGCATTGCTTTGCAGTGCATTGGGCACCCTTGTGGCATGCACAAAAAATGCCTCAGATTCCCCCCCACACATACACATGTACCGTATTCCCCTGCCTGGTTCCACAGCCAACTGGCAGTCCCATTCCCCAGCCTGACCCCCAGCCTGTTTCCACTGCCTATTGGTAGACTCAAAGTACCAGTATGCACTAGATTCAGGCTGGGAATCAAACTTTGTATGAGGGGGACATACAGTGCACACTGGTAGTCACAGATCTCCCATACACACTCTCAGACACTGCCCCACCATCTCCACCATCCTTGCTCCTCTGCTCATACCCACACACACTGCCTAATCCCTCACCCTCCCACACTGTTACACTGGTAGTCACAGGTCCGCGCGTACACTGGCTGACGCCCTAGCTTCTTTCATCTGTTAGCCATAAAATCACACATACACTGTTTGCTTTCCCATTCCTATTTCACTGGTAGCTACGCTCCTGTCACTCAAATTGGTATGTCAACCCACAGCAGTTGAGTACCATTTTTCTTAGGCTGGCAAGAAGTCCTCCTAGGAAATCCCACGCCATTGAACCATTTTAGTATGTTTGAAGTGACTGAAGTGTAAAAGAAATGTTTGTTTGTTTTCCTGTAGCACCACATTCTGGAAATAGTTGTGCCAACTAACTTAGGGGTAAAAAGGCAAGTGACCCCTCATTAGATGCGGCATGTTGTCTTCTTTCCAAAATGGTATAGTTTATCTACCTTTTCTTCACTTATGAAGGTGTTATAGCCATTTTCATAGAGGCAAGTCAGGTTTGAGAAAATGTTAGAAACATCAGTTCGTAGTAGGTGTAGTTTTCTACTTCTAGCACTCCCTAAGATAGTTCAGCTCATACCAATGGGGTGTCGTTTGACTCCTAAGAGCTTTAGCTAACGAATGCAGTTGAAAATTCCATGGTTTTCACAGAGCTCCATACATTTGAAGGGGCAGAAATGTAAGAAAATGCCTTTTTTTTCATTAGCGCCACCTCCTGGAAGCATTTGTGCATGCCAGCCTTTGGGTATGAAGGCAAGTGACCCCTCATTAGATGCGGCAGTTTGTTTTCTTTCCAAAATGGCATTGTTTTCTACCTTTCCTGCATATCTATTATGGTTATAACCATTTTAGTGCAAGCAGATAATTTCAAAAACAAAAGTGTCAGGTTTACGTACGTGTTCCTAGCACCCACATATTGTATGTTAAGCCACACAAATGGGCTACCATTTTTCTCATGTTGGTAGCAGGTACTGAATACAGCAGGAAATGTTATGGTTTTCAAAGATTTTAGTATCTTTGAAGTGGTGGAAATGTAAAAAAAACATGTATTTATTCCCATAGCGCCACCTTTTGGAAATATTTGTGCACTTCAGCCCAGGGGTAGAAAGGCAAGTGACCCCTCATTTGATGCGGGAGAATGTCTACTTTCCAAAATGGTATACCTTTTATGCCTTTCCGTCATGTCTCTAACAGTTATGAACATTTTAGTACACGCAGCCATTTTCGAAGAAGCAAACAGGTAGTTGTAGTTATGCTTTTCTGGCACCCCTAAGGTATGTCGATTCATTCCAATGGGGTGTCATTTTTCTTCTAAGAGCACTAGCTAATGAATACAGTTGGAAATTCCATGGTTTTCACAGATTTCCATACAGATGAAGGGGCAGAAATGTAAGAAAATGCCATTTTTTTCCTATAGTGCCACCTTCTGGAAGCATTTGGGCACAACAGGCTTGGGGTAAGAAGGCAATTCACCCCTCATTAGATGCGGCAGGTTGTCTTCTTTCCAAAATGGTATGGTTTGTGTAGCCTTTCTTCACTTCTCTAGTTGTTATAACCATTTTTGTACAGACAAGTAATGTTTGTGAAAATGTTAGAAAAATTAGTGGTTGCAATAGGTGTAGTTTGGTACTTGTAGCGCCCACTAAGGTAGGGTAACTCATACCAATGAGGTGTCATTTTTCTCCTAAGAGCACTAGCTAATGAATACAGTTGGAAATTCCATGGTTTTCACAGATTTCCATACAGATGAAGGGGCAGAAATGTAAGAAAATGCCATTTTTTTCCTATAGTGCCACCTTCTGGAAGCATTTGGGCACAACAGGCTTGGGGTAAGAAGGCAATTCACCCCTCATTAGATGCGGCAGGTTGTCTTCTTTCAAAAATGGTATGGTTTGTGTAGCCTTTCTTCACTTCTGTAGTTGTTATAACCATTTTTGTACAGACAAGTAATGTTTGAGAAAATGTTAGAAAAATTAGTGGTTGCAATAGGTGTAGTTTGGTACTTGTAGTGCCCACTAAGGTAGGGGAACTAATACCAGTGAGGTGTCATTTTTCTCCTAAGAGCACTAGCTAATGAATACAGTTGGAAATTCCATGGTTTTCACAGATTTCCATACAGATGAAGGGGCAGAAATGTAAGAAAATGCCATTTTTTTCCTATAGTGCCACCTTCTGGAAGCATTTGGGCACAACAGGCTTGGGGTAAGAAGGCAATTCACCCCTCATTAGATGCGGCAGGTTGTCTTCTTTCCAAAATGGTATGGTTTGTGTAGCCTTTCTTTACTTCTCTAGTTGTTATAACCATTTTTGTATAGACAAGTAATGTTTGAAAAAATGTTAGAAAATTTAGAGGTTGTAGTAGGTGTCTTTTTGCACTTCTAGCATCCCCTGTGGTAGGTGAACCCATACCAATGGGGTGTCATTTTTCTCCCAAGAGCACTAGCTAATCAATATAGTTGTAAATTCCATAGTTTTCCCAGATTTCAGTACTGTTGAAGTGGCAGAAATGTAAGAAAATGCCATTTTTTTCCTATAGTGCCACCTTCTGGAAGCATTTGGGCACAACAGGCTT
Source organism: Rhinophrynus dorsalis (assembly GCA_037306005.1). NCBI lineage: Eukaryota > Metazoa > Chordata > Amphibia > Anura > Rhinophrynidae > Rhinophrynus > Rhinophrynus dorsalis. The sequence goes on from CM074719.1 coordinate 515,738,799, forward strand.
GGGGTAAGAAGGCAATTTACCCCTCATTAGATGCGGCAGGTTGTCTTCTTTCCAAAATGGTATGGTTTGTGTAGCCTTTCTTTAATTCTCTAGTTGTTATAACCATTTTTGTATAGACAAGTAATGTTTGAGAAAATATTAGAAAATTTAGAGGTTGTAGTAGGTGTCTTTTTGCACTTCTAGCATCCCCTGTGGTAGGTGAACCCAAACCAATGGGGTGTAATTTTTCTCCCAAGAGCACTAGCTAATGAATACAGTTGTAAATTCCATGGTTTTCACAGATTTCAGTACAGTTGAAGGGGCAGAAATGTAAGAAAATGCCATTTTTTTCCTATAGTGCCACCTTCTGGAAGCATTTGGGTACCACAGGCTTGGGGCAAGAAGGCAAGTTACCCCTCATTAGATGCGGCAGGTTGTCTACTTTTCAGAAATATATAGTTTTATATAGTTATCCCACTGTTTTAGGGTAGTTTTACCACAAAAACCCTAGAATGTGCATTTTAGTTTATAAAGTTGAAAATGTCATTTTGCGCTGCTGGTGATTAGGGCTCTACGCTAGCCTTGGACTTAGGTAAAACTATACAAATTTGGTATTTTTTTACTCGGGGGACTCTGGGCTCTTTCAAATAATTGAAACTTTTTCAATCAAGGTAAATGTTTTTGATACATAGTATGTGATTTTAGCAAAAATAGTACATTTTCACTTTTTTTTGTCATTATGACATCATAGCTTTTTGCACGATGTAAAATTCTCTTCATGTAAGGTATCACGAGAAAGCTCAATTTGTTCTGAAAAAAACAATATATAGTTTTCCATATTTAACTAAAAATCCCCAGAGGAAATCAAGCCTAAACGGAAGGATAGCAAAAATGTTGAAAAAGTGTCTGGCCTGCAGGGTTCAGAAAATGGCCCGAGCCTCTGGCACTGAAGGGGTTAATGAAATATGCAGCAGCTAAGGTCACTAAAAAGACACTGCCATTGTAAAGGCTGGAGTCTGTTATCATTTTTTTTGGGCTGGGTATCAATCTTTTACCATAAAAGAAGCTGCAGAACGTATACACTGGCACATCCTGTTCTCTCTTTGAATCGTAACCTTTAGCATGAATATTGCCTACTCTAGAGGTGAGTGACACAAGGTGATTAAGCAGTGTGCATGACCAACACCTCAGGGTACTCTCCTCTCAACCCAAAACATCACTGAGGCATAATTTTACTTAACGTATGGGTTCGACACAACAGCCATTGCAAGTATGGAACTCAGTAAAATGTATTTGAGGCACAGAGCTACAGGGATTTGCTTTAAAACCTGGAGATTCCAAGTCAAATCCAGCATGTACCCCTGGTTGGCCATTTGTGCAATGCCGCTGATGTCACTTATGCACCTAGTAATCATTTTGCCTGAAGGGGAAGAAATATAAGCTGCTGTGTGACTGCACATTGCAGCCAGATGTGGCTGGCCAGATGGGACTTTAGGTAGGCTGCCAGTTACAGTGGGACTCAGTACAAAATAGAAACAGTACTATTTAAAAATGATATAGCTATAGTTGGTAGATATGGCTATTATATCATTGCAATAAGTCCTTCTGTTAAATTAGATGATATTACCTCCTATAGGTATAACTGTCATATGAATTTTTGATTCTGATTAAAGTAATAGGTGCTGCTTCTAAGTCTAGCCTGGACATACTGATTGTTTTTATGCTTCTTGGGGTGTTAGATTATTTTTCACTTATAGGTATGCAATGAATACATTTCAAAATGAATTTCCATCCTCTTTTAGCATATTTTTCTTCTAGAGTATATTGTGTAATTCTTTCACTCAGGTTGTAGCTGCCTGTGTAACAGACCGAAGAACATTTCCAGCCAAACATTATACATGTATTCATTAACGGCTCACTGAAGGTAGAATGCCCTGCTTGGAATTTACATCCTAATGTATTATCTTCAGAAAACTGCTATTTTCTTCTACACGCAACATTTCCTTTCTAAAAAAACATGTAATTTTTGTTGCTTTTTTTCCTCTTGGTTGTTTTATATTTTACGATGGCTTCTGTTTTGTTTTCTGTCAACCCGTAAACTGATCAGATTCATCCACACCTGCCTCTGCCTTCCGTTTTCCTGTCTGATCATGTTGCAGTGCAATGAGAAAGCACTGAACGCATTTCACTGCGCAAATGCATCCTGGTGATACAGTTAGACCATGTATCATTTTACTGATGAAGCAAATTTTTGAACATACTGGAGGGAATGTACGAATCACTGACTGCATCTCATTTCCTGCTCTTAGACGCTGCCATAAAAATAACTAAATTACAGTTTATGGTATATTTGAATGCGTATAATCACTTTAGTGTATCCCAGCTCATAAACTCTGCCAGTATTAAAATTTTAATGTGCGCAATCTGCAAACTCCTCCCCCATAGCATGCTCAGGAAAATGGAGTAATTTTACGCTAATTTTCTCAGTGTGCCTAATAGTCCATGATGTTAAACAAGGCAAAGAAGAGTGACCTGAAATGCCGGTGCCGGTGGTTCCCAGCTACTGTCCTTATGGAACACTAACAGGTCATATTTTAAGGATAACCCTAATTAAGCACAGTTATTTCAATCACAATGACTAATCTTCTCAGAGTCTGATCACAGGCAAGGGCGCTCATGGACCTGCCTAGGGCCCGGCCAAATGAGGGGAGCCTGGAAATCCTCATTCTGTACTCTGCTTTCAGTGCTCCCTAAGTCCCTCCTGGTTGTTCCTAAGTTCTTTATGCCGCAATCAGCGCACTGACTCCCTGTGGGCCCTGCCACCCAGTCAAATGAGGCCGGGGGCCCGGCGGAAACCTCATCAGTGCTCAGCTGAGGCTGAGCTCACTCTTAGTGGCAGTGCCATGATGAAGATGTCACCACGACTCACGCCTGCGGCTCACTCTGGACGCATTAGCTGTGCGCATGTGTCAGGATTTGTCCTGGCGCAGTGGCACATTCGTATATGGGGTAATGGGGGAGGGTAAGGGTTACGTTACACAGCACGCTGACGGTCATGCGGCAGCAGGGCTATATAGAAGAGTGCCCCCTGCCCTGCTCGCTCTTTTGGGAGGAGACACCAGTGACGTGACTTGTGGCAGCAGGTGCACATTGGCAGCAGGGTTTGGGGGCAGAGGACCAAGCGCACACGGTAAGGGCCCAGGCCTACTATGCCCAGCAGATCATGATGTAATGAGCTGAGTGCTGACCCTCACCACAACATTCTGTACAGTAATACTAGCAGGAAAAGAGTGGCAAACAGACTAGCAGGAAGGAAAAGAGTGGCAAACAGACTAGGGGAAAGGAAAAGTGTGGAGAACAGATTAGGGGGCAGAAAAAGAGTAGAGTGAGTTGTGTTTTTTTTTGTTTTTTTTTTCTTATTCACATTAAACAACTGTTGGCGTTTTCTGTGGACTAACATTGAGAATCACCGGCCTATACACTTCCCCACTTTGTCACAAGTTGTGTGAACAGGATGCTTTGTATTTTTTGCATACAAAAAAGTTACAAGTGTTAACTACTTTGATGCAAGCGAGCTCTCCAGTTCATTGCTAAACAATACGTTGGAGATCTCTCTAGCATGCAAAAGGTTAAACCAATTCATGCCATAGACAATCTTACAGAAATAGGATGGCTTTTGGAAAGAGTAAGTCTACCCTTCTATTGTGTGGTGGTCTAGTCAGCAGACTGGTCCTTAACCCTTTAGTGACAGGGGCTTTTTGACACTAGAGTGCAAAAGCAATTTTGCCCTTTTTAGTATACCTTTGTTTAACCGTATTTTTCCTTTAATTCATTTAGTCCACTCACAGAACTTATATACCATTTTTAAACATAAGTGGGGCTTTCGTTTGATACCACATTTATATGTATAACCCACCATTTCATTTGAAAAAAATAAATAAATAAAAAAAGTAACTTTTTAATAGGTTTTCCTGTCATAATTTGTGCTCATTATTAATAGGGGCTGGATAAAAGATATACACGGTCATTCATACCTCCCAGATGTCCCTTTTTAGGGGGTACTGTCCCTCTGAGGTGAAAACCCTATGTCCCTCAATCCTTTCCTTTAGTTGTGTTTAGGAGATCAGACTGTGTGGTGTGTAAATAAGTGTATCACATTGTTCCACAGCAATAAAACTCACATTATGTTGTTGAAACTTTACTATATGTATTTATAAATTAAGCTGTATAAATAAAATAATTTGGGCTTACTCTAAATCATTTATTCAGTGACACAAAAAGGTGGCAATAGGTCATCAAGTGACCAAACCTGCTCTGCCTGTAGTTCTGCCCCAACACATAAAATGTAATGAAAAACATCCCAGTTGTGACCTATGGGGATGTGTATTGTCTGATTCATTCTTCCTCACTATCACTGTGTTAGCTCTGCAAAAACACAAGTAACCAAACTGTGTCTTTATAGACAGTCTACACATGCATTAAAAATGCAAGACTAGAATTAGATTTTAGGGATGTAACATAAAACAACTACACTTTACAGATGTTAACTGAAGGTATATGATATTTAAAATCATAAAACCCAATTACATTTTTAGTTGTTAATGTTCCTTTAATGTGCACAATAAGAGGTGAACAAATCATGTTTATTTCATTTTCTGTTTTGCACAATTTACTAAGAAGATTGTGCTCCTAGTGAGAAACACTTTTAATTATATTCACCAAAGGCGGTGGGTAAATTTTATAATTGGGAAGGCTAATAAAATGCTTCTTTCCCAGGGTATATTTGGCTTTTGGATATCATAATATGGTGACCATATCATTGTTTGGTTAAGGACACTCATGGAAAAGATTTTGTGTACTGCAGCCCTGAACTGTGTTTTTTCCCTATGTAACACCCACTTAAAGGGATAGTAATACTTCGTTTTAACTTTATTTTATTTTGTAGGCATTAAAAAAACATGAAGAATGATATAAGTCTTATCTCTCAACCCTTTATGGTTTATGAGATATTCACAAGCAAAGTTCCCCTCCCCGCCCCTTTTACCTAGTGTAAGCCATCTCTTCTCAGATGTGAATCTAGTTGTATGACCAGACAGATAACAGAAGGGGACAATTTTCTTTGTATGAAAACAATGAAAGCCCTTCCCCCCTTGACAAGTTTTTCAGCTTTTTCCCTTATCTTAATTGAAGATTGTCCCTCTCTGCAGTCTACCTGGGCACCTCCCTTCTGATCTGGTTGAACGGGGGGGGGGATACTTTGTTTGTGAATATCTCTTAAACCATAAAGGTTTCAGAAATAAGACTTATATCATTCTTCATGTTTTTTTAATGCCTACAAAATAAAATAAAGTTAAAACAAAGTATTACTATCCCTTTAATGGTAAGCCTGTTATTAACTTTTAATTATATTTAGTATTTGACAATTGAAATTGAGCTACACCAGTGATACACAGAGCTTACAATTGAAGTGATGCTACTCTAGTGATACCGCTGAAATTGCAGCTAAAATGGAGCTATACTAGTGATGCCACCGAGTTTACATTTGAAATGGAGCTATACTAGTGATACAAAGAGCTCACAACTGAAATGGAGCAACACTCGTGATTCCACAGAGCTGACAATTTAAATGGAGGCACATCAGTGAAACACAGAGCTAACAACTGAAATGGAACTACAATTGTGATAGACAGAGCTTACAACTGAAGTTGCACTACACTAGTAATGCACCTAGCTTACAAATGAAATGGAGCTAAACTAGTTATACACAGAGCTTACAATTGAAATGGAGCTACATTAGTGTTACCACAGAGCTTAATGAGAGTGTGAGGCAAAGGATAGAAGTGGTATAGAGGGTGAAAAAAGGCAAAGGAGAAAGAGAGGCAAGGTGGAAAGTTAGAGAGGGGAGGCAATAAGGAAGAGATGGAAGAGAGAAAGATGGGAGAAGGCAATTGGGGAGGGGGAGGGGAAACCAGTGCAATGATTGAGAAAAATGGGGGAGAGAGACAACAGGCGTGGGGAAGAGAGAAAAGACAAAAAAATAGGATTTTAGTGTTACCTGTTAAATCCTTTTCACTTAGTCCATACAGGTCACTGGTACTCTGGGAGGCGTAAGTCCCCTTTAATAGGCAGGAACAACTATGCAAATGATTTGCAAGGGGCGGAGCCTCCCCTCTTACTTAAGCCACCTTCTGGCCAGTGCCACTTAGATTGATTTGAGACCCTAAAACTGACCTCAGGTAAGCAAAAAGAAAGACTCCTGTGAGCATGCCCGAACGGTCTCCCACTGGATGCCACAGGAGAGCCAAGACTGGTCCCTTGACAGGGTGGGAGACCAGTGACCTGTATGGACTAAGTGAAAAGGATTTAACAGGTAAGACTAAAATCCTATTTTCACTGTCGTCCAATACAGGTCACTGGTACTCTGGGATGTACAAACATTGAGCTGATCCAGAGGCGGGAAGTAAGGCAAGGACCAGGCGCAAGGCCCAAGTCACTAGAACTGCTATGACCCAGTTAATAACATAGCCCAAACTGTAAGTGTCATCGGACACCAACCAAGGGAACAATCCCTGAACTAACACAGCACATGAAACCAGAGCCAACCGGCCTCAACAGTAAGGAAGCACTAAGGATCACAGAGCGGAAGACCTACACAGGCAAGACTGCCTCCAGGACCTTCCTTCCAAAACTGGCATCAGCCGAAGCCAGTACATCAACTCGATAGTGCTTAGAAAAAGTGTGCACAGAGGACCAAGTGGCCGCTCTGCACAGTTGATCAGCAGAAGCTTGATTCTTGTAGGCCCAAGAGGCCCCAATAGATCTGGTGGAATGGGCAGTCACCCGGAAGGGAACATGCTTATTCCTCAACTTATAGGCTTCACGGATAGTAGCCTTAATCCAAGAGGCAATGGTAACTTTGGAAGCCGGTCTCCCTGCCCTAGGCCCCTCAGGAATGACGAATAGAGCGTCAGACTTCCTGATAGACTCGGTGCGATGAACATAAAACTTGAGGCAACGCACCACATCCAACAGATGGAGATCTCTTTCCTTGTCAGATGAAGGATTAGGGCAGAAAGAGGGAACCACAATCTCCTGATTGATGTGAAACTCGGACACAACCTTGGGTAAGAATTCCTTGGTAGTGCGAAGCACAGCCTTATCCTTGTGGAACACCAGGTAAGGAGGTTTACAAGACAAAGCCTGTAACTCTGCTACCCGGCGAACTGAAACAATAGCCAAAAGGAAGGCCATCTTCCAAGTCAAGAGACGTAATGGAATGGAAGCCAAGGATTCAAACGGTGGTCGCTGGAGAACCCCCAGCACCAAATTGAGGTCCCACTGGGGAGCAGGACTCTTGAAGGCAGGTCGAACATGAGTCACACCTTGGAAGAAAACTTTCACATCAGGAAGGATAGCGATCCTTTCCTGGAAAAACACAGACAAGGCAGAAGTCTGAACTTTGAGGGAACTCAGACTGAGCCCCTTATCCACACCGTCCTGCAAGAAGGCCAGGACAGTGGGAAGATGGAATTCAAGGGATAACTTCTTATCAGAGCACCATGTCACAAAAGTTGACCATATGCGATGATAGATCTTGGAAGACACAGGCTTACGAGCACTGAGCATAGTCGACACCACAGAAGGAGAAAATCCTTTCTTTGCTAGAATAGAGGATTCAACCGCCATGCCATCAAATGGAGAGAGTGAACATCCTCCTTCCACAGATATCCCTGAAGAAGTAGGTCCGGACGGGCAGGAAGCGGGATCGGATCCGTCACTGACATGGCCATCAACTCCGGATACCAGGACTGGCGAGGCCAGTTTGGAGCGATCAGGATGACAGGACAACGCTCCCTCTTCAACTTCTGGATGACTCTGATCAATAGGGGAAGAGGAGGGAAGATGTAAGCCAGGGAGAAGTCCCAAGGGATCGACAAGGCATCCACTGCTAGAGCGAGGGAGTCCCTCAACCGGGAGCAAAACACCGGAACCTTCCTGTTGTGTCTGGTAGCCATCAGGTCCACCACAGGCATCCCCCACCACTGAGTGAGCATGTGAAACACCTCTGGATGAAGAGCCCATTCTCCGCTGTCGACGGTGTGACGACTGAGGAAGTCTGCCATGACGTTGTCCACGCCTGGAATATGAACTGCAGATATGACAGGCACGTGATCTTCTGCCCAAGACAAAATATCCTTGACCTCCCACCAGGCGGAACCGCTTCTTGTGCCGCCTTGCCTGTTGATGTAAGCCACCGCCGTGGCGTTGTCGGACTCCACTCTGATCGGAAGACCGGTCAGTTGAGACTCCCAGTGCCTCAGGGCAAGCCGGACAGCTCGAAGTTCCAGAACATTGATGGAGAGAAGGGATTCCTCCAGACCCCATTTCCCCTGAGCACTGAAGCGACCCCAGACTGCACCCCAGCCCCGAAGGCTGGCATCCGTTGTGACTGTGGTCCAACGAGGAACTAGAAAGGATCTCCCTTTCAGGAGATGAAAGAGATCTAACCACCAGTGCAGACTCGACTCGACATGAGGAGGAAGAGAAACAGACAGATGTTGATGATCTGGATGATTCTTGCACGTCTGGATCACAAATCTCTGAAGTTCCCTGGAGTGGGCCATGGCAAATGGGACTGCTTTGATCGTGGAAATGAACTTCCCCACTAAAGACGACAACTTCGGTACTGGAATCTCGTCCATGTCCAGAATCCCAGCCACTCGGACGGCTATCTGGTGAGCCACGTCCTCTGGAAGAAACACCATGCATTGGCGAGTGTCGAACAGGAGACCCAGGAACAGAAGCCTCTGAGATGGAACCAAGTCCGACTTGTCCAGATTCAGGATCCAGCCATGACGGTTCAGGGTGTGCATGCACTTCTGTAATTGCTGATGGAGAAGCTCCGCTGAGGAGGCTTTCAGTAGGAGATCGTCCATGTATGGGGTCACTCGGATCCCATCCTGATGAAGCACCGCTATCAAGGATCCCAACACCCTCTGGAAGACCTGAGGGGCTGAAGTCAGCCCAAAGGGGAGCGCTGCAAACTGAAAGTGTCCCCTGTGGCAGGCAATCCTGAGATACCGCCTGCTCTCTGGATGAATAGGGATGTGAAGATAAGCATCCTGAAGGTCCAGGGAGGCAAGAAACTCCCCTGGAGACATTGCTGCAATCACAGAACGCAGAGATTCCTGGCGGAAGTGGGAAGTCACCACATAGGCATTGAGATCTTTGAGATCCAAAATGGGACGAGCTCCTCCGTCCTTTTTGGCTACCACAAACAGGTTGGAATAGAATCCTGAACCTGTGTCCCCTTGAGGAACCGCCTCCAGGACCTCTTTGTCCAAGAGATCCTGAATAGCGTCGTCGAACAGACGCCTTTTTGTGGGTTCCTGAGAAGGACGAGTAAAATGGAACCGAAAAGGAGGAAGGGAAGAGAAAGGGATCCTGTATCCCTCTGACACCACCTGAAGAACCCATGGGTCCGCCACTGACTCCTCCCAAGTCCGGCGAAAGATGCGGAGACGACCGCCTACAGCCGGATGCGGACCCGGGTTCGGCGAGTCATGCCGAAGCAGTCTTGGAGGTCTTGGCCTTTGGGGCAACTTTGGGCTTCCAGGACTGTTTGGGCTTGGAGGAGGAGCGCGTAGTGGGAGGACCCGTTTGGGCCGAGGAGCGTGTCTCAGTCTGAAAGGAACGAAAGGACCGATTGCGTTTGGCTGGAAACTTTTTCTTAAAGACTGAGGGTAGAAGAGTACTTTTACCGCCAGTAGCCTCACTGATCATTTCTTTGAGTTCAGACCCAAAAAGCAAATTCCCCTGAAAGGGCAAGGAAAGCAAGGCTTTCTTAGAGGCTGTATCAGCAGACCAAATTTTCAGCCAAAGAGCGCGTCTGGCCACCACAGAAGAAGTGGAGGCCCTCGCCATCATGCGCACAGCATCAAAAGCAGCGTCAGCAACATAGTTCTGAGCTTCAGTGATATTAGCAAGGAGCTGCAACTGTTCAGATACTGGCGCATCCTGGCGAACTGCTTCAGTCAGTCGTTCAGTCCAGGCCGCAATGGCTCTATTAACCCATGCCACAGCAAAGGTTGGTCGCATGGCAGTGCCAATGGAGGCAAAAATAGATTTAAGAGAAAGCTCTAGCTTTTTATCCGTCCAATCCTGCAGGGCAGAGGCATCAGAGACAGCCAAGGCGGTAGACTTGGATAGTCTAGAAACAGGAGCATCCACCTTGGGAGGATGAACCCATTTTGCCAGCTCAGCCTCAGGAAAAGAGTATAGTTTAGCAAACTTTTTAGAGACAGAGGAAGATCTATCAGGATTCTTCCATGCCTCAGAGACCAGACGGGCAAGAGTAGGGTTAGTTGGAAAACAAACAACTGGTTTAGATGGCTTTTTCTGAAAAACATCAGTAGGATCATAAGTGGATTCCTGAGTCAGAGGAAGGTTGAGCGTATTCAGAACCGCTCTGATCAGACCCTCAGCCGAGACTTCAGGGTCACACTCATAGGGGTCCCCAATGGACCTGTTAGATTCAATAACAGTACGTTCCTCAGCATCAGAATCCTGTAAGAGTTCTTCTTCAGAAGAATCAGTGACATCAGGAGCTCCCTGTGGCTTAGGCAGGGAGGTCCTGATGGTAGAGGGGGTCTGCCAGACCTGGAGAGCCCCCTGAATCTGAGAGGGAAAGAGTTGAAGCGTGGATCTGAGATCCCTAGTGGCAGCTTTAAACTCCCTCACCCAAGATGGCTCAATAGCGTGGCTGGAAAGCCCAGGGTTGCTATCTTGACCAGTACAATTAGGGCATAGATCCCCCACATTATCGGTAGACAGCCCAATGTGGCAAGAGGAGCAAAACGCCATGGGGGTAGCAGACCCCCCATCCTCCTTAGACTTGGGTCTAGCCCCTAGCTACAGTGAAGTAGACATGCTCACAGCGTCAATATACCCCACTAATAACACTATCACCCAGAAAAAGTGTAAATGATTAAAGTTTCACCCCAGAAATGTCTAAATTCGGACTTATCTGGCCAGCGAAGGGTTAATCTGTTGAGGAGAGAGAAGGCTCGGTCCCTGCGTAGAGTACTCGCTTAGGAAAAGTACCACAAAATGGCGGCCGACATGATAGCCAATCAGAAACGAGCGCGAACCAAGCGCTCATGGGAAATGTAGTTTTCCCCTAACAAGTACCCCAAACAGTGCCCGAAGCCCCCCTGAACACCCCACATACATAAAACACATTCCGGATGATAGAGCAGGAGCCTAGCATTAAAATGAGCCCTCTCTGAAGTTGCTGTGATAAGCGGTTCCAGAGATACGTCCCACACTGTGAATTCTCATAGAGAGTAAAGGAGCCCTTGCGTCTGAGCGGGAAAAAGCCGCGCTTAAAGGTGCGGAACACCATTTTTAATAAAGTTTAAGAAAACATTAAAAAGTGCCCAAACAAGCATGAAACACATAAGAAACATAAGTAAATGAATACCCAAAGCTCCAAAACCCAGAGAATACCACAGAAATTGCATAAAACAGTAATAATGCAATAACAACACCCTATGAGTGCTGGAGTGTATTGTAACTCCCAAATACAAGCCCATCAAAGGGACACTGTGGGGACAAGTGGACCTTCAGCACTCAATGGGTGACTCACCTTTCCTGCAGGACTTCTGTCTTCAGGTGACCATGATAAGGTGGGAAAGAACCAGAGGTAAATTCCCCAGTAGGGAAGCTGCTTAACACAAGCTGTCCCCTCTTCAGGGCATAAGGTCCACAGAAATCCCTGGAAGCTGCACCAGCCACTTTAAAGAGGGCAATTCACAGCCATGGTCACCCTCCTAATGGTGGTATTCCATATTTGAATCAAAAAATAATAAAACACTAAGATGCATAGATGTTCTCTACCTGGTGTGCATGGCACTCCAGGAACAAATCAGTCTAAGTGGCTCTGGCCAGAAGGTGGCTTAAGTAAGAGGGGAGGCCCCGCCCCTTGCAAATCATTTGCATAGTTGTTCCTGCCTATTAAAGGGGACTTACGCCTCCCAGAGTACCAGTGACCTGTATTGGACGACAGTGAAAAGAGCATCACACGTACATTATATTTAAGTGGAACTCACCTTCACCCTTTGAGTGCCAGAGTGGTACGTAATGCATTGCTTTGCAATGCATTCCGTACCACTCTGGCACTCAAAGGGTTAAATCAAGTTTGCATTTTTGACAACTCCATTAAAAACTGCCTATGGATCATGTTAGCCAAAAGACCAGCAAATGTACAGTTAAGGAGATATTCATACCATATGCTAATATATGCTAATTGTGGTAGCTGTCCAATACCAGTGACTGGTAAGCTTTTCAGTGATTTTTTATGTTAATGAAGGTTTTTCAGTGACTTGTCATATGCTAATTAAGGTTTCAGAGACATAAGCTCTGTGCTGTCAGGACTTTTGCACTTTAACTTTCCTCAGTGTGACTCTCCTAAACAATATATCTGCTGGAACTTTGGTTAACGTGACACATAGGCAGATTTGTATGAAGTTTTCAAATACGTAAAGAAAATTCAAGGTGATAATTCCACTTTAAGTCTTTCAGTGGCAGATAAGTGTCCAATATGCTTGACCCTTGTGGCCGTCAAGGATAAAAGAAGAACAGCAATTTGGCTGCAGTCCCCTCCTCCACTCCTATTAACCTTTTGGGTGCCAGATCCTGGACATACTTGAAAACGAGAGAAATCTCAATGTATTCTTCCTGCTAAAGCATTTTCTAAATAAAATAATGCATGTGCAAAACTGTATAAACCCATCTGGCACTCAAGGGGTTAAATCAAATGTGTTTAACCATATGAGTGTTACATGGGTGTTCAATGGGTCTCCCACCCTTCCATAACTGAAAAGGTCATTTTAGGTGGAGATGGGAGCTGTTGCCTATTTATTGGTCTTTATTTTTTTACCCTCTGAGTGCCATAAGAGTATCCAGCAAATTATCTGGCAATAGGAGGGTTAATAGAACTTAAGAGTAAAGGCAGTGTGGTATTTATTTCAGTGTGAGAGACAGATAACAGTGGGAGGTACTTTGAGTGAAATTCCTCTTTTCTGCATGGCCTTTAGTTCCTCTGTGGTTTCAAAGAACCTCTCATTGTTCTTCTCTCATAGTGAAATAAATATCATGCTGCCTTTAACTTTAAGTTATATTATTCCTCTGAAGAAGAGACCTGAGTTGTCTGGAACGCTTGCATTTTAAAAGCCACTTATTCTCCTGCTAGGATAGTCAAACACAGATTCCCAATAGCAGAGCAGAATAGCAGATGCTCTGGAAGAAGGAGGATGATAGCAATACCAGGCTGCCTGATGAACAGATGACCTCTAGTGGTTGACTTGGAGAATAGATTTCAAATGGATAAAGTCTACCAAGATCTTGGTAAGCTAGAGAATGGTACAGGTGGAGTAGGTGGTAGCAGAGTCAAATGAATGCCAGACTCTTCCTTGGAAACTGTGTACTGGTCCCTTTGTGCAGATTTACTTATCAAAGGAGGTCTTATGCCCATTAGACAAGTGTACTGATATGTCAAGCCAAAGGATGAGGCAGAAACCATAGTTATTTGCAGGCAAATGGTTGGGTCAAGCAGAGTTCATACAAATCAGAAAAAAGGGAAATGGTCATCACAGACAGAGGACAAAAGTATAACCTAGAGTTTAAAGGGATAGTAATGTTTCAAAATAAAAGACGCTCCATTTAATCTTCATAGTATTTTGGGCCATGGAGGGTGTTCTTTCAATACTTTCTGAGTTGTGATGAATTGAATGAAAATGTTTCCCCCCTCCCACCCCTTTTACTGATGTAACACTGCTCAGCTCAGAGCAGCAAGGTGGTGTCCAGGTGGATCGCAGAGAGTGACAATTTTCAATTAACATAAGGGAAAAACCTGTAAACTGGGTCAGGGTTTTCATTGTTCTCACCGTATGAAGATTGTCCCTTGCTGTGAGCTGTCTGGTCTTAATACCAGATTCCACATCTGAGGGGAGGTGACTTACACTAGGTAAAAGGGGCCGGAGGGGGATACCTTATCATTCAATTACTCTTGAACTACAACTCTGACAGTACTGAAATAACACTCTCTATGGCCCAAACACTATGAAGATAAATTGGAGCTGCTTTTATTTTGAAACATTACTATCCCTTTAATCAAGGGTGAGTATAAACGAATCACAAGACTTTCAGAACATTATTGTAAGGGAAATTTGAATAATTGGGCAATAAGAAAGTGGAAGGGACTGAGCTTAAAGGGTTAGTATTGTAGATTGTAAAGGGATAATAATATAGTTGATTTTATGTTTATTTAATATTGTAGTCATTAAAAAAATACGAACAACGATGTAAGTCTTATCTCTCAAACGCGCAATCTAAACATAAATACTACATTGGAACGGTCTACAAAGTGTGCCTGGTTTGCAAGCACACTTTGTAGACCGTTCCAGTTAAGTATTTATGTTTAGATCGTGTGATTTTGGCTTTGAAGAGCCTCCATCTGGTCAAATGACCGGATTCTGCAGCTGTTTGCTGACTTCTCTCACGAGGGAACTTTAGCAACTTATATCTCTCAAACCATAAAGGTTTGAGAGATAAGACTTACATCGTTGTTCATATATTTTAATGCCTACAATATTAAATAAACATAAAATTAACTATTACTATCCCTTTACAAAAAGAAATTATGTGCAGCAAATCCTTTACGGTTTGAGAACTATTTGGTGCTAAAGTTCCCCCCTCCCTCCCTCCCTCTGCTGACAGCAGGAGATCCCGGTACTGGGACCAGCTGGCGGCTCTTCAGCAGAGCCAAAATAACGATCTTTAAAAAGAATTACTTCATTGGAACGGTCTACAAAGTGTGCTTCCAATGAAGTAATTCTTCTTAAAGATTGCTCTTTCAGCTCTGCTGAAGAGCCTCCTCATGTCAGCCGACACAGATCTCTTTACAGCTGATATCAGGAGAGAGGGAACTTTAGCGGCGAATATGGCATTTGCTGCACATCATTTATTTTTTTTAAATCTCCAATAAAACATAAAGTTATCTTTGGGCGTTACTAACCGTTTAAGTCGAAAGCATGGAAGACCCACTCCTGTGACTAACAGATTTCAAAGATAAGAAGACCAGAGCATATCCAGAAGTAGGAATCGTGTCAGAAAAACAGAGGAAATGTGTTGGATACCCATCTGACACTCAAAAATGGTGAAATTATCCTGCAGGCTATGTTTGCCTCTTAGTAAATCTTGCCCATTATAAAGGGGGAGACTGACACTAAAGGAGAGAAGCAGAAATAAAGGTGTAACATAAGTCAGGGCAGGCTAATGCCTTCAGTAGATGGATAGGTTGGGTTTCGGAGGATTTAAGAAATCCAAACAATGAAAGGAGAAATTGGAAACCATGACCTAAAATACAAGGATCTACAAACAGTAACATATCCTGGGTTTTTACTAGTAAGAGCTCTACATATTTAATTGCTGTCATTCTGTAACAGTTCATCAATTATGCTATGGTAGAAAAACAATGCTTAAATACGGGTACACAATAGGCTCAAGTCAATTTGCTGGAAAAAAAAGTGTAAAAAAAACAGTAATAAACAGGCTTTGACTATAAAAGAACACATCACTCACACTGATATCAATGAGAGCTACTTTCTTCACTATACTCTCAGCCTGTGGTTGATTGATTTCATCCAATCACAACTTAGATAATCTAAATCAAAATAGCTGTGTGAAGCACCATAAAGTATATATAAATACTGAATGATAAATTATACCACAAAGAGATATAAGTAGAGGAAATATTGATTTATTAAAACATATGTTTGATATACAGTAATATAAATCGGTGCTTCAGACCGATAATGTGTGAATATTTATTAGGCCAAATATATACTATAACCATAAATTGCAATTTAAGTATATTTTATTCAGAAAGTTCAAAGAATTTTTCAATATATCTCCAAAGATGAAAAAAATCCTGAAAAATCATCTAATTAACTGAATATTCAAACTAAATGATGGGAATAAATGTATTCGTTGTCTTTTTGCCTATCGCTCCAGGCAAAAGATCACAAATATATCCCAATCAATATTCTGGATAATATAATCCGTACAGAAAGTAATACTGTTCCACTCCTTTCCTCTCCATATTGGAGTGGGGCAATAAGCGCTACAAAAAATACTATACACAAATTACAAAAATTGTTGTCATACTTAAAATCACACGTCAATATTTATTGATATGCAACTACACCATACAATTCAATTTTATCAATGGTTCACTGCTGTGGTACTCTCTGGTTCATCAACATAACTGGTAAGATATCCCAAATATAAAGATGGCTCAAAAACCACTAGCATCTAATAGATAACTTGGATAGCTATATGGCCGTCCTCTTACATGAGGGAAACACCAGAAATGACAGTGTCCTAAGATGTAACCCTGCTGTGACACACCGAGAAAAGTGACAAACACCCTATTCCTTGCTCTGTCTATAATCCTACAAAATCTAAAAAACATTAACGATCGATCGTAATATAAAAAAAAAAACATAAAATATATAAAAAAATATTTGTTTATATAGGACACTAAGAGAAAAAGAGAGTATGTCCATAAATGTATTAGACACTCTTCCCTTACAATACTATACGGACATCAAATTCATAAGTCATATTTCAACTGTATGTTTGGTTTAGTGACACTGTGATTACTCTAATCAGATGTTAACAACAGATTTGATCTGTAATTTAATAAAATGTATCCACAATCCATTTGGTGCTTTAAATTCAATGTTTCATTGTTATTAGAACTTGTATGTATGTCCACATCAATCTATTCTTTATTTATACATACAAAGATCTTGATGGCATGTGTTTCTTCACTGGTATGTGAGAGTTATCTTGGTTATATATTACCGGACCTCTCTGTCCGATTACTCGGAAAGGAAACCCAATATGTTCTTAAACTGGACCGGGTTATCCTCCTATATCGGTACTTCAAATCTCATTCACTACACAAATATATGCAAGATATATAAAAAGGAATGAGCTCACCATTTTTGCCCAGAGCTCCGTTTAATCTCTCCTACCAGACTTGACCCTATGCCCACTTCAGATCTTTACTCCTGTTCCAACGATCAAAAGATGTGACTGCAGCTTCTTCCTTTGTTTCAAATTCGCGCCACTCCTGTTCAGTTCTATTCAAATGTATAACAGTCAAGCCTTAGTGTTCTTGATCTTCAATCCCAATGTATAACGTGTCACACGTGTCACCCAATATCTCCGTATCTCTATTGTGTCCTCCTCCAATGCATTTCAAAATCTACCGATTTCTTCATCGGGAGCTCTGTTTGCTATTGTGTGGCACTGCACAGCACTCTTTTACTAAAAAGGCTAGGTAGCCAACCTATAAAAATATTTTTTTACTGACAGTAAAGAAAAATATACTGATGACATCAACATTTTTACACATATTTCTGTGAACCAGAGCATTATTCCCGAAGAATCAATTTAAATTATCAGAAACATTGCATTTTATTAACTTATAGTTAAAAAAACAACACAATCACAATTTTAAATAATACAAACTACATTCATGTCTTTGCTATGTGTTTTCAAAGTATTTTACTGACTTCTCAGACATTTTACAGACCCTACTGACCTGCACTTTTACTGATGGTTGGTAAGACTGCAGAAAGGTGAAAGAAAGGGTAGCCTTTTATTTTGACTTTATGTATTCTGCAAGATCAGAATATGTAAAGCCAAATTGCTTATACTTTTTGTTATCTTTTTTCTAACTTCACCTATTATTTTTTTTTTTTTACAGTTTTACATCCCTGACAGAGAAGTATTTAATTTCTGAATTCAGAGAGTTTTCTGTCTCTGACAGAAGAAGAGGGATATTTCTACAATGTTGCCAATCTCCCTGCAGTATTGATTGCTCTCAGTGTATGTGGCTTTTCTACATTGTTTCATAAGAGGTTATGCACTAAGATGCTTTGTGGACCAAGAATGCTGTGAAACACATTGTAATTGCGGAGAAAGCCAACTGCCCCAAAGTCAATAAATCCGAATTAACTCCATGAGTGTAAGAGAAGCAAAGCAATGTATAACGCCCCCTAGCACTCAAAGGGTTAACTCAATACAACATTTTATGTGTGCCACATGGTGAGGATGCTTTGCCCCAGAATTGCCCATTTTCCTTTGTATATATGAACCACTGTGTGTACTGATGTTTCAGGATCCATTTGGTGATGGTGATGCATTTGTCTCCTATATGTGTGCTACAAAAAGCCAGTTCATACAAATCCCTCTGAGGATTATTACATCATGTGAGTACACAGAAACAGATTTGTGAGGATTTGCAGTTTGTATTCATATTTAGCCATAAATGGCCAAACAAATCTCTATTCTAAAGCATTCTTTGACAAACCACTCTTGTGACCTCGACCAACCATTGATAGTGCTGACTACTACTTATGTTTTAGGGCTAAAGATGAGCAATTCTGGCGCACCAAATGCACCTTGGTGGAAGGGTATTAACCCTTTGAATGCCAGAGGGGTACGCTTGCATACCGCCTCTGGCAATCAAAGGGTTAAAATTCCCTTTGAGTTAACGGTTTGAATACAGGGGTTATCCAACCCAGTGGGGCTTTTAACTCCTTGAAACCTAGAGAGATCTCAAACATATTTTGAAGCAGAGTCCCTGAATGAATCCAGTAATCAGCTCAATATAAAAGGATAAGAGATAGAACCAGGGGTCACCCACAAAGGGTCCTTGCTCTGGCAAGCACTGTAGCAGAATGGGAGTCATTTAAAGAGTAACTAACATATTTTTATATGTCTGATCTTAAAGCAACATATGTAGTATGTAGGCAAGGGCTTACCTTTATAATCTAAACACAACCCTTAAAACAAATCCATAGCTGGCAAAGGGATGAGCTTCATATATTAAGTCCATGGCTTAAAACTAGGATGGGCGAAATTACTCTCCCACAAAACAGGCAAAAAAACCGCACTATCCGCCGACTGGAAATTTTCCCACGAAAAGTGCAAATTTTCTCCTTTTTTTGCTTAGGTATAGCATTGAAATCAATGGTAGAATCACACAGGTTGTCAGTGTATACTTGGAGGGAGTGATAAAGGAGTGTACTGTGATTTCTGGCGATTTTAAAAAAACAAACAAACATAAAATGAGATGTTTGGGGAGGTGTTAGAGGAGTTTTGGGGAGAGTGTAGATAAGGAAAGAGAGTTAACAACCCTCAAAGAAAGTGACAAGGAGCCAGCCTTCCTGAGGCTGAGTGATGTGAAAACACTGGCAGAATCCAGGCAATACATTTGTGCTTGGGATCAGGAACGAGAGACTAAGCAGCATACTGTGATTTGTAGCAACTTTATCCCCCCCAAAAAAAACAAAGTGAGCTGTTTGAGGAGGAGTTGTTATATGATTGTTTGGGATATACACTTCCAGTTGTTTTCTGGGAGTGGGTGAGAAGAAAGGAGCATTAACCCTCCAGAAAAAAGTGACAACAATCAGCCTGCCTCAGATTGAGTGACACTGACAAATACCACCAGAAAATAAATATGATGTGACAATCAAGACAAATATAGACAAAGGGTTCAGCTTGACAGACAGTGAGTATCATCCATACACAGCCTCACTCCCATATAGTAACATAGTTGATGAGGCTGAAAAAAAGACATGCGTCCATCAAGTCCAGCCCATGCTAAAAACATCCCTGTTGATCCAGAGGAAGGCAAAACAAAGCCATCTGGAGCAATTTCCAATTTAGCCCCAAGTGGGTAAAAAAATTCCTTCCTATTTCTAAATGGCAATCAGATAGTTCCCTGGATCAACATCCTACATGCTTTGAAGCCATCTGTCATCATTTTCAATATTATTTTGTGCTAGATAGGCATCCATTGCTTTTTTGAAAGCAGTTGCATTATCTGCAAGTACAACGTCACAAGAACTAGAGGGGCAAGGAAGGATATACTGAGGTGTGGTGCTGCACTGGTGCACTGTCATTGCTGGGTACTTTATTATGTTATGGCAATCTGTGTTGACTGTGTTTTCTGAAACCTTCCTAAGTCTGTGCTGTATAGTACCTGTAAACATACCAACAGAATTGTGACACTATCTAGAACAATGATTCTCATCCAGGGTGCTTCACTTTTTTATGAAGACTTTCACAAAAATGTGAAAGTTGAGTTTGTAATGTATTTATGGAAAGTATCCAGTACATTCTTTGATATCATTCTGACTGTGAGACCTAGAATTAATATATATTTAGTTATAGCTTCTTCATTAAGTCCTTGAGAAATGACCTGTAAAATGTGAGGGCTGTCCTGAAAAATTCCAGATTGCATGTAAGTGGTGCAAGGAGGGGTTTAAAGGGCAGCCTGAGTCCTGACTCAGTTGCCCTTGCGTTGTTGTACAAAGCAGTTCTGTGTCCTTGGGCTCTGTGTATGACCTGGCTTGTCTGACCATCCATTCTGGTGCTGACTTGTGGCTCTGTCTGACTATTCTCCTGCCTTATCCTTTTAGTGGACACCCAATCTGGTGCAGACCTGTGGCTCTGGCTGACTACCTGAACTGTGTATGACCTGGCTTGTCTGACTACCCTCTCTGGTGCTGACCTGTGGCTCTGTCTGACTATTCTCTTGTTATTCCCATGTACCTAGCAGACACCCAATCTGGTGTGGACCTGGGGCTCTAGTAGACTATCTATTAAACTGACTGCAGGTGTGAGTCAAGCTTCCACTTTCTCCATACTGACTGCAGGTGTCCTGCAGGTATCCTCTGCTACATTTCTGACTACAGGCGTGAGTCAGGTAGCCCCCTCACTACGTTGGATTAAGATCCTGTGTTCCAGTTCCTGCTCCAGGTTCCAGCAGAGACTACCAGTGGCTGAGGCCTAGTCTCCAGCAGTTTGGTCCAGTTTGGCAGCCTACTATTTCTGATAGCAGTGCTTGATGGCTTGTGACTTTCTGCTTGTTCTTGCTATTTTACGATTGTGTCCTACCTTACTTATATTTTAATAAATTGCATTTAACTATACTGTACTGATTCCTGAAAATCTCTGGGGAAACCGTAAAACTGTGACAGACAGGGACAATTTAAAGTGTTAGTAATGTCTAAAAAAAACTTTTTTGCATTTAGAAGAGCTCAAAAAGCTGATCTAAATGCAAAAAAAAACGTATCTCTCAAACTGCTATGGTTTAAGAGATACGGGTGTTTGAAGTTTGATTTCTCCTACTGACAGCTGTAAAGCTGTCAGCAGGAGATTTGTGTAGGTCGACACGGTGGCGCTTGAGAAGTGCCGGGATCTCGTTACTTACACGGAATCCCTTCAATGGAATGGTCTAAAACTTGTGCCTAGTGTTCAGGCACATGTTTTAGACCATTCCAATAAAGGGATTCTGTGTAAGTAACGAGATCCCGGCACTTCTCAAGCGCCACCGTGTCGACCGACACGAATCTCCTGCTGACAGCTTTACAGCTGTCAGTAGGAGAAATCAAACTTCAAACGCCCGTATCTCTTAAACCATAGCAGTTTGAGAGATACGGTTTTTTGCATTTAGATCAGCTTTTTGAGCTCTTCTAAATGCAAAAAAGTTTTTTTTAGACATTACTATCACTTTAAAAAAATATAATAAACATAATAATAATAAACCTGACAGACAGAGACAATCAGGGTTTTTTTTACTTGAGATACTATGACCAACAATAACATTTACAGAGACTGCCTAAATCCTTCTGCAGAGAAAAGACATCCAGCCCTGTATATATTTCCTTACTCAGCTTAGTGTCATTAGCAAAGATTGAAATGCTACTTTCAATTTCCACTTATAGATCATTAATAAACAAATTAAAAAGCATTGCACCCTGGACTGAACCCTGTGGCACCCCACTTACAACTTTAGTCCAACTCTCGGCTATGATTAAACCCATAACATACAAACACAAAAACATGTTCAATAAGCTGTCTAGTACAGGAATATATGAATTGGTAAATAAATTGACCATATTAATATACAGCTAGATTGCAGAAGTAAATCAATTATTGAATAATCCATCCACCATAAACTACTTACAGGTGCCTGGGACCACAAATAAGCCCAATTGCTCTATAATTGCACCACTTCTGCTTAGTACATAAGCCTCGCTACCTCCACCCCCCAAGGCTCCTGAAGCACAATGACCTTATGGGCTATTTCATTAACTGTACGTGGACCAAGATGGGTTTGCCTAGGTGAGAATTTTAGTTGTTAGTACTGTAGTATATAGGTATTATGCAAGATTTGGGCTAAGAAATGAGTTTCAGTTCATGTTGTAGCACGAAGTCATATTAGTACATCCCCCCTGGCAGGGATATGGATGATAAGCAGCCTATTACTAATGTATGTATGCAGATGACTATGCATACTCGCATAGTAATGAGATGAACAGGGGATGATTTGTATAGTCCTGTTCAAGACAGTGATGTTTCCCACAGGTCTTTCAGGAAGAAATCAGTCCAAGGCACAATGGCTCTTTACTCATGAACATGCACATGTATTTCTTTCATTAGTGATTCACTAATTTATCACAGTCATTTGTATTAATGGACAACTGTAAGAACACATTTTTTCTCTATTCCAGGATCGTGCTGACAAAACAAATGCTATGATTGATGTTATACATACAAACACATATGCTATACACATTATGAGGTTTTGCAAACATTCATATTTTCTTGTAATTTCCTTTACCATTTTAAATGTACAGTCATTCAAATAAAGCCCTAAATATTTTGGAAAAATTACTTGTGAGTACTGGCAGTGAGAAGTGTATGTGTTACACTTCTATATTCACCCGTTATACATTTTGGACTTATCATTTGGAGTTACCAGTGGCAACCTCATCGCTTCAATACCAGCCTTTTATAAGAGTCCTGTATTAAAGGGAGGAGATAGGAATCTCAGTGGTGGGTAGAGTGTGAAAATGAAACAGTTTCTTCTTTAATGCATGAAAAGAGGGATCTATCCATTGAAATTGCCTGAATATCCCACCCAAGGCCTCTATTTGACCATAGTAACCTTCAGTTAGGTCAGTGATCATAGCACCTTCATGTGTCAATGCACCAAGCTTAATGTTCCATACCATTCCAAATACTTCTCTTAAGTTATATTGATTCTGATGTATATACATGTCCCAGAAATCTTAATTTTTCAATCAAATGTGCTTGGACTTAGAAAAGAATGTGTCACAATTTAAAAAAGTTGGGAACCACTGGCTTAGAAACGCAGGTGCAAAACAGCTACATTAACTCTTTAAGCACCAGACTCAGTCCTGATAGGGTTTAAGCCAAATAATGTCATGACTAGTTATTGGAGGGCCCCAGTGCAAACATTTAATGTGCCCCTATAACCTATTCCTCCCTGGGGCAGATGAGGCTTTCTTTGATGTTGGGCCCCAGTGCATCTGCACCCTCTGTACTGTACTGAATGTGACTGATGTACTAAGGAAAAGTGTTGCAGCTCTGGAGCAAACCAACTATAGCTTAGAAACATATAAAAAATCCTTTTGATGTCAATGAGCATTTTAATTGCTTGAATGATAGAAAAGGTCTCTCTCACTTTCTAGGGTTTAAAAGACCAATTTAAATTAATGTGACTTTTTGGAATGCTTATACTGTAAGGGAAAAAATTATTTGATCCCCTGCTGATTTTGTACGTTTGACCACTGACAAAGAAATGATCAGTCTATAATTTTAATGGTAGGTTTATTTGAACAGTGAGAGACAGAACAACAAAAAAATCCAGAAAAATGCATTTCAAAAAGTTATAAATTGATTTGCATTTTACTGAGTGAAATAAGTATTCAACCCCCTATCAGTCAACAAGATTTCTGGCTCCCAGGTGTCTTTTATACAGGTAACAAGCTGAGATTAGGAGCACTCCCTTAAAGGGAGTGCTTCTACCTGTATATAAGACACCTATCCATAGAAGCAATCAGTCAATCAGATTCCAAACTTTTCACAATGGCCAAGACCAAAGAGATGTCCAAGGATGTCAGGGACAAGATTGTAGACCTACACAAGGCTGGAATGGACTACAAGACCATCGCTAAGCAGCTTGGTGAGAAGGTGACAACAGTTAGTGTGATTATTCGCAAATGGAAGAAACACAAAATAACTGTCAGTCTCCCTCAGTCTAGGGCTCCATGCAAGATCTCACCTTGTGGCATTTCAGAGATCATGAGAATTGTGATGAATCAGCCCAGAACTACAGAGAAGGATCTTGTCAATGATCTCAAGGCAGCTGGGACCATAGTCACCAAGAAAACAATTGGTAACACACTATGCCGTGAAGGACTGAAATCCTGCAGCGCCCGCAAGGTCCCCCTGCTCAAGAAAGCACATGTACAGGAACATCTGAATGATTCAGAGGAGAACTGGGTGAAAGTGTTGTGGTCAGATGAGACCAAAATCGAGCTCTTTGGAAATATTATGCTTTGGAGGTGTTTTTCTGCTAAAGGGACAGGACAACTTCACTGCATCAAAGGGACGATGGATGGGGCCATGTACAATCAAATCTTGCGTGTACAATCAAATCAAGCATGACAATAACCCAAAACACATGGCCAAGGCAACAAAGGAGTGCCTCAAGAAGAAGCACATTAAGGTCCTAAAGTTGCCTAGCCAGTCTCCAGACCTTAATCCCATAGAAAATCTGTGGAGGGAGCTGAAGGTTCAAGTTGCCAAACTTCAGCCTCGAAACCTTAATGACTTGGAGAGGATCTGCAAAGAGGAGTGGGACAAAATCTCTCCTGAGATGTGTGCAAACCTTTTGGCCAACTACAAGAAACATCTGATCTCTGTGATTGCCAACAAGGATTTTAACACCAAGTACTAAGTCATGTTTTGCAAAGGGGTCAAACACTTATTTCACTCACTAAAATGCAAATCAATTTATAACTTTTCTGAAATGCGTTTTTCTGGATTTTTTGTTGTTATTCTGCCTCTCACTGTTCAAATAAACCTACCATTACAATTATAGACTGTTCATTTCTTTGTCAGTGGGCAAACGTACAAAATCAGCAGGGGATCAAATAATTTTTTCCCTAAATGTATGTTAACTAGGGCGCAACAGAATGTTTGTTCCAGAATGGCAACACTTTTACTTAGCACATAAGCCTATACTTGTTTACTACAAATCTAGGGCACAAAAAAACCTCGGAAGCACAGGTAGTCTTTGCTGAGCAGTGGCTTGAATGAGATGCTGGGGTATGAAGCTGGTGAGTGATGGCAACTGCAAGTTTGGCTTTGTTGTTGCTCAACTCTGGGAGTTAAAGGTGTCAACATTGAGTTAAAATGTCTGGTCCCTTTTAAGACAGAACCAGTCCAGGATATGCACACTTGAAAGATGTGTAATACAGAGACTTAAAGGGGATGTATCACCTTAAAAAATTTAAGTACTTGATAACCTGTAAAGTGCATTGAAATACCCACAAACCATAAATCAATGAGCACGTGAAATCATGCCTGCCTGCTCATGCAACCCATTGTGTAAGATTTACTCTTTAGATTTAAGTCTAAATCTCTGATGTTTTCTGCAGATCATAGTCACGTCTGTTCTCTGCCTAGACTTGAGCTAGGAACTTTCTGGCTGTAAGTTTTGAACTTTCCAGCCTAAAACATTAGAGAGACTTGGTTCATCAGGTTTCCATGGCAGCCTGGACCTGGCTTCAGCTGTATTCACATGACTTTCTGGAATCTTCTGATTGGCAAGTCTTGTCAGCTGCTTCACATGTATTTAAACCAGTTTTCCTGAGGACTCATTGCTTAGACATTTTGGTTTGTCTTGTGACTCAGTATTCCTGGTTCCTGTCCATGAGTTACACTATGGTTTTGATCCTGGCTTATTACTGAGTAAGTTGGACTTCTCCTGCAGTGGACTTTGGCCAGCGCTGGTGCAAGGATTTACGCCACCCTAGTCAAAACCTAATTTTGCTGCCCCCTTGGCTCCGCCCTTTATGCCCCTCCCACTTATACCCCACTTCTTTTAATGATTGTTACCTTAATGCCTTTTATGCATAATTAACGGTTTTTTTTGGTTGCAAATCTGGTGTGCAATGGGTTAATCCATGCATCGGGTTACATACCACTCTGTCATACAGGGTATTAATCCATATATTAGGTTACATACAACTCTGTGGCATCCAAGGGGTTAATCCATACATTGGGTTACATACGGCTCCCTCTTATCTAAGAGAGAGCTGTATGTAACCCAGTGCATGGGTTACAGTTACAGTACAAAACATCGCTCACTCACTCTGCTTCCACTGAGGAGGGCAAGGATGGATTACAGAGTGTGCTCCGTGACGCTTATCTTATGATGTGCATGTGGCTAAAGACGCTGCAACGTGAGCAACACGGCTAAGGGCTCAATATGGTAAGGGAACTAGGGAAGGAATCCCGTTTAACCCTTTCAGTGCCAGAGGGGTACACAGCGCTTTGCAATGCATTGCGTACCCCTCTGGCACTGAAAGGGTTAACTGAAAATTGTTGAGGCATTACACGTGATGTGGTCACCCTATCTGCGCCTCTTTCTCTTCCTACAAACAGCAGCTGCCAAGGGGCATGTGGCTCAGCGCCTCTGTAGATGTGCACCTTAGACCGGCGCCTACCTCGCCTGTAGGTGGCGCCGGCCCTGACTTTGGCTTATATCCTGTTCACTGTTTGTTTGATGTCTGCCTTTGACCACTGTACCATCGCTATGTCTATGAACATTTGCTACCAGCCCTAACTTCAGACTGTTTGACTCTGTCCCGTCTGATGTTTTGGAAGTTTGACTTGGACTTCACTGTATCCTGTCAGTGGCTGCATAAACCTCTGGGTTTAACCATTGGAAGCAAGAGGTGGCTACTCCTGGATATGCCTCCAACTCTTGGATTCCAGCAGC
The DNA here is from genome assembly GCA_037306005.1 of Rhinophrynus dorsalis. NCBI lineage: Eukaryota > Metazoa > Chordata > Amphibia > Anura > Rhinophrynidae > Rhinophrynus > Rhinophrynus dorsalis. Next base: position 515,765,740 of record CM074719.1, read on the forward strand.
ACCCAGTTTTGTATTATATGTTCCAGTTCTTGCCTTCCTCTTTGTACCTGGACATCTGGATCTGCCCCTGTGCAGACACTCACAGTGGGAGACTCCGTCTTCATCCTCAGACCCTCCACTAATGTGAATTTGTATGGGTGTGTGTGCCTCTCTGTACCAAGACTTAATCTCCTGAACGCAACCTATTCATCTATCTTTGGGGATGTCATGTATTTCTATCTTATTAGACACATACATTGACCACTTAATACCTACTGTCAACATTTTGAAGAGCTTTCTGTTTGGTGAGGGTAACACTGCTCCTGTAATGATCTGACAGACTTTGCACCCAATGTTTGCTGCCTGGTTAGACACAGTGAAGTAGATTCCCCACAAAGAGATGACAGACTGCTATTTAATATAATAATATGATAAGAGCACAACAATAGAAAATACAGGTATACTGCAAGACAGGTCCCAGTGGTCCAGATACTTGGGATAGAAGACTAGAGCACGTTGCTAGATGGAGGAGGCTGCTCTCTGGGTTGCCTTGCTGTGGCCTAGGCCAGATTAGTGCAGACTGCAGGAACTGGCCCACACCCCAGATAACAACCCAGAGAACAGCTGCTACCCACTGAGGTCGAAGAGGATACTGACCACATAACCCACCTGCAGTATAGTCATAGTTATTGTACAGGAACCTGACTGAGAAGAACAGGATAGTCGAAGTCCGACCAGGGTCAAGACAGATGTGAAGTCAGACAAGCCAGATCAAAAACAGGCGGGCAATGCAGTACAATTTAGCAGATGGGAGAATAGTCTAAACAACTGAGCCAAAGTTGGTAACAGGATATCAGAAGCACAGAAGTAAATTTCAGTATAGGAGGGAACCCAAAGGAAAAACCAAGTCAATACACAAGATAACTCAGGAACAAGACAGGAAACTAAGGGTCATGACAAGGAACAATTTGATGACTCTCTGCCCAAAAGCACTGATGCTCAATAAAGGCTCAGAGCAAACACAAAAAGTCATCCTCTTATGGAGTAGCAGTGGAGACTAAGTAAAAGGAGATCACAAGAATCAAGAAACAGGACTTCTCATGTTCAAAATATTCATGGTAGAATGCATCCATCAATAAGAGGTGGTATTGCTTACAAGAATAGAAACTAGGGGGTTTAAAGGGTCCTTCTGTTGGCAGACCTTTGCAACAGGTACCTTTCCTTCCCTGCGCAGCAGGCTATCCATGCCCAACATCAGCACCTCCTTTCTGCTATTGCCAAAGCTTCTCAACTGGGTCTTCAGCCCATTCTCAGGGTCCTCATTCAGCTATTGTCTCAGTTCGCCTCTGTACCTGGTGTTATTACTGTCCCTTCCCATGCTAGCAATGCTGTTGTGCCTACTCAACTGTGTACATCAGAGATAGCACCACTTATTCCAGCCAATTACCCTATTGATTTTTAGAGAGCTACTTCAGAGAACATGCAGTTGTCAGGCCAGACAGGTCCTTGTGAGGTGAAGCAGCATGCGGTATGACACATTTTTTCACAGTGAGCAGAAATGATTAAAAAGAATCAATTACTCATATTCATTAAACAATATATGTAATTTTATTTAAAGGTAAATAAAATGTGATATATAAAATGCAATAATTATCGGTGAATTGAGATTAAAGGTATACAAAACTGACTCAGTAATATATCTATCATGGTGCCCGTGATTCCTCTGTTTGCGACATTGCTACTTCCTGGTCATTTCCTTTCAAGCATTCTTATTGGTGATCAAAGCTGACTTCTCCTACTGGTTACCTTTATATTCGAGCGTGATCATTATGGCACCCTTTCGTGGTGTTCCAGTGTCTAGCATTTGTTCCTGTGGTTCCTGGTATCCTGTGTATGACCCGTTTCGACTGACTACGTTCTTGCGAGATCACCTGTTCCTGACTTCTGTTGCGACCCGGCTTGGCTGACTCTCCTGCTCTGTGTACCGACCCGGCTTGGCTGACTCTCCTGCTCTGTGTAACGACCCGGCTTGGCTGACTCTCCTGTTCTGTGTACCGTACCGGCTTTGTTGCCTATCCTGTCCAAGTTCCTACTTGGCCATTTGCCTGCCCTGCTCTGTTAGTGCCTGTCCGGCACGGTGTGTTCCTCTTCCTGGTATACCCGCACCTATTATGCTTGACCCAGCACAGCTTGTCGCTCCATCACTACGAGGTTGGCTGTTGCTCCTGGTGCGCCTCGTTAGTCTCGGTCTGTGCGGCCGTTCGGCCTGTCCAGGGGTGTTACAATAGAGGTCTGGAATTTCAGAAAAAGACAAGCAGTACACACAAAGGCAGTGGAGGAAAAAACTAAAGCTCCAGTTTATTGAACATGCAATGATTAAACAGATGATGTGATAAAATAAATCAGAGCTCCTGCCAGAGTTACATTCGTATGATAGACATACCTCTCCGGGATATAAAAAGAAAAACAACTTAAAGGTACTTATCTTACTGGAGCTGTACATCAGTGTGGGAGAGCCCTCCACACGAACTCCGTAGTATTGTTACACAGGTGAACAGACAGACCTGACGTCCCAAATGGCTCTAAGCAAAGCTGTGTTGAGTAAAGGGTAAAATACAGACTACACCCTTATAGGTATGCAAGGTATGTCTAACACTACGCATGCGTATGTGCTTGGTTATATAACACTGAATATTGGAGATGACACTACCTGTCTCTCATAAACACTACGTAAGCTGGCATTGCCTGCCCCTCTGCTGTTGCCAGCCACAACTGTAGAGCATTAACCCCCAACTAACCATGAGGAAATCACCAAAAAAAACCCCATCCCTTACACTTCACCCTTGATCTCCTCACGTCATATAGGTAAGTTGTGCACCTCTACAGAAGTGGTACAACACGAGAAAGCAGGCACCCAATACATTTCCACACGATATACACAATAAGAACTATGATAAACACATGCAACAAGATCTGAAGGATGCCTGCAAACCACCCCCCACACCTTTGAACCAGTTGGCAGGATTCAGAACCAATCCAGCCAGCCTGGCATTTCAGTGTGGTGCTCAGCTACAAAACGTTCCTTCAACTGTTCCACCTGTTGAATGTGAGCCTCAATTGCATTGAATACATATGGCAATAGGATGGGCCTACAATAGTACACATGCCCCCCTGACTAGCAGTAAGATCATCTAGTACAAAAGTCATTTGCACTGTGTATGGATCATTCTCAAATCTTCTGCAATTAAGCGAAAAGCATCATCATACAGTTCAGTGATATCCTTGATTAACTGAAATAGATCTTGGATGTATATGCAGTTCATAGTCCCGTGGCATCCATAATGTTCAGTCCACCAAAACGGAAAACCACAAGTTTCATACACCAAAGCAGTAGATGCCATGGCAAGCAAAGCATAATGTTTTTATTATATCAGATGTCCCTTGTCCTTTGTTTGTGATGCAGGTTTCCCACATGCATTCCCAGTTATGGTAGTAGGGATAACCTATGGGACAAACATACATGGGTTTTAGTTTCTTTGTCCATTTTTCCCCTGTTACTGTTGACAAAACTTCCACTTAGCTCCCAATCTGCCACTTGCATTATCTCATTCCACGTACACACCTCCCTGATTCCACTTGCATTATTTCATTCCACTTACAAACCTCCCTGATTGTGGGGTGGGATATGAAACACAAACGGGAAACACTCCCAATGCCAAAATGACACACTACACCTCTTCCTCAATTGTATTTTCTGTACTCTCTCTAGACACAACCATAATCACCCTACTCTGTTCTCTGAGACATTTTTTCCTAGTCCTAACAACCACCCTAGGTGAGTAGTCTTGTGTGTGTCATGACTCAACATTCGCTCCAAGGGAGTAACATCCTGAACAAGAAACCCTCCCCCAAAGCGTGTGTGGGAGTCATTTTGCGTATTTGTTCCTTCAGCAAGCCATGCATTCTTTCAATCATACCCGGTTCCTGTGGGTTAAAAGGGATATGGTACACCCAATGCACATCCCGTGTTGGAGCACACTTCTTCAGCAACATGTCAGTATCGTCAGTTTGTAGGGTTCCATAGAACTTGGTGCTCAGGGATCCTAGTTTCAGCTTTTGATCTTCCTGTGGTAGGGGCCCGAGGAAACTCATTTGCCCAGCCTCACCACCTGTAATGCCTTGATCTCTTTGTCCAGAGGTGGTCTTTGGTTTTTCCTTCTGTATAGCCTGAACAACAAGACACTTGATCACAATCTCTTTCACTTGATCCATAGTCAGAGAGATTCCCTTCAAGTTGGTCCACTGGTAGAATGTTAATGCTTCTCTGTGTCCACCCTGGGCTTGAGCCCAGTCCCCCAACTTCAACAGTCCATTCCTAGTCTGGGAGGGGATCTGTGCCACACTGTCAGCCATCTCATTTTCGAAGGGCAATGTTTCCTTGGACACTACCTGATACCTGTTGGCTGCACATAAAACCCAGCTTGTCTGTTTGGATCATCGAAGGGAGGATCTGAGACAGTCTGTTGTCTAGAATTTGTGCGAAGAGTTTGACATCAGAATTTATGAGAGATATTGGCCTGTAAGATTTGCAGCTAATTGGGTCCTTGCCTTGCTTGTGGAGAAGAAGAATGGAAGCTTGAAGCATTGGTTTGGAAAGTGGATTCTACTCCAGCAACAAGTTGAAGATCTGAGATAGATAGGGAATTAGGCAAGGCTGAAAGCTCTTATAATTTTTGCCCAAATACCCATCCAGGTCAGGGGACTTGAATAGTTTAAGTTGCTCAATGGCCTGTGAAATCTCTACATCTGAAATTGGCACTTCCTGCATGGACCTCTGCTCCCCTGACAGAGAAGGGAGGTTGCTCTCCTGAAGATAAGGGAGAACCTTGGTTCCTTGGGGTGTGGGATTCCGAGTAGAGGTTAGTGAAGAATGAGTGAAAGTTGTCTAATATGTGGTGTGTGTCCTGAATAAGAGTGGTATCTATTTCCTTTATGGCAGAGATATTGCTGTGGCTCTGGTCTGAGCAGAATTTTGAGGCTAACATGGTATGAGCTTTGTTAAAATGCTGGAAGAATTTTTAGATTGTCCGCCTCATTGCCTTTTACATGTTAGCAATTAAGATGGCATTAGGGTGATCTCATAAGGATATGATCTGGCTCATGGTGCTTGGGGAGGAGAAGCTTTATGTAGGCCTGTGTGGTCTGAAAGTTTGGACGTCAATTTAGTTATATTAGTTAAGCTGTCTGTTTTACTCTTAGAAGCAATACCAATTATGACCCCCTGAATTGTTGCCTTATATAGACATTCCACTGTGCCTTCATTGATAAATAGTCTGAAATTGCTCCCAATATGCAGTGTTTGGTGTCAGGGTCAGTCAGTGGGACATTGTTGAGTCTCCAGGTCTCTGAATGTGGAAAGAAATAAAGAATGGTTAGACTAGGGTATCATCTGTATGTCAGAATCAACCAGATTGGGCAGGTTAGATTGAGTCATTAATATAAAAGCAGTTCTTGAGTAGCTGTTATGTGAGGAGGAATAGAAAGTGGAGTCAATGTCGGTTGAGTGTCTTTCAGACGAGGTCTCACCCAGGGAATGAGATGTCAGAAGGGCTTTGAGGGCCTTGGTATCTGCGGAGAGTTTCTCATGACCTGTATGGGTTGTTGTGCAAAACAGTATTAAAGTCTCCTCCACCAATAACTGTGGGTGAGAGGAGGCTTTGTAATTTAGAGAAGAACAACTTATTTCTTGTTGCTGTTCAGTGCATAAATGCTGGCTAAGTGACTTGATGTGTTTTCAGAGTTCCTTCTATTATGATGAATCTACTTGTTGGATCACCATAGGTGTCAGAGGGGGCAAAGGAGAGATGATGATAGACTAATATTGCCATGCCCTTAGCCGTAGCAGGAGAAGTGTTAAGGTAAAATTGTGTGTAGTGCTTTGTTTTGAGGTGAGTGTGCCATCTGAAATCAGCTGAAAGTTTTATTGGAAAATTTAGGCCATTGCAATTATCGGAGAGAAAGGACAAATTGTAGGCTGGAGGAGGTGAGTTGGGAGGGCTCATGGTCAGGAAGGAAGCAAGGTGGGTAAAATGGGAGAGAACCTACCTGTCTGACCTAGGAAAGGTACCTCTTAAGAGAAGACGAGATCCCCCAAGAGCAATTGGTAGCAGAATCCTTCCCAGCATCCCCCTAGGCAGGGAAGATGGAGTAAAAAAAAAAAAAAAGGAGAGTAAATATAAAGATGGGGCAGAGGGGGAAAGAGGGAGAGGGAAGATAGGAAAAGGGTATAAATGAGAGCATTCGATTAATTGAGTAATACCCTTGAGAAATCTTTTTTGATTAATTGAAAGGATGGGTGTATATACTAACTTTAGATAAATCAAAATGAATGGCACAAAAAAACCTTACAATTGGGTGATAGTAAAGCAATGAAAGTAGTGCCTGGACTTTGTTATAAGGAGTAATCCTAAGAGCATCTCCATAGTGTATATACCACTAAATTTAGAAATAGTAATGGGACCCGAAGGTCCAAGAATAGTTTAGTAGTTTGAGAGAACATTAGTTGTAGCATATTGAAAACAGAACTAAAGTCATATGTAGAAACAATTTTTGTTCAAAAATATAGCACCAACAAGTGGAAATCAGACAGAGATGGGTTCAACGTGGATGTACTTCTGCTTGTTCTGGGAACTCCAGAGCCCGAGGGGGCGGGGGGAACCTGATTGGTGTAGAGAATCCACAGCCACTGTAGGAGCTCTTCTCTTGATGGTTAATCTTTGAGCATATAGATGCGGTTATTGTTGGAGAAACTCAAGCGAATGGGGAAGCCTCATTTGTAGAGTATACCTCCGGTCTTAAGAGCTTCTGATCCTACACTTTGAAAGGGTGGTTGGAGGCAGGTCAGCAGAGAATTCTAGCTTAATCCCATTCCAGGTGGGTAGATCTCACATGGCAGCCGCCATGAGAGTTTCTTTGGTGTAAAACTATTGCATGTTTAGGATGACATCTCTAGGTCTTTCTGTTGGGGGAGACCTTGGATGCAAGGCTCTATGTATGCATTCCAGGAGGAACTCCTCCTCTGGGAGGTCTGGAAGCATGTGGGTGAACGGGGCAGTGGTGAAGCCTGCTAGGTCGGTGACGGTTTCAGGTATGCCATGTGGACAGATATTGTTTCTGCGGGACCTATTGTCTAGGTCTTCTAGATATACCGTCATAACGTTACATTCTGCCTGCAGGTCCTGGGTCTCCAGAATGAAATGGTTATGAGCTTCAGTTGGCTCCAAGTGCTTATGTTCCAAAGAGTCAACCTTTTCGCCAAGATCTCACAGGTCATACTCTAGACTTCCTACTACCTCTCGGAACTCCAACTGAATATCTTGTTTAATCAAAGCCATAAAAGCCTTCAGCTCTGCAAAACCTGCTTTGGTGCAGGGTAGGTTGGTGCCAATGGTTATCTTCTATGATGGGTACCGCATGCGGGGCCCAGAAGGGCCTGCACAGAGGCATCCATGTAGTATGAATGGCGGCAGAGGTCTCAATTGTATCCTATCTAAGGAAGAAATCTTACAGAACTTTGCAAGTTTTTATCTGACTGCTCTGTCTGCTCCTCCAGATGACACCCTGGTCTACCCTGACTGCTCTGTCTGCTCACCCAGATGATACCCTGGTCTAACCATTCTACAGGATATTTTAAAAAATGTTTCCTTCTTGTAAAAAGTGTTTTTTTGTTTTTTTTTTAATTCTGGAGATCTCTTCTATGTACCTAGTGTCCAGTCCAGTAGAGTAAGGCAAGCAGGCAGGCAGGCAGCAACAGACAGGAGAAAATCCCCAAAGCAGCAGGAAATCACACCAGCTACACAGACAAATGTGTGTAGCTGGTGCATGGTGCCTGCAAAGCTATATGATAACATAGTGCGTGGCTGCTCAGCTTCACGTCACTCTGCCTCCTTTCAGCAGAGCGTGAGCAGATGCAAGGTGAGCTCTGCCTCTGCTATTTCACTTCTGAGCTGGCACTGCAGCTGGCAGGGGCAAATTGTATTGGGCTTCTTTTAACATAAAATGTTTGTGCTCTTGAGGGCCCCAAGTCTGGTGTGGCCTCCAATAGAATAATTTGGGAGCATGCCTCTGCTTGGGGCAGCAAAGTGCTGCCTGAGTCCCATGGGCCCATGTAAGGGTCGTCTCTGCCACCAGGACATGCCCCCCCCCCCGCTTACTTGCAACACTTGTTGTACAACGCCTTGTGCAAAGGGACGAATTGCACAAGGCGATCAGGCAGCCTGGCACAATGCCACCGCTAGAGGAGAGGTATTGGAGGAAGCGGGCAGCAAGTACAAGCCTACCACCCGCTTCCTCCAATGTCTCTGTCCCCTCCTCCCGCTGTCGCCAATGCCTCTCTGCACAAGGGTTTATTATGCTGCGGGCTTCACAGCCGCCCGCAGCAAGGGAATAAATAAATAATTTTTAAGTAAAAATAAATAAGATAAATACTTTATTTTGTAATAAATTCTTTATGCATAATTAAAGCTGAGGGAAGCGCTGCATTCACAGTGCAGGCTGCTCCCTCAGTTGTATGTTAACCCTTTGAGTGCCAGAGTGGTACTCAACGCATTGCTTTGCAATGCGTTGCGAACCACTCTGGCACTCAAAGGGTTAACTTAGATCTCAACCATTGATGATGCCGTACTTACTGTGTCCCTTTGCTTTTAGTACTTTTGCTCCACTCAGTTTGAAGAAGAGTGGAGCAAAAGTACTAATAGCAATGGGACACAGGAGGTAGGGGGTTAACAATGAATGAGATCTAAGTTAAACTGTCTAATAATATTATTTTAATTAAAAAAAAGTTTAAAACACGCACAAACACACACATATATATAGATAGGCAAGGTATGTAGTCCATACGTTGCCTATTAACCCTTTGGGTACCAGAGGGGTAGGAAACATGCTAAGCAATGCTTTCCTACCCCTCTGGTACTCAAAGGGTTAATTGTGGAATAAAAGACAGATTTGTCCACTACATGGAAGTCCATGAGGTGGATGTGGATGGGGTTAGTATGTCCCATATATGCAATATATGTGACATACTAAGGGGGGGGATGTGGAAGGGGGCATTGTGTAGTGCTTGGTGTACTAGTTTTATTGATTTTAACCCTTTGAATGCCACAGGGGTGAGCAGTGCACATCCCTATGGCATTCAAAGCTGTCCATGGTGCTGAAAGCCTTCTCTGTGTTCCCCTAGTGGCTGGGTAGGGAAGCACAGAGAAAGCTATTCAGAACTGGAGACGTGGGTTTTGGATTTTCTGACTGAACTTGATAGTTTGCAGTGCTGTGATTGGCTGTGGTGCTAGGTAACATTTTTATCGTGTGTTTTTAGGTAAGATTTTCTATGCGACGCAGGTTTAAGGTTAACGTGTATTTTGTTGGTTATCGCTCCTTAGGCTTTCTGGGTAAGGAAGATTTGAATCTCACGTTACCTGGTCTTGCTTAAGGAGCGAAGGCAGTTTTTTTCTTCACGTTGGTTTTAACGCCAACATTTGGATCGAGCCCTTAAAGAGCAGGCAGCTGTGTCAAGCATTTGATATGCTGCAGTGCTGCCTTTACTCACTGTTTAGCTGCATGTTCAGTGGTGAGCTGAGGGCTGGGAAGCACTGCTTAGTTCCCCTTGCCTATACACTTCCTGCAACAGTTGCCTGGATCCTGATAGAAAGATCGCCTGCTGTGAGTCAGTTGATCTGGTGAGGGACTGACATCACACATGTCTTTCCTGTCCTCTCAGCCTCTACTCCAGTATGTGTTGACTCTCAGATCAGGTAGTGTGATTAATATGTCACCTTCTACCTTGTTCTTTTTTGCCCCCAACTGTGCCCTCCATTTGCTTCTCTGGTACCTCTGTTTTGTCCCACATTTACCCCTCTCATTGTCCTTTTTGTATCTCTGTTTCTCCTATTTTGCCAATAAATTGCCCCATAATGCCACTCTGTTGTCCATCTCTGCCCCTTTATGCCTTTTCCCCATTGTGTCCTTGCTTCTTCCCTATGCCTAACTCATTGTTATTTATATAAAGGGAACATGGAATAAAATACCTCTCTAACATTCTAGGGGTTAAAAGCCCTATTTATAGCATTGCACATTTTTTAGATGCTTTGCTCCAATTGTACAACATTGACTTTAACCCTTTGCATGCCAGAGGGGTGCACACTGCAAAACACATTAGTTTGCAAGGTCTTGTGACCTTGTTGTTAGCAACATTGACCAAATTACCTTAACCCTTTGAGTACAAGAATGAGCCGCAATGCATTGCAAAGCATTGTCTTTTCCTCCCCTCTGGGATTCAAATGGTTAAAGTCAAAGTTGTGCAATTCTGGAGCAAACCATCTATACTGTAGGGGAGGGCAAAACATATTTTCAAAATTCACATTTATTTAAATTGGGCTTTTAACCCCTAGAATGCTAGAGAGGCATTTTTTTTATTTTTCCCTATTGTGCAGTTAGTTTTACATATAACTGTGTCCCTTTGCCTTTATATACAAGGCCCATTCGCTTTTCAAACTGAATCAGATTTGGAGCAAACCAACTGAAATAGGGAAAATAAAAAATTCTCAAATGAACAATGATTTAAGTAAGGGTTTTAACCCCTAGAATACTAGCAAAGTCTCCAACACTTAGCTACTCAAAGTGTTGGAGACCTCTATTGCATTCAAGGAGTTAAAAGCCCCATTTAAATATAGGGGAGAGTGATTAGGGCATTGAACCTATTGTGGGATCCTTGTCACTTGTACTTGTCCCAGGCCCTATGATTTCTGATGGTGGCTCTGACCAAAGACACAAACAAGTAGAGAACTGCCACAACAAACAGAGGGCGGATCTTCCTGTTGGGGACTAGGGTGTCAACCAGTGGGCTGTGCAATCATGGGCCAGGTGGAGAGATTAGAGTATTCCCCCTAAACAGCCCACAATGCTTTGCTCACCCAGTGCAATAATGGCCAAGTCTCATGCTACTGTAACACACACTCAGTGCTCTGCAGTTTTGGCCAAGTCTGTCTCATTCCTCCCTGGCTACCACTGAGTTCAGGGTTAGCCCTAAATACTGGCCAAGTCTGTCTCATCCCTCCCTAGTGATCATTCAGTGCAGGGTTAAACCTCGCCTCCCTTGAACCTGAAACCTTCCATTTCACCTGCCTAACACAGTATTAGCTGAATCACTTCCCTCTTGTACAGGGTAAAGGTTTAGCCACCCCTCTCCTACCCAGAGAAGAATTATCCCACTCATCATCATATTATACAAACATACAAGAGTGTTTACAGGTAGTGATACCAAACATGCTGCTCTCTATTTGCTTTTGAGGTAATCTTCTTTTACCCGCCCATCATTTCACAGCTGTCTGTCTCTTTCTCTTAGTATTGCCGCCTACTGTCTACCACTCCCTCCTTTTAGGCCACTCATCCTTCCTGTCAGCCCTCTATCTCAGGTCCCCCATCTTTTTTGCATCTCCAAGCATCCCATGTGTAAACCCTAAGTACATACTGTAAAACCCATAATCATATTCTTAATTTAACCCTTTGTGCCAGGGGCTGCACATCACACAGAAAAGCTCTGATACTCAAAGGGTTAGGTTACAATTCAGTAAGCTTATGAAGTGAAATTCTGATGCCAACCAACTGCACTATAGGGAACAAATATAGATTCCTCATATTCCCATTTATTTAACTGGGACTTTTAACCCCTGGAATGCTAACAAGGCATTTGCAATGTGTTGGAGCCCCATACATTTTGTAGGGTTTTGTAGAGCTTAAAAAAAATAAGCAAAATGCCACAAATCTTATCTCTCAAACCGCTCTGGTTTGAGAGATATCATCCACTAAAGTTCCTCTTCTCCTTCTGAAGATGAGGCTTTTCAGCAGAGCCTCAATAGCGCAATTTAAAAATAATTACTTCTTTGGAATGGTCTAAAAAGTGTGCTTGCAAACCACACTCACTTTGTAGACCGATCCAAAGAAGTAATTATTTTTTAAATTGCACCATAGCGGCTCTGCCGAAGAGCCGCTTGTCGGTCCCCGGACCAGGAACTCCTGCTGTCAGCTTACAGCTGACGTCAGGAGAAGAGGAGGGAGAGAGGAACTTTAGAGGATGATATCTCTCAAACCAGAGCAGTTTGAGAGATAAGATTTGTGACATTTAGCTTATTTTTTAAGCTCTACAAAACTCTAAAAAATGTTTATAGGACATTACTGTCCCTTTAAAGTGGACCTATCACATACATATATTTGACCTCCAATTAATTGTTATTATACTGGCAATCATGGATTTAGTGTTATAATGTTTATTAAGTGCTGGCATTATTTGCAATCAAAAGTTTGTATGGGACTCACATCAACAAGACAGAGCATCTTGGCAAAGTGGGTTCTGTGCTCCTGTACTGTTTGTCCCCATCTGTATTGTACGGGACAATGCAATTCCACTTTGGCAAATAACCTATCAGTGAGGAGACAGGGATGGACAGCACAGGAGCACAGATCCCACTTCACCAAGATGTCTGTGTTGTAGTGTTGATGCGAGTCCCATATGAACCTATGACTGCAAATAATGCCAGCACTTAATAAATGTTATAACACTGTTTCCATGATTTACCAGTATATTAACTTTTAATTGGGGTCAAATATATATGTACTAGTTGAAGAGCCCGTTACACGGGCCACAGTGCCACTGCCAGCCGGTCGCGGGGCAGTCATGCGCAGTAGAGACTGCCAGTGCCGCGGCTGATACAGAGCTCGACGCTCCTTCGGATTACTCTTCTGCCTGCTCCTCGAGTACTTAATTGTCCGACTGGTTCTTCAAACCTGGCTTGCTAGACTTCTCTACAGCTTACCCTTGGTACCGTCTTGCCTGCTAATTATTGATCTGGCCTATCAACCATTCTTCGCCCTTGTATCCTTGAATATCCTGCTCCTGGTCAACATTTAATTCAGATTACTTAGCATTTCTGACTACAGGTCAAGCCCGACACCACTGACTCCTAGTCGAGTCAGACTAGTCATACCATTCAATGTCTGTTTTGTCGGTTCCAGTTCTCTCGATTACAGCTGACTGTCACTAGGCCCCCTAGTGTCCGTTCTCTTGTTCTTTGTGTTTCATTCCTGTTATTGTGTGACAGAGACAAATATAACGGTGGGTAGATTCTACTCTCTGTTCCTGTCTCAGTGAGTAGCTGTCTGTATTCAGAGGTGTCATCCTGCTATCAGGCTTCAAGAGCTGCACCTTTAATCTGATCTTGGCCGCAGAAAGGTACCTCTAGAGCAGCCGATGCTCGCCACCTATGCTCCCTATCCAGTCCCCCCCAGCTTCTATCTCACTGAGGCCTACCCAGTAATATAGTCTAGTATTGTATTCTGTTGCTTTATTGTTTATATTAATAGCTGCCTGTTTCCTCTTGGTGAAGTTCCACCTCTACCAAGTTCTCACTAGCAGCTTATAAGGGCACGTCCTGATCTGAGTGTTACAATAATATAGCAGGTGCTACAGTCTCTACAGAAACAGTATGATGATGTTCACCCAGAACTACAGGCAGAAGCATAACACAAAATGCAGGGGCCCCTCTGCAAACTCTAATAAGCAGTTTGTCTCATAGAAGTCAATGAAGCAAGTGCGGCCGCGCGGGAAGCTCTCCTTAAAGGCGTCATGCACTAAAAATGCACATTTTCTAAAAGTTACCAAAAACGTGTGTGTAAAAATTCATAATCCTGAAGAGAAAACCCAGGAAAAAGCACCAAAACCCAGTTAAACCAGCAGGGAAGGGGTTAACTATCCAAAATGCAGCCATCCAAGCTCCAGAAACCTCAGGGACAAACCAGAATAAAAATACATATACACAAATCCAAGCACTTGTGTAGACCCAAAAATATGTCTAGAGAACTCAATGTGAATAAAATATATATTTTATTAAAAAACAATACTAAAGCCAGTTAATAAGTGACACTATATGTAGATATATATAGCAATACTGGAACACAGCAATATACTACCCACACACAAAAAGATACAAAAATTCAAGTGAATAGGCGCTATTGCAGACCAGTATATACCAATATATGACTAACCAAGAATTTATTATAACCGAAAAAGAAAAAAAACCCTATACGTGTATATCACAAACTGGAAAGACACTCACAGTCTACTCCGTAAGTGTATATATCAAATAAACAAATAGATATACTTGCCAGTAAACTTGCAAAATAGAAAAATACAATCAACCCAACCTTTGAATTTGTGCAATTACAACACAATATAACAGAAAAGGTACATACACAAAGTAATCCGTAAATGTATATATAATAAAAAAAAAAATACTGACGGGAAAGGTACATACAACCTCACCCGCAAGTATATAAAATAAATTCCAATATAAAGAAAAATCATATGATCAAAAGCTGATTGAAATACTAGTGATTCAACAAATATAATATACAACCACCCCTTAATATGGATTGCTATATATCTCCTATGATCCAATTTGGACTAAACACTCAACGGGATAGAGTATACAGCTGCGCATCCACCAGTCGACTGCACATGCCCACCAATACAGAAGGACAAAACACCCTCCACAGGATCTGAAGTGCATCAAATGGTTAATAATGCACAAGCACCTCACCACTCCATTGAAGACAGTCCCAGCCCACCATAAGGATATATAAAAAGCAGAAAAACCATTTAGAATAAATATTATCCCAGAATGACACAATATGCTTAGCAAAAAATAAAAAAATGATAAAAAAATAATAAAACTAAATAAAAATATATAAAGAAAAATAACTATCCTGTTGAGTGTTGTCACAGAATCAAGAACGAGAATTGGACCAGTGCTTAAAAGGTAAAACAATCTTTATTAAGGAGTAAAGACAGGACAATGTAAACAGCACAATACAGGCAAGGAGAGGACTTCAGGAAGGATCAGCTGTCGTAAAGGTACAGACGGGTTCCAGCGAGCAAACAGAGGAAATCAACTCTACAGGTCTGCACCTGTACAGACAACGTACCCAAAAGACCAACTGCGCTACAGGAGGATACTACAGGTTCGCACCTGTACCGACAACGTACCAAAGAGACCTACTGCACCACAGGTCCGCACCTGAAAGCTGCAGAGGTACAGAGATTAAAGGAAGTCCACCAAGCCACCAAGGGCAACCCCTAGGTTATCCACTGGAGCGTTGGTATGCTGGGTGCACAGTGAACAATCCCGGGCCATGCCAAGGTGATGGTCAGACAAGCTGGAGATAATACGTCAGCCAGAGCTGCAGGTTTGCACCAGACTGGATGTCAGACAGGCCAAGGGTCATACACGGAACGGGTAGTCAGACAGAGCCACAGGTCAACACCAGGGCGGATAGTCAGACAAGCCAGAGGTCATACACAGAATGGTTAGTCAGCCAGAGCTGCAGGTTTGCACCAGACTGGATGTCAGACAGGCCAAGGGTCATACACGGAACGGGTAGTCAGACAGAGCCACAGGTCAACACCAGGGCGGATAGTCAGACAAGCCAGAGGTCATACACAGAATGGTTAGTCAGCCAGAGCTGCAGGTTTGCACCAGATTGGATGTCAGACAGGCCAAGGGTCATACACGGAGTGGGTAGTCAGACAGAGCCACAGGTCAACACCAGAAATGATAGTCAGACAAACCAGATCAAACAAAGAGCAACAGAAGCAGAACTGCACTGGAACACCACGAACGGGCAACTGAAGTGGTGTCCAGGCAGTTGATAAACAATTTGCTCCACCCCTAGAGGTGGAGTATAACCTGCACTGTGCCTTTAAGAATCGTGCAGCGACGTCATCAGGGAATCCCTGTGAATGCACCCGAATGCAGATGCAGCTGGAGCCTCTAGAGGGAGCAGCAGATGACCAAGTGCCTGGAAGGATGCCAGAGCACCCAGCGTCGCCGCGAGGAAACAGAAGCCGGCCACCTACGGAGATGGTGGTCGGCAAAAGGGTAAGCGAGCTTACAAGTGTTTAGTCCAAACTGGATTGTAGGAGATATATAGCAATCCATATTAAGGTGGTGGATGTGTATTATATTTGTCCCTGGAGACCCAGTAATTCACTGCAAAAACCGGAGTATCTGGGGCATATCTGGAGAATTCCCAGAGATGTGAATGTAGCATGCCTCCCAACATTTCAAATGGCCAAAAAGGGACAAATTTGTTATTGCTGGTTTTGTTGGCTGCTGAACTGATGGGCAGTGAATTAATGAGAATTTTTAGGTTATTTCAGGACCTACTAATACCTCCTTACATAACTGAATAAATGATTAAGAGCAAGGCCAATGTATTTTATTTACACAGACAAATGTAAAAACACACATACTTAAGTTTAAAGAAACATTAATGTGAGTTTCATTGCTGTGGAGCAATATCATACACATCACACAGTCTGATCTCATACAAAGAGACACCAGAGTAGGAAAGAGGGATTTGGGCCTCAGAGAGAGACTGTCCGACACTTGAGAGACATGATGCAGGTTGCACTAAAGACATCCTTAGCTTCACCCATAGTCACACATCCCACCTCACTAAATTCCACCTCTAGCTCTCTGCTGTTGCCTGGTACAGAAAATACCCTTAGCCTATAGCATACAGGCACAAAAAATGCTGTCAACCCCTCGGCTGCTAGACAGGTCTTTAACACATTGTTCATAATGTGCTGGGGACCTCTGTGGCAGCTGAGTATCTAAAAATTGCATACAATGACATAACTAGTTACTGGAGGACCTGGTACAAACATTTTTGAGGCCGCCTAACATAAAAATATTTCCACAGCTGCATTCTTAGAACGTATAAAACTCTGGGACAAATGGCCCCCTTGGATGCTGGGCACATCTACAACTTCTGCGCCCCTGTAGTTACTCTCCTGTTGTGTAAATTGGTAGATAAACTAGCTACCATAAACCTGGGGCACCGGGACTGCGCTGGCCATACCAATAATTCACAATATGGGAGCCGACAGCACCAGAGGGGGAGAATGTTGAAGGCCAGGGAAGAATAAGTCTCCCCAAAAGAAACAACAGAAATATATTATAGTGGTAGCAGGCGTCATAAATAAAAATGTATTATTACTAGTCTCCCCAAACATAAAAGTAACCCTACTCCTATGGCCAACACATCTTATGCTCCCTACAGTTGCCTACTCTGTCTAATTTAAGGAGATCAGATATCCCTTTAAATGCAGAATGTTAAGTTTCATAAATGTCCTGAAGATAAGGTACCGCTGGTCACCTTAGCCTAATATGAAATCTGACCCTGCTAGCTAGTACTTGCTGTAAGAGAGCAGTAGGTGGGAGTGGAAGGGCAGTGTGGAATGTTGTATTAATAAGTATGTTAGCAAATATAGGGGATACTAGAAACTAAATTGATATAATCTGCTAGTTCCACTTGACCCTTTGAGCCCAGAAAGATATCCAGTGCAATGCATTCAAAGCCCCTCTGCCACTCATTGGGTTAATATCTCCCACACTTCCATGTTTGACCAACATGACACACAGGCAATTCTTAACAACATTTTGAAAGAAGCATATCTTCTAGTATAAACATTTTCCAATCCTTTTAAATTATTAGATTACAAACAATTGTCTTTATAATGTCAGAACTTCCAGAGTCTGTACTGATATACAAGTAATATGATATTAATTTTTGTTTAGAAAAATCTCCATAAAAGGAAGACATATGAACCAACAAACAGCCTACACAAGCAAATAAATCAGGTAACACTCCTGTTTTGCATTCTGGTTATATTTTATGTGTCCACTAGGTGTCAGGATAGAAAACAAAAACCAAAACAAGTTCATATGATTACCTTGTGATTTCCTTATGTAAAACTGTGATTAACCTAAGTAAGTGGGTTTCAGCACATTGGACCATTCCATTCCAAAGAGCTGTGTAACTTAGTAAGAAGGGTGTCAAGCTCATTTCTTCCCAATGCAATGTACATTTAACAAAATACCCCACTGCATCAACAATGAATGATAGGGCTTTGGTGCAAGAACCCTTTCCACCTTAGCCCTAATGGGGAAGGAAATTATGTAATCATTATGCCCCATCCATGTGTTTCTCTTGACTGCAGTGGATTGCATCTTGTTTCTACTGATTGTGTATGGAAATTAATCGTGAACCTCATGCAGCCCTCTAAGGGTTCTCATACACTGGTGCTGAAGATGCTACTACTACAGTTCTGTTGCAGTGTTGTAAACTTGTCTCTGTTCTGACAAAGATAATAACAAAACAGGGTTTTATCTGAGGGCCAGCCCTCATGACCACGTGGGTATCCACAGTGGTTTATGAGGCCAAAAGCAGACCTTTCACATGAGCAATGCTGGAGGTTGTGATACCAACCTCCAATGAATGGCTGACCATTGCTCATGTGACAGGTCTGCTTGTGGCTCCATAAACCAATGTGGATACATTGCTCTACTGTGTTCTTGTGTGAAAGCAGTTTGCTGGACTTGGTGTGTTTAACTGAGAAGGTATTTGCCTCAGTGAAAGGCACCATAGCCCAGGACAGGACCTTTCACAATGGGCCCAGGGGAAAGGGGCCTAAGGCTTTTCATGAGATACACTTCCCTTCAAGTGAAAACACACACGCAAAATATTAACCCTTTAAGCTTTAGTGGATATGGGCAATGCATTGCTGAAAAGCATCAGTATGTTGGTAAGGTAATGTAGGGCTTAAGACGGCTTATATGATAATAGCTGTATGTGATTTTGAAGCGGAGGGGGAGAGAGAAACGGGCATCGCTGTGCTACATTAACCCTTTCAGTGCCACTGCCAGAGGGGTACGCAACGCATAGCTTTGCAATGCGTTGTATACCCCTCTGGCACTGAAAAGGTTAATAAAATAGCCAGCCAAGGGAGAGCACCGAAATGTACTCACTGGGGGAGAGAGAGATGTGCACCGGGAACAGTAATTTGAAGGGGGGTCAAGAGGGGATAAATAGACAGGGAGAGAGAGAGAGTCAAAGGTGGGGGGGATCATCAGACAAGAGGGGGGTCAAGAGTCAGACGGGGACAGAGAGAGAGATTCAAAGGGGGGATCAACAGTCAAAAGGGGGATCAAAAGTCAGACGGGGGAGCGAGAGAGTCAAAGGGGGGTCAAGAGGGGGAGAGAGTCAAAGGGGGGGAGAGTCACATATAGAGAACATACACTCTGTCACACTCATACACATATAGAGAAGCACACACACATACTTACACACTGATATCCTTACTGAGACTCACACACACTGACACACTTACACACATACAGGGAACACACACTTAAATACATACATACAGGGAACACATACTGCCATACACATATAGAGAACACACTGACACTTAAACACATGCAGAGGCGGGGCATAAATGGGTAGGGTGCAAGGGGTGGAGCCAAGGGGCGGCAAAATTAGGTTTTGCCTAGGGTGGCAAAAATCCTTGCACCATCCCTGTAGGGAGCCCAGGCTTCTGTTCGGATGTCAGAGCAGTATCACTTAGCAAGCAGTTGTACACCTCATGATATCAGATCAAGATGGCAGCACTCACTGGTAGCCAGTACTGGGGGTCCTGCACAGCTCCATTTGTTCCCTACACCCCACTGTATACCAGAGCAGGCCCTGA
Source organism: Rhinophrynus dorsalis (assembly GCA_037306005.1). Classification (NCBI taxonomy): domain Eukaryota; kingdom Metazoa; phylum Chordata; class Amphibia; order Anura; family Rhinophrynidae; genus Rhinophrynus; species Rhinophrynus dorsalis. Next base: position 515,785,358 of record CM074719.1, read on the forward strand.
GTTACTGGGTGCCCAGGACTGTTACCTTAGTAGAAAAAGTTTGGTGTATACATAGATGTGGTGATGTTACAACAACCCCTGAAACTGGGAAAACATTTTAGGGGCTAGTCACAACTAAACTTCAGAAAGTTAGAAAGGTGATACAGTTACAAGAGAGTAGAGGAGTTCAGCAGATCAAGAGCACAGAATTATAGACTCCCTTATTAAAAGTGGAAAAGGTCAGCACAGTCCATTCCCTTTATGTTTCTATCACTGCTCTGGTATCTTGTGGCTGTGATGGATTCAGATCCCAGTTCTGACCACAGAGCACCTTTCTACTTCTTGGCACTGGACATTTGGGGAGGTAGCAAGTTCACATTCATCCACTAGGACCAGCACACAATTTGAATAATAAGGTGCTGAAGAATTTACTTGTGGTACTGCAAATAACTTTTTGGCCCTGGACCAACAGCTAAGAGTGCCTCTATGTAGTAACACAGAAACCCAGAATTTGATGGCAGATAAGAACCATTCAACCCATCTAGGGTTGGATTCTACTGTAGGAGATAAATGTTACCTCCCATTTCATCATACATTTTCCTATTGAAGTCTATGAGGAAACCTGGAGATAAAAGCAGTGATAAAATTAGCACCTGCAATAGAATCTTGCCCCTAGTCTGACCAATTTTCCTACTGTAAAACCTCAAACCTTACTTAAGTATGATTACATTTTGTCACTGTATTAACCGCTAACACTTTTGCTAGTAGGATAGTCCACATATTTATCACCCTCTCATTTAAGTAAAACTTTCTTATATAACATTTAAGCCTTTGACCTTTTATGTTTAGACTGACCTGGGGCTGGATTCAAATGCAGGAGATAAATGTTACCTCCTGTTTTATCAAAAATGTTCCTATTGAAGTCTATGGGGATAGCTGGAGATTAAAGCAGAGATAAAATTAGCATCTGCATTTGAATCTAGCCCCTCTTGTCCTAACATTTAAACTCCTTTTGAATATACTTCCCTCCTGTACTGTTGAATCCCTTTATGCATTTGAATGTTTCTATAATATTCTCTTCTCTCTTCACTGTTCCAAGATATATATGTTCAGATCCTATCCTGATAATTTTAATCCTGTAAACAATTCAACGTATTAGGGGCCCTTGTCAAGAATATCTATATTCTTTGGTGTGCCACTGACATTAGCTAAGGGCGCCACAAGTTTTCTGTAAAGGCGTTTCCAAAAATTGAAATTTTACATTTTAAATGTATATTTATGAAACTGTTATGCAAAATATGCTTATTTTTGTCATTCTGATTGCGAGACCTAAGAGTAATTACATAGTTATGAATGTGTAACCTCTTTACTTCCCTGGCAAATGACTGATAAGATATTAGGAGTGCCCTGAGAATTCCAGAATTAATGTTAGGGGAGCCTTGAGCAAATATTGAGAACCGCTGCTCTAGGGGCTCTACTTAATAGTCGCCAGTAAAACTGTTGGTAGGGCAAAAATGGATACTGGGCAGTACACACACTGTGTTACCATAGGTATACAATTGCCCTACCAACAGGAACCACAATGAACATTGGTACACAACATCTGACTTTTAGCCCAACGTTCATTCTGAGTTTTTTTTATCCCAAAACTCACTCTAAATAGCGTGAGAAATGGGAACATCAAAGGGAAATGGGTAATGCTTGGTTTTCGACATAAAACCAATATTTGGGAGGGGAAACTATACTTTGCTGGTCATGCTCAATTTACTGATTTACTGCACCAGACACCCACTTCATTGGATAGTTTAGTAACCTCTTTATATATTAGTATAATATACTAATTTGGATATCTTATACACCCTTGTACTATCCTATTCATTTAAGAGCTTCCTTAGATATTATTGTTTAAGGGTATTGTCTGTGACTGGCATCACTGGATAAGGAGGAAGTTGGGTTCATGTATAGAAGGTGGGATATTTAACCATGGTTGGAGCCAGGGCCAGATTAAGGGGCAAATGTACCTGGCACTGAAATTTATGATGGACCTTACTCTACTGGAAAGGAGTACAAAGTATTGTTGATAAAATGTTGATAAAATGTGGAAAATGGGCTTGTTTAAATACATTTTTTTAATCAGGCCCTTGGAGGAGCTAGGGTTCTTTACCTTGGGGTGATTGATTTATAAATCTGTCTCTGTCTGTATCTACATATAGAAGGCCCTACGATTCTGCTGAAAGATAATTGCTTGGGAACCACTCCTTGAGATAGGTGAGAAGGATACTACCTGCATATACACTATATACAGTGTATATACAACACTGGAAAAGTATTGCATAAATTATTATGCCATAATAACTATGAAAAAAACTGGTAAAGCGATTTATTGATTCTTTGGTTTCTAGAGACATCTTTGCTTTGCAGAGTAATGCATTAGAAACCTCTCTAGCAGCCTAGGGGTTAAAATGTCCTTTCACTAATTCACAAACTTGGCTAACACATATGGGCTTTCTCTGTTGTCCCTGATGATAATTCTCCACTTGAAGGGCTTGTGTAGCAATACAAAGTCTACAAGAAGCAGCAATTCATTTTTGCTTTGAACTTTTAGAAGTACACTTGAGTACCCTTGGGTGCTGTTCCAAGGTAAAAGCAGCAATGAACTCTTGTAAGGGAGGACACCAAAGGCCTTTGTAGTGCCACCTGGGGTTTCTGAGTCACTGATGAGCAATGTATGCTTGCATCATTCCAGTAATGCTTTGTCCAGGCAATCATTTCATTTCAGCTTCATATCCAGAGAAGCTTAATAAGACAAATGTCGATGAGCTCCAAATGTCACCATAACCCTTTGTCATGATGAATACAGGTAAATTCCTTTGTTTTCTGTCCTTGATGGAGCCTATATTTTTTAGGGGTATCAGCTAGCACAAACCAAGGGCACTATGAACAAATAAAATTGGAGTAATTCTGGGGTAAACCCCCCCTGTAGGGTGAATATATACATTTCCTTTGATCTAAATAGTTATTTTAACCCCTTGAATGCTAGAGGTCACCAGCATATTGCTCAGCAATGCTTTGGAGACAACTCTGGCATTCAGAGGGTTCAAACTCCATTTGGATCAATTGGATTTTGTATTTGTACCCTACAGTGCACTTGGTTTTCCCCAGAATTCCCCCAGTTTTATTTTATATATAGGGGCCTTAAAGAGAAATGTCCACATACCATTGAAATAAGTGGCTCTAAATGTGTTTAACAGAAAGACTTGCTTAGGAATATGGTCTTCATGAACATATGTGGAAACTCTTTGGATCTGCCCACAGACTAGTTTTCATCATACATTTCTGGGAACAGAAAATATTTCTCCAGCCCCATTCAGCCTACTGTCCACTCCGGTCCATCCACTCTGTCATCCATTTTTTCATGGCATCCCACCCCATTTGAGACCCAAATTCCTCTCTCCCTCTTTACAACCCTGGCATCCCTCTTTTTAGGAGATTAGACTGTGTGGTGTGTATATAAGTGTATCAAATTATCCCACAGCAATAAAACTCACATTAATGTTTGTTTAAAGAGGAAGTTTCCCTTAGTATAAAGTCTTCCTCCAATAATTATACATATGGCAACTAGCTTCATAATACTTCTATTACCTCTCAGAAGTAATCCTTAATCTTCGGAGAGTGATGGCCAGGTTAGTGTAGTCTGAGTGCCTACGCCGTCAATCCCTTCCTGTTACCTTAAAGTAACATGCAATGCCACCTAGAGGAGACCGGGACTGACAGAGCAGGCGCGCAGACAAGATGTCTGCGCTGATGCCTGGCTTCCGGTCTCTGAACATTAAGGATTACTTTAGAATCTGGCACTTCTGAAAGATAATAGAAGTATTATGAAGCTAGTCACCATATGTTTAATTATTGGAGGGCAATAAGTGAAAGTTCCTCTTTAAACTTTAGTATATATTTTTATTAATTACCATGGTCTATGTAAATAAAATACTTTGGTTTTCTTCTCAATATTTATTCAGTTACACAAAGAGGCATCAATAGGTCATGAAATAATCCCAAATTCTCTGTAATTTCCCGCCTACCAACCACGTTCCCAGGAACACCACTTAAAACAAAAATGTCCTTCTTTGGCCATTTAAAATATTGAGAGGTATGTCATGGTAACCCCACCAGCCCAGTTAAGCCCCCACAAATAGTGTCATTTTGGACATTCCATCCCAGCCCTTTGGATCACTTTGGAGTTCTCATACAGAATGTTCCCAGTTATGTTCGTACAGCAGTCACTTATATCTATATCTATACAGGGTGGGGGTGTGGGACTTCTTCTCTCTCAGCTTTCCCACTTCAGGCCTCTGTCCCTTTCTCCATCAGTCTCCTTTACCTCTTCTGAAGTGCATGCAGTCCAGCTCTTCTCCCCTGTCCCTCTCCTGGCAGCCTTGGTTTACAGGCCACCAAGCAATGCTTTCTCCTTTCTCTCTGAATTTGAAACTTGGCTTTCTGTATTTCTGTCTTCAGACACTCCCACATTACTCCTTGGTGACTTCATCCTACACATTGATGATGCCTCCTCATCTAGTGCTTCTCGATTTCTCTCCCTGACCTTGTCCTATGGCCTTCAACAGTGGACTGCTGCCAGCACTCACAGAGAAGGTCACTGGCTAGATCTAGTCCTCACCAGAAACTGTTCAGTCTCTGACTTCACAATTTCCCCATTTCCGCTCTCTAATCATCATCTTATCACCTTCATACTCTCTCACACACCTTTTCCTGCCCTCCCTAAATCACCCTTACTAACCAGGAACCTACACTCAGTCAAACTACCAGACCTGGCATCGACTGTGCAGACTTCCCTCTCTTCTCTCTGCCCAACTACTACTACTACTACTACTACTACTACTACTACTAACATAGACATTCTGGTCCATGAATATAACACCTCATTAACATCTTCCTTGGACCTGCATGCTCCCCTCCAATATCAACATTCCCTCCCCAGGAATCCCAGACCCTGGCTAAATTCAACAACCTGCATGCTACGCACCTGTTGTCGAGCCGCAGAATGTCTCTGGCGAAAGTCTCATTCTGTTGCCGACTTTCACCATTATAAATTCATGTTATCCTGTTTTAACACAGCTCTCACTCAGACTAAACAGCACTACTTCTCTAACCTCATCACTACCCACAAGTCTAACCCATGTGACCTCTTTAAAATCTTTGATTCTCTTCTCAAACCCCCAACCTTAAACTGCTCATCCATCTCCAACACTCCACAGGACTTTGCAGAGTTTTCCAAAAATAAGATACAGTCTATCCAACAAACCATATCCTCTTCATCCTATCCTCCTATCCCCCTGAATCCTAGTCCACCTCAAGCAACCCTATAACAAAGGAGGAGGTATCTCTTTTACTATCCTCCTCTCCACCCACTACCTGCCCCTTGGATCCCATTCCCTCTAGCCTTATTAAGGCTCTGGCAACTACTCTGGCTCCCAGCCTTACAAATATCTTTAACTCCTCTCTTTCTACTGGAACTTTTCCATCCTCATTCAAACATGCAATCGTCAGACCGATACTCAAAAAAACCCTCACTCGACCCCACCTGTCTTTCAAATTACTGTCCAGTTTCACCCCTCCCCTTTGCATCTAAGATCTTGGAACACCTTGTATTCTCCAGCTTAATCTCTTTTCTCAGCTCAAACTCTCTTCTTAAAGGGATAGTAATACTTAAAATGTAAAAAAAAATATGTTGTAGGGTTTATTCCACTGAGTAAAACAAGGGAACTCCCACTGCTGAAAGGTGTTTAATTCAAAAGTTATTAATTTTCAAAGTTGAATTTTTTAGGTGCAATATCACAGTGACCTGAAATTGTACAGTGGTGCTGTTGCTACACGATCCTATGGACAGCTCTGGTCAATTGACCATAAATCTCCATAGGATGGTGTAGCAACAGCGCCACTGTACAATTTCAGGCCACCGTGATATTGCACCTAAAAAATTAAACTTTTAAAATTAATAACTTTTGAATAAAACACCTTTCAGCAGTGGGAGTACTTTTGTTTTACTCAGGGGGATAAACCCTACAACATATTTTTTTTTACATTTTAAGTATTACTATCCCTTTAACCATTACAGTCAGGTTTCTGTTCCAACAGGGGAGGGCTGGGAACTTGTGTCCTGGGGGGCAAATACAATCTACTGGCCCATTTCTTCAGTCGCTCCAGCTCAGCGTCCCAGCCCATCCCCTTAGGTACTTTTAACATTGGCATTAATGCTGTTAAGTAAGGCAAACGAGACCACATAGCCTACAGCTGAAATGCGACTAATCCAGTGATACCATAAAGTACAGCGACATGATTGATACCATAGATCTTACAAGGGAAATGGGTTATGCTGTTATTGTAGCTCTATTTGGATTATAACTCTGTAGTATCATTTGTATAGTTCCATTTCAGTTGTAAGCTCTGTGGTATAACTAGTGTAGCTCCATTTACAGCAGCAATTAGGAGACTGATTGAGGCAGTGGCCTGATGGCCCAGACATGTGACCAGCCCAGGGGGCAATTGCCCCTCTGCCCCCCAGGGCCAGCCCTCCCCTGTGTTCCAACTATTCCACTGAGACAGCCCTAAGAAAAATTACTAATGACCTATACACAACAAGGAACAAAGGACAATTCAGTATACTAACCTACTAGATTTATCTTCTGCTTTTGACAGTGTTAACCATGCACTCCTACTGGACACACTGCACACCCTTGGCATCCGTGACACACCTCTAAAATGGTTTTCCTCCTACCTCTCTAAACGTACTTTCAGTATTTCTTTGGCTAACGCTTTCTCATCTCCACACGACCTCACAGTAGGTGTTCCACAGGGATCAGTCCTGGGACCATTTCTCTTTTCCCTCTACACCATCTCACTTGTTGGCTTCATTTCATCTCTTGGGTTTAATTACCATCTGTATGCGGATGACACTCTAATCTCTCTCTCCTTCCCTGACCTCCCTCCAGCTCTGCAATCTCGAGTCACTCAAGGTCTGTCAGCTATTTCATCATGGATGTCCCACTACCATATTAAACTCAGTAGGGCTAAGACAGAGCTGGTGGTGTTCCCTCCTAAAACCCATCCACCAACACCCTTCTCCATCACAATAGACAACTCTGCCATACACTTAGTACCTAAAGCATGCTGTCTTGGGGTCATACTTGATTCTAAATTAACTCTCTCCCCCCATATCCAAGCTGTCAATAGAGCATGTCACTTCTTCCTAAAAAATATTGCCAAAATACATCCTTTCCGCTGCATGTCAACTGCAAAAAATCTCAGGCACTCATTGTATCCAGACTTGACTACTGTAACATTCTACTCTCTGGTTTTCCTGCTTCTCATCTTTCTCCACTTCAATCTGCTATCAGTTCAGCTGCAAGAATACCCACATTTGCTCCCAGATACCTTCCCTCTCATCTCCTCCTGGAATCCCTCAATTGGCTACCTATAAAGTATCGTATTTCTTACAAGATTCTCCTTATCTCCTGTAAGTCTCTATGTTCTTCAGCACCCTCTTACATTTCTGCTGTTCCCTCCCGCTACACCCCTTCCCATCCCCTATGATCTTCCCAAGGGTTCTTCCTGTCCTCTCCCTACACAACTCGAGCCATCTCTCAGCTACAAGCTTTTTCACTGGCTGCCCCTCGACTTTGGAATGCCCTCCCTAGCACCACTCTACAATCTTCCACACTCATCACTTTCAAGCATCTCCTCAAAATCCACTTGCTGAAGGAGGCATGGCAATAGCAATATCCTCCTCCTTGCACAACGATAGTAACATCAGAATCCTTCTGCACTTCTTCACCACACTTTGTACTTGCACTTATAATCATCCTTCTACTGTCTGTGTATGTCATCATGAACTATAATTAGATTGTAAGCTCCTTGGGGCAGGGTCCCTTTCTCAGTGTATGATTCCCTTGCTGCACTTTCCCCCAAAAATAATTAAATGATCGCACATTAACTTAATGCTCTTAACCCTGTTATGAATTTTTGTATTGTTTTATTTCAACTTCTGTTAAGCGCTGTGTACATGTATGGCGCTATATAAATAAAGATACATACATCTATTTACTGTTTTCTACATTTGAGGTCTGTTGTAGTCTCTAATAGAACACAGATATTTTACCACCTGCAGAGTTTTTCATGGCCATTTACAGTCATGGGAAGGTCTATCTTTCTGGCTAATCTAATTCAGACTAATATACTCGGTTGTTGTGTGGAGGTAAAAACTATATACAGGCCTTACTTGAAGCCAATAGATATACATGGATAAGCTAACTCTTACTCAACAATAACTGCAGAAATATCACAATATGAAATTATCTCACCCTACTAGGTCAAAGGATCGAATCCACTTCTCCAACCTATTAAATACATTCCCATACCTGGGAACTTTCAAAACGAGCTGACCCTGAAATTTTGCAAATATTAATCACTCAAGTTCCTACAATGTAGATTTTCTGCAATATGTCTCTGATCTCTGTAACTGAAAGGTGCTGTAGTCAGTCCTCCAGGAACAATTAATATACAATAGCTTAAAGATATTCCTGCATGAACACGCACAAGACAATAATAATTTTCTTACAATAAATATAAAAACAGTACATTTTAAGATTTGGAAGACAAATCCTTACAAAAAATATCCTGACCAGGAAACAGTCCTAGACACATGAAAAACCCATGTGCGTAACCCATAGTTATGCACTCCAAGTACTGGCTAAAAATGTAGCTATTTGTCAACACAAATGTTTAATGTATGACAACTGGATATAATTGTATCATTAAACTTACAAATTTATGTTATCCATCCAGTTTTAAGTCTCCTGCTAATGTAGAGATGTCCCTTATGTGAGCTTTGATGTGTAAATGTGTGCAATCTATGACACCCATGACCCTGGGCATGCCTCCTCTTGTGTAGAAGTCCTGTGTCCACTCCATGTCAGTGGTGGGGAAGTGGATGCACCTGCTGGTCTTGCTCTTAAGGGGTGGCAACACCTTAGCTAATACCCTTGAACATGTGGGCCGGGACATGCCATATCCTTCTGTGGACTGGAAGGCTCCACTTGTCATGAAACATATAGTATACATCAGTTTTACTTCTAAGTGCCATTGCACAGAGGAAATCTCCATATCCATAGCAGACTGGTCCTGCCCACAGACAGTCCAGCTCCCAAAAGTCAGGCAAATCCTCTCTTCAGAAGATAACCAGTAAAACCACATATGTATGTTTTGGACTATGTGGGCCTCGTCAGTGTGGTACAGCCAAATGTCTCTAGGTACATGGAGAGCAAGAGTCCATGCATGGGATACCCTTCCACTTAGGGAGATTTAAAAAAAATATGACAAGCACCTATCGAAAATGAACAAGATAAATTGTCCAGCTCTGAAATTTCAGTCAAATTCTCTCTGCACGAGAGAACCAGCAAAACTCAGACGTACTTTTCAATCTATGTGGACCTCATCGGTGTGGTGCAACTGACTTCCTTTAGGCACATGGAGAACAAGGGCCCTTGCCAGGGATACATTTTCACTTAAGGAGACCTACAACAAAGAATGTACGAGCACCCATTGAGAACGAACAAGATAAAGTGTCTTTTTTTGCCTTAGAGCTGTTCTAACTTTGAACAAAGAATCACCAAGCAGTTAGGAGCACCCTTGTCTTACTCCACAAGAGGAGCCGTAATACATATTTTTCATATAAAGGATTTACTATGTGTTTAAGGGAACACTGACAACAAAAATCAAATAGCTAGAGATAACTTTAAATATTATATAATTTGAGCAGGCATATGTAAAAGTTGATTACATCCTTAAAATATAATTTTAAATGTGCTTTTTAATGCATGTGTAATGTGTCCTGTTCATTTAATCTTGCTCGTGTCAGTGAACTGATTGTGATTAGCTCCACTGCTCTTGTATCATCTTACCTCTGCTCATTCACAAGGAATTCTGGACAATAAAAGAGAGCCCTTGAAATGGCAGGAATATCTGGTCCATCAGAACATAAGTAAAACTAGATTCTGGGCTGTAAATAAAACAAAATGTTTACAGATACTAGCCTTAAGGGTATTTAAGTGTTTATATAACCTAATGGCTTAATTACATGGGGTATAGTGGGTGCAGTTATGCCTGAGCCTGGCATCCTACAGGGCCCATCAGCCTCAGGCCCAATAGGTTTTATTTATTCCAATGTGAAAATATTTTTGTAATGAAGGGCCCAAACAAATGTTTGCACCGGGGCCTTCCAATGACTAGATATGCCACCAATATAATCCCAGTAAATAGGGGGTTTATTTTTAGGTGTTAGTGTGCCTCAAACCATTAGCTAATGGCTACGTTGTCAGGGGTGATGAATAATACCAGCACCAATGGTATGCAATGATTATCAAAGATAGTAGAAATGATGCAAATAAAAACAATGTTCTTTATTGTAGCATAAAACGTATAAAAATCATACATACATGTCATGACAAACAGAGACATAGAGGAAAGACTTATGACTTGGTAAAACAAAAGCAAATGTATCACATCTGATCATATTGAATTTGGCATTGTGTACATGTTATGAAGTATACAACTTCTCTTGTGGCAAAATTAATGTAACTCTTCATTTTCTACTCTTTATTTATCACAAAAGACGAAAATGAACTGGACTGTGAAATGAACCTACAACACGCACACCTAAAACTACCACATTTGAAAAATCCCACCGTGATGTTTGTAACTACCTTCAGCTGAACAATTCTGCTGAAAAAAGACAAACTGTCCAACTGGAATACCCTTGATTGTGAAGAATGGGTGGCAACTGGCAGCATGCAACACATTGTTACCAGCTGTAGCCTTCCTAAAAATATCAGTTGGCACCAAACCATTATGAAAATCATCATAGATGTTCAAGTCTAAACAAACACATTTGCACTGGAGCTATGTAAACTTAAGGTTTAAATGGTTGTCATTCAGGAACATGATGTCATCAATACACCTCCCAAAAAAACACAACCAAATCCCTATAGGGATTGCCATCTCCAAAAATGCAGATCTCCTCCCGTCAAACCACACAGAGGTTGGCATATGAGGGGGAAAATTTCGCCTCAATTGAAGATTCATGTTTCTGGACATAGAAAACCCCAACAAAAAGGATACTGCAGATGTCAGGAAACCCTTAGGAGCTTCAGAATAGCTGCTATAACGATCAAGATGGTACCACAGGGCTTCTAGTCCTAAACTGTGTGGAATGCAAGAGTCAAGTGATTTAACATAACAAATAATCCAAATCTACAGTTTTACAAACACTATATTACGTGTACCGTTTTTAAGATAACTAAATAATCTCAAGACCAAAGGTTGAAAGTAATGGTCTCCCCATTCTCCAAGAACCTCAGTCATGGAGCCAATCCCTAACACACAACAGGCCTGCCCTCTGGTCTCTCCATCGATTTGTGAATCTTAAGGAAATGTTGAAAAATAGGACTAACTGGATTTTCTGCTATATTCAAGTCAGCCTCCTTACGACTCAAAACTCACAAAGACACGCCCCTCGAAACTAGAGAGCCCTGAAGGAAGGCAAAATTCTTAGTTGGATTTATAGACAGTATATCATATGCCTCTTGAACCCCACCAACTGTCTCATGGCTTCACCACCCAGAACCACAATTGAACAACCCTCATCTGTGTTTCTGATGACAGTTTGGCTCTGTTTACTGAGGAGTGTCAAGGCTTCCCTCTCTCCTCTTGTCAAATATAAAACACTTTTTTTCTTATTATTATTTAGATTGATGAGATCTCTCTCTGTCTTAAAAGTGTCCAATATTTTACCCCTACAGTCTACTGGATAAAAGCTAGACTTCCTGTTAAAACAAGTATCTATACTTGAAGCTATTGTATTTGTGTTGAAGCAAATGCCTTCATATTGGATGTTCACCATATCCATCAACCAACTCAAGTCTTTGAATGATGTTTTGGTGGTAACACTTTGTCTCTTATTAATTGTGATATCAGATGAGAGTTGGTACCGTGTTAGTCATAGAAATACAGGAGGCAAATATAGTTTTTGATACCTTTTATTGGCTAACTAAGCAGATTTAAATGCAAGCTTTCAAGACCTTAGGTCTCTTCCTCAGGCATGTTATATAGATAAATATGAAAACATCTCTCTTTTGTATTTTTATTCAGGGCACTCCTCACCATCAGTTGTTTCAAATTGGGAGGCTGTCTGAAGGAGACATATTCCCACAGCCTCCCTTACTCTCCTTCAGACAGCCTGTCACGGTTTATTATGACTCTCAGACACAAGTTTTAGGTAAAAAAAATCAATTTTATTGAAATAATAAATGATAACTTAGGATGGCAATAACATACATAATATATATATACAGAATATAGCACAGACAGAAGGCAGACTCTACCGGTCCTGTCAATATACCGGACAGGACAGTCTTTAGGCTCTACCGGCCTTGCCAATACCGGGTAAGGCAACCTGCAGATGGAATAGCATAACGGTTTACCGGCCTTACCAAATTACCGGGCAAGGCAGCCTCAATAGATACACAATGTAGGCTCTACCGGCCCTGCCAATACCGGGTAAGGCAACCTCAGATGGAATGTGGCAAAAGGTTCTACCGGCCTTACCAATACCGGGCAGGGCAGCCCAGAGATAATAGCAGCAGTCAGATGGAACTGGCAAATTAGCAGAATCATTAAGCAGCAAGGCTTTGGAGCAAACCAGCGTCCGCACGCTGGAAACAACACTGAATAGTATAGCCGTTAGGCTTAGCGAGCAAACCAGTGACCGCACACTGGAGTAACAAGCGAGTAGTATAGCCGCAAGGCTTAGGAGCAAACCAGCGTCCGCACGCTGGGACCAACACAGATTTGTATAGCTGATAGGCTTTGGAGCAAACCAGTGACCGCACACTGGTGTAACAAGCGAGTTTGTATAGCCGCAAGGCTTAGGAGCAAACCAGCGTCCGCACGCTGGGACCAACACAGATTTGTATAGCTGAAAGGCTTTGGAGCAAACCAGTGACCGCACACTGGTGTAACAAGTGAGTTTGTATAGCCGCAAGGCTAGGAGCAAACCAGCGTCCGCACGCTGGGACCAACACAGATTTGTATAGCTGAAAGGCTTTGGAGCAAACCAGTGACCGCACACTGGTGTAACAAGTGAGTTTGTATAGCCGCAAGGCTTAGGAGCAAACCAGCGTCCGCACGCTGGGACCAACACAGATTTGTATAGCTGATAGGCTTTGGAGCAAACCAGTGACCGCACACTGGTGTAACAAGCGAGTTTGTATAGCCGCAAGGCTTAGGAGCAAACCAGCGTCCGCACGCTGGGACCAACACAGATTTGTATAGCTGATAGGCTTTGGAGCAAACCAGTGACCGCACACTGGTGTAACAAGCGAGTTTGTATAGCCGCAAGGCTTGGGAGCAAACCAGCGTCCGCACGCTGGGACCAACACGGAATTGTAGCAATGTCACCAACGCGACCAGGCAGAAGGTCGCCAGGATACTGAAGACAGGTGATGAGATGACAGGAACCAGCAACGATCAGTCAGGTCAGAAAACAGCAGAGAAGTTCAGCAGGAACTGCAACACCAGAGACTAGGCCGGAACCAGGACTGGAAGTACTTCAGCATGCAGGAAACACTGGAACAGTAGAGATCAGGAACTCAGGAACACATGAGATCAGGAACTCAGGAACACTGGAACAGAGGCCCAGCTATCACTAGCATAGTGATAGCAAAAAGGTCAGAAACAACACGAAAGGGCACTCAAAGGGTGCCCAATCCAGGTTTAAATAGTCAATAAGAGGCGGGCTATCAGCAGACAGCCAATAGAAGCCCCCTACTGGTGACAGACAAGTAACTGCAGCCAATCACGGGCACCGTGATAGTACCCCCCTTTCAAAGACCCCCTCTCCTAGAATAGGGTTTAGGTTTCTGCGGGTAATTGGCATGAAAGGCCCTAGTTAACCTAGGTGCATGAAGGTCCGTACTATCCACCCATGATCGATCCTCAGGACCATACCCTTTCCAATGTACCAGGTACTGTACCCTTCCTCTAAGCCTACGGGAATCAATAATGCTCTGAACCTCGTACTCCTCCTGGCCCTCGACCTCAACAGGTCCTGGCACCACAGGTGTGGTAGTATAGCGATTGCAAACCAGAGGCTTAAGAAGGGACACATGGAACACATTATGGATACGCATGGATGCAGGTAGGTCTAGTGCATAGGAGACAGGGTTAATTTTGCGAATAACTCTGTATGGACCAATAAACCGAGGAGCCAACTTATTAGACGGAACCTGCAGCTTGAGATTTCTGGAGGAAAGCCATACTCTATCCCCAACCTGAAAGGAAACCGCTGGAAGCCTTCTGCGATTAGCATGGCGCTGATGACGCTGAAATGATTGACCAAGTGCCCTCTGAACTTGTGCCCATGTGGAACGGAGTTGCTCGATATGCTCATCCAGAGCTGGAATCTGTTGCGTCTGAAATGAGTCTGGAAGCAAACAGGGCTGGAACCCATAATTAATCAGAAACGGAGAGCTCCCAGATGAAGAATTGACCGCACAGTTCCTGGCGAACTCTGCCCAAGGCAACAAGTCGGACCAATTATCATGATGGTCAGTAACGAAACAACGGAGAAATTGTTCCAAGCCCTGATTAGCTCGTTCAGCGGCTCCATTGGTCTGGGGATGGTAGGCAGAGGAGAAGGACAGCTGTATGCCCATCTGTTGGCAAAATGCCCTCCAAAATCTAGACACAAACTGGCTCCCCCTGTCAGACACCAGTACCCTAGGCACTCCATGCAACCGGAATACTTCTCTGGCGAACACCATTGCCAATTCCTTCGCTGAAGGAAGACCACGGAGGGGCACGAAATGAGCCATTTTAGAAAACCTGTCCACCACCATGAATATAAAGGAGTACCCCTTCGACATAGGCAACTCTCCCATAAAATCAATGGAAACATGAGACCAGGGGCGTTCGCCATTAGGCACCGGTTGAAGCAAGCCCACAGGGAGATGTCTCGGGGTCTTAGCGCGGGCGCAGGTGGCACAGGCATTCGTAAATTCGGCACAATCGTTTCTCATGGAAGGCCACCAAAATAACTGAGAAAGGGACCATAACAATTGGTCTCTACCAATATGTCCCGCAGCCTTAGAGGAATGGTAGGTTTCGAGCAGCCTAGTACGAAATGATTCAGCGACAAAACATTTGCCCACTGGGGTTTCATGGGGAGCGGACCCCTGAGAGGCCAGGATCTCCTCCCCTAGAGGAGAAGTGATACTCGTGCGTATAGTAGCCAGTATTCTATCAGGTTGGATGATAGGAGCTGGTGCTTCCACTCTGTCACTGTCGGCCTCAAATTGTCTTGACAGTGCATCAGCCCTGATATTTTTTGACCCTGGTAAATATGATACAATGAAATTAAATCGAGACAGGAACAGTGCCCACCTGGCCTGACGAGAGGACAATCTCTTGGCCTCCGAGAGATAGGTCAGATTCTTATGATCTGTTAGGATTAAGACAGGATTCTTAGTACCTTCAAGCAAATGACGCCATTCCTTAAGAGCAAGGATAATGGCCAATAATTCTCTGTCACCTATCTCATAGTGGCTTTGAGTGACAGTCAACTTTTTAGAGAAAAACCCACAAGGTCTGAGAGTTCCACCTTTCTCGTGTCGCTGCGAAAGTACTGCCCCGACCCCAATATCTGAGGCATCAACCTCTAACGTAAATGGAAGTAAAGGATTGGGATGGGATAACACAGGAGCCGCAGCAAATGCCAGCTTCAAATTCTCAAAGGCTTTCTCAGCAGATACCGGCCAACAAGAAGGATTAGCACCCTTGTGCGTAAGATCGGACAGAGGTTTGACAATGGAAGAAAAGTTCTTAATAAACCTCCTATAATAATTAGCGAAACCCAGGAAACGCTGTATGGCTTTAAGACCCTTGGGTTTTGGCCATTGTAGGACAGCTGACAACTTTTCTTTGTCCATGGCAATGCCATCATTGCCAATTATGAACCCCAAGAATGGCACACTGGTTCTATGAAACTCACATTTTTCCATTTTACAAAATAATTTGTTCTCACGGAGTCGTAGCAATACTGCGGATACATCTTTGATGTGCTGTGCCATGTTTTGGGAGTAAATCAGTATATCGTCGAGGTACACCACAACACATGTCTGTAACATATCTCTCAGAACATCATTTATCAGTTCCTGAAAAACTGCGGGTGCATTACACAGCCCAAAAGGCATTACTAGATACTCGTAGTGCCCAGCTCGAGTATTAAAGGCAGTTTTCCACTCATCACCTGCTCGAATGCGAACCAGATTGTAAGCGGCCCGTAGGTCCAACTTGGTAAATATCGAAGCGCCCTTAAGCCTGTCAAAAAGCTCGGTGATGAGTGGTATTGGGTATGCGTTTTTTGCCATTAGTTTATTCAAGCCCCGGTAGTCAATGCATGGTCTTAATTCGCCATTTTTCTTTTTTACAAAAAAGAACCCAGCCCCAGCTGGAGAGGTAGATTTACGTATGATCCCTCTAGCAAGGGCATCAGAAATGTAATCCTCCATAGCCTTATTTTCATCACAAGATAATGGATAAGTGCGTCCTTTCGGAGGTACTGCACCAGGCTGCAATTCAATGCAACAATCATAAGGTCTATGCTGGGGTAGCATACTAGCCTCTCCTTTGCTAAAAACATCGCCAAACTGTTGGTACACATCCGGCATAGCAGAGGAGGTGCACATGACCTTAATAGGCTGGATGACGCACTTGTCCATACAAAACTGGGACCAAGCAGCAATTTCACACTTTTTCCAATCGAATTGTGGGTTATGTAACTGTAACCACGGAAATCCCAATATCACCGCATGGTGCGGGGAATTAATCAGTTGAAACTGCTGCTCTTCTCTGTGAAGTGCCCCAATAGTCATAGACAATGGCATAGTTTCAAATATAACCTGAGGCGGTTCTAAGGGTCTACCATCAATCGCTTCAATAGTCAAGGGGTTTTCTCTTTCAATGCGTGGAACTCCGTGCAATTCAGCAAAGGTATTATCCATAAAATACCCTGCTGCACCGGAGTCAACCAAGGCCAAAACCTCCACAGAGCGTTGTGCCCAAGACAATACCACCTGTATGGTGGGTTTCATTATGCCCGACACTGGGGACGATTGTACACCACCTAGGGCCTGTCCCCCAAGATACCCTAGGTGTGTGCGTTTCCCGGACGTACCGGACAGGAATTTAGCAAGTGCCCTTTTTTACCGCAGTATAAACATAACCCTTGTTTTTTGCGATATAGTCTCTCTGCCTTGGATAGTCTAGTGAAGCCTATTTCCATAGGTTCACTTGTTTCCCGTACTGGTTCACTAGACTTCAATGCCAAGGGAGGGATGGGTGGGCAAAACATGCTACTAGGCTCATTATTTTTTGACCGTAACTTACGATCTCTGGCAATTGATCTCTCACGTATTCTGGAGTCAATTATCATAACATACTCAATGTAATCATCTAGATCAATAGGTAGATCTTTAGCAGCGATTTCGTCTTTAATGTGGTCATTCAGGCCTTGAGAGAAGGCTGCCAATAATGCCTCATTATTCCAACCTACCTCTGCTGCCAATGTGCGGAATTCGATGGCATAGTCGCCCACTGTACGCCTGCCCTGTTGTATCTCCATAAGGCGTTTGGCAGCAGAGGTGGTTCTACCAGGAGGCTCAAACACTCTTCGAAAGGAACGCACAAATTCACTAAAGTTCTTAGTACAAGGTTTAGCATTCTCCCACAAGGGGTTAGCCCAAGCCAATGCTCTGCCAGTGAGCAGTGATATCGTGAACCCCACTTTACTACGATCATTGGGAAATGCGTGTGCCGTCAATTCCATAAAGATTTCGAGTTGATTGATGAACCCTCTGCAGAGACTAGGGTCACCATCATATCTTAGCGGCAAGGGTGCAGAAGCCGTTAACCCTTTAACAGTACCCCCTAGGGGTCTGGTATCACTTTCCGGTGTCTGACTTGGCGAGACCACCGGGCTAGAGCTAGATTGGGCAGCAGGTACCGTGCGTTCAAGGATCGTTTGAATTGCAACTGCCAACTGATCCAAACGTTGCTCGAGCACATCCATCCTCCAATGGATATTCTGTGCGTTACCTTCACCCTTGCTGTCTGAGGTCATGGCCCTTTCGTACTGTCACGGTTTATTATGACTCTCAGACACAAGTTTTAGGTAAAAAAAAATCAATTTTATTGAAATAATAAATGATAACTTAGGATGGCAATAACATACATAATATATATATACAGAATATAGCACAGACAGAAGGCAGACTCTACCGGTCCTGTCAATATACCGGACAGGACAGTCTTTAGGCTCTACCGGCCTTGCCAATACCGGGTAAGGCAACCTGCAGATGGAATAGCATAACGGTTTACCGGCCTTACCAAATTACCGGGCAAGGCAGCCTCAATAGATACACAATGTAGGCTCTACCGGCCCTGCCAATACCGGGTAAGGCAACCTCAGATGGAATGTGGCAAAAGGTTCTACCGGCCTTACCAATACCGGGCAGGGCAGCCCAGAGATAATAGCAGCAGTCAGATGGAACTGGCAAATTAGCAGAATCGTTAAGCAGCAAGGCTTTGGAGCAAACCAGCGTCCGCACGCTGGAAACAACACTGAATAGTATAGCCGTTAGGCTTAGCGAGCAAACCAGTGACCGCACACTGGAGTAACAAGCGAGTAGTATAGCCGCAAGGCTTAGGAGCAAACCAGCGTCCGCACGCTGGGACCAACACAGATTTGTATAGCTGATAGGCTTTGGAGCAAACCAGTGACCGCACACTGGTGTAACAAGCGAGTTTGTATAGCCGCAAGGCTTAGGAGCAAACCAGCGTCCGCACGCTGGGACCAACACAGATTTGTATAGCTGAAAGGCTTTGGAGCAAACCAGTGACCGCACACTGGTGTAACAAGTGAGTTTGTATAGCCGCAAGGCTAGGAGCAAACCAGCGTCCGCACGCTGGGACCAACACAGATTTGTATAGCTGAAAGGCTTTGGAGCAAACCAGTGACCGCACACTGGTGTAACAAGTGAGTTTGTATAGCCGCAAGGCTTAGGAGCAAACCAGCGTCCGCACGCTGGGACCAACACAGATTTGTATAGCTGATAGGCTTTGGAGCAAACCAGTGACCGCACACTGGTGTAACAAGCGAGTTTGTATAGCCGCAAGGCTTAGGAGCAAACCAGCGTCCGCACGCTGGGACCAACACAGATTTGTATAGCTGATAGGCTTTGGAGCAAACCAGTGACCGCACACTGGTGTAACAAGCGAGTTTGTATAGCCGCAAGGCTTGGGAGCAAACCAGCGTCCGCACGCTGGGACCAACACGGAATTGTAGCAATGTCACCAACGCGACCAGGCAGAAGGTCGCCAGGATACTGAAGACAGGTGATGAGATGACAGGAACCAGCAACGATCAGTCAGGTCAGAAAACAGCAGAGAAGTTCAGCAGGAACTGCAACACCAGAGACTAGGCCGGAACCAGGACTGGAAGTACTTCAGCATGCAGGAAACACTGGAACAGTAGAGATCAGGAACTCAGGAACACATGAGATCAGGAACTCAGGAACACTGGAACAGAGGCCCAGCTATCACTAGCATAGTGATAGCAAAAAGGTCAGAAACAACACGAAAGGGCACTCAAAGGGTGCCCAATCCAGGTTTAAATAGTCAATAAGAGGCGGGCTATCAGCAGACAGCCAATAGAAGCCCCCTACTGGTGACAGACAAGTAACTGCAGCCAATCACGGGCACCGTGATACAGCCTCCTAATTTGAAACAACTGATGGTGAGGAGTGCCCTGAATAAAAATACAAAAAATGGCACATCTCCCTGCCTACAAAAGAGATGTGAAACTTGTGCACACATTTACACCATGGACAACATACCAATTCCAAACACCCAGTTTCACCATAAGATCAATGGTACCTTCACCTGTAAATCATCCAATGTAATATACCTTATCGTGTATGCAAAATGCCCAACAGCTCTGTATGTGGGAGAAACTGGACAAGCACTACATAGGAGATTTAATTCCCACAGATCCAGTGTTAATAACAAAAAGACAGAGACACCAGTGGGAGAACATTTTTGTCAAAATGGGCACAGTATCAAGGATATTAAGTTAACTGTATTGATGGGACTGTTCCGCACTCAGAGGGACAGAAAGGTATGGGAGGTAAAATTAATGTTAAAATGTAATGCAATTCGTAGTGGTTTAAATAGAGATAAAGAATTCTTATCAAAATACAATTTAGTTGATTGACCTTTCCAACAGACCCAAGAGCATTGTAAATACCTCTAAAGCCTCAGAGGAAGAGTGCAATTAACCACTGACTGATCAAAGATATCTGGATCTGGACTGCATTCTCTTCTCTGATTTCCATGCTAAACAATGTGATGTGTACTTGTATTTAAGAGAGATGTTTTCATATTTATCTGTATAACATGCCTGAGGAAGAAACCTAAGGTCTTGAAAGCTTGCATTTAAATCTGCTTAGTTAGCCAATAAAAGGTATCAAAAACTATATTTGCCTCCTAATTGTGATGTCACTGACTAGGATGATAACGACACCTCCATCCCCTCTGCGTATTCTACTTCTGCTGTCTCCTGCCAGATTCAGTATAATCTGATGTGATAAATTTGCTTTTGTTTTCCAATACTGTAAGTCATTCCTCCATGTCTTCATTTGTCACAATGTGTATGCAGGTATGATTTTTCCACATTTTCTGCTACAATAAAGGAACATTGTTTTTATTTGCATAATTTCTACTTGCTTTGATAATCAATGCACTTTGTTGGTGCAAACTCCTTATGCTTCTACTACTGTGAGGTGAATTTTATACATATTAATGTTTGCACATTGCAATGTTCTAAAGCATTGTATTGATTAGTTTTTTTTTAAGGAGGCATACTGTCACGGTTTGTTATGACTCTCAGACACAGAGTAAGATAAAAATCAAACTTTATTGAAAAGTTTAATGGGAACCCCACGGGTCAGTACATACACATATATCAATACACAATCTGGGTGCAAACAGTAGTAGCAAGATACGGCAGTATAGGCTCTACCGGCCTTGCCAATGTACCGGGCAAGGCAGCCAGTAAGATGTTACAACAGAATGTAAATAGGCTGTACCGGCCCTGCCAATAAACCGGGCAAGGCAGCCAGTAAGATGGTACAACAGGATGTGAATAGGCTCTACTGGCCCTGCCAATATACCAGGCAAGGCAGCCAGTAAGATGGTACAACAGGATGTAAATAGGCTCTACCGGCCCTGCCAATATACAGAGCAGGGCAGTCAGTAAGATGGTACAACAGGATGTAAATAGGCTCTACCAGCCCTGCCAATATACCGGGCAGGGCAGCCAGTAAGATGTTACAACGGACTGTAAATAGGCTCTACCAGCCCTGCCAATATACCGGGCAAGGCAGCCTGCAGGAATATGAGGATAGTGAAATAGTCCAACCAGTTCTATGCCACAGAGTCTACGACCGGTGAATGGAGTAAACCAGTACCACGTACTGGAGCAACGGAACGCCCAATCGGTACTATGCAACGGGAAGCAACCGGCAAGATGGAGAAAACTAGTACCGCTTACAGGAGCAAATGGAACGCCCAACCGGCTCTATGTAACAGAATCAGGAACCAGACTATGGAGTAAACCAGTGCCGCGCACTGGAACAAATGGAACGCCCAACCGGTACTATGCACTGGGATCAGCAACCAGTATAAGTGGAGTAAACCTGTACCGCGTACTGGATCAAATGGAACACCCAACCGGTTCTATGCACTGGAATCAGCAACGGGTAACATGGAGTAAACCAGTACTGTGTACTGGAGCAAATGGAAAGCCCAACCGGTTCTATGCACTGGGATCAGCAACCGGTATAAGTGGAGTAAACCAGTACCACGTACTGGATCAAATGGAACGCCCAACCGGTTCTATGCACTGGGAACAACAACCGGTATAAGTGGAGTAAACCAGTACCGCGTACTGGATCAAATGGAACGCCAAACCTGTTCTATGCCCTGGGATCAGCAACCGGTAACATGGCGTAAACCAGTACCACGTACTGGAGCAATTAGAACGCCCAAGATGAAAATGTCACCCCGGCGACAGGCAGCCAGGCGCAGTGAATGAGGATACAGTACAGGAACAGGTTGCCCTCCAGGGCAACCGCAGGAACTGCAGGACGGCCAACCGGGTCAGGAACGGAAGCTGGAACAACGCCTGGACCGGAGCCAAACAGCAGCAGATCTGACAGTGGTGAACGCTGACACTGGTAGATGATCACAGGCCCAAGGATACATCCTACAGGTGACTGCAGGTACAGAGACACCACGAAAGGGCAACCAATGGGTGCCTCAGGCTAGTTTAAATAGGCAGTGCTAGGTGGGCGTTAAACAGGTGGCCAATGGGGAATACACACACCTGATTGACAGCAAGGGCGAGCAATCACGGGCACCGTGATACATACAACACTAAAGAGACTCATTATATGGGTACTGAGCATGTGAATATTGGCGCTGCTGAATTTTTCCTGTAATGGTAGGGAATAATAAAGATCTGGGGAGGCTGGGCCTCTCCAACCCTACATGCCTGTCTTCAAGTTTATAAATCAGCATAATAATAATAAAAAAAAAATAAGAAAAAACAAAAATTAATTGAGAGCCGAAGGGTGTCCAACACCAAAAACTCTAATGACATTATGAGGGTTAGTATAACTTAAACTTTAGAGGATCTTTGAAAGATACTCTCTCTGCTTTCTCCATAAATCATGAAGGAACTAAAGGCCAGACAGCAGACACCTCATTCCAGTAGACCCTGAGCCACATGTTCCCCTTCCTGAGTGGTTTTATGGGGACAGAACAAGATATAAGGACATTATAACATTATGCAAGTTACTTTCTTCCATTAACCTTCATACCTACTCCACAGACTTTATTAAAGTATGTAACACGCTTACACAAACATGGGCCCACCATCTCGTTCGCTCCAATAGTCCAGTACTGTCCTCCTGGGTTTCTTTCTGTCGGTCATTGGACTCTCTTTATGATGACCACCTCAGACGTTCCTCAGCTCAAACCACTATCAGACAGATGACTCAAGGTCGCAGACCCATGGAAGATTACGTATCTGAATTCTGTAGCATTTCCATGGAGACAGGATGGAATGAGGTTGCTTTACTGTACCAGTTCCGTTTGGGTCTAATGGCCTGCTTGAAAGATGAGTTGGCACAAGTGGGGGTACCATCCCCAAACAAACGGTCGAACAGAGAATACAAACCAAACGCTCAAACAGTATTTGCTTTGCTATTCCAATCATTTGCAGAATGACTGGGCAAATCTTCTGCCTATGGCAGAGTTTGCCTATAACAATCATACTCATCAATCTATCAAGATGTCACCATTTCTGGCTACCTATAGTTATCATCCACAGATTATTCTTGTTCCTGTTCCTGAGTCATCCATTCCTTACGTTACTCACAGGATCCAATATCAACAGTCTAGTCATAAAACCTTACAATTAAGAGTAGGAGGTACAGAGTATTCTGGACTCTCGCATTTTATACTCTAAATGGGAAAAATCTTGGGGAATCCTCATTAGAGAAAGAGATTTTGGAGTACTGATAGATGAAAGCAGTGTGCAGAGTCACTAAGCTGCTGCAAGAGCAAATAGGATAGTAGCCTGAATAAAAAGAGGTATAGATGCAAGGGATGCTAATATTAGCCTACCTCTGTATAAATCCTTGGTTAGGCCTCATCTAGAATATGGAGTACAATTTTGAGTACCCGTTATAAAGAATGACTAGCCAAACTGGGTTTGTTTACATTGGAGAAGAGACATCTAAGGGGTGATATGATTATCACTTACAATACATTCAAAGTCAATAGAAATAACTATCCAATTAATTATTTACATAAAGAGCTGAGCTAAGAACGAGAAGTTATCCATTAAGACTAGAGAAAATGTACTTTTAACTACAACAAAGGCAGGGATTTTTAAAGTAAGGGAAGTAAAGCTATAGAATTCTTTGCCTCAGGATGTTGTACTTGCAGATAATATAACTGCTTTCAAAGGGATCAATGGATGCCTATCTAGCACATAACAATAATGAAAATTATGACAGATGGTTTCAATGCAGATAGGTTGTTGATCCAGGGAACTATTTGACTGTCATCTGGAGTCAGGAAGGAATTTTTTTTTACCCACCTGAGGATAAATTGGAAATGGCTTCAAGGGGTTTTTTTTGCCTTCCTCTGGATCAACAGGGGTGTTTTTGGCATGGGCTGAACTTGATGGACCTTGTCTTTTCAGCCTTGTCAACTATGTTACTATGCATCGTGGACCTCTTGAATATTTAGTGCACTGGAAGGGCTATGGCCCTGAAAAACATTCTTAGGTCCCCTTGCCTCACATCCACACTCCTTCTCTTCTGCATTTCACAGGGCTCATACAACCCACCCAGGCCCTTTGCATGCCAGGAGGTCACACCTTGGGGTGGGGGGCAATGTCACAATGCCATCTCTCTGTCGGCTTTTGGATTCCCCGTGCATGCACAATACGGGATCAGATGGGTGCATGAGCATCTTTCTGGTGCACTTTAAATTACTGTGCCGGTGAGTTGTTACTCTAGGCACCCTGCTACGATGTCACTCAACCGGTCTATTTAAACCCTGAACACCCAAGTACGGATGGTCAGTTATCCTTTGTCTTTAGTTGCTGTGGATGCCTACTACTGCTGTTCCTACACTGTTACTGACCTCTGGCTATTAACTGGACTGCTGAACCTTTGCTGCCTACCTTGAGCCTTTCCTTGTTCTGCCTTATCCCTACTGCCATGACACCTGAACTACTGCTCTACCTGGCTACATTATTGACCCTTTGCTGCCTGCCCTGACCCTTGGCTTGCCTAACACTGAGTTTTGCATTATCTCTACTGCTATAACTCCTAGACTGCCTAGCTTACATTAACAAACCCTTGCTGACTACTCTGATACTTTGGCTTGACAGCCTACAACTGAAATGGTGCTACACTAATGATACCCATCAAGTTTTTCTTTGCTGATAAATGTATTTGATGCTCAAAAACAAAGCCTTGAGATTAGAGTCTAAAACGGAGCTGCATCAGAGTGTTTGCACTCTGTAGAGCAGGGGTGTGGTACCACTTTTGCAAAAAATATTCTAGCATTGTGGTATTTGATGTGAATATGTGTAAAAGGCATTTCTCTTTCAAAACTCCAAAAGTGTTACCTCAGGAGAAAAATAGAGAATTATGTGAGGCCAGTAAGGCCACATGAGAGTAGGAGGGGAATATCCTATATTATAATTCACTAAGGATAATTGGCAGAAGCTGTCATGTACAGCAGAGACGGCTGTACGCTGCATAACTGCAGTGCCGCCAGTGTTGGCCCGTGTACACAGGCTTTAAAACTAGTATCATTATATAAGACATCAAATTATTGAAAGAGGACAGAAGGGCAATACAAGAGTACTTGAATTGTGTACTATTCTGTTGGTGTTGTGTAATTGTGTATTTCCCTGCAGGTCTATGCTGGTCTAATTTTGCATTGTACTGCTGGTCTCATGTGATACCATTACTTGAGACCAGCAGAGTATTACAGGTGGCCAACACAGCAATACAACATGGGACTAGCAGTGTTTTACCTGAGACCAGCAGGGCAATACACCATTACCTGAAAGCAGCAGTGCAAAACAACATTACATTTGAAGTGCAAGCCAATATACGATTACATGAGTCTAGCAGTGCTATACGCCAGCATAACAGATCAACAATAGAAAATCCCAGTTCATGAGACCGGCGGTACAAACCCCCAATACATGAAGCCAGCAGTACAATACTCTAGAACATGAGAGTAGCAGTAAAATACCCAAGTATATAAGAACATCACTAAAATCAGGCTAGCAATAAAATACCCCAGTATATAAGACCATCTTTAAGAGATCACAGTATATGTGTTGGATGTGCCACCACCCTGATTACACAAAACAAAGATAACTCGGAAGTTCAGCCATCTACAGAACATTCACTGGCACCTGTTGCCCGGTCCAATTCTGAAAATGAATTCAATTTCATGCCAGTAAATGAAAGAGAAATATAGGATCACCTCCTGAATCCAAAAATGAAATGCCAATCTAGCTCTGACAAATTACCAGCAATGCTATTAAAGCTCAGTGCTATGGTAATGGCCAAACCGACTGCATCTTTAATTAATACCACTTTGGCAACAGCGTATATGCCCAAATCCTGGAAGGTGGCTATCCACAAAAGTGGGAAAAAAAACTACAGACCAATATCCCTACTCCCCACTTTATCCGAAATCCTAGAGAAATGTGTACACGTGCAACTAAATAAGTATTACCAACAGACACGTTTTTTCACCCCACTTCAATCAGGCTTTCAACCAAATCACTCAACAGTCACGGCCCTCCCAAAAGTAACCAATGATATCCAGACGGGAATGGAAAATGGTGACCTCACATGACCCATTTTCCTGGATTTTGCCAAGGCCTTCGACACAGTAGACCATAATATTCTTATAAATAAACTCCAAAGATCAGGACTGGGTAATAATGCTATAAACTGGTTCCGATCCTATTTATCAGACAGAATGCAGTATGTTTCAGTTGCTGGCAATGACTCCCTTCCGCTCAAAGTAACAAGAGGAGTTCCTCAAGGCTTCATTCTTGGCCCTCTTCTATTTTCTCTTTTTATAAATGATCTGCCCAAGGTTTGCAAATCATCTTCAGTACACATGTATACAGACGACACCATTCTCTATACTAAAAACTCAAACATATCACACTTTGAGGCCATATTACAACATGATTTCTACGAAGTTGAAATATGAATAGCAAGGAACAAACTGTTCTTAAACACAGACAAAACTGTCACAATGATATTTGGCACAAAGCACAAACTACGTAATCTTGGCAATACCCATGTCACGGTTTTAGATGAACACTCAGACAGAACGGTAAGGTTAAAATAACTTTATTAGAATAAAGTACATACAATGGTGTAGGCTAAATACATACAACAGAACAGGAACATAAATCTGGAGTACAGTAATAAGGTTTGCACAAGACAGTAGGATACTGACAATACATTAAACAGTATCTGGCACGCCTGGTGAGGTAATGAACAGTCCAAATCAGATGATAGGGTGCCAACACAGGAGGTACATGAATAGAACAGATTGACCCAGACGCCTGGGTACTGGAACCCGTACGGACAAGTGGAAAGAACTGGTGTCGACTGACAACACGTAAAACTGGCAGCACTGGCAAGGAAATGAGTACACAGTCCTGGGATGGCAACGGGACTACAGTGGCAAGGAGCCCACAGTAGATGACTGGCACAACTCAGACGCCTGGGTACTGACCCAACTGTAGCGAGGCAACACTGACCAAGGCCCAAGCCCACTTGCAAGGAGCAACCGTGTAGAAGCAGGCCAACCCTCAAAGGGTTAACGGATACCTAGGCAGCTGCTACTGGGAAACCCTAGTACGCTAGGGGTGGATCGAGATGAGGTAAGTACAGGAACGCAAACAGTGTCTCTCAACCTGCAAGCTGTAAATGCAACGCTGGCTCTTGAGCCCAAGGCCCTGCAGTCAGAAACGGTAATGTACCAATACCTGGAAGCCCCCAGGTACATACAGGGTTAAATGACAACGCCCAAATTAACTGCAACTCCCATAGGGAGTGAGCCCAGCGCTACTAGGGATGCAGACACAGAGAGTGATCAGAGTAACACAGTCGGTGTGTCCAACACCGTACCGGTACTTCGTTTGTACACACCACCGGATGGCAGTAGAGCAGCTTGAGCGCAAAGCTCAGCCTTAGGTCGACAGAAACAGCGCCCCACGGCGCACACCGAAAATATCTGCAATGCTCTGGAAACCGGTGACCTCACAGGGTCACCTAGAGGCTCAAACTCGACACGGTAATCCCGTGGATGGGAATCCACGGCGGGCCACGGCCACAAAGTGGAAGGCAGCCTACCACGGTCAGCAACGGAGCGGGTTCTACAGCCAGGATACAGCCAGCAACGGAGCAGGTTCTTAGTCAGGAACTGTCAGCGATGGAGCGGGTTCTCAGCCGGGATACTATCAGCACCGGAGCGGGTTCTCTAGCCAGAGGGTCTTAGCAACAGAACGGGTTCTCAGCCAGGATACGGTCAGCAACGGAGCGGGTTCTCAGCCAGGATACAATCAGCAACGCAATGCCTGTGCTTCCGGTGCTAAGCGGCGACATTATTATTCTCTGCTGTCTTCTGATTGGCTGGTCTTAATTGCTACCAGTAGGGCTTGCCTTTATATACCCTGGGATATCCTCCCTTAGGCGCCCTTTCGTGGTGTACAAGTTCCTGAGTCTATTCTGCGCTTATGCTGATTCGTGTATGACCTGGCCTGCCTGACTACTGAGTACCTGCTCCATTGCTGACTGCATCTGCCTGTAAAACCGCTCCATTGATGAGCGCATCAGATTGAGGACCCGCTCCGTTGCTGACTGTACGTGGCTATAGGACCCGCTCCATTGCTGACCTCTGGTGGCGCTGTTCTGCTCCGTTATTGTCTCCTGTTATCGGTTTACCAGCTCCGGTACGAACCGGGTCTGGTTGTGCCTTGGGCGACCCCTTGTGGTTCATGATACTGGGCCTTGTATTGCTTGTGGTGGTGTGCTGCATGACGCTATTCCTTGTCGACCAAAGGCTAAGCTTGGGCTTAAGCTGCTCCTATAACCTCTGCTGGCGGTGTGCACATTCGAAGTACCAGTACAAGTGTTCTTACACTGACAGTGTTACTCTGATCTATCTCTGTGGCCTTCCTACCTTTAACGTTGTGCTCACTCCCTCTGGGAGTTTTCAGTATGTCTCTGGGCATTGACCATTAACCCTGTGGGTACCTGGAGAGTCCAGGTAACGGCTTATACTGTTCACTGCAGTAACCTCGAGCTAGAGCCAGCATTGTACATTCCATGCTGTAGGTTGAGTGGTCACTGGTTGTGTTACAGTTTCCTACTGTCACCTCGATCCACCCCTAGCGTTCTAGGGTCTGTCTCTAGCAGTTGCCTTGGTCTCCGTTAACCTTCCATAGGGTAGTGTTGCCATTCCACGGTTGCCCAGTATATGCGGCCTGAGCCTGGGTCTGAGTTGCCTCGTTACCATATCATACAGTCTAGGACTGAGTTGCCTCGTTACCATCTCATACAGTCTGGGTCAGAGATGGCCTCATTACCATATCATACAGTCTGGGCCAGTGTTGTCTCGCTCCTCCTGGTTCGGTGCCCAGGCGTCTGGGTAGTGCCAGGCCTGTTACACATGCACCTCCGGTGTACACTCACCTATGGTCAGCTCTCGAACGGGTTGCCTCCAACCTCACTGATTCTGAGGTTTTTGTGTATTTATATATTTCTGTTTGATTTGCCTTGTGGGCCCCAGGGCCTAATTCCTTGTATGCTCTTGTTTAATAAAGTCATTTTAACCTTATCATCCTGTCTGAGTGTTCATCAAAAAAACATGACAGCGGGTTCTCAGCCAGGATACGGTCAGCCACGGAGCGGGTTCTCAGCCAAGATACAGTCAGCAATGGAGTAGGTTCTCAGTCAGGATACAGTCAGCAATGGAGAGGGTTCTCAGCCAGTATACAGTCAGCAACGGAGTGGGTTCTCAGCCATGATACGGTCAGCAATGGAGCGTAGCAACAGGAACTCAGGAACAAACTCGTAGTCAGGCAGGCCAGGTCATACACGAATCAGCATAAACGCAGAATAGACTCAGGAACTCGTACACCACGAAAGGGTGCCAAAGGGAGGACATCCCAGGGTATATAAAGGCAGGCCCTAGTGGTAGCAATTAAACCCAGCCAATCAGAGAACGGCAGTGAATAATAATGTCACCGTTCAAAAAAGAAAAGCACGGGCACCGTGATAACCCACCTATCCATTGTAACGGAGTCTAATCGTAAATTGGCCCCAGTGGACTCCTACAAATATCTTGCTATGTGGCTTGACCCCAACCTCACTTTTGGACATCATATTGACAAATTAACCTGCAAACTTTATCCCAAAATCAGTTCTCTTTTTAGACACAAATCATGTTTAAGTCCCCTGGTTAGAAAACGTATTGTGCAACAGATGTTGCTGCCTGTCAAAGACTATGGTGATGTTGTTTATGCTCCAGCTCCAGAAATCCATCTTAGTAAACTTGACACCCTGTATAATTCAATATGCCGCTTTAGCCTCCAATGTAATTACTCTACTCATCGCTGTGATATGTTAAAAGAACTAAATTGGATAACACTCAAATCTAGACGTGCCCTTCACCTTTCTTGCTTAGTACACAACCACTTCTCTGGAAAACTACCACACTACCTGAGCAGTTTGCTCATTCCTGCTCTCCATACTAAGTATAGCCTCCGCTCCACTGCAAACAACTCTCTAAGTATACCACAATACAAGAAAGAAGCAGGAAGATCTGCCTTCTCCTTCAGAGCTCCAAAAGCCTGGAACAATCTGCCCAAAATAATCAAATATGCTCCCAATCTAAAATCCTTAAAAGTAAATGCTTCTTTA
Organism: Rhinophrynus dorsalis; assembly: GCA_037306005.1. Taxonomy (NCBI): domain Eukaryota; kingdom Metazoa; phylum Chordata; class Amphibia; order Anura; family Rhinophrynidae; genus Rhinophrynus; species Rhinophrynus dorsalis. The sequence goes on from CM074719.1 coordinate 515,816,071, forward strand.
TATCTAAAAACAGAGTGTAACTGTTTATAATTTTAAAATTTCCATATGTATGTATATTCATATGTGTATGTATATTTAATAACATGTAATATATAATGTTTCTCAATTTGTGTAAATATGCAACCCTCTACTGAAAACTGTCCAGGACATACTTGAAAACAATAGAAATCGCAATGTATTCTTCCTGGTAAAACATTTTCTAAGTAAAAATAAATGACACCAGCAGTACAATGCCCAAGTACATAAAAACATCATTACAATCAGACTAGCAGTAAACTATTCCAGTATATAAGGCCACCTTTACAATATCTCAGTATGAGACCAGCAGTACGATAACCAAGTACATAAGATCATCAATGCAATCAGGCTAGCAGTAAAATACCCCAGTATATAAGACCATTTTTAGTATATCCCAGTACTTGAGACCAGCAGTACAATACCTCAATACAATAGTCAAGAACATGAGACTAGTAGCACAATATAAACACAGTGCTAAAGCCTTAGGGATGGCTAAGGTGGAGGAGTAACCCCTTGCTGCCAAAAGCATTTCTGGCATCTGATTGCTAAGGGGTTAAAAACTGCTTACTTTGAAGGTGCAAGTGTTACTTTGTAGGGCAGGATGTTTCAACAGGGCCTCTATAAGGCAAAGTTTTATTAGCCGTGCTCAGCGCTCCAATGATTCCTTTCACCAAATGGACTTTCTCCTAACTAGTTGGACACAGTACATTAGACCAGATGAAGCCCCCTCCCCTTCCTCTCTCATATTAATTGGGATCTTAGACTTGTTTCCTCATGCTTCCCTCGTTGCCAACCAGGTTTCAGGCTTCTCTCTATGGGTGCCCCTTCATAGAAACATAGAATTTGACGGCAGATAAGAACCATTCGGCCCATATAGTCTGCCCATTTTCCTACAGTAAAAACCTCAAACCTTATTTGGTTCTTGGTCTTTTCTTACATTAAGGACAACCTTATACCTATCCCATGCATGCTTAAATTCTGTCACTGTATTAACTTCTGCCACTTCTGCTCGTAGGCTATTCCACTTATCTACTACCCTCTCAGTGAAGTAAAAGTTTCTTACATTACATCTAAACCTGTGTTCCTCTAGTTTTAGACTATGGCCTCTTGTCCTAACATTACTCCTTTGAAATATACTTCCATCCTGCACTTTGTTGAATCCCTTCATGTATTTGAATGTTTCAATTATATCCCCTCTCTTTCTTCTCTCCTCCAAGCTATACTTGTTCAGATCATTTATTCTATCCTGATATGTCTTTTCCTGTAAACCAGTCACCATTTTAGTAGCCCTTCTTTGAACTTTCTCTAGAGTATCTATATCCTTCTGGAGATGGAGTCTCCAGTATTGTACACAATACTCTAGGTGAGGTCTAACTAGAGATCTGTAGAGTGGCATGACCACTTCCCTTTTTCTGCTACTCTAGCTATACAACCCAGTACCCTGCTTGCATTCCCCAATGCTTTATTACATTGCCTGCCTACCTTAAAGTCATCAGAAATAATTACTCCCAAATCCCTTTCCTCTGTTGTCTCCGACAGCACAGTACCTTTAATAGTATATTTTTCCTTTGGATTGTTATGTCCCAAGTGCATTATTTTACATTTATCAGTGTTAAACTGCACCTGCCACACTCTTGTCCATTCTTCTAATTTACCTAAATCATTTGTCATCTGGCTTATTCCCCCTGGGATGTCTACCCTATTGCAGATCTTGGTATCATCTGCAAAAAGGCATACCTTACCTTGAATACCTTTTTACCTTTTGCAATATCACTAATAAAAAATATTAAAATGAATGGGCCCCAGTACAGATCTCTGAGGTACTCCACCAGTAACACTACTTTCGTCTGAATATTCAGACTACCACCCTCTGTCTCCTGTCACTCAGCCATTGTCTTATCCATTTAACTATTTTTACATCCAGACCCAAACACTGCAATTTATTAACCCTTTGAGTGCCAGACCCTGGTTTGCAAGCACACATTATAGACCATTCTGATGAAGTCTTTATAGTTAGATATCTCGATGTCAGCGCTCCTGACGAGCCGTCGTCTGATCCCGGAAGCAGGATCTCATGACGTCCGCTATACAGCTGACGCATGAGAAGGGGGAGGGAGCAGAGGACTTTATTTTCCTATATCTCTCAATGCATAAAGGTTTGAGAGATAGGAATTAAGGCATTACGTATTTTTTATTGTACCTATCATTTGGTCTATACTTTTTTGGGGACTTTACCATTCCTTTAAAGGGTTTGATCCATGGATTTAGCTCTATGTCCCTGGATCCTATTGCTCCTGTTTTTCCCATGTTTCTCTGTGCTCTGTTCTGAGCATCCCCAAATGTTCATTACTCTCTATGTCAGGTATCACTCACCTGCAGATATCACACACCTGCTTTTCAGCATCAGTAAGGAGCACTGTGGCTCACCACTACAGCGCATTCTTCCACTTCTACTTTACCCTATACTTCTTTGTTGCATTGAGTAAGTATATAAGTATCTGCCATGAAACAGAGTGGAAGACTGAGCAGTGTGCTACAGTTCTCTGCTCCTGAAGAAAATAATTAAAAAGCGGGGTTGGGATTCTAGTAGATCTCTTCAGGCCAGTCTTGAGGGCCACCTTTGACACAAGGCCACTGTGGCCACAGTACTGCTGGGCAGGCAGTTGCCCCTCACTCCTGCCACTGCTTGCATCACCAAGCGGGAGGAGGGAGACAGTTGTGGGTGGCCTGATGGAACCCCGGTTGCCCTGTTGCTTTTGGGCCATTAGCAGAGTAGGAGTGAGTAGGGGAGGACTGTAAGCAAAAACTGTCCTGGGAGTTTTTTTAGAAACTGACATGCAGTGCAATTACTTTAATTAAGGGCTCAATTCAATAACTACCTGTAAAATAAAAAAAATGCAGATGGCAGTTTTACAAGCACAGTAAGCCATCCAATAACCCATGCTGTCAACTGTTAACATAAAAAAGACAATGGTCTCTAATATATAGTTAGGGAAAAAATTATTTGATCCCCTGCTGATTTTGTACGTTTGACCACTGACAAAGAAATGATCAGTCTATAATTTAAATGGTAGGTTTATTTGAATAGTGAGAGACAGAATAACAACAAAAAAATCCAGAAAAACGCATTTCAAAAAAGTTATAAATTGTTTGCATTTTACTGAGTGAAATAAGTATTTGACCCCTTTGCAAAACATGACTTAGTACTTGGTGGCAAAACCCTTGTTGGCAATCACAGAGGTCAGACATTTCTTGTAGTTGGCCACCAGGTTTGCACACATCTCAGGAGGGATTTTGTCCCACTCCTCTTTGCAGATCCTCTCCAAGTCATTAAGGTTTCGAGGCTGATGTTTAACAACTCAAACCTTCAGCTCCTTCCACAGATTTTCTATGAGATTAAGGTCTGGAGACTGGCTAGGCCACTCCAGGACCTTAATGTTCTTCTTCCTGAGCCACTCCTTTGTTCCCTTGACCATGTGTTTTAGGTCATTGTCATGCAGGAATAATCATCCACGACCCATTTTCAATGCCCTGGCTGAGGGAAGGAGGTTCTCACCCAATAGTTGACAGTACATGGCTCCATCCATCGTCCATTTGATGCGGTGAAGTTGCCCTGTCCCCTTAGCAGAAAAACACCACCAAAGCATAATGTTTCCACCTCCATGTTTGATGGTGGGGATGGTGTTCTTGGGGTCATAGGCAGCATTCCAAAGAGCTTGATTTTGATCTCATCTGACCACACACTGTCACCCAGTTCTCCTCTGAATCATTTAGATGTTCACTGGCAAACTTCAGACGGGTCTGTACATGTGCTTTCTTGAGCAGGGGGACCTTGCGGGCGCTGCAGGATTTCAGTCCTTCACGGCGTAGTATGTTACCAATTGTTTTCTTGGTGACTATGGTCCCAGCTGCCTTGAGATCACTGACCAGATCCTCCCGTGTAGTTCCGGGCTGATTCCTCACCGTTCTCATGATCACTGAAACGCCACGAGGTGAGAATTTGCATGGAGCCCCAGACCAAGGGAGATTAACAGTTATTTTGTGTTTCTTCCATTTGCGAATAATCACACCAGCTGTTGTCACCTTCTCATCAAGCTGCTTGGCGATAGTCTTGTAGCCCATTCCAGCCTTGTGTAGGTTTACAGTCTTGTCCCTGATATCCTTGGACAGCTCTTTGGTCTTGGCCATGGTGGAGAGTTTGGAATCTGATTGATTGCTTCTGTGGACAGGTGTCTTTTATACAGGTAACAAGCTGAGATTAGAAGCACTCCCTTTAAGTGAGTGCTCCTAATCTCAGCTTGTAATTTGTATAAAAGACACCTGGGAGCCAGAAATCGTGCTGATTGATAGGGGGTCAAATACTTATTTCACTCAATAAAATGCAAATCAATTTATAACTTTTTGAAATGCATATTTTTGTTGTTATTCTGTCTCTCACTGTTCAAATAAACCTACGATTAAAATTATAGACTGATCATTTCTTTTCCAGTGGGCAAACGTACAAAATCAGCAGGGGATCAGATAATTTTTTCCCTAACTGTATTGCCCATTGCGATCAGTGGAACACCTCTACCCACAATCAATTCATTTCTGTGCGGACAGTGCCAATACACAATAAACTGATACATTTATCATCAGAAATTCTGAGCCAACTTTTTTTTGGCATACAGCACACTACGAAGGAAAAAAATCACAGTCGGACAAATCTAAGCATGGAAACAACAGCTCACATAACACCTAGCACAATTACAGTAATGGCAAAGTGAACCTCTGCAGTGCCAAGGAACTTCCCTGCAATTGTGCATGTGCTACAAAGAAGTCCTGGACAAACATCACCAACCCCAGACAACAGGTTCACAAATCAACCCAAAAAAATCTGTGACATGATACCCCGGAACAACAGGGGTTAACAAAGCAAAGGGTTTACCACAGCATTAGCAAAAGTTCTCATAACCCCCTAACTTTGTGCTGAATGGAGTTTGAAATGGAGAGATGCAAGGAGATCTCCCTGCATTGTGTAATCAATATACCTGACTAGTGGCTTCTTCCTGATTAGCTGTGTTATGGATTGTTCCAAATATGAGGGTGCAGTACCAGCTTAATTCGTTTTTTTTTATTATATCTTTACAGTGATTTTTGGCTAAAACCTTTATAACAAACCAGTGGCTCAAGCTAAATGGGAACAGTGCTGCACATAATATCATAGTGTCAGTTGTTCAACTTCAGCTCACATCATGGCCAAACAAAACCTTCAAATTATATAGCTTTGCTAGGTGTATTGTGAGTTGAAATTGGACAACAGTGGATGTGCTGTATGTGGTTATCGATGCTCCAATACCTTACCACAAAGTAATGTGTGCAGGAGTTGTGTTCTCTGCATTGCTTTGCAATTCACTGGAGACATCTCTGCCACAAAACACTTGCCTACTGGTTTTTCCATAGGAGCATTGGCCTGGGTGGCCAGAATCTTTTCGCCCAAAGGAGATGTGATACTTGTACGCAAAGTCGCCAGTATATGGACAGGGGAATAATTGGCACCGGTACTTCATCCTACTCAAGCTCAGGACCAAATTGTCTGGACAGGGCATCAGCCCTGATATTCTTAGAACCGAGTAGGTATGATACAATGAAATTAAAGCGTGACAAGAACAATGCCCATCTGGCTTGTTGGGAGGAGAGTCTCTTGGCCTCTGATAGGTACGTAAAATTTTTGTATAGTCCTCTATGGCCTTGTTCTCTTTGCAAGACAACGGATATGTACGGCCCCAGGGAGGCACGGCACCAGGAGGCAGAGCAATAGCACAGTCATATGCTCGATGCTGTGGCAATGCGCTAGCCTCTCCTTACTGAACACATCGCTGAATGGTTGGTATTCAGTGGGCAAATATCACGGTGCCCGTGCTTTGCTGACGACATTCTGTCAGTTTCCACTCCTGCTTACGCCTATTGGTTGAAGTGACTTTGTCCTGCCCAGTATTTGTCCTGAAATACTGGGTCTTGTCACTTCTCCGGTGCCCTTTTGTGGTGTTTCCGTTACCAGCGCTTGTTCCTGTTTTCGTGTGATCTCTGTGTACCGACTCGGATTGCCTGACTACTCTGCATCTCGTTCCTGTCTGTCTACCGACCCGGACTGCCTGACTGCTCTGCAACTCGTTCCTGCTCTGTGTACCGACTCGGATTGGCTGACGTTCCTGCTCTGTGTACCGACCTGGCCCAGCTGACGTTCCTGCTCTGTGTACCGACCCGGATTGGCTGACGTTCCTGCTCTGTGTACCGACCCGGCCTGGCTGACGTTCCTGCTCTGTGTACCGACTCGGATTGGCTGTCTTTCCTGCCCGTGTACCGACCCAGCCCGGTTGGGCTCCTTTGGCCGTGCATCTCTCCTGCTTATGCCCCATCCGGTCCCCGGTTGGGGTTGTTATTCAGGATCCTCTTTGTCTCCGGACAGTCCTTGTTCCACTTTACGCTTGCAGTCTAGTCTTCGTTTGTCGGTGTCACCCAAGCGACATTGCTGGTGTGTTCCTTCCATCCGTGCACCAGGATACGCTGGACCTCTTCCTGACATTCACTCTGAGGTTGGGTTTACTCTGGGCGCCTCAGGCAGTTCACCTGTTTGTGCAGTCGACATTGGTCTGAGCATTGTTAACCCTTCGGGGTAGGTGCCAGCTACCAGCTATCTATCCATGCAGTCTCCGGTTGGGTGCCTCTCCGGGCTCGTTGCCAGTCCTCCACTACTGCTACGGCAGTCCACAAGTTGCTCTGGTCTCCGTTGTCTATTTGGGCGTTACTTGATATTGTGCACTCTCTCCAGAGTGAGAGTCTTAAAGGGCCTTGTGCTATTAGGGCTTGTCAGTTCTTCTGGCCTAATAGTAACCCATTCAGTGCTGCATAGCTTGAGAATCACACGATAGTTACCTGACCTGTGTCAGTATATTGTGTTGTTGTACTTTGCATATACTGGACCCGTGTGGGTATATCTCACTGTAATCTGTCCTGTGTCAGTACTATATTGTGTCATATATTACTGGACCCGTGAGGGTTATTGTTTACTGCAACTGTTCAATAAAACTGTGTTTTATCCAAACCTACTGTGCCTGAGTGTCAAACAAACCGTTACAGCAAGGAAGGAGAGGTACACAATAGTTTGGTAGGTTACAATGAAGAGTGCTCCATACAATAATCAGACCAAGCCATAATCTCACAGGAATGCCAATCCATTCTGGGAATATGCATGCGCAGCCATGGGAACTCCAGAATGATCGCATGATGAGGAGACTATATAATTTGGAAACATTGCATCTCCCTATGAAGTGCTCCAATCTGTAATGATAACGGTACCATCTCCTGGGTAATATGTGCGGGTACTAGAGGTCTGCCATCGATGGCCTTGATAGCCAACGGAGATTCCCTTTCGACCAGCGGAATCTTGTGCAACAGAGCAAAAGACTTATCCATAAAGAATCCAGCCGCGCCGGAATCAGTCAAGTCAAAGGTTTCCATGGAAGTCTCGGCCCAAGAAACCATAACCCCCACTGTGGGTTTATGGTAATCATTATCTGGGGACTGTTGTACCCCACCTAGGACCTGTCCCCTATGAGTACCTAGGTGCGTGCATTTCCCGGCCTTATGGGACAAGTGCGCAAAAAGTGCCCGGCCCTTCCACAGTACAAGCACAGACCCTGTCTGCGCCTGTAGGACCGTTCCTCCCTGGATAATTTAGTAAACCCTAACTGCATAGGTTCACTGCCATCCTCCTTGTGACCAGGGGGAGTGGGTGGAGAAGGAGACACGGGTGGGAGTCCCAAGCCAACCGGGGGGTAATGGGAAAGTCGCTGTCTGCGGGCTTTCATTGGGATGTGCTCCCTAATGCGCGTATCAATCAGAATAGCAAGTTCAATTAACTTATCCAGATCTTCAGGTAAATCACGAGCTGCCGTCTCGTCCTTGATTCTATCGTTAAGCCCTTGTAAAAAGGCTGCCACCAAGGCTTCATTATTCCAGCTTACCTCTGCTGCCAATGTACAGAATTCTATAGCGTAGTCTGCTACCGTACATGGGCCCTGCTGAATCTCCGTCAATTGTTTGGCAGCAGAGGTGGCTCTTCCTGGGACTTCAAATACTCTATGAAAAGAAAGCAGAAACTCGGCAAAGTTCTTAGTATAGGGTTTAGCCGTTTCCCACAGTGGGTTTGTCCAAGCCAATGCCCTTCCGGTCAATAGGGATATCATGAACCCCACTTTGCTTCTGTTGTTCGGAAATGCATGTGATGTCAATTCAAAAAAAATTTCTAGCTGATTTATAAACCCACGACATAGTGTAGGTTCCCCATCGTATCTTAATGGCAATGGAGCGGTTGCGGAAAACCCTCAATTCGTGGCTCCAAGTGCCTGGAAATTAGCTCCCGGTGTCATAACAGGGGGGGGCCACCGGAGCTTGCACTGGTTTGTCAAGGATAACTGGTCCATACAATGCTCATGTAAATCCATCCTCCAATGGATATTCTGTGAATTACCGTCACCAGTACTGTCTGAGATCATGGCCCTTTCATACTGTTACGGTTTTCAGACACTCAGACACGGATGGTTTAGTAAAACACAGTTTTATTAAGCAAAGAATAAGTACTGTAGTACATACAGAACAGTAGATAATGTAAATGCAATACAAGTCACAAATACAAGAACAGAAGCATAGGCAGCAAAGGTACTCCCGTAGTAACCCAGGATCTGGACTACTACAGCAGCAGGAACAATCTGGTCCTGAAACTGAGAGTACCACAGGAAGTAGTAGGAACGTTAGACCCACTACTGGGGCTAGCAGGCCCCAACAGCAGTCTCCCTAGAACGTTCGGGAGAATGACAGGAGTAGGCAATACGGGAAAGGCAACAAGATCCCTAGAGCTCTAGGGAGGTCAGCAAGACTGACTGGAACTGAGGCAATAGAATCCCTAGAATGCTAGGGAGGTCAGCAGGACTGACTGGAACTGAGGCAACAGAACACCTAGGACTCTAGGTGTGTAGTGATACTGACAGTAAGTGACCAGGCAACCGGACCCCTAGTACGCTAGGTGGTAAAACGATACTGACAGTAATATGGCAAGGCAACCGAACCCCTAGTATGCTAGGTGGTAAAGCGATACTGACAGTAATATGGCAAGGCAACTGAACCCCTAGTACGCTAGGTGTTAAAGCGATACGGACAGCAAATGGCGAGGCAACCGAACCAACCGAAGAGATTAAGGCCACCAACTCGTGACCGGAGTCACTTTACCCACGCACCAGCCCTAGGTAGGGCAATGGACGCTTCAGACCCCAAACAGGCCCTAAGGCCGCACAGACAGAGACTAACGAGGTGCACACGGAGCAACAGCCACCACGAAAGGGCGCCTCCATAATGACAGCGCTAGAATATAAAGGCAATCAGTAAAGGAGTCAGCGTTGATCACCAATAAGAATGCTGTAAGGAAACAACCAGGAAGTAGCAATATCACGACCAGAGGAATCACGGGCACCGTGACAATAACCTGTGGAACTGAGCAAACTTATGAAACTATGGTAGCGGTGCTGAAACCTAAAGGAGGCCAAGTCTCCCAAATGGCACTAGGAGCAAGAAAATGAAGGCAGTATGGAGTGAAAAACCTCTAATATTCTAAAATTCTCCTTGCGGCAGGGCCACAACCCAGGAAGTGGCAGACATTGATTCCACAACAACTGAGAGCAGAACAAAGCTGAGGCTAGCAGAAAAGGCACAACCAGAAGTGCATGGGGCACAACCATTAATCTAGGAAAGTGAGGGACCAAGAACCGGATCCAACCCACTGCAGTACAAACAGAGAAAGAAGAGTCAGCAAGCCAGGTATGGTAAACAAGTAGGCAGTAACATCACAGCAAGGTACAGAAGGGCATCACAGAGTAGTCAGCAGGCCAATGTCGATACACAGGGAGGTAGTCAAACCAGACCAAGGTACAGGAGGGCAAGACAGATAAGTCAGAAGGCCAAGGTCAATACAGAGGAAGACAGTCAAAACCTGAGTCAGGTGCAGGAGTGTTAAGCAAGCTAAAATATCAGCAAGTAAGGTCAGTAGCAGCTAGCACAGAAAATAAGAATTAGTTCGATAATCGGGCAAGGAGTATAAGGCACACCTCCAATAAAAAAGCTTCCCAACCAATAGTACCAGACACTAACAGGAGGAAGATATGACACACATTGAATATGTATGGCCAGAAATTGTTGGGCCAGCAGCCAGCCCCATACACAGCTCCTGCTGTCAGCAAGCAGGAGATGAGAGGTGGCTTTATGACAGGTCATGGGGCAACTTCCCCCCGGGCCAGACCACCCCTGAGTAGGGAAGCCTGCTCTGTAGATGCTTGGCCAAGTGAGTCTAAGAAACAGCTCAAATATAAGCATATTGGCTTAACCCTTTGAGTCCCAGAGTGATGTGCAATGCTTTTCACATCCCTTTGGCACTCAGAGAGTTAATACTGGTGGATGAGGAGATTGCAGCCTAATTGTAGTTATTTTTCTTATTTTACCCTTTGAGTGCCAAAATGGTATCAAGCAAAAGGACACTCTGGCACCCAAAGGGTCAATATAATGTAAGTGTGATTGTCTCCTTTGCCCTTTCTCTCTCTCACTCCAGTAGTACTCCTTGCTCTACCTCTCAATTGCTCTATCATATTGACCTGGTTTCTCTTCATTTGCAATCTCTGTCATACACACACACAGCCCGCTCTCTGTCTCCTACTTCTCTGCCTTGCCTCATGTTTCCCTTTTTTTGTCTTTCTTTACCTTCTATAACTATAACATTTCAATTGAAAGCTCTGTGATATCACTAGTGTGGCTTCATTTCATTTCTAAGCTCCTTGTATCACTAACATAGCTCCATTTCAGTTCTAAGCTTTGTGTATCACTAACACAGCTCAATTACAGTTGTAAGCTCTGTAATAAAGTTCTGTGGTATCACTAGTGTGGCTCCATTTAATTTCTAAGCTCCGTGTATCACCAACATAGCTCCATTTCAGTTCTAAGCTTCATGTATCCCTAACATAGCTCCATTTCAGTTGTAAGTTCTGTGATATCACAAGTGTAGCGCCATTTCAATTGTAAGCTCTATTTATTAGTTTAGCTGCATTTGAATTGTGAGCACTGGTGTAGATTCATTTCAAATGTACTTTCTGTGGTATCACTATTGAAATTCCATTTCAACTGAATGCTATTTAGTGTCTCTAGAGTAATGAAGCCCCCTAGAGGCTGATTGGTTGGGAAGCACATAAGCATACATCCCAGCCAATTGAAGGCTGCCAATTATTAAAATCCAGTCTCTGTTCAAAATTCTCGCAGTATGATTTGGGCAAAGGCCCGAGAGGTAGGCGGGGGGGGGGGGGGGAGGGAGGTTCTGTCTATCTGCCAGTCTGTGATATGTGGCTAGCATTCTTTTATAATAGAAATGGACACTAAAAGACAATTTATTTCTTACAAAATGGCAGAAAAAATAAAAGCAAAATTGAAGGACAGATGCCACACTTTTTAAACCCTTTGAGCGTTGAATGTGTACCCCTCTGACACTCAAAGGGTTAACTGTGGCATCTTTGGGAAGCTTTATTTTAACTTTTACACGTACATAACTACTCATTCATAATTTTTTAAGGATTGTACAGAAAAAAGAAGAGAAGAAAGAAGACAGAAAGAAGTTTGAAGAAGAAGACACAGTGGATGACAGGTAGGTGTTAAATGTGTGGGTGTTAGGATAGTGTTAGTATTATATAGTGCCAGGTTAGGGATAGTGTAGGGTTTAGTGTGTGGGAGCTGGGGGAGGGTGACTGTTTTGAGCTCACTCTAGTTCTTTGACACTGTGTCAAAGAACGAAAGTTGGCTTTTTCCCCTTTGAAGTTCCCACAATTCAAGCTGTTTAGCGTGAGTTGTGGGAACAAAAACCAACAATGAGCATTCATGTTTTGGCCTGTTTAAGGAGCAACATTAGCTGAGAATGATGGTTAAAATTTCAGCAGCTGACATTCACCAGAGGAGGAAAAATTAGGAGCAAAGCCGTTTCCTGTTGCCATAGCAACAAAAGATATTTTTTTACTGTTTTGTTTTTGTATATAGAGATTTTTATTAGAGTGATCCAGTAAAGCAACAATACAATGACAGAATCGTCAATATGACAACATATCAAGAGTAAAGACATTGGTTATAACAAAGTCGTCATGATCATATCAGCTACTATCTACATAGTAATACACTTGAGCCGTATAGACCAGATTTGGCTTTGAACCAACCTAATTTACGGTTTAGAGAGAGAGGACAGAAGAAAGAGTGAAATAAAAAGAAAGAATGCCAGAAAGGAGAGAGAGGGGGGGGAGAGAGAGAGGGATAACTGTTTTGTTTTTAATATATTTTTGTGTGACTAAGAGATATGAGGACAAAAATCAAAACACAGGACTGATTTATTTTCTCTTCCTAGCCTAGTAATGAATATCTCAATTTTGAGTTAGGAGGCACTACACTTTTAACGGGGTATGTGCCTGAAATTTTTTTGGCTGTCCTGGAACTTGAGAGACATACACATTGGTAGTTTTATCTCAGTATTTACAATGCATGAAAAGCATGCAATAGTTTGGTATCATTGTGTCTTAATTAGGCTATTCACACTGGTGTTTTACTCATAACATCACAGGGCCAAGCCTGATATGGCCCAGGTGGCTATTGCCCCTTGGGCTGGTCATAATGCTGGACTGATGGACAGCCCTATATAATTTACAATATACATTTGAATTTTCCATCCACTTTGTTACTTGCCTCTCTATCCTGAAAGGCCATTGAGAGATATGCAATGAAGTGGGCATCAGATTCAAAAATGCCACCTGTTCTAAAGGGGTGAAAACAGATCAAAACTTAAGGATATCCTTCGCTAAGCACAGATGAGTTAATTAGGGACTCGTTAGTTTATCTGATCCATCCGTGCTCAAGAAAAGAAATTGTTAAATTTTTACCTGTTTGCAGCCCTTGAGGACCAAACTACAACAATCCTGGTATAAAACGGTGAAGAATATTTTGCAGGTGCAGCTATGACATTTAGGGAAATTAACCTCTGCTGCAATGAACAGACTGTTAAGACTGTTAACTACGTGGCCCCTTTGTATAAAATCAAATTGGAGCAATTCTTGGCCAAACCATCTGCACCATAAGGACACATAAAACTACACAATGATGTAATATGGGCTTTTAAACCTTTGACTGTTAGAAAAGTCTCTAACAAATTAACCCCTTAAGGACAGTGATGGTCCCGACACGTCACCAGTGTCCATGCCTTAAGGACCAGTGATGGTCCTGGCATGTCATGGAACTTCTGCTCACAGCGCTCCTTTGAGAGGGCTATGAGCACTGCAGGAGTCTGAAATTGACTGCGCCAAGACCGGGGTGGTCAGTTTCAGACTCTCGTTCGGCGACATGTGATCAGTTGTATGATGGCTCGCCTATGCGGTCCTAAAGGGGAGTCCAACCCCAGGACTGCCGGACATTAAGGGGTTAAAAACCAATGTGTTGAATACATCTCTACCATTCAAAAGGTTAAAAAATTCCTTTTAAATCAGTGTGAGTTTTGGGAACTTTAAATTGCACGCTACAGTGCAGTTTACATTACACAGAATTGCTTCATTTTGGGTTTATACATAAGGTCCAGTGCTAGATTGGTAAGAGGACTTGGGAAAAATATGGGTTAATGTGTCATTAATGATATGAATGATACAAATCAGAGTTATTAGAAATATTTTTAAGTGAAAAAATAAAATATGCACATTTCTGTGGATTTTAAAATTGTAAGGAATGCAGAAAAGAGTAAGTAAAAAAACAGGATACAGTGAATGTATAAGAAAGCAGCTCCCTAGCTCTCTGTCACTCATGACCATCACAGTGATGAGCAAGGAGGCCACACATACTGAATGGATATGTTCAGTAGTAACCCACCTCAAAGATAAATGAACAGCTAAACATGGATGATTTGTTTATCGAAAGCAAAAAATATATAGTATCATAGTAACATTGTTGATGAGGATGAAAAAAGACATGCGTCCATCAAGTCCAACCCATGCCAAATCACCCCTCTTGATCCAGAGGAAGGCAAGAAAAAAACCCATTGAAGCCATTTCCAATTAAGCCCCAAGGGGTAAAAAATACTTCCTGACTCCAAATGGCAATCAGATAGTTCCCTGGGTCAACACCCTATCTGCAATTAAGCTATCTGTCATAATTTTCAATATTGTTCTGTGCTAGATAGGTACCCATTGCTTTTTTGATAACAGTTACAATATCTGCAAGCACAACATCCCGAGGCAAAGAATTCCATAGCTTTATCACCATTATTGTAAAAAAAAGTCGAAAGCACGTTTCCTCTAGTTTTAATGTATGACCTCTTGTTCTTAGCTCATTGGATAGTTTTTTGTATTGATCTTTAATATATTTGCAAATTGTAATCATTCAAACCTTACAGGTCTGATCTCTAATGTAAACAAACCCAGTTTGGCTTGTCTCTCTTTATAACTCAGATCCTCCAATCCCTTTATCAGTTTTGTTGCAAGTCTGCACTTTTTTCAGTTCTGTAATGTATTTCTTAAGAACTGGTGCTCAAAACTGTATTCTATATTTTAGATGAGGCCTTACCAAGGATTTATATAGAGTTAGAATTATGTGAGCATCCTGGACATCTATACCTTTTTATGCAGGATAATAATCTCTTTGCTCTTGAAGCAGCTGAGTGACTCTACACACTGCTGTGATATCCATCATGTATCAGTACTCCTAAATCTTTCTCTAATGAGGATTTCCCAAGCTGTTTCCCATTTAATGTATATGTAGATGATGGAGGAAATTCTGTGGTTTTGTCTGTTTTCCTATAGCCTGTCATTGTTGCTTCCTTTGTATATACTGAAGCAAAGAATGTATTTAGGGTGTCAGCCACAGCCTTATCCTTACTAATCAATTCACCTGTCTCAGCCTTAAGAGGAACAATATTAACTTTAATCGTTTTGTTAGTAATATACTTGTAGAATTGTTTAGGGTTTTTCTTGCTCTCTTTTGTAATACCTCTCTCATTTTCAGTCTTAACTAGCCTAAATACTTGTTTGCAGATTTTATTACATTCTATATATTTTTTAAATGATGCATCTGACCCATCTGACAAAACACTTTAAAAGCCAGCTTCTTATTTCTCATTTCTCTGCAAACCTCATTATTAATCCACATTTGTCTCAATTTACTCCTCTTGTGTTTACTCCCCAGTGTTATTTATTGATGCATATATTTCTCTGAGAACATTTTAAAGGGATAGTAATGTTTCTAATTAATCATCATAGTATTTGGACTTTGGAGAGTGTTATTTCAATTCTGTCAGAGTTGTAGTTCAAGAGTAATTCAATGACAAAGTGTCCCCCTCCCGCCCCTTTTACTGATGTAACACTTTTCAGCCAGATCAGAATGGAGGTGCCCAGGTAGATTGCAGAGAGGGACAATCTTCAATTAACATAAGGGAAAAACCTGAAAAGCTTGTCAAGGAGGGCAGGGCTTTCATTGTTTTCACTGTAAGGAGATTGTCCCCTGCTGTTATCTGTCTGGTCTTACAACCAGATCCACATCTGAGAAGAGATGGCTTACACTAGGTAAAAGGGGCGGGAGGGGGAAACTTTGCTTGTGAATATCTCTAAAACCATAAAGATTTGAGAGATAAGACTTATTCTTCATATTTTTTTAATGCCTACAAAATAAAATAAAGTTAAAACAAAGTATTACTATGCCTTTAACCCCTTCAGTGCCAGAGGCTCGGGCCATTTTCTGAACCCTGCAGGCCAGACACTTTTTCAACATTTTTGCTATCCTTCCGTTTAGGCTTGATTTCCTCTGGGGATTTTTAGTTAAATATGGAAAACTATATATTGTTTTTTTCAGAACGAATTGAGCTTTCTCGTGATACCTTACATGAAGAGAATTTTACATCGTGCAAAAAGCTATGATGTCATAATGACAAAAAAAAGTGAAAATTTACTCATTTTGCTAAAGTCACATACTATGTATCAAAAACATTTACCTTGATTGAAAAAGTTTCAATTATTTGAAAAAGCCCAGAGTCCCCCGAGTAAAAAAATACCATATTTGTATAGTTTTAACTAAGTCCAAGGCTAGCGTAGAGCCCTAATCACCAGCAGCGCAAAATGACATTTTCAACTTTATAAACTAAAATGCACATTCTAGGGTTTTTGAGGTAAAACTACCCTAAAACAGTGGAATAACTATATAAAACTATATATTTCTGAAAAGTAGACAACCTGCCGCATCTAATGAGGGGTAACTTGCCTTCTTGCCCCAAGCCTGTGGTACCCAAATGCTTCCAGAAGGTGGCACTATAGGAAAAAAATGGCATTTTCTTACATTTCTGCCCCTTCAACTGTACTGAAATCTGTGAAAACCATGGAATTTACAACTGTATTCATTAGCTAGTGCTCTTGGGAGAAAAATTACACCCCATTGGTTTGGGTTCACCTACCACAGGGGATGCTAGAAGTGCAAAAAGACACCTACTACAACCTCTAAATTTTCTAACATTTTCTCAAACATTACTTGTCTATACAAAAATGGTTATAACAACTAGAGAATTAAAGAAAGGCTACACAAACCATACCATTTTGGAAAGAAGACAACCTGCCACATCAAATGAGGGGTAAATTGCCTTCTTACCCCAAGCCTGTTGTGCCCAAATGCTTCCAGAAGGTGGCACTATAGAAAAAAAATGGCATTTTCTTACATTTCTGCCACTTCAACAGTACTGAAATCTGGGAAAACCATGGAATTTACAACTATATTGATTAGCTAGTGCTCTTGGGAGAAAAATGACACCCCATTGGTATGGGTTCACCTACCACAGGGGATGTTAGAAGTGCAAAAAGACACCTACTACAACCTCTAAATTTTCTAACATTTTTTCAAACATTACTTGTCTATACAAAAATGGTTATAACAACTAGAGAAGTAAAGAAAGGCTACACAAACCATACCATTTTGGAAAGAAGACAACCTGTCGCATCTAATGAGGGGTGAATTGCCTTCTTACCCCAAGCCTGTTGTGCCCAAATGCTTCCAGAAGGTGGCACTATAGGAAAAAAATGGCATTTTCTTACATTTCTGCCACTTCAACAGTACTGAAATCTGGGAAAACCATGGAATTTACAACTATATTGATTAGCTAGTGCTCTTGGGAGAAAAATGACACCCCATTGGTATGGGTTCACCTACCACAGGGGATGTTAGAAGTGCAAAAAGACACCTACTACAACCTCTAAATTTTCTAACATTTTTTCAAACATTACTTGTCTATACAAAAATGGTTATAACAACTAGAGAAGTAAAGAAAGGCTACACAAACCATACCATTTTGGAAAGAAGACAACCTGTCGCATCTAATGAGGGGTGAATTGCCTTCTTACCCCAAGCCTGTTGTGCCCAAATGCTTCCAGAAGGTGGCACTATAGGAAAAAAATGGCATTTTCTTACATTTCTGCCACTTCAACAGTACTGAAATCTGGGAAAACCATGGAATTTACAACTATATTGATTAGCTAGTGCTCTTGGGAGAAAAATGACACCCCATTGGTATGGGTTCACCTACCACAGGGGATGTTAGAAGTGCAAAAAGACACTTACTACAACCTCTAAATTTTCTAACATTTTTTCAAACATTACTTGTCTATACAAAAATGGTTATAACAACTAGAGAAGTAAAGAAAGGCTACACAAACCATACCATTTTGGAAAGAAGACAACCTGCCGCATCTAATGAGGGGTGAATTGCCTTCTTACCCCAAGCCTGTTGTGCCCAAATGCTTCCAGAAGGTGGCACTATAGGAAAAAAATGGCATTTTCTTACATTTCTGCCCCTTCATCTGTATGGAAATCTGTGAAAACCATGGAATTTCCAACTGTATTCATTAGCTAGTGCTCTTAGGAGAAAAATGACACCTCATTGGTATGAGTTCCCCTAACTTAGTGGGCGCTACAAGTACCAAACTACACCTATTGCAACCACTAATTTTTCTAACATTTTCTCAAATATTACTTGTCTGTACAAAAATGGTTATAACAACTAGAGAAGTGAAGAAAGGCTACACAAACCATACCATTTTTGAAAGAAGACAACCTGCCGCATCTAATGAGGGGTGAATTGCCTTCTTACCCCAAGCCTGTTGTGCCCAAATGCTTCCAGAAGGTGGCACTATAGGAATAAAATGGCATTTTCTTACATTTCTGCCCCTTCATCTGTATGGAAATCTGTGAAAACCATGGAATTTCCAACTGTATTCATTAGCTAGTGCTCTTAGGAGAAAAATGACACCTCATTGGTATGAGTTCCCCTACCTTAGTGGGCGCTACAAGTACCAAACTACACCTATTGCAGCCACTAATTTTTCTAACATTTTCTCAAACATTACTTGTCTGTAGAAAAATGGTTATAACAACTAGAGAAGTGAAGAAAGGCTACACAAACCATACCATTTTGGAAAGAAGACAACCTGCCGCATCTAATGAGGGGTGAATTGCCTTCTTACCCCAAGCCTGTTGTGCCCAAATGCTTCCAGAAGGTGGCACTATAGGAAAAAAATGGCATTTTCTTACATTTCTGCCCCTTCATCTGTATGGAAATCTGTGAAAACCATGGAATTTCCAACTGTATTCATTAGCTAGTGCTCTTAGGAGAAAAATGACACCCCATTGGAATGAATCGACATACCTTAGGGGTGCCAGAAAAGCATAACTACACCTACCTGTTTTCTTCTTCGAAAATGGCTGCTTGTACTAAAATGTTCATAACTGTTAGAGACATGACGGAAAGGTATAAAAGGTATACCATTTTGGAAAGTAGACATTGTCCCGCATCAAATGAGGGGTCACTTGCCTTTCTACCCCTGGGCTGAAGTGCACAAATATTTCCAAAAGGTGGCGCTATGGGAATAAATACATGTTTTTTTTACATTTCCACCACTTCAAAGATACTAAAATCTTTGAAAACCATAACATTTCCTGCTGTATTCAGTACCTGCTACCAACATGAGAAAAATGGTAGCCCATTTGTGTGGCTTAACATACAATATGTGGGTGCTAGGAACACGTACGTAAACCTGACACTTTTGTTTCTTAAATTATCTGCTTGCACTAAAATGGTTATAACCATAATAGATATGCAGGAAAGGTAGAAAACAATGCCATTTTGGAAAGAAAACAACCTGACGCATCTAATGAGGGGTCACTTGCCTTCATACCCAAAGGCTGGCATGCACAAATGCTTCCAGGAGGTGGCGCTAATGAAAAAAAAGGCATTTTCTTACATTTCTGCCCCTTCAAATGTATGGAGCTCTGTGAAAACCATGGAATTTTCAACTGCATTCGTTAGCTAAAGCTCTTAGGAGTCAAACGACACCCCATTGGTATGAGCTGAACTATCTTAGGGAGTGCTAGAAGTAGAAAACTACACCTACTACAAACTGATGTTTCTAACATTTTCTCAAACCTGACTTGCCTCTATGAAAATGGCTATAACACCTTCAGAAGTGAAGAAAAGGTAGATAAACTATACCATTTTGGAAAGAAGACAACATGCCGCATCTAATGAGGGGTCACTTGCCTTTTTACCCCTAAGTTAGTTGGCACAACTATTTCCAGAATGTGGTGCTACAGGAAAAAAAACAAACATTTGTTTTACACATCAGTCACTTCAAAGATACTAAAATGGTTCAATGGTGTGGGATTTCCTAGGAGGACTTCTTGCCAGCCTAAGAAAAATGGTACCCCACTGCTATGGGTTGACATACCAATTTACACTACAGGAGCGTAGCTACCAGTGAAACAGGAATGGGAAAGCAAACAGTGTATGTGTGATTTTATGGCTAACAGATGAAAGAAGCTAGGGCGTCAGCCAGTGTACGCGCGGACCTGTGACTACCCGTGTAACAGTGTGGGAGGGTGAGGGATTAGGCAGTGTGTGTGGGTATGAGCAGAGGAGCAAGGATGGTGGAGATGGTGGGGCAGTGTCTGAGAGTGTGTATGGGAGATCTGTGACTACCAGTGTGCACTGTATGTCCCCCTCATACAAAGTTTGATTCCCAGCCTGAATCTAGTGCATACTGGTACTTTGAGTCTACCAATAGGCAGTGGAAACAGGCTGGGGGTCAGGCTGGGGAATGGGACTGCCAGTTGGCTGTGGAACCAGGCAGGGGAATACGGTACGTGTGTGTGTGGGGGGGAATCGGAGGCATTTTTTGTGCATGCCACAAGGGTGCCCAATGCACTGCAAAGCAATGCGTTGGACCCTCTGTTGCACACAAAGAGGTTTTTTTTTTTAATTATTATTTTGTATTCATACCTCGTTGGGGAGGCGGTGTCAGGAACATTCCTGGTGTCCCCCATCCAGGTCTAAAAACAGAATAATAAAAAAAAATAAAAGTGTGTGTGTGTGTTACAGGGGGTCCAACGTATTGCAAAGCACTGCGTTGGACCCCCCCCTGTGTAACGTGCATTTTTTGGGGCTTTTCCCCCAATATTTTTGTGTAGACCTCGTTGGGGGCATCAGAACCCATACAATGAGGTCTAAATAAAAAATAAAAGGGGAAAAAAAAAATAATCCTTTGGGTGCCACAGGGGTGTCCAATGGATTGCAAAGCAATGCATTGGGCCCCTGTAGCACACAAAGGGTTAATTTTTTTATCGATACTTTGTATTCAGATGGCCACCAAACAAGCTCTGATCACAAAGTAATGATAAAAAGTCCTGTGTGTGTGCCACAGGAAGGGGGTCTGCATTGAACCCCTATCCCAGTGGCACACACAGGGTTAAATTTTTTTTAATTTTTTTTTTTTTTATTATATACCTCATTGAGGGGCATCAGGACCCCCTGATCCCTCCCCAATGAGGTCTTAGTAAAAAAAAATATATATGTCCACAAACGGAGTGACCCTGTGAGTGCCACAAGGGTCTCCAGCGCATTGCAAAGCAATGCATTGGATCCTTGTGGCACTCAGAGGGTTAATTTTTTTTCTATCATTACTTGGTAATCAGAGCTTGTTGGGGGGCCATCAGGACCAATCCTGATGACCCCCCCAACAATCTCTGATAACAAAGTAATGATAAAAGCCCTGTGTGTGCCGCAGAAGGGGGGCTGCATTGCCCCCCCCCCCCCCCGTGGCACACACAGGGTTGATTTTTTTTTTATTTACTTTTTTTTATTATAGACCTCATTGAGGGGTATACAAACCCCCCTGATCCCCCCAATGAGGTCTTAACAAAAAAAAAAAAAGTTATCAAAAAAAGTGTCCCTGTGAGTGCCACCGGGGTCTCCAGCGCATTGCAAAGCAATGCGTTGGACCCTTGTGGCACTCAGAGGGTTAATTTTTTTTTATCAGAGCTTTATCAGAGCTTGTTGGGGGGCCATCAGGAGCAATCCTGATGGCCCCCCAACAATCTCTGGTAACAAAATAATGATAAAAGCCCTGTGTGTGCCACAGGAGGGGGGGGGTGCATTGGACCCCCACCTGTGGCACACACAGGGTTAATTTTTTTTTTTTTCCCAATTATAGACCTTATTGAGGGGCATCAGGATCCCCCCTGATCCCCCCGATGAGGTCTTAAAAAAAAAAAAAATCCCCCCCAAAGAATTGACCCTGTGAGTGCAACAGGGGTCTCCAGCACATTGCAAAGCAATGTGCTGGGACCCTGTGGCACTCACAGGGTTACTTTAATTTTATTTTTTTTTTTTTTTTATACTTTTCAGACCTCGTGGGGGTCATCAGGACCCCTCCTGGTGTCCCCCCAGTCATTGATCTCCCAGCAAATAGGCTGGGAGATCAATGATGCGACCGCAGGAGAGCAAGAGCTCTCCTGCCCTTCTCTCCTACCACCGGTAGGAGTGAACAGGACCGGGGAAACTTCCCTAACGTCATCGGTGACCATGTCACCGATGACGTTTGGAGGATTCCCCCGGTCCCGCCCACTCCTACCCGGAAGTTCGGGTAGGAGAGAGGGGGAAGGAGAAACTCTGTTTCTCCTTTGTGTTTATTGATCTCCCAGCCCGATCGGCTGGGAGATCAATAACTGGGGAGGCATGAGGAGTGATCCTCATGCCTCCCCATGAGTGCCAGGGTTTTTTTTTTTTTTTAATGCGGCCACTGCATGCCGGTTATACCGGCTCATGCAGTGACCGCATTTCACTCTTACGCCGTACGAGCGTGGCACAGCAGGTACAGCTGTGTCCACTCGTACGGCGTAAGTAGCTGGCACTCTAGGGGTTAAACAAATTCCATGATTCTTGTGCATTTTTATCTTTAAAAATGACATCCCACTGAATATCCTTTAAAACTGCTTTTAGATTTGTAAAATTAGCATTTTTAAAATTGAATGTTTTGGTTAAACCCTTGTTATTGGGGTTTTCATAACAAATTTCAAAGGCTACCATATTGTGCTCACTACTGCCTAAATGTTCCTTTACCTGTATACTGTTTATCATGTCAGAATTGTTCAAGAGCACTAGGACAAGCAAGACCTCTTTTTTAGTTGGCTCCTCTACTAGTTAGGAAATTAAATTGTCAATAATCATACTTAAAAAATAATTTATCTTTGTTGTGCTGGAACTCATATTGATCCAGTCAATTTCAGGATAGCTGAAATCTCCCATTATGATTACATTTCCTGATCTAGAAGCGTTTTCCATTTGCAGTAAAAGTATCAAGGTGCCCATGCTCCTGGCTGCAGGCGGCGACATTATAACTTCCTGATTTACAGCCTCACTTTTATTGGTTATTGATCTTGACTCCACCCAGGGCCAGCCTTTATATACCTTGTCATAACAATACTTGGGCGCCCTTTTCGTGGTGTACCTGTTCCTGACATTAGTTGCTATTTATGCTCTGCTCGTGTATGACCTGGCCTGTCTGACGACGTTCCTGCAGATCCTGATTTGCTGATTCCCATTGCTGACTGATCTGGCTGAGAACCCGCTCCGTTGCTGACTGATCTGGCTGAGAACCCGCTCTGTTGATGACTGTGGGAGTTGCAGATATTCCTCCGGGCGCATACTTCTGGACACTTTCGGTGCCTAGATCCTCTAGGCAGGGCCATTGTTTGTCTTTCTTCCTGCAGTAGCTGCAAGGCTCAAGAGCCAGCTGTTGTGTGACTTAACATTTAGCACTTTAGTGCTGGGACACCGGTTGCCTTCCGCGTTGAGTTGCCTCGATCCACCCCTACCGTTCTAAGGTCTCTCCTACCAGTAGCGGTTGCCTTGGTCATTCTGTGACCCTGGGGTGCTTGGGTCTGAGCTGCCTTGTCCTCTACCAGGTTCAGTGTGACCCAGGGCTCCTGGGTTTGAGTGCCAGTTGTCTTCCTCTGGACTCCTAGCATTTTAGGGTCCTGTTGCCAGTGCCTGTGCTGCGTTGCCTCCGCATATCCCTAGTCATCTAGGGTCTTGGTTGCCAGTAGTCTATCGTGGGCCTCCAGTCTATTTGGGTTCTAGCCTGCTAGGGGACTGGCTACTCTCAGTACATATCCTCAGAGTGTGCATTCCATGCCATTGTGTATTGTACTATTTATGTACTGTTCTTGTGGGCTTGTGTGCCTTACAGTTGCTGTTTGTACTTTATCTTAATAAAGTTATTTTAACCTTACTAGTCTGGTCTGAGTGCTCATCAAAAAACAGTGACAAAAAGTTGGGCTTACGTAAATTCCCCAATATTAGATGGCTTGTCGCAAATCTCCATTAACATCCTTTTGTTATGTGTGCCCCTAGTGTGCATTTCATCCCACAGTGCCGATACATTTTCACTGGACCCTTCATTTATATCTTCCCTTATACTAGGTTTTAAGTCATGCTTTACATATATGCATACCTCCCTCCCCTTTTATTAACCCTATCACTCCTAAAAAGTGAATAACCCTCTAGATTAACTATTGTCTATTTGTGATTAATAAAATAATAAAATAAGGTAAATGGAATGAAACGCATTGAGTGAAAGGACTGAAGAATACAACAAAGTTGCTCTGGATATAATTCCCTTCTCCAGGATCTATTTATCATTGGTAAATGTTGGTACATTTGTGCTACTTGGTACATTTTTGTCTTTTCACAAGTCAGCTTTGTAAACATCTCTGAACACAGAACATTGTATTATTCCAATTACATGCAATAATGGGCACTATGCCTGCCTGGTGTCAAGTTCCTAAGCTATCTACGCATGCGATTGAATAGACACCAGTAAAACTTTTGGTAGGGCAATAATGGATCCCGACTGGTACACACACATTGTGATTCAAATTACCCAGCTAAAGCTATCGGTAGGACAAAAACGGCTACCGACTGGCACACACACTGTGGTACAGTCAGTATTCAGAAACCACAGCGAAAATTGGGTCAAAGCTGACTTTTGGCCAAATTTCCATTGTGTTTTTTTATGTTCCCAAAACCCACAGCAAAAAAGGGCTAACGATTTGTGCTTAACACTTTGTCAGACACCGAGTGTGAACTCAACACACAGTCACCCTGCCAAACACTAACCCTACATTACCCTTAACAGTGAAGTGCAACAATACTAGCCCTAACACTAGCCTAACACTCAGATATGTGTAACACTCACCTGTCATCCACTGTTCATCTTCCTTCTTCGTCTTCTTTTTCATCATCTTTTGTCTTCTTATCTTCTTACATTTAGTAAATATGTACCTGAGAAGAACAAAAAAGTAAACATTAAATATGCTCAACAAACATAAGTTTCAAATATGTGCAGTGGTTGGCCCCTGACTGTCAAGCACGAAGCGTGAGCTCAAACACAGTCACCCTCCCAAATACTAACCCTACACTACCCCTAACATGAAAATTAAACAATACTAGGCGTAACACTATCCTAACACCCATACCCCATAGCTGTATAACACGTACCTGTTATCCAGTGTAAGTCCCGTGTTCCTCTCTTGTCTTTCTATCTTGACATCTTCCGACTTCCAATCTATCAAAAAAGTATGCCATGAGCAATACAAATAAAAAATGTCCACAGAAACAATGCCCCCAAAAATGTAAAAAAAAAAATGCCCATAGAAACAATGCTCCAAAAATGTAAAACATGTCCATTGAAGAAATGCCCTCAAAAATGTAAAACATGTCCATTGAATAAATGCACCTAAAAATTTTGCTGAACTGTACGCTTCTGCCACTTACACGCCATTGGTAGCCTGGGAACCAGTTTGAACAGAGACTGGCCATATAAAAGCCAGTCTCTGTTCAAATTTTCCTCAGAATGCCTCGGTCAGTGGCCCGAGAGGTAACCGGGAAGATTTGATCTTCTGTTCTGCTGCGGCCATCAGTGGCTTTGTTTCAATGAACATTTTTTATTTGTATTGATTGTGGCATACTTTTTTTGACAGGTTGAAAGATGGAAGATGTGAACATAAGAAGAGAGGAGAAGAATCCACATGATAGAAGAAAACAATTTACACTGGATGACCAGAGAACTGAAGAACCCGCTGGACATCAGACAGTTGTTTATTTTCTGGGGATACTGTTAGTTTTGGTGGAATTAACCCCATGAGTGCCAGTGGGGTATGCAACGTTCTGCAATGTATTTTCTACCATCTCACACATTTTTTCAGTACTTTGGATGCACTGATATGGTGCTTAGGGCCCCATATCAATACATTCAATGGTCACTTAGGTGTTTTTTCCAGTTTTTTTCCCCTTCAATTCCTGCGTCAGCAGGTTAAAACATGCATTAGGGGGACTCTGTCACCAAAGAGTACATCTAGATTTTTGGCGATAAATTGGGGTCCTTTAACACATGTTGCCAGACAAAAAAAAAAGTGTGATGGTCCTTCAGCACTCCCCACCCTCAGACCCCGCGGTACTTAACCCTTTGAGTGCTGGCTCAGGTGTAAACAAATAGCTAGTAAAAATTAATGTTCAAAATGGAACAAAATGACAAAATGGTCGGATTGTATAAAACATACTTTTGAAAGTAGGTTTATAGTCGCCCATTTGTCCAGAAACCTCCTTGGATGGTTTTGCTTCGTTAGATTAGGGAAGAAAGCTTTATCACAACAATAATTAAAAATAATTGCTGCTGTTGTGCATATGGGCCCTCCTTACATTTTATTGTTGGACTACAACTCCCATTTTTCTCATGCAGCCTTTGGAATATTGTTGGAATATTGTGCACAGAACAGTAAAGTGTTGGTGTACTAACAATGTGTCTCCTTTCATAGTTCAAAGTAAAACTCAGAAATGAACATTACAAACACCTGAAATGCTCATATGTACCGTGGGCAATAATAATCATCCATTAATTAGTTTTCATCATTGATACCTATTTCATTTCATGGCCTATTTAACAGTTCACATCTCTATCTACACTTGTGCATTAGAGCCATTGTGGCCTTAAATAAAATAAAATCTAACCCCTGCATTGCCAGACATCTGGAATGCATTGAATACAATGAGGTCCCAGCCAATCAGGCAAATGAAGAGTTTAATTTGGGGCCTGGTTAGAGTAGTGTGAGCGGGTGGGATATTTAGACTTTATTTTTTATTTCAGATAACCTCTCCATTGTCATCAAGCTTGCAACACATTGAACATTACCAAGCTGCAAACTGTATGAGATGAGTGGTTAGAGTGGACTTGGGTGACAGTAGGTGTAGGGGAGTACTTAGGGACATGGGTTGGGGTGGGAGTTGTGGCTGTACCCTACTGCGTTCAAGCAGGCCTTTTCCCAGCCTTGATAGTCCTAAATTGCTTTTTTGTTTTGTCGAATTTGCTATGTATCTCCAATAACCAGTGGCTGGTATGTGATGGCCTAAGTCGCTTCAAGGATAAAGAAAAAAAAAAAGAAAAGAAAAATATAAGCCTTTTAGTGGCTCTTTTCTAGAACAAAGATCCATTTGCATGGTGCATGAAAGACACTGATCTTGTAAATCCTGTTAAAGGGATAGTAATACTTCATTTTATCTTTATTTTATTTTGTAGGCATTAAAAAAACATGAAGAAAGATATAAGTCTTATCTCTCAGACATTTATGGTTTGAGAGATATTCACAAACTAAGTTCCCCCCTCCCGCCCCTTTTACCTAGTGTAAGCCATCTCTTCTCAGATGTGGAATCCAGTCCATAGACCAGACAGATAACAAAAGGGGACAATCTTCTTCCTTTGAGAACAATGAAAGCCCTGCCCCCCTTGACAAGTTTTTCAGGTTTTTCCCTTATCTTAATTGAAGATTGTCCCTCTCTGCAGTCTACCTGGGCAACTCCCTTCTGATCTGGCTGAACAGTGTTACATCAGTAAAAGGGGCGGGAGGGGGATACTTTGTCATTGAATTACTCTTGTACTACAACTCTGATAGAATTTAAATAATACTCTCCAAAGTCCAAATACTGTGATGATTAATTAGAGCTGCTTTTATTATGAAACATTACTATCCCTTTAAAGAAACCCTGTAACATAAAACAACTAGTTTTCTAAATAAAATGTAAACCAAATGGTGAATACACCATATATATTTGACTTTGAAATAACTTTTAGAATCATCACAGTTGTTTTTAGGTGAAACACATCAAGAGACACTTATTCCTAGGGTATAATATCTTTTTAACACCAAATTGTGTGCGCAATAAATTCAGATAGTATGATATAATGTACCGCATTGGACAACATTTTACAGAGGCAATATTATTGTTAGTTTATGTTTATTTAACCTTACACCTAATACATCTTAGTTATATAAATACTGCAGAGTAAAATGTGGGCTTCTCCAGCCTCAAATCATTTATAAAAATGTGTTATTATTGAATAAAATAATTATTACAGAATGAATCATTCATGAGCACACATTCTTGCTATTATTACTATTTATGCATTATTGATCAACTATTTATACCACTGACCTTTTTATTGACTAAAAAATGAATATTGAATAGATAATAATATGTTTACTGTACAACAGACTGAGCACACTAACCTCTAGTGAATGGAGCCCTTAGTAATCAGATTTGCTTTCTGCCTTTCAGGGATACTGCCAAGAAAAGAGCAGCACAGTACTTCTCATCGGTTTCAGTGCGACAGCATAGGCAAGTTCATATGGCATCACTGGATATCTTTTCCCAGTCTATGCTTTCTTTATGGCACCACAAAGTTCTAAATACCAGAGAGAAAATAACTACTAATTGACTGCTTTAACAGAAAGCGACACCAGTGCTTGAATGTTACAAAATGGATGTCAAAAATTAGTGTAGGAAATGGGTGTCACAAGCTGCTCACTATCCTACCAGTCTCTCTACTGATGTGCTGGTGAAAAGCCGCTTGTAAGTCTCCTGTCTCTCCACTTATTTCTATTGGATCTGGCTTCTTAAAGGGATAGTAATACTTAAAATGTAAAAAAAAATATGTTGCAGGGTTTATCCCCCTGAGTAAAACAAGAGTACTCCCACTGCTGAGAGGTGTTTTATTCAAAAGTTATTAATTTTCAAAGTAGAATTTTTTAGGCGCAATATCACAGCGGCCTGAAATTGTACAGTGGCGCTGTTGCTACACGATCCTATGGACAACTCTGGTCAGTTGACCATAAATCTCCATAGGATGGTGTAGCAACAGCGCCACTGTACAATTTCAGGCCACTGTGATATTGCACCTAAAAAATTCAACTTTGAAAATTAATAACTTTTGAATGAAAGACCTCTCAGCAGTGGGAGTACTCTTGTTTTACTCAGGGGGATAAACCCTGCAACATATTTTTTTTTACATTTTAAGTATTACTATCCCTTTAAACATGTTTCACACTTGTTTTTCTCTTTGCCCAGTTATTTGAGCTTTGTTTTGACTAGTTGTATTGTGCATATTTTTTCTGTCCTGGTTTGACTTTTGCTTAGTCTTGACCCTCTCTCAGATTTCAATTTTGTGCTGCTACTCGGTTTCTGTTCCTTCTGGTTGTGACCTAGTGCTGACTCCTGAGAATTGGTTTTGATCCTGATTTGGAACTTCATCCTCTCATTACATCTGTAGCTCCTGCTGCAATCATCACAGCTACTGCTACATGGTATCAGTAGAATTAATCTTATCCTTCTGGTTGTGACCTGGCACTGATTCCTGACTACGGCTTTTGAACCTGATTTGGTGATTTCAGCCTCTCTTCATATATGTAGCTCTGCTACAAACATCACCACTACTGCTACACTATATCACTGAAATTCATCTGATCAGCAGTTTGTCAGTGGCCTCACTTCATAGAGATCCAGTATATGCTATCTGCATTGATTCAGTGGACTTCATCTGATCAGCACCTCCTCGGCATGCTCACAAGCATCAGCTATTACTATACTGTATCAATGGAATATCTGAACAGCACCTGGTCATTGTGGTCATGTTGCAGAGATCAAGCATCTGCTATTATATGTATGTATGTATGTATGTATATGACTTCTCCAGTGATATCATTTCTCCAAGTGCTATGTTATTCTGTGGAGTCAATGCATTAAGATTTTTCCAACTTAGGATATCTTAGTGAATAGGCTCCATAAAATAACATAGGAATTGGAGACGTAATAGCATTGGAGAAGTTATCTCCATTTTTTATAACCTTTTTATCTCCCATTAGTGCATAACCCCCCTGATCTCTTAGTCGTCTTTTCTCTAGAGTAAATAAACTAAGTTTGTCTAGAAGATCCTCATACTTCAAGTGTTTCATTAATTTTGTTGCTCTTTGCTGTACTCTCTCCAGTTTTAAAGTATCCTTGTTCAGAACTGGTGCCCCAAACCATACTGCATATTCCAGGTGAGGTCTTACCAATGATTTGTACAGTGGCAAATTTAAATTATCCACTGCTTCTTCTATACCCTCTTTTTTATGCAAGACAGGATGTTTGTTTGCTTTTGCTACTGCTATTTGACACTGGTCACTGCTTTCAAGTTTGTAATTTACAAAGATTCCCAGGTCTTTCTCTTGCAACGAGTCCCTTAAAATGATTCCATTAAGTTCATAAGTAGCATTGGCATTTTTTCTTCCCAAATGCATGCTTTTACACTTTCCCACATTAAACTTCACATTGTACGTAGCACTGGGATTCCATTTGTTTGCACAATGTGTCATTTTATGTAAATCACTCTGTAGAGAACAAACATACTTTTCTGAATTTATTACCCTAGATATTTTAGTGACATGTGCAACTAATGATATTTTGCTTTCTATATCTATTTCCAGGTCATTTATAAACATGCTAAAAAAGAAAATAAAAAATTGACATTACTCAAATTCAGAACTTACAACATTTGCCTGTGTATCATTATTTCTGAAGATATGCATTCTAGTGGTGAGAGCAGCTGTTCCTTCCTATCTGTTCAGCCACTCTGCTTAGGGATCCAACTCCTGAACTTTCATTAAAGACTTATATCCCTTTGCCTATTTCCTGGTTGCTGGAGTACCCGTCCTGGTCTTGTCCCTTGCTCAACGGGGGTCAGTCAGCAACACACCACACGGTACTAGCTGCAGCAAGGATATCACAAAGACCAGCCTTCTACCCAAGGCTCACATTCTAGCTTCACACTCAAGCCATTGGGGTGGAACCTGTTTTGCCATCTCCTTGGCCTGACTTGACACACTTTATGTATCCCACAGAACTGGCAAGACTGCATTCTCGACAACACTATTAAGAACAAGTTCTATCCTCACATGAATCCCAACTCCAAAATTTCAACTACAATTTGGATACTGTCCTGGAGATGTTAAAAGTTACAACTACTATACCCATTTCTCATCTCCATTGGATCAGGTTCCTCAAGTACCAAAACCAATACAAATTCCTTTAACCTAGTGGTTTTCTGGGAAACCTTCTGAGTGTAGAGGGTTCCTGAATCAGTGTTCCCAATATTTTCAAACACTGCCACAAACATTTGATACCCACGTTACTCTGGTAACTGTCATAATATCCCTATTGAAGGATTAAGACCTAGAATGTGTTTCCCCTTTGGTGGAACAAAATTCCCCATTGCCTGAGGATTCAGAAGCATTTATTAAAATCTTCTATACAGTTTTTGATATTCTGAGATGAAGGCCATCCATTGAAGCAGCCCTTCTGGAACTATACCAGGGAAGTTGGCTACTTGGTCAATATGGCATAGAATTCAGAACTGTGGCATAAAAAACAGATTAAAATCCACGAGCACTTAAGTCAGCTATGAAGACACCCTAACTTGTTGTGAAGTTCCTGCAGACCTTGAATGTCTTATTGCCTTAAATTTTGAACTAGATCAACATATGAAAGAGGGACAGCTAGAAAAATATAATAACGTACCTACAAATCCATCCTTAACATCACCTCTCAGTTCACAGGAATCCATGGACGTGAGTAAGGTGAATACTTTATCAGAAACTGAAAAGATGGTGGTCTTGGGGGCTATGTTTATATTGCAAGCCTATTTTGATTCCCATCTGCCTTGCTTGGAATGATACCTCCATTACACCTTTGCTTTTTTGTATTCTGGAGTGGCTGAGTTATTCAGTGACCTCCTATGGGCCAGAAAGACAATAGTTCCCTTACAGCCTAAGAAAGGTCTACTACAGATGTGAAACCTCTCGGTGGTGATCTGGTGCTCCTTGAAACTCCTGTCCTGAATAACTACTGGTCTTCTTCATGAGGAAAGTATTTAATTTGATGCATGTAGTCCCCTAAAAGCCCTGTTATTTTAGGTTTAACTTGGCTCAGAGAGCACGATCCGATCATTGATAAGGCGAAAGGTCAACTATTTCAATGGAGTAACAACTGTTTCCAAAAATGCATTAAAATGAGTACTCCTTTCAGAGCCATTTTGAATCTCATTTCTAGGATTCTGCTCCCTTACTGGGATTTTTCTGATTTTTTTCCCCCAAAAATAAGGAGGATTGTCTTTCCCCCACAATCCCCGTGACTGCTCTATTGAGTTTTTGTCTGACACAATTACTCCCAGAAGCAAGATCTACCTGATAACACCACTGGTAAATGAAGCCCTTGCTGAATATATTCAGGGAAACCTAGCTAAATGGTTTATTCGACCCTCCCCCTCCAGTTTATTTTTGTGACTAAAAAGGAAAGATCATTGTGACCCCCCCCCCCATTGATTATCTGAAGCTGAATGGCACTACGGTTAAGAACCAGTATCCCTTGCCTCTGATTGCAAAGTTCCTTAATCAACTAAGAGGAGGAACAGTGTCCTTGAATCTTCACCTATGAGGGTCCTACAATTTAATTTGCATTTAAGAAAGTGAGGAATGCAAAAGGACATTAAGTGTACCTGGTGATGCCATTTGGGCCCTGTGATGCCTCAGCTGTTTTTCAGGGTTTCATCAATGATGTCTTCCAGCGTGAAAACAGTTAATGTCAGTGAGGGAGAGGATGGAGTGGCAAAGAAACTGAGGCTGTGTTTTTGTGTGTGTATGTTGGTGAGGCAGGGGGTCGAATGGGGAACAACTGAGCGCTTTGACGCATGACAGTGCAGGAGAGAATACAGCTAGTCATGAGAGTACACTGGCAAAATGGTGTGTTTGTGTCTGTCCTCGTGACTCATTAGCTACCTGGACTATCATTTGTCAAAGCGCTCACTTCCTCATTCGATCCCAGGCCTCATCAACATACACACACACACACCACACACACAGGATTAAAAGGAATACGTGGTCACCGTCTCACAACAATTCCTGGGATAATATGAGGTGGAATCTCCAACATTTCAATAGCATTCAATCTCAGTTCACTATTTAAATGTCACCTTCAATTAGGCAACCAAAATAACAGCAAATTAAAGATGGCGCCTGGTTGAAAAAGGAAACATCAGAATGACATTCTGATGTCGCAGGCTTAAAGCAGAACTTTCACTTAGTTTAAAGTCACCCTCCAATAATTAAACATATGGCAACTAGCTTCATAATACTTCTATTACCTCTCAGAAGTGCCACATTCTAAAGTAACCCTTAATCTTCAGGGACTGACAGCCAGGTCAGCCCCTTCTGAGCACCTGTGCTGTCAGTCCCTTCCGGTGCTTTATGGCACAGCAGTGCCTCTTAGAGGAGACCAGGACTGACAGCACAAGCAAGCAAATGTCTCTAAGACAAGATGTCTGCGCTGATGCCTTGCTTCTGGTGTCTGAAGATTAAGGATTACTTTAGGATCTGGCACTTCTGAGAGGTATTAGAAGTATTATGAAGCTAGTTGCCATATATTTAATTATTGGAGGATGACTTTATACTAAGTGAAAGTTCCACTTTAAATGTCGAGTGGTTGAAAAGGACAAGATCAGAATATCGCCCGCATGCAGTTCTCCAACAAAACCAAATACCTCATCAACAGGGCCCAGCAGTCCTGCAGCATAACGATCTAAACCAGCCACCCCAACCCTCCCAGCTTTCCAACCCAGTCCCAACCACTCCTTTTTTAACAACCCAGTTCCCCAGCTGCCTCATTCCCCCCAGCGTAGATGGAATGTTGACAGAGCACCCTCCTCCCCGTTTACTCCAGGACATCAATAACCCTCTTAGGCCTGTTCCCCCAAAACAATCATATGTTGTCTTCACATATGAACAATTTAAAGGGATAGTAATACTTCGTTTTAACTTTATTTTATTTTGTAGGCATTAAAAAACATGAAGAATGATGTAAGTCTTATCTCTCAAACCTTTATGGTTTAAGAGATATTCACAAGCAAAATTTCCCTCTCCCGTTCCTTTTTCCTAGTGTAAGCCATCTCTTCTCAGATGTGAATCTGGTTGTAAGACCAGACAGATAACAGCAGGGGACAATCTTCTTTGTATGAAAAGAATGAAAGCCCTTCCCCCCTTGACAAGTTTCTCAGGTTTTTCCCTTATCTTAATTGAAGATTGTCCCTCTCTGCAATCTACCTGGGCACCTCCCTTCTGATCTGGTTGAACAGGGGGGGGATACTTTGCTTGTGAATATCTCTTAAACCATAAAGGTTTGAAAGATAAGACTTACCGTAAAATCTCGCGTATAATACGCACAAATTTGCCCCTCTTCACCTCATGTGAAGTGGGGGGTGCATATTATACGCGAGACATTAATTTTATAAAAAAAAATTCCATTGCCACCCGTTTCCTCCCTCCCTCCCGGCTTACCCGTCTCTACTTCTGAAGTTCCTCCGTTTGCTTCAGCCTGACAGGGTGCCAGCGGGCGGCATGCTTGTATCAGCCGCCCGCTTCCAGAGTGGCCCTGCCAGGACCTCTCCTTTACAGCCAATGGGTAATGTTATGCGAGGACTGCAAGGTCCTCGCAGGGGAATACCATAAATCCTAAGCGCATAGTTATGTGCTTAGGATTTATGGTATTCCCCTGCGAGGACTTTGCAGTCCTCGCATTACATTACCCATTGGCTGTAAAGGAGAGGTCCTGGCAGGGCCACGCTGGAAGCGGGCGGCGGATGCAAGCATGCCGTCCGCTGGCACCCTGTCAGGCTGAAGCAAACGGAGGAACTTCAGAGTAGAGACGGGTAAGCCGGGAGGGAGGAAACCGGATTTTTTTTTTGTTTGCCATGGGAAAACAAGGGTGCGTATTATACATAGGCACTCTTGTTTTCCCTGAAAATCTTGGGTATAATATACACCTGCGTATTATACACAGGTGCGTATTATACCTGAGATTTTACGGTATATTGTTCTTCATGTTTTTTTAATGCCTACAAAATAAAATAAAGATAAAATGAAGTATTACTATCCCTTTAGTTGAAAACGGCCCCCAGGGGATATATGCGAGTGAAACGCTAGGTGAGTGCTCTGTGAGTCACACATACTGATTTTTATCTTCAGCTCTGCAATGACCACATGGGCCATATCTGGGAACATAGGAATCCACATACCGACACATATAGGATGCTATGTTATTTGACTTAATGATGACCTGAAAGAGTTAGTAATATCAATATATAAAAAAATTCATATAGCAGCTATTAGAAAAAGAAACTAAACGACCCCAGTCCCATCTCTCAAACCTTTATGGTTTGAGAGATATAGAAGGCTAAAGTTCCCCATTCCCTCTGCTTTTCCTGATGTCAGCTGTAAGCTGACGGCAGGATATCCTGATCCCGGGACAAGCAGGCAGCTCTTCAGTAGTGCAATGTAAAAAGAAATACTTAATTGGAACGCTCTACATGTGTGCCTGCACACGTTGTAGACTGTTCCAATGAAGTATTTATTTTTACACTCACGCTATTTCAGCTCTGCTGAAGAGCTGCATCGAGTCGGCGGACTCGAATCTCCTAATGTTATCTTTATAGCTGACAGCAGGGAAAGCGAAGGGAGCGGGGAACTTTAGCCTTCTATAGCTCTCAAACCATAAAAGTTTGAGAGATGGGACTGGGGTCATTTAGTTTCTTTTTCTAATAGCTGCAATATGATTTTTTTTTTATATATAGACATTACTAACCCTTGAAGCCCACTCATTATAATGAGCTGCAATGTACCGGCTCCTACAGGCTTCTATCAGAACAAAGGATCATTCCCTTTATATTGGACTCCTTAATTGGACCCTGTGCTCATTCCTGTTTTCTGTGCAATACTCTGTTTTGATAAACACTCTGGACTATATTTTGGACTTTAACCCTTTGAATGCCAGAGGTGTATGCAATACATTATTATTATTATACCCCTTGGCTGCTCTGTTTATTATAGTTTTGTAGCTGGTCACTCACTGAGACACATAAACAGAATATCAGAGCTCCATAAGCCTACAACATCAGAATTGTTGCAGGCAACTAGACACTGCAGCCTTTGAGCTACTTAAAGGGATAGTAATACTTCGTTTTAACTTTATTTTATTTTGTAGGCATTAAAAAAACATGAAGAATGATATAAGTCTTATCTCTCAAACCTTTATGGTTTATGAGATATTCACAAGCAAATTTCCCCTCCCCGCCCCTTTTACCTAGTGTAAACAATCTGTTCTCAGATGTGAGTCTGGTTGTATGACAGTACAGATAACAGAAGGGGACAATTTTCTTTGTATGAAAACAATGAAAGCCCTTCCCCCCTTGACAAGTTTTTCAGCTTTTTCCATTATCTTAATTGAAGATTGTCCCTCTCTGCAGTCTACCTGGGCATCTCCCTTCTGATCTGGTTGAACGGGGGGGGATTCTTTGTTTGTGAATATCTCTTAAACCATAAAGGTTTCAGAGATAAGACTTATATCATTCTTCATGTTTTTTTAATGCCTACAAAATAAAATAAAGTTAAAATGAAGTATTACTATCCCTTTAAGCCTGTGACATCAGAATATCAAGGCTACTCGACACTTAAGCACCCTGTGGTACACTTAATGGAGGCGACGCTTAATGGAGTTGGAGAACTGCATGCGGGCGATATTCTGATCTCGCTTTTTTCAACAACTCAACACTTAAGCCTGCAACATCAAAATGCCACCCTTTTCAACCAGGCAACATTTTTGATGTGTCCTTTTGGTGGCCTCCTAATTGATTTCACTTTAATAAAACATCTCCAAACAATGAAAAGGGCACTGTTTTGTTCCACTACAAAAGATTTACAACCTGTTTCATAGTAAATACAACATAACTAACACCATTCTCAGTATCGCATCTCTGCTATAATCATGAAGAAGAGGCACTGGATTTAATAACTGGCCCGCTTATAAGGCTGTCCAGCCAGCTTAGCTCTGCCCCACTAGGTGTATCTTGCTTCAGTGCACAACTTATGGGTCCTAATAAAACACGTACTGTCACATATACAGATACAGACAGGGATTTGTGAAAGGGATAAGTGAAGATTCTGACAGGTTATGTAATAAACCAGCATTTAATTCACTGTTTGCTCAACTTCTTTATTATTTGTAACATAATTTAACCTACTATATGCAACCCAGTGTATGGATGAATTCCTTGTATGCAAGGCAGGTGTATGTAACCCAGTGTATGGATTAACCCCTTGTTTGTTAGAGAGGTGTATGTAACCCAATGTACATATTAACCCCTTGTATGTCAGAGAGCTGTATGTAACTCTATGTATGCATTAACCCCTTGTGTATGTACAGGTGTATGTAACCCAAAGTATTAACCCTGTGTATGCCACACAGATGCATGCAACCCAGTGCATTAACCCCTTGTATGCTAAACAAGTGTATGTAACCCAATGTATGTACTGCCGGAATGGCAACAGTTGCATAATGTATAATTATAATGTATAATTTATTGACCCCTTGATAGCCAGAGAGGTA
The DNA here is from genome assembly GCA_037306005.1 of Rhinophrynus dorsalis. Taxonomy (NCBI): domain Eukaryota; kingdom Metazoa; phylum Chordata; class Amphibia; order Anura; family Rhinophrynidae; genus Rhinophrynus; species Rhinophrynus dorsalis. Next base: position 515,853,344 of record CM074719.1, read on the forward strand.
AATGTAATCCAATGTATGCATTGCTGGAGTGGCAATAGTTGCATAAAGTATCACTTATTAACCCCTTGTATGAAAGAGAGGTGTATGTAACCCAATGCATGCACTGGTGGAATGGCAAGAGTGGCATAAAGTATCACATTAACCCCTTGCATGCCAGAGATGTGATAAAGTATCAGTTATTTACCCCATTTATGCCACAGGGGTGTACAGGGACATTTTATTATGTGATTAATCCCTTGAATGCCTCATATGTGCACAACACATGAATGTATACCTCACTGATTAACCCCTTGTATGCTAGAGATGCACGATAAAATCAGTGATTAACCCCTTGTATACCGGACAGGTGCACACAGAAATACACACCTTCCTAGCAAACAAAGGGTTAATTACTGATGATTATGCAAGAGATGGTAATTCATCAGTGATTAACCATGCGTATGTCAGAAAGGTACGCAGCAATCCGTTTAACCATCAATCGAATGTACATAGGTGGAGAACACATTGCTCAGCAACGTGTAATCTGTGATTATACCCTTGAATGTCTATGTTATTCCTCTCTAGCAATGCGAGGAGTAAAGTGAATGAAATAACGGTTTATCACATCAACCTGTCTATATATTCTCACATATTCCTGTCACTATTCATTGTTGCAATCGGTCTCTGTGATACCACAGGTCCCGCAATCTTTACTCAGACTGATTCATAGGGGGGGCGGGAACAGCTCTGGCACCGCCTCCCGTGCGTGCTTGGTACAATTCCACTACGCTTTATCGTCAAGGGGGAATCTTTGCGTTAGGCGCAGTGACGTCACGGAATCTCCTAGTACCTGGGAGGTAGCGTTGGAGCTGTCTATTCTGAGATACTGGATTTTAGTGTCTGCTTTCCTGGTACCAGCGACCCATCATCTAACTAACTCTCCTAATGCACCGTTGCTGCCCCTGTTCTGGAGCGGTTGTGCGGCACAAAGACCCCCACGGCGGAGAGGTAGACGGAAAGAAGGACCATTCCTGATTTTCCTACATTAGCTATTAACTCCCGTTGGGGATTGACAGGAGCAGCTCATCGCCCCACAGCCTGGATGGTGGGGAAGATGGGGAGGGAGCTGTATGTGGAGAGTCACCTCAGTTGCTGAATGCATTGTGAGAAAGGTCCATCAGCTGCGTGTGATAGGAGGACCGGAGACACAGGCTGCAGGATCATATAACTGTAAGTGTCGCTGCCTCCTGCACTTGTTGCTTCTCTTACACATGCATGCAAAGGGTCATATGTATTAATATGCAAAGTGAAGCAAACCAGCTGACCCATAGGAAACAAATGTTTACATTAAGTGGTGGCTGTAACCCTTTGAATGACAGTTATCTAACGCATTGCGTTACGTACCTCTCTGGCGCTCAAAGGGTTAACCCGTTGAATTTCAGACAGGTCTCCAACACATTGCGCAGCAATAAAGCATTTCCGTTCATGGGAATTTTCCATTTGTTCCCTATAGTGCCGTTTGGTTTGCTCTACGTTGCTAGCATATATAATATACAATACAAATAGTTTTAGATGCATCAGTAAAATCATTGTGTCAGTGATAGAAATAAGTTGAATCACAGACAGCTGTCCATAATGATTATAGCACCAGAGTGTGCAAATAAATCCATAATGGGTAAGCTGTTGGTGGACTTCACTTTCAGTCATCCTCAGCTGTCTGATGGCTGCCTGAGGATGACTGGGTTTATAGACCAGTAGTAACTGGGGAGCCACAGTTTGCCCACCTTGGCACCAAATACCTTAATTGATTTCTGGTTACTGAAACAGTATATTGTCAGGTCTGGCTGAAAGGAAATAATCCATTGCCTACTAGTTTGTGAACCAGTGGTTCCCATCCCTTTCCTGAGGGGTAACTAACAGGACATTGCTTTAGGATTTTCCTGCTCTTGCACAGGCAATTTAATCAGAGGCTCAGTCATTTAATTAATTCACCTTTGCACAAGCTTGGAACCTGTAAAGATGTGGCCTCCTAGGTGCCCCTGATAATAGGGTAGGGAACCTCAGTTTTAAACCTTCCACTTGGGGATAATAAAATCAAAGTTGATGGATGCCCTTCTCCATTGCTCCAACTGGCAATCAAGGGTTTATTCTTCCCAATCCCCAGAATCTAGTAAAGTGTTCAGTATGACATCGGAGTTAATATGACATCTGAGTTAAAATGAGTTAATAATTTTCAGTGCATTATGTATCTGTCTCTGTTCTGTCAATAGTGTCATATATTATCCTCTGATAATGGTTAACATAATCCAAATATGACAATTAAGTGTAGTTTTATTGCTCATTGGTTTGTTCCCCTTGATTTTCAGAGGCATTTGTAAAACAAAATATCACATTCATGTCAACCGCAGTGCACACAAGTGTAGTCAACTACTGATATATATAAAATTTTTATTTATTTTTCTGGATCTGTGCTAACCAAACCCCTGTGCTTTCAGCGTGTCTAGTAATCGATGTGAGGCCATTCTGGGATTTGAAGACCTGGTTTTGTAACTTTTACTTTGCAGCTCTTGAGTTTAGAAAACTATGAACCAGCAAGAAACATAAATGCTGTTACAAATTACAGAAGTAATATCTGTTATTTATATGTGATCATTCAACTTGGCAGCTTTCCCAGACTAGGTAGAACACCTGCTGATATAATGCGCACATCCTAAAGCAGAATGGTGACATGTGGCTCTCCAGCTTTTCGGCTTAAATTCCCATCATCCTCGGAGAAAGAAGGACTTAGACGCGCACACAGACTGCTGAGGGAGAAAGACATTCATAGACAAAGAGAGGCAAACACCCACACAGGGAAAGACAGGCTGAAGACTTTATAATGCAGGGTGTCCATGGAAGTGTGTGTGTGTTATTCACCCCAAGCAAAAAAGGGGGAGGGAGGTGTTTATGCACCTACTCTCTACTCTATGTGTTACGTAGCTAATGCAAGTAGCATTAGCTACTTAAAGAGTTGGATAGAGGGTAGGTTTCTTTTTATTTTTAACACATTTTTTTGTATTGTATGTACATGTATATTTTTGCATATATTTTTTGTATTTGTGGTATATTAAAATATTTTACTTTGCTAATAGTTTGTCATTTTTAGATATCTGTATATCTGCTACTAATGTTCCCCAGCGAGTCCTTAGAGTCCCCCATAACATACATTAGCACCAGTATTGGTCACCTACCCACCATAAAACACCACTTAGACCCATTTGAAGTTGGAAGTGTAATCCTGTGGTTTTATGAAGAACTTTTTGTGTGAAGAGTGGAGCAGGAAATTTTATTCTGTGGATCAAAGAATCTCAGAGGGGAGAAGGATGAGGACGGGGAGTGACTGATGCAGATACCTGCACTGGGGGTTATCCAGTGAATGCTGTCAAACTATGAGGGTGGTCTATGCCTCACGAACCTGTGAGTAACACAATTGAGCGCTAAAGAAGGTGATACTCAAGGGTGTTGGTCATCAATATTCAAAGCTGTCTATACTTAGAGCGTGTGCACCCTTTGTTTGTGTTTTTATAAAACAGGGAGTGTCTGTGTGACATGCATTAATTAGCATAATCTATAAATAGTTTTCTAAATACAAAATGGCTAATGAAACATATATGTGATTTTGAATGATACCCACTATGTATAAGTGTAAAAAATGTGTTTCCTTCAATGTCCCCAAATTGGTAACAGAACATGGCAGAATTTCAACTATTTTCATGGGCATATCAAAAAATGCACAATACATAGTTTCAAAGCATAATTCCCTTGTAACTTGATGTTACATTTCCTGAAAGTAGATATCAAACTGCATCAAGTTATGGTTTATTTGGTGCTTAAGGAAAATAATATGCATTTTTAACCTTTCCACCAATTCCAAAAGACTGAAAAATTTGAAAACTTTGACATTTCTTACTGTATTCACCAGCTACTGTGCTTCTGAGAAATAACACACCCCATTGATATTTGTCATACTGTAAAATGTTCCAGAAGCACCCAACTACACTATTTCTTTTTCCTCAAAGTATTTCAAATGTGACTTACCTGTGCTTAAATGGTCATAACCTCAAAAATTAAGAAAATAGGCTACTTTTCAAAATTGTATACTTTGTCTGTCTACCCTTAGGCTAGTGTTGCACAGCTATTTCAAGAAAGTGGTGCTACTAGAAAAAAAAAACAAAAAACATACTCTTTTACAATTGAAATATACTAAAATCTTCAAAAGCTCAGGAATTTCCTAGTGTATGCAGTAGCTAGTGCCAGCCTGAGGAAAAGATATACACCATTGGTTTGGTTTGGGTTGACAGAAGCGTGGCCACCAGTTGAAGAAAGCTGGGGAAACAATCAGCATTTCTGTGATTCTATGGCTACCTTTGGAACAAGGCTGGAGTGTTAAAACGTCTGTGTGGATCTGTTGGCAGTGAAACTAGCCTGGGGAATCAGGCAGTTTATGTGGGCATCTGTGATTACCAGTGGAGACTAGAACCAGGCTCGGGAATCAGACAGTGTATGTAGGAGATCGGTGAAAAACAGTGGACAGTGGAACTAGGCTGGGGGGACAGGTATAATGTGGGAAACTATGACATCCAGGGGGCAGTAGAACCAGTCTGAGGAGCAGGCAGTGTGCATGCTATTGGTGTGTCACACACATTGCAAAGAGTGTTATTTATATTAAGTTTGTTGCTGGGCATAAGGACCCCTCCTGATACCGATCACTTACAAAGTGGTGTGGTGACAAGGTGCCTTGCGTGATATTGATTGCTTATACTATTCTGTGGCAGTAGAAAGACACAGGCTGCCTTCCTTTCTTCTCCATTTCTCTAGCTGAGATTTCACAGAGGTGAGCAACTTGAGCCCATCCATCTGTTTTGACTACAACTCCCATCAGCTGGGGATGATGAGAATTGTAGTCCTTAACATGTGGAGGGTCTCAGCTTGCTCACCTAGCTGTAAACACCTGCAATTTATCATGAATAGTGAGGTACAGTGTATATAAATACATTGTGTAAATAAGTCTATCACTATTCCTTTGGGTTGTCTATGTGTGATGACAACTTAAAACTTGCGTGTCTTGGAAATGTATTCATTGATACATTTCTATTCACCACATCCGGAAAACTTGATTTTAGGTTCCCTATGTTCATAAAATATATTCTGGTATTTGGAAACTCTGACACAGATTTTACTGTCACTTTTTAGATGGAATTATTTTGAAGGCATATAGTTGTAGTTATGGTTTTATTTATTTATGCAAACTATTTAACTGCATAATTTGTCAGAAAAATAAAACTTGATAAAGTCCCCCGTGTGAGCTGAAATTTTGATTTTGCTGACTGTGAACTAAAGGCAGAGAGAGGTGTGTGAACCGATATATTGTGTAACATGTGTAATAGATAATTTAATGTACACAATTCTCTCTGCATATTCACATTTTTCGGGGGACACTAAACCTTCCTCTTAGGAATTGCACTTGTGTACAGAATCAGTGGGTAAGACCTCTCCAGATGGGTCAGATGTATAGTCATCTTGCTTAAGTTACACAATACATTTCTTCTTATATGTCACGGATTACCATCTCCATATATTGTGGGCGTCAGTTTTGGTTGAAGTCCAGTGGAAGAGAGCCTGTTGTCTTCACTGCACTTACATATTCATTGACCAGATGGAGATGTCCAATACAAAGAAATTTTACTATGAAACTTGGTTTGGACAAAATACATCTTACTGGTCAGGAACTTTGAAATGTGGAGTAATACTTGGTGTGATTTGTATTCCCTCTAGGCTGTGGTCTTCTATTTCAAATAATGTTTATATTTAGACTACAAGTATCAACCAGAATTGGAAAAGGATTTTTGAAACTTGGTTCTAAAATAATAATAAATTAGCAACAATTGTTTATATTTTACAGATGTCACTGACACTTAGAGGAACACCTGTTAATTGTGTGTAGTTTTGAACAGCACTATGGAATGAATATGTTGGTGCCTATCTGGATGTAGTGGGTACTAAGACAGAGCGGGTGTGTAGCATCTTGTAGAGGAGTGTATAGTATACTGTGGCATGTAAAAGGTTACATCTCGTATGTAAAATCCTTTAGTTTGTACACTGTGTTAACTCGTTGAGTGCCAGAGGGGTACGCAACGCATTGCAAGTGTTGCGTACCCCTCTGGCACTCAGAGGGTTAAATGTTGGTAGGTATTGAAGTGCAAAATAAAAATGTAATGTTCTTGTCAACTATTATTGATCTGTGTACTCTGGAGATATTGCATTCATATTGAATACTTTTTTGGTTAGGATAAGCGGTTTGCCCAGTTGTACAGTACATTTCAACTGAAGTTTACATTTCTAAAACCTTCCTTAACCCCTTCAGTGCCAGAGGCTCGGGCCATTTTCTGAACCCTGCAGGCCAGACACTTTTTCAACATTTCTGCTATCCTTCCGTTTAGGCTTGATTTCCTCTGGGGATTTTTAGTTACATATGGAAAACTATATATTGTTTTTTTCAGAACGAATTGAGCTTTCTTGTGATACCTTACATGAAGAGAATTTTACATCGTGCAAAAAGCTATGATGTCATAATGACAAAAAAAAGTGAAAATTTACTCATTTTGCTAAAATCACATACTATGTATCAAAAATATTTACCTTGATTGAAAAAGTTTCAATTATTTGAAAAAGCCTCGAGTCCCCTGAGTAAAAAAATACCAAATTTGTATAGTTTTACCTACGTCCATGGCTAGCGTAGAGCCCTAATCACCAGCAGCGCAAAATGACATTTTCAACTTTATAAACTAATATGCGCATTCTAGGGTTTTTGTGGTAAAACTACCCTAAAACAGTGGAATAACTATATAAAACTATATATTTCGGAAAAGTAGACAACCTGCCGCATCTAATGAGGGGTAACTTGCCTTCTTACCCCAAGCCTGGTGTGCACAAATGCCTCCAGAAGATGGCGCTAATGAAAAAAAAGGCATTTTCTTACATTTCTGCCCCTTCAAATGTACTGAAATTTGTGAAAACAAAAAGGCATTTTCTTACATTTCTGTCCCTTCAAATGTACTGAAATATGTGCAAACCATGGTATTTCCAACTGTATTCATTAGCTAGTGCTCTTAGGAGAAAAATGACACCCCATTGGTATGAGTTTAACTACCTCAGGGGGCGTTAGAAGTGCAAAATGACACCTACTACAACCTCAAATTTTTCTAACATTTTCTCAAACATTACTTGTCTGTACACAAATGGTTATAACAACTACAGAAGTGAAGAAAGGGTACACAAACCATACCATTTTGAAAAGAAGACACCCTGCCGCATCTAATGATGGGTGACTTGCCTTGTTACCCCAAGCCTGGAGTGCACAAATGCCTCCAGAAGGTGGCACTAATGAAAAAAAAAGGCATTTTCTTACATTTCTGCCCCTTCAAATGTACTGAAATATGTGCAAACCATGGTATTTCCAACTGTATTCATTAGCTAGTGCTCTTAGGAGAAAAATGACACCCCATTGGTATGAGTTTAACTACCTCAGGGGGCGTTAGAAGTGCAAAATGACACCTACTACAACCTCAAATTTTTCTAACATTTTCTCAAACATTACTTGTCAGTACACAAATGGTTATAACAACTACAGAAGTGAAGAAAGGGTACACAAACCATACCATTTTGAAAAGAAGACACCCTGCCGCATCTAATGATGGGTGACTTGCCTTGTTACCCCAAGCCTGGAGTGCACAAATGCCTCCAGAAGGTGGCACTAATGAAAAAAAAAGGCATTTTCTTACATTTCTGCCCCTTCAAATGTACTGAAATATGTGCAAACCATGGTATTTCCAACTGTATTCATTAGCTAGTGCTCTTAGGAGAAAAATGACACCCCATTGGTATGAGTTTAACTACCTCAGGGGGCGTTAGAAGTGCAAAATGACACCTACTACAACCTCAAATTTTTCTAACATTTTCTCAAACATTACTTGTCTGTACACAAATGGTTATAACAACTACAGAAGTGAAGAAAGGGTACACAAACCATACCATTTTGAAAAGAAGACACCCTGCCGCATCTAATGATGGGTGACTTGCCTTGTTACCCCAAGCCTGGAGTGCACAAATGCCTCCAGAAGGTGGCACTAATGAAAAAAAAGGCATTTTCTTACATTTCTGCCCCTTCAAATGTACTGAAATATGTGCAAACCATGGTATTTCCAACTGTATTCATTAGCTAGTGCTCTTAGGAGAAAAATGACACCCCATTGGTATGAGTTTAACTACCTCAGGGGGCGTTAGAAGTGCAAAATGACACCTACTACAACCTCAAATTTTTCTAACATTTTCTCAAACATTACTTGTCTGTACCCAAATGGTTATAACAACTACAGAAGTGAAGAAAGGGTACACAAACCATACCATTTTGAAAAGAAGACACCCTGCCGCATCTATTGATGGGTGACTTGCTTTGTTACCCCAAGCCTGGAGAGCACAAATGCCTCCAGAAGGTGGCGCTAATGAAAAAAAAAGGCATTTTCTTACATTTCTGCCCCTTCAAATGTACTGAAATTTGTGCAAACCATGGCATTTCCAACTGTATTCATTAGCTAGTGCTCTTAGGAGAAAAATGACACCCCACTGGAATGAGTCGACCTACCTTAGGGGTGCCAGAAGCACATCACTACACCTACCTGTTTGCTTCTTCGAAAATGGCGGCTTGTACTAAAATGTCCATAACTGTTAGAGACATGAAGGAAAGGTATAAAAGGTATACGATTTTGGAAAGTAGACATTCTCCCGCATCAAATGAGGGGTCACTTGCCTTTCTACCCCCTGGGCTGAAGTGCACAAATATTTCCAAAAGGTGGCGCTATGGGAATAAATACATGTTTTTTTACATTTCCACCACTTCAAAGATACTAAAATCTTTGAAAACCATAACATTTCCTGCTGTATTCAGTACCTGCTACCAACATGAGAAAAATGGTAGCCTATTTGTGTGGGTTAACATAGAATATGTGGGTGCTAGGAACACGTACGTAAACCTGACACTTTTGTTTTTGAAATTATCTGCTTGCACTAAAATGGTTATAACCATAATAGATATGCAGAAAAGGTAGAGAAACAATGCCATTTTGGAAAGAAAACATCCTTCCGCATCTAATGAGGGGTCACGTGCCTTCTTACCCAAAGGCTGGTATGCACAAATGCTTCCAGGAGGTGGCGCTAGTGAAAAAAAAAGGCATTTTCTTACATTTCTGCCCCTTCAAATGTATGGAACTTTGTAAAAACCATGGAATTTTCAACTGCATTCATTAGCTAGTGCTCTTAGGAGTCAAACGACACCCCATTGATATGAGTTGACCTACCTTAGGGGGTGCTAGAAGTAGAAAACTACACCTACTACAACCTCTGATGTTTCTAACATTTTCTCAAATGTGACTTGCCTGTACAAAAATGGCTATAACACATTCAGAATTGAAGAAAAGGTAGATAAACCATACCATTTTGGAAAGAAAACAACCTGCCGCATCTAATGAGGGGTCACTTGCCTTCTTACCCCAATACTGGTGTGCATAAATGTTTCCAGAAGGAGGCGATATAGGAAAAAAATTGCATTTTTTTACATTTCTGCCCCTTCAAATGTATGGAGCGCTGTGAAAACCATGGAATTTTCAACTGCATTTGTTTGCTAGTGCTCTTAGGAGTCAAATGACACCCCATTGGTATGAGTTGAACTACCTTAGGGGGTGCTAGAAGTAGAAAACTACACCTACTACAACCTCTGATGTTTCTAACATTTTCTCAAACCTGACTTGCCTGTACGAAAATGACTATAACACCTTCAGAATTGAAGAAAAGGTAGATAAACCATACCATTTTGGAAAGAAGACAACCTGCCGCATCTAATGAGGGGTCACTTGCCTTTTTACCCCTAAGTTAGTTGGCACAACTATTTCCAGAATGTGGTGCTACAGGAAAAAATAAAATTTTGTTTTACACATCAGTCACTTCAAAGATACTAAAATGGTTCAATGGCGTGGGATTTCCTAGGAGGACTTCTTGCCAGCCTAAGAAAAATGGTACCCCACTGCTGTGGGTTGACATACCAATTTACGCTACAGGAGCGTAGCTACCAGTGAAACAGAAATGGTAAAGCAAACAGTGTATGTGTGATTTTATGGCTAACAGATGAAAGAAGCTAGGGCGTCAGCCGGTGTACGTGCGGACCTGTGACTACAAGTGTAACAAAGTATGTGGGAGGGTGAGGGATTAGGCAGTGTGTGTGGGTATGAGCAGAGGAGCAAGGATGGTGGGGCAGTGTTTGATAGTGTGTATGGGAGATCTGTGACTACCAGTGTTGATAAAAAGTCCTGTGTGTGCCACAGGAAGGGGGTCGGCATTGAACTCCCCTCCTAGTGGCACACACAGGGTTAATTTGTGTTTTACTTTTTTTTTTTTTTATTATATACCTCATTGAGGGGCATAAGGACCCCCTGATCCCTCCCCAATGAGGTCTTAGTAAAAAAATATATATATATGTCCACAAACAGGGGACCCGGAGAGTGCCACAGGGGTCTCCAGCGCATTGCAAAGCAATGCATTGGATCCTTGTGGCACTCAGAGGGTTAATTTTTTTTTAATCATTACTTGGTAATCAGAGCTTGTTGGGGGGCCATCAGGACCAATCATGATGGCCCCCCAACAATCTCTGATAACGAAGTAATGAGAAATGCCCTGTGTGTGCGCCACAGAAGGTGGGCTGCATTGGCCCCCCTTGTGGCACACACAGGGTTAATTTTTTTTTCTTTACTTTTTTTTTATTATGGACCTCATTGGTGGGTATCAGGACCCCTCTGATTCCCCCCAACGAGGTCTTAAAAAAAAAAAAAAAAAAGGAATCAAAATAAATGTCCCTGTGAGTGCCAAAGGGGTTTCCAGCGCATTGCAAAGCAATGCATTGGACCCTTCTGGCACTCAGAGGGTTAATTTTTTTTTTTATTATTACTTTGTAATCAGAGCTTGTTGGGGGGCCATCAGGACAAATCCTGATGGCCCCCCAACAATCTCTAGTAACAAAGTAATGATAGAAGCCCTGTGTGTGCCACAGGAGGGGGGGGTGCATTTGACCCCCCCCTGTGGCACACACAGGGTTAAAAAAATTTATTTTTTTTTTTTTTAATAATAGACCTCATTGAGGGGCATCAGGATCCCCCCTGATCCCCCCAATGAGGTCTTTAAAAAAATAAAAAAAAAAACCCAAAGAAAAGACCCTGTGAGTGCTACAAGGGTCTCCAGCACATTGCAAAGCAATGTGCTGGGGACCACTGCGGCACTCACAGGGTTACTATTGTTTTTTTTTTTTTATTAATTTTTTTTTTTAGCTCGTGGGGGACATCAGGACCCCTCCTGGTGTCCCCTAAGTAATTGATCTCCCAGCCGATAGGCTGGGAGACCAATTTGGCGACTGCAGGAGAGCAGAAGCTCTCCTGCCTTTCACTCCTACCACCGGTAGGAGTGAATGGGACCGGGGAAACTTCCCCAACGTCATCAGTGACATGTCACTGATGACGCTGGGAGGCTTCCCCCGGTCCCGCCCACTCCTACCCGGAAGTTCGGGTAGGAGACAAGGAAGAGGAGAAGCTGCGCCTCAGCTGCGCTTCTCCTCTTCTTTTATTGATCTCCCAGCGCGATCGGCTGGGAGATCAATAACAGGGGGGACATGAGGAGCGATCCTCATGTCCCCCCACGATTGCCCACATTTTTTTTTTTTAAAATGCGGCCACTGCATGCCGGTTATACCGGCTCATGCAGTGACCGCATTTTAGTGGGTACATCGTACGAGCTTGGCACAGCGGGTACAGCTGTCCAAACTCGTACAATGTACCCACTTGGCACTCAAAGGGTTAAAACCTTTTTATTTTTAAATAAATTCCCTTGTGTCATTTCTATTAACCCTTTGAGTGCCAGAGGGGTAAACATCACATTGCGTTGCATAACTGAAAATTCATATCCTGTGTTGGAAAATTCCTCAGGGAATCAAAAAAGTTAGTATTTGTCCAGCATGGATTTAAATTACCTGCTTAGTGGATCAACCTATCAACTTTTGTCTCCGATTATATCAATTAAAGGCATAGTCAGATATCAAAGATTGAATATTATACCACTATTCATGTTTTCACAAGCTATGCCAAATTGTTAAAGCAGAACTTTCATGCCACTAATATTGAGCCCCAAAATATAAGTACAACAGCGATATGTACTGACTTACTTGTAGTTTCAAGTATAATTGCAGTGTTAGTGAGAAATAGACCTTTCTAGGCAGACGGGCTCCATCAGGGATCTTGCAGTAGGCACTTTCTGTGCCTGTGCTCTCAGTCTCTTCCAGTGCCTTAAGGCACAATGGCATTCAACTCACCAATCGTGGAGTTTAAGGAACGCAGACTCAGATATGCCGGCTCTGCAAGATGTCTGTGCTGTTCCCTGCTGCCTGTCTGCCTAAAAAGTTATACATTCACTAATGCTGCAATTATACATGAAACTACAAGTCTATACGTATCTCTATTTTACTTATATTTTGGGGCGCAATATTAATAGCATGAAAGTTAATGGGATTTGGGGAAAATCAGCATGTTTAGCAGGCAGGATGAGGGCAAGCCTGGTATCATATGGTAGATTCATTAGTGATTTGATCGTTATTTTTTGGAGAATGTTTTACCACGAAGAATACATTGAGATTTTTCTAATTTTCAAGTATGTCCTGGAGAGCTTTTACAGTCTAGAGTTTTACACATTTGCACAAATAGAGAAATATATATATAGTATAATATACACACACATACAAACTAAAAATGTACATACAGTTGCATATTTTTACATATAAATAAGCAGTTCTTTTTAGAGTGGGTTCTAATAATAATGACTGAGGATTATTGTTCATATATCCTATTAGGGAGGAAAGAGTATACTATTTAGACTTAAAGGTAAGTCATGAATTGGGGCAAATGATAACAGAAACTTAGGAAAAAACTAGAAGTGGTAATAACTTACATTTATAATAGTTTTCAATTATCAACAATGGAAATGTAACATATCAAAGGGGCAATTAGATTACATAGAAACTGTAAAAAAAAATCATGATTTCATAAACTTAAAGTAGAATTAAAAAAACTGTATTTAAAGCTTATCCAATTGATTTAGTAGAAAATACATATAAACATATAGGACCAATGGATAGAAAGTATACTTTTTCTCTGATAGAAATACAGTAATACAAAACATTTTGCAAAATGTATCACTTGATATAACAGGTCCCATATAAAAATAAAAAAGGTTTTATCAAAACATTGGTCAGTACTTCTGTAAGACCCTTTATTGAAAGAACAAATTGCAGAGTCTGCTCATCAAATATTAACTAAAAGTGGAAAAAAAAATTCTAAAAAAACCCACAAAAATATTCTTTAAAACCTTATACATACGGGATTAATATCAGAGGAAATTTTAAATAGGGTGCAAGTAGATGCATTACATGCAGCTATATGATACATAAAGAAAAAATGTTTATGGATGATAAGGGTACACAATATAAAGTAAAAAAAAAAAAAAAAACCCCACATAAATTGTAATACAAAATTTGTGGTAAACTTTTTGGGAAGTTCTTGACAGGGACCCTGTGGGCGGTAGCCTTATGGGGTTGGATACAGAGGGTATGGTAGGAAGATGGTGAAGTGGGGAAACAGAGGGTGTGAGGAGGATAAAGGGAAGAGTTGGAGGAAGGCGAAGGGGAGGTTGGGATCAGTGGGCCGTGGCAGGTCCCTACAGTCATTTTGACAGGAGTGACCAGGTTGACTTCACCCCCTAGCCACTTCTGTCAAAATCACTACCCCCTGGAAATTCACTGTATTGAATATTTTATTTATTTATTTATTTATTTTTTGACAGATGTGGCCAGGGGGTAAAATGCCCACCCCTTCGAGTTGGGTGCAATGAGGTCTAATGCTGCTCCACTGCTACCCCAAGGAGTGGCTGACAGCGAACCAGAAACACTTACACACACACATATATAGATATATATCCAAATTCCCCAAGCATTTTGCACTAAAAAGATTAACCCTTTGAGTGCCAGAGGGGTATGCAATGCATGCAACACAATGCGTTATGTAACCCTCTGGCACTCAAAGGGTTAAACTCCATAAAGCTTTCCTAAAAGAATACCTAGAGACAGGTTAACTTCCCCAGGCGTAAGAAGTAATACAGCTGAGAGTCAGTGCTGAGTTTTGTTCTTTTGCTGACAGCATCAGCCTGTCCCCTTTCCACAGTTTTATTTACTATTGCTTCTTGTTAACCCTTTGCATGCCAGGGATTGCTCTGCAATGCATTACGTACCCCCTGACACACAAATGGTTAAAGGACTCAAAACGTGATTTATAAGATACCAAGATATACTGCCCTATGAATCAAATGGCTTGACCCAGGACTCTTCCACTTTTCTTTTCGACATATGGTTCTAAATGAGGAAGCCCATGTGGGGGCTCTGAACAACAGATATTTACAACACTGAAGGAGAACCAATACCAACTATAACTCTCCATTTACCTTACTATGGACAGAAAATCATAATGGCCCCTATGCGTTTTGCTCCTGTGCTTTTGTCCAGTCTTGGATGTCTTGTCCATGGGGGAAGACTTGACTGTTGCTGGCAGTTCAAACTGAAGCAGACTACGTACATGAGCATACTTAATGATTTAAATTGGCAATCAATCTCCTTTTTTAACTTTACATATTCTGCAAGTCAAATACTTTATAAATATACTTTTTATTTAGTTACTGTATTTATTTAATCTTTGCCTGTTTTCCTTTATACATGTATGGCATTAACAGCGAGTTCCCTGAATTTCTTTTTCCAAGGGGGAGATTCACTAAAGGTAGAAGAGGGCTCAAAATGTGGATGTCCTGTCGGAGCAGTGTTGGAGGCACATCGACAGTATGCAATAACGTGTCTTCAACATCATATCCCCATCAGTCTGACAAAAATCTGCACAAATTGACATCCATCAGATATGCCTTCACCAGGTTTACAAATTTTCACTCATCACATCGACAATGGCCTATTTCCAAATGGAAATTAAGCATGAGTCATTTCCATATGGAAATGCAGGATAATGTGCCATTGTCATATTTTTGGGCGGTGTTTATATGTTAATGTGGCACTTCACCACATTCACTAAACTCCGATAGCAGCCTCTGCTGTCGGCGTTCATAGTCTCAACTTCGTCTTCGTGAGGCTGGCGAAGTTGGGATCTCCCTGTACTTACCTATGCACTTTAATCAGAAGCAGGGAGGGTTGTAAACTGCTGTAGATGTGGAAAGAATGCTCTCTTACATATCACCAGCAGTATGACAATCTTGAAGTCTGACAGCATTCTCTTTGCTTCCCCACTTGATCAGTAGGGGAGTGGAGAGAACACTTTTCAGCACGACGGATGGCATCACTCCCTTAACCCCCTGAGTGCCATAGGCATGTGCACTGCACACCCCTCTGGCACTCAAAGGGTTAAAAAAATTAAAAATCAAGCACTACACAATTATCCCCTCAGCTCTTGATAAGGGAGTGATGCTGTCCATGGTGCTGAAAGTATTCTCTCCACTCCCCTACTGAGCAAGTGTGGAAGCAGAGAGAATGCTGTCAGACTTCAGGATTATCATAATGCTGGTGATGCATGAGGGAGAGCATCCCTTCCACATTGACAGCACTTCAACAACCCTGTATGATAATGGGGGACCTTCTCTTCCCTTCCCCTTGCATACCTACATTTTTGTGCATATGGTGATGTTTATCTACAGCAAAATGTCAAAGTACTTTGAACACTTTCATAAAATCCTATTGCGGCAGCATCAACCTTTAGTGAATCTTCCCCCAGAAGTCTTTCGTTCATGGACTATAAAAGCAAGGATGGTAATACAATGTTGCACTGCAGCATGAATATTGTATCTTTTTGGTGACTGCTGCAGGGATAGGGTTTCATTTGTATTAGTATGTCTGACAGAAATTAAATAAAAATATCCAGTGAATAAGGCTTTGAACTCTTTGAATACTAGTGAAATCTCAATCCCTTCCTCATATTTTGCAGCATCCATGTTAACAGGATTTTCATGATTTATTCCACCCTTTTGTGGAAGCTGATAAGCGGATGTAGGAGGGAGGTGATTTTCCACACAGCTGAGTAATTATCCAAGTTGTGTCATATTTATCAGTGTCTAGCTCTGAGGCTGGTCCCTAACTACTAAACTAAAAATTTCTAAAACCATTGCACTAACTGAAAATAAGAGTGCAAGGCAGTGTATTGGATATCATTTAGAGACTTGAGTCTATTTCGCACAGCTTGCCCCACAAATGGTGGTGTTCATGCCGGCATTTAAAAAAATAACTATTTTGCCTTGTGTAACACAATGCAGAGTGCTGCAGCTTGGATGCGTCTATGTGTTGGGAACATCCAGGTTTTAGTATTTTTGATCTACAAGGTGGCCATGGGCCACAACTCAGATTGTTCACATGGGTGGCCAAACCATGTAACAATCATGCCGATACCTATGTGGAACCATCCTTGTGACACATCCTTTATGCCAGCCATGTGGGAGAATCACCGGGAGAACGCAAGACTTCAGTCATAATTGGGCATGGACATTTTGCCATGTTCTAAAACAGAACAGAAAAGTTGGCTTTGTGTTCACATAGTCAAAAAAGCTGTGTAGTGAAAGATCTGCTTTAATATGCAGGTGCATTCCCACACAATATGCGTTTTTTGTGGGGTTTTTTACTTTCCATTGTTCCAGCTAAACATAGCAACATAAAGGGAAACACAAACATAGCTATGCAGTTACAATGGAATTACTTATTCATTTAATAATTCGTGAATACATTATCATGACTTTGAATGCTTGAGTATCTTATGGTTTTTCCATTTTCCAAGCACTATAACCAACAAAGTACTGGTCACTGTTATTAGTGTAGCCATCCACTTGTACCAGTGGTTCTTAACTAGGGTGCTGTGGCACTTTGGTGTGCCGTGGACACCAGCTTAGGGTGACCTACTTTTTCATGATGTCTTTGTGAAAAATATTAAAGTTGAATTTGTAATGTTTATTTATGGAAATTATTATGTAAAAAATATGCTCTTTCTGGTTGTGAAACTTAAAAATAAGTACTTTTATGTATAGTACCATTCATTAAAGGGATAGTAATGTTTCATTATAAAAGCAGCTCTAATTAATCATCATAGTGTTTGGACTTTGGAGAGTGTTATTTCAATTCTGTCAGAGTTGTAGTTCAAGAGTAATTCAATGACAAAGTGTCCTCCTCCCGCCCCTTTTACTGATGTAACACTTTTCAGCCAGAGCAGAAGGGAGGTGCCCAGGTAGACTGCAGAGAGGGTCAATCTTCAATTAAGATAAGGGAAAAACCTGAAAAGCTTGCCAAGGGGGGCAGGGCTTTCATTGTAAGAAGATTGTCCCCTGCTGTTATCTGTCTGGTCTTACAACCAGATCCACATCTGAGAAGAGATTGCTTACACTAGGTAAAAGGGGCGGGAGGGGAAACTTTGCTTGTGAATATCTGTTAAACCATAAAGGTTTGAGAGACAAGACTTGTATAATAAAGTTAAAACAAAGTATTACTGTCCCTTTAAGTCCTTCAGAAAGAAGTTATAAAATGATGGGGGGGCCCTGAAAATTCCATATTGCAAATTAAGGGGGCCTTGAGCGGAAAAAAATTGAGAACCATTGTCTTAAATATAATGCCAGTTTGTGTCATGTTACATTCTCTTGATAATGTGCATGACACTTTAACCCTTTAAGTGCCAGATGGGTGCGCAACGTATTGCAATGCATTGTGTACGGCCTCTGGCTCTCAAAGGGTTAAATTGTAGTTTAGCAGTGTGCCATATAAATTATTTGGGTTCTTTACATGGAGCCATATTCTTTAAAGGAAAAGTGAAAGAAATGGGGATTTTAACCCCTAGAATGCTAGAGAGGTCAAAGCAATGCATTGGACTCTTCTCTAGCAGTAACTTTTGGATTTATTTTATTTTTCACCTAGGGCTGCAACTAACGATTATTTTGATAATCGATTAGTTGGCCGATTTATTTGTTCGATTAATCGGATAAAAAAAACAATATGCTAATTTTTCATTATTTAAAATGATTTAATGAACAAGCTGAGTGTTAAAAACAAACAGCAGAATAAAAAAGTTACACATTAACATGTCATTTTTATTATTTTACTATGAGGTCTAGATGAGATGAACATTTTATCCCCCTAGGCCATCCAGTACCCCCAGCCCATCCAGTACCCCCAGCCCATCCAGTACCCCCAGCCCATCCAGTACCCCCAGCCCATCCAGTACCCCCAGCCCATCCAGTACCCCCAGCCATCCAGTACCCCCAGCCCATCCAGTACCCCCAGCCCATCCAGTACCCCCAGCCCATCCAGTACCCCCAGCCCGTACAATAACCCCCCAGGCCATTCAGTACCCCCAGCCCATACAATAACCCCCCCAGGCCATTCAGTACCCCCAGCCCATACAATAACCCCCCCAGGCCATTCAGTACCCCCAGCCCATACAATAACCCCCCAGGCCATTCAGTACCCCCAGCCCATACAATAACCCCCCCCAGGCCATTCAGTACCCCCAGCCCATACAATAACCCCCCCAGGCCATTCAGTACCCCAGCCCATACAATAACCCCCCCCCAGCCATCCAGTACCCCCAGCCCATCCAGTACCCCCAGCCCATCCAGTACCCCCAGCCCATCCAGTACCCCCAGCCCATCCAGTACCCCCAGCCCATCCAATAACCCCCCAGCCCATCCAGTACCCCCAGCCATCCAGTACCCCCAGCCATCCAATAACCCCCTAGGCCATCCAGTACCCCCAGCCCATACAATAACCCCCTAGGCCATCCAGTACCCCCAGCCCATACAATAACCCCCTAGGCCATCCAGTACCCCCAGCCCATACAATAACCCCCCCCCCCCCCGGGCCATTCAGTTCCCCGAGCCCATACAATAACCCCCCCCGGGCCATTCAGTTCCCCCAGCCCATACAATAACCCCCCCCGGGCCATTCAGTTCCCCCAGCCCATAGTGTGGGGAAAGCAAGGGGGCAGTAGCAAAACGCTCCAAGGGTCACAGCAGGACAGCTCGCAGTTTAGATGTATGAGTACCTTTAACCCTTTGAGTGCCAGAGTGGTACTCAATGCATTGCTTTGCAATACATTGCGTATCACTCTGGCACTCAAAGGGTTAAGCAGATAATCCCTTGAAGTGTTAAGTCTGTGGCACTGGTAGGGAACAGTGTGTGTATATGCACCAACCAGGCGGGAGGAGGCCCCGCTGTCTTCCCAGCTGATCCACAGGCACCTCTCTGACTGCGATCCTCTTCAGGCACCTGCAGAGCCACCACAGGCCTCAGGCCCGTATTATGATGTGTCTAATGCGGAGCTCTCCACCTCCAGTGCCCGAAGTGTCCGACTTGGGTAATAGCTTCCCCCCGCAAAGCAGCATCAGTGAGGCATTTGGCACCTTCACAGTCCATCCACACCACAGCTGGGGGCGCTGGCACGCACGGCGCATCCCCCGATCTGTGCGAAATCTGGAGTGGGAGTGCCAGTTCCAGCAATAATGGCATCCCCTTGTAACTTGGGTCGCAGGGATAACAGCCCCTAGTAGCAGGATGCCGAGCATTGGCTCTGCTGTCCGGATAGTCTTAAATTGTTATAAAAGCAGACGTAGCCAAGTCACCACACTTCTTCCCAGCTCCCCGTGCACAACTAATCGATAATGAGAATCGTTGGCAACGATTCTCATTATTGATTTTTATCAATTTCATCGATTAGTTGTTGCAGCCCTATTTTCACCTACAGTGCAACTGGTATGCACCAGTGCACATTAACATCATATCAAGTAGCTCCTATTATGTGTGTGCTAGAAAACTGACCCTTTGGGCTAAAAGGTGGCTGGACAGAACATGAGAAGTCTGTGACTCAAAGGCCAAGTGCATGGTTATGCACTCTGCCCCTATGGAGTACTAAAATTAGCCTATGGAATAGCTGTGCCATGTGACTTTAATGGTGATTCTAAGCCAGTGGTTCTCAACCTTTTTTGTTCAAGGCACCCCAAACATGCAGTGTGGAAGTTTTGTGGCACACCTCTTTTTAGGTCTCACAATAATGAAAACAAAAACAAGCATATTGTGCAGAACAATTTCCAGAAATAAACATTTTAAAGTGAGTATTCACATTTCCTCTGTGTCCAATCCACGGCAATACTGTGGGTTGTAGCTCCTCCTCTCCAGCTGGTAGGACCAACTGATTTTTCTATTTAAGCGCCTGCTCTGCTCCCTGCCCTCAGTTATTTTGGTCCTACCACAGCTGGGAGGACGGAGGCTCAAGCCTCCACGCCGTGGAAACATTAAAAAAAAAAAAAAAAAAAAAAAAAAAAGAAGAGAAGAAACATGCGGCTTTGTTATTTTATTATGTCGCTAGCCTCACATGCTAGCGACATTTTCATCCCTCACCTCTGCATACTGGATCACGGACTCTTGAGCACACACTGAGTCCTGAATCCTTCACCCCGGCTTGAAGCAGCCTTCCTCCGATGCGGGCGCTCTGCCCGGCGGGCTATAGCAGACGCGGGCGGCTGGTGCTTAGTCTTATGCAGCAGAACAGGAAATCAACAGCATGCGCTCCAACAGTGAACCGAACGCTGAAGGAAGCAGAGGGGGAGGTGATCTGGAGGCATGCTGTATATAACAGCACAAGTTAAGGCATGGGGTAAGTCCTGTTAACCTGGATACTTTTATATATGTTATATATAAGTGTATTTAAAGAAATTTGAAGCTGTTTACTTGCCAAGGGGTTTATTGATCATGTCTGCTCAAAAAGACCAGAAAGCTGAAAAGCCTAAACCTTCATCTGATTCTAAGGATGATAAAGCAGCCCCTAAGGCAAAAATCTGTGCAAGTTGTGATACAAAATTGAATCCTTCTGATTCTTCAAAATTGTGCGCAGAATGTCTAAGGAAAGCAGCAGGAGATGTTATTCCCTCTCAGTTTCAGGAATTTTTGGGGTGGATGCGCTCATCTATGCAGGAGACATTTTCTGCACTACAAGAGTCTTCTAAGAAACGTCAGAGACCATCTGATCCAGATGAGGGGCCTTCTAGGCGAATACAAGACGAAGAAGATGAAGATAGCGTTATGGATCTGGAATCAGCACCCTCTTCTGCAGAAGAAGGCGAAATTACTGAAGAGTCAGGCAATTTTAGTATTGAGAAGGTTGACAACCTGATTAAGATTATGCGTAAAACTCTAGGTCTATCAGAATCACAAAAAGACCTTAACGTAATGGATGCAGCCTTCATTGGGTATAAGAAGTCTTCACCTCAATTTCCAGTCCATAGTTCCATTCAGGACATTATTAAGAATGAATGGAAACAGGGTGATAAAAAGTCTGCTGTATCGCGCAGATTCCATAAAATGTATCCTTTTCCAGAAGAAGTGGCAACTTGGACTAACCCTCCCAAGGTAGATGCTGAAGTAGCCCAAGTATCCCGCAGAACAACAATCTTAATGGAAGATGGAACAACACTTCGGAACCCAATGGATAAACGAGCAGATAGTGCCTTAAAGAAACAGTACACTACAATTGGGCATAACCTCAAATCAGCCACAGCAATGGCCTGTATGTTCCGCACTCTGCGTCTGTGGCTAGCAGATCTGGAAGAAAAGATCGACTCCTCTGTCTCAAGATCTAGGCTTCTGAAGGAAGTCGCCACTATCAAAGACGCGGTCAACCTTTCGTGTGATGCATCCTTGGATAATATCAAGTTAACTGCTAGATCTTCAGCACTATCAGTCATAGCTCGCAGGGCCTTATGGATTAAGGCTTGGGAAGCTGATGCCTCATCCAAAAACAAGCTAGTTTCTCTGCCATATCTGGGAAGTAAACTTTTTGGAGATCAGTTACAGGAAATTATTAAGAAGTCTTCAGGAGGGAAAAGCCCTTTCTTCCCTCAAGAACGTCGCCAGAGGGCATCCTCTCCAAGATCTGCTAGATTTAAGCGTCAGTCCTTTCGGGAGTCCAGAAAGTATAGGCCTGGTTCTTCCTATAACCAAAGAAGAGGAGGCGCTGGACAGAACACGCGAGCTGGAACCAGAAGAGAGTTCCAGAGAGAGAGACCAACTTTGCTCAAAACCCTCAATGAAGCCAGCAATACCCTATCTCGTCCGGTGGGGGTCAGGCTTCAAGCTTTCCAAAAACAATGGAAAGAAATTCAACCGGACCACTGGGTATCCCAGATTTTAGAGATAGGGTATGCTCTGGAATTTCGAACTGTCCCCCAACGGTCAAGTTTTCAGACATCCAGCATCAGGAACAAACATTTAATTCCAAGTATGAGGAAAGAAATCCAGAGGCTTCTTCAGATGGGAGTCATAGAAGAGATCCCTCAGATCCAGAGGTTCAGAGGAATTTATTCGAATCATTTCTGTTTCAAAACCATCAGGAGAAATCAGAGTCATTCTGAACCTCAAGCAAGTGAATACATGGCTACACATCAGGAAATTCAAGATGGAAACAATGTCCTCTATTCTAAAGATAATCCAGCCTCAAGCATTCCTGACCAGAATAGATCTCCAAGACGCGTATTATCACATACCAGTGAGGGAGTCTCACAGAAGATTTCTGAGATTCCACATTATCAGTTCAAGGTACTTCCTTTCGGCCTGGCTACAGCCCCTCGAGCTTTCACCAAGGTCCTGGCAGTGGTAATGGGTGTTCTGAGGTCAAGAGGAATCCAAATAGTTCCTTACCTGGACGACTTGCTCCTGATAGCAGATTCTCCACAGCAAGCTTCAGTCAACACTCAAGTATGTCTAGATCTTCTAAAGCATCTGGGTTGGATCATCAATCTACAAAAAAGCTTATTATCCCCCACTCAGTCACTCATATTTCTAGGGGTCAAAATAGACACTCTTCAAGCATGGGTGACTCTATCAACAGACAGACAAGACAGAATCTATCATGCCGTAAGTCGGTTCAGAAAAGCCAGAGTTCAGACAGCAAAATCATTTGCAAAACTTTTAGGCAATCTGCCTTCCGCTCAACAGGTGGTTCCTTGGTCCAGGAACCACGGAAGACTAATTCAGGAAAATTACTTAAAATTTTTCAAGAAAGACCCATTCAATTCATCTCTACCAATTCCTCTGCTTCCCTCAACCAAGAAGGAATTAGTATGGTGGAGCATTCGGGAGAACCTCAAAAAAGGGAAATCTCTCTTGGAACCTCAATGGGAGACGGTGACTACGGATGCCAGTCTTCAAGGATGGGGAGGTGTTTGGAGGACAAGAACAATACAGGGCACTTGGTCAGCCAGGGAATCAAAGTTCCACATCAACTATTTAGAACTCCTGGCAGTCTGGAGAACGTTGAAAGCATTTCAGCCCTATCTGAAGAATACAGCAGTGTTGGTGAGGTCAGACAACACCACAGCGGTCAGTTACTTGATGAATCAAGGAGGAACAAAAAGTCTTCGACTCAATCATTTAGCGATCCAGATCTTATACTGGGCAGAACATCACTTACTGAACCTGAAAGCATCCTACCTGACAGGCAGATTAAACAGAGAAGCGGACTTTCTAAGCAGGAACCATTTGGATCCAGGGGAGTGGTCCCTGAAAAAGTCCATCTTCAGAAGCATCACGTCATCACTGGGCAGGCCTGTAATAGACCTTATGGCCACTCCGGAAAACGCCCAGTGCAAGCAGTTCATGTCCAGATGGAGGATGCTCTTCAGACAGTATGGAATTTTCCACTAGCATATGTCTTTCCTCCTCTTCCACTAATCATGGAAGTAGTAAGAAAAATTAGAAGGGATCAAGCCAATGTGATCCTGATCGCGCCAAATTGGCCCAGAAAACTGTGGTATGCAGACCTCATAAAACTCTCAATCCGGCCTCCAGTAAAACTACCAAACATACCAGACCTACTGTCACAAGGTCCTGTTCTACATCCGGACCCAGCCTTCTTGAATCTGATGGCCTGGAGGCTGAACGGAGCTCTTTAAAATACTCAGGATTATCAGACTCTGTCATCAGTACCATTCTTCAGGGCAGAAAACCTTCTTCTTCCTGGATTTATTATAGAGTTTGGGCAACTTTTCATTCATGGTGTGTGTCTAAAAGTCTGAACAGACATAACATATCCCCAGAACCCATCTTGGAATTCTTACAAGAAGGATTTAACAAAGGATTAAAACCAGCATCCTTAAAGGTACAGCTGTCTGCCATCTCTGCCATTCTTGCCCATCCTTTTGCTGAACAGTACATTATTAGAAGATATCTTTCAGCCATTTCTAGAATTAAACCCACGATTAGGGAAATTATTCCCCCTTGGGATTTAAATTTGGTTCTTCAACAACTCTCTGCCCATCCGTTCTTTGAACCCCTGGAGCTGGTTTCCTTGAAGCATCTCACTCTAAAAACCATACTCCTTACGGCAGTCACCTCAGCCAGACGTGTGGGAGAGTTACAGGCCCTGCTTTGTAAATCACCTTATTTAGTGTTCCACCAGGACAAAGTAGTCCTGAGGCCTAAATCCTCTTTCAGAAGTAAAGTAATCTCCAGTTTCCACTTAAGTCAGGAGATAGTCTTACCCACTTTTCCTCCAGCCTCTATTCTTAATCCAGATGGTCGCCTGCAAAATCTTGATTTGCATAGATGTTTAAAAATTTATCTCAAGCGTTCTGACTCCTTTAGGAAAACAGATGCTCTTTTTGTGCATTTTTGTGGGAAATTTAAAGGGACTGCAGCATCCAAGGCTTCCATTGCTCGATGGATAAGAGACTTCATCATCTTAGCTTACCAGTCAGCTGACAGAATACCCCCAACAGGGTTAAAAGCTCATTCTACGAGAGCAGTAGCATCTTCCTGGGCTTTAAAGAACGTGGCTTCAGCAACTGAAATCTGTAAGGCAGCCACTTGGTCGTCAGTGTCTACATTCGTAAGACATTATAGTCTAGATGTCCAGGCGGCAGAAGATGCTAGCTTTGGCAGGAAGGTGCTCCAAGCAGCCACTCCTGCCCAGAATCTTTGATTAAAGTCCCGCCCATAGGGATACTGCTCTGGTAAGTCCCACAGTATTGCCGTGGATTGGACACAGAGGAAAAGAGAAAATTTACTCACCGATATTTGTATTTCCTCTGTGTCCTTCCACGGCACCCCACCCTGATGGTATTGGTAATGGTATCGTTCCCTGTATTGATGCTTAATAATGTACAAATAGGGAAAGCTCTCTCTATGTAACATATAACTAACATGTCCTCTCATTCCAGCTTGGATATACATATAACTGAGGGCAGGGAGCAGAGCAGGCGCTTAAATAGAAAAATCAATTGGTCCTACCAGCTGGAGAGGAGGAGCTACAACCCACAGTATTGCCGTGGAAGGACACAGAGGAAATACAAATATCGGTGAGTAAATTTTCTCTTTTTGTCTAAGTCTTTAGAGAAAACAAGGGGCACCCTAAATGAATGTCTGTGGCACACCAAAGTGCCAGGGCACCCTGGTTGAGAACCACTGCATTAATGTTTCTGCAGCTTTGGAGATGTTTGTGCACAGGATCTATAGAATAACAAAGGAACTGGAGATGTCCTCTCCACTTTATCACTTCTTAGTGATTCTCCCCCCTTATCTCATAGTTCAGCCACTGTCATTTGATCAGTGGAACTACACATTGATCACGTTTCAAACTCCTTTATGACTCTTCCACTGCTCCTTCATTCTTTACAATGCATCCCTGGTTCCTCATTCCAGTGGCAAATACAGACTGATAAATTAACACTTTGAGTGCTAGAGAGCTAGCCAGTGCATTGCAATGCAATATGTTTGATACCTCTCTGACTCTCAAGGGGTTAGGAGCTGTCATTTTATAAGATTTTATAACAAATATGAGATTTTGAAAGATATTTCAAAATTGCAAATAATTAGTCATTTTATGTTAATAATTTGTTTACTTGTCTTTGTCAGCTTATGCAAATTAAACAGTACCACTGACATAAAATATAGCTCTTTCAAAACCACCTATATGTTCCAAAGAATAGTTCCATTTTAAGGGTATTTAGCATAAGGGTAGTAAGAATGCATAATTCACTACTGAGGAGGGTTTACGCTAAGCCCTGGCAGCATGTTGAGCTAGAGAGGAACTAAATATCCAGGTTTTTGCTGAGTTCCCTGGTATCCCCACCCTGTTCTGCTCTCACTTCTGATTTTCAATGCAAGTCCACACACTCTTATTAAGCCCCATCCACATTTTCACATGAATAGTGTCATTTGGACAATTGCCCCCAACTCTTCTTTGTTCTACGGGAGCTGTGAACAAGAATGTTTCCTGATATTATCAAGGTGGACATGGCTGTTACCGAAGGTCTTCTGAATCTCAGTCCCCCATGGGAATGTCAATATTTCTTCCAAACTGAAACAGGTAGAGTGTATAGTAAATTAGGTTGAAAAAAGACACAAGTCCATCAAGTTCAACCTTTGCCTCATACCTCAGTAACTGAGAATTTTATAGCTTTCCTGCTACCAATTAAATTAGTCTTTATCAGACCTTCCTGATCAGCCTACTGATAAACAGTATAACTCTGTATATTCCCTTTTGAAAGAAATGTATCTAATCTTCTCTTAAATGTATCCATTGTATCTGCCATAACTACCTCCCTGGGCAATGAATTCCACAATTTGACAGACCTTACCGTAAAAAAACCCTTCCTCTGCTGAAGTTTAAACCTCCTTTCTTCTAATCTCAAGGGGTGTCCCCTGGTCACCTGATCAGGCCTTGGAATAAATAGCTCACCACAGAGATCCTTGTATTGACCTCTCATATACTTGTACAATGTGATAAGGTCTCCTCTTAGTCGTCTTTTCTCTAGAGTAAATAAACCAAGTTTGTTTAGTCGTTCCTCATATGTCAAGTCCTCCGTTCCCTAAATTAAGTTTGTTGCTCTCCGCTGTACCCTCTCTAGTCCTAGTATATCCTTTTTCAGAACCGGTGCCCAAAATTGCACTGCATACTCAAGGTGAGGTCTTACCAATGATTTGGATCCAGTAGTTCTGCTAGTATTTGTCATGTCTGCTTCCCTGAACTTCACCTGCAGGATTAATTGAATATGGCACATCTTGTTTGGGAGTTTTTTATTAGGAGGTAGGAGTGTTCCTTTAAGGATCAAATGTAAGAAGCTGAAGATAAGCGGTTCTGAAGAAAAAAAATCAGCAACACCATAAGGAACAAACACAGTTCCAAAGTTTCTATTGATCTGAATAGGACTTCTAACCAGTAGAATTCTACAGTTGTCTCTAAAGCATTACAAATCCATGCATTGAAGACCTCTGTAGCATTCAAATGGTTGAAAGCTTAATTTAACCCTTTGAGTGCCAGTCAGGTACCCAAAGTATTGGATACCTTTCTAGCACTTAAAGGGTTAAAGTGTTAGTAATGGCCACAAAAAAAGTTGTTGTTTTTTTTTTTTGCATTTAGAAGAGCTTAAAAAGCTGAGCTAAATGCAAAAAAAGTATCTCTCAAACCGCTATGGTTTAAGAGATACAGGTGTTTAAAGTTTGATCTCTCCTACTGACAGCTGTAAAGCTGTCAGCAGGAGATCTGTGTCGGCCGACACGAAGGCGCTTGAGCAGAGCCACAATCTCGTTATTTACCACGAATCCCGTCATTGGAATGGTCTAAAACGTGTGCTTGCAAACCTGGGACACGATGTTCGGGGAGTCTGGAAGCGGATGGAGCAAAAAAATAAAAAATAAAAAAAAATGCTCCGTGGTCCTTAACTGACTGTGCCGCGCTGATCGCCTGGTCGTTAAGGGGTTAAATTAAAAATCATTCTTTCTATCCTTTTGCAACTCATTTAATGGAAAACAAGGACATTTCTAAGTGATTCCATACTTTTGAACGGTAGTGTATGTGTCTATACCTCCCCCGGTGCAGTTTTCTACATACTTCCGTAACTTTAGCTTATATGTAGTAAAAGTAAAACTAGTGTCGATAAGACCTTGACTGCATGTTATTTGATATCTGCCTTCGTGAGTCGGCTGCAGGTGACCAAACAACTCTATCTGATTGCTGTGAGTAGAACAACACTGACATGTTTAATGTTCCGTTCTGTGCTTGCTCATATGTGCGGTCAGTCTAGAAATGGCCATTGTGCATGGGACTTGTTTTCTGTCCTCATGCAATTAAAGGAGAACTATAACCTAAGACAGTAGTGGACAAAGTGCAGGCTCTCCAGCTGCTGCTTGACTACAACTCTCTTCATCCAGTGGGGAATGATATGAATTGCAGTCTTGCAACAGCTGGAAATCCTCACTGCCCAACACCTCTTTGAGGAAAAAGTGGCTCTTAACACTTTGATTGCCAGAGGTGTACGCAACACATTGCTTTTGTAACCCTCTGGCAAAGGGATAGTAATGTTATAATAATGAGTTGGAGTGTTCAATTTACTTTTATATCATGCATAGTATCCTTCTTGACATCTGTACCTTTGTATTCTTTTTCAAAATCTATGTAAAAGTTTATCCTCTCCCGCCACTTTCCATTACATCAGTTATAGTTTCCTCTGCTCCAAAATCCAATGGGCTCAACTGCATTGTAATGCATTCCGTACCGCTCTGGCACTCAAAGGGTTGATAGGTTGGTGTCCTGTAAACCTCAGTAAGGTTTATCTTTGAACTATTACTTGGTTGTTTTTTTATCTCTCTTGCTGTCCACTGCAAATTGTGCAAAGTCTGATAATACTTAGAGTCCCTTATAATCCATTCAAGTCTATTAAAGACTGTTGTTTGCATGGGAAAGTGTGACCTAGAGACAGGCCTGACTAGAGATCATTAAAACAATGTAGTCCTGCATACCAGTCTTCTGTATGAAAGACCCTTACCAAGGTAAATTAATCTGTTAAATTAAGAGCCACTTTATTAATGGTGAATCATTGCCCTTTAACACTTTGAGTGTCAGAGAGGTATCCAATGCATTGCATTGTAATGCCTTGATACCTCGCTGGCACTTAAATGGTTAACAGAAGATGTAGCACCATTCAAACCACAATGAATAAAGGTCCTTATACTCCATGGTGTACTTATGGGGTAAACCAACTGTGCACCACAGAAGAGAAATAAAAATTCTCAAAATTCCATTGATTTTACTGGAAGTTAACCTGTGAAATGCCAGAGGTTCCAGCTGAGTTGGAGATCTCTCTCACATTGAAAGGGGTTAATTGTGCCATTTATATCAATGGGAACTTTGCTATTTTTTCCCTATAGCACATTTGGTGTACTCCAGGATTATACCACTTGAATTTTGTTCCATAAGCTAGAGGTGCAGTTCACGAGCAAACCAACAGCCTTGAGAGGAATTACAATTTCCATTGGGGCTTTTAAACCCTCAAATGCTAGGGAGTTCACAATACATTGAGAAGACCCATTTTAAGGTGAACTCTCACTTCATTTAAAGTCATCCTTCTTCGACTGTTGCTTCCCAAACCATGTTCAGTCAGTTATTTAGTTTTTTATTTATTTATTTTTTTAAATCACTCTTGTTAAGTGGAAATTAGCCTTTATAATATTTCCTCATGACAGACTGCGGTACAGCTCTGTACTGCAGTCTGTCACTTTTTGCCTCTTCCCCTCCCAATTTGTGCCTCTTTCCCACCTCTTTCTCTAATGGTGGAATCCTCCATATGACCTGGAATGCTCTCATTGGCAAGAGAGCGATCCGGGTCACATGGAGGAGTCCACAGTCAGAGGAAGAGGTGGGGAAGAGGCAAATTTTATAAAGGCTAATTTCTGCTTAACCCCTTAGGGACCCTTGACGTACCAGGACCGTCAAGGGTAAACTTTCTTGAAAGACCCTTGACGGTCCTGGTACGTCACGTACATTTTACTTACAGCGCTCTTCCGGGAGCGCTGTAAGTAAAAATGGGGCATGAAATAGACCGCTCCAAGATCGGAGCGATCTATTTCAAGCCCCATAATGACGCGCCGATACACGTGACAGGTCACGTGTACCGGCCCGTCAACGTGCCCCTATGCGGACGTTATGGGACGGAAATGTCCCATAATGTCCGGTCCTTAAGGGATTAACAAGAGTGATTTAAAAAATAAATAAAAACGGATTTAACATGTATTGGGAAGCAACAATCAAAGAAAGATGACTTTAAAGGAGGTGAGAGTTCCCCTTTAAGTCAACTGGTTGTCCCTGATAATGCATTTGGTTTGCCGTAGAATTATACCTCTGTAATTTATTGAATACAGCCTTAAAGTGGAACTACCATGTCACAAAATGTTTAGCTTAAATAAGTCCCCTTATGGCGACTAGCTGCTTAGTAGCGCTAGTTGCCAGAATTATTACCTGTTTTAATAGATATATATGCTTTATTCCCCAGATGTCAGTAGCACGGAGCACGGACATCTTGCCAGCATGACGTCCGCGCACCTGCGCTGTCAGTCCCAGCCAGAGCCAAATGGCTCCTAGCAACGCCTCCTAGACTTGGCTGGGACTCACAGAACAGGCGCACGGACGTCATTCTGGCAAGATGTCCGCACTCCGTGCTGCTGACAGCTGGGGAATAAAGCATATATATCTATTAAATCGGGTAATAATTCTGGCAACTAGCGCTACTAAGCAGCTAATTGCCAGAAGGGGACTTAGTTAAGCTAAACATTTTGTGACATGGCAGTTCCGCTTTAATAATTATGTAAAATATGTAAGAAGCCAGTGATTATGAAAACACTTTAAAATATAAATGACTAACAAAAGAAACCCCTTTTCAAACAATAGTTTGAGATATTTAGCTTTATTTGCTTGTTTATGCAAATTAGCTAGCAGTGGCCACCAGGAAGTGACAGTTTGCATGGGCAGCAGCCTGAAATTTTAAAGGGATAGTAATGTCACGTAAAAAGTAATAGCTCTATCATAGACATAATAAAAAGAGATTACTTGAGGTTATTCCTGTCTCTCAAACCTTTGAGCGATATACGAAAATAAAGTTCTCTGCTCCCTCCCCTTTCTGCTTGACAAGCTGTAAAGCTGTCAGAAGCAGATTCTGGTTGTGCAACCAGACAGCGGCTCTTCAGCTGAGCCAACACAGCGATATCTAAAAATAAATACTTCAGTGGGATGGTCTACAAAGTGTTCTTGCAAACCAGGCACAAGTTATAGACACTTCCAATGAAGTGTTTGTTTTTAGATATCGCTATGTCGGTGATGCTGAAGAGCCTCCGTCTGGTCCGGGGACTAGGATCTCATGTCGTCAGCTATACAGCTGACATATGAGAAAGGGGAGGGAGTGGAAAACTTTATTTTCATATATCTCTCAAACCAATAACCTCAGGTAATCTCTTTTTATTATAGCTATTATTTTTTATGTGACATTACTATCCCTTTAATTGTCCCATTTAGCTTTTTCTTTTTATGCAAATATCTTAAATGATTGTTTTAACCCTTTTGTGTGCCAGAATGGTATCCAATGCTTTGCGTTACAATGCAGGGTTAAATAAGAAAATGGCTAACACATTTTGGTGCTCTTAAAAGCTTTCAGAATTGCCTAAGTTTTACAAAGTGACATTTCCTTCTTTAAAGGATTATTAGTATTTTATTAGGAAAATTAGTAGGTATTTCTACAGAGTAAATAAAAGCATTACTATTGTTGGGAGATATTTTTTTTTTTTTCCTGCAGTCCTCTGTTGTGTTCACCAGTTGTTCCTATGTGCGAAGAACTTTAGTCTAAGACTTCCAAGTTTTCTATAGACTGCAATAGACAAATACAGTTTGCTCTTTGCTAACAGTTTAACCCTTAAAAAAAAGCACACACTATCTCTTGGAAGAAGAATCTCCTAGCAGCAGAATCGCTCTTGCTTTACGTTTCATAAAATCCTTTTGTTTATATTCATACCTGAGGACTTCTAAAATGAGCCGACCCTGAGATTTTTGAAATACAAAAGCGGAACTACCACCCATGAATAAATCTGGCCCAAATAAATACCTATCTGGCAACCAGCTGCTCAATAGAGCTAGTCGCCAGAACTCTTACCTGGTGTTTGAGAAATGTACCCTGTTTCCGGACTGACAGGCATAGTGATGTCTGCGTGCCTGCACTGCGCCTACTAGAGCCGGCTGGGACTGACAGCGCAGGCATCACTATGGGACGATCACTGTGCTATTTCCTACCTGTCAATCCGGGAACAAAGTACAATTCTCAAACACCAGGTAATATTTCTGGAGACTTGCACTATTGAGCAGCTAGTCGCTAGATGGATATTTATTTGGGACAGATTTATTCATGGGTGGTAGTTCCGCTTTAACCAGCAAAGTTCCCATAATGTAGATTTCATGTGTTGTATTCATGCTTGCTGTACCCAGGAGCCGTTCTCATCAGTCCCCAAGGTACCACTAACCTGCTGTAACTTAGAGTTTTCACCCTGAACATACAAAAGAGAAGCAGGACTAAATATGCAGCTATTTGGTATAGATGAGATGGTAAACACTGGGCTCTCTCACTGTGAGAATATTGTCCTTCGCCTTGAGACCCCTGAGATTTGGGTCCAAACTCTGAGAGTTTCCAGTTATAGTTTATATTTTTTCAGACTAAACCATTAATGCCCCTTTAACCCCTGCAGTGCCAGAGGCCTGGATAATTTTTTTGTACCCTGCTAGCAAGATGCATTTTTCCTGTACATCTGTTCAGTATAAAAACTCAATTTTGCATCGTGTTAAGAGCTATGATGTTATAAATACAAAACATGTAAAAAAAAATACTTATTTTGCCATTGTCATAAACTATATATCTAAAACAGTTATGTTGATACTGAAAATGTAAATTATTTTTTAAAAGCCTTGAACCCCTTGAGTACATATTTGGTATTTCTCTGTCGTCCAATACAGGTTAATGGTAACTTTGGGTAGGCGATCAGCCCCTTTAAGTAGGCAGGAACAATTCTGAGAAGTGACTGCTGGGTGGAGCCTTCCTCCTCTCCTTAGCTTGCAGCTAGGCAATCCTCATCCAGTAAGATTTGTTACTTGGTCAAGACACAAGGCAAAAGAACAGTTCTGCTATAGTTTGTTTTTTTATTATTTTTCTATTACCATCACTGACAATTCCCATCACCCAAATGTGGATAGCTCAGTTTACCAGGTGCTTTTGTGGGCCTAAGCCCTAGGGGGAAAATCTTGGCTATAAGTTCTTTCCTCAGGAGTTGCCCACTGAGGCTTCTTCTTGACATATGGCAATCTGAAGACAGAAGACTTGCTGAGAAAAGTGAGCACCCTTTGAGTGCTGAGGTCCACATGTCCCATCCTTCCCCTCCACACAGAGGTCTCATTTGGCGCTCCTATTACATACTCATGCGCTCATTAGGTTTATCTTTATGTCTGTGGGGTGTTTGGAGCAAGTTTATTTGGTAACTTAACCCTTTGGCTGCTGGTTTAGCATCTCTTGGGGGGTTGTGGGCACTTTCCCTACTGGGATCTGTGTTTTTTGGGTCTACGGACTAGTTCTAGTGGGCTTTTTATTTTACATTTTGGTATTCACTTTGTGAAATTTGTGTTCTGCACCTTTAAGGCGCGCGTTTACCACATAGACACCATTGCTCCATTCACTTCTATGGACTTTACAGTTTGGGACATATCTCTGCAACCACTCCACATAGCCAGGTCAGAGATGGCTCATTTTGTTGGTCTGCCCTTACTCTGTTATCCACTCAACGTTCTGGGCATTTTGGGGGCCTCAAGGGGCTTTGGGCACTGTTGGAGTACTTTTTTAGAGAAACTACAATTCCCATGAGCGCTTGCTTCGCGCTCTTGTTTCTGATTGACTTCCGCTGCTGCAGCCATTTTGTGCCTTCTCTGAAATAGTATCTTGCGCAGGGCTTGGACGCTTCTTCTCTCCTCAGCAGTTTAACCCTTCACCTACCAGATAAGTCTTTTAGTGTTTCTGTGGTGATTTTTTTTTTTTTTTTTTTTTTTTTTTTTTTTATTACCCAAAAAACAGTGTGTATGATATTTCTGATACTTTGACCATTTGACTCTGTGAGAATGTCTATTCCGTTAGACTATGGGGCTAGGCCTAAGATTAAGGACACTGGGGCGTCTGTGTCTCCCATTGCTCATTGCTTCTCATATCACTCAGGGTTACCTGGAGAATACTCAGGTCACATTTGCCCAGTATGCTCTGCAGCCCCTGAGTCCCCTGCAGGGACCTCCTGCCATGCACTAGAGCCAGTTTGGATGCAAGAGATTAAGGCTGCTACCAGGGACCTCTGGTCTACCTTACAACTCCTTCCATCCACCTTGCAGGGGGTCTTCCACTCGTGGCAGGGCCCCCTCCCCTATCAGATCTTCCCTGCCTAAACTGCCAGGTGTACCTGATGTGTCTGATTCCTCTGAGGAGGAATTATTGGTGGACTCTGATGATGAAGACTGTTCTGCTGTCCCTTCCTCTCAGTTTTTTGGGGACCTCTTTGAGGTTGATCCTGTTCCATCGGCTGAGGGCCTTATCAGGGCTGTGTTGAACACCCTGAACATTCCCTTGGTACAGGAGGTGTCCTCTAACCCATGTGATGTGTTTTAGGAGCCTATTAGGACCCATACTTGTTTTCCACCTAACCCCACCCTTGACCGCTTAGTGTCTGAGGAATGGAAGTTTCCAGACAGGAAACCATCTGTCTCTAGGAAATTTGCTAAGCTTTACCCATTCTCTGAAGTGGCCCTAGCTCAGTGGGTTCATCCTCTTAAGGTAGATATTTGTGTTTCCAGGTTTTCTAAGTCCACAGCCTTGCCTGTGGCCGATGCATCTGCTCTGAAAGACTGGACTGACAAAAAACTTGAGACCTCTCTCAAGGCCATTTTTGCAACAGCTGGTTCTGCCCTATGCCCCACAATTGCTGCGGCGTGGGTGAACAGAGCTGTGGCTGTTTGGACTGAGCAGCTCACTTCAGCTGTCCTTCAAGGAACTCCTACTACTGACATGTTGCGGCTTCTCGTCAGCATCTCTGAGGCTCAACATTATGCTTCTGCTGTTCTGTTTGACACTGTGCGCATGTTAGCCAGGGCATCCACCATGTGTGGTAGCCAGACATGCTCTTTAGCTTAAGATCTGGTCTTCTGACACTGCTTCCAAAAGAGCTTTCCTGTCTTTGCCCTTTCAGGGCACCTCACTGTTTGGTCCTGACCTTAAGGATCTGATCAGTGAAGCCACTGGGGGGGAAGAGTACTCACCTGCCAGTGGTCCAGAGGAAGAAGGAGCCTGTCAAGCAGAATCATTTTTTTTTCATCCCTTTCCGACTGAATTGCTCCAGGCGACTCAAGCGTTGCTTCAGGCTCTGCGCGCCTCATCCAAGCCTAAGCAGCAATGGAGGCCTAAGTCCTCCGCTAAACCTAAGGCTTCCAAACCTTCTTCTGGGTGTGTGGCCGCTTGCGCCACTACCTATCGGCTTGGAAAGCCTCTGTGGCGGACCTGTGGGTTTTGCAGGTGGTGCCTGAGGAGTACAGTATCCCCTTCACCTCCCTTCCCAGACCTTCTCTTCTCGCTCTCCACTGGGAGCAGAAAAACGCCACCTTTTTGAGGGAACCTGAACAATCTGCTGAAAGGCAGACCATTCATGGTGCAGTTTTGGACAACAGTGATGACAGATGCCAGCCTCTCCGGTTGGGGAGCGGTTCTGGGGCACTTGAATGCTCAGGGCCAGTGGTCCCAGGAAGAATCTCTCCTTCCCATCAACGTCTTGCAGCTTCGGGCGTTATTTCATGCCCTGCGACACTGGACGTGCCAACTGGAGGATTGGCCGGTCAGGGTACAGTTGGACAACGCCACAACGGTAGCCTACATCAACAAGCAAGGCGGCACAAGAAGTTTCACAGCTTGGCTAGCAGGCAAGGCTATTTTGTCCTGGCAGAGGAACATGTCCCTGCCATTTCCGCAGTTCGTAGACAACGTTCTGACAGACTTCCTTAGTCGACACACAGTGGACAGCAGAGAGTGGGAACTGCATCAAGAGATGTTCGGCCTCATTGTCCAGCTGTGTGGTCTTCTGTGCATCAATCTGATGGCAACAAGACACAACAGGAAGGTTCCAACGTTCTGCTCTCTCTGGGCAGATCCCCTGGCTCTAGCAGTGGATGCCTTGTTGATCCCGTGGAATTTCCCTCTGGCATACATCTTTCCTCCCATTCCCCTGTTGCACAGGGTGATACGGAAACTGCGACTGGAGCACTGCCCAGTCATTTTGATTGCTCCGTATTGGCCTCGGCAGGCTTGGTTTCCGGAGCTTCTGGATCTCTCAATGGCGGAACCTCTTTGGCTTCCCTCCCATCCGGATCTTCTTCTAGAGTGTTACCTGTGGAAGGAGGATGTTCATCGTCTGGCTTTGACGGCATAGAGATTGAATCCTCTATTTTGAAGAAGGGATTTTCTTCTGGTGTGATGGCTACTATGCTTAGTGCCCGTAAGCCAGTTTCCTCTAAGGCCTACCATCGGGTTTGGTCTACCTTTCTATCTTGGTGTGCTGATAGGGACCTGTCTCAGGATTTTGATCTTCCTACGGTCCTTTCCTTCCTCCAGGATGGTGTGGATAAGGGTCTCAGTCTGAGTTCTCTTAAGGTTCAAACTTCTGCTGTTTTCTTTCAGAAGCGCCTTGCTATTCTTCTTGATGTCAAGGTTTCCTTCCAAGGCATTGCTCATACCCGTCCTGTGTTTAAGTCTCCCTCTACTTAGTGGGACCTTAACTTTGTTTTGGGCATCCTTCAGCACCCTCCTTTTGAGTTACTGGCCACTATTCCTGTCCGTCTGCTGACATGGAAGATGGCTTTCCTCCTGGCGATTGTATCTGTTCGACATGTTGTGGAGCTGCATGCCCTGTCTTGTAGGCCACCCTTTTTGGTGTTTCACAAGGACAAGGCTGTGCTTCGCACTTCGCAGTCGTTTCTCCCAAAAGTGGTGTCTGAGTTCCACATTAATCAGGAGATTGTGGTTCCTTCTTTCTGCCCTAACCCTACTTCTGACAAGGAGAAGAATCTTCACCTGTTGGATGTTGTGCATTGTCTCAAGTTCTTTGTGCATCGCACTGAGCTATTGAGGCAGTCTGACACTTTTTGTCATTCCTGAGGGTCCCAGGGCAGGGAAGCCTGCTTCCAGGGGGTCATAAAGTGTATGTGGGGGAGTTGAGAGGGAATGTAATGGCTGGGATGTATTGGGGGTGTATTTGTTGGTTAAAACCTTAACGACCCATGACGTACTGGGACTGTCATGGGTAGAAGTGACTCAAGAACCCATGATGGTCCCGGTATGTCATGGGTTAAACTCTCTCATCGCAGCCGCACGGAGCGATGGGAGAGCGCGGGCTGGCTGTTACTAAGTGCCCTGGTACATGTTGCAAAAGCCGAATGGCAGGGACAATATTTGTAAATACTGTCCCTGTCGCATCTCTCTGCCTCCCTCCATCTTGGACACCTCTGAGGTGGAGAGAGACATTTTGTTCCAGTGTTCCAGAATTTAAAATTGTTTAAAATAAAAAAAAAATAAAAAATTAAATAAATATATATATATATATATATATATATATATATATATATATATATATATTTATTTTTTTTTATTTTTTTTTTTAAACCCCAAACTAACCCCTTGATCACGGTCACTGCAGTGAGCAATAAAATCCACCCCCTCTGATCACTTTAAAAGTGATCAGTTGCTGCAGATTAGCTTTTGCTTATCTGTGGTACTTCCCATGCCCCTTGTATTTTTTTTTTTTTTTTTCTTTATTTTTTTTTTTTTTTTTTTTAAATAAAACGGATTATTATTTATATTTAGGTAGTCTAGGTAGGTAATTGGGTAGGTTTAGTGTATACGGGTGTTAGGGAAAGGTTTAGGGTTACAATTAGGTTTAGGAGTAGAATAGGGAAAAAAAAACAAACCAAAACCCCCCCCCCAGAAAACAAAAAAAGTTGATTTGATTTTATTACAGTTTGTGTTATAATCTAGTTTAGATAGGTAGGTAGTTGGTTAGGTAGGTACAGGGAATACGTGGGTTAGGGTAACGCTTAGGGATAGATAGATAGATAGATTTAGGTTTAGACGTAGCGTAGGAAAAAAAAAAAAGCCCCCCCCCCAAAAAAAAAAAAAATCATAGGAATAGTGACCATTTGAGATTAGAGTTAGGTATAGTATTTATGTAGTAACAGTTAAGTAGTGGGTGGGTAGTTATTTAGGAGAAATACAGCGGCGTTATAGTTTAGAAGAGGCATATGCCTTTTTGGCATCTGTCTCAGAAGCCACAGACACTGCATTCGATTTTGATATAAAGCAATTTTCAGAGAGTGAGAGCCGCTCTAGTAGTGATGGCGTTGGTCCTTCTATGAAAAAAACCGCACTGCTCCAAGAGCTGCCCCAGCAACTGCCCCAATTGCTGCCTCAGTAACTGCCAAAAGACTTTCCCAAAGAGGTGCCCAAAGAAATGCCCCAAGACCTGCCCAAAGGAATGCCACAAGACCTGCCTCCTAATCCAAATTAATTGTTTATCACCAACTAATTTAAACGCACAAATCCCAGAATTCATCGGCAGCCCAGGAATTCAAATGAATGTGGAAGGATTTACACATGATCGTTTTTTTTTATTTGTTTTTGGGGAAGACATTTTGGGGGAAATTGTGTACCAAACCAATTTGTACAGCCCAGTGTATTGCCGCCAACCCATCAGCGTTCCTGTTAAAGGGATAGTAATACTTAATTCTATCTTTATTTTATTTTGTAGGCTTTAAAAAAAACATGAATAACGATGTAAGTCTTATCTCTCAAACATTTATGGTTTGAGAGATATTCACAAGCAAAGTTTCCCGTCCTGCCCCTTTTACCTAGTGTAAGCCATCTCTTCTCAGATGTGGAATGCAGTCCATAGACCAGACAGATAACAGAAGGAGACAATCTTCTTCCTATGAGAACAATGAAAGCCCTGCCCCCTTGACAAGTTTTTCAGGTTTTTCCCTTATCTTAATTGAAGATTGTCCCTCTCTGCAGTCTACCTGGGACCTCCCTTCTGATCTGGCTGAACAGTGTTACATCAGTAAAAGGGACGGGAGGGGGATACTTTGTCATTGAATTACTCTTGAACTACAACTCTGGCAGAATTGAAATACTCTCCAAAGTCCAAATACTAAGATGATTAAATAGAGCTGGTTTTATTATGAAACATTACTATCCCTTTAAGCAAGAAGTATGGAAGCCCACAGAAATTGCAGAATTTAAGCATTTCTGGGCCCTAATAATGGAAATGGGGATAATAAAAAAAAGCCAAGTATGAGATCCTAGTGGAGCAAAAACCCCATATGTGATACCCCTATATTCCTCAAGATTTTGCACTTCATGCAGTTTAGTGATAATACC
Organism: Rhinophrynus dorsalis; assembly: GCA_037306005.1. Classification (NCBI taxonomy): domain Eukaryota; kingdom Metazoa; phylum Chordata; class Amphibia; order Anura; family Rhinophrynidae; genus Rhinophrynus; species Rhinophrynus dorsalis. The sequence goes on from CM074719.1 coordinate 515,892,830, forward strand.
CTGTGCCTCCCAAAAGAGCACCCCCAGTATGACAGACTGTACACAATTCGCCCCCTAATAAATCATTTACAGAAAAAATGTGCCCAAATATAAACGCCCCAAAACAAATTAGTATAGATGAATTCCTAATGAAGTATAAAGGCAGGTTAGGGTTCAAGCAATACATCCCCTCCAAGCACTCCAAATTTGGTGTTAAATTTTATAAATTGTGTGAAAGTGCCACATGCTATACCCAGGCTTTTAGTATTTATGAGGACAAGGACAGCCAACTTGATCCTCCTGGTTGCCCAGAATTTATGGGAACAAATGGGAAAATCGTTTGGAATCTAATTTACCCCTTATTAAATAAAGGTTATCAGTTATTTGTTGATAACTATTACACCAGCCCCCTTTATTTAAGTCTCCTTTTTTGTTTTGACACCGTGGCCTGTGGCACTGTTAGGTGCAATTGCAGGGAGCTGGCCAAAAAAACTTGTAGAATCAAAGCTAAAAACTGGGGCGTCCTTATTTTTGTGCAAATAGGAGCTGCTGGCAGTTAAGCTGAAGGAAAGAAAAGACCACCATGCATAAGGACAGAACTGTGGCAGTCACTGTTTGTGGCAGGAGAGGGGTACTGAGAAAGCCAGTCTGCATCAGGGATTATAATAAGAACATGGGGGGGGAGTTGATCTGTGTGATCAACTAATGCAGCCATACCTCGCAATGAGAGAGTGTAGGGCATGGTATAAAAAAGTTGCTATCTATATGGTGCAGACTGCAGTACACAGTTCACTTTTACTTTTCAAACTGGCAAACCCCAATCCAAAATGTACTTTTTTACAGTATCGACTACAACTTATTTCCCTGTTTTTGTTTCAAGGTGCGCCAGAAATCATTCCAGCAAGACCCGAGGTAGTACATTTTATTTATAAAATCTCCCCAGCTCCCCAAAAGAACAAACCACAGAAGCGCTGCAGGGTTTGCTACAGCAAGGGAATATGGACAGACACCACCACTTACTGTCCTGATTGCCCTTCCAAACCTGACCTCTGCATGGGTGACTGCTTCAAGGAATACCATTCAGGCACAATGCAGTAGTGCTGTAAATCTTCTTTTATTATTTGGCCACTTTTGCCCCCTGAAATATCCTGTTTTTTATTTTTCAAAACACATTCCTTCTTAGATCTAACACTATCAAAATATAATGGGAAGCAAAGCACCCTAAGTTTTTTAATCTCTGATAATGGAAACACACATGTTCAATACTGGGCCCAATAGCTCCCCCAAACCCTGACAAACCTATGCATATGGGGCATTGCCATACTCAGACGATGTAACTCACCAGTAATGTAAAGCACTAAAAGAAATCTGCAAATATCATCTGATTGAAATCCAGAGCAACACTAAAATATAAGTGTGGAAAAAAATGGTGTTTCTCTTCCTTACTGCAGGTTTTGGGAGGGAGTGTTGATAGTGTGGCAGCAAAAAAATGTATAAATTGCAAATAGAATGAAAGCCAGGGTTGTCTACTGTTCTACAACATATACTTTTGGGGGTAAAATTCACTGCAGCATTGCCAAACAGCCTGAAATGAGACAAGGCACCAGCTGTAAAACTGGCATAGCTGTAAAAGGAAACGCAAGTGTTTCAACCGGGCCCAGTAGCTCCCCCAAACCCTGACAAACCTATGCATATGGGGTATTGTCTTACTCAGAAGAAGGAGCTAAACACTAATCAGTGCAGTTTTTAAAATGTACACCTATCCTGTGCTTGAAATTCTCATCAACATTGAAATCTAGGTGTGGAAAAAAAGCTGAATTCTTTACTTACGTCAAGTTTTATGAGGAATTTGTGGTAAAATGGCTGTGTAAAAAAATAAAAATTAAAAATTTGAAAACACACCTAAAATGAAAGCCTGGGGTGTCTACTTTCCAAAAATATACACTTATGGGGGGAAATCTTAGAGTGGAGCACTGTTACACAGCGACAAATGAGACATGGCACCAGTGATGTAAGCTGTGAAAATTCAAAGTGTGAAACTGGAAACGCGTGTTCCAATTTGGGCCCTGTAGCTCCCCCAAACCTTGAGAAACCGATGCATATGGGGTATTGCCGTACTCAGAAGAAGGAGCTGAACACTAAACAATGGATATTTTTACATTTTCAACTATCATGTGCTTGATATCAATAGTAGTATTGAAATGTAAGTGTGAAAACTGCAAAAAACAAAGTATTACCACAATTTTGAAATATATTTCTGGAAAAATAGCTGCATAAAAAAACTCAAAAATTCTCCTGATTATCTACTTACCTTTATGCTGTCTAGTTTTCAGAAACATATGCCTTTGTGGGACATTTTTGGTTCTGGCACTGTCAACTAAGCTATGATGCTCACATGCCAATTGTTGACAAATTACAGGTTTGAAATAATGATGTCTATCTTGCAATATTTACCTTATAAATGTGAGAAAGGGATTGAATTATGGAGTAATCTTATATTCAGGAGAAGCAAATTAATATATTTAGGGGTATTTTTTTGTAATGAACTAATGGTATGCAAATCCTGACAGGAAAATGTAAGCAAAATGTTGTGTTTTTTTTCTCTTTTTTTTTTTTTTTTTTTTTTTTTTCCTATTTTAAACAAATTAAACGATGAGGTATTCATATAAATGTGGTATCAAAAGAAAGCCCTACTTTTGCTTAAAAAACAGTATATAATTTGTGTAGGTGTACAAAAGGAATTAAAGAGAAAATATGGTTGAACAAAGACATAGTCAAAAAAGTCAAAATTGCTGTGGTCCTTAAGGGGTTAAGGGGTGTCCAACGCATTATAAATCATTTCGTTGGACACCTCTTTGGCTCTCTTTTTATTCATATATATATATATATAAATCATAATCCACTTTTAACCCTGTGAGTGCCAAAGAGGTTTCTCTTGCTCTCACAAGGTTAAATTCAGACTTTGTGGGGGCATCAGGACCCCTCCTGATGTCCCCAGAAACTGATCTCCCAGCCCATTTGACTGGGAGATCAATAGAGGTATGGTTTCTTTGCTTACATCCTACCCGAGGTACCAGGAAGGCGTTAGTGGGATTGGGGAAAGCCTTTCTTATTACCAGTGACATGTCATGGAAGGCTTTCCCTGATCCCTCCCACTCCTTCCCAGAAGTTCAGGTTGAATGGAAGAAAGGCAGCATCCTGCTCCCTTGCATTGTTTGTTGATCTCCCCAGGGTCTTACCCACTATGCAACAAATGCATCTTGCTGCTATACCCGAACCCCAAAATGTAATAAACTATATTTATTAAAATGAAAGACATCAATGTCAGTGTGATACAATTTAAAAACCCGCTCCTAATGGTTTTTGTGTCTCAATGTAACTTTATCAAAGATCTGGGCAAAACAGAAAAACAGCCACCATTGTAACCAATATTTAAATGCCTTCCAAGACATTCAGTTGGACACATTCAAACTTGTCTTGGTAAGTACCATACTTCGGTGAGAAACATCCTTAATTGATCTATTCCTGACTGTTAGCCCTATCCGAATTATTGTATACATGATTCACCACCTGTTCGCCTCACTAGAAAAAACGTATCTAAGTATGGATACTATAATCGTTATTAAGCTTAGGCCAAGAAGTGGTAGCTTTTATATATCATATCAAATATACTCTCATTATTGGTTCAGTATTGGCATTTCAAATGTGTCAACTTCCAGTGACAGCACTTGCTATACTGCACATGCAAAGGTATATAAGGTTAAGGTTAACACATTAACAACAAGATAGTGCACTAGATCAAGTGTCGACACAAGTGGATACACACCTAAAATATAAATCTAGGCTATTAAAATCAGATTAATGAATATATCTCCTGCAGCTAGGGGAAAAAATTGTAATTGGAGTGACATATAAATGCTGGGTGCACAAAGGTTCACAGAGCTACCAACAAATGAGTGATAAAACAATTATATCTCTCTAGGGCCCTGATTCAATTGTGTGTGCTAAAACATCTGGTAAGGCTAAATTGTCTACCGGCTGACATAAAAAAAAAAAAAAAAAAAAAATCTAAGTCTGTATTCAATTGCCCTACCAGCTGAAAGCACAGTGGACGTTCAGCCACAAAAAAGGACTCTTGGCCAAATGACCTTTTTGTGCGATAAGTTCTCAAAACACACACTAAATAATGGGAACATCAAAGGGAAAAAGCTAACGATTGGTGCCTGAGATACTTTCATGCTCCGATCATTAGCTCTCTGTGTAACACTAACCTGTCATCCACTGTCCATCTTCTTCTTCCTTCTTCTTTTTTCTAATTTTCATCTTTTATCTCTCTTCTTTCTCTCCGTTCTGTAATACCTGTGAAAAAAGAAGTCATATTAAATGTGTGCCCAAACATAACTCTGACATCTGTGCATAGTGTAACCCCTTTAGTGCAATGTGTTGAATACCTCTCTGGCACCCAAAGGGTTAAACAACGCACACATGTCAGGGTTACATAGAGAATGCCAACGTAATCAATCGCCCCATAAATCCGGTTGGAAAAAATCACAGGTAATTTAATAGTTTACCGTGCTTGGGGAAAAAAATGCCGTTACTTGTTTTTTTTGTTTTGTTTTTTTTTTTAGCAGTTTGACCTAACTGAATTAAGACCTAGGTGCTAATGTGTACAAACGTACTGTAAACTCTCTACACCCAGAGGGCAAAAAAGAATGACAAATGGCAACATAATAGATACACTATGTAAAAAGATACATACTGTCGTCATAATGAATGACATTAATAGCGATCGTGCGACACAGGCTCCTGGAACACAAACAAGGGATATAGGCCCCCGGAGTATAGACAAGGGCCAGATCTCATAAGGGCCCCACCTGAACTAACAAAATATATAGATGGAAAGTGATCTATACATGTAATAACCACCAGAGCAACCAAATAGCAACCGGTTTAAGGGTAAATATCCAGTCCACCCAAATACAGTTACAATGAAAAAAGGCATTTATATGTCTCATTTGCACTAGGGGCACCCCCCTTCTTTTTCCTTTTGTTTCTACAGCCAGTATCTGGGGGGTGGATATTCAGAGGGGTCCTGATGCCCCCCACTGGGCATTATGCAATGGCCGCATTTTTGCCGTAACATATGGGCCGTCCATACCTTTAATCATACTCGGCTGTAAGTTGCTAGCTGATTAAAAGAACACATAGATTTGTATTGAAGGTCAAGTGAAAGCAATGTAGACATTAAGGTAATGTGTACTTGCATTGTAATTGTACGCTTCATCAGCATGTTACTGAGGGGCTAGGTGAAGACAGCTGCATTCTCTGAGTATTAGTCATTATAATCTGTATGTATGCAGGTGGTGACTAGCTTAAAGTGCCCACGAATAAAGTTAAGCTTACGTTTCCGAGACCGACGGCCAGGTTACTGCAGCCTTTGAGCCTGCGCTGTAAGTCTCTTCTGGAGCCGTCCGGGCCAGTGCAGTGCCTGTGAAGAGGACTGACTGCGCAGGCACGCATTCAAGATGTCCGCGGTGATGCCTGGCTTCCGTTCTCAGAAGCTTAAGGATAACTTTATTTGTGGCCACTTTTTAAAGGTAAAATAATGAGAATTAAGATAGTTGCCACCTGCCTAAGTGTTGCAGTGTGACTGTAGTGGAGGTGGTAGTTCCGCTTTAAATTTGTATTTTAACTCTTTGAATGATAGAGAAGTCTCTAATTGCTAAGCAAAGTGGTGCAGACCACTCTAGCATTCAAGGCATTTAAAATCCCTGTTTAACCCTTTGGGTGCCAGAGGGATAAGGAATGCAATGCATTATGTACCCCTCTGGCACTCAGGGGGTTAACTTTTTGAGTACCAGAGGGGTGCACAATTCTTTGCAATGCTTTGCGTTCCCCTCCGGCATTCGAAGAGTTAAATTAGTAGGAATGTTGAGAATTGTATTTGTCACCTGTTTTGCAGTTGGTTTACCCCAGAATCATGCCACTTTGCTTGTATACATAAAGACCTTTGTCTCCCCAGCTTTTGAGGACTGTCTGAGCAGAATCTAACTGTTTCTGCAGTTATTGGTGTCTGCAACAGCTATTGGCTGGTTTGAGATGATGGGCGTTAGTCTCCAGCAGCTGGAAAGCCAAAAGTTTCTAGTCACCAAATCACATAATTTAGAGCTGCCTGTATGTTATACTTGTACTTCTCAGTAAATAAATGTGTTTTGATACCTTTATAGTTTGCTAATTCCCTGCAGAGTTTGGCAGTTAATTCTGTTTGAGGCCAAACGTATCCACTTCTGTGGTCTTAGAAACACCCTCAGTGTGTGGCATCTGCCTAGGCCCATTCATAGAAAAATGTGTATTTAGCATAAAATGCCACATTGTGCCACCAACAAATGGTTAATTTCTCAAAAGCTATTATAGTACAAGATAAAAAGGCGGTTTTATATAAGTACATTTATTTTAGGGTGACCAGCCTGCTTTAAAGGAGAAGTAAACCTCTTAATACTAAACCCACACTTTCTATGGCCGGAAAATCGTGATAACCCCATGAATTTTACCTTTGCGACTTGGTTCAAAAGGTAACATATTCAAAGACTCCTTGATGTCATGTCCATGGATTTGAACATTACCGTTGCTAATGACCACAGGACACAAACTCAGCTCGCTACACAAGATAATCCTAACATGTGAAGGACCAGATGGTGTATAATGCATTGTCTTTGTTCAACATTCTAGTCCTCAAATGGTCAGTCAGGCTCCATGCACTTTGATACAGTTTAAAAAGACCACCAGGAACTATCATGTCCGCCTTGATGGACATGACATCCAGGACTAATTGAAACTTTTGCACAATGGCAAAATATATAAGGGTCATTTGGATTTTCTGGTTATAATAAGACAATGGAGAAGTAACACATCCTGATAACCCTCCCCACACTTAATATTCCACACAGTGCACAGTATGGCTATTGATGTGTGGAAGTTGTTTTGACTAATAAATCTCACCAAGTTCCCAGTATCCTGCCACACACATACAGTAAGTGAACTGTATTCATTGTGTGCCAGGAGAGGTACTAAAACATGCTTCAGTTTCCCTGACATCCTTTGGGAGTTACAGGCCACCGTTTTCTTAAAATATCAATGACTGCTTGCTGTGAGATTTCTAAGAACCTGCTCCACACAGTGTTTTACAGCTTTTCTACACTTTTTACTGCTCAGAAACTTCTGGTTTCAGTTTTAATGAACAGTAACATTTCTATTTTTCAGGATGATATGGTATCTCCAGCGAGCGTCATTATAGCTGAGATCATGCAACTTGAAGCAACGTGTGTTGTTTCTATTTTCATCCCAATTACCTCCCACCAACAGAGCATTTTCTCTGCCGTTTTTACTTTAGAATAATACAGTTTTATTATTTCTCCTTTTACGTAATTCTGTAATTAAACCCTACTTACAGATGTTTAGTTTTTACTATTTTACCAACATAATAACAATAAATTCACATTGATTCAAATGGAGCAATTCACCTCTTTAAAGCGGAACTGTCATGACGTATACAACCCCCCTCCCGAATCACTTCCAGATGTTATTTGATTACCTAAAATACTCCTTTGACCACTTGTGCTTTTGTATTTTGTTCCACTTGCTTGTCTTTTTTGTTGCAAACGAGGAAGAGTGCTGCCATCTTGACCCTATTTGCAGCGTTCTCCCTGTCCTTCTCCCGCCCCTTTCCTCCTTCAGTGCATCTACAGAGATGCTTGCAACAAACAGAGACCCGAAGGAGCAAGCCAGACAACAAATACACAGTTAAAAGCAACTACTGTACTTATCAGGACTTTTTAGTGTGTATTTATTGTCTGGCTTGCTCCTTCAGGTCTCTGTTTGCTGCAGGCAGCTCTTTGGACACAGGCAGTGGGACCGACAGCACTGCGATTAGAGACCTCCTGCAAGGATTATGCTGCAGGCAACCTCCGTGTGAAGTAAGAAGGAAAACTTTAAAGAGTTTTCATTAAATAACAGGACATTTGTATGCAATATTATATTCCTGGATATAGTTGTTTTTGTTTCCATTATCATATGGAAGCATTTTCTTGAGCTGATAATTCACCCTTAATGCTAGAGAGGTCTGCATTGCAGTGTGTTTGGAGACCTCTGTTATTCAGTGGGTTGAAAGCACCTTTTAAGTCAGTGGACACAAAGAACAAAGAGGGCGCCCAATAATGTCTTAAATGACAACTGAGAATAACACAATACATTTTCAATATTTCTACTCACATTTAGAGTTGGTCGCCAATGACATATGTCAAATAACAACTAATTCTCATACAGGGAAATTTCTCCTGTCCCTGTTCAGAAAACTTCAGGCTCAATCCAGACAGAGAAGAAAACAGTGCAGCTCCAGAATTTTTCTGTAGTTGTTTCTTGCTTAGTTCTTTAAGTAAACCATTCACCAAAGAGTGCTTTGTATTTGCCTTGAATATAATTGCTACCTTAATCAGGCACCTGTACAACGTGGCCGGAACTTAAGGACCACTGACCATTTTTTATTATTATTTTTTTTAATTGGGATTCAGTGCTCCCCGAACGGCGTGCAGCCACGCGGGGAGCCCTGAATTCTATGACGTACATGTACGTTCTTGGTCCTTTAGGGACATACAACCTGTGATGTACATGTACGTCATTGGTCGTTAAGAGGTTAAAGACCAGGTGTCCACTTGTGGGGGCCATTTGGATTCATGCACAGAGTTTATATGGAACATATCTCACATCTGGTTGCACCTAGGAGGCTACTGGTGGTTTAGCTGGACTTCATATAAGGTACCATTTTTAAACTTCTGGAGAGCCTTGGTGCCATTTTAAAGGGAAATTACTATGTTTCTCAGAAATCTATTCTTCCTTGTTTTTTGGTATGGGAAAAGGTGGTCTTAAGATAATCCTCCTTCATTTTTGGATTCTCCATGCTGCACATAGACTGGTCTATCCCCCTGCTTCCCAGTGTAACCCCTTGTAGTCTTAAGTACTTTTGCATACTTTTAGGATCATTTGTACTATTTTTGACTGTCTATACTTTAATTTACTCTAATTTGTGGTATCTTCAGACTGTACGAGAACCTAAAGGACACATGGTCAAGGCTAAGGATTCTGGGGTTCACCTAGCTCCTTTTCTCCTCTGACAGACTGGGTTTCCTAGGGAGCATTCTGGCATCAAATGTCCTTTTGGACTGTGGCCTCTACTGCCCAGGAACCAGCCTTTATCCTCTCATCTGTTCAAGGGGTCCTGAGATCTTGGTCTGTGGACACCCTGCACCTTCCAGTTGGAGCTTAAGCCTCGTATTTGGGGGGAGGGGAGGGGTAGATAAATCTTTGGGGATTCCTCTGCTGAGGAAGCAGAAACTAAGGGTGATAATTTAGACTTGTCTCTTTCCCTAGGGGATTACTATGAGGATGACTCTAGTCCTTCCATGAAGGGGCTTATGTGGGTGATCCTGGAGATGCATCATGTCTCAAAGACCTTGAATTCCATTTCCCCTTTCCCTTGGATATTTTTAAGAGACACAAGAAGAGGATCTTCCATCTTTCCTCCTCACCATTCCTTGGACCAGGTTCTCCTGGAGGAATAGAAGATGCCTGTTCTATATCCCTTTTCAGCTGGGGCCTTAGCACATTGGGCTACCTCTCCTGCAGTTGACCTCCTGATTTTCTCAACTCGATAAAAACTTGTGTGTTCGTACCATGTCTCCGTCCCTTCGAATGAAGGAGGACCTTTGCTGGTGGCTTCAGAGGTCTTATCTGAATCTGGGATATCTCTTTTTCATTCCCCAATGGGTTGTGGTCACCATGGATGCCAGCCTGCCTAGGGTGCTACAATGGGCCCCCTGATGGCCCAGAGACTAGAGCCTTCTCGACATCACAGTTTATTCACATTAACAGTTTAAAAAGCTTCTTGTGTTCCTATGGTAATTGAATATTTGCTTTTCAGGTGCTTCTAGTCTGGTGAGATCAGCTACCAAAATACTTCCCAACCCACTCAGCTCTTGCTGCTCCATCTCATTTCATTCAGTGAGTTAGTTTAACTCTTTGAGTTCCCACGAAGAAGATAATAAATAGTGCTCTGCTTCATATTAAAGCATTAGAGTTGTGCATTTGCGCTCCTTGCCGTTTCAAGGCACTTCTTTGTTTGGGCCAGATCTTAAGGATCTTATCAGTGAGGCTACAGGGGATAAGAGTACACTTCTACCCTTAGTTCCTAGGAAGAAAACACTGCTTAAGCGTAACCGGTATTTTCGTTCCTTTCAGAATGAGACACGTCCGGCGAACCATACGGTTCCCTCAGCTCCGCGCATCTCCTCCAAGCCCAAACAGCAATGGAAGCCCAAGGTCTCCTCCAATCCTTCTTCGGCATGACTCACCGAACCCGGGTCCACACTCTGCTGTGGGTGGTCATCTGTATCACTATCACAACATTTGGGAGGATTCAGTGATGGACCAATGGGTTTTACAGATGGTGACGGAAGGGTACAGGATCCTTTTTGTCTCTCTTCCTCCTTTTCGCTTCCTTCCTTCTCATACACCTCAGGGTGCAGAGAAATACCGTCTGTTCGGTGCTGTTCAGGCTCTTCTGGACAAGGACGTTCTGGAGCTGGTTCCAGTTCAGGACAGAGGTATGGATTTTTACTCAATCCACTTTGTGATCTCCAAGAAGGATGGCGGTTGTCGTCCCATTTTGAATTTAAAGGATCTCAATTCCTTTGTGATCCGGACTCATTATCACCAGGAGTCTCTACGAACGGTGATTGCTGCCATGTTCCCGGGGGAATCCCTTGCATCTCTGGATAGTCAGGACGCGTACTTACACATTGCCATTCATCCAGAGAGCTGGCAGTACCTCCGATTTGCCTGTGACCAGGGACATTTTCAGTTTTCAGCTCTTCCATTTGGTCTGACGATAGCAACTCAGGTCTTCAACCGTGTCCTGGGAGCCTTAGTGTCCATCCTCCACCAAGACGGCATCAGAGTTACTCCATACACGGGCGACCTGCTTTTGAAAGCCCCTTCTGTGGAACTTCTGCATCAGCAGGTACAGCAATGCATTCATGCTCTCACGGGTGGATCATCAACTTGGACAAATCAGATCTTGTACCATCCCAGCGTCTGGTCTTCCTGGGCCTCCTCTTTGATACCCAGAAGAACATGGTGTTTCTCATGGACAAGGTGGATCACCAGATCGCCCACAGGGTTTCTGCAATCCTGGTTCAAGATCCGGTTCCAGCCAAGAAGCTGTCATCTCTAGTGGGGAAATTAATTTCCACCATAGAAGCGGTACCGTTTGCCATTGCGCACACCAGGAAACTCCAGCGCTTTGTGATCCAGGTGTGCAAGGGTCAGCCAGACCTTCTGAAGACGTCTGTGTCCCTTCCTCTTCATGTGGAACTGAGTTGGTCCTGGTGGCTCGACCTCTCCAATCAGCTGAAGGACAAGTCCTTCCTAGTTTCCTTCTGAACCACGATGATGACGGATGCCAGCCTCTCCAGAGGGGGAGCGGTCCTGGGTTGCCTAAGTGCACAAGGTCGGCGTTCTCTGCAGGAATCTCTCCTTCCCATCAGTGTGTTGGAGCTTTGGGCAATATTCCATGCTCTTCGTCATTGGACTCCCCAGCTGTAAGACTTCCCAGTCCGGGTAGTGTCCGACAACGCCACGGCCGTGGCTTAAATCAACAAGCAGGGCGGAACAAGAAGTCTCACCGCTTGGTTAGAGGTCAAGGCTATTTTGTCCTGGGCAGAAGAACACTTTCCTGCCATATCTGCAGTGCACATTCCTGGCGTAGACAACGTCATGGCGGACTTCCTCAGTTGACACACAGTTGACAGCGGAGAGTGGGAGCTGCACCCAGAGGTGTTCACACTCATTGTTCAGAAATGGGGTCTTCCTTACATCGACCTGATGGCGACAAGACACAACAGGAAGGTTCTGAGGTTCTGCTCTTGATGGAGGGACCATCTAGCTCTGGCGGTGGATGCAATGTCCATTTGCATCCCTCTGGCCTACATCTTTCCTCCCCTCCCAATGTTACACAGGGTATTAAGGAAATTACTACTGGAGCATTGTCCAGTCATTCTGATTGCTCCGTACTGGCCTCGCCAAGCTTGGTTTCCGGAGCTTCTGGATCTGTCAGTGGCGGAGCCATTCCGGCTCCCTTGCTGTCCAGATCTTCTACAGGGTTACCTCTGGAAGGAGGATGTTCATCGTCTAGCCTTGACGGCTTGGAAATTGAATCCTCAATATTGAGGAAGAAAGGGTTTTCTTCTGGTGTGGTGGCTACTATTCTCAGTGCCCGCAAACCTGTTTCTTCCAAGATCTACCATTGTGTCTGGTCGACCTTCCTGTCTTGGTGTGCTGACAAGGATCTGTCTCAGGAATTTGATCTGCCTACGGTCCTGGCTTTTTTGCAGGATGGTATGGATAAGGGCCTCAGTTTGAGTTCCCTTAAAGTTCAGACGTCTGCTCTCTCTGTTTTCTTCCAGGCCGCTGCTCATACTCGTCCTGCCTACAAGATTCCTGCTCCTCCGTAGGATCTTAACTTGGTTATGGTCGTTCTTCAGCGCCCTCCATTTGAGTCTTTGTCTACTATTCCTTTACGCCTGTTGACGTGGAAAATGGCTTTTCTCCTGGCGATTGTGTCTGTCCGTCGTGTCATGGAGTTACATGTTCTGTCCTGTAAACCACCCTACTTGGTGTTTCACAGGGACAAGGCGGTGCTTCACAACTCTCAGGAGTTTCTCCCTCTTTCTACCCTGACCCCACCTCTGACAAGGAGAGGGATCTCCACTTGTTAGACTTATTGCATTGTCTCAAGTTTTATGTACATTGCACTGAGTCTATCAGGCAAACAGATGTGTTGTTTGTCATTCCTGAGGGTCCTAGGACAGGAAGACCTGCATTCAAGGTGACTATTGCTTCTTGTATCAAGTCCACTATTCGTAAGGCTTATGAGCTGAGGAAGAAGCCTGTCCCTTTCAGGTTCACGGCTCGATCTATTGGGGCCTCTTGGGCTTACAAAAATCAGGCCTCTGCTGATCAGTTGTGCAAGGTGTCCACTTGGTCATCTGTGCACACCTTTTCGACGCATTACCATGTTGATGTGCTGGCATCGGCTGACACCAGCTATGGGAGGAAAATCGTGGAGGCAGTCTTGCCTGTCTAGGATTTTCTTTGGTTCTTGGTGCCTCCTTCACTTTTGATCCCCGTTGGCTCTAGTTCACTGTGCTGTGTAACAGTTCGAGTGTTGTTACCCCTGTTCAGTGTCTGTTGACACTTCATTAGTTGTTGGGCTGTCTTTGATCTGATGGTTCATATCTGCTCTGGTGACTTTGGGGGCCTTGCGCCTGGTACTTGCCTTACTTCCTGTCTCTGGGAAACTCAATGGTTGGACATCCCAGAGTTACCAGTAACCTGTATTGGATGACAGAGAAAAGAGGATTTTAGTCTTACCTGTTAAATCCTTTTCTCTTAGTCCATACAAGTTACTGGTCTCCCACCCTGTCAAGGGACCATGCTTCTCCTGTGGGGGTCCTTCGGGGTCATGCTCACTGGAGTCTTCTTTCCCTTCACTATCTAGTCAATATTTAGTGTCTCAAATCTTTCTGGAGCTGGTTGGCTAGCTGCAGCCAAGGAGGGAAGGTAGGCTCCACCCCCTGCATACAATTTCTAGAATTATTCCTGCCTACAGTTAAAGGGGTGGATCGCCTACCCGGAGTTACCAGTAACCTGTATGGACTAAGAGAAAAGGATTTAACAGGTAAGACTAAAATCCTCTTTTCTAGTATTGCCTGACATAATAAGCTTGTTCATTAAGCCTGAGAAAACCAACAGAGCTTCACTTTTAGCAGCACAGAGATATCCTGTTCATGCCAAGTCAAACATCTTATGTCCTGGTTCTCCAGGATTCACTCATTGAACTTTAATCTCTAAATGTCAGCTGTGTTTTTTTTTTTTTTTTTTTTTTTTTTTTTTTTTTTTTTTTTTTTAACCTTCTCACTCTCTCTCTCTCTCTCTCATTTCCCATTTTTGAATCCTTATTATATATTTTTATTTTGAACTAGTTGAAAAGCCTGTGTACACAGGCCACAGTGCCACCCAAAAGCCTCAGCTGGTGGCCGTATCCTCTCACTGGCCACGCTGCAGTCATGCGCAGTACTGACTGCCTGAATGCGTTGTGGCTGATACGGAGAGCGGGGTGCTCTGAATTCAGACCGGAGTCGTCTCTGAGCACCTTCCTGGGACCACTTGGTTCTAGGAAGGTGCACAGAGAGAACTCCGTTCTGAATTCATAGCCCCCTCTCCGTATGAATAGTGGCGCGTTCGGGCAGTCGGTACTGTGCATGACTGCAGAGCAGGCAGTCAGCACTGCTCTTGACTGCACCGCGTGCAACAGTCTCTACTGCGCATGACTGCTTCTGACAAACATCCTAGCGAATTATAATATAGGATTTCTCCTTTTACTTGCTTGCTTAGAAAAGCCCTTCAGGCATCCAAGAGTTCCCCTTTATGCATAGGTACAATGCAGAATTAAAGTGCACTTGTCAACATATATATATATATATATATATATATATATAATATATATATATATATATATATATATATATATATATATATATATATATATATATATATATATATATATATAAAGAGTGTGTGTGTGTTTTAGTTAATTTTATAGAGAATTAAAAACCACCTGTTTACTAAGTGTGGGAGATGGCCTGGGGCCTTGCTTGTTGTGTATTTTGTAATCTAAGCTGTTCAGAAGGAGAAGTGTGTGTCCCTCCCATACTAGTAAGAATAAGGGCCCTACGTTCAAAGGTAAAGTAGATAATTCTGGGGTAAACCAATTGCACAACAGAGGACAAATAAAAATCCCTACTTTTTTTTTCTTTTCTTAGGGGGTGGGGGGCTTAACTCTTTGGTACCCCTCTGGCACTCAAAGGGTTGAAACCATTTGAATGTTAGAGAAGTCTCCAATGCATCCTAAAGCAATGTGTTGTAGGCTTCTCTATGATTCAAGGGGTTAGAAGCCCCATTTAAATGAATATGATTGTTTTTATTACTCCTTTCTTTTGAACCATTCTTTTGCATATTCGTGTAAGAAAACACACCCCATGCACCTAACTCCTTCTATCACCTGAGGAATGGAAATGTAATGCATCCTGTACCCCTCTGGCACTCAAAGGGTTAAAGGGATAGAAATGTTTCACAAAAAAGCAGCTGCAATCAAAGGGACAGTAAGGGGAGGGAGGGGGGGACTTTCAATGCTTATAACTCTCAAACCATAGAGGTTTGAGAGATAAGGTTTGCTCTGTTAAGCTTATTTTTTCGTCCTCTACAAAACTATAACAAGTTTTTATGGAACATTACTGTCCCTTTAATCTTCATAGTATTTTAGCCATGGAGAGTGTTATTTCAATACTGTCAGAGTTGTAGTTCAAGAGTAGTGTAAGCCACCTCCCCTCAGATTTGGAATCTGGTTTCTTGACCAGACAGCTCACAGCAAGGGACAGTCTTCTTACTGTGAGCATAAGGAAAACACTGCCTCCCTTGACAGGTTTTTCCTTATGTCATTGAAGATTGTCCCTCTCTGCGATCCATCCAGACAGTCTTGTTGCTCTGAGGTGAGTAGTGTTACATCAGTAAAAGGGGCGGGAGGGGATACTTTATCATTCATTTACTAAATAATGCTATCAATGGCCCAAATGCTACGAATATTAGTTGGAGATGCTTTTATTGTGAAAACATTACTGTCCCTTTAAGGCCCTTGATACATACCTTGTAGTTCTTCTCTCCAGTGGTGACGTCCTTTGCACCTTGTATATTCGGCGCGGCGACTTGAGTTAAGGACTGCGGAGCATTTTTTTTTTTCCGGTTCCGGACTTCCCAAACGGCGTGCAGCCGCGGGGGGAGCCCGGAACTCCATGACGGTCATAGTACGTCATGGGTCGTTCAGTCAGATCTACCCATGACGTACTTTGACCGTCAAGGGTTGTTAAGGGGTTAAAGAGATTTAAAGGGTAAAAACAAATAAACAAAAATGCATTGAGAAAAAATAATGTATAAGCAGTCTGAATTTACATTTTATGTATTTGTAGCATAATTATATTCCAAAAGGTTGTTCTACTGTCATTTGAACCCCTTCATTACCAGTGGATTATTCAATACATTGCAAAGTAATGTGCTACACACCCCTCTAGTCCTCCAGGGTGAAATTACAGTGTTTGGGGAGTATTGTGAATTTCTTGTTGCCAGTGATCTCTTGTCCGGTTACATGTAATGCTCTCTGCAGAGGGTGTTATGAAATGCGGAGCTGCACTGCTCTCTATTTCCTCTGCTCTTCCTGCCTGGCAGCCTGTTCCCCAAGACAAACACCAGCTGAGAGCTTTTAGCAGAGAAAGGAGATAACATGTTCTGCAAAGCTTTCTCTGTAACAGTGACATATGGATGGCTTTTGATACCTGGGGCTGCTGCTTGGGAAACCTGTGTGAGGGAGCAGTTCATGCAAGACTGAAAGGTAATGAGACTTTTCTTTGTAATGTTGCTGACAGATCTATAAATGCGTGTGCTCCAGTTGTTTTTATTTGAATCTTGACGGCCTATCTGGACCTTAGATTTATTCTAATCTGTTTGGTTAATTCTTTTTTCTAAAGTCGGTATTCACTCTTCCACCTGTTGGTGTTATTTCTTAAGTAGCTCTTCTCTAGCCGTGGTACTGAAACTGGGACTTAATTAACCCCATGGCTCTCTAAAGAAGTACATAGGTTTGCATTACAATGTTTAACCGTCTGAGTGATGTGGGCAACACTCTTCTTCTCATTGATTTTGCTACTCAAAGGGTTAAGAAACAGTGACAGGACAACAAAGCTAGTGAATGCCTGGCCCTGGGACTGCCTGTTTACGTGTGGCAGAAAGAGTCTTATGTTTAACCCTTTTGAGTGCTCGAGGGGTGCGCAACGCATTGCAAAGCAATGCATAGAGAACAAATACATTAAAGGGGAACTGCCACCCAATATAAAGTCGCCCCCCACTAATAATGCATATGGCGACTAGCTTATTAATAGTTCTATTATCTGCCACAAGTTCCAGCATCAGAAGTAATCCTTTTTCTTGTGAGACTGACGGCCAGGCTTCTTGCTTTAGAGCCGTCTGCACCCCGGCACTGTCAGTCTCTTCCGGTGCCTTTCGGCTCCATGCAGTGCCTACTAGAGGAGACCGGGACGGACAGCACAGACGTGTCGAAGCCAAGATGTCTGCGCTCAAGCCTGACCGCCAGTCTCACAAGAAAAAGGATTACTTCTGATGCTGGTACTTGTGGCAGATAATAGAACTATTAAGAAACTAGTCTCCATATGCATAATTAGTGGGGGGAGCAACTTTATATTAGGTGGTAGTTCCGCTTTAAAATACCCAAACTCTTCCCATCTCTTCGCACAGGAAGTATTAGGGATACATTTTGACAAAGACCCCTGGGTATATCTACTCTACCTGTTATGCAATGCGTTGCTTACCCCTCTGGCACTCAAAGGGTTGTCTGTTGAAAATCTCACCAGAGAACAGAACAAACCGCTGTCACAGATAGCCTTAGTGACAAGACATGTAATAACAGAGAAGTGGGCATTGCCTCTTCCCCCAAAGATCACTGACATTTTGCAGAAAATACAGGATAGCTTTGAAATGGAAAAGCTGACAGCAGACATTAACTTCTTGAATGCCAGAGAGGTATTCAATGTGTTGGATACCTCGCTGGCACTTAAATGGTTAACGAGACTTTGAGAAACTATTGTAGTATGTGCATTCTCTGTCAGGGGTACAAAACACTAGCAATCCATCTGAGAACTTCTCACCAAGATTAATATGAAATTATATGTATTAATTGCTGAGGTCTGTCACAGTTATGGGCTTTGCAGTCCCCCACTGTTTCCCAGTGTCAGGTCAGTCTGACAATGGTCTGGCTGTGATGTATTATCAATTGCCAAGGAGGGCCCAGGAGTGCAGTCACATGGTCGCAATGTATGTTAATTCTTGCTTGGGCAGAATCTCACTTGCCTCTCTCCCCCATTCATTTACCAGGAGTAAACATGGTGAATGTTGCAATCATTGGTGTGATCCCAGGAATCTGGAACTCGACCAGATTGTGTTCAACCCTATGGTCTTTCGATAGTGTCTTCCAACTGTGGTTTGACCTCTCAGTTGAATTGCAAGGTCTTCCTATTCTACTTCAGAACCCAGGAAGCTTTTTGTGGATGCAGTGGGTATTCCGTGGATGTTTTCTTTAGGATATGAGTTTTCTACATTTCCTCTGATTATCATGATATAGTGAAGAGACCGTACAGAGCTGGCTAATGTGATACTGAAACCCTGTTCTGGGCCCTCCGGGCCTGTTTTTTTTTTTCTTCTCACTCTTTCCATACCTGGGCGTTTTTCAGCTTCCACTGTTGCTGACCCTCTTTAGTCACAGTCCTCTGTGTGTCCCTTTGGTGGAAATGTTGCTTTTGATGGCTTGGCTCTTGTAGCCAGCATCATGATGGAGAGAGGTTTCTCTACATCTTTGCCCCTATGATGATGGCTTGCAAGCCAATGTCCTCCCAAGTATAATGTAGGGTGTGTTCATTGTTCTTCCACTGGTGTGAAGACCAAGGGTCTCAGCTGTGTTCTTAGACTTTCATTAGAATGGTTGTGTTGCAACAACCTTATTATGGGGTGTGTGTTTGCTGCATGAAACTCTCACTCATTGTAGAGAGGACCACAGCGAGTATGCGCAGGCAGCAATATATTCTGATAGTAGGAGAAATAAATTCTACAGACACAAGTAGGATACCCAGATGCAGGGCGAGAAGCTGACTGGAATCCTCAGGAAGCTGTTACGGAGCAGGAGAATACTCAGACCCAAAGATCAGGGGCAGGCAGGATAGAGACTGGAGCAGGAGCAGAGAAGGCTGCAGAGACTGGAGCAGGAGCAGAGAAGGCTACAGGCTCAGGGTCCAGGCACAGGCAGGGTCCAGAATAGACTGGAAAGCGAAGTACCAAATCAGTAAAACAAACTCAGAGTCCAGGAACAGGCAGGGTCAATATCAGGCTGGCAAGCGAGGTACAATTTCAGTAAAACAAGCTCAGAGTCCAGGAACAGGCAGGGTCAATATCAGGCTGGCAAGCGAGGTACAATTTCAGTAAAACAAGCTCAGGGTCCAGGAACAGGCGGGGTCAAAAGCAGGCTAACAACAGAGCACAAGAACTCCCAGCAGAAGTGAACACACCGGAGGAGACCTCAGACTAAGCACCGGTAGACTCCTAGTGCCGCATTACATACAGCCAGTGGCTGACGTCCTTGCAGCCCGACGACCACGTCCAACGCCGTTGCCTGGCGACGCCATCCGGAAGAGGAAGTGCGCCGAGGGCGATAAGCGTCACGACGACAGGTTGTCTGCAAGTCCTTGTTCTTAGCTCTCTTAAAGTACAGATTTCTACTCTTCCTGTGTCTTTTCAGAGACCTATTGCCTTGTGACTAGATCTGCATCCTTTGTGCAGGGGATTGCTCATGCCTTCCCAGATTTTAGGGATCCCACTCCTCTTGGGATGGACCATGGTTTTGGCAGCATTTCCAAAGGCTTCTTTTCTGATCTTTCATCCTTATAGGGTGATTTGAGAACTCATAGGGTTTTTCTCCTTGGTTTGTTTTCTGAGTTTTTTTTATTATCCAAGATTTCCTTCTGCTTTGTCTTGCTTCTTGTGACCGAGGGGAGAAGAAGCTTTATTTCTTGGACATTGTTAAGTGTTTGTGGTTCTATGTTGCTAGCATGAGGCCTTTTCAATATTCAGACTTGCTTCTTGTATTTCCTGAGGGCGCTTGTGTGGGCCTAGTTGTGTCTCAGATGACCAATGGTTTCCTGGGTTAAGGCAACCATTCGTTAGGCCTATGCCCTCGGAAAACAGATCTGTACCCTTTATGCTTATTTCTCATTCCGCTAGAGTGCTGGGTGCTTCCTAGGCCTATAAATACCAGGCCTTTACATGTTTTATTAAGCAATACCAAGTCAATCTTCTGGCTTTGACTGCAGCCAGTTTGGGAAGGAAGGTCCTACAGGCAGTTGCCTGTGTAGGTTTCCTTCTGTTTTCCTCCAGAAACTGTTTTTTTTTTTCCTGGTCCTTGGTTTTGTGTATAGGTTCATCTCTGTTAGAGCTAGTGTGTGTTGATGTTTTTTTGCCTTCCCTGGAATCTTGGTGGGATAGCTTTGGTATATCCCCATGGCTCCTGTGTTCCACACTGGACGAAAGAGCGTAGAGGATTTTGTGTACTTACTGATAAATCCTTTTCTTAGTCCAATGTGGAACACAGGACTTCTGTCCCTTAGAAAAAAAGTATTACTTGAGTTCAAGGAAAGGGGGAGGAGTCCTTTGTGTTCTCTGGTATAGATGACCCCCTTTCCTGTCTCACTTTTTTGTTTTGTTTTTTCTATCCTTACTATTCATTAAAACTGAGCTGGATTTGCGAGACTAAGGTAGGGTAGGGAGGGAGTCTCCTTTTAGGGCAAGTCCACAGCCCTCCTGCCTGGCGGATGCTTTACCTCATGGTTCCTTTGTTCTAGATGGGGTAAGACAAAATTATTTATCAGTGAGTAAAAAAAAAATAATAGAAAACAGCAAAAGAAGAAAGGGCTCCCAATGGTGTAGTACAGTTCTCAGCTTCTGCTGCCCGGTTCCTGCTTCCATCTGCTGGAGAAACCACTGTCAGGTCTGTGCTTGGAAATGAAGCGCTTAAAAAAAAAATATATATATATAATACCCTTTTCTCCACAGTTCATCCAGGCAACAGTTCCACCTTTCCCATGTCTTGTCTCTGCTGACAGGATGGTGGCGGACATTCGTTGGTGGCTTCAGAGACTTCATCTGTTCTTGGGAAGGCCACTGGATATCCCAAATTGGATCACAGACATGCCGGATGCCAGCCTGGGTCACCAGATAGTGCAATATCTTTTGACCGGGTGAAGAGCATTACTTTGTCCATAAATGTTCTGGAGCTTTGGACAGTTTGTCTAGCCCTGCTGGATTGGTCTCGCTCCTTTCAGAGATCCTCTGTGCAGATTCAGTCAGAAAACACAACTGCTTAGACTTATATCATCCTCCAAGGAGAGACCAAGGGGTGCGGTCATGTGGACTGATGCACCTTTCTCATGTGGGCTGAGGCTCACGTGTTGGCTAACTCCGCTGTTCACATTCCAGGAGGAGACCATGTCATGACAGACTTTTAGTCACCAGCATTAGATCTCTGCAATTGGGAGCCCCAATCAGACAATGTGCAATTCCATTATTAGTCTGTGTGATCTACCTACAGTGCACCTAATGACCTCTCGGCCTCACTGAATGTTCCACAGCTCTGTGTCAATGTATGGAAGCACTACGTACTTGTTGGTGGTTTGCTTTTCCAGAGACTGGAATCAGATGGCAGGGAGATGCACACTTTTACAAACTATACTAACTGGATGCCAAAGGCAGGGAGCAGGTACAGGATATCAGATATAGGCAAGCATGTGCTCACTAGCATGTCCAGGCAGTAGTATCAGAATGCCAGGTAAAGGATACTAGGTCCTGCATAGCAGGTATACTTGGTACATGAAGGCGGATACTGGATATTAGGAAAAAGATGCAGACAGGCAGGTGCTGGCTAATAGATCCAGGCAGTAGGTGCCAGATATAAGGTAAAGATCCTTGGTACTGGAGTGTAGATACAGGGTACCGGATGCAAGAAGTAAAGTGTGAGCTTGTACATCTAGGTAGTAGGTACAGCATGCCAGGAACAGAATATTCATTGTAGATAGCAGGTATACCAAGCACTGGAAAGCAGGTACCGGATAGCAGGTACAGGATGCAGGCAGGAAGGTGCTGGCTAGTAGGTTCCGGAAACTAGGAAGCAGCAGGTACTAACACACAGGTACAAGCAGGTAGGTGCTGCATCACAGGTCCAGGAAAGGTATGTCAACAGGCTAAGACACTATCACAAGACTGTTCTGGGCCAAGGTTGGCAGCACAGGATCAGAAGTGGAGAAACAGGCCAAGGTCAGGTAACAAAGATCAGGAATAGAACCAGAGCGGAAAGGGCTAAGTCTCTGAATACTGAGTTCACTGGAAAGCTGTTTTAAATACCCTCCCCCGGGAAACAGCTGACAAACTCTAGTCAGACAAAAGGGGAAAGCTCCAGAATGCAGGTCGAACAGGTTCCGGGAACAACTCCATATAAGTAATGCTCCTCTTCCAAGTACTCCTTGTGGCAGACCTGTTAATTACAGGTATCGAAAGCAGCAGGTCCTAGTTTCTAGTCCAGACAGTAGTAAGTGCATGAATGGAAGGGAGAACTGCACCTTGTGCTCTGCAGTCCTTTGAAGGGATTCTGACCGATGGGATCCTAGCTCTTGCTGTAAATGTAATGGTCATTCCGTGGCACTTTCCTCTAGATTAAGTGTTCCCTCCAGTTCCTCTGATTTCCTGGGGTGCTGAGGAAAATTGGGATGGAGCAGCCTCATTCTGATTGCCATGTTCTGGTCCAGTTCTTGGCCAGTATTTGCATCTTCTCAGTCTATATGTGGTGGAGCTGTTTTGGCTCCCTCTGCATCTGGACCTTTTGTCAGTCCCTGTTTGAGGATCGGGGTCATGGCCATGAGTTTTTTTTTACTTTGTCTTAGTTATATAAAAGCTATTTCTGTCCTTTTCCTGAGATATGTTGCCTTACTATATGGTGTACCAACTTTCATCCAAGGGGTAGCCCATGCTTACCCTGTCTTTTGGGGTCCCAGTCCTCCATGGGATTTGATCATGGTTCTTAGAGTGCCTCAGAAGACTCTCTCTCTTTGATCCCTTGTATTTCTTGTTGCGCAAGTTTGCCTTATAGTGTCAGTTCAGAATGTGTCCAAATGTCAGACTTTATTTTGTAAGCTTCCCTTTTTGGTAGTCTACCCTGACAGGGTTGTTCTGAAGATCCCCATAATGTTCCTCCCTAAGGTTGTTTCTGAATTTCACATCAACCAGGAAATTGTTCTTCCTTCTGTTTGCCCAGCTCCATCTAATAGACAGGAGCAGGAGGTTCATCTGTTGGATGTGATTAGGTGCTTGATGTATTATGTTCATCGCATGCCGCCCTCTCAGAAATCTTATTCACTTTTCACTGTCGTCCAATACAGGTCACTGGTACTCTGGGAGGCGTAAGTCCCCTTTAATAGGCAGGAACAACTATGCAAATGATTTGCAAGGGGCGGAGCCTCCCCTCTTACTTAAGCCACCTTCTGGCCAGAGCCACTTAGATTGATTTGTTCCTGGAGTGCCTTGCACACCAGGTAGAAGAACATCTATGCATCTTAGTGTTTTATTATTTTTATTCAAATATGGAATACCACCATTAGGAGGGTGACCATGGTTGTGAATTGCCCTCTCTAAAGTGGCTGGTGCAGCTTCCAGGGATTTCTGTGGACCTTATGCCCTGAAGAGGGAACAGCTTGTGTTGAGCAGCTTCCCTACTGAGGAATTTACCTCTGGGTTATTCCTTATTCATCATGGTCACCTGAAGACAGAAGTCCTGCAAGAAAGGTGAGTCACCCATTGAGTGCTGAAGGTCCACTTGTCCCCACAGTGTCCCTTTGATGGGCTTGTATTTGGGAGTTTTCAATACACTCCAGCAGTCATAGGGTGTTTTTATTGCATTTTAATGTTTTATGCAATTTCTGTGGTATCCTCTGGGTTTTGGAGCTTGGGATATTCGTTTACTTATGTTTCTTATGTGTTTTATTCTTGTTTGAGCATTTTTTAATGTTTTCTTAAACTTTATTAAAAATTGAGTTCCGCGCCTTTAAGCGCGGCTTTTCCCGCTCAGACGCAAGGGCTCCTTTACTCTCTATGGGAATTCACAGTGTGGGACGTATCTCTGGAACCGCTTGTCACAGCAACTCCAGAGAGGGCTCATTTTACTGCTAGGCTCCTGCTCTATCATCCGGATTGTGTTTTATTTATGTGGGGTGTTCAGGGGGGCTTCGGGCACTGTTTGGGGTACTTGTAGAGGGAAAACTACATTTCCCATGAGCGCCTGGTTCGCGCTCGTTTCTGATTGGCTGGCATGACGGCCGCCATTTTGGGGTACTTTTCCTATGCGAGTACACTACTCAGGGACCGAGCCTTCTCTCTCCTCTACAGATTAACCCTTCGCTGGCCAGATAAGTCCGAATTTAGACATTTCTGGGGTGAAACTTTAATCCTTTACACTTTTTCTGGGTGATAGTGTTATTAGTGGGGTATATTGACGCTGTGAGCATGTCTACTTCACTGGAGCTAGGGGCTAGACCCAAGTCTAAGGAGGATGGGGGGTCTTCTACCCCCATGGCGTTTTGCTCCTCTTGCCACATTGGGCTGTCTAGCGATAATGTGGGGGATCTATGCCCTAATTGTACTGGTCAAGATAGCAACCCTGGGCTTCCCAGCCATGCTATTGAGCCATCTTGGGTGAGGGAGTTTAAAGCTGCCACTAGGGATCTCAGATCCACGCTTCAACTCTTTCCCTCTCAGATACAGGGTGCTCTCCAGGTCTGGCAGACCCCCTCTACCATCAAGACCTCCCTGCCTAAGCCACAGGGGGCTCCTGATGTAACTGATTCTTCTGAAGAAGAACTCTTGCAGGATTCTGATGCTGAGGAACGTACTGTTATTGAATCTAACAGGTCCATTGGGGACCCCTATGAGTGTGACCCTGAAGTCTCGGCTGAGGGTCTGATCAGAGCGGTTCTGAATACGCTCAACCTTCCTCTGACTCAGGAATCCACTTATGGTCCTACTGATGTTTTTCAGAAAAAGCCATCTAAGCCAGTTGTTTGTTTTCCAACTAACCCTACTCTTGCCCGTCTGGTCTCTGAGGCATGGAAGAATCCTGATAGATCCTCCTCTGTCTCTAAAAAGTTTGCTAAACTGTACCCTTTTCCTGAGACTGAGCTGGCAAAATGGGTTCATCCCCCCAAGGTGGATGCTCCTGTTTCCAGACTCTCCAAGTCTACAGCCTTGGCTGTCTCTGATGCCTCTGCCCTGCAGGATTGGACGGATAAAAAGCTAGAGCTTTCTCTTAAGTCTATTTTTGCCTCCATTGGCACTGCCATGCGTCCATCCTTTGCAGTGGCATGGGTTAATAGAGCTATTGCGGCCTGGACTGAACGACTGACTGAAGCGGTTCGCCAGGATGCACCAGTATCTGAACAGTTGCAGCTTCTTGCTAATATCACTGAAGCGCAGAATTATGTTGCTGACGCTGCTTTTGATGCTGTGCGCATGATGGCGAGGGCCTCCACTGCTTCTGTGGTGGCTAGACGTGCCCTTTGGCTGAAAATATGGTCTGCTGATACAGCCTCTAAGAAAGCCTTGCTTTCCTTGCCCTTTCAGGGGAATTTGCTTTTTGGGTCTGAACTCAAAGAAATGATCAGTGAGGCTACTGGCGGTAAAAGTACTCTTCTACCCTCAGTCTTTAAGAAAAAGTTTCCAGCCAAACGCAATCGGTCCTTTCGTTCCTTTCAGACTGAGACACACTCCTCGGCCCAAACGGGTCCTCCCACTACGCGCTCCTCCTCCAAGCCCAAACAGTCTTGGAAGCCCAAAGTGGCCCCCAAGGCCAAGACCTCCAAGACTGCTTCGGCATGACTCGCCGAACCCGGGTCCGCATCCGGCTGTAGGTGGACGTCTCCGCGTCTTTCGCCGGATTTGGGAGGAGTCAGTGGCGGACCCATGGGTTATTCAGGTGGTGTCAGAGGGATACAGGATCCCTTTCTCCTCCCTTCCTCCTTTTCGGTTCCATTTTACTCGTCCTTCTCAGGAACCCACAAAAAGGCGTCTGTTTGACGACGCTATTCAGGATCTCTTGGACAAAGAGGTCCTGGAGGCGGTTCCTCAGGGGGACACAGGTTCAGGATTCTATTCCAACCTGTTTGTGGTAGCCAAAAAGGACGGAGGGGCTCGTCCCATTTTGGATCTCAAAGATCTCAATGCCTATGTGGTGACTTCCCACTTCCGCCAGGAATCCCTGCGATCTGTGATTGCAGCTTTGTCTCCGGGGGAATTTCTTGCCTCCCTGGACCTTCAGGATGCTTATCTTCACATCCCTATTCATCCAGAGAGCAGGCGGTATCTCAGGATTGCCTGCCACAGGGGACATTTTCAGTTTGCAGCGCTCCCCTTTGGGCTGACTTCAGCCCCTCAGGTCTTCCAGAGGGTGTTAGGCTCCTTGATAGCGGTGCTTCATCAGGATGGGATCAGAGTGACTCCCTACATGGACGATCTCTTACTGAAAGCCTCCTCAGCGGAGCTTCTCCGTCAGCAATTACAGAAGTGCATGCACACTCTGAACTGTCATGGCTGGATCCTGAATCTGGACAAGTCGGACTTGGATCCATCTCAGAGGCTTCTGTTCCTGGGTCTCCTGTTTGACACTCGCCAATGCATGGTGTTTCTTCCGGAGGATGTGGCTCACCAGATAGCCGTCCGAGTGGCTAGGATTCTGGACATGGACGAAATTCCGGTACCGAAGTTGTCGTCTTTAGTGGGGAAGTTCATTTCCACGATCGAAGCAGTTCCATTTGCCATGGCCCACTCCAGGGAACTTCAGAGATTTGTGATCCAGACGTGCAGGAGTCATCCAGATCATCAACATCTGTCCGTCTCTCTAACTCCTCATGTCGAGTCGAGTCTGCACTGGTGGTTGGACCTCTCTCATCTCCTGAAAGGGAGATCCTTTCTAGTTCCTCGTTGGACCACAGTCACAACGGATGCCAGCCTTCGGGGCTGGGGTGCAGTCTGGGGTCGCTTCAGTGCTCAGGGGAAATGGGGTCTGGAGGAATCTCTTCTCTCCATCAATGTTCTGGAACTTCGAGGTGTCCGGCTTGCCCTGAGGCACTGGGAGTCTCAACTGACCGGTCGTCCGATCAGCGTGGAGTCCGACAACGCCACGGCGGTGGCTTACATCAACAGGCAAGGCGGCACAAGAAGCGGTTCCGCCTGGTGGGAGGTCAAGGATATTTTGTCTTGGGCAGAAGATCACGTGCCTGTCATCTCTGCAGTTCATATTCCAGGCGTGGACAACGTCATGGCAGACTTCCTCAGTCGTCACACCGTCGACAGCGGAGAATGGGCTCTTCATCCAGAGGTGTTTCACATGCTCACTCAGCGGTGGGGGATGCCTGTGGTGGATCTGATGGCTACCAGACACAACAGGAAGGTTCCGGTGTTTTGCTCCCGGTGGAGGGACTCCCTTGCTCTAGCAGTGGATGCCTTGTCGATCCCTTGGGATTTCTCCCTGGCTTACATCTTCCCTCCTCTTCCTCTTTTGATCAGAGTTATCCAGAAGTTGAAGCAGGAGCGTTGTCCTGTCATCCTGATCGCTCCAAACTGGCCTCGCCAGTCCTGGTATCCGGAGTTGATGGCCATGTCAGTGACGGATCCGATCCCGCTCCCTGCCCGTCCGGACCTACTTCTTCAGGGATATCTGTGGAAGGAGGATGTTCACTCTCTCCATTTGATGGCATGGCGGTTGAATCCTCAATTCTAGCAAAGAAAGGATTTTCTCCCTCTGTCGTGTCGACTATGCTCAGTGCTCGTAAGCCTGTGTCTTCCAAGATCTATCATCGCATATGGTCAACTTTTGTGGCATGGTGCTCTGATAAGAAATTATCCCTTGAGTTTCATCTTCCCACTGTCCTGGCCTTCTTGCAGGACGGTGTTGACGGGCTCAGTCTGAGTTCCCTCAAAGTTCAGACTTCTGCCTTGTCTGTGTTTTTCCAGGAAAGGATTGCTATCCTTCCTGATGTGAAAGTTTTCTTCCAAGGTGTGACTCATGTTCGACCTGCCTTCAAGAGTCCTACCCCCAGTGGGACCTCAGTTTGGTGCTGGGAGTTCTCCAGCGACCACCGTTTGAATCCTTGGCTTCCATTCCATTACGTCTCTTGACTTGGAAGATGGCCTTCCTTTTGGCTATTGTTTCAGTTCGCCGGGTAGCAGAGTTACAGGCCTTGTCTTGTAAACCTCCTTACCTGGTGTTCCACAAGGATAAGGCTGTGCTTCGCACTACCAAGGAATTCTTACCTAAGGTTGTGTCCGAGTTTCACATCAATCAGGAGATTGTGGTTCCCTCTTTCTGCCCTAATCCTTCATCTGACAAGGAACGTGATCTCCATTTGTTGGATGTGGTGCGTTGCCTCAAGTTTTATGTGCATCGCACCGAGTCTATCAGGAAGTCTGACGCTTTATTCGTCATTCCTGAAGGGCCTAGGGCAGGGAGACCGGCCTCCAAAGTTACCATTGCCTCTTGGATTAAGGCTACTATCCGTGAAGCCTACAAGTTGCGGAATAAGCATGTTCCCTTCCGGGTGACTGCCCATTCCACCAGATCTATTGGGGCCTCTTGGGCCTACAAGAATCAGGCTTCTGCTGATCAACTGTGCAGAGCGGCCACTTGGTCCTCTGTGCACACTTTTTCTAAGCACTATCGAGTTGATGTACTGGCTTCGGCTGATGCCAGTTTTGGAAGGAAGGTCCTGGAGGCAGTCTTGCCTGTGTAGGTCTTCCGCTCTGCGATCCTTAGTGCTTCCTTACTGTTGAGCCCGGTTGGCTCTGGTTCCGTGTGCTGTGTTAGTTCAGGGATTGTTCCCTTGGTTGGTGTCCGTTGACACTTACAGTTTGGGCTATGTTATTAACTGGGTCATAGCAGTTCTGATGACTTGGGCCTTGCGCCTGGTCCTTGCCTTACTTCCCGCCTCTGGGTCAGCTCAATGTTTGTACATCCCAGAGTACCAGTGACCTGTATTGGACGACAGTGAAAATAGGATTTTAGTCTTACCTGTTAAATCCTTTTCACTTAGTCCATACAGGTCACTGGTCTCCCAACCTGTCAAGGGACCAGTCTTGGCTCTCCTGTGGCATTCAGTGGGAGACCGTTGGGGCATGCTCACAGGAGTCTTTCTTTTTGCTTACCTGAGGTCAGTTTTAGGGTCTCAAGTCAATCTAAGTGGCTCTGGCCAGAAGGTGGCTTAATTAAGAGGGGAGGCTCCGCCCCTTGCAAATCATTTGCATAGTTGTTCCTGCCTATTAAAGGGGACTTACGCCTCCCAGAGTACCAGTGACCTGTATGGACTAAGTGAAAAGGATTTAACAGGTAAGACTAAAATCCTATTTTTGTCATAACTGATTCTTTTGTGTGGGCCAGGCTGCATCTAAGCTTACAGTGGCTTCTTGGATTAAAGCAACCATCTGCTTTAACTGCTGTCTGAATATGATGAGACTTATATTACGGCTTTATTTGGTAGTGCCTCTTGAAAGGAGAACTAACAACTAATGAAAAGCACCCACTTACAATGGCTAGACATCCTACACATTTTGTCCTTCTGCCTTTGTTCAAAAGAAAACCTCTTCGACCAGTCCTGTTTGTTATGTTATGTCATCTTCCAGATGAAGTAGGCAAAGTGCTTACGTCTATTTAAAAGACTAGCACCTAATAATAACATGCGCCCTCCCCCATATTACCTTACTATGTCCAAAAAATCCTAATGGCTCCCGTTGAAGACCACAGGATGCAAGCAATGTCTACTACACTTGATGATAATATTGTTTTAAGGGTGCAAATGCTTCTGGTCCTTAAAGGGTTAAGTAAACACATCTGTGCTGCCTGTTTGAATTAAAACAAAAACTGACGGTAAATGTCATGCCTGACTCTGTGGACATGATATCCAGGACTGATTTCACAATGTTTTCTTTTGAGGAGAGGCACAAGGGCAAACTTCATAGAGTTCATTAGTATGTTTGGCCATTCTAAGTCAAGTGAGGTGTTTTAGGAAATGACTGCTTCAATTCAATGGAGACCTCTCTATCATTAACCCATTGAGTGCCAGAGTGGGTGCACAACAATATGTGGTATACCCCTCTGGCCCTCAAAGGGTTAAAGGGGTTAAAAACTTCATTTAAATAAATGGAAATCTTCCTCCCCCCCCCCCCATTTTCCAGTTTGTTTGCTCCAGAACTACGTCTCGTTAGCCTGATAATTTAAGGTGGACCTGTTGCCTTGAATCTTTATCCATATTTGAAAACTTAATTCACAGTGGCCAGTGTATTAGATTAGGCAAAAGTGCAGCAGATATTTCTGGAAAAAGTGAAAGTGAAAATGTTTCAGGGCAGCACAGCTTTATAAGCTTATGAAACCCACACTGAAAGGCTTCATAGCACACAGTTGGATACATTACCAGAATGAATGTCTACTCAACTATATCTATTCTTGTCTTTTGGACAACACACGTAGTTTTTAATGAAGTCTTCAGAAATGCAAACTCGAATAGAGGTGACAGTAGTCCCCCCCAAAAGTCCAGTTTTGTAGACTTAAAAAAACAAACAAACAAACAAAAAAAATGCTCCAAACCCGATCTCTGAAACTGCTATGGTTTGAGAGATGTAGGAATTCAAAGATCGCCTCTCTCCCTTTCTCCTGACTTCAGCGTCTAGCTGACAACAGGAGAACCCGGTCATTGGACCAGTAGGTGGCTCTGCAGCAGAGCCGAGATTGCGTTATCTATAAAGAATTCATTCATTGTAAATGTCTACAAAGTGTGTTTGCAAACCAGGCACACTTTGTAGATCTTTCCAATTAATTAATTCTTTATCGATAACATGATCTTGGCTCTGCGTCAGAGCCTTCTCGAGTCTTAAGACTCGAATCTCCTGCTGTCAACTTTACAGCTGACATCAGGAGAAGGGGAGGGAGGGGGGGAACTGTGAATCCCTATATTTTCCAAACCATAGCGGTTTGAGAGATTGGGTTTGGATATATATAATATATACAGTATTATAAAGAGGCACTCTCACTTTAAAAGTCCATCGCCTGAGTGCTAAAATCCAGCCATAATACAAACATACTCCAAATTGAACAGCACTCTCAGGACTTTCAGATATTTTGACAATTAAGTTTATTAATGGATGTTACTGTGTGATAACCGAAACGTTGATCTACCTGAATAAACTTAATTGTCAAAATATAATACACCTTTTTTTTTTTTTTTTTTTTTTTTTTTTTAAGTCTACAAAACTGAATTTTTTTTTTTTTGGGGGGGGACTTTACTGTCCCTTTAAGGCCCCAAGTCCACTGAAGGAAACTACATAGTGAAGAGAGCTGTGAGGAGGAGGTAAAGGTTGTACTGTGTTTGTGTCATCTTACATACAGGGATAAGTAATGGGGATGTTTCTGAGTGGATCTTGCTGTTCTTGTTTTCTTTCAAAGAGCAGCAAGAAGAGAGAATATAGTGGTGACGTTTTGGGGAACTTTATTGTACGTTAAGGAACGGTGAAGAACTACATATAGGAATACTGTTTGTGTGTGTTTAGTGATAGTCATGGAGTTCATAGTGTTGGCCCGTGTGTACAGTGGTGATTGTGGAATGTGTGAACATGTGTGTGTAGAGTGGTGTCTACACGCATGTGTGTGGTGGTGGCCATAGTGTGTGTGCATGTGTAGTGATAGGAGCTGTGTGTGTGTGATATATTTATTACTATTGTATTCTATTGGAGAAATGAGCCACAAGCAATGGTTCTCCTCAGAGTAACATAGATACTGATATACTAAGATGAACTGGAACAATTCAAACTAGCGTCACCATAGAGGACGAATACAATTCCCCTCTGATTTAACCCTTTGACTACCAAAGCAATGTGTTTCTTGTCAAACAGCTCTGGCATTCAAAGGATTAAACAGAGCTTTTAACCTCTTAAATGCTAGTGAGGTCACTAACACATTGCAATGGAGACCTCTCTAGTATTCAAGGGATAAAAGCCCCCATTTAAATCCACTGGAATGTTTTATTTTTATTTTTGTATTTGTCATCTGTTGTCTCGGTTTATTGGATTTTATAGTTCATCAGCTTCTGTCAGAGCACGGTCAGTCAGAGCGGTGATAAGTGTTCTGTCAAGATTATTAAAATATTAATATTGGCTTCATCTCTTCCAAAGGTCAACCACCCACCCAGTACCAGTGAAACCTTTCATTAAACATATGCTTCACCTTGGGGTGCCAGAGAGAGATCCAGTGCATTGCAATGCAACACAATGTATTGAACACCTGCCTAGAACTCAACGCCGCAGCAGCAGAAGTGTTAGGTTTATCAGCCTGAAACTAGCTTTGCTTCTTGTGATAAGCAGTATGATTTTTATTTAATGTAAAACATACCCGGGAGCAGGGGGTGTAGAAAACTGGAATAATAAAGAGTCTGTAAAACTGTCACAAAGCATATGGATACATGTTAGGGACATTTTTGCTAAGTGCTGATTCCAGTCAGCCGATTTTTTTTTTTTATACTGGAAAAGTAGAGTAGACATGGTCTTGTCCAAATCAGAGCTGTGTAGCAGCTTTAGGTATAAATAATTTAACTAACTGTGGCAAAAATAAAGCTTTATTGGTTAAATCTTAACCTACTTTGATCTGAATTACTAACTCTTTTCACATGGGTGTGAATTAACTTGCCTGTCGGCTCTGATCAGACATTTGGTCAGCCTTTGATTGTTAATTAAGCTGAATAAGCCTCATGTATAAGACTGCTATATAATACCTTCAGTCTAGGGTGAGAGCCTTAGAGGGTAACACCCTAAGGGGTTCCCCATCCCAAATGAGCCATCTTAAGTGAAGGCAGACTTAAGCAGGACTTGAGCAGGAGTGGGGCAGGAGACAAAACAGATTCCACTGGAGAAAACGCCTCCCAAATCAAGGCTACAAAGGCTAAATGGAAGCTCTGCAATTCTCCTAAACTTCAAGATTCTTTGTATAACACCAACTTGTGGACTCTGTTTACAAAACAAACTCTTCCATCATGAGAAGGTGCTCTTGGCCCATTCGGACTGTTGTTTCAACATTATGCCCTCTGCAAACAGTAACAAAATACCTACTATTCCTTCTCTCTATGGCTGCAGTTCTCCCTAAAATATCTGGTTCCTTCTACCCTCCACCATCTCCTCCACCCTATGTTTATATCTCTCCTTCACTTCTCTGCTCCTGCACTCCCCCACCTCGCACAAACCAAAAACCAAATCTACACAAATCACTCTCATCTCCTGTCTCTCTCTTTTCTTCTGTTAATGGCAGCTGGAGATATCTGTCCAAACCCTGGCCCCATCTCCATTCACAAACACTCTACCTCCAGTCAGCATAAGAACAATTCAAATCTAATCACATTCCCTGCCTTCAACCTCAATATTTTCCCTTTTCCTGTGCTCTATGGAATGCTTGCTCCATTACTAAGAAATATAACACTGTGCATGATCTCTTTCTCCCGCTCCCTCAATTTACTTGCTGTTACTGAAACCTGGCTCTCTCAATCTGACACCGCTTTAGAAGCAGCAATCTCCTACGGTGGTCTCTCCTTCTCACACTCCACGCTTAACTGGACGTGGGGGAGGTGTGGGTTTGCTCTCTGAACATAGTCATTACAAACTAATTTCTCCCTCACTCTGCTTCTCCTTTTTTGACTTGCATGTTGTCCGTATCTTTGCTTCAGGCTCTCGGCAAGTTGCAGTCATCTGTCACCCACCTACCTCCACATATACACTTCAGACTTCCTATCTGACTTTCAATCATGGCTTTCCTTCTTCTTCTCATCAGACACACTTTCACTTCTTCTAGGAGACTTCAACTGCCATGTGGATGATCCCTCCATCTCCTGGGCACTCTCGAATTTTAATATACCTCTTCTTCCACTATCCGAACACCATCTTGTAACATTCAGCACTACTTATACACCTTCCTCAACCCCTGCTTCCTCTCCCCGCTTCACACGTAACCTCAAATCCCTTAATCTCACTGCTCTCCAGTCCTCCCTGGCTACTAGACTTTCATCTATTCCCATTAATCCTGGCACTAACAGCCTTGTCAAAACATACAGCTCAGTCCTAACCTCTTCTCTGAACCTGCATGCACCTCTCTCTCTCTCCGATCTACTCGCAGAACTAACCCGTGGCCATGGCTTAATAAAGACACCAGCTTCCTCCGCTCCTATACCCGTTCAGCTGAACGACTGTGGAGAAAGTCTGGTTCCCTGGCAGACTTTCTCCACTACAGCTTCCTCATTTCCTGCTTTAACTATTTTCTGTCCCTCGCCAAAAAACTTTACTTTTCACAACTAATCAACACTCATAAATCCAACCCCCTGACATCTTTTCTCTTCCTTTGACTCCCTCTTCTGCCCTCCATCTGCTTCCCCCACAAACTCCATACAGCCACAAGACTTTGCTGACTACTTCAAAGCCAAGGTGGACTCCATCCTGGATAATATACTGGTATATACAATATACTATTGTATATCTCCTCCTAGCCCCCCTCTTTCCTCTCCTGGCACTCTGGACTCTTTTACTAGTCACAGAGGAGGAACCGACTAACCTGATATCCACTTCTCTGTCCACAACATGCGCACTTGATCCGCTCCCCTCTCGCCTCATTCAGTCCCTCTCCTCCACACTAATCCCTATCCTATTACAAATCTTTAACTCCTCCTTTGCCACTGCTACCTTTCCTGACAACTTCAAACATTCCTTAGTAACACCCATCCTCAAGAATAACTCTTCTGACAGTAACACACCATCTAGCTAGCAACCCATTTCTCTTCTGCCTTTTGCTTCTAAACTCTTGGAACACATAGCCTACTCACGACTGCTTGACTTCCTTAACACATACAACCTGCTGGACCCTTTACAATTTGGATTTCGCACTGCACACTCCACTGAAACTACTCTTATGAGAGTGGTCAATGATCTTCACATTGCCAAATCTCAAGGTCACTATTCAATACTTATCCTGCTTGATTTCTCAGCAGCTTTTGACACTCTTGATCATGCTCTCCTCCTCTGCATTCTTCTCTCCTTAGTAATCCATAACACAGCACTGGACTGGCTCTCCTCTTATCTAAAAGATCATTCAGTGGCTCCTCTGCCACCTCTTCATCCTCTCCCATCCAACTCTCTGTTCTTTTCTGTTTTCTCTTTACACAATAACACTTAGTGATCTTATTAACTCATTTGGTCTCAAATATCACTTCTATGCAGATGACACACAGATTTATCTGCACCTCAACTGACTTCTGATATCCAGGCTAAAGTCACAGATTTCCTTTTGGCTATCTCAGACTGGATGGATCATAGGCACCTCAAACTCAATATGTCTAAATCTGAGCTACTCCTCATTCCACCTAGGCCTGGCCCTGTAGCACCCTTCCAGGTGATTGTATGTGGCACTACAATAAATCCAGTATCAGAAGCGTGGTGCCTAGGGGTGATAATTGACAAGTCTCTCTCATTCTCCCCTCATATTATTGGTAAATCCTGTTGCTTTCTTTTGTATAACATTGCAAAAATCTGTCCCTTCCTCTGCTCCTCCACAGCTAAAATTCTTATACACACAATCATCCTCTCCCGCATGGACTATTGCAACATTCTTCTGTCTGGCATTCCTGCTTCCCATCGCCATCCACTTCAATCTATACAGAATGCTGTAGCACGAATTACACTTCTGTTACCTAGGTTTGTCCCTGCCCCACTCCTCCTCAAAACTGTCCAATGGCTGCCTATCAAACTCCGGATAGCTTACAAAATCTTACTTCTCTCTTTCAAGACACTTCTCTCCTTTACTCCTTCTTACATTTCCACTCTGATCTCCTGCTATACCCCATCCCGCCACTTACGTTCAGCCAATGATTGTCTTCTCAGTTCCTTTTGTGTCTATAGCCCTCTCATGTATCAAACCTTTTTCTCTCATTGCTCCGTATCTATGGAATGCTCTACCATCCAACCTGCGCCACTGCACCTCACTGATAACCTTCAACTCTCACTTGAAAATGCACCTCATGGATAAAATCTCATCATGCTAGAAGGCACTGATGTTGTACAGTGAACGCTCTTAAAAATTATTTACTTTACTGATGTCCTCTATTATCATCAGCACTAGCACTGTATTCAGCACTTGACCCTTATGTACTTTGTATGTCTCCCATTACAACTTTAGATTGCAAGCTTTTGGGCAGGGACCTCAAACCCAATGTTTCACTCTACAAAGCACCTGTAACCCTGTATTGTTTAAACCCTGAAATTGTAAAGAGCTGCGTACACTTGTGGAGCTTTATAAATAAACTCATTCATTCATTATGTTAAAAGGACCAGAGTAAATCAGCCATACCATAGGGAGAAATACAATTTTCCTTTGCTATAAATGGTTCTTTTGAATCCTTCTGTACCAAGCCAGCCCCATTGCTTTGCAATGTGTCGGATATCTCTTAAAAGGGATAGTAATAGATCGTTTGCAACGCAGCTCAGCTTGCTCAACATAAGGAACAGTACTGCCGGTTGATGCTTTTATTCTCCACAATTGTACAGTTACAATGTAACTAAAGCCCTCTCTCCTCAGATTTGAAGTCCAGTCGCTTGACCAGACATATCACAATGAAGGACAATCTTCCCTCAGTCACTGTAAATAGGAGGGCAGGTTTTTCTGAATACTAATTGAAGATTGTCCCTCATTGTGATCCTCTGTCGGATCTCCGCCTGCAATGCTGCGTTCAGGGCAGGAGGGAGCAACGGCAGCATAAAATGACATGGTAACTGTACCATTGTGGAGAATAAGAGCATCAGCTGGCAGTACTATGCCTTAGGGGAGATTCACTAAGTGGTGATAACTTCTCCAGTTTATTACTTCTCCAGTTCCTATGTTATTCTATAAATCCTATGCACTAAGTTTTCTTCAGCTTTGGAGATTTTAGTGAATAGGCCCCATAGAATAACATAGGAACTGGAGAAGTGATAAACTAGAGAAGTTATCTCCATGTTATCACCTCTTTATCACACCTTTGTCACCACTTAGTGAATCTCCCCACTTATGTTGAACAAACTGAGTTGCCTTGCAAAATCTAATCCCATCCTTTTAACTTTTATGTGGTTAACCCTTTGAGTACCAGAGTGGTATGCAACACATTGCAAAGTAATGAGTTGCATACCCCTCTGGCACTCAAAGGGTTAAGAGTTCTGTTTATGTCAGTGTGGACTGTGGGAATGTGCACTTGACTGCTGTCATTCAGTTGGCTTGCCCCAGAATTCCTCTGTTTTACTTTGGAACCCAAAACCCAGAGAACTAGAAATAGAATGATTGGTTTGTTTTAGACATGAGCAAATCTAATTCTCTATCTCGTTCTCAAGTTGTGAAGCAAAGTGTTGCAGACCACTCTAGCGTTCAAATTGTTAAAATCCACATTTAAGTCAGTGGGGATTTGTATTTGTCCCGTGTCTGGTTTGAATGTAGGCCCCAAAAATCTTAGCGTCTATTGCTGAAATAATACAGGGCTGCAGGTTTATTTACAGACTGCTGGGATATAACGTAATTTTTGCAATTCCCTAGCCATTTTACTATTCCTCTAGTGATTAGCATAAAAATACAGTGTAAATTTAGGAGTCTTTCAGAGGTTTTTTTTTTTTTTTTTCTCTCCAGTTCTGATCCCCCCCACCCCCTTCCAGTTCATCGCTCATTGCCGAGAACTTTTGCTAATCCAATTCTGTTGCTGTAGTAATGAGCTTGTAGTCTCAGCTATGCACTGTTATTTTTTCAGCTTTCCTCCACTACAAAATAATTTCTGTTCCTGGCACTGAAGGAAGGAGGTTGTCTTCCGGGTGAGTGCATTCAGTTCAAGCAACATAAACATAACACACGTTGGTGTGAAGGAACTTTCTGTAATGCTTAGACTCCTCCTCCTGTGAACAGACTGGAGAAATACAAGTAGTCTAATGCAAATTTTAGGAATTTTTTTGTTTGTTTCTAAGACTACTTTAACGAAAAAAAAACAACAACATTTTGAGATCATTTTGGACGCAAGGCAATGCTTTGGAGACCTTTATAGCATCCATTGGGTTGAAGATCACAAAAGTTCTTATTTTATTTTTGTGAAAGAAACCTGAGAAACAAGGGATTGAAGGGATAGATAAAGATTAAAACCACCGTCTTTAATAATCACCTTTTTGCTTATACACAATTACTAAGTGAATAATATGTTGTCGGGTAGCCTATACTTTTTATTTTTTTTCATCTGGCAGGAGGGACTGTGAAATCAGGGAAAGTGCTGTAGTGTAATACTTTCCCTGCATCAGTCAGTGAGCTGTATGCTGTATTTATGTCTGCTCCAGTAATAGTATTACATTGTATCACTATCCCTGCCTCTGTATTCTCACTACTTGTCAGAAGGCTCTCTGGAAACAAAAATTCTGGGAGATCACTGTTGGGGACATAAGAGTGAAAAAAATAATGTATAAGCAGTTTATATATTCTGCAAGTGCATCATTTTCAAAGTGAAAAAGGAGGTTGACTTTCGCGTTAAATTGAATCTTTCACCTTTGTTTTTTTTTTTTTTTTGTTTTGTTTTTTATGTATTTGAAAACCTCATTCAAAACTTCCGATGTGTCATGTTAATCCAAAAGATGGATAGTTTAGGAGTTATTCACACTTTTGTTTCTGGGAAAAGTGAAAGTCTCCTGGAGGAGCACAGTTCTTCATTAGCATATGAAACATCACTACAAAAAAAAAAAAAAAAAAAAAAAAACTTCATTAGTATATGAGACTGTATAGTACTGCATTTAGCATATAATAGGATATGGCACAAAATATGAAAATCTCCTCAACCCTTTGAGTTCCAGAGGGGATATGCAACGCATTGTAGCAGCTGAGGCATAATGCTGTGAAGCCTATTGTCTATCCGCACCCCTTAAACTTTATCTAACAAGCATTGTAGTTTCTTATTTAGTGTACACGTAGCATTGTCTCCTGAGTAAGCTTGTTTAACACTTCTTTATCCTTGAGATTTTATTGCTCTAGTGACATTGGAGAGTTGCTGGATACAACATGACTATTTTTTGTACATAGAACAGTCCTATTTTTTTTTTTTTTTATTATTATTTCTGTCCATTATTCCAGGCAGCAGCCTCTTGGAACCGTTCAGAGTCCTGCAATGGATACTCTAGAGAACAGACTTCTAAACACCGCAGTCATGGGCAGTTCTTCTATAGTGTTTGGAAGTCAGTGGCTCTCTGGAGAAAGAACAGGTTGCACATGTAGACGAGCTGAGGAGAAGTAGTATGCAAGTCTTACACATTGTAGTGCTACAAACAGGAGTATCTGCACTAATTATTCTCCTCTTAGCTGTAAACAAATCTAGGTTTGCCAGACCATCCCTTTAAAACTGGACACACATGAAAAATGCTTGATGCAGGGTTGGGTTGTAGCAGTCCCAATGTATCCATGCAGAAAGCATTTTTCTTGTGTGCCCAGTTTTAACGCTTTTGAGTGCCAGACTGTTATACGACTCATTGCTTTGCAATGCATTGCGTACCTCCTCTGGCACTCACAAGTGTTAAACCTTTGAGTGCCAGAGTGGAATGGAACGCATTGCAAAGCAATGCGTTCCATTCCCCTCTGCCACTCAAAGGGTTAAAGGGATGATCTGGTAACCCTAATCAAAAGCTTGGTTAAACCTGTAATTTGTTCGGAGACAGAATTTGGAGCAGCATAATACCATTTTCCTCTGCTGTCTTACGCAGTGACATTGTAGATTATTCCTTTCCAGGGACATATTGCAGGAGAGGCTGGCTTGGTGTCACTGACGGTCTGTTTTATTAGGCAGAAGCTCAGTTTTTCTGATGGTGCCCAGCCAACTTTTGAGGCTTACTGTATGCTGTAAACAGAAAATGTTTAACGTTTTTTAGTGCAAGAGAGGTACACAATGCATTACTTTGGTACCCAAAGGGTTATGTTTTTTTCAATAGTTTGCACTGACATGGAGGACCAAAAATACCATTGCTCCAGGGCATTCATTAGATCCTCTTGTGTGCTTGTGTGCTGTCTCTTGTGTGTGTATTTCCATGTCCTTCTATGCTTAAGGGAAATAACATGACAGTGTATTTTAGAAAAGTCCTTTTGGTCAAGTCACAGCCAGTTTCCTATTGAGCTCTCAATTTTTTTTTTTTTTTACAGTTGATTTAATTGTGGGGTTATTTGAGTACAAGCCCTTGGGACTGGTTGACTGCAAGCCAATATTATACTATTGACGTCCTTCTATATAGTTAATGCACGTAGTTTCTGTCCTTTTACCATTCGGATGTTTGAGAGGTAAAATTAATTATTTCAAATACAAGTGGTTAAAAATCACTAACCTATCATCCAAGCCTAAAACATGTCATCTTATGACTGATACAATGAATGGGCTCTTATTGTTTGTTTGTGTTCAGTGGGAGTCCCAGGGTCCGTGGGTAAACTTCCCTCTATCAGGACTCGGGCACTTAAATAGTTAATGCCCATAATATGCTGTTGAGCCACTTTTAAACTTCCAGACTTGTACTCTCTACAGGTATACATGTAGTATCCACATTTCCCACGGATCAATACTTTGCAAGGTGAGTGGGGGTCCCTCAACTTTTATTTAACTGTATAGGTGTAAGGAAATGGGCTGCCATTACAGACAGCTGTACATCCTTATTTAGCTCTGTATAGTCTTCTATTACAGACAACTGTACTATTTCCTTTTTTTCCTGCATCACAATCAGTGGTGTCATATTTAGTCCTGCATTATGTGATGCATTGTTTTGGAGGCATACCCTTAGGCTTGAGGCAAATCAGATACAGTCTTCTTCATGCGTCTTTTCCCAGGTTCTAACATACATGTCTCTGGGGGAATCTGTTTAATTCAAGAGGGTCAACCTTGCTATTGATGGCCAGTCTCTCTTTCATATGTGTATATATAAAATGCTCTAGTAACTGTTTGGGTATCTGTAGTTATACATGTATTATATGCCTTGTCACTTCTTGTACATATGGTGTACATGAATCTTGGCATAACTGCCACTCTTGAGTTACACTGATGTCTTATTATAAGTGCATTTTACACATCAATATTGTGATATGTTACACATGTTTCTCTATGTCATGAATCCACAGGAGTTTTATCTTCATGGACATCAGTGTTATGTCTTGGACATGTCTATTACAGATTACATTGTAATGTTCTCTCACACTGCACTTAATGTTTATATTGTGCCCTCTCTGTACCTGATTCACACACAGCTATGTTGGGTCATACATAGGCACTGTTTGTGCCTTCATATGTCAAATGGCACTATTGTTTCATCTAGTCTCTTCCATATTGTTCATGTGCTGTGGGGAATCTTACAACAAGATGACACCATGTCCTTATATGCGTACTATATCTTTTAAGTGACCTATTATCAAAGATGATGTTAACAAGCTATACTCCTTTTTTAGTGATGCATTCTTCACTCAGATGACGTTATCTCTTTTATGTATTCTATTCTCATGGATACCAATAGAAGGTGTTTCATGTGGTTTATTCTCCCATATAATACCTGTGTTCTGTTCTTTACAATATTTTTGACACTATTGCATTGTTCTGGCGTGCCTATTATCACAGGTACTATGCTTCCCACGTGACACTATTTTTGCCATGTATACATATTTTGAATTTCACATTTTATAATATAACCTTTCTGGTGTTATTTTTCTCTCTGTGATGACACTATTGGCATCTGCTATCCATTTATATATATGGAGCGTGTTCATGATTTGGATATAAAACCTTGCTGAGACCTCTTTACTGTAACCATTCATGAAGTGTCCTTCTAGATTCCCATCACTACAATAAGCGTATACTTGCTGAGGCTTTGCTTGTATTAACTCTGTAGTGGTATGCAGAACCTTAGAATTGCTGATCAGGATGGCAGATTGTTGTCCAGTCCCTGCCGCAATTGTCATACCAGACTTTGCTTCAGGTTGGGTTGGTAGTATTTTGAATATCTAGAAGAGACCAAATTTCTTTAGTTTCCGTAGCAGGTGACAGTGTTTCTCAAAGTAAAATCTCATTTTTAAAGGATTGTGGCTACACTCTATCAGTTACTCCTTCACCCTCCACAGCTATATGTTTTTTTTTTTTTGTTTTTTGTTTTTTTTTTCCCTCCTCTGACTGTTGACCTACCTCTAGCAGCTGACTTGTTAGTAACCAGATTTCTCGGAATCCCTAAATTCAAGTAGAAGTCTTTCTAGTCATGGCTGTATTGGAACCGGAAGACTTTCTTTCTTCCTGGACATTAAAGATGTTTACGCCAAACTCCCTGTCTGACCAAGTCCCACTAGTATTTCTCTGTCGTCCAATATAGCTTACAGGTGGTACCACGGGAAGGCAACAGCTCCTCCCAGTAGGCTGGAAAAATTCTTAAAGAAGTGCAGGGTGGAGCCTCCCCCTCCATACTGGCTATCTAGCCACTCCCTTCTCCAAGATAAGATTTATTCCATCATCTAGTAGGAAGGCTGAGAACAGTTCTGCTCAGTTTTTTAGTTATTTTATAGTTTTTTTCCTCTCTGTCCAATCCACGGCATATACAGTGGGTAGTTGGCTTCTCCCTCCAGCTGGTAAGACCAATAAAATCTTTAAAAGGACATCTGCTTTCTCCCTTCATTAGTTAAATTTAGTCCTACCTAACTGGAGGACGGAGAAGGGCTTCTCCTACTAAATATATGCCTTTTTTTAATTTTTGGTATCCATGTGGCTTGCCTTACCGCGGTCACATTGTTGTATTTCGGTCAGCCAGCCACTTTCAAGCCACTATCTGACATGTTTGTGCCCCCTGAAATCCTGGCCGATAGCTTCAGAGTGGTACCCAGAGATTTCCATACCTCCCGGCTGTAAGCACGATCACGCCGCACATACAGTGCTGTATAGCGGGGGACCGGAAACCGGAAGTGGAAGTTATGCGTTCCATTGCAGAAACGCACGCCGGATTACAGCATGGCAAGTACCCTAGCACATAAAAGACCGGCCGAGGAAGGTGTTCCTGGATGTGGGGGGCAAGACTCATTGCTTATTATATGCTTTATAGCAATATTTATGTTCAGTATAGGCAGTAGTTATAGCATTTACTGGAGTGTTAATAAATGTATCTGATCACTATATCTACCTCTAAAGAGCAAAAAACTGATAAGCCTAAATCTGAAACTCCTAAAGAAGATAAAGCAGGCTGCAAAATTAAACCTTGTATGGGCTGGGAGCGAATGTTGTCAGCTTCTCAACCAGAGTTTTTTAAGCTGGATGAAAAGTTCAATGCAAGAAACTTTCTCATCCATGCAGGAGGCAGCAAGGAAGAGACCCAGACACTCAGATCCGGATGAAGGACCATCCAGAACCAGGGAGGAAGAGGAAGCTAGCTACATAGAGCTAGAGTCAGGTAACTCTTCAGCAGAAGAAGGAGAGATTACAGAAGATGGTAATCTCCCCTTAGGTGAAGTGGATGGCTTGATAAAGACTTTGAGGAAGTCTCTAGGACTCTCAGAAATCCAAAAAGAACTGGATGTAATGGACGCAGCATTTCTGGGTTACAAAAAATCTAATCCACAAATACCCATTCATAGTTCTATTCAAGATATGATACGCTCAGAATGGAAGCTAGGTGATAAACGCTGCTCAGTGTCCATACGTTCCCAGAGAATGTATCCATTTGACAACGCAGAAACTGCTCCATGGCATACACCCCCCAAAGTTGATGCGGCCATAGCACAGACAGCTAGACAAACCACTATCCCTCTGGAAGACGGTACAGTTCTTAAAGACCCTATGGATAAAAGAGCAGATAGTGCTTTAAAAAAGCAACACCATAGGGCAAAACTTAAAGACGGCTACAGCAATGGCTTCGATCTTCCGCACTTTTAGAATTTGGATTACTGACATAGAGAAAGTGGAGTCCTTGGTGTCAAGGAGCTGTATCCTGAAGGACTTGGGCATTGTTAAAGAGGCAATCAATTATTCGTGCGACGCATCGCTGGATAATATTAGTGTTTTAGCTAAAGCCTCATCTTTATCTATTACATCATGATGGGCTCTATGGATCAGATCATGGGAAGCAGATCCATCATTAAAAAATAGAATGGTTTCATTACCTTTCGCAGGATCAAAATTATTTGGAGATTCCCTGGAACAGGTTCTACAGAAGTCATCAGAAGGAAAGAATCTATTTCTCCCCCAAGAAAAGAGATCCAGGCGATCACCGGCTAGATCAAACCCATATCGCCGCCAGTCCTTTTGAGATGCCAAGCGTTATGAACCTGGCAGAGGAGCTGATTACAGAAAGAGAGGTGCTCAGGCCCAGAGACCGGGGAATCTTAAAGATTTCCAGAGGAAGTGCCAATACCAGCAATTAAGCCAGCCTATCCCCCTCTCCTCCAGTAGGGGGCAGATTGGAGGAGTTCCAGGAAG
This sequence comes from Rhinophrynus dorsalis, assembly GCA_037306005.1. NCBI lineage: Eukaryota > Metazoa > Chordata > Amphibia > Anura > Rhinophrynidae > Rhinophrynus > Rhinophrynus dorsalis. The sequence continues at coordinate 515,937,157 of CM074719.1, forward strand.
CCTGGAGTCCTATTCATCACGACAAGTGGGCCCTGGAAATTGTGCGGAGGGGATATGCCCTAGAATTTCATATTGCCCCCAAATTCCCACATTTCAAGTCATCCAACATCCTTCAGAAAACCAGGAGTAATGAAGTGAGACACGCAATCTCTCAGTTGCTCCACAACAGAGTGATATAAGAACTCTCTTCTTTGTTACCAAGCCTACAGGGGAACTATGGCTTATTCTAGACCTGAAGGAATTAAACTCCCTATTGACAATACGACATTTCCGAATGGAAACCGTAGCGTCCACTCTGAAGGCTCTTCATCCACAGGCATACCTAACAAGGTTGGATGTACAGGATGCTTATTACCATCTCCTGATCAGACAGTCTCATCGGAAATATCTCCAATTTCATATATTCGGACAGCACTTCCAGTTCAGAGTCCTACCGTTTGGCCTGGCCACAGCACCCCATGTCTTCACCAAAGTGATTGCCCTAGCTATATCAGAAATACGACTCCATTATCAGATCAAGATTGTTCCATATCTGGACAACATCCTCATTGAGGAATCCTCCAGACACCGCTCAGCAAAAAGCACAAATCTTGGTCAAAAACTCCTATCCAACTTGGGATGGATCCTCAATTTACAAAAGAGCTCATTGATTCCCAGCCAAAAGTTAACATTCCTGAGCATAGAGTTCGATACAAACAAAGAACAAGCAACTGTCACAAGAAAGGCAGAACTGCATTCAACACCAGGTGACTCAGTTTCTTCACAAGACATCTCACAGTTTGCATCAGTTTCAGAAACTCCTGGACCATCTTACATTAACTTACCAGATTCTGCCATGGGCAAAAGCTCATTCCCTACTCATATAGGACATTACTTGGCCTTTTACAGAAAGAATCCATTCAATCTTTCCCACAGGATTCCGGTACTCAGGTCAACCAGAAAAGAGGTATCCTGGTGGATGAAGCCTCAGAAACTGGGAAAAGGAAAATACCTTGTGGAACCAGACCTGGTGATTATACACACAGACGCAAGCAGCACCGGTTGGAGAGGCATCTGCAATCAGAACATCATACAGGGCTACTAGACAAGGCAGGAGCCTCAGACTACACATCAATGTTCAAGAACTCCTGGCGGTCTGGAAAACTCTCAAGCATTTCAACCTAAGTCTTCAGGGGAAAGCAGTCGGGATCAGATCAGACAACATATCGGTGGTCCAATATCTACAACATCAATTAAACAGACTGGCAGTACAGATAATGTTCTGGGCCGAACACAACCTGCAGAGTCTCACGGCAACCTTCCTATCAGGACGGCTAAATACTCGGGCAGATTTTCTGAGTCGAAAGCAAATAGATCCAGGAAAGTGGAGTCTTAATCCACAGGTATTTCGTATCATCACAAGAAATTTCGGGGAACCATCAATAGACCTGATGGCCACGGCCAGCAACAGGCAGTGTCAAGCTTACCTTACACGATGGAAGGAACCGCAGGCCCTCGCCCAGGATACTCTTCAAGTACCGTGGAACTTTCCACTGGGACACATCTTCCCTCCACTACCATTAATGATGGAGGTGCTACGAAAGGTCAGACGAGACAAAGCGGAGGTCATTCTGGTCACTCCAGACTGGCCAAGAAAGCTGTGGTACTCCGATCTGTTGAAGATGTCTGTCAGGGATCCTATCAAGCTACCGGATATACCAGACCTGCTAATACAGGGTCTATTGGTACACCCCAATCAATCCTTCTTCCACCTCAAGGCCTGGAGGCTGAGAGGCAACCCTTGAAATTACAAGGTACGTCGGATGAGGTCATTGACACTATTCTACGTGGCAGGAAAACATCCTCAACAAAGATCTATTACAGGGTCTGGTCCACTTTTCATAAGTGGTGTACAGATCAGAAGCTGGATCGCACATCTATATGTGCTCCCAGGATTTTAGATTTCCTACAAGCAGGTTTCCAAAAGGGGCTGAAACCAGCCTCTGTTAAAGTACAGTTATCAGCAGTATTAGTTCTCAGCAAATGAAGTGGCTATCTTATCAAACACTACCTTCAATCAGTTTAAAAAAACAAGCCCACCATCAGGGATATTATAACACCGTGGGACTTGAATATGGTACTCCAACAGCTGGTGTCTCACCCCATTTTCGAGCCATTACAGGAGGTTTCTCTAAAGCATCTAACATTGAAGACAGCCTTTCTCACTGCCATAACATCTGCTCGACGGGTGAGTGAACTTCAGGCCATCTTGTCAGCACCTCCATACTTAGTATTTCACCAAGACAAGGTGGTCTTATTGCCCGAAGCTGTCCTTTAGATCCAAAGTGGTTTCTCAATTCCATCTCAATCAGGAAATCCTATTGCCATCTTTATGTCCTAATCGGTCTCATGAGATTGAAAAAAGGCTCCATAACTTGGACCTAATTCGCTGCTTACAAATATACATCAATAGAACACCACTTTTTAGGAAAGGTGAATCTCTCTTTGTGCATTTCTGCGGTAAATTCAAGGGTTCCACAGCTTCTAAATCATCCATTGCTAGATGGCTGAGAGACTTATTAAATTAGCTTATGAGTCTGCAAACTTAAAACCACCAATTGGTATCAAAACCCATTCAACCAGGGCAGTTGCTACCTCATGGGCACTCAAGGCACTGGCATCACCTCCAGACATATGCAGAGTAGGCACCTGGTCTTCAGTATCCACCTTTATCAGGCATTATAAACTGGATCTTCATGCATCAGAAGATGCTAAATATGGGCGGAATGTGCTTGAAGCAGCCATTTCCTCCTAAACAGCCAAGTTGACCTACCCTCCCTACAAATGCTTGGGTAAGTCCCACTGTATATGCCATGGATTGGACACAGAGGAAAAGGTGAAATTTACTCCCCGTTTATTTGTTTTTCCTCTGTGTCCTTCCACGGCAGCCCTCCCTTTGTATTCTGGTAAATGGTATCGTTCCTACTTACTTGCACCAGTTTTTATGTCTAGGACTTATTAGACTTTCATGACTTGCACTAACTCTGTGTTTTTCAGCTTGGACAAAAGTCTGACTAACGAAGGGAGGAAGCAGATGACCTTTTAAAGATTTTATTGGTCCTACCAGCTGGAGGGAGGAGCCAACTACCCACTGTATATGCCATGGAAGGGCACAGAGGAAAAGTAAATATTGGTGAGTAAATTTCACCTTTTCTTAGATATGGGGTGTCAAAATCACCTCATTAGGCGGATTACCATTACTGACTTCCCCTGGAGGATTGCCCAGTTAACAGGTGCTGGTGCGGACCCTTGCAGCCCTGGGAGAGAATAATGCAACCCATGTGTTTCTCTCTGTCTCTCTCTCCCCAGAAGGAGTGTCTCTGTGACTCCTTTCTCCTCAATAGTAATCTGATGAATGAAGTCCTGCAAAAAAGGTAAGCAACCCTTTGAGTGCCATGGTCCACTTGTCCCACTTTTCCCCTGCGCACAGTGGTCCTTCTGGAGTTCCTCCTACTCCTGCACTCATGTTGGGTACTTTATATTTCTGTTACTGGAGTCACTGGAGCATTTTGGGCTGTTTGGCAGTTCTTAACCCCTTCCTTGCCATAATATCCTGAGTTGGGGGATCTTTTTTCTTACTTCCCTTTGCGTTTGTGTTTTCTGTGCTTTCTTAGGTATTCTTTATGTGTTTTGGGACTTTTCAGACACTTTTCAGTTTTTACATTTTATTTGAATCCCTCTCCTTTAAGGCTGCATAGCCGCAATGCTCCATTGATTCCTATGAGACAGACTGATTTGGGACATATCTCTGCAACTAACCGATACACTTACCAAGTCGAGCGAGGGCTCTTTCTTCTTGTCTCCCCTTGCCCTACATTCCGGTTCACATGCTCAATGTCTTGTGGGTCCCTGGGGGTTTCAGAGTGCTGCTTTTTTAAAGGGAAACTACATTTTTCATAGACGTCCGTTTTAGCAGGCTGTTTGCGGATTGGCTCTGATTTCAGTCGCCATTTTCTTTCTCTCTTTACATGAGTATCATATGCAGGGCATGGATTCTTTTACTCTCCTCCTCAGGTTAACCCTTCGCCTGCCAGATAAGTTCCTTTTGGGCTTTTTTGGGCCAAATCCTTGATCTGGGTGACAGTATTTGGGTTCCATATTCTGTAGACATTATTCTCCTGTTAGGATGTCAAATTCTAAGGGGCATGAGCTAGGCCTAAGGACCCCCCCCTTGCTTATTGTTCCTCATGCCAAGCTGCTCTTCCCAGAGAGTATTCAGGTCATTTATGCCCCTTATGTGCTGTGGCCCCTGTTTCTCCAACAGGGACCTCCAGTCATGAACAAGAGCCACATTGGATCAAGGATTTAAAGTCCTCTATAGCACAGTTTCCTCTTTCTCTTCAGGGGGTCCTGAAGTCCTGGAAAACCCCCACTACTTTCAGGTTTGTGGCCCCTAAGGCCCCTGGCATTCCTGATTTGTCTGAGTCATCTGAGCAGGAGTCATTTGAGGAGTCTGAGGATGGCACGTGTTCTGAAGGGGCTTCTTCCCAGGTTCATGGCGACCCCTTTGAGGCTGACCCAGAACACTCCGCTGAGGGTCTCATTAAGGCGGTTTTGTCTACCCTTAACATTCCTATTAACCCTGTGGAATCTCTACTTCTGATGTCTTTTCAAGGTGGAAGAAGTCCTTTACTGTTTGTCTGCCTAATGCCACTCTGGATCTAATTATCCTGGATGAGTGGAAGACTCCTGACAAGCATCTCACTCTTTCCAAGAGGGTCTCTAAGCTGTACCCCTTTGCTGACATAGCTTTGGCTCAGTTGGCTACACCTCCTCAGGTTGATTCCCCTATTTCTGGGCTTTCTAAATCTACTGCCTTTCCCGTTGCAGATGCTTCCACGCCCAAAGATCTGACAGATAGGAAGTTGGAGGCTATCCTTAAGGCTGTCTTTGCTGCCATAGGTGCGTCCTTGAGGTTTACCTTGGCTTCCACATAGGTTAATAGAGCCATTGCTGTTTGGACTGAACAGCTAACTGACTCTGTCCGCAAAGGTGCCCCTAAGGAGGACCTTTTGCCCATTTTGGCTAACATTTCTGAGGCTCAGCACTCTATTACTGATGCCCTGTTTGATGCCATTAGGCTTGAAGCTAAGACCTCTGCCTTCTTTGTGGCTGCCAGACACACGCTGTGACTTAAGATTTGGTCTGCTGACCTGATCTCTAAGAAATCGCTGATTTCTCTTCCCTTTCAGGGTATATCTCTCTTTGGCCCTGAACTGAACAACATTATTAGTGAAGCCACTGTGGGTAAGAACACTTTGTTGCCTCTGGTTCCTAAGCGAAATCCTCAGGCAAGGAAACAGTGTTTCTTTTGTTCTCACCAAAGAGCAAAGGCCGAACCCGGTGGCGCCTCAGGCCAGCACCCTGCGTTCCACCCCCAAGTCCAGGAGGCAGTGGAGGTCCAAACGCACCTTCATCAAACCTGTTTCGACATGGCTCGCCAAACCCTGGTCAGCATAGACCTGTGGGTGGTCACCTGTATTATTTGAGTACTTGGACAGGTTCTGTTGTGGTTCAGTGGGTATTACAGGTTGTTCCGGGATTCCCTTCACATTCCATCAAGCTCTCTTGAACAAGGGAGTCCTAGCTCCGGTACCTCAACCAGAAAGAGTTTTAGGTTTTTATTCCAACCTCTTTGTAGTTCCCAAGAAGGATGGCAGCTTGCGCCTTGGGCCACCTCCAGTTCACCGCGGCTCCTCAGGTGTTTGCCCGGGTCTTGGGGGCATTGATTGCCTTCCTGCACACGAAGGGGGGATTCAAGTAACTCTTTACATGAATGACCTTCTCTTGAAAGTTCCCTCCTAGGAGCTCCTGGACAATCAGGTCCAAGACTGTGTGCAGATCTTCCTCCAACATGGTTGGATCCTGAATATGGACAAGTCTGCTCTGGTCCCTTCTCAGGATTTGGTTTTCCTTGGTCTCAGGTTTTACACTCATCAGTGCATGTTTTTTTCTGATGGAGGACTGTGTACAGCAGATCACGTCCAAGGTGTCTCGTGCTGTGGAGTGGGCTTCTGCTCCAGCAAGAAAATCCTTCTCTCTAGTGGGCAAGATGATATCTACTATGGAGGCAGTGCTGTACTCCATGGCTCACACTAGGGAGCTTAAGAGGTTCATAATCCAGGTTTGCTGGGAGGATCCGGCCCTTCTGGATCATCCTGTCTCTCTTCCTCCAGAAGTGAAGCTAGACCTGAAGCTAAACCTCCAATGGTGGTTGGACAGCTCCAACCTGAGGAAAGGGAGACCCTTTGTGATTCCGCACTGGACCATACGAATGACGGATGCCAGCCTATTTGGCTGGCCAGCCGTCCTGGGTGTTAAGGGTCATTGGTTGTCAGAGGAAACCCTCCTTCCTAACATCTTGGAGTCAAGGCAATTCTCCATGCTCTGGGGTATTGGTCCTCCCATCTGAGGGGATGCCCGGTCCACGTCCAGTCAGACAACGTGATGGCCGTCGCCTACATCAACAAGCAAGGAGGCACCAGAAGCACAGATACTTGGTGGAAGTTAAAGGTTATTTTAGCCTGGGCAGTGGTGCATGTTCCTGCCATTTCCTCAGTGCACATTCGGGGTGTAGAAAACGTCTTGGCAGATTTTCTCAGTTGCCAAACACTAGACCATGGGCAGTGGGAACTCCATATGGAGATTTTCAACCTGTTGGTGCAGAAGTGGGGTTTCCTTGGATAGACCTGATGGCCACCAGGGCCAACCGGAAGGTTCAGTTCTTTTGCTCTCGCTGGAGGGATCCTCTTGCATTTGTGGTGGATGCTCTGTCAATTCCGTGGCAATTTCATCTGGCCTGCATTTTTCCTCCTCTTCATTTCCTTCCCAGGGTACTGCAGAAGATCCAGATGGACTGTGTGTCAGTCATTCTGATTGCACCTTATTGGACCAGACAGCTTTGGTTTCCAGAACTGCTGGTGCTGGCAGCTCAGGATCTGTTTCCTCTGCCACGCAGACCAGATCGCCTCCTCCAGGGCTATCTGTGGAGAGAGAATGTGGCCAGCTTGGCTTTGACGGCATGGCTGTTGAGGCCTCCATCTTGAAGAGGAAGGGCTTTTCTCCTGAGATTTTTTTTCCACCATGATCCAAGCCAGGAAACCTGTGTCCTCTAAGGCCTACCACAGGGTTTGGTCTATCTTTCATCCTTTGTGTGTGGACAGGGCTCTGTCGTCACAGGAGTTTGACGTTCTATCCATCTTATCCTTTTTGCAGGATGGTGTGAACAAGGGTCTTAGCCTTAGTTCTTTGAAGGTCCAGACCTCGGCTCTCTGTTTTTTACCAGAGGCACATTGCCATGTTGCCAAATGTCAAAGACTTCTTTCAGGATGTCGCTCATGCTTTCCCTGCTTACAAGGCTCCCACTCCCCAGTGGGACCTTAAAGGGATAGCAATACTAAAAATGTAAAAAAAAAAAAATATGTTGTAGGGTTTATCTCCCTGAGTAAAACAAGAGTACTCCCACTGCTGAAAGGTGTTTTATTTAAAAGTTATTACAGCTAAAAGCTGAGTTTTTTTAGGTGCAATATCAGTGGCCTGAAATTGTACAGTGGTGCTGTTGCTACACCATCCTATGGAGATTTATGGTCCTAGGACCAGAGCTGTCCATAAGATGGTGTAGCAACAGTGCCACTGTATAATTTCAGGCCACTGTGATATTGTACCTAAAAAAATTCAACTTTGAGCTGTAATAACTTTTGAATAAAACACCTTTCAGCAGTGCAATGGACTGAGTCCATCCGCAAGACTGATGATTTGTTTGTCATCTCTGAGGGTCCCAGGGCCGGTTTGGCTGTGTCCAAGGTGACTTTTGCATCCTGGATTAAGTCTACCATCTAGAGGGAAACCTGTTCCCTTCTGCATTAAAACACATTCTATCAGGTCTGTTGGGGCCTCCTGGTCCTACAAGAATCAGGCCTCTGCTTAACAGTTGTGCAAGGTGGCCACTTGGTCTTCTATGCACACCTTTGCCAAGCACTACAGTGTTTATGTTCTGGCTTCGGCTGAAGCCAGCTTTGGCAGGAGAGTCCTGGAAGCAGTTTTGCTTGTCTAGAACTTTACATGCCTGTGCCTTTAGCTCTTTAACTGTTTGAGCCTGTTGGCTCTTGTTGTTGTGTTCTGTGTATTTAGCATTGTCCGTTGACACTTTGTTACTTTGGGCTGTTTCATGTCCTGGTTAGTCCATGGGAACTCTGGTGTCATGGGGGACCGGAGCACGGTCTTTTCCTTCTCTTCCCACACATGGGAGCTCAATGTTGGTACATCCCAGAGTTACCTGTAAGCTATATTGGACGATAGAGTAAAGAGGTTTTTAGTCTTACCTGTGAAATCCTTTTCTCTTAATCCATATAGCTTACAGGTCTCCTACCCAGTGAAAGGGACCATGGTTGGTTTCCTGTGGCTGGAAGTGGACATCTGATTGGGTCCATGCTCACAGGAGTTTTCCTCCTCTTCTTCTCACTATCTAGCTCGGTAGGTTTATTGTCTCAAATATATATGGGAGAGAGGAAAGGATAGGTAGCCTGTACTGCTTGAAAAATTGTTCCAGCCTACTGGGAGGCGCTGTCACCTCCCCATGCTACCTGTAAGCTATATGGGCTAAGAGAAAAGGATTTAACAGGTAAGACTAAAATCCTCTTAGCAGATTTGCCTTTCATGTCTAGCCTACAGTTTTCTGGTACTTCCATTCAGATTGGCTGGAATACCCACAATGTTTACGAGGCTTGTATCTCTGTTAACAGACTTTCTGAGGAATCAGCGTAATACAGTTTGTACAAAATTTTGATGAAAGTAAAGACTCTTCAGTTGCATTAAATTATTCATATTTCTCATGACAAGGTTTGGTTGGTTCATCATTCTGGTGATGTCTAATATAATGTCCATTTGCAGGATGATTGTTTCTAAGACTCTAGTTAACAGCTTCTCTTCAGTAGGTCTTCTTCCATCAAACGATGCCTCATGCCTTCTTTTCACAGTGCATATCCTTATGCAGGCCAAGTGGTTGGGATTTTATGGGAGTCATATATACCATGGTAAAAATGTCAGAATCGGAGGCATTTGCCTAGTTCCATCTGGGGTAAATCATTCATTTTTCAGACTTAGTATTCGTACCGATAGATTTATTAACCAGGACTTGGCTGTTCAAATTCTCAGCAGAGCCCCTAAAACTGCCAAGTTTGTGAGCGGTCACCTTCTCTAACCACTGACCATAAAGTAGTTACTACAACAGACTTAGACTTACCATTCTTGAGGGCTTCCTTGCTTCCACGGGCACCAGTCTCATCATGTCATCATGCCCTTGCGTGATAATATCACTTATACAAATCAAACCTTCACTGACCTTCAGGTAAATTACAGAAGCAGTGGGGATGCTCTTTCTGAGGCCTTGCTCCAAATCAGGTCAGGTTACCCTAATTTAAAAACGGGAATCCCTTATTTCAAATGGGGGTACCCTTGTGTATTGTCAGATGATGCTGATAGTAGCAGTGGTCACATACAGAACCATTGATGATAGGCTGAAACTGATGACCAGAGATTCACTGCGATTATTAACCTATGACGTGCCAGAACTGTCACCTGTCCTTTAAGGACTGATTTTTGCGATGGTCCCGGCATGTCAATGTTCTTTATTGGGTTAATAGTGTGCATGTTTGATGATCTAGAGATCACCCAATATACTATACTACTTTCTTGAACCAGTTGGGGTACGAAGACATATAGATGCCACACATGTATGTACACTCAAAAACACATACATGTGCATGCAGCATTCATGCATACACACATTTACAAACTAGAGGAAAAGGTGTATTCATATTTTAGAGGGAAGGCCTCTCGTTCAAACGAGTGTACTTTTATCATTGAAGTGAGGGGATGAGGAAAAATCCTATATATATATATATATATATATATATATATATATATATATATATATATATATATATATATATATATATATATATATAAATAAATAATAACACACACATAATCATACATACTAAGACTGATATACATTTACATATTTTTTTACATATAAAGAAGCCGTTCTTTTTAAGGATTTTAGACTGGGAGAATATCTAAGGGGGATGTGGGTGGGTGTATGTGTGAGTTCCAATGGGGTGCCCAAAGCATTGATTTGTACACCCCTCTGGAACACTTTAATATTTTCCTATATATTTTAAAAAGTAGGAAAAAGAACTTTCCATCTTAAGCAGCTATCCGTTTCAATTCATGCATCTATATTTAGTGTTCTAATAGCTGCTTGTGGAGCATTTGATTAAGCAAAGGCAAACAGATAATTGATAATGATTTCAATGCTAGCTTTTTCATCTGCAAACACTTTAATGCCTTGAACTGTACTAATAGGAAAGACAAACTTGAGATAATTGTATTTTCCATGTGTACAGATCATTTAAAATAAACACTGCTCGTTAATTTGGGTCATGGTGCCAATACTACTACAGTGGGACTCCAGTCACATAATATGTAACTGTTGCAATAAATATGTAATATATTACTAAAATGACCTTCTTAAAGGAGAACAAATACCTCCCCCCTTCCCCCATCACACTATGGTCAGAAAATCCTAATGGCCCTATGAAGTTTTCTTTTGTCCATTTGCTCAAGAGATATCTGTAATCAGTGCTGGATGTTATGTCCATGGAGTTGGACATTACATTTGTTGTGGGTACCATAGGACAAACTTGTCCCACTGCACATGGTAATCTTAAACTGATAACCCTTCTAGTATTAGAAGGGTACGCAACACATTGCAAAGCAGTGCTTTGCATACCCCTCTGGCACTCAAAGGTTTAAGAACCAGAGGGATGTGGAACACATTGCATTGCAATACATTGCACACCCTTCAAGTCCTTAGGTTAAATAGGCTCCTGCACTCTGCCTGCTTCAAGTAGGGCTAGGGGTGGGAGTATGCAAATAATGATAGTATAATTGAGGATGGAGCTTAATCACTGTGGACAAAATTGGGAGGAGAGAAGGTGGGGGTTTGTCCTGAAAAATGCTGGGAAGCAGGCAGAAAAGGGGGATAGGATTGGGCAAAATGAGGTGGGGATTCCAGAAAATTCAAGCTGGAGGATCAACCTCTGTTTCCAGTGACCCAGTGAATAACGTAGAAAACAGGCACCCCCTAAAGAATAGCCCGTAAGTCCCAGAATTGCATTTCTAGCTTACAGAATACGGCCTTACATATAGACATGCCAGAGCAGTATGCTTCCAAGATACACTAATGAGTAAACATCTGTGCATGGACACATGGAATAAACCCAGGCCACTTCTTATATAACTCTCATCACCCCCAACCAGATTACATCTGCAACATGATACAAGAATGCTCGTGAAGGTCAGCCGTTAAGGCCATGCCGTAGTCTGGCAATCACTAAATTATTGCCCTAAAGGACAAAATAACTATTACAGTTCTGACAGGCAAAAAAGTCTTTATTTATTAATATGCTGTTGATGTTTCGCTTTCACCTTTCTTTTGTTTTGAGATAAGTGGCAACGTCCACTGAAACTTCAACTTGGAAAATGAATAAAAACCATCTTTTTTGCCCGTCTTTGCTTTCATAAAAAGTCCAGAGTGTGCTGTTCTTTCAAACTTTATATAATATATACATACATACACACGCTTATGGTCAACATTATTGGCACCCTTGAATGTACAGTATCTTCAGAAATACATGGAAATATACCTCCTTTAATGGGATGTGTTCAACAAAAAAAGATGCCTTTTCAAATGACTTAGTAATTTCACAGAATAAACATAAGGTATGACAAAGACACCCTTCCCTAATATTTGGTTACAGTGCCATCACTGTGAGACAAGTACCCAGGTTTGGATATGGATGCAGGACTGTAAGTGCCATTCAGGCATAGGTCTAAATACCAAAAACATATATGCACCAAACTTGATCATGGATCACGATTTTTGCACTTTATGTTAAAGGGGAACTACCACCCACAAAAACGTAATCTTATTTAAGTCTTCATCTGGCGACTAGCTGCCTAGTAGCGCTAGTCACCAGAAATATTACCCGGTTTACAAGATTTTCTACTTACTCTGAGGTGGACAGTAGCAGGAAGCACGGACATCTTGCCATAGTGACGTCCGTGCGCCTGCGCTGTCAGTCCCTTTTGGAGCCGGCCGGCTCCAAAAGGGACTGACCACGCAGACGCACGGACATCACTATGGCAAGATGTCCGTGCTTCCTGCTACTGTCCACCTCAGAGTAAGTAGAAAATCTTGTAAACCAGGTAATATTTCTGGCAACTAGCCCTACTAGGCAGCTAGTCGCCAGATGAAGACTTAAATAAGATTACGTTTTTGCGGGGTGGTAGTTCCCCTTTAATGATGAAATGTGATCATGTATATGCAGAACATACACTCTACCTTTAGGTAAATCTGGTGTATTGGAATGTGTATATATAATATAATAATAATAATAATAATAATAATAATTGCATATGCATTTATGGAGTTGGATAGCTCAGGGGTAGATTATATTTGGCTCTCCAGTTAGGGACTACAACTCCCATCAACCCCAACCACTTGTGGTTAACCCTTTGAGTGCCAGAGGGGACATTGCGAACCCCTCTGGCACTCAAAGGGTTAAGTTAGGTTTCTCCACTGGGAGTTCAGATTAACCCTTTGCGTGACAGAGTGGTATTTAAAGGGGATGTATCACCCCTATAGTTAGCCTGAATAGTTACATCATATAGCGAATATGTGTAAAAGTTTATTCATTTCTTTTTTTTTAAAGAAATGAATAGATATCAATCTCTGCCAATGAGAGCGCTCCAGCTTACAGGCAGAAAGCCTCTGTCATTGGAGGAGGCTGGATAGAGGGAGGGGAGCAGAGGCAGAGTGACAGACTGCGGTACAGAGCTGGTAACTGCAGTCTATGCAGAAGTAGGTGCAGGGAGCTTTTATTCCTTCAAATTAGACCAACTAGAGCTTTTAAAAAAAATAAATTAAATGTTTACACATATTTGCTATATGATATAACTATTCAGGTTAACTTGTGTAGGGGTGTTACATCCCCTTTAACGCATTGCAAAGCAACTTGGTTCGTACCTCTCTGGTCCATAAACGTTTAATAGTTCAGAGGTTACAGGATACATCATTTTGTCTGCTATTTTGTAATATTTTTAAGGCATTGAGATGTTTGTATATTTGTATTTATTTATTTTTCCTTTCATTCAGAGCTTAAAGAAGATCTTGTAAATGTATGTTTTATCCATGATGGCAGATCATCCACAACCACCACAACTGGACAGCACTCCGCTTCTACCCACCGAGATTCCTTTGCTACCCACAACTATTGTCAATGGGGAAGGAGCTCAACAGGTAAGACTAAGTCTTGTTGTGTGTAAAGTGAATGTCACTACACAGCTTCCATTCTCATTCAGAGTTTCTCTTTAACCCCTTCAGGTCCGACGATCCTGCGGTGTCTGGTCCTTTAAGGACCAGATAGACGAGTTCGACGTGCCGTCCCACGTGACTGATCACGTGGGGCGGCACATTGAAAGGAGGACTGAAAGAGATCGCTCCGTTCTTGGAGCGATCAATTTTAGTCCACGGTATTACTCACCGTGCTCCTACAGGAGCGCAGTGAGTAAAAGTACGTGACGTGGCAGGACCGTCACTGGTCCTTAAGTGCCGGACCAGCGTGATGGTCCGGGTACGTCACAGGATGCAAAGGGGTTAAAGTGGAACTCTCACCTCTAGTCAGCTACTTCTTATTTTCAGACCATTATTATTATTATTTTTAATGCACTTCCATTAAAAAGTGGATATCTCCGTCAATACTGCACAAAAAAAAATATATATGTGTGTGTGTGTGTGTGTGTGTGTGTGTGTGTGTGTGTGTGTGTGTGTATATATATATATATATATATATATATATATATATATATATGTATAATTTTTTTTTTAATATGTATGTATATATAAAAGAAGCAGTTTACTGGAGGTAAGAGTTCCCCTTTAAACTGCCTATAAGGCTATATTTCTGTATAATGGTTTTTGGATGTAGTTGGGACTACTTATCCCAGGCAGATCTGAGCTCTCTGGCCTTTGTGGCACAGCCTGTATAATTAATTAATCACCTCTTCAGAAAGCACTTCATGCACATAGATCTATGCACTGTATTGACCCTGTGATGACCTTGAGGGATTAACACTGACTAAAATGAAAAGGTCCTCACAGGACAGTGCTGGATGTGGGCAGAAAATGAAAGCATGTCGCCCGCTGTTCAGAGATCACAGCCAACTCAGGAGGAGGTGAGTAGAAGCAGGGCAGGCAAGTTGGTAGCCGGGAATCGGAAACAAAAACCTAAATTTTTTTTTTTGATGACTAGATGGGGAAAACAAGGGTGCGTATTAGGCATACTCTTGGGTATAATTTACACCTGCATATTCTACACAGGTGCATATTATACCTGAGATTTTACAGTATGTGTATCATGGGCGTCCAACATATATATATTTTTTAATCTAATTAACTAGCACACATGAACTAGTAGGCCAGAGACCTAATCCCCTGCTTGCCAGTACCGTATAGTTCAAGAATAGATGTCTTTTAAATATCAATATTGTCATTTACTTGATCAGTAAATTAATACATCCATGTTTTTGAATAGCTGACAGGCTATAATTTACTATTATCGATACAAAAAAATAATGTGGCCCTCATACTTTTGGCTTTTTGATCATGTGACCGGCAACTGAAAAAACTTCGATGCCCCAAATCTGTATTAAGAGGTGGAGCAAACCATCTATACTGTATGGGAAAAAAATTAATTTCTATTTGTTTAAACAGATTTTTAACCCTTTGATTATTGGAGGTATCATTCTAGCATTCAAGTAGTTAATGGAAAAACAAAAACTAAAAACGAAAAGGGGTTATATACACTTAAACACACTATACTTCATACTGGCGTCTGTTTTCTGAGGCCGAAAAACTACTCTTCTCTTATCTCTGAGGGAGACGCTATTCCTACCTTTTACAGGGCTTCGTGTACCATAGCAATCTTGAGGTCTCGGCCAGGATTATCTGTAAATATCAGCTGATCAAATCCCACCCGACCCTCTCAGATTATGC
The DNA here is from genome assembly GCA_037306005.1 of Rhinophrynus dorsalis. Classification (NCBI taxonomy): domain Eukaryota; kingdom Metazoa; phylum Chordata; class Amphibia; order Anura; family Rhinophrynidae; genus Rhinophrynus; species Rhinophrynus dorsalis. The sequence continues at coordinate 515,952,314 of CM074719.1, forward strand.
TGTTCTTTTCTTTCAGTGGCGTTGGCTTTGATCAGAAATCAGAGGTTTAACCCTTTGAGTTCCAGAAAGGTAGCTAATGCATTGTGTTGCAATGCATTTGAAACCCCTCTGGCACTCAGAGGGTTAAATGAAGAAAAAGGTAAAAGGACTAGGTAACCAGTTAAATGCATAGTCATGGAGACATTCAGATAACGCTGTAAATATCAAAGAGTTTCTGTACATTTTTAAGGTTTGGGAGACCAATAACCAGCTCCTCAATGCTGTATTTATTTATTTTTTTTTTTTTTTTTTTTTATTATACATTTTCAACTAGGAGGCATTGCCCCTTTAAAAAGACTGGAAAGTGATGAGTGTCCTGCTTGTCAGATTTAATAAAGTAGCCCCCAGACAGAAATTCATGCTTTCTTTCTCTCCCCCCCCCCTTTCTCTTGGTACAATTCATTTTTCTTCTTCAAATGTTTACTGCAGCTGCCATTTATTTTATTCTGTATTTCTATGGCAATGACATAATAACAATTTGAAATATGAAGGTGTGTAAAACAGTGTACAGTGCTATTACTGGTATTTATTCATAAAGCTTTGCTGTGTGCCACAGAGCTGTATGGAGAGTGGTATGCGTGTGTACATGCTCAGACACACGTACCTACAGAGACAACGGATGGGGGCACACACAGGGGTGGATTGTGGTGCAGTACCAGCCCGGGAGATTTTATTTAACTGGCCCACTAGCTGGTATTCGAGTGCCAGGGTGGGGGTGTGGGTACACAGTGCATTGCTCAGCAATAAATACTGTATGCAGTACATTATCAGTTATTAACCACTTGCATGCCAGAGAGGTGTACAGTAATGCATTCTGCGATTAACCCATTGATTGTCCCATAGGTGCACAACACATTGCACAGGAATATGTACCTCTGTGAATAACATCTTGTGTGCTAAAGGGGCATAATTCATCAGTAATTGACATCTTTATTCACCTTTCTGGCATACAAGGTGTCAATTACTCATCAGTTATGCCTCTCTAGCATACAAAGGGTTAGACAGTGAGGTACTGCACCTATGAGGAATTCAGTGGGTTAATAATAGAATAAAACAGTGATATAATCCTCTCTGGCATGCAAATGGTTAATAACTGATTATTTATACCTATCTAAATGGCTAATAGATCATACATTAAACCTATCTAGCAACAACACAGTTAATACCATTTGGAACTGCCAGGTAGCTGGGACCCAGAAGCTCTGCCTGCTAATCATTCACTGCACCAGGACACACTGCAGGCAGAGCACGGATGGCTAAGTCAGCCTTGGGGGCGGGACAAATAGAGAGAACAGGACCCTGAGTTGTGCCTCAAATCCACAAAGTTGTGGTCTGGAGAGATTAGATCATCTGATCTCCCTACCGGCCCATAACTGGGCGATCCCCCAATAGGACAATCCGCCCCGGGTGCACACACCTTTTATACTGGTAAACCGTAGACATGGGCTCATCTCTTTGCTCCAGGCTTTAGGTCATTTTTTGGTGCTGGCAGTATCCCACAGTTGAAGAATTAGAAACTAATGATGGTCACATGTGAGTACTCAGTGCCCTTAGTCCATTTATTTAGTAGTAGCAAGATTTGTATAGCTTCTTGGGACAAGTTAGCCTGTGTTTGTCAGGTGTATGCACTTAAAGGACAATATATACAGAAAACAGTCTGTATGTTAAGTCTCTTAGTAGTCACTATCTGCTGATCACGCCTTTGGGCTTCCACTCCCTGACTAGCTCGGCTGTTGTGTCACATCCATCTGTAAAGCCAGTAGGCAAAAGCATGCCTCTGGCAACTTCAGCTCTTGCAGGAGGTGGGACAAGAAGGACATGGTGGTTAATATTTACAATTAAGTCCACAAATTTTAGAATGCGGTGTAACAAAAGGGTGGGAGAAGGAACAATAAACTAGTAATAGACGTTATTTAAGTGTAAATGCATACATTTTGTCATAAATTCTTCTCTTGAATGTAAAACTAACAGTGTCCTCTAATGGAGGTGAGTAATAACACTAAACATTGGTATCATACCATAGTAGATATCTCTCAATGCAGATATACTTTGTACATAATGTCTTCAATAGGACCAATTGGAATTTTGGCAGTTTTATTAATTATCACTCGTGCATTCTAAACAGAGTATTGTAGTATAACAAGTCCATGAGGATTCAGTAATATATATCAGAATAATAAAGACATGTATATACCATAAGCCTGTTAAAATGTAGTGATAATAAAAGTAACACCAGTCAGAATTGCAATGGACATGTGTACAATATATTTGTTAAGGTTGTAGAGGAGGCAGTACGTTACAGAATGCTTTTAGCTGAATTAAACAAATCTTCTAAAAAAAAATAAGGTGAAAGCATCTCCCCCCTCTAATAAATAAAAGAAAATATCAAGAAAACTGGGCATTAATCCAGCTGTATATGTGTATCCCCAGTGGGTTGTAGCATACGTTTCAACTATCTTTCATAGACCCTTCCCCTCTCTTGCAGCCATCCACCCTATGTATTGAAAGCTGTTCCTAAATATACATAGGTGAGTTGGGATAAAGTTTGGAGAAATGGCCTCTTTGTTAGAAACATTTCTTTTACATCTAATATGGAACACATGTACTTTGGGGTTTAGCTCCTCCTCCTGGTGGACACGGCATGACATAACACGGCACATCTCAAAAGACAGGATGTTTGGGATGGAAACTCCCTCCTCCTGCCTTCTAACTCAAATTCATGTGTCCTACAAGCAAGCTGGACGGGCTCTTAGTTTTTATGTTTTTCCTATTTTCCTTTAAGATATGTGGCTTTATAATCCCCTAATAGGTGGGTTACCATCACTGGGCTTCCCTACTTAGATCTTAGTTCTAAGACTTGCCCTGATGTTCCCTGAGGGTTTTGGATCTTCTGAAAACTTTTTTAGTTGTTGATTGATTTTAGTGTGGGAGTCCTTTAACCCCTTAACGACAGATGACTTACCAGGTACGTCCCGCAGAAACTGTCACTTAGTGACAGAGGACGTACCTGGTAAGTCATGGAAGTCCGCGTCTCCGTGCGGCTGCACGCCGCTCGAAGACTCCGGACTCGTTTAAAAAAAAAAAAAAAAAAAAATGTTCCTCGGGCGTTAAGGTGACAGCCGCGTACGAACGCGGCTGTCACTAAGGGGTTAAGAATGGGAGACTGCCCGTGGCCATCCTTGCTCCATTGACTTCTGTGGGGGAAAACTTCTGTAGGACATATCAATGTAACTGTGTGGGCTTCAACAGATTTAGAGAGCTCTATCTTTTTATCTCCTTGTGCCCTATTTGTTCCACTTTCTGAGTGTCCAGGGGGGCATGCGGTAATCCACAAATGGAGTTGTAGGCTTTGCTAGGCAACAAGCAACAGAGAAGACTGCAGTATGCAGAATGTTTCGTGGGCTTTCTTCTGACTGGCTGATGATTAAGGCTATCATAAACAAAGCATATGAGATCAGGAAGAAACCAGTTCCCTTTAGGATCACCGCACATTCCACCAGATCTGTGGGTGCTTCCTGTGCCTATAAGAACTAGGCCTCAGCTGAATAGCTGTGCAATTCTGCAATCTGGTCCTCCTTGTATACTTTCACCAAACACTACCATGTCAACATCTTGGCATCAGCTGAGGCCAGTTTTGTCCGGAAGGTCCTGCAGACAATTATGTCCTTTTTTCTTACTGCCAGATGTTCGGTAGTTTCTGAGCCCGGTTGGCTCTTGTTTGGTTTGGTATGCTAGTTCAGTGTCTGTTGACAGTTGTTTGTTTTTACAGGTTATTCAGATCCTGAATAGACCTAGGGAACTCTGGTATTATGGGGACGTGTAAGAGGTCTTTTCTCTTTTCCCTCCCCAGAAATCCTAGCTTTGGTATATCCCCATGGTTCCTGTGTTCCATACTGGACGTAAGAGGAAATAGGATTTTATCTCTGTCATGTTTGCTATTCTGTAGGAAAATAATACATTAAATGTTAACAAAGTGTAGTATTTTCTCCTTTATTTGTTTCAGTATGGGAATGCTATTGTATTTCTATCCAGTCAGCATGCTTTAAAACAAGCATGATCGTTAGGTATAATCATTTTTTCAAGTTTTAGGAAGGTACAGGTCATATTTATATATTACTGTGAAAAAATGTGTTGTGGTCATCTCTAGCGGGATTTTCAATTTGCAGTGTTGTGCTATCAGGGCAGAGGGGTTAGAGCCTGCCGGGTGGAGAGGTGGAGCAGAGGGAACAATACCTGTTCCATGTAGCAACAGGGAAGAGGGGTTAGTGCCTGCCTGGTGAGCAGAAGGGATGATACCTGTTCTGCAGTGACCTGTTCTAGTGGGTAGAAGTGTGAGCAGTATGATCTGATTGTAGTGTCTGAAACCTGGTTAGATGATACGTATGACTTGGCAGTCAATCTAGAGGGTTATTCACTTTTTAGGAGGGACAGTGTTAATAAAAGGGGAGGAGGGGTATGCCTATATGTAAAGCGGGCCTTAAAACCTAGTTTAAGGGAAGATATAAATGAAGGGTCCAATGAAAAGGTAGAGGCCTTGTGGGTTGAAATACACACTGGGAGCACACATAATAAAAAGATATTGGTGGGGGTTTGCTACAAGCCACCTGATGTTGGGGAGTTGGAGGAAGCCCAACTTTTACTGCAAATGGAAAAGGCTGCTAGGTCAGCAAAGGTAATTATAATGGGAGATTTCAACTACCCTGAAATTGACTGGAGCAATATGACTTCAGGCACAACAAAGGGAAATATTTTTCTAAGTATGATAAATGATAATTTTATGTCCCAACTAGTAGAGGAGCCAACTAGAAAAGAGGCCTTGCTTGACCTAGGGCTCTCAAACGATTCTGACATTGTAAACAATGTGCAGGTAAGGGAACATTTGGGCAGCAGTGACCACAATATTGTATCCTTTGAAGTTTGTTATGAGAAACCCAATAGCAAGAGTTTAACCAAAACATTCAATTTCAAAAAGGCTAATCTTACAAAGTTAAAAGAAGCTTTAAAGGATATCCAGTGGGATGTAATTTTCAAGGATAAAAATGCACAAGAATCATAGAATGTATTTAAAATGCTCTTGGGCAAATATACACGTCAATATATACCATTGGGGAATAAGCACAAGAGAAGTAAAGCAAAACCAATGTGGATTAATAATGTGGTTAGCAGGGAAATGAGAAATAAAAAGCAGGCTTTTAAGGTGTTTAAGTCAAACGGGTCAGATGCATCATTTAAAAAATATAAAGAATGTAATAAAATCTGCAAACAAGCAATTAAGCTAGCTAAAATAGAAAATGAGCGAAACATTGCAAATGAGAGCAAGAAAAACCCTAAACAATTCTACAAGTATATTAACAGCTAAAAAGTTAAGGTTGATATTGGTCCTCTTAGGACTGAAACAGGTGAATTGATTAGTGAGGATAAAGCTATGGCTGACACCCTAAATACGTTCTTTGCTTCAGTATATACAAAGGAAGCAGAAATGACAAGCTGTGGGCAAACAGACAAAACCATGGAATTTCCTCCAACATCTACATGGCTTACTGAGGACAAGGTCCAAAAGAGACTGGAAAGGGTTATAGTGAATAAAGCGCCTGGACCGGACGGTATACACCCAAGGGTACTTAAGGAACTTAGTTCAGTAATAGCAAAACCATTATACTTAATATTTATTGATTCGCTTTCATCAGGCATAGTGCCCTGTGATTGGAGGAAAGCTGATGTAGTTCCATTGTTTAAAAAGGGAGCAAGATCCAAACCAGGAAATTATAGACCTGTGAGCTTGACTTCCATAGTGGGTAAGATACTAGAAGGCTTATTAACTGACAGTATTCAGAACTATGTGAAGACAAACAATATCATTAGTAGGAATCAGCATGGTTTCATGAAGAACAGATCATGTCAGACTAATTTACTTGCATTTTATGAAAGAGTGAGTAGTAATTTGGACAGGGGAATTGCTGTTGATGTAGTATACTTGGATTTTGCAAAAGCCTTTGACACAGTGCCTCACAACAGGTTACTGCATAAATTAAAAGGCTTCGGTTTGGGTGGTGTTATCTGTACATGGATTGAGAACTGGTTAAATGATAGATGGCAGAGAGTTGTTGTAAATGGAACTTTTTCAAATTGGTCTAGGGTTATACGTGGGGTGCCGCAGGGTTCAGTCCTGGGCCCAATGCTTTTTAATTTGTTTATTAATGATCTAGAAGTGGGAACTGAAAGTAGCATCTCAGTCTTTGCTGATGACACTAAGCTATGTAAGGAAATACATACAAAGCTCAATGTTTTTTCCCTACAGAAGGATTTAGATAAACTAAGTGAATGGGCAGAAAAGTGGCAGATGTCATTTAATGTAGATAAATGTAAGGTTATGCATTTGGGTTGTAGAAACAAACTTGCTACATATACTCTAAATGGGAAACAACTTGGGAAATCCTCATTAGAGAAAGATTTAGGCGTACTGATAGACAATAGACTTCACAGCAGTGTGCAGAGTCACTCAGCTGCTGCAAGAGCAAATAGAGTACTAGCCTGCATAAAAAGAGGTGTAGAAGCAAGGGATGCTAATATTATCCTACCTCTGTATAAATCCTTGGTTAGGCCTCATCTAGAATATGGAGTACAATTTTGGGCGCCTGTTGTAAAAAAAGACATTACTGAACTGGAAAAGGTGCAGAGACGTGCAACAAAACTGATAAAGGGATTGGAAGATCTGAGTTACAAAGAGAGACTAGCCAAACTGGGTTTGTTTACATTAGAAAAGAGATGTCTAAGGGGTGATATGATTGCCATTTACAAATACATTCAAGGTCAATACAAAGAACTATCCAATGAATTATTTATGCACAGAGCTGAGCTAAGAACAAGAGGTCATCCATTAAGACTTGAGGAAAGGCGCTTTCGACTAAAACACAGGCAGGGATTCTTTACAGTAAGGGCGGTAAGGCTATGGAATTCTTTGCCTTAGGATGTTGTGCTTGCAGATAATGTAACTGCATTCAAAAAAGCAATGGATGCCTATCTAGCACAAAACAATATTGACAGTTATGACAGATGGCTTCAAAGCAAATTTTTTGTTGCCTTCCTCTGGATCAACAGGGGTGTTATTGGCATGGACTGGACTTGATGGACGCATGTCTTTTTTCAGCCTTATCTACTATGTTACTATGTTACTCTACCCAGGACACTGCCCTAAGCAAGCTGCTATAGGCTGGCTGCAACTGAAGGTCTTCCAATCCATTTTACCGCATCTCCTCTGAGTGGTGCACATGATACAGTGGCAAGTGGCCTAGGCCTGACTGGTGGTTCCTTGAGGCCAGTCCAGTGTAAATGACCTGGTAGGTATCTACAAGGATTGATACTGAGCCTTCACACTCCCATTCACTTGCTTCCTTGATCACAGATTTCCTGGTTTGCATGTGTATTTTAGTACTTTTTCCTGTGGAGGTTGACTTTTTTCTGTCTTTACCTCACTACTGAGCTTCTTTGAAGCTCTTTATGCTAACAGTATGTCATCATTGTCTGGCACCCACTGTTATGTGGTGTTTTTACTGTATTTCACTTTCACTGTCGTCCAATACAGGTCACTGGTACTCTGGGAGGCGTAAGTCCCCTTTAATAGGCAGGAACAATTATGCAAATAATTGCAGGGGGCGGAGCCTCCCCTCTTACTTAAGCCACCTTCTGGCCAGAGCCACTTAGATTGATTTGTTCCTGGAGTGCTTTGCACACCAGGTAGAGAACATCTATGCATCTCAGTGTTTTATTATTTTTTATTCAAATATGGAATACCACCATTAGGAGGGTGACCATGGCTGTGAATTGCCCTCTTTAAAGTGGCTGGTGCAGCTTCCAGGGATTTTCTGTGGACCTTATGCCCTGAAGAGGGGACAGCTTGTGTTAAGCAGCTTCCCTACTGGGGAATTTACCTCCTGGTTCTTTCCCACTTCATCATGGTCACCTGAAGACAGAAGTCCTGCAGGAAAGGTGAGTCACCCATTGAGTGCTGAAGGTCCACTTGTCCCCACAGTGTCCCTTTGATGGGCTTGTATTTGGGAGTTTCAATACACTCCAGCACTCATAGGGTGTTTTTATTGCATTATTACTGTTTTATGCAATTTCTGTGGTATTCTCTGGGTTTTGGAGCTTTGGGTATTCGTTTACTTATGTTTCTTATGTGTTTCATACTTGTTTTCTTAAACTTTATTAAAAATGGTGTTCCGCGCCTTTAAGCGCGGCTTTTTCCCGCTCAGACGCAAGGGCTCCTTTACTCTCTATGAGAATTCACAGTGTGGGACGTATCTCTGGAACCGCTTGTCACAGCAACTTCAGAGAGGGCTCATTTTAATGCTAGGCTCCTGCTCTATCATCCGGAATGTGTTTTATTTATGTGGGGTGTTCAGGGGGGCTTCGGGCACTGTTTGGGGTACTTGTGAAGGGAAAACTACATTTCCCAGGAGCGCCTGGTTCGCGCTCGTTTCTGATTGGCTGTCATGACGGCCGCCATTTTGTGGAACTTTTCCTAAGCGAGTACACTACGCAGGGACCGAGCCTTCTCTCTCCTCAACAGATTAACCCTTCGCTGGCCAGATAAGTCCGAATTTAGACATTTCTGGGGTGAAACTTTAATCATTTACACTTTTTCTGGGTGATAGTGTTATTAGTGGGGTATATTGACGCTGTGAGCATGTCTACTTCACTGGAGCTAGGGGCTAGACACAAGTCTAAGGAGGATGGGGGGTCTGCTACCCCCATGGCGTTTTGCTCCTCTTGCCACATTGGGCTGGCTAGCGATAATGTGGGGGATCTATGCCCTAATTGTATTGGTCAAGATAGCAACCCTGGGCTTCCCAGCCATGCTATTGAGCCATCTTGGGTGAGGGAGTTTAAAGCTGCCACTAGGGATCTCAGATTCACGCTTCAACTCTTTCCCTCTCAGATACAGGGGGCTCTCCAGGTCTGGCAGACCCCTCTACTATCAGGACCTCCCTGCCTAAGCCACAGGGGGCTCCTGATGTAACTGATTCTTCTGAAGAAGAACTCTTGCAGGATTCTGATGCTGAGGAACGTACTGTTATTGAATCTAACAGATCCATTGGGGACCCCTATGAGTGTGACCCTGAAGTTTCGGCTGAGGGTTTGATCAGAGCGGTTCTGAATACGCTCAACCTTCCTCTGACTCAGGAATCTACTTATGATCCTACTGATGTTTTTCAGAAAAAGCAATCTAAGCCAGTTTTTTGTTTTCCAACTAACCCTACTCTTGCCCGTCTAGTCTCTGAGGCATGGAAGAATCCTGATAGATCCTCCTCTGTCTCTAAAAAGTTTGCTAAACTGTACCCTTTTCCTGAGACTGAGCTGGCAAAATGGGTTCATCCTCCCAAGGTGGATGCTCCTGTTTCTAGACTATCCAAGTCTACCGCTTTGGCTGTCTCTGATGCCTCTGCCCTGCAGGATTGGACAGATAAAAAGCTAGAGCTTTCTCTTAAATCTATTTTTGCCTCCATTGGCACTGCCATGCGTCCAACCTTTGCTGTGGCATGGGTTAATAGAGCCATTTCGGCCTGGACTGAAAGACTGACCGAAGCAGTTCGCCAGGATGCACCAGTATCTGAACAGTTGCAGCTTCTTGCTAATATCACTGAAGCTCAGAATTATGTTTCTGACGCTGCCTTTGATGCTGTGCGCATGATGGCGAGGGCCTCCACTTCTTCTGTGGTGGCTAGACGCGCCCTTTGGCTGAAAATTTGGTCTGCTGATACAGCCTCTAAGAAAGCCTTGCTTTCCTTGCCCTTTCGGGGGAATTTGCTTTTTGGGTCTGAACTCAAAGAAATGATCAGTGAGGCTACTGGCGGTAAAAGTACTCTTCTACCCTCAGTTTTTAAGAAGAAGTTTCCAGCCAAACGCAATCGGTCCTTTCGTTCCTTTCAGACTGAGACACGCTCCTCGGCCCAAACGGGTCCTCCCACTACGCGCTCCTCCTCCAAGCCCAAACAGTCCTGGAAGCCCAAAGTTGCCCCCAAGGCCAAGACCTCCAAGACTGCTTCGGCATGACTCGCCGAACCCGGGTCCGCATCCGGCTGTAGGTGGTCGTCTCCGCATCTTTCGCCGGACTTGGGAGGAGTCAGTGGCGGACCCATGGGTTCTTCAGGTGGTGTCAGAGGGATACAGGATCCCTTTCTCCTCCCTTCCTCCTTTTTGGTTCCATTTTACTCGTCCTTCTCAGGAACCCACAAAAAGGCGTCTGTTCGACGACGCTATTCAGGATCTCTTGGACAAAGAGGTCCTGTAGGCGGTTCCTCAGGGGGACACAGGTTCAGGATTCTATTCCAACCTGTTTGTGGTAGCCAAAAAGGACGGAGGGGCTCGTCCCATTTTGGATCTCAAAGATCTCAATGCCTATGTGGTGACTTCCCACTTCCGCCAGGAGTCCCTGCGCTCTGTGATTGCAGCAATGTCTCCAGGGGAGTTCCTTGCCTCCCTGGGCCTTCAGGATTCTTATCTTCACATCCCTATTCATCCAGAGAGCAGGCGGTATCTCAGGATTGCCTGCCACAGGGGACACTTTCAGTTTGCAGCGCTCCCCTTTGGGCTGACTTCAGCCCCTCAGGTCTTCCAGAGGGTGTTAGGCTCCTTGATAGCGGTGCTTCATCAGGATGGGATCAGAGTGACCCCCTACATGGACGATCTCCTACTGAAAGCCTCCTCAGCGGAGCTTCTCCATCAGCAATTACAGAAGTGTATGCACACTCTGAACCGTCATGGCTGGATCCTGAATCTGGACAAGTCGGACTTGGTTCCATCTCAGAGGCTTCTGTTCCTGGGTCTCCTGTTCGACACTCGCCAATGCATGGTGTTTCTTCCAGAGGATGTGGCTCACCAGATAGCCGTCCGAGTAGCTGGGATTCTGGACATGGACGAAATTCCGGTACCGAAGTTGTCGTCTTTAGTGGGGAAGTTCATTTCCACGATCGAAGCAGACCATTTGCCATGGCCCGCTCCAGGGAACTTCAGATATTTGTGATCCAGACATGCAGGAATCATCCAGATCATCAACATCTGGCCGTCTCTCTACCTCCTCATGTCGAGTCGAGTCTGCACTGGTGGTTGGATCTTTCTCATCTCCTGAAAGGGAGATCCTTTCTAGTTCCTCATTGGACCACAGTCACAACGGATGCCAGCCTTCGGGGCTGGGGTGCAGTCTGGGGTCGCTTCAGTGCTCAGGGGAAATGGGGTCTGGAGGAATCCCTTCTCTCCATCAATGTTCTGGAACTTCGAGCTGTCCGGCTTGCCCTGAGGCACTGGGAGTCTCAACTGACCGGTCTTCCGATCAGAGTGGAGTCCAACAACGCCACGGCGGTGGCTTACATCAACAGGCAAGGCGGCACAAGAAGCGGTTCCGCCTGGTGGGAGGTCAAGGATATTTTGTCTTGGGCAGAAGATCACGTGCCTGTCATATCTGCAGTTCATATTCCAGGCGTGGACAACGTCATGGCAGACTTCCTCATTCGTCACACCATCGACAGCGGAGAATGGGCTCTTCATCCAGAGGTGTTTCACATGCTCGCCCAGCGGTGGGGGATGCCTGTGGTGGACCTGATGGCTACCAGACACAACAGGAAGGTTCCGGTGTTTTGCTCCCGGTGGAGGGACTCCCTTGCTCTAGCAGTGGATGCCTTGTCGATCCCTTGGGATTTCTCCCTGGCTTACATCTTCCCTCCTCTTCCTCTATTGATCAGAGTTATCCAGAAGTTGAAGCAGGAGTGTTGTCCTGTCATCCTGATCGCTCCAAACTGGCCTCGCCAGTCCTGGTATCCGGAGTTGATGGCCATGTCAGTGTCGGATCCGATCCCGCTCCCTGCCTGTCCGGATCTACTTCTCCAGGGTTATCTGTGGAAGGAGGATGTTCACTCTCTCCATTTGATGGCATGGCGGTTGAATCCTCGATTTTAGCAAAGAAAGGATTTTCTCCTTCTGTGGTGTCGACTATGCTTAGTGCTCGTAAGCCTGTGTCCTCCAAGATCTATCATCGCATATGGTCAACCTTTGTTGCATGGTGCACTGATAAGCAATTGTCACTTGAATTTCATATTCCCACTGTCCTGGCCTTCTTGCAGGACGGTGTTGATAAGGGGCTCAGTCTGAGTTCCCTCAAGGTTCAGACCTCTGCCTTGTCTGTGTTTTTCCAGGACAGGATTGCTATCCTTCCTGATGTCAGGGTTTTCTTCCAAGGTGTGACTCATGTTCGGCCTGCCTTCAAGAGTCCTACTCCCCAGTGGGACCTCAATTTGGTGCTGGGAGTACTCCAGCGACCACCGTTTGAATCCTTGGCTTCCACTCCCTTACGTCTCTTGACTTGGAAAATGGCCTTTCTCTTGGCTATTGTTTCGGTTCGCCGGGTAGCAGAGTTACAAGCTCTGTCGTGTAAACCTCCTTACCTGGTGTTCCACAAGGATAAGGCTGTGCTTCGCACTACCAAGGAATTCTTACCCAAGGTTGTGTCCGAGTTGCACATCAATCAGGAGATTGTGGTTCCCTCTTTCTGCCCTAATCCTTCATCTGACAAGGAACGAGATCTCCATTTGTTGGATGTGGTGCGTTGCCTCAAGTTTTATGTTCATCGCACCGAGTCTATCAGGAAGTCTGACGCTCTATTCGTCATTCCTGAGGGACCTAGGGCAGGGAGACCGGCTGCCAAAGTTACTATTGCATCTTGGATTAAAGCTACCATCCGTGAAGCCTATAAGTTGAGGAATAAGCATGTTCCCTTCCGGGTGACTGCCCATTCCACCAGATCTATTGGGGCGTCCTGGGCCTACAAGAATCAGGCATCTGCGGATCAGCTGTGCAGAGCGGCCACTTGGTCCTCTGTGCACACATTTTCAAAGCACTATCGAGTTGATGTACTGGCTTCGGCTGATGCCAGTTTTGGTAGGAAGGTCTTGGAGGCAGTTTTGCCTGTTTAGGTCTTCCGCTCTGTGATCCTTAGTGCTTCCTTGCTGTTGAGCCCGGTTGGCTCTAGTTCCGTGTGCTGTGTTAGTTCAGGGATTGTTCCCTTGGTTTGTGTCCGTTGACACTTACAGTTTGGGCTATGTAATTAACTGGGTCATAGCAGTTCTAGTGACTTGGGCCTTGCGCCTGGTCCTTGCCTTACTTCCCGCCTCTGGGTCAGCTCAATGTTTGTACATCCCAGAGTACCAGTGACCTGTATTGGACGACAGTGAAAATAGGATTTTAGTCTTACCTGTTAAATCCTTTTCACTTAGTCCATACAGGTCACTGGTCTCCCACCCTGTCAAGGGACCAGACTTGGCTCTCCTGTGGCATTCAGTGGGAGACCGTTGGGGCATGCTCACAGGAGTCTTTCTTCTTGCTTACCTGAGGTCAGTTTTAGGGTCTCAAATCAATCTAAGTGGCTCTGGCCAGAAGGTGGCTTAAGTAAGAGGGGAGGCTCCGCCCCCTGCAATTATTTGCATAATTGTTCCTGCCTATTAAAGGGGACTTACGCCTCCCAGAGTACCAGTGACCTGTATGGACTAAGTGAAAAGGATTTAACAGGTAAGACTAAAATCCTATTTTTTCTTATCTCTTTTGTTTCTCTTTGTGTATCAAAGGTTGCTGCATTGTCTGTAAGAGTTCCTTAACCCTTTCTGTTCCTTGTTCTGTTTCTACCTATTTTTATATTTTTCTCCTTTTTTGTGCATATATGTCTTTGTACCCTTCAGTTTTTGTACTGCTTGCCTTGATTCTTATTCCATTTTCAATTTCATTTTTTTTTTTTTTTTTTTTTGTGTGTACTTTTAAAAGTTTACGTGGCCCCTTTGAGAATCGGGTGCGTGGGTGATGGCAATCTTTGTTTTACACAATTTTTCACAGTGACATATGTCTGCCCTACCCCCCTCCCATTTGCTTCCTGGGGGTCAGAGTGGGCTCATATTAAATTCTTAAGAAAGATCACTCTGGGGACCATATTCTGAGTTTAGAAGAGTGTGGTTTTTGAATGGCCAGAGAGCCACCATTTTCTTAGCATATGACTTAAACTTCAGCCCCCCCAGAATCCCTTTTTTACAGTGTTTTCTAGTGTGGATAGAGATGGTTCTTGGGCAGCCATCTTGGTTTTCCTCTTACATGTGTTACACGTGTTACACAGAAGCTGGTCTCACCTTTCTTACTGCCATTTAACCCCTTGCAGTCAGGAAAGTTCTACAAGTACTTTTATCATAGTTTCCTGCTACTTTGGGCTATTTTGTCCTATTTTAGGGAGGGGAGTTCTTTTGGACATGTCAAACCCCAAATATTGCATGGATCAATCCAAGGCTAAAGACTCTGGGGTCCCCTTAACCCATTTAACCCATTGCTCATCATACCAGACTGGGCTTCCTAGAGAGTATTCTGGTATCTTATGTCCTCCTTGCACTGTGTCCCCCACTCTCACTTTGTGGCCCTCCACTTCATAACAGGAACCATAAGGTGAGCCTTTTGGGGATGAACTAGATTCCTCACTATCCTTGGGAGGTGTCTATAAAGTGGATTCTAGCTACTTGGCTGAGAGATTTACTAGTGAGGTCCTGTAGAGGTGCTAGGTCTCTGACTCTAGTTGCCCTTCTACAGACATATTCCAGAGATGTAAAAAAGGAGGCACCTATTTTTCTTTCCCATCACTCTCTGGACCAGGTTCTCCTGGGAGAATGGATGACACCTGATTATTTCTAAACAGTCACATCTCCAATCTCTCTCCATTTTTGGTAGATGCTTTGACTTAGTGGCCCCCCCTGTATCTTGCCTTGCCAAGTACAATGCTTTGCCTCTGGCAGACGCTGTGGCTCTTAAAGGGATAGTAATGTTTCATAATAAAATCAGCTCTAATTAATCATCATAGTATTTGGACCTTGGAGAGTGTTATTTCAATTCTGTCAGAGTTGTAGTTCAAGAGTAATTGAATGATAAAGTATCCCCCTCCCGCCCCTTTTACTGATGTAACACTGTTCAGCCAGAGCAGAAGGGAGGTGCCCAGGTAGACTGCAGAGAGGGACAATCTTCAATTAAGATAAGGGAAACCTGAAAAACTTGTCAAGGGGGGCAGGGCTTTCATTGTTTTCATTATAAGAAGATTGTCCCCTGCTGTTATCTGTCTGGTCTTACAACCAGATTCCCCATCTGAGAAGAGATGGCTTACACTAGGTAAGAGGGGCAGGAGGGGAAACTTTGCTTGTGAATATCTCTTAAACCATAAAGGTTTGAGAGATAAGACATATCATTCTTCATATTTTTAATGCCTACAAAATAAAACAAAGTTAGAACAAAGTATTACTATCCCTTTAAGTATCAGGCAGATTTAGAAACCTAGAATTTGACGGCAGATAAGAACCATTTGGCCCATCTAGTCTGCCTGTTTTCCTACAGTAAAAACCCCAAACCTTTTTGGTCCTTGGTCTTTTCTTACATTAAGGACAGCCTTCTGCCTATCCCATGCAGGCTTAAATTTTGTCACTGTATTAACTTCTTCCACTTCTGCTGGTAGGCTATTCCACTTATCTACTACCCTCTCAGTGAAGTAAAACTTTCTTACACTACATCTAAACCTGTGTCCCTCTAGTTTTAGACTATAGCCTCTTGTCCTAACATTTTTAATCCTTTGAAATATACTTCCATCCTGTACTTTGTTGAATCTGTTCATGTATTTGAATGTTTCAATCATATCCCCTCTCTCTTCTCTCCTCTCCTCTAAGCTATCATGTTCAGATCCTTTAGTCTATCCTTATATTTCTTTTCCTATAAACCAGTCACCATTTTAGTAGCCCTTCTTTGAATTTTCTCTAGAGTATCTATATGCTTCTGGAGATGGGGTCTCCAGTACTTTATACAATGCTCTAGGTGAGGTCTAGGTGAGATCTGTAGAGTGGCATGACCACTTCCCTTTTTCTGCTACTAATGCCCCTAGCTATACAACCCAATACCCTGCTTGCATTCCCCACTGCTTTATTACATTACCTGCCTACCTTTAAGTCATTAGAAATAATTACTCCCAAATCCCTTTCCTTTGTTGTCTCTGACAGCACAGTACCCTTAATAGTATATTTTTCCTTTGGATTTTTGTGTCACAAGTGCATTATTTTACATTTCTCTGTCGTCCAATATAGGTTACTGGTAACTTTGTGTCGGCAATCAGCCCCTTTAAGTAGGCAGGAAAAATTCTGAGAAGTTTGCAGGGGTGGAGCCTACCTTCCCTCCTTGGTTGCAGTTAGCCAACCAGCTCCAGTAAGATTTGTTCCTTGGTGAAGACATAAGGCAAGAGAACAGTTCTGCTATACGTTTAGCTTGTGTATTGTTTTTCTGTTAGATATGGGATACCACCATTAGGCGGATTACCATCACTGACAATTCCCATCACCCAAATGTGGATAGCTCAGTTTACCAGGTGCTTTTGTGGACCTAAGCCCTGGGGGAAAATTTTGGCTGCAAGTTCTTTCCCGTGAAGTTGCCCACTGGGGCTTCTTCTTGATACATGGTAATCTGAAGACAGAAGATCTGCAGGAAACGTGAGCAACCCTTTGGGTGCTGAGGTTCACATGTCCCACGTTGCCCCCCCCCCCCTCACAGGAGTCTCCTTTGGAGTTCCTAATACATTCTCCTGCACTCAGTGGGTTTATCAGTATGTCTGTTGGTTGTTTGGAGCACTTTTCTGTGGTAACTTAACCCTTTGGTTGCTGGTCTAGCATCTTTTGGGGGGTTTTGGGCACTTTCCCTACTTGTGACATGTTTTAGTGATGTTTGGTGCAAATTTACTTCACAGTTATAACTTTGCAAAAATGATGTTCCGTGCCTTTAAGGTGAGCTTTTACCACGTAGACGCCATTGCACCATTCACTTCTATGGGACTTTACAGTTTGGGATATATCTCTGCAACCGCTCAACATAGCCACTTCAGATGCAGATCATTTTAATTGTCTGCTCTTGCTCTACTATCCGGTCAACGTTTAGTGTGTGTTGGGGGGCTTGGGGGCTTTGGGCACTGTTGGGGTACTTTTTCTGGAAAACTACATTTCCCATGAGCACTTGCATCGCGCACTCGTTCCTGATTGGCTCCCGTCACGGCAGCCATTTTGTGCTTTCCCTCAACGAGTACCCTATGCTAGGCCTTAACTCTCCTTCTCTCCTCTCCTCAGTAGATTAACCCTTAGCCTGCCAGATAAGTGTATTTTAGAGATTTCCGGGGTGAAATTTTAATCATACACACTGTATTTGGGTATTTCCTTATGCCGTGAACATTTTAACTCTGAGAATGTCTGTTTCTTTGGAGCTTGGGGCTAGGACTAAGACTGAGGACGCTGGGGTCTCTGTGTCCCCCTTTGTGCATTGATCCTCATGTCAATCAGGGTTGCCTAGAGAGTTCTCAGGTTATTATGCCCAGCATGTTCTGTTGTCCCTGAGCATTCCCCAGGGATCTCCGGCCATGCATTATGGCCTGTTTGGGTGCAAGAGTTTAAGGCTGCTACTAGAGACCTCCAGTATACATCTCAACTCTTTCCATCCCAGTTTCAGGGGGTCTTGCGCTCCTGGCAGACCCCTACTTCTGTCAGATTGTCCCTACTGAAACCACAGGGAGTAACTGATGTATCAGATTCCTCTGATGAAGAACTGTTGATGGATTCTGAGGAATGTTCTGCAGTGGTCTCCTCTCAGTTCTGTTCGGCGCTTTCCAGGCCCTTCTGGACAAGGACGTTGTGGAACCGCTTCCTGTTCAGGACTATGGTTTGGGTTTTTACACAAACCTATTTGTGGTTTCCAAGAAGGATGGCGGCTGTCGTCCGATTTTGGACCCGAATGATCTCAATTCCTTTGTGATCAAGACTCATTATCACCAGGAGTCCCTAAGGATGTTGATTGCTGCCATGTCCCCCGTTAACTTCCTTGTTTCTCTGGATCTTCAGGACACGTATATGCACATCACCATTCATCCAGAGAGCCGACCGTATCTCAGATTTACCTGCGACCAAGGGCATTTTCAGTTTTCTGCTCTTCCCTTTGGTCTGACTAGAGCTGCCTCAAGTCTTCATTCGTGTTCTGGGAGCCTTAGTGTCCGTCCTCCATCGGAACAGCATCAGAGTCACTCCATACATGGACGACCTACTTCTGAAGACCCCTTCTTTGGAACTTCTTCAACGGCAGGTTCAGGACTGCATTCATGCACTCACCTATCACGGGTGGATCCTCAACATGGACTAGTCTGATCTTGTCCCATCCCAGTGTATGGTCTTCCTGCGCCTTCTCTTCGACACTCAGCAGAGCATGGTGTTTCTCACGACGAGGTGGCTCACCAGATTGCCCACGGGATTTCCGCTATTCTGGCTCACGATCCAGTTCCAGCCAAGATGATGTCCTCTCTAGTGGGGAAGTTCATTTGCACCATAGAATCAATCCCGTTAGCCTTGGCTCACACCAGAGAACTCCAGAGGTTTGTGATCTAGGTGTGCAGGGGTCAGCCGGACCTCCTGAAGCTGTTAGTGTCCCTCCCTCTTCATGTGGAACTGAGTCTGTCGTGGTGGCTCAGCCTCTCCAGTCTGCTGAAGGGGAAGCTCTTCCTGGTGTCCTTCTGGTCCACGGTGATGACGGATGCCAGCCTGTCCATCTGGGGAGCGGTCTTGGGTCACCTGAATGCTCAGGGTTGTTGGTCTCTGGAGGAATCTCTTTCCCATCAACGTGTTAGAGCTTTGGGCGATTTTTCATTCCCTTCTCCACTGGACACGCCAGCTGGAGGATTGCCTGGTCCAGATCCAGTCCAAAAGTGTCACGGCGGTGGCTTACATCAACATGCAAGGCGGAACAAGAAGTCTCGCTGCTTGGTTTCTGTCATTTCCGTAGTTCACATTCCTGGCATAGACAACGTCATGGCAGACTTCCTCAGTTGACAACTGTGAGGGACAGTGCCAAATGAAATCTAGATAAGCTATACCTACTGCTACCCCTTGGCCTATTATTTTAGTTACCCAGTCAAAAAAATGTATGAGTTTAGTTTGACAAGATCTCCCTGCTCTAAACCCATGCTGTTTGGTATCTTGCAAGCCATTTAAATTCATATATTCAACAATTCTTTCCTTTAACATAGCCTCCGTTTATTTTCCCACTACTTATGTAAGACTTACTGGTCTGTAGTTACCAGTCTCTTCCCTGCTACCTTTTTTGTGAAGCGGTACTACATTTGCTAACTTCCAATCTTCTGTAACTATTCCTGTCGCTAGTGACTGAATAATTCTGTTAAAGGTTTTCCCAGAACACGCTTAAGTTATTTTAATAACATTGGGTGTATACCATCTGGTCCCATTGATTTATCTGTTTTTACCTTAGAGAGTTGAAGTAGAACTTCTTCCTCCGTAAACATGCATGTTTCCCATGTCTTGCCATTTCGTTTTTTTAATAGAGGTCCCTTCCCAACTGAACAGAAACATTCAATGAGGCAGTCAGCTAGCCGTTTATTCTCATTTACATGGTTTCCATTTTTTTTCAGTATAACTATTCCTTGTTTCATTTTCCTCCTTTCACTTATATATACAAAAAAAATGTTTTATCCCCCTTTTTTATTGACTGAAAGGCAAATTTTGTGGTTGCCTTTGCACACTTTCACCAGACCCTACGGTGTGAATGTTCTGGCCTCGGCTGAGGCCAGTTTTTCCTGGAATGTCTTTTATTCTGTGGTGCCTGTATAAGGATCTTTCCTATAATTTTTTTCCTCTACAAAAATCTGAACCTTGTTTGTTCTTGTTCAGTTAGATGGCGTTTTAGTTGGCGTGTTATTTAGGGGTCCATTGACACCCATTGTAGAAGTCCTGTGAAATGAAGAATCTTGATTTTTTTTTTTTTTTTTTTTTTTTTTGGTATATCCCCATGTTTCCTGTGTTCCATATTAGACAACAGAGAAAGTGGGATTTTTGTGTGCTTACATTCTCTCTCTCGCTCACTCTCTCTCACACACAGATCTTCCACTAGGGAAAAACATTAAGTCCCTGGGAAGAGGGACCATCTTGGGGTCTTTCCTTCTTCCCTCTCACTACTTTCTTTTCTCTTTGTTATACTTTGAAACTGAGAGAGGGTGGGGTAATTTGGAGCGAAGTGGGGGGCTCTGCCTCAGAGTCTTTTTAAATAAGTACCCCATGGTTCCTGTTTTTCACAAGGACTAAGATAAAAGGATTTCAAGGCAAGTACCCTAAAATCATCTTTTAGTCTGCTGGGAATTTTAGTTTGTAATTTGTTTCCCCAGAATTGCACCTCTGTCCTTCATAGCACAGGCCTATGTGTCATGTGCCCCCACTGTCATACCGTTCAGACTTCTGCCAGCACAGCTTCTAACTGTCAGAATGCTACAGTTGTGAAGGGAGGCTACAGCAAAACGCAACATGATCTTGTGAATTTATTGGCAAACAGAATGATGACGTGGTGGTGTAATCAACAGGTTAATTTGTATTATAATTTAGTACAGGGCTGTGCAATCTGAGGCCCTCCAGCTTTTCTTCAGTTCTATTGTTCTCATCATTCCCAGCCAGGCTGGTTAGGGTTGATGTGAATTTTAGACCTGAACAACTGGAGGGCCTCATGTTGTCCTTCTGTTATTTGATACTGTGTATGTATGTATGTATGTATGTATGTATGTATGTATATGTGTATGCATATACATAATAGTGTGTGTGTTAGAATCAGCTGATACATATTTAGATAAACAGCAGCATATAAGGTGGCATTTGCTGTGTGACATCTGGAAAACATTCTTCTAATGTGACTTATTGAAGATTCGGGACAATTGACTTAACCCTTTGAGTTCCAGAGGGATACGGAATGAAAGAGTATAAATTCCGCAACAAACATGACTGCACCAAAGGGATTAAATGAAAATTCATCAACTTCACATTCATTTAAATGGGACTATTAAAGTTGAACTTTCACCCCCATTATACTTTATTGAATGTATCTATTAAAACTCTCTGTAGGTTGTTCATTTATTTATTTTTTTAAAAATCACAATACTTTAAGACATACAATGTTTTAAAAATAACCAGCTCTGTTTGCTGTGGTACAAGCTGTACCGCACCACTCTCTGCAGGATGTGACTTCTGCTGAAATTCTCCACCCACCTCCCTTCCCAGTACTCCCTAGGTAGGATCCACTGCACTCTCTTCAATACTTGCATGTTGTGTGTATTGCATGCCTCCTTTATTCAACTGTCCTACAAACATACATATATAATATTGTTTATACTATTTATTGATCTTCTGTGTTGTAGTCAGTGTGGAAAAATGATCATGCACGAAAACAGACAAAGCACGCTGGGAAATGTAATATATCATACAATTATTCTCCCTCTCTTGAGATGCTCAAAGGCAGAAGAATAATTGTAGAATATACTATATTTACCATCATGCTTTATTTCCCTTTGTAGAGAATATGTTTGGTTCCCTTTGCAGAGAACACTGGGAATTGTAGTTTCTGTTTGCTCTGGATCCATGCTCATCTTTACAATGTCTAGAGAAGTCTGTGTATAGTGATCACCTTTGATTTATACATTTATTTTAGCTTTGTCGGTGCTCGAGTGGTTTCCACTGCTCAGCAGAGTAATTATTAATATGTTACGTGATTAGTTCACAGTAAATAATGATTGATTCAGTTATTATATCTGTGCAGTGCGCAGCCCCGATATAGGAAACATTGGGCTCTCAGAGAGAAGGGGCAGGATTAGAGAAGGAGGATTTCTAGCTCCTCAGAGGAAGAGCGATGCCAGTCATACTAAACGTCATCAAGATGGCGACGCTCACCCTCTTGCTATGGAATATAAATCTGGGAGATTTTAACCATAGGGAGATTCATTATTAATATGACATGGGGGTTTTTAAGCTTGTTTGGGGTAATAAATCAGTTGGGGGGGGGGGGGGGGCTGGAACGTGAACATTCCACTTGAAATCCACTTTAACTCCAAAGCATTCAAGGGGTTAAAAGCCTGTATGTCAATGGAAATTGTCATTTATCCCCTTTTGTGCACAGCTGGTTTGCTCCTCTTTAAGGACCAACCTCTGAATTTTTGACAGCAGTAAGTAATAAAAAAATCCTTTCTAGCTTTCGAGGGGTTAAAAGGCCAATTTAAATCAAAGAGAAGCAGGTTTGTCCCACAATTGTAATTTATTTTGTGAACAAGCTCTTTTATGTGTTGGCACAAATTGGAGTAATTCTGAAACAAACCAGCTGCATCATAGGGGACAACTAAAATTTCCCATTGATTCAAAAAGGGTTCTTTAATCCCTTGAATGCTAAAGACGTCACAACACATTGCTTTGTAATTATTTGGAGACCTGTCTAGCATTCTGTGAGATAAATGCTCCATTTGAATCAATGGAATCTGCAGAATTGTAATTATAGATCTATGGTGTAGTTGGTTTCTCTAGAATCACCTCCTCTTTAGATTGATAAATAAGGTCCAAAGTCCCAACTCTTGCAAGCAGAGTAATGATTTACATTTCTGGACATTTACATGTAGTGTTTATGTAGGTTTGTCTATGAAAATGCATAATACCATGTAGTTCAATTAGGGGAATTCTATTTACAGGATTAAGGGGTTCTTAATGTGATTGGCAGAAGCACTTACCTAAGCAGGAGTCCTTCATACTACAGTATGCCTGCAATTGCCTGAATTTGCTGAGCACCATTTTAGGTCTGCATTTAGTTCTTACTGCCATAGAATGAATAATACACTTGATCAAAGATGAGTCATAAAGCTGTGGTAGGCAACATGAGGCCCTCCAGCTGTTCAGGACTACAGTTCCCATCATCTCATGCCATAATGACATACCCATGATTAAAAAGTGGGAGAAAAAAAATACATACATCGGACTGCTGTATGAATGACAAATTAGATACACTAATATCAAGATTAGATTACCCCTTTAGGCAAGGAAAAAGGTTGTCTGTCTTGTCTGGTTACATTGGTAACCCGGTGGCTGTTTAGAGGGTAAAAGACATCTGGTGTGTTATGCATTAAAGCGTGATAAATGCATTGTCCAGTGACA
This sequence comes from Rhinophrynus dorsalis, assembly GCA_037306005.1. Classification (NCBI taxonomy): domain Eukaryota; kingdom Metazoa; phylum Chordata; class Amphibia; order Anura; family Rhinophrynidae; genus Rhinophrynus; species Rhinophrynus dorsalis. The sequence continues at coordinate 515,975,398 of CM074719.1, forward strand.
TCTATAGTTGGGAAATCTCTGGGTATTCCTTCTTAGACTCAGGTTTTTGCTGTTGATTACCATGTCTCTGGGGCAGTGGCTGATTCACCGGATGTGGGGAGTTCTTCATAAAACTCTGCCCACTTCTGCTCTTTCTCAATCTGTTCCTCCCACTCTCTGCCCACTTCTCCTTCTTCCCCAGCATATTCCTAGCACTTCCTAGCAGTCTATGAAGCCCCGCCCACACTTCTGATTAAGCCCCACTCATCTTGTTCTGCCAATGACTTTATTCATCTCACCCAGCAGGCACCACAGGACTAACCAGAAGTCAAAGTTCCCAGTTATGGTGATATTAGTTCTCCATTTCCTATGTTATTATATACAGCTTCTGCACTAAGAGCGCCCAAATTGGAAGAATCTTAATGAACTGGCTTCATAGAATCACATAGAAATTGGAGAAGTGATATCACTGGTGAAGTCACCTCCACTTTATTACCGCTTTATCATGCTTTAGTGCATTTCTCCCACCTGATGTCCCTGAACACTTGCACATTGCAAAGCAATGCGTTGAGCACCCCTCTGGCTCTTGTTAGCTAAAAACACAGATGTACAAAATCAAAGTAAAACTATGTTGATTTTGTAAGTGTCATGCTTTAATGAGGGTAAAGTGCCATTTAACCCCTTGGGTGCTAATGGTGTAAGCAACACATTGCTCTGCAGTGTGCTGCACACTCATTTGGCATTCAAAGGGTTAATGTTATTATTCTTAATTTTACCTTTACTACCCCTTTAGCAAACAAGCTTATGTAAAAGAGAAAAGTAGAACATTTTTGTGGCAAAATGTCACAAAATGTTACTTTTTTTTTTTTTTTTTTTTTTTTTTTTTTTATACCCTATGAATGATGGGTCTGTAGAAATCAATGTCTTGACATTCAAATTTATGATACAATAATGAAATAAAAACAGGTGTTTATCCTGAAAGGAGCAGTAAACTTTTTTATGATGAATTCTAGGGCTTTTCCTGTTGATTAAAATAAGTGTTCTACTGCTGGGAGATGCAAATGCCCAGCGGTATTACAGTTTACACCTGTGTTTTTATTTATTTATTACATTAACAGTGCCCTCTAGCGGTCAAATTCCTAATAGTAATTCTGTTACATTCTAATGGAGAGGAATGTCAGTGACTTTCAGTTCTCCATAGAAAGTGATAGAAACTGATGAGTCATGCTGTCAGTTCCAGGAAGTAAACACCGTTAATTCACTTCCTGATTATTTGAAACATTCGAAATCCTATTTATCTGTCGTCCAATACAGGTTACTGGTAACTTTGGCTAGGCTATCAGCCCCTTAAGTAGGCAGGAACTATTCTGAGAAGTGAATGCAGGGGGTGGAGCCTACCTTCCCTCCTTGGCTGCTGCTAGCCAATCAGCTCCAGTAAGATTTGTTCCTTGGTGAAGACACAAGGCAATAGAACAGTTCTGCTATAGTTTTAGCTTTATATTATTTTCTGTTAGATATGGGATACCACCATTAGGCTGATTACCATCACTGACAATTCCCATCACCCAAATGTGGATAGCTCAGTTTACCAGGTGCTTTTGTGGACCTTAAGCCCTGGAGGGAAAATATTGGTTGCAGCTTCTTTCTCCAGGAGTTGCCCACTGAGGCCTCTTCTTGATATATGGTGATCTGAAGACAGAAGATCTGCAGGAAAGGTGAGCAACCCTTTGAGTGCTGAGGTCCACATGTCCCACAGTGCCCCTCTGCACAGGGGTTTTCCTTTGGAGTTCTTATTGCACACTCCTGAACTCATTGGGTATATCTGTATGTCTGTTGGGTGTTTTGGAGCAAGTTTCTGTGGTAACCCTTTGGTTGCTGGTTTAGCATCTTTTTGGGGGTTTTGAGCACTTTCCCTACTGGGTTCAGTGTTTATTGGGTCTAGTGACATGTTTTAGTGATGTTTGGTCCAAATTTACTTCACAGTTATAACTTTGCAAAAATTGTGCTTTTACTGCATAGACACCATTGCTCCATTCACTTCTATGGGACTGTACAGTTTGGGACATTTCTCTGCAACCGCTCAACGTAGCGACTTCAGACTTGTCTGCCCTTGCTCTAATATCCGATCAACGTTTAGCATCTGTTGGGGGGCTCAGGGGGGCTTCGGACACTGTTGGGGTACTTTTTCTGGGAAAACTACATTTCCATGTGCGCTTGCATCGCGCACTTGTTCCTGATTGGCTCCCATCGCGGCAGCCATTTTGTGCCTTTCGAGAATGAGTATCCTATGCAGGGCTTGGACCTTCCTTCTCTCCTCAGCAGATTAACCCTTTGTCTGCCAGATAAGTATATTTTAGCGATTTCTGTGGTGAAATTTTAATCATACACACTGTATTTGGATATTAACTTAGACTTTGAATGTTTTGACACAGTGGGAATGTCTGTTCCTTTGGAGCTTGGGGCTAGGACTAAGACTAAGGATGCAGGGGTCTCTGCGTCCCCCTTTGCGCATTGATCTTCATTTCAATCAGGGTTGCCTAGAGAATTCTTAGGTCATTTATGCCCAGCATTTTCTGTTGTCTCTGAGTTTCCCCCAGGGACCTCCAGCCACACATTAGAGCCAGTTTGGGTGCAAGAGTTTAGGCTGCTACTAGAGACCTCCAGTATACACAACTCTTCCATCCCAGTTACAGGGGTCTTCCGTTCCTGGCAGACCCCTACTTCTGTCAGATCTTCCCTACTGAAACCGCAGGGAGTACCAGATTCTTCTGATGAGGAACTATTGGTGGATTTTGATGCTGAGGAATGTTCTGCAGTGGTCTCATCTCAGTTCTCTGGAGACCCCCCTTTGAGGCTGACCCTGATCCCTCTGCTGAGGACCTGATCAGAGCCATATTAAACACCCTAAACATTCCCATGGTTCAAGAGGTTTCTTCGGACCCCTCTGATGTAATCTGGAGCCCAAACAGCCCCATACTTGTTTTCCACCAACCCCACTCTTGACCGGTTAGTGTCTGATGAGTGGTAGTCTCCTTACAGAGAAAGCCTTCGGTCTCCAAGGAGTTGGCTAAGCCTTAACCCCTTTTCTGATGCGGTGCTAGCTCAGTGGTTTCATCCCCTCAAGGTGAATGCCCCTGTTTTCTAGGATTTCCAAGTCCACTGTTTTGCCAGTTTCTGATGCCTCGGCTCTGACGAGAAAATTGGGGCCTCCCTCAAGTCCATTTTTGCCACAGCTGGTACTTTCGTACGTCCAGCATTTGCTGCGGCATGAGTAAATAGGGCCATTGCGGTTTGGACTGAACAGCTCACGCTTGGTGTTTGTCAGGGAGCTCCTGCTTCTGCCATGTTGAGACTTCTTGCCAACATTCTGAAGCCCAGCATTAGGTCTCTGCTGCCTCGTTGATGACATCTGTTGGTGGCAAGGGTTTCCACCATGTCTGTGGTTGCCAGACGAGCATTGTTCTCCTTGCTCTATCAGGGCACTTCTCTCTTTCAGATGCTTATGAAATGTAATCGGCTTTTTCGTGTTTCCGTACTGAGACACGCCAGGCGAACCAGGTGGTTCCCCCAGCTCCACGCTCCTCCTCCAAGCCCAAACCACAATGGAAGCCTAAGGTCTCCACCAAGCCCAAGGCTTCCACACTTTCAACGGCATGACTCGCCAAACCCAGGTCCCCACTCTGCTGTGGGTGGTAGTCTGCGCCACTACCGCAGTGTCTAGGAGGACTCCGTGGTGGACCCTTGGGTTATACAGGTAGTGGCAGAGGGGTACAGGATCCCTTTCACCTCTCTTCCTTCCTTCAGGTTTTTCCCTTCTCGCACTCCTCAGGGTGTAGAGTGTCACGTGAATGCTCAAGGACGGTGGTCTTCTGAAGAATATCTCCTTCCCATCAAAGTCTTGGGGCTTCTGGTGAAGTTACATGCCCTTTGCCACTGGACGCTCCAGCTGGTGGACTGCCTAGTCCAGGGTTCAGTCCGACAACACCACGACAGTAGCTTACATCAACAAGCAAAGCAGAACAAGAAGCCTCGCAGATTGGTTGGAGGTCAGCACTATTTTGTCCTGGGCAGAGGAATATGTTCCTGCCATATCCGCAGTTCTCATGCCTGGCATAGACAACGTCCTGGCAGACTTCCTCAGTCGACACACAGTGGACAGCGGGGAGTGGAAACTGTATCCTTGGGTGTTCTACCTCATTGTTCAGAGGTGGGGTCTTCCATGCATCGACCTTATGGCAACAAGACATTCTGCTCTCGTTGGAAGGATCCTGTAGGTCTAGCAGTGGATGTCATGTCCATTCCTTGGTTATTTCCTCTGGCTTCCATCTTTCCTCCCATGTTGCACAGGGTGATAAGGGAACTGAGACTGGAGCGCCGTCCAGTCTTTCTGATTGCTCCGTTCTGGCCTCGCCGGGCTTGGTTTCTGGAGCTTCTGGATCTGTCGGTGGCGGAGTATTTCCGTCTCCCTTGCCATCCGAATATTCTTCTACAGGGTTACCTGTGGAAGGAGGATGTCCATCGTCTAGCTTTGACGGCTTGGACATTGAATCCTCACCACTGTGGTAGAGAGGGTTTTCTTCTGGTGTGGTGGCGACTATGCTTGGTGCATGCAAGCCTTTTTCCTCTAAGGTTTACCATTGAGTCTGGTCTTCCTTTCTCTGTTGGTGTGCTGATAAGGACCTATCTCCGGATTTTGATTTTCCTATGGTTCTGGCCTTCCTACAGGAAGGTGAGGTCAAAGGCCTCAGTTGAGTTCCTTTATGATTCAGGCATCGTCTCTCTCTGTTTTCCGTTTAGAAGCGCATTGCTATTCTTCCTGATGTCTAGGGTTTCTTCCAGGGCGTTGCTCATACTTGTCCTGTATTTCAGACTACCACTTCTCAGTGGGTTCTTAACTTATTTTTGGGCATCCTTCAGCGCCCTCCCTTTCAGTCTTTGGCTACTGTTCCTCTGTGTCTGCTGACTGGGTACGTTGGCCTTTCTCGTGTCTGTTCGCTGTGTTGCGGAGTTGCATGGTCTGTCTTGTAAATCACCCTTTTTGGTGTTTCACTAAGACATGGTGGTGTTTCGCACTTCACAGGAGTTTTTCCCGATGGTGATTTCAGAGTTCCTCATTAATCAGGAGATTATGGCTTATTTTTTCTGCCCTGACTCTTCCTCTGACAATGAGAAGGATCTCACTTATTAGATGTGGTGCGTTGTATCAAATTTTATGTGCATCGCACCGAGTCCATTAGACAATCTGATGCACTGTTCGTAATTCCTGAGGGCCCCAGAGCAGGGAGACATGCATCCAAAGTGACTATTGCCGCTTGGAACAAGTCCACTATTCGTAAGGCTACGAGCTAAGGAAGAAGCCTGTTCCCTTTCGGGTCATGGCTCATTCTATTAGATCTATTGGGGCTTCTTGGGCTTACAAGAATCAGGCCTCCACTTATCAGTTGTGCAGGGCTGCCACTTGGTTGTCTGTGCAAACCTTTTCGAAGCACTACCTTGTTGATGTGCTGGCATCGGCTGACACCAGCTTTGGGAGGAAGTTCGCTTCGGTTCTATGGTGCTTCCTTCTCGTTTGAGCCCTGTTGGCTCAAGTTCAGTTTGCTGTGTGACCGTTCCTGGGTTGTTGTTACCCCTGTTCGTGTCCGTTGACACTTCATTGTTTTTGTTGGGCTATCTCTGATCTGATGGTTCATATATGCTCTGGTGACTTTGGGGGCCTGGCGCCTGGTCCTTGCCTTACTTCCCGCCTCTGGGAAATTCAATGGTTGGACATCCCAAAGTTACCAGTAACCTGTATTGGATGACAGAGAAAAGAGGATTTTAGTCTTACCTGTTAAATCCTTTTCTCTTAGTCCATGTAGGTTACTGGTTTCCCACCCTGTCAAGGGACCATGCTTTGCTCTCCTGTGGCAGAACGTGGGGGTCGTTTCGGGTTCATGTTCACAGGAGTCTTCTTTTCCTTCTCACTACCTAGTCAATAGTTAGTGTCTCAAATCTTACTGAAGCTGATTGGCTAGCAGCAGCCAAGGAGGGAAGGTAGTTTCCACCCCTGCATTCACTTCTCAGAATTGTTCCTGCTTACTTAAAGGGGCTGATCGCATACCCTAAGTTACCAGTAACCTGGTATGGACTAAGAGAAATGAATTTAACAGGTAAGACTAAAATCCTCTTATAATAATTTGCTAGAATGTTTGTCAGAAACCGTCATGCGCAGTAGAGAGTGCCTGAACGCACAGAATGGTGGGAGTTCTGTCCTCGGAGCATTCTGTGCTTTTGGGCAGTCTCTACAGTGCATGACTGCATCGACGGCAGGACACAGAGCAGGATCGGCCTCTTAACCCTTTGAGTGCCAGAGGGCATACACCTCTGGCACTCAAAGGGTTAACATCACCTGGACCTTGGCTCATGTACACGGGCTTTTACACTAGTGTTGAATAAAACACCTGACAGCGGTGGGAGTGCACTTGTTTTACTCAGCAGAAAAAGCTCTATAACAAATGTTTTTACTTAAAAAAATGTACTGCTCCTTTAACCCTTTGAGTACCAGAAAGATATCCAATACATTACACTGCAATTCATTAGATACCTCTCTGGCGCTCAAAGGATTAAGTATGAAGTTCATGTCCACATGTTATGTGTCTGTTGAAAAAAACATGGGGCCAGTATGATCCTTGTATGTGATTCTGTGCACACATAGTCTGGGACAAACCCAGGATTTCCATAGTCACAATACCTAGAAATTGTTTAGGGTAATTCTGTATTCAGGGCTGGATTTAGATCACAGATGATCCTAGGCAAGGTATTAACATTTTCAGTGCCAGAGGGGTACACACTGGATTACAAAGCAATGCAGCTCTCTTAGGGCCATGTGAAAAAAAAAAAAAGTGGGAAAAATTCAGAGGCAAACCAGTTGCGCCACGGGGAAATGTAAAAATTCCAAAAACTGTCAGTACCAGAGGGATTTAAAATGCATTGCAGAACAAGGTGTTAAATATCTGCCTGACAACCAAAGTGTTAGACCCTTGAATGCTGGAGAGGACTGAAGGGGTTAAATGCCAATTTAAATCAATGGTAATTTTTAGTTCTGAAGGGGTTAAATGCCAATTTAAATCAATGGTAATTTTTAGTTCTTCCCTACAGTGCAGTTGGTTAGCCCCAGAATTCAACCACGTTTCAATATACTGTCCATAGTCCCACCGACAGCCACACCCCCGCTTCTCATATAATTCCAGCCCTAGTTCTATCTGTCAGAGACATATCCACTGTTGACTGGCACTAAAATACCTTTAGCTATAACACACAGCAGAAAAATAGCTCCTCATCCATTTGCAGCATCAAAGGGGTTAAATTATGACCAGCAAATTGTTATGGAACTTAGCTAATGAAGGAGCTTCCTTAAACCAGGAACAGATATCTGGTGCAGGGGCACTGGTATTGCTGTTGCAACACCCACAATATGAATGGTTGTAGCCAGCACAGCTGCTTAACTGCCTAATGGGAAATCTGGCCCTGTATGTATCCAAAATACATTGCAACATGCTGTTCGTATATCGGAGGTACATATTCTACTTATTCTGCTTCTGTTGAGCTACAGTTTCCATCATCCTCAGAATGCCGAGACTGCAAGTCGCCCACCCCCCCCTGCCCCCGACATAGCTACAAACTTGTTGTCATTTGGAAGCTCTCTAATATGATGGGGACGATATAGTGCAAGGGGGGTTTATGGGAAAATGTAAACATATCGGGTTGTCTTTGCTTAGTGATATCTTCTAGAAATATGCACCAAATAGTAGTGATATTAATCAATTGTAATACCTGCTAAGCCTCACTTGTGGCTGTAATGCGGGATATGTTTCACATTCTATAAAAGGTGGCATTTAAGATATAAGAAGATTTTCTAAAGGAAATTGTAAGTTTGCCATTATGCTTTAAGGGGAACTACCACCCCGCAATAACTTAACATGCGTTCATTCTTCATCTGGCGACTAGCGCTACTAAGCAGCTAGTCGCCAGATGAAGAATGAATGCATGTTAAGTTATTGCGGGGTGGTAGCTCCCCTTTAGTTTAAGAGGTAATGTCTTCAATCAGTCCTGGTTGTGATGTTCACAAACCTGATATGATTCTTGCATACAGAACTACAGGGCCTCGAACGCCATCCACTGCCCATGGTCATCAGTTGTGGCTCGTTCATTGTGTCTGCTTCAATTTAAAAAGGGAGACGCTCTAAAAAAAAATTCCACTGGATGGCATATAGGGTTGAGGAGACCTGCTAGTAACTGTCATGTCTACATCCATGGACATGATATCCAGGATAGATTGACATATTATCGACAGAAGCAAGGGACAAGGCCATTAGAATGTTCTAGTCATAGCGATGTAATTGGGAGGATAGGAGGATATTATTCTAAAGTACTGGTGTTACTGAAAGTCCTCCAAGATTACTTTAACTTAATTGTATTTGCCAGGATGTACATTATTTTCTCTTTAAGTGAATGTCTGTTTAGAAAGCCTTGGGCACTATTATGGTATTTTATAAGTTTGAAAGGTGTACTTCATCTGTTCAAAATAATGAAATCTAGATTTGTGAACTTGTCCCAATTCCATCATTTCACATTATATTTCAGAATAATACATTAGAAGAAATTAAAAAGCAATGGGAAATGTCATCTGTCTGCAGAACAAGAAATATTATTTCTGTGGGTTGCCCATCCTTCATATAATTGCATGCAGTTATACTGTAACTAGTGTTAATGAGACTGCTGAGAACATGTCAGTCATTAGAATTCCTCAGAGGATGATGACATTATTTTCCCAGGTGATAATAAATAAATACATTCATATATACTTACATACAGGGCTGGAAAATGCTCAGTAATTTTCACCAGTCAGAGAGGAAAGGTTACAAATCAGAATATGAAGTTACTAGTTTATCCAATGTTAAACATAGAGAAGAACATCATTTCTAACTTGTCTGCTGGATTTGTGTCTATGTCCTGCACTGGTGGAAATTACCAGACGTGTATATGTATAGCGTAAATGTATTTCCAAGAAGATTACGTTGAGATTTTTCATGTTGTCAAGTATGTTATGGAGCACACTGGTGTTTAGATAAAGGAACCTGTATGTTTTTAAATACTAGAAATCAGTTATTTTTAGGGATTTTAAATTTTAGGATTTTTAAATTGGCCGATATGGAACACAGGAATCATGGGGTTGAGCTCTAACCTCCAGTAAGCCAGGGCACTTAAAAAAAAATACATGGATGGAGACTCCTTCCTCTTCCTCCAACGCTACCCCCCTCCCACTCCGGATTTATGTGTTTTTAGGCTTTTATTATTTTTATTAGCTATGGGGCTGTATAGTCCCTCATTAGGTGGGCTTCCATCACTAGCTTCCCTTCAGCTGGATTGTCTTCCCTGGAGTTTGATTGTGGTTGATTTTATGATAAATTTGTTACTCGTGGCTGAGTCTCAGAGATTATGCTCTATTAAGATGGGAACCAGAAGACAGAAGATTGGGGAGTAACCCTTCGAGTGCTACGGCCCATGGTATGTCCCATTCTGAGCCTTCCACATTTTGCTTTTAGTTTATTTACGCATTTCCAGCTCTGTTCTCTCCCATGGGCTTGTGGCACAGCTGTCTGCAGTACTTTTTTATTTTAACCCTTTCCCTGCTGTTCTGGGCATATACTGTTGTTCACACTAATTTATGGATCGTGGAGACTTTGGGGGGGCTTCCAGACGACTCCACGTCACTTTAATCTTCATTATTTGCCTCACCCTGGTACCTTCGGGGGGTTTTAGACTTCTCAGTGGTTTTATTCCAAAGTTTTTTTGGGGATTTTTTTGGGCATGGCTCGTTAATTACTAGAGCCCTTCCACCGTCATCTTTGCTCCAGACTTTAATGGGCAAAACATCTTTGGAACACACTTCTGCAACTGTTTGTTAGAATAGTCAGAGAGGGCTCTTCTTGTCTCCTCATGTTATTTTTTATGATCCACTTTGTGAGTGTTCACGGAGCACAACATGACCCATGGCTGAAGAGCCATGGGTTGCTAGTCATCAAAGGAAAAAAATAAATTCCCCATAATCCCCTGGTTCCCAGGCTTTTTTCTTATTGCCTGGCACGCTTTGCGGTGGCCATCTTACTTCTCCCTTGCTTATCCTATGCAGAGGCTCCTCTCGCCTCCATTTTAACCCTTTGCATACCAGAGAAGTACATTTCGGGCCTTTCTGGGGAATTTGGTTTAAACCGGGGCTACTTTTAACTAGTTTTATCAGTTAGACACTTTCCACAGCATATGAGGAAATAGAGGACCAAGGATTCAGGGCTTCCCTTACCTCCCTCACTCTCTGTTTCTCATGCCATGCTGGGCTTCCAAGGCAATATTTTGGGTCTCTGTGTCCCTCATGTTCTGTGTGGCCCCATCACTGACAAAGCATATCTGATTGGAAAGAGGTCGTGCCTTTCAAGATCACAGGTTACGCCACAGATCTGTGGGTGCTTCTTCGGCCTACAAAAATTATACTTCAGCTGAGCAGATGTGCAAGGTTGAAACTTGGTCCTCCTTGAATACTTTTAGCAAACACTACAGTGTCAATATCCTGGCCCCGGGTGAGCCAGCTTTGCCCTGAAGGACCTTCAGACAGTTTTGCATATTTTTTTTTCCCTTTCATCTTCTGCCAAGTTGTTCACTAGGTGTAACTGAACACAGTGAGACACACACTCAGACACACCCGCACACAGAGGCACACACAGATACACGCACAGGCGCACACAAAGACACGCACAGACTGCTCTGGAGAAAAGTGATGCTTATGTTGAGCTACAAGAAACTTGCCTCTGTAGAGAGTTCCAAACACTAGGAGGAGAACTGAGCCTTGCTTCCTAATGTCAAAACAGGAGCTTCTGCGCCATTTTGTTGTGTGTAAGGCTAGTCTACGGCTTGATGCTTGATTAACGGAGGTGCACAGGGATCTCTTTTTCAGACCCCCTCTTCTACTTCCATATGATCCGACCTGACAATCAGACACAATCTGAGTGATACTTACCTTTTGTATGTTGGAAAAATTTAAATTATACAGTTTGTGCAGTAATAAGAGTGTGTTGGATAAACCTTTGAAATCCAGCAATATCCAACAAGTTTATATTTGTCTAGCTGTGGAACAAGAAAAATGCCTTAAATCTGTGCTGCTTTGGTGCATCGGTTATCACTGCTGCAGCTCCCGTTGTTCAGGCTCAGAACTATCCTGAATTACACTGCAGTTCGGTGACTTAGGCTTTTAAGTCTGTTTGCCTCATAGAAATATTTAGCAAAAAAAAAAATTGGGCGCTGTATCCTAAACACTGACATGAGAAACTTTGATAATATCCGCTGGCTTTAGATTTTACATGAGCTCATTGTGACCTACACTAGAAATTCTTCGCAATAGTCTGATGTTCCATTGGCAGAACCAGTGTTGCCCATATGAGAATAGTCATCGAGAAGGCAGAGGTATTCCCCTTTGAGTGCCAGAGGGGTACGCAACACAGTGCTTTAAGGGATACACTGTCGCATCTCTAGTATTATTCCACTGGCCACTGGTAGTCACAAATCCTTATATATGTTGTCTTCCGCCCCTGGCTTGTAACAAGTTCCCATTTGTAGCCGCAGAACCATACATACATTGTCTGTCTCCCAACCCTGTTCCTCTGGTAGTCAGACTACACATACTGTCTGACAGCTCAGCCTTGTTCCACTATCCGATTAAACAAACAAACAAACAAACAGTGTTATCATGCCTAGTAACTGTTAGACCAAGCTTATATGCTGGACTCACCGGCCAAGCTTCAGGTGCCAAAACGGCCATGGTCTTCCCTCGACCAGCTTCCTTCTCAATAGAGACAATAATTGCAGTTACACTCAGAAGACTTCAATAGAACAACCTCCTGTTATGTTTGGAGTTCCCCAGGAGTTAATCACTGGCTATCTGCTTCACATGGTGATAGGCCTGGACTAGAAGATCCTTGTCATAGCCCCTTGCTTAAAATCTATCAACTACATCTTTGCTACATATTGGTTTATTATGACACATCTGTGTGCTTCCTGGTTTCATGGTTCAGTAGTATCATACTTCTATACATGTAAAATAAACAATATTGTTAGTAAATAGGTGTGATAAGTGAGGAAGAAGTTTGTTACAAGGAATGGGAGGATTGCTACTCTTTTTTTCTTTTTCCTGTTTTTTATCCAATCAATTGTTTGTCTGTTTTTCTTTAAATTGAAAACGTGTTGTCATTTCCTTTGAGTTTATGATTAAGCGCTGGTAGTGTGAAACGCGTTAGACAGTGTGGGGGCACCCAAAACCTCTACCCTACATGTCCCGCTTCATCCTTGGCTATCTACGTGGATGTTTTCATTTTAAAAATTACAGTAAACATGAAATGTTTTTAAACTATGCACCATCCGCTGTTCTTCTATTGAAGTCTTCTCAGTGCAACTGCAACTTTTGTCTCTTGTTCCACTATCCCATTCGTAATCAACTATACACTCTGGGGTGGCTCTTGTTCCACTGTAGACTGGTAGTTTCAAAATCACACATACTATTAAAGGGGAACATTCACATTGGAAAAACTTTTGAGCACTTGTTTAATCCGCTAAGAAGCATTAGGAAACATGCTCTTTTTTTTTTTTTTTTTTTTTTTTTTTTTTTTAACTTTTTAAGATATTCAACTTCAAAGTTATCCACTTCCGCATACTGCGGCACGATGTAGCTGCGGCACGGCCCTCAGGACTTCCCAGCAGTCTGTCATTCTCCTCCCACCTCGCTCCAAGCTGACCCCGGGAACATGTTCATGCTTCACTTCGGTGTGGTGTGAACGGCTCCTAGTGTTACAGGAAGCGGTGATTAGCATTATACTGAGGTTGCAACATCAGTATAATGCTAAATGCTGCTCCCTGTAACGCCAGTAGCCGTTCACACCACACCAAAGTGAAGCATGAACGAGCTCCCGGGGCAGCTGGGAGGAGAATGACAGACTGCTGGGAAGTCCTGAGAGCCATGTCGCAGTATGCAGAAGTGGATAACTTTGAAGTTGAGTATCTTAAATATTAAGTTAAAAAAGAGTACGTTTCCTAATGCATCTTAGTTGATTAAACAAGTGCTCAAAATGTTTTCTGATGTGAATGTTCCCCTTTAAGCCTTCTTGGCCAGGCACTCAGAACTCTGTCATAAGCTTCTTGTTAACCAGATGCTGCTGTACTAGATCTCCCATCCTCCGTAGCCAAACATGTTGCTACTGAAGATGATGTGAGCTCTAGTCCAAAATAGCTAGAAGGCCACTGCAATGTCATATTTAATACATTTTGTATAACAGACCACTTTCTTAGCAGGGGACCCTTTAAAATTGCCTCTCACATCTCATTGTCTACTGGGTATGTGATAGATATACAGGAGAACCATGTGGGTATTGCACTCTTCCTAACTCCATTGTAGCGACACACTTGCATATTTCCACAGTCCCAGGAAGCTCCTGGCTCATCCTCTCTAAGACATGGGTTACTGCTGGCATACTGGCCTCACCCTACTGCAACATACTGAAAATGTATGTGACGTTTTCATGGTGCATAGCAAACTCTCCAACATACTGTTATGCTCTTGCATTTATTAGATAGTCCAGTGGAGTAAGTGAGTAGCCTTCTATTTTCAGAGCAGGGCATGCATGAGGACACCCAGCGAGGCTGCATTGTCACTACTAGATGGGATATATCCATTCCTGAGAGCATACCTTCCAACTGTCCCAGATTTCCAGGAATAGTCCCTGGTTTTTACTCCCTAACCCTGGATACTGGTTTTAACCCTTTGCATACCAACAGGGGTATGTAATACATTGCTTTGCAATGCGTTGTGGACCCCTCTGGCACTCAAAGGGTTAAAAGTGAATGTTAGACCCATAATCTTTGTGCTTGTCATTGACAGGTTAATAGCTTATGGGCTTTCCCACTTTTTAATATTGCTTATTTATATAATTTCTTGTAGAATGTAAGTATGGGTAATAGGGCTGCAATTATCATATTATTTGAATATTCAATAAAGAATATTAGGTTGATATTATATTGAATAATCGTCACCTTCAAAGATGTAAAATCATGCACATGCACATTACATTACCCTTTGTGTTTATACTTGTGTACATTATCTGTTATGGACATTTGCTGTTATAAGCGTGTGCATTCAGTTATGTGCATTCGAAGTTATAAGCATGTACAAAGTTATTTAATTTACTGAATATTTTATGAAGTTGGTTGTTGGTCTCATGATATATTGTCCTATGGATGATTAGTGACATTCTGTTGCATAACTGTCAAGTATGTGAATGCATACCCCAATGACCTTATGAATCTTACATTTGCTCCTTGGTCCAAGAGATAATCTCTTCAGTCAGTCCTAGATCCCATGTCCATGGAAGTGGGTGTGACAGTTGCTTGCAGGACTTCTGGAATCAAACTCTACCCCCTGCAAATTTGTTATTTTTTTTATTTCAAAATGAGGCAGGCAGAACGCGTAAGGCACAGAAGACTATCATATGCAGTGGGTGGCGGTTGAGTCCGATAGCACTGCTGGTAACTTTCATGTTGTAGCCAGTGAGATGGCTCAGTTGGTTAATGCACCATCTGTAGAATCTATTCAAGGTCGCAGGTTCTACTCCCGGCAAGGTCAGCTCAGCCTTTCACCCTTCTGAGGTAGATAAAATAAGTCCAGGACGTACTTGAAAATGAGAGAAAATCTCAATGTATTCTTCCTGGTAAAATACTGTCACAAAAAAATGTCCAACAAGGACTTACTTCAAGGACTATTTGAAGATGTTCTCTTGAACAAATGTCGAAATATAACATTCTTAATGTCTAATGTAGGTAAGTGGGGGTTATTGTTTGGAGAGGTTAGTGTTTCTTTTAGGGCTGTATACACAAAGGAGAAGAATTCTAACTACACCATAGAGTACAAATTATCCCATTGATCTAAATTGGATTTTTAACCCATCAAATGCTAGAGGTCAACATTATATTGAAGATCAGTCAGTTGGAGACATCTAGCATTCATGGCCTAAAAGTCCCATTTAAATCAAAGAGAATGTTCAGTCCCCCCATGGCGAACGTAGCTTGCTCCAGCAGGTCTTCTCTTTTCTTAATGCATACGGAGAAAAATGTTATATTTCTCAGAAACTGCATTCAAGTGAGCTGTAATGAAGCTAATTCTGAGGTAGTTTATAATGAGACCTATTTATTTCTTGATGATAGATTGCTTTTAAAGTGAATGAGATAGTTGTAAAAGAATAATAGGATTTCTTGGCAGGTCATCTTTATCTCATTGTCACTCTGTATTGTGCTGTACTCCTTTTCTATCCATTAGAAATGCTTGTTGCAGGATAATTACAGTCTTGTGAAGTTTGATTGCTGTCTGAAGGCAGCAGTGCCAGCTCTTTGGTAAGGGACTGATAAGAGGCTGATCTGGAGAAATTCCCGGTTAAACCAACTGCACCACAGGGAACAAACCTTATCCTAGATTTAAATTGGGGGTTTAATCCCATGAATGTTAGAGGTCACCAGTGCTTTGCTTTAAATCACTTGGAATTTTGGAAAATTGTATTTGCCCCTTGCTATTGGTTTACTCTACAATTGTAACAATACATCTTATTAATCCGTTAGTGACCGGCCGCGCGCGCATGCGGCCGACACTTAACTACAGGGTTTTTTTTTTTGTTTTGTTTTTTATTTGCCATTCTAGCGAATGGCCTCCGGGACGTACATGTACGTCCTCTGTCCCCCTGGGACATCTGGCGAGGCGTACATGTACGTCCGTTAAGGTCTTGATCCCACTGCTACTGATATTGTCCCAGTTCTTTTCTTGCAGATTACTGCTGAAGTATAAGGGAAAACTTGTAGATAAAACCTGTCACAAAGCCATCACCTGCAATGGCATCCAGCCCTAAATCAGTCATTAATCATTAATAGTTTATAAAGACATCCAGAACAGTAATATATGCAACAGGATCATGCTGGAAATCTGCACAGAGTGTTCTAATGTATCCAAATATGGGCATTATGACTGAAATAAGAATGTGATTAATTATATCTAAAAGGGTATCTTTACATGGGTAGTTCAAGCAAGATAGCACAACTGCTACATTTGATTCGTCGCTGAACTGTGTGCTGCACTCATCATGTGACTTATGAGGTGAAAGCAGACTGCTGCCCCCAGTAGACAAGATAGGTTGATTCCCACTTGGGCCAGCCATTCATTAGATTGTTGAAGTTTCTGCACCTCCCTCCATCTTTCTTTTGCCCTCCCCTTCCATGCCCCCTTTCCATGTGTGTCTGAAATGTTCCTCTGTGAGTTTGAGTCCCTCTCTACCTTTCCTACTTCATATTTCTCTCACCCCTGCATAATGCACCCCCCATATTTCTGCAACCCATCCTCCGTGTTTGTACCATGTGTGTTTGTTTGCTGAGGTATGTGTATGTTGAGTAAGTGTATATATTACACATACACAGTCTTGACATCCTATATTTGTCCCAGTGATTGTCATGGAGTCACACATACACTGACACTCTTGTTACATTGATAGTCACGGAATCACACATACACTATGCTTCCCCACCTCTCTTCAACTGGTAGTCACAGAATATCTCATGCTGTCTTACACCTCATTATTCTTCCACTGGACCAATGGCCATACACTCATTGTCTGATACAGCTAATTGCCTACATTATGCAAGGGAAGTCTATAGTGATCTACTGTAGTGCCACAGGCACCAGTTCCACAGTGCTTGATAATAAAAAGCCACAAATTATCTACTATGACTTCATACCTTTCATCATTTCAAATAGCCAAAGAGGGATACTTTTGTTTTAAAGGGATAGTAATGTTTCACAGAAGAAGCGGCTACAATTAATCTTCATAGTATTTGGGCCATGGAGAGTGTTATTTTCAATACTGTCAGAGTTGTAGTTCAAGAGTAATTGAATGATAAGTATCCCCCTCCCTCCCCTTTTACCTAGTGTAAACCCCCCTCCTGCCCCTTTTACCTAGTGTAAGCCACCTCCTCTCAGATGTGGAATCTGGTCCTGGGACCAGACAGCTCACATCAAAGGACAATCTTCTTACTGTGAGAACAATGAAAACTCTGCCCCCTTGACATGTTCTTCAGGTTTTTCCTTATGCTCACTGAAGACTGTCCCTCTCTCCGATCCATCTGGACAGTCTTGCTGCTCTTGAACTACAACTAGATTAATTGGAGCTTCTTTTATTGTGAGTCATTACTATCTCTTTAAGCGGTTTTGCTGGTGCCATGGCTGGTGGTTGGGGCATTTCAGAGAATTTTTATGTTCTTTCATGACCTGATGGCACCTCTTTTGGTAAGTGAATGAATAATTTTAGCTACACAGACTCATTTATAAACAAATATACTGAAGTTTATACAAACATTAATGTAAGTTTTATTACATATTTATACACAAGCTACACATTCCGATCTCCTAAAAAGAGGGACATCAGGGTGGGAGAGAGGGACAGAAAGATTTGGGTCTTAGAGGGACACTTGAGAGGTATATGACTTGTGCAGCTACATGTACCCCTGCACATGCAATTTGGGCACTCTACAACCCTCTTATTGTGCCTCTCCCTAACCTATACACTGCATGCCCTTGATAGACTTGTGATGTCACCAGAGGTCCTTTAGCCCACTAAGCTCTATCCATTACCATAATGCTCTGCTAGTGGATTATGCCAGTCGCCGGCAAATTATTATATCTGGGTTTCAGGACAGAAGCCGAAAACCGGATGGATGGAAACCTTAGGCTTAGGTAGAGAGAGAGTCTGGGGAAATGCTGAGCTGCAGGGCTTTTTAAAATGTTTCAAACAAGATAAGAAGGCAGGGAGCTTCATGTTTGATATGGCTGGTTTAACCAATGGCATTGTTATCCTGTTAACTGGTTCACTTTTAAAATGTTGCATGCAAAATAGCGTACAACTACAGGATGCATTCAATATGTCACCCTGGTTAAAAGGGTGACACGAGAATCTCACACTGTAAGAAAGCTCTAGATTCTCATGCCGCGGCCTGAAACGTAGCCTTTCCCCTTCACCGCAACATCAAGACCCCATAGAACAAATAAAAAAATCAAGAAGTACCTCATCTGCAGCAGCGCTGCCCTGGCTCTTTCTGCTTGGCTCTATCAACTGGCTAAAGAGCCATCTAGTGATGAGGCCAGCATAAGCAGAAAAAATAGCTGGAACGTAGTTAGGAATTGAATAAATGTAAAATAAACTAAAAAGAAACTGCCAATGTATTTCTAGGCCACAACTGGCCTTTTTCACAGGGTTGAAAAACAAAGTATCTAACAGGTTGGAATGCTCTTTAGTATTCAAGGGGTTAAAAGCCACATTTAAATCACTGGGACATTGACACTTTTTTACTTCATGGTTTTCACACATCACCACCACCACCAATCTGGGGCACCGAGTGCTCAAACCCCTCATACTTCCCAACAGCAACATGCTGAAAACTCAGAGAGACTTGGCAGTTCAAGCGTTGAGCTGCAAAGGCTAATTCTAATACAAACAAACCAAAGTCGCTCTCATACGTTTATAATAAGTTGTAGGATAAGTCTAACACTCAAATAGTGTGGTGTACCCTCATGTTAATAGACAATACAGAAACAAAAAGTCAGTAAAGGACATTCCAGAAGTTTGAGAGTCCAATAGAACAAAAAGAAACCTTTATAGAGACACTCATTGAAGACATCCTAATAAATAGTATATTTTATGTGTGGTCAAACAAAAACAAATAAGTTACTTCATACTATTATAAACCTCATCACACAGTTCAAAAAGGAGATGACACAATTCCCTATATAGTGATCTTTTCCAGTCTAAATGTTATTCCCCCAAGAAGTCACTGTAAGACTGGGAATGGAAAAAATAAATAACAGTTCTCCAGGCCAAAAAAGTTACAAATTACTGAATCAAATGGCAAGGAAGAACAGTAAAGAAAAAATATGCATATAAAGTGCTAGTGCAAGAGTGTTAATATCATAGAGACTATACTCCTTGAGTGCAGGCTGACAGATGCCCTAAAAGCAGTCCCGTACTCACAGTTTCACACGATGGAATTTCAGAGGGACATTCTCCAGTCATGGTTCAGGAATCCCGAGCATCTCTCCCATCAGATGACCTTGTCTATGGAGGCCAAAGAGGATTTTAATGGTGGCTTCATCAGCCACATCTGATGAGAGGAAGACTGTTTTGTAATTTCACAGTGGGCACTGGTGGACAGGGAAGAGAGTCTCTTTTCCATCAGCATTCTGGAGCTCAGAGCGGTTCATTTGGCTCTTTTTCATTGGTCCCAGGTACTCCTGGGGACACTGGGGAGATTTCAATCAGATAACTAAATGGTGGTGGCATGCATAACCCTCCAAGGGTTAACCCGCAGTGAGATAGCATGGAGAGAGTCTCATGTTCCAGCCATCTCATTCGTACACATTACAGCAGTGTAAAACGTACCACCAGACTTTTTCAGTCATCAAGACATAGATCCAGGAAACTGGGAACTCCATACAGAGGCATTCTGTGTGATGGGGGGGACCTGGAAGATTAGGATGGACAAGGGAATGGTTAGGTTAATCACTCCATTCTGGCCCAAGAGGGTATAGTTTGCACAACTCTGCAGTTTGTCCATTCAGGACCCAATCCACCTGCTGCCCAGATTGGATCTGTTGCTCTTTGGCCCCCTTTTGTACAAGGATGTAGATAGGCTGGCCTTTCCCATAGCTCATGAGGCCACCATTCTGAAGTGGAATGGATTCTCAGATAATGTAATCTCCACCATAATCTAGGGTCAAAAGCAGCTCTCCTCTAAGGCATACCACAGTGTCTGGTCCATTTTTCACCAGTGGTGTGTGGACAAGAATATGTCCTCACAGGTCTTTGACCTTTCCATGGTGTTGTCCTTCCTTCAGGACAGAGTCAACAAAGGTTTCAGATCTCAACCCTCTCTGTTCTTTTTCAGAGTTGGATCTCTGTCATCCTGGACGTGAAGACTTTTCTACAGGGAGTGGCTTTCCTTCCTTTTGGGACCCCACACCTCTGTGAGATCTCAATTTCATCTTAGGCATTCTTCAGAGGAGGTCTCTGAAGTCCCTATCAATCAGGACATAGTTGTGCCTTCTTTTTTTCCTGAACTTTTCTCCACTCATGAGGGACCTCCATCTGTTGAACATTGTGCACTGCCTAAAGTTTTATGTGTACCACACTCAGCCCTTCCATAAGGCTGACTCTCTTTTTGTTATTCCCTGGGGGGCCTAGCGAGGGCCAGGATGCATCCAAGGTAACCATTGCCTTGGATAAAGATTACCATACTGCAAGCGTATGAGATTAAGGAGAAGCTGGTTCTCTTTAAAATCACAGAGCATTGCACCAGACCTGTGGGTGCTTCTTGGGCCTACAAGAACCAGACCTTGGCTGAACAGCCAATCAAGGCTGTGACTTGGTCCTCCTAGCATACTTTCACCAAATGGTACCACGTCAATGTTTTGGCCTTTGCTGAGGCCAGCTTCGGCTGGAAGGTCTTTCAGGCAGTTTTGCCTGTTAAGGGATCTCTCTCTCTTTCTTTTCTCTGCTACCAGTTGTTCATTAGTTTTTGAGCTGAGTCTGCTCTCTTTTGGTGTACTGTGCTGTGGTGTTTTGTTTTTTTTTTGTCCTATGCATCAGGAGAAAAGATGAGCTGAGTCACAACTCCTACTTTTAAATTGAACTTGTATTATTTTTTCAAGGTCTGTGTTCTGACCACAACCAGTGCTGCCTTTCCAGGTTTCTATTACTATTAAGCCTCGGTACTCACACCCACGATATGAGGTCATTATCAATTCCTGTATATATATTTTTTGTTTTACTGTAATGGAAAATATGAACTTCATGTTGTGCTATCCATTTTTATGTATCTACATTTTTAACTAATTTCTGTATAATCCTACATTAACATAATCTGAAATGACCTTTTGTTTTTAACTTTATTTCGTTATTTGTAATCAGTACTGATAAACTTAGACCCGTCTGTGCTTTGTCTCTGTTTAGTATTTTATCTTTTGGACACTTCCCTCCCAGCTGCCCCAGGGAGCGTTTTCACTCTTCCCTTCATGGTGGCATTTATGTGGGCTATCATTACAACAAGCCGCATTTTACCATGCTACTATGCATGCAAGCTCAGTAGCATGGTAAACGGGGCTTGTTGTAATGTTGGATGTTGGAGATGTCTCTAGTATTCAAGGGGTTAAGGAATTATGTAGAATGGGTAAAGGCTATTGTGGTTCTCAGCAGGATGTTGTGGCACTTTGGGGTGCTTTTGGCATCATCTTAGGGTGCTGCATATTTATGTATGAAGGTTATGACAAAAATATGAAAGTTGGGGTTCAAACGTATATATGTATGAACGTTGTAATGCAGAATTAATGAATAAATGTTTTTTATATATATAATATGCTTTACTTTACAATTTAAGACAATATAGTGTTACAAGTGCTTTGCAAAGAGAAACACAGGAAATTCTGTCTCTGCCTGAAAGCTTACATTCTAAATATTCTTTGTGTTTTTTGTTATTCTGATTGTTGAAATATGTATGTTGTTATACTGTTCATTATTCCTTTGGGAAACGGCCTGTAAAATGTTGGATGTTTTGAAAATCCATACTGAATAGTAGGGGTGCCTTGAGCAAAACAAGATTGAGAAACACTGTTCTATGACTTGGGCATAAACACAAACACTAGGATAATTCCGTCTGCAGTGTCTGATATGGTGACATGGGATTGAAACCTTTTGAGCTGTGAATCGTACAGACATTAAAGGTAGCCTTTCCTTCCAACCAGGATTTATATGCAGAGCTATCTGAACGTCACTATCTTTTCTGCATCCTGCACATTTTCTCAAAGCTTTTAGATTTTGTTTGAAGACATGAGGTGTTTAGTCTTTGTTACAGCAGCTATAGATAGTAAACAGAATAAACTTCAAATAGAACAAAATAATGTTGGCATATGAAACTTTTGCTGTGAGATAAGAAAAGGGAGAAATGTAAGGAAATAATATCTTTCAACAAATATATTCTGAATGCTCAAAATAGGTAAGTAGGTGATATTTCATATTGAAAAAACTGTCCTCAAGCCTCCCCAACAATGCAGGATTTCAGGATATCATCAGTTGAGCATGGAGGTTTTTCATTAGTACTGGTGGATCTGTCAGAATTTCTGAGTCACTGATTGATTCACATGTGATCACATGGAGATCCTGAAACCCTGCACTATTGGGAGTGGTGGTAGGGAGGGTCTCAAGGCCAAGTTTGGGAATCACTTTCTTTTTTGAGGATAACTTTGCTTGTTGCTGAGAGGGGTTTTTTTTTTTTTTTTTTTTTGTAAGAACTATTATTCCAAAATAAGTTTAATTATAAAAGTTTAATAAGTAATTTTAATTTAACAAGTTGCTTTGTGTAAGTAGGTGTACTTCATACAGAAGTTTAAAATATAAATAAATATATTATAATCTCCAATACTGTGCAACAATCTTAAGCATGTTAAAAAATGCTCTAAAATAAGAATGTTTTCAAAAATAGACATGTTAATAGTTTATATTTATTATTTAACAAAATTATAGCGAGTGAACATAATAAAAATCTAAATCAAATCAATATTTGATGTGACCACCTTTTGCATTCAAAACAGCATCAGTTCTTCTAGGTATACTTGCACAAAGTCAGGGCTATTGTATAGTCAGGTGTATGATTAAACAATTATACTAAACGGGCTGATATCCGTTTAATATGTGGGTTGAAACACAATCATCAACTGAAAGAGCTATGTTGGAGGAATAAAACTGTGAGGAACAGCCAAACTCCGCTAACAATGTGAGGTTGCTGAAGACCGCTTAATGTCATGGCAAGACTGAGCACAGCAATAAGACATAAGCTAGTTATACTGCATCAGCAAGGTCTCTTTCAGGTAGAAATTTCAGGGCAGACGGGGGTTTCCAGATGTGCTGTCCAAGCTCTTTTGAAGCAGCACAAAAAAATGGCAACACAGAGGATGGTAGATGCAGTGGTCGACCAAGGAAACTTAGTGCAGCAGATAAGACATATCATGCTTACTTCCCTTCACAATCCGAAGATGTCCAGCAGTGAAATAAGCTCAGAATTGGGATCTTGGTACACCCATCTACTGCCTGGAGAAGTCTGGTCAGAAGTGGTCTTCATGGAAGACTTGCTGACAAAAAGCTATATCTCCAACATGGAAACAAGGTCTAGCGACTCAACTTTGCACAAAAACACAGGAACTGGGGTGTACAAAAATGGCGACAGGTGCTCTGGACTGATGAGTCAAAATTTGAAATATTTGGCTGGAGAGCAGTATAAGAATGAGTGTCTGCAGGCAACAGTGAAGCATGATGGAGGTTCCTTGCAAGTTTGGGGATTTGGTCAGCATTAATGGTCTTCTCAGTACTGAGAAGTACAGTATTATGCAATACCATCGTTGAGGTATCTGATTGGCCTCACATTTATACTGCAGCATGACAATGACCTAAACATACAGCCAAAGTCATTAAGAACTGTCTTTGTTTTAAACAAAACACAGGAGTCCTGGAAGTGATGGTATGGCTCCCACAGAACCCTGATCTGAGATTAGTTCTCCAAGATGTTTGGAACAACCTACCAGCCGAGTTCCTTAACAAACTGTGTGCAAGTGTACCTAGCAGAATTTATACTGATTTGAAGGTAAAGGGTGGTCACACCAAATATTAATTTAGATTTTCCTTCTGTTCACTATTATTTTGTTAATTGATAAATATAAACTATTAACATGTTTATTTTTTTAAAGCATTCTTTACAGCATTTTTTCACATGTGCCTAAGACATTTGCACAGAGAAGAAGTGGGTGTTTGTGTAGAAGATTTGGAGGAATAGGGCAGCGTGGAAGGGGGTGTTAGGGAGAGGGTGTTGGAACAGGCTGCTGGGGGAGAGGGGTTGGTGGAAGAAGCTTTTTGTGGGGGGAGAGGAAGAGGATTTATCAGAAGAGTGTGTTGGTGAAGAAGACTTGGTTGCAGTAGGTAGTGGGGGCTTTGGATAAGGGGGAGTCAAAAGAAAATTAAATATGTGCAGAAAATTGAGTTATGGGAATGCACAGAAGTAGTTTTTTGATAGTATAACACGTCATGTTTGTGACATCACAAATTTAAATCCATAATACATTTCCACCACTTCTGTCATCTGAGTCACCTTTATTAGTGTTCATTTCCTATCATTACTGGAATTCAGAATCATTATAGCAACTATAATAGTCCTAAAACACAAGCATTTTTCCAGATTGGTATAATTCTTGTTGCATGAAAAGCCAAAGTAAGAATAAATGTGTGAGCAAAACAAAGAGGGTAAACCATGATAAGTAGTCAGGGGTGAAAGGAAGGAGGAAAAAAAATGAACTAAAGATGAACTGGATCGATGCGTAAGAGGAAAGGAAGAACAGGCCACTGCACTTGGTGAACTAATTCATATGCCATCCTAGACATGGCCTAGTTGGCTTTTCCCTGAATTGGGCCCACTTGCCTTTTGTTTTGCACACTGGCTTATCTTTAACTCTTTGAGTGCAAGTGGGGGTGAACGATGCATTGATAAGCAAGAGTGGAGTGGCAAATCAGTTGCAAAATGTGACCCACTACTGTTTCCAAATGTACTAATATGTGTATAAACTGTCCCACACTGGAATAGATTGCGAATTATAATGCTTTTGTTGGGGGCAGTGAGGCACTTTGGTGGCATATCGCACTGTATTGCACTGCTTGTAGCATCTAATGGAGTATTTTTCTGATGGCGGCATAACATGTATTGCTCTGGTGGTGACGTATAACTCTGTATTGCTATGGTGGTGACATATAACTGTATTGCTATGGTGGGGACATGTAACTCTGTATTTCTATGGTGGGGGCATATGACTCTGTATTGCTATGGTGGGGTCATATAACCATACCTGGGAACTTTCAGGGTTTGACCCTGAGACTCAGGGTTTTGACCCAAATCTCAGAGTGAAGGACCAAAATCTCCAGGTGAGGAGAGTTCAGGGTTATCTACTACATGATCTGCAACATATAACTGCTTCTATTGTCTTTAAATTGATGCTATTTCTACCAGAAAGGGAGAAAAGTCCTGGTTGTCTTATGTGTGATTAGGCAGTGATGTCTTTAGTTTGAAGCATGATAAAAGTCCTTTGTGGACTGATTGTAGGACCTCTGGATTAGAGCACGTATGGACATATTGCCGAGAATGTACTTTCTGGGAAACATAAAGGGTTATAATTTCAGGCATCTCAGGGTCAGCCCATTTTGACATTTGTTCCCAGGTATGCATATAACTCTGTAGTACTATTTTTAATTGACTGTATTGACCTTAACCCCTAGAGTGCCAAGCACTTACGCCATACAAGTGGACACAGCTGTACCTGCTGTGCCACGCTCGTACGGCGTAAGAGTGAAATGCGGTCACTGCATGAGCCGGTATAACTGGCATGCAGTGGCCGCATTTCAAAAAAAAAAAAAAGCTTGGCACTTGTGGGGGGACATGAGGATCACTCCTCATGTCCCCCCTGTTATTGATCTCCCAGCCGATCGCGCTGGGAGATCAATAAAACAAGAGGAGAAGCGCAGCAAAAGCGCAGCTTCTCCTCTCCTGTCTCTCCTACCCGAACTTCCGGGTAGGAGTGGGTGGGACCGGGGGAAGCCTCCCAACGTCATCGGTGACATGGTCACCGATGACGTTGGGGAAGTTTCCCGGTCCCATTCACTCCTACCGGTGGTAGGAGAGAAGGGCAGGAGAGCTTTTTCTCTCCTGCAGTCGCCTTTTTGATCTCCCATCCGATCGGCTGGGAGATCAATAACTGGGGGGGCACCAGGAGGGGTCCTGATGTCCCCCACGAGGTCTGAATAAATAAATAAAAAAATTAAAAAAATTAAAAAAAAAATGCACTAGTAACCCTGTGAGTGCCGCAGGGGTCCCCAGCACATTGCTTTTCAATGTGCTGGAGACCCCTGTGGCACTCACAGGGTCACTTATTTTTGGGGGATTTTTTTTTTTCCAAGACCTCATTGGGGGGATCGGGGGGTCCTGATGCCCCTCAATGAGGTCTATGATAAAAATTAAAAAAAAAAAAAAAAAAAAAAAAAAAATTAAAAAATTAACCCTGTGTGTGCCACAGGGAGGTCTAACGCACCCCCCTCCTGTGGCACACACAGGGCTTTTATAATTCCTTTGTTAACCGAGATTGTTGGGGGCCATCAGGATTGGTCCTGATGGACCCCCAACAAGCTCTGATTACAAAGTAATAAATAAATAAATAAATAAATTAAAAAAAAAAAATTAACCCTATGAGTGCCACAAGGGTCCAATGCATTGCTTTGCAATGCACTGGAGACCCCTGTGGCACTCACAGGGACATTTATTTTTACTCTCTTTTTTTTTTTTTTTTGTAAGACCTCATTGGGGGGAATCAGAGGGGTCCTGATACCCCCCAATGAGGTCTATAATACAAAAAAGTAAATTAAAAAAAAATTAACCCTGTGTGTGCCACGGGGGGGAGGGCAATGCAGCCCCCCTTCTGCGGCACACACAGGGCTTTTATCATTCCTTTGTTACCAGAGATTGTTGGGGGGCCATCAGGATTGGTCCTGATGGCCCCCCAACAAGCTCTGATTACAAAGTAATGAAAAAAAAATAACCCTTTGAGTGCCACAAGGATCCAATGCATTGCTTTGCAGTGCGCTGGAGACCCCTGTGGCACTCACAGGGTCACTCCGTTTGTGGACATATATATATTTTTTTTTTTACTAAGACCTCATTGGGGAGGGATCAGGGGGTCCTGATGCTCCTCAACAGGGTATATAATAAAAAAAAATTAAAACAAAAATTAACCCTGTGTGTGCCACTGGGAGCTGGGGTTCAATGCAGACCCCCTTCCTGTGACACACACAGGACGTTTTATCATTACTTTGTGATCAGAGCTTGTTTGGTGGCCATCTGAATACAAAGTAATTATAAAAAATTAACCCTTTGCTTTGCAATCCACTGGACACCCCTGTGGCACACACAGGATTTTTTTCCCCCTTTATTTTTTATTTAGACCTCATTGTATGGGTTCTGATGCCCCCAACAAGGTCTACACAAAAATATTGGGGGAAAACCCCCCAAAAAATGCACGTGCCACAGGAGGGGGGGTCCAACGCAGTGCTTTGTATGAGGGGACATACAGTGCACACTGGTAGTCACAGATCTCCCATACACACTATCAGACACTGCCCCACCATCACCACCATCCTTGCTCCTCTGCTCATAGCCACACACACTGCCTAATCCCTCACCCTCCCACACACTTTGTTACACTTGTAGTCACAGGTCCGCACGTACACCGTCTGATGCCCTAGCTTCTTTCATCTGTTAGCCATAAAATCACATACACTGTTTGCTTTCCCATTTCTGTTTCACTGGTAGCTACGCTCCTGTAGTGTAAATTGGTATGTCAACCCACAGCAGTGGGGTACCATTTCTCTTAGGAGAAAAATGACACCCCACTGGAATGAGTCAACCTACCTTAGGGGTGCCAGAAGCACATAACTACCTGTTTGCTTCTTCGAA
The DNA here is from genome assembly GCA_037306005.1 of Rhinophrynus dorsalis. Classification (NCBI taxonomy): domain Eukaryota; kingdom Metazoa; phylum Chordata; class Amphibia; order Anura; family Rhinophrynidae; genus Rhinophrynus; species Rhinophrynus dorsalis. The sequence goes on from CM074719.1 coordinate 516,003,070, forward strand.
AATGGCTGCTTGTACTAAAATGTCCATAACTGTTAGAGACATGAAGGAAAGGTATAAAAGGTATACCATTTTGGAAAGTAGACATTCTCCCGCATCAAATGAGGGGTCACTTGCCTTTCTACCCCCTGGGCTGAAGTGCACAAATATTTCCAAAAGGTGGCGCTATGGGAATAAATACATGTTTTTTTACATTTCCACCATTTCAAAGATACTAAAATCTTTGAAAACCATAACATTTCCTGCTGTATTCAGTACTTGCTACCAACATGAGAAAAATGGTAGCCCATTTGTGTGGGTTAACATACAATATGTGGGTGCTAGGAACATGTACGTAAGATGTTTTTGATACATAGTATGTGATTTTAGCAAAATGAGTAAATTTTCACTTTTTTTGTCATTATGACATCATAGCTTTTTGCACGATGTAAAATTCTCTTCATGTAAGGTACCACGAGAAAGCTCAATTCGTTCTGAAAAAAAACAATATATAGTTTTCCATATGTAACTAAAAATCCCCAGAGGAAATCAAGCCTAAACGGAAGGATAGCAAAAATGTTGAAAAAGTGTCTGGCCTGCATGGTAAAGGAAATGGCCCAAGCCTCTGGCACTGAAGGGGTTAATGAGCAGATGCATTGTATTTTTTAAAAGCACTTACACTAGTCTTAGGGTCCCATTATTTTTCAAATTCTGATGATTTGCCGTGTGAAATGGCTTTGAATCTTTTGTAAGGTACACATCTTATTTATTCTGTTTGACTCCTTCATGGTACCTTTATAGCAATACCATCTAGATGCAAGAAATGTGTTCATTCATACAAGTAAGTTGGATTAGTTTATATATTTTCTAAAACTCTAATGGTCAATGAAGTGAAACATGTACCTCTCACAAGAGTAGCACAGCATCTAATATTTCAGATAAGATAATGTGGTAATCAATGGCTCTATCATGTCATTGCCAGTTCAGTTATATATTAATATATATTATCAAAAATAATATATCAAGCAGTTTACTTGCTTCAGTTAGATATATACATGCAAAGTGCTGTATCTGAAGCTGATTAAAGGGATAGTAATAGTTGTTTTCTGTAAGCTTTAATATTGTAGCTATAAAATAAATACAGCAAAGCATTAAAGTCTTTTTGCTATACTTTTAGTGTAAAATCGATCTAAAGTTTCCCCCTCCCGCCCCTTTTAGCTACGTCAGCAGTCTAGCTGACAAACTTTGGTACTGGTCTGCGGGACGGAGTGCATACATGTACCCACTGACGTGAATGTCATTATTTTATGTGTATGATGCTGACATTGATAATTAAAGGTGCCCCTCCATTTTTTCCTCTGGCCCTATGTGTGCCCCCCACACCACATAAAATTCATAGAGGCGCCACTGGCTGTTGGCTATTTAAAGAATCAGTTAAGTTTTATTATGAAGAAAAAAAAACCCTCTTGCTGTTGGGGGATGATGTATTCAGATGTTATAACAAATTGTTATGAAGTGGTGGGCTGTTAGTATCACATTCCGTGGAGATCTGTAGCCCTGAGGATCACCCCTCTCATGCAGTAGAAACACTGTCTGGACACGAAGTGGCAGTGTTTAATATTTACCCCTTTGCATGCCAAAGTGGCATCAACCCGTAATAACTTGAATGAAAACTTGCTGATGTATTATGAATGATGATAATGATTGTTGCAGCCCAGGTTAACCCTTTAAGGACTAGAATTGTACACAATGCATTGTGAATCTATCTGCTGCACACCCTCAGTGGTTCACAGAGGGTTAAAATATTCACTTAACTATTTCTCCTGAAATCAGATTCTCAAAAAATTCTTTAGGATTGTGCAGAGATATTTTTTCTAACCCTTTGTGAATGTATTCTCGGTCTCCTTTTTCTCTAATGGTGCCATATTCTTCTGGGACTGTAGATTGATATTTGCCATTTGTAACATCTGAGGCACACTAGGTATGTTGCAGGGATTTAAGAGGAGATCTGCAGGGAAATGAACACTTTTGGATTGCTGCTATAAATCTCTGCGTCACCAGTCCTCTATATCTTAGTCTATGACGGATGGAGCTGTATTAGTTTGAGGCTGCAGAGTGCTGTATTTTATTACTGCCCCCAAAACAAACAAACACACACACACACACACGCACAATATGTACACACACACGCACAATTTACACATGCACACAATATATACACACACGCACACATATGCACACATACATACATACATACGCACACATGCATACCTTCATACACACACACACACACACATACACACATACACACACACACACACACACACAAAATACATACATACAAAATACATACACACACACACACACACGTATATACACAGAATACATACACACGCGCGCGCACGCACACACACACACACACACACACACACACACACACACGTATATACACAGAATACACACACACACACACACACACACACGTATATACACAGAATACACACACACACACACACACACACAAAATACACATACATACATACACACAAAATACACATACATACATACACAAAATACACGCGCGCGCACACAAGCAAAATATGGATCTGTAACGCATTACAGGTACATTTGGCATGACCCATTTTGGGCAACAGGATAGCAACAAGCAGCACTCCAGCTTTTAGGTTTCAGCTTGCGTCATCCACCCTGATTATAAATCACTTTATATGCAGTTATATAACAATAGCAATTACATGGAGTCCAATTCTACCGTGATTAAAATGTATGTGATTTACTATTTTTCATTTATTATAACCCATTGGTATAACCCATTGGTGTTAAAGATATTCTGGTGCTCATACACCAAGTGGTCTTGGACAGAACAAACCAGCAATCACATCAGATTGCCAGCGTTTTTACTCCCATACACTCAGACTAAAGAGCAGGCAATCTGATCACTCATCATTCAGATTGTCTGTCTGTGGGTATACGTTGAGTTGTACAGATTGGGTTGCAGTGGGGATTGATTTGTTGATTTCACACTCACAGCGACCTGATCTGAGGCCAACAAAAATTCAGACCAGCCCAGTGAGGTCATACATATGCCAATAACAGGCCGGTTTGGTAGTTTCAATGATATTGGATGGTCTTGAATGACCCCATCAGCCTTAAATGGCCACCTTTAGTGAGGACTGCATGTTGTTAACCTGAGTGTATGTGTGTGTATCTGTGTTATGATAACAAGTGAGTTCTTTTGATAAGAGACTTATTTTTGTGGAAACTGTGAAAATTACTCCATAATCTTGGAGGCTACTTTGTCTCCTGCTGGTATGCATCTGTCACATTGCTGGAGTCATCGATTTGTCAAACGATATCCCATGTGGTTTTCATATGGTTCCTCAGATAGAATCCAGAGAAAACAATTGAAAAGCGATTTTGCCAGACACTGTGTCACAGGTCTAACTTCAATGCTTCTTCTGTGTATCTAAATTTGCACTATAAGTCCATCAGCAAACATATAGTAAAATGCCACCAAAAATGTTATTCTTTATTGGCTTAAAATGACGTGCTATTTTACATTTGGATGAATGGCAGAATTACAGTGTTCAGTATTGTATTGTTATGACCTTTTGAAGTCAAACAATTTGCTTTTCACCCCCAAAATGTGAAGCATTGTGTTAGAGATATAGTTGTCATATATAGGGTTAAAATGATTGACTAATGGGATACATAATCACAGGGATTTTATGATAATATGAATAACAACTGCAGTCACTTTTGTTAAATAATTGCTTGTAATGTGTTGGATAATCAGGCCTACAGTTTCTATATTTTTTCTCTTTGAACTTGTGTTTGCCTAACAGTTTACTGAACAAGCTAGAAGTATGTTATGGCAAACGAATCCAGTTTAGGTTGATGCATAACTAAATTGTAACACTAGAGTGAAGGAACTGATGATATGATACCTTTATTTAAGTAGTATTTTGAACTGATACATTGATCTCAGTCCCTCCTAGGTTGGCCATTGCAGGTTCAGTTACTCCAGGGTTTACCATTACAGATTCAGTGACACAATGCAGTGAGTGTGGCATATGTCAAACACCAAGAAGAGACCAGGAGTACAAGTGTATGGTATGGTCAGAAGGTCAGTTGATTGTTTGAGCAGAAGCTTGCATGCCTCCCTCTGCTGTTCTTGTTCCATGGGTAGGCAATATTGTGCTATGCTGTGGCCCCTACTGCTTCACTGGGCCCCTCCAGCACTGAACAAGAGCCAGTTTCAGTCAAAAATTTGTTGTCCACTATGACCCAATTTCCTCACTCCATTTAAGGGGTCCTTCAGTCTTGGAAGCCCCTTACCACTTTCAGATATGTGGCCCATAGAGCCCAGAGTATGCTTGCCCTCATTAGCTCCTCTGAGGAGGACTCTTCTGAGGATGCCCGAGAGGAAGGGGAATATGGAGATATGGATTCTTCCTGCTCCTGTGGTGACTCTTGTGAGGCTGACACTCTTATGTCTGTTGAGGGGCTCATTAGGGCTATTTTACAGACCCTTCAGGTCTCTGACACACCTCTACAGACATATTCCAGAGGCATAAGAAATCCTCTGCTGTAGTTCACCCTAACTCCTCTTGGTCAGATACTTCTGGATACGTGTAAGACACCACATAAGAGGTTGTCTCTGTAAAAGATTTTCTAAGCTACACCCCTTTTTGGAGGCAGTTTTGGCACAGTGGGTTTCTCCTCCTTCTGTGGATTCCCCCTATTTCCAGGCTAGCCAAGTTCACTGCTCTGCCAGTGACAGATTTTGTGGGACTTAAGGATGTGTCAGATAAGAAGCTTAACTCTACCCTCTGGTCCAATCTTGCAGCCACTGGAGCGGTGTTGAGGCCTATATTTGCCTCTGCCTAGGTCAACAGAGCTGTTGTAGTTTGGGGGAAGCAGCTGATGGACGCTGTCAGTGTGGATGCTCTCAAGGAGGATCTTTTGGCATTTTTAGTCAGCATGACAGAGGCTAACAGTCATGGTTAAGATGACCAGTCATATTGTCGGCCAAGATCTCAGCCTTCTCTGTTGCTGTGCAAAGCACTCTGTGGCTTAAGATTTGGTCTGTGGACAAGTCTTCCAGGAAGTCACTGGTTTCCTTGACCTGTCAGGGCAAATCTTTTTGGTCCTGAGCTAAAGCAGATCATAAGTGATGATACTGGGGCAAGAGTAACCTGTTACCTCTGTTATCTTCCAGACTCCCTATTATGTCGAAGAAACGTTGTCTTTTTGTCCCCACCAAATGGACAGGCAAAGGTTGAAAGCCTTGCAGGCCTTTACCCAGCGGGAACCCCCCCTCCCTCCAGCTCCTGTAGGAGGACATCTTCGCCTTTTACGGGAAGCATGGGAAGACTCTATTGCGGACCAGTGGGTTTTGTGGGTGATCTCAGAAGGGTGCGGACCAGTGGGTTTTGTGGGTGATCTCAGAAGGGTACAGAATAAAGTTCAGATAACTTCTTCTTTTTTGTTTTTTCAGTCCAGGGCCCCCACAGTCCCAGAAAAATTGCATGTGTTCAGGGAGGTGGTGCAGTCTCCTCTGGACAAGAAGGTTCTAGTTCCAGTACCTCCCCAAAAGCGAGGTTCAGGCTTTTATTCCAACCTGTTTGTAGTTCCAAAAAAGAATGGCAGCTGCTGTCTCATCCTGGATCCCAACATCTCAACGACGTAATGTAAGAAAGTTTTACTTCACTGAGAAGGTAGTAGATAAGTGGAATACCCTACAAGCAGAAGTTGTAGAAGTTACTACAGTGACAGAATTTAAACATGCATGAGATAATATTATGGCTATCCTTAAAGGGATAGTAATACTTAAAATGTAAAAAAATATATGTTGTAGGGTTTATGCCCCTGAGTAAAACAAGGGTACTCCCACTGCTGAAAGGTGTTTCATTCAAAAGTTATTAATTTTCAAAGTTGAATTTTTTAGGTGCAATATCACAGTGGCCTGAAATTGTACAGTGGCGCTGTTGCTACACGATCCTATGGATAGCTCTGGTCAGTTGACCATAAATCTCCATAGGATGGTGTAGCAACAGCGCCACTATACAATTTCAGGCCACTGTGATATTGCACCTAAAAAATTCAACTTTGAAAATTAATAACTTTTGAATGAAACACCTTTCAGCAGTGGGAGTACCCTTGTTTTACTCAGGGGGATAAACCCTACAACATATTTTTTTTTACATTTTAAGTATTACTATCCCTTTAACATAAGAAAAGACCAAGGACCAAAAAAGATTTTACATTTTTACAGAAGGAAAATGGGCAGACTAGATGGGCGAAATGTTTCTTATCTGCTGTCAAATTCTGTGTTTCTGTCCGTGGAGACTGCTTGCTTCAAGATGGAGTCCATGAGCTCTTTCATCACAGCTGTGTACCCAGGTGAGTATCTGGCATCCCTGAACCTTCATGATACGTAACTAAACATTCTAGTACAGTTGGACAGTCACCTATATCTGTGTTTTCCCTTCGGTTTGGAGCACTACCAGTTCACCTCTCTGCCCTTTGGGCCTTCCTCTGCTCCTCGGGGTATTTATCAAAGTCATGACAGCTTTGTCGACTTTCATTCCCACCCGGGGTATTCATATAACCCCTTATCTGGACGATCTTTTGCTCAAGGCTCCTTTGGAGCAACTCTTGGCTCATCAGGTCCAGGTATGTTCTCAGCTTCTGGGTGGATTCTGAACATTTAGAAGTCCTTCCCAATGTCTTCCCAGGAGCTTATATTCCTCTGAATGAAGTTCAGCACCTTCCTGGGGAAGGTTTTCTTGCTAGAGGACAAGATCCTACAGGTCATTCAAGATGTGTCCCAAGCTCTGGCGTGGAATCCAGGGCAGGTGGACTGCAGAGGAATCTCTTCAGTCCATCAGTGTTTTGGAGCTCAGGGCAATCTGCCTGGCACTGGTTTGCAGGACCTCTCAGTTAAATGGTCACCCCGTGAGAGTCTAGTTGGAAAACGTCACGGCCATGGCTTACGTCAACAGTCAGGGGTGCACTCGAAGCTCCACAGCCTGCTACAAGGTGAAGTATATTCTAGACTGGGCTGAAGCCCACGTTCTGGCCATCTTCGCCATTCATATTCCAGGGGTAGAAGACATCCTGGTGGACTTCCTTAGTCGCTAAGACATAGATCCGGTGTTCGTGCCGATTGTGCAAAAGTGGGGTGTGCCTCAGATGGACCTAATTGTCACAAGGAACAACCCAAAGGTCCCAGTATTTTGCTACCATTGGGGGATCCTCTGGCCTTTGCCACGGATGTGATGGTGATTCTGTGGCACTTCCAACTCGCTTACATCTTTCCTCCAATTCCCCTCATTGCCAGGGTGCTCAGGAAGATATGGATGGATGGTCTGACTGTAATTCTGGTCGAACCTTATTGGACCAAGAGGGCATGGTTTGCGGAACTGGTGTCTTTTCATTCTGGATCCTTTTCCTGTGCCGCCCAGATGGACACCCTTTAGGGCTACCTCTGGAAAGGACATGGAGAAAATGACTTTGACAGCATGACTTTTGAAGCCACTATCCTGAGGAGGAAAGCTTTCTTTTCTGAAGTCATCTCCACTATGATCCAGGCTAGGAAGTCTGTCTCTTCTAAGGCCTTCTATAGGGTTTGGTCCATTTTTAATTCATGGTGTGTGGACAGGGATCTGTCTTCAAAGGATTTTGACCTTTCTGTGGTTCTGTCTTTTATCAGGATGTGTGAACAAAGAACTCAGTTTGAGTTCCTTGAATGTTCAGGTTTCTGCACTCTCTCTTTTTTTTTTTTTTTTTCCAGAGGAGTATTGCCTCTAGCCGGACGCCAAGGTGATAATTCAAGGAGTTGCACCTGCTTTCCCATCTTATAAGGGTCCCACACCTCCTTGGGACCTTTAATATGGTTCTGGGTGTCTTGCAACAACCTCCCTTTGAGTCCCTTGAAACCATTCCTTGCGTCTGTTGACGTGGAAGATGGCCTTTCTTCTGGCTGTGGTCTCAGTCCGCAGGGTTGCTGAGTTGCAGGCTTTGTCTTGCAAGCCATCATTCTTGGTTTTTCACATGAACAAGCCTGTTCTTCGAACCTCTCAGGAATTCCTTCCTAAGGTGGTCTATGAGTTCCACAACAATCAGGAGATTGTGCCTTCATTTTGTCCTTACCCTGATTTAAGCACAGGTTGATCACTCACGGTGACTGATCTAGTGGTTGGTTAACCACTTGTGATCAAGTAGGGATATCCTAAAAACCAGACTTGTTGGTGTGTTTTGAAGTCTAACATTGGGAAACTCTGGCCTAGAGATCAAAGAGTATATTGGGGGATTTTCAAAATATTTCAAATATACTATTTCAGTTTCGGTTGATTTGAATGACACCTCTGATTCTTAAGCGGTTAAAAAAATAGCAGCCATTTATTTTAACTTTACATACTTTGCATGTTCATACTATGTAAAGTCATATTTTATTTTCTTTCCCATATTAAACTAATTGAAATCCATTACATTGAGCTCCATATATTTCTAGATTATTTATTTATCAGTCTGTGATTGAGAGCGGTTGTATATATAATGTAGAAAAGATACAGTGTTACATAGATAACATACATACCACTAGTACTGCATGGGCAGTGTAACAATGTTCCACTGTCTGGCTACTCATCAGAAAGCTCTCTAGTAATTTAGTGAGCTCACTGTCCGGTACATAAAGGGGAAAAATGATAAAAAGTAAAGGCAATATGTGTTGCGTATCCCTGTGGCACTCAAAGAGTTAACCCTTTAAGTGCCAGAGGGGTACAGAATGCATTGCTTTGCAATGCATTCCGTACTCCCCTGGCACTCAAAGGGTTAAGGGTCAGGCAGAACTTTCAGTAGCCAGGTTTTAATAACCAGTAAAGGTGTGAATAAAAGTAGATGAGTGCTGGCTCCTGGGATTTTTTTCTTAACTGGATTAACTCTTCGAGTGCCAGAAAGGTATCCAGTGCATTGCGGCACAATGCATTGAATACTTTTATGGGCCTCAAAAGGTTAATCCTAGATCCCTACCCAACCCTATCCACCAGTTAGGAGGGTAGGGTAGCCTGTAGGCATAGGACACAGTGCAGCATCTGCCTGTTCTGCCCAGTTGCCAGTTTTTGGTGGTGTGTGAACCCTTGAGTACCTGTTGCCATGGCAGCTCCCAAATGGCCATCTTTCTGTTCAAGAACCAAGCCGATTGCAATGGGGGGGATGCTTCTGACTTTTATCTTGGAATTGGTGGTGTAAGTATAAAGTGTGGCATTAGAAGGGGGTTATAGTCCATCGGCCCAGTTCTGTTAAATCCTAACCTTCTGCTGGCTGACGTTGGATAATCCAGAGACAGATGCTGCAGCAGCTATTTGTTGATTTAGTTTCCATGGAGACCTGATACATTCGTCTACAGCAGGAAGCTCCCTGCACATTGGCTGATTTGATAGGAAGCAAGTCTTGAGGTAGGTATTGATGACTGCACTGATAATTGGTCATACCTTTTAACATTCAGCCTGCACATACATTATCCATGGAATATGAGATAAGGGTCAGACGCTATCTTAAAATCAGGGGTTAGGTTGCCCTGACCAGTAGAAGGAGACCCGGTGGGCCATACGTCAGTGCTTGATTATCCCTCCCTTTGGTGAATGGGACAGCTGGGAACATCGGGAGTGTGACTCTTGAGTCTTTCCCTGCAGCCTTTGTCAGCGTTCTAACGCCTCTTGAATGAGCGACAGTAAAGGATGCGGGCAACTGTAAGTGGAAGGTTTATGGCTTTTTTTTTTTTTTTTCTTCTTTTTTCGCAAGATGCTTTGCTTGCTGCCAGATAAAAAAGCTTTATTGGGTTTGTGAGCTAATGTGATGTGCAAAGTGGAAGGGATGGTGTGATGCATTGTGCCAGTGAGACTGAGGCAGGGCTGGACAGATCATGGGTCCAGCTTGAAAGACCTGCTTGCTTGCTCTGTTGTGCTTCAGTAAAATCCATTGTTGATTTAACCCTTTGAGTGCCAGGGAGGTATCCAGTGCATTACACTCGAAGGGTTAAGGATCAAAATTGAGTACTTAAATGGTTCAGCTGCTTTTAACAAACCACTAACTGATTGTTCTCATGGCTGTTCAACCATTTGAGCTCCAGAAAAGTGTTCAGCTTACCTCACTGGCTCTCTGAAGGTTAAATTGATTCATAACAAACCAAGGGTCATATCCACAAAGAAAAAAGTGAAGCAATTCTGGATCAAACCAACTACAGATAAGGGACAAATCCAAATTCCCATTGCTTTTAATGAAATTTTAACCCCTTGAATGCTAGAAAGGTCTCCAGAGCATTGCTACACAATGTGTTGGTGAGCTCGCTAGCATTCAAGCAGACAAAACCCTTGCTGAAATCAGTGGGAGTTTTTATTTGTCCCCTGTGGTGCAGTTGATTTAACCCAGAATAACCCCACTTTTCTTTTTTGCATAGAGCCCATACAGTTAAACTGTAGAGTGTTTAAATATGCTTAACCCCTGAGCTGCCACAGTTTTTCTTTTTTGCCATCTATTGGTAAGTGCCAGGCAGATGTTGAATTACTCCACCGCAGGGTTAAGAGAACATCAAAATGAAACATGTAAGCTGACAGAACAGTGGTTAATCTATAATTCCGGTGCAGATGAATGAATGTGCTTAGAAGTTCTAGGCACATTAATGCAATCATTTATTTTAACAAGGAGCCATTCTGTCTATGGATTTTATTTGAACCAGCTTTGTTATCCCCTTAACCCTTTGAGTGCCAGAGGGGTGTTCAATGCATCGAAAGCCTTCTGGTCCTTAAGGATAAATCTCTTTTTTAACTCCAGTTCATGAAGCACTTCTATTGTGGGCGAATTCTGTTTGACATCCTCCATTTATCTGCTCAGGAATAGAAAGGAACAAACATGAATGTGGGCTATATCATTTTAAATATCCTGTATTTACAGCTAGCATGTAAAAAAATATGATATTTTATGGTGGGTCTTTAAAATTCAATACTATTTTTTTTTTCTGTATGTGTGTAGGTACCGTTTGGCTAACCCTTTAAATGCCAGAGAGGTATCTGAATTGGATACCTGGCACTCAAAGGGTTAAATGTGTTTGTACCGTTTTTGTGTAGAGATGAAGTAAGACAGCTCATGTATTAACATTATCATGTATTCAGAAAGGCTGGAAGATTAGCTCAGCCTGGCCCACTCACAGACTGTCCTGCCCTATCTCACTTCAGAGACACCTAGCAGGTTTGGTATGACAGTGAGAGTCAAGAGCCTTGGAAAAGGCAATGACAGCTCTCCCATAGAATAGATTCTAGGCTTCAAAGGGCCAATAATATGTCTATTTCACAAAACATAAAATAGTAGAATAAGAGAAATTTCTGTGACTTACCAAATTAATTTAACAAAGCTGTAGTACCTCAGGCACTTGACTGCACTGCACGTTCTCCCCCATTACCAATGTCATATCTACTTACACAAATGTGACATCTAGATGGAAGACTGGACATATACTGTCAGAGCCGGTACTAAGCTTTTCTTAACTGGCTGAACCTGTCACTGATGTGATTAGCCAGAACTATATTTCTCCCATGTGTGATCACAGGCAAGTACACAAAGACACTTATGTAATCACCTAGTCATCTTTGGCTCAAGCTAATTACATTATTTATTTATTTTTTGGGGTGCCTCTCAATGTAGAACTTTTACAGTGCTCTCTATTTGTCCGTGCTTTCTATATCGTAAGAGCATTGATTTTTTTTTTTTTTTTTTTTTTTTTTTTTTTTTTATGTTGAGGAGCAGTGAGTACTGGCCAAGGCTCACAGTCCATATTTGTTGATACCTGTTTCTTTGCTTTTTATCGCTTATTATGGATGAGATCTCCAAAAGAGACTTTCTAGATGGCACCACCTGGAGGATGATGTAGGCTGGAGGTAATCGTATTCAATATTTTTACGACCACTAAGCTAGTTTGACTTTTTATGTCTCTTAACCCTTTGAGTGACAAAGTGGCACACAATGCTTTCCTTTGCAATGCGTTGCCTAACGCTGTAGCATTCAAAGAGCTGAAATGCTTTTCTCGTGGCTTCAAGCAATTTATAATTTGTCTGGTGATCCACTTCTTTCTGCAGAAGTGTACAGGGTACTGAAATGTATGTAGAAAACCCAAAACATTTGTTAGATCCTCCTTAAAGTAGAACTGACATTTTTTAATGATCTGGCTGATTTTTAAGTAGAACAATAGAAAAAGTGAGAAGGCGCCAATAGCGCCTATTATCCAATTTGAAGAATTTAAACAAAATATAAAGAGTTGCACTCACGTTTAGATGTTGTTGGAGGGGCACATATATGGTACCTCACAACAAACAGGCATGCAGAGAATCTCAGCCCGTCTCTGACTGGTGATCCTGTCTGTGATTTTTCAATAAGAAGCTGCTGTGTGTGTCTGTGTGTGTCTGTGTGTGTCTGTGTGTGTCTGTGTGTGTGTCTGTGTGTGTGTCTGTGTGTGTGTCTGTGTGTGTGTCTGTGTGTGTGTCTGTGTCTGTGTGTCTGTGTCTGTGTGTCTGTGTGTGTGTGTGTGTCTGTGTGTGTCTGTGTGTGTCTGTGTGTGTGTGTGTGTGTCTGTGTGTGTCTGTGTGTGTGTGTGTGTGTCTGTGTGTGTCTGTGTGTGTCTGTGTGTGTCTGTGTGTGTCTGTGTGTGTCTGTGTGTGTGTGTCTGTGTGTGTGTGTCTGTGTGTTGTGCTTGTTTAAAACCTACTAATCATACTGTGTGCTTCGCAGCATGTAACACAAGTGAGCAACATTTATTAAAATCACACTACGCATTTCGCAGCATATACTGCTGCTTTGTCAAGTGTTTTAAACAAGTACAATAAAATACATTATATATTGGAGGAGAAGGTCTTTATTGAAGAATCACTGACAGGATCACCCGAGCAGAGATGGACTGAGATTTTCAGCATGCCTGTTAGTTGTGAGTTAGCACATATGTGCCCTCCAACCACATCTAAACATAAGTGCATTTCTTTATGTATTTTTGTTAACACTTTGAGTGCCAGAGAGGTATGCAGTGCATTTCAAAGCATACCGCTCTGCCACTCAAAGGGATAATTATTCACAATGGATAATAAGCCCTATTGGCACCTTATTGGTGTTTCTTTTGTTCTACATCTATAATACTCCTTAGTGGCGAGGTTATAGAAGAGCAGCCCTTCAACTTTCTTCAAGTTCCTCTATATACTGCGTTAGGGGAGCAGTTTGAGAATTCCCCAAGCTTTGGAGCTGGATGACACGTTTGGGTTTTTCAAGCAACAGTTTTCTTTTTGAGTGGCGGCCATCAGTGGTGGTGTGCAGTTTTATCATACTTGAACATATTACACACTAGGAGCGCCTCCTATTAGTTTATTTTTCATCTGGGTGATTTTTTTTAAGCACTTTCAAAATCGCCTTCATTTACGTTAGCCATTCTGTATTTAAAACTATAATTTCAGATATTTAGCTTTATTTGTCCATTTATTCAAATTATCCTTTTGGTATTATTAGGCAAATTAGGTAATTGTCATTATTGTAACTTTCCACTTTCCCTCCCAATTGCCACTTCCTGTCAAGAAGTACTGGGCTAATTTGCACAGTGACAAATAAATAAAGCTAAATACCTTGTAAACTTTGTTTTAAATAAAGATTGACTGACCTATCTATAGGTGGTTTTGAAAGTTGTTGTGAAGTGTTAGTGAGAGATCATGATTTACCCTTAACCCTTTGAGCACCAGAGGAGTACGCAATACATTGCAATGCAATGCATTTCGTACCCCTCTCGCACTCAAGGGGTTTATTATCTTTAAAGTGGAACTTGGAGCTTTACAGTTTACATTTAACGTGTTAGTAATGTCCAACATTTGTTTTTTATAAGATTTATAAAGGCTAAAAAACTCATTGCCACAAACCCCATCTCTCAAACCGCTATGGTTTGAGAGATATTGGCAGTCAACGTTCCCCCTTCCCTCTCCTTCTCTTGATGTCTGTATGCTGACGTCAGGAGAAGGGGAGGGAAGGGGTAACTTTCATTGACAATATCTCTCAAACCATAGCGGTTTGAGAGATGGGGTTTGTGGCAATTATAATCTTTTTTGGACATTACTAATACTTTAATATAGAGGTGATAAAAGAAATGCGCAGTTAAGTAGTTATACAGACTATTATCAAAAGGGAAACAGCAGGTATGCATACATAAGGATGTCCCTACCTCATAGAGATTCTAGTATACAGATACAGACGGGTAGAGGAGAAGGTTTGTGTACCCTTTAATTCTACTGTATACATAGGATCAGTGGTAGGACTCTCAGGGTTGGTCAGGGACCTGCAGAGCTGGCCCTTATATGGGTCCCGGTGGGTCCATGGGACCCAGGCGGCACTTTGACAGGGTTGGCAATTTGCTGCCCCAAGCAGAGGCATAGCAGAGGCCCCCTCAGAAAGTGTGCTGTGATGGTAGTAGCATGACAAAGGCCCTAGACATGTGGGGAATCCCGTGTCAAAAGGGACCACCTGATGCACACAGGTAAATTGTTTATTGAAGCTAGAGAGTTCCCATCAAACTAAACTACCTTCTGTTCTGTTCCAGTGCAACATCCTGATCTCAATGGCTCAGCGTGATGCAATGATGTCATCACATCACGCTGCTCATTGAGGTCAGGATCAGGAACTGGGACAGAACATTGGAAGGGTCCAGAGGGACCCCGGAACTGAAGTGTGCAGACCGCTTTTGATTTTTTTTTTTTTTTTTTCCCCTAATTCTATTGTGATTAAAAATTCCAAACTCACAGAAAGTGGTACAGGTACATTTAGAAGTAAGACGTGTGAAAAACTCTTTGGTCAGTGCATTATACCTACAGTGCGTGGAGATGGTTAGGCACATCAGGAGGCTTTCTGCATTAACCCTTTGAGTGCCACAGGTACCCCTGTGGAACTCAAAGGGTTAACCACTTGATGTGGGCATAGAAACCTGAGGGGACAGGGAACAGGGGGACAGATTTTTACTTGAATTTCACCCCTTCTGTCATATGGGAAAGTTGGTTGTCTCCGTGCCAAATCCTGCATGCTTTGAAGCTTTTTTGACTCTGTTTCTCTGAGTCCCTCACGAATGCTGGATCGTGGCTCAGCTACAAGCACAATGTTCATCTCTGCCAGTGGTGGCTGTTGTGGGGATCCCACTAAGTTGCAATTTTTATGGATTAGTCTCTCCCAGAAACAGAGTGTACTGAAGGCAGTTTTAGAAGTCCTAGAAAAAATGTTAAATCTAACATTTAAACAAGCTTTAGTATATAATGTTAAACAAGGTTCAAACAGCATACGGTCAAGAATTTGTGGTGTAGGTTGCTTGTTAAACAGAAGTAGCACTAATAAATTGGTTCCAGAGACTAGGTTATTGTGGAATAGTATTAATGCAACCCCCACACACACACTTCTGTATTCTGCATTTCAGATAATTTGAAGAATCTCTGATAAAGTGGATTATGTTGAAGTGTGAGGTAATGTAAGTGTGTGAGGCAGTGTATGTGTGTTTTTGTATGTATGTGTATCTAAGGTAGTATGTATGGATGTATGTGTGAGTGTGAGGTAGTGAGTGTGAGGTAGTGAGTGTGAGGTAGTGAGTGTGAGGTAGTGAGTGTGAGGTAGTGAGTGTGAGGTAGTGAGTGTGAGGTAGTGAGTGTGAGGTAGTGAGTGTGAGGTAGTGAGTGTGAGTGAGTGAGTGTGAGTGTGAGTGAGTGTGAGTGTGAGTGAGTGTGAGTGAGTGAGTGTGAGTGTGTGAGTGTGAGTGTGTGAGTGTGTGAGTGTGTGAGTGTGTGTGAGTGTGTGAGTGTGTGAGTGTGTGTGTGTGTGTGTGTGTGTGTGTGTGTGTGTGAGTGTGTGAGTGTGTGAGTGTGTGAGTGTGTGAGTGTGTGTGTGTGTGTGTTGTGCGACAACATTTCATCCTTGGACCCAGGCAGCATAATCTCTTGGGCTGTCCCTGGGGACCTGTTTATTGGTTAAACACTTTTCAGTTGTCATATAAACTAAAGTTCCCCTTAGATCAAAGATGACCAACATGTGGTTTTCCAGATATTGTTGAACTATAACCTTTATCATCCTTTTCTACAACTTGCTGGCACTGGTGGGATTTTTTAGTATAATGGCCATAGCATTGCAGGATATTCTCCCCCTGCTTTACATATAAGGCAGTGACCGGCAACCTGATTAACCCTAAGGGCCACATTTGTGGCCGATATTTCTGTAAAAGGGCTGTGCATCATGTTTTGATACGGGTTGGAACAAGGGGATTAAAGGGATATTAAAGCTTAGTACTGAAAAACTATATATCTTAGGGTTTTAGTCTGCTTAGTAAACATAAGTAAGTTTTGTACTGCAGTACAAACTTGTAATTTTTTGAGTACAGTGCCTCCTTGGACTGATAATGTATGGTGGTCCTGTTATTACACCATTCTATAGACAGCTCTGGTCAGTGTATAATAAACCTCCATAGAATGGTGTAGCAACAGCACCATTGTGGAAAAACAAAGAAAAGAAGGCGCCTCTTGTGCAATATCCTCTATTCAGTAGAACACCACCCAAACACCTATGGACTGATACTCACTTAAAGGGATAGTAATTTTTCAAAATAAAAGCAGCTCCAGTTAATCTTCATAGTATTTGGGCCATGGAGATTGTTATTTCAATACTGTCAGAGTTGCAATTCAAGAGTAATTGAATGATAACCTATCCCCCTCCCACCCTTTTACCTAGTGTTAGCCACCTCCCCTCAGATGTGGAATCTGGTCTTAAGACCAGACAGCTCACAGCAATGTACAATCTTCTTACTGTGAGCATAAGGAAAACCCTGCCCCCCCAACAGAGTTTTTCAGGTTTTCCCCTTATGCTAACTGAAGATTGTCCCTCTCTGCAAACCATCTGGACACAACCTTTCTGTTCTGAGGTGAGAAGTGTTACATCAGTAAAAGGAATGGGAGGGGGATACTTTATCATTCAATTACTCTTGTACTACAACTCTGACGGTATTGAAATAACACTGTCCATGGCCCAAATACTATGAATATTAATTGGAGCTGCTTTTTATTTTGAAACATTACTATCCCTTTAAGCTTGCCTGGTTTAGTCAAATTGTCTGGAGTCTGTGACAGCGGTGGAGGAGTAGGAGGAGACCTGACAGCTGCCGAACAGAGACTGTAACATTATCTGTGTACGCTTATATGGCTGTGTGTAACATACATCTATTACACAACATATGATAAATGTGAGGAGAATCATTTTATATTTACCATATACTGATTTCCTCAGTGATCAGGCACTATTGGTGCCCCCTTGGTCCCCCCACTTTTTTTTTTTTTTTTTTTTTTTTTTTTTTTAACAACAGCACCATTGCAAAATGTGCATTTGAGTTGCAGTCATTTATTAACCCTTTGAGTGACAGAGGAGTACGTAATGCATTGCAAAGCAATGCATTGCATACCCCTCTGGCACTCAAAGGGTTAATAAACCACCTATGGGTAGGGCAAGTACCTTTTTGTTTTTGCTAGAGAGGTCCCCTATGCATTGCAAAGCAATGTGTTGGAATCCTCTAGTACCTAAGGGGTTAAAGTGAAACAATATAAGTGGAAAGACCCATGCCGAGGCAAAATAAGGTGTGTGGTTTATGGGGGTGAAATAAGCTGTGGGAGAGGAACATGACCTGGTGAAGATTCTGAGGGCCGCTTTTGCTAAGGTACCACAGTAGGGTGACCACATGTCCATTCTGCCATTCAGGGACTTTGGGTACAAGAGCAGCAGAGTTCACAAACCCCATAAATCAAGTGTCCCTCCGGCCTTTTGAAATTTTGGGCAGTATGTGTATGTCATCGAAACGTTTCAATGAAAAAAAAAATAGAGTAATAAAAAAATTAAATCGTATGAACCAGGAGGCCTTGGAAAAATTCAGAAAATGGTAAAAAAATATCACAAAATTTACAATAACATTTTACCTTCCTCCTATGTGAAGTTGATACTGACTAGAACTGCACCTTTATGGCTCTCTTAACCCTCTCTGTGCCAGAGAGGTAGCCATTGCATTGCAGTGCATTGGATCCTTCTCTGGCACTGAAAGGGTTAATAAGACCTCTCGTATTGCATACCTGGCTTTCCCACATACTCCATACAAGCCAAAAGGGGGGCAATGGGCGCTCACTGCCCTTTGCTCCAGCGATAAAGTCCTACAGGTACTGCTCCCGCATAACGGGCCGACAGGGGCAGGAGGTCCTAGTTGAGGCTGGAGGTTGTGGGGTCAGGTCAGACAGGGGCTGCAAACACAGCTGCACGCTATGTGTGAATACTAACCCAACCAATATAAAGCGCTTGTACTTGCAGCATGTGGCTTTCCAGCTGTTTGTTGTGGCTAAAGATGACAAGCTGTATTTCACCATGTGGACTCTGTGCTGTGGGTGGCTTTGCTTAATTCCGGGACTCTTTATTGTCCCAGTGGGGGGTGATTCAGGACACGGGACACATATCTAAATTAAGGGACAGTCCCGGGCATTCCAGGACATGTGGTCACTTTAGGCCACAGCCAACTCGGTATATACCGTATGGAGAAATTGCGCCTGATTTATACAGTATAGACAATGCAGCCTGGAGATTACTTTATATTCATAAGCCTACGGCCTAATTTTACTGCCTAACAAATGGAGACGAGGATCTTGATTTTTATTTATGAGAGCATAGAGCTGTAATGTTAGCTTCTGAATTCTGAAGGAGTGTGCATGATATTGCTGAGCAAAGAAATCCATGATGGAACTGCTGAGAGAAAAGAACTATGGAGAAGATTTATAAAAAGTGTTCTTGTTCATTTTGTGAACGGATCCTTAACCCCTTAAGGACTCATGATGGTCCTGCTAAGTATAGGTCCAACATGCGATAAGGGCACATGACGTGCCAAGACGTCATGGATTTCAGGGCTCCCCGCACGGCTGAATGCCGTTCGGGGAGACCTGAACAGACTTGCATAAAAAAAAGGTACGTGGTCCTTAAATGCTGACCGCGTGTGTGCGTAGCCAGTCCTTAAGGGGTTAAAATGTTCTTATTCCATATTATGAGTGTTGGTACTTATAAAGTATTCTAGTTACGTTTATAAATGCAGTGACCATACTAAATAAGAACAGGTCAGACTTGACCTTAACCCCCCTTAAAGGGATAGTAATGTTTCACAATAAAAGCAGCTCCAATTAATCTTTATAGTATTTGGATCATGGTGAGTGTTATTCCAATACTGTCAGAGTTGTAGTTCAAGAGTAATCCTATATAATAATTCGCTAAATCGTGTGTAACGCCGTGACATGCGTAGTAGACACTGCTGCGCGTGCAACAGTCATGAGGAGTAGAGACTGCCCGCGCCGTGGCTGATACAGAGCTGGGTGCTCCAAAGGAGCATCCAGCTCTGTATCAGCTGTGGCGCGGGCAGTCTCTACTGCGCTTAACTGCCCCGCGACCGGGTGGCAGTGGCACTGTGGCCCATGTAACGGGCTGTTCAACTAGTTGAATTATAAAGTATCCCCCTTCCACCCCTTTTACTGATGTAACACTACTCACCTCAGAACAGGATGGTGTTGTACAGATGGCTTGCAGAGAGGGACAATCTTCAGTGAACATAAGGGAAAAACCTGTAAGGGGGGGGGCATGGTTTTCATTGTCCCTTGCGGTGATATGTCTGCTCTTAAGACCAGATTCCACATCTGAGGGGAGGTGGCTTACTCTAGGTAAATGGGGTGGGAGGGGGATACTTTATCATTCAATTACTCTTGAACTACAATTCTGCCAGTATTGAAATAACACTCTCCATGGCCCAAATACTATGAAGGTTAATTGGAGCTGCTTTTATTTTGAAACATTACCATCCCTTTAAAGAGAGCGGCCAGCACTTAAGGACCACAGAGCATTTTTTTTTTTTAGTGAGATCGGATTCAGTTCTCCTCGAACAGCGTGCAGCCACGTGGGGAGCCCTGAAATCCATGACATGACATGACAGGACCGTCGCTGGTCCTTTAGGAACGTTTTCCCATGACGGTCTTGGCACGTCATGGGTACTTTTTGAGGTTAAATATTTGGCAACATTTCTGTCGCTAAATTATTGCAGATATTGCCATTTCTTTATAAATACTCTGCACCACTTTTTACACGCTTCCTTACTCCATATTTAACCCTTTGAGTGCCAGAGTAGTGCACAATACATTGCTTTGCACTCCTCTCACACTCTAAGGTTTAAGTGGAACTTTTAACCCCTTGAATGGTAGAGGGGTCTCCAACCATACCTAGGAACCTTGATGTCGACATCCCCTGGAGTAACAACTGGAACTGGGGGTGGGAATGTCATCAGGTGTGTGTGTGTAGGGGGGATGGCTTAACCCTTTGAGTGCCAGAGGGGCATGCAACGCATGAAGTAATGCGTTGATACCCCTCTAGCCCTCAAAGGGTTAAATAAAATGCAGTATGATAGTACCTGTTTTATATATTAGTTCTCTTTAGAATTCAATAGGAGCTGACTGTAGAATAATGGGGTGGGAATTAATACTGTAAAAGACAATTATTTTCCTCTCTTATTAGTGCAGTAAAAGAGCAGAACATAGAGGGCTATGTACGTTAGTTTTGGGATTAATATTTAGTTAGTGCTTGTTGATCCAGGGAGAAATCTGATTGCCATTTGGAATCAAGAAGAAATGTTTTACCCCCATTCAAGGTAGAATTAGAAATTGCTGTATTGAGGGGTGTTTTGCCTTCTTTTGGATCAACGATGGTAAACAGGAATAGGAAAAGAGTTGAATTAGATGGGCGCAAGTCTCTCTTTCAACCTAAATTACTATGTTACTATGTATTAATCCACTGCTTTGTTTTATACCACTGATTTAATTATTGATTTTTCCATTTTTTATTCCCTTGGATGCTGGGGACATTTCCAGCGTATTGCATCCCAAACCATTGGAGACCAATATAGCATCCAAGGTTTTAAAGTGCACCTGTCATCTTGATTTAAAGGAGCAGTAACTTTTTTTTTTTTTTTATGAAAACACATTTTATAGAGCTTTTCCTTCTGAATAAAACAAGGTCACTCCCACTGCTGTCAGTTTGTTTATTCAAAATGTATAACAGTTCAAATTATCAGGAAGTGAATTTACTGTGTTTACTTCCTGATAGTTATAACTGACAGGAAGTGACAAACAGTTTCTATGATATTCTATGGAGAATTGTCTCTGACGTTCCTCTCCATTAGAATGTAACAGAATAACTAATTAGAATTTGACCACTAGAGGGCACTGCTAATGTAAAAAAAATAAAAAAAGCATGAGTTTAAACTGTAATAACTCTGGAAATATAAAGCTCTCGGCAATGTGATTACCCTTATTTTACTCAATAGGAATATCCCTCCAATATATATTTAAGTTTGCATATTTGAATTGTATCAGGGTAGCCAAAAGACCAGCAAATCTACAGTTAAGGAGAAATTCATACTTTCGACCATATGCTAATTGTGGTACCTGTGTGATACTAGCGACATTTCATATGTTGATGGTGCGTTTCAATGACATTCCATATGCTAATGAAGCTATGTGCTGGACCAGGATACTTTAGCCAGAACTAAAAGCGTAAATATTTCCTAAACTGCTGGACTGTTAGCTAAAATGACATATAGTCAATTTTGAATGAAGTCTTCAATTGCGTTGCATACCCCTCTGGCACTCACAGGGTTAAACTGGCTTTTCGTATGACTCTGAACTTTGTGCGTCATAATGACCTAGGACGGACACATTTATTAAATCTCCTTTCCGAATGACTGCAGACTCAAGGGTCAAAGAGAGGACAAAACACCATACTTTATATGGAGATTTTTTTTTTTTTTTTTTTTGGGGGGGGGGGGGTTAACCCTTTAAGGAGTAGAGAAGTGTGTAATTCCATGCTTTTCAATGTTTTGCTCACCCCTCTGGTTGAAAATACACTACAGAAAGTCCGTCTCACTTTCAAAAGTTGTTCATTAGGAAATAGAGATTTGATGCAGACAACAGTTAGTAGAACTATCATTTTAACCTTTAAGTGCCACAGGGTCATATGCCCTGTGATACACAGATTGAATAAGTGAACAATATTATCTTCTATTGTCTATTCCCTATAGTACAGCGCTGTGG
The DNA here is from genome assembly GCA_037306005.1 of Rhinophrynus dorsalis. Taxonomy (NCBI): domain Eukaryota; kingdom Metazoa; phylum Chordata; class Amphibia; order Anura; family Rhinophrynidae; genus Rhinophrynus; species Rhinophrynus dorsalis. The sequence goes on from CM074719.1 coordinate 516,025,260, forward strand.
AATAAGTTGGTGCTATATAAATAAAGAATAACAATGATAATCTTTGCTACACCCCATGTAAGCTACTTGGAAGCGGACAGCCATATTGTTAGGAGATAGCCTCCTTGTACAACCTACAGTTTTCATAGCCTATCCTCAAATTGTTGCAGAGATATGCAACCATTTTTGCTCATGTACAGCCCCAAAGTGAAGGGAGTTATTCTATGGGGCCAGGGGAGGGCTGGCCTGGAGGGCAGGGGGGCATTTGCCCCCCAGGCCAGACATATGTCTGGGCAGGTGGGCCACTGGCTCACTCAATCTCCCAATTGCTGCTGTAAGTAGAGCTACACTATTGATATTACAGCGCTTACAACTGAAATGGAGCTATGCAAGCATACCTGGAAACTTTCTAAATGAGCTGACCCGGAGACCTTGAAATATTAACCCTTAATATTCACCATAGAGTAAATCATTGACTTACCAAAACACTTGTAGAGGTAACCTGAACTTCCAACTAGCTGCCGGTTTGGAGGTTCCTCTTCCGGTAAAATCCACCCATCGTGCTCTGCCTTCAGCCCTCCACTCACTGGCTATCCTCTTGCTGATGCTCTGTGAGTCTGCGATGCCAACGTCATCACGTTGACGTCGCTCTTCCTCAGAATGCCAGCAGCAACAATTGGCTGGCTCATGTGTCACTAAGTCAGGTTGTGTGGGCCCTGGGTGACAGTGAGGGGGCACATGGTGGCAAGCGGAGGTGGATGGACATCTGGCAGCAGTAATACGCATTAATTAAGTGTCGCACTCGCAAATGCAATTAGTCCCAGCTTTACCCGAAGATTTGAAGGTTTCCTCCGGAGACAGAGCTCTAAATTCCCTGGGTGAAACCTGGCAAGTTCGCAGGTATGTATACAAGTGATACCCAGATGTACAATCTAAATGAAGCTACACTTTTAGCATAACCCATTTCCCTTGTAAGCTTATCACTAGTGTAGGTTTACTTAAATTACAAGCTCTGTGGTATCCCTAGTGAAGCTCCATTTCAACTGTAAGATCTGTAGTATCACAAGTGTAGCCCCATTTCCGTTGTAAGCTATGTGGTGTCACTTCACAACACGGGGCAGGCTGAGACAGTGGACACAAATGATAACAGAAAAGGGCCACGTGATTGTATTTGCTCTACCCAGGCCACAAGTTGCCAGCCCTCCCTTGTATGGGGCTAAGGCAAGGGTTCGTTTGTGTGTTTTTGGGGTTGCATGCATGTGGTTTTTAGACCAGAAGTGGGCAATCTGATAGGAGTTGTAAACTAGCAGCAGCTGGAGGGCCTCACATTGCCATCACTGTGTTAGACTATTGTGTTTCTGCTCTTCCTACTTTACCAGAGGATATGACGGAGGCTGCAGGAGCAATCTCTGAGGACTGCATACAGCCCACTGGAGGACAGAGGCACACACCTTTGTGATCACTCCGAAAAACACACACTTGTGCTCAGAGAACCCCAGTTTTTTTTCTCTCCCAGTTATGGGCCGCATGCTAAAAAAGAAAAAAAAACCTCATGTGTAAGGGTCGCATTCATTTGTTTATTGATAATAATGGTGATTTATTGCTGTAAAGGTGCAGTTAGAGGCTTAGTGCTAGTCAGTAATCAACATGTTTGTGAGTATTCTGTGGCACGACTAATTTCTACTCTCACCAGTAATTCTGTGGCCTGGTTATATCACTATCTGTTTCCACAATGGTGAGCCCATGGCTGGCCTACATGTGGCTCCCCAGCTGTTGTCTGGGGAATATATATGAAAATGCACTTTTAAAAGCATTAAGAGACATATTCAGATAACTGTAGAGGAGAATCCTGGAGCAAACCAACTGCAATATAGGGCACAAATATAAATATCAACTGAATTAAAATGGATTTTTAACCCTTTGAGTGCCGGAGGGGTACATAACACGTTGGCACTCAAAGGGTTAAGCCCTAAAATAATGGACAGGACTCACGCACATTTATAACTTGTGTTGCAGTTGGTTTCCCCAATGTTTCACTGACATTAGCTCTATTTTGTCATTAAAGGGCTAGTAATGTCAAAAAACCAGTTTTTTTGCTTTTAGAAGAGATTAAAAAGCTGAGCTAAATGCAAAAAACTGTATAAAGCGGTCAGCAGGAGATCTGCAGTCTGCTGCAGAGCCTCCTTGTCGACTGACACGGATCTCCTGCTGATAGCTTTACAGATGTCAGCAGGAGACATCGAACTTTAAATGCCTGTATCTCTCAAACCATAGTGGTTTGAGAGAGATGTTTTTTTTTTTACATTACTAACCCTTAAATGTGAATACATATTAAGCTTTGTGTTTAAATTTGAATTGCTAAACAGGCGTGCATTTAAAAAACTACATTAACTAATTTGACAGGTAAAAATGGGAGGGACGAAAAGCGAGAAAGAGGGAAGTGGAAGGATCTTATGGTGAGAGGTGGAATTTCAGGTCCAGGGATGCCATTTCGTATAGTATTTCTCTGCTTGATCTTGAGATATTGCACATAGCCATTCCATCTGATAAATCTTGAGTCAAACCAAGATTGCAACTCTGGCAGAGAACTAAGAATTTGACAGTATACATAGCACATCTTCAGGAAATTGACTATGAATCGAAGAAATACCACTGTCCTTCACATCAAGAGGTGCTTGGGCCCAGAAGTGGTCAATGCTCACAAAATTCTGGAAGAATTCCAAGCTCTCTATGACCATCTATACAACCAAGCTGAAACCCCACCCAAATGCACCATTCAACTTTTCCTTGGCAGAAGCTAATTATGTACTTGTGTGTTTTTAACTCATTGAAGAGGTTGCTGTAATACAGGAAAGTTAATCTGTAGTCTTTAGGAATTTAGTCCACATGCATGTGTTTAATTCATTTAATTCCCCTAAGTATGTGTAAAAGTTTGACAGGTGTAAAACAAAATGCTGTAAAGTAAGAATGCTTTCAAAAATAGACATGTTTAATAGTTTATTTTTATCAAGTAAAATACATAGTGAGTGAACAGAAGAAAAATCAAATCAATATTTGGTGTGACCACCGGTTGCCTTCAAAATAGCATCAGTTTTTCTAGGTACACTTGCACACAGTTTTTAAGGAACTCGGCAGGTAGGTTATTCTAAACATCTTGGAGAACTGACCACAGTTCATCTGTGGATTTAGGAAGCCTCAGTTGCTTCTCTCTCTCTCTCTCTCTTCATGTAATCCCAGACTCGATGATGTTGAGATCAGGGCTCTGTGGGGGCCATATCATCACTTCCAGGAGGGAGATTCACTAAGCAATGATGAAGAGGTGATAAAGTGGAGATGACTTCTCCAGCTCCTATGTTATTCTATGGAGCCTATTCACTAAGATCTCCAAAGTTCAAGAAATCTTAGTGCATAGGCTCCATAGAATAACATAGGAGCTGGAGAAGTCATCTCCACTTTATAACCTCTTTATCACTGCTTAGTTAATTTCCCCCCAGGATTCCTTGTTCTTCTTTACGCTGAAGATAGTTCTCAATGACTTTGGCTGTATGTTTGGGCTCATGGTCATGCTGCAGAATTAATTTGGGAACAATCACATGCCTCCCTGATGGTTTTGCATGATGGATAAGTATCTGTCTGTACTTCTCAGCACTGAGGATACCATTAATTCTGACCAAATCCCCAACTCCATTTGCAGAAATGCATCCCCAGACTTGCAAGGAACCTCCACCATGCTTCTTTGTTGCCTGCTGACACTCATTCTTGTACCACTCTCCAGCCCTTAGAAGAACAAACTGCCTTCTGCTACATCCAAATATTTAAAATTATGACTCATCAGCCCACAGCACCTGCTGTCATTTTTCTGCATCCCACTTCCTGTGTTTTTGTGCATATTTGTGTCTCTTAGCCTTCTTTCTAAGTCGGAGGTATGGCTTTTTGGCCACAAGTCTTCCATGAAGACCGCATCTGATCAGACTCTCTGGACAGTAGATGGGTGTACAGGTCCCAATGGTTTTTGCCAATTCTGAGCTGATGGCACTGCTGGACATCTTCCGATTATGAAGCAAAGTTTTTTTGTGCTACTTCAAAAGAGCTTGGACAGCACATCTGGAAAACCCTGTCTGCCTTGAAATATCTTCCTGGGAGAGACCTTGTTGATGCAGAATCACTACCTTGTGTCTTGTTGCTGTGCTCAGTCTTGCCATGGTGTTTGACTTTTGACATTAAACTGTCTTCAGCAACCTCACCTTGTTAGCAGAGTTCAGCTGTTCCTTATCCTGTTTTATTTATCCCTCACAGCTGTTACTGTTTCAGTTATTGTTTGTGTTTCAACCTACATATTAAATTGATGATCATTAGCATCTGTTTGGTATAATTGTTTTATCATACACCTGATTATATGCCTACAAAATCCCTGACTTTCTCAAGTGTATCTAGAAGAATTGATGCTGTTTTGAAGGCAAAGGGTGGTCACACCAAATATTGATTTGATTTCGATTTTTCTTCTGTTCGCTCACTATGTATTTAATTACTTGATCAAAATAAACTAATAACATGTCTATTTTTGAAAGCATTCTTACTTTACAACATTTTTTCCACACATGCCTAAAACTTTTACACATTACTGTATACTTAGGGGAATCAAAAGAATTAAACACATGCCAATAAACTCCTGAAGCCTCACTTTTCACTTTTCTGTATTACAGCAACCTCTTCAGTGAGTTAAAAAAAACATCTTGTTGACTTTGCATACAAAATCCAGAATGAAGGAGATAATAAAATACCAAGGGGATTTATCTCCACCACGACAGTTATCCATGCAGACATGGATTCAGAGAAGTGTGAGCATTATTGGCCTGTCAGAATAATACATATTGATGTAAAAACCTTTGCAAACTCCTGGCTTCAAGACTTTGTAGGGTGCCTTCTCAAGTAATACACAAAGATCAAGTAGGATTTGTCCTCAGAAAATCTTTTTCAATACTATAAAAGTCTACAATGATATACTCCATTTTAGTATCAAATGGTTGGGCAGCATCTTTGCAATCCTTCATGCCTTCAAAGCAGATTTACTATATGCAGGCTGTCTACTAATCCAAGAACTAGCATACTCCTAATGGGACTCCACTCTTCCCTGAATCAGAGAGGAATTAGTAGTGTTGCCTTGTCTCTCCTTTATTTGTCCTGGCAATCGAACCCCAAGCCGTTCTCTTCTAACAAAATGAAAATGTCAGAATCCATTGACCACTTGAGGATCTCTCCCAACATTCACAGGGTTACAATTTTCCCATTTAAGTTAATGGGAATGTTTATTTGTCCTGGCTTGGGGGGGAGGGTGTCATCATTCAGAGGTGTTACAGCTCAAAAAAAAAAAAAAAAAAAAAAAAAAAATGTTGATCTGTTAAAACTTCTGAATGAAAAATCAGCTGTGGGAAACCCATGTATTACATGCTTTTCCTTGTAACATACTTTTTCATAAAATAAGTTTACTACTCCTTTAACCTGTTAAGGACGAAGGACGTACATGTACATCATGGAAAGAACATGCCTAAAGGACCCATGACGTACATGTAAGTCCTTGAATTTAAGGGGTCCGCAGCTTGGGGATCCCTGAATCAGTTGGGGGGGGGGGGAGGGCCATGGTCCTTAAGTGCCGGCCGAAAATAGCATTCAAGAGGTCAAGTCACTATCTAAGTCCATATTAGACTCAATATATAGTTAAATCACATAGAATAAATACCGTAAGAATTTTCATGCATTATTGTAGTTATATTGTGACTGTGCCCATTTTCATAATGTCTTTTTGAGTTAGAATATGACAGGGCTGATGTAGAGAACTGTTGTAGACATGTGCATGAGTCGTTTTTGTGTTAGAAATGACTGCACGTGTGTAAAGGTCTTTTCACATGAAATGTACTTCTGTTTCATTTATGTCAAGTCTATTTTATGTTACTACTATTGTTAAAATGTTGTTGCCATAGATGTATAAAAATGGTCCCCTTCTAAAACACAGAGATGTAGACCCACAGATTTTGATATCAGACAGCCAAATGGCCCATTGTCTGCCCATTTTCCTATCCAGGTAGAATGCACTCTTACATAGTTCTTATATCTATCCCAGGCATTTTTGAATTCCTTTACTGTTTTAACCCCTACCACTTCCTCTAGGGAGCTATTACATGAATTTATCACTATTTCTGTAAAGTAGTACTTACGCATGTTACTTTTGTATCTTCCACCCTCTAACATAAGGTCACAACTCATGGATTTCTCCTTTTATGAAGCATGCTTCCCTCTAGAGCTAAATACATTTTAACCCTTTGACTGCCAGAGCAATGTGTTACATGCCACTCTGGCACTCAAAAAGTTAAGATCTCCTTTGTACACCTCATATGCCTGCCACAGTCTAGGTGAGGTGTGTATATTGCAAAGCAGTGAACACACCACTGGTTCATAAAGATAAAGAATCACCCCCTACTTGCTTAACTTACTATGGTGAGAAAACCTAATGACCCCTCTGAAATTGGCCTTTTTTTATTATCTAAACCCTGGATGTCATGTCCCTGTAGGTGGACATGACAGTTGCTCTAAATGAACAAATAGATAAACTGAAATATGGGCACACCTCTCACTTACTGTGGTCAGTGAACCTCCCATTGAAGCCCAGACTATAAATTATCATGGCCTGGCCACCAGTAAATAAACTGCATACATGGTGGGCTTCAAAAATAAATAATCATCAGGTAAGGAGTGGTCTGAGGCAAATCAACAACACCATAAGGAATGAATACTTCTTATTGAATTAAAAATTATATTTACTCCTTGAATGCTAGAGAGAACTCCAGTGGACTGCATTGGATACCTCTCTACCATCCAAAAGCAAAGGTTCCACAATAGTATTTTGTGATGTTTTATTTGTTCCCTGTGGTGCAGTTGATTTGCCCCAACATTGCTCTACCACATACCTCCCAACATTTCAAATGGCCAAAGAGGGACACTTTTGTTTTAGGTGGTATACATGGGGGGTAGCTGATGGGCGGGGCATTATCAATAATTTTTAGTCTATTTCATGACCTCTTGAAACCTCCTTGTGTAACCTAATAAATGACTTATAACAAGACAAAAGTATTTTATTTACACAGACTAATTTATAAACACATATACTGATGTTTATACAAACATTAATGTGAGTTTTATTGCTGTAGAACAACATTATACACACATATACACACAACATACAACACAAAGGCTGGTCTCCTAAAAAGAGGGACATAAGGGTGTGAAAGAGGGACAGGGGGATTTGGGTCAAAAAGAGGGACTGTCCCTCCTAAAGAGGGACACTTGGGAGGTATGCTACCACTTCCTGGTGATCAAAAGTGTCCTAACATATATAAATAATAATGTTTAGTGGTATGGTCATTTTTTAAAATGAATACCTCTGCCCCATATTTGAAATTACAAAATACAGGAATTGATCTACACAACTGCAGGGCCACTACAACAAATACTAAGTGTAAATCACTTGTAATCAATTATGACAGAACTGACCAAGTCGCAAAGAAAAATTGTGGTTGACATAGTTCACATTTTCACAATATCCCTGCTTTATGACAATTGGTTAATCAGTGGCTCAGTTATTAATGTCCACCAGTGCTTTAGTAGGGATAGCCCAAAAACCTGTCCTATTGGTTTGCCCTTAGTACAAGGAATCACAGACATACAGACTACCTAATGTGTTAAAAAACGGCACTCACAGGAAGCCTTGTTTGCTTTTGCCTTTGTTCACTGATTTATCCATCACCAATATTGCACTATGGGGAAAAAAACACACACATGACTGCATTACACTTGCCTTTACTATTTTCATAATGAAGTCATATTCTGTTTTCATTATGAGGCTTGATCGATTTGTCACTGGGGCTACAAACCACATCACCTAGACATAGTAATTAAGAGACTAGTCTTCCTTTAAGTTCTGTGCCCCCTCTTCTCATGTTGACTACCAGAAATAATTTAATATGGAGGAAGGGATCATAGGTCCCCTCTCTCTACTAGCAACTGAGACTATGCCCATTATGTAATAAATGATGACAATGGGATTCCTTTCTCCCCATGTGATTTTTAAATATACATGTTGGTACTTATTTTAAAGGGGATAGCTGGGCATTCATTCTCTGTAGTCATTTAATGCGTAACTACCACCTGAAACTAAAGTCACCCTGCCATACTTAGGCAGGTGGCGATTAATAATCCTTATTTTGCCTGTCAAAAGTGCCCAGGAATAAAGTTATCGCTGATCTTCCGAGACTGACTGCCAGGTTAGTGCAGCTTTGCACGCCTGTGCCGTCAGTCTCTTCCTGAGCTGTTCAGGCCTTTTTTCCCAGAATATATATAATATTTATATTATAACCAAACTAAGGAACAAATAAAATAAAAGGGAAATTTAAGATTATAAATAAAAAGAAGGCACTGTATACCTTTCGGACAATACGGATATAACTAAATATAAAATATATCTAGAGAGATGTCTAGACTACATAAATGGAATAGAGATCCATCCTAATGTAACATGATAAAAATATATGACACTGGAATAGCAAATGTGCTAGAAATAAGAGGCAGCTACAGTCTAAAAAGCAGGAGTGTGAATCACAGCCCAAAAGATATATTCTAAAAGAAACAACAACCATAATAGAGAGTGCCTCTATCTAAAATCTATATAGTTTAATAATAATATAAAACAATATAACACCGTAAAAAATGTATTCGTATACAATGTGTCTAATGCAGTCCAATGGAATCAATCTGTAAATGTAACCAATGTCTTGGCAATCTCCTGTCCTTAACCCCTTAACGACCAGCCGCGCAGGCGCGATGCAGTCACTAAAGGACCACGGAGCATTTTTTTTTTTTTTTTTTTAATTCGGATTCCAGACTCCTCGAACGGCGTGCAGCCGCGGGGGGAGCCCGGAATTCCATGACGATCATAGTACGTCAAGGGTCTTTAAGTCAGATCTACCCATGACGTACTATGACTGTCAAGGGTCGTTAAGGGGTTAACATGTATATGAAGATATAGTTGAAGAATAAATGGTCTCTGTTTGAAAGCAATCATACATTGTGCATCTCTTGTGAAATCCTCTCCTGTGTCTATATAAAATGAAGCAGAGAGTATCAGTCTCTTGAAACGTTTAAGCGGACAGAGGGTAGTGTATACTTGATCACTGAGTGTGTCCTGATCTCTGTCCTCTCATGTTCATCCAAAGTACAGATGCATCAGCACCAGTTTTTGAAAAGCCGGTAGGTGGGCAGAGGTGCATGTATGTCCCGTTCTCAACTTATTTGTAACATGCGAGGGCAGAGAGGTTGCATATCCAATATAGAAATAGTGGACAGACTGATAATATAATTTCAGCGTGTTAGGTAACCCAGTGTGGACAAAATCAGATACAAAGCATATTCTTGACCATTGCAGATAAAAGTTGCCTTTAACCCTTTGAGTGCCAGAGGGGTACGCAATAGAGGGGTACGCAGCACATTGGCACTCAAAAGGTTAAAGGAGCAGTAAACTTTTTTATGAAAACACATTTTATAGAGCTTTTCAGGCTGAATAAAACAGGTTTACTCCCACTGCTGTCAAATGTTTTATTCAAAATTTATAACCGTTCAAATAATCAGGAAGTGAATTTACTGTGTTTACTTCCTGATAGTTCTAACTGACAGGAAGCGACAGGCAGTTTCTATCACATTTTGTGGAGAACTGTATTTCACTGATTTTCCTCTCCATTAGAATGTATCAGAAAAACTAATTCAAATTTGACCTCTAGAGGACACTGCTAATGTAAAAAAAAATTAAATAACTCTGGAAATATGAATCTCTCCGCAGTGGGGGTACCCTTATTTTACTCAATAGGAAAATCCGTACAATTTATATTTTTTCATAAAAAAGTAGCATAAAAAAACTTTTGGTGCTATAGGTGCAACTCATTGTGGAGCAATGAGTTGGACAAACCTCTGGCACTCAAAGGGTTTCTGTTATTTATTACTGTTCGTTATTTGTAATGGTTTATTTTTCTAGCAGAGGTGCACTTTATAAAATATACTATATTTCTTTTCAGGTTATTCTGGTGCAAGTCAACCCAGGGGAAGCATTTACAATAAGAACAGAAGATGGACAGTTTCAGTACATTACAGGTTAGATCTCTTGAGGCATTTCTATTCAAGAACTATTCCTCTGAATTTAATGTAACAACTATATGCTGTACTATAATGTAATTCCTTTAAATATACTACACTTCTGGGTATCCCATTTAAAGAAATAGATTTCAGAGGAGTGTCTAGTGCATTACATTGCACGCTAAGGGTTAAAGTAGGCCCTAAATATGCTTTCTGTAGTAGCGAGGACAGACAGGTCTGCCCTTGTCTGCTGCTTTTAAGTTACCTCACACAAACCAGTTTACAGTCTTTGCTGACTTGAAATGTTCAGTTTTCCACTATGATGGTATTATAATATCAATAGACAGTGGTTCAGTAGTTAGAATATGCTACCACAGTGTCACCATAGTCATATGAAAAGCAAGCTTTATGTCTTATTTTAGAGATCCTGCATCAAAGAGAGATTTTCTAGACCGTGATCAGGAATATGGGATATTTATCCTATATAATAATTCCCTAGGATGTTTGTCACGATGCAGTCACGCGCAGCAGAGACTGCCCACGTTCGGGTGCTCTCTACAGCATATGATTGCATCGCAAGAGTGAGGCGACGCAAGACTGCATCGCGTGGAGCAGTGAGGTAGTGGCCTCTTAACCCTTTGAGTGTCAGAGGGGTACGCGACACATTGCAAAACAATGCGTTGCGTACTCCTCTGGCACTCAAAGGTTTAACATCTCCGGACCTTAGCCCGTGTACACAGGCTTTTACTCTAGTAGATATATAATCCGCTTTCATGATTAGTGGTTATTTTCTCTTAGAAGGAACAGTAAAGTATTACTATAATATATTTACTACTGAGAGATGCTTTATCCAGAATGCATTGCTTAATATTTTTTGATATTATTATTATTATCATTATTATAGTATAATTTTTTTTTTTTTTTTTTTTTTTTTATATAAACCCTTTGAGTGCCATAGTGGTGCGATGCATTATGTACCCCTCTGGCACTCACGGTTAGTAATAATGTCACTAGTTATCCATACTGCAGTTATTTCTATTGCACACTACAAGGGCACTTCAAGCCTTATACTGCGCTCACCATATTAAGTGACTATAGCATCTCTATCTCCTCATTACAATTTGAGCTGCAGTAATCAGTCCCGGATGTTATGTCCATGGAGACGTACAAACAAAAAGTGTGATGAATGCACAGAGACCAAACAAAATTAAAGGTATAGTAATGTTTCAAAATAAAAGCAGCTCCAATTAATCTTCATAGTATTAGGGCTGTGGAGAGTGTTATTTCAATACTGTCAGTGTTGTAGTTCAAGAGTAATTCAGTGATAAAGTATCCCCCTCCCACCCCTTTTACTGATGTAACACTGCTCACCTCAGAACAGAAAGGTGGTGTCCAGGTGGATGGCAGAAAGGGACAATCTTCATTTAGCATAAGGGAAAAAACTGTCAAGGGGGAAAGGGTTTTCAATGTTCTCACAGTAAGAAGATTGTCCCTTGCTGTCCACATCTGAGGGGAGGTGGCTTACACTAGGTAAAAGGGGCAAGAGAGGGATAATTTATCATTCAATTACTCTTGAACTACAATTCTGACTGTATTGAAATAGCACTCTCCATGGCCCAAGTACAATGAAGATTAATTGGAGCCGCTTTTATTTTGAAACATTACTATTCTTTTAAGTATTTCTACATAGTGGCCTCTCATGAGCTGCCTAAGCCAGGTTTTTTGCTCCCATGTGTGATTACAGGGAAGAAATGTCTATATCACACTAGTCCCACCCTCAGACAGTCCAGCTCCAAAATGCCAGACAAATCCCCCTCAGCACGAGAGAAACAGCACAACCACATGGGCATGTTTTGGCCTATGTGGGCCTCATCGGTGGAGTGCTGCTGATTTCCTAAATTCTTGTTGAGAACAAGAGCCCATGCTGGGAGTCAGACATGGCAGTTGCTGGTAGTTTTTCCAGACTGCAGAACACAGTGTACGAGTCTTCATAGCCTTTTAAGGACCAAAGGGTGTACAACATATTGCAGAGACAGGAGTTTGTGTCATATGCTCCAGCTAGCAACTGTCATGAGTGTCTCTGTGGCAATAACATCCAGGACTGATTGATGATGTTTCATCTTAAACAAAGACACAAGGGGAGATAAGGATTTTTTGGTCGTCCAATACAGGTTACTAGTAACTTTGGGTAGGTGATTAGCCCCTTTAAGTAGGCAGGAACAGTTCTGAAAAGTGACTGCTGGGTGACGACTACCTCCTCTCCTTAGCTTGCAGCTAGCCAATCCCCAACCAGTAAGATTTGTTCCTTGGTCAAGACACAAGGCAAGAGAACAGTTCTGCTATAGGTTTAGCTTCTTTATTATTTTTCTGTTTAGAAATGAGATACCACCATTAGGCAGATTACCATCACTGATAATTCCCATCACCCAAATGTGGATAGCTCAGTTTACCAGGTGCTTTTGTGGACCTAAGCCCTGGGGGGAAATCTTGGCTGCGGGTTCTTTCCCCAGGAGTTGCCCACTGAGGCTTCTTCTTGATATATAGTAATCTGAAGACAGAAGACCTGCTGAAAAAGGTGAGCACCCTTTGAGTGCTGAGGTCCTCATGTGCCATGCTTCCCCTCCTCGCAGGGGTCTCATTTGGAGTTCCTATTACATACTCATGCACTGCACTCATTAGGTTTATCTGTATGTCTGTGAGGTGTTTGGAGCAAGTTTCTTTGGTAACCTAACCCTTTTGCTGCTGGTTAGCATCTTTTGGGGGGTTTTGGGCACTTTCCCCTACTGGGACCACTATTTATTGGGTCTACTGACTTGTTCTAGTGAGCTTTGAGTGGTTTTACGTTTTGGCATTCACCTCGTTAACTTTATGTGGCGCATGTTTACCTCATAGACGCCATTGCTCCATTCACTTCTATGGGACTTTACAATTTGGGATGTATCTCTGCAGCCGCTCTTAGTAGCGAAGTCTGAGATGGCTCATTGTGTTGGTATGCCCTTGCTCTGTTATCCAGTCAATGTTCTGAGCATGTTGGGGGCTCAGGGGGCTTCGGGTACTGTTGGGTGACTCTCTAGCAAAACTACGATTCCCATGAGTGCTTGCTTTGCGCGCTAGTTTCTGATTGGCTCCCGTCACGGCAGCCATTTTGTGTGTCTTGGCTGATCGAGTATCCTATGTGGGGCTTGGAGACTCCTTCTCTCCTCAGCATTTTAACCCTTTGCCTACCAGATAAGTCTACTTTAGCATTTCTGGGGTGATTTGATTTATCCTACACACTGTTTTGTGGGTGTTTCTGATACTTTGACCGTTTAACTCTGTTTGGATGCAAGAGTTTAAGGCTACTACCAGGGACCACCTTACAACTCCTTCCATCCACTTTGCAGGGGGTCTTCTACTCGTGACAGGCCCCTTCGCTTCATTAACCGCCAGGTGTACCTGATGTGTCTGATTCCTCTGAGGAGGAATGATTGGTGGATTCTGATGATGAAAACTGTTCTGCTGTCCCTTACTCTCAGTTTTTTGGGGATACCTTTGAGGCTGACCCTGTCCCCTCGGCTGTATTGAACACCGTGAACATCCCCTTGATGCAGGAGGTTTCTTCTGACCCCTCTGATGTGTTCCAGGAGCCTGTTAGGCCCCATACTTGTTTTCCACCTAATCTCACTCTTGATCACTTGGTGTCTGAAGAGTGGAAGTTTTGAGATAGAAATCCATCTGTCTCTAGGAAATTTGCTAAGCTGTATTTGTTCTCTGAAGTGCCCCAAGCTCAATGGGTTCATCACCCCAAAGTGGATGCCCCTGTTTCCAGGCTTTCCAAGTCTACCACTTTGCCTGTGACTGATGCATCTGCTGTGAAAGAGTGGACTGACAAGAAGCTTGAGACTGCTCTCAAGGCTATTTTTGCGACTGCTGGTTCTGCCCTGCGCCTCGCATTTGTAGCGGTGTGGGTGAACAGATCTGTGGCTGTTTGGACTGAACAGCTCACTTCAGCTGTCTGTCAGGGGGCTCCTACTGCTGACATGTTGCGGCTTCTTGCCAGCGTCTCTGAGGCTGAGCATTACGTTTTTGCTGCCCTGTTTGACGCTGTGCGTATGGTAGCCAGGGCATCAACTATGTATGTGGTAGCCAGACATGGCCTTTGGCTCAAGATCTGGTCTGCTGACACAGCCTCCAAGAGGGCTCTCCTGTCCTTGCCCTTTCAGGGCACCTCGCTGTTTGGGCCTGATCTCAAGGATCTGATTAGTGGAGCCACTGGAGGGAACGGTACTCACCTGCCAGTGGTCCAGAGGAAGAAGGCGCCTGTCAAAAGAAATCGTGTTTTTTTTGTCCCTTTCAGGCTGACTCATGGCAGGTGACCCAGGTGGTGCCTCGGGCTTCCCGCTCCTCATCCAAGCCTAAGTAGCAACGGAGGCCCAAGGCTTCCAAACCTCCTCCTGCATGACTTGCCGAATCCGGGTCTCCACCCGCAGGTAGGTGGCCATCTACGCCACTACCTCTAGGCTTGGGAGGCATCTGTGGCAGACCAGTGGATTTTGCAGGTGGTGGCTACGGGGTGCAGGATCCCCTTCACCTCTCTCCCTCCTTCCAGAACCTTCTCTTCTCGCTCTCCTCTGGGAGTGGAAAAGTGCTGCCTTTTTGAGGAGGCCATTCAGGCCCTTCTGGACAAGTCAGTCCTGGAACCAGTTCCTCCTTAGGAAAGGGGGCTGGGGTTCTACTCTAGTCTTTTTGTGGTTCCCAAGAAGGAGGGCGTCTGTCGTCTCATTTTGGATTTGAAGGATCGCAACTCCTTTGTGATCCGGTCCCAATTCCGCCAGGAGTCATTGCTCACGGTGATAGCTGCCCTGTCCCCTGGGGAATTTCTTGCCTCTTTGGATCTTCAGGATGCCTATTTGCACATCACCATTCATCCAGAGAGTCTGCAATATCTACGTTTTGCCTGCGACCAAGGGCATTTCCAGTTTTCTGCCCTCCCCTTCGGCCTGACTACAGCTCCTCAAGTCTTCAGCAGAGTCCTGGGAGCCCTGATTTCTGTCCTACATCTGAATGGTATCAGAGTTACTCCGTATATGGATGAGCTCCTTCTGAAGGCCTCTTCTCAGAAACTCCTTCATCAGCAGGTGCAGGATTGCATTCATGCTCTGTCCCATCATGGGTGGATCATCAATCTGGACAAGTCGGACCTTGTTCCTTCCCAGGCAAGGCGGCACAAGAAGTCTCACGGCTTGGCTAGAGGTCAAGGCTATTTTGTCATGGGCAGAGGAGCATGTCCCTGCCATTTCCGCAGTTCATATTCCTGGCGTAGACAATGTTCTGACAACTAGAAAACTAAGAAAAATAGTGAGAACCTGAGGGGAGTACAATATGTCTGTGTTAATTTTCCATACTGACAAAGTATTCTCACCTCGCTCACTAAAGAGACCAGTTCAGTACATTTAATCAATGGCCATTACTGACCAATAAGACATAACTTTTATTGGTGCTGATAAAATAATCACTTTTAACCCTTTATGAATGAGGTATGGTAAATAAAAATCCCCCAGTAGCACTAATTGCTACACAGGGGATATTAAAACCATTCCCTTCCTCCCAAGTTTTTCTTTCTACCACTGTTTATAAAACAACCTGACTCAGCCAATTTAATACAGGTTCATTTGTAGTCTTATAATATATATAAGTACCCTGTATTAAAATCCGTTATTTTAATATGTCTAAGGAGTAACAAATTAAAGACTTTCTATTATTCATTTTGTAGCAAAGATATAGTGTTTTCTTTAAACTTGAACTGACACCAACAAGTAGTAATTAATCACCTCGTAATATCTTTGCTACGTACACAGTGTGAACTCAATGTGGAGAAACAATTACTGCTCGGTGCCTGATGTTTAAACGCGTGTATTAACCCTTGCACTACCCTATAGGTGTACTTAGACCTTACAGCGCTGTTGAGTATGCTCACGTTCTTAATATAGGTCTGTAACTACCTATGGCTACTTTAATTGTAGTTAGTGCTGTTAACAACACGCTGTTGATACACTTTAACCGCCGTTTGTTATTTCAAAACGTGATATCAAAGCGTGTGTTATAATCCATACACTGCCTTATTGGAGTCTAAAATTCTGGGCGATAGGGTGGTGTAAACCTGTCCTCCCTATGGTTAAAATTGAGAATCACTGATTAGTAACAACCTAGGCAGAAATCTATGATAAGATTTAGCTATATTCCGTGGAATTCCACGTAATACTGATTTATCCATTTTGAAATTAATTATTAATATGAACTAAATGGAGGAAAAAGAATGAAATAAGGATTTATTTCAAGAATAGGCTGTTAGGTTGAACACGGTGGAGTAGACGGTTTGAACTGATATGTGAGCGGCAGCTTCAATATTTAACAGCGATGTGAAATAAAGCCAGAGGAGTTTGTGATTTAGATTTAAGTGAAATACTGAACAGAATTTTAGACTCCGATAAGGCAGTGTATGGATTATAACACACGCTTTGATATCACGTTTTGAAATAACAAACGGCGGTTAAAGTGTATCAACAGCGTGTTGTTAACAGCACTAAGTACAATTAAAGTAGCCATAGGTAGTTACGGACCTATATTAAGAACGTGAGCATACTCAACAGCGCTGTAAGGTCTAAGTACACCTATAGGGTAGTGCAAGGGTTAATACACACGTTTAAACATCAGGCTCCGAGCAGTAATTGTTTCTCCACATTGAGTTCACACTGTGTACGTAGCAAAGATACTACGAGGTGATTAAACTTGAACTGACACCAACAAGTAGTAATTAAAGAAAACACTATATCTTTGCTACAAAATGAATAATAGAAAGTCTTTAATTTGTTACTTAGACACATTAATATAACGGATTTTAATACAGGGTACTTATATATATTATAAGACTGCAAATGAACCTGTATTAAATTGGCTGAGTCAGGTTGTTTTATAAACAGTGGCAAAAAGAAAAACTTGGGAGGAAGGGAATGGTTTTAATATCCCCTGTGTAGCAATTAGTGCTACTGGGGGATTTTTATTTACCATACCTCATTCATAAAGGGTTAAAAGTGATTATTTTATCAGCACCAATAAAAGTTATGTCTTATTGGTCAGTAATGGCCATTGATTAAATGTACTGAACTGGTCTCTTTAGTGAGCGAGGTGAGAATACTTTGTCAGTATGGGAAATTAACAGACATATTGTACTCCCCTCAGGTTCTCACTATTTTTCTTAGTTTTCTAGTTGTATGATTATAAGACCTGCGGTACTACAGCACAATATAGTCTACCTTGATTATTAGTATATGTAGACAATGTTCTGGCAGACTTCCTCAGTCGACACGCAGTGGACAGCAGAGGGTGGGAACTGCATCAAGAAGCGTTCAACATCATTGTCCAGCACTGGGGTCTTCCATGCATCAATCTGATGGCGACAAGACACAACAGGAAGGTTCCAACGTTCTGCTCTCGCTGGTTGGATCCGCTGGATCTATTAGTGGATGCCTTGTCGATCCCGTGAACTTTTCCTGTGGCATACATCTTTCCTCCCATTCCCCTGTTTTCACAGGGTGCTACGCAAGCTGAAACTGGAGCGCTGCCCAGTCATTCTGAGTGCTCAGTACTGGTCTCGACAGGCGTGATTTCCGGAGCTTCTGGATCTCTCAGTGGCGGAACCTCTTCGGGCTCCCTTCCTGTCCGGATCGTCTTCTCCAGGATTACCTTTGGAAGGAGGACGTTCATGTTCTGGCTTTGACGGCATAGAGGTTGAATCCTCAATTTTGAAGAAGAAAGTATTTTCTTCTGGTGTGGTGGCTACTATGCTTAGTGCCCATAAGCCTGTTTCCTCTAAGGCCTACCATTGAGTTTGGTCTACCTTTCTCTCTTGGTGTGCTGATAAAGAGCTGTCTCAGGATTTTGATCTTCCTACGTGTCACGCACACGGTGGGTAGGGAACCGTGTGTGTGAGTGCCGGCACTGGTACTGATGCTAGAGTACGGAGCTGGGGTGCGTAGCTAGAGGGCGGTGACGGCGTGCCAGGTACTCCCTTGCTGCAGCCGAAGCTGGTTAGAGGTGCTGGTCGCGAAACCAGATTGTTCCACCCCGGTTGAGCCGGGGTGCAACCAGGATGGGAATACCTGGGAACCGTTAGACACCAGGCCGGCAGGACAGGCTAGAAACAGGCTGAGAGGAAGGGTAAAACGGAACCAAAGGTCAGGACCAGGAGCACAGATCAAGCGTAGTCAGGAGAGCCAAGGGTCAATACCAGGAGCAGAGATCAGGCGTAGTCAGGAGAGCCAAGGGTCAATACCAGGAGCAGAGATCAGGCGTAGTCAGGAGAGCCAAGGGTCAATACCAGGAGCAGAGATCAGGCGTAGTCAGGAGAGCCAAGGGTCAATACCAGGAGCAGAGATCAGGCGTAGTCAGGAGAGCCAAGGGTCAATACCAGGAGCAGAGATCAGGCGTAGTCAGGAGAGCCAAGGGTCAATACCAGGAGCAGAGATCAGGCGTAGTCAGGAGAGCCAAGGGTCAATACCAGGAGCAGAGATCAGGCGTAGTCAGGAGAGCCAAGGGTCAGTACCAGGAGCAGAGATCAGTAACAGCACAAGAGCCCAGAACAGAAGCCTAAGGCAAGTTCAAGTGGAACGGGCACGCTAAGCCTGGGGTAGCCCGTTTAAATACAAGAGGCAGCCAATAGAGCGAATGTGGGAGAAAGGCTGGCTGAAGGGGAGCAACTGATTGGAGGGGTCAGGAGGAATGGAAGCCCGGACCGGGCGCATGCGCATTCGCCCGCCAGAAGGCAGGCGACACTGCTCATGCGCGGACTGACAGAGCCGCGATCGGAAGAATCGCCGCCGCCGCAGAGAGGCAGAAGCGGCCGGGGGAGCGGCGTACAAGGTGAGCCGTGACACTACGGTCCTTTTCTTCTTCCAGGATGGCGTGGATAAGGGCCTCAGTCTGAGTTCTCTTAAGGTTCAGACCTCTACGCTCTCCGTGTTCTTTCAGAGGCTCCTTGCTCTCATTCCTGATGTCAAGGTTTTCTTCCAGGGTGTTGCTCATACTCGTCCTCTGTTTATGTCCCCTGCTTCTCAGTGTGACATTAACTTGGTTTTGGGAGTCCTTCAGTGCCCTCCATTTGAGTCTTTGGCCACTATTCTTCTACGTCTGCTGGTGTGGAAGATGGCTTTTCTCCTGGCGATCGTGTCCGTTCGCCGGGTTGCGGAGCTGCATGCCCTGTCTTGTAGGCCACCCTTTTTGGTGTTTCATAAGGACAAGGAGGTCCTTCGCACTTTGCAAGAGTTTTTCCCGAAGGTGGTGTCTGAGTTTCACATTAATCAGGAGATTGTGGTTCCTTCTTTCTGCCACAACCCTACTTCTGACAAGGAGAAGGATCTTCACCTGTTGGATGTTGTACGTTGTCTCAAGTTCTGTGTGCATCGCACTGAGCCATTGAGGCAGTCTGACACTCTTTTTGTCATTCTTGCGGGTCCCAGGGCAGGGAAGCCTGCTTCAAAGGTAACTATTGCTTCTTGGATCAAGTCCACTATTCGTAAGGCTTATGGACTTAGGAAGAAGTCTGTTCTCTTTCGGGTCACTGCTCATTCTATGAGGTCTATTGGGGCATCTTAGGCCTACAAAAATCAGGCCTCTGCAGTTGTTCAAGGCGGCCACTTGGTTGTCTGTTCATACCTTTTCCAAACACCATTGTGTGGATGTCCTGGCATCGGCTGATGATAGTTTTGGTAGGAAGATCCTGGAGGCAGCCTTGCCTGTCTAGGATCTCGTTAGTCTCTCAGTACTCTTTCACTATTGAGTACTCTTGGCTCTAGTTCAGTGTGCTGTGTACAGTTCCTGGGGTCAGTTTTACCCCTGTTTAGTGTCCGTTGATACTTTGCGATTATTGTTGCACTCTTCATGATCTGTAGGTTCATTGATGCTCTGGTGACTTTGGGGGGCCTGCGACTGGTCCTTGCCTTTCTTCCTGCCCTGGGGAACTTAATGATTGGACATCCCAAAGTTACCAGTAACCTGTATTGGACAACAGAGAAAATGGAATTTTCGTTTTACCTGTTAAATCCCTTTCTCTTAGTCCATACAGGTTACTGGTCTCCCACCCTGTCAAGGGACCATGCTTGGCTCTGTGGCAGAACATGGGGGTCCTTTTGGGTTCATGCTCACAGGAGTCTTCTTTTACCTTCTTTCTACCTAGTTAATAGTTAGTCTTCAAATCTTACTGGTTGGGGATTGGGTAGCTGCAAGCTAAGGAGAGGAGGTAGGCTCCACCCAGCAGTTACTTCTCAGAATTGTTCTTGCCTACTTAAAGGGGCTGATCGCCTACCCAAAGTTACCAGTAACCTGTATGGACTAAGGGATTCAAAATCCTATTTTAAGCATCTACTGTTTTGGAAATTTACAGGAGACACTGACTAGCATGTAAAGGGAAAAAATGGATGAAATGATGCTGATGTCTATTCCTCTGTTTTACATTGGGTGGACTAATTACCTCATCTCCTGATTGGGAGCTTTTTTCCCCCAACTGGTGGACCTCATTGATATTTTCCAGCTATAATAATAATTTTGTTCTATTAAAGAAAACTTTACTGCCCCTCCAGTAAAGTAAGTAAATCAAGAGAAACTCTCTGGGGAAAGTATACTTGTTTGAATGCAAACTAATGTAAATGTCCTTAATTACATATGGCTTCATAGCTGGGATAAATGGCAAAGCTCTGTTGCTCACCGCTATCTGCTGGACTACAGTTTCCCTAATCTCCAGCCAGTCGTTGCGGGACTACAACTTCCATCATCCTCAGCCGGGTGTAGGTCAGCTAAAGATGATGAGAATTTTAGACCCCAGCTGCTGGAGAACAATAGGATGTTGCACACTGAACTGACTGTTTGTGTGTTGGTCTATATTTATACTATCCACTGAGAAGTATAACTCACCACATCTGATTATACATGTGACCTTCTGGAGAAACCCTGGGGAAAACTGACTGCACTGTAGAAACCAACATTCCCATTGATTTAAATGGGGCAATTAACCCCATGAATGTTACAGAGTTTTCCAACTCATTGAGACTCTAGCATTCAGTGGATTAAAAGCCCTGTTTGGATGCATGGATATTTTGTTCTCCATGGTGCAGTTGATTTACCCAGTAATTTCTCTTTGCGCTATAGAAGAGTGAATTATACATTTTACTTTGATG
Source organism: Rhinophrynus dorsalis (assembly GCA_037306005.1). NCBI lineage: Eukaryota > Metazoa > Chordata > Amphibia > Anura > Rhinophrynidae > Rhinophrynus > Rhinophrynus dorsalis. The sequence continues at coordinate 516,046,619 of CM074719.1, forward strand.
TAACTGTGTTCTCATGGAATATCCTAGTTAATATATTAACCCCATGACTGTACATTTCTCTTGTTTGCATGTTATTTGCTTGTTACATAGCACTGTGATTCACATCACATTAAACTCCTGCATGACTAGAATTATATTAACTGTATATTTAGATATTGATTGGGTTTTGTGATTGGAGGTCATCCTCCATCTAGGAATTATGCATTTTAGGATTTGTCACGTTGAGGATATTAGCCTAGTGATTCTAATTCTGTGCTAATTGCCCAAAAATAGAACCAACTGCCCTTGGTATGGCAGTCCACAGGAGAGTTTTTCATGTGGCACTGCCTGTTGTAGTTACTGCACCTTCCCTATGTTCAGTGCAGAATGCAATGTATTTGCAGCAATGAACATTTATTTGGTGGACTAGGAGGTGTTAAGCATAGCTTTTGCATGGCTGGCTAAATTGTTGCGGTGTCCAGCAAATCACTGGTGGACACACTTGGGCATCAACCAGTCGTGCATGGCTGATATCTGTATGTACAGGACATCCATAAACCTCACTTCCATCATTTGGTAACTGGGGAAAGAAGGACATTTAGCGTAAATTCTACAGATGGCTTGAACTGCTCAACTTTATTGCTAAATTCAAGTAATCACTGTGAATGTAGCCTTACAGTGGGTTCAGTTTACAGTCATTCAAAACTCCCAACCTTTGGAGCAAATCATGAGGAGGGAATGATTATTCAGTAGACTCTCTGACTCTTATTGTTGAGGTTTCCCTCAGGAGTTTTGAAGCTGTGGAGAAAATTGTATTCAGCATGCTAACTTCTGCTTGTTTTATAGAGGAACCGTCAACTGTTTACATTCTCACCTCGGTAGGAGCAACCATCTTGGCAGGATGTGCTTGATTGTTATTTTGTCAGTTTATGCTAATGAGCTAGTACTAGCTGGCAAAGAATGGCAAGTGGGATGGGGAGCAGTGTGGCAGACTGCTGCCTAATGTGAATAAACTGAAAAAGTTAAGTATCTCTGTAATAGTTTCAAGAATTGCGTATTATATCCAAGCCCATATTTACACTTAGACACGTGATCATCCCCCATGCATCTCCTCACTACACCCCTTAACCACCTACATGCAATGCAAGAGCAGTTGAAGATAATTCATGATTCTCCAACACATTTCAAATTAATGAATGCTATGATTGAGAAACGCTTAACTCTTTGAGTGCCAGAGCTGGATCCAGTGCATTGCTTCGCACTACATTGGAGACCCCCTTTGCTGCTCGAAGGGTAAATACAACTATTTCTGAGGTCTTATTTCTCTTTGCAACAAAGCTTGTTTTTATTTGATGGATATAAACATTGCATTTTTTCGATGTGCCACCAGTCAGAATATTCCTACACTGGGTGCGGTAGTACCTTTTGATTGTGCACTAGGTAGGTGCCTGCTGTGGCTACTGCTAAATCTGGCCTTGATTGGTTTCTTACTAAATGAAACACATACTTGCCCATTACGAAAAAAAGAACTCCCGACACAAACCTAGTAATTTGAATGAAATGTATTTGTGTGTTTTACTGGACTTATTGATTTGCTTAACTTCTAAATCTGAATAACTCAAAAAACAGTTTTGTAAATATAAAATGGCTAATACAACATCTAGATTATTTTGAAAGCTCTTTCAAAATTGCCAGGTTTGTTATTAGGTGACTGTGTGACAGGTCATTAGAAAGTAGCAGTGTGATGAAGAATATGTGTGTGGGGGGTGGAGTTATGCACTAAGGTGAAAGAAACTCTCCTGTTTATATGTTATTCCATGCAGCCTCTTTTTCAAGTTAGAAATAATAATGCATATCATGGGTACGTCATTTTTTACAACACCTAGGGGGTTATGCATTAAGGTCCGATAACAAAGTGATAAAGTGGAGATCTTCTCCAGTGATAACACTTCTCCAATTCCTATGTTATTATATGGTGTCTATGCAATAAGCTCTCTCCCACTTGAGAAGTCTTAGTGCATAGGCTCCATAGAATAACATAGGAATTGGAGAAGTGTTATCACTGGAGAAGTCATCTCCACTTTATCACCACTTTATACACCATTATTGCATCTCCCCCAGTACCAGTTTTTAGTGGAGATATATATGCAGAGATACATCCGGCACTTAGGTTCTAATTCATCAAGCTAGCAAATCTAGTGCAAACATACTTCATTAACCCTTTGAGTGGCAGAGAAGTACGGAATGCATTGCAAAGCAATGCATTCTGTATCCCTCTGGCACTCAAAGGGTCAGCTTAAAATTCCATTCTGTTGAAATGTGGCTTTTAACCCCTTCAATGCTGACACTTTTAATCCCTTAACCCTTTGAGTGCCAGAGGGGTATGCAGCACTTTGCTTTACAATGCATTGAGCTTGCCACTGGTCCTTAAGGGGTTAAACCCAAATTTAAATAAGTTGCGTATTTACCCCAGAATTGTCTTTATACACAGGGGCCCTTTCTCTTTTAGGAAAGAATACTAGGTTTAACCACATGCAGCATAGGGGTCAAATAAAAATTGTCCTTAGTTAACCCTTTCAGTGCCAGAGGGGCACAAAATGTATTGCTCTGCAATGCGTTGCCTACTCCTCTGGCACTGAAAGTGTTAAATGGGGATTTTAGTCTTTGCATGCTAAAGAGATCTCCAGTGCATTGGAGACCTCTAGGATTCCAGGGATAATCAATAAGGATTTTTATTTGACTCCTGTGATGCTGGTGGTTTGACCCAATATTACCTGAGTTTTCTGTTGTGTATAATGCCCATGATTGTGTAGAAGTCTGTGCTGCCTCTGCAGCCAGTAGACGGGAGTTAAATCAAAGCCGATACTTTCCTTCCCATGCTTACAAAAAAAAAAAAAAAAAAAAAAAAAAAAAAAGACATTTTGTGCTTCCCCCTTTCTGTTCTGTTGCTCCTGAAATAGAAATATCTGCTCTTGTGACAGCGTTGAGTCTGGGAACGTATAAATGGGGAGAGGGGGAGCATTTGTAGCTGAATAATCCATTCATGAAAATCTGTGTGCTGCAGAATTTATGAATGAAGATGACTCATCCAGGGCACAGTACCAAGCCACCGCCGCCGCCGCTGCTGCTAAGGACCATTAAGTGTTGCTTGACATCACGAGGAAAGCCATGTTCTAGATGACTTTACTGAGGGGAAATTGCCACACACCTAGAGAGATGGAAAAAAACATTGATGCAAATAAGGCTGAGTCAGACCTAATTAATGTCTGGAGAGAAATAAAATATTTATGAAAAGATGAAACTTTAAATGTAGCAAAACTCCTTAAAAAAAAAAAAAAAAAACTGGCGTACATTGTCATCCGCAGTTCTAATGAGAGGCCCTGGGAGAGAGATGAATGCTATTTGTTCTCGAATCTGCTTGCAAATTGGACAGTATAAATATCTCATACTTACGGCTGTATGCACTAAAACAGTGAGCAAACCAGCAGTACCATAGGGAACCTGTATAAATTTCCCAAATTTGCATAGATTTAAATTCTTTGTGATGGTTTGGAGACCTCCGTAAGGGTCTGGCATGTGTGTGTGGGTTAAAAGACCCATTTAAGTCATTGAGTATTTGTATTACCATCACCTACAGTACAGTGGGGTTTCTTCAGAATTGCCCCTCTAATGTTCTACATAAGGCCTATGGAAACAAAAGTGACTGGTGCAATCCGTTGAAGATCACTTGTGCTCGAGGGGTTAAAGTAATATTGGGGCTATATGTATAAAGCCAGAAGTGGAGCTATTCTGGGGTGGAACGGATACACATTATGAAAAATGACATTTATTTTTCCCAATGGCACTTTGAACCCTTTGAGTGCCAGAGAGGTATCCAGTGCATTGGAGTGCTAGGATGGTCTCCCATGCATTGCTTTGCAGCGTGGTGGAGACCCTTATCTAGCATCCACACGGTCATTGTTTTCAATATTACACAGTTGTTTGGCATCTGAATTAGTCTTATTTAGGCATTAATCCTTTGAGTGCCAGAGCGGTATGCAACACATTGCTTTTGCAATGCTTTGCATACCCCTCTGGTACTCAAAGGGTTAAATATATTTCCAATTGGAGCCATCAATCATTTTCCCCGTTCCCTAACCGCTTACTTCTAAGTACTAATTATGAAGCTGTGTAGAAGTGAACCCCTTGGATGATATTGTCTCTTTGCAACGTGTAGGAGACCACTATTTTAATTTCTTACGTTGTATGTGGAGCAGAGGAACTATGGGGTAAAGTATCCTCTGGACAGGAGGGCATGGCACATGCTTTAAAAGGCTGTCAGAGGGGAAGGCTTCCTCCCTGCACTTCCCTTCCTCAAAAACATACCTTAAGCCCCCCAATTTCCCTCCCTCTGCCCATCTCCATGCCTAGGAGGCAGCCAGGGGCTTCACCTAGTGGACTGCATGCTTGCCTTTGTGGTCCCCTTCCTCAGCTGCTGCTCTCTACATCCAGGTCTTCTTCCCATTAGAAAAGGTGTATGTGCCCTCTCAGGAGCTGCACTACGTAGTTTCACTGGAATTGGGATTCTGACGCTGAGGCGGCCATTATTTATTCAGTGCTAGGGAGATCTTCAGCACCTTTCTCCCCAATACACTGGAACCTCTCCAGCATTCAAGGGCTTACAATTCCATTAAAATAGCAAGAGCTTTAGAAATATTGTAGTCTCATTTGATACACTTATGTTGCCCCAGAATTGCCCCTTTTATATTTGAATTGGTAATTTTATTGGTATTGAATGTCAATTGAGGCGGAAAGACCAAAGGAAAACATCAATATTTCCTACTATAATACAAGTATACTCTATAACACCTTGATTTGCAATACATAGGAGGCATTTATTTTCAGAAATATAATTTATAATGCCACATCTCAGTTACATCTCTTTGCTTTTGGTGTTTGACAGAAGTGACAAATAACAATTAGTAGCTGCCGTTTTGCAAAAGCGTGCAATGGTTTTGATAAAGATCTGTTTAGTTAAAAAATGGATACTGTATTAGACACTTCATAGTAATATAAATAGTTTTGAGAAATTAGCTTTTTAAAGGGATAGTATTGCCATAAAATATCTAAAGCTCATCTTGAAGGAGGTAGAAAGTTAGTCTGTTCCAGTTTAGGATTTCTGTTTTAGTAACGTGATCGCGGCTCTGCTGAAGAGCCTCAGACGTCCCGGGAACAGATTCCCCTTGTCGAACTAATTATGTTGAAGGGATCCAAAGGGTTAAAACAAGAGAACCAATCAGGTTGGATATCGTCACATATATCGTGACAATATTAAATAATTTTGATAACTTTACACAATACTAGGTATTGACATGCTGCTTCTCAGTAAAGAGTTGATTAAAATAATCAATCCCGCATATTTGTGCAAAAATATATATAATTTATTAAATACAATATACTATATATAAAGTGTAAACAACAATTATATAAATGAGTGATCAGCAATTACAATAGATATATAGTAACTCAAACCACAATTATCGCCATTAGGATTACCAGCAATTAAAGGGTTAACCACACACAGGTATATTCAGAGGTATTGGATAATAATTGCATTCAGTAGCATAGAAAAGGATAATTGATCCTTACAATTAATAAAATACAGTTGGTAGCAGTGTATATGAATACCTTCTGCCCCAGAAACTGTATAAACTATGCTAATTGGGGTTTAAGGTATATTGTCAAATGATTCAACTTTAATATGAAGCCAGGTCCTCTGACAATTCCCTTATACTATATGCAATAGTCAAATTTAGAGACTAACTGGAATAGAATCCCAGATTTAAATCACTATAATTTAATTATCTACCGATTACAAATCTTGTATACCTTCTGAATAAAACATACAGATTGCATTTAATATAGTCAGTAACAGATTCTACAAGAAAATACTTCAATAATATATGTCTAGACAGTATATAAACTTCATTCACATATATCACAAATATGACTATAGCAATGTTATGTAAAACCTATAGGGCACTACAAGGGTTAATCCACTTATTAAGATAGGGTGTCACACCCAGAAGGCTACTTCTTTTGTCTAGTGAAAGTTTAGACCCAAAGCATACACAAAGAAATCCAAAGAAACACCACAAATTAAATAGACAAATAGCAGTTAAAGGCTTTATAACCAAATTCAAAAGAATTCCCAAATCAAATATTAGCTATTATAATCTTTCCAGAAACACAATATTCTAGAAATAACAGAAATTATATTAACTGTCTCCATAACTGACATTCAGTTATTTTTACCCCCTACCTTGAATCAAAGGGCCATTGTTTTAACATGAGATTGTTTACACACATCTTAACACAGAATTTCAGAGAATTTGGTTTAAAAGAAAAATTAACCATTTCCTCCCCATCATGGCAATGTCTCTGACACCCTGCAGTCAGCTTGAGCTCTGATGTCAGGGGAAGGGGAGGGAGGGGGGAACTTTGGTCCCGAATATCTCTCAAACCATAAAGGTTTGAGAGATGGGACTTGGGGTATTTAGTTTAACTTTTTACTGCCTGCAAGATTAGCTTTAGTTATTTTTTGGCAGTACTATCCCTTTAAAGGGCAACTATATTCAGCAGACCTGCCAATTAAGCTGGGGATGGATTTTGAGATACGACCAACCATCAGAAGAACAGAAGTCTACTTCCAATGCATACCCCCACAACTGATGCTTCTTGCAGGAGAGTTACCTGTCCTACATGATGTAGGTCCATATAGAGTAAACCCCAGGAACAGCTGATAAGATCTGTTGGCGCGGACAGTAAAACATGATAGTTGCCTCTATTTCATCATTTAAAAAGTCAATGAGAAAATTTGCAAACCTCCAGAGATCACTCTGCTATCCAAGAAAGTCGGTGAAAAATTAGAGCAGTTGAAGGAAATAACTGATATATGTATAATATATGTATGTATGTGTATATATATATATATATATATATATATATATATATATATATATATATATATATATATATATATATATATATATATATCCAAACACAATTTATCTTGTAAAAGGAAAATTGCTATAAAATCAGATACTGTACACAGATATCACTTATGACACATTAACAATAATAACAGACAAAAGTTTGCATAACAACAAATGTTTTGCTATTTTTGGGTGAGCATACCGTTCTCTTGGGTATTTAAGCCTTTGAATGCCAAAGGGGTGTCCAAAGAGGCGTTCGTCATGCGTTGGACCTTTCTGGATTTCAAAGGGTTAAATGGGAACTTTCAAATTAAAGTTAATACTCCTACAACCCTCAGTTGCCATGTGTCATAAACTTTTTTTTTCATAATTGCATCCCGTAGAGAGAAATCATACATTAAACTGAATGTAGCTCCATGCGGTGCAAGCTGTCCCACACAACTTACTAGTTCCTCCCCTCACTGCAAAAATCCAGCCTATAGAGGTATAGCTCAGCCCTCAGAGGCAGAGCAAATAAAAAGGTGCAATATTTGCAAGTTTTGCAATGCCCATTAAGAAGGACATTGGCAAGATGGCTGCACACTCTCTCCCAATGCCCTCCAAAAACACTTTGCCGTACAGGCATGGGGAACATTTCTTTATATGTAAACATGTTATTTGATGTCTGCAAGAGTAATAAAGATATTGGGAGGGGGTTTTAGGGAAGGTGAACGTTCCACTTTAAGTATTGTATAGGTAGCAGAAGTGGTATGTTTTCTATAAATAATTAATTATTGCATGTGTTTGTTATATGCTGACTAGGGGGCATGGCCAGTATATGTTCTGAGGGAGGAGGGAAGATTTCTTTTCCTTTAAAGGTTAGCTTTTTTTTAACACTTTAGTGACATTCGCTTATATCTATGCCCCTAACTCCTAAACCATTACCTTTCTTGGTGAAGACGTTGAAGTGACAGGTTATTCCTGACTGGGTATTTTAATGTTGGACTGCTGCACTAGCAAATCTTCCCTGCCGCTTTCCTACTTACGCCTCATTCATGCCCTGTTCTCTTAAAACTCTTTACTGGATACTTCAGGTATCTCTCACTACTTGGATTTCACGCATCTTCTCTACCACATTGATTACATATTCATGCCCCAACATACCTTTCTTTTATACCCTACCTTCACCTCCGCTCCCCTCACCCCTCCAGGCCTGCCCCCTTGCTCCTGGGCCATTGGCCACCCTCCCCACAATACCCCCATCTAGAAACCATGGAGGTGAGAGGGGGTGGGGGGGAAGGGTAGCACACTGACCCAAAAACAAAGAAAGCCGGCCGGGCTGCCTGCCAGCTTAATGGCATTCAGGGGCAATGCTGCCCTTTCGGCCCTCCATAAGCTGGCAAAGCATCACTTCCACCTTTTTTCCTCCCAACAACACATACCACCCCGCAAAACCATACCCGCAATCACCCAGCCTGAAATAATTGCACAACAACAGTTTATGGTGGGAATAAAGAAGTCACAGCTTTATTAAAATTGGGATTGACCTATTTTCCCTTGGACGACCCTCCCCCTTGTAAAGCGGGACCCCAGGCCTCCCCGGCAGTCTGTGCACTGGCCAACTGCCCACCACCCGGGGGAGGGTATGCAAGGGCCTCTCTGGCACTTTTGGCCGACCTTTGACCCCCCCGGTCTACTACCGTGAGGGGTTGCGATTAACGGCCCGCACCGCCACCTCCACAACCCCTCCTCTCTCCTCAGTGCCTCGTGAGTTACCCCGCCCTGTGTTTGGGGGCTGCCATACAGCCAGTTTCCCAAGCCCAACCATAACCTTCAGCGGGCGGGACCCGGCCCGCAGTTGGCCATGCCCTCTGGAAACTGTACCTTCTGAGGATAACCCGCACTGAGTCGGCACCCACAGAGGGGCCTCTATTGGGAACCCTCTATGGCCCACCCTTCAGCTGCGACTCAATACTATCCCCTAGGGCTATGCTTAGTGCATCATAAAACAAATGTAACCCAGTCTGTGTAGGTGCACACCATTGTCCCTGTACAAGCCCCCTATCGTGATTGAAATCTTATTACGAGTAATGGTGTGACCCCCCCCCCCCGCACAGGAAAGCATAAATCTGGCCATCGCAAGGTTTACCTTTCGCCGAGCTCTGTTGAGGGCATAGGGCGAAATGGCCCCAATAGCAAAACAGTCCAGGCGCTATATCAGACCAGATGAGCCTACTGGGGCAGGTGTGGACGATCTGCTGGCATGTCACCTTAATCATATGGATCAGTTCCACCACTTTTCCCACTGCCAAGTCATTCCCTCCGGTGTGAATGACCACCACTTGGGGGCGACCCCAGTTTGCCAATGCCTCCAGCCACAGATTCCACACCTGCCCCCCATTTAGGCCCCTTTTATCTAGGCAGCAGACCATCAAGCCTTCCTGCAGGATTCTTAGTTTCCTGTTGCAATCTCATTCCACCTCATGCCCCTGAGCCCAATCCACATAGAAGCGCCCTAGAATGAGAGTCTGGGCCGTGATGCTAAGGAAAGAACAAACAACAAGATTAGTTATTTGAAAATGGACACCCTACTTTTTGTAAACCCTGGACTTCCCCTACCGAAATGCATTCTTTCCCCATGGGACCGGCCCTGCACTACCGCCACCGTGGCTGCACAATTCTAAACAAGTGTGAACCATATACCTCGGTGTACAAACCCCCTGCCACCAATGCTTTCCTCAGAACCTCCCTGAACTGAAATACTGAGATCGTTGACCCATCAGCATGCAGCAAAAAGGAGCACCCTGCCTCTGGACAAACCCATCAAAAATTAACTAACCGCAAACTATGGCCACCCACTGTGCTATGCCCACCTATTGACCCTCAGCTTCCTGATCTGCTTTGGACATGGCTATGAGGGAGCAACCCCTTTTTATTCACCCTTCCCTGTCTGCAAACCCCCACTCACTGCCCCCCTTGCCTGGGCCATCAGTTCACTTACACTAAAGGCACCACAAAAAGCCATCAGGAATACACAGTGAAAAAACCTAGCCTCTAATAGGGAAGTGCAAATAGATGGCTAAGCTTGAAGTAGTGCTTCCAGCCTCTCCTCATCTATGGGCCTATGCCTCTCAGCAGCAGCAGCTCCTCCCATCCTACCCCAGCCTTTCGTAATTCGCCTAACAGCAAAGTTGGCTTCCACATCCTTCACCCCCTTCAACTTGAAGAAAACAATATGGCCACCAATGTTGGACCGACGGACAAACGCAACCAACCGGGTTAGCATCAGGTACCAGAGCCCAAAACACCAGGGCACCTAGCCTATTGCAGTCCGGGGGCCTGCTCTAATCAGCCACTATGGCCAACTGCATAACCCCACTCCTTCATATTTTGTTTGGCCAGCAAGTTGGCAGCTGCACCCTCCTCCCTCTGAAGGTGTGAGAAAAAAGAATGCCACAGCCAGCACCACAGCCACTCTGGTCCTGGAGGCCCCCACATCCCTCATGTGTTAATGAATTCAAGTCTGCTACTGGAAACCTTTCCCAATGGGAATTACCCTGGATGTGAAGTTCAGTGTTCCCAAGAGTGATCCCCTCTGCCCCCCAGCATGGGGTGGGTCCCCCCTACTCAACTATGGAGGCTTCAGTCTGAGGGACTTGAACTAGGCTGGTAAAAGAGTCTCTCTCTATCCCTAGAAAAGTGAGGTATGTGGAGGATTACTGATGTATCATGCAACCACCTGCCCCTACTGCAAAGCCTGAGCCCATGTGGGCCAGCAAAATGTATTTAGGTAGTGAGCAATGGCCTGGTTGCCTTACCCTGTTCCCCTGGCCAAATTAGAAGGGAGCTGAAGAATTCAGAATATGCACAGGAAATCACACAGCAATTATCAGTGTAAAATTTGACATGGAAAATGGTGTACATCTACATACATATATATGGGACCTACTTGCATACAAACCTCTTATATACACATACCTACCCACACATACCCATGCATACTCATCCTTACATACATATGAACACCGACACCAAACATACGTATATACACCTACTTATCTACATACCCACACACATATATACACACAAACCAATGTACACAATGAATACACATATATACATACATACATACACATACGAACATTCACACTCCCCACAAATACATACACATATTCACATATACCCACATCCTACCCCACACACACATATATACAGACTTACACACCTATACCCATACACAAATACAAAGGGAGTAAGGAGATGCCCAGCTGCCCCATGGTTCGGCCGCTGCTGTCGCTCCTGTGCAGGACCTCTTTCTTTCACCATAGGTTTGTACAATGTGACGATTTTCTGCTCCTTGCAGGGCACCACCATATTTTGAAACAGAGGCGTGCTGCTTATTTAATGCATGGTGGTTCCCTGTCAGGACCTGAAGGGTGTCACACGGCACAAATCTATGTTGATTCAAGCAGTTCCTGCACAGGAGCCACAACAGTTAAGGAAGTCGTTCACTGTCCCTTCTCAAACTCAAATGTAATCCTTCACTTTTTCCCAAACGCCCTCTGCTGGAGAAAGGTATGTGAGCAGCTCTGGTAGTAGCTTAATCCTTTCACTGCTGCAGTGCTAGATTGTATTTCTCACAACTGACCTGACCGCGGATCTTCTTTGTGTTGCCCTCTGCAAATTTGTGTGTGCATGTATGATTAAACTGTATTTTTTGCCCAAATTAATATTGTCTGCAAATGGATGTACTAACCCCTTCATTGCCACAAGTTTTCCCCATATGCAGGGAACAACCCCTTCAGTGCCACACATGTTTTCCCCATATACAGCTTTTGGCTGTATCAACCCCTTGAGTGCCAGAGGTGTTTTCCCCATATGCATAAAATAATATTTTGCTCCAAGCAATAAAAAAGTTTTTTAACAATACATTCTCCAGTGCCACAAATATCTCCTGCATATGGGGAAAACATTGCTGGCAGTGAAGGGGTTAATATATCCATTGGCAGATAATATTGTTTTTAACAATACATTCACCAGTGCTACAAATATCCCTTGCATGTGGGGAAAACATCTCTTGCACAGAAGGGGTTCATGTAATAATTACCTGCTCACTGATAACATTAGCCCATTGAAACATACATTCCCTACATAACCTGACGGGCAACGCTGTCCCACATTGCTATCATATATATATATATATATTTAAATGTACACAGCCTGGGGTTCCCCTGTAAACTAGCAAGAGACAGCACTCCTCTGGTTGAATCATAAAAACTTCCTTTTATTCTATCATCATAAGATGCTTCCAAACGTTTTCGGTCCTCAGCTGGACCTTCCTCAGGGCAAATGGGTTTGTAAGGCAACAATCGGTCATATATATACCAAACAAAGTAAAAAAACACAAAGATACTCGCCAATCCCCGCTGATACCACCTATGGAACGCAAAACTCGTCGTTCAACGGGACGGGTGACGTCACAAACACTCACGCGGTCGGTTGCTAACCGGTACCTGCACGATACAACTGAAGCTGCGCTGCCGTCTGAAGGCTGCCACAGCTTAACTAGTGATCAGGGCTGGTGCAAGGATTTTTGCTACCCTAGGCAAAACCTCATTTTGCCGTCCCTTGGCTCCACCCCTTTATGCCCCACCCCTTTATGTGTATACATGTCAGTGTGTGTGTGATCCCTATACATATATAACTGTCAATGTATGTGCTCCCTGTATGTGTTAAGTGTCAGTGTGTTTGTGTTTTCCCTATATGTGTATAAGTATCAATTTGTGTGTTCCCTATATGTGTATGTATGTCAGTGTTTGTGAAACTCTGTAGGGGTATCCGTTTTTGTGTGCTTCTGTATATGTGTATCAGTGTGTCAATGTGTATACTTGTCTGTATGTGTATCAGTGTGTGTGTGTGTGTGTGTTTCAAAGTGTGTGTGTGTGTGTGTGTGTGTGTGAGTTATATGCCACCACCAGAGCAATAAAGAGTTTTATATATATATATATATATATATATATATATATATATATATATATATATATATACCACCTCTTGACTCTTGATTCCCCCCTTTTGCCTCTTTCACCTGCTCTTGATAAGTTGCCTCTCTTTACCCCTCTTGATCTTCCTTTTGCCATTCTCCCCCTCTTGATCCCCACTTTTGCCTCTCTCTCCCCTTGATTCTTGATCCCACCCTTTTACCTCTTGGTCCCCCCTCCTTTTGCCTCATGATCCCCCCTCTTGACCCCCCTCTGAGTCTTTCAGCCGCTCTTGATTCCCCCTCTTGCCAAATTGCCTCTCTTTACACCTCTTGATCTTCCTTTTGCCATTCTCCCCCTCTTGATCCCCCATTTTGCCTCTATCTCCCCCTCTTTCCTTAATCCACCCTTGACTCTTATCCTGATCCCCCCTTTTGCCTCTCTCTCCCCTTCCTGATTCCCCCCTTTTGTGTCTTTCTCCCCCTCTTGATCACCCTCCTTTTGCCTTTTTCTCCTCTCCCCCATTCACCCCCTCTTGTTCCCCCATTTTGCCTCTTTACCCCTGCTGTCTTTTCATCCCCCGTTTTGCCTCTTTCTCTCCTTTTGCCATTCTCCCCCACTTGATCCACCATTTTGCCTTGTTCTCCCCCTCTTTGTCTCTTTCCCCCTCTTGCCTTAATCCACCCTGAACTCTTGATTTGATCCCCCCCCTTTTGCCTCTTTCTCCCCCTCTTGCCTACCCTTGATCCTCCTCTTGATCTACCCTTTTTGCCGGTTTCCTCTCTCTCTCTCTCTCAGCTGTCCATGGATTAAGTTGGGTCAGGGTCCGGCCTACCTGGTGTGCAGACGCAGTGCTTTTCACTCTGCGTCTAACGGCATGCTTTAGGTGGCAGGGCTCGCTCTTTTCAGAGTAGCACTTCTCTCTCCTCTTGTCACAGCAGCTGAGCTGCGTGCAGCTCAGCTTTGCAACTGCGCCCCCGTGAGATGTGCGCCCTAGGCCGGCGCCTACCTCGCCTATAGGTGGGCCGGCCCTGCTAGTGATGCATTAAGGTCCATAGATCCCCATCAGGAGAGAGGACTAGACTAGTCACAACAGACACACGACTGGCTCCATCGTCAAGCACAAAAACTATGCCCAAATCAGTACAATGATGACAGTCCACTACAAGGACAACACCATTGTGCATTAATCAAGGGCTATTCTATATAGACTGGGAGATCCAATATAATAAATGCTGTAAGCTGACATTTTATCTCTAAGTCAAGAGCATAACTAAAACTTAACACATTTATATAATACTAGTTGAACAGCCCGTTACACGGGCCACAGTGCCTCAGGCAGCCGGTCGCGGGGCAGTCACACAGTGGAGACTGCCCGCGCCTCGGCTGATACAGAGCCTCTGGCAGCCAGTCGCGGGGCAGTCACACGCGGTGGAGACTGCCCGCGTCTCGGCTGATACAGAGCTGGACGCTCCTTCGGAGCGCCCAGCTCTGTATCAGCCGCGGCGCGAGCAGTCTCCACCGCGTGTGACTGCCGCACGCGCAGCAGTATCTACTGCGCATGTCGGGCGTTACACACAACTTGGCGAATTATTATATAGGATCATATCCTAATCATAAATACCATAAAGACAATGGTTATTAATTAGTACCACAATGTTCATCATAACAAGAGATCCCATCCATATTGCTGAATAGATAGCATTGTCCAAGCAATCCATGATGGTAAGAACCAATACATATAGTCCATATTTTATCAAGTATAATAATCCTCTTGATTAAATATCAATATATTAGCAATGAATGTCATTAAATCAGTATTAATCAGATCCACAATGTTGATCTTCCGATATCTCCTTATCATATAGTCCACTACTTCAGATTTCCTCTTCCAGATATATATGGAATATCATCTCATTCAAAGAATAATATACGCAAGGAATCCAGGCGATAAAAGGTGGCAACTAGGTGCCTGACCTCCATTGTAGGGGTCGCCAAATATGTAATGGATTGCTTGGACAAGGCTACATCTACACACACACATATGCGCACAGCCATATACACCTCCATATACACACACACACACACACACACACACACACACACACACACACACCTATATGCCTACACAAACACACACCTATATACTTTTACCCATATATATCTATATGCTTCTACACACATATTTTCCCATGCCATGAATTTAGAAAACTGACATGATTCAAAGGAAGGGGCTTTATCCAGGGTGTTATTTACTGAGCTACCTTCCAGGTATGATAAATGTAGAATTAGGATAATCTTTCCTGAATCCCCCCTAGGTATACACCTATAGGGGAAACTTCAAGGCCGTGCAATGGAGCTGAATCAAAGGGGGCCCATTAGCTCTTTCCCCAATGTAGTTCAATACAATAGGAAGCTTCTATGCAGAATGCAACAGAGGAAAGAAGACTGTTGTCTATAAAGATTGATGGATACAAGGAATATCTCCAATGGAAGTTGCAGAGACATAAAGACAGAACAATGAATTGAATAACTTTTGTGATAGGTTCTTGGCCATTGTAATGTATAACTAAATAATGTTTTAACACAATGGAAACCACATTCTCCATCTCTATATTTATCCTGATAAAATAACCCCCAAATACTTGTATTTGCATGAGCAATAGTTGCCTATATTTGGTTTATCAGACTATGAGGTTCCACCAAACATTGACAAGAGAAAAATACCTCAACCCACTGACAATAACAAAGAGCCTGAAACAATGAGATTAGTTATAAGAACAGACCTCAACACATTTCAAATAAGAAATGGCCTGAACTCATGAGACAACTGCCCCAGCCCCCCCATTGTTCCAGACTCAAGGACAAAGCCCACCTTGTGCCCAAATCAGAGAAGGGTCTATTGTAACTCCCAACATACATTGCATTCCTAACACAGACCATGGACTGTGCTATGCTATGTAAACCCCTTAAGTGATAATCTAGACTACACCCTGCCCTGGGTGATATTCTACCCAGACTACTTCTATGTAATCATCTTCTTATATGTATGCTCATAAAAATGTTCCTTATAGCTCACCTCCTATTCCATTATAACTATGTTCCTATATACAATTAACCAGTTTCAGGTAGGATAGTGTTGTGATAATTGTAGCAGTATTTGTATATATTTAGAGAATTGTATTGATTTGATGTTATATTCTAACAACAGGTAATACATTTTCTCTGTCCTCCAATACAGGTTACTGGTAACTTTGGGTAGGCAATCCACCCCTTTAAGTAGGCAGGAACAATTCTATAAGTTAATGCAGGGATTGGAGCCTACTTTCCCTCCTTGGCTGCAGCTAGCCAGTCAGCTCCAGTAAGATTTGTTCCATGGTGAGGACACAGGCAAGAGAACATTTCTGCTATAGCTTTAGAAGTTTTTTTATTTTTCTGTTAGAAATGGAATACCACCATTAGGCGGATTACCAAAACTGACAATGACCATAGATGTGGCTAGCTCAGTGACCAGATGCTTTTTGTGGACCTTAAGCCCTGGAGGGAAAATCTCGGGTTCAAGTTCATTCCTCAGGAGTTGCCCACTGAGGCTTCTTCTTAAAACATGGTAATCTGAAGACAGAAGATCTGCAGGAAAGGTGAGCAACCCTTTGAGTGCTGCAGGTCTACATGTCCCACAGTGCCCCTCCGCACAGGGGTTTTCCTTTGGAGTTCCTATTGCACAGTCCTGCACTCATTGGGTTTATCTGTCTGTTGGGTGTTTTGGAGCAAGTTTCTGTGGTAACTTAACCCTTTAGCTGCTGGTTTTGCATCTTTTGGGGGTTTATTGGCACTTTCCCTACTGGGTTCAGTGTTTTTGGGTCTGCTAACATGTTCTAGTAATGTTTTAATTCACAGTTTCAGCTTTGCAAAATTTGTGTTCAGGTGCACTTTTACTGCATAAACACCATTGCTCCATTCACTTCTATAGGACTGTTCAGTTTAGGACATATCTCTGTAACCGCTCAACGTAGAGACTTCAGAGATGGCTCATTTTAATTGTCTGCCCTTGCTCTGTCATCCGGTTAAAGTTTTATGTGTGTTGGGGGGCTCAGGGGGCTTCGGGCACTGTTGAGGTACTTTTTCTGGGAAAACTACATTTCCCATGAGCACTTGCTTCGCATGCTCATTTCTGATTGGCTCCCACCACAGCATCCATTTTGTGCCTTTTCCTGAACGAGTATCCTACGCAGGGCTTGGACTCTCCTTCTCTCCTCTGCAGATTAACGCTTCGTCTACCATGTAAGCGCATTTTAGCGATTTCTGGGGTGAAATTTTAATCTTACACACTGTATTTGGATGATTCCTTATACTTTAAAAGTTTTGACACTGTGAGAATGTCTATTCCGTTGGGGGCCAGGCCTAAGACTGAGGACACTGGGGTCTCTGTGTCCCTATTACCCATTGCTCCTCATGTCATTCAGGGTTACCTAGAGAATTCTCAGGTCATTTATGCCCAACATGCTCTGAGTCTCTCCCAGGGACCTCCAGCTATGCATTAGAGCCAGTTTGGGGGCAAGAGTTAAAAGCTTCTACTAGAGACCTCCAGTCTACATTGCAACTCTTTCCATCCCAGTTACAGGTGGTCTTCCACTCCTAGCAGACCCCTTCTTCTGTCAGATCTTCCCTACCAAAACCGCAGGGAGTACCTAATGTATCAGATTCCTCTGAGGAGGAACTGTTAGTGGTTTCAGATGCTGAGGACTGTTCTGCTGTGGGGTCCTTTCAGTTTTTTGGGGACCCCTTTGAAGCTGATCATGATCCCTCGGCTAAGGGCTTGATCAGAGCCGTCTTAACTACCCTAAACATTCCCTTAGTTCAGGAGGTTTCTTCGGATCCCTCTGACTTATTTCAGGAGCCTAAAAAGGCCTATACTCGTTTTCCACCTAACCCCAATCTTGTGTAATGAGTGGAATTCCCCAGATAGGAAACCTTCTGTTTCCAAGAAATTTGCCAAACTTTACCACTTCTCTAAGGCGGCGCTTGCTCAGTGGGTTCATCCCCCCAAAGTGGATGCGCCTGTCTCCAGGCTATCTAAGTCCACTTCCTTGCCAGTTGCTGATGCTTCTGCTCTGAAAGACTGGACTGACAAGAAACTTGAGGTCTCACTCAAGTCCATTTTTGCCACTGCTGTTACTGCCATGTGTCCAGCGTTCGCTGCGGCATGGGTGAACCAGGCCATTGCGGTCTGGACTGAACAGCTCACCCTGGCTGTCTGTCAGGGTGCTTCTACTTCGGATATGTTGCAGGTTCTTGCCAACATTTCTGAGGCCCAGCACTATGTTTCTGCTGCTTTATTTGATGCCATCCGTTTGGTGGTAGGGGTTTCCATCATGTCTGTGGTTGCCAGACAAGCTCTTTCGCTCAAGATCTGGTCTGCTGACACTGCTTCCAAGAAAGCTTTGCTCTCATTGCCTTTTCAAGGCACCTCTTTGTTTGGGCCACATCTTAAGGATCTGATTAGTAAGGCCACAGGGGGCAAGAGTACCCTTCTGCCTATGGTCCCCAGGAAGAAGACGCCTCTCAAGCGTAATCGGCTTTTTCATTCCTTCCAGACTGAGACACGTCCGGTGAACCAAGCGGTTCCCTCGGCTCCGCGTTCCTCCTCCAAGCCCAAACAGCAATGGAAGCCCAAGGTCTCCTCCAAGCCGCCTTCGGCATGACTCCCCAAACCCAGGTCCTCACTTGGCTGTGGGTGGCTGTCTGCGTCACTACCACAGCGTCTCGGAGGATTCAGTGGCTGATCCATGGGTTTTACCAGGTGGTGGCGGAAGGGTACATGATCCCTTTCATCTCTCTTCCTCCATTTCGTTTTTTTTCCCTCTCATACTCCCCAGGGCATAGAGAAACGCCGTCTGTTCAATGGCGCTGTCCAGGCCCTTCAGGTCAAGGATGTTCTGGAACCTGTTCCAATTTAGGACAGAGGCATGTGTTTTTACTCAATCCTCTTTGTGGTCTCCAAGAAGGACGACAGCTGTCGTCCCATTTTGGATTTTAAGTATCTCAATTCCTTTGTGATCAAGACTCCTCTCCAGGAGTCGAGTCCCTAAGGACGGTGATTGCTGCTATGTCCCCGGGGGGATTCTTTGCCTCTCTGGATCTTCAGGACGCGTATCTACACATCACCATTCATCCAGAGAGTCAGCAGTATCTCAGATTTGCCTGCGACCAAGGGCACTTTCAGTTTTCAGCTCTTCCCTTTGGTTCGACTACAGCTCCTCAAGAGCTTTAGTATCTGTCCTCCATCGGGATAGCATCAGAGTTACTCCATACATGGAAGACCTGTTTCTGAAAGCCCCTCTCTGGAACTTCTTCATCAGCAGGTTCAGGACTGCATTCATGCTCTCACCCATCACAGGTGGATCATCAACATGGACAAGTCAGATCTTGTTCCATCCCAGTGTCTGGTCTTCCTGGGCCTTCTCTTCGACACTCAGCAGAGCATGGTGTTTCTCACGGACGAGGTGGCTCACCAGATCGCCCACAGGGTTTCTGCTGTTCTGGCTCACGATCCAGTTCCAGCCAAGAAGCTGTCTTCTCTAGTGGGGAAATTCATCTCCACCATAGAAGCGGTCCCATTTGCCATGACTCACACCAGGGAACTCCAGAGGTTTGTGTTCTAGGTGTGCAGGGGTCAGCAGGACCTTCTGAAGATGTCCGTATCCCTCCCTCTTCATGTGGAACTGAGTTTGTCCTGGTGGTTCGACCTATCCAATCTGCTGAAGGGCAAGTCCTTCCTGGTATCCTTCTGGACCACGGTGACAACAGATGCCAACCTCTCTGGCTGGGGAGCGGTCCTGGGTCGCCTGAGTGCTCAGGGTCAGTGGTCTCCAGAGGAATCTCACCTTCCCATCAATGTGTTGGAGCTTTGGGCGATACTTCATGCCCTTCACCATTGGACACCTCAGCTCGAAGAATGCACAGTCCGGGTCCGGTCCGACAACGCCATGGCTTACATCAACAAACAGGGCGGAACAAGAAGTCTTGCCGCTTGGTTAGAGGTCAATGCTATTTTGTCCTGGACAGAAGAACATGTTCCTGTCATATCAGCGGTGCACATTCCTGGCGTAGACAAAGTCATGGTAGACTTCCTCAGTTGACACAGTTGACAGCAGAGAGTGGGAACTGCACCCTGAGGTGTTCACCCTCATTGTTCAGAAGTGGGTTCTTCTTTGCATCTACCTGATGGCAACAAGACACAACCGGAAGGATCCGATGTTCTACTCTCGCTGGAGGAATCCTCTAGCTCTAGCGGCAGATGCCATGTCCATTCCTTGTTTTTTTTTTCCTCTGTCTTACATCTTTCCTCCCCTCCCCTTGTTGCACAGAGTGTTACGGAAATTGAGACTGGAGTGCTGTCCAGTCATTCTGATTGCTCTGTACTGGCCTCGACAGGCTTGGTTTCCGGAGTTTCTGGATCTGACAGTGGCGGAGCCATTCCGGCTGCTTTGCCATCCAGATCTTCTTCTACAGGGTTACCTGTGGAAGGAGGATGTTCATCGTCTAGCTTTGACGGCTTGGAAATTGAATCCTTAATACTGAAGAAGTAAGGTTTTTCTTCTGGTGTGGTGGCTACTATGCTTAGTACCCGCAAACCTGTTTCTTCTAAGGTCTACCATCGTGTCCGGTCGACTTTTCTCTCTTGGTGTGCTGATAGGGACCTTTCTCAGAATTTTGATCTGCCTGCGGTCCTAGCCGTCTTGCAGGACGGTGTGGATGAGGTTGCTTTCCCTTAAGGTTCAACTTCTGCTCTCTGTTTTCTTTCAGAGGCGCATTGCTATTCTTCCTGTTGTCAAGGTTTTCTTCCAGGGTGTTGCTCATATTTGTCCTGTTTTCAAGACTCCCGCTCCTCAGTGGGATCTTAACTTGGTATTGGGCGTCCTTCAGTGCCCTCCCTTTGAGTCCTTGGCTACTATTCCTCTACGCCTGCTGACGTGGAAAATGGCCTTTCTCCTGGCGATCGTGTCTATTCACTGTGTCACGGAGTTGCATGCTCTGTCTTGTAGACCACACTTTTTGGTGTTTCACAAAGACAAAGGTGGTGCTTCGCACTTCTCAGGAGTGTCTCCTGAAGGTGGTCACTGAGTTCCACATTAATCAAGAGATTGTGGTGCCTTCTTTCTGCCCTGACCCTACCTCTGACAAGGAGAGGGATCTCCACCTGTAAGATGTGGTGTGTGGTCTCAAGTTTTATGTACATCGCACTGAGTCCATTAGACAATCGAACGTGCTGTTCATCATTCCTGAGGGCACCAGGGCAGGGAGACCTGCATCCAAAGTGACTATTGCGTCTTGGATCAATTCCACTATTCGTAAGGCTTACGAGCTAAGGAAGAAGCCTGTTCCCTTTCGGGTCACGGCTCATTCTACTAGATCTATTGGGGCTTCTTGGGCTTACAAGAATCAGGCCTCCCCTGATCAGTTGTGCACTGCGGCCACTTGGTCATCTGTGCACACCTTTTGTAAGCACTACAGTGGGAGGAAGATCCTGGAGGCAGTCTTGCCTGTCTAAGATCTTCTTCAGTTCTTTGGTGCTTCCTTCACTTTTGAGACCTGTTTGCTCTAGTTCAGTGTGCTCTGTAACAGTTCCTGGGGTGTTACCCCCTGTTCAGTGTCCGTTAACACTTTATTTGTTGTGTTGGGCTATCTCTGATCTGATGGTTCATATATGCTCTGGTGACTTTGGGGGCCTTTGCACCTGGTCCTTGCCTTACTTACCGCCTCTGGGAAACTCAATGGTTGGACATACCATAGTTACTAGTAACCTGTATTGGATGACAGAGAAAATAGGATTTTAGTCTTACCTGTTAAATCCTTTTCTCTTAGTCCATACTGGTTACTGGTCTCCCACCCTGTCAAGGAACCATGCTTGGCTCTCCTGTGGCAGACCGTGGGGGTCCTTCGGGCTTATTATCACAGGAGTCTTTTTTCTCTTCTACTATCTAGTCAATAGTTAGTGTCTCATATCTTACTGGAGCTGATTGGCTATCGACAGCCAAGGAGGGTAGGTAGGCTCCACCCCCTGCATTCACTTCAAGAATTGTTCCTGCCTACTTAAAGGGGCAGATTGCCTTGCCAAGGTTACCAGTAACCTGTATGGACTAAGAGAAAAGGATTTAACAGGTAAGACTAAAATCCCTTATAAAGGGGGTTATTCATTTTCATCTACCTTGCCATACAAGCATCCTATTGTTTTGTAAGAAAATCAGCCCCCCAGCCATGGTAAAGTATTACCATCAAAAGGGAATGAAAATAAATAAAATGATACCATTCCTATGAAATGCTGACTCTCTTCCTTGGTCTTCTGGATTCAAATTCCTTGCTGGCAGATAAATCCATTGTTTGGAGATTTGAAAGTGCATGTATGGATGTATGAAAAACAAAAAGATAATGTTAGATCTAGAGAAGTTCTTCTCTGGCTGTCAGACTTAATCTAGCAGCAATGATTTTGGATACAGAGGCTAGTGCCTCATTACTCCAAATTAGCTAATTGAGTTTTATTAGTCGCAATGATATGTACTTCTTGATCTGTGTTGCTTTTTCCACAGTTTAGCTTGTTTCACAGGGTTGTCGCTGTGATGGGTCGCGGGTAGCGATCAAATGGATTTGCAGAGATTGTTGCAAGTTTCTTTAACAGTGGGTTTGTGTTCTGATCCAGCTAGAATATTAGATATTTACTTTAAACTTTCTTTTATACCCTACCTTCACCTCCACTCCCCTCACCCCTCCAGGCCTGCCCCCTTGCTCCTGGGCCATTGGCCACCCTCCCTCCCACTCCCAAAACCCCACCTAGAAACCATGGAGGTGAGAGGGGGTTGGGGGGAGGGTAGCCCACCGGCCAACAACAAAGAAAGCTGGCAGGGCTGCCTGCCAGCTTAATGGCTTTCAGGGGCAATGCTGCCCCTTTGGCCCTCCACTATACACACTACTTGGTCAAGTCCTGCCCCAATCTCAATTAAGTTTTCTCTGCCCCATTGTCTGAGTATGACTAAGTATGACTCCCTTGTAGAGACTTAATGAAACCCGTCTTGAGTCAAGCAAATGTTAGTTGACCATTTTAAAGGGAATATAACGTGCAATACTTCTGATCCTATTGTGTGGGAGGGCCATAAATGTGTTATTCGAGGTGAATTCCTCAAGCTGGTGGTGCACAAACATAAGCTACAGGGGCAGACAACTTTGGCATTACTAGATTGCATTGCGACCTTAGAGGCTAAACACAAAGCCACTTTGCCTGATACTGACCTGCACAGGGCCCTGAAATAAGACCTAGCTACCATTCTACCATCCAATATGCAGAGATCATACATTTGATATAGATATTGTAGATTCATAGTAGGCGGGGACAAGTGTGGCAGGACTCTTAGTAGAGTTGTCAAAACCAAACGAGCTTCCACTAAGATTCACAAGATTCAAACGGCTCCGATTCAGATGAGTTTTCTCTCCCTGGCATATTGCCAGCTTGTGTCCCCACTACTATGTGTCTCTATACAATTTGCACCATGAGGACTTGCATATACTTTTTTTTTTTTTTTTTTTTCCCGCAAAAGCACAGGTCCCTTCAATCCCCACAGACACCCTAATATGCTACAGACATTTAATTATTTTCTGCTGGGCTCAACTCCCCCAGGCACTAGAAGCCCACATGTCTGTGATTCCTAAAGCAGGTAAAGACTCTGCTTCCTTTAGTAGTTACAGACCAATCTCACTGCTGAATGTGGATGTAAACATTTTTGCATAATTACTTGCCACTCTGCTTCAACTCTCGCTCCCCTCCCTTGTCCATCCCAATCAACCGGAATTTATAAAGGGTAGAGCGGCCAAAGACATGCAATCTTTTAGTCTTTACAAATCCCTCACAGCTAGAGTGGTGGCAAATGGTTTCTTTATCGCACCCTTTCCCCATCACCAATGGTACCAGACAGGAATGCCTGCTCTCTCCACACCTCTTTGTCTTGATTATGGAACCTTTACTAAATATGATCAGGCTACACCTCACTATTTTCAGGTATCCACCCTTCATCTCCTAATAATAAACTTGCATGCTTTGAAGAAGCCATTTTAGTCTTCATGAGCATCCCTGGAGTATCCCTTCCACCTCTTTTTCGCTTGCTTGATTTGTTTCAGTGACATTTTTTCCTTTAGAATGTCACACTTACAATAATTTATTATAAACATTGGTATCCCTATCTCCTGAATTCGACATATACAATACCTTTACACATTCCCATGGTAACCGGACTCCATTAGGTACCTGGGAGTCCAGCTCACTTCTCGCCTTGTTCCCAGCTAGCTACCTCCCCCTTTGGACTCACTGCAGAAAGATCGATCTACCTGAACAAATCTTTGCTTCTTGGTTTGGAAGAGCTAACTTAATTAATACTCTCTACCGAGCCAGTGGACAGGGCATGCATCCTTTCTATTTCTGTGTTGGTATTAACTCAGGACCTCCATTGTGTCAGAATTGCCACATTGTAATCGTATTAGAGCTTTGGCTGCGTTAAGAAGAGTATAAAGAAGCCTGCATTGGAGCAGTGACATACCCAAAGCCAACAAGGAGCTAATTTAAAAAGAAAAACATCTGGGATGAGGGGATAATAAGCCCCAGGAGTCTGCACAATATGCTCTGAACCCCTGTCTAAAAAGGGAGAATTTCAAACCATAATGTGTGGCCCTTTTGGGCACTTTGAAGGCATTGGTGTGAATCTGGTATTCTATAACTGATCCAAGGAGTTAAACTGGAAGCTTCAACTGTAACCAAGACAAGATTAGAAGATCCATTTATAAGGTAGAATAATACAATTCTAGGGCTCTGAGAGAGAACCTAATGAACTGCAGTCTGACTAGTGTATGTCTTTTATTAAGTTGAACTTGTGCTTAAGAGGTTAGTACTTTCCAGATGTAAGCATTTACAGTACTTTGAATTATATCTGATATCAGTGGAATGCAAAGCAAATCTGTCATTGAAAATTTTATATTCCTATTTGCTTTTCTTGTTGCTCTAATTAGTGTCATATTGTTTTGTTTTTCATGCGAGTGCCAGTTGTAAACTATTTGGCTGCAGTATACTTGTACTCAGGTTTTTCCCTGTCTAGGTGGTTTTGCTGTTCTCTGCTGCCACACCTTCCTCAATATGTCAGTCTCCTGTTTCACTTACTGCTTAGCTGTAAACTACTTGTTTCCAGACTAGGAAACATGACCAGCTGAGGAATTTTCTGTGTGTTTGTTTGTTTGTTGGGGGGGGGGGGGGCTACAGAGGCTTTGTTTCAGCACCGAATTCAACACTGCTATGCAACATATACGTATTCATATTGTTTAAGTGATTATTGTCATACGTTTGGGTAAAGCTGGTTCAAAGATCTGTTGTGAAAAGCACTGTCAGCCATGTTTGTGCTCCTAATTAGTGTACAATTGGCAGGGGGCTTATATATATCGTGGTATGTAGAAATGTCTCTGGCAAAGAAACTGATGTATAATCAGTGTGTTTCTTCAGTATACATTAAATATAACTGCAAATTAATAAAAAATATCCACATTCAAAGCGTTACATTTGGGAAGTGTCATCATGGTTCAATGAAAACCAACAAGAAGGGCATCATGCAAAATAGTTCAGGAACCATCCTTGTAAATAGAATTGGGCTGAGATCTAAAGACTTGGAGTCATGTCCCAGAAGCTTTAGAACAATTCTAGAGCAAATTAACTCCACCATGGGGCAAGTAAACATTTTCCCCAAAGTTCCTTAGATGTTAATGGGCTTTTAACTCCTTGAATGCTAGAGAGGCCATTGGTTCGCCATGTGTTGGAGACTTCAGAAGAATTCAAGGGGTTAAATGGTGATTTTTCATGTGTTCCCTATAATGAAATTGGTTTGATCTAAAATTGCTGCATGCCTCATTTGTACATCACAGCCTTAAAGGGATAGTAATGTTTCAAAATAAAAGCAGCTCTAATTAATCAACATAGTATTTGGACTTTGGAGAGTGTTATTTCAATTCTGTCAGAGTTGTAGTTCAAGAGTAATTCAATGACAAAGTATCCCCTTCCACCCCTTTTACTGCTGTAACACTGTTCAGCCAGATCAGAAGGGAGGTGCCAGGTAGACTGCAGAGAGGTACAATCTTCAAATAAGATAAGGGAAAAACCTGAAAAACTTGTCAAGGGGGGCAGGGATTTCAATGTTCTCATAGGATGAAGATTGTCCCCTTCTGTTATCTGTTTGGTCTATGGACTGGATTCCACATCTGAGAAGAGATGGCTTACACTAGGTAAAAGGGGCGGGAGGGGAAACTTTGCTTGTGAATATCTCTCAAACCATAAAGGTTTGAGAGATAAGACTTGTATCGTTTTTTTAATGCCTGCAAAATAAAATAAAGATAAAATGAAGTATTACTATCCCTTTAAGTGTATAGATAAGTGGATGGGGGTTATCATTAGAAGGGAAAAGAGTAAAAATAGTACATTAAATTACATCCTTTCTGCCTAGTTCAACAATAGAGTAGTACTGGGGTGGTACCCATGCAGTGCCTTTTCCCCCTTCTTTGGCATGAAAGCAGTCTATGGTGGGGATAGGGTGTGGTTCCTGTTCCACTGATTAATGGGGGTGAGTCCTCTCAGTCGGTCCCTGTAGTTATCATGCTTTGGTGTTCTCCTGGACCGTAGCCCAAGAATGCAAACTCAGGTCGCATTCACAGTAAAATCTGGATTTTATTATCTGAGAATCATATGGGGTTTATACCCTTTTGATCTCTTCTAGAGACCTAGAATCAATAATTTATGCTTTGGTGTCAACAACATTAGACTATAAGAATGCTCTTCATGTAAACCTTTTCTTGTGCCTCATGCAGAGACCTCAGATAGTACAGAATGAAGCTGCATAGATGTAGAGGTGACATTGGTATTTTGCATGAGGTACAAATTGGCTATTATGGCTTATAAGGCTTTGAATAGTATTGGGCCTCAGTACTTTCAGTCTGGACTGAGTGTTCAATAATTAATGCCTACACTCCTTAGGGAGTGCCCTTCTGGTGAAGCCTAGAATTGGTCATTTAATTCTGGGGAGCAAGTCATTCTTGAGTGATGCTCCTAGGAATGCCTGGCAGCCCAAGAGCTCAAAGGCTAAGTCTGACAAGCACACTTCCCCATGACTCGCAAAATCCTTTCATATTGGACAGACAAGGCAAGGCAAGGCTGTTCCTGCAGGCAGTAGATTACCTGTTGGAAAAACAAGTTCTGGTACCCATTCCAATCCCTGGGAACCCCTCAAGTTTCTATTCCAACCTGTTTGTGGACCTCAAATGACTCAACAAGTATGTGGTCACTACTGGCTTCAAGATGGAATTTTTGAGTTCTTTCATTTCAGCAATGTGCGTGAGGGAGTATCTGGCCACTAGATCTTCAGGACTCTTACTTGCACTTCACAGTTCACCTGGACAGGTGACATTGCCTACACTTTGCTTTCAGTTCCAATCATTACCAGTTCACAGAGCTGCTGTTTTGGCCTGGCTTCAGCACCACTCATCTTCACAAGGATCATAGGGGCCCTTACAACCTTCATCCAAGCTCAGGTTATATCTCTGACACCATTTCTGGGTGACATTCTTATCAAGGTCCCTTCAGAGGAACTCCTGTCTCGTCCTGTGCAAAACTGTGCCCGCATTCTGCTCCACCAGGAGTGGATTCTGAATCTGCAAAAGTCCTCATCTATTGCTTCCCAGGTCTTGGTTTTCCTGGGGATGAGGTTCAACACCCATCAGGGAAAAGTCTTCCTCCTGGAGGAGAAGATTCTGTTTGTGTTTCAGGATTTGTCACTGGCACTGGAGCAATCCACGATCAAAGATTTCATGAGCGTGTTAGATCGGTTGGTGTCAACCCTGGATGCGGTCCCTTCCTATCAGGTCCAGACAAGGGAACTGCAGAGGGATGTTCTTAGGAACTGATGCAGAAATCCGGAGCATCTCCTTTAGCAGATATCTCTCTCTGGAGGCCCGGAGGGGGATCTCCGGTGGTGGTTGCATCGGCCTAACCTGGAGCATGGGAGGCCCTTTGTGGTAATATAGTGGACCCTGGTCATCTCTGATGCTAGCTTTAGGTGCTGGGGAGCTGTTCTGGGTCATGTAGGTGTCCAGGGCAGGTGGAACCAGGGATGAGAGTCTGCTGCCTATAAACATCCTCCAGGAGATTCGGCTGGCCCTCGCTCATTGGATCCCCGATTCTTTCTGGGGTACCAGTAAGGGTGCAGTGGGATAACGCCATGGCCATGGTATGCATCAATTGCCATGGAGGAGCTTGCAGCGAGATGGCTTAGAAGGAAGTGAAAGGCCTCGTCTGTTAGGAGGAGGCCTGTGTTTCAGCCACCTCAGCCTTTCACATTCCAGGGGTAGAAAACATCAGGTAAGTCACCAAGACGTAGATCCAGGAAACTGGGAACTCCATCTGGAAGAGTTTTACCTAATTATCCATCAGTGTGGTGTGCCAGCAATAGACCTCATGGCAACCAGGGAGAACAGAAAGGTTCCGGTGTTCTGCTTCTGATTGAGGGATCCTCTGCCCATTACAGTGGATGCAATGTCAGTCCCATGGATCTTTCCCCTCTATGTGTTTCCTCCGATTCCTCTCATCACCAGAGTGAACTGGATCAGAATGGAAGGGGCGTTAGTCATTCTGATTGCTGCACACTGGCCCGAGAGGGCGTGGTTTGCAGACCTGGTCAGTCTCTCTGTTCAGGATCTGATCTGTCTCTCTTTTCAGCATCTGATCTGTTTCCCTCCCAGGCTGGGTCTGTTGCTCCAGAGTCAATGTAGTACAAGCAGGTTTTTGGCCTTCCCTTGGTTTTGTCCCTTTCCAAGATGGTGTCAATAAAAGGATCAGCTTAAGCTCCCTTAAGGTTCAGATCTTGGCGTTCTCTGTGCTTTTTCAGACACTCATTGCCATCATTCCAGATGTCAAGATTTTTCTTCAAGGAGCGGCTCAAGACTTCCCTTCCTTCAGGGATCTCACTCCCTGTGGGACCTTAACCTGTTTCTGGGTGTTTTGAGCCTCTTGCTTCCATATCTTTGCTCCAATTGACTCTGAAGATTGTTTTCCTCTTGGCAGTGATCTAAGTGAGGCAAGTCACTGAGTTACAAGCTCTGTCTTGTACGCCCTCCCTTCCTGGTGTTTCATCAGGATAAGGCCATCCTTTGTACTTCTCAGGAATTTCTTCCCAAGGTGGTCTCTGATTTTCACACCAACCAGCAGATTGTGGTGCCTTCCTTTTGCCTTGATCCTACGTCCTATAAGGAGAGAGATCACCATTTGTTGGACGTGGTGCAGTACCTTATGTTCACCGTACCAAACCATGTGGCTAGGCTGACTCTCTGTTTGTCATCCCTGAGGGTCCCAGAGCTGGTCAGGCTGCCTCCAAGGTTATCATTGCCTCTTAGATCAAGGCTGCCATATGCCATGTGTATGAGATCTGGAAGAAACCTGTTCCCTTTATGATCACAATGCACTCCACCAGGTCTATGGGTTCTTCTTGGGGCTATAAAAACCAGGCCTCGGCTGAGCAGCTGCTCTAGGGTATGACTTGGTCTTCTTTGCATACCTTAAGCAAACACTACAGTGTCAATGTCTTGGTCTCAGCTGAGGCCAGCATTGGCCAGAAGGTCTTGCAGGTGGTTCTTCCTGTTTAAGGGACCCCTACACTTTTTCTGCCAGTTGTTCAGAAGTTTCTGAGGCCTGTTGGCTCTTGTTTTAGTGTGCTGAGTAAATTCAGTGTCCATTGATACTTGTTGCTTGGGTTATTTAGATACTGGATAGTCCTAGGGAACTCTGATATCAAGAGGACATGCGTGAGGTCCTTCTCGCATCACTGGTAACCTAATGTTTTTATATCCCCAGGGTTTTAGTGTTCTTACCTGTTAAATCCATTTTTCTTTAATCCATATGGAACACAGGTCTCCCACTCAGAGAAAGGGGCCTTTGTGGTACTGTGTTCCTAGGCAGAGGAGTTTTCTTGGAGTCTCTCGCAGTGAATTTTCTTCCTCTTTCCTGCTTACTTCTCTTTGTGTGGCTTTGGTCACTTGAATTGTGGGAGTTTGTGGGGGGGTGGGTTG
Source organism: Rhinophrynus dorsalis (assembly GCA_037306005.1). NCBI lineage: Eukaryota > Metazoa > Chordata > Amphibia > Anura > Rhinophrynidae > Rhinophrynus > Rhinophrynus dorsalis. The sequence goes on from CM074719.1 coordinate 516,076,665, forward strand.
AACTGGAGGAGAAGAAGAAAGTCCCCACCCCAAAGTCTCTGTCTTTTGTGATGTGCCCTGCCTATAAGTAATTGAAATGTTTTACTTGTCTGCTATAGTGCAGTAGGTTTGCCCTTGAACCACATCACTTCAGTATGGCTGTAAGTTTAACCATTAACTCTTTGAGTGTCAGGGGGTATCCAATGCATTGCATCTCAATTTTTTGGATACTTTTCTGGCATTCAAAGTGTTAAAGTACAGCATCCCAAGACAAAGAATTCCATAACTTTACTGCCTTTACTGTAAAATAATCCTGTCTGGTACTCAGAAGGTTAATAGATTACTTTTTTTTCTCTGCTCAGCTCTTTGAGTAAATAGTTCCTTGGATAGTTCTTTGTACTGACCTTGAATCCACTTGTTCTACAGTCCATACAGATCACCCCTTAGATGTTTCTTCCCTAATGTAAACAAACCCAGTATGACTAGACTCTCTCTATATATCAGATCCTCCAATTTCTTTATCAGCGTTGTTGCACATCTCTGCACTTTTTCTAGTATGGTTTTAAGAATAGTGCCAAAAACTGTATATTCCGGATGAGGTCTTCCAAGAATTTATATAGAGGTAGAATTATATTCCCATCCCGTGCATCTAAACCCCTTTTTCTGACAGATAGTGGTACCTTATTTGCTCTTGCAGCAACTGTGTGACACTGCACATTGCTGTGAAGTCTGCAGAGAAAAGTATATCCAGCCCTGTATGTATTTCCTTGCACAGCTTAGTGTCATCAGGAAAGATAGACATTGCTTTCAATACCCACATTAATAAACAAATTAACCATTTGACTGCCAGACTGGTACTCAACGCATTGCAGAACAATGTGTTGCGCACTCCATTTGACACTCAAAGGGTTAAAAAGCATTGGGCCCAGGACTTGACCCTGTGACACCCCACTTACAACTTTAGACTAACTTGAAAAGGTTCTATTTGTAACAAATCTCTGCCATATATCAGTTAAAATGTTCTCTAGCCATGCATCACCTCCCAGACTGCAGCCTTTTTATTTATGCAGTAACCTGTTGTGTGAGGCACACCATCAAAGGCCTTTGAAAGAGAGCTCTCTAAATTTTGTTTCCAGAAATCTATCTGTCTGGGGCTGTGGAATCAGAGAAGATACAACATTGTTAAAAAGGCAGTGAAACAATGTACAAAAGTTTGTCTCTTGATGCTGCAGGGAGACTGCAACATTGTACAAACATGTCTGCAGTCCTTAACAGAAAGCTCTCAGGAAACAGAGACATAGGTCGCTCAATGTCAGAGAGATAAATGCTTAAGCAAATAGGTGAAGATAAAAAAAAATATATTAAAAAGCATAAGTAGTTTGATTTTACACATTCTGCAAGTCCATAGTACATAAAGACAAGAAGGAGGTTGACTATCACATTAACGTCTGATTTTTATTTATTTATTGTTAACAAATTAAACAGTGAGCATATATCAGCTTTCACAAAACCATATGAAACATGATAAGCAGGGGCAGAACTCATTTATCAGGAAACAAAACCCACAGCGTCACATCCATATTCACTCTAGTCACTGGGATTAATCTGAGCACAGCAGCAAGTGCTCCTTACAGGTTTCCTGTCTATAAAGATCTGTGTAATCCTTCACTGATCCTTTTTTATTTGTCTGCGTTCTAATATTAGGAGCCTTAAATACAAGTTAAAGTAGCAGGGTTTGTAGTAGGAAAAGTGCTATATCTATTCTTGGCATTCAAGGCTATTGATCCTCTTCAGTCTGTTAGAGTTGATTGGTTGTATGACAACGTCAGTAGCCATCTCTATTGTTTCAGCGGCTGTGGCCTTTGTATTTGATCCTGTCACTGCTTGCGTCAGTGATACATATCACTGCTGATGTGATGTCAAAGTGTGGGTGTTCACTTAGAGAGGGAGAAGGTTCATCTCGTGCTCTGCTGTAAGAAACACACACACACACACACACACACACACACACACACACACACACACACACACACACACACACACACACACACACACACACACACACACACACACACACACACACACACACACACACACACACACACACACACACCTCTCTCTCTCAGGGAATAACAACAAGAGTGATTCATCTCTGTTCACATTAGTCCAAAGCTAAGTATAGAACCATTCATGATCTGCACATCCGCACGGATTAGTGTCTCAGTTTGCTAAATTGAGGGTGCCAAAAAAATGCTTGGATTAATGCGTTGCGTACCCCTTTGGCACTCAGTGGATTAAAGTGGCAGTCACCCTGCTTTTTTTCTTTACATCTTCTGCAAGATCATAATATGTAAAGTCAAATTGCTTATACTTTTTATTTATCATCACCTCTTTTTTCTTTTATACACTTATGTGTTTCTGGACAGAGGCGTAACTAGCAACCACCAGGCCCTGGTGCAAAAATTGCAATGCCCCCCCCCCACCATTGCCCCCAGTCTCCACATTGCCCCCAGTCTCCACATTGCCCCCAATCTCCTCATTGCCCTCAGTCTCCACATTCCCTCCACATTGCCCTCAATCTTCACATTGCCCTCAATCTTCACATTGCCTCCACATTGCCCTCAGTCTCCACATTGCCCTCAGTCTCCACATTGCCCCCAATCTCCACATTGCCCTCAGTCTCTGTCCTCAGTCTCCACATTGCCCCCAATCTCCACATTGCCCCTATTTACCCCCAGTGTTCATCTCCTACCTCCCTGGTGGACCAGCGGCATGGCAGGATAGGTCTGTGCCTCTTTCTGCACAGACCTGTGTATATACCTGGAGCTCCCACGCGGTCATCTCCCAGCGTTCTGCATTAATAGAGTGCCGGAGAGGGAGCTCAGCTGCTAGAGGTCTGTGCCGAAGAGCCCTCTGAATGCTGCATGGATAGTACAATATTGTATCACTACCCCTGTTTTTAGAACTGCAAAGATACATTCCCTTTGAATTAAATGGGGCTTTTTATCACATTGATGCATTGCAAATTTTGAGAATATGTATTTGTCCCCTTTGGTGCAGTTGGTTTACCCCCAGAATTAACTGAGTTTTATTTATACAGGGCCCTTTGTCCATGTTTGTTGGGAAGAGTTCAGAAAATATCTAAAGTGGGAATTGGCAAATACATTCAACTGCAGATACAATGCACAAATATGTAAATAGATATCTGTTTGCTGTATGAAGGATGCAAATGCCAAAATGCTTCAACACTCCTCACTTCTTTAGTCCTACCATCCACTTTTCTCACAATATCAAACTAAAAGATCAAAATATAATCAAATCAATTGACACATATAGGACACATCCTATATAATAATTCACTAAGTGTGTTTGTCAGAAGTCGTCATGCGCAGTAGAGACTGCCGTGCCACGGCTGATAACGGTGCGGGGCTCTGAATTCAGACCACCATCGCGCACCATCAATGCGCAGAGAGGACTACGATCTGAATTCGGAGCTCCCCACTCTGTATCAGCTGTGGTGCGGGCAGTCTCTACTGCGCATGACTGCATCACGGCCATTGCTGGGTAGCTCTGTGGCCCGTGTATACGGGCTCTTCAACTAGTATGAAGATAAAAGGATATAATTTGAATTATACAGTTATCAGAATAACAGGGAAAAAGAGTCCATCACAACAGTTCAACCAACAGTGTGCTTTCTCTGCAGTTCAAATCTTGGCATGCAGCTTGTTCATAAGCTGTTGGAATATATATATATATATATATATATATATATATATATATATATATATATATATAAAAAAGGAAAAGAATAGTGCAAACCGGATCGGAGTGCAGTAATCCAACATACAACCGTAGCATGTCAACTAGATCTCCCTCAGGTGGGTATTCACATGGAATAGAGGCTCCTCCTGTTTCTAGAGTAATCGCATTGACAGTGTCATACCCCCCCAGTCTTGGTCATGCACCACCGCTTCCTCCTCCGCTGCCGTTATGTCTTTCTCACCTTCTCTGTGCTGTCAGGATCATACACCTCTGCTCTCCTCATCCACAATATCTCCATCTGATCTGATTTGTAAGGGTATACAGGATTTTAATTAAGGGATATGGCAGTAATAGGTGGAGTGGGGTGCTACATATAGAAGCCAACCAGCTTGAGATTACGTAACATTTATTACAATTTAAAACGGCATTAAAAACAAGCCTTGACTGTACATGCAACGACTTTAGCAGTGAACTATGTGGCCCTCTGCATTTCACGGAACCAAACCGATTCTTCAAGGGCATCAACCAGTTGTCCCACAGAACCTAACATTTATAATGGAACGACACTGAATCTATCCGATATCTCACTTTCGTTTTTGTACCACATCTAATGTGTCACAATTTTCACAGAAAGCCATATTTCTTTCTCTCCATAAACCATTAACTTCTGACCTATACCTTCTGTTATACCAGTTGTCCTATTTTATTAGCCACATCGCATATGTGTTCCAAGTCTCATTGGAACCACAGTGACTTCCTCTATGCTTCCCCTAATCTACATAAGCAGAAGGATAAGGAATAAAGGCATCTAGTGCAACACCTTGTCACACTCAGAAAATGTTCCTGTTAACCAATCTTCCTCCTCTCCCCATTGGACACAAACATACCTCCATCCTAACCAATCTCAACTAGGTACACTACTGTGCAAAAGTTTTAGACAGGTGTGCTGTAAAGTAAGAATGCTTTCAAAAATGACATGTTAATAGTTTATATTTATCAATTACCAAAATGCATTGTGATGAACAGAAGAAAAAATTTAAATCAAATCAATATTTGACATGATAACCTTTTGCTTTCAAAACAGCATCAATTCTTCTAGGTACACTTGCACACACTTTTTTAAGGAACTCGGCAGTTAGGTTGTTCCAAACATCTTTGAGAACTAATCACAGTTCTTCTGTGGTTTTAGGCAGCCTCAGTTGCTTCTCTCTCTCCCTTTAATCCCAGACAGACTCGACAATGTTGAGATCAGAGCTCTATGGGGGCCATATCATCACTTCCAGGACTCTTTGTTCTTCTTTATGCTGAAGATAGTTCTGAATGACTTTGGATGTATGTTTGGGGTCTTTGTTATGCTGCAGAATAAATCTGGGGCCAAATCAGAATCCTCCCTGATGGTATTGCATGATGGATAAGTATCTGCATGTACTTCTCAGCAGTGAGGAGATAATGAATTCTGACCAAATCCCCAACTCTATTTGCAAAAATTCAGCTCCAGACTTGCAAGGAACCTCCACCATGCTTCACTGTTACCTGCAGACACTCATTCTAGAACTGCTCTCCAGCCCTTTGGTGAACAAACTGCCTTCTGCTACAGCCAAATATTTCACATTTTGACTCGTCAATCCAGAGCATCCGTTGCCAATTTTCTGCACCCTGGTCCCTGTGTTTTCATTCATAGTTGAGTTGCTTGGCCTTGTTTCCACATCGGAGGTATGGCTTTTCGGCTGCAAGTCGTCCATAAAAAAACACTTCTGACCAGACCTCTCTGAATAGTAGATGGGTGTCCCAGGGTTCCACTGTTCTCTGCCAATTCTGAGCTGAGGGCACTGCTGGATATCTTCTGATTTTGAAGTGAAGTAAGCATGATGTGTCTTTCATCTGCTGCACTAAGTTTACTTGGCCGACCACTGCATGTACAGTCCTCAATGTTGCCTGTTTCTTTGTGGTTCTTAATGGAGCTTGAACAGCACATCTGGAAAACCCTGTCTGCCTTGAAATGTCTGTCTGGGAGATACCTTGCTGATGCAGTATAGCTACCTTGTGTCTTGTTGCTGTGCTCAGTCTTTCCGTGGTGTATGAATTTTGACATTAAGCTGTCTTCAGCAACCTAACCTTGTTACCTCAGTTTGGATGTTCCTTGCCCAATTGTATTCTTCCTACACAGCTATTTCTGTTGCAGTTAATGATTGTGTTTCAACCTACATATTCAATTGATTATCATTAGCACCGGTTTGGTATAATTGTTTCTCATACACCTGACTATATGCCTACAAAATCCCTAACTTTGTGCAAATGTACCTAAAAATATTGATGCAGTTTTGAAGGCAAAGGGTGATCACACCAAATATTAATTTGATTTAGATTGTTCTTCTGTTCACTCACTATGCATTTTGTTAATTGATAAAAATAAACTGTTAACATGTCTATTTTTGAAAGCATTCTTTACAGCATTTTTCACACATGCCTAAAACTTTTGCACAGTGCTGTACATCTCCATAAATGTAATATGCGACAAAAAATTCACACAACATAAAAAACAGAAATCCAAACCTCTTTATAAACTCCACCCAAACTATCCAAGGGATCCATCCCATCCTCCTCCCCCTAACTCTTTTTTTTTTTTTTTTTTTTTTTTTTTTTTTAAACCTAATGATTTTGCTTTCTTTCTGGATTTACAGTAATGTGCAAAAGGTTTAGGCAGGTGTGAAAAAATGCTTTAAAGTAAGAATGCTTTCAAAATTAGACAAGTTAATAGTTTATATTCATCAATTAACAAATGCACAGTGAGTGCAAATCTCGATCAAATCAATATTGGTCTAGGAATCCAGAGTTTCTCCTTCATCAGCTGACTGTCTTCCGATGCCAGGGATTACCTCCAGTGGTGGCTCCATCAGCCAGGCTGGAGAGAGGGAAATAACTTGTGATACTGGAGTGTGTTCTGATCACGAAAAATGCCAATCTGAGGGGCTGGGGTGCAATTCTGGGGAACCTAGGTGCCCTGGGCAGGTGGACAAGGTCCGAGAGTCTGCTGTCCATCAGCATTCTGAGCTCAGGTCTATTTGTCTGGCTTTGCTTAATTGTTCCCAGTTTTTCACAGAGATTCTAGTGATAGTACAGTCTGACAATGCCATGGCGGTGGCAAACATCCATCTCCAAGGGGAAACTTGCAGGAAAGTAGTTTGGAAAGAAGTAAAGGATCTCTTCATCTGGGCGTAAGCACATGTTCCAACCATCTCAGCCATTCATATTCCATGAGTGGAAAACGTGATGGCAGACTTTCTAAGTTGCCAAATGGGAACTCCGTCTGGAAGAGTTTTATCTGATGGTTCAACAGTCAGGGGTCCCACCAATATACCTCATGGCAACCAGAGAGAACATGAAGTTTCTGACATTCTGTTCTCGCACGGGGGAACCCCTGACCTTCGCAATGGATTTCATCTTCCTCCGTTCTCTTTGAGAGAGGAATTGCTGTCATCCCAGATGTCAAGGTGCTTCTCCATGGGTTGGCTCATGCTTTCCCTTCTTTCAAGGATCCCACACCTCCGTGGAACCACAAACTGGTCTTGGACGTTCTGCAGAGGCCTCTCTTTGAGCTTCTAACTTCCAATTCCTTGCGTCAGTTAACACTCAAGATGGCTTTCCTATTGGCAGTTCCCTCTGTACAGAGGGTAGCTGAGTTGCAAACTCTGTCTTCCAAACCTCCTTTTCTGGTATTTCACCAGGACAAGGCATTACTGAGTACGTCTCAGGAGTTTCTTCCCAATGTGGTCTTTGAGTTTCACATCATTCGGGAGATTGATGTACCTTCTTTCTGTCCTGACCCTGCATCTGATCAGGAGAGAGATCTCCATCTGTTGGAGGTGGGGCACTGCCTTAAGTACTATGCGCACCATACTAAGCCTTTTTGAAAGGCTCATTCTCTGTTTGTCATTTCTGAGGGTCCCAGAGCGGGTCAGGCCTCTTCTAAGGTAACCAGTGCCTCGTGGATCAAGGCTACCATACTCCGTGTATGAGATCAAGAAGAAATATGTTCCCTTTTACATTTCACCAGATCTGTGGGTGCTACCAGCGCCTCAATGGAACCAGGCCTCTGCTGAGTACAATGTTGTGACTTGGTCCTCCTTGTATACGTTCACCAAACACTACTGCCTCAATGTCTTGGCCTCGGCTGAGTCTAGCTTTGGCCGGAAGGTCTTTAAGGTGGTCTTGCCTGTTGAAGAACCTTCTGTTCCTGTTTCTGCTTCCAGTTGTTGTTCAGTATTTTTCAGAGTACTGCAGGCTCTTGGTTTGGCTGTGCTATCTCAGTCTCCATTGACACTTTTGATTATTCAGATTCTGAATAGTCCTAGGGAACTTTTTTGTCACATGAATTCTGGTTGTAGGCAGGAAGTTGAACTGGCGTAGGAGGGGAGAATCTCCACCCCGAAGGACCCTGTCTTTTGTGATGTGCCTTCCAGTAGGAGGGACTCAACCCCATAGTACCTGTATTCCATATGGACTAAAGAGAAAATGATTTAACAGGTATGGACACCAAAATCCTGTTATAGCAAACAGCGGAGCTTCACATAGTTGTAACAGCTTAACTATGACTGCTTAGAACAGTGCTTTCAGCATGAGGATGCAGGGATGAGAAGGACAACTGTGCCCTCATGTGTGTTGACTTCTTATAGCAGTGATTTTGGCATGAAGGCTCAAGGAAGCCAGAAAGTCACACAGTGTGGGAAGGAGAACCACACTAGGGAAATAATGATGTGACAAGTGACCTAACATTACTTCCAACAGTTGCTTTAAGCAAATAAAGTGTCACACTGTCAGGTGATCCATGTAGAGTAGAAGGCAAATGTGGTTTACCGCCCACTTACCTCGGGGTTGCTGAAATAACTTCACTGAATAATGAAACTATAATACAGATGAGGGGGATATTTTTGAGCAGAACAGCTTCTCCGCCCCTCATAGTCATTTGTAAGTCCCCTCCTCCTGTTCACCCTGATCTACTGGGGTATGTTTAAAACTATGGGTTTCTAGTACAGCTTTCTCTGCAGATGTGATAGCCTGTCATCCCTCAATGAGTAGTCTCCCTCATGGACTGGAAATTCAACTTTTGATGCTTGAGGGTTTTTTTATCCAGTAAAACACATGCTGGATTATCTGGGTAGTGGACTGCCTGTGGTATCTACAGCCTTCATAGGCACCATGTCAGACATGTGGGATATATGAATGTGTTTGCATGTCTTTTTTTTTTTTTTTTTTTATAAGAAGTGGACAGCATGCTGGTGGACTATAATAACTCCCATAATCCCTTGTCAGCCATCAGTTGGCTACAGCTGATGTAACTTGTTGTCCATGAGCAGCTGGAGGGCCTCAGGTTGATGTCCTTAGGGTAAATGTATGAATTTGTGTTTGTGTGCACACATAGCTCGCGTGCACGTGTGTGTATACTCGTGTGTGTACACACCCATAGGGTAAATGTATGAATGTGTGTGCCTGTGTGTTTGTGCGCTCCTGTAGGGTAAATGTATGAATGTGTGTGTTTGTGCACGCCTGTAGGGTAAATGTATGAATGTGTGTGCGAGTGTGTTTGTGTGTACACGTATCTTTGTGTGCAAGTGTTTGTATGTTCATGAGTGTTTGTGTGTGAGTGTGCATGTCTGTGTGGCGTATTCATCTAGCACTCAAAGGGTTAACTGGGATTTAAAAAAAAAACCAAAAAAAAAAAAAACCTTTTGAATGCCAGAGGGTTACCCAGCAACCCAGCAATGCATTGGATACCCCAGTGCCACTATTGCTAGAAATCTATAAAGAATCCTATCAGTGCCCATAAGATTAAGTCTTTATCCCATAAACTATTCAAACTCGTTCAGTAAATTTATCTTGAACAGCACATTCATATATTGTTTTACATCAGTATTAGAATGCATCCTCTCCTCTATGCAGCAAACTGACAGTGAACTTACATTTTGACTGTGCATTTTCTGCAAGTACATAATATGTAAAGTCAACTTGCTTAACTTTATTTTTATCATATATTTTTTCATCCTAATATTTTATGATTCTGTGTCCCTGACAGTTAGCTAGCTGGATATATGTGTGCGGAGAGCTTTCTGGCTGGGATAAACTGATACATTATACCCGCAGCACTCAGTTATTTGTTTTGTACCTGTGGGTTTGTCCCAGAACTGCTCTTTTATTTAAGCCTCAGTTTGGCGTACCACCTTTAACCCTTTGAGTGCCAGAGGTGTATGCAACGCATTGCTTTGCAGTACATTGCATACCCATCTGGCAGTCAAAGGGTTAAAGACCAGAAGCATGTGCAATGTTTTAATCTGTAATGTTTTACACACCCCTCTGGTTCTAAAGGGGTAAAAGACAAAGTGAACCATTTCTGGGGAGAAACCAATCACACAAAATCCCTCTTTTTTTTAAATGAGATGATTCACCCTTTGTGTGCCAGAGGGTACACAACACATTGCATACTTCTCTGGCATTGAGAGGTTTAACCCCTGGAGTGTTAGGCTTTGTTGGTAACTTCACTGGCATTCAGGGTATGTGTATTTGTCCTCGCAGTTTGTTTGTTCCAGATTGCTCCTCTCTTTCAGTCTGTATAAGGTATGCTGTCCGCTCTTTAGGACAAGCAGACGTCTCTGGCATTCAGTGGGTTAAAAACCCAATTTCCAACTTCCCAGGAGATGCACACAAATCCCAATTTATTTCACACTTAAAAATGTAAATCCCTAAAATACCCATTTGCTTAAGCATGGGGGGGGGGGGCTGCGCTTATCAAAGTGATGCACTGCACACCCCCTCTGGTCCTTAACCCTTTGAGTGCCCCTCTAGCACTCAAAGGATCAAAGTCCTCACACACTTAATGGGTTAAAAGTATTGTTCCCCAGATCTTCATTTTACCCTTTTGAGTGCCAAAGAGGTATCCAGTACATTGCAGTGCAATGTGCTGGTTACCTCACTGGCATGAAAAGGGTTAATGCAGAAAGCTTATGAGGAAAAAAACAAACAAAATGAAAACAAACAACAACAAAAAAAACAGCTGTAATGTTGCGTTGGTTCCTGTATAGTGTTGCAGAGTTAAATGTTAAGTGCCCTGCATTTAATTAGAGATCTGGTTGTCTTTGCAAAATAAAAAAAGAAATAATTTATTGCATACCCATCTGGCACTCAAAGGATTAAATGAAAGGAAATGTTTATTCACTATAGTGCAGTTGGTCTGCTCTGGAATAGCTAATTTTTCTCTTTGTACATAAGCCCCCGAGCCTTCCTGTATTGAACACACATACACACATCTCTTGGCTCACCCTGCATGTCATGTGACTTGGTCATGTGGTACACAGTCTCTTCCCATTCTCCAGCATTACCTGCTAACGTGTCTCCTATATCCCCAGGATCCGCTCTTTGTCACAGCTGTTTACAGTCACACAGACATGAGTGGTAAGGACTGCAGTACACAGCAGCACAATTTCCGTGGTGTTGGATCAGGAAAGGCTCTGCAAGCAGTTACATATGCACTGCAACACACCATTTCACATGACCATGTAATCCATATGTTAGCTGGATGACATAACCCTGTGTTGGGTATGTAAGATTTCACAATGCTTTATAGCTGTTGGCTGTATGATATGCAAAGGAGGAATCTGTACTAGAGACATTAAAATAAATGAGGCTACCCTTCGTATTTAGCTGCCTGCTGGGGAATTGGATGGGAGTTGTAGTGCAACAGCAGCTGCATAACCACTGTTTGTCCTCTCCTTGGAGTTGTCTGACTCATCCATCCACTTGCTGAATCACCCAGCCCGTTGCTGATGTGCATTTAAATGGAAAAACAAATGCCATTATATTCTTCTCGTCTGCGCTGTGGAGTTAGCAAATCCAGTTAAATGTCATGTTTCACCCTGGTTACTACCAGGTGCAGATTTACCTTTGCCATTATTGTGACAGGTTTGGCTTAACCCTCTCAGTGCTGGCATCCCTATAGTGCAGAAAAAAAGATAAAATTGGTGTGTTATAATTTAATGTGAAAGCCATGTTTAATTTTTCAAGAGAGGTATAATTAAGATACACTTAGATATTGGTAATATAGATTACATTGCAGATAAAAACGTTTTATACTGATATCTTTATTATGTCATTATAATTATATACTGTCATTATTTACATTACCATTATTTTTGTGTTCTCTTTATTTGATTGAGCACATGCGTATATATACACACCCACACTACTAGACACTATATCCATGTTACCACTACACACACACTCACGCACCTCCCAAGTGTCCCTCTTTAAGGTCCAAATCCCTCTGTCCCTCTTTCACACCATGATGTCCCTCTTTTTAGGACATCAGACTGTGTGGTGTGTATATAAATGCATCATATTGCTCTACAGCAATAAAACTCTGTGTAAATAAAATACTATGGTCTTGTTATAAGTCATTTTATTAGGTTACACAATGAGTAGTCAATATGTCATGAAATAACCTAAAAATTCACGGAAATGCTCCTCACACCAGCCATGCCCCCAGCAACACCCCCTAAAATACAAATGTCCCTCTTTGGCAATTTGAAATGTTGGGACACACACACACACACACTCCACGTCCTCCACTGCGTGCACACATACACATTAGCAAGCTACTACCACTGCACATGCACACACTCCATGACCACCACCACACACGTGTGCACATACATGAGCACACACACCACTATACACACACATGCTCACACATTCCACAACCATCACTGTACACACATGCTCCATGGGCCAACACTATGAACTCCATGACTATCACAACACACATGCTTAACACACTCAAACACACACATGCACGCACACTCCATGGCCACTGCTACGTATGCATAAACACTCCATGGTCACCAGTAGACATACATACACTCCACACCCGCCACTACATGCTCACACTACTACATGCACACATCTTCCATATACATACACATGCATGCGTGCGCCATGGCCTTCACTACACACATGCTTACACTCCACGGCATCCACTTTATATACGTACATACACACACTCCATGGCCTCCACTACACATACATCACAGTCACCACTACACACACATACATACACTTGCACACATACTCTACTACACTCACATGCACACTCTTAAACCATGGCCACTGCTACACACATACACACTCCACGACTTCCACTACATTGGTAGGGCACCTTTCTCTGTACAAACACTTGGATTTTTATGAAACATTCCTTTCTCTTTTCCAGGCCCTGCTCAGGTTCCAATGATGTCTACAAATGGTTCTGTGCCCCCAATTTATGTACCTCCAGGGTATGCTCAGCAGGTATGTATGTGCCTATGTCAATGATCCCTCTTCATTTCTGAAGAGGAGTTATGTTTAATTGGAGGTGAGCTGCACTTCAGGATAGCACCATAAGAGAGGTATGCAATGCATTTTGTTGCCATGCATTGGATACCTCTCTGGCACTCATATGGTTAAATAGGACTTTTAACCCCTTGAATATTAGAGGTCTCCAATGAATTTCAATGCAATGCATTGTAGACTTCTCTAGCTTGCAGTGGGTTAAAAGCCCCATTTAAATCACTGGTAAATCTTGTGTATTCCCTAAGGTACAGTTGTTTTGCCCCAGAACTGCACTACTTTTCCCAAGTACATCAGCCTCGCAGTCCTCCTGTGCTTGTGCTGTTTTCAGCAGGTTCAGGAAATACATCTGTTTGCGTGCAGACAAACAGATTAATTTCTTATGGTGAAACCCTGATAGAACTGGTCCTGGTAAACATTAGCCCTTTCAGTGCCAGAGTAGTGCACTGGATACCCCTCTGGCCCTCAGTAGGGTAAGCCTGGTATGGTCAACCTGCAGCTCTACAGCTGTCGATGTACAATCACTCCCATCATCCTCAGATGGACACTGACGATCTGGGGATGATGGGAGCTGTAGTATAATAACAGCTAGGGGTTGTGGATTGTCCAGCCTGTTTTGTAGAGGACTATATGCTCAAAACAGAAAGCAACAGAATTCTAGGACAAACCAACTGCGCCACAGTGAAATAAGCAACCTCCAAAAACTCCCATTAATTTAGCTGGAGATTTTAACCCCTTGGACACTAGGGAGGTCTCCAGGGCATTACTTTGCAATGGATTGGAGACCTCTCTAGTGTTCAAGGGGTTAAAGTCACCATTTAAATGTGTGAGAATTTTTAGTTCTCTCCTTTGGTACAGTTGGTTTGCCCCAGAATTCTATTCCTCCACATTTCTTTTCAACATATAGTCCTTGGGTTTTGTGTATTCATAATTCTAAATGAAGTAAGTCGAATTTCTGTCATTCATTGTATTTAGTGTAATATGCCTGTAATAATCTTCCCTTGGACAGAAAACATGTAATGGCCTCAAATTTCATCTGTTAGCATAACTACACTACATTGTACATCACCTTTGAACTATGCAGACAGAAGAGGTTGGTTAACGTTTAATTGAATCATTTGTTTATACTGGGAAAGTCCTGGCGTAGAAGTACACTTTCAGATCACAACAATCCGGTGATAAGAGTCTGACAGAGGAGTGTGCCTCCGATGGAGGAGTCCATTCTCCCCCTTCACTGTATCACATGCATCACAACTATGATAGAGGTTATTAAGGAGATATTAGAAGTTAAAACATGGGGTAGGCAATTGGTAGCTACAATTCCTATAATCCTTGTTTGGTGCATGATGATCAGAGCTGTGGCCCAACAACAGTTAGACAGCCGCTAGATGCCAATCCCTGCGTGACAAATGGTTGGTTGGAGGGATGTGTGCTATGTTTTGCATCACACAGATCTGTTATTTCATCTTACACATTCACACACTCTACCTTATAGTGACATTAAAGGAACACCAACAGATGAAAATTAAATAGGGTTATATACACTTAAATACCCTGTACGCCAATATGTTGTACATACAAAATATGGTTTTGTTCCAGCAGCCTAAATCTAGAATTAAATATGCCCTGTCTATGGTGCAGTTGGTTTGCTCCAAAATTGTACCATATGTATCACAGTCTATGTTAGAGGCCTAGTTATCCTGTGCTTCCTTCCTCTGTGGTGTGTCGGCCGGCATAGCTGCGGCCATGTCAGCATTGCTGACATCATGAAACAGGCACTGGCTAGGACACCTCTTTATGGGCCTATTCTGTGTGGCCTAATTGGGTCCTGCCTTCTCCTGCTCCTTTATAAACCTCCCTGGGCCTGGGAGTCATTGCCCTTACGTGGTGTCTCTGATATTGTCTCTTGCGCTCCGTTGTGACCTGTGCTCTCCTGAGAATCAGGTCCATGTATGATCCCGGCTTGTCTGACTACCTACATCGGTTCTGACCTGTGGCTCTTTCTGACTTACTCGCTCCGTGTATGACCCCGGCTTGCCTGACTACCCACATTGGTTCTGACCGGTGGCTCTGGCTGACTTACTCGCTCCGTGCAGTCCACAGTTTGTCTGACCTTTGGCTCTTGCGCCTATTGCTCCGTCTGTCCCCGGCTTGGCTGACCCATGGCTCTGGCTGACTACTGGCTCTGTACTCTCCGAACTTGCCTGACCAGTCTTAGTGTTTCATGATTCAGGTATGCTCTCACTCCCTAT
Organism: Rhinophrynus dorsalis; assembly: GCA_037306005.1. Classification (NCBI taxonomy): domain Eukaryota; kingdom Metazoa; phylum Chordata; class Amphibia; order Anura; family Rhinophrynidae; genus Rhinophrynus; species Rhinophrynus dorsalis. The sequence goes on from CM074719.1 coordinate 516,092,030, forward strand.
TGCCTCTGGTCGTGTGACCCAGGGTGGAGACTTGTGCCTCTGTTACCGTTCCCTCTGGTGTTCCACCCGCACCGCAGTTCTAGTCTGTGGTATCTCGTAGTAGTGCAGTGTGCAGCTCCGTGTAGGAGCCTTGGTCCTATCATCCTTTGTTCTGGTGTTGTGTGGGCTATGTTATTATTACCACCTCAACTAAAGTCGCCCTGCAATACTTGGGCAGGTGGCGATTAGCTTAATAATCATTATTTTACCTCTCAAAAGTGCCCCCGAATAAAGTTATCCTTAAGCTTCCGAGACCAGAAGCCAGGCATCACCGCGGACCTCTTGAATGTGCACCTGTGCTGTCAGTCCCTGTCACCCTTCATAGGCATTGCACCAGCCTGAACGGCTCTGGAAGAGAGCAACGGCACAGGCTGCAGTAAGTCGGTCTCGGAAGCTTAAGGATAACTTTATTCGGGGGCACTTTTGAGAGGTGAAATAATGATTATTAAGCTAGTCGCTAGCTCCAGAATGATTTGTTCCTGGGTGTGACAGCACCAGGTGGAGAACTTTTGTCATTAGTTTTAGTTTCTTTTTTATTTTTCTGTCAGAAATGGAATACCACCATTAGGCAGATTACCATGACTGACAAATGCCCTTCAATGTGGCCAGCTTAGTATCCAGGTTCTTTTTGGTGGACCTTAAGCCCTGAGGTGGAAAATCTTGGGTACAAGTGTTTCCCCAGGGATTACCCACTGAGGTAATTCTTGCTGCATGGTAATCTGAAGACAGAAGATCTGCAGGAAAGGTGAACTACCCTTTGAGTGCTGCAAGTCCACTTGTCCCACAGTGCCCCTTTGCTGGGCTTGTATTTGGGAGTTCTCATTGTGCACTCCTGCACTCATTGAGTATATATGTGTATGTCTGTTGGGTATTTGGAGCAGGTTTATATGGTAACTTAACCCTTTATCTACTGGTTTGACATGTTTTGAGGGGTTTTCTGACACTTTCCTTACTGGGTTAGTGTTTTCTTAGTATGCACACATGTTCCCTGTATGTTTTTCATGTTTTTAACTTATATTTTAACTTTTATTACTATTGTGTACTGCGCCTTTAAGGCGTGCTTTACCGCATAGATGCCATTGCTCCATTTACTTTCTATGGGACAACACTGTTTGGGATGTATCTCTGCAACCGCTTCACACAACAACTTCAGAGTGGGTTCATTTTAATTGTCTACCCTTGCTCTATCATCCGGTTTATAGTTCAAGTGTGTTGGGGGGGCTTTGGGCACTGCCTTGGGGTATTTTTTGTGAAAAAATACATTTCCCATAAGCTCTTGTTTCTCACCAGTTTTCTGATTGGCTCCCGTCGCGGCAGCCATTTTGTGAGCTTTTCTCAGAGAGTATCCTACACAGGGCTTCGACTCTCCTTATCTCCTCTGCAGATTAACCCTTCGCCTGACAGATAAGTCTATATTTAGCGTTTCTGGGGTGAAATTGGTGATTTACTGTACCGTTGGTTATTTTGACACTTAGAATGTGTATACCGCTGGAGCTAGGGGCTAGACCTAAGACTAAGGAGGCTGGGGTTTCAGTATCCCCCATTGCACATTGCTCTTCCTGTCACACAGGGCTACCTAGAGAGTTCTCTGGTCATTTATGCACAGCATGTTCTGAAGTTCCTGACCGCAACCTAGGGCCTTCCAGCCATTCTATTGAGCCAGCTTGGGCGCAAGAGTTTAAGGCTGCGACTAGGGACCTTAGGTCCACTTTACAACTCTTTCAATCCCATATACAGGGGGTACTTCAATTATGGCAGACCCCCCTCTACTATCAGATCCTCCCTGCCTAAACCACAGGGGGCACCTGATGTGTCAGATTCTTCTGAGGAGGAATTGTTGCAAGATTCGGATGTTGAGGATGGTACTATTTTGGAGTCTTCTAGGTCCCTTGGGGACCTTTTTGAAGCTGATCCTGAACCCACTGCTGAGGGCCTGATCAGGGCTGTATTAACCACACTCAACATTCCCCTGGTTCAGGAGGTCCCTTCTGATCCCTCTGATGTTTTTTAGGAGCCTGCTTAAGCCCCTTACTTATTTTCCTCCTAACCCCACTCTTGACAGTTTGGTTTCTGAGGCATGGAAATCTCCGGACAAGTCTGCTTCTGTGTTCAGGAAATTTGCTAAGATTTATCCCTTTTCTGAAGCAGAACTGGCTAAATGGTTCATCCCCCTATGGTGGATGCACCCATATCTAGACTGTCTAAATCTACTGCTTTACCTGTCTCTGATGCTTCTGCACTGCAAGACTGGACTGACAAAAAACTTGAAGTTTCCCTCAAGTCCATTTTTGCTTCTATTGGCACCGCTATGCGTCCAGCATTTGCTGTTGCGTGAGTTACCTGGGCTATTGCAGTCTGGACTGAACAACTCACTACGGCTGTCTGTCAGGATGCTCCTACTTCGGAGAAATTGCGTCTTCTTCCCAGTATCTCTGAAGCACAACACTATGTCTCTGCTGCTGCTTTTGATACTGTCCGCATGATGGCAAGGGCCTCTACTACCTCTGTGGTGGCCAGGCGTGCGCTTTGGCTCAAGATTTGGTCTGCTGACACTGCTTCCAAGAAAGTCTTGCATTCTTTGCCTTTTCAGGGTACTTCCTTGTTTGGGCCTGATCTTAAAGGGATAGTAATACTTCGTTTTAACTTTATTTTAGGCATTAAAAAAACATGAAGAATGATATAAGTCTTATCTCTGAAACCTTTATGGTTTAAGAGATATTCACAAACAAAGTATCCCTTCCCTGTTCAACCAGATCAGAAGGGAGATGCCCAGGTATACTGCAGAGAGGGACAATCTTCAATTAAGATAATGGAAAAAGCTGAAAAACTTGTCAAGGGGGGAAGGGCTTTCATTGTTTTCATACAAAGAAAATTGTCCCCTTCTGTTATCTGTCCTGTCATACAACCAGACTCACATTTGAGAAGAGATGGCTTACACTAGGTAAAAGGAGCGGGGAGGGGAACTTTGCTTGTGAATATCTCATAAACCATAAAGGTTTGAGAGATAAGACTTATATCATTCTTCATGTTTTTTTTTAATGCCTACAAAATAAAATAAAGTTAAAACGAAGTATTACTATCCCTTTAAGGAACTAATTAGCAAGGCCACAGGGGGTAAGAGTACTCTTCTACCCTTGGTCTCTAAGAAGAAGTTGCCATTTAAACGTAACCGGTCCTTTCGTTCCTTTCAAAACTGAGACACGTTCAACGAACCAGGCAGTTCCATCAGCTCCGCTTCCCTCCTCCAAGCCCAAGCAGCAATGGAAGCCCAAGGCTGCCTTAAAGTCCAAGGCCCCCAAGACTGCTTCAGCATGACTCACCTAACCCGGGTGCGCATCCCGCTGTGTGTCGTCGTCTCTGACTCTTTCGTGGGATTTGGGAGGATTCAGTATCAGACCCATGGGTTTTACAGGTAGTGACAGAGGGATACAAGATCCCTTTCTTTTCTGTTCCTCTTTTTCGCTTTCATCTGTCTCGTTCTCCTCAGGACGCCGAGAAAGGCCTTCTATTCGAAGGCGCTGTTCAGGCTCTTCTGGACAAAGATGTCCTGGAGCCAGTGTCTCCTTCAGACAGAGGTTCAGGGTTTTACTTGAACCTCTTTGTGGTGACCAAAAAGGATGGCGGATGCAGCCCTATTTTGGATTTGAAAGAGCTCAACTGCTTTGTGATCAAAACTCATTATCGTCAGGAGTCTCTGTGCACAGTGATCGCTGCCATGTCTCCGGGGGAGTTCCTTGCTTCTCTGGATCTTCAGGATGCATATTTGCACATCCCGATTCATCAGGAGCAGGCGGTACCTGCGGTTTGCCTGCGACAGGGGTCGTTTTCAGTTCTCTGCTCTTCCATTTGGTCTGACGACGGCCCCTCAGGTTTTCCAATGAGTTCTGGGGGCCTTGATATCCATTCTCCATCGGGACGTCATCAGAGTGACTCCCTACATGGACGACTTGCTTTTGAAAGCCTCCTCTGCGGATCTTCTTAATCAGCAGGGTCAGACCTGCTTTCAAGTCCTCACCCATCACGGCTGGATTGTCAACTTGGACAAGTCGGATCTTGTCCCATCCCAGCAACTGATCTTCCTGGGTCTTCTGTTCGATACTCAGAGGAGCATGGTGTTTCTACCGGATGAGGTAGCCCATCAAATTGCCCACAGGGTCTCAACGGTTCTCTCTCTGGATCGAATCCCAGTTCAGAAGTTGTCTTCTCTGGTAGGAAAGTTAATTTCCACAATAGAGGAGGTTCCATTCGCCATGGCACACACCAGGGAACTTCAGAGGTTTGTGATACAGACGTGCAGGGATCGACCAGATCATCAGAAGCTGTCGGTCTCACTTCCTCCTCATGTAGAGTTGAGCTTGGAGTGGTGGCTGGACCTTTCCAATCTACTGAAAGGGAGATCCTTCCTGATTTCCTACTGGACCACGGTCATGACGGATGCCAGCCTCTCGGGCTGGGGAGCTGTTCTGGGTCGCTTCAGTGCTCAGGGGAAGTGGTCCATGGAGGAGTCCCTTCTCCCAATCAACATCCTGGAACTTCGAGCGATATTTCATGCTCTCCGTCATTGAGTGTCTCAACTGGAGGACTTTCCAGTCCGAGTGTAGTCCGACAACGCCACGGCAGACAAGGCAGAACAAGAAGTCTCGCCACTTGGTTAAAGGTCAAGGCCATTCTGTCCTGGGCAGATGTTCATGTTCCTGTCATTTCCGCAGTGCGCTTTCCAGGCGTAGACGACATCATGGCAGACTTCCTCAGTCGTCACACAGTCGACAGCGGAGAGTGGGAGCTACATCCTGAGGTGCTTCAACTCCTAGTTCAGAGATGGGGGACGCCCCAAGTGTATTTGATGGCAATGAGACACAACAGGAAGGTTCCGGAGTTTTGCTCTCGCTGGAGAGACTCTCTAGCTCTGGCTGCCGATGCAATGTCAATTCCTTGGACATTCCCTCTGGCCTTCATTTTTCCTCCTCTCCCAGTGTTGATAATGGTGTTACAGAAATTGAAAATGGAAAGTTGTCCAGTAATCCTGATTGCTCCGGATTGGCCTCGTCAATCCTGGTATCCGTAGCTTCTAGCCCTATCAGTGGCGGAGCCATTTCCTCTCCCCTCTCGTCCAGATCTTCTTCTGCAGGGTTGCCTGTGGAAGGAAGATGTTCATCGGCTCAATTTGATGGCCTGGAGGTTGAATCCTCGATTTTAAGGAAGAAAGGGTTTTCTTCTGCTGTGGTGTCTACTATGCTTAGTGCCCGTAAGTCTGTTTCTTCCAAGATCTATCACCGTGTCTAGTCGACCTTTGTGTCTTGGTGTGCTGACAGAGATCTGTCTCATAACTTTGATTTTCCCACTGTCCTGGCTTTTTTGCAGGACGGTGTGGACAAGGGACTCAGTCTGAGTTCTCTTAAGGTTCAGACTTCGGCTCTTTCTGTCTTTTTCCAGAAACGCATTGCTATCCTTCCTGATGTCAGGGTTTTCTTCCAAGGCGTTGCTCATGTGCGTCCTGACTTTCGGAGCCCAGCTCCTCAGTGGGACCTTAATTTGGTGTTGGGAGTTCTCCAACATCCTCCCTTTGAGTCTTTGGCTACTATTCCTCTACGTCTCTTGACGTGGAAAATGGCCTTTCCTATGGCGATTGTGTCTGTTCGCCAGGTTGCGGAGTTGCAAGCTCTGTCCTGTAAACCACCTTATCTGGTGTTTCATAAGGATAATGCTGTGCTTCGCACCTCTAAGGTGTTCCTACCGAAGGTGGTCTCTAAATTTCACATCAATCAGGAGATTGTGGTGCCCTCTTTCTGCCCTAATCCCTCCTCTGACAAGGAGAGAGATCTCCACTTGTTGGATGTGGTGCTTTGTCTCAAGTTTTATGTCCATTGCACTGAATCAGTCAGGAAGTCTGACGCTCTGTTTGTCATTCCTGAGGGTCCTAGGGCAGGAAAACCTGCATACAAAGTGACTATTGCATCATGGATCAAGTCCACTGTTCGTAGAGCCTACGAGTTCAGGAATAAGCATGTTCCTTTTCGGGTCACAGCTCATTCTACCAGGTCCATTGGGGCCTCTTGGGCCTATAAGAATCATGTTTCTGCTGATCAGTTGTGAAGGGCGGCCACTTGGTCCTCTGTGCACACCTTTTCAAAGCACTACCGTGTTGATGTGCTGGCTTCGGCTGATGCCAGCTTTGGGAGAAAGGTCCTAGAGGGATTCTTGCCTGTCTAGGATCTTCTCCCTAGGTTCTTCGTGCTTATTTACTGTTGAGCCCTGTTGGCTCTAGTTGAGTGTGCTGTGTAACAGTTCCTGGGGTGTTTTTCTCCTGTTTGGTGTCCGTTGACACTTCAGTTTTGTTGGGATCTCTGACTGGTTGGTTCATAGAGGTACTGGTGACTTTGGGGCCCTTGCGCCTGGTCCTTGCCTTCTTCCCGCCTCTGGGAAACTCAATGGTTGGACATCCCAGAGTTACCAGTAACCTGTATTGGACGACAGAGAAAAGAGGATTTTAGTCTTACCTGTTAAATCCTTTTCTCTTAGTCCATACAGGTTACTGGTCTCCCACCCTGTCAATGGACCATGCTTGGCTCTCCTGTGGCAGTATGTGGGAGTCCTTCAGGGCATGCTCACAGGAGTCTTCTTCCCTTCTATTTTCTAGTCAGTTATTAGTGTCTCAAATCATTCTGGAGCTGACTGGCTAAGCTGCAGCCTAGGTGGGAAGGGAGGCTCCACCTCTGCATACATTTAGAGATCTGTTCCTGCCTATTTAAAGAGGTGGATCACCTCCCAGAATTACCAGTGACCTGTATGGACCAAGAGAAAAGGATTTAATAGGCAAGATCAGTCATTTTCTGTTTCAAACAATAGATTGAGTTATTTACATTTGTCAGTTTTCTGCACCTGAGCTAGTACTGGCTAACAGGAAGCGGCTGTTGGTAATGTTAATCAGTGTGGAATGTTACTATGTGCCAGGCATGTGTGTCAGATTTGCATTAACTGGCAAACAACCAATGCTAAATTTCTCATTATCTATTGTTTTAAAGGGGAACTTTCACCCCGCAATAACTTAAGGTTCACTTATTGCACACCTGGCGACTAGCTGCTTAGTAGCGCTAGTCGCCAGCAATATTACCCGGTTCTTCACATATCGGCTTTTTGCCGATGGTGACAGGAGCAGGAAGCACGGACGTCACTGTGAAGAGACACCGTGTGGTGCAAAAGGGACTGACAGCGCAGGCGCACGGATGTCACTGTGAAGAGACGTCCGTGCTTCCTGCTCCTGTCACCATCGGCAAAAAGCCGATATGTGAAGAACCGGGTAATATTGCTGGCGACTAGCGCTACTAAGCAGCTAGTCGCCAGGTGTGCAATAAGTGAACCTTAAGTTATTGCGGGGTGAAAGTTCCCCTTTAAATAAAATATGCCAACATAAATATAAATACTTTTGAAGAGGTTACAAAATCACCATTGACAGTTGAACTGACCTTTTTATTTTTCGTCCAATGTGGAACATGGAAAGTGTAGACTCCACCTCTGGAGGTGGGGACTCACTCCCTACTCCACTTTGTCCTCACTGGATATACTCCATTAAAAAAGTGAACTCTCTTAGCCTTTTCCTTTTCCTAACCTACATGGAGCTGTGTAATCCCCTATTAGGTGGGCTTCTACCTTTGGCCTCCTTGATGGATGCAGACCAGTGTACAGGCTTTTAAGGGACCTGGTTCTGTGAGAGGATGGTTTTCTCTTGGCCATTTGTCTGTTCCCTGCTTGGATATGTATCAGCAATATCATGTATAGAAGACTGAAGAAACAAGCGCTTGCAGGGGCCATATTAGATTGGACATCAGCAGTTAAGTAATGTTTTGCTATACTGGGTGGATTTTGGTGGGCATAAGGGGGCTTATTCTTTTTAAACCCTGTTTACTAGAGAGACAAGAAACTGAATTTCCCATGGGGCCAATTTTTTTCCTGGGCCTCAGGGAGTAGCAAGAGGAAATTTTATTCTAATCAACTTTGTGTTTGTTTTTCCCGCAACTTGCAACACACAAGGTTGGACTCTTTCTCCTTGCCCCCTATCTTTAACCCTTCAGGCAGATATGTTCTTTCTAATACATTTCTGTACTGTATTCTTTATTTGGGTGTCTTGTATTCTTTATTTGTGGGGGATCTCCAAGTTGTGTGTACACAAGGGAGACATGGGCAAGTCAAAAATCAGAGGGGTGTGCAGCACATCGAATGTGCAAGAAAACATGAAGGTTCTGGGTTTGTTGTCTCTGCTTTAGAGGCAGTTTCTTTTGCCCAATTCCATGTGCAGGAACTGCAGCTCAGGAGTCTCAGAAATTAGTCCTCTCTGCCGTGTCATGTCTCTGCTGACCAGTCGAAGCTGGACCTTCATTGGTATCTTTAGCTGTCCCATCTCTTGTTGGGACAGCCACTTGTCTTCCAAACAGAGTGATAGTCACAATTAATGCCACCTTGGGCCCTCAGACAGCTCAGGGTCTTTGAGTCAGGGTCAGAGTCTTCTGTCCATCAATATTTTGGAGATGGGGTGAATTTCCCCCTGCGGCATTGGTCTCAGTCCCTCCTGAGATCCATTCTGCGGATCCAATCTGACAATACAACAGCTGTGGCCTACAGCAAGTGCCACAGAGGGACCAGAAATGTATCCACATGGTCAATTGTTCCACTGATCCTTTTATGGGTGGAGGCTTATGTGTTGGCTCTCTTCGCCATCCATATTCCAGAGGTAGATAGCATCATGGTAGACTTTCTCAGTTGCCAATATATGGACCCTGGGAATTAGGACATCAAGTTGATTCCATAGTTTCTCTATGAGGTCCTCCGATGGTGGACCTAATGGCCTCTTGGTTCACCCGCTTCAGGATAGAGCGTGCTTCTGTCATTCTTATCGCCCCATTCTGCCCTCTTAAGGTCTGGGTTTCTGATCTTCTCAGTCTCTCTGTGATAGATGTTTTGGCTCCCTCTGCTTCGAGACCTTTTACTCGGGGTCTGCTGTGTCATCCAGGGTTGGAGAAGCTGACTTTGACAGCCTGGCTCTTGAGGTTATTGCCATTGTGATGAAGGCTTGTAAGCTGGCTTCTTCTAAAGTGTATGTTTTGGGGGGTTGCTGTTTGTTTTATCAATGGTGTTAAATGACCCAGAAAAAATATTTATCATTTTGTAAATGCAGATGGTTTGAGATATATTCACTATCAAAGTTTCCCCCTTCCTCCTCTTTCCCTGATGTCTGCGCTATGCTGACTGCTGGGGAATCCTGTCCGAGGACCAACTGGCAGCTTTGCAGCAGAGCCGCAATCGCGTTATTTAAAAAGAATGACTTCATTGGAAAGGTCTACAAAGTGTGCCTGGTTTGCAAGCACACTTTGTAGACCATTCCAGTTAAGTAATTCGTTTTAAATAACGAGATTGCAGCTCTGCTACAGAACCTCCTCGTGTCGGCTGACACGGATCTCCTGCTGTCAGCTTCACAGCTGACAGCAGGAAACGTCAAACTTTGACAGTGAATATCTCTTGAGAGATGGGGGGTTTTTTTGCATTTTTTTCAACTTTTTAAGCACTACAAAATGATAAATATTTTTTTCTGGGACATTACTGTCCCTTTAAGAGTGGGGTTCATGGCCAAGACATTTTTGTCTTCCAGTCATCTTGGCTGTTATTCAGGATGGTCTTCAGATACTGCTTGGTCTTAGCTCTATTTAAGTTTAGATTTCGGCTTTCTGTGCTTTCCCAGAGGCATATCACCTTATTGCCATACGTGCAGACTTTCAGCAAGATGTTGCTCATCCCTACCCAGTCTATCCGGACCCCACTCCGCTGTTGGACATAAACTTGATTCTGGTATTGCTGCAGAAGGCTCCTTTCGAGCCTCTGTCTTCAGTTTCCCTATGCTGCTTGACTCTCAAGACCGCTTTCTTGCTGGCAATTGTGTCTGTGTGGCAGGTTGCAGAACTTCATGCTTTGTCTTGTAAGCCTCCCTTTCTGATTTTCCAGTCTGATAGGATGGTTTTGTAGATTCACATAGGGCTTCTCCCTAAGGTTGTCTTCCAGTTACACATCAACCAGGAGATCATTCTTCCTTCTTTCTGTCCAACTCCGTCTAACATGCAGGAGCTTCATATTTTGGATGTTTTTAGGTGCTGCATTATGTTCATTGCATGCAGCCTCTCAGAAAGTCTGATTGTTTTTTTTTTTGCCATTCCTTTGGGTCCTTGAGTGAGCCAGACTGCATCTGAGGTGACAGTGGCTTCATGAATTAAAGAGATCGTAATACTTAATATGTAAAAAACAAAATTTCTCTGTTGTCCCATACAGGTTACTGGTAACTCTGGGTAGGCGATCCAGCCCTTTAATTGTAGGCAGGAACAATTCTACAATTGTATGCAGGGGGTGGAGCCTACCTTCCCTCCTTGGCTGCAGCTAGCCAACCAGCTCAAGTAAGATTTGTACACTGGTGAAGACACAGGCAAGAGAACAGTTCTGCTATAGCTTTAGAAACATATTTTTCTGTTAGAAATGGAATACCACCATTAGGCGGATTACCATAACTGACAATGCCCTTAGATGTGGCTAGCTCAGTAACCAGGTGCTTTTTGTGGACCCTAAGCCCTGGGGGGAAAATCTAGAGTTCAAGTTCTTTCCTCAGGAGTTGCCCACAGGAAGTTCTTCTTAATACATGGTAGTCTGAATACAGAAGATATGCAGGAAAGGTGAGCAAACCCTTTGAGTGCTGCATGTCCACATGTCCCACAGTGCCCCTCCGCACAGGGGTTTTTCCTTTGGAGTTCCTATTGCACACTCCTGCGCTCATTGGGTTTATCTGTATGTCTGTTGGGTGCTTTGGAGCAGGTTTATGTGGTAACTTAACCCTTTAGCTGCTGGTTTTGCATCTTTGGGGGGGTTATAGACACTTTCTCTACTGGTTTCAGTGTTTTCTGGGTCTCCTAACATGTTCTAGTGATGTTTCATGTACCTTTATTTTTTACTTTTCAACTTTGCAAAATTTAAGTTCCGCTTTACCGCATAGACTCCATTGCTCCATTCATTTCTATGGGACTGCACAGTCTGGGACATAGCTCTGCAACAGCTCAACGTAGCAACTTCAGAGATGGCTCATTTTAATTGTCTGCCCTTGCTCTTTCATCCAGTTCACGTTCAAGTGTGTTGAGGGGCTCAGGGGGATTTGGGCACTATGTGGGATACTTTTTCTAGGGAAACTACATTTCTCATGAGAGCTTGTTTGCGCTCTCGTTTCTGATTGGCTCCCGCCGCGGCAGCCATTTTATGCCTTTTCTAGAACGAGCATCTTACACAGGGCTTGGATTCTTCTTTTCTCCTCTGCAGATTAACCCTTCGCCTGCCAGATAAGTGTATTTTAGTGATTTCTGGGGTGAAGCTTTAATCTTACACACTGAATTGGGTGATTCTTTATACTATAATGTTTTTGACACTGTGAGAATGTCTAATCCATCGGAGCTTGGGGCCAGGCCTAAGACTAAGGATGCTGGGGTCTCTGTGTCCCCATTTGCGCATTGCTCCTCATGTCATTCAGGGTTGCCTAGAGAATGCCCAGCATGTTCTGATGTCCCTGAGTCTCTTCCAGGGACCTCCAGCCATGTATTAGAGTCAGTTTGGGTGCAAGAGTTCAAGGCTGCTACTAGGAAACTTTTGTCTGCATTGCAACTCTTTCCATCCTAGGTACAGGGGGTCTTCCATTCGTGGCAGACCCCCTCTTAAGTCAGATCTTCCCTACTTAAACCGCAGGGAGTACCTGACGTATCAGATTCCTCTGAGGATGAACTGTTAGTGGATTCAGATGTTGAGGAATGTTCTGCTATGGGCTTCTCTCAGTTTTTTGGGGACCCCTTTGAGGCTGATCCTGAGGGCCTGATCAGGGCTGTCTTGAATACCCTAAACATTCCCTTAGTTCAGGAGGATTCTTCAGATCCCTCTGATGTGTTTCAGGAACCTAAAAAGTCCCTTACTTGTTTTCCACCTAACCCCACTCTTGACTGCCTTGTGTCTGATGAGTGGAATTCCCCGGACAGGAAACCTTCTGTTTCCAAGAAATTTGCCAAGCTCTGCCCCTTTTCTGAGGCGGTGCTTGCTCAGTGGGTTCATTCCCCGAAAGTGGATGCTCCTATTTCCAGGCTATCCAAGTCTACTGCCTTGCCAGTTTCTGACGCCTCCGCTCTGAAAGACTGGACAGACAATAAACTTGAGATTTCATTTTTGGCACTGCTGGTACCGCTATGTGTCCAGTGTTCGTTGCGGCATGAGTTAACCGGGCCATTGCAGTCTGGACTGAACAACTCACCCTGGCTGTCTGTCAGGATGCTCCTACTTCGGATATGTTGCGCCTTCTTGCCAACATTTCTGAGGCCCAGCACTATGTTTCTGCTGCCTTATTTGATGCCATCCATTTGGTGGCTAAGGGTTTCCACCATGTCTTTGGTTGCCAGACGAGCTCTTTGGCTCAAGATCTGGTCTGCTGACACCGCTTCTAAGAAAGCCTTGCTCTCTTTGCTTTTTCAAGGCACGTCATTGTTTGGGCCAGATCTTAAGGATCTGATTAGTGAGGCCACAGGGGGTAAAAGTACACTTCTGCCTTTGGTCCTCAGGAAGAAAACGCCTCTCAAGCGTAATCATTTTTTTCGTTCCTTTCAGACTGAGACATGTCCGGTGAGCCAGGTGGTTCCCTCAGCTCCGCGTGTCTCCTCCAAGCCCAAACAGCAATGGAAGTCCAAGGTCTGCTCCAAGCCTAAGGCTTCCAAGCCTTCTTCGGCATGACTCACCGAAACCAGGTCCCCACACTGCTGTGGGTGGCCATCTGTGTCACTACCACAGCATCTTGGAGGATTCAGTGGTGGGCCCATGGGTTTTACAGGTGGTGGCGGGAGGATACAGGATCCCTTTCATCTCTCTTCCTCCTTTTCGCTTTTTTCCTTCTCATACGCCCCAGGGCACAGAAAAACACTGTCTGTTCAAGTGGCGCTATCCAGGCCCTTCTGGACAAAGATGTTCTGGAGCCGGTTCCATTTCAGTACAGAGGTATGGGTTTTTACACAAACCTCTTTGTGGTCTCCAAGAAGGACGGAGGCTGTTGTCCAATTTTGGACCTGAAGGATCTCAATTCCATTGTGATCAAGACTCATTATCACCAGGAGTCCCTGAGGATGGTGATTGCTGCTATGTCCCCGGGGCAATTCCTTGCATCTCTGGATCTTCAGGATGCGTATCTACATATCGCCATTCATCCAGAGAGCCGGCAGTATCTCAGATTTGTCTGCGACCAAAGGCACTTTCAGTTTTCAGCTCTTCCTTTTGGTCTAACTACAGCTCCTCAAGTCTTCAATCGTGTCCTGGGAGCCTTAGTGTCCATCCTCGATTGGAACGGCATCAGAGTCACTCCATACATGGACGACCTGCTTCTCTTCAACACGCATAAGAGCATGGTGTTTCTCGCGGATGAGGTAGCTCACCATATTGCCCACTGGGTTTCTGCTGTTCTGGCTCAAGATCAATTTCCAGCCAAGAAGCTGTCCTCTCTAATGGGGAAATTCATCTTCACCATAGAAGCGGTCCCATTTGCCATGGCTCACACCAGGGAACTCTAGAGATTTGTGATCAAGGTGTGCAGGGGTCAGCCGGACCTTCTGAAGATGTCAGTATCCCTTCCTCTTCATGTTGAACTGAGTTTGTCGTGGTGGCTCGACCTCTCCAGTCTACTGACGGGCAAGTCCTTCCTGTTATCCTTCTGGACCACGGTGATGACAGATGCCAGCCTCTCCTTCCCATCTCTCCTTCCCATCAATGTGTTGGAGCTTTGGGCGATATTTCATGTCCTTTGTCATTGGACACCCCAGTTGGAAGATTGCCCAGTCCGGGTACAGTCCGACAATGTCACGGCCGTGGCTTACATCACAAGCAGGGCGGAACAAGAAGTCTTGCAGCTTGGTTAGAGGTCAAGGCTATTTTGTCCTGGGCAGAAGAACATGTTCCTGCCATATCCGCAGTGCACATTCCTGGCATAGACAATGTCATGGCAGACTTCCTCAGTCAACACACAGTGGACAGCTGCGAGTGGGAGCTGCAGCCAGAGGTGTTCAATCTCATCATTCAGAAGTGGAGTCTTCCTTGCATTGACTTAATGGTGACATGACACAACCGGAAGGTTCCGAGGTTCTGTTCTCACTGGAGGGATCCTCTAGCTATAGAGGTGGATGTCATGTCCATTCCTTGGTTGTTTCCTCTGTCTTACATCTTTCCTCCCCTCCCCATGCTGCACAGGGTGTTACAGAAATTGAGACTGGAACGCTCTCCAGTCATTCTGATTGCTCCGTACTGGCCTTGACAGGCTTGGTTTCCGGAGTTTCTGGATCTGTCAGTGGCGGAGCCATTCCAGCTCCCTTGTCATCCAGATCTTCTTCTACAGGGTTACCTGTGGAAGGAGGATGTTCATTGTCTAGTTTTGATGGCTTTGAAATTGAATTCTTAATACTGAAGAAGAAGGATTTTTCTTCTGGTGTGGTGGCTACTATGCTTAGTGCCCGCAAACCTGTTTCTTCTAGGGTCTACCATCGTGTCTGATCGACCTTTCTATCTTGGTGTGCCGATAGGGACCTGACTCAGGAATATGAACTGCCTACGGTCCTGGCCTTCTTGCAGGGCGGTGTGGATAAGGGTCTCAGTCTGAGTTCTCTTACGGTTCAGACTTTTTCTCTCACGGTTTTCCTTCAGAAGCGCTTTGTCATTCTTCATGATGTCAAGGTTTTCTTTCAGGGTATTACTCATACTCGTCCTGTCTTTAAGAATCCCGCTCCTCTGTGGGATTTTAACTTGATTTTGGGCGTTCTTCAGCGCCCTCCCTTTGAGTCTTTGGCTACCATTCCTCTACGCATGTTAACGTGGAAAATGGCCTTTCTCCTGGCGATCATCTTCGTTCTCCGTGTCTCAGCATTACATGCTCTGTTCTGTAAACCACCTTTTTTGGTGTTTCACAAGGACAAGGAGGTGCTTTGCACTTCTCAGGAGTTTCTCCCGAAGGTGGTTTCGGAGTTCCACGTCAATCATGAGATTTTGGTGCTTTCTTTCTGCCCTGACCCAACCTCTGACAAGGAGAGGGATCGCCACTTGTTAGATTTGGTGCGTTGTCTCAAGTTTTATGTACATCGCACTGAGTCTATCAGGCAATCTGACGCGCTGTTCGTCATTCCTAAGGGTCCCAGGACAGGAAGACCTGCATCCAAAGTGACTATTTTGTCTTGGATAAAGTCCACTATTCGTAAGGCCTACGAGCTAAGGAAGATGCCTGCTCCCTTTTGGGTCACTGCTCATTCTACTAGATCCATTGGGGCTTCTTGGTCTTACAAGAATCAGGGCTCTGCTCCGCTGCCACTTGGTCCTCTGTGCACACCTTTTCAAAGCATTACCATGTTGATATGCTGGCATCAGCTGATGCCAGCTTTGGGAGGAAGATCCTGGAGACAGTCTTGCCTGTCTAGGATCTTCTTTGGTTCTTGGTGCTTCCTTCACTTTTGAGCCCTGTTTGCTCTAGTTCAGTGTGCTGTGTAACAGTTGGGGTGTTGTACCCCTGATCAGTGTCTGTTGACACTCCCTTGTTGTTGGGCTATGTCTGATCTGATGGTTCACATCTGCTCTGGTAACTTTGGGGGCCTTGCACCTTTTCCTTGCCTTACTTCCCACCTCTGGGAAACACAATGGTTGGACATCCCAGAGTTACCAGTAACCTGTATTGGACGACAGAGAAAAAAGGATTTTAGTCTTACCTGTTAAATCCTTTTCTCTTAGTCCATACAGGTTACTGGTCTCCGACCCTGTCAAGGGACCATGCTTGGCTCTCCTGTGGCAGACTGTGGGGGCCCTTCAGGGTCATGCTCACAGGAGTCTTCTTTCCCTTTATCTAGTCAATAGTGTCTCAAATCTTACTGGAGCTGGTTGGCTAGCTGCAGCCTAGGAGGGAAGGTAGGCTCCACCCCTTGCATACAATTCTAGAATTGTTCCTGCCTACAATTAAAGGGGCGGATCGCCTACTCAAAGTTACCAGCAACCTGTATGGACTAAGAGAAAAGGATTTTACAGGTAAGACTAAAATCCTCTTATGTATTGTAGTGTTTATCCCCCCTGATCAAAGACACTCCCTCTGTTGAAAGTCTCAATGCAAAGATTTTCACAGGAGTGGGCATAGGGCAAAGCCCTCTTCCACTCCTGTGAAAATTGCCACCACTGTGAATCTGGCTGCAGCAGTTTTAATAGGAGTGGTCAGAATAGGACCATTGAGCAGGTTGGGAAATCTGTGTAGGATGATTGAGCTGGTTGGAGTATCTGGATAGTACCATTTAGCAAGTCGGGATACCTGTCTAGTACCAATGAGCGGTTTGAGATATCTGGTTAGTACCGTTGAGCAGATTGGGCTGTCTGGAAAGGACCAAGGAGCAGTTGAGTTTAGCATAAACACTGTATAGGTAAGATGTATAAATAGGGCTCTGTGAGACAAGTGTTTTCTGGCTATGTTTTATGCAATCATTGTTAGCATGATTGTATAAAAATAAGCATTATTTTGTTATATCGCCTTTAATATAATTTGTTATTAATTTTGTGGGAAAATAGTGAACTTTATTTGAAGCAATGTGTCAAAAGTTATAAGCATTCATATTTTTTTTTATTTTTGTGAGCTCACAATGCCTCATTGAAGCAATGTTGGGGCAAATCAAGTGCATCATAGAGTATAAATAAAAATTCCCACAATTCATATTAATTTATTGGAGCTTTTATCTCCTTGAAAGATAGAAGTCTTCAAGGCATTAAGGAGCAATGCATGGAGACCTTTCTATTCAAGTCCATGGGAATTTTTATTTTTCTCCTAAAGTGGATAGATTGTTGCAGAATTGTATCACTTTTTTGTGCCTAGGTCTGTAAATCTGTGCAATTTTCTGTATTCAGTAATAATGCAGATCAGCCCCATCTCTTCTATGTCTTTTCTAGGTGATTGAGAGTAATGGTGTGCGCAGGGTTGTAGTGGTCCCGCAGCCCCCAGAGTTCCATGCGAGCGGTCACGCAGTTATTCACCGGCCTCCTCCTCCAATGTCAGGTTTCATTCCTCTTCCAGCTATGATGCCTCCCCCACCTCGGCACATCTACACCCCTCTGACAGGAGCAGGAGACATGGGCTCCCAGTATACCCCACAGTATCACCCCTCCCAGGTATATGGAGATCTAGGTAAGTAGTAGACATAACATGCTTTACTATAGTTATTTCAAAGCAGCGTGTTTCTCTTACATTCAGTATGGAACATAGGTACCATGGGATTGAGTCCCTCCTCCTGGACGGCAACAAGGCACCTTACAAAAGACAGGGTATTTGCGGTGGTGACTCCCTTCACCAGCTCATCCCCACCTACAAACTCCCAGAATTCATGTGTCCTTGGAGGTTCAGTGACCATCTGTGTTTCATTAGGTTTTTATTATTTTTAACTTTAGAGATGGAGCCTCCTTGAATTCTGGGTCCCAGTGGAACTACACATCTGTACCCCCTGTACCTTTAGAGTATTCAAGGCAGTTTGACGTCCTTGAATCTGGCAACAGGCATGGTTGACTCCATGGACACGATATCCAGTGCTGATTAACCCTTTGAATGCCAGAGAGAAATGCTGTGCATTGCAAAGCAATGCATTTTCCTTCCCTCTGGCACTCAAATGGTTAAAGGGCAACTATCGTGATGCTAGTGGCCTTATCAGCAGGTCTTCCGCCCTGGAAGCAGACCCGCTGATGGAGTGGGGGTGTATTAAAAGGCAACGTGGGGCTCGCTTTTATGCCTACCATTAAAACAGCCGGTAAGGCAAAAAAAAAAAAAACAGAAAAACAAACACTGGGCGGGTACATGGACCAACAAGTGTTTTGTTCCCACAACTCACACTAAATAGCTTGAATTGAGGGAACATTTGAAGAAAAAAAGCAGACTCTCATTGTTTGACAAAGTGTCAAACAATGAGGGTGAGCTCAAAATAATCACCCTCCTTCCACCTCCCAAACACTATCCCTACCCTATCCCGAACATAAACACTTAATACTACCTCGAATACTATCCTAAAACCCAGAAATGTAACACTAGAACTGTCCGTCTTCTTCTTCGGTCTTCTCTCTTCTTTCTTCTCTTGTGTAAAATCTGTGTATTTAAAAAAAAAAAAAAAAAAATCATACAATGAGTTGTTTTGTCCAGAAAAAAAAAGTCCCCAAGAGATGCCAGTTAATTCTTTGAGTGCCGGAGAAGTAACACTTTTGGCACTCAAATGGTTAAAAGAAGTGTGGCATCTCTCTTCAAATTAAAATATTGTCATTGCCTTTTTTTTTATTAAAAAAAATAATATATATATATATATATATATATATATATAAATAATTTTTTTTTTTTTTTTTTTTTTTTTTTGGATGTCCAGTTAAAAAAAAAAAAAGAATCCAGGTTGCTGACAAATGTCCCCTGCCTCTGCCTTCGCTGAGAGAATTTTGAACAGTGACTGGCTTTTATATGCCAGTCTCTGTTCAGCCTCCAATTGGCTAGGATGTGTGCATAAGCACCTCCCAGCCAATTAGCTTTTATTGGGTTTCGTCATGCCCCCGCTAGAAGCAGATTGGCTGGGAGGTGGTAAGTGGGTGTGAATGTCGCGCCCATTGGACATCTTTACACATGTGGTTGTTGACATTGCAGTTAAAACAATAGCAAATTGTGCCGTCAAAACCACCGTCTCCAGTTTTGAAAAACAGAATCAAGCCCCTGGAGAACAGAATGAAGGTCTGATAAGAGACACCTGGTGCTCTTTCATTGGTTCCAGGAGAGAGAGACTGAACCAGGAGGCTCTGAAGTATCACAGCTCAGTGTTGCTTGCAATTCATGACGTTTGTGGCTGTGAGCCACAAACTTCTGTGTTCTGTTCCAACCTGCTGCCAGTCAAAGGGTAAGCTTTCTAACCCCTGAATATGTAAACTGGTGCTGTTTGGGGACTGTGCAGTGCAGCTGTAGACCTTTTTCCTAGCTGGAGATTAATAGCACAGGATGCATTTGCTTTTATTTGTGATGGTCTGAATTTTTGCAGTTTAAATTTTTGAGTGCCAGAGGCATGAGCAACACATTGCAAAGCAATGTATTACAGACCCTTCTAACATTTAAATGATTAATCTGGGACCAAAAGAACATTTTTTAATTATTTAGTTATTTCAGCTCTCAAAATCCTTCTCTAAAACCTAGGATTCAATCAAAATACCAAACATAATCCGTCATTTTTGTTCAATCCTGTGTCTGGTAGCTATAAATATAGTATAATCAGAAATGCATAATAGGTAACTAAACAATCAAGATTTACATATAATAGATTTTTTTTCTTGAGGCTATTGTATTGTAGGAATTTTCCTACTAATATAAACAAGAACAAAGTTCTAATCACCTAAGGAAAAATACTTCTGCATCTGGACTTTTGAAACATCACCACCTAGTGGTCAGATTCTTTTAATGAAAAAATGAATTCAAATATGCTTAAGTTGTAATTACTTTACATAGAAGCACCTCCCATCAGTTAGTGTCCATCTCTTTTATTCACCAGCCTGATAATTTATATTTTTCACAGTCAAACATTTTTATACCATAATCTTAGCTGCATGTGAATATAATGCAAGTTTGCACAGAGCCTGAATTTTACTTAATGTGATTTTTCCTATTCCATTAGATGGCCTTTCCACGCATGGAAGGTCCAGCCTCCGAGATGAACGATCTAGCAAAATTCACGAACGATTACAGAAAAAGTTGAAAGACAGACACGGGGTACAGAAAGACAAACTGAACAGCCCCCCATTTTCCCCTAAGAAAAGCACTTCTCCTGATAATGAATCTAATGGACTTGTAAAAGGGCAGAATAATCCTGGAGAGACTGCAGGGCAGTCCAAAAACAAGCACAAAGGGAAGGCTGGCTGTCAAGTGGAAGCAGAGTCACAAGGTAACGCGGCTGCCTCTGTTCATTATATCAGGTGGTATAAAATGTGGTGGGTGACAACAGAAATACAGGACATCATGCACATAAGAAAAGAGAAACAGTTCTGTGGCAAACATCTGTACCATATGCTACTAACAAAAATCCCGTTAATGAGAACGGACATCTGACTGAATTTTACCCTTGTGTCATTGTTTGCGATAATATCCTCTTCAGTCAGACCTAGAGGACATTTCCATGGAGGTGTGTGGAAGAAAAGGGGGAGAAAACAAGGGGCGCCCCTTGTGTGAGATCAAACAATAATAGTTTACCACCTGATCAACGTGTGAGTGGATGTTTACATGTATACTGGCTGAAATCCTACTTATGTAGGTTATAGTTTATAGGCATTGTCTGCCCGAGAAACCTCTTGGTCCACAATCGGGATGGTTGCACATCAGTGGGCCACTTCTCTAGAACTTGCTGTCCTTTGTGTGTCTACATTTCCATGGAGATGACCATGATGGTTGTTAGCAGGACCACATGACACAAACTCTTCTCACTTCAGTTGGTAATCTAAACCCTTTAAGGACCAGATGAGAGTGCAATACATTTCTCCTCAATGTGTTGCCCACCCTCAGGTCTTTAAAGGGTTATGTAGGCTCATGCACTTTGCCTGCTTCAATTTGAAAAATTGCGAGCAGCTGTTATGTCCACCTCCATGTACATGACAACCAGAACTGACTGAAGTTGTTATCTCTTGAACAAAGGCACAAAAGTAACATTCATGGAGGCATTACAATTTCTGGCTATAGTAAGGGAAGTGTGTGGGGGTTATTATTAGGATGTGTTACTTATTCTGTAAAGGAAAAATTTAGAGTCCATAAAAGACCCTATTGGATGCTTGGTTGTCACACCAGAGCTATGGGGAGGAGCCAAGTTCCCATAGTTTAACTTCTCCATTTTCCCCCTATTTGCCTTACAGGTCATGGAGATCTGCAAGGCTGAGTGATGTTACTCCTCACTGTGCTCATGGGAGTTTGCTCTCCCCTTTATTAAATCTGCTGTCAGTGGGCTTCTATAGAAAGAGGAGAGTAATTTCCCATGAGTGCAGAGTGAGGAACTCAACCCAAGCAGTGCATTGAATACTTCTCTAGAATTCAAAGGGTCAAAAGCCCCAATTTAATCAAACAGAATATTGAGGATTTTCATCTGTCCCCTATGGTGTAGTTTATTAGCTTTTAAATGGCTTCTCTTGTTTTATGAATATGTTCCTTGAGGTTTCAAGTATCCTAAATATAAAACGTCAAAAATAAGAGTTAAAAAAATAAATAAATATATGCCTTGCACCGATAGTTGGTTTTTTTTTTTTTCCCTCTTTCCGTTTAACCCTTTGAATGCCAGACAGGTATCGCATTGGATAACTTTCTGGCACTCAGAGGGTTAAAAATGTTTAGAATTTGTACCACCTCACCTACTTCCATACTGGAATATAATGTGTTTGTTTTCCTGTCTCTGCCAGAAAAAAATGAAGAAACAAAAGCACTAGAAGCTCGGCTTTCAACTGTGTCTAAGCCAGAGGTGAGTCATTTACATTGTATACTTAGGGCTGTATGTGGAAAGAAAAAGGGGAGCAATTCTGGGGAAATCTGTCTGCATCATAGGAAATAAATGATCATTCTTAATTGATTCAAGTGAGGCTTTTAACCTCTCGAATGCTAGTGGTGCCTCCAATGCATTAGCGGTGCGTTGGAGACATTTCTAGCATTTTGGGGTTAAAATCCCCATTTAAATCAATTGGGAATATATTTAAATATCATTTGTGGTGAGCTGATTTGTTCTTGAATTACTTTTTTTTTTTTTTTTTTTTTTTTTAAACTTTATTTATATTTACATTCATGCATACTTGCCCTAAATTCTTTGATCGCTTGTAACCTGTAACGTAGATTGGCTTGTTCTGCACTGCATTGCATACCCCTCTGGCACTCAAAGGGTTATAGGAACAAACTACAGAAATGCTGACTTAGTATTTGATAAACACTTGAATGTGATTGGATATTAGTCATATATATCGCCTCCAGGCAAAACCTTTTCCACATGATACATTGAGCTTGATTCCATTACAAGTGATAAATGTATCACAGGTTGTATCACTATATTTCCCCATAGACTGCAAGACAGATCTTTTTTTTATAAAATCCAGTTGTATTTTCTTACTTGATATTGAATCCAGCCCATTGTAACATGAACCATCTGGTCTATTCCTTGTTCGTTCGCCTTAGCAATTCAATAACAGATGACAAATGCAACGCTGAATGGTTTACATCTAGTTATTTAACACTTTTCTCTCTCGACTAAAGTTAGAAGGTGGAAGATTTAGAAATAATATGTGTAAGTACTGTTTTATGGAAAGGGTGATACATTAACGGAACAACCTCTCAGCCATGGGTGTCTGCAGCCCTCAGCCACATTTGCACCCCCACACACTGGATAAACATAGAGGTGGAGACGATTGACTTTAACCTCCAGAGGAATAATTTCTGTGGACATCCATGCTCTCAGCGGAAGTGGTAGGGGCTAATAATACAGTGAAGGAATTAAAAAGTGCCTGGGATAGACATGTGTGTTTTGAGAACTGTGTAAGACTGCTTTTTATATGTTTCTAAAATGGGGACAAAAAAAGGAGGATTTTAGTCTTGCCTGTTAAATCTTTTTTCTCTTAGTCCATATAGGTTACTGGTTATTTTGGATAGGCGATCTGTCCCTTTAAGTAGACAGGAACAATTCTAGAAGTGAATGCAGGGGTGGAGCCTACCTTCCCTCCTTGGCTGCAGCTAGCCAATCAGCTCCTGTAAGATTTGAGACACTAACTATTGACTAGATAGTAAGAAGAGAAAGAAGACTACTGTGAACATGAACCCGAAGGACCCCACGTCCTGACACAGGAGAGCCAAGAATGACTAGAGAAAAGGATTATGGACTAAGAGAAAAGGGTTTAACGGGTAAGACTAAAATCCTCTCTTCTCTGTCGTCCAATATAGGTTATTGGTAACTTTGGAATGTCCAACCATTGAGTTTCCCAGAGAAGGGTAGTAAGGCAAGGACCAGGCGCAGGGCCCCCAAAGTCACCAGAGCATATATGAACCATCAGATCAGAGACAGCCCAACAATAACAATTGAAGTGTCAATGGACACTGAACAGGGGTAGCAACACCCCAGGAACTGTTAAACAGCACACTGAACTACAACCAACAGGGCTCAAAAGTGAGGGAGCACTGAAGATCCTAGACAGGCAAGACTGCCTCCACGATCTTCATCCCAAAGCTGGCATCAGCCGATGCCAGCACTTCAACACGGTGGTGCTTTAAAAGGTGTGCACAGACGACCAAGTGCCAGCCTTGCACGACTGATCAGCAGAGGCCTGATTCTTGTAAGCCCAAGAAGCCCCAATAGATCTTCTACGAATAGCAGACTTAATCCAAGACGCAATGGTCACTTTAGATGCAGGTCTCCCCACCCTGGGATCTCAGGAATGACGAACAGAGCATCAGACTGTTGAATGGACTCAGTGCGATGCACATAAAACTTGAGACAATGCACCACATCTAACAAGTTAAGATCCCTCTCCTTGTCAGAGGTAGTGACCCTACCTACATAGTTACATAGTAACATAGTAGATAAGGCTGAAAAAAGACATGCGTCCATCAAGTCCAGCCCATGCCAATAACACCCCTGTTGATCCAGAGGAAGGCAACAAAAAAGCCCACTGGAGCAATTTCCAATGTAGGTGTGTGTGTGTGTGTGTGTGTCAAATAGTTCCCCGGCTCAATATCCTATTTGCTTTGAAGCCATCTGTCATAACTGTCAATATTGTTCTGTGCTAGATAGGCATCCATTGCTTTTTTGAATGCAGTTACATTATCTGCAAGCACAGCATCCCGAGGCAAAGAATTCCATAGCCTTACCGCCCTTACTGTAAAGAATCCCTGCCTGTGTTTTAGTCGAAAGCGCCTTTCCTCAAGTCTTAATGGATGACCTCTTGTTCTTAGCTCAGCTCTTTGCATAAATAATTCATTGGATAGTTCTTTGTATTGGCCTTGAATGTATTTGTAAATGGTAATCATATCACCCCTTAGACGTCTCTTTTCTAATGTAAACAAACCCAGTTTGGCTAGTCTCTCTTTGTAACTCAGATCCTCCAATCCCTTTATCAGTTTTGTTGCACGTCTCTGCACCTTTTCCAGTTCAGTAATGTCTTTTTTTAGAACAGGCGCCCAAAATTGTACTCTATATTCTAGATGAGGCCTAACCAAGAATTTATACAGAGGTAGGATAATATTAGCATCCCTTGCTTCTACACCTCTTTTTATGCAGGCTAGTACTCTATTTGCTCTTGCAGCAGCTGAGTGACTCTGCACACTGCTGTGAAGTCTATTGTCTATCAGTACACCTAAATCTTTCTCTAATGAGGATTTCCCAAGTTGTTTCCCATTTAGAGTATATGTAGCAAGTTTGTTTCTACAACCCAAATGCATAACCTTACATTTATCTACATTAAATGACATCTGCCACTTTTCTGCCCATTCACTTAGTTTATCTAAATCCTTCTGTAGGGAAAAAACATCGAGCTCTGTATGTATTTCCTTACATAGCTTAGTGTCATCAGCAAAGATTGAGATGCTACTTTCAATTCCCACTTCTAGATCATTAATAAACAAATTAAAAAGCATTGGGCCCAGGACTGAACCCTGCGGTACCCCACTTATAACCCTAGACCAATTTGAAAAAGTTCCATTTACAACAACTCTCTGCCATCTATCATTTAACCAGTTCTCAATCCATGTACAGATACCACCACCCAAACCGAAGCCTTTTAATTTATGCAGTAACCTGTTGTGAGGCACTGTGTCAAAGGCTTTTGCAAAATCCAAGTATACTACATCAACAGCAATTCCCCTGTCCAAATTACTACTCACTCTTTCATAAAATGCAAGTAAATTAGTCTGACATGATCTGTTCTTCATGAAACCATGCTGATTCCTACTAATGATATTGTTTGTCTTCACATACAGAGGGATCTCCACTTGTTAGATGTGGTACAGAAGGAAGGTACCACAATCTTCTGATTAATGTGGAACTCAGAAACCACCTTCGGGAGAAACTCTTGCGAAGTGCGATGCACTGCCTTGTCTTTGTGAAACACCAAAAAGAGTGGTCTACAAGACAGAGCATGCCACTCCGCGACACAGAGAATGGACACTATTGCCAGGAGAAAAACCATTTTCCACATCAGCAGGCGTAGAGGAATAGTAGCCAAGGACTCAAAGGGAGGGTATGAAGGATGCCCAAAACCAGGTTAAGATCTCACTGTGGAGTGGGAGACTTAAAAACAGGACGAGTATGAGCAAAGGCCTGGAAGAACACCTTGACATCAGGAAGAATAGCAATGCATCTCTGAAAGAAAACAGAGAGCTCAGATGTTTGAACCATAAGGGAACTCAAACTGAGGCCCTTAGTCACACCTTCCTGCAGGAAGGCCAGGACCATAGGGAGATCAAAATCCTGAGATAGATCCCTATCAGCACACCAAAAGAGAAAAGTTGACCAGACTCAATGGTAGGCCTTAGAGGAAACAGGTTTGCGTGCACTACGCATAGTAGCCACCACAGCAGAAGAAAAACCCTTCTTCCTCAGTATTGAGGATTCAATTTCTAAGCCGACAAAGCTAGACAATGGACATCCTCCTTCCACAGGTAACCCTGCTGAAGAAGATCCGAACGGCAAGGGAGCCGGAATGGCTCCACCACTGATAGATCCAGAAGTCTGGAAACCAAGCCTGCCGAGGCCAGTACAGAGCAATCAGAATGACTGGACAGTGCTCCAGTCTCAGTTTCCTTATCACACTGTGTAACATGGGAATAGGAGGAAAGATGTAAGCCAGAGGAAATAACCAAGGAATGGACATGGCATCCACTGCTAGAGCTAGAGGATCCCTCCAGCAAGAGCAGAACGTCAGAATCTTCCGGTTGTGTCTTGTTGCCATCAGGTATATGCATGGAAGACCCCACTTCTGAACAATGAGGTCGAACACCTCTGGATGCAGTTCCCACTCTCCGCTGTCCACTGTGTTTGACTGAGGAAGTCTGCCAGGACGTTATATACACCGGGAATGTGAACTGCGGATATGGCAGGGACATGTTCCTCTGCCCAGGATAAAATAGCCTTGACCTCTAACCAAGCTGCAAGACTTCTTGTTCTGCCTTGCTTGTTGATGTAAGCCACTGCTGTGGCATTGTCGGATTGGACCCAGACCAGGCAGTCCTCCAGCTGTCGCATTCAGTTGTGAAGGGCATGAAATATCGCCCGAAGCTCCAGCACGTTGATGTGAAGGAGAGATTCCTCCAGAGACCACCATCCCTGAGAATTCAGGTGACCCAAAACCGTACCCCACCGTGGTCCAGAAGGACACCAGGAAGGGCTTGCCCTTCAGCAGATTGGAAAGGTTGAGCCACCACGACTGACTCTGTTCCACTGGAAGAGGGAGGGACACTGACATCTTCAGGAGGTTGACCCCTGCACACCTGGATCACAAACCTATGGCGTTCCCTGGTGTGAGCCATGGCAAACAGGACTGCTTCTATGGTGGAAATGAACTTCCCCACTAGAGAGGACAAATTCTTGGCTGGAACTGGACTGTGAGCCAGAACAGCAGAAACCCTGTGGGCCATCTGGTGAGCCACCTCATCCGTGAGAAACACCATGCTCTGCTGAGTGTCGAAGAGAAGGCCCAGGAAGATCAGTCACTGGGATGGGACAAGATCTGACTTGTCCATGTTGAGGATCCACCCATGATGGGTGAGTGCATAAATGCAGTCCTGAACCTGCTGATGCAGGAGTTCTGGAGAAGGGGCTCTTAGAAACAGGTCGTCCATGTATGGAGTGACTCTGATGCCGTTCCGATGGAGGATGGACACTAAGGCTCCCAGAACACGATTGAAGACTTGAGGAGCTGTAGTTAGACCAAAGGGAAGAGCGGAAAACTGAAAATGCCCTTGGTCGTATGCAAATCTTTGGTACTGCCGGCTCTCTGGAGGAATGGCCATGTGCAGATACATGTCCTGAAGATCCAGAGAACCAAGGAATTCCCCAGGGGACATGGCAGCAATTGCCATCCATAGTGACTCCTGGTAATAATGAGTCTTGACCACAAAGGAATTGAGATCCTTCAGGTCCAAAATTGGACGACAGCCGCTGTCCTTCTTGGAAAGCACAAACAGGTCTGAGTAAAAACCCAAACACCTGTCCTGAACAGGTACCAATTCTAGAACCTCCTTGTCCAGAAGGACCTGGATGACGCCATTGAACAGACGGCGTTTCTCCACGCCCTGAGGCATGTGAGAAGGGAAAAACCGGAAGGGAGGAAAAGAGGTGAAAAGGATCCTGTACCCTTCCGCCACTACCTGCAAAACCAATGGGTCCACCACTGAGTCCTCCCATACACTGTGGTAGTGGTGGAGACGGCCACCCACAGCAGAGTGGGGACCTAAGTTCGGTGAGTCATGCCGAAGAAGGCTTGGAAGCCTTGGGCTTGGTGGAGGCCTTAGACTTCCATTGTTGTTTGGGCTTGGAGAAGGAACGCGGAGCTGAGGGAACTGCCTTGTTCGCTAGGTGTGTCTCAGTCTGGAAGGAACGAAAAAGCTGATTACACTTGATAGGTTTCTTCCTTGAAACCATAGGCAGGAGGGTACCCTTCCCCCTGTGGCCTCACTAATCAGATCCTTAAGTTCTGGCCCAAACAGAAAAGTGCCCTGAAAGGGCAAGGAGAG
Source organism: Rhinophrynus dorsalis (assembly GCA_037306005.1). Classification (NCBI taxonomy): domain Eukaryota; kingdom Metazoa; phylum Chordata; class Amphibia; order Anura; family Rhinophrynidae; genus Rhinophrynus; species Rhinophrynus dorsalis. The sequence continues at coordinate 516,119,868 of CM074719.1, forward strand.
CAATGCTTTCTTAGAAGCGGTGACAGCATACCAGGTCTTGAGCCAAAGAGCTCGTCTGGCAATAACAGACATAGTGGAAAACTTTGCCACAAAACTTATGGCATCAGACAAGGCAGCAGATACATAGTGCTGGCTTCAGAAATGTTGGCCAGTAGCCACAACATATGAGGAGTAGGAGCTCCTTGATGAACAGCAAGAGTAAGCTATTCAGTCAGGACCGCAATGGCCATATTTACCCAGGCCTCAGTAAATGCTGGGCATAGGGAGGTACCAGTGGTGGCAAAAATGGACTTGAGGGAAGCCTCAAGTTTCTTGTCAGTCCAGTCTTTAAGAGCAGAAGCATCAGCAACTGACAAAGCAGTGGACTTAGCCTAGAAACAGGGGTATCCACCTTGGGGGGATGAACCCACTGAGCTAGCGCCGCATCAGAAAAGGGGTAAAACGTGGCATAGTTCTTGGAGGCTGAAGGTTTTCTGTCCGGAGACTTCCACTCATCAGACACTAAACGGTCAAGAGTGTGGTTAGGTGGAAAACAAGTATAGGCCTTTTTAGGCTCCTGAAATACACCAGAGAGATCCGAAGAAACCTCCTGAACTAAGGGAATGTTTAGGGTAGTTAAGACTGCTCTGATTAAGCCCTCAGCCAAGGGATCGGGATCAGCCTCAAAGGGGTCCCCAAAAAGCTGAGAGGAGCCCACAGCAGAACATTCCTCAACATCCGAATCCACCAACAGTTCCTCCTCAGAGGAATCTGATACGTCCGGTACTCCCTGCGGTTTCGGTAAGGAAGATCTGACAGAAGTAGGGGTCTGCCAGGAGTGTAAGACCCCCTGTAACTGGGATGGAAAGTGTTGTAATGTAGACCGGAGGTCTCTAGTAGCAGATTTAAACTCTTGCACCCACACTGGCTCTAATGCATGGCTGTAGGTCCCTGGGGGAGACTTGGGGACAGCAGAACATGCTGGGCATAAATGATCTGAGAATTCTCTAGGTAACCCTGATTTACATGAGGAGCAATGCGCAATGGGGAACACAGAGCCCCCAGCGTCCTTAGTCTTAGGCCTAGCCCCAAGCTCTAACAAAATAGACATTCTTACAGTGTCAAAACTTTAAAATTATAAGGAATCACTCAAATACAGTGTGTATGATTAAAATTTTACCCCAGAAATTGCAAAAATACACTTATCTGGCAGGTGAAGGGTAACGAGGAGAGGAGGCGAGTCCAAGCCCTGCGTAGGATACTCGTTCAGGGAAAGCTCAAAATGGCTTTTGTGATGGGAGCCAATCAGGAACAAGTGCGCGATGCAGGCGCTCATGGGAAATGTAGTTTTCCCAGACAGAAGTACTCCAACAGTGCCCGAAGCCCCCTGAGCCCCCCAACGCACACCAAACATTGACCTGATAAGAGAGCAAGGGCAGGCAAACAAAATGAGCCATCTCTGAAGTCGTTACGTTGAGCGGTTGCAGAGCTATGCCCCAAACTGTAGAAGTGAATGGAGCAATGACATCTATGCGGTAAAAGCGCGCCTTTAACAAAAAATTTTGCAACTGTGTAATTAAGAAGTAATTTTGCAACAAACATCACTAAAACATGTCACTAGACCCAATAAACACTGAACCCAGTCGGAAAAGTGCCAACAACCCCCCAAAAGATGCTAAACCAGCAACCAGAGGGTTTAAGTTACCACAGAAACTTGCTCTAAAACACCCAACAGACATACAGATAAACCCAATGAGTGCAGGAGTATGCAATAAGAACTCCAAAGGAAAACCCCTGTGCGGAGGGGCACTGTGGAACATGTGGACCTCAGCACTAAAAGGGTTGTTCACCCTTTTAGCAGATATTCTTTCTTCAGATTACCATGTTTCAAGAAGAAGCCTCAGTGGGCAACTCTTGAGGAAAGAACTTGTAACCAAGATTTTCCCCCCAGGACTAAGAGGTCCTCCATAGCACCTGGAAACTGAGCTATCCACTTGGGAATTGTCAGTAATGGCAATCCGCCTAATGGTGGTATTCCATATCTAACAGAAAACAAAATAAAATAAAACTATTGCACAACTGTTCTCTTGCCCGTATCTTCATCAAGAAACAAATATTTCTGGGGGGGGGGGGTAGCTGCAGCTAAGGAGAGAAGGTAGGTGCCACCCAGCATTCTCTTCAGAAATTGTTCCTGGCTACTAAAAGGGGCAGTCGCCTACCCAAAGTACCAGTAACCTATATTGGACGGCAGAGAAAGTAAGTTAAGCAAGTAGGGGGTGATTCTTTATCTTTATGAACCAGTGGTGTGTGCAGTGCTTTGCAATGTATAACACACCTCACCTAGATTGTGGCAGGCATATGAAGTGCACAAAGAAGATCGTAACCTTTTAAGTGCCAGAGTGGTACTCAACACATTGCTCTGGCAGTAAAATAGTAAAAGTTTATTTAGTTCTAGAGGGAAGCATGCTTCAGAAAAGGAGAAATACATGTGTTGTGACCTTATGTTAGAGGGTGGAAGATTCAAAAGTAATGTGCATAAGCACTACATTACAGAAAGAGTGATTGATTCACATAATAGCTCCCTAGAGGAAGTGGTAGGGGTTAAAACAGTAAAGGAATTAAAAAATTGCCTGGGATAGATATGAGAACTATGTAAGAGTGCACTCTATCTGGATAGGAAAATGGGCAGACTAAATGGGCCAATTGGCTATCTGATATCAAAATCTGTGGGTCTACATCTCTGTGTTTTAGAGGGGGACAATTTTAATACATATATGGCAACAACATTTTAACAATAGTAGTAACATAAAATGGACTTGACACAAATGAAACAGAAGTACGTATCATGTTAAAAGACCTTTACACACGTGCAGTCATTTCTAACACAAAAACGACTCATGCACATGTCTACAACACTTCTCTACATCAGCCTTGTCATATTCTAACTCAATAAGACATTATGAAAATGGGCACAGTCACAATACAACTACCGTAATGATTTGATTACATTAAGAAAAGCATGAAAATTCTTACAGTATTTCTTCTGTGTAATTTAACTATATAATGAGTCTAATATGGACTCCGATAGTGACTTGACCTCTTGAATGCTAATCTCGGATGGCACTTAAGGAACACAGACCTTTTTTTTTCCCCCAACTGATTCAAGGATCCCCGAGCTGCATGCAGCTGCACGGGGACCCCTTGAATTCAAGGACATACATGTATGTCATGGGTCCTTTAGGCACATTCTACCCATGATGTACATGTATGCCCTTCGTTCTTAAGGGGTAAAAGGAGTAGTAAACTTATTTTATGAAAAAGTATGTTACATTCTTTTCCTTGTGAGTAATACATGGGTTTCCCACAGCTGATTTTCTCATTCAGAAGTTTTAACAGATCAACGTTTGTTTGTTTTTGTTTTTTTTTTGTATTTATTTTTTTTTTAGCTGTATCACCTTTAAATGATAACCCCCCCCCTCGCCCCAAGCCAGGACAAATAAACATTCCCATTGACTTAAATGGGGAAATTGTAACCCCTTGAATGTTGGGAGAGATCCTCAAGTGTTCATCGGATTCTGACATTTTCATTTTGTTAGAAGAGAATGGCTTGGGGTTCAGTTGCCAGGATAAATAAAGGAGAGAGAAGGCAACACTACTAATTCCTCTTTGATTCAGGGAAGAGTGGAGTCCCATTAGGAGTATGCGAGTTCTTGGATTAGTAGACAGCCTGCATATAGTAAATCTGCTTTGAAGGCATGAAGAATTGCAGAGATGCTGCCTGACCATTTGATACTGAAATGGAGTTTTTCATTGTAGACTTTTATAGTATTGAAAAAGATTTTCCCCCTAGGGCCCTAGGTCCACCAAATCACCTGGATACTGAGCTAGCCACATCTAAGGGCATTGCAGGTATGGTAATTTGCATAATGGTGGTATTCTATATCTAACAGAAAAATAAAAAATTAGCTAAAACTATAGCAGAACTGTTCTCTTGCTTGTATCTTCATCCAAGGAACAAATCTTACTGGAGCTGATTGGCTAGCTGCAGCCAAGGAGGGAAGGTAGGCTCCACCCCTGCATTCACTTCTAGAATTGTTCCTGCCTACTTAAAGGGGCAGGTGGCCTACCCAAAGTCACCAGTAACCTATAATGGACAACGGAGAAAATGCAGTAGAGACTCTTAGAAACATATGTGTCAAATATATAAGAAATACAGTTGCTTTTCACTAAGTTAAAATAGGTACAATTCAGGCACAAACCCACCATAGAGGAGAGGTGAACATCCCCAATGATTTAACCCATTGAATTCTAGAGAAGTCTGCAGCACTTTGAGAAGCAATGATTTGGAGCCCTCACTAACATTCAAATGGTTAAAACCCTCACTTTTAAAAAAGGGAAGTTGGGGAATATTTGCCTTCTGTCGGTTTGCTCTATAATTGCACCATAAAAGCGGAACTTTCATTAGTAAGAAACCTGTCCCATATTATTTTTGCTGTGTAATTGTAGATCACTAGGTTGTTTTTATTTTATCTCCATAGTTAATGAGAAAATTAACTTCCTGGGACCCATTTCCACATTCTGCGGCACAGGCTAACTGGGGCACATTGGTGCAGGACTTCGTAGTGGTTTGCATCACATCTATCTTTAGTACAAGCTCCGTTTATCATTATACTGAGCTTGCAAGGTCAGTATAATGATAAATGGAGCTTGTTGTAAAGACATGATGCACACCACAACAAAGGGAAGCGTGATCGCAGTCCCTGGTAGAGCTGGGAGGGAGGTGGGAGGAGAATTACAGGGCTGGGAAGTCCTGCACCGATGTGCCGTAGTTAGCCTGTGCCACAGAATGAGGAAATGGGTCTCAGGAAGGTAATTCTCAAACCATTTTTCTCATTAACTATGGAGATAAAATATAAACAACCCAGCGATCTACAAACTATTACACAGCACTAATAATATGGGACAGGGTTTCTTAAGGGATATTAATAATTCGTTTTATCTTTATTTTATTTTGTAGGCATTAAAAAACATGAAGAACGATATAAGTCTCATCTCTCAAACCTTTATGGTTTGAGAGATATTCACAAGCAAAGTTTCCCCTCCCGCCCCTTTTGCCTAGTGTAAGCCATCTCTTCTCAGATGTGGAATGCAGTCCATAGACCAGACAGATAACAGCAGGGGACAATCTTATTCCCCACTTGACACGTTTTTCAGGTTTTTCCCTTATCTTAATTGAAGATTGTCCCTCTCTTCAGTCTACCTGGGCACCTCCCTGCTGCTCTGAGCTGAGCAGTGTTACATCAGTAAAAGGGGCAGGAGGGGGATACTTTGTCATTCAATTACTCTTGAACTACAACTCTGACAGAATTCTATCCCTTTACCAGTGAAAGTTCTGCTTTAAGGGCCTTATCACCAAATGTAAAGGTGCAATTCTGGAGCAAGCTTACCTCCCTAGATTCAAGGGGTTAAAATGTTCAGTGTACATAAGTGGTTATTATGGGAAATTTTTATTTCTCCCCTGTGATGCAGTTGGTTTTCTCTATAATTGCTTCCGGTTTTTTTGGATAAAGATTTTTATACTTATGACCAGTAAAACCTAACGGCATATATAAACAAACTGGCCTACCTAAAAATGAATCTGAAACCGTAAAGCCTTTAGGTTTTGTTTTTTGATCGCCTTGTATTGCTTTGGAGATCTCACTTACCTGTAAGAGGTTAAAAGCCATATTTAAATATGTAAATTTGAGGAAATGTTGTGCTTATAAAGCAGTTGGTGAGACCCAGAATTGCAGCACTTTCCAGTAGGACATTAGTTCAGTGTTTTTATGTTGAGATGCCAGCAAATTTCCTCAGTGACTAGGTGTGTAGTCATACCTGGGAACTTTCTGGGTTTGACTCGGTTCTCAGGGTGAAGAGCCATATTTTTAGGATGAAAGAGTCTAGTGTTATCCACTGTATGTTCTTCACCAACTAACTGCTTCTTTAGTCTCCGGGTTGGTACCATCTCTACCACAAAGTAAGAGGGAGAAGTCTCTCTTGTCTTGTGTATGTGTGTTCAAGACAGTGATATCTCTGTTGTAGCATTCTGAGGGTTCCTTCATGAGCTATTAGAGCACCACTGTAGAAGAACAAGCAGGGACTAATCCCCTAGAATCTATACCGTGATGAATTTTAAATGCTGATATTTCAAAGATCTCAGGATGAGCTCATTCTGAAAGTTCCCAAGAATGTGCAAAGTACTCTGTTAGGTATTGGCAATCTGAGACACTCTAATGATTTTGTACTGCAGCTGCCATTGTGGGAATTATGGGAATTATAGTTCTCTGCAGCTGGATATATTTAAGTCGACAACCCTTGCTCTAAGCAAATTGTGCAAAACAGGCACTGAATTACACATGCCGCATAATTCAAAGCACTAGAATGGCTGGCCAAGCTTTTTGCGCTTCAGCTTTTGTTGGTGTACAGCTCCCATAATCCTCAGCTGGACACTGGCCTTCTGAGAACCTGGTATTTTTGGTCTCAGAGGGACACAGATTGCTCTGCCCATGTTATATCACCTGTACTAAAACTGAAGAAAATATACATTGCTTATTTGTTGAGTTGTTTGCATATTTGTAAGAGTGGGATTCTCTAAAAGTTTCTCTGAATTCTGTACATGCGCTTGAAGAGAGCCTATGAAGAGTCAAGTATCCCCCAACACTTTCATCGATGCGGCATTTTATGTTGCTTCAATAAAAGGATACCACAATTTGCAATTAAAAACTTGTTATGAAAAAGAGATTTGAAGACTTAAAAAAAAAAATTGCACTAATACTGAAAAAACCAACAGTCTGAAAGGTTAGTCCTGACAAGAATAATTAACCCATAAAAAATCAGAGGTGTGCATTACATTTCTCTTCACTCCTCTGGTCCTTAAAGGAGCAGTGGACTTTTTATGAAACCCTGCATGTTATAGGGGTTTTGCTCATGAGTAAAACAAGTAAGTTTCCACTGCCGGCAATAGTTTTGAAATGTTGTAACAGTTCAAGTTGTCAGGAAGTGAATTAGAGTGTGATTACCTCCTGAAAGTTAAAATCACATCATGACCCTGCAGTTTCTATCACATTCTAAGGAGAACTGTTTGTCAGTGACTCACCTCCTGTAGAGACTGCAGCAGAATAATAACTTGGAATGTGACCATTAGAGGATGTTGTTAATGTAAGAAAAAACAAAAAATAAAAGAAACAAACATGAGTTTAAACTGTAGTAACTCCTGGAAATATGTCTCTCAACAGTGGGACTACCCTTGTTTTACTCCATAGGAAAAACCTTACAATTTATATTTTTTATACAAAAAAGTTTACTTCCCCTTTAAAAGGTTAATTAACAGAATGACTCTTATGCAGTGCTTCTCTCTACAATCTAATTTAAAAAAAAATCCCTAATTCAGTCGCTACAACTTTATTGCAGACAAACATTGCTAAAATGACCCTGCTCTCTCCCAGCATTTCCTTGCTCAGTGGCAGTTGAGTGAACATTGATCACCTGTGGGATCACAGCACTGCATACCAGAAACCCTGTTTTATTCCACCTTGTAATGTCTCAAATTAGGTGTGTGTGTGTGTAATATGTGTAAAATATTTACAGTGTTTCTTTTTACATTATCTAAGGTATGTGTATTGCATGGCTTATACACCAGTCGTTAAATTTACAGTTTTAGTAAATTATTATTAACAGATTAGACTGCAAAGTTAGCCCATGAACAAAGTAATGTTCCAGTACAGATCAATGACCATGTTCTCTACCAGTGTGATCAGCTGAAACTTAAACGAATGGTATTTGTTGGAGCTACATTGTGCCCCATAGAAGGGTTTTTTCAGGGTTCATTAGATACCTGTTAGAATTTTACATTCTTACTGTGACTGTTTGTGCTGGTAAAACAATTATTATTATTAATCTTTATTTATATAGCGCCAACAAATTCCGCAGCGCTTTACAGTAGGTATTACTCATGAAAAGGTATGTTCTCAGTCGGCAGTTGTCACGGTTTGTTACGACTCTCAGACACAAAGTTAGGTAAAAACACAACTTTTTTGAAAATAATTTAAAAAATGATCCCTTAGGATTCCAACATGACATACAACATACAATAATTGAGAGATACGAATTACAGGTTCTACCGGTCTTGCCAATATACCGGGCAAGACAGCCAGTTAATCTAATACAATAGGCTCTACCGGCCTTGCCAATACCGTGTAAGGCAACCTGCAGATGGAATATGTACCAGGTTCTACCGGCCTTACCAATACCGGGCAAGGCAGCCCAAAGGAGCTTACGTAGGCTCTACCGGTCTTGCCAATACACCGGGCAAGACAGCCAGATATACAGTGGGGCAAAAAAGTATTTAGTCAGCCACCAATTGTGCCGGTTCTCCCACTTAAAAAAGATGAGAGAGGCCTGTAATTTTCATCATAGGTACACTTCAACTATGAGAGACAGAATGGGGGGAAAGAATACAGGAAATCACATTGTAGGATTTCTAATGAATTCATTGGTAAATTCCTCGGTAAAATAAGTATTTGGTCACCTACAAGCAAGCAACATTTCTGGCTCTCACAGACCTGTAACTTCTTCTTTAAGAGTCTCCTCTGTCCTCCACTCGTTACCTGTATTAATGGCACCTGTTTGAACTTGTAATCAGTATAAAAGACACCTGTCCACAACCTCAAACAGTCACACTCCAAACTCCACTATGGCCAAGACCAAAGAGCTGTCGAAGGACACCAGAAACAAAATTGTAGACCTGCACCAGGCTGGGAAGACGGAATCTGCAATAGGCAAGCAGCTTGGTGTGAAGAAATCAACTGTGGGAGCAATTATTTGAAAATGGAAGACATACAAGACCACTGATAATCTCCCTCGATCTGGGGCTCCACGCAAGATCTCACCCCGTGGTGTCAAAATGATCACAAGAACGGTGAGCAAAAATCCCAGAACCACACGGGGGACCTAGTGAATGACCTGCAGAGAGCTAGGACCAGAGTAACAAAGGCTACCATCAGTAACACATTACGCCGCCAGGGACTCAAATCATGCAGTGCCAGACATGTCCCCCTGCTTAAGCCAGTACATGTCCGGGCCCATCTGAAGTTTGCTAGAGAGCATTTGGATGATCCAGAAGAGGACTGGGCGAATGTCATATGGTCAGATGAAACCAAAGTAGAACTTTTTGGTAAAAACTCAACTCGTCGTGTTTGGAGGAGAAAGAATGCTGAGTTGCATCCAAAGAACACCATACCTACGGTGAAGCATGGGGGTGGAAACATCATGCTTTGGGGCTGTTTTTCTGCAAAGGGACCAGGACGACTGATCCGTGTAAAGGAAAGAATGAATGGGGCCATGTATTGTGAGATTTTGAGTGAAAACCTCCTTCCATCAGCAAGGGCATTGAAGATGAAACGTGGCTGGGTCTTTCAGCATGACAATGATCCCAAACACACCGCCCGGGCAATGAAGGAGTGGCTTCGTAAGAAGCATTTCAAGGTCCTGGAGTGGCCTAGCCAATCTCCAGATCTCAACCCCATAGAAAACCTTTGGAGGGAGTTGAAAGTCCGTGTTGCCCAGCGACAGCCCCAAAACATCACTGCTCTAGAGGAGATCTGCATGGAGGAATGGTCCAAAATACCAGCAACAGTGTGTGAAAACCTTGTGAAGACTTACAGAAAACGTTTGACCTCTGTCATTGCCAACAAAGGGTATATAACAAAGTATTGATATGAACTTTTGTTATTGACCAAATACTTATTTTCAACCATAATGTGCAAATAAATTCTTTAAAAATCAGACAATGTGATTTTATGGATTTTTTTGTCTCATTCTGTCTCTCATAGTTGAAGTGTACCTATGATGAAAATTACAGGCCTCTCTCATCTTTTTAAGTGGGAGAACTTGCACAATTGGTGGCTGACTAAATACTTTTTTGCCCCACTGTACTAAACAATAGGCTCTACCGGCCTTGCCAATACCGGGTAAGGCAAACTGCAGATGGAATATGTACCAGGTTCTACCAGCCTTACCAATACCGGGCAAGGCAGCCCAAAAGAGCTTTGCGAAGGCTCTACCGGCCTTGCCAGTACCGGGTAAGGCAACCTGCAGATGGAATGTATACCAGGTTCTGCCGGCCTTACCAATACCGGGCAAGGCAGCCCAAAGGAACTCACTCTAGGAACGCCCAACAGAGAGTACGTTTTTAATGCTCTTGGAGCAAACCAGCGTCCACACGCTGGAACCAACAGTGATTCGTATAGCCGCAAGGCTTTGGAGCAAACCAGCGTCCGCACACTGGAACCAACAGTAATGTGTAGCCGCAAGGCTTAGAAGCAAACCAGCGTCCGCACGCTGGAACCAACAGTAATGTGTATAGCCGCAAGGCTTTGGAGCTAACCAGCGTCCGCACGCTGGAACCAACAGAAAACGTATAGCCGCAAGGTTTTGGAGCAAACCAGCGCCCGCACGCTGGAACCAACAGTAATTCGTATAGCCGCAAGGCTTTGGAGCAAACCAGCGTCCGCACGCTGGAACCAACAGTAATTCGTTTAGCCGCAAGGCTTTGGAGCAAACCAGCGTCCGCACGCTGGAACCAACAGTAATGTATATAGCCGCAAGGCTTTGGAGCAAACCAGCGACCGCACGCTGGAACCAACAGTAATGTGTATAGCCGCAAGGCTTTGGAGCAAACCAGCGTCCGCACGCTGGAACAAGTTGTTCGTGTAGCTGCAAGGCTGGAATAAACCCGCGTCCGCACGCTGGAACAAGTTGTTCGTGTAGCTGCAAGGCTGGAATAAACCCGCGTCCGCACACTGGGGCTAAGAATGTCGCCAGAGCGACCAGGCGTCAGGGATACATCTGGCTGGACAAGAGACGACAGGAACTCGCAGGAAACCAAGCAATCAGGAAGTCTCAGTGAAGGCGATCAGCAGGAAACATCAACCTCTCAGAACTAGGCCGTAACCACTCTGGAACAACTCTGCAGACAGGAGACTCAGGAACAAGATGTATTCTGGAACTCAGGAACACAGCTACAGGTACTGACGAATACTGGAACATGGTCACGGCTAAAGTGGTCAGAGACACCACGAAAGGGCAACCATAGGGTGCCCAGACCAGGTTTAAATAGACAGGCTGAGGCGGGATAAAGGCAGACAACCAATAGGAGCCCCCTAATGGTGACTGACAAGGAAGTGCAACAATCACGGGCACCGTGATAGCAGTGTACCAGAAGCATGGAGTAAAGGGTAATCCCCAAGAGAGCAGAACAGTTACTCCCGATTCCAGTCTTTGCTGTGACACATTCTATTAGCCCAACTGAAGGCAGAGACTGGGAGTTTCATCTCTCTGAGCTGTTCCTATACGTAATTCCCTTTGCTTGACATGTGATTGCTGCAGAATGTCTGCTTTGTTGGGACAGTACAAGAGAAGGTCTGAAATGGGTGGGTAGGCGGAAGTCCTCCAGCTGTTGGCGACTACAACTCCCATCATCTCATGTCAGCCATTGGATGTTTAAGCTGGAGAGCTTCTGGTTTCCCACCCCTGGAAGAAGCCAAAAAGGTACAATAACCAACTTTACCCTGGGGGGAAATAATTGCCATTGATTTAAATGAGGCTTTTAACCTCTTCAATGCTAAAAGGGTGTCCATGCCATGTGAAGTACCCCATAGTGTGGTTGGTATGCCCCAGAATTGCACCTTTCTGTATAAGGCCATAAGGTTACATTCAGTAACTTAAAGTGTTGCAATTCTGGAGCAAACCAACTGCATAAAAGCTGACAGTAGTTCATACAGGCTTAAATGGGGTATCTAACCCAAAGTATTGCAAAGCAAAGTGTAGAAAACCTCTCTGGCATTAAGGGTCTTAAAAAACATATTGATAGCACTGGGGATTTTTAATACTCCCCTGTGATGCAATTTGTGTACTCTATAATTGCACCTGTTTCCCTCATAAAGCCCTAAGAACTTTCTTTCTCCTTTGTCCAATATGGAACACATGGACCAGGGGGTAAAGTTCCCCCTCTCCAAAGGGCAGGCACTTAAAAAGAAGACAAGGCCTATTATGTGGTGACTCCCCTCTTCTCTTCAGTTGTACCCCCACCTACTCCGTTTCAAGTGAACTGGCCTCATGAAAAGTTGTTTGGGTACTGCTCTCTTTATACTATTTTTTTTATTTTTTATTTATGTTGTTCCTAGTTATATGGGTGGATAATACCCCTGTTAGGTGGGCTCTCATTATCTGGCTTCCTTGGATATGGATTGCCCAGCTCACAGATGTATTTCTGGACCTCCATGTGGAGACTGACTTTTTCTATAAGTCTATGCCTCACTGTTGAACTTCTCCGAAGATCTTTATTTTATGTGTTGCTGAAGCTGGGTAAGTTAACCTTCTGACTGCCATGGTCCTATTTCCTATGTCCCTGCTATTCTGGCGCCCCCTGTTATGTAGTTGCCTGTAGTGCACTATTTTATTTCTCTTTATCTCCATGTGTTGTGTGTGTATCAAAGGTGACTGCATTCACTGTAAAGGTTCCTTAACCCTTTCTGTACATGGGCTGTTTACACAGCTGGAGAACCACAGTTTTCATAGAGTACATTTAAAAAAAAATACATCCCAGCAGAATCCTCTGTTTCCCAGGATTTCTGAATTGGACAAGGGTGGGTCAACCATCTTTCTTTCTAATTGCAAATGCTACGCATACTTTTATGCTATTTGGACTACTTTTGTCCTGCTTTTGGGGCTTTTCTGAACACGTCTGATCCCAAGGGACACATGGGGGGGGCCGATCCAAAACCAAGGATTCTTGGGTCCCCTTAACCCCTTTAACACATTGCTCCTCTTGTCAAACTGGATTTCCACAGGAGTACATAGACACCCTATATCCCTCTTGCATTGTAGCTCCATTCTTGGTCCCCCATATGGACCATTAGTGTTTCCTACCGGTTTACTACACTTCTTTTGGGTTCATGTGCTCTCCATGGATCTTTACGAAAATCATGTCTGCCTTGGCAGCTCACATATGTGCTTCCGGAATCTCCTTCACTCCTTATCTAGATTACATTTTTCTCAGGGTTCTTTTACAGACAATTATACAAAAATTCAAGAGTGCATCCTCATCCTGGAGCAACATAGTTGGGTGTTCAACCTCAAGAACTCCTCACTGGAACCTTCCCAAGTTTTGGTATTAGGAATTCTTCAGAAGCCTCCATTTGAACCTCTTTCAGCTGCTTCCCTGCATCTTCTGAAGCACAAGTTGCCCATCCTTCTGGCCTTTGTTTCTGTTTGTTACATAACCAAACTCCAGGTTTTGTAAACCCCACCTTTCTGTCTTTTCACCAGGTTAGGGTGGTTTTTCATACTACCAGGGGTTTCTTGTTTAAGGTTGTCTTGGATTATCTTTGCTTCCTGGATCAAGGTGACAATCCGTCAGGTTGATGTCCTCAGGAAGAAACCTTTGCCTTTTCCAGTCATGGTGCATTCCACCAGTTGACTGGGCACCTGTTAGGTGTATAAGAATCGGGATACTGCTGAGCAGATATGTAGAGGCAACATGGTTGCATGCATACTTTCACTAAGCACTACCGTGTGAATGTCCTGGCCTCCGCTGAGGCCAGCTTTGTCCGAAAGGTCCTTTAGGCGGTAGTGTCAGATAAAGGGATCTTTCTCATCTTTTTTTTTTTTTTTTTTTTTTTTTTTCCCAGACTGAAAATCCTGTTTGTTCTTGTTCAGTAGTTTGTTATGCAATTTGATGCCTATGTCACGACCAGAGGTGAGGACAGGATGGAACCGGAGTACCTGGGAGCAGGAAACGGACGCTTCTCCAACAAGAGGCCGCTGAGCAAGATGCTAGGGGGTGACACTAGGGAACGGAGCTAGGGAGCGTAGGTTGCCTAGGCCAGGGTTGTGCTGCGGTTGAGCCGCCTATAGGTGCTGGCCGCGAAGCCAGATGATGTGGCCCCCAGCAGAGGAGCCGCTGGGTAACCCCAGATAACCCTAACCTAGACAAACTATACTCAGAGGTCCCCAGGGAGGAATAAAATCTCCAAAAGAAGAAGGTACTCACTCAGGTCTCCTAGGAAGAGGGACAGACTGAGGCTTGGTCAAGGCAGGTCCAGGTCATACACAGAGGCACAGCAGGATCAGGCAGAGGCTTGGTCAAGGCAGGTCCAGGTCATACACAGAGGCACAGCAGGATCAGGCAGAGGCTTGGTCAAGGCAGGTCCAGGTCATACACAGTGGAACAGCAGGATTAGGCAGAGGCTTGGTCAAGGCAGATCCAGGTCATACATAAAAGAAGAACCCAAGTACTGGAAGCTCTGATGGACGCTATACGAACGCGTCTAAACAGAGCTGGAGGCAGAAGATAAGGATCCCCAACCGAAAGAGCCTGGAGAGGGTGGCTAGAATGTCGGCGGACCTTCTACCAAATCCTCTCTATGGTTCTCCGACATGAGCATGCGCGCCGCCTCCGGAAGCGGCGCAGATCAAAGGAAGCAGCGCGGGACCGGGAAGGCAACTCGGAGCAAAAAGCGCCCAGGGTAAGACACTGGGCGAGCGGGACATCACAGCCTAAGGTTCATGCTGTGCCAGTTAGTCCTGTGGAATTCTGGTCTACAATGGAGGTTTTTTCAGGTGTTTTTATGGATGCTTTGGTATATCCCCATGGTTTCTCTGTTCCACATTGGACGAAAGAAAATGGAAGATTTTAGTGAAGTTATGGTTAAATCCTCTTCCTCTTAGTCCATATGGAACACAGGGCTCCCACCTGGAGAAATAACCATGTGGTTTAAGTCCCTGGGCAGAGGGGGTTCTCTTTGGGTCTCAGTTCAGGGTGTTTCTTTCTTACCTTTCAGTGCTTTCTTTTCACTTTCCTGTACATTTAAACTGAGTAGGTGGGGGTAAAGCCGGAGGGAAGAGTAGTGTTTCCAACTTTGAGGCCTGCCTTTTGAAGTTCCATGTCCTCTAGAGGAGGAGAACTTTACCCCCCTCATTGTTCCTGTGTTCCACATGGACTAAGAGAAATAGATTTAATGGTACTCTCAGTAAAATCTTCTTTTCTGTATGAAGTCAGCCATCTTGATTTTGTGACATCAGTTATTAGAAAAGAAAAATGAAACATACGAGTCCTAAAAGCATTTAAGATAGTTTGAGACAGTGTATTTGAGTCATCAGACGATGACATGGAAAGACAACTTGTGAAAATTTTTCAAGCAATAATGCCTTTTTTTACAGTGCAGATATGTTGTTTTTATTTCCCTATGTTTTTTCCCCAGGTTACAATATATTTTATTATGGACTATTTACCATAGGGACATAGGTATTGAAGGTGTTGAAGGAGGTGGGATTAGCTGTTTTTATCTGAATTTTTCCTCTCACTCTTTAGGATGTAAGGGGGGTTTAGGAAGGCAGACATTTGCAACTTACCTGGATATTGCTCTATAACTTTCTCTATATAATTAAAGTAACATCTTTTTCTAATGTTGAATTTGTGATAGAGTTAAATGTATTAACTGACTGAGTGCCTTTTTATCACCTACTGTATATTTCTTTTATGAATATTTGACAAATTGGGGTTATTGTGCACCCCATGAATGATATGTATGGTATATCTATAATTTTTTTTTTTTTTTTAATGTTTTCTATTTTCAAATTACTATGTGATATCAATCATGTCACATGGACTTTCTAGAGTCAGTATTGATTTCTGTGTTGAACGTGGTCAATACCTGTATTTTCTTGTTGCTGTTTAAAAACACAGGTTTAATGACTTGAAAATGTAAATATAAACTGACAGTGATTGTTGTCTTCGTTTGAGCCTTTGCACATTGTAATTAAATGGGAAATAACCCAGGGAGAGCAACATTCGCTACACCTAATTTAACACACAATTTAGGGCAGTTCTAATGCATAACATATTATGTTCTGGTACTTTTTGTGGAGATATTTGCTTCCAGTGAATGACATACTCCCACTGTGTTATCGTTACATTGGAGTGGGCAGTCTGTGGCCCTAAAGCCACCATCATACCTTTCAAGTGTCCTTTAGGACCCAAGTCCCTGTGTCCCTCTTTCCCACCCTGGTGTCCCTGTGTGAAGGAGATCCGACACTGTGGTGGGTGTATATAAGTGTATGACATTGCTCCCCAGCAATAAAAGTCATATTACGGTTTGTATAAACATTAGTATATGTGTTTTTACATTAGTCTGTGTAAATAATATAGTTTGGTCTTATCCTACATAATTTATTCAGTTACACAAAGAGGTGTCAGCATGTCACAAAATAACCTAAAAATTCTGAATAAAGCCCCGCCTACCCACCACACCTCCAACAACACGCAACACCACCTAAAACACCACCAAACGTGTCCCTCTTTGGCCATTTGAAATGTTGGGAGGTATGTGCCATCTTTTGACTGAGGATGATGGGTGTAATAGTCCAACAACAGCTCTCAAGCACTCGATGGTTACATTTATTTAAAGGGATAATACTTACATTTTATTAAACCCAACCCCCCCCCCCCCCCCCATCTTGTAGCTCTTAAAAAACTGAATTAAATGAACCTAGCAGAATCTCTCAAACCTTTATGGTTTGAGAGATGTCCGCTTTCAAAGTTTTGCTTTTTTCAGCGTTCTAGCTGACAGCAGGGGAATCCAGTCCACAGACTGGCGGAGGCTCTTCAGCAGAGCTGAGATCACATTACGGATGAAGAAATCCTTCACTGAAATGGTCTTTTGCGTGTGCTTGCAAACCAAGCACATGTAAAACACCATTTCAGTGAAGGATTTCTTCTTCTATAACGCGATCTTGGATCTGCTGAAGAGCCTCCGCTTTCTCAGGGTCTGAATTCCCCTGCTGTCAGCTAGAACGCTGACGTCAGGGGAGAGGGATAAAAGCAAAACTTTGAAAGCGGATATCTCTCAAACCATAAAGGTTTGAGAGATGCTGCAGGGCTCATTTAATTCAGTTTTTTAAGGGCTACAAGATGGAGATAGTAAAATTTAAGTATTACTATACTTTTACCTTTGTACTCTGTATTATGATGCATTTAGTACTGGAGGTAGCACAGTTTCCTGTCCCCCTCCCATCCCCTCCTAGAGGTTATTCACAGTAGCTCACTCTGGATTTATCACTCTGCAAACTGTATTGTAACTAACGATACCTGCTACTCTCCGTAAGACTCAATGCTTCTGAGTGAGCTTTAGAAGTTATTGCTATCACCTGTCCCCTCTCAAACCAGGGGCACACTTATCCCTTTGAATGCAAGAGGGATGGACAGTGTATTCTGAAGCAATGCAGTGGCCACCTCCCTGGCACTCAGAAGGTTAGAAAACCCCCTGCCACTATGCTCTAATCCATTGGTGTAGAACAGCCTGCCCAGGGGCCTCATGTGGCCCTGAGATGCTCCTCTGCAGCCCCAGTTTGGTCTCTGATATAGTGGGAAGAGAATATCATTCATTTCTCCCACATCACAAACATGCCAGTCTGACCCCAAAAAGCACCCATACTCTTTTATTTTTCCTCGGATACCTCCTTTTGTGTCTACACTGTTACATCTTAACCCGCTGGATGTTAGAGAGGTTTCCTAAACATTGCAAAAGCAATGCATTGGTTATGTGTCTAGCACCCAAATCGTTAATTTAACTTTTTCAACTGCTATTTACTTGGTTTGTACTCGAGAGCCAAATATATATGGCAGCCCTTGTGGTGAATGTGACTGACTTTTACTCGTCTAGTGCTCTCAGTCACCAGATGACCTGGTAATTGTTCTGACCTGCATCCTCACACACCTGGTACAAGCACCATGTGGCTCACATTTCAACCTCCGCCCATGCACATACTCCATAGTGCCTCCAACACTACATGGGTTTTGTAAAGCAGAAGCTTAACTGTTTGCATGTCAGAGGGTAGTACAGCACCTTTCATACCCCTCTGGTACTCAATGGGTTACACAACACGATGGACTGGGCTCATGATGGAAGGAAATAGGACAGTGGGTCCCCCTTCAGCTCTGGGACCCGGTGCCTTGCACTGGTAAATGTTCCACCCAGATAACATTTTCAGTCTGTCCTGGATGTCATATCAATGGAGGGAGACATGGCAGCTGTTGCAGGACCACACGACACAGCCTCCATTCACAGTGCATTGCACACCCATCTGGTCTTTAAAGGGGTAAGCAGGCTCATGCACACTTTCTACTTCAGTTTAAAAAAAAAAATGCCAGCAGCTGTCATGTCTGACTCCATGGCGTGGCAGGATATATGTATTACATTCCAAAACAATATTGCTCCTTTAAGTCATTTTGTAAAATAATTATTACTATCTACCTTCATATTAACATTCAATAACCCAGATCATTTTGTGACTTCACATTTCTGTTTTCTAGGCCATCCCCACAATCTGCTTTTAGTACCTCATACTTTTTTCCACTTTGAGATGTAAAGTGAGAGGCTCATTTTCTTTCTGTTTTAAATAATAATCCTTGCAAAAACAAGCTAAACAAAAATACATACTGTACCTTTTAGCCTGCCAAAATGACAGAAATGTAGGTCAAACCTAAAGCAAATACTTTCACAGTTTTCACTTATTGTAACTACATGATTTATTACTGTACATTTAGGTGTGTATTGCTTAGAGCAGTGGTTCACATTTTTTTTTTAGGCGGAACCCTTTAGTTTGAACTTAAATATCTGTAGAACCTAAAAAATTAAGCTTTAATCCCTAGAAACGTCTTCAATTAATTGTATCTCTAGCATCCAAGAGTTTCAAGAAATAGTAATGTATAAAACTTTCTAACTGATATCAGTCTCACTCTTTAAAATACCGCTCTTCTGCTGTTATTAATATTTTATTCTCCCCTCCTTGTCTCTGAAGTCAGCTTAAGAGCTCACACAGTGACTTTAGTAACAGAGCTAAGGATGCCAATGGCAACCCCATTGCCCAAACAAAATAAAATTCACATTATATAAATCAATGTAATGTGTCTTGAGCTCCAGATGTGTGTTTGGTGTTCAGGACACCGTAAAATGACTTGCAGAAAGAGAATTTAACTCTTGTCTGCTCCCCTTTTGGTCGACTGAAGGAATGAAGTCTCTGAAAAGTCCAGGGGTGGGATAAAAATGTTAAATTCAGCCTTTCTGAAGTTATTAAAGTGTGACAGACATAAATGTAGTTTAATTCTAGCTGGTACCAACAAATGATGATTCAGAAATTTGGATTAATCAGTTAACAGTTACCAGGTAATGTTTCTTCTGGAGAAGGGTTATCTTATAGTGTATATTACACAGTGCATTTAACAGAGAACAAAATTGTGGAGTGTGAAATATTTACATTTGGCACATGTCCACTGGTAGTCACTGAACTGCACACATATAATCTGCCACCCAGCCATGTCAACCATTACTGAAATTTGCTCCAGGGAACCCCTTTTATTTCTTCATGGGATCAATGGACTTCATCGAATGCAGTCTGAGAAACACTGGCGTAGAGCAGTGGTAGGCAAACTTTGACTTCCTAGCTGTTGGGTACTACAGCTCATCATCCCCAACCAGCAGTTTGCCTACATCTGCCCAAGAGTCTCAAGACTTGTGTCCACTCCCCACATAAGCCAGGGTGGAGGGGTTGCTGCTTATAACTTTAATCAATCTTGCTGCTTTTTCTAAGCTCTTATCTTTGCTTAAGGTATGGTGGGGAACCTACTTTTTAAGCCTTACCCAAGAGTATAAATGAATTACCAAACTTGTAAGCCACAGCAGACTCATGCAGGTACAATGTGAACATAGTTTGCAACCACCTACTCCCTGTGGCAAAAAGAGGGGGTCATAACAGATCAAGAAGAGGCAACTAATCCTCAGGTGGTGCTAATAATGCATGTTATTGGGATTTCACTGCTTGACTACAAGTGTGTAGTTCAGTTTCTCATTCATTTTAACAAATAACTCTTTGATGCCCTTTGAAGATCGTCTATTGAAATTTCATTGTTTTTAATTAAGAAGAGTCTAGCACTCTTAAAAAAATCCTCCCTATGTGTCTCAGTTACTGTTTGAGTGCACAGGCTGTTCAGTTGAATAGAAAGTGAGACAAACAGACCATTTTCTCAGACTGCAGATAGAGGACATTCACTTCAGTACATAATAGGAAGACCTGCTTTCATGTTCCCTGGCAGAAAGCAAACTTCAAACAGATCTAGGGAGATCATTGTCAGGAACATAAATGTGTTTAAAAAAAAAATCTGTAAAAATGACACAATAGTATAGGTAATTTGACTGTACATATTATGCACTTGCAAATTACATAGTCAAAATAAAGGCTTGATTGTATATTGTAACATCCACATATACAGATATAATCTGCTTTTGAACTTGTCTTCCATGATATAAAATATTTGAGAAATAATGGAGTAACAATTATGTAGTGTGCTTGGCATTAGTACGCGGATAAGGCTACATCAATAGAGAAAGAGTACGTTATAGCAAACTGATCATGAAAAAACATGTTTAAATGTTTACATAATAAGCAAGGGTGTTGTGTTGTTTAAACTGCTGGGTTTTTGTTAGAGGGCCCTGGTTTCCAGCTCCGTGCTGAATGATCTTACTCATCAGTTTAGCTATTACCAATTACGTCATATTGACCTGTACTTCTCCTGATGAGAGTACTTCAAAGCTGTTTGTAATGGTCCAGATAATGGAAGCTGTAGCCATGAGTTATACCTTTGCAAAGGTCTATTGTTTCCTTCATAATGCTTCCCCAAAATTATTTTAATTCTCCATATTTCTTATATCCCATGTGGAGCACAAGAACCATGGGGTAAAATTCCTTCTTCCAGGAGGGCAAGGTCCTTAAACAAAAAAGGACAATGAGGTGGATAATTCCTGCTCAATCCATTTTACCTCCTGATGAACATGTTAAAGGGTTAGTAATGTTTAAATTTTACTTTATTTAATATTGCAGGCATTATAAAAGTAAGTACATCTGTGTAAGTCTTATCTCTCAAACCTTTATGGTTTGAGAGATATAACTCGCTAAAGTTCCCTCCAGGCTGCTTCACCGTCTATGGGACAGCAGCAGATTCCAGTTATTTGACCAGCCAGCGGCTCTTCAGCAGAGCTGAAATCGCGCTATTTCGAAATAAATACTTTGTTGGAACGGTCTACAAAGTGTGCCTGGTTTGCAAGCACACTTTGTAGACCATTCCAATGAAATGTTTATTTCGAAATAGCGAGATTTTGGCTCTGCTAAAGAGCCGCAGGCTGATCACAGGACCGGAATTTCCTGCTCTCAGCTAGATGGCAGACTTTTGTGAAGCAGCCTGGAGGGGGGAACTTTAGCGAGTTATATCTCTCAAACCATAAATGTTTGAGAGATAAGACTTACACAGATGTACTTATTTTTTTAATGCCTACAATAATAAATAAAGTTAAATTTAAACATTACTATCCCTTCAAGTGTGACTTTGCGGGAGGTGTAAGGGCAAAGCTGTTTTCTTCGTTAGCCCTCTTTTTTTTAATGCTGTAGTTTATGGGGCAGTGTAATCCCCCCATTAAGCGGGCTCCTATTCCTAGACTTCTGGAAGGGTTGAACAGTGCACAGGCTTCCAGGACCTGAGTATTTGGAGGATGGCTTGTTTTATCAGCCTTATCCTTATAGTTTCTCTGTAGCTTCCCTACTTGTTTAGGCATCTGATGACTGAAATTACTGGATTCCCTCCTCTTAGTGCAAGGGTCCTCTGAGTAGGTCTGTACGTCATTGTCTGGCTCCACATTTATCTGTGGTTTAGATGCTTGAATTTCACTTTGTTAGGTTGGCTTGCCTGAGCACCACATCTATTAAAGATTTAAAATTTTGATGTACCTTTGAAATAGAGGAATTTTAACACCTGTTCTGCCTGCCTATGGGAATTCCTTGCTTGGTTCTTCAGTCTGTGGAACTTTATTTGGGAACAGTATTTTATTTAGTGATGCTTACATACTTTTTTTACTCTTAGTAACTTTTGCTAACATTCATTAGGTTTTCAAAACGGTGCATTTAAGAACAGGCATGCTGTTTTAGGACTTCTCTTGCCTCTGTATGTTTTGGAGGTTATAGGGGGGCTGAAGGTGATTCTAACCTTACACACAGATTAACGGAGCCCCTTCACTTTCTTGGTAAGAGATTCAGCATTCTTTAGGGGAAGGTTTTTCTACCAGGCGACAATATTCTTAGTCTGTCCCTTCCACTGATTTAGACGGTAACCCAGCCATCTGCAAAGTTGGAAGTTCATATAGGTGTACTAGACTATCTTGTCACTGCATTGGAAGCTGTTCTTTTTACTCAATTCCATATGCTGGAGCTGCAGTTTGAAATTCTCCAGAACTGGACCAGACAACAGTGTCACCCTTCTCTTTCCCATGTCACCTCTCTGTCAGACAATACAAAGGCTAACCTTCGTTGGTGTCTTCAGAGGCCTCATCTGCCCTTGGGATGGCCACTGGTTATCCCAGATTGGGTCATAGTTACAACAGACACCAGCCTGACAGGCTGATGCACCACTCTGGGTCCTCAGACTGCACAGGGTCTTTGGACAAGGCCAGAGGGCACTCAGGTGATTCCCCTGGCATTGTGGCTTTAGTCTCAGTCCCTCCAGTGCAGGAACAGTAAGGCAATGTGACATAGGTGGCTTACATTTACTGACAGGCAGGAACAAGAAGTGAGGCTTCATTGGCCAAGGTTCAGCTGATTCTCATGTTGGCGGATGTTCAGGTGCCAGTTCTCTTCAGCATTCACATTCCAGGTGTTGACCACATTGTGGCAGAATTTCACAGTCGCGAGTGCTTGGATCCCAGCAATTGGGAGCTCAGACAGAGAGTAATCTACTACATAGTCTGACTCTGAAAACACCCAATTCTAAAAGTACTATTATAAGAAAAGTCAATCCTTTCAAGATAAATCTCACTCACCAGACCTCCAATTATAGAGTGCAAATCTGCTCCTGGTCCTGATGGCCTTGTTCTGCCCCCTGTCTCTTATCCATTTTCACCTTATCTGTTAACTCAGTTCTCCCAGTGTTCCTTCCCTTATTCTCTTACACATCTTCTGTCCACTTTAGGCCACCTCCACTATTACTATTGCGGAACTGTTCTAAAACTAAGATCCAAATGAATCCCAGGTATTAGTAACAGATATTAACAATATATTCTCTGGATACAATGCCTTTGCCTTGGCGTCCCATGGGGCCGACATGCTGGTAGCAGGGGGCATGACCAGGATGGATATACAATGGACGTGTGGACAGTGCATATTGTGTCACATTTCTAGGCATTTCCTCACAGGTTACAGTTTCTTTGCTTCAGTATATACAAAGGAAGCAGAAATGACAAGCTGTGGGCAAACAGACAAAACCATGGAATTTCCTCCAACATCTACATGGCTTACGGAGGACAAGGTCCAAAAGAGACTGGAAAGGGTTATAGTGAATAAAGCGCCTGGACCGGACGGTATACACCCAAGGGTACTTAAGGAACTTAGTTCAGTAATAGCAAAACCATTATACTTAATATTTATTGATTCGCTTTCATCAGGCATAGTGCCCTGTGATTGGAGGAAAGCTGATGTAGTTCCATTGTTTAAAAAGGGAGCAAGATCCAAACCAGGAAATTATAGACCTGTGAGCTTGACTTCCATAGTGGGTAAGATACTAGAAGGCTTATTAACTGACAGTATTCAGAACTAGGTGAAGACAAACAATATCATTAGTAGGAATCAGCATGGTTTCATGAAGAACAGATCATGTCAGACTAATTTACTTGCATTTTATGAAAGAGTGAGTAGTAATTTGGACAGGGGAATTGCTGTTGATGTAGTATACTTGGATTTTGCAAAAGCCTTTGACACAGTGCCTCACAACAGGTTACTGCATAAATTAAAAGGCTTCGGTTTGGGTGGTGTTATCTGTACATGGATTGAGAACTGGTTAAATGATAGATGGCAGAGAGTTGTTGTAAATGGAACTTTTTCAAATTGGTCTAGGGTTATAAGTGGGGTGCCGCAGGGTTCAGTCCTGGGCCCAATGCTTTTTAATTTGTTTATTAATGATCTAGAAGTGGGAACTGAAAGTAGCATCTCAATCTTTGCTGATGACACTAAGCTATGTAAGGAAATACATACAGAGCTCGATGTTTTTTCCCTACAGAAGTATTTAGATAAACTAAGTGAATGGGCAGAAAAGTGGCAGATGTCATTTAATGTAGATAAATGTAAGGTTATGCATTTGGGTTGTAGAAAAAAAACTTGCTACATATACTCTAAATGGGAAACAACTTGGGAAATCCTCATTAGAGAAAGATTTAGGTGTACTGATAGACAATAGTCTTCACAGCAGTGTGCAGAGTCACTCAGCTTCTGCAAGAGCAAATAGAGTAGTAGCCTGCATAAAAAGAGGTGTAGAAGCAAGGGATGCTAATATTATCCTACCTCTGTATATATCCTTGGTTAGGCCTCATCTAGAATATGGAGTACAATTTTGGGCGCCTGTTCTAAAAAAAAAAGACATTACTGAACTGGAAAAGGTGCAGAGACGTGCAACAAAACTGATAAAGGGATTGGAGGATCTGAGTTACAAAGAGAGACTAGCCAAACTGGGTTTGTTTACATTAGAAAAGAGACGTCTAAGGGGTGATATGCTTACCATTTACAAATACATTCAAGGTCAATACAAAGAACTATCCAGTGAATTATTTATGCAAAGAGTTGAGCTAAGAACAAGAGGTCATCCATTAAGACTTGAGGAAAGGTGCTTTTGACTAAAACACAGGCAGGGATTCTTTACAGTAAGGGCAGTAAGGCTATGGAATTATTTGCCTCGGAGACACACACACACACACACACACACACACACACACACACACACACACACACACACACACACACACACACACACACACACACACACACACACACACACACACACACACACACACACACATATACACATATACACACATATACACATATACACACATATACACACATACACACATACACACATACACACACACACACACCTCTACACTGGAAATTGCTCCAGAGGCCTTTTTTGTTTCCTTCCCCTGGATCAACAGGGGTGTTATTGGCATGGGCTGGACTTGATGGACGCATGTCTTTTTTCAGCCTTTTCTACTATGTATGTTCTTTCCTCCATGCAGTTTAAAAAGAAAAAAAACAATAGACCAAGCAGAAATCGCACTAAATAATGTAAAAGATACATATTAATCCTAAAATTTAAAACACAAAACTGTGTCAAATAAGATATTAGAATAAACAATTACAATGTAACAAGACACAATACAAATATAAAACAAAATAAAAATGTAATAGACATTTTACACTATATAACAATAATCTCTGTAAGTTGGTATCCCAAATAATATACAATATGACAAATGCTAAAAACCAGAGGGTACATAAAAAAATCTGATAAGAAAGACAGAGCAGCAAACACCTTATAGAAACCTTACTCACTAATCTCTCTGCTAAACTGGAAAATCTACAGCCAAGTCTGATGTAAAACAGAGGAGTATATCTTTCTTTTTATTCAAAGTCACTGGAATATCCTATCAAAACCTACAGTAATCCCTAATTGGAAGGCTACCCCAAAAGGGAGTGGTTATACCAGTAGACAAATGACAAATCCCATCGCCTTAATCCAAAATAATTACAGCACTAATTTTAACTTAGTGCTTCTTTTAGTAAACTGCAGTTACAACTCACATACTGTCAGAGTTGTAGTTCAAGACTAATTGAATGATAAAGTATCCCCCTCCTGCCCTTTTTACCTAGTGTAAGCTACCTCCCTTCAGATGTGGAATCTGGTCATGAGACCAGACAGCTCACAGCAAGGGACAATCTGCTTACTATGAGTATAAGGAAAACCTTGCCCCCCTTGACAGGTTTTTCCCTTTTGGTAATTGAAGATTGTCCCTCTCAACAAGCCATCTGGACACCACCTTGCTGCTCTGAGGTGAGCAGTGTTACATCAAGTAAAAGGGCGGGTGGGGGATACTTTATCATTCAATTACTATTGAACTACAATTCTGAAATAACACTCTCCATGGCCCAAATACTATGAAGATTAATTGGAGCTGCTTTTATTTTGAAACCTCACTGTCCTTTTAAATAAACAATTAACATTTACCACAGAAACTCTTAAAATTACCTCATATTAATTTGAGAAACATACATGAACTTTCGAGATCACAAACGGTCAACGAGTTCTCATATTAGACACCAAGAGCACTATAGCTATAAATGATCAGTTGAGATATGCTGAAACAGTGTATTAAATGTGTACACATATATATTTCTCCTACTGCTCGGACTCGCATTGCAAATGATCTTGCATTCACCATTCAAATATTCAGCAAGAAAAACATACATATTAATTTATATAAAGTTAAATTCTAAGATTAACTCTACATATTCTTTGCTCACAGATCTTATACTAGCACAACTATCACACACAACCGTACAGTGATGACTATTAATATATTACCTCTGAAAATCAGACTACAATTAAAGCAGTATTTATCGGTCATCCAGTATGCAATGTAAGTACCATAGGGTTGAGATACTCCTTTGGGGGGTAGAACACATTATCAAGGGTCTTGCAGGTGGAGACTCGTAGCTCCCTTCTGCAGCTCAACCCATCCCCGCCTCCATTTATGATGTGTTCTTCTAGGTGAAATCATGGCCAGAGCACGTTTCTCATACTTTTAGATTTATTTATTATTTTTGTATTTGATACTAGTGTAAAAGCCCGTTTACATGGGCCAAGGTCCGGGTGATGTTAACCCTTTGAGTGGCAGAGGGGTACACAACGCACTGTTTTGCAATGCGTTGCATAGCCCTCTGCATCTCAAAGGGTTAAGAGGCCACTACCTCACTGCACCATGTGATTCAGTCTTGCGTCGCCTCACTCACTCGATGCAATCATACACAGTAGAGACTGCCCGAACACGGACAGTCTCTACTGCTCATGACGGCTTCTGACAAGCATCCTAGCGAATTATTATATAGAATGGGGTTGTGAAAATTCCCTCATTAGGCAGGATACCATTACTGGCCTTCCCCTGGAGTGGATTGACCAGTTAGCAGGTGCTATGTGGACCTTTGCAGCCCTGTGGAGAGAATCTTGCAACCCAAGTTTTCCCTTCCAGCAGAGTCCTCTGGGGCTCTGATTCCTTCACAGTTGTAACCTGAAGAAACTGAAGGTTAGTGAGTAACCCTCTGAGTGCCTTGGTCCGCTTTGTCCATACTTGTTTCTCTTCTTGCAGAGGTTTTCTTTGAGCCCTTGTGCTCTTTGCACTCATGTTAGGTATTTTATTTAACTGTTGTTAATCCCCTGAGTTGTGAAGCAAGGATGGCTGCACTAGGACTAGTTAACCCCTTCCCTGCTGTTTTATTCAGGTTGGGAATTTTTCTAGGCTTTTCCCTTTAGGGGCCTGTCTCTTAGGTGCCCTCTACATGTCCCCTGGGGTCATTGGGTATTTTGGGGTACCCCAGAATATGTCAGTTTGAGTGTGTGGTTCCTTTAAGAACTCCTGTTTGTCATGCAAAAGTCAGTTCACAGAGTTGCAGGCTTTGTCCTGCATACTGCCTTTCATGGTTTTTCTCAAAGACGAGGCTGTTCTACAAACCTCTCAGGAATTTCTTCATAAGGTGGTCTCTGAGATCCACATTTGTCAGGAGATTGTTGTGCTTCATTTTGTTCTGACCCAAATTCTGACAAGGAACGACATCTCCACTTGTCGGATGTGGTTCAGTGCCTTAAGTTTTATGTGCACAGCACAGAGTCTTTTCGCAAGACAGATTGCTTGCTTGTCATTCCTGAGGGCCCCAGAGCACGTCAGGCTGCTTCCAGTGTCACTATAGCCTCTTGGATCAAGTGGATGTTCTGGCTTTGGCTGAAGCCATCTTTGGTAGTTGTTCAACTGTTTGAGCCCTGTTGGCTCTTCTTGTGTGCTGTGGAACTCCAGTGTCATGGGGACAGGCGTGATGTCCTTTCTCCTTCTTCCCACCTCTGGGAGCCTACTATTTGTATATCCCCTTGGTACCTGTGTTCTGTATTGGACAATGGAGAAAATAAGATTTTAGTCTTTTCTGTTAATCATTTTCTATTAGTCCATGTGGAACACAGGTCTTCCAACCAGAGAAAGGGACCTCTACTGGTCTCGCCTGTCTGAATGTGGGAGTCTTTCTAGGGTCTTTATTCTCAAAGGAGCTTCCTTTGTCTTCTCTTGCTGTTCCTGATTGGTGTAGTTTGCTCACATCATAACTGGAGGCAGGGCTGGGTTGACTTGCAGAAGGAGCTGGGAGTCTCCACCCACAATACCCTTCTCTTTTGAGAATGTGTTTTGTCCTCCAAAGGAGGATTTCAACCCCTATGGTACGTGTGATCTATATGGACTAAGAGATAAGGATTTAACAGGCAAGACTAAAATCCTGTTATCAAATCTGCATAATATAGAATATCATTTTTTAAGAGACGCTGGTCCAAAGTAATTTCACTGATCTACAGTGAATGACAGTGTTAAATACAGTGGAGAAATACTTGGGCAGTGTCTATGTAGAAATGCCCCCCCATCAGGGTTACAGTTAAGTTTTTCTTTATAATGTCTTGAGACGCTATGTTTTTCATAACCAGAAGAAGTAATTTTAAGGCACTCGCTAAATCTAGTTTTTAATTTTCTACCTGTACTTTTCACATATTGCAGACCACAAATACAAGTCAATAGATATACTACAAATTTGGACCTGCAATTATATGTACACCTCACACTATATTCTTTTTATGTAGCTGATGATCTGAAATTGTTTCCTTCCTTCTCCTTTTAGAATATGTTTACAAGTTGTCCAAAGTCTCCTTTCAGTGGTACACTTAAAGGGATAGTAATACTTCATTTTAACTTTATTTTATTTTGTAGGCATTAAAAAAACATGAAGAATGATATAAGTCTTATCTCTGAAACCTTTATGGTTTAAGAGATATTCACAAACAAAGTATCCCCCCCCTGTTCAACCAGATAAGAAGGGAGATGCCCAGGTAGACTGCAGAGAGGGACAATCTTCAATTAAGATAATGGAAAAAGCTGAAAAACTTTTCAAGGGGGGAAGGGCTTTCATTGTTTTCATACAAAGAAAATTGTCCCCTTCTGTTATCTGTACTGTCATACAACCTGATCCACATCTGAGAAGAGATGTCTTACACTAGGAAAAAGGGGCGGGGAGGGGAACTTTGCTTGTGAATATCTCATAAACCATAAAGGTTTGAGAGATAAGACTTATATCATTCTTCATGTTTTTTTAATGCCTACAAAATAAAATAAAGTTAAAACGAAGTGTTACTATCCCTTTAAACAGTTTTTATAGACCTTTTCCATTTTACTTTTGTGTTTATTAGGGCCTACTTCACTTGAGGTAGTAATTTGTTTTGTATTCCATTTTTTGTCCCCCATACTGGTGCCTAAAACTCTGGGGCAATCCAGAGAGAACAGATAAAAAAAATACCAAACATTTCCTTTCAGTTAAATTGGGAGACCTCTCTAGCAAACCAGGGGCTTGTGTGCTAGGAAGCAGTGGATTGATTGGGGGAGTGGCTGTGTAGAATAAGGAGTTTGTGTGTTACCTTAGGGCAGTGATTCTCAATCATTTTCTCTCAAAGCACCCCTAACAAGCCATGTGTAATTTTTAAGCCACCTCTAATACTTAAAGGTATAGGTATTTGTCAAGGATGCAAGGGGTACAGATATATAAATATACAGTTATTCTTGGGTCTTACAGTCAGCAGGAAAATGCAAGTGTATTGTAGAAAACAAAATCCTTAGGTATCCAACAAAATGCTTCGGATACCCCTCTGGCACTCAAAGGGTTATATATACATTTAACCCTTGAGTACCAGAGTGGTATTTAGCTCATTGCACCGCAATGCGTTGGCTATCTGTCTGGCATTCAAAGGGTTATAACCCAATATTGAAAGGGTTATAACCCAATATTCACATTTTTTCAGTCTTCTGTAAAAATATGTAGCCCAGGGGCACAAAATAGGGTTTAAACCTCTGTTTTTCTGTCTGTCATTGCAGGTAACAGATATCCAGGCAAGGAGTATACTACTTACCTGGTCACCTCCTTCCAGTCTGATCAGTGAGGAGAGTGATGGGACAAACACCCCAGAGCTTTACACGTATGAAATCTTACTGTCCAACAGTGGCAAGGAAGGAAAATACAAGGTTGCGTACACGTATGTATCCTCTTGATCACATTGCATTCATGGAGGGCAGCTTTCTCATCCTTATTCCTTTGGATGCTAGAAATATCGATAGCATACAGTGGGTTAATGAAGGCAGACATACTTCCTGTGTTCAATAAAGAGGAAACGTTACCTGAAACTGAATGCCCTAATGAAACGTGGTAGTCACGTGGGGCCCATGATGAACATGCTGTGCTAGAGGGTTGTGCAGCTCTTTGGGACAGCCGAAAGATAAATGGATCCTTCCGAATAAAGGCAAAGTGGGGCAAACCAACTGTGCTATAGGGGGACAAATGCGTTCCCATTGCTTTGAAATGCACTTTTTTTTGGAAAGGTTTATTAAGAGATAGAAAAAAGGTACAAAATGTTACAGGAATATGGCATCTGCATATAAACATCATACAAAAGTCTTATAGACAATCATGAGAGCAACTAAATAATGTACAAACAGGCTGGGTTGTACAAAAATGGTAGTTTGAGACCTCCAAAGAAGAAAAAAGGGGAAAGACATGCAAGAAAAGAGAGAAGAAGGAAAGGGAAGAGTTTGGGGTGGGACTTCTGCTAGACCTTTAAACAGAAAAAGTGAACCCCTCCTCATGAAAACTAGATCAGGTGCTGAACATTTTACAAAAATCAGGCCATATACTGCCTAACTCCATGACTAGATCCCATTCTGCAGTTCCCCTATATGACATCCATTCCATTGCCATAATATGCAGTAAGCGGGGAAGTGGATGATCTCCACCATTTGGGAATGCATAGTTTTGCTGCATTAAGCATATATGTGAAAAGCTTGAGTTTGGCTGGCTGGCGAACCAAAATGGGAAGTGGCATGTTCAATAACACCACTTCAGGCGTAGTGATAATCTGTACTTGCAGGGAGCGGGAGATTAACTCAAATACAGAGGACCAGTAGGGTTGGACTCTGGAACAGGACCACCATATGTGATCAGGGTGCCCACCTCTGTATCACATCTGCAACATAAGGGAGAAAAAAGTGTCACTCAATCTCTAACTTGAGAAAGGGGACCAGTTTCCCGAAACGCGTTGACCAAAGATTTTTTTAATCACATAACTAGGTGGACCTACTTTTCGGACTAATTGACGATAAAACATCAAGAGGAAATGGGCTGTTAGAGATCCGTGGGCCGATCAATCAATCGGTAGGAATGAGAACCAGGGGATCAGAGGAGTGACCAGAAGGAAGCTGCTTGATGGTCAAGAATTACTTGCTACGGGCCCTATAGCAAGAAAATATCTGGTGAACAGTTAGTACTGCTATATATGAACTGTGTATAAGTCTAATGAAATGGCTTGTGGTCAGAGAATCTATATCTAATACTGACAGAAATAAGTCTTTTATTAAACACTAGGTATCATAGTGTCATCTCATCTGATATATACCCCGTAAATAGGTCCCGTTTCTCCTTTTTTCTCTAAGCCCAGTGCTAGTCCACTATCACACCCTAATTATTTTATGGTGTACAAGTTTTGGAAATAACTGTTAAGCATCTGTTTATGCTATTGTCTCAATTATTGTTCTTAATGTGGAACGTATTTCTTTCGTAATAAATACTTGTTTTTATTGTAGTAAAACACCCATTTGTTTTATTGAATAACTACACTTAGAGGGCTCCTTTTCACTGTCTTCTTTTTATTCTTTTACATATAAAAGTGTGTTTGAACCTCTGTACATCTCTTGTGTCCTATACTTTCAGGGCTGGGCACTTACCTTCCGGCAGTAGTGAGCGACTCAGTGCTCCTTTTCGGTGTCCGGTTCTAGAGGCTGGTAGCTCTCTCTCTGATGCTGGCTCTCCCACATCCGTCCTGAATCTGAGCGGGTGCACATCCAGTGATGCAGCGCTCCACTCTTAAAGGGACAGGATCAATTATGTGCTCCACCTCCTGGCTTCTAGGAGGGTATATGTAGACTTCCTGGACACCACTTTAGTTGACCTTACGTGGTGTTCCAGTGCAGTCAGCGATTTTGGTTTCTGTGTATGACCCTTGGCCTGTCCATCTGTTGCTCCCGGTGTTCAGCTGTTGTGGCTTGTCTGACTACCCTCTTGGTTCTGACCTGTGGCTCTGGCTGACTACCCGCTCTGGTACTGATCCCTGGCTTATCTGACTACCCGCTTGGTTCTGACCTGTGGCTCCAGCTCAGTACCCTCACTGAGACTGATTGTAGGCCTAGTCAGATACTCCATTTGTTGCCACCTGTTCCAGTGGAGGAACTTGGCTGGGTCCTAACCCTGGCATTGGTGCTTCACCCTCTGTTGTGATCTGTTCTTAAGGAGGTACTTGGCTGTGTCCTAACCCCAGTATTGGCGCTTCAATCCCTGTTGCAAGCTGTTCCTGAAGTGACTTGCTGGGTCCTATCACCAGTTCGGGTACTATTGCAAGTTACCTCGTATTGAGACCTTTCTGGAGCAGTCTCCTATTCCTGGTAGGAACCTCTTGCTCCAGGTTAGGATCTTCACGCACTCTGAAGGTATCGCCTGGTATTGCTGTTGATTACATGTGTCTTATTCAATAAAGTGGTGTTTCATTTACTGTACTGACTCCTTGTGCACTATTGATTCTGTGACATCTACCAATTGTATGAAAGTTTATAGTTCATTTCTAAGGTAAGTACATTCCTGGAGCCATGCATAGTGTACCCAACAACGCACCTTCAGAGAGTTTCATCAATGTAGAGGCTGATGTCTCGTTCCCAGGCCTCCCTGATCCCACAAGTCATGGGTTTAGAGCAGGTTAGTAGGATGTTGTAAAAAGAAGATGCATTTCTTGTTTTTATGTTAGTGTGGAGAAAACAAAATTCAAAAGGGGTAGGGATTCATTATAGGTTGGACCTGTGGGGGCTGTTAGTGAGGAGGAGGGGCATAGGAAGCTTGAAGACCATCAAAGGGGAGAAGCCTCCCCACTAGCCGTGAGATGGGCCAGGACTAGTCTACCACTGTTGAGCCACGGGATAAACTCAGCCTGGGGGAAGTCAGGATTCTGATCAAGTAAGTAACTGGTGAAGGTAGGGAAGAACATGAGGGAAATCTGAGTAAGTCAAGGGAGAGAAGTAGTATATTCAGAAGTCTGGAATGAGAATGCTGGGAGGAACGGTAACTTCGAGGAATTCAGGGAGTGGCATGCACGGGGACCGGGGCCACAGAATCCAACAGTACCTAAACCCACAGTGCTTCCATAGAAGACTGAAGACAACAGTTCAATAGAGACATCTGAGTAGATATGTAGTAGTTAAGTATTACCAGAACTCCCAGGCTCTCTCCCCCCCAACCTACACCAAACATGCATTGATCAAACGCTGCAGTTTTCTCTGGTAAGGGAAAGGAAGAGGGGCTGGTATGGTCTTGTAGAGGTATAAGATCTTAGGTATTGTGATCATTTTTAGCATGTTGATCCTACCCCACCAGGATAGGAGCAAGTTGTTCCATTTCCACCTAGACCGTGGACAATAGTTGAGGGAAATTTGCAGATAAGAGGTCTGAGAGACGTGAGGGCAAGGTGATCCCCAAATATTTTAAAGACTGGAGGGAGTGTTTTTAAGGTGTCTTTCACACTAGTGATACCTATTGCATCTGGGGCACAGAGATTTTCAGTAACTCGGATTTGGAGTTCGAGTATGAACCATAACGAGCTAAAGTGTCAGTAACAGCTGGGAGGGAGGTAAATGGATTTGTGAGAACTAGAATTAGGTCATCTGCAAAGAGTGCTAATTTATGTTCCCTGGACCTCCCTGTAAAGACTCCTGAGATGTATGACGTGTTACAAATATGATTAGTCAGGACTTCCATGGTTAGAATAAAAATCAAGAGAGAAAGAGAGCAACCCTGCATATTGCCATTATGCAGTGTAAATGGTTGTGACAGAATTTCATTGTCCCTATTGTGAGCTGAGGGTGCGGTAAACAAAGCCCTTACATAAGCCAAGAACCTGGGGCCAATACCGATATGGGTAAGGATAGATGTAATAAATAGCTAAGAAATACAGTCAAAAGCCTTCCACACATCGATGGACAACAGGAACATTGAGTGATTGTGGGCATGGGCAAAGTCTATGAGATGGGAAATTTTAATTGTATTGTCCTTTACTTCCCGAGCTGGGACAAATCCTGTCTGGTCCAAATCAACCTGCTTGGAAAGATAGGAAGATAATTTAGTGGCTAAATTCTTGGCATAGATTTTGTGATCCAGATTTAACAACGAAATTGGCCTATAGTTTGCTGGAAGTTTTGGTTCCTAGCCATGGAGGGGTGTATGTACACTGATGCGGGGAGTTCCCTGTAAACGCACAATAGCATAGGAGCCAAAGAGGAAAGAAACTTTTTAGAAAATTGTAAGGGGAAACTGTCAAGTCCCGGAGCCATACCAGTTGTTATATGCTTAATGGCTGTTTCTATGTCCTCAAACTGTATGTCTTTTCTAGGTTGGCCATCTAGGACAGATTGTCTGGGAGAAGTATATGTAGAGTTGCATATCTTATTCAGAGTAGTTATGCGTATCAAGGAGTCTGTATAGGTCTTGATAGTAAGAGCAGGAGGAGTCGACTATACCAGGGAAATCTTGAACCAGGGTACCCCCTGGTGCCAGCAGTTGGTGTACTGTTGGGCTGGCTGCAGGGTCTCTCACTTGGAGAGCCAAAACCTTAACAAACTTGTTACTATATTCATAATATTTAGATTAGGCACGGAAGAGCAGCCTGGATGCTTTTGTTTACATGAGTGTGGTTAGTTGGCAGCGGAGTTGAGAAGGGGATGTAAGTGTGTCCTTGTCTCCCTAGTGTTTATGGACTTCCTTCAGTCTGGTGATGGAAGATAAGAGCGTCAATGTCTTTGTGTCTTTAGGCACTTGAGTTGAGCTCTCCTCTGTAGGAAAAGTCCCCTGAGATAACATTTGAGCTCCTCCCAAACAGTGTCTGCAGAGGACACAGCCGGTGCATTTAGGGCCATAACGTTAGCGATGTGTCCCTCAGTCTCCTTGCAGAAAGAGACGTTGTCTAGTAGAGACAGATCCAACCTCCATAAACTGCATCAAGGATAAGCCACTGGGAGGCTGAAGGTTACCTTCACGGGAGCATGGTCAGACCAAGTGAAGTTTTGGCGCTGTCTAGGAAGTGTAGGTAGGCCTGTGAGAGAGAAATATAATCAATGTGCGAATAAGAGTGCTCAGAGGATGAAAAAAGTGGAAGGGTGGCGCGCCCTCCAAGTAATAACGATGTGAAGGATGTAGTGAGGACGACCCTGTGTAACAGTCCAATGTAGGAGAAAGAGGGGAGTAAAGGTCTCATCCCCCCCCAAAAGAACCATTTCCAGCCCCAAAGTCGCCCAACCTTTCTAGCACACCATGGAAGGTAGTCCCTTTGACCTACACTGGGGGCATAAACGGAGAATAATGTCATTCTTACATCCCTGATATCAACACATACCTCCCCTCTGGGTCAACCAGCTTATCCAGGAGTGTAAAGGGAAGCGAGCAGTGTATCAAAATGCCCACCCCTCTCCTTTTCCTCAGCAGAACTGTAGTACTGGAGGGGAAAAGAACAATGGAACGTAGAAGGCATCCCCTACGAGGAGATGCAAGTCTCCTGTAGGAAATAGATCTGTGCCCCAGGCCTAGTACAGTCTTGGAACAGCAGGTCCACACTTACTAGTCAAATTTAGCCCCTTCACATTAATGGAGATAGCTTTGAGCATATACTTATCAGCCATTGCAGTATGTAAAAATACATTTACCACATAATATGTTTTGGTACACAGCAAACTCTTGCACTAACTGACAGCAAAGGGGGTGGAGGAGAAGGGAAAAAGTAGTAACAGCAAAAGATAGGCAGTATGATAAAGAAGAACATTTTGGAAAATATCCCTGAGAAGCTGAAAGTCCCCCCGGTCACCACCAGCCCTATCGGACCAATGGTATCCGCAAGCGGGGGTTCCATGGTGCACAAAAGGAAACTAAAAGAAACAGTGACAATAACTCACTAAAGAACTGTATTTAGTGGGGGGGATGAGATGGACATGTGTGGGCACATCCAGTGTTAACAGACCGCCATTACTGAATCACGTGTGCCATATTAAGAACAATAATGTATGGGGCATGTTCAAAGAAAGATAACCACCACACCATTTGTCTCCATGCCAGTCTTGCACATATAGAAAAAATAAGAAAGGATTCATCCCCACCATACAGCAGTGGTAACCCCAAAAATAACATTACACATAATACACAACAAGCACTGAACCAAAGCTGCAGGCCTGGGTGATGAACACACAAGCCACAGGGTGGGGACAAGGCCCGCCCACACCACTCGAACCACAGCAGCGGACAGACACCTTAACCCCCCCCAAGCAGACAGTGAGCCCACCGCATATAACGCAATACTCCCAATACTTTAGCCCTATCTGGAGGTATGAGACACACTTCCAGCAGTCAGAAATGACTCACTTCTGCTTCCTTGATCTCGTCCATTGCCAGGTCTGAGAAGGTGAGGCCCGCAGCCACAGGTTTTGCTTCTGAAGTATAACAGGGTCCGGCAGCTGAACAGGAGCAAAGTTCAAATGTTCAGAAAGTTTGACTGCACTGGGTGACATCTTCAGGGTGGTAGTAAAGCCAAGCCATCATGAGTAACAACCATGGAAAAGAGAAACCCCACCGATACTGCATGTGGTTCTCTCTCAAAGCATCCTTAAGGGGTTTGAAGGCACGCCTCTGCTGTAGCATTAGGGCCAACAAATTGTTAAATAACTGGATCTCTTCCCCCTCATACTAAATGATATGGGGTTGTCTGGATACCATCATAATCCAATCCTTCTGTTGAAATGAAAGCAAACGGCAAATGACGTCCCTTGGTTGGTCCCTGTTGAAGGAGCGCGGCCTCAAGGCTCTGTGTGCCCAGTCTATGTGTACTGTATCTGGGTCTGTCTTAATCACAGAGGCAGATGTTTTTTCTAAAGTCTCCATAAGATCATTTGGCTGGATAGATTCCTGTAGACTCTGGACTGTAATGCATTTGCATCTTCCTCTATTCTCTAAGTTGTCGATCATCTATTTTAGGGGTTGCATTTCCACCGCCTAAGACAGGACGTGCTGCTGTAGCTTGTCCTGCATAGTAAGTACTGTCTCAGTGGATTCCTCCAAATCAGGTACTCTAAACCCAATTTGTCTGATGTTGCGTAATATCCGATCATAAAGCCTCTCACAATTTCCCAACTATATCCTCCAGATCCGACCGAGAGGGTAGATGTTTGAGGCCTTCACGTATAATATACCGTCGTGGTCATCTTTGGTTGGATTCAGTCTCCGGTCCTCTCGAGGTAGCATGATCGCATGCTCTTTTCTCCTTCCCTGGAGCTGCCATCTTGCGCACGCTGCCCAAGCATTGGAAACCAGGGCTTGAGTTGAGTTTTCCCCTAAATACTCCATTATCTTCAACGCCTTTCACTTCTTACTGGTCATATCAGTGAGGAAGCAGTCTGAGGTATTGATAAATGTGGTCAGTGCTTTACTTTTGCGTTATACTGGGTATCAACATAGGCTTTAGGGCAGAGAGCGCTTCAGTGTGCAGACATCCTTTCTGGAGCCTTTTGAAAGGCACTCTTGACCCATTGAATGGTAGAGAGTTCTCTTCCATATCCAGGAGGTTAAGACCCCCATTTAAATGGATGCTTGGGGAATTGTATTTGTCTGCTTGCAGAATTTTTTTTTTCTCTTTAGAATTGCTCCACTCTGCCTTTATACATAAATCCCATGGGGCGTTTTGCAGGAGACTAAGAGCATTTGTGGAACATAGAAACTTTACTATAAGGTAATCAGTGCACCCCTCTGGCACTCAAAGGGTTAAAAGAAGGTATGCTTGTGAAAAATGCATGCTACAGGAATTTCTTTCAGGTCAGTAGTAAGTAATGCAGTCCTGCATCATTCCCTGCTAGATCCCTTGCAATCTGGATTCCACCCTCATCACTCTACTGAGACTGCCCTCACTAAAGTGGCCAATGACTTGCTCTCCGCAAAGTCAAAAGGCCAATACTCCCTACTCATTCTCTAGGACCTGTCAGCTGCCTTTGACACAGTAGATCACCCACTCCTTCTCCAAGCCCTCCACTCCCTAGGTCTCTGTGACACTGCACTCTCCTGGTTTTCATCTTATCTCTGCAACCGCTCCTTCAGTGTTTCCTACTCTGGCTCCACTTCCCCACCCATCCCACTGTCTGTCGGAGTGCCTCAAGGATCAGTCCTGGGACCCTTGCTCTTCTCAATCTACACCACGTCCCTTGGAAAACTAATAAACTCCTTGGGATTTTACCATCATCTCTATGCTGATGACACTCAAATCTGTCTTTCCTCCCCAAACCTCTCCCCTTCCCTCCTGTCCCTGGTATCTAACTGTCTGTCTACAGTGTCTTCTTGGATGTCCTCCCATCAACTCAAACTTAACCTTGTCAAAACGGAACTAATTATCTTCCCTCCCTCTACAACTAGCCTTACCCCAGATGTTACCCTCACTGTTAGCAATGCTACCATCATGCCAACCCCTACAGCATGCTGCCTGGG
Organism: Rhinophrynus dorsalis; assembly: GCA_037306005.1. Classification (NCBI taxonomy): domain Eukaryota; kingdom Metazoa; phylum Chordata; class Amphibia; order Anura; family Rhinophrynidae; genus Rhinophrynus; species Rhinophrynus dorsalis. The sequence continues at coordinate 516,158,706 of CM074719.1, forward strand.
GGTCACATTTTACTCTGCCCCATCCTTCATTCCTCACATCCAGTCAATCTCCAACTCATTCCACATCCACCTTCGTAACATCTCTAGAATCCGACCCTTTCTCACAGAAGACACTACCAAAATTCTAATCCAAACACTCATCATGTCCCGTCTTGACTACTGTAGCTCATTACTAATTGGCCTTCCTCTCACCTGACTAACCCCACTACAGTCCATAATGAACTCTGCCGCAAGACTAATCTCCCTCATCCATCGCTTCTCTAACACCAGACCCCTCTGTCAATCCCTAAACTAGCTGCCATTAGCATAAAGAATTAAATTCAAAATTCTGGTGCTAACTTATAGAGCCCTCACTAACACCGCACCCCCCTATATTTCATTTCTCATTTCCGAATACATTCACACTCGCCATCTTCGCTCTGCACATGACCTTCTGTTCTCTACAGCTGTTATTATATCCTCCTACTCCTGCCTACAGGACTTCTCCTGTACTGCACCCTAACTCTGGAATTCCCTCCCCTGCCTCATAAGACTCTCCCCCAGCCTTCAAATCTTCGGACGCTCCCTGAAAACTAAGCTCTTCAGGGAAGCCTCTCAACTGCCTCCATAAACATTATCACCAAGAACCACCCCAGCACTTCTTACTCCCACCCACTGACTGGCAGTTCATGTGGCAGGAGGCACTTACACCCAATAGCACTTACTCCTCCTGTGTCAAACCTACCTTCCTCTAGACTGTAAGCTCTCACTAGCACGGTACTATTTAATATCTCTGTATGTATATTCCCAATTGTACATCACTGCAGAATTAGTTGACGCTATATAAATAAAGAATAATAATCAGTGTTCAGAAATGTCTGTTTTTAAAGGGAAGATCTGACAATCCTACAACAGGGAGCAAATGAGCATTCCCAAATGTTCAGTGATTTATATGTAGTTTTTATCCTCATGAATGCTAGATAACTTTCCAACACATTGCCAAATCATGCGTTGGAAATATCTCTAGCATTCAAGGGGTTAACCTTTTGAGTGCCAGAGGGTTAAATGTTCCATTTAAATAAGTGGTGGGATATTTAATGACATATGTCTCAACAGTTGACTACCCCTGTGTTACATTATTACTGTGGACTTACTTGCCAGCAGAATATGGAATATTCATGAGCTCTGAAGGCATTGTGTTTGTTGTACAGTAGGTGGTGCTGTTTTAATATGTATATTCCTTAAGGCAGGAATGCCCAGACTTCAGTGATATGGAATCTATTTTTTTCATAGTGATCCTTTTTTCGTAGTGATCCCAGTATCTTTCCAGATTACAACACCAGTATGCATGATAATATCTGTGTTTACTGGAAACCATTTCCAGTGACAGGATTTAGAGTATGGGTTCTAGATTGATCGGTCTTGTAGCACCAGGGCCTTAAGAAATTCATGACCAAACTGCCTACACCGTATGGGAAGATTTAAAACTCCCATTGGCTTAACCCCTTTAGTGCCAGAGGGGTATGCAATGCATTTAACCTATATTTAACCTATTTTAATATAGAGGTCTCCAGTACTTTGCAAACATGTCTAGTGTTTAGGGGGTTAAAGGCTCCATTTGATTCAATTTTTTCCCTGTAGTGCAGATTATTTACTCCACAATCTATTCTCTTAAAGGAGCAGTAAACATTTATTTTGCAAACATATTGGAGTTTTTCCTTATGCTGGGAGAGTATTCTTTTAAAGTTATTACAGGGATACCAAAACTAATACACATCTGCAGAGGTGCACTGGTATTCCAAAGCAGATATTTAACATAGATACATCCAAGCAAGAAGACGAGACTTATTAGGTTCTTTGCTCCACTATTCAGCCACCAAGGGAGACTTTCTCAAGAGCAGCAAACCAAAAGGCAATGGACTTCACTGTATTCATCCACATGAATCAAATATTGTGAGCCACACATTGTGACCTACACATTCACTGAGCTTCATGACTCACAATGTACACAGCATGTGGTGGAATACAGTGAGTAGTCTCCATCCCTTCATATGCTGTAGTTTTTTTTTTCTGCATGTTTTCTTAGTAATCATGTTTTAATTCTCTGTAGATGTAATGTTTTATTTCTTCTGATTCTTGATGAATGTTATGATGATGTTATTTTGAAGGGCGTCCTTTGGTATTTAAATCTTGATCTATTGCCTTTGGTTTGCTGCTCTTTAGAAAGTCTCCCCCTTGGGTGCCGAAACTTTGAGACTAGAGCCTGATAAATATTTTATCTGCTTCATTATTATTAAGTAAAGGTGTGCTCTGATTTCTCTCTCTCTCTCTCTCTCTCTCTCTCTCTCTCTCTCTCTCTCTCTCTATATATATATATATATATATATATATATATATATATATATAATATATATATATACACACACACAGTACTGTGCATGTTAATAGTCTATATTTATGAATTAACAAATGCATAGCGAGTGAACAGAAGAAAAATCAAATCAATATTTGGTGTGACCACCCTTTGCCTTCAAGACAGCATCATTTCTTCTAGGTACAGTTCCAGAAAGTCAGGGCTTTTGTAGGCATATAGTCAGGGGTATGATTAAACAATTATACTAAATAGGTGCTAGTGATCATCAACTTAACATGTAGGTTGAAACACAATCATTAACTGAAACAGATGTGTAGGAGGGATAAAACTGGGTGTGGAACAGCCAAACTCAACTAACAAGGTGAGGTTGCTGAAGACATTTTGATGGCAAAAGTCATACACCATGGCAAGACTGAGCACAGTAACTAGATGCAGTACTGCATCAACAAGGTCCCTCCCAGGCAGAAATTTCAGGGCAGACAGGTGTTTCCAGATGTACTTTCCAAGCTCTTTTGAAGAAGCACAAAGAAATGGACAATGTTGAGGACCGTAGAAGCAGTGGCTGGCCAAGGAAACTTAGTCCAGCAGATGAAAGACGCATCATGCTTACTTCCCTGTGTAATCGGAAGATATCCAGCAGTGCCATCAGCTCAGAATTGGCAGAAGACAGTGGGACCCTGGTACACCCACCTACGGTCCGGAGTAGTCTTGTCAGAAGTGGTCTCCATGGACGACTTGCGGCCAGAAAGATATACCTTCGACATGGAAAGAAGGCCAAGTGACTCAACTATTCATAAAAACACAAGAACTGTGATGCAGAGAAATGACAGAAGGTTCTCTGGACTGATGAGTCAAAATTTTAAATATTTGAATGTAGCAGAAGGCAATTTGTTCGCGAAAGGCTGGAGAGCAGTACAAGAATGAGCATCTGCAGGCAACAGTGAAGCATGGTGGCGGTTCCTTCAAGTTTGGGGCTGCATTTCTTTAAATGAAGTTGGGGATTTGGTCAGAATTAATGGTATCCTCAAAACTGAGAAGTATAGTCAGATACTTATCCATCATGCAGTTCCATCAGGGAGGCATCTAATTGGCTGCAATTTTAATCTGCAGCATGACAACGACCCCAAGCAAACAGCCAAAGTCTGTAAGTCTGTAAGAACGATCTTACAGCATAAAAAAGAATAAGAAGCCCTGGAAGTGATGGTATGGTCCCACAAAGCCCTGATCTCAATATCATCGAGTCTGTCTGTGATTACATGAAGAGAGAGAAGCAACTGAGGGTGCCTAAGACCACAGAAGAACTATGATGTTTGGAACAACCTAGCTGCCGAGTTCCTTAAAAAACTGAGTGCAAGTTTACCTAGAATAATTGATGCTGTTTTGAATGCAAAGGGTGGTCACACCAAATATTGATTTGATTTAGATTTTTCTTCTGGTCACTCACTATGCATTTGTTAATTGGTATGTATGTGTATACCGCTAACGAGTCCAAAAGGCAAGTTTTATTTATCAATCACTCTGTGCGATAGCTTGAGTCACTGACTGAGGCAAGGCTCCCCATAGTGATTAATAGGAACAGTGCTGCCTGGTGGCCATAATAGAAAATTGCAGTTTAATTTACAAAATGTTTGAGCAGTAATAACTTTTGAATGAAAAATGTCCCATTAGTGACAGTAGCTTTAGTTTACTGACCAGGAAAGTACTTATAGCATTTTTTTCTTGAAAAACATTTCTATGTCATCCAATGTGGGTCACAGGAACCATGGATAAAGTATCCTTCTCAAGGAGGGCAGGGTACTTCAGAAAAGATCTGTAAGACACCCTCTTCCCTTCCACTTTAAGCCCTGTCTGCCAAGTCCAATTTTAAGTGACCTTGTGATCAGGCGGTAGCATGGACACAACTATCTTAGCCTTTTTTATCTTCGCATATGGGGCTGTATAATCCCCCATTAGAAGGACTCCTATTTCTGGCTTCCTTATTAATGCATTATCCAGTGCATGTGATTATTTTTCAGTACCACGCACCTGTGGATATTGGCTTGGTACAGCCTTTACCTCACTGTAGCTTCTTAAAAGCTCTTTTAATTCATTCAGATAGGTACATGACAGAACATATAAGTTAACCCATTGAGAGAGATGGTTCTGTGTTATGAGTCTGTGTTATAACTCGCCACCGGTTGCACTTAGGAGACTGCAAGTGAGCTAATTCTGCTCCTTATAAGGTGTACTATATAGCGACCCCTCCAAATTACTGGGAACCGATGTCTTTAAAAGGCTGGAGAACCATGGCTCCATTTTAAGGGTACATGACTACATTTCCCAGAGACCCTGGTTTTCAGGGTTTTCTAGCATGGGAAGAGGTGGTCTAGGATACAACTCTTCATTTTTGTATTCTGCATGTTACGCAGATGCTGGTCTCTCCCTCCTTATTTCCAATTTAACTCCTTGCAGTCAGATAAGTACTTTTGAATACTTTTAAGAACCTTTTTCTTGTCTTTCTATTACATTTGACTGTGTTTTATACTATGTTGTGGGTTATTTTATGTCCTTTAACCCACTGTTCGCATGCCACACTGGGTTTCCTAGAGAGTATTGTAGCCCATTATGCCCCTCTTACACCACCTCTGTAATCTTCATCTGCTGACCAAGATCCAGTTTTGGTTAAGGTTTTTTAAGTTGCCTCTATCACTTTATCTATTCATGTGATCCTCAGCTCTTGGTCTGCAGGACACACTTGTCCCACAGCAGGTACTTGAGACCCGTATTTCGGGGTGACACACGTATTCCTTTACTGAGAAAAAGGGAACTGAAGGTGATGACTTATCTCTTTCTGTGGGGACTATTATGAGGATGGCACTAGCCCCACAGCAGATTGTCATGGACTCTTTTCTGAATCACAAGGTTCCTTAGTTCTGTGCTAGGTCCCTGGATTATTTGGCTCACATGGTAGTTGTGATGACCATCCCCTGGTATTTTCTCTGGAGTGTTTGTCATACTGATAGCTAATCTCTGGCCCAGTTGGGCCTTATTTTCAGATCTTCCCAATCTGTCCATGGTGGTGCAAACCTGTATCAAGCACCACCATTTTAATATGCTGGCTTTGGCCAGAAGGTCTTAAAGGCTGTGGTGCCTCTATAGATGTCCTCCTTGCTTTTCGTGGGATCTGAACTCTGCTGGTTACCGGTTAGTTTTTCCATTGTTTGGTGTCCCTTGACAACTGTGGTTCATGTTGTACCTCTTGGCTTTGCTATACGTTAAAAATGAGCTTTGCAGGCAGGGGTATAGTAGAAGGGAGGAGGGGAGTCTCTGCCTTGAGACCTTTTTTGAAGTGTCCTGCCCTTCTGGAGGAGACTTTACCTGTGGTTCCTGTGTTCCACATGGACTAAGAGAAAATTACTTAATGGTAAGTACACTAAAATCCCAATGGTGGAATGCAAGAAACTTAAGCAATCCCAACTGGCAATGTACATTTGATGAAAAAATAATCAGTAGCAAAATGTTACTGATTTGTTCATGTCCTTTATGAATTGGAGAACATGTGCACTTGTTTTAGCGAATGTGTTTCAAAATATTGAAGTGGCCAACATTACCACCGTTTTGTTTCTGCCTAATTCAGCAAAGTAGTTAGCACACATTTTCGTTTTTAATTGTGCAGATGGGCTATTCAGCATCAAGGTCTTAGAATGCACAATAAAAAAAATGCACATAAATGCATGGCTTTAAAAAAAAAATAGCTTATGCTCCACTTTCTTGCATTCTGGACCAAGTTGGCAGGGGGCAGCAGTTGGGGTGGAGAGCAGAGCCTAATGTGACTAGTACTGCTTAAAGATAAATATCTTGGAAACTGTTGCAGTTTTCTGCACACTCCTGTAGTGCTTAAACTGTTAAATAAAATTTGCTAACATAAATATAGGTAATTCTGACAGCTTCTTCAAAATCACCTGTGTGTTAGAAAGTGGTAATGGAGGCTTTAATTTGTTCATATTAACAGATAGAAACATATTGCTATCCATTTGGTTTCTAGTGTGTTCAACCAGTACCGTACAGCTAAGACAATAGAATTTTATATTTGTTTTATTTTTTCCAGTGGAGAAAAGACCAGTGTTACTTTGGATGACTTGAGGCCTGCAACAGATTATCACACTAGGTAAGTCAATGTGGGCATTTTTTTTTAATATTATCTGTTATATTTGTTATTAAGGCTCTAAGTAGAGGCTTGTTAGAGCCAAAGAAACAAAAGGCCAAAAAGGAGCGCAAATCACCAATATATTCGATCTTGATAGCACTTAAATTTAAATCACAATTCCTTAGTATGGTACTCACACTTGCCCAGATGTATGTCGGTTGTAAGGACAACCAGCAGTGAACCAACGTGAAATAACACCTCCACTTTACGGTCTCCCACAAGAAATAAAAAGTTTGAATGCACAAACAGTATAAAAAAAATGTTATCCTAAAATTATGTCAAGTAATAAAAGTGTCAGTATATGCCTATTTTGACACATTTTGAAGTACTCAACTCCTTTCTCAAAAAAAAAAACAAAAAAAAACTTTGGCATAAAATAAAAACAATAATAGTGAGCAATGGCAAATAAAGTAAGGTAATCACTCACCCACCATCCGAGGCACATCTTAATGGACAGCACAAAGGGAAGCCAAACATTCTCGCATTCGATTAGGTATCAAACCTGGAAGTGAAGAACCACTCCATATCACACTGAAAGCAGGAAGTGAAACACCGCCGCATCTCACACTGGAACTCAAACATGCCTGATATTGGGGGGGTGTTCATAACCAAAAGAAACGCTGTGCTCCAAAATGGAAAGCAGAGTATCCAAGAAGCTGATTATATAAATCAAAAATTCGACTGAATTGAACTTCCCATTTGGAAAATACAGACAACAAATAAAACCATTTTGACCAAATGTGGAAATGTGTGAGAGTAAATCTGATCCCTCCAGAGGGTTAGTGTTTATCACCATAACTTGAACAATAAAAGGATCTTTTATCTCATACAATAAATGAATTCAGAAAAATACACATTGCTACTGTATACCAGTAACATAGATGTTGCAAACACAATAGCAACAAGCAAGTAAAAAAGCTGAAAAGAAGAAAAAAAAAATGATGAGTATGACCAAATGGTTAATACTAATGTTTAGCCTTTTGAGAGAGGAAATTATGGATAGAAAATCTAAAAAAAAAACAAAAAAAACAGAGGATTACTCCAAAGGTAATGTGAGACAATGGGGTCGTTTTAGTTCACGAGAGGTTGGGAGGACCCAGAGAAGTACTACTTCCAATGGTCGATATTTTAGGCAAGGTCCATTCAACCACAGAAACTCCAACCGGTCTGCACATTTTTTGAACAGTCAGCATTCCGCAGGGTCTGGTATACGTGGCAATCTTGTGGTGGAGGGCACTGCTAACACTGGTCCATCTCCTCCTATGGAGGTACATGCCAGTGGTGGTCCCAGTACTAATAAGTTCTTCTTAAATGAGAAAAAAAGAGTCGGTTTCTGTCTCTAAGAAAAAATCAGACACCAAAGCTGTTGGCATTACAAGTAGTAAAAGAACAAGTGCCCTGGACCATGCAACTAATGACACTAATACTGACCTACAAAGCAGTCCGGTTGATTTTTTTAGGGTTGAACCCTCTGTCCTCCCCACAACCTTCCACGTCAAAGGACTGGACTTTTTGGGAGCATAAAGAGAAGATCTATTCTAATATTACTAGACAGTAGAAATTGACATTGAGGGATCTAAGCTTGAACCTAAATATTATCTTTAAACCAGCAGGTAAGGGGGGGTACTGTGATCCAGGGCAGAGTTGTAAAGAGTATGTAAAGGAGACTCATCGGATCCTTGAGGATGAAGGTTACTACTCTGTCCTGGCTGGCGATCCTCCCCCCCAGTTCAAGCTGGAGTTTGACCAGCTTGTTCGTACTGCTTTTACAAATGGAATCATTTGAAAGTCCAAACTTAATTTCCTGTATGTCAAGGAACTGAAAGTGACAGTTTACTACTATCTGCCAAAAATTCATAAAGGTTTGGTTGACCCTCCTGGTCGACCTATTATTTTGGGGGTGAACTGTCTATCCTCTAATCTTTAGCATTTTATAGATGTTCATCTTCAGAGGTATGTTGTGGGTCTGAAGTCATATCTCAATGATACCACTCTGTTATTGAATGTTCTGGGGGATATCCATTGGGAGCCTGGCTATGTCTGGCTAACAATGGACTTTCAAGCATTGTACTCTAATACCAGGCATACAGATGGTTTTAGGGCGCTAGAATTTTATCTCACTTCAGATCCACTGATGCCTCTGACTCAGAGAACCTTTTTGCTCGATTCCGTTGGTTACATACTCACACATATTTTTTTTTTTTTTTACCTTTTGAGGGTAAATTTTGCTTACAAACTTGAAGCAGAGATTCTTGGACAAACATTATCCTCCTGGACTGGTTCATAGATACTATATGCAGGTTCGAGAATTCTGTATAACCTCCACATTGATGTATAAAGATAAGAAGTCTAAGGAAGGACTGTATTCTGGGAATTTGAGGTTCATTACTAAATTTAACGTAGCCCATAGGACAAGTGAAAATATATTTTTCTAAGCACTGGGAGATCTTGAAACTTGATCAAGTCTTGAAGGAGTTGTGGGATCGAGTCCTCGTTTTACTTACAGGAGGGTGAGAACACTAAAGAATAATTTAGCACCTAGTAGGTTATCAAATAACAGAACAGAAAATCTAATTCCCTAATGCATCCTTTTTTGAGCTACAAAGGGAGTTTTAAACGTGGCAGTATTAGATGCAGTACGTGTTCATATATTGCAAATAAAGTACAAACGTTCAATTCATACGTTACAGGAGAAGAATGTCACGGTAACCAGTACAAAATGAAGGTCAGAAACAAGTATATATGATAAAAACCACCTTTATTAAAGATACAGTAATGATATGATAATACCCCAGTAAGCCCCAAAACATGCAACTGACCGGCCAAGGTCTAATACCCAGACTGACACTGAGTGGAGGTCTGTACTACTCAGAGAGGAGTAGAGAACCAGGCTATGGTTCTCTCCCCTAGGATGGATAGGCGCCCAACCAGATAGAATACTTATCACGCGGTACAGAATGGGGACAGTGGCAAACTGAGCGGAGGACAGCACAAGCCACAGTACCATAATGCGAATAGCCTAATGAGTTGGATACAAGGAGCGAGTAGGCAGCCACAGCTACAGTTCAGAACCAGTGTGGATAGTCAGACAAGCCAGGGTCATACACGGAGCGAGTAGTCAGCCAGAACCACAGGTCAGAACCAGTGTGGATAGTCAGACACAGCTACAGTTCAGAACCCAAATGGATAGTCAGACAAGCCGGGTCATACACGGAGCGAGTAGTCAACCAGAGCCACAGGTCAGAACCAGTGTGGATAGTCAGACAAGCCGGGGTCAACACGGAGCAAGTAGTAAGCCAGAGCCACAGGTCAGAACCGGTGTGCATAGTCAGACAATCCGGCGTCATACACAGAGCGATAGATAGCTAAAGCCACAGGTTAGAACCGGTGTGGCTGGTCATACAGGCCGGTGTCATACACGGAGCAAGTAGTCAGGCAGAGCCACAGGTCAGAACCGTTGTGGATAGCCAGACAAGCTGGGTCATACACGGAGCGATAGATAACTAGAGCCACAGGTCAGAACCGGTGTGGATAGTCATACACTGAGAGATAATGGAAGCCAAACCAGGGTCATAACGAGGAGCAAACTAAGTGAGTAGTCACAAGAACACCACATAAGGGCAACTGGCCTTAGGCCCAGGGAAGTTCATATAGGCCCAAACGTAGGCGGGAATCAGTTGGTCAAATGAATGTGTGCAATAAACAAGCGCAATGTCACAGATGCACGTCTGCACCCATGACTACCAGACAGCAACGAGGAGGGGTACAGGGAAGCAGGTAGCACAGCTGCCAAGCACACTGTGACAAAAAGTTTGGAACTCGCACTTTTCTGAATTGCGTCACAAGCAATGCGATTTATTTAATCGATTGCTTGTGCGGTTTGTGGGCAGAACCTTGCGTGAATGTTTTGGCCAACATTGGTGCAATATTGAGCTTGGTTATTTGGACCACAGTGTGTCCCGTCACTGTACCTATATGCACAATAGGGATCCTTCCTGCTTAAAAGTAACTCCAGTTGAACGGGTGGACACAATAGGGTTTGGGTAAAAGGAACCATAGGGAGGCCTATTGGATGTACATTTTACAAACCATGGTGCCCTGTGGTTTAAATGAAAATACTGAAAATATTTTTTTGGATATTAGTTATATTTATTGATTAGTTCAGGGTTGCACTAATATGTATATTTATTGTAGATTCCCACTTTTTTGTTTAATATTATCACTAGGTGATCAGTTAAAATGCTGTTTTATTGACAGCATATTCTTATAATATTATTATAGTATATTGTATGTATGACACTAGTTTTTCTTTTCTTTTTTCGGTAATTTCATTACAGGCACCATGGTGTGTTTGTCTTCCGGTAGTATATCCTTTTCAACTTTTTTTCCTGTTTGTTATTGTGTTTGCAACATCTTTGTTATTGGTATACAGGAGTAATGTGTATTTTTCTGAATCCATTTATTGTATGAGATAAAAAATCCTTTCATTGTTCAAGTTATGGTGATACCCTTTGCAAAAGCAAAAGATGTATACTCCAGAAAGGACAGAAGCACTCTCAGGACTTGAGAGATGTAAAGAATAAAGAATTTTTATTAGGTCAACGCTTCAGATGTCTATGTGCCACCTGACGAAGAGTGCCGCGTAGACGTTCGAAACCGCTGACCTAATAAAAATTCTTTACATCTTTGAAGTCCTGAGAGTGCTTCTGTCCTTTCTGGAGTATATATAATATATAGTTCTTATGAGCAGCCATGTGGTATATTTCCACATTTGGTCAAAATAGTTTTAATTGTTGTCTGTATTTTCCAAATGGGAAGTTCAATTTAGTCGAATTCTTGATTTATATAATCAGCCTATTGGATACGCTGTGTTCCATTTTGGAATGCAGCATTTCTTTTGGTTATGAACACATCCCCAATATCAGGCATGTTTGCATTCCAGGGTGAGATGTGGCGGTGTTTCACTTCCTGGATTCAGTGTGAGATGCGGAGTTTAAAAGGTTCCCTTGGATGGTGGGTGAGTGATTACCTTACTTTATTTGCCATTGTTCACTATTATTGTTTTTATTTTATGCCTAAGTTTTTCTGAGAAAGAAGTTAAGTACTTCGAAACACGTCAAAATAGGCATATACCGACGCATTTATTACTTGGCATAATTTTAAGATTACAATTTTTTGGTACCGTTTGTGGATTCAGTCTTTTTATTTTTTGTCAGAGACCCTTTTGACTGTATTGTGGCGTCAGTGATCCCCGTCGGATCACTGCCGGTTGTTCGTACAACAAGTGTGAGTACCATACCAATGATTTGAGATTTAAATTTAAGTGCTATCAAGATCAAATATACTGGTGGTTTGCGCTCCTTTTTGGCCTTTTGTTTCTTTGTCTTCCAAGGGTCCTGGAGGTCCACTTGGTTCGTTTTGGGAAGCAGCATCTGCAGACGGCATATTGAGTGACTGGGTGGGGGCAGTCAGAATCCCTCATCAACATTACTGACCACTTCTAGTGGTCTAAGATATTGTGAGTACATTGGTGTATTGGTGGAGGTCCTTTATCATTGATACTGCGCTAGAAAGCGCACTTCTTTTTTTTCTCTTGTTAGAGCCAGATGCTTTAATGCAAATATGCATGTTTTATGTCTTATTCCAGTGTTGCCCATTTTTTACTTAAGTCCTATGTGGAACACAGGAACCATCGGGTGCAATCTCCTTCTCCAGGAGGACAAGGCAATTGATCAAAAGAGCTCCATGAAGAGTAGAGTGACTCCTATATACTCTTTACCCCTCGCCTTGAAATGATAATAAGTGACCTTATTCCAGATGGAGGAGTGTTTTTGCTTTTCTGTTTTTTTTTCTTCCGAAAGATATGGGGCTGTATAATCCTATCCTATCTTTGGCCTCCAATGTTGGCTTGAGCCAGAGCATGGACTTCAGGAACTTCGTGTTTTTTCCACAGAAGGCATGGGGTTTTCATAAGCGCCGCCAGTATTGCTACATGCCCAGGATCTGATTCCTTCAGCAACCCAAGCATGTTCCACCCAAAAATCCAAGCCGGTCTTGTACAAGCCCGTGTAGAAGCCCAAAGCTGACAAACCTATCTCCGCATGACTCGCGTAGCTCTGGTCTGCCTCAGGCTGTAGGAGGTAATCTATGATTTTCAGTGGCAAAACCAGTGGGTTTTGCAGGTAATTTCAGAAGGGTACTGCATAGACCTTATGCCACTGTACGTTGTCAACCATTTTTAGATGCAATCTCTCCCCTTCTCCATATGCAGGTTTTTGGTGCCTTTTCCTTGTCTGGAACGGTTCCTGGGATTTTATTCTAATCTTTTAATCATTTCCATTAAAAGGTATCACCTTTATATCACTCTTGAGTTTTTTGCTACACTGAATTCCATAGTTTCCAAGAAAGGCAGAGGATACCAAATTGTTTTGTTCTAGCACCTCTGTTAAGATAGTCCTTGTGCTCCATCATTGCCACCATGTGTCCAGGGGAATTTTTTGCTTCCCTGAACATAAAGGGGCATATCTGCATATTCCTATTTTTACAGAACATCAGCGTTTCCTGCAGATTGCCTTCCAAGACAATCATTTTCATTTTCTCTGTCATCCAGTACAGGTTACTGTTAATTTTGGGTATGCGATCAGCCCCTTTAAGTGGGCAGGAACAATTCTGAGAAGTGACTGCTGGGTGAAGCCTACCTCCACTCCTTAGCTTGCAGCTAGCCAATCCCCATCCAGTAAGATTTGTTCCTTGGTCAAGACACAAGGCAAGAGAACAGTTCAGCTATAGTTTTAGCTTTTTTATTATTTTTCTGTTAGATATGGGATACCACCATAAGGCGGAAAATATTGACTGCACGTTCTTTCCCCAGGAGTTGCCCACTGAGGTTTCTTCTTGATATATGGTAATATGAAAACAGAAGACCAGCTGAAAAGGTGAGCAACCCTTTGAGTGCTGTGATCCACATGTCCCATGCTTCCCCTCCGCACAGGGGTCTCCTTGGAGTTCCTGTTACATACTCATGCACTCATTGGGTTTATCTGTATGTCTTTTGGGTGTTTGGAGCAAGTTTCTGTGGTAACTTAACCCTTTGGCTGCTGGTTGGCATACTTTGCAGGGTTGTGAGCACTTTCTCTACTGGGACCAGTATTTATTTGTTCTGCTGACTTGTTCTGCTGGGCTTTTGAGTGTTTTTACATTTTGTAATAACTTCGCTCCGGAACTTTTCTCCATTCACTCCTATGGCACTTTAGAGTTTGGGACATATCTCTGCAACCGCTTATATTGTTGATCTGCCCTTGCTCCATCTTCCGGTTAACGTTCTGGGCATCTTGGGGGGGCTCAGGGGGATTACCTACAGAATACTCAGGTCATGTTTGCACAGCATGCTCTGCTGCCCCTGAGTCCTCTGCAGTGACCTCCAGCCATGACTAGAGCCAGTTTGGATGCAAGAGTTTAAGGCTACTACCAGGGACCTCCAGTCTACCTTACAACTCCTTACATCCATCTTGCAGGGGGTCTTCCACTAGTGGAAGGCCCCCGCCCCTGTCAGGTCTTCCCTGCCTAAATCACCGGGTTTACCTGATGTGTCTGATTCCTCTGAGGAGGAATTATTGATGGACTTTGAAGACTGTTCTGCTGTCCCTTCCTCTCAGTTTTTTTGGGGACCCCTTTGAGGCTAATACTGTTCCCTCAGCCGAGGGCCTGATCAGGGCTGTGTTGAATACCCTGAACATTACCTTGGTACAGGATGTTTTCTCTGATGTGTTTCAGGAGCCTGGGGAGAGGTCCTGGGGCATTTTAATGCTCAGGGCCGGTGGTCCCAGGAACTTCCCATCAATGTCTTGGAGCTTTGGGCGATATTTCATGCCCTGGGCCACTGGACGCGCCAACTGGAGGATTGCCCTGCAGGGTCCAGTCAGACAACGCCACAGCGGTAGCCTACATCAACAAGCAAGGTGGCACAAGAAGTCTCGCAGCTTGGTTAGAGGTCTAGGCTATTTTGTCCTGGGCAGAGGAGCATGTCCCTGCCATTTCCGCAGTTCATATTCCTGGTGTAGACAACGTTCTGACAGACTTCCTCAGTCGACACACAATGGACAGCGGAGAGTGGGAACTGCATCAAGATGTGTTCGACCTCATTGTCCAGTGGTGGGGTCTTCCGTGCATCGACCTGATGGCGACAAGACACAACAGGAAGGTCATGACGTTCTGCTCTTGCTGGGCAGATCCCCTGGCTCTAGCAGTGGATACCTGTGGATTTTTCCTCTGGCATACCTTTTTCCTCCCATTCCTCTGTTGCACAGGGTGATAAGGAAACTTACTGGCCTCGACAGGCTTGGTTTCCGGAGCATCTTGATCCCTCAGTGGCGGAACCTCTTCGGCTTGCCCTCCCGTCCGGATCTTCTTTTACAGGGTTACCCGTGGAAAGAGGATGTTCCTCAATTTTGAAGAAGGGATTTTCGCGTGGTGGCTACTATGCTTAGTGCACGTAAGCCGTTTCCTCTAAGGCCTACCATCGAGTTTGGTCTACCCTTCTCTCTTGGTGTGCTGATAGGGACCTGTCTCAGGATTTTGATCTTCCTATGGTCCTTTCTTTCCTCCAGGATGGTGTGAATAAGGGTCTCAGTTTGAGTTCTCTTAAGGTGCAGACTTCTGCTCTCTCTGTTTTCTTTCAGAAGCACCTTGCTGTTCTTCCTGATGTCAAGGTTTTCTTCCAAGGTGTTGCTCATACCCGTCCTGTGTTTAAGACTCCCGCTCCTCAGAGGGACTTTAACTTGGTTTGGGGCATCCTTCAGCGCCCTCCCTTTGAGTCTTTGGCCACTATTCGTCTGTGTCTGCTGACGTGGAAGATGGCATTTCTCTTGGCGATCGTGTCTGTTTGCTGTGTTGCGGAGCTGCATGCCTTATCTTGTAGGCCACCCTTTTTGGTGTTTCACATGGATAAGGCAGTGCTTCACACTTCACAAGAGTGCTCTAATCCTACTTTTGACAAGGAGAAGGATCTTCACCTGTTGGATGTTGGGCGTTGTCTCAAGTTCTTTGTGCATTGCACTGAGCCCTTGCTGCAGTTGACACTCTTTTTGTCATTCCTGAGGGTCCCAGGGCAGGGAAGCTTTCTTCCAAGGTAACCGTTGCTTCTTGGATCAAGTTCGCCATTCGTGAGGCTTACGAACTTAGGAAGAAACCTGTTCCCTTTCGGGTCACGGCTCATTCTGTGAGGTCTATTGGGGCATCTTGGGCCTGCAAAAATCAGGCCTCAGCTGATCAGTTGTACAAGGCGGCCAGTTGGTTGTCTGTGCATACCTTTTCAAAACACTATCGTGTGGGCGTGCTGGCATCAGCTGACGCCAGTTTTGGGAGGAAGATCCTGGAGGCAGCCTTGCCTGTCTAGGATTTTCTTTATCTCTTCAGTACTCTTTCACTTTTGAGTCCTGTTGGCTCTAATTCAGTGTGCTGTGTAACAGTTCCTGGGGTCTGTTTTTAACCCGTTCAGTGTCCGTTGACACTTTGCGGTTATTGTTGAGCTATTCAGGATCTGTTGTTTCAGTGGTGCTCTGGTGACTTTGGGGGCCTGCTCCTGGTCCTTGCCTTTCTTCCCGCCCTGGGAAACTTAATGGTTGAACATCCCAACGTTACCAGCAACCTGTATTGGATGACAGAGAAAATAGGATTTTAGTCTTACCTGTTAAATTCTTTTCTCTTAGTCTGTACAGGTTACTGGTCTCCCACCCTGTCAAGAGACCATGCTTGGCTCTCCTGTGGCAGAACGTGGGGATCCTTTCGGGTTCATGCTCACAGGAGTCTTCCTTTACCTTCTTACTACCTAGTAAATAGTTTTCAAATCTTACTGGATGGGGATTGGCTAGCTGCAAGCTAAGGAGAGGAAGTAGGCTCCACCCAGCTGTCACTTCTCAGAATTGTTCCTCCCTACTTAAAGGGGCTCATTGCCTACCTAAAGTTACCATAACCTGTATGGACTAAGAGAAAAGGATTTAACAGGTAAGACTAAAATCATCTTTTACTGCCCTTCACTTTGGGCTGGCCTCCACTCTTCAGGTGTTTACAAAGGTTATGACAGCTCTGGAGGTTCACATCTGCTCATTGGTGATTTATGCCCCCTACCTGGATGATTTTCTGCTGAAGGCCCCTTTAGAGGAGACAACTGCTTCAGATTCAGACTTGTGTATCTTCTGGAGGACAACGGTTGAGTTATCAGTTTCAAGAAATTTTCCTTGTTCTGTCCCTGGTTCTTAACTTTCTCAATATGAGTTTTGACACTCCTCTAGGGAAAGGTATTCCTGCCAGAAGACAAGATTCTGACTTTGTCTCATCAGGTGTCTCAAGAAGGACTATGACTTCTGCGACAGTGTGGGAATACATGAAAGTGTTAAGCTTCCGTTTCTGCCCTATAGGCAGTCCCATTTGCTCGGTTCCATAACGGGGAGTTGCAGCTGGAAATTCTCAGTAATTGGACCAGACAGAAGCATAATCTTTCCAGTCTTATGTCCTTGTCCAATAAGATGAAGGCATACCTTCATTGGTGGCTCCAGAGGTCCCATCTCACTCTTTGATGGCCTCTGGCTATCCAGGATTTTGTCAGTCACAGCAGGTGCCAGCGTGAAAGGCTTGGGTGACATACTGGGTCTTCAGATGGCCAAAGGTCCCTGGACCAAGGGATAAAATCTCCTGCCCATAAATGTCCTGGAATGTTTTCCGGTTCGTCTACCCCTGCAGCTTTGGTTTCAGTCCCTGCAAGGATCCACTGTGCGGGTCTAGTCTGACAATGTAATGGAGGGGGCTTATAGCAACTGCCAGGGAGGGACCAGGAATGTGACTCATGGTCTGAGTTTTGGCTGATCCTCATGTGGGCAGAGGCCCACTTGCCGGCTGTCTCCCCATTCCCATACCAGGAGTGGACAATAATAGAGACAGACTTTCTGAGTCTCCCAACACTTAGATTGCTGTAATTGGTAGATCAGCCAGTGTATTTGAATCAACACTTGAGGTTCTTTTTGTACCAATTAATTTCTTTTAGAACTGGTCTATGTTTGGATGGCTTTTCTCCTTCCCTCCCTCATTCCTCGCCCATGCTTCCTGTGTTCCACATATAATATAAGAGAAAATGGGATGTCTGTGTACTTACCAAAAAATCTTTTTCTGTTAGTTCATGTGGAACACAGGACATCCCTTCTGGAGAAAAAACAATGGTTTGAGTCCTGGGAAAGGGATCCTCATGGGTTCTCTGGTTCCAGGGATTCCCTTTGTTCTTCTTCCACTTCTGTTTCTTTTCTTTCATCTGTGCCATTTGTGAAAATTGAGTATGTCAAGGCTGGTGTAAAGTGGATATAAGAGTGAGTCTTTGCCTCAGAAAGGTCTCTTTTGATCAAGTACCCTTGCCTTCCTGGAGGAGGAGTCTTTACCCCATGATTCCTCTGTTCCACATGGACTAAGAGAAAATTATTTAACTTTAAGTACAAATAAATCCCCTTTTTATCAAATGGTAAATCTCAATCTCAAATGCTAATATGCCTGTCCCTGTAAACAAGTATTAACAACTGGAGAAGGTTATCAGCCATGCCACTGGAGGCAAGATTACTTAATTGTTTCAGGTCCCAACTAAGCATGCTTTCTTTCCACTGAAGTCGGAGGGGGGTGGGGTTTTATCAAGCCCACCAGTGCTTTTTGGGCAACTTTTCCCTTGGCAGCGCAGGCGCATCTTTCCCCAAAACCCAAGCAGGCTTGGGCAGGGAAGAAAACTGCTTGTAAGCCTAAAGCTGACAAGTTTACCTCCTCATGACTCATGGAGGGCACTTCTGTTTCTGCCCATAGAAGGTCACCTCAGATTTTTTCCATGATGTGAGCCATTTCTGTGACTGATTAGTGAGTGTGTTTTGCGGGTACTTTCAGAAGGGTATCATAAACTTCAAGTCTCTTGTTCCTGAGTTCCTCAGGATCCAGACAGAGGTCAGCTTTTCTTAGTTTCCTCCCTGCTAGATATGCAGGTGTTGATCCCTATTCCCTCTCAGGAATAATCCACCAGATTTTATTCCAATCTCTTCATGGTTCCCAAAAAAGATGGTGGATGCCATCCTATTCTTGACTTAACCCTTTCAGTGCCGGAGGCTCGGGCCATTTCCTGTACCCTGCAGGCCAGACACATTTTCAGCATTTTTGCTATCCTTCTGTTTACGCTTGATTTCCTCTTGGGATTTTTAGTTAAATATGGAAAACTATATATTGTTTTTTTCAGAACGAATTGAGCTTTCTCATGGTACCTTACATGAACAGAATTTTGCATCGTGCAAAAATCTATGATGTCATAATGACAAAAAAAAGTGAAAATTTACTAATTTTGCTAAAATCACATACTATGTATCAAAAACATTTACCTTGATTGAAAAAGTTTCAATTATTTGAAAAAGCCCTGAGTCCCCCGAGTAAAAAAATACCAAATTTGTATAGTTTTACCTACGTCCATGGCTAGCGTAGAGCCCTAATCACCAGCAGCGCAAAATGACATTTTCAACTTTATAAACTAAAATGCGCATTCTAGGGTTTTTGTGGTAAAACTGCCCTAAAACAGTGGAATAACTATATAAAACTATATATTTCTGAAAAGTAGACAACCTGCCGCATCTAATGAGGGGTAACTTACCTTCTTGCCCCAAGCCTGTTGTGCACAAATGCTTCCAGAAGGTGGCACTATAGGAAAAAAATGGCATTTTCTTACGTTTCTGCCCCTTCATCTGTATGGAAATCTGTGAAAACCATGGAATTTCCAACTGTATTCATTAGCTAGTGCTCTTAGGAGAAAAATGACACCTCATTGGTATGAGTTCCCCTACCTTAGTGGGCGCTACAAGTACCAAACTACACCTATTGCAACCACTAATTTTTCTAACATTTTCTCAAACATTACTTGTCTGTACAAAAATGGTTATAACAACTAGAGAAGTGAAGAAAGGTTACACAAACCATACCATTTTGGAAAGAAGACAACCTGCCGCTTCTAATGAGGGGTGAATTGCCTTCTTACCCCAAGCCTGTTGTGCCCAAATGCTTCCAGAAGGTGGCACTTTAGGAAAAAAAAGGCATTTTCTTACATTTCTGCCCCTTCAAATGTACTGAAATCTGTAAAAACCATGGAATTTCCAGCAGTATCCATTAGCTAGTGCTCTTAGGAAAAAAATGACACCCCATTGGCATGAGTTGACCTACCTCAGGGGGCGCTAGAAGTGCAAAACGACATCTACTACAACTTCTAAGTTTTCTAACATTTTCTCAAACATTACTTGTCTATACAAAAATGGTTATAACAACTACAGAAGTGAAGAAAGGGTACACAAATCATACCATTTTGGAAAGAAGACAACCTACCGCATCTAATGAGGGGTGACTTGCCTTCTTACCCCAAGTCTGGTGTGCACAAATGCCTCCAGAAGGTGGCGCTAATGAAAAAAAAGGCATTTTCTTACATTTCTGCCCCTTCAAATGTACTGAAATCTGTAAAAACCATGGAATTTCCAGCAGTATCCATTAGCTAGTGCTCTTAGGAGAAAAATGACACCTCATTGGTATGAGTTCCCCTACCTTAGTGGGCGCTACAAGTACCAAACTACACCTATTGCAACCACTAATTTTTCTAACATTTTCTCAAACATTACTTGTCTGTACAAAAATGGTTATAACAACTAGAGAAGTGAAGAAAGGTTACACAAACCATACCATTTTGGAAAGAAGACAACCTGCCGCATCTAATGAGGGGTGAATTGCCTTCTTACCCCAAGCCTGTTGTGCCCAAATGCTTCCAGAAGGTGGCACTTTAGGAAAAAAATGGCATTTTCTTACATTTCTGCCCCTTCAAATGTACTGAAATCTGTAAAAACCATGGAATTTCCAGCAGTATCCATTAGCTAGTGCTCTTAGGAAAAAAATGACACCCCATTGGCATGAGTTGACCTACCTCAGGGGGCGCTAGAAGTGCAAAACGACATCTACTACAACTTCTAAGTTTTCTAACATTTTCTCAAACATTACTTGTCTATACAAAAATGGTTATAACAACTACAGAAGTGAAGAAAGGGTACACAAATCATACCATTTTGGAAAGAAGACAACCTACCGCATCTAATGAGGGGTGACTTGCCTTCTTACCCCAAGTCTGGTGTGCACAAATGCCTCCAGAAGGTGGCGCTAATGAAAAAAAAAGGCATTTTCTTACATTTCTGCCCCTTCAAATGTACTGAAATCTGTAAAAACCATGGAATTTCCAGCAGTATCCATTAGCTAGTGCTCTTAGGAGAAAAATGACACCCCATTGGCATGAGTTGACCTACCTCAGGGGGTGCTATAAGTGCAAAACGACACCTACTACAACTTCTAATTTTTCTAACATTTTCTCAAACATTACTTGTCTATACAAAAATGGTTATAACAACTGCAGAAGTGAAGAAAGGGTACACAAACCATACCATTTTGGAAAGAAGACAACCTACCGCATCTAATGAGGGGTGACTTGCCTTCTTACCCCAAGTCTGGTGTGCACAAATGCCTCCAGAAGGGGGCACTAATTAAAAAAAAAAAGGCATTTTCTTACATTTTTGCCCCTTCAAATGTACTGAAATCTGTGAAAACCATTGATTTTTCAAATGTATTCTTTAGCTATGGCTCTTAGGAGAAAAGTGACACCTCATTCGTATGAGTACACGTACCTTAGGGGGCGCTACAAGTACAAAACTACACCAACCTCTAATTTTTCTAACATTTTCTCAAACATTACTTCTCTATACAAAAATGGTTATAAGAACTAGAGAAGTGAAGAAAGGGTACACAAACGATACCATTTTGGAAAGAAGACAACCTGCCGCATCTAGTGAGGGGTGACTTGCCTTCTTACCCCAAGCCTGGAGTGCACAAATGCCTCCAGAAGGTGGTGCTAATGAAAAAAAAGGCATTTTCTTACATTTCTGCCCCTTCAAATGTATTGAAATCTGTAAAAACCATGGAATTTACAACTGTATCCATTAGCTATTGCTCTTAGGAGAAAAATGACACCCCCATTGGTATGAACTGACCTACCTTAGGGGGCGCTACAAGTACAAAACTACTACTGCTACAACCTCCTGATTTCTCTAACATTTTCTCAAACATTCTTGCGTGTATGAAAATGGTTATAACAGCTATAGAAGTGAAGAAAATGTAGCGAAACCATACCATTTTGGAAAGAAGATAACCTGCCGCATCTAATGAGGGGTCACTTGCCTTTCTACCCCTAAGTTAGTGTGCACAACTATTTCCAGAATGTGGTGCTACAGAAAAAAAAAAAACTTTTTTTTTTTTTTTTTTTTTACAAATCAGTCACTTCAAAGATACGAAAATGGTTCAACACCATGGGATTTCCTAGGAGGACCTCCTGCCAGCCTACGATAAATGGTACCCCACTGCTGTGGGATGACATACCATATTGGGTGCCAGGAGTGTAGCTACCAGTTGAACAAGGATGGGGAAGCAAACAGCGTATGTATGATTCTATGGCTATCAGTGGTCAGTCAGTGTACGTGAGGACCTGTGACTGCCAGTGAAACCAGGTGGGGGGAGGGACGAGGGGTCAGGCAGTGTATGTGGGTATATCTACCACTGGGCAGAGCGCAAGTATGGCAGTGGTGGTGGGGGAGGTAAGGTAGTACATATGGGGGATCTGTGACTACCACTGTGCACTGTAAGTCCCCCACATACACTGTTTGATTTCCAGCCTGAATCCAGTGCGTATTGGCACTTGGGTCTACCAGTAGGCAGTGGAACCAGGCTGGGGGGGTCAAACTGTGGGAATGGGACTGCCAGTAGGCTGTGTAACTGGGCTGGTGGGTAGGGTACGGGGGGGGATTGAGTCATTTTGTGTGCATGCCACAGGGATGTCCGATGCATTGCAATGCAATGCAATTGACCCCCTGTCGCACACAGAGGGTTCTTTTAAAAAAAAAAAAAAAATTCTTCTTTATTCATAGCTTGTTGGGTGGCCTTAGGGCCCCCCAACAAGCTTTGAATGTAAAGCAATAGTAAAAAAAAAAAGTCCTGTGTGTGCCACAGGAGGGGGTCTAAAATGAACCCCCTCCCCTGTGGCACACAGAGGGTTAATTTTTTTTGTCTGTTTTTTATAGACCTCATTGGGGGGCTTCAGGACCCTTCCTTATGTCCCCCAATGAGGTCTTAGTAAAAAGAAATATGGGCTAAAAGAATTGACCCTGTGAGTGTCACAGGGTTCTCCAGCACATTGCAAAGCAATGTTCTGGGGACCACTGCGGCACTCACAGAGTTAATTTTTTTAAATTTTTTTTAAATTATTATCAGACCTTGTGGGGGGACATCAGGAATTCTCCTGATGTCCCCCCAACAATCTCTGATTATAAAATACTAAAAAATATTCCTATGTCTGCCACAGGAGGGGGGCTCTGCAATGAACCCCCTCCCCTGTGGCACACACAGGGTTAATTTTTTTTTTTTCTATTTTTTATAGACCTCATTGGGGGGCTTCAGGACCCTTCCTTATGTCCCCCAATGAGGTCTTAGTAAAAAAAAATATGGGCTAAGAGAATTGACCCTGTGAGTGTCACAGGGTTCTCCAGCACATTGCAAAGCAATGTGCTGGGGACCACTGTGGCACTCACAGAGTTAATTTTTTTTAATTTTTTTTTTAATTATTATCAGACATTGTGGGGGGACATCAGAAATTCTCCTGATGTCCCCCCAACAATCTCTGATTATAAAATACTAAAAAATATTCCTATGTCTGCCACAGGAGGGGGGCTCTGCAATGAACCCCCTCCCCTGTGGCACACACAGGGTTAATTTTTTTTTTTCTTCTATTTTTTATAGACCTCATTGGGGGGCTTCAGGACCCTTCCTTATGTCCCCCAATGAGGTCTTAGTAAAAAAAAATATGGGCTAAGAGAATTGACCCTGTGAGTGTCACAGGGTTCTCCAGCACATTGCAAAGCAATGTGCTGGGGACCACTGTGGCACTCACAGAGTTAATTTTTTTAAATTTTTTTTTAATTATTATCAGACATTGTGGGGGGACATCAGGAATTCTCCTGATGTCCCCCCAACAATCTCTGATTATAAAATACTAAAAAATATTCCTATGTCTGCCACAGGAGGGGGGCTCTGCAATGAACCCCCTCCCCTGTGGCACACACAGGGTTAATTTTTTTTTTTTTCTATTTTTTATAGACCTCATTGGGGGGCTTCAGGACCCTTCCTGAAGCCCCCCAATGAGGTCTCTGCAAAAAAAATACAGGCTGCAACAATTGACCCTGTGAGTGCCACAGGGATCCCCAGTGCATTGCAAAGCAATGCACTTGGGAACCCTGCAGCACTCACAGGGTTAATTTTTTTATTTGTTTTTTTTTTTTTTTTCATTTTTATTTTCAGACCTCGCTGGGGCACATCAGGACCCCTCCTGATGTGCACCCAGTTATTGATCTCCCAGCCGATTGGGCTGGGAGCTCAATATGGCGACAGAAGGAGAGCAAAGGCTCTCCTTCTGTTCACTCCTACCTCCGGTAGGAGTGATCTCCATCGGGGAAAGCCTTGTAACGTCATCGGTGACTATGTCACCGATGACGTTGGGAGGCTTCCCCCGGTCCCGCCCACTCCTACCCGGAAGTTCGGGTAGGAGAGACGGAAGAGGAGAAGCTGCGCTTCTGCTGCGCTTCTCCTCTTCCTTTATTGATCTCCCAGCGCGATCGGCTGGGAGATCAATAACAGGGGAGACATGAGGAGTGATCCTCATGTCCCCCCACGATTGCCCACCTTTTTTTTTTTTAAAATGCGGTCACTGCATGCCGGTTATACCGGCTCATGCAGTGACCGCATTTTAGTGGGTACATTGTACGAGCTTGGCACAGCGGGTACAGCTGTCCAAACTCGTACAATGTACCCACTTGGCACTCAAAGGGTTAAATCTTTGAGTGCCACAATGTGTTGCATACAACTCTGGCTCTCTAAGGGCTAAAGTACTCATCTGTTTTGTGCTGGCCTCAAGACTCTTTGATTGTGGCTATGTGTCCAGGTTTCTAGCCTCTCTAGACTTGAAGGACCCTTATTTACACATTCTGATTCATCTGAATCATAAGCGTTTCCTACTCTTTGCATTTCAGGTAGTCACTTCCAGTTCACTGCCCTTCCTTTTGGTTTAGCATCGCCTCCTAGGCCTTTCACAAAGGTCATATCTGCTTTGACAGTTCAGGGCTTCTCTTTGACTCCCCGCGTCCATGACCTTTTACTCAAGGCTCCTTCAGAGGTAATCTTGTGCACTCAATTTCAGGACTGCACTTCCATTCTGAAGCAGCATGGTTGAGGTACACTGTTTCAAGAAATCTCTGGTTCCATCCCAGAGCTTTCATTTTCTCGGCTTGAGATGAAATATCTTCCATGGGATTTCGTTTTTCCCAGATGACAAGATTCCTTTTGTCGCTTCAGGTGTCTCAAACAATATCCTGGCCATCGGCTTCAGTATGGGAGTACATGAAAGTGCTGGATTACCTGGTCTCTGCTCTACAGGCAGTTCCGTTGGCTCAATTCCATGTACCGGAATTGCAACTGGGCATTTTCGGGAACTGGTCCAGGCATCAGTCTCATCTGTCTCTTTTCATGTTCTGTCCCTCCGAACGAAGGAAGACCATCACTAATGGCCTCATTGGTCTTATCTGTAGCTGGGATGTCCGTTTGTCATTCCCAACACAATTTTGTTTGTTTTTAAGTTGTACGTAACTGGTTAATTTTTAATTGGGACTGAATAAAATGTATGAATGGTCATCCATACCTCCCAAAGTCCCATTTTAGGTGGTACTGCCCCTCTTTCCACCCTGGTGTTCTCCTTTTAGGAGATCAGATTATGTGGTGTGTATATAAGTGTATCAAATTTCTCCACAGCAATAAAACTCACATTAATGTTTGTTTAAACATCAGTGTTTATTAATTAGTCTGTGTGAATACAATACTTTGGGCTTGCTCTGAATTTTTTATTCAGCAAAACAAAGAGGGGTCAAGCACCCACCCCCCAGTTGTGCTTAATGTTTGGCCATTTGAAGCACTGAGAGCTATTTTCTCTGCTTCTCTCTTCCTCACGATCACAGTATACTTTACATTGCCTTTGTTGTGTGGCTGTTCAGGCACATGTGATCACTGTAGTAGCGATCACATGTACGGAGCCACCGAGGAGCTGGAGCAGTCTGTTTCAGCCTTCTAGAGGCTCTCTGCGATCATGAGTCTTGACATGCAAGAACCATCGCCCGCCTTTAAAGGATGGAAATATGTGACGGTCCGAGCTTGTCACTTATAGCACAAGGGTTAATAATAAATATACTATACTTCTATTTTAAATGATGTGGCGCTTTAAAGGTTTAACAGCTTGAAGAACTAGAAGTTGTCCCACAAAATAATGAGGAGTAATACTGTAAACCAAGTGCACCATAGGGGAAAAATAATTCCCAAAATGCTCAT
Source organism: Rhinophrynus dorsalis (assembly GCA_037306005.1). Classification (NCBI taxonomy): domain Eukaryota; kingdom Metazoa; phylum Chordata; class Amphibia; order Anura; family Rhinophrynidae; genus Rhinophrynus; species Rhinophrynus dorsalis. The sequence continues at coordinate 516,184,751 of CM074719.1, forward strand.
TTATTTAAATGGGGTGTTTACCAATTTGAATTTTAGAGAGGTCTGCAACAAATAGCTTCATACTGCACTGGTAACATTTCTAATATATTAAACGCCCCTTTTAAATCAATGGGAATCTTGGTTTGTTCCTTATGATGCACTTGGTTTACTCCAGAAGTACTCACATTCTTCTTAGTACATCAGTCTCCATATATCCATCAGAATCCTTTAATGAAATGTATGTTTGTTCCCCCTCAGAGTTCAAGCGGAAGTCAACTCCATTAAGGGAAACCCCACAGAAGTTGTCAGCTTCACCACCCTGAGCTGTGAGCCAGAAACGCCAAACCCACCACGTATCACCAATAGGACCAAAAACTCACTCACGCTCCAGTGGAAGGTAATCTGAGAAAGGAACTACATATCTGTGTGAGCATAAGACTATCTCTCATCAGAGAATGGTCCCCGACTACCGGAAATAAATTGGTATATTCTTTACACTTTGAGTGCCAGAGCAGTACGCTTCGCAATTCCTTGTAAAACACTCTGGCAAACAAAGGGTTACCCTTAGAGCTGAAATGAGTGCCAGGCTGAAAACAGGTTAATAAATTTTCCTTTAGGTTAATTAGTAAATATAAATTGCAAATAGTAAATAATGTTGCTTTTATGTTTGTTTTTTTTAAAAGTGGAATTATCATCAAAATTAAACTGCCCCCCCCCCCCAATCCATATTAACATAGCAATCCGCATATACATATTTTTATTATGCTGAATAAGTCTGGCATTAGTGAGAAATACAACTCGGCGTTAGGCATCAGCTGCAGGGATCTTGCTGTAGGTTCTTTCTGCCCCTGCACTGTCATTACCTTAAGGTACAGAGGAACTCCACTCACCAATCCTGGAGGTGAACGGGACAGACAGCACAGACTCGTAGATGCCTTTTCTGCACGATGTCTGTGCTGTTGTGCACTGATGTCTGCTGAACAAGGGTTTTTTTCCCCAGTAATGCCGGACTTATTCAGCATAATAAAAGTATGTATATGCATATCTCTATGTTAACAAGGATTTGGGGGGCAATTTAACTTTGAAGATAGTTCTGCTTTAAGGGACAGTGGGCCATATTTATAAAAGCAATGCATTGGAGATCTCGCTAGCATTCAAGAGGTTAAAACATCTCTATTCAAGTGCATGGAAATTTAGGACTTTGTATTTGTCCCCTATGGTGCAGTTGGTTTACTCCGGTGTAACTCAAGTTTGCTTTTTTAAATATGGGCCACTGTCTTGCTTTTTTAAAAATCCTGTATTCCTAGCCATCATTTGAGCACATATGTGCATAAGCCCTAAAATGTGTTAACATGCTCTGCTTATGGATGCGCTGACAGCTATGCGTGTTCTTCTGACCTTTTTTTTTATACAAGTTCCTCCTATAAGAGAGAAGTGCAATGCATGTCAAAATTGCGGCATACTGCCAAACAGAAGTACAGGTTTCTTTGAAATGAAAAAGGAAGGGCTCTAATATTTGATTTTTTTTTTTTTATCAGTCGGAGTTTGTTTTGTTTTTGTTTGGGTGGATCTTTTTTGTAACACATCTTACTTACAAATCTTTCTTAACTGGCCAACCCACACACAGCATGTTTGTGAAAGATTTTAGCACTCTTCGACAAAAGAAAAAACTGCTTACAAATGTTGGGTGTGCACTCAGAGGGTTAAATGTATATGTGAACCCACCTTGTTTTTTTATATAATGGGGAACTATACCATAGGGATACATGGATATTACTTTGTTTGACCCTTTAAAGGCCAGTGGCAACAAATTGAAAAGCAATACATTTCACTCCCTTATGGCCAATAAAGCATTAACAAAATTAATTACCTAAGTAAATCACATGGTAGTCAAATATATATTTGTTGTCTGCCACTGCTAGTTGTTACAGTTTGCAGTCTGATAAATACTGGTAACCCTTACAAACCATTTAGGGTCTATTCAGGCCAGTTGTTTATTGTGAGGAGATGTGAGGTATACAGGAAACTACAGATTTAAATGGGAGCTACCACCCCACACAATCTTTTCCTTCACTAAGTCCCCATCTGGCGACTAGTTGCGTAGTAGCGCTGGTTGCCAGAATAATTACCTTATTTAATAGATTTCTCCTCTCTTCCATGGGCGACAGGCAGGACGGAGTGCGGACATCTTGCCATTGTGACGTCCGCACACCTGCGCTGTTAGTCAAAGCCAGAGCCAAATGGCTCCTAGCAAACGCCTCCTAGACCCGGCTGGGACTGACAGCGCAGGCGCGCGGACGTCACAATGGCAAGATGTCCATGCTCCATTCTGCTTGTCGCCATGGAAGACGGGAGAAATCTATTAACCCTTTGAGTGCAAAGCAATGCTTTGCATACCATTCTGGCACTCAAAGGGTTAAATAAGGTAATTATTCTGGCAACTAGCGCTACTAAGCAGCTAGTCGCCAGATGGTGACTTAGTGAAGGTAAAGATTGTGTGGGGTGGTAGATCCCCTTTAAGTAATAATAATATAGATAGAACACCTGACTCCTGACTAAAGGACATCTACCTATATACATTATTCTATTAAACTTATGACTTATTCCTAGACTGATGTTTTAGTTTAATCTCAAACAAGTAACCTCTGGCTCTGTAAGGCTTAATGTCTGCAATTTTAATTTAAATATGTCAACAAATGCTTTACATAACACACTGGCACTCAATGTGTTGATGTTGTATTGTGAACAGGCAAATCACAAGGATTTTATTCTCTAGTAAAATGGGACAGGCTTCATGGACAAAAAGCACCCAGCCTTATTATCAACCATCTGTTTCCTTGTTTCTTTTGGATGAGAAGCACATGGGTTTTAGCTTTTGGAGGAAAGCACTGCTGTTTACTATCCTCGCATAGCATTTCTGTTATGGTGAATAGTGGCATATTGATTCTAACCCTGGCTCGTATTTCTGTATTACATGTGAAATCCTATCTGGGGTACGTGAATCTATAGTAAAATTCCGTACCAGTCGGGTCCAGATGCTACAGCCTATCTGTTCACATTGACTTAGGAACAATGACAACATGCAGGATGGGTAAACAACCCAGACATGCTGATTTGTTTTTATGTAAGTAAGTGGAAATGTGGTTTGTTTGTTTTTTTTTTGTTTTTTTTTTCTGGTCTGCAAATCATAACACAGCCTTTTCACTGATAAAAATTATGTATCATGCTGATACCCTGTGCTTCTGAGGACTCCAGTGTTGTAGTGGTGGAGGCCTGACAATCATGCCAGGTTAGAAAGAGAATATTTATGATCGACTTTTGGATTCCTACACAAAGGTGAATTTATACAAATGTTAGGGGCACGTGATATTTTAAATAGCTATTAAGCCTTTTTAATGTGAGGTGATACTGTCCCTTTAATTAAAAAAGTGTTAATGTTGAAAAGTGAGCAGACAAATTCTGAGAATTTCAGCTGCTAGTAAAATGGACCGTTTCCATGGGAAAAACACCAAACTCTGTACAATCTGCAAATGTTAATTGGTGTGCAAACATTGCAGAACAATGAAATGTATTTGCTTTGTAGCACTCAGGGTTAATAAAATAGTAATTCATAAACATGTATTTTTACAACATTTAAGAGTGTGACTGATATCAGTGTCACTCTCTAAAACACAGCCCTTCTGAAGTTATTCATGTTTTGTTCTCACCACTCCTTCCCCTTTCTCTGTGGTCAGCAGAGGAGCTCAGACACTGGGTCCATTGCTGAAGCTAGGTTCTCCAGCTGCAATTTTATGGTCTGAACAGACCAAGATAACCATTTCTTCTATTTCCTGAGAACCGGCTGTATTGCATCTAGTATTCAGGAAACTGTTATGTATGTCTCAGAGAATGGATTTCAATCTCGTCTGCTTGAAGTTTTCATTTCCCTTTGTGCTGAAGGACTCGTGTTAGTGAAAGGAGAATGGAGGCGGGGGCAAAAACACTTGAATAAATTCAGAAGGTCTGCATTTTAAGTTCTTTAACACAGATGACAGAACTGTTGTAGCCCTATTACACTGTTCTTTCGCTTGTTTCGTTTCACCTTTTCCTTGCATTCTGCTACTGATTGGAATACAGGAGGGTTGTGTGAGGGCCAGCTCACTTCAGTGCCAGCTAATATTATTAGCTAGCTCTCACATGGTTTGGCAGTTGACTGGAGGTTGCGATTATTATTACAGCCTCCCACAAGTCTGGTGTGAAAGCTTTGGCACTAGCCCCATAGGATGTTGAACAGACCTTCTTTGCTGCATCTTTACTGCGCTCCTTTAAGAACACCATAAAGATACATTATTAGTTTCTGTACAAGATGAGTTGAGTACCTATAAAAGGCATATGTGGAAGTGTGAATGGATGGGAGTAACACTCTCAATATGGACCTATATTAAACACATTGTTTTAGCCCATCTAGGTATGGGTCAGTTTTCAGACCCACTTCTGCCAGTCAATTTCCATATAGCCTTCAGTCCTTAGTCAGGACCCCTATGTATTATGGGCTTACTTCATGGTTTCTTGCATTTCTGCCTTGATTTGACAGTTTGAGGACTTGAGCCAACACATCTACTGATAGATTTCTCCCACAGCTACTCTTTCCATCCCTTCAGTCTTCTGAACGTGGAACTGTTTCTCTAATCAGGCGTGTTTTGATGCATCTGTGCCTTTTTGTCACTGATGTTGGATAGTAGGAGGGGTTTCTTCTTGGTCCTGTTTGTAAAATACAGATGTCTGTCATTCCCATGGGACAGGCAGTTTGTATCTGTGCCATCAGTCCATCTAGACCAGTGGTTCTCAACTCCAGTCCTCAGGACCCACTAACAGGCCAGGATCTGATGATTTCCTTGTTAGAGCACAGGTGAGTTAATCAATGGGAATGAGCCTCTGATCACCACACCTGTGCTCTAGCAGAGAAATCCCTAAGTCCTGGCCTGTTAGTGGGTCCTGAGGACAGGAGTTGAGAACCACTGATCTAGGCACTCCATTTTTAGTGACTGATTTAAATCCCCATGTATAATACCTAATGTTTTGTGCGCTGACCAAGCCTGATCTAATGTGTCTACATACTTGGGGGACCTAAGGCGATTAATGCAGATTATTTTAAGTTTATCTTCAAGTTAATGGATTATACTGCTTGTTGTTTGTTCATTATACATATCCAGTCGTGGTGTGTTAGATCTGAATAATTAGTGGACACAAAAGAGACTTAAAGAACATAGTATAAAGTGCTGATTTGTTTAGTATTTTGATAGCCAATTCACTGCTGAGCTGATGGAACATATGAAAACCGAATGTGAGTTATCCAGTTGTACTGTATGTCAAAGTGCATTTTAATTGTACACGCATGTTGGTTCACATATATTGATTACATTCCTGTTTACATATGATGTATGTTCACATCTAAAATTCCCTATAATCACTTCCCCCCATCCATGCCTTTCAAGACTGTATTCATCTTGATTCCTTCTTTACCTTTTTTCCTTCACTGTACTTGGTGGTAATTTCCTTTTTAAATCGTCTGACTTTCTGTAAATGATTTCTGGCTTGTTGGGTAAAAGAATTCTCAGATATTTGTTGTCCGATCAGAATTTTCCAATGTTTCGATATTGTCTTTTGATCCTTTTCACTCTCTCCAAAGTCTGACCGATCACATGTTCTTGGTAACCCTGCTGTTTTAATTTTTCTGTCAGACCTGAGTCTGTTGAAGAAAAGCGTGTTCACTGGTAGAGTCTCTTTTAATACATTAGAACTTTCCTAAGGGGACATTGTTCAACCATAACTTAAGTGGCTTGGATATAACTATTCACATCAACATTTCTGCTGTGTCTTGGTGGAAATTTTAATTTCCTCACTCACGCCCCTACCCAAGTCCAAAAATACAATTTGCTCTTTGCTCATTTCAGATGTAAACGACATACCAGTTCTTATTGTTATATTCTTGGGAAGCTCCTTTCCATGCCTGGGGGAAATAATTAAACAGATATAGATAACTCTATATTAATTCCATATGTTCTTTTCCTCTTGGGATCCCATAAACAGTTTAGCGCAGCTGGAGGTGAATCTAGTTCCCATAGTTGTACCACAGACTTGTAAGTAGTGCTAATCTTCATCAAAGGGATACATTTCATATTGCAACACAACAGTTTTATGTTTAAGATCAGCATAGCCCATACTAGATTCAGTAGTGGTACAAGTAAGATAAAGAAGACAATATCAAATCATTGGAGGATTCTTAAGGGGGACACATCTGAAAGATTTCTTTGCCAGCAGACCAGAAATTATTTGGATACCTTTCTGGCACTCAAATGGTTAAGCTAAGGGATCAAACACTTCACAGTAGTTTATGTATTTGATCTCTGTAACATTGCTTTTTATGTGAAAGTAATGGACAGTTTATATCCTTTATTGTGTGAAAGATTAAAAAAACAAAACAAAACAAAAAAAACTAAATATATATATATATATATATATATATATATATATATATATATAGAAATGGCATAGGAGAATAGTGTAATATGGCTGAGTGCCTTTAAAGTGTATAATATAATGTGTGTGTGTGTATGTATAATATTGCACACAATACATGACATAGATTTTACAGCAGATAATCCCACACAGTCATGACTCATTATTTAGTGTGTGTGTGTGTGTGTGTGTGTGTGTGTGTGTGTGTGTGTGTGTGTGTGTGTGTATGTATATATAATATCTGAGGTATTCTGCTTTCATTCTGTAACATTCCTGACAAGTTTGAACTCTACTCAGCCAATAACAGTATACATTTTACTCTACCAGTGGGCTAACCAATCTCCTGGTATTTAAACCAACTTCACCACGGGAACTAAAAATTCCCTTTATTTAAAAGTACAAAGGGCACCTCATAGAGTAGTATCTTTGAGATAATAAAACTGCAAAATACAATAATCTTCACTTGATATACTCACAAGGGGAATGGCTACATACAGATGTAGCACATCAGCGAGTGGAGGATGTTTAGCCTGCCACCACGTAGATCTCGATGGAGTAACGATTAGCAGCCACTTCCAGATTTGATCTATATCCCTTCAAATAGAAATGACCAATCAACAAAACAATATAAGATACTTGGGGAGGGTGCTTTTTATTTAAAAGTGGCTTTTTATTGAGTCTTTTAACTTTGGGATTCATTGGAGACCCCACTAGCATTCACAGGGGTAAAAGGTCCATTTAACCCAATAACTTTTGGCTCCCAAAGAGTTAAATGAGTGGGAATTTGTTTGTTCCCCATGTTACATTTGGATTGCTCTATATATAAGTGTCTAATACTGAGGGAGATTCAACTGTACCACAGGGAACATATAAAAATACCCATTCATTCAACAGGGCTTTTAACTCATTAAAGCTAGAAAGGCCTGCAGTGCATTGCTTTGCAGTGTACTGGAGACCTCTCTAGTGTTCAGTAGGTTAAAAGCCCTATTTAAATCAGTGGGATTTGGAGAATGTATTTGTGTGTTTACTCCAGAATTGTACCATTTCCTTAGTACATTTGTGCCACTGTCTGCTGTTTTAACCCTTTGAATTCCAAAGGGGTACTCAAGACATTTCTCTGTAATGCGTTGCCCACCCCTCTGACACTCAAAGGGTTAATCATGTGTTAATGTCTACTACTAAAGGGAACTCTTGCGTTCCACGTAATGCAGACTGAAAACCACTTACTGTATTGGCATCCACCACAGGGATGGGAAACCTGAGGCCCTCCAGCTGCTGCCAGACTACAACGCTCATCATTCCTTTTCAGCCAGCTACTGGATGGGAATGATGGTAGTTGTAGTCCAGTAGCAGAGGGATCGCCTCAAGTTGCCACCCCTGATCTACCAGAAACTCTGCAAGATACTTTCCAACTTCCTATTAAATCTTCTTATTCTGGCATTCATTATTATTTTGAAATTTGTTCCTGAATGTGTACAGTGCCGTATAACTTACTATACTAAAAATGTATTTCATATATGTTTCTTACCCTCCCCCCCTTTTTTTTTGGTGGGGTGTGAGGGTGACGAAAAGTGGAGATTTTCTGCTTTTGTTTAATGTATCGCAGTTCAGTTGAAGCATTTAAAAAACATATTTTGTTTTTATTTTTTAGGCTTCTTGTGATAATGGATCTAAAATACACAACTATCTCCTTGAGTGGGATGAAGTAAGTCCTAATACATTCTATTTACACATAACATCTCCTATCCAGGCCCTGAGTTACATTATGCAAATCCTTCCTCCTACAGTGAGGCTCATGTACTTAGAGAGTGGTGTGATTCCAGAGTAACTCAACTGCACTATAGGGAACAGATCAAAAATAATCCCACTGATGAAAATGAGCCTTTTAACCCCTTGAATGCTAGAGATGTCTACAGTAGGCTTTGCTAGCATTAAAGAGATTAATAGCCACATGGGATTTTTAATTTGTTAGCCTGTGGTGCTGTTGGTTTTCTCCAGAATTGCACCACATCCTCCCCAATGAAAACAAGTACATCATGGTTAATATATTGGGTCTTATGTATATAAGTAAGCCAGATCAATTCTAGAATAAACAAACTGTGCCAAAGGGGGAATTATACAAAATCTCCTTTAATTTAAATTCAAATTTCTCTTATGGCCAATATGGAACAGAGGTACCATGGGGTGAGTCCCTCCTCCTGGAGAACAGGATACATCTCAAAAGACAGTGTTATGGGTGGAGACTCCCTCCTCCTCCAGCTCAATCCTCCCATTCTACTAACCAGAATTTATGAGTCCTGCTTGAAGCTGGCAAGGCAAGACACTCTCTCTTAGTCTTTTAGGTTTTTTTTAATTACTTTATACCTTAGATATGGGGCTTTATAATTCCCCATTATGCGGATTACCTTACAGGGCTTTCCTAGAGTGGATTGACCATTGCACAGGTGCTTTGTGGACCTTTCAATTCCTTGCTGCCAAGTTTTCCCTCCTAAATGAGCCTATTGGAGGCTCTGTTTGTTTCTCTCTAAAATGGTAACTAGAAGACTGGTAAGTAACCCTTTGAGTGCCTTGGTCCTCATTTGTCCCAGTCATGTTTCCTCTCCATACAGGGGCGTTATGAGTCTTGGTAAAGTTCATGCACTCTCTTTCGGTCTGTTTATGTGTGTGTTATCTCATAATGAGGCTCTGGAGTAAGGATTGCTGCCTTTTCTATTGGGATTAATCCTTTCTCTGCCTTTTTGGTTACTTTTGTTTTTCTGGGGTTTTGAGGGGTTTGTTTACATTTCCCCTCTGCTTCTGCCATAGTTTCTTGCCCCCGTCAGATGTTGCCTGGGGATTTTGGGTCTCTGGGGCTCCGTTTTTACTGGAGCAGATCCTTTAAGTACGGGAGACTGCTCATCGCCATCTTTACTTCATTGATGTCTATGGTTAACGCTTCTATGGGACATTTCTTTGCAACGGTTTAAGCCACAACGGTCAGAGAGGGCTACCTCTTCTTGTCTCCTCATGCCCTTTATCCTATCCATTTTCTGAGTGTCCAGGGGGCTTGTGGTGATTCCATGAATGGAGTTGTAGGTGTTGCTAGGCAACAGCAACAGAGAAGACTAAATTTCCCAGAATGTCTGCTTTGTGGACTTTCTCCCGACTTACTGTCAGTTTTACAGTGGCCATTTTACTTTTGTCTTGTTTATGCTATGCAGAGACAGACTCTCCTTGCTGTCCTTCTCCAGATTAACCCGCTTGCCAGATAAGTGTATTTTCTGGGGGTTTTAAGGGTGATTATAATTCTGGGCATATTTTTTAGTATTTCTACTGGTATGGAGCAATAAGGGCCATTGGGGTAAATTCAAGCCAATGGACTCAGGGACATCTCTTACCCCCTCACATATTGTTCCTCGTGCTAAACGGGACTTCCTAGTGAATATTCATTATCTCTGCCCTTCATGCGCTGCAGCCCCCCGCTACTCCAACAGGACCCTCCAGCATTGATCAAGAGCCAGTTTGGGTCAAGACAATATTGTCTTCAGTGGCCCAAATCCCCTTCTTCTTTCAGGGGGTACTTCAATCATGGAAGCTCCTAAATACCTTTAAGTATGTGCACCCCCCCATTCCTACCAGTGTTCCTCAGGTTCTTGGGACTTCCTCTGAGGAGGGATTGTCAGAAGGGGAAGAGGATGATGGGGAATATGAAGATACGGATTTGTACTACTCCTATTGAGATTCTTATGAGGCTGATCTTCTCCCCTCGACTGAGGAGCTCATTTGAGCTGTTTTGGAGACCCTTCAGGTCTCTGGCACCTCTGATGAGGGGACTGTCTCAACGGATGTTTTCCAGAGGTGTAAAAGATTATTCTCCTTTCTACCGTCCTAATGCCATTCTGACCAGATCCTTCTGGATGATTGGAAGACTCCTAAAAAATGTCTGTTTATCAATAAAAGATTTTCTAAGCGGTATTCTTTTTCTGCGGAGGCCTTGACACAATGAGCCTCGCCACCAATTGTGAATTTTCCTATTTCATGCTTGGCTAAGACTATTGCTCTTCCTGTTGCTGAGGCTACAGGTATGAAGGAACCAGCAGACAAGATTCTAGACTCCCTCAAGATGGCCTTTGTAGCCACTGGGGCAGCACCAAGTCCTGTCTTTCCCTCAGCCTGTGTTAACAAGGCTGTGGCTGTTGGGTATGGACAGCTAGCTGAGGCTGTACGTGCTGATGTCCCTATGGAGGACTTGTTGGTTCTTATGGCCAATGTTTAAGAAGCCAACAGCTATGTCTCAGAGGCTCTTTTTGATTCAGACTATCCGCTAAGGCCTCAGCTTTTTAGATTGCTGCACATTGCACACTGTGGATTAAGATTTGGTCTGCGAACCAATCTTCTAAGAAGTCACTGGTTTCCTTGCTTTTTCAGGGCATGTCACTGTTTGAACATAGATTATCAGTGATGCAACTGGTGGTAAAAGAGCTCTATTTCTCCAGATTCCAACCAAGTGTCTGTCTGTGTCGAGAAATGTGTGCCTTTTCATCCACTCTGTCAAACAGGGACGCAGAGGCTGCAAAGCTCACAAGCCTCTCAAACACGCCCCTGCCGCAAAGCCTAGACAGCTCTGTCAGTCCAAGTGCAGGGCTAAGTCTGACAAGCACTCTTCCGCATGACTCTTAGAATCCTGGTCCATCTCTCCCTATAGGGGGTCATCTCCGCCTTTTCAGAGATTCCTGTGAGTCCTCAGTCACAAACCAGTGGGTTTTGCAGGTAATTTCTGAAGGGTACCATAGAGATTTCAAGTCCCTTCCCCCTTTTTAAATCCTTTTTGTCAAGGGTGCCAAAAGAGCCGGAAAAGGCATGGCTGTTCCAGGAGGCAATGGACTCGCTGCTGGAAAAAGAGGTCCTGGTTCTAGTAGCCCCCAGAGCGCAGTTCAGTTCAGGTTTCTATTGCAACCTGTTTATGGTTCCAAAAAAGGATGCCAGCTGTCGTCCCATTATGAACTTCAAATGTCTCAACAAATATATGCTGGCTACACACTTCAAGATGGAATCTTTCATTCTTTGATCACGGCAGTGTGCCTTGGGGAGTATCTTGCCTCTCTGGACCTTCTGGATGCATTACTGCACATCCCGATTCATCCGGACAGCCAATGCTACCTGCATTTTGCTTCAGACTCAGATCATTACGGCTCTGTGTTTGTCCTGGCTTCAGCGCCTTATGTCTTCACCAGGATCTTAGCAGCCTTCATTCATGGCCGGGGCATCTTCCTGACACGTTACCTGGATGCTCTTCCTCAGATATTTCCCAGATATTTTCAAGAGACACAAGGAGGAGGTTGTCATTTTTCCTCCTCATTATTCCCTATACCAGGTACTTGTGAAGGAGTGGAGGACATGTGACACAAGGTTATTCCTTGATTGGGGTATCTTTTTTCTGCTGAGACTTAAGAGCAGTGGCTACTCCCCTGTGGTTAATAGCAATCCCTCCCTCCAATTTCTCTCCTTGTGAAGAATACAGCTTTGCCACTGGTGGATGCTGTGGCTCTTAAGGATCAGGTGGATAAGCATCTGTGTTTTGTTAAAGGCAAATTTTGCAGCCTCTGGTGTCCCCTTATGCCACACCTCTGCCATTGCATGGGTATCTAAGGCTATGGCTGTCTGGGGAGATCAGCTATTAGATCCGGTCCAAGCGGATGCAGCAAAGGAGGCTTTGGTGGATCTTCTATCTAAGATCCTTGGAGCTAATGCGTATCTTACTGAAACGGCTTTTGGCATTTCTAGGTTCAGTGGTAAGGCCTCCCTGGGGCTTCTCTTTGTACTACGTGGCTTAAGTTTTGGTCGGCTGACCAGTCTTCTAAGAAGTCTTTAGTATCTCTTCCCGGAACTTTGGACGAGTCATTTTGCCCTGTCCAATTGGTCCCACTCCCTTCAGGTATCCCTAGTGCGATGGCAGTGGCTTACATCAACTGCCATGGAGAGACCAGAAGCCACATGATCCAAGATCCAGCTGATTCTCATGCAGGTGGAGGCTCACGACCGTCACTCTCCACTGTTCATATCTTAAGAATAGGCCGTGTTGTGGCAGACTTTCCCAGTCGCAAGCACTTGGATCCCTGCAACTTCCAACTCAATGAAAGCATATTCAATCCATCGTTTGCCAATGGGGTCTTTTGACAGTGGATGTAATGGCCTCGGCTGAACAGCAAGGTTCCCCAGTTCTGTTCCAGGTCCCAGGATTATCTAGGTCTTGAGTTAGATGTGATTGTTGTTCCACGGCATTTTTCTCTGGCATATGTGTTTTTTCTGTTTCCTCTGATTTCCAGGTTACTGAGGAAAATCAGAATGGAGCAGGCTTATATCATACTGATTGCCCTGATCTGGCCCCATTGGGTCTTTTTTCAGATCATCTCAATATATATGTGGCAGAGTCATTGTGGCTTCCCTTGAGTCCCAATCTTTTGACTCAGGGTTTGCTATGTCATTCATAGGTGGAGAAGGTGGATTTGATGGCCTGGCTCTTGAGGCCAGCATCAGAATGAGTTTTGTGACTCCCTGTTTGCTACCATGCTACAGACTCGAAAGCCAGTTTCTTTCAAGGCATATCACAGTGTATGGTCCCTGTTCTATTAGTGGTGTGAAGACCAAGGATTTCTGCTGCGTCCTTTTCAGCATCCAATTGTCTTGGCTTTTCTTCAGAATGGCCTTAAAAAAGTGCTTGATCTTAGTTTTATTAACCAGAAATTCTTAGGCACCCTAACTTTGGACAGAGTATCCCGATTACTAATTGATGACAATTTATGTAATACATTGTGTATTGACTCAATGTTATTCATATTTGAAAATGGTGTGTGTGTGTGTGTGTGTGTGTGTGTGTGTGTGTGTGTGTGTGTGTGTGTGTGTGTGTGCGTGCGTGCGTTCGTGCGTGTTTTGGATTTGTTTACAGAAACATCTGTAAATTTGGTGCATCTTAGACAAAAGCTCAATGTGCTATTTCAAAATGTAAACATTTAGTGATAAAAATGTTTTGCTTATCTCCAGGGAAAAGGAAGTAAAGAGTTCTGCCAGTGTTACTATGGACAACAGAAGCAATTTAGATTAACGAAACTGTCACCAGCAATGGGCTATACATTCAGACTCGCTGCAAAAAATGACATGGGTATGAGGTGAGAGATTGTTATTATTTTTTATTATGGAGTGTGAGTAAAATCTGAATTGAATGTAAAGCCAATTATAAGAGATTTGGAAGAAGGGGCATCAATTAACTCCTTGAATGCCAGAGGGGTTAAAGATTGGTAGGATAGTTTGATAAGCTGGTGTAACCCCTTAAAGGGATAGGAATATTTTACTTTAAGCTTCTGCCTCAAAGCAGACACACTTTGTAGACCATTCTAATGAAGAATTTATTTGTACGCAATGCTATTTCAGCTCTGCAGACGAGCCGTCCGGTACCAGGACAAGGATCTAAGTCTGTCAGCTAGAGCACTGACGTGTGTAAAGGAGGCAGAAGGGGGAAACTTTAGAACAATATAACTCTAAAACTATAAAACTTACAGCAACAGGACTTGCATCATTTACTTTTTTTTTTTAATATGTGCAATATTAAAGAAGCTTAAAATAAAGTATTACTATGCAGTTATCAGCCAGCAGTCTGGGGACGTTACCTTCCCTTAAGGACCATTTTGATCTTTGTCGGCTCACCGACACGTTACTGATGATATGTACCATTAATATAAAGAGGTATGGGCAGCACTAGCTGGATAAAGCACTTGGGTAATAAAGACTAAATAGCCTGGTGCACTCTGGGGCTAATATAGAGTAAGGACTAACAAACAAGGGAAAGAAAATCCCCAGACAAGAAGGACCCATAAATGAGGCACTCAACCAAAGCATAGCAAATATGCAAAAATAATTTTATTGGTGCAAAACTAGTCATGAGACTCGATAATAAAAATAATTAAAAACACATAGAGGGGCAGAATCACGACAAAAAATAAACATCATATTATAGTATGAAATAACGAGAATCAAATAATAGGTGTACTATCAGGGTATAAATATAATCTCCCACTGGCGGCAGAACAATAGGTGCTAAATACTACAGCAAAAGTAAAGACCTGTGAATAAACATGTATGCATAAACAAAGGCAAATATACAGATGTATACTTATATTTTATATATATATATATATATATATAATATAATGTTAGTATGAAAGCCTGTGTACAAGGGCTGGGCTAAAGTGCCCGGAGCCAGGAGCAGAAACAGGCACGTCCCGCCAGTCTCTACTGCGCATGACTGCATTGTTCCGGCAGTCTCTACTGCGCATGACTGCATTGTTCCGGCAGTCTCTACTGGGCATGACTGCATTGTTCCTGCAGTCTCTACTGGGCATGACTGCATTGTTCCGGCAGTCTCTACTGCGCATGACTGCATTGTTCCGGCAGTCTCTACTGCGCATGACTGCATTGTTCCGGCCGTCTCTACTGCGCATGACTGCATTGTTCCGGCCGTCTCTACTGCGCATGACTGCATTGTTCCGGCCGTCTCTACTGCGCATGACTGCATTGTTCCGGCAGTCTCTACTGGGCATGACTGCATTGTTCCGGCAGTCTCTACTGCGCATGACTGCATTGTTCCGGCAGTCTCTACTGCGCATGACTGCATTGTTCCGGCAGTCTCTACTGCGCATGACTGCATTGTTCCGGCAGTCTCTACTGCGCATGACTGCATTGTTCCGGCAGTCTCTACTGGGCATGACTGCATTGTTCCGGCAGTCTCTACTGCGCATGACTGCATTGTTCCGGCAGTCTCTACTGCGCATGACTGCATTGTTCCGGCAGTCTCTACTGCGCATGACTGCATTGTTCCGGCCGTCTCTACTGCGCATGACTGCATTGTTCCGGCCGTCTCTACTGCGCATGACTGCATTGTTCCGGCCGGCATTGTTCCGGCAGTCTCTACTGCGCATGTGCGGTTATGCACGCAGGGAGCTTGCAGGCTAGCACTTTATATTATACAGATCTATATATATGTATACATTTTTAGGAAGAGACAGCACTCGCTGGAAATTGATTGAGAAAGAGATTCAAGCGATGTTTATTTCGACGTTTCGGCCACCAACTATGGCCTTTATCGTGTTCCTTTTTCCAGCGAGTGCTGTCTCTTCCTAAAAATTTATGTATCGTTTCTATGATTGGCACCCTGGACTTATTCAATATAACAGCGAGTGCATCTCACACAGCACTATATATATATATATATATATATATATATATAGATATATATATATAGATATATAAAAGTTGTGAACTATGAGTTTATTAAATGATATCCACGATGTGGCTTGGTACCTAAAATTAATAATAAAAGTAAAAATGAGCATAAATACAATTAAGATATGTAATAATATGACCCTAAACAGCAATAGTGATGTCACAAAAAGTTCCGATGTTGTAAGTACATACAAAATAATAAAAAGGTAAATAAAAGTTACGTAAGTTAATATCCCAACTTGTGTTTAGGGCAAGATTATATTTCATGTTGGTCTATAGGCAAGTGATTCATGTTGGTAGCTCATTTGTTGTAATGTTAAATATTCACTTATGCAATTCTTGCCCTTATTATTTAGTTTCATGACTAGTTGCGTTCCAGTGGAAGTATTTTTGTATATTTGCTACCCTTGGGTTGAGTGCCTCATTTATGGGCCTTTCTTGTTTGAAGATCTTCTGTCAATTTCAGACCCCATTAGTGCTTACAGCAGGGACACTGTAAGCAAAAAATACATGACGTGCCAGGACCATCATCTGTCCTAAAAAAAAAAAAAAAAAAAAAAAATGGTGAAGGTTCTGACACGTCACCAGTCATTTAAGGGTTAATAATGCCACTCTATAGATCTGTGATAAGTCCTCGCCTGGAGTACTATGTGTGTACACTCTTGGATACCACATCTCCAGGACATTAATCAGTTGGAGGCAGTGAAAGAAGAATTAAAATGGTCAGGATCTTCATGACACAGGACACCAGAATAGACTCAGATATGTACAGCTTGGAAGAAAGAAGGGAGAGGTGATATGATAGGAACATTTAAATATTACAAGGGATTTATTGTTGTTCATGATTGAAACATTTTTTCAAAAAGAGGAATACTAGAACAAAAGGTTATTATCTATAAAGTTAGAGGGTGGAAAATTAAGACGTAATGTGCGCAAGTACTACTTTACAGAAAGGGAAATAGATTCATGGAACAACCTCCTAGCAGAGGTGAGGGGGGCAGGGCCAGATTTGCCATTAGGTAAAGTAGGCACATGTCTACAGGCGCACGCCACCGAGGGGCGCCTGCCATTGGGATTTTTTTTTTTTTTTTAATTAAAAAATTAAAAAAAAGTAGCCACCTCGCTGGCGCTGCCCCCCCTTCCCTATTTCCTACCTCCCCGGCAGGACATGTCTGTGCCTCCTTGGCACAGTCCTATAGGTGGTGAGCTCCCTCGTTGCATCTTTAGGAATGCAGAGCGCTGGGAGATGACATCATCTCCCAGCGCTCTGCATTCCTGAATAGGAGACCGCACGGGAGCTCCATCAGCTACAGGACTGTGCCAAGGAGGCACAGATGACAGATCTCCTACCAGGGAGGTAGGAAACAGACCATGTCAGGGCAACATGGAGATGGTGGGAGCAAGTTGGAGCCGAAGGTGGGCAATGTGAGGGCAACATGGAGATGGTGGGGGCAAGTTGGAGCCTATGGAGGTCAATATGGAGATGGTGGGGGCAATGTGGAGCTGATGGGGGGCAAGTTGGAGCTGATGGGGTTGGGGGCAACGTGAGGGGCAATTTTGAGATCATGGGGGCAAAGTGAGGGGCAATATGGAGCTGTTGGGGGCAAGTTGGAGCTGATGGGGGCAAGTTGGAGATGATGGGGACAATGTGAGGGGCAATATGGAGATGATGGGGGCAAGTTGGAGCTGATGGGGGCAATGTGAGGGGCAATATGGAGATGATGGGGGTAAGTTGGAGCTGATGGGGGGCAAGGTGAGGGGCAATATGGAGCTGATGGGGGGCAATATGGAGCTGGTGAGCATTGTGGAGGTGTCCAGTGGTGTTGGCAAATCGGTGGTGGTGGGGGGGGGGGTGGCGCTTCACAGTTTTGTGCCTACAGGCTCCTGAGATGTAAATCCGGCCCTGGGGGGGGGGCAAATATTATTAGGGAATTCTAATGACTGGGATAGACACACGTGTATGCTGAGAAGTGTGTAAGACTGTTTATTATATTAGATAGGGGAATGCATAGACTAAACGGCCCAGATGGTTCTTTTCTTTTAAGTCTGGCAGTAGCATTTTGGATTGACTGAAGTGGAGAGATGTGATTTAACAGGACTCCAACCAAAAGGAGATTTGTGTTTAATTCTTCAGAGAAGTGTCTTTTTGCCAAACCTGTATATTAGTAACAACTTTGAGTGCCAGAGGGGTTCCCAATGCACTGAAAAGTAATGCTTTGGATTCCCCTTAGGCACTAAAAAGGGTCATGGTCTCGTTCAGCTAACATTTTTCTGCCTGTTCCATCCACAGCGGTTTTAGTGAAGAAGCCCTATTTTACACTTCAGGCAGTGCCCCCACCATGCCAGCAAGTCCAACTCTGATTAAAGCAGAAATTAGCTCGTTATCCGTGCAGTGGACTAAACCCTCAGGTACACCGTCTGATGAAGGAATTTCTTATATTTTGGAAATGGAAGACGAAACCTCGGTATGTGTGTTAACAAAATTCTAACCTGCCTGGTACTTGCAATTACTTTTGCTGTCCCAGTGTAAAGCTTTTTACAGTATGCATAACTCTTTGAATTCTAGCGGGGTGTTCAACAAATTGCTTCTTAACAAGTTGAACACCTCTCTAACATTCCTTCTTGAATTGGCAATCATGTACTATTAATGCATTTCAATATTTTGTTTAGTATGTTTTTGCCTACAAAGAAATGGTTGAACAAGATTCATAGTACCTGAAATCAAGACAAATCTTGTCAGAACTTTTTTAACTTTTAATAAGATCTTGTATCCAACATTATTTAAGTGACAAACAATTGTATTATTTCTTAGAACAAATAATTAAGCTGTCAATGCCTTGGTTGCAGAACTATCCACACCCTTTAACTAATACTTTGTGGAAGCACCTTTTGTGTTGATTGCAGCAGTAATTCTGGATATGTCTCTATCCATCTAGTATACCTGGATTTTGCAATGTTATCCCACTCTTCCTTGCAGAAGAGTCCAAACTCAGTCAGATTGCGAAGGAATCTCCAGTACACAGTCCTTTTTAGGTCATTCCACAGATTTTTTTTTTTATTTATTTAATAGGATTAAGGTCCGGGCTCTGACTGTGCCATTCCAGGGCACTTCTATACCTGGTTGATTTGTCAGGTTGCTTCAGATCATTGTCATTTTGAAAGGTGAAATTCTTCTTTAAATTCAGCTTTCTGGCAGAGGGCAGCAGGTTTTACATCAAAATATAGTGGAATTTTGATCTAATATGTTTCCTCTGTCCTAATAAGAGCCCCTGGTGATGGCTCCACACTGAAACCAAGGACACTACAGGGCTTCAATACCACTACCTACAGACATTGTTTTTTCTTCAAACAGAGTCAATGGGAGGGAACATCAAACCGTGTATATGGGGATCTGTGGCTACCAGTGGGCAGAGGTACAAGAATGTGGGGTTCAGGCAGTGTAAATGGGGATCTGTGGCTACCAGTGGCCAGGTGAATAAGGATGGGGGGTGGGGTCAGACAGTGCGTATTGGGGATCTGTTGCTACCACTGGGCAGTGGAACAAGGCTGGGTGTCAGACAGTGTATATGGGGATCTGTGGCTACCAGTGTCCAAGGGGAACCAGGTGTGTGGGAAAGTCCATGTATTTGGGGGTCTGTAGCCACCAGTGGGCATGTGAGCAAAGTTGGGGGGAGCAGATATGGTGATTTGCGCCTATCAGCCGGCAGTGGAACCAGGTTGGTGGGGGGACAGACAATATATGTGGAGATCTGTGACAACCAGTGGGCAGCGGAAACAGACTGGTGGAGCAGACAGTATATGTGAAGATCTGTAACTACTCTTGAATAGGCTGGGGTGGGGGTGTCAGACAGTGAATACCTTTGGAAAAAGGCTGGTGTATCAGACACTGTAATTGGGGATTTGTGATTTCAGTGCACAGTGAAAGCAGGCTGGGGGTGTCAGACTGTGTATGTGGGGATCTGTGACTACCATTGGCCAGTGGAATGAGACTGGGGGGTTAGACAGTGTATATGGTAATCTGCGACCATCAGTGGGCAGTGGTACTAGGATGGAAGGTCAGAAAGTGTATATGGGAATTTGAGACTCCCAGTGGGTAGTGGGCCATGCTGGAGAAGGGGGGGCGCTAAACTGTGTATGAGGGGGATGTGTAACTACCATTGGGTAGGGGACTAGGCCAGGCAGGGGAGGGGGGAAGTTAAGACAGTGTATGTTGGGGTCTTTTACTACCATTGGACAGTGGATCAGGCTTGGTGGTTCAGATAGTGTATACATGTGGGTCTGTGACTAGTTCATTTGAAGAACATCGGCACTTAGTGTTCTTTGCTTCCAGAAACACAGATAGCCAGGCTAATGTGAGCTTATCAGTTAGGAGTACATCCAATCTGAGCAATTGCAAAAGTGAGTGTAAGTGTTACGTTATAGCACTATTGAGGTGCCTTTTTCTTTCTACCATTGGTAGAAGGCTAGTGTATCAGACAGTGTAAGTGGGGATCTGCGATTACAGTGGGCAGTGAAATCAGGCTGGGGGATGGGGGAGTCAGATAATGTATGTGGAGTTCTAAGGCTACCAGCAGCCAGTGGAACAAGGCTGGGGTGTCAGACAGTGTATGTGACTACCAAAGGGCCCTTTATGTCACAGCAATGTGGGGATCCTCTCAATAGATTTGAGGGGGGGCGGAGTACATAATTTCTTGTTACACCACTGATTCTGCTACCACCATGCTTGACAGCAGGTATTGTGTTCTTTAGGTGATGACCATAAGATATTTTCCCACAAGGTTTTGGTAAATTGAATGTGAGCTAATTGCAAAATGTATTCTGCTTGGATGTTCTTTTTCTGACAATCTGCTTCCATCTTGTCACCATACTCCACAGCTCAGACTTGTGAAGAATATGAAACATGGTAGTAATTAATTACCACACTAATATGCGGAGTGTAGTCAGTTACGGCCATAAAATCCTAAAGCTCCTCTAAGGATTCCGTTGGCATCCTGGTAGCCTTTGGGATGAGCTTGCCCTGTCATCAATTTAGAAAGGACGTCCTGATCTTTTGCAATGTTCTGTTGGTGCTGTATTTCCTCCACTTTTTAATGATGGTCTTCATGTTTTTGTCACAGTATTCAAGAATCACAGCAACATACAGTGTAATAACACCAGTTTATTGAGTAATATAAAACATAAAGCAGGTAGAAGACCCTTCAATAAGCATACAGGGACCAGAACACCAAGCAAGTAGATCCCACCAGGAATGGGAGACTGCTGTGATTAGGTACCTGAGAAGTCAGACACTCTATCAGGGTAGAGAGGCTAGAGCCCAAAAGTCGAGATACACATAGACAGACCAGACCTAAGGGTAGTCTATACTGGCAATCCCAAGGAGCAGTAGACAGACCAGGCCTACGGGCAGCCTAGTAAATAGGCCAGACCGGGGAACTGACCTGAGCGATTAGTCAGCCAGGGCCAAAGGGTCATATACCAGAGCGGGTAGCCAGCCAAGACCAGAGGGTCAGATACCAGAATGGGTCAACAGCCAGAGCCACTAGGTCAGAATCAGGTGGGTGGTCAGACAAAGCCACAGGTAAGGTAGACCAGGAACACACGGAAGCCAAGCCAAGGGTCAAACACTGACTGCACAAGCAAGGAAAATCGTACTGTACTGGAACCCCATGTAATGGCAATGGCTGTGGTGTCCAGGCAATTTAAATACATAGGCAGGGAGGTGGAGCACTAAACAAGCCCCAGAGAAACTTTGAAAGAGGTGCGCAACGCTACTGGCATGCAGCTGATGACGCGCGCCCGCACGGAAGCAGAGTGGATGCGGAAGTAACCCGCATCCGCAGTGTTGGGGCAATTACCTGGATCGCTGCCTGAAGAGATACCTTTCACCCTCTTATGATCAGCTTGTCTATGAAATCTATGTCAATTACCAGTATACTGGGAGGCTGTAAAGTTCGCAAAGAAACACACACAACAGCGTATACAATACAAGCTCTCTCTTTATTCTTATCATACATAGCATTTATAGCCCTATACAGCCCCCTCCCCTACAGGGAGGGGCGAGGTGCACAGTTTCAACATAGAGCAGAAAATTATAAAAAAAAACAGAAAAGCAAAACTTGTTCACAGGAAGGGGGGGGAAGGGGAGAGAATGCAGATAACATTTTTCTTCAGTATCCCATCTCCTCCCCTGTGGGGGGGTCTGGAAACTTTGCAGCTTTGAACATATTCTAACGATTGTTGCAATTACACAGATAAGAGGCTGGAATAAGCCAGTCTAGTGATTTCCTCCCTAGTACATGAATCTCTACAAAGCAGTCAAATGTAACTATTAACCCTATGGGTGCCGAACACACTGCAAAGCAGTCAAATGTAACTATTAACCCTATGGGTGCCGAACACAAGTATTACACACCTCCTTCCTGTACCCTTCACACAGATGAGGAAGGACCGCCATGAGGAGCACGGAAGCAGATGGCTCTCCACCGCCGGCCTCCCAAGTAAGCGCATAACGGTGACAGTACCTTCCCCTCAACGACCGCTCCTCTGCGGGAGAGGCCAGGGTTTCAAAGGAAATCTGAAATGAAATCTCCGAGAGCGGGCGCATGCATATCTCTAGAAGGGACCCATGAACGCTCCTTAGGCCCATAAACTTTCCAGTGCACCAAATATTACAATTGGCCTCTGACGCTGCAAGAGTCTAGAATACTTTGGATTTCATATTCATCCTGATCTGCGACTCTGATTGGACCAGGTCGCACGGATTAAGAGGTATAGAGATTGCAAATCAAGGATTTCAAAAGAGAGACGTGAAACACATTTGAAATATGCAAACTGTCCGGAAGCTCCAAAGCGTAAGCGTCAGGGTTAACTCTACAAAGAATATGGAATGGGCCAACAAAATGAGAAGCCAGTTTCTTGCGAGGGTTCCCTGGACCCGTACCCATGTGCAATGGAGTTCCCTTAAATGCTCCTCCAGAGCCGGAATATTTTGTGCTTCAAAAGACTCTGGGAGTACGGATGGTTGAAAACCATAGTTTATAAGAAACAGGGAACTCTGAGTCGAAGAGTTCACAGCACAATTCCGGGCAAACTCCGCCCAAGGTAACCGGTTCGCCCAATTATCGTGGTGGTCCGAAATATAACAACTGAGGAACTGTTCCAAGGCTTGATTCAATCTTTCAGCAACACCATTAGACTGAGGGAGATAGGCGGAGGAAAAAGAGAGCTGGATACCTATCTGAGCACAAAAGGCCCTCCAAAAGCGTGACACAAACTGGCTCCCTCGATCTTAGGCACTCCATGGTGATGGAACATCTCTCGAGGGAAAATTACAGCCAATTCCCATGCAGAAGGTAGTCCCCTAAGGGGGACAAAATGCACCATTTTACAAATTCGGTCCACGATCATAATGATGACTGTGTAACCCTCAGATACTGGTAGTTCCACCATAAAGTCAATAGATAGATGAGACCATGGATGATCACTATTCGGAACTGGCTGAAGGAGACCCACCGGAAGGTGTTGCGGAGTTTTAGTTTGAGCTCACGTAAGACAAGCTGCTTCGAATGCGGAGATGTCAGCTCTGAGACTGGGCCACCAAAAGAGCTGATCTCTCCCAATTTGACCTGCTGCTTTAGAGGAGTGATATGTCTTAAGTAGTCTCACCCATAGGGGTTCAGGTACAAAGCATCTCCCACTAGTTTGTCAACTGGGGACAGTGCCTTGAGAAACCAAAATCTCCTCCCCCAATGGTGAAGTAATGCTAGTACGAATAGTACCCAGTATGCGATCAGGAGGAATTACTGGCGTGGAGGTTCAATCCTCTTTGGAAAGAGAACCAGTGTGGTGAGATAGGGCATTGGTTCTAATATTTTTTGTACCATGTAAGTAGGAAACCACATAATTGAATTGTGACAGGAACAAAGCCCATCTGGCCTGTCGTGGGGATAATCATTGTGCCTCGGACAGATAAGTCAGATTCTTGTGGTCCGTGAGAATAAGAATTGGAGTGCTGGTACCCTCAAGTAAATATCGCCACTCCCTGAGGGCTAAAATGATCACATAGTAATTCACGGTACCCAATGTCATATAGACTCTCAGCGTTAGAAAGCTTCTTTGAAAAGAACCCACAAAGACCCAACACTCCTCCTGGAGTCGTGCGATTCAACAGGAGGGCGCCTACTCCTGACTCAGAAGCACCAACCTCCAAGGTGAAGGGCAGGGTAGGGTTGGGATGACACAGTATCGGAGCTGACGCAAAGGCAGACTTAAGGTTCTCAAAAGCCTGTAGAGCATTGGGAGATCAATCAGACGGGTTGGCATCCTTATGAGTCATGTCCGAGAGGGGTTAGACAATAGAGGAGAAGTTTCTTATAAACCTTCTGTAGTAATTGGCGAAACCCAAAAATCTCTGTATCAACTTAAGCCCAGTCGGGCTCAGCCATTCCAGGACTGCAGACAGCTTGTGCGGGTCCATCGCCAAACCAGAGGAGGAAATAATATAACTCAAGAACGTTACTTGTGACTTAGGGAAGTCACACTTTTCTAGCTTGCAAAACAAACTATTCTCTCTTAAAAGCCGTAAGACTTTAGACACATCCACATGATGTGTTTCAAGATTAGGAGAACGGATGTCATCCAGATAGATAACCACACAGTCCTACAGTAACTCTCTTAGCATGTCATTGATGAATTCCTAGAAGTCAGCGGGGGCGTTAAATAATCTGAACGCCATGACTAAGTATTTGTAATGCCCGTTATGGGTATTAAATGCTGTCTTCCATTCGTGACCCTCTTTGACCCGTACCAGGTAGTACGCAACCCTGAGGTCTAGTTTGGTAAACACAGACAAGCCCTTCAGTCGGTCGAATAATTTGGTGATCAATGGAATGGGATACGCATTCTTGACCATTAGCTTGTCTAAACCTCGAAGATCTATACAAGGCCTTAGTTCCCCATCCTTTTTTTTTTTCCACAAAGAAGAACCCCACCCCGGCGTGATGGATTTGCGAATAATTCCTCTAGCCAAGGCTTCAGACATGTACTCCTCCATAGCCCTATTCTTGGCCACAGACAGGGGGGTAAACATGGCCCCTCGGAGGAATGGCCTCAGGAATCAAATCGATAGTACAGTCGTTATGGCCTGTGTGGGGTAGAGAACAGGCGTGTCCCTTATCGAATACATCAGAGAAGGAATGATATTCCTCTGGTAATGAGGGAGGAGAGGCAGTACACTATCTCAAAGGTCGCTGAAGACAAGATTCAGCACACTGGGAAGACCAGGACAAGATATCTCACGTCTGCCAATCAAATCTATGGTTATGTTTCTGCAACCATGGAAACCCCAAGATAATTGTATAATGTGGAGAATGGATGACCTGGAATTGCAACATCTCCAGATGAAGCTCCCCGACCAACAAAAACAAGGTACAGGTCTCATGAGTAAAGTGAGAGGGTTCAAGAGGTCTCCCATCAATGGCTTCAATCGTCAGATGAGAAGAGTGGAGCTGCCAAAGAATAGAGTGCTTCCAAGCAAAATCGGCATCCATGAAATAACCGGCGGCACCCTAATCAATCAAGGCTGGGGCTACCACCAAGGAGTTGGCCAATGAGAGAATGACCTCAAGAATAGGTTTATCTTGAGGAGCCAATGGGGACTGCGAAATGCCACCCAGGGTCTGTCCGCGACATATCCCTAGGTGCGAGCGTTTCCCGGCCACACAGGACAAATGTCCAGGCTTGCCACAATACAGACATAGGCCCTCACGCCGACAGAACACCCGCTCCTCATTGTGACGCGGGTAAAACCCAGCTGCATAGGCACCCCACTAAAGGTTCCAAACTGGGAGGCATGGGTGGGTGAGCAAAGCTTGGTGCCAACCGGGATGGAGGCCTACGCAGGCGCTCCCTAAAGGATGGTCTCTCTGATCTGAGTATCAATCAGGATAGTAAAGGAAATGAGTTTGTCAAGGTCACTGGGCAGCTCACGAGCTGCAATCTCATCCTTTATCGTATCGCTTAATCCCTGGGAGAATGCGGCACCCAGTGCCTCGTTATTCCAACCAAGCTCTGCTGCCAAAGTACAAAATTCAATAGCATACACAGCCACCATGCGAGCACCCTGGAGAATGGTCATGAGTTGCTTGGCAGCAGAGGTGGAGCGGGCCGAGATATCGAAGACTCATCTAAAGGACGCCACAAATTCTGCAAAATTATAGATAATAGGTTTATCCGTCTCCCATAAAAGATTGGCCCGTGCCTTGGCTTTGTCAGACAACAAGGAGATCATAAACTCAACTTTGCTTCGTTCAGTAGGAAAGGCCTGTGGGTCATTTCAAGAAATATCCCAACCTGATTTAGGAACCCACAGCAAAGTGCTGGGTTACCCTCGTAACGTTGAGGAAGAGGTGCAGAACTGGACAATCCTCTGACAACTGTGGCATCATGAGCAACTGGTGCCGGAACAGGATTGGGGGTGGCCACTGGATGCTGCGCAGGACGGTCCAAGGGACCAGTATGATTCAGGAGTGTTTGCATGGCTAGAGATAATTGAACAGTACGCTGATCCTGCATATCCATCCTGACCAATATGCTCTGAACTGATGGATTCACTGTACCTTCAGTACTCATGGCCCTTACGTACTCTCATGGTATTCAAGAATCACAACAAGATACAGTATAATAACACCAGTTTAATGAGTAATATAAAACATAAAGCAGGTAGAAGAGCCTTCAATAAGCATACAGGGACCAGAACCCCAAGCAAGTAGAACCCACCAGGAAAGGGAGACTGCTGCGAGGAGGTACCTGAGAAGTTGGGCACTCTACCAGGGTAGAGAGGCTAGAGCCCAAAAGTTGAGGTACACATAGACAGACCAGGCGTAAGGGTAGTCTAAAGTGGCAATCCTAAGGAGCGGTAGACAGACCAGGCCTATGTCAGTCTAATAAATAGGCCAGGCTGGGGAACTGATCTGAGCGATTAGTTAGCCAGGGTCAAAGGGTCATACGCCAGAGCAGGTAGCCAGCCAAACTCAGAGAATCGCATACCAGAGCGGGTAGTCTGCCAATGCCAGAGTTTCAGATACCAGAGCAGGTAGTCAGCCAAGACCAGAGGGTCCGATACCAGAGCGGATAGTCAGCCAGAGCCACTAGGTCAGATTCAAGTGGGTGGTCAGACAAAGCCACAGGTTAAGGTACACCAGGAACACATGGAAGCCAAGCCAAGGGACAAACACTGACTGCACAAGCAAGGAAAATCATACTGCACTGGAACACCATGTAAGGGCAATGGCTGTGGTGTCCAGGCAGTTTAAATACCTAGGCAAGGAGGTGGAGCACTAAACAAGCACCAGAGAAACTTTGAAAGAGGTGCGCAACGTCACTGGCACGCAGCCTGATGACGCGTGGCCGGACGGAAGCAGAGTGGATGCGGAAGTAACCCGCATCCACAGATGCAGCAGGACCATTGCGGGGAGCACGAAAGGGGCCGGCTCTCCATCGCCGGCCTTCCAAGTAAGCGCTTAACGGTGACCGTTTCATTATATATGGAATAACTTTGAAATTCGTAGTAGCCCTCTCCTGATCTGTACCTTTCAAGAATAAGATCCTGTAGATTGTTTGTTAGCTTCTTGTTGACCATGGCTAGATCTGAAGCATGCAACCAAGAAACCTTCAAGGAAATCCTACAGGAACAGCTGATTTTATTTAGGGCTAATAAGAACCACTCCAGCTGCTCTCAGGTGATGGCAGATTACCGTTATACATGATTTGGAATGTGATTGGTTATATCTGAACTCAGTTACAACCCTCATTGTAAAGTGAGTACACAGTTATGTAACCAATGCATTGACAGTTTTTTAATTTTAATTAGTTTTCCGAGACATTATTAATTTGTGTTTCACTTAGATAATTTTGGTTACAAGATCTTATCAAAGGTACAAAAAGTGTAACATGATTTGTATTGTATTAATTTCAGCCTTTGCGTCAACAAAATCTTCAGTTTCTATAAGTGTATGTAGACATTTGACATCCACTATGCAAGTACTGAATATCCAATATATATATATATATATATATATATATATATATATATATATATATATATATATAGACATATATATATATAGACATAGAGATGTAGAAATCTATTTTAATTAAAAGCAAATTCCCGCTACAATAACTTTTACAGTTGCAGTTAATATGCCTTCAGAGAACAATATTGAGAATTATGACAGTTGTCTTCAAAGCCGCTAGGATGTTGATACAGGGAAATATCCGACTGCCATTTGGAGGATATCCTTTTAAATGGTCATGCAGAAAACAGTTCACAACTAGGCAGCACATTAAACATGTCGCCATGATCAAAACGGCAACTTGAGAATCACTCCCTGCATGAAACAGCGAGAGTCTCATGTTGCATCGTGAAAGGTTGCTGCATACCTTGGTAAAGGAAAGTGCCCTTCAGCCAGTTCCACACACTTAAATTGTATTGACACTAAAAATACCAACTTGAAGGGGGGTGGAGCTATTATATCCAGGACACCAGGTCACGATAAGAGGAGATCCTGAGCGCCACCAGAGCTTTCCTGATCGTGTATGCTGCAGTAAGAACTGAGCTGAATGTAACAAAGGGAGCTTCAGAGAGATCAGGGCCAGCCCATACCTAGGCGTTTGAAGTGAAGCTAGCACAGAAAGTTAACTTTACTTTCTGTGCTAGCTTCACTTCAGACACATAGGTATGGCCCTCATCCCTCTGCTCTTCTCTCCCCTAGGATTGAGCATGCTCCCTTCGTTACATTACAAGTTTGTAATGAGTTATCAGATCTAAAAGTAAACGTTTTTTTCAGTGCAGTGGTACCCATACCTCATCTGTTCACAAATGTTGTTTTCTCTGTGTAGACATTGCAACACACACTTCTGATACAACTTTCAGGGCTTTTTCACTCGGGATATAGAACTGTAACAGCTCCTGCAACAGTTCAGTCACCCTTGTTCTTCATCATCTGTGTTGCTGATTTATATACAGGAGGGTCTTATCTGATTGCTGACCCAACAAATGCCAGCCAATATTACTGACTGGCCCCCCACATGGATCGGAGGTTGCAATGAGCATCACAGACTCCATCAACTCTCATACCAAGGGTCTGCAGCTTCCTTAATTTGTCCCCATTTTATGACTTTAGATGTACTGTGCAGGGGCAAGAGATGTTTTCTAGTGTTCAGTAGTATTTATTTTATTTTCTATATGTAATGGAGATGTATTTAAATAGGTGTTACTCCTTTAAGTGTATATAACCAATTTCATTGTTTGTATTCAGGGAACTACTTGGGTCCAGCTGAGTGCAACATTTTCCTGGATTATAATAATCACTATTGTGTCCAATGTTTTGCAATATGCTGGAAACCCCTCTGGCACAAAGGGATGAAACACATTCATCCTTGAAACAAATATGCAAGTGAATGTGTCAAGTGTGCATATGTGCTTCTTGCATGAATGTGCGTTCAAATGCACTTATGAAATATGAGTGAATGCGTGCACCTGGGAAAATGTATGTGCAAATACGTGTGCATCTACAAGAGAGTATTGTATTTTCTAACTGATAAAGACAAGTAGAAGGGTGTCAGATCACCTGTAGGACTGATCCACTGGAGGGACCTACTAGCCCTCTGAAACCCAGATACAGATAATGTTAGAATCTATAACCATACATTTCTGAGAATGTGATGTATAAATACTAATGTCAGATATATAAACTGCAAAGGGTGTCAGACCAGGCTAAGCAGCTATAGAACCCTAAATGACTAAAAAAATAAACACAATTCGTAAAATCAAGCCAAAATATAAATACTGAAACAGGAACCCTACAATCCCGTACACATGACTCAATGTACCCAAATGTATGAGGTCTATCTTATTATAATACAAGGATAAAAACAAAGGCGGAAGGCAATAAAAAACAAGGTATTAAAACTTCTAATGTCCACTTTTTTGAAGTGTGAAGGGTGGCCCGACGTAGAGGTAAAGCTCCAAACCTGGATCTGAAGACCAACTCACTGTCTGGACCCTAAAATCTCATGTGCATACCAAAGCTCACAATAAAAGTCAAGTAAAAGCATCAGGAATATATTTACACACACACCATACCAGCAGTGATGCAAAACAGAGAGGAATTGGTTAATAAGGTTACTAAAAGAAAAAAAAAACTATGGAACCAGCAGATAAATTCCTGTTCCAATACAAGATGTAATATACTCCAAAATTGGCCACCAAAGGAATATTAATGAACAATAATCAGACTCTAAATCCCAAAATGAAACAATATAAATTCCTGTAGTGAAACAATCTCAAAACGTATCCAGAGTCACTCGATTGTTCAGGACTCAAGACCGAATGAACAGGACTACAAAGTATAATAAACCATGAATTTATCTTGGGATTCTGAGATGAAATGGACTGATGATGAATAAATCAGATGAGGGTGAAAGATGATGGAGAAATGGTACTTATTGGGGGCTATGTACTAAGGAGTGATAAAGAGGTGACAATTTGGAGTGGACTCTCCAGTGGTCTCAATTCTCTTCGTACAGAGGCTCTATAGAATAACATAGGAACTGGAAAAGTGATACCACTGGAGAAGGCCATTCCTTAGTATATAGCCCCCATTGTGTTCCAGTTGAGAGGACTAGTCTCTTAATTAACATGGGATTCTATAAACAGAATCTCGTCCCCACATCTAAGGTTTCTTCTTGCAGCTCTTTACATATGGCCCTTATCCATACATAGTATACATCTGAACAGAAAAAGTGGCGTGAAGAGTACATCTAAAAGTATTGTTTATTTAAACAACAATCAGATATGCATTAAAATTCACTTACAGATGACTTGTATAAAATCTTGCTCATTCCCCTCTTGGGCCCAACAGCTGCTTTACTTTTACCATTTTCCCTCCTGTCCCGGCCCCTGTCCCTGTGAGGTCTCCAGCATTTCCCAAAAACACTGTACCTTGTACGGATCACCTAGAGGGGAGCTTATCATCTCATGCAAGTGGAGGGTTGACTGACTTCCACTGAACATTAACTTAGACACTTTTAATTATTTCTCCAATATTCCTAGACAGGCAAGTGCTAACAGCGAAATGGTAGAATGGCTGGGCATAATTTCATGGCTGTTGGGCACTGGAGGGCTATGGGCAAGATTTTATTGAAGTCATCTGTAAATGTATTTTAATAAGTCTGTTCATTAACCCTTTGAGTGCTAGAGGGGTACGCAACACATTGCAAAGCAATGCATTGAATACCCCTCTGGCACTCAAAGGGTTAAAGTGAATGTGTTACCTATGGACAACATCCCATAAATAGTTAGGTGACACATCCAATACCATAAAAACTTTATTTTTTATTTTAAGCTTCGATTTTGATTACATGTAACTTACAAAAGTCATGGGCTGCAGCCACTTCCACATAGTCTGCAGCCCGACGCTCTGCCTCTCCTCTCCTCCCTCCTCCAATGATGGATGCTTCTGTCTGTAAGCTGGAGCGCTCTCATTGGCTAGCCGTCGATCTCTGCCAATGAGACCTCTCCAGCTTACAGACAAAAGCCTCTGTCATCGGAGGAGGGAGGAGAGCAGAGGCAGAGCTCTGTAACCGCAGAGAACCGCAGTCACCCAGAAGTGGCTACAGCACAGACTTTTGTAAGTTCAATTTAAACAATATCGAAGCTTAAAATAAAAAATAAATAATGTTTTTATGGTATTGGATGTGTCACCTAACTATTTATGGGATGTTGTCCATAGGTGACACATCCATTTTAAATAAACACCACTTTTAGATGCTATCTTCTTTGTGCTCTCTTTTTATTCAGATGTGTACACTTGTATTTGTGAGCTCCCAAATATATGTTTATTCAAATATGTGCCCTTGTTTGCTTGTGTGCGCACAAGTGTATATGCTTGAACATACAATTGTTTTTGGAATAGAATGCTGGGCTAAGCAGCCAAAGCTTATAGGAGATGTATTCCAGGAAAAGCTAGAAAACCACTGCTTCACAAAATGCAAATAAGTTTAGCAAGGAATCACCTTTTTGCCTCAAATTCCACTTTATACATGGATTCCTCAGAGTATGTGCATGCTGAGCAACAGCTTTAAGACACAACTCAGGATGAGGTATGACTGG
This sequence comes from Rhinophrynus dorsalis, assembly GCA_037306005.1. Taxonomy (NCBI): domain Eukaryota; kingdom Metazoa; phylum Chordata; class Amphibia; order Anura; family Rhinophrynidae; genus Rhinophrynus; species Rhinophrynus dorsalis. Next base: position 516,216,654 of record CM074719.1, read on the forward strand.
TATGTCAAATTTTGTTTATCATTGTATCTACCACATATATATATATATATATATATATATAATATAGTAAAAAGTTAGAACTGTTTACACCAGTGTTTAACAGTGGTCTTTGGATCCCTTTTATCAAATGGGAGTGATCAGTGGTTAAGTTTGGGATTGATCCTCCTGTGTGTTCTTAGGGATATCTGGAAAACCTAACCTGTTGGTGTACCCCGAGGTCTAGAATGAATTATTTATTAACAATGTTTACTCTAATATGTGCAGACTGCTATAAGAACGTTGATCCAAAAAGACTGAAATCTGTTTGTATGATTTTAACAGTGACAAACCTCCATGGCTGGTATATTCTTAAGCACAAACTGACTTTGTGGTACATCATAGTCCCCTTCTTTTAACCTCTTTTACCTAAACCCTTTGAGTGCCAGTGGTGTGCAACACATACCTTTTGGCTTTCAAAGGGTCCGTTAATGCATTGGATGCTTTGAACATCTCCAGTTCAGTGGTTTGTAATATGTTTGAGATACCTGTAGCATCCAATGAGTTAATATATGTGACACTAGTTTTGTTCCACTATTGTACCCCTTCATTTTTATTTATTGCTTATTGGGCATATTTAATCGAGAGAGAATAACAAGCCTGATTTACTTCATAGTGATTTCTCCCAAGTTAACCAGTGTTAGCAGCAGGGGCATTGCTAGGTACTGGCTGAAGGTGCTATAGAGACCAAGTTGTCATGCTCAAAACCCATGGAGTTGCCAGCGTGACACCAATGCATTGCTTCCCCATGATGACGTTGGTTACTGCAGAATTGCTCATCTTTTCTTAATACATCAGCATTGTTGTCTGCCTCCCCACTGTTGCTCCACAAAAATCAGTCCAGTGAAATCCCCTATATTTTTCAGGGAAACCTGCCGGTCCCAAGGAACACAGTCCGGAATCACTATGATATTTAGTTAGGACTTGTCTAAATTCTGGTGCCTTGCATGGCAGTAGCACAGTGTTTCCTCTTACTTCTATGCTTCTAACTGGGAAGATGCTTGTTTTTTGTCTGCTTTTTATCTTTGTGTGTGAATATTATGGTTTTCCACATATATAGGTGTCTTGTGCTGACTTTACAGTGGCAACTTGAATGCGGCACTGGAATTGTTCAAGCTACCCTGTGTTCCAACAACAAACTCATGCTCCCCCTTGAGTGTTAAAATTTGTGACCCACATGGGAAGGGCATTCATTGGACACTTGTCACGTGAACATCTGCTCTCTCTAGGCCTCAGTGCAACTCCTCTTTGCTGCAGCTTCCTTGCGGTCTGAACTTGTGAGGGAGATATCCATCATGCAGACATCTGCTCTCCTCTGCTGTTGTCTGTGTGAAAGAAATCTTAGTGCTGTTTTTTGGTTTTTTTCTCCCCTTTTCTAATTTGGTTGTGAATCCGATTTAGCTCAGTGCCTGCACAAACACACTAATCCACTGCTGCCTTTTTATTTACAGGGATATGGATTTAAGCCAAAATACAATGGAGATGACCTTACATGTACAGTGAGGAACCTGAGGCGAAGCACAAAATATAAGTTTAGGGTACGTTTTATAATATTGCGGTGTGTTTTTTTTTGTTTTTTTTTTAACAAATGTTTATCTATATATAAATCCCCAGTTGCAGCAAAGGAGCAGTAAACTTTTTAATGAAAAAAATGCTGGGTATATTCCCACCGATGGGAGACTTTTAATTCAACATTTCTACACCTTAAATCTATTTTGTTTAAATTAAAAGTCTATATTCACTGTGTTCACCAGGTGGGGTTGTTCTTTTAACATACTATGGAGAGTTATTGACCAGTGCTCTCTCATAAAGGGCTCTGTTAAATGACCTTTTGCGACACTAGTTGCCACTGCTGATTATAAAATAAAATGGTAGTTTAATATATTTAAAAAACAACAACATATGAATGAAAAGCCTCTCAGCTGTGGGAGCACCCTTATTACTCAGTAAATACAACACTATAACAGGTTTTTTCATAATAAACTTTACTGCACGTTTAACCTCTTGACGACTGCCCAATCCAGCGCATGGGAAGCAATTAAGGGGCAATTTATTTTTTGTTTCCCAATTAATTCTAGGATGGCTGAGTGTAGTGCAGCCGCGCTGCCATCCCAGAATTCCATAACGTGACAATCACCAGTCCTTAAGTGCCAGAACCACAGTCCTGGCACGGCATGAGTCGTTAAGGGGAATAAACCAATTTAGTACTAAGGGCCCTATGTATGAAAGAAAACTGGGGTAATTCTGGGGCAAACCAACATACAGATGAATTGATTGGCTCTATTAACACCTTGAATTCTGGAAAGGTCTCCAGCGCATTGCAAAGCTTTCAAGTTGTTAAAAACCCCATATGAATCATTGGACATTTAAGAATTTTTTATTTGTTCCATAGGGTTCAGCTGGTTTGCCCCAAAATTACATAATGTTTTTTTTTTGTTTTTTGTTTTGTTTTTTAACTGAGGGCCCCTATGAAAAGACATTGCCAGCATTCAAGAGGTTAAATCACCACTTAAATCAACTGGAAGGTATATTTTCCCCCTATTGTGCAGTTGGTTTGTTCGTCCTTTTTGTGAGTAAGACCTATAGGACCTTGTATATAAAGGCAAAGAGGAGCTATTCTGGTGCAGCTGCCCACCATAAGGGAGAAATGACCAATCCCATTGATTTAGAAGGGGATTTATAATCCTTGAACAATAGCGAGGTTTTCAGGGCATTGTTTTGTGTTACATTGGAAATCTCTCTAGGGGTTAAAAGCCACATTTAAATTAGTGGGAATCTGTGTAATTTGTATTTGTTCGTACCATGCTCTCTCCACCTTACTTTTATACATAAGGTTCCATAATGCAAAGTATACAAGACAGCACTTCTACACGCCATTTTCTTTCTGTATTTTCATTTTTGGGTGTATAACAAGGAATAACCTACAAGTACAGATACATATTTTTTTTCAGTTGGAATGTGTTGCAAATAATATTAATAAAGCAATGAAATTAGTTTATTTTCATTAACTCTTTGAGTGCCAGAGAGGTACGCAACAGGTTGCTCTGCAATGTGTTGCATACCCCTCTGGCACTCAAGAGGTAAAAAAAAAAAAAAAAAATTGGTTTAAATGGCCATTTTGGATGTCTGTTCCTGGGAGCTTGGAACGTTCCCTGCATTGGTGCTTGAACTCCCCTGTGTCACACAAGATGTTTTTTTAAACCTTTGAATGCCAGAGGTACTGTGCTTCAAACATGTCTTTAAGTTCCTTAAAGGGTTAACTCTGAGTGCCAGATGGATGTCCAGTGCGTTGCACATCAATGCCCTGGAGCAACTACTGTCACTCAAAGGGTTAAATATAACATTTTGTGAAAATACGTCACTGAACACATTTCTGAATAAACTTGACACGTGTGTCTTAGATATTTATAGTAACATTGATTCAATCAGGCACCAGTGTGTTCACCCTCCAAGGAAGTATTAATCACCATACATTAGACTGCTTGTCGTCTAAACACGTATATAATGTATTTCATTCCTGTCACTTTCATCTTTACTTGGCTTATTCAAACCTCACCCCCTTTTTAACCTTTTAAATTCCAGGGGGTCATGCATCACCGGTCACCCCTTAGGCACTCAGAGGGTTATATTTGTTTTCCAGAGTTGTATTTATCCCATAGGTCCTCTATGAAATGTAACTGTCAGTTCCCTTTAACATCAGTTTTTTTACCCTTTGAGTGCATAGGGATATTTCTCTCTCTTATCTCTCTCTTAGTTCAGTATAGGCAAGACACCTCATTAATTGTCAGTCAAGGAATTCCCCTTTGAATACAGCATCTAAAATGTTCAATTTCTTTATTTTGGTTTTCAGGTGATTGCATATAATTCAGAAGGTAAAAGCAGTCCAAGTGAGGTGGTAGAGTTTGTGACTTGTCCAGACAAGCCAGGTGCACCATCTAAGCCTTCTATCAAAGGGAAGGTGCATGCACAGAATTTCCGCATCATCTGGGGTAAGTTTATTATGTGTTATCACTAGTTTGATTGGGATGGTCTGGATCGATTATTAGGCAAATCACTAGTGGACTGCAACGTCGGCTATACCATTCCATCAGTGGTGAGCAACCTGTTGCCCTCTGGCTGCTTGTTGGACTACAGCTGCCATCATCCTCAGCTGACAAATGGACAGCTGACAGTTATGACAATTGCATTCCATCGGCAGACATGCCACCGGTTGCACAACACTGTTCTTCTAAATTAAAGTATCAACAGGCTGCAATGTATAGGGGCCCAATTCAAGGCAAATGTCTGACCAGGGCAATGGAGGTTATGAGTGTGTGGCCACTGAGAAGATCACAATCAGGAGCTACAACAAGGAAAACTACAAAAGATTACTGGATGGCTAATAAAGGTGAACATTTTTATCTCTAGTTTAATTTCGGTGACTCGTTCAAGTAGCAGACATTAGATGCCTCGTTTATTAACACAAAGAGAAATAAATTATCTTGTGTCTTCCTGCATGTGTCCTTTCACTAGTATGTATCTGTAGACATTTAACAGTAAAAAAGTATGTAAAAGTACTCCAGGTCTTGACTGTTGTGTAACATTGAGTGCTGAGCATACTTCTATAGCATATGAGTAGGTGCATTTAGTACTGTGTAAAAGTTTTAGGCAGGTGTGAAAAAATGCTGTAAAGTAAGAATGGTTTCAAAAATAGATATGTTAATAGTTTGTATATCTGTTAATAAAATGCATAGTGAGTGAACAGAAGAAAAATCTAAATCAAATCAAAATTTTGTGTGACCACCCTTTGCTTTCAAAACAGCATCCGTTCTTCTAGGTACACTTGCACAAAGTCAGCGATTTTGTAGGTACATATTCAGGTGCATGATTAATCATACCAAACAGGTGCTAATGTTCATCAATTTAATATGTAGGTTGAAACATAATCATTAACTGAAACAGATGTGTAGGAGAAATAAAGCTAGTTGAGGAACATCCAAACTCGGCTAACAAAGTGAAGTTGCTGAAGACAGTTTAATGTGAACAGCATACACCATGGCAAGACTGAGCACAGCAACAAGACACAAAGTAGTTATACAGCAACTTCTCTCCCAGGCAGACAGGCGTTTCCAGATGTGCTGTCCAAGCTTTTTTGAAGAAGCACAAAGAAACAGGCTACGTTGAGGACTGTAGACGCAGTCGGCCATGGAAACTTAGTGCAGTGTGTGAAAGACACATCATGATTACTTCCCTTCACAATCAAAAGATGTCTAGCAGTGCATTCAGCTCAGAATTGGTAGAAAACAGTGGCACCCTGGTACACCCATCTACTGTCAGGAGAAGCCTGGTCAGAAGTGGCCTCAAGTCTTCCATGAAGACCAAAAAACCATACTTCCAACTGGAAACAAGGCCAAGCGACTCAACTATTCATGAAAACACAGGAACTGGGGTGCAGAAAAATGGCAGCAGGTGCTCTGGACTGAGTCAAAATTTTAAATATTTGACTGTAGCAGAAAGCAGTTTGTTAGCCAACGGGCTGGAGAGTGGCACAAGAATGATTGATTGTCTGCAGGCAAAAGTGAAGCACGGTGGAGGTTCCTTGCAAGTTTGGGGCTGCATTTCTGCAAATGGACTTGGGGATTTGGTCAGAATTAATGGTATTCTCAGTTCTGAGAAGTACAGGTTAATACTTATCCACCATGCAGTACCATCAGGGAGGCATCTGATTGGCCCCAAATTTATTCTGCAGTGTGACAATGACCCCGAACATACAGCAAAATTAATTTAGAATGATCTTCAGAGTAAAAAGAACAAGGAGTCCTGGAATGGCATTGCCGCCACAGAGCCCTGATCTCAACATCATCAACTATGTCTTGGATTATATGAAGAGAGAGAAGTAACTGAGGCTGCCTAAATCCACAGACTAACTGTGGTTAGTTTTCCAAGATGTTTGGAACATCCTCCCTGCCGAGTTCCTTAAGAAACTGTGTGCAAGTGTCCCTAGAAGCATTGATACAGTTTTGAAGGGAAAGGGTGGTCACACCAAATATTGATTTGATTTAGATTTTTCTTTTGCTCGCATTATGCATTTTGTTAATTGATAAATATAGACTATTAACGTGTTTTGTTTTTGTATTTTTGAAACCTTTCTTACAGCATTTATTTTCACACCTGCCTAAAACCTTTGCACAGTACTGTATGTAAAGAGGAATTGTCACTCGGATAGTCCTCTTTATGTTTATTTTGTATGGTATTGCCCAGCCTTGCAAAAGCTCTTGTACACTACATAGCATTCCTGAATGTATTCGTGATAACTTATGTAGCGTGTCTCAGGTTAGTGTGTTGGATACACTGCTCTCCTAATCACAGGGCCCGATTTACATTTCAGGTGCCCTCTAAACCCCCTCCATGACCACACCTCTATGCCTCCCATCACCGCAGCCTCATCTACTGTTTCATGGAACTGAAAATACAAATAACCAGGGGTATTGATAGGTATTGGCTGAGGATACTAAAGGTCTCATGATTAAATCCCCAGGTCTTGTTGCCAGTTTGGGGCATGTAAAGGTGCTAATCTCCCTACTAGTAATGCTACAATTTGACTGCACAGTGCAATCATAATGCATTAGGTTGGCCCAAGCAAACTGTCCAATATATATAAATTGAACCTAACAACAACATATAAACTTGCATAGTTTTCTGGGGTATTATCATTGGGATTGGTCTGTCCAAACCCACAACGTTAAGTGGGAATGACCAGCAAGGCTGAACCTCTCCTCACAATTTGATGCTTTAGGCCAGGTATGTTGTGGGCCCTCCATATAACTTTTTAACTGCCCTGCAGTCCACCTCAGCCCCCCTTAGCCCTCAACCTTGGGTAGCCTGCTTTCTGGATTCTGTCCCCTTGATTGCAAGATAGGTCTCCAACACATTTCAAACCAATGCACTGGACTGCTCTCTGTCATACAAGGAGTTAAACATACTCATTTAAGGCAGTGAGCATTTTTTTTTTTATTGCTTAAGGTGCACTTAGTTTTCCCCAGAATTGCACTTTTTGTTAGTGTGTCGGCTTTCCTCCTCTCCAGACAAACTGTGCCTTATTCATCAAGCAATTCTGGAGCAATCTAACTGAACAAAGGGGGGGGGGGTGAAAATTCTGCAAATTCCCATTACTTTAAGGAGCATTTAACTCCCTGGATAATATAGCAGTCTACAATGCAAAGCATTGGGGTTAAAGCCCAATTTAAATCAGTTGGAATTTGTATTTATTATCTATGATGCAACTGGTTTCCCAAAAAATGTTTCCAAGTTTCTTAGTACACTTTGTCTCTATGCAGTTTGTGGGTAGTGATGAAAGGATGAGAACATGTCTGTGTTGGGTGAGATATGTTGATCAGTAGGTCATAAGTGTTCATCAGTTTGTGAGGGCTGGGAAAAGGAGAGCCTTGTGGAGCAGTTGGGGGGCGGCTTTATAATGGAGACAACAACCTTTGAAGGTGGAGAAAGATTGATTTGTGTTTAGATCCTTGAGAAGAGGTGACCAAGAAATGGGTGGAGGGGTAGGGAGAAAATTATGATTAGGAAACATCGGACAAGGCTGAGATGTCAGATGGTGTATATGTGATTATTTTACTACCAGGGAGACAAGGCTGGGGAGGCTGACTATATCTTGGAGGGAAGTGTTGATTATGAAGCCCTTGACTGAATGTGAACTTGGCACGCCTGCTCTAGTCCATGAGTAGTCAACCTTCGGACCCATCATCCCCAAACAAACAGACAGGCTGGTGGATTATGATCGGAGCATTAGTTTCCAACAGCAGGAAGGTCAAAGGTTGACTACCCCTGCACTACCTTGTTGCCTGCTTGACCCTAAGGGAAATCAATCATTGTCTGCACAGTGATAAATCTTCGTCCCACGCTCAGGCAAAGCAGTGCAATGCTCAACCACTGAGTCTCTGTGAAGTAAAAAAATGGTAATTCAGCTACATTTTATTGAAAAAAAGCTTGATTTTTAATTTATAGAATTACCACTATTTAATTAAAAACACCTGTCTTTTAGATCCACCGAAAGACAACGGAGGTGCTGTGATCTCTAAATATGTCGTAGAAATGTCAGAAGACCACAATGGTAACTATTTTTTTAATGTCCTTATCTGTCTTGTAATGAAAATGGACCTTTCTCCATAATACAAGTTTAGTTTGTTTTACGTAGAATTAAAATCTCCTGTATGTTTGCAGTGTGTTTTTGAGAAATTAAGCTGTATAGCTTGACACTTTATGCACACTGTTCACAAATCTTATGTTTAAATGGGAAATGGTGCAATTTTTTTTTTTCTAATCATGGATGTAATTTAAGCTTAACCCCTTGAGTGCTTTAGGAGTATCAAACCTATTGTTTCTCAGTGATTTGGAGAGGTCTCAAGCATTCATGGGGTTGAAAGCCCCATTTAAATCATTGGGAGATTTTGGAATTTGCAATTGCAGTTTGTCTGCTCCAGAATCGCACCACTTTACATTTATAACTGGAGTTATTCTAAAGTAAATCAACTGCACCATAGGGACGGATAAATATTCCTAAATTCCCATGTGCTTGAATAGAGCATTAACCCCCAGAATGCTAGAGGTCACCAATACATTGTGAATCAGTGCACTGGAGATCTGTCTAGCATCCAAGGGGCTGTCTGTGTGCCCGTCTGTCTGTGTGTGTGCCCGGTGTGTGCCCGTCTGTCTGTCTGTGTGCCCGTCTGTCTGTCTGTGTGCCTGTCTGTCTGTGTGCCTGTCTGTCTGTGTGCCTGTCTGTCTGTGTGCCTGTCTGTCTGTGTGTCTGTCTGTCTGTCTGTCTGTGTGTGTGTGTCTGTGTGTGTGCGCGCGCGCGCTCGCTTCTGTCTGTCTGTCTGTGTGTGTGTGCATGCGCGCGTCTGTCTGTGTCTGTCTGTCTGTGTGTGTGTCTGTGTGTGTGTGTGTGCTATTAGCACTATTATGAAGCTAGTCGCCATATGCCTAATTATTGGAGGGCGTCTTTATAGAAAGTGAAAGTTCCGCTTTAAGTATGGAGGATGTGTGCAACACACTCTAGAGCTGCCATAGCTTGCCCTCTGTATACTGCCTTTAAATGTACAAAACTTTTAAAGGGATACTAATGTCTGTTATAAAAGTATTGCAGAGTTGTCTTTATATTAAAAGTAACAGATTGTGCTGTGTGTAGGAGCTTACTTGTTTGTAGTTCAACAGTTATTAAATGGAGAAGGATCCCCTGCCAGCCCCTTATACCTACGTCACTCTGCATCTCTTTCTGGTCCGGACGGATGCAGCAGGGGACAAACTTCATTAAACAAAGGAAAATACTGCTCTCTTTCGTCAAGGGGTGCTGGATTTTCCTTATACTTACTGAAGTTTGTCCCTCGCTGCTTCTGTCCGGTCCTATGACCGGATTAGATATTCAATGGGAGGCAGACAGAAGGGGCGGGCAGGGGATCTTTTCCCACTTTATAGCTTTTGAACTACAAACAAGTAAGCTCATACACATAGCACAACTATTTTATAACCGATATTACTGTCCCCTTAAAGTTGCTGGGTTTGAATAAAAAGTATGTGTTTTTAGTTTGGGCTATAAAGTGCACAAGAACATTTGGAGACATTTCACAAAAAAAGAAACAAGTCATTCAGTAAACGTGAATAAGCACTACAAGTGGGAAGGAAAACTGATAAAATATTTTGTTGGAACTCTACGTGTAACGTCTTTATAGGACCTCGGTGGTAAAGGAGAGGTACTCGGAAGTGATCAGGTAAACAAAAACAAATGTATTTCCAAAATCCATGAACACAATGGAGCAAACGCACATGCAAGTAGATGCCTTCCCTTACTTTCTTTCCAATGCTGTGGTTCTTTGTATCATGACAACGGTTATCTATAGTGTCACTTCTCTTCCAGGTGTCACTTTGACTACCATTGGTCATCGTTGTGCTACTTCATAACTCCTCAGCCACCCATCTTGCATGGAATCAAAGGAACATTCCAAATATATAAATGAGAGCCAGTAGATCCTAGAATGCATCTAACGCATTTCTTCCAATTTGGACTTAATCATAGAGTAACCACCTTTACTTCTGAGATCCTATGAAGAAGGGTTCCTACAAACGTGTGTGTGTGCGTGCATGCGTGCGTGCGCGCGCACGTGTCTGATTGCCTTCCTTTTTATTTCACTCGCATAGTGCTTATTGTTTGCCGTACACAATTTATTTTATACACAAGGGCTGTATATGCATATAGCATCATAAAATGTTTCACAATTTTAACATAGCCCCTAGCAATTTACCCTTGTTAAACTATCATGAAAATACTGTACATTTTATAACAATGGTGCAAGAAAACAATGGTTTCATAGACTCCACACCAGGTTTGGGCAGTGTGGAGCCCTCAACTTGCTGCCGAACTACAGCTCCCATCATCCTCTGCCAGGCAACGGATTATGGGTGTGGTAGTCCATTAACAACTAGTGCCTCTTGTCGCCCACCTCTGCTCCCCAAAGAAAATAAGATTTGGATGTACTTCTATTCACCATCTGTTAATTAATTTAATCTGTATTTTAGTTTATTGTAAGGCATCACAGGCTTACAAGAACACCATTATATTGTGGGTTATCTGGTTAGCATCCACATATTAACCTTATTATTAGAAACAAATTCTCCTCATTAATAGACGTGTACAGTAATTGCCTTTCAGGAGTCCATTCAGTCTGTTCCAGGAAACTGAGATGTTTTGTTATGCTTTAAACAAATCACTGAAACAGTCATTGAGTGCAACTGGGAAACCAACATGTTCACAACAAAGAAATGTTAGAAAAAAGAAATGCACCTTGAATGATATTACATTAATGATTAATCTTCCAGAAAACAAGTGGGACATGGTATACAGTGGCGCTACCAGAGAATATCTGTGTGACCATCTGAGCCCAGGCTGCTACTACCGGCTGCGTGTTTATTGTATCAGTGATGGAGGACAGAGTCCGGTAATGTGACTTTCATAATGCTGTATTTTATGGATTACAGAGTACTAATTAATTTTTTTTCTAAGGTGATAAAGTTACACATTGATATACAAATTGTTCTCACAGCTCTATAAGCACTAGAGGGAGAATTGCCCCAGAACTGAAAGGGAAGGAAGAGGAGACAAACTGGCAAAAGAGAAGGTGGGAGGGGATAATAGGCTTGAGAAAGAGAAGATGGGAGGGTAAAATGTGGAAGAGAACTGGCGAAAGGGAGGGTTGGAGTGGACAAGGAGATAAAAAAAGGAGGGTGGGGGGATCAGGGAGGTAGAAGGGAGGGGAGTGTGGAAGGAGTAAATTCAGTGCAATGATTTTGACAGAAGTGGCCTTATAAAATCAACACCCCCAGGCAACTCTTTGCTGTTTTTCTGATAGGAGTGACCGGGGGGGGCTACTGCCACCTGACAGCTCTCTGCAGTCTGCACTACTGCCAGCCAGGGTGTGGTTACCACCAATCAAGAAACAGGCTACCCAGCGTGTAAAATTAATTTGATAGGTGTAAGCCGATCTCATAATCCTTAATTAAAAAATGTTTAAAATTTATTAACCTTTTGACTGCCTTGCGCACTCCTGTACACCCCTGTAGCACTGAAAATATTAATAACAGACCCTACTACCAGTTTAGGATGTTAAGTTTAATTTTCATATTTTAGTCCTTTGTCTGCTAAATTGTTAGCCAACGCATTGCACACTCCCCTGGCATTCAGATGGTTAGCCATATATTTGTCACTTTTGATTAAATTAATTAATATTAACTGATTCACACAAATTGAGCTTTCACTGTCGTCCAATACAGGTCACTGGTACTCTGGGAGGCGTAAGTCCCCTTTAATAGGCAGGAACAACTATGCAAATGATTTGCAAGGGGCGGCGCCTCCCCTCTTACTTAAGCCACCTTCTGGCCAGAGCCACTTAGATTGATTTGTTCCTGGAGTGCCTTGCACACCAGGTAGAAGAACATCTATGCATCTTAGTGTTTTATTATTTTTATTCAAATATGGAATACCACCATTAGGAGGGTGACCATGGCTGTGAATTGCCCTCTCTAAAGTGGCTGGTGCAGCTTCCAGGGATTTCTGTGGACCTTATGCCCTGAAGAGGGAACAGCTTGTGTTGAGCAGCTTCCCTACTGAGGAATTTACCTCTGGGTTATTCCTTATTCATCATGGTCACCTGAAGACAGAAGTCCTGCAAGAAAGGTGAGTCACCCATTGAGTGCTGAAGGTCCACTTGTCCCCACAGTGTCCCTTTGATGGGCTTGTATTTGGGAGTTTTCAATACACTCCAGCACTCATAGGGTGTTTTTATTGCATTTTAATGTTTTATGCAATTTCTGTGGTATTCTCTGGGTTTTGGAGCTTGGGATATTCGTTTACTTATGTTTCTTATGTGTTTTATTCTTGTTTGAGCACTTTTTAATGTTTTCTTAAACTTTATTAAAAATTGAGTTCCGCGCCTTTAAGCGCGGCTTTTCCCGCTCAGACGCAATAGCTCCTTTACTCTCTATGGGAATTCACAGTGTGGGACGTATCTCTGGAACCGCTTGTCACAGCAACTCCAGAGAGGGCTCATTTTACTGCTAGGCTCCTGCTCTATCATCCGGATTGTGTTTTATTTATGTGGGGTGTTCAGGGGGGCTTCGGGCACTGTTTGGAGTACTTGTAGAGGGAAAACTACATTTCCCATGAGCGCCTGGTTCGCGCTCGTTTCTGATTGGCTGGCATGACGGCCGCCATTTTGTGGTACTTTTCCTATGCGAGTACACTACGCAGGGACCGAGCCTTCTCTCTCCTCTACAGATTAACCCTTCGCTGGCCAGATAAGTCCGAATTTAAACATTTCTGGGGTGAAACTTTAATCCTTTACACTTTTTCTGGGTGATAGTGTTATTAGTGGGGTATATTGACGCTGTGAGCATGTCTACTTCACTGGAGCTAGGGGCTAGACCCAAGTCTAAGGAGGATGGGGGGTCTTCTACCCCCATGGCGTTTTGCTCCTCTTGCCACATTGGGCTGTCTAGCGATAATGTGGGGGATCTATGCCCTAATTGTACTGGTCAAGATAGCAACCCTGGGCTTCCCAGCCATGCTATTGAGCCATCTTGGGTGAGGGAGTTTAAAGCTGCCACTAGGGATCTCAGATCCACGCTTCAACTCTTTCCCTCTCAGATACAGGGGGCTCTCCAGGTCTGGCAGACCCCCTCTACCATCAGGACCTCCCTGCCTAAGCCACAGGGGGCTCCTGATGTAACTGATTCTTCTGAAGAAGAACTCTTGCAGGATTCTGATGCTGAGGAACGTACTGTTATTGAATCTAACAGGTCCATTGGGGACCCCTATGAGTGTGACCCTGAAGTCTCGGCTGAGGGTCTGATCAGAGCGGTTCTGAATACGCTCAACCTTCCTCTGACTCAGGAATCCACTTATGATCCTACTGATGTTTTTCAGAAAAAGCCATCTAAGCCAGTTGTTTGTTTTCCAACTAACCCTACTCTTGCCCGTCTGGTCTCTGAGGCATGGAAGAATCCTGATAGATCCTCCTCTGTCTCTAAAAAGTTTGCTAAACTGTACCCTTTTCCTGAGACTGAGCTGGCAAAATGGGTTCATCCCCCCAAGGTGGATGCTCCTGTTTCCAGACTCTCCAAGTCTACTGCCTTGGCTGTCTCTGATGCCTCTGCCCTGCAGGATTGGACGGATAAAAAGCTAGAGCTTTCTCTTAAGTCTATTTTTGCCTCCATTGGCACTGCCATGCGTCCATCCTTTGTAGTGGCATGGGTTAATAGAGCTATTGCGGCCTGGACTGAACGACTGACTGAAGCGGTTCGCCAGGATGCACCAGTATCTGAACAGTTGCAGCTTCTTGCTAATAGCACTGAAGCTCAGAATTATGTTGCTGACGCTGCTTTTGATGCTGTGCGCATGATGGCGAGGGCCTCCACTGCTTCTTTGGTGGCTAGACGTGCCCTTTGGCTGAAAATATGGTCTGCTGATACAGCCTCTAAGAAAGCCTTGCTTTCCTTGCCCTTTCAGGGGAATTTGCTTTTTGGGTCTGAACTCAAAGAAATGATCAGTGAGGCTACTGGCGATAAAAGTACTCTTCTACCCTCAGTCTTTAAGAAAAAGTTTCCAGCCAAACGCAATCGGTCCTTTCGTTCCTTTCAGAATGAGACACGCTCCTCGGCCCAAACGGGTCCTCCCACTACGCGCTCCTCCTCCAAGCCCAAACAGTCTTGGAAGCCCAAAGTGGCCCCCAAGGCCAAGACCTCCAAGACTGCTTCGGCATGACTCGACGAACCCGGGTCCGCATCCGGCTGTAGGTGGACGTCTCCGCATCTTTCGCCGGATTTGGGAGGAGTCAGTGGCGGACCCATGGGTTATTCAGGTGGTGTCAGAGGGATACAGGATCCCTTTCTCCTCCCTTCCTCCTTTTCGGTTACATTTTACTCGTCCTTCTCAGGAACCCACAAAAAGGCGTCTGTTCGACGACGCTATTCAGGATCTCTTGGACAAAGAGGTCCTGGAGGCGGTTCCTCAGGGGGACACAGGTTCAGGATTCTATTCCAACCTGTTTGTGGTAGCCAAAAAGGACGGAGGGGCTCGTCCCATTTTGGATCTCAAAGATCTCAATGACTATGTGGTGACTTCCCACTTCCGCCAGGAATCTCTGCAATCTGTGATTGCAGCCTTGTCTCCGGGGGAATTTCTTGCCTCCCTGGACCTTCAGGATGCTTATCTTCACATCCCTATTCATCCAGAGAGCAGGCGGTATCTCAGGATAGCCTGCCACAGGGGACACTTTCAGTTTGCAGCGCTCCCCTTTGGGCTGACTTCAGCCCCTCAGGTCTTCCAGAGGGTGTTAGGCTCCTTGATAGCGGTGCTTCATCAGGATGGGATCAGAGTGACACCCTACATGGACGATCTCTTACTGAAAGCCTCCTCATCGGAGCTTCTCCGTCAGCAATTACAGAAGTGCATGCACACTCTGAACCGTCATGGCTGGATCCTGAATCTGGACAAGTCGGACTTGGATCCATCTCAGAGGCTTCTGTTCCTGGGTCTCCTGTTCGACACTCGCCAATGCATGGTGTTTCTTCCAGAGGACGTGGCTCACCAGATAGCCGTCAGAGTGGCTGGGATTCTGGACATGGACGAAATTCCGGTACCGAAGTTGTCGTCTTTAGTGGGGAAGTTCATTTCCACGATCGAAGCAGTACCATTTGCCATGGCCCACTCCAGGGAACTTCAGAGATTTGTGATCCAGACGTGCAGGAGTCATCCAGATCATCAACATCTGTCTGTCTCTCTACCTCCTCATGTCGAGTCGAGTCTGCACTGGTGGTTGGATCTCTCATCTCCTGAAAGGGAGATCCTTTCTAGTTCCTCGTTGGACCACAGTCACAACGGATGCCAGCCTTCGGGGCTGGGGTGCTGTCTGGGGTCGCTTCAGTGCTCAGGGGAAATGGGGTCTGGAGGAATCTCTTCTCTCCATCAATGTTCTGGAACTTCGAGCCGTCCGGCTTGCCCTGAGGCACTGGGAGTCTCAACTGACCGGTCGTCCGATCAGAGTGGAGTCCGACAACGCCACGGCGGTGGCTTACATCAACAGGCAAGGCGGCACAAGAAGCGGTTCCGCCTGGTGGGAGGTCAAGGATATTTTGTCTTGGGCAGAAGATCACGTGCCTGTCATCTCTGCAGTTCATATTCCAGGCGTGGACAACGTCATGGCAGACTTCCTCAGTCGTCACACCGTCGACAGCAGAGAATGGGCTCTTCATCCAGAGGTGTTTCACATGCTCACTCAGCGGTGGGGGATGCCTGTGGTGGATCTGATGGCTACCAGACACAACAGGAAGGTTCCGGTGTTTTGCTCCCGGTGGAGGGACTCCCTTGCTCTAGCAGTGGATGCCTTGTCGATCCCTTGGGATTTCTCCCTGGCTTACATCTTCCCTCCTCTTCCTCTTTTGATCAGAATTATCCAGAAGTTGAAGCAGGAGCGTTGTCCTGTCATCCTGATCGCTCCAAACTGGCCTCGCCAGTCCTGGTATCCGGAGTTGATGGCCATGTCAGTGACGGATCCGATCCCGCTCCCTGCCTGTCCGGACCTACTTCTTCAGGGATATCTGTGGAAGGAGGATGTTCACTCTCTCCATTTGATGGCATGGCGGTTGAATCCTCGATTCTAGCAAAGAAAGGATTTTCTCCTTCTATCGTGTCGACTATGCTCAGTGCTCGTAAGCCTGTGTCTTCCAAGATCTATCATCGCATATGGTCAACTTTTGTGGCATGGTGCTCTGATAAGAAATTATCCCTTGAGTTTCATCTTCCCACTGTCCTGGCCTTCTTGCAGGACGGTGTTGATAAGGGGCTCAGTCTGAGCTCCCTCAAAGTTCAGACTTCGGCCTTGTCTGTGTTTTTCCAGGAAAGGATTGCTATCCTTCCTGATGTGAAAGTTTTCTTCCAAGGTGTGACTCATGTTCGACCTGCCTTCAAGAGTCCTACCCCCCAGTGGGACCTCAATTTGGTGCTGGGAGTTCTCCAGCGACCACCGTTTGAATCCTTGGCTTCCATTCCATTACGTCTCTTGACTTGGAAGATGGCCTTCCTTTTGGCTATTGTTTCAGTTCGCCGGGTAGCAGAGTTACAGGCTTTGTCTTGTAAACCTCCTTACCTGGTGTTCCACAAGGATAAGGCTGTGCTTCGCACTACCAAGGAATTCTTACCCAAGGTTGTGTCCGAGTTTCACATCAATCAGGAGATTGTGGTTCCCTCTTTCTGCCCTAATCCTTCATCTGACAAGGAACGTGATCTCCATTTGTTGGATGTGGTGCGTTGCCTCAAGTTTTATGTGCATCGCACCGAGTCTATCAGGAAGTCTGATGCTTTATTCGTCATTCCTGAAGGGCCTAGGGCAGGGAGACCGGCCTCCAAAGTTACCATTGCCTCTTGGATTAAGGCTACTATCCGTGAAGCCTACAAGTTGCGGAATAAGCATGTTCCCTTTCAGGTGACTGCCCATTCCACCAGATCCATTGGGACCTCTTGGGCCTACAAGAATCAGGCTTCTGCTGATCAACTGTGCAGAGCGGCCACTTGGTCCTCTGTGCACACTTTTTCTAAGCACTATCGAGTTGATGTACTGGCTTCGGCTGATGCCAGTTTTGGAAGGAAGGTCCTGGAGGCAGTCTTGCCTGTGTAGGTCTTCCGCTCTGTGTTCCTTAGTGCTTCCTTACTGTTGAGCCCGGTTGGCTCTGGTTCCGTGTGCTGTGTTAGTTCAGGGATTGTTCCCTTGGTTGGTGTCCGTTGACACTTACAGTTTGGGCTATGTTATTAACTGAGTCATAGCAGTTCTGGTGACTTGGGCCTTGCGCCTGGTCCTTGCCTTACTTCCCGCCTCTGGGTCAGCTCAATGTTTGTACATCCCAGAGTACCAGTGACCTGTATTGGACGACAGTGAAAGTAGGATTTTAGTCTTACCTGTTAAATCCTTTTCACTTAGTCCATACAGGTCACTGGTCTCCCACCCTGTCAAGGGACCAGTCTTGGCTCTCCTGTGGCATTCAGTGGGAGACCGTTGGGGCATGCTCACAGGAGTCTTTCTTTTTGCTTACCTGAGGTCAGTTTTAGGGTCTCAAATCAATCTAAGTGGCTCTGGCCAGAAGGTGGCTTAAGTAAGAGGGGAGGCTCCGCCCCTTGCAAATCATTTGCATAGTTGTTCCTGCCTATTAAAGGGGACTTGCGCCTCCCAGAGTACCAGTGACCTGTATGGACTAAGTGAAAAGGATTTAACAGGTAAGACTAAAATCCTACTTTACACCCATAACAGTTCAAGCCCTTGAATGCTAGTGATGTCTCCAGTGCATCGGGAACTTAACATCCAAGTGTTTAATATTCTCGTTAATCCTGGTTCTAGATGTTGTCACAGTCTAGACCGTTAACACTGCATTTGATTATCACATAAATTCTATTAGATTTCTTAATCTGGAAGATCCACAAAATCCATGACTTAAATAAAAAACTATTGTATGGTATTACGGTATATGGACTACATGTAAATGTTTAGTGACACAAAAATTGCATTGTAACAAATTACAGTGACAGTGAATGGGCATGCAGCAGCTTTTCACTATGCTGCAACTCCTGATTTGGAATTGAAAAATATGGACATCCAAGCAAAATTAATTTGGATCACTAGGATTTTCTGTCCAGTAAGTTAAATAGGGGTATTAGGTGGTTGTAGTCCTGCTTTGAACACTTCAGGAACAAAGGGGTGTGCAGGGTATTGTACATGTCTCTGATCCTCAGGGGTTTAACCATTTGCATTGCACACCAGTCTGGCTCTCAAAGGCATAAGCAAAGTTGTCTCTAGTGATCTTCAGTAATATTCTGACTGGAATGCTGTCTGTACATTATCCATACACTGCACTCTCCAATGTTGCAGCAGCTGCTTTCATTTTGCCCACCAAAAAAGGGCCTTTACCCACAATACATCAGTTAATTAAGAGATTTGTTTCTGATTTCTCTCTTGTAATATGGATTAAGGGTTTATGTTTTATTTTATATATAGAATATATATATATATACATTTTTTTATTTTGGGGGGGAGGGGGTGTCTAATTTTTGTTAGTCCTGTTGCCTCTACATAATCCCATTATAGCCTGTGGGCTTAAATGTTTCTTCAGCCTGCCTTCAATGGTGACATTACAGACAATTCTTAACCCCACTGAAACAAGCTTCCTTATACATTACACACACTAAAAATATAATTTTGATATATTGGTAAATCCAAGATTTTCAGACTGATGATGTTAAAAACACATCAGTGGTTTTATTGAAACCTATCATAACCATTTTGTGTGCATTTTCTTCTTTTGTACTATTAACCTTTTAAGTGCTAGAGGTGCTTTGCAATGCATTGCATACCCGTCTGGGACTCAAACAGTTAAGCTGCGATATTGCTGGTGCTTTTTTTGACAGGCTGGGTGAAGCAATTCCTCTTTGTATTCCGTTTTGATTTGCCCTTTTCAGTAGTGGTAATCACCTAGAATGTAAGCATGCATGGGATAGGCATAAGGCTGTCCTGAATATAAGACAAGACCAAGGACCAAATAAGCTTTCTCTGTCATCCAATATAGCTTACAGGTAACTCTGGGAAGGAGACCGCCCCGTTAAGTAGGCAAGAACAATTCTTGGAAAGAATGCAGGGGTGGAGCCTTCCTTCCCTCCTTAGCTGGTTACCAGCCAATCCCCTCCAGTTAGATCTGTTCCTTGAACAAGACAGGCAAGAGAACAGTTCTGCTTAGTTTTTAGTTTCTTTTATTGTTTTCTTGTTAGATATGGAGTGGAGAGATCTCCCATTAGGCGGATTACCATTACTGACTTCCCAATGTTGGATTGCTCAGTTTCAGGTGCTGTTTGTGGACCTTCCAGCCCTGGGAGGAAAACCTTGCGTGGTATGTTTTTTCCCTAGGAGAAACCCACTGAGGCTTCTCCCTTTCTCAATGGTAATCTGAAGACAGAAGACCTGCAAAAAAGGTGAGCAACCCTTTGAGTGCTGAGGTCCATTTGTCCCACTGCTTCCCTTCCGTACAGAGTTCTCCTTTAGTAGTTCCTACATACTCCTGCACTCATTTGAGTTTATCTTATTGTCTGCTTGGGGTCATTGGATCATATTTGGTTCTCTCTGGTAATTTAACCCCTCCCTTGCCATGTTAGGGGGTCAGTGTTTTCTAATTATGTGCATGTGTTTTCTATGTGTATTCAAACTTTTGGGACACTTTTCAAAAATTCGTTTATTTGAATGTGCACTTTACCGCATGGCCGCAATGCTCCATTGATCTCTATGTGATAGTTTAATTTGGGACATATCTCTGCAACCGCTCCACGTACCGAGTTCAGAGATGGCTCATTCTCCTTATCTGCCCGGTGCACGTGCTAAGTGTCTTTGGGGGCTCAGGGCGCTTCGGGCACCGTTTTTGGGTACATTTCCCATGAACTCCCATTTCACAGGCCATTTTCTTTCTTTCCGCTCATGAGTATGCTACGCAGGTCTTGGCTCCTTCCTCTCTCCAGGGTTCATCCGTTTTTGGTCCTGATCTGAAGGACATCATTGGCGAGGTTACTGAGGACCAGAGTGCTTGGTTCCCTTTGGCCTCTAAGCGCAATCCTCAGGCACAAAGACACCATCCTTTTTGTGCTTGTCCTGATGGAATACAGGGGTCTGGCCCAGTGCTATCTCAGGTGTCATGTTCCATCCCTAAGCCTCCACAGCACTGGAGTCCAAGCACCAAGCTCCACTGAGCCTAACGTCCTTCAGCAGGAGTAGCCAAACATTGGTCCGCATGCACCTGTGGGTGTCTGTCTGCAGCATCTTTTTTCTTTTCAGCATTTCTGCAGACATTGTTGCAGACCTGTGGGCTTTTTCTGGTGGTTTCCGAAGGGTATTTGATTCTTTTCAACTTCCTTCCTTCATTCCATTTCTCTCCTTTTTCGCTCCCTTCTGGGATCAGAACAGTCTTGTCCTTTCCTCTGATCCATTCAGGATCTCTTGGACAAGGATGATCTTTAACTGGTTCCTTAACCTGACATAGATTCGGACTGATGTTCCACCCTATTTGTGGTTTCCAGAATTCATGGCCACCTTGGAACTGCAGGGTGCCTACCTTCACCTTGCTATTCATCCAGATAGCCGACGGTACCTCGGGTTCACTTACAATATGGTCACTTCCAGTTTTCTGTTCTCTCCTTTGGTCTGACCACAGCTCCGCAGGTGTTCATTCAAGACTTGGGTGCGTTGATTTCTGTCATGCACACAAGGAGGATTCGGGTCGCTCCATACAGGGACGACATGCTCTTGAGTGCTCCTTCCGGGGCACTTCTCCAACAGCAGGTACAGGTCTGCATTCACACACTCAACCTTCATGGTTGGGTTCTGAACATGGACAGGTCTAACCCTATCCCATTGCTGGGCTTGGTTTTTCTGGGTCTCCTGTTCAACAGGCTGCTGAGCATGATCTTTCTGTCAGAGGATGTGGTTCATCAGATCACCTTCAGGGTATCCTCAGTTCTGGCTTGCAGGTCCATTCAGGCCAAGACGTTGATCTCTTTGGTGGTGGGGAGCCTGGTTTCCACCATGGGGACGGTGTCATTTTCTGTTGGCTCTCATGGGGATCTACAGTGGTTTGTGATCCAAATTTGCAAGGGTAATCAAGATCTCTTGCAGCTATCGGTCTCTTCCCTTTCATGTAGAGCTGAGTCTTCCTTGGTGGCAGAGTCTCTCCAACCTGCGGAAGGAAGGCCCCTTGTGGTTGCATTTGAATCATGGTATTGGTGGACGCCAGCCTATCTGGCTGGGGGGCGCTCCTGGGTCATCTGAATGTCCAAGACCATTTGTTAGCAGAGGAATCTCTTCTACCCATCTAAGTTTCAGAGCTCAGGGTGATATTCCATGCTCTGAGGTGTTGGTCTTCTCATCTCATGGGTTGTCCAGTGTGTGTCCAGTCAGACTTCTCCACAAACGTCGCTTACATCAACAAGCAGGATGGCACCTGATGTCTCACAGCTTGGTTGGAGGTAAAGGCTATTTTCCCCCTTTCCTACTTGCCATCTCCACAGGACATATTCTAGGCGTAGGAAGCATCTTAGCTTTCTAAATTAATCGCCACACCGTGGACAACTGAGAGTGGAAACTTGACCAGGAGGTGTTCGACCTCATCGTTCAGAGATGGGGTCTTCTCTGGATCGACCTGATGGCCATCAGGCTCAGTCAGAAGGTTCTGCTCTTTTGCTTTCGTTTGATGGACCATCTGGCTTTCGCAGTGGCTGCTATGTCAATTAATTGGCAGTTTCATCTAGTCTGCATTTTCCCTCCTCTTCCCCTGCTCCCCAGGGTACTGAGGGAGCTACGGATGGAGAAGACTCTGGTCATCCTAGTTGCTCCATACTGGTCCTGGTAACTTAGGTTCTAGTGTTGCTGGACCTGTCTGCGTGCGAACCATTTCGACTTCCAGATCGGATCTCCTACTGCAGGGTTACCTGTGGAAGGAGATTGTGTAGCATCTGGGTTTTTATGGCTTGGTGATTGCTTCCTGTATTCTGAGGAAGGAAGGATTCTCTCTTGGGGTAGTAGCCACTATGAGTCAAGCTCGGAAGCCTGTTTCTTCAATGGCTTACTAGAGTACATGCTTTATACTCTGGGTGTGTGGACAGGGATTTACCCTCACAGGAGTTTTATCTGCAGACTGTCCTGTCCTTTTTACAGGATGGAGTGAACAAGGGCCTTAGCCTGAGTTCTTTGAAGGTCCAGACTTCCGCTCTCTGTCATTTTTCTAAGGCACATTGCCATCCTTCCGTATGTCAAGGTTTTCTTTCAAGGGGTCCCTCATGCTTTCCCTGCCTTTAAGCATCCCGCTCCTCAGTGGGTCCTTAATCTGGTCCTGGGAGTCTTCCATCGGCCTTCATTTGAGTCCTTGGCTACCATTCTTCTTCGTCTCCTGACTTGGAAATGGCTTTTCTTTTGGCAGTTATCTCTGTTCGTAGAGTCGCCGAACTTCAAGCCTTGTCCTGCAAACCGCCTTTCCTGGTGTTTCACAAGGATAAGGCGGTTCTTTGTACCTCTCTGGAATTTCTTCCTAAGGTGATCTCCTAGTTCCACATCAATCAGTAGATTGTTGTGCCTTCCTTTTGTCCTGACCCCAAATCTGACAAGGAGAGGGATCTCCACTTTTTGGATGTGGTGCGTTGCTTTAAGTTCTGTGTGCACTGCACTGAGGTCTGTTCATCAGACTGATGCATTTTTTTTGTCATCCCCTTGGGTCCCAGGGCTGGAAAGGCAGCATCCAAGGTGACTATTGCGTCTTGGATCAAGTCTACCATTCACAAGGCCTATGGACTTAGGAAGACAACTGCTCCTTTTCGCTTCACTGCTCATTCCACTAGGTCTGTTGGGGCCTCCTGGGCCTATAGAATCAGGCTTCTGCTGATCAGCTGTGCAGGAGCGGACACTTGGTCGTCTGTGCACATCTTTCCCAAATGCTACCGTGTTGATGTTCTGGATTTGGCTGAAGACCGTTTTGGCAGAAAAGTTCTGGTGGCAGTTCTGCCTGTCTAGGACTTTCTTTCCTGTGTCTTAGAGATCTTAACTGTTGAGTCCTGTTGGCTCTTATTTGTGCTTTTTTACAGTTACTGGTGTGCTGTGTTCCAGTTCAGTGTCCGTTGACACTTTGTTTGTTTGGGGCTATTCCGTGATCTGATTAGTCCATGTGAGCTCTGGTAACCTGGGGGACCGGCGCCTGGTCCTTGCCTTATTTCCCACCACTGGGAAACTCAATGTTTGTACATCCCAGAGTTACCTGTAAGCTATACTGGAGGACCGAGAAAAGAGGATTTTAGTCTTACCTGTTAAATCCTTTTATCTTAGTCCATATAACTTACAGGTCTCCATGTTTGGTTCTCCTGTGGCTGGACATGGGAGTCCTTTCGGTTTCATGCTCACAGGAGTCTTTCCTTTTCCTTCTTGCTATCTCACCAGATAGGTTAGTGTCTCAAATCTAACTGGAGGGAATTGATGGATGTCAAATGAAGGAGGAAAGGAAGGCTCCACCCCTGCATTCTTTCCAAGAATTGTTCCTGCCTACTTAAGGGGGTGGGGGTCGCCTTCCCAGAGTCACCTGTAAGCTATGTGGACTAAGAGAGAAGGATTTAACAGGTAAGACTAAAATCCTCTTTTGAGGTTTTTACAGTAGGAAAATGGGCAGACTAGATGAGCCGAATGGTTCTTATCTGTCATCAAATTCTATGTTTCTGATCAGGACATTAGGAGTACATTGTTTCCCCAAGTCTGTTCAGGGGAAGGAAACAGCAATTTTAAAGGCCCATTCCTTTAAAATTACATTTTCAATTCTATCAAAAGTAATTATCTGTGAATGTTACGACACGCGTCTCATCTTGTATTTGGTCATAGTGTCCTTTTAGTCTTCTCAGTGGTTGCATAACTGGTAGTCTCAGGTGGGGCATCTGTTTTCAGTGAAATGAGCCTTTGGTTTCTTCTATCCTCTCAGGTATCAGACACGTTGGTAGTGCAGACACCAGCTGTGTTTCCTGGTACATGCCAGCCACCAAGAGTCCAAGGAAAACCCAGATCAAGAGAAGTGCAATTGCGATGGGGTAATATTTGTTTACTTAAAATTTCTTTGTATGTTTTTACACATTCCTGTCATGTCTGTGAACCATTTGAGTGCCACGAAGCTGTGAAATGCATGTGATGCACTCAAAGGGTTAATTTTGACCAGCTGATGGGCCATATTCAGCCAAAGTTGAGAAATTCTGGAGCAAACAAATGACACCATTAGGGACAAATACCAATTCTCATAGACCTAAATAGAACACAGTGTTAAGGTGTTAAAAGCCCCATTTCAATCAAGGGTAATTTGGGGAATATTTACTTGTTGCCTGTGGCTCACTTGGTTTGCCCCAGAATGAACCTCTTTTGCTTCCTAAATATGGCTTGTTGTGCACTAAACTATATGTTGTACCTACCCATAGTGCCACCGCAAAATGATGGCGGTTCTCCAGTCACCTGTTACAGCCTGGAGATGTCTTCTGATGTCACTGAGCACAGAGAGGTGTACCAGGGGCCTGAGGTGGAGTGCACAGTGCTCAGCCTTCTTCCTGGGAAGGTGTACAGTTTCCGACTGCGTGCTGCCAACAAGGCTGGGGTAAGGAATGGGCCTTAACCAGTCACCTCTTTCACCAAAGAATGTCCAAGATGTGTAATGTGTGAACAGCAATTTTGAAGCAAAGCAGCTTCACTTTTGTGAAAAAGTAAAACTCCATTGATTTAATTTGGAAATGTAACACCTTGAATTTTAGAGAGATCTCCAGCAGACCTCTATATCATTTAAGGGGTTAAAGACCCCATTTAAATCAATGCAAGTTTTGGGAAAATGTAGTGTCCTCTATGGTGCAGTTTGCCGCAAAAGTGATCCTCTTTTCTTTTATGAATAAGGTCTTCTAAGTCCCCCAAAGCAAATAAATAAATTAATCCAGCTGTATGCTGAATAGAATAAGATTTCCATTTAATGTCTAAGAATATGCTAAAAATCAAGTTTAAATAAGTTGTCATTGGCTGAACTCCTTTGTGTTGAAGTTAACCTGTCACCTTAAATGAGCAGTACGTTTTTTTTTTTTTATGGAAAAATATATATTATTGAGCTTTTCCTGCTGTGTAAAACAAGGGCACTCCCACCGTTTTCAGTTGTTTTATTCAAAAGTTATAAAAGTTCAAATAATCAGAAAGTAAATACTGTGCGTGTACTTGCTGATTATTCTGACAGGAAGTGTCTTGGCAGTTTACATTACATTCTATAGAGAACAGTATGTCACTGACTTTCCTCATCTTTTGAATGTAACAGAATTATTATGTGGAATTTGATCACTAGAGGGCACTGCTAATTAAAACAAAACACAGGTTTAAACTGTAATAACTCTGAAAATATGCATCTCTCAGCATTGGGAGTACCCTTATTTTACTCAATATGAAATACCCTACAACAGGGCTTAAAATTTGAAGTCCTTTGCTACTAGCCAGACCTGAAAAGTTACTTGCCACTGCAAGCCATAACATACCCACCAGGGCTGAATTTCTACTCACCAGGGCTAAATTTTCACTCCCCATTGGCTAGTGGCGAGTGGAAATTTTTAGCCCTGCCCTACAATATATATTTATTTTTTTCATTAACCCCTTAAGGACCTATGACGGTCCTGGACCGTAGCAGCGATCACATGTACCGGCATTCTGACAAACAGAGGCATGCTGACTCTGAGTGTCTCGTCTACCTCTATCTCCCTTGCTATCAAAGTAAGGGAGAGAGAAGTAGAAAGGAGACACCTAGTGGTAAAAAACCCCTTCACTGCTGGTGCAGGAGGCTGGCTAAATGCAGATCAATTTTTGACCTGCAATTATATACTTTTTTTTTTTTTTTTAACACACTTTTTTTTTTTTTTCTTTTTTCAAACAAAAATTTTTATTTAAAAAAAAAAAACATATAATTAAACAATATTGCAAGTGTGATTGTTGTGGAGCCATGTAATACACTTATATACACCACCAAATGCCAGGGATAAAAAAAGTGTCAAAATAGGGTGGGAAAGAGGGACATGGGGATTTTCATCCAGGGGCAACGGTAACCACTTTAAACTGTGCATTTTGTAGGTATGACTGACCGGTCATACTTTTCATGCAGTCTCCATAAAAATGTAACCCTTTGTGGCCAATTGATCCCAAGAGAAAAATCAAAAATTGTGTTTTTTTGTTTTTGTTTTTTTTTTACATTTTCATAAAGTAAATGGTGGGTTATCCATATATATGGGGTATCAAAAGAATGCCTTATTTGTTCTTAAAAAAACAGTATATAATTTATGGGGGTGTAATAAAAGACTTAGAGGGAAAACACTGTTGAACAAAGACATAGTCAAAAAGGTCATAATTGCTCTGCTCCTTAAAGTGTTAGTAATGTCTAAAAAAAACTTTTTTGCATTTAGAAGAGCTTAAAAAGCTGATCTGAATGCAAAAAAACGTATCTCTCAAACCGCTATCGTTTACGAGATACGGGCGTTTAAAGTTTGATTTCTACTACTGACAGCTGTAAAGCTGTCAGCAGGAGATCCGTGTCGGTCGACACGGAGGCGCTTGAGAAGTGCTGAGATCTCGTTACTTACAAGGAATCCCTTTGTTGGAATGGTCTAAAACGTGTACTTGAACACCAGGCACACGTTTTAGACCATTCCAGTGAAGGGATTCCGTGTAAGTAACGAGATCTCTGTACTTCTCAAGCGCCTTCGTGTCGACAGACACGGATCTCCTGCTAACAGCTTTACAGCTGTCAGTAGGAGAAATCAAACTTTAATCGCCCGTATCTCTTAAACCATAGCGGATACGTTTTTGTGCATTTAGATCAGCTTTTTAAGCTCTTCTAAATGCAAAAAAGTTTTTTTTAGACATTACTAACACTTTAAGGGAAAACGACCTCAGATTTTCCCGGTCCTTAAGGGGTTAAAAAAGTTTACTGCTCCTTTAAGACATGTTTAGTTAAAGAGAATTAAGAGAGGCCTATGCCTTGCATTAGTCATTTATTTGTAATGTAAATAGTTTTTGAAAATGTAACCCTTTGAGTGGCAGAGGGGTATGCAACACATTGCAAAGCAATTTGTGGTATATCCCTCTGGCACTCAAAGGGTTAAACTTTATTTGTCGGTGGCACCTAAAGACAATGTATTTTTTATCCTGGATCAATACTTCCACATGTGCTATCTATACAGAACCCACACACTGGGACCAGTTCTGATAGCACAGAGAGAGCATAACTAATTTTTAAACTATGAACGGAATTAATATAAAGTGCCACTGTGTAACATATACAAGAAATGTTAATTTTGCAAAAAAATAATTCCATAAAAAGCTAATAAAAGATGCAGGCAGATAATATCTGTAAAACCAACTAAACTTGTCTTGTGACAGGTCCACTTTAATACTGTAATGTGGAGCCAGAAGTAGGTGATTTAGCCAGAAGATCTACTGAACCCTATTGATTCATTGCATCCCCAGTAATGTGTTACAGATTATTTCCTTTTTATAAACTGGTGCAAATTTTTGAAAGTCTATGCAGTCTGTGTGTAGATAAGTTAAAGTATGCAAGGATGATGTACTTAAACCCTTTGTGACGAGGGCTTTTTTACACTAGAGTACAAGAGTAATTTTGGCCTTTTTAGTATGCTTGTGTTCAACCATATTTTCCCACTAATTCATTTAGTACACCAACACAAATTATGTACAGTTTTAAGGATAAGTATGGCTTTCTTTTGATACCACATTTATATGTATAACCCATCACTTAATATGATAATAATATAAAAAATTGGGGGGCAGAGCGACCACATACGAGGATGTCTGCTTACCCTCGCAGCTCTGTGCACTTTGAGGGTTTTTCAGCTTGTTGTAAAGCTTCTCCAGCTCCTGTAAATTTGGCACATTTGTGTGGCACAGCTTCTTGTTTTACAACTACTCTTGCCCGCTAACAGAAGGAAGGGGAGTCCTGTTTGAAATTTACCCAAAATTACCTCCTACCTCCCCACACGCCCTTCCCTCGCGGAGATCCCGGTGGTGCCTGCAGACTCAGGTGCAAATGCACCCGTGACAACAGCGGATCTCCTGGGCCCTGTGGAGGCTCATTTGAAACCTGTTGTCCTTGTGACCTGTTCCCCAGCTACTTCCTATGACATGGCAGACCATCCAGAAGGGTACCTGCTGCCCTGCACCCTGCTCCCTACCTCATGTGGGCAAATATTCTGCACCTTCCTACTAGAGAGGGTTTTAAATCCCTTTTAGCCGAGATCAAAGACAGGGTAAAAGAGGAACTTACAGAACTTTGCAAAGACCTGTCTCAGCTGGGCCAGAGGGTACACCACCTGGAAACTGAACATGAGGACTTATACCAACACCATCTTGAACAGCTCATCATCCATCAGGATGACACTATCCACTGTGAATAGACCCCTCCCTTTTCTGCCAGAGGCTTCTGCACTGTGGAGGCCTCCTCTATAACCGCCATTGCGTCAGGCACAATGAGAGCCTTCTAACCACAAGCGTCTGGCTCCACTCTCACTGGATGGAGCATAGGTTAGGCGGATTGGGCCGGAGAACCCTAGAATATGGCAGTCGAGTCTTCATTTTGCCCATCTTCATTACTAAGGCGCATTCTACCTGCAGAGACTGGCTGGGTCTTGTGCCCTCCCCTGCATGGTTAGGTTTCATGGACTCTATAGATAAGCCTTCAAACTCCTGTTTGGTTGTATGTCTTATGGCTTTCTTTTAGCACTTCTCACCTTGGAATCACCCTACTGGTTATCTCCTGACATATTTCTCTATGTCTGTCTGTTTTATCACTGCCCACATGCTGTTTATATGCCTTTTTCATATTTATTGTTCTGCCTTTTATATAGATTAATAATTTGTGGTGGCTAATAGGGAGGCTGTTTCTAGGGCCTGGTTGGTCTGCTTAGATCCAGAGGAAGGGTCTGGTTGGTTTAGAAGGGGATGTTGAATCCCACCGATCAGACGCTGTGGGGCATGCACAAAAGTGTCACCTGTTCTGTGTCTGAGCAGTGGGCTGGGAACTTGCATCTTATTTGTGGGATCGTCGGTTAGAGACAACGGCATTCAGTGAGCCTCGCTTTGCTGTCTCCTGGCCTCCATCTCTACTGGTATGCCCCTCTCTCATCTGAAAGTAGGATTCAGGGTGTATGGGGGGGTTACATGTTACTATTGTTGCCCTTTTGTTATTAGCCTCCAACTCCACTCTCCCGGTCCTGAGGGATAGGAGTCGGGGAAGTGGTTCATTTTGTTATCTGTGTCTCCTCAGTGTCTTATTTTGCTTTCATTCACTTCCAGGTCTCGGGCTGGGGGCTGATATTCTCCTCCAAGAGACTAGTTTTCTCACTTCTAAGCCACCCTCCGTCACAAATAATCACTACACCTCTGTGTGGCAAGCCTTTGCCCATGTAGGAAGAAGAAACTAGAGGTATTTATTTTAGTGGCCAAGCATGTCTCTTGGATTCATCAGGGGGCACTAGTGGATCCAGAGGGTAGGTTCCTGTTTATTAAAGGGTTGCTCTATGGGATCCCCTACCAATTGCCGTTTCTGGGCTCTGTTCTGTTTGACCTATTTCACTTCAAATCCGGTCAGCTAGTTCTGGGGGGGGGGGGGGGGGGTAATTTAACATCCCTCCAGACTCCTCTTTTTTTGGGGGAAAGGATCCTTCTTGGGTTCTCCCTTTATGCATATACTGTTTATCTTAACATGTTATACGGATGATAACCGTATAACCCAGCAGACAAGATTTTTGTATTACATTTGTTCACTTTCTTCATTGATAATAAAAGGTCTTTAAAACGAAATATATATCCTATATAATAATTCGTTAGAAAGTTTGTAATGACGTAGTCATGCTTAGTAGAAACTGCCCGTGATGAGGCTGGTACAGAGTGGGGCGCTCCGAAGGAGCGTCCAGCTCTGTATCAGCGCCGGTGCGGGCAGTCTCTACTGAGCATGACTGCACCGCGACCAGCAGGCACTGTATCAGCCTTGGCGTGGGCAGTCACTACTGTGCATGACTGCCCCGCGACTGGCTGGCAGTGGCACTGTGGCCCGTGTAACGGGCTCTTCAACTAGTGTGTATGTATATATGTATATATATATAGATAGATATATAGATATAAATAATATATATATAAAACACAAAATGCCAGCACTCTCAGGACTGTAAACAACTATATACTTTATTTGCTCAATGTTTCGCTCCAATAGGGACCTTGGTCAAGAACAAAATGATAAAACATAAAAAATTAGTTATACATACCCATATCCATGCGTAAACCTGTGTGTCAAACAATTTGACATGCATTTCTGGTGTAATGATGAACGTGAAACAAAGAACTTGATTAATAGGAAAGAACAAAGGTTAATCATGGTGTAATTCAGTATGCTCCCTCTAGTGTAGCAAATTCACAAATGTGAGAAGAGATAGTTAGGTCTGGAAATATTTGGACACTGACACAAGTTTTGTTATTTCAGCTGTTTACCAAAATAAATTAAAGTTACAGTTAAATAATTAATATGGGCTTAAAGTACAGTCTTTCAGCTTTAATTTTTGAGGGTATTAACATCCAAATTAGAGGAAGGGTTTAGGAATTACAGCTCTTTAACATGCAGCCCCCTCTTTTTAAAGGGACCAAAAGTGATTGGAAAATTGACTCAGAAGCTGTTTCATGGACAGGTGTGGGCTATTCTTATGTTATTTCTTCATCAATTAAGCAGGTAAAAGGTCTGGAGTTGATTCCAGGTGTGGGATTCTCATTTGGAAGCTTTGATGTGAACCCCACAACATGCTATCAAAGGAGCTCTCAGTGCAAGTGAAACAGGCCATCCTTAGGCTACAAAAAAAAATCCATCAGAGAGATAGCAGAAACATTAGGAGTGGCCAAATCATTCTGAGAAAAACAGAACGCATTGGTGAGCTCTGCAACACAAAAAGGCCTGGACAGCCACGGAAGACAACAGTGGTGGCAAAGAAAAACCCTTTCACAACATCCAGCCAAGTGAAGAACACTCTCCAGGAGGTATACTTATCATTTTCCAAGGCTACCATAAAGAGAAGACTTCACAAGAGCAAATACACAGAGGGTTCGCCACAAGGTGCAAACCATTCATAAGCCTCAAGAATAGAAAGGCCAGATTAGCCTTTGCCAAAAAACATCTTATAAAGCCAGCCCAGTTCTGGAACAGCATTCTTTGAACAGATGAAACCAAGATCATCCTGTACCAGAATGATGGGAAGAAAAAAGTATGGAGAAGGCTTGGAATGGCTCTTGATCCGAAGCATACCTTGTCGTCTGTTAAGAAAAAAAAAAAAAAAAGGTGGAGGCAGTGTGATGGCATGGGCATGCATGGCTTCCAATGGCACCGGGTGACTAGTGTTTATTGATGATGTGACAGAAGCAGCCAGATGAATTCTGAAGTGTATAGGGTTATAGTGTCTGCTCAGAATCAGCCAAATTCAGCAAATTTGATTGGACGGCGCTTCACTTTACAGATGGACAGTGACCCAAAACATACTGCAAGAACAACCCAGGAGTTTTTAAGCAAAGAAGTGGAATATTTTGCAATGGCCGAGTCAGTCAACTGATCTCAACCCGACTGAGCATGCGTTTCACTTGCTGAAGACGAAACTTAAGACAGAAAGACCCACGAACAAACAACAACTGAACACAGATGCAGTAAAGGCCTGGCAAAGCATCACAAAGGAGGAAACCCAGAGTTTGGTGATGTCCATGCATTCCACACTACAAGCAGCCATTACCTGCAAAGGATTCTCGACAAAGTATTAAAAATTAACATTTAGTTATGATTGTGTTAATTTGTCCAATTACATTTGGGCCCCTGAAATAAGGGGGCTGTGTATGAAATTCCTAAACGTTTCATGCTATATTTTGTTCAACCCCTTGAATTAAAGCTGAAAGTCTGCACTTAAATTGCATCTCGGTTGTTTCATTTCAAATCCATTGTGGCGGCGTACAGAGCCAAAATTATGAAGATTGTGTCAGTGTCCAAGTATTTCCGGACCTAAAGGCAGATGTGAGAAGGCATCATGCGATGCGTAATAAAGTTCAGTGAGATGGTTAGCAGCTCTGCTGATATCTTATAAATATAGTGAAAAGTCATGCAGAAAAAAGTTAACTAAAATGTTATAACCATAGTTTCTTCACTTGTATTGCACCATATGAAACAACTCATTACTGCACTCAAAAAAAAAAACTAATGGTAGTGCGTTAAAATAGTGTCCACCCATCTAAGTGACCTAAAATACAACTTTAAGTCTGTGAGTGACACTAAATCACCTGGACGAAGCGAGGATCAAGTAGAAAAAGCCTTGACTCAAACCAAACTCAATGTTACAATAAATTCCTAATCAAAAAGAAGGAAAAATCAAATTGATGTTTAGATGCACTGTTGCAATAAAAAAATATTTTCCTCAAGTATTCAAATAGCTTTGGATAACCAGGGATCAAAGCAAAAATTCCTTCACTGTACAAATAAGATTCCAAAATAATATAGGATTCCGTGTAGAAAAAAACTCACAAGAGTGGTATAAAGGTGATACCTCTTAATGGCTAACTGAGGACATAAAAAGTGCAAGCTTTCAGGACACTAAGGTCCCTTTTTCAGGCATGGGTTAACAAACAAAGCTAGAATAACACTGCATTTATATTTACAGAGTATGACATACATTTGAAACAAAATATTTGAGTACACAGTGGGGTCAATTAACTTAGTAAATTGCATACAGTCTGCAAAGATATGAATTGATATGCACAGGGTTAGATCAAAGTCCTGGGAACAAGGAAATGTTCATTAACACAGAGGTGTGAAGAGCCTGTTAGTCTGTGACTTGAACAGATCTATCTCTATACAATCAAATACCAAAATGTTCTGTCTATTATAATGAGACATGAAGCCCATCCCAAGGTTTACTCCTGTTTTTAATGTGTCAAATA
Source organism: Rhinophrynus dorsalis (assembly GCA_037306005.1). Taxonomy (NCBI): domain Eukaryota; kingdom Metazoa; phylum Chordata; class Amphibia; order Anura; family Rhinophrynidae; genus Rhinophrynus; species Rhinophrynus dorsalis. The sequence continues at coordinate 516,249,818 of CM074719.1, forward strand.
GATCCATTAATTTAAATTCCCAGATTTTTCTTTCCCTTTGTGTTCTAAAGTTACCTTTGAGTATGGTGACTTTCATATTTTGTAGACTATGATTTGGACCACAAAAAATGCTGACCAACTGGTGTGTCAGCCTTTTTTCTGTTTAAGATTATTAGTATTAAAATACTACTAATAAGCAAAAATTATTTTGAAAAACAAAAAACCTTTGAAAAAGCAATTTTTTGGAAAAAAAAAACCAAAACATTTTTTAATAACCAAAAAAGTAGAACATTTTTTCATAATTCGTTCCACAAAAATTATGAAACGAGATCCAATTTCATCTGTCCTCCAAAAACATGGAAAAATGTATCAATTCATTAAGGCCACATGGGGACATGGTGTTTAAAGTCGGAATCTAAAAGGTTTCCCTTTGAAGCATAATTTTACTTCTATTCCCCCCTCTTTGTAGGGTATTACTGTGAGTGAAGTTGGCAAATGTCACATCTGTGAAGAGTGTTTTACCACTGGTTTATCGGTGGTCCCTTCTTTGTGTCACTTTTATAGCTGATCGATGTCCAGTAATGCGATCCTTCAGCATCCCATCTGTCTTGCCGATGTATGCCAAATCAAATGGTCATTTTAGTAAATACACCACGTATCAGTAGTGCATGTCAGACAGTGTGTAATTTTAAACATCTTACTGTTATGTGGATGTTTGAAGACACTTTCTGTCTTCATTTGTTTGCATGTGACACAACCTAAACACTTACAGTCCATTTTTCGGCCTAGGGATCCAGGTCTGATTTGGATTGGTTGTGGCTGGCATTGTGGTTTTTACAACAAATCCCTCAAACTTTCCCCTTTTGTAGCAAACAGTTGTTTTTTGTTGAAGAATATCAGGTAAGGATTTATCTGATTGTAAGATCTTCCAGTTTTCTATGAGAGTATCATGTACAATTTTCACTGCAGAATTATAAGTAGTCTGCAGAATCATCCTTTTGCTAGAATCCTGAGGAGTAGTTGAATGTGTACATTGTTGTAAAGCTTTGGATAAACTTTCAAGAATTATCCTCAGTGGATACCCTCTCTCTGAGAAACAAACTGACATCTTGATGTTGTACTCTCATTTTGTCGGTGTCAGAGTTATTTCTTATTACCCTTAAAAACTGGGATATTAACAAAGAATGAATGCTTCAAGGCCTTTGGATGTTGACTGTTAAAATGTAATGGTGTATTACTATCTGTCTTTTTACGAAAAAGTGTAAATCCAAGTTTGTTGCCTTCCAAGAAAATTTACAGGTCCAAAAATTTAATCTTTTTGCTACTGACACTGGAAGTGAAGCGTACAAAACTTCAGATCATTCAAATGTGACAAGAAGATATTGATGGAAGCTTCATTACCTCACCACAGAATTATTACATCATCAATGTAATGTTTGAATAAAAACGGCTTTTTTGCAAAGGGAATTAAAATCTCTTGTGTCACATACATATGCATGTAGCAGTTGGCATAAGCTGGTGCCATGGGAGCCCCCATGGCCATCCCTTTTTATGTACATAGTATTTATTCTCAAAGGAAAATAAATCATCAATTTGATTTTCCCTTATTTTTTTTTAATTAGGAATTTATTGTAACATTGGGTTTATTTTGAGTCAAGGCTTTTTCTATTTCATCCTGGCTACGTTTATGTGATTTAGTTTTCCTCACAGACTTAAAGTTGTCTTTTAGGTCACTTAGATGGATGGGTGGTCACTATTTTCACGCAATACCATTAGTTTTTTCTTTGACAGCGCAGTAATGAGTTGTTTCATATGCTACGATACAAGTGAAGTAACTATGGTTATAATATTTTTGTTAACTTTTTTCTGCATGACATTTCACTATATTTATAAGCAATTAGCAGAGTTGCTAACCATCTCACTCAACTATTAACCCCTTCGCGTCCGGCACTTAAGGACCAGTGACGGTCCTGGTACTTCACGTACTATTACTCACCGCGCTCCTGCAGGAGGGGACTACCGGGGACTGAATTTGATCGCTCCAAGACCGGAGCAATCTCTTTCAGTCCCTACGTGGGGCGGCACGCCGAAATTCCATATCTGGTCCTTAAAGGACCACACACCCCGGGACCGCTGATCATTAAGGGGTTAAGCATCACATTATGCCTTCTCACATTTATCTTTTCTCACATATGTGAAATTGCTACACTAGAGGGACCATGCTGAATTAGGTGCAATTACACTTTGATTAAGCTTTGTTCTTTCCCATTAATCAACTTCTTTGTTTCATGTTAATCTCTGCATCGGAAACGCACGTCAAATTGTTTGACACACGGGACGTATGGGTATGTATATCTACGTTTTTTTATGTTTTATTATTGTGTTCTTGACAAAGGTCCCTAGAGGACCGAAACATTGAGTAAATAAAGTATATAGTTGTTTAAAGTCCTAAGAGTGCTGGCATTTCGTGTTGGATATAAATTTATAGCAACTGCACCCAGACAATTGTAGCTGTGGATGAAATATTTATATAGGTGTACTTAGCCTAAGGTGTTCCTGCAGGCAGAGAGAGAGAGCACTCATTGGATAAAGTCCAAGACAGCTTCTTTATTGAAGCATCATTGTGGCTGTGAAACTAGCCAAAAGTTTTTGGTCCTTTACTGGACCTTCCTCAGGGGAAAAAAGAGGAAAACTGGAACAAATACAACATATAAATACTTTTTGTCAAAGTCCAGTCACCCAATCCTGCACCACCACAGAATAAGAGGGAACTTTGGCTTCTGACAGCTCTGTATGGTGTGGTGATGTCAGCAGGGCCGTTTCTTAGCAAAGGTTACCCATAAGCTACTCATTATAGCAGGATTCTGCTGGCTGAAGGCAGACATCCACGAACAACATATGCAAACAGCGGATAATGCGTTATGAATATATGGCCCACAAAAGGAATCAAAGTAAAACATAAAGAAATAAAGGAATATAAAGAAATATCCACAAGTGCTATTAAATAGAGGTTACTGTATCCATATTGACACAATCAGTAAACATATTATGTAAGTGCCATATAGTAAAAGCAAATATTTAAAGACCTTGATCACTCCAATTTTGAAAGGTAGATCAATCCGTTAGATACAATGTCCCATAATAAATAAGCAATGGTAGCTAGTGAGAGGATAATCTGCACACTATGGTAATAATAATGTCCACTGGGGTCCATATTCAGATCTTTAGATTTCGGTAAAGGACCGAAAACGTTTGGCTAGTATCACAGCCACAATGATGCTTCAATAAAGAAGTTGTCTTGGAGTTTATCCGATGAGTGCTCTTTCTCTGCCTGCAGGAACACTATAGGCTGAGTACCCCTATATATTTATACATTATGGGACTTCACTGTCATTATATTATAACTAGTTGAAGAGCCCGTTACACGGGCCACAGTGCCACTGCAACCCGGTCGCGGGGCAGTCACGCGCAGTGAAGACTGCCCGCGCCACGGCTGATACAGAGCTGACGCTCCTTTGGAGCGCCCAGCTCTGTATCAGCCGCGGCACGAGCAGTCTCTACTGCGCATGACTGCAGTACGCGCAGCAGTGACTACTGCGCATGTCGCGGCGTTACACACGATTTAGCGAATTATTATATAGGATTTGTTTCTATTAGATTTGGTTGGTAATGTCCCTCTGTGATGAAAAAGTCCTATATTGTGTATACATGTGTATCACATTACTCCACAACAATAACTCATATTAACACCTTAAGGACTAAGGACATACATGAACGTCATGGGGAAAATGTGTGTTAATGACCCATAATGTAAATGTATGTCGTGGAATTCGGGGGTCCCCACGCGGCTGCATGCTGTTCGGGGACCATTGATTCTGTTTTAAAAACAAAAAAATACCCCAGGGTCCTTAAGCTCCAGCAAAGAGGCTGGCCCTTAAGGGGCTAATGTTAGTTTAACTTGAGTTTAGATGTTTATAAATCATTTTGCGTAAATGAAATACTTTGTTTTTGATCTAAATAACGTATTCTGTTACAGGCCAGTATGTCATTGACTTTTTACAAGACCTCAACACAAGTCCTGCTCCCAGTACATCAAAAGTGTGTCATCTTTTGCCATTTGAAGCACTGGGACCTCTGTTCTCTGCTTCTCTTTTCCTCATGATCACAGTGAGGAGGGGGAGAAAGGTACTAGCATGTCAATCTTCCTCAGTGGGTTAACCCTTTGAATGCAAGAGGAGTATGCAAAACATTATTCACAAGGTGTTGCATACCCCTCTGGCACTCACAGGGTTCAAGAAGTAGTAAACAACACTGGTCTTCAAGAGCTACCAACAGTGCATGTTCTCTGGGTATCCCTGAGTGAGCCCAGGTGGACCAATTAAATTGACTGAGACTAATTAGTCCACCTGTGCTACTCTGAAATATCCCAGACACATGCACTGTTGGTAGATATTGAGGATCAGGGTTGACTGCCCCGGATTTAGAGGAATTGGAAGAATTCTGAAGTAAAACAGCTACCTTAGGCAACAATAACTTATTTAAATGGGGCTTGTGACCTCATGATTGCAAATACATAACTTTTGAAATGCAGTATAGACTTTTCTAACATTCAAGGGTATAAAAGCCCCATTTAAAGCATCGGAAACTTGCTCCCCAATGGTGCAGCTACTTCGTTCCAGACTTGCTCCAGCTCTTTTTAAAATATAGCCGCTATATGTGTGTTTGTATTCAAAGAGTTAAACTGATAAGGCGTTTATACCCAGTTTGGTTTTGTTTCTTTTTTTTACTTTTTCTTTTCTTCCTCTATTTAGTTTGGACCTTTTTCTGAGAAGTGTGAAGTCACCACGGCCCCAGGACCTCCAGATCAATGTGGGCCACCTCACATAACCTGCCGATCTGCTACATGTGCACTTATACAGTGGGAGGTAAAGTACTGAGTGGGTGCATATGTTGGGTTATTATATACACCTGGACTCCACTTTTAAAAATAACATGTGTACCACAGTTTTAGCATGATATTGTTTCATTAGTTTACCTTGATATCATTGGATTGTATGAACAAAAGAAAGGAAGAAAAACAACTGCACTCCTGAATTCAAAAGTTATTACAGTTGAAACTGTAATTTTCTGTTGTGGTCTCCAGATGGGACTGTTCCCATCACTTGTTATGGAGAGCCATAGTCTATGACTCACATAGTCATTAAAAAAAAACATTTTGGACAGCCCTATACCTTATTCTATATAATAATTCGCTAAAACGTGTGTAACGATGCAGTCATGCACAATAGATACTGCTGCGGATGCTGCAGTCATGCTTAGTAGAGATTTCCCTTCCAGCTCTGTATCAGCCGCGGCACGGGCAGTCTCTATTGCGCATGACTGCCCCACGACTGGCTGTTAGTGGCACTGTGGCCCGTGTAACGGGCTCTTCAACTAGTATATTTATTAATCAAGAAAGGCACACAGCAAATGGCTGCTCACAATAGTAAAGTAAATGATAGAGCACATTAGGTGGGCTCCATATAAACATCTTGCCTCAGCTTTCATCCGACATTCACTTTCCACATTGTAGCATATATCCCAACAAGGGTAAGACAAGAATGACATAGCAACTAGTAGAGAATCACCCAAAGTCCCAAAGAGAAAGATGATCACACATTAAACTGCTATAAAATGAAACAAAAAATTATATAGTTGTACGTGTTTAGTAAGGATTAGCATCCCACTTCCTCACAAATAATCACCAGTCTGAGAGCTACATTTAAGTAGACCTGCTAATACACTTGTTTGGATAGCATCAAATGTTTACAAATAGATGGTATGCTTAAAAAGTGGGAGGCATGTAAAAGATGTATAGAATGTAAACAGACATACGTGTTAAAAAAAAAAAATATATAGATATATATAGATATATAGATAGAGATATATAGATATCATGATATCCAAAGCAGGCTCTTACAGGTCTTTTAATAAAAAAAAAAAAAAAATATATATATATATATATCTATTCAAGAAAAATATGTTTATGTTTCAACTCACAAAAATGCGCACATATATATATATATATATATATATATATATATATATATATATATATATACACTCACGCACGCGCGCGCGCCCGCGTTTTAACGAATATATTTCTCTTATCTGGTTTCTGTGTTCCCCCCCATAAGAGAGAGGAGACATTTTGTATACTTTAACAATAAATTATTTTCTCTTACGTCCAATACTGAAAGCACGGGTTAAGTCCTTCCTCCAGGAAGACAATGCATATCACAAAAGACAGGGTCTTTGGGCTGGAGATGCCCACCTCCTCCTGCAGCTCAACTCCCCACCCAATAATTCCCAGAACACCTGAGTCCTGCAACCAAGCTGGAAGGGCACAGCCATCCTGTTAGTTTTTCTTAGAATTCGTATTATTTTCCAATTAGATATGGGGCTGTATGATCCAATAATAGGCAGGTTACCATCACTGGGCTTCCCTGGAGTGCACTGCCCATTTCACAGGTGCCTGTGGACTTATTTTGCCCTGTAATGGTAACCAGAAGACTGGTGAGTAACCCTTTGAGTGTCCCAATCTGATTTCCTCTTCATACAGAGGTTGACACGAGCTCACTTATACTCTGGTAATCACTATGGGTATTTTATTATTCTCTCAAAGAGCATAGGAGTGAGGATGGCTGCTTTTGCTAGGTTATTTTATTGAGTTAACCCATTCTGTGCTGTTGTGAGCTATTTAGTTTGTTTGAGTGATTTCTGGGCTTATTTATGCTCCCCCTTCACTTAGATCCTTATGTGTTCTTGTCTTCTCGTTTTCTATAATCTGGTCCAGGAGCGCCCAGGTGGGTTACAGCAATCTGTGATTGGTGTTGTATGCGTTGCTAGACAATAGAGAAAACTACACTAGCCAGAGAGCCCATTTCCAGTGCTTTCTTCTGATTGGCTAGCAGTTTCCTGGTGGTTATCTTACTTCTCCCTTGCTTATCCTATGCAGTGGCTGGTTCTTCTCGTTCTCCTTCTCCAGATAACCTTTCGCTTGTCAGATAAGTGCATTTCTGTGTACTTAGGGTTATTCTTTTACTCTTGGTACTTTTCTCTAATATTTGCTGCAAAGTATTTTGTATTCTAAGGGGCATGGGGTTAAACCTAAGGCAAAAGATTCAGGGGCTTCCCCCCCACACACGCACATTTTTCGTCTTGCGGCACGGGGCTAGCTAAAGAATATTCAGGGTCTCCATGCCCCTCGTGTAGTGGACCCTACTACTCCACCAGTCCCCTCTAGCACTGATCAAAAGCCAGCATGGGTTAAAACACTACTGTCTTCAGTGGCCCAAATTCATTCCTTTGTATGGGAGGTACTCTTCTCTTGGAAGCCTATTCCCACTTTTAAACAGTTTGCCCCTGTACAGGGGTCACTCTCAGGTTATTAGAGTTTTCTCTGAGGAAGAGTTGCCTTCAGTGGGGGATGATGATGATGGGGAATATGAGGACATGGATTCATCCTATTCCTATGGAGATTCCTATGAGGCTGATCCGCTCTTCTCGGCTGAGGGGCTCATCAGAGCTATACTGGAGGTCCTTCAGGTCTCTGACACCTCTGATGGGGGAAATCCCTCTCCAAACATTTTCCAGAGGTGTAAGATGTCTTCTCCTGAATCTCCACCCAATAAACTCTTAATGAGTGGAAAACGCCTGATAAAAGGATTTTCCTCAGTAAGCACTTTTCTAAACTATACCCTTTTTCAGCTAAGGCTTTGTTGCAGTGGGCCTCTCCCTCTTTGTAGATCCCCTCATTTCATGGCTGGCAAAGAACTCCCCCCACCACCACCACTGGCAGATGCAGTGGGACTCTAGGAGCTGTGGATAAGAGGCTGGATTCTCTTCTAAAGCCTCCTCCTCTACCACAGTGGCAGCCCTAAGACCTACCTTTGCCTGAGTTAACGAGGCAGTTGCCATTTGGGATCAGCAAGTTTCTGATGCTCTATGTGCTGATGTTGCCAAGGAGGCCAATATTTGTATCTCTTTTTGACGCGGTCTTATTTCAGCAAAATAAACTTAAGATTTGGTCTGCGGAGCATTCTTCTAAGAAGTCACTGGTCTGTTTGCCTTTTCAAACGGGGACACAGAAGCTGCAAAGTTTGCAAATCTCTTAAGTGCACCATACTGCAAAAGCCAGGCAAGCCTGGCAGTCCAAGTTATTAGCTTCAAAGGCTAAGTCTGGCAAATCCACCTCCGTGTGACTCGCAGAATCATGTCCACTGTTGCCAGTAGGGGCCGTCTCCATGAAAGACCAGTGGGTTTTACGGGTAATATTGGAATGGTATCGAATTGATTTCAAATCCCTTCCTCTATATTGGTTCTTTTTGTCATGGGTTCCAAAGGATCCAGGCAAGGCAAGATTATTTCAAGAGCCTGCAAACTCTCTGTTGGAGAGGTTCTGGTGCCAGTACTAGCCTCCGAGCAAAGTTCAGGTTTCTATTCCAACCTGTTTGTAGTTCCAAAGAAGGATGGATGTTGCCGGCCCATTCTGGACCTCAGATGTCTTCACTCGCAGGGCATCTGTCTGACACAATATCTAGACTTGAGGAGCTCTTGGCTCGCCATGTCAAAGACTAAGCCTGCATTCTATTTCACTATTTACTAACAGTTGTTGTTCAATAGTTTCTGAGCTCTGTTTGCTCTTTGTTTAGTGTGCTGTGCTAGTTCAGTGTCTGTTGACACTTGTTGCCTGGATTATTCAGATAATGTATATGCCTAGGGAACTCTGCCATCATGGGGATATGTGAGAGGTCTCTTCTTCTTTCCTTCCCTCACCGGGAATCCTACCTTTGATATGTCCCCATGGTACCTGTGTTCTGCATTGGAAAATAAGATTTTAGTGTTCTTGCCTGCTAAATCCTTCTCTTTAATCCATATGGAACACAGGTCTCCCACCCAGAAGAAGAGACCTTTATGTTATTGCTTTCCTGGGCAGAGGAATCCTCACAGGGTCTTAGTCTCAGGAGATTTTCTTATTTTCTTCCCCACTTCTTTTTGTGAGGCTTTGGTAACATGAATTCTGGGAGTTAGTGGGAGGGAGTTGAGCTAGATGAGGAGGAGGGAGTCTCCACCCCAAAGACCATGTCTTTTGTGATGTGTCCTGCCCTCCAGGAGGGGGGGGATTCAACCCCATGGTACCTGTGTTCCATATGGACTAAATAAAAACAAAAGGATTTATAGGTAAAAACACTTATATCCTTCTTTCCCAGGAGTCCATAGGGGACACAGGGCATTACTTCCAGATAAAACGTCTGTCTTCAAATTTATCTGGCAGATGACCTTCTTTCTTAGCTCGTCTTGATTATTTTGTCCTATGGCTTGACTTGGCATTGGTAAACAAGAACTGATGGGGGAAGGAGCTAACTATCAGTAATGTGGAGCTGAGTAAGAAAGAGGGGATGCCTACTCCAGAGTTTTTTTCTTAAAGTGCTCTACTCCATAAAGTGAGTGACATGAACCCCATGTTTCCTGTGTCCTCCTTGGACTCCTGAGAAGAGAATTTATTGATAAGTACACACACAACCTCTTATAACACATGTTGGCTAGGTATGAATTCTGCTCTTTTTTGTGGGCCAGATTTTTGTTTGAATAATATTCCTTTTCACAGGCAGTGTCCTCCATATAATCCAACATTCTAACACAATCTGAAAACTAACATTTTCAGTGCCAGAGGGGTTTATAGCACATTGCTAAGCAATGCATTGCATTTGCTTCTAGACCTGTCGCCTTGATTCAAGTTTGTATATTTGTAAACTGCATTAAATCTGCATATGTGTCATCTTAGCCAAAATACCAGCAAATGTACACTTAATTATACTTATTACTGTATGCTAATTGTGGTACTCGTTTCAGTGATATTTCATAGGCCAGTTAATGGCCTATGCTAATGATGGTCTTCAGTAGTTTCATATTCTAATTAAAGGGATAGTAATGTTTCATAATAAAAGCAGCTCTCATTAGTCATCATAGTATTTGGACTTTGGAGAGTTTTATTTCAATTCTGTCAGAGTTCAAGAGTAATTTAATGACAAATTATCCCCCTCCCGCCCATTTTACTGATGTAACACTGCTCAGCCAGATCAGAAGGAAGGTGCCCAGGTAGACTGCAGAGAGGGACAATCTTCAATTAAGATAAGGGAAAAACCTGAAAAACTTGTCAAGGGGGGGCAGGGTTTTGATCTCATAGGAAGAAGTGTGTCTCCTGCTGTTATCTGTCTGGTCTTACAACCAGATTCCACATCTCAGAAGACATGGCTTACACTAGGTAAAAGGGGCAGGAGGGGAAACTTTGCTTGTGAATATCTCTCAAACTATAAAGGTTTGAGAGATAAGACTTATATTGTTCTTCATGTTTTTAATGCCTACAAAATAAAATAAAGATAAAATGAAGTATTACTATCCCTTTAAGCTGTACCATGAGACTTTCACTTTGCCCAGAAATAAAAGTGTAAATATCTCCTAAACTGAACTACACAACAAAACAATATAGGTTAAAGCTCATATTTACTACTTAGTTACTTTTATTCCTATCTCGGGAAGAAATATCATTATAGAATTACAGGCTTAAAAGTACAGGTCCACTCCAAACTTCTTGTCCCTCATCCTTCAAGAGTTGAAGCTGCCAGCAGCCGCTGCACACTGAGGGGTGTAATGTTATACAGCACGGCTGTCCAAGTTCAGTCCTCAAGGGCCACCAACAGGCCAGGATGTAAGGATTTCCCTGATTAAGCACCTGTTGTTATTGCCAGGGATGGGTGTAACAACAAATTATTATTAATCCCTTAAGGACCAGCAGTCCAGGGAAGTTACCTTCCCTTAAGGACCGCTTTGATCCTTGCCGACACGCTGGTACAAGTGACCTGTTACGCTTACCGGCGCGCAGCACTGGGGCCTAAGAGAGATCGCTCCAGTCTTGGAGCAGTCAATTTTAGGCCCTGTTTTTACTTACATTGCTCCCGGTGGAACGATGTAAGTAAAAAGTACGTGACATGCTATGACCATCACTGGTCCTTAAGGGTATAAGGACCATGACGGTCATAGCATGTCATCTGGTCCTTAAGGGGTTAAAAGACTGACTTTTGTTTATCATTTCTATCACATTGATTGTCCTTACTTATTTCTCTTTTATATTAAAGAGGTTGTTGAAGCATTGTTTCACAATGCTTTGGTAATGTCTCAAGTATCTGCATGGTTAAAGAAGCCCATCACCAAATTACTCCATCACAGTCTCAGCTGGGACTAGTTCAATGTTCAAGCCAAAATGTCAGATGTCACCAGCTTCTTATATCAAACAAACAAACACTTCATTCTTTCATTTAATCATTACATATTTCTCTATTTTACAGGCCCCCAACAGCAATGGTGCTGACATCACAGAGTACCGTGTTGAATGGGGAGGCATGGAAGGCTGCATGCAGATTTGTTACTGTGGTCCTGGCTTCACTTATGAGATGAAAGGCCTATCTCCAGCAATAGTCTATTATTGCAGGGTTCAGGCAAGTTGTACATAATGAATGGTTTAACTGTTAATTCTTCCTTTAAAAAAATCTTTATGTATAAAGGAAAAGTGGGCAGACTGATGGCGCCATAGAAAAGAAATATTTCAATCAATTTAAATACGGCTTTTAAAATTTTGAATGATAGTGACTGCTCAAACACATTGCAAAGCAATGCATTGGACACCTCTTTAACATTCAATGAGTTAACAGCCCCATCATTTACAGGTTACTGGTAACTTTGGGTAGGCTATCAGCCCCTTTAAGTAGGCAGGAACAATTCTGAGAAGTGACTACTGGGTGAAGCCTACCTCCTCTCCTTAGCTTGCAGCTAGCCAATCCCCAACCAGTAAGATTTGCAGACTAACTATTGACTAGGTAGTAAGAAGGTAAAGGAAGTCTCCTGTGAGCATGAACCCAAAAGGACCCCCATGTTCTGCCACAGGAGAGCCAAGCATGGTCCCTTGACAGGGTGGGAGACCAGCAACCTGTATGGCTTAAGAGAAAAGAATTTAACAGGTAAGACTAAAATCCTATTTTCTCTGTCGTCCAATACAGGTTACTGGTAACTTTGAGATGTCCAACCTTTAAGTTCCCCAGGGCGGGAAGAAAGGCAGGGACCAGACGCAGGCCCCCAAAGTCACCACAGCACCAATGAATCTACAGATCATGAAAAGCTCAACAATCAACAGACACTTAACAGGGGTAAAACAAACCCCAGGAGCTGTGACACAGCACACTGAACTACAGCCAACAGGGCTCAAAAGCTTGCAGCTAGCCAATCCCCAATCATAAGATGTGTTCCTTGGTCAAGACACAAGGCAAGAGAACAGTTCTGCTATAGTTTTAGCTTTTTTATTATTTTTCTGTTAGATATGGAATACCACCATTAGGAGGATTACCATCACTGACAATTCCCATCACCCAAATGTGGATAGCTCAGTTTACCAGGTGCTTATTTGTGGACCTAAGCCCTTGGGGGGGAAACCTTGGCTGCAAGTTCTTTCCCCAGGAGTTGCCCACTGAGGCTTCTTCTTTATATATGGTAATCTGAAGACAGAAGATCTGCTGGAAAAAAGTGAGCACCCTTTGAGTGCTGAGATCCACATGTGCCATGCTTCCCCTCGGCACAGGAGTCTCATTTGGAGTTCCTATTACATATTCACTCATTGGGTTTTTCTGTATGTCTGTGAGGTGTTTGGAGCAAGTTTCTGTGGCAACTAAACCCGTTTGCTGCTGGTTAGCACCTTTTGGGATTTTTTGGGCACTTTCCCTACTGGGACCAGTGTTTATTGGGTCTACTGTTTAATTCTAGTGGGCTTTTGAGTGGTTTTACATTTTGGTGTCCACCTCGTTAACTTTGTTCCACACCTTTAAGGAGCGCGTTTACCGCATAGACGCCATTGCTCCATTCACTTCTATGGAACTTTACAGTTTGGGACATATCTCAGCAACCGCTTCACATAGCGAGGTCAGAGATGTCTCATTTTGTTGGTTTGCCCTTGCTCTGTCATCCGGTCAATGTTTTGGGCATGTTGGGGGCCTTTGGGGGCTTCGGGCACTGTTGGGGTACTCCATTAGTGAAACTACGATTCCCATGAGCACTCGCTTCATGCGCTCATTTCTGATTGGCTCCCATTGTGGCAGCCATTTTGTGTATTCACAGATCGAGTATCCTATGCAGGGCTTGGCCTCTCCTTCTCCGCAGTTTAACCCTTCGCCTACCAGATAAGTCTTATTTACCGTTTCTGGGGTGAATTTATTTATCATACGCACTGTTTTGTGGGTGTTTTGATACTTTGACCGTTTGACTCTGTGAGAGTGTCTACTCCATTAGACCTTGGGGCTATACCTAAGACTAAGGACACTGGGGTGTCCGTGTCCCCCATTACTCATTGCTCCTCATGTCACTCAGGGTTACCTAGAAAATACTCAGGTCCTGTTTGCCCAGCATGCGCTGCTGCCCCTGAATCCCCTGCAGGGGCCTCCAGCCATGCACTAGAGCCAGTATGGAAGCAAGAGTTTAAGGCTACTACCAGGGACCTCCGGTCCACCTTACAACTCCTTCCATCCATTTTACAGGGGGTCTTCTACTCGTGGCAGGCCCCCACCCCTATCAGATCTTCCCTGCCTAAACCGCCGGGTGTACCTGATGTGTCTGACTCCTCTGATGAGGAATTATTGGTGGACTCTAATGATGATGATGATGACTGTTCAGCTGTTCCTTCGAGGCTGACTCCATTCCCTCGGCTGAGGGCCTGATCATGGCTGTGTTGTCCACACTGAACATTCCCTTGGTACAGGAGGCGTCTTCCAACCCCTCTGATGTGTTTCAGGAGCCTGTTAGGCCCCATACTTGTTTTCCACCTAACCCCACCCTTGACCGCTTGATGTCTGAGGAGTGGAAGTTTCCAGACAGGAAACCATCTGTCTAGGAAGTTAGCTAAGCTTTATCCGTTCTCTGAAACAGCGCTCACGCAGTGGATCCATCCCCCCCAAAGTGGATGCCCCAGTTTCCAGGCTTTCTAAGTTCACTGCTTTGCCGGTGGCTAACGCCTCTGCTCTCAAAGTCTGGACTGATCAGAATCTTGAGACCTCTCTCAAGGCTATTTTTGCGACAACTAGCTCTGCCCTCCGCCCTGCCCTTGCTGCAGAGTGGGTGAATAGGGCTGTGGCTTAAACGCTCAATTCAGCTGTCCTTCAGGAGGCCCCTACTGCTGACATGTTGCAACTTCTCGCTAACAATGCTGAGGCTCAGCATTATGTCTCTGCTGCCCTGTTTGACGCTGTGCGTATGGTAGCCAGGGCATTTACCATGTCTGTGGTAGCCAGACGTGCTCTTTGGCTCAAGATGTGGTCTGCTGACACGGCCTCCAAGAAGACTCTCCTGTCTTTGCCTTTTTAGGGCTCCTCCCTGCTTGGTTCTGAGCTCAAAGATCTCATCAGCGAGGTCACTGGAGGGAAGAGTACTCAACTGCCAGAGGTCCTGAGGAAGAAGTCGCCTGTCAAAAGGAATCTGCTTTTTTGTCCCTTTCAAGCAGACTTGCGCCAAGCAACCCAGAAGGTCCCTCAGGCTCCGCTCTCCTCATCCAAGCCTAAGCAGCAATGGAGATCCAAGCTCTCCGTGAAGCCCAAGGCTTCCAAACCTTCTTATGGATGACTCGCCGAACCTGGGTCCCCACCCGCAGGTAGGTGGCCGCTTACAGCACTACCTCTCTGCTTGACAGGCCTCTGTGGTGGACCCGTGGGTTTTACAAGTGGTGGCTACAGGGTACATGATTCCCTTCACCTCCCTTCCTCCTCCCAGGACCTTCTCTTCTTGTTCTCCCTTGGGAGCAGAAAAGTGTCATCTTTTCAAGGAAGCTATTCAGGCCTTTCTGGACAAGACGGTCCTGGAACCAGTCACTCCTAAGTAGAAGGGCGTGGGATTCTACTCCAACCTCTTTGTGGTTTCCAAGAAGGACGGCGGCTGTCGTCCCATTTTGGATCTGAAAGATCTCAACTCCTTTGTGGTCCGGTCCCAATTCCGCCAGGAGTCTCTGCTCAAAGTGATAGCGGCCATGTCCCCTGGGGAATTTCTGGCCTCTCTGGATCTTCAGGATGCCTATCTGCACATCACCATTCATCCAGAGAACTGGCAATATCTCCACTTTGCTTCCGACTGTGAGCATTTCCAGTTTTCTGCCCTCCCCTTTGGCCTGACCATGGCTCCTCAAGTCTTCAACAGAGTCCTGGCAGTATTGATCTCAGCCCTACATCGGAACGGCATCAGGGTGACTCCATATATGGACGACCTCCTTCTGAAGGCCTCTTCTCCGGAACTCCTTCATCAGCAGTTGCAGGACTCCATTCATGCTCACTCCTATCACTGGTGGATCATCAATTTGGACAAGTCAGACCTTGTTCCTTCCCAGAAGATGGTCTTTCTGGGCCTCCTCTTCGACACTCAGAGAGGGATGATATTTCTCATGGACGAAGTGCCTCATCAGATAGCACTGAAGGTCCAGACTATCCTGTCTCTGGATCCAGTTTCAGCGAAGAAGTTGTCATCCTTGGTGGGGAAGTTAATTTCCCCCATAGAAGCAGTCCCGTTCGCCATGGCTCATACCAGGGAACTTCAGAGGTTTCTGATCCTGGCATGCAGGGGTCGACCAGATCTCCTGAAAAGATCCCTATCCCTCCCTCTTCACATGGAGCAGAGCCTCTCTTGGTAGCTCAACCTTGAACAATCTCCTTAAAGGCAGACCCTTCCTGGTGCCCTTCTGAACAGTCACAACGGATGTCAGCCTCTCCAGATGGGGAGCGGTACTGGGCCACTTGAGTGTTCAGGGCCGGTGGTCCCGGAAGGAGTCTTTCCCTCCTTGGAGCACCGGGCGATATTTCATGCCCTACATCACTGGACAGGGCAGCTGGAGGATTGCCCGGTCAGGGTACAGTCGGACAATGCCACAGTGGTAGCCTACATCAACAAGCAAGGCAGCACATGAAGTTTTGCAGCTTGGCTCAAGGTCAAGGCTATTTTATTATTGGCAGGGGAGCATGTTCCTGCCATTTCCGCAGTTCATATTCCTGGTGTAGACAACGTTCTGGCAGACTTCCTCAGTCGGCACACGGTGGACAGCGGAGAGTGGGAGCTACATCCAGAGGTGTTCAACCTCATCATCCAGCAGTGGGGTCTTCCATCCATCGACCTGATGGCAACCAGGAACAACAGGAAGGTTCCAATGTTCTGCTCTCGCTGAGCGGATCCCCTGGCTCTGGCAGTGGATGCCTTGTCAATCCCGTGGACATTTCCCCTGGTATACATCTTTCCTCCCATTCCCCTGTTGAACAGGGTGCTATGGAAGCTTTGACGGCATGGAGATTGAAGAAGAAAGGTTTTTCTTCTGGTGTGGTGGCTACTATGCTTAGTGCCCGTAAGTTTTTTTTCCCTCTAAGGCCTACCATTGTTTTTCGTCTACCTTTCTAATTTGGTGTGCTGACAAAGGCCTGTCTCAGGATTTTGACCTTCCTACAGTTGTTTCCTTCCTTCAGGATGGTGTGGATAAGGGTCTCAGTCTAAGTTCTCTTAAGGTTCAGACTTCTGTGCTCTCTGTCTTTTTTTAGAGGCGTCTTGCTATCATTCCTGATTTTTTCCAGGGAGTTGCTCATACCCGTCCGGTGTTTAAGTCCCCTGCTCCTCAGTGGGACCTTAACTTGGTTTTAGGAGTACTTCAGCATCCTCCTTTTGAGTTTTTGTCTACCATTCCTCTACGTATGCTGAAGATGGCCTTTGTCCTGGCGATTGTGTTTCTGTTCACCGAGTTGCGGAGCTGCATGCCCTGTCTTGTAGACCACCCTTTTTGGTCTTTCACAAAGACAAGGAGGTGCTTCGCACCTCACAAGAGTTTCTCCCGAAGGTGGTGTCTCCACATTAATCAGGAGATTGTGGTTCCTTCCTTCTGTCCTAACCCTACTTCTGACAAAGAGAGGAATCTTCTTCTGTTGGATGTTGTTCGTTGTCTCAAGTTCTTTGTGCATCGCACTGAGTCGTTGCGGCAGTCTGACACTCTTTTTGTCATTCCTCTGGGTCCTAGGGCAAGAAAGCCTGCTTTTAAGGTAACCATTGCTTCTTGGATCAAATCCACGATTCGTAAGGCTTACGAACTTTGGAAGAAGCCTGTTCCCTTCAGGGTCACAGCTCATTCTGCAAGGTCTATTGGAGCTTCTTGGGCCTACAAGAATCAGGCCTCAGCTGATCACCTATGCAAGGGGGCCACTTGGTCGTCTGTGCATACTTTTGCTAAACAATATCGTGTGGATGCGCTGGCATCGGCTGATGCCAGTTTTGGGAGGAAGATTCTGGAGGCAGCCTTGCCTGTCTAGGATCTCTTTAGTCTCTCAATACTCTTTCACTTTTGAGCCCTGTTGGCTGTAGTTCTGTGTGCTGTGTCACAGCTCCTGGGGTTTGTTTTACCCCTGTTCAGTGTCTGTTGATTGTTGAGCTTTTCATGATCTGTAGGTTCATTGGTGCTCTGGTGACTTTGGGGGCCTGCGCCTGGTCCTTGCCTTTCTTTCTGCCCTGGGCAACTTAATGGTTGGACATCCCAAAGTTACCAGTAACCTATATTGGACAACAGAGAAAACAGGATTTTAGTCTTAACTGTTAAATTATTTTCTCTTAGTCCATACAGGTTACTGGTCTCCCACCCTGTCAAGGGACCATGCTTGGCTCTCCTGTGGCAGAACATGGGGGTCCTTTCGGGTTCATGCTCACAGGAGACTTCCTTTACCTTCCTACTACCTAGTCAATAGTTAGTCTGCAAATCTTACTGGCTGGGGATTGGCTAGCTGCAAGCTAAGGAGAGGAGGTAGGCTCCACCCAGCAGTCACTTCTCAGAATTGTTCCTGCCTACTTAAAGGGGCTGATCACCTACGCAAAGTTACCAGTAACCTGTATGGACTAAGAGAGAAGGATTTAACAGGTAAGACTAAAATCCTATTTTGAAGCAGTTGGTTTGCTCCAGAATTGCTATCCTTTTGTATCTTTGAAATATGGCCCATAGTTTCTTATGTTTGTGTTTTTATCTCCCTTGTTGGCAGGCTGTAAACATTGCTGGTTCAGGACTTTTTAGTGAAGTGGTGGCATGTTTGACTCCAGCCTCCGTACCGGCTGCTGTAACAAGCCTTTGGGGAATGAAAGAAGATGAAGTCAGCTACTCAAATTATTGTCCATCCACCTGCCTTGCTATACAATGGGAAAAACCCTGTGACCATGGCTCAGAGATCAATGCATATAGCATAGACTATGGAGACAAGCAGCCTATTATGGTTAACAAAACAACAAGCTACATTCTAGAACAATTACAGCCAGGCACAACATACAGGTAAAAGCTGCACCTGGCTGGAGAGAGCAAAGAGGTGCATATGTGGAGCAAATAATTTTCCCCAGTGGGGGGACAAATAGAATTTCTCGTTATACTCAGTGATTTAACTGGGCCTTTTAACAACTTGAATGTTAGTGGGGTCTTCAGTGCATTGCTTCTCAATGTGCGCGGGACCTTTATATCATTCAAGAAGTTAAAAAAAACTTTAATATGTCTGGAATATTCATTTACATCCTAAGCTGAAACGGAGTGTAATAAATTAACTGCTTTACTGCTAAGGATATTGACCTCCTCAGCAAATGGTGTAAAACTACTAGGATGTAGTCCACATTTTCTGCAGTCCGCAGTGATAGTCCCTCACTTCAGGAATCCGGGAGTAGAACATTATCTGATGTAATTTATGATCCAAAACTTTTTTACACTAGAGCAGGAGGAGCCTAGACTCCAGTGCCCCAGCTCCAAATGGTCCCGGCGTTCCCTATTTTGAAAGTGGTGAATCCTCATTTTTCAATATAGGGTATCCTCGAGTTTTACGTTGGTTGCTGTTGCATTACATGATATAATTCGGTATAGAATGGGGATGAAGAAGCTCCTAAAGTGGTCTGATATTTGCCCCCTCCCCCCCTTACAGGTACAATCTTGGGGCTACCCTTGTTTGCAAGAAATGAGCCCCCCTTTCAAATGGTGGTATCCTTTAACTTGAACAAAATACATATAGTGGGAGCATAGGAAGGTTGGGGGGGGCTCCTAAAGAGCTCATATCTGGCCTCCTGTTGCTCAAAAAACAGTTGAGTGCTATTCTGAAAGAGCAGACTCCTCTCTTTCATTCGAGGGTACTCGTTAACCCTTTGGTTGCCATGAGGGGTGAGCAATGCATTGTTCACCCCTCTGGCACTCAAAACATTAACAGTGGTCATATTGTTCACCCAGCATGCTATAATTGTTTAATTAAAAGACGTGTGTGTGTCCATATCCAGATCACACAAGCAACGGGTGTACACTCACACATACATGCACAGTCTGTCTCTTTCCCCATCTTGAAGAAGGTACTTAAAAAAGGACTGATTTCCCAGTAGAAGTGCATACTTGCATATTTGTAAAATTAAAAAAAAGATTGTGATAGTGTTTTTTTCCGCTAGTACACGCTACATTATGTCAAATCATAGTAAATGGGGTGCCGTTTTTCCTCAGCTGACACTAGGTACTGAGTACAGTAGGAAATCCCAGTTTTCAAAGGTACCAATATCTTTGAAGTGGGAGAAATAGTAAAACAAAAATCCCTATTACTCTTACGTGCAGTATGGAACACAGGAACAGTGGAGTTGAGCTCCCCTTCTCCAGAGAGCAGGGCACTACAAAAAAGACAGTGCCTTTGAGGCGCAGACTCCCTCCTCTTCCTCCAGCTCAACCCCCCACCTATCCAGATTCAAGCAAAGAGGAGCAAGCCAGCACAGCTCTTAGTTGTTAGGTCTTCTTTGTTATTTACATCTTAGATATTTGGCTGTATCATCCCCATTAGATAGTCTTCCATCACTGGCTTCCCTGGAGTCCTACTGCCTAGATTACAGGAATATTAATGGACCATTTAACTGTGCAGGTTGACTTTATGATGTCTGTTCATCACTGCTGAACTTCTTAGTTCTGCTCTTTCTAGATAGGAGCAGGAAGAAAGAAGACTTTCCTTTGAGTGCCATGGTCCTTCTCTATTATGTCCCACTTTACTCTGACATCCAACTTCAGTGGATACTGTAGGCACTCATTTGATTTCTTATATTTCATTCCCTTCAAATGTATATGGTAAAAGGTGACTGCTTTACTTTATATATCTTATTAACCCCTTTTAGAGACACTTTATACATTTGGGACTATTGGATGCCGTATTTCTTCACCTATGCTTCTCTAAATCATTGCTAGGTTAATTTTAGACTTCTCTTGTGTGTATCTATGGGGTTTTGTAAATTTTTTACTTTCTTTTAAGTTACTTCACATTTTGGTATGCAGCCCCTTTAAGAACATGAGCCTGTGCTGCAGCCATCTTTACATCGTAGACCTCAATGGGGAAGGTTGTGTGCGACATATTTCTACACCCGTTTATGCTAGAAGGGTAGACTCTTTCTTCATAACTGGCCACGCTTGTTTCATGGCCAGCATCCTGATTTCCAGTGCAGTGGTTTTCACCTCTTCATGGCTGGGGAGCCACCATTTGCTTAGTGTAATGTATATGAAGAAAACTCTATTGACCAGATTCCTCTGGTTCCCAGGCTTTTTGCTGATTGGATGGGTAGCTATTTGTTTGCCATCTTATTCCTCTATTGCTTCTACTTTAAAGATAAAGAAGAGAACAAAGGGGGTGCCAATAGTGCCTTATCACGCAAGATAAATAAAATAAGTGGAATTACACTCACATTTAAATATAGCTGTGATGTAGACTTAAGTATACCCACAGCAATGCAGGCTTGCAGAGGAATTACTCCTGTCTCCACTCAGGCTCAATACAGGGTTCTTTCTCTGTCCTTACAGATAATTAATCTAAAAAGCCATTCCTCCTATTCAGAATCTTTATTATTGATTTAAAAACACTTAAAATCCATTAAAAATTGTCATTATAACCCCCATAGAGCTATGCATTTTGCAGTATGACCTGCTGCTTTATCAAGACTGTGGTTGAGTTTTTAAATCAATAGTAAAGATTTTGAATAAGAGGAACTACTTTTTCTCTTCTCCAGTCTAAAACTTTGAACTTTTTGGGGGTTCACACTGAAAATGTCCCGCACTATTGGCCGACCCACTAAATGGTCAATGGTTGCAACCTCAGTATAATGCCAATTGTAGCTTGCTGTAACAGTAGGAGCTGTTCACACCACACCGAAGTGAAACGTGAACGCGCTCGCTGGGGCAGCTGGGAGGGAGGTGGGAGGAGGCTGTAATAGTGCTGGGAAGTCCTGAGAGCTGTGCCGTAGATGCACTGTGCCGCTAAATGTGGAAGTGCTCCTCTTGGACATCAAATATCTTTAATAGTACGTCAAAATAAAATCTAAGCATAACGTTTCCTAATACTGCTTATGTGTTTGAACATATGGTAAGAAATTTTTATCAGGTGAAAGTTCCCCTTAAACTGCAACAACTGTGGGAAAACATTGTTTGCACCAAGGATTGAAAAGGCTTAACTGTGTGGTAGTTAAAGGACTATGGAACTTTTTAAGAAATAATTTGTTATAGGGATTTTCCTGTTGAGAAAAACAAGGGTACTCATGCTGCTAGGAGTTTTATTCGAAAGTCCATCCTGTCACTAAGTTACTGTCCCATTCTATGGAGGATCACCGACAGTGACTCGCCTTTCCCATAGTATGAAGTTTCTGAAACATGGTCCTCGCCTACTCCTAACTGTGCTGGTTTTCTAGATCAACTTCTCTTACGCACAGGTGTGTAATTAGTAGTTCTTTCTGTCTGATCCGTCCTGAAATCCAGAAAACCTGCAATGTTAGGGCTACTTGAGGACCACAGCTAAGAAAGTTTGAAAATTTCAACTGTAGATGAACTTTCTGGACACTAGAGGACACTATTAATGGAAAAAGGAGAAAAGAAAAAAATAAATTAAACTGTATTACATTTATAATTATGCATTCTTCTGCATTGTAAGTACCATACTTTTACTCAGCAGAAAAAGCCAAACTAAATATGTTCATAAAAAAGTATTCATGCTTCAACATACAGTGGTAAAAATAATAAAAACTGTAATAAACGTTACTATTCATTTAAACTAATGGTTTTCTAGTTTTTCTTCAAGAATCCCCCCCACCCTCGGAACAGTGTAGTTTTTCCAGAACTGCTCTCACAGGTGGTTCAGTCACTCTTGCAGATCCTCCTGTGCTGATAAGAAAACTACACATGTTCAGTTGGGGATATCATTAAAACATGCAGTGTTGTGGAGACTTGATGACAGATTGAGGATCATCTAGTTTAAATGTTCTATTTTTCCAGTCTAGAGCCATTTTGCCCTATCAGAGTAACTCTTCAAAATGATCCACTATTAGATCTATCCGCTTTTAAAATCCTCTGTCTTAGCAAATGCCTATAACCTTCCTGTTCAGTCTAATAAAATACATCGTTGTCCTTTTTCCCCCATGTCTCAGAATACGGGTTCAAGCCCTGAACAGTCTGGGCGCTGGTCCTTTCAGCCATTCTGTAAAGTTGAAAACCAAGCCTCTTCCCCCTGATCCTCCCCGACTGGAATGTGCCGTGTCTAGTCACCAGAACCTTAAGCTGAAGTGGGCAGAAGGAGCAGCCAAGACATTAACAACCAATTCCATTCAGTATCACCTTCAGATGGAGGATAAGAATGGAAGGTGAGAACTCGTACTTTAGAGATGTGTACCTCTAAACTCAGGCTGTTGTGTTGGTGACTGTAACACCAATCATCCCAATGCAGCTGTTGTTTGGTTGGGGATGACGAGAAGTGTAGTCCTCAACAACGGGAGTGCCAAACTCTAGTTCTAGGATCATTATTTAAATTAAAGGTATTGTAGACTATAGTTTGTCTTGTCAAAAATATCAGAGGAGGTCAGTAATACACATTTCTCTCACTCTATAATTGTTATAATCCTAAGCATCAATATCCATGTTTCAGCAGTCTAACACACACATCACTCCTCCTCCATTGTCTGGACTAGGAGGCATGTCAGCTTTAGAAACCAGCAGAACATTAACTTATTTGACCTTTGGTCCCTAACACACAGCTGTAGCTGCCACACCAGTAATGAGAGAGAAGGATCCCTCTTCAGAGATTTGCTGCAGACCACCTGTATATGTTGTAAATGGCTACCCTTGTTACCCATGATATCTGTAATGAGGACTCCAATCCTTCTGCTTGTGTTATGGAAGCCCTCTAGACTCCCGTTACCTAAGTTCTTATAAAGTGGGGAGTCCCCAAAAACCTGCTTCTAGCCAACCCTATCTCCTGTATTATCATAAAGGAGCAAGTCCTTGCCATTCAATATGGTCTCCCCTGTTATCATAAGGTAGGGAGCTACCTCCATAAACCCACTGCCACCCTCCCCAACTGTGTTTCTCAAGGGAAAGACACTCCCCTCCAGAAACACACTGCCAGCCACCCGAGTCACACTTGTTCTCTTAGCTTTTTCTGTTCTTGATGGTTTAATCATCCCCAGGATGATGTGAACTGATATTTTCATTAGAAAAACTATGTATCAGATATGTGCTTTATTTTTTTCCTTCAGATTTTTATCCTTATATAAAGGACCATGCCATACATATAAAGTACAAAGGCTCAATGAGTCAACGTCCTACAAATTTCGCATTCAGGCCTGTAATGAAGCTGGGGAGGGACCTTTTTCAACAGAATATGTTTTCACGACTCCAAAATCACTTCCAGCTGCGTTGAAAGGTAAGTCTGCTTTGCAAATTATTAGTATTCTGTATTAAGAGCCACAATATTTTGCAGCACTGTACCGAATGAGGGAAAGTAACATGCAGAAACAGATTGAAACAAATGGATAGGAGAGCCCTTCTGTATAGAGAACTAGTAACTATTCTGTAAAGCAAGTGCATTTTGTGTTCCACAGTTCTACAAAGACTACAGATGGCAGAAACAAACAAACAAGCTTGTTTACACTTTGAATTTTGAAGCTAGATTTTCTCCAAATAGTATATAAAATTATCACCTAAATTAAAACAATTCTAAAATTCATATTTTACATGATTAGAATAACAGTGTTTTGTAGGTTGATATGCTTCACTGACATCTTACATTTTTGTTCTGTGATATGCCTGTGTCAGTAGAATGCAGTGTGTGTATGTATAATATTACACTAAATTAAGTATACTGTTATAAAATGATGCTTTATGGAGTTTTTAAAATTAACTTTTATGACTTCAGTTTAACCCTTTTCATGCCAAGGGCGTAGAGAATGTGTCTGCATGAAGGTGTTTTCCCTAGGCTGCAGACCTTTTCTGCATATCTGAAGGGATACTCTCATCCACTTCCCAAAGTATTTTAGCAAACCTCATGGGGAGGGGGAATCAGGTCCCTCATGAAGGCCTGTCCACTCACCACTAAACACTAAACAATCTGGCAAAGCAAATAGAGACATAGTATTTCCTTACTCCTCCCCATAACACTTCCATGTTACATTGAAGACTGGAGAATCAGGCGTTGTCCTAATGTCCCCCTTGATGTGAGGTGTGAGTCGGGGTCTTTGACTTATGGATTATGGCTCTCCTGCAGTGCGTGCTCTCTCTCACTCACTCACTCTCATTTTTGCCATTAATAGTTCATACATATTTTTGTTACACTAAGCTTGTGTGAGAAGTGCTATAAATTGTGACTTACAAAAATGTATTTCTCTTTCATTCAATGTGGAACACAGGGACGATGGTATAAAGTATCCTCCTGCAGGACGGCAGGGCACTTAGTAACATAGTAATAATTTAGGTTGAAAAAAGACTTGCGTCCATCTAGTTCAACCCTTTTCCTATTCCTGTTTACCATCGTTGATCCAAAAGAAGGCAAAAAAACCCTCAATACAGCAATTTCAAATTCTGCCTTTAATGGGGGGGGTTCCTTCTTGATTCCAAATAGCAATCAGATTTCTCCTTGGATCAACAAGCACTAACTAAATGTTAATCCCAATATTAACGTACATAGCCCTCTATGTTCTGCTCTTTTAAATAGGTATCCAAGCCCTTTTTAAAGGCATCTAATGTATTCGATAGCTCCACCTCCTCAGGCAGTAAATTCCATACCTTTATTGTCCTAACTGTAAAGAAACCCTTCAGTTGTAGATGAAATCTCCTTTCCTCAAGTCTAAGCGGGTGGCCCCTTTTCCTTTGTTCTGTTCTGTTCTGTTAATGAACAGGTTTTTGGAGAGCCCTTTGTATGGACCCTGAACATACTTATGTAGTGTTATCATATCCCCTGTAAGACGCAATTTCTCTAGTGTGTACAAGTTTAACTTTTCTAGCCTTTCTTCATAACTAAATCTTTCCATTCCCCTTACTAGTTTTGTAGCCCTCCTCTGCACTTTCTCTAGTTCCATAATGTCCTTTTTTAGAAAGGGCGCCCAGAACTGAACAACATATTCTAGGTGAGGTCTTACCATGGACCTGTAAAGAGGCATAATAATATCTTCCTCCCTTGAGTCAATACCCCTTTTAATACATGCCAATATCTTATTGGCCTTTGCAGCTGCCAGCTGGCACTGCACGCTACTGCTAAGTCTATTGTCTACCATTACTCCCAAATCATTTTCATTAGTAGATTTCCCCAGAGAAACACCATTTAAACTATATGTTGCATTTTTATTATTATACCCAAAATGCATAACTTTACACTTGTCTATATTGAATCTCATTTGCCTGCCCAGTTACTCAATTTGTCCAAATCCTCTTGTAATGAAGACACATCCAGTTCAGGCTTTATTACCTTACTTAATTGTGTGTCATCAGCAAACACTGATACATGGCTCCCTATGCCCTCTGGGAGGTCATTAATAAACAAATGCCAACAGGTTTTGTTGGCATTTTTGTATTCTGTAAATGCCTCTGCTGATCCCTCAGCTTTATAATGTTTAAATGCTGCTTTCTTGTTATTTATTTCATGAATTACTTTACTGGTTAGCCACATTGGTTTTAATTTGCTTCTTTTGTATTTGTTTCCAACGGGGATAAATTTATATGTTTATTTTTGCAATGTTATTTTGAAGGCATTCCGCTTACCTTCTGTGTTTTCCTGAAAATATTCTATCCCAGTCAACGAGACCAAGGGATGAATTAAACCTGCTAAAGTTGGCCTTTTTAAAATTCAGTGTTTTGGTGGAACCTATACCAAATTGCTTTTTTGAATTAATCTCAAACGATACCATGGTATGGTCACTATTCCCCAAGTGCTCCCTTACTTGGATGTTAGAGATAAGTTCTTCAATGTCAGTTATTACCAGATCCAGACACACATTCCCTTTGGTTGAGGTCTGCACTAATTGAGACAAAAAATTGTCATTCCACAAGTTCAGAAACTTACTGCTTTTAGCAGAATTAGTTGCTCCATTTTTCCAGTCTATTTCTGGATAATTCAAATCCCCCATAATTATAGTTTTCCCAATTTGAGACGCCTTTTCTATTTGCATTAACAGCTGTGATTCTTCAAGGTCACCAATTTTGGTGGTTTATAACAAATACCCACTAATATTTTCTGAGCAGTTTTACCCCCATTAATTAAGAAGACAACAGGGAAAGTGTGCTCTACAAATCCACTTGTAACAAACAGCCATCACTCCCAGATATTCTCAAATATTTTGTTGTTCTTTATTAAAGTCCATAAAAACAGGTACAATGTATCAATGCAAGTTATCCTGAACGAGAGACAGTCCATTAGGACTTACTCATAGGCTGAATGATCTCTCAAACCAAGAGGTTTTTAAACATGTATCCAGGTTTAACAACACAAAATAATTATCCAATCAGAAACACTTTCGTGCTCCTTCAAACCACACATTAATTAACCAACACCTGAATATCCATTAACCTCTCACATGACTTTTTTATAATATTGTGCATTGTTATATAAAAAACATTACTAAATCATAAATAAAAACTCCTAAATTCCAAATGTTATTTAAGACAAATTCTCCTTACTTAAAATATCTGTCTCATATATACCAAAAGAGATATAACCCCTTTATTTATATTGTTCACACCTATGTTACTCCGTGCAAAACCAATACGAAGTATCAACTTCTCCTTTAAATAAATAACCACTCCTTTTCTTCTGCACGAAGACACATAGCAATATGAAACAATCTTCTAATATCCGACAATCCCCACCTGTCATCAAAAATACCTTGAAAAAATCAATAATCAAAATTACAGGACCATGATACAACCCTGTCTGTATAACTCCAACATACAATACAGTGTGTATATATATATATATATATATATATATATATATATATATATTTCATCAGATGTCATACATAATCAGATACATCGCATGTTAAAGTCTGACCATTGTCAGATGTTATGTATATAAAGAGATACATCATGAGTTGAATTCAGGCCACGGGGTTGCCTCGATCCCAA
The DNA here is from genome assembly GCA_037306005.1 of Rhinophrynus dorsalis. Taxonomy (NCBI): domain Eukaryota; kingdom Metazoa; phylum Chordata; class Amphibia; order Anura; family Rhinophrynidae; genus Rhinophrynus; species Rhinophrynus dorsalis. The sequence goes on from CM074719.1 coordinate 516,277,296, forward strand.
CATAAGTATCCATTTCACCTCTGCTTTATAAAGTAAAGATATAACATCTCCTCCCCTTTCTGGATGACGAATTTGCTCTAATGCTTGTATTGAAAAAAACGCTAAGTTCAAGGCATTGCATTCCAAAAAATGACGAGCCATAGGTTTTGACACATCCCCATTCTTAACTGCTAATAAATGTTCTTTCACCCTATCCTTAAGGGGGCCTTGACGTCCGACATACATAGTTTTAAACAACTAGTGCATGTAATAACATACACAACCAAACTGGTCCTACAGTTAACATATTGTTTAATTTCATATTCTCTACCCGTGCTGGTACTAGTAACTGTATGTCCCACTTTTTACATAAGTACACGTCACACATCTCCTGCCTCCACAATTAAACATGCCTTTATGGGCAAGCCACTTGGGATCAGGTAGTGAGGCACTCCTAAACATACTGGGTGACAACTTACTACCTAAAGTTGGAGCTCTTCTTGCTACAAACCTACAATTTTCAATATCCAAATGGTTAAGATCTAAATCCCCTTTAAGTATCGGAATGTGATATTTTTAATTTGATCAAACTCCATACTAAAGTCCGTAACAAATGTAATCCTTACATCACTTTTTTGATTTCTTGAGCTGTTAGCAATTAAGAGCTCCTTTCGATCTCTTTAGAGCTTTTTCATATGCCCTATCAATGATATCTAAACGATATCCCCGTGCTAAAAATCTGTGTTTAAGCTCCAAAGATTGTACCCTGAACTTTTTTTCCGTAGAACACTTTCTGCACAACCGAAGAAACTGTCCTAACGGTATCCCTTTAATAGTATGCTTTGAATGACAGGAGCTAGCATGCAAAAGAGAGTTCCCTGAACATGGCTTTCTATAAACAGTTGTATGTATTCTGTTTCCTACCATAGTTAGCTTCAGATCCAAGAATGCAATAGTTTCTTTTTGAAACTCATTTAAATATCTCTGAAATGCCAAAAAGTTATGCTCAGTGTCCTGCCACAAAAAAGCAGATCATCAATATATCTGCTGTAAGAAATAATACTTGCACGATAGGGATTCCCATCTCCATAGATGTGGACCTCCTCTAACCACCCCATGTAAAGGTTCGCAAAAGAGGGAGCAAATTTTCCCGCCATTGAGGTACCACACCTCTGGAGATAGAAATCCCCATTGTACATAAAAAAATTGTGGCTAAGTAGATAACCGATGGCATCCAGTAAAAAGTTCTTAAGGTCATGAGAATACTCACAATAATTATCAAGATGATATTTAATTGCCTCTAAACCCATCCTATGTGGGATAGTAGAGTAAAGGGAGGTCACGTCCATAGATCTCCAAGACCAATCATTGACCATTTCAACCCACAGGGATTCTACCTGTTCACTACTGTGATCACATATATCTTCCCGCAAATGAGGCAATAATGCTGGTTTCACATACAGAGAGACCCCACCACCTCTTTTGTTTGACCTATCTTTGCTACCTATCCTTTGGCTACCAGCTCCAATTCCCCTATTTTACCAGTTAAACTTCTGGCATTTGCAAGCATACAATTTATGCCACTCCTATGTTCCATTTGTGATTTGATTTTGATGTGGTTTATAGGCTTCTCTCTATAATCTGTACTAACCCAGCCCCCAGATCAACCCGCCTGGTTATTCACTACATCGCCTTCCCTTTCTATACTATCTTGTCCAGTATTTATTGTTCCCTCTCCCCCCCCGATCCTAGTTTAAAATCTCCTCCAACCATGTATCCATCCTCTCCCCAAGCACTCGAGACCCTCTTGCATTCAGGTGCAATCCATCCCTACTATAGAGATTGTACCCCAAAATCAGCCCAGTGCTCTAAAAACCCAAAGCCCTCCTTCTTACACCAAGACTTCAGCCATGCATTGAGCTCCCTAATTTCCCGCTGTCTCTCTGGCGTAGCACATGGCACAGGTAGTATCTCTGAGAATACTACCTTGGAGGTCCAGTTCCTAATCCTACTACCTAAATCCCTAAAATTACCGTTTAGGACTCTCCACCTTCCTCTTACTTTGTCATTGGTTGCCTTAAGACGCTCTCTGGAGGTGGAGTCACTCCCTCCCTACTCTGCTTTACCCCCACCAATCCAACTCAGATTAAATGGATTAGGGCAGTTATCTCTTAGTTTTGCTTTATTTTTTTCCTGTAGGAATGGGGATGCGTAATTCCACATTAGTCAGGCTTCTACCTCTGTCCTCCATTGTAAGTTGTTTGAACCAGACTACAGACTGAACAAGACCTGGATCTGATAGAGGATGACTTGCACTTTCAGCCTTTTTCACTCATTTATGCTCCACTCGGCTGAGCAGGACAGACATGTGCAGTTACCATATTGGATGGAGCGTGGACAGTACAGTTTCATTTCTTCTGCACCGGGAGGATTGCATTGGGAAAATGTGGCTTATTCTTCTACCCTTTCTTAGTACAGTGACCTGATGCTCTTGGGGACACTACCCCCACCCACCCACCAATGCTGCAGGTTGGTGGTCAGAAGCAACAGTTGGAGAGCCACCATGTCATTTTCATTTTGGTTGGATAAAATACTCCCTCCCCCCCCCCACACACACACACTCAATTATTCCTGGGGATGACCCTGTGTCACCTGCTAAGGCTCTGAGCACAGAGGTGTTTGGAGTCCCTTTGGGGGTCTAAAGCCTCTGAATAATTATTTTTTCCAGATACATTTCTAGGAAGGCCTTGGTACTCTCTGTTATTGCTCATTGTACCCTTTGTCTAAACCAGTGATTCTCAACCAGGGTGCCGTGGCACTTTGGTGTGCCGCAGGTATAAAATTAGGGTGTCTCATGTTTTCTATTAAGACTTGGACAAAAACTGTAATATTGTCTTTTAAATGCAGAAATATGGAAACTGTTATGCACAATATGCTTATTTTTATGACTATAATTGTGAGTCCTAATAATATCTGTATATTTATGAATTGTACCCTTTCTTATGCCCTAGAAAAATTACATTAAACATGTTAGGGGTGCTGCAAAAGTTCCAGAATGCGTGAAAGGGGTGCCTTCAGCAAAAAAAGGTTGCGAACCACTGGTCTAAACCTTCTAAGAAGTCCCTGGTTTCCTTCCCATTTAAGGCAGTTGTTTGGGCCAGAATCAAACGAGGTTGTTATGCAGTATCTATGTACTATCACCTGAAGATACCTCCAAGTGTTCCTTTTACCCCATAGGAGATGCATGTTTTTTCCTGTTACCCCCTATCAGTATGGATATGCCTACAAGGTGTCTACTCTGCAGCTTCCCAGGCTTGCCCTTACCCAAAACTTGTATAGGTTTGGGCAGGCAAGACACCTAAATGAAGGCTCCCGTCTCTCAAGTCTACCTCTACATGACTCACAATTGTCTGGTCTGCCTCAGGCAACTGGAATTCATCTTCATCTTTTACAATACATAATCCATGGTGGACCAGTGGATTTTGAGGGTAATCCTAGAAGAGGATCATTCAAATTAACGAGTCGGTTTGCACCAGAACTGCTCAACTTTTGTCTTTATAAGTATCGCCCACTAATTATAAAGTAATTATGGGTTTGCAGTTTGTCAACAAATGTGAAGCTGCTCAAATGAAAATAGATTTACTAAAGATCTTAATTAAGATACTTAGGTATGGTTTATAAAAAAAAAAAAAAAAAATGTCCAACGAAATTTTGTGATTAAATTTCCTTCAACTCTTTGAGTGCTAGAGGGGTACACAACGCATTGCTAAGCAATGCGTTGTGTACCCCTGTAGCACTCAAAAGGTTAACTCTTTTGGGACCAGATACGTGTACATAGCTTTGTAGCACCATGCGTTTGTAGACGTCTCTGGTTCCCGAGGGTTGAACCTTTTGAAGGCCAGAAGGCTGAGCAATGCATTGCTTTGCAAATCATTGTTACACTTCTCTGGTCCTCAAAGGGTTAACATTTTACTGTGAATTGTGTCTCAGTTGTTCATTGTGTGCCATTGTTTGTTCTTCTGTCAGTGCCGAAGGTAAAGCAGCTCAATGAACACTCTTGTGATATCACCTGGGAATCTTTACAGCCAATGAAGGGGGATCCAGTTATCTACATTCTGCAGATAATGGTTGGAAAGGATTCAGATTTCAAACAGGTATTTAGATTTGGGAAGAAAAAAAACATGGCAGTCCAATCCTTCTGCATCTTACCAAATTGAAATAAGCTTCTTCAATTGTCTGCTTCTTAATGAAACTTTTATAGGACCAAGGATGTGTGCAGTGCATTTCAAAGTAATGTGTTGCATATCTTCCTGATTTTTAAAGAGTTACCAAAAAAAAAATTACTATAAAATGAAATGTTAACTATGTGAGATGTATTTTTAACTATGTGAGACCCCGGGGGGTGGGGGCAGATGCAAAGCGTTATGAAGCAGTGTGTTAACAAACTCGCTCATCCCCAGAGGAGTTAATATTCAATGATATGACACATATTTCTTAGAGTGATAGTAATGTCTGGTTTTGTGTAAGTGTTATATTGTAGATATTAAAAAAATAAGTTAATTGATGTTAGTCTTGTCTCTCAAACTTTTATCGTTTGAGTGATATATACGATTATAAACGTCCACCCTCTCTCCCCTTCTACAGACGTGATCTGTCAAGCTCTCAACATGAGACTCGTGTGAGTCGACTCTAGGCGGCTCTTCAGCAAAGCCGAAATAGCACTATGTAAAAAGAAATACTTAATTGGAATGGTCTACAAAGTGTGCCTGGGTTTGCAAGCACACTTTGTAGACCGTTCCAATAAAGTATTTCTTTTTACGTAGAGCTATTTCAGCTCTGGTTAAGAGCCGCTGACCGATCCCGGGACCAGGATCTCATGATGTCACTAGAGGAGGACGTCTGTGGAAGGGGAGGGAGGGGGGAAGTTTATAATCCTATATCTCTCAAACTATACAAGTCTGAGAGACAAGACTAACATCAATGAACTTATTTTTTAACATCTACAATATAATACTTACATAAAAGTAGACATAACTATCACTTTAATGAAATTCACATTTACTAACCCTATAAATGCCAGAGGGGTATCAGAATACCGTCTGAAAGTCAGAGGGATAAAGGAGCAGTTTTTATAAAAAATGTTTCTGGGCTTTTTCTGCTGAGTAAAAAAAAGAGTATGTCTGTTACTAGGAGATTCTTCATTCACCCGTTATTCACTTTTCTTTTAATATGTTTGTAATGGCATTGACTGGTATCCAAAAGGCACATTTTTGTATAATGCACTCTGTGGGAGAGCTTGAGTCATAAACTGCAGTTCTCCATAGTAAGTGGTCAAAACAGCACCACCTGGTGACCACAAGAGAAAATTGTAATTTAATTTAAAACACATTTGAGTTCCATTAAGTTTTGAATAAAAAATGAACACTGCAATACCCTTATTTTACTCGGCAATAAATGCATTGAAATGTACATTTTCTTATAAAAATCAGATGTGTGAAATATCTGTAATCGAACATACCCATTGTAACATTCATGTTTTGTACATGTGAGTATACTGAAATTTTCAGATATATTTTTAAACGTTTCTATACCTTTGTAGCTCTTAAGCACGACATTTCATAAAGCTCAATATTATAGATCTTAAAGACAGTTTCATTTATTTTTTACTTTATTTATTTTGCTAGATCATAATAAATGACAAATTGTTTATACTGTGCAAGAATTTCTTTTTAACACAAAGGTCTCAGTCTGAGCTCTATCAAGGTACAGGTCCTGGCACTTCCGGTTCATTTCCAGAAGCAAATTGCTTTTCTTCCTCATGCTAAAGCCTTTTTCAAGGGGTAGCACATACCTTGCTCTCCTTTAGGAGTCCCACTAACCTGTGGGACCTTAATGTGGTGCTGAGAATTCTTCAGAGACCTCTATTTGAACCTTCCCTTTCATTTTTGATGCTTAAAATGGTCTTCCTTTTGGCCATTATTTGTGTGCAGTTGTCATGTAAACCTTCTGTACTATTTTTTTTTTTTTTTTAATCAGAACAGGGTGGTCCTTCATACTACTAGAGGTTTCTTATTCGATTTTCACATAACCTTTTGAGTGCCAGAGTGGTACGCAACTCATTGCAGAACAATGTGTTGCGTACCTCTCTGGTGCTCAAAGGGTTAACCAGAAAATTGTCCTTCATTTTTGTCCTGATCCTTCTGATTCTTTAAGTATTATGTGGATTGCACGCAGCCTTTTTACAAAGGCAGATTCACGTTTTGTCTTTCCAGCAGGGCCTGTAGTGGGTCAGCCTACAGCCAAAGTCACTATTGCTTCTTGGAACGAGGCTACCATAACACAAACATATGTGATAAGAAGGAAATCTATTCCTTTCCGAGTCACAACACACTTCATCAGATCTGTGGGTTCCCCCTGGGCCTACAGGATCCAGGCTTCTGCTGAACAGCTGTGTAAGGTGGAGACGTGGTCGTCTTTGCACACATTCACCGGTGTCCTAGCCTCAGCTGAGGCCAGTTTTGACCGGAAGTTCCTACAGGCTGTTGTGCCAGTTTAAAAAAACTTTTTTTTTTTCTAGCCTATTCAGAATATTTTTAGCACTCTTGGCTCTTGTTTGGTTATTTACTGTGCTAGTTTGGTATCTGTTGACACCTTTGATGTTGGTTTAGGTAAAATCAAGATGAACAGACCAGTAAGGCTTTGACTTTTACACCTCCTTAACACTACTAAGTTGTGTATCCCCCTTCACTGGAAGAGCCCTTACCCCCTCCCCAACATTACTTACCTGGCAAGAGAAAGTGTGCTGTTATTTTAAGGGGGTTAAAGTGATAGTAATGCCTGCTGTTAATAAACTTTAATATTGTAGACGTAAAAACAATAAATTCAATGATGTATGCATTGTCTCTCAAACTTGTATAGTTTTGAGAGATATAGGGTTTTAAATTTACCCCTTCCTGCCCCTTTCACTGACATCAGCCTCTAGCTGACAGCAGGAGATTCAGGTTGTGTGACCCGACGGCGTCTCTTTAGAAGAGCCGAAATAGCACTATCTAAAGAAATACTCCATTGGAACGGCCTACACACACGATATATATATATATATAATGTGTGTATCTATAGATATATATATAATATATTCTCATTTGCTGAATAAAACATTTCTCTCTCTCTCTCTCCCCCACTTCATTAGTCCTTAAGGCAGTGTTTCTCAACTCCTGTCCTCAGGACCCACTAACAAGCCAGGGCGTAGTGATTTCTCTGCTAGAGCACAGGTGTGGTGATCAGATGCTCATTCACATTGATTAACTCACCTGTGCTCTAACAAGGAAATCATCACAACCTGGCCTGTTAGTGGGTCCTGAGGACTGGAGTTGAGAAACACTGCCTTAAGGTGTAAATAATGCAATCTAGTTATATATTATTATGCAACAATAAGTTGTTATAAGATGTATAGTTTGAGAGATATAAGGTTTTAAATTTACCCCTTCCTGCCCCTTTCACTGACAGCAGGAGATTCGGGTTGTGTGTCTCAAAGGCGCGTCTCTTCAGAAGAGCCCAAATAGCGCTATCTAAAAGAAATACTCCATTGGAACGGCCTACACACATGATATATATATTTGCTCATTTGCTGAATAAAACACCTCTCTCTCTCTCTCTCTCTCTCTCTCTCTCTCTCTCTCTCTCTCTCTCTCTCTCTCTCTCTAATATTTTCTTCATGACAAATTAAAGTAATGAAAAGCTGTGCAAAACATAATTATGGATTCAGGCTCTAAAACTAATTTAAATGTGTCCTTGTACGTTTAATATATAAGTACATATTAAAATATATTGATAAACTACACTTTATTAGTGAAAGAAATGATGGTAAACATAAAAATACCCTTAAAGTTAGAGATAAGCGAGTAATCCTACGTATGACAAAAATGGTTCCGATTTAAATTAAATTTTGCTGCCGTTCTCCTTTCCACATGCTCTGTAGAGTGACATTAACTTCAATTTATGTTCTGTGCTTCACTAAGTTAGAAAGGATACTCAATTTATTTTGTAAATAAATGAAATGTAACTTAAACAGGAGAGAATAATCATTAACCTCATAGTATAAAATTGATATATCCATATTAATTTACTTTTGTTATTGATTCTCATATGCACTGCTAATCTTTATTATTTTGCGCAAACAAAATATCTTCCCTTATATTAACCGGGGGTGCAAAGCATTGCTTCAATGCATTGCGTACCCCTCTGGCACACAAAGGGTTAATCATATCTTGTTGATTGCTACATTTGGATTATGACCTGAGTAGCCTTTTATGTCATGTTAGATGCAAGACACAAAGCTGTCTAATGCAAAAGAAAAATATTTGTTTTACTAATGAACTTAAGATCTTAAAAATATCACACTGCTAACTGCATTAATTATGCCAGGAAAATTAGACTGTATTAAATTAACAAATATGGCTTCCTGTAAAGCTAACTTGATTAAGTGTGATACATAGGAGCACAGTGACTCTTTTAAGTAGCAGAGACCACATGACTCACCTATGTGATTAGGACAGAAACCAAGAACATAGGTGCAAATCTGGGGCAAACCAGCTGATTTATGTGGGCTTTTAACCCCTTAAATATTATAGATTTATCTGCCGATTCATTATAAATCAGTGGGGACTTTGGGAATTGTATTGGTCCCTTTTAGTTGGTTGCCCTATTTTCTATCTTTATACATAAGGCCAAAAAGAGTGTCTTCTCAGTGTCAGTGCATTCCTCATAACAAGGTGTGTAGTTCTTTGCATGTGCTACATTCTCGTTTATCTGCTGTTCACATGAAAGAACTAAACATAAGGAAAGTGAAAATCCTCCAAAGACATTTTTGGGACTTTGATAAATGCTCCTTGTTGTAGTATATCCCTTCCACAATACTGACAAAAGCAATAGATGGGAAATATAATGCTATGATAGAAATATGGATATCAACATCTTCACCTTTCTTGATATACAGATTGGTAGCAGTGCATTATCCTTTATAACCTGAGTTACAAGTATGAAAATATTGAAACATCAGTCTTAGAGGGGAAATTTCATTAGCAAACTAATATTGCATCAAAATCTAATACTAACTAAATCTAGTACAATATCAGCAATCAACCTTGTCAGGATATTTTGTCAGGTGTGCTACTAATCTTTTTATACAGTTTTATTTGTACAATTTCCCTGCCCCTCCCCCTGCTGCAAAGAATAGTGTAGATGGGTCCCCCCTTCCTGATAAGTGCATAAAGGACACTGATAAAAATACAGTCCCTCCCATACTTCACCTGCCTTTTGATTTTATAGCAGCTTTTCAGAGTTGATTAGACAGTGGCCAAGTGTGTGGGGAGGGTTGAATTAATTTGCATGTGAGATTAAGTCTCTCAGATCATAAGCTCTTATGCAAAAACTACAAAGCCTAGGAAAAATATTACCAACAGTGATATAGTAATATCTGTTTAGTAAAATAAATAAATAAATAAAACTTGTTTCTTAATGAAAATTTCCCTTTAAATTATACAAATAAGTTCAATTAATATTGCATTTTAGGAACCAAGCCATATGAATATAACCCTTTGAGTGCCTTCTGGCACCAGATTTCTGACTTAACCCTTTGAATGCCAGAGGGGTACTTTGCAATGTGTTGCATACCCCTCTGGCACTCAGAGGGTTAATATATTTGTAAATTGTGAATACTACAGAAAAGCATTGAACGGCATTGTTTCAACGTAGCAATTAGGTTATGTCCAGAACTGCAGGGGGATTACATGTTCAAACACCGGACTTGACATTCATGTCTTAAACCCTTGTGGATTACAGGGAGGGCTGAGCAAAATGTTGTACACTCTGGTCCACAATGGTTAACTCTGTCAGATTTATACCAAAGGGGTTTATTGTTCCTACGCTAAATATTTTATGAAACAAGCAACATGGTTTGGCGGCACTTTGTAAAATATGACTATAGTATGATATAGTAAATATTGCACTTCATATTGCTGCTAACACTTGCACTACCTTCCTCTACAGATTTACAAGGGACCGAGTAATTCGCTCCGTTACTCCACCTTTCAGTTGAACTGTGAATATCGTTTCCGTGTATGTGCCATTCGACAGTGCCAAGATTCTGCAGGACCTCAGGATCTTATAGGTCCTTATAGTGGCGCTACACTCTTCATTCCTCAGAGGAGTGAGCAACAAACCAGCACCAACAAAGACACTGTGGAAGACACAAGGACAGCAAGGACGCTTAGCGATGAGCAGTGTGCTGCCGTCATTCTTGTTCTGTTTGCTATATTCTCCATTCTAATTGCCTTCATTATACAATACTCTGTTATCAACTGAAGGAAAACAAGCTACCTTTTCCTAACACCCATACTGTTTTTTTTTTTTTTTTTTTGTTTTTTTTTTAATTTACACATCCTCCAAAAAATAAAAATGTGTTGTTATAAGTGGTGGCATATAGCTCAGTATTGAGACTACTGTAGCAAGCAGTTTTTGTCAACATCAATGCTTATACATTAACATGGTCTTAAAAGAGAAGTTATATGTCCTAATAATAACATTTCACTTATCTTATTATTGCTAGAAAATCATAATGGCCTCTCTGTCTTCTTCAATTGTTCTCTGAGTCAAGAGAGATTTTCTTCAGTGAGTCCTGGATGCCTTTTCATGGGTATCTTGTTAAAAGGTTGCACTCAGTAAGCAACCATATGCCACACTAACTGTCGCCTTAATAAAAATGTCGATATGAGACTCTCGCACTGCATGACAGCGCGAGATTCTCATGGCACTAGTGAAAGTTTGCATACCTTTAAACTCAATCCCGATCGTTCCACACATAAATTGCCTACTTTAAAATGTTTAAACATACTACTGAGAGAGAGCCGGGACACTCCCTACAACTCCCCATGATCCTTACCCAGTGTTGCTGAGCGCTGACCCGGCTCTCTCTCCCCTTCTGTGTGTTAAAAGTCCTAAAGCAGCGGGATACACGCACACCCTTTGAGTTCTAGAGCAGTGCGTTGCACGATGCTCTGAGTGAACAATAGTTATAGAAGGGGAGAGAGAGAGAGAGAGCCGGTGCAGCGCTCAGCAACAATGGGATGAGCCTTTGCTTCTTCTCTGCGTAAGGATGATGGGAGTTGTAGTGCAACCTCATCCCACTCTTGCTCGTTGTGTGGAAGGATCAGAATTGAGTTTAAAGTACTAACAAGTATAGCAGTAGTATGATTTGTGTGGAATGATCGGGATTGAGTTTAAAGGTATGCAACCTTTCACTACAGACATGAGAATCTCATGCTGTCATGCAGTGCGAGATTCTCATGTCAACATTTTTATTAAGGAGACATAGTTAATGTGGCATATGGTCGCACGTTCTTTTGCGTAGAAGTGAACCCTTTTCATGTAGGAGACATGACAGTTGCTAGCAAGACCACAGGATACAATCTCTTACAACTGCATTTGCAATGGTATTCTTCACCCTTTAAGGACAGAAGGGTTATCCTCTATCTGCAGTAGTTTGAAAAAACTACCAGCACCTGTTATGTCTCCTTCGATGGGTAGGACATTCTGGAGAGACCGAAGATGTTCTCTTGATCAAGGTCAAAAGTCATAGGGGCCCTTAGAATTTACTGGGTATAGTATGGTACGTGTGTGGGTGATTATTTTTACGAGGTTACTTCTACTTTAAGTAATAAAGGCACAACAATGCTGCCAGACACATCCATACTTAATAATGCCATTTTGCTCCTCAATATCTTCACAGATTAACCCTTTGAGTGCCAAAGAGGTGTCCAGTGAATTGTGTTGCAATGTATTGAATATCTCTCTGGCACTCGAAAGGATAACGCTGGATTTTGAGTAAGGTAAAGACTTTAACTGAGATTTTATTCAAAGGTCACCCAAAGAGCTGCAAAAAAACTTAGTAAATGGGGGATGCTGTGAAAGTAATCTTAGCGCTGTACTTCTACCTCCTTTGTGTCTTAATTTTACCCTTTACTGCTGCCTGGGGCATTTCTTGTTCCTTTGGCAGTGGAAGGGTTAACAAATCCGAATATGGTGAATCATTTTGGAGGCTCAACTCAGGCAGAAACAAAACAAAAAAACTGGAATTTCTAGAACAGAAATATTTACAAAGAAAAAAAGAAAAACAAGATTTTAGCAATTTTTGGGAATGTATTTACTACAGATATTATATAAAGGTGATACGTATGGTTGAATTTGCCTGTATCCTGTTGTTGGAATACAACTGCTATCATCCTTGGCTGGCTGAGGATGATGAGACTTTGAATAGAAAAACAGTTGTATAGACAAGATTTGCTCACCAATGTAAACAATATGGATTATCTGCTCAAAGGCCAAATAAATGGAGTGATCCAGGGAGAGCTAACTGCACCATGTGGAACAAACAACATTTCCATTGAATTAAATGGGGCTTTTCACCCCTCGAATGCTAGAGAGAGGTCCCCAGTGTTCCACAGTCAATGAGAATTTGTATCGTTCCCCTGAGGTTGTAGTTGGTTTGCCTCAGAATTGCACCCCATTTGACTTTGTGCATGTGCCATTATAGATGCCTTGCAGACAGAACAAGGGAATACTCCTTTTAGACTTGGCAAGTAAAACTATACTTGCTGGTGTTAGTTTGAGGCATTACCCCTATAAGGACCAGAGTGGTGCGCAACACTCATTGCTAGGAATAACTGCAGCAGATAGGCCCTAAAGTTATTCTGGAGTAAACCAACTGTCCCCTAGGGAAAAAAATAAAGATTACAAAATCCCCATGCACCTGAATAGAGCTTTTTAACCCCCTGATTGTTTCACAATGCATTGGAGACCTCTCTATCATTAGAGGGATTAAAAGCCCAATTTAATTTAAAAGGCATTATCCCCTATGGTGCAATTGGTTTACTCCAAAATAGCCCCAGTTTTTATACATATGGGCCATTGTTCTCCTGGTTATTTGGGACAAGACAGACTTAAATAAGCTTTTCCTATTTCTTACCAGTGAAATTCAGGTATGTTACAGCACCTTCAGTTAAAGCAGATGTAAGATTTTGCACAGTCTATTTCTAGAGCCATATGGGCAAAGAAAAGTGGATGAATCTGAGGGCAAACCAACTGCACCAGAGTAGACCAATACGTTCCCCGTATTTCCATTGATAATGGGACTTTTAGCCACTTGAATACCACAGAGGTCTCCAAGGTTATGCAATGACTTGGAGACCTCTTTAGAATTCTGGGCTAAATGTCCTATATATATTTACTGGCATTGTTTTTGTCCCCCGTGGTTGGTTTGCTCCAGAATTGCTGCACTTTTCCATTTTACATATGGCTTTTATTCTTTTTGTTTTATGCCATCTTGGCCGCTATTCTGTTTCTTAGACAGATCAGCTTTGAGCAATGCTTTTTTTTTTTTTCCTTCTCTCACCAAAACCTAAATGACAAAACTTTGTAATTTGCACCAGAAACCTTTTAAGCTGCTTTATTCCTTGGATTAAACTAATGTTTAATGTTTTGTCTGTCAGGATTCTGTACGAAACTGTTGATTGCATGTAGTTAATGTTGCATAGGCGCACTTTGCAATTGCATAATTCCTGTCTGTGAGCTTGTATTTGTGAGTTCTTGAATGACCAAATTGAAGTATGAACAGCTGTGTGGGCATTCATTAACTGCCAGTTTATATGAAGCTTATATTATATTTAAAGAGAATCTTATCTCACTTACACCCTGTTCACCACACATTTTTTTGTAATTTTGATTTCTTTTTAATTTATTATATCAGTCCAAAATAGTGAATCACTAATGTTTTAGTTGTTTTGGGATTATCATTTTAAAGGAAATAAGCACTTCTATTGGTTTAAACATCAACTGTTTTGTGTTTCTATGATCATTGAAGAATTGGTTCTACAATAGAAATGGGCATGTATTTGTAATTGTTTGTGTCAAATAATCTGTGTTGTAGAATGTTATTTTTGTTTTGTTGTTTTTTTTTGTTTTTTTTTTTTGTTACAGCAAATTATAAACGTGGGTCTTCTGGTGGTAATAATGCTCCGTCTTTGAACTGTGATGTGTGTTTACTTTTTTCTTGTCACTTTTTATGTTTTGCTTAATATGTTCTCAAAAAACATTGATAATGAATATATTTTTTTTCTATAGCCTTCTAACACGTGCCATGTTCGGCAAGTATAAATGAGGTTGAGTGTAATTGCCCTGAAATGTCCACATGGTTGAATGTCTAAAATAAGAAGCGTCATAGCAGATAATCTGTTGTGACCTATGTTTTTCATAGTAAAACTCAAAAGAATTCCTATTTTTGATAGTAAATGTCATTTAATAGTGTATTTGCCATTAGGTCTCAATGCAGAGTTCCTCAGTGGGAAGGGGGGAAGGCGTTTTTAATGTAACCTTAATTTTACCTCATACACTGTACATTCCAAAAAATAGAAAACTCTAAACTTTTTAAAATCGTATAGGTACACTACCAAGCATATCACTATAAATTGTACAATGTTGGACTTCATACAAAGAATAAAATGTATAATCTCATAAATATACACAAAATATGTAGCAAACTTCGAAATCAGTGAAAATTAAAGCTGTATCATTCTTTCTCAGTCTGCTAGTTTTTCTTAATTCTATAAACGCTGACTACCATCAGCAGCCAACAGACATTTTTTATGTGATGCTGTTTTAGAGGTCAGTCCCTTCCTCTCATAGACCAGGGGTGAAATAATTGTTTTTTCAGGCACAGTGAGTCTCTGCCTAATTGAGCTTTACAATCTACATTTTGAATGCTGAGACATAGTGAGATAGTGATGTTCCTAAGGAAAAGAACCAGGTTTTCACATATTCACAGCCAGTGTCTTGGATTCAAAGTAAGTCACTTAAACAAATGAACCACTCCTCCTCTAGCTAAATCGATGACTGCATCCCCTGTTGGACAGTGTGCCTTTAAAAGGATACAGAGCATTATAAGTAGTTGGTTTCTCTTACATTACAGCAATACCTTAAATCCTCCCTTTGAATGTTAAAGGCATCTAGAAATCATTGTTTTGTTTTGTGTTGGGGAATTCTGAAATATCCAAGCTATTACTAGTGTTTTTATAACACTTTCAATATGCTTTAACTGTAGCCAGCATTCTTCCTGTGGTGCATAACCCCTAAACAAATGTGATAAACTTTGTTGCTGTGCATGCTGATTTGACCCAAGTTCTTTTATGCTAACTCTTAATGAGTTATAAGTGGAATTGAGGTAAACTGATAAATAGTAGAAAGAGTCTCTGTGGAAAGAAGAAGCGAGGGACATGATCTCCAAGCAGTTATCTGATTTACTGTTACTTTGTGCCAGCCTAGTTGGTAATACAGCGCTTAAGTAATGAGGAATGTAATATTTGCACAGACTCTGTATTAGTGAAAGGAGAGCCTTCACACACCAGGAATTGGCTCAGGATCAGGAGAGCTAATTGGTAAGTACAAGGCTTTTAGCTGTTGGTTGTCAAGGCACTGTTTTCCTGGACGCTTCACCGGGCTTTAAGAATCACCTGATCCAGCTCACCTGTGTCTGATCTTTGAGCTACTGTTAGCTGTTCCTGAACATTCTAGTGTGTATGTATTACTGGCATTTTGCTTCGGCTGTTCCTTTTGTCTCTTGATTCTTGGCTTATCCAATTCCTGGCTCACTGACCCCAGCTTCTGTTTGACTCCACTTTCGTCCGTTGACTTGGATTTGGTTCCCATTCTTTGCAGTTTTGACCCTTCACTAGTTCCCTGACCCATCACATCTCCTGCTCAACTGACCTGTGCATCTCCTGATTGCTTGGTCCTCCTACTCAGCTGGAGTTGCTGCTGCCACCCGTCTACAGACCAGAGCTGGTTTCCTTTCTCCCGGCTGACAAGCATCAGCCAGCACTGATGTATACATGGGATTACTGTGGATGCGTTCAAACATAGGCATCACCTATATCTAAATAACTAAGGAAAATTTGAAAATATGATTTAATGAACACACTCCGGAGATAACACAAGCAACTAAGACTGCTTCCTGTTATCAGTATTTCTGGCTTCTTGTGAATGTAAGTTCCATGTATGCATTTGCTGGGTGGAGCACACAAAGGACACTTGGGGGAGATTCACTAAGCAGTGATAAAGATGTGATAAAGTGGAGGTGTCTTCTCCAATTTATAACTTCTCCAATTCCTATGTTATTCTATGGAGCCTATGCACTAAGATTTCTTCAAGTTTGGAGATCTTAGTGCATAGGCTCTATAGAATAACATAGGAACTGGAGAATTTATAAACTGGAGAAGTAATCTCCACTTTATCACTGCTTAGTGAATCTCCACATACACCCTCGACCCTCTACACACATGGAAGTCTCTATGTGAATCGAATATTTACATTTGTTTTATAAATTAGTTGTGACTATGAGACATATTCCGGAGATGTGTGTTCTTTGAGTAAGGAATTGCCACGTTGTTTGAGATCATTTTAATACTCCAATTTAATATTCTATCAAGTTAATTTTTATGGTTTCTTTAAAACATTATTTAACTGTGTTTATATTAGATAATATTTTTTATTATTAGATTATTAGTGATTTTAAATTTTACCTTAGATATTATTTAGATATAGGTGATGCCTTTCTGTGTTTGAACTAATCCACAGTGATTCCAATATCTATCTATCTATCTATCTATCTATCTATCTATCTATCTATCTATCTATCTATCTATTTCTCTGTCGTCCAATACAGGTTACTGGTCACTCTGGGTAGGCGATCTGCCCCTTTAATTGTAGGCAGGAACAATTCTAGAATTGTATGCAGGGAGTGGAGGCTACCTTCCCTCTTTGGCTGCAGCTAGCCAACCAGCTCCAGAAAGATTTGTTCCTTGGTGAAGACACAAGGCAAGAGAACAGTTCTGCTATAGTTTTAGGAACTTTTTTATTTTTCTGTTAGAAATGGAATACCACCATTAGGCAGATTACCAAAACTGACAATGCCCCTTAGATGTGGGTAGCTCAGTAACCAGGTGCTTTTTCTGGACTTTAAGCCCTGGAGGGAAAATCATAACTACAAGTTCTTTCCTCAGGAGTTGCCCACCGAGGCATCTTCTTAATGCATGGTAGTCTGAAGACAGAAGATCTGCAGGAAAGGTGAGCAACCCTTTGAGTGCTGCAGATCCACATGTCCCGCAGTGCCCCTCCACACAGGGGTTTACCCTTGGAGTTCCTATTGCACACTCCTGCACCCATTGGGTATATCTGCATGTCTGTTGGGTGTTTGGAGCATGTTTATGTGGTACTTTAACCCTTTAGCTGCTGGTTTTGCATCTTTTGGGGGGTTTCTGACATTTCCTACTGGTTCAGTGTTTTTTTTTTTGTTTGTTTTTTTGGGAATCCTAACATGTTTTAGTGATGTTGCATGCATTTTTATTTTACTGTTTCAATTTTGTAAAATTTGAGTTCCGCGCCTTTAAGAAGTGCTTTACCGCATAGGCGCCATTGCTCTATTCACTCCTATGGGACTGTACATTTTGGGACATCTCTGCAACCGCTTAACTTAGCGACATCAGGGATGGCTCATTTTTCTTGTCTGCCCTTGCTCTATCATCCAGTTCATGTTTCTAGTGTGTTGGGGGGCTTCGGGCACTGTTTGGGTACTTTTTCTGGGAAAACTACATTTCCCATGAGCACTTGCTTCACACGCTCGTATCTGATTGGCTTCCGCCGCGGCAGCCATTTTGTGCCATTTCCAAATCGAAATAGTTCATAGATCCAATAGAGGTGGAGATCAGCTTATATCCCTTAGAAGACGAGAAACCTATTGGATATATGAGCTTAAAACCGTTACGCCTAATGGTTTAAATATAGATATAGATTTGGCAGCTTTTATTTAAAATATGTTATTACACATTGGGCGTATTATTCTTCTTGTTTTAAAACACCCTAATTTTTATGGTATTTATATTCATCTAAAACACACTCTTCATTGTTTTTTTAGTCCAATTTTTGTTTTATGTATTAACAGCCACTTTTGACTATGGAGCATGGTCTTAAATAAGTGAGATGTGATACTCTTATAGAATTTTTAATATATTATATATATGTATATATATATATGATAAATTATGAGATATGAGGAGGGTCATATATGTTATGATATTTTGATTATGTCACATTTAAGAATGGAGTTTTTATTGATCTTTGGTTCTGATACGGTACCCATGTGGATCCCACCCGCCTCAATATATGTTTCACTTAATACATAGACTGATACTGTATTCGTTTGGTGCTGGAGTGATTTACATGGATAGTGTCCATCATTTTATTATAAGGATAATGTTTGTATTGGCATTTTTTTTAACATAGTATAAATGGATTTATAGAGTTTTTATACAGGAAGTATTTGTGTACTATGTATCTTGTATGATGTACTAGGGATTGTGTTTTTTGTTTCTTTTTGGGAAGTGAAGAATTGTGCTAATGGAGAAAGGGTATATAAATGAGCCATGGCCCCTCTTTTGGATCATTGCTGTACCCCTGATGAAGTGGGAAGTGTCCCACGAAAGCTCTAGGGTCATTGAGTCATATGCACTCTAGGACAGGTCCCGCCCACGTCCACCGTGAGGTTCCGTCCCTGTAAGGTGTGCATCCGGTTTAAGCTTGTTGCATTGACATCGCGGTTTATACCGCCTTGCTGAAAGACGCCAATGAGCCTTTCGATTGAAAACTGGAGCCGCTGGGAAGCAGAGAGAAGGACACGGTTCGTGTCTAGTAGGGGCTGGGACCCTGAGATGCTTTATTATCAAGCAAACTATAAGTGAGTGCGCATTTGTCTTGTATGTTTTATTTAACTGATATTAAAATACTACACTTTCTACATCTTTGTTTACTTCCCTTTTGAGCGCTGATTTCCATAGTGAGTTGTATCGTATGTGATGGGCTACACAAGTCCATAATTGAAAGCTGCACAAGGGATGCTAAGATTGGTCCAATTGAAGAATCGAGAGACTGTGAACATTTCATTTCATTTTGCCATCTTTTCATCCTCTTTCATTTCATCTCATCGATCATCCATTCACCATCCATAATTTTTCATTGTTGGTACTTCTTTTCATTTTCACTCATTGGACTGGACCAACAGGTATTGAGTGACTAATCATATATTTTATCACTCAATTTGCATTGGATCCTATATATATATATGTATCTTTTTCTTTCATTTTTTTTTAAGGACTATCATCTTCTTTGAATTTTTTTTTTTCAGCTTTATCTATTGTAATCTGTTAATTTCCCGCCTTCTAACAATAAAAAAAAATATATATATATATATATATATATATATATATATATATATATAATATAATATATAATTTATTTTTATTTATTTTTTTTTATTTTTTATTTTTTTTTCCTCAGTCTATTTATATTTAAAGTTTCCCAGAACTGCTCTTTTGGCTTTTGGAGTAGGCTATTCTCAGAAGAGTGCTTGGTGCGCTATAATTGTTCATTGTATTCCTATGTTCTGATGTCCCTGAGAGTCTCCCAGGGACCTCCAGCCATGCATTAGAACCACTTTGGGTGCAAGAGTTCAAAGCTGCTACCAGGGACCTTAGGTCTACATTGCAACTCTTTCCATTCCAGTTACAGGAGGTCTTCCATTCTTGGCAGACCCCCTCTTCCGTCCACTTTTCCCTGCCAAAACCTCAGGGAGTACCTTACGTATCAGATTCCTCTGATGACGAACTGCTGGTGGATACAGATGTTGAGGAACGTTCTGCTGTGGGCTCCTCTCAGTATTTTGGGGATCCTTTTGAGGCTGATCCTGAGCCCTCGGCTGAGGGCCTGATCAGGGCTGTTTCGAATACCCTTAACATTCCCTTAGTTCAGGAGGTTCATTCTGATCCCTCTGATGTGTTTCAGCAGCCTAAAAAGCCTCTTACTTGCTTTCCACCTAACCCCACTCTTGTCCGCCTTGTGTCTGAAGAGTGGAAATCCCTGGACAGGAAACCTTCTGTGTCCAAGAAATTTGCCAAGCTTTATCCCTTCTCTGAGGCAACACTTGCTCAGTGGGTTCATCCTTCCAAAGTGGATGCTTCTATCTCCAGGCTATCTTAGTCTACTGCCTTACCAGTTTCTGATGTGTCCATTCTGAAGGACTGGACTGACAGGAAACTTGAGGTCTCCCTCAAGTCCATTTTTGCCACTGCTGGTTCTGCCATGGGTCCAGCATTCGCTGCAGCATTGATAAACCAGGCTGTTGCGGTCTGGACTGAACAGCTCACCCTGGCTGTCCATCAGGGTGCTCCTACTTTGGATATGTTGCGCCTTCTTGCCAACATTTCCGATGCACAGCACTATGTTTCTGCAGCCTTACTTGATGCCATCCGTTTGGTGGCTAGGGTTTCCACTATGTTTGTGGTTGCCAGACGGGCTCTTTGGCTCAAGATCTGGTCTGCTGACACTGCTTCCAAGAAAGCGTTGCTCTCCTTACCTTTTCAAGGTACTTCTTTGTTTGGGCCAGATCTTAAAGATCTGATCAGTGAGGCCACAGGGGGTAAGACTACCCTTCTACCCTTGGTTTCTAGGAAGAAAATGCCACTTAAGAGTAATTAGTATTTTTGCTCCTTTCAGAATGAGACACGTCAGGCGAACCAGACGGTTCCCTCAGCTCCGCATGCCTCCTCCAAGTCCAAACAGCAATGGAAGCCCAAGGTCTCCTCCAAGCACAAGGCTTCCAAGCCTTCTTCTGCATGACTCACGGAACCCAGGTCCCCACTCTGCTGTCGGTGGTCATCTGCGTTACTACCACAGCATCTGGGAGGATTCAGTGGCGGACCCATGGGTTTTACAGGTGCTGACGGAAAGGTACAGGATCCCTTTTGTCTCTCTTCCTCCCTTTCGCTTCTTTCCTTCTCATACGCCTCAGGGCAAGGAGAAACGCCGGCTGTTCAACGGCACTATTCAGGCTCTTCTGGATAAGGATGTTCTGGAGCCGGTTCCAGTTCAGGACAGAGGTATGGGCTTTTACTCAAACCTCTTTGTGGTCTCCAAAAAGGATGGCGGTTGTCGCCCCATTTTGGATTTGAAGGATCTCAATTCCTTTGTGATCCAGACTCATTATCACCAGGAGTCTTTACGGATGGTGATTGCTGCTATGTCCCCGGGGGAATTCTTTGCATCTCTGGATCTTCAGGACGCGTATTTACACATCGTCATTCATCCAGAGAGCCGGCAGTATCTCAGATTTGCCTGCGACCAAGGGCATTTTCAGTTTTCAGCTCATACATTTGGTCTGACTACAGCTCCTCGAGTTTTCAACCATGTCCTGGGAGACTTAGTGTCTGTTCTCCATCGGGACGGCATCAGAGTTACTCCATACATGGACGACCTGCTTCTGAAAGCCCCCTCTGCGGAACTTCTTCATCAGCAGGTTCGGCAATGCATTCACGCTCTCTCCCATCACGGGTGGATCATCAACATGGACAAGTCAGATCTTGTCCCTTCCCAGTGTCTGGTCTTCCTGGGCCTTCTCTTCGACACTCAGAAGAGCATGGTGTTTCTCATGGATGAGGTAGCTCACTAGTTCACCCACAGGGTTTCTGCGGTTCTGGCTCAAGATCCAGTTCCAGCCATAGAAGTTGTCCCGTTTGCTATGGCGCACACCAGGGAACTGCAGAGGGTTGTGATCTAGGTGTGCAGGGGTCAGCCGGACCTTCTGAAAATGTCCCTCCCTCTTCATGTGGAACTGAGTTTGTCATTGTGGCTCGACCTCTCCAATATGCTGAAAGGCAAGTGCTTCCTGGTATCCTTCTGGACCACTGGGACGACGGATGCCAGCCTCTCCAGCTGGGGAGTGGTCCTGGGTCGCCTGAATGCTCATGGTCGGTGGTCTCTGGAGGAATCTCTCCTTCCCATCAACGTGTTGGAGCTTCGGGCGATATTTCATGCCATTCGTCATTAAACATTTCAGCTGGGAGACTGTCCAGTCCAGGTACAATCCATCAACGCCACGGCCGTGGCTTACATCAACAAGCAGGGTGGAACAAGGAGTCTCGCCGCTTGGTTAGAGGTCAAGGCTATTTTGGCCTGGGCAGAAGAACACGTTCCTGCCATATCCGCAGTGCACATTCTTGGATTATACAACGTCATGGCAGACTTCCTAAAGTCGACACATAGTGGACAGCGGAGAGTGGGAGCTGCACCCAGAGGTGTTCGCCCTCATTGTTCAGAAGTGGGGTCTTACATCGACCTGATGGCGACAAGACACAACAGGAAGGTTCTGTGGTTCTGCTCTCGGTGGAGGGACCCTCTAGCCCTGGCGGTGGATGCAATGTCCATTCCTTGATTATTTCCTCTGGCCTACATCTTTCCTCCCCTCCCAATGTTGCACAGGGTGTTAGGGAAATTGTGACTGGAACGCTGTCCAGTCATTCTAATTGCTCCGTTCTGGCCTCGCCAAGCTTGATTTCCAGAGCTTCTGGATCTGTCAGTGGCAGAGCTATTCCGACTCCCTTGCCGTCCGGATCTTCTTCTACAGGGTTACCTGTGGAAGGAGGATGCTAATCGGCTATCGTTGACAGCTTGGAAATTGAATCTTCAATATTGAAGAAAGGTTTTTCTTCTGGGGTGGTGGCTACTATGCTCAGTGCCCGCAAACCTGTTTCTTCCAAGAGCTACCATCGTGTCTGGTCGACCTTTCTATCTTGGTGTGCTGACAAAGACCTGTCTCAGGAATTTGAGCTGCCCGCGGTCCTGGCTTTTTTGAGGACGGTGTGGATAAGGGCCTCAGCTTGAGTTGCCTTAAGGTTCAGACTTATGCTCTCTCTGTTCAGAGGTGCATTGCCATCCCTCCTGATGTCAAGGTTTTCTTCCAGGGTGATGCTCATGCTCGTCCTGCCTTCAAGAATCCCACTCCTCCGTGGGATCTTAACTTGGTTTTGGGTGTTTTTCAGCTCCCTCCATTTGAATCTTTGGCTACTATTCCTGTACGCTTGTTGACGTGGAAAATGGTTTTTCTCCTGGCGATTGTGTCTGTTCTCTGAGTCGCGGAGTTACATGCTCTGTCCTGTAAGCCACCCTATTTCGTGTTTCACAATGACAAGGCGGTGCTTCACACGTCTCAGGAGTTTCTCCCGTAGGTGGTTTCGGAGTTCCACATTAATCAGGAGATTGTGGTGCCTTCTTTCTGCCCTGACCTTACTTCTGACAAGGAGAGGGATTTCCACTTGTTAGATGTGGTGCATTGTCTCAAGTTTTATGTACATTGCACTGAGTCTATCAGGTGTTCTGGCACGCTGTTTATAATTCCTGAGGGTCCCAGGGCAGGAAGACCTGCATCCAAAGTGACTGTTGCGTCCTGGATCAAGTCCACCATTCGTAAGGCTTACAAGCTGAGAAAGAAGCCTGTTCCCTTTCGGGTCACGGCTCATTCTACAAGACCTATTGGGGCCTCTTGAGCTTACAAGAATCATGTGTCCGCTGATCAGTTGTGCGAGGCGGCCACTTGGTCCTCTGTGCACACCTTTTCGAAGCACTACCATGTTGATGTGCTGGCATCGGCTGACGCCAGCTTCTGGAGGAAAATCCTGGCGGCAGTCTTGCCTGTCTAGGATTTTCTTCGGTTCTTGGTGCTTCCTTCACTTTTGAGCCCTGTTGGATCTAGTTCAGTGTGCTGTGTAACAGTTGGGGTGTTTTACCCCTGTTCAGTGTCCGTTGACACTTCATTAGTTGTTGGGCTGATGATCTGATGGTTCATATCTGCTCTGGTGACTTTTGGGGCCTTGCACTTGGTCCTTGCCTTACTTCCCGCCTCTGGGAAACTCAGTGGTTGGACATCCCAGATTTACCAGTAACCTGTATTGAACGACAGAGAAAGGAGGATTTTAGTCTTACCTGTTGAATCCTTTTCTCTTAGTCCATACAGGTTAGTGGTCTCCCACCCTGTCAAGGGACCATGCTTGGCTCTCCTGTGGCAGACCGTGGGGGTCTTTCGGGGTCATGCTTACAGGAGTCTTCTTTCCCTTCTACTCTCTAGTCAATAATTAGTGCCTCAAATCTTTCTGCAGCTGGTTGACTAGCTGCAGCCAAGGAGGGAAGGGAGGCTCCACCCCCTGCATACAATTCTAGAATTGTTCCTGCCTACTTAACGGGGCAACTCGCCTATCCAGAGTTACCAGTAACCTGTATGGACTAAGAGAAAAGGATTTAACAGGTAAGACTAAAATCCTCTTTTCTCTATCGTCCAATATGGAACACAGGTGCCATGGAGTTTAGTTTCTCCTTGGTGGGCAGAACACATCTCAAAAGACAGTCTTGTGGGTGAATATTCCCATCCTCTCCTCCAGCTCTACCCTGGCCTCTCCTTCCATCTACAGTTATGATGTGTTCTTTGAGATGAAAACATGTCCAGGACACTATTCTTACTTAATGCACTTTTTTATTGTTTTTCTGATAGATATGGGGCTTCAAAATTCTCCAGTTTTGAGGGTTACCATTACTGGGCTTCCACTGGAGTGGATTGATCAGTGTACAGTTGAGGTGTGGACTCTTGCAGCACTCTGGAGAGAATCTTTCAACCCAAGTTTTCTTCCCAGCAGAGTGCCTTCACAATGGTTACCTGAAGCAAGAAGATTGGTGAGTAACCCTTTGAGTGCCTTGGTTCACTTTGCCCCTGCTCGTGCCTCTCCATAGATAGGATTTCTATGAGCCCTTGGGCTCTTGCACTCATGTTGGGTATTTTATTATGTGACTACATTTGGGATAGTTAACCCCTTCCCTGCTGTTGTGTTCGGGTTGGGGACCTTTCTTGGTCTTTTCCCTTTTAGACCTCTGTCTTTTGAGTGTCCCCCACGTGTTCCCTGGGACCATTGGGTTTTTTTTTGGGGGTACTTCTAAATTTGTCCATTTTCTGGTGTGCGGCTCCTTTAAGAACAGTTCCCGCTCCACCGCCATCATTGCTCCTTTGACTTCTATGGGTGAACTTCATTGAGACATATTTCTGCAACTAGGTGACATATAGTCAGAGTGGGCTCTTTCTTCTTTTCGCCTCATACCCTTTCATCTGGTTCATGTCCTGAGTGTCTTGAGAGTCCATGGCTATTCCACGGACAGAGATGTAGGTGTTGCTAGGCTACATCAACAGAGAAGACAACATTTCCCAGAATGCCTTCTTCCTATTCGCTGCCAGTTTTGCAGTCACTGTTTTACTTCTCTCTTGCTTATCCTACACAGAGGCAGACTCTCCTTCCTTTTTATACATATATTATTATTAGATTATTATTATTATTGTTTGTGCACTTTCTCCTAAGAGCTTAGAATATTATTTTTTGCATTCATGTATATTTGGGTGATCTGAAGAGTGGAGCATCTCATTCTGGGCAGTTAGTACTCCTATGGTAGTTTTTCCTAAGCAACACCTTTTTGTATTTTCAACCCCATGGTGCAGTATTCCATATGGACTAAAGAGAAAAGGATTTGACAGGTAAGAAAACTAAAATCTTATTTTCTTAACTGATATGGGGCTGTGTAATCCCCCATTAAATGTACTTCTATCTAGGTCATCCTTGATGGATACAGACCATATTGAAGTCAGTCTGTGTTATTGACCAGCAGAATTTTTAAGAAATGGCCATTCGCTGTGGCCATATTGGATGAGGCATCAACAGTAAAGTAAAGAATTATGCCTCACCTGGCGGATTCCGGTGAACAACAGGGGGCTTATTCTTCTACACTTTCTTTGTACAGATAAGGGAACCCCTTGGGGATCCCTTCACACATACTCACCGGTTCTCAACTCTGTAGCATAGCTGCTTTGGCTTCTTCTCCTTCCAGACCTCTTGACTCACAGTGTCACCCAGGAGTAGAAAAGTTGGCTTTGTCAATTTGAATCTTGAAGCTAGCTTCCTGCAGAAGAATGGTTTCTTTGATTGTCTTAGTGCCACTATGATGATTGGTCTCAAGTCTGCATCATGCAAGACATACCATAGGGTATGAACCTTGTTCTACAAGAGGTGTGAAGACCTGAGGTTGCAGCTGCACCTTTTTTCCTCTTCTGTTTTTTTATCTTTGCTTTTCTTTCCCCTTACCAATCTAGCTTGGTTTTAGCAAAAAATGCATATATCGAAAACAGAAGCAAGGCAGGATAAGAGGGTATCTGAACCAGAGAACCCAAATGGACAACTCTGCCAGGAACTCAAGCAGCTCTTTTTTTCTCTGAAAGGGAAGTTCTATGTTCCATACTGACTAAGAGAAAAGGATTTATTGGAAAGTACACAAAAATCCCCTTTTCTCTGTCGTCCAATACAGGTTGCCCCTTTAATAGGCAGGAACAATTCTGAGAAGTGATTGCTGGGAGGAGCCTACCTTCTCTCCTTAGCTTGCAGCTAGCCAATCTCCAACCAGTAAGATTTGTTCCTTGGTCAAGACACAAGGCAAGAGAACAGTTCTGCAATAGTTTTAGCTTTTTTATTATTTTTCTGTTAGATATGGAATACCACCATTAGGTGGATTACCATCACTCACAATTCCCATTGCCCAAATGTGGATAGCTCAGCTTACCAGGTGCTTTTGTGGGCCTAAGACCTGGGGGGGAAATCTTGGCTGCAAGTTCTTTCCCTAGGAGTTGCCCACTGAGGCTTCTTCTTGACATATGGTAATCTGAAGACAGAAGACCTGCTGAAAAAAGTGAGCACCCTTTGAGTGCTGAGGTCCACATGTCCCATGCTTCCCCTCCGCACAGGGGTCTCATTTGGAGTTCCTATTACATACTCATGCACTCATTGGGTTTATCTGTATGACCATGAGGTGTCTGGAGCAAGTTTCTGTGGTAACTTAACTCTTTTGCTTCTGGTTAGCACCTTTTTTGGGGGGGGGGGGGGTTGGGCACTTTCTCTACTGGAACCAGTGTTTATTGGGTCTACTGTTTTATTCTAGTGGGCTTTTGAGTGGTTTACTTTTGGGTTTCACCTCATTAACTTTGTACCATGCCTTTAAGGCACACGTTTACCGCATAGACGCCATTGCTCCATTTACTTCTATGGGACTTTACAGTTTGGGACATATCTCTGTAACTGCTCCACATAGAGTGATCAGAGATGGCTCATTTTGTGGGTTTTCCCTTGCTCTGTCATTCGGTCAACATTCTGGGGCTGTTGGGGGCTTTAGGGGGCTTGGGGCACTGTTGGGGTACTCTGTCAGCGAAACTACTTTTCCCATGAGCTTTGCGTGCTCATTTCCGATTGGCTCCCATCTCAGCAGCCATTTTGTGTATTCTCAGCTCGAGTATCCTACACAGGGCTTGGACTCTCCTTCTCTCCTGCGCAGTTTAACCCTTCGCCTACCAGATAAGTCTTGTTTTAGTGTTTCTGGGGTTCATTAATTATCATACACACTTTATTGTGGGTGTTTTGATACTTTGACCGTTTTGACTCTGTGAGAATGTCTGCTCCATTAGACCTTGGGGCTAAACCTAAGACTAAGGATGCTGGAGTGTCTGTGTCCCCCATTGCTTATTGCTTCTCATGTCAATCAGGGTTACCTAGAGAATACTCGGGTCATATTTGCGCTGCTGCCCCTGAATGCCCTTCTGGGGCCTCCAGCCATGCACTAGAGCCAATATGGATGCAAGAGTTTAAGGCTACTACCAGGGACCTGCGGTCCACCTTACAACTCCTTCCATCCACTTTACAGGGGGTCTTCCACTCGTTGCAGACCCCTGCCACTATCAGATCTTCCCTGCCTAAACCGCTGGGTTTACCTGATGTGTCTGATTCCTCTGAGGAGGAATTGTTGGTGGACTCTGATGATGACTGTTCAGCTGTTCCTTCATCTCAGTTTTTGGGGACCCCTTGGAGGCGGACCCCATTCCCTCGGCTGAGGGCCTGATCAGGGCTGTGTTGTCCACCCTGAACATTCTCTTGGTGCAGGAGGCGTCTTCTAACCGCTCTGATGTTTTCCAGGAGCCTGTTAGGCCCCATGCTTGCTTTCCACCTAATCCCATCCTTTACCACTTGGTGTCAGAGGAGTGGAAATTTCCAGACAAGAAACATTGTGTGTCTAAGAAGTTTGCTAAACTTTACCCATTTTCTGAAATGGCCCTCATTCAGTGGGTTCATCTCCCCAAAGTGGATGCCCCAGTTTTCAGGCTTTCTAAATCAACTGCCTTGCCAGTGGCTGATGCCTCTGCTCTTAAAGACTGGACTGACACGAAGCTTGAGACTTCTCTCAAGGCCCTACTTTTGCTACTGCATGGGTAAATAGGGCTGTGGCTGTTTGGACTGAACAGCTCAATTCTGCTGTCCATCAGGGGGCCCCTACTTCTGATATGTTGCGACTTCTCGCTTACATTGCTGAGGCTCAACATTATGTCTCTGCCGCTCTGTTTGACGCTGTGCATATGGTAGCCAGGGTATTTACCATGTCTATGGTAGCCAGAAGGGCTTTTTGGCTTAAGATCTGGTCGGCTGATACAGCTTCTAAGAAGGCTCTCCTGTCTTTGCATTTTCAGGGATCCTTCCTGTTCGGGCCTGAACTCAAGGATCTCATCAACGAGGCCACTGGAGGGAAAAGTTCTCACCTGCCAGTGGTCCTGGGGAAGAAGGCGCCTGTCAAAAGGAATCTTCTTTTTCCTCCCTTTCAGGCAGACTTGTGCCAAACAACCCAGATGGTCCCTCAGGCTCTGTGCTCCTCATCCAAGCCTAAGCAGCAATGGAGATCCAAGTCCTAAACGAAGCCCGAGGCTTCCAAACCTCCTTCTGCATGACTCACGGAACCCGGGTCCCCACCCGCAGGTAGGTGGCCTCCTACACCATTTCCTTTTAGCCTGGCAGGCCTCTGTGGCGGACCCATGGGTTTTACAAGTGGTGGCCTCAGGATAGAGGATTCCCTTCACCTCTCTTCCTCTTCCAAGGACCTTTGTTTCTCATTCTCCCGTGGGAGCAGAAAAGAGACTCCTTTTCGAGGATGCTATTCAGGCCCTGCTAGACAGGGCAGTCCTGGAGCCAGTTGCCCCTCAGGAGAGGGGCTTGGGATTCTACTCCAATCTCTTTGTGGTTTCCAAGAAGGATGGGGGCTGTCACCCCATATTGGATCTGAAGGATCACAACTCCTTTGTGGTCAGGTCCCAGTACCGCCAGGAGCTTCTACGCACAGTGATAGCAGCCATGTCCCCTGTGAAATTTCTGGCCTCTCTGGATCTTCAGGATGCCTATCTGCACATCACTATTTATCCAGAGAGTCAGCAGTATCTCCACTTTGCCTGTGACCGAGGGCACTTCCAGTTCTCTGCCCTCCCCTTTGGCCTGACCACAGCTCCTCAAGTCTTCAACAGTCCTAGGAGCATTGATCTCCATCCTACATCGGAACAGCATCAGGGAGAATCCATACATGGACAACCTCCTTCTGAAGGCCTCTTCTCTGGAACGCCTTCACCAGTAGGTGCAGGACTGCATTCATGCTCTCTCCCATCACGGGTGGATCATCAACTTGGACAAGTCAGACCTTGTTCCTCCTCAGAAGATGGTCTTTCTGGGCCTCCTCTTCGACACTCAGGGGGGATGGTGTTTCTGATGGACGAAATGGCTCATCAGATAGCACTAAAGGTCCAAGCTATCCTGTCTCAGGATCCGGTTCCAGCCAAGAAGTTCACACCAGGGAACTTCCGAGGTTTCTGATCCTGGCCTGCAAGGGCCGTCCAGATCTCCTGGAAAGATCCCTGTCTCTCCCTCTTCAAGTGGAGCAGAGTCTCTCGTGGTGGCTCAACCTGAACAATCTCCTGAAAGACAGACCCTTCCTGGTGCCCTTCTGAACCACAGTGACGATGGATGCCAGCCTCTCTGGATGGGGAGCGGTGCTGGGGCACTTGAGTGTTCAGGGATGGTGGTCTCAGGAGGAATCTCTCCTTCCTATCAACATCTTGGAGCTTCGGGCGATATTTCATGCCCTACATCACTGGACACGGCAACTGGAGGATTGCCCGGTCAGGGTACAGTTGGACAACGCCACAGTGGTAGCCTACATCAACAAGCAAGGCGGCACAAGAAGTCTCGGAGCTTGGCTAGAGGTCAAGGCTATTTTATCTTGGGCAGAGGAGCATGTTCCTGCAATTTTGCAGTTCATATTTCTGGCATAGACAATGTTCTGGCTGACTTCCTCAGTAGACACACAGTGGACAGCGGAGAGTAGGCATAGCATCCAGAGGTGTTCAACCCCATCATCCAGCAGTGGGGTCTTCCATGCATCAAACTGATGGCAACCAGGCACAACAGGAAGGTACCAACATTCTGCTCTCGCTGGGCGGATCCTTTGGCTCTGGCAGAGGATGCCTTGTCGATCCCGTGGACGTTTCCTCTGGCTTACATCTTTTCTCCTATTCCCCTGTTGAACAGAGTTCTTCAGAAGCTGAGACTGGAGCTTTCTGATTGCTCCGTACTGACCCCGACAGGCTTGAACAGTAGCGGAACCTCTTCGACCCCCCCCCGACCTTCTTCTACAGGGTTACATCTGGAAGGAGGACATTCATCGTCTGGCTTTGACGGCATGGAGATTGAATCCTCAATTTTGAAAAAGAAAGGATTTTCTTCTAGAGTGGCGGCTACTATGCTTAGTGCCCGTAAGCCTGTTTCCTCTAAGGCCTACCATCGAGTTTGGACTACCTTTCTGGCTTGGTGTCCTGACAAGGCCTGTCTCAGGATTTTGACCTTCCTACAGCTCTCTCCTTCCTCCAGTATGGTGTGGATAAGTGTCTCAGTCTGAGTTCTCTTAAGATTCACACTTCTGCGCTTTGTCTTTCTTCAGAGGAGTCTTGCTATCATTCCTGATGTCAAGGTTTTCTTCCAGGGTGTTGCTCATACCCGTCCGGTGTTTATGTCCCCTGCTGCTCAGTGGGATCTTAACTCTACGTCTGCTGACATGGAAGATGGCCTTTCTCCTGGAGATTGTTTCTGTTCTCAGAGTTGCGGAGCTGCATGCCCTGTCCTGTAGACCACCCTTTTTGGTCTTTCACAAGGACAAGGCGGTGCTTCGCACCTCACAAGAGTTTCTCCCGAAGGTGGTGTCTGAGTTCCACATTAATCAGGAGATTGTGGTCCCTTCCTTCTGTCCTGACCCTACTTCTGACAAAGACAGGGATCATCATCTGTTGGATTTTGTGCGTTGTCTCAAGTTGTGTGTGCATGGCACTAAGTCCTTGAGGCCGTCTGACACTGTCATTCCTAAGGGTCCTAGGGCAGGGAAGCCTGCTTTCAAGGTAACCATAGCTTCTTGGATCAAGTCCACGATTCGTAAGGCTTACGAACGTCGGAAGAAGCCTGTTTCCTTCAGGGTCACGGCTCATTCTGTGAGGTCTGCTGGGGCTTCTTGGGCCTACAAGAGCCAAGCCTCAGTTGTGCAAGGCAGCCACTTGGTCATCTGTGCACACTTTTTCTAAACACTATCGTTTGGATGTGCTGGCATCGGCTGATGCCAGCTTTGGGATAAAGATCCTGGAGGCAGCCTTGCCTGTCTAGGATCTCTTTAGTCTCTCAGTACTCTTTCACTTTTTGAGTCCTGTTGGCTCTAGTTCAGTGTGCTGTGCAACAGTTCATGGGGTTTGTTTTTACCCATGTTCAGTGTCTGTTGACACTTTGAGTTTACTGTTTAGCTATTTATGATCTGTAGGTTCATTGGTGCTCTGGTGACTTTGGGGGCCTGCGCCTGGTCCTTGCATTACTTCCCACCCTGGGGAACTTAATGGTTGGTTATCCCAAAGTTACCAGTAACCTGTATAGGATGACAGGGAAAATAGGATTTTAGCCTTGACTGTTAAATCATTTTCTCTTAGTCCATACAGGTTACTGGTCTCCCACCCTGTCTGCAAATCTTACTGGTTGGGGATTGGCTAGCTGCAAGCTAAGGAGAGGAGGTAGGCTCCATCCAGCAGTCACTTCTCAGAACTGTTCCTGCCTACTTAAAGGGGCTGATTGCTTACCCAAAGTTACCATTAACCTGTATGGACTAAGAGAAAAGGATTTAACAGGTAAGACTAAAATCCTATTTTCTCTTTTTTTTCCCCAATGTGGAACACAGGAACCATGGAGCTGTACCAAAGCCATCCAACAAGGGAGGAAAAGAAAAAAAAACCCATCTAGAAAGTCAGGCCAGTTCTAACAGACAAACTGTAACATGAACCTCAGGTGTCAACCACCATAGTAAACCAAGGAACAGGAACCCAACAGGTTACTAGTAGCAGCCTGTAGGACCTTCCAGCCAGCAGAAGCCAGCACATTGATACTGTAGTGTTTATTAAACATGTGAAGGGACTACCACATCACCATCTTTCACAGCTGCTCCTCAGTGCCTAGTTCTTGCACGTCCAAGAGGCACCCCCCGATCTCGTGGAATGAGCCATGTACCAAAAGATCACAGGTTTATTCCGGAGAACATATGACTGATAAATGATTGCTTTAATCTAAGAGGCCCCTGTCACCTTAGACACAGCCTGGCCAGCACAAGGGTCCTCAGGAATGACAAAAAGTGAATCAGGCTTTTAAAAAGGCTGTGTTGGTGATGAACATAGAACTTCAAGCACCTAACCACATCCATAAAGCTCCTGTCTATCAGATGGAGCAGAACAGAGAGAAGATAGGTTGATGTGCAACTCCAAGACAGCCGTACAAAGGACTCCTATATGAGTCATCAAAACCACCCTATCAGAGTGGAAGACCAGAAAGGGGGGTTTACAGGCAAGGCCTGATCGGCAACATTACGGCCTGGGATTGATAATGGGAGAGTCTTGCTGTGACCCTCTGAGTGCCAGAAGGCTATGCAAAGCATTAGAGTACTATTTTGCACACCATTCTGGAACTCAAGGGGTTAACACTTCAATGCCACATCACATTAATAGAGCTACTTTAAGAGAATGTGTATTCCTTTAAAGACTAACCGGTTGGCGCAGAAGACTTGGTACCCTGGGTTTGCCAGTCAGTGCACCAACTGATTAGACCAGTAATTTACTTCAAGTATGACATTAAACCCTGTAGCAAAGGTTTTTGTTTTTTAAAATCTCAGGGTGAGTTATTTCTGAAAGTTCCCAGTTATGCATATGCACTTAGAATTTGCTATACATTTACATGTGGGACTGTTCGGAGAATGTGCTCAGACTTCAGTATCAGTCAGCGGAGTGGCACCATCGTTCCCTAAGGTTTTGTTCGACTTCCATAGTAACAGCTGTTAACTATCTCTTAGCAGTGTTGCTACAGAGAAAAATGGTAGTGCACAGCATCTTAATGCTTATCAGCAGTTTTTATGGTACTCAGACAAAATCACTTGTAACTTTAAGATTCTCACTATGCTCTTGGCGTGAATCCATTTAGAGGAGTATCCAGGCTATTATCCTATATAATAATTCGCTAAGTTGTGTGTAACGCCCGACATGCGCAGTACACACTGCTGTGCGTGTGGCAGTCATGCGCAGTACAGACTGCCCGCGCCGCGGCTGATACAGAGCTGGGCGCTCCGAAGGAGCATCTAGCTCTGTATCAGCAGTGGCGCGGGCAGTCTCTGCTGCGCGTGACTGCCCCGCGACCGGCTGCAAGAGGCACTGTGGCCCGTGTAACGGGCTGTTCAACTAGTAGGTTATAATTGTGTTGTCATGTGTGAGAAACTCTTGATGGTGGTCGGGAGATTTACATTGTATGTTTTCTGCAATAACTCCTTCTATGTGAGAGCAGCCTTAAATATTTTGCTTTTCAATGAGTTGCAGATGCTCTAGCATGTAAGGTTTTTAACTCCCACTGCCCTGCTCGTCCTTTGTTTGCCTGAATCAGGTGTTTGGAGGGGAGTCCCCTGAATAGCTGACACAGAACCAGCAGAGAAGTAATTATATTTGACAGCGTTTCTGCCTCTCACAATCATATCTGGGAACTTTCCAAATGGGCTGGCCCTGAGATCATTGATATATTAATCCTTTACATTCCCCAGAAAGTAGGTTCTCGGCAATAAGTCCATACGTGCTCTAACCCAGAGATGCTACAATCAGCCCACAAGGAACCTTTAACTTGCTATCACTTAAAGACACCACTGCCTAATCACACATAAGACAACCAGAACTTCTCTCTTCCTTTCTGGTAGAAATAGCACCAATTAAAAGACTATATAAGCAGTTATATGGTACAGATCATGTAGTACATAACCCTGGACTCTCTTCACCCAGAGATTTTGGCCCTTCACACTTCATCCTCAGATCTGAGTCAAAACCCTGAGTTTCGGGGTCAAACATTTTACTAACCTAACCTAACCCTTTCATTGCCATAGTGGTGAGCTATGCAGCAATGGCAGCTGCTGTGTATGCTCTACAGTAAAGACAGGAATCTGTCCTCCGGCTTCATAGAGAGCAACAGGAAGATGGTTCATGAAGTTGGAATTGTGAACATCGACAGCATAAGCAGTTATCGGAGTTTAGTGCATGTGGTGAAGTGCCATATGTATGTAAACACATCCACAGGAATACAGCAATGGCTCATTAATCTGTATTTCAGTAGGCAAATAAGCCATTGTCGAAGTGGTCACTGCAAAATTGTAAACCTTGCAAAGGTATGAAGTATGACCGATTCATGGTGATGATGGCGTATTGGCGATGGATTCACAGGGATGTAATGGAAGACATCTTATTGTAATGGAGGTGGCTAACGGGAGGGAAAAGGGGGAGAGAGACTGAGGGAAGCAGACACCATAATAGCAAATTTTTTTTGTGGTGGTGGGGGGGGGGGGGGGGGGTGGCGTTTGCATGTGTATAATACGCCCACCCACACACTTGTGGAAAGTATGCACGCTATGTTAGTATTTCCCAGACAGGCAGATGTTTTTGATGATAAATATAAAAGTAGCAAGATAATATTTTAAGTCAAGAGGAGAAACTGAACTATTTTTGAACTGCTTCAAAGCATCAGATCTCACTGGGCTTTGGGGAATCTGGTTGGTGATTTGTGAAGATTCTGCCCACCAACCCTTTGTGTTCCAGAGGAGTATGAAGTGCCACATAAACCTTTGTGTGCCAAAGAGGTACGCAATGCATTGCTCTGCAATGTGTTGCATACCCCTCTGGCACTCAAAGGGGTAAAAGCAAGTTGCCATTGTATGAAAGCACATGTATTAGCATTATCAGACATAACTGTAGTTTACAAGTGTTATTGGAAGTTGAGATATAAGAAATATTCTGTGCTTTTGTTTTCTTTTCTTAAGCCGGTTGGGGAAACAGTTTTACCTGCATCCCTTTTCTTTTTGCCTGGGCAGTGACAAAGTTACATAATGTTCAAACTTTACTAAAGGGTTAAAGAAAAAGCATTCCTGCATTAATCCATACAGATTGGCCAGAAATAAACCATGTATAGTGTATGATTTATACCTGTGTGTATTTTAATTACAAACAACTGAGGATTTTGTAGCATAGCTTGGCCAAGATATGTATAAGCTCTCTTACCACGCCAAGGTGCCTCAATTTCAAGAGAGTCCTAACCAATACCTATATATTTCTTTATTATAAAATATGGTTAGTAAAGGTCTTTTGTGGAAATGCTTCCCTGGTGTGCGATTAAAACCTTATAAAACACTAATTAAAATTACCCCCCCCCCCCGCACACTCAAAATCTAATAGTTACTTATAAGATTGTAAACAGTAAAGGTTAGCACTTAGCAGTAGGTAGGTGAAGATGAAAGAGGAGTAAACAGTATACTAATCTCTTTATATATGTCTGATCCATCCACCTCTGCAAACCACATACCTGTATACTTCATTAAAGGGGTATCCCAGCAGCCATGCTAAAGAGCATATGGCCAAATAATATGCTTTTAAAACCACCCCTTTTACAGGTAGCTTGCATCAATGGACAGGATGCTGTCAAGCTCACAGTCATTGATTGCCAGGCTGGAATCCCATGCATTGCAGGGGATTCTTTTTTGCACACAAATTCTCCTTTTCACTCATTCTAGCAGCTTTTTCCCCCATATTCAATCTTTATTTAATCATTTCACTCAATTTTATAATCCAAATACACTTCATAGTTTCAACATGCTCACTTTTTTCTTAAAGGGATAGTAATGTTTTAGATTAAGTATATCGCCGAGTCTTCTTTATTAAAAATGTAACAGCTTGCGCTATTTTTAGCTCCTTACTTTTACATAGTTCTGGCCACCTCCCACTGAATCTTCATTCTGGTCCTGGGCCGGCCGGAGAGGGACAAACTTAAATATAAGGAAAATCCTGCCCCTCCTTTGAAGAAGAAGGGCATGATTTCCCTTTGCATACTGATGTTTGTCCCTCACTGCATCCATCTGGACCAGAAAGAGGTGCAGCAGTGACATGGACAGAAGTGGCGGGCAGGGGATCCTTCCATATTAAATAACTTGAGGACTACGTAAAAGTAAGGAACTAAAAATAGCGCAAACTGTTAAATTTATAATAAAGAAGACTCAGTGATATACTTAATTTAAAACATTACTGTCACGGGAACCGGACAAATCCCTGGGTTGTGGGGCGAACTCTACACTTCCCTAATATCTGAGGATCAGAGCACGGGTGGGAAAGCCCTCAATTATTCCCCCAAAGAACTGACATTCACTGGAAACATGGGCACCGGGGTTTTACACATCGGCCGGCCGTTGATTGGTTGGCCGGAGTTAAAGGGCTTGCATTGCCATAACATGGGAGAAGGTAGGCCCTTCTCCCATTGGCTAACTGTTCGAAAGAACATTGTGAGACTCTGTGGACTTTGTGGGAAAGTCGTCCACCTCCTGATTGGCTGCCAGCCCAAGGACAGGTTTAAAGAGACTCCATTGAGTTAACATGGGGAAATGTCGGCGGCCACTGGATTGGCTCATCCGCTTCGGGCGCTCACGCTCTCATTGGCTGAGGCTTAGAAGCAGCGGCTCCATCAAGTCTACCAGCCCTTTGTGTCCCTGATTCCCCCGGTCCATTGTCCCACACACAAACCCAACCCTGGCCCTTTGTTTTACTGGGTATCCCCAAACATTCCCATTGTGTCCTAACCCAATCAGGTCTGACTCCTTTGTTTATTGGTCACAACCCCCCATGGTACACACACTTGCCCATTGTTGGTTTTGGTTCCTCACTATATAAAAATGTGTGCAGTTATGCCAATAAACAGTTCTGGTTACCCTGACACTAGTTCTGCCTGGTAACTTGGGGTAAATTGCGGTATGCTGTGGGAGCCCTTGCTGGTTGATTTTGGAAGAAGGGATCCTTGATCGTGACACCAACGCTGGGTGTCTGCTGGTACCGTCACATCTATTACTATTCCTTTAAGAAAAAAGTGAGCATGTTGAAACTATGAAGTGTATTTGGGTTATAAAATTGAGTGAAATGATTAAATAAAGATTGAATATGGTGAAAAAACTGCTAGAATAAGTGAAAGGGAAAATTTGTGCGCAAAAAAGAAGCCCATGCAATGCATGGGATTCCAGCCTGGCAATCAATGATTGATGAGCTTGACAGCATCTTGTACACTGATGTAAGCTACCTATAGTAGTTGAGCCTTGGTTATCATTTGTATCCTGAAGAGTGTGGAAGGGAAGAAATACCTCCTTGCCATCCCCACTCATCAGGATACATATGATAACCAAAGCTTAACCATCACAGTTCTACTGAGACAAACGGATTGGATGTACAACACATAGGCCTATAAAGCAAAAACACTAGAGCCTCAAAACACACAAATTCTGCTCCTTGCCATCCCCCCTCCTCAGTATATATATGGCTATCAAGATGTTTCTTCTACTTGGTTGTCCTTGTTTTTGTAACAGTGCATTACTTTGCTTAGAGGCCCTAGTGTTGTTCAATTCGAGGCATGTGTTGTACATGTAGTCAGTTTGTCTCAGTAGAACTGATGTGTGAACTGACCCTTGTGAGCTGTAACCCTGTTGTATTGTGTTGGTCCTCTGTTGTTGTTGTTTATATAAACTTTTTTTAATTGTATTTTATATATAGAACGTTACACAAAAAGCATCCATGAGAGCACAGCTCATACATAAACTTTCCAGCTCCGGTGAGCTGAATATTGCAAAGGGATTCAAGTTGCGCAGATTGAAGCAGGGACACTGGATACATTGGCATTAAGCATGGAAAGCTGATGTGTTCTGTGTAGGCATGTGGTGAAGGAGGTGCCATGCACCATGGGTTTTAAGAGTGTGACTTACCCGGGATCAAAAAAATTCCATCCGGGGTCCACATAGTGAAGCAGTGTAAGACCATATGAACATAATAACAGAAACATAAACAAAGAAACCAACCCTGAGAAAGAGAGAGAGACAAAAAAAAACACCACCACGCATAGATCCCTGCAATACATGGAATGGCCATGCCAACATGGCAATTGTGCTGCTACCGAGCTTGCCCCCCCACTGAGGTAAGTTGGTATCTCAGTAGGATCACTAGGCTGTCATTAAAGGGTCTGAACATAATGTTTGGCCTGAAGGTAAGTGAAAAGGTGACTGGATGGTAGGTGGTACGTGCTTATTTTTAAGGTCTTTGAATGGGTAAACTCATTTAGTCAGAGAATGAAGCAGGTGACCAACTATCATGGTGCCCGTGCTCCCTTGTTTTTGTTTTCCTGTCAGTTATCCTGTGTAATGCTCTCATTGGCTGTCCTGTGTTGATCCCGCCCAGTATGGCCTTTATATACTGGGCTCCTGCACCCACTCGGTGCCCTTTCGTGGTGTTCCTGTACCAGTTCTAGCTTACTGCTCAGTGTTTCCCAGTGTACCAACTTGGCCTGCCTGACTACTCTTCAGTTTCCAGCTCCTGTTTACCGACCCGGATTGCCTGACTTCTCTTCAGTGTCTGCTCCTGTGTGTCGACCAGGCCTGGCTGACGTTCCTGCTCCAGTGTACCGACCCGGACCAGCTGACGTTCCTGCTCCTGTGTTCTGACCCGGCCTGGCTGACGTTCCTGTTCCTGTGTACCGACCTGGCTTGATTGACGTTCCTGCTTCTTCAGCTATTGTCACCTCGGTGACATTCTCATACAGCAGACAATCCGGTTGCCTGAGCCTGTTCCGTTACTGCTCCTGCAGGTTGCCAGTGTTGTCTCCGTTACTGCTCCGGCAGTGTGCCTTTGGCCTAGTCCTCCGTTACTGCTATACTGGTTGCAAGTGTTGCCTCCATGATTGCTCTGGTAGTCGTCATTGGCTTGTCCTCCGCTACTGCTCCTGCAGGTTGCTAGTGTGTGCCTCCGTTACTGCTCTGGCAGTGTGCCTTTGGCCTAGTCCACCGTTACTGCTATACCGGTTGCAAGTGTGTGCCTCCATGATTGCTCCGGTAGTCGCAATTGACTTGTCCTTAGCTACTACTCCTGCAAGTTGTTAGTGCATGCCTCCGTTACTGCTCCGGCAGTGTGCCTTGGCCTAGTCCTCTGTTTCTGCTACACCGGTTGCAAGTGTCTGCCTCCGTTATTGCTCCGGTAGTGTGCCATTGGCTTGTCCTCCATTACTACTATACCGGTTGCAAGTGTTGCCTCCGTGATTGCTCTGGTAGTCGCCATTGGCTTGTCCTCCGCTACTGCTCCTGCAGGTTGCTAGTGTGTGCCTCCGTTACTGCTCTGGCAGTGTGCCTTTGGCCTAGTCCACCGTTACTGCTATACTGGTTGCAAGTGTGTGCCTCCGTGATTGCTCCGGTAGTCGCCATTGACTTGTCCTCAGCTACTACTCCTGCAAGTTGTTAGTGTGTGCCTCCGTTACTGCTCCGGCAGTGTGCCTTGGCCTAGTCCTCCGTTTCTGCTACTCCGGTTGCAAGTGTCTGCCTCCGTTATTGCTCCGGTAGTGTGCCATTGGCTTGTCCTCCGTTACTACTATACCGGTTGCAAGTGTCTGCCTCCGTTATTGCTCCGGCAGTGCTCATTACTACATCTGTTGAGCTCTGGCAGTTCATGTTATGCTGCTAGCACTTGGGCGACCTGAAGCTCGGTATAAGTGCTATTTCAGTACCTTCACACATGGGACTGTTTGCAATAATTGATGAACTTTAACTCCTGCAGTACCAGAGTCCTGGGAGACTTACTCCTCTTGCCTGACCTGTGTCAGTATATACTGTCTGTACCTTCATTTTATACTGGACCTGTGTGGGCACTGTATAATTAACCTGTCGTGTGTCTGTATTATACTGTCTGTATATTACAGGACCTGTGAAGGTTCTTACTGTATTGTGAATTCAATAAAACTGTGTTTTTATCCTAAACCATTGTGTCTGTGAGTCGAACAAACCATTACACCAACATGCTTTATACTCCATTTCTCCCAAGAAGGGAAACGTGGGATGGGACTGCCATTTGG
This sequence comes from Rhinophrynus dorsalis, assembly GCA_037306005.1. NCBI lineage: Eukaryota > Metazoa > Chordata > Amphibia > Anura > Rhinophrynidae > Rhinophrynus > Rhinophrynus dorsalis. The sequence goes on from CM074719.1 coordinate 516,317,609, forward strand.
AAGGACAAATTGTTAATGAATGGTAGATACACTGAAACGTATCTATTCTTATAGAGAAGGTGTGTAGCATATTGCCAGGCCTTAACAGTCGACAGTATGAGGGGATTATTTAAACAAGGATGTGGGATAGAGGAAAGAGGGTCATGTAGGAGGTAAGTGTCATGGTAATCAGGCAATGAAGGACAGACACAGTAATAAAATATAACCACCTTTATTGGAATATACAGCAATAATAATATATGAGATATAGCAATGATAATATCCCACACAACCCCAGTCCATCGGATGATAGGGACAAAACTCCTACCCGGAGCTGCACAATGTGCTACACCCTGTACTACTGCAAGGCACCGGAGACCAAACGCAACAGGGAGCGAGAGTCACACAGAGCTGCGGACGCAGAGGCAGGCTAGGAGCGTACGGAGTGAGTAATCAACCAGAGCCACAGGTCATACAAGCTGGGGTTACACTGAAAGAGATAGGAGCCGGAGGACAGACAAACCGGGGACTACACGGAGTGAGTCAGCCAGAGCCACAGGTCAGAACTGATGTGGGTAGTCAGAAAAGCCGGGGTTAACAAGGAGCTAGTTAGTCAGCCAGAGCCACAGGTCAGTATCAATGTGGGTAGTCAGACAAGCCATGGTCATACAGAGAGTGAGTAAGTCAGCCAGAGCCACAGGTCAGAACCAATGTGAGTAGTCAGACAAGCCGGGGTCATACAGAGAGCGAGTAAGTCAGCCAGAGCCACAGGTCAGAACCAATGTGAGTAGTCAGAGAAGCCGGGGTCATACAGAGAGCGAGTAAGTCAGCCAGAGCCACAGATCAGAACCAATGTGTGTAGTCAGACAAGCCGGGGTCATACAGAGAGCGAGTAAGTCAGCCAGAGCCACAGATAAGAACCAATGTGACACCAATGGGACACCGAGGCTAATGGTCAGGCAGGCTAGGAATGTACAGAGCGAGTAGTCAGCCAGAGCCACAGGTCAGACAAGCCGGGGATACACTGGGTGAGATAGGAGCCGGAGCAGGAGGAGAGACAAACTGGGGACTACACGGAGCGAGTGAGTCAGCCAAAGCCAAAGGTCAGAACTGATGTGGGTAGTCAGACAAGCCGGGTAATACACGGAGCAAGTAGTTGGCCAGAGCCACAGGTCAGACAAGCTGGTGATACACTGAGCGAGATAGGAGCTGGACGACAGACAAACCGGGGACTACACGGAGCGAGTTAGTCAGACAAAGCCACAGGTCAGAACCAATGTGGGTAGTCAGACAAGATGGGGTCATACACAAAGCAAATTCTCAGATAAGCACAGGTCACAACAGAGCACAAGAGTAACTAACAGGAACACCACATAAGCGCAATGACTACTAGGCCCAGGGAGGTTTATAAAGGAGCAGAAGGAGGTGGGACCCAATTAGGCCACCCAGAATAGGCCCATAAACAGGTGTCCGTGCTAGTGCCTGTTACCTGATGTAGCAATGAGGAAGTGGCCAGAGGCAATGCCGGCCGGCGGCCATACAGAGGTAAGGAAGCACTGGATAGCCCAAGGGAGACTGTGATAGTAAGAGAGGTTAATGGAGGGGCAGAACCATTGGTCACGGAGGGAGTCAATGTAGACAGAGGTTCCATCCAACTGTTTCTTCACATATCAGGGGAGACAGGCGGTGTTATACAGCCGCAGGTGTGAAAGTTGAAACCCCCCCCCCATTGTGTTGTTGCTGATTTAGCTTGGTTAGACTCAGCTTGGGATGTTTGCCTTTCCAAATGAATTCTTGGAAATGCCTGTTTAGAAGTTGCAAATCAGAGGCAATTACAGCAGAGGCATATGCAGAAAATACAAAATCTGGGGAAAGACTATCATTTTTATCAAGTTAATGCAGCCAATAAATGTCAGGTGCAGATTTTTCCAACAAATGAAATCAGTTGTCAGTTTGAGAGCAGAGGGGACAGGTTAGCATCATGGAGACAGTAGATGACAAGGAATTTATTGTGGTGGTGAGACCAACGTAAAGGGCAAGAGAAAGCAAGAGGAGGTGGTGTGTGGGGAGAAAGCCACATAACCTCCAATTTGTTTAAGTTAATCTTAAAGCCTGCCACTTTCTGAAAGACCTGTGTTATGAGGGGAGGGCAAGGCAGGGCAGTACGAGGGATCCTGATGAATAATAACATATCCTCTGAGAATGCCACCACTTTGGAGTCCACACCCCTCCCTGAGATTCCCTGAAAGGCTAAGAGCTGATTTAGGGTATGGATAAGTGGGTCTAAAGCTAAATTAAGGAGTAATGGGAAGAGAGGACAGACCTATCTGGTGCCTCGGTGTAGCTGAAAGAGGTGAGAGTTGATCAAGTTCATAGTAAGTGTAACTTGTAGCCTGTCATATGTCTGTCTGATATAGGTGGAAAAGTGAGTGCCAAAGCCTTGTATGGATAAAAGGTGGAAGAGGTACTGCCAGAGGATGTTATCAAAGGCTTTCTTGGTTAATGAGAAAATTGGTGGTGTTAGGAAAGTTAGAAGATTTAAGTTTAGCCACAATGGCCGTACAAAGATTGGTTACCAAAAACCTGCCAGGCAGAAAATCAGTTTGTTTGGGGGAAATAATCAGGGGTAATAATTGGTGAAATCTACTCACCATGATTTTGCTAAGTATTTTATAGTCTGTATTCAGTAAATATATTGGCCTATAGGATTCAACAGAATTGGGGTCATGGGCCGGTTTTAGCAGACAATGATCCTGCCCAGCTTAAAGGAGGGAGGTATGGTCTGTGAAGTGAATGTCATTATACAGAGACAGCATAGTGGTAGCAATCCCTGTTTTTAGTATTTTATAAAATTCAGAGGGCAGATTTGGCATTGTGAAGGGACTTAAGGACCATCTCCAATTCCCCAAGGGCAACTGGAGCTTCTAGTGCCTGCTGCTGTGTCGTGTCAAGTGAGGGTAGGGGGAGTTCGTCCTCTGTTAATCCTTTTGAGTGCCAGAGGGGTACCCAATGCATATTGGAACAATACGTTGCTTATCGCTGTACAACTGAAGGGGTTAGGTGCTCTCCATTGTGGAGGAACATAACAGAGCTTCACATGACAACGTGATGGCAAGCATTGTTTGTGTGTAGTGGGTATGATGGTCAACCCAGCAATGAAGGGGTTAAAATGTGGACTTGGACAGAATTTGTCATGCTTAAGCCTTGCCATTTCTGCTTGGATTGACCAGTATTCTGTCCTTGATTTATTCCTCTCAGTGCTGTGTTGGTGAACTTGTGTGGATCAATGCTGGCCATGTGATCAGCTGTCACTGTGTTGGGCTGTACTAGGTATGATAGTTTATGTGGTGTCTAGTTATGGAACGATGCACTTACCGGTAGTCTGGTGGGTGCTGTCCTCATCAGTGTCACATCCTCCAGGGATCCCCCCAACAGCGATTGTTGAAAAGCTTGGACTCAGCATCCCCTCCCAGAGGTTGAAGCTAATGTCGACTAGGGAACCACCTCAGGTGCCTCAGACATGCATGTAAACTTCACACACCTCTTACAATCACCCCACCACTTCTTAATGGACTCCAGGGTCTACTTGCAGGTGCAGACAGCGTTGACTCTGTTCATAACTTGATGCCAGACGGCCTCCTTCTTGGCACCCAAACTACTCTCTCTTTCTGGTACAGGATGCTTTCCCTCTCTAGTATGCTCTGTACGATGACCCTATTCTCCTTGTAGGAGTACTTCGGGTCCTGCAGCCTCTCCTTATCACCACTAGCTTGGGATGTATCCGAGCTGTGGCTTTCAGGCCCTGCCTGCACTGACCCTGACGGTGTGGGGTGCTCCCCAGGATCTAGCCCTTGTCCCAGTGACAAAGCTGTCCCTGACCTCTGTGTGCCTCTCCTCGGTTGGTTCTCCCTCTGCCCAGCTGTTCTCCCTCTTGCACTCCTTCACTGACCAGGAATGCCCTCCTGAACTTCCTCCTCTCCTGCGCCTCTCCCCATCCCTCTATCCTTCTCTCACTGCCATCACACAACAATTTACACTCAGGCACTCACACAGACACAGTCGATAATACTAACTCCCTGTCACTCCTTTGCACTCACTGAATCACAATGGCAAAATAAAAGATAAAGTTGTGTGTGTGCGCAAAACAAAAAGATGTGTGTGTGTTTGTGTTTGTATGGAAGATGTGCCAAGGTGTATTACATGTAATATTAGTGCAACAACTCTCTCCGCTCCCAACTCCATCTACTTCGCTCAAGTGTCAGATCCTCTCTATCTTTATCGCCCGATCCTCGGTCCTGTGCTCTAGCTCGCAAAAACTCGAAACACAGACAAGGTGTGTCGGTTATTTTGGGCTATATATAGGTTTATTTGAATGTATTTGATTCTTTGCTGTATTGTGATAGGCTGTGAGTTTGAACTTGTGTTGACAACGCTCAGCGTCGCTAGATAACGTAGACCATTATCTTTTTCCTTTGAGTCTGAAACATCGCATGTTAATTATTGACTGATTTGGATGAATAGTGAGGTGAAAACAGGTGCAGTGCAGATTTTTGGCCTACATTCATTTTTTGGGCCTATGCTCATTAGCCATTCTGATCGCCTACATATTGAAAGCTACATAAGTCAGACATGGCTAACAATCGTTGGGCTTTTTTGCCTTACATAGTAACATAGTTGATGAGGATGAAAAATGACAGGAGTTCATTAAGTCCAGCCCATGCCAAAACACCCCCATTGATCCAGAGGATAGCAAAAAAAATCCCTGAAGCCATTTCCAATTTAGACCCCTGTAAGTATAAAAAATTCCTTCCTGACTCCAAATGGCAGTCAGCTAGTTCCCTGGATCAACAACAATTTGCATTGAAGCCAGCTGTCATAATTCTCAAAATTGTTCTGTGCTAGATAGACATTCATTGTTTTTTTGAAAGCAGTTACACTATCTTCAAGTACAACATCCAATGCAAAGAATTCCATAGCTTTACTGTAAAAAAAACCCCTGTCTTTGTTTTAGTCGAAAGTGCCTTTCCTCTAGTCTTAATGGATGATCTCTAGTTCTTAGCTCAGCTCTTTGTATTGACCTTGAATGTGTTTGTAAATGGTAAGCATATCACCCCTTAGATGTATCTTCTCTAATGTAAACAAACCCAGTTTGGCTAGTCTCTCTTTATAACTCAGATCCTCCAATCCCTTTATCAGTTTTATTGCACGTCTCTGCACTTTTTCCAGTTCAGCAATGTCTTTTTTTAAGAACTGGTGCCCAAAATTGTATCATATTCCAGATGAGTCCTAACCAATGACTTATATTGAGGTAGAATAATATTATGATCCCTTGCATCTACACCTCTTTTTATTTTTTTATGCAGGATAGTACCCTATTTGCGCTTGCAGCAGCTGAGTGACTGCACACTGCTGTGAAGTCGATAGTCTATCAATACTCCTCCTAAATCTTTCTGTAATGAAAATTCCCCAAGTTGTTTCCCATTTAGAGTATGTGTATCCTGTTTGTTTCTACAGGCCAAATTCAAAACATTACATTTATCTACATAAAATGTCATCTGCTACTTTTCCTGCCCATTCACTCACTTTATCTAAATACTTCTGCAGAGAAAAACATCCAGCCCTAAATGTATTTCCTTACATAGCTTTGTGTCATCAGCAAAGACTGAGACTCTACTTTCAATCCCCACTTCTAGATCATTAATAAACACATTAAAAAACATTGGACCCAGGACTGAACCCTGTAGCACCCCACTTATAACTTTAGACCAACTTTAGACCTTACCGGCGGTTTTATTGTAATTGATTGAATCAATGCCCTAATCTCTTCTGGCCTGCTAGGAAGTCTCTCCTCATTTCTCCTCTATTGATCTCTCTTCCCCCCTTTAACCTTATTGCTGTCTGCCTGTGAAATCCTTCCCCTACCCCACAGCTATGGATTTTTCTCAGTATTGTCACATTTCGCCTAAATTGCAACTCACATATAAACTTGCCTTACTATTGCCAGAAAATTATATTGACCCCCTGAATGTTTTCCTTGTGCATTTGTTCAAGAGAAAACCTCTTCATTCAGTCCTGGATGTCACGTCCATGGAAGCAGACATGACTGTTACTGACATTTTTTTCAAACTGAAGCAGGCGAATGCATGAGCCTTTTTAACCCTGTAAGAATCAGAGAAGAACTGCTCTGCACACCTCTCTGGTCTTGAAGAGATACGATTACCATGTGTAGTGAGCAGAGTCTGAGGTCCCATGTTTCTGCTGTCAACTGTCATCTGCCTCCATAGACATGAACTCCAGGGGGGAGATACACTTATTCACAATGTTATGGCAAAGTTTGTCCAGCAATGCGTGTTGATCACTTCACCAGGGAGAATTCTACACACTTTGCCATATGTACCAAGAATTAAGTATGCAGGCAGGGTTGTCCTAATGCTGGCATTGACGCAACTCTGAGCACATCATCTCGTCTTTTTTACGTTATTATGCCTTACTATTGCAGAGGGCATAGTCATGACAATGTTATTTATCTACAAGCTGCAGTCTAAGCTATAATTCGGCAATGCATTGGAAAGTGTTTTTTCATAGTGCCTGGTATTAAAGTATTGTATCCTTTAGGTGCTAGATTAATTTTATGGCATAATAACATGTAACAATATCATATAACTTACTCTTACCTCAATTTACAGCTACCTATGGCACCGAAAAGGTTAAAGAAGGGCAGCTTCTGTCTCTGCCATCCAACAGAGACAGAAAACTTTCCTCTGGCTCCATAGAGAGCTACAGAGAGATGCCCAGTTCATCGCCCTCAGGCTGAGTGCATAAGCAGCTATTGGATCTTAGTGCATGTGGCAAAGTACCATATTTACATATAAGAACACCAACATGAATATGGTAATAGCTCATTAATCTGCGTGTGAATATGCAAATACTCTGCTGTCAAAAAAAATCTTCAAAAAGAAATACCTGGTGAAGGCATGGCAGATTCATGGTGATATCCACAGGAATGCGATGGAGAAGACATCCTAGTGCATATGTTGAGATGTCATCAAAGCAAATACTCCACCACATCTCCCCCAGGACTGACAGAATACTGTATCTCCCAAGGAGCAAGGGAATAATTCACATCAGCCAATATGATTCTCTACTCATAGTAAGCTAAGTGGTAGTTTATTAGGTGTTCATTCTCCTTTAAGGACTATGCCTCTTATATATAAAAGTAAACTGGAATTATTCTAGGGTAAATCAACTGCATCAGGGGATAAAAATACCTATTAAATTAAATTGGGCTTTTAACCCCTTGCATGGGAAGCAATGCATTGATATTTTTTTTCTGTCCCCTGTGGTGCAGTTGGCGTACTCCAGAATAACTCCAGTTTGCTCTTATAAATATGGGCCTATAAGTTTCTCATTCCTCTCACAACCACAGCACTTTTCACTTACATTACACCCAACACGCGCTTTGATAATTGCCTTCAGTCAGTGCATCCTAGTCATACCTGGAAACTCTCTGGATCTGCCCCAGAGACCCCGGTTTTTAGAGTTAACAGGTCTCCGGGGACAGAGGTTGATTCTCTGGCTGAGTTACAGTACTCACTGAATTAAGGTGGATCTGGTTCAGCATGTGGACATACTTTTATCATGATATACACTACATGCTATACTAATTTTGCCACTTTGTTTAACAGTTAATATACTTTTGTTCAGGCCAGTTATTTCAGATTTGTATAAATTATAGTCTAAGAGTATTTTCTGTGTCAGGAAAACATATATAGGGCTGTGGGAGAGGTCATATTAAATGAGGTGGTGGCCTTCTGCAGGAATTAGGCTGCCTAAGATGTACATACAGCCCTGGCATCATTACGCAGAATGAGATTTTCATTAAACGGATAGTAATGTTTCATAATAAAAGCAGCTCTAATTAATCTTCATAGTATTTGGGCCTTGGAGAGTGTTATTTCAATTCTGTCAGAGTTGTAGTTCAAGAGTAATTGAATGATAAAGTATCCCCCTCCCACCCCTTTTACTAATGCAACACTGCTCACCTCAGAGCAGCAGGGAGGAGCCCATGTAGATTGCAGAGAGGGACAATCTTCAATTAAGGTAAGGGAAAAAGCTGAAAAACCTGTCAAGGGGGGGCAGGGTTTTCATTGTTCTCACAGTAAGAAGATTGTCCCTTGCTGTTATCTGTCTGGTCAAGCAACCAGATTCCACATCTACACTAGGTAAAAGGGGTGGGAGGGGATACTTTTATCATTCAATTACTCTTGAACTACAACTCTGACTATCCCTTTAAGTACAACATCATTTACAGTTTTGCTATGTATGAACACTGGTACATTTCCAGAGCACTATCATGCAGGAGTCACAGTGATCACAAAAAATAAGATCATAAAAAGTACAAAGTAAAAAGTATAAATATTAAATCAAATGTGCAAACGAAAAAGTAAATAATCCAACATAAAACCGGATTGGGTCTGCTACTGCAGATTATTCTACCCAGTAAAATGTAATCAAGTTTATTTACCCCTTATCAAACGTACTGAAGATTCCCACTACATTTCAGACATAATTGGATTAAATGCATGCACTTCCCTAAGGGATCATGTTCTGTTCCTCATCCTAGGGAAACATTTTATTTTTAAATGGTAGTAACTCCCTAGTGAATCTGACCACAGAGGACTGTGAAGGGTTTTGTGATGAAAAACTGATTAGGAAGAAAGCTAGCTTCCAGGATTATTTTTCAGTGTACAAAACATAATTCCTTGCAGGGAACAAATGTTCAGCATGTAATAGGTTAATCTCTTGGCTGCTAGAGAGGACTCCAACACATTATTTCTCAATGAATTTGATACCTTTCAAGCATTCAATGGGTTAAATACACCCAGCCAATCCAAGATAAGTGTGATTCAGCCTTCTGTTGTTCGGAAGACTCTAGAGCACAGTAAAGCATCACCAGGTACAGTGAAGCTTGATCTATTTAGCTGTTCCTTCTACTGATTGGTAGCCTTTTCACACAGAATCAATTAAGCTCCATTCTTTAAAGGCATTTGTTTGCCTAACTCTCCCAGCACAGCCTTAGAAGCTCAGTCTGCTGTATGACTTTCTTCTGAGCTGAAGAATGAAGAATGAATCCAGCAGTCACAATTCCAGCATTGGAGACTATGACTACGATGACATCCCTGAATGTAATGAAGACCTGTGTCCTTATTTCTCCGTCACCATCCTGATCCCCATGACCACAGTGTCCCTTATTGTAATGATCATTGGTGTTATAGGCAACACCATCACCATCCTAATCATTAGAAGATTCAAAGAGATGAGGACGACCACCAACTTCTACTTATCCAGCATGGCCATATCTGACTTGATCATCCTCCTCTGCCTACCTTTTGACTTGTATCGACTTTGGAAAACCAGGCCCTGGATATTTGGAGGGTTCCTTTGTAAATTTCTACACTTCATTAGTGAAGGATGCACTTATTCTACAATCCTACACATCACAGCATTGAGCATTGAAAGGTATTTAGCAATTTGCTTTCCACTGAAATCGAAGGTGATTATAACCAAGTCGAGGGTGAAGTTTGCCATCATATTCTTGTGGATTTTTGCCATGTTATCAGCTGGTCCATTTTACTTCTTGGTGGGTATTGCACAAGTCTACAACAGCTGGGAATGTCGGTTTACTCATTACGCCACCGAGTCTGGTCTTCTCAGCATCATGATGTGGGTCACCACTGGGTACTTCATCTTCCCTATGTTTTGTCTGACTGTACTTTATGGCTTCATTGGCAGAAAGTTGTGGAAGAGCAAACATAAGATTAGAGGTCCTACTGCAGCGAACCGAGAGAAGTATCACAAGCAGACGGTTAGGATCCTAGGTGGGTAATACAGAGGAGGTGGAAGCGCTAATACTGGATAATAGGGAATAGTTTGATAGTTTTAATTAGATGACGCTGTTTCACTCATTGCTCCCTATGTGCAAAGACAAAAGTGGCAAGCAATGCATTGTATACCCCTCTGGCACTCAAAGGGTTAAATTAGACTTTTAACACTTTGAATGCCAGCGCAAAGTCCAATGCAATGGAATGCTTCACAAGGTTTTGGTGACCTCTCTATTATCCAAGGGGAGAAAAGCTCCATTTAAATCGATAAGAATCTTTTGATTGTCCCCATAGTGCACTTGGTGCCCAAGAATGACTCCACTTTTCTTTGGTGCTTAGGGTACTATGTGTTTCCTCCCAAAAATATTCCTATTTATGCCTTTTGAGCACCAGAGGGGCATGCAACTCATTCTGGAGCAATGAGTTGTACACCTCATGGAATTCAAACCGTTAATATGTAGTAGCCATATCTGTTAAAAAAAAAGAAAAAAAAAAAGATAACATTTAACCTTTTGTGCCTAGATTACTCACTTGTCCTAAAGTATTAATCTCTTCCCCAACAGAAGAACATGGAAGTGTCTGGCAGTGTTACTGATTTCCTTACGCCAACATTTCCCAGTGTTAACCCTTTGAGTGCCACCCCCTCTGGCACTCAAAGGGTTAAACCTCTGACACACAAATAGATCAGGTTTCCAGGATATTCTTACTTGATCACAGATGGCTCATTCATTGTGATTGATCTACCTTTGTTTAACCCTTCAAGGACCAGAGGGGGTGTGTGGAACCCACTACTCCACAATGCAATCCACACCCCTCTTGTTTTAAAAAGGTAACTGAGGATTTCCTTAAATCCTGGCCCAATGACTGGAGCTGAGAACCACTCTTTTACACGTTCAGCTGCTGCTCAGATAAAAGAACAGTACAGTAACGATTTAAAGTAGAACTGTCACTTTGCAAAAATAGGTGATTGTGAAAGCTTTCAAAATCAATTTATGTTTACCCTTTTACAATTTAAAACAGTTAACTCCTTATCCCCTTAAGGACCCATGACGGTTCTGGCACGCCATGGGTTGGGACCATGGAGCATTTTTTTTTTTTGCCGGATCTTATTCAGGGCTCTCCGAAAGGCGTGCAACCACAGGGAAGCCCTGAAATTCATGGCGTGCCAGGACCTCCATAGGTCTTTATGACAAGTTCCCCCATGATGGTCCTGGCACGTCATGGGTACTTAAGGAGTTAATGAAATATTTTGCTTTATTTATTTGTCAGTTTCAGCAAATTAAGCAGTACCAGCTGACACAGCCTGGTGTGTCAGATGCTACCAATCCACTGTTCCTCCCAACTGCCACTTCCTACCATGAAATTCTAGCTAATTTACATAAACTGCCAAATAAACAAACAAATAAATAAATAAATATACAAAGATAAATATCTCATAAACCATGGGCTGAAATAAAAACAAGGCTTATATAACATAGTGGTGATTTTGAAAGCTCTTTGAAAATCCCATATTTGTTACAAAATGAAAATTACACTTATAAATAAATAAGTTATTGTGACTAGGCACTGGATTGTTTTACCATTAATATGTGCACTAATAATAATGACTGTGTTCTCCGTTGAGTCTTTATATTTCTTTTATTGATGGCGAAACCCTTAATGGCATATCAGCCTCTGTGTTTGATGTGTTACAATATGTACCGTATATCATTTTTATATTGTTTCTTCATTTTGTGTTAATATGTAACCTTACTGTAAAAGCTCTCCAGGACATACTTGAAAACAAAAAAAATCTCAATGTATTCCTCTTTATTTTCTAAATAAATACATTTATTAGTGTAAGCCACCTCTCCTCAGATGTTGAATCTGGTCCTGGGACCAGACAGATCACAGCAAGGGACAATCTTCTTACTGTGAACATAAGGAAAACCCTGCCCCCCTTGACAGGTGATTCAGGTTTTTCCTTATGCTCACTGAAGATTGTCCCTCTCTGCAATCCATCCGGACAGTCTTGCTGTTCTGAGGTGAGCAGTGTTATACCAGTAAAAGGTGAGGGAGGGGGGTACTTTATTATTCAATTACTCTTGAACTACAACTTTGACAGTACTGAAATAACACTCTCCTTGGCCCAAATACTATATAACGCTCTCCATGGCCCAAATACTATGAATATTAATTGTAGCTGCTTTTATTTTGAAACATTACTATCCCTTTAATCTCTCCGTTGATTTAAGTGGAACTTTTAACCCCTTGAATGCTAATGAGGTCTCCAACACTTTGCAGTGCGTTGGAGGGCTCTATAGCATTCCAGGGGTTAAAGACACTGTTTAAGTCAGTCAGAAGTATTATTTTGACCCTTATGGTGTAGCTGGTTTGATCCACAATTGTTCCACATTATGTTTCTGCCTACCACCCAAGCATTTTTTTTGCGGGTTTCCATTTGTTTTCCATCATAGAAGGGTAAAGCCTATGGGAAACTGAACAGTACTTGCCTTTTATGAATGGTGGAGACATGCATGAATAGCTCATTTTGTTGCATCAAACAGAGAAGAGATCACTGTTTTGACCCTACCAGATCAGAGAGACAAACAAAGCATACAAAATGCTTCCTACACTTGTGCATAGGTGTATGACAAGATTGGGCAAACTGACCCTCCAACTGTTGTTGTACTGCAACTTCCATCATCCTCAGCCAGCTAAATGAAATGTTGGTAGCACAATCTTGGTTTACACAAGGTAAGCATTCTATTCTGGATCTAAAATTAAAAAATAAAATTCTAATTATAGTTAATGGTTTTATATGTATATTTTATTTTTTCAAAACACCTGGTAATCTTGGCATTGTGACCTATTGAGGCCAGGTCTCTTACAGACATCCCTATTCTCACATTCTCAAATGCAATTTCCTATTCATACATCAGTAAATAAAGCTTTACTAAGTTGCCATTTTAATGAGCAAATAACCCTATACATTTATGTACCGACACAAAAGTTTTAATAAATAATGAGCCTTATGTATATAAGAAAAGTGGAAAATACACCAAATTCTGTAGATTTAAAGGAGCTGAATTTTTTTTAATGAAAACCTATATGATATAGGTTTTCCTGATGAGTGAAATAAGGATTCTTTCACCACTGTCAGTTGTTTTATTCAAATGTTATAACAGTTCAGATTGTCAGGAAGTGAAATACAGAGTGATTACTTCCTGGTTATAGACAGCATGACTCAGCAGTTTCTATCACATTCTACAGAGAGCTGTTTGTCAGTGATTCAACTCTCCTATAAAATGAAGCAGAATAACTAATTGGAATTTGACCACACGGGGTCACCATTAATGTAAAAAAACGAGTAGACATACCCTTGTTTTACTCAACAGGAAAAACCTTACAGTATTTAATTTCTTCATAACAAAAGTGTGCTGTGTCTTTAAATAAAGCTGTTTAACACTTTGAGTGCCAGAGAGGTACACAATGCATTGTAGAGCGATGCTTTGTGTACCCTTTTGGCACTCAAAGGGTTAATCCACTAAATGCTAGAGGAGTCTACAACGCATTACTTCACTGTGAGCTGGAGACGAGAATAATGAGTAATCATACAATTTGTTTGGGGATTATGGACAAAGACAAACATGGAGAAGTGTTGGGACAAACCTATCACCCCACGGGGAACAAGAAAAAAAAATCCCATTGGTTTTACTTTGTTTCCCATGATGCTCTTGGAATGTCCCAGAATTGATGCACCTTTGTATTTCTGCAAATGGCTCTTTGTGTTTGTATGTTTTAACCATCCAATTGCCATTGTATTGTAATGCATTGAATACCTCCCTGGTACTTAAAACTTTAACATTTGACCTACAACATGGGTAGGCAACCTTTGGCATTCCAGCTGTTGGATACTATATTTCCCATCATCCCCAACCACCCAGGAACTGGTTGGGGATGGTGGGACATGTCGCCCCCCAACCACTGAAGAGCCAAATGCAGCCTATGCCTGACCTACAATTTCTACCATAGTGTCATAACATGAGAGTTGTAATTCAGGAGTTTTAGTGCAAACCAAAATTTGTGTGATAATTACACACAGAACTGCATAAGTGATTGCTTATTAGTGATGTTTACATGACTTCATTTTAAAGGAACAGTAATGTCCCATAAAAAATATTTAGATTTAGGTAGATATTGAAAAAATAAATTATTTGCAACAAACCCTATCTCTCAAACCGCTATGGTTTGAGAGATATAGGGATTCAAAGTTCCCCCCTCCCTCTCCTGAGCTGACAGCAGGACAATCGAGTCGTATTACTCAAGGAGGCTCTGCAGCAGAGCCGAAATCATGGTACTTAAAAATAATTCATTCATTTGAACTGTCTACAAAGTGTGCCTGGTTTGCAAGCACACTTTTTAGTCCTTTCCAATAAATGAATTATTTGTAAGTACCTCTATTTCGGCTCTGCTGCAGAGCCTCCTGCTGGTCCGCGGACCGGGATCTCCTGCTGTCAGCTAGACGCTGACATCAGGAGAAGGGGAGGAAGGGGGGAACTTTAAATCCCTGTATCTCTCAAACCGTAGCGGTTTGAGAGATAGGGTTAGCTGCAATTAGTTTATTTTTTCAATATCTACCTAAATCTAAATATTTTTTGGGGGGCATTACTGAACCTTTAAGCAAATTTGTATTACCCCTTTACTTCCTGTCCTGGCATCCAATATTGTCCCTCACGTTTCCATTTGCTTTTGTGTTTTAAAGCGGTGGTCGTTCTGGCTTTCATAATCTGCTGGCTGCCATTCCACATCGGAAGAATTGCCTTTGTGAACACCAAAGACTATCAGACACTGAAATTCTCCCAGTATTTCAATATGGTGGCCATGCAGCTGTTTTACCTGAGCGCATCAATCAACCCTATATTGTACAATCTCATCTCTAAGAAATACCGAACAGCAGCCTACAAGCTCCTCAAGACCCGTATATCTGAAGAGAAGGCATATAATGTTATGAGGGATGAAACCGGTGGCCACACAGAGATCAGTGCGTGCATCCAAAATGAATATATCACACATATCTGAGATGGAATAAACAGTAAATGTGCAAACCCCTGGCTTGAAGTTCATGTTAATTTCATATATAAACATCTGGCATAGGATTAGTACAAGAACAAATCTACACAGCTTAATTCTGATAGGTTCTTCACTCTGTAACCTGTGTAGGAGTCAAATAATTTATTAACCCCTTGAGTACCAGAGGTGTGTTCAATGCAGTATGTAAGAATCTGTCCCTGTACTATGTTCCAATATGTAATGATCTGATCTTGCATTACACAAGCGTATATGAATATAACAGTTTATATATATAACAAATATTAATATATCTATATACATCTAGACTATATAGCATAATATTCTCCCTTTAGCTCAAACTCATGCATACACTGCTTTATATTGGGGAATCAGTTTACAAACTGGGAAATCAATAAGAAATCCCAACCAGTGAGTTGTGTTTCCAGGGGGCTTAGATTAATTTATGCCTTGAATCAAGCTGCAATATCTTGGCCGATAAACCAGACACATTGGCAAAATAAACTATAAAGCATGGGTGTTGCTAGGTACTGCGTGAATGGGCCCAAGCTCCAGATCTCATGTCTTATAATAATAATAATTTATAACAACCTATTTTATATAGCACTTTTCTTCCCATGGTGACTCAAATAGCTTAGTCTCAGAATAAAACAACTGGAGGCAGCTGATAAATAGGTGTTCCTATTGTGTGTCTCAGTATTACTAACTGTAATGTTGTTGGAAGGATGGGAGGCTGAGAAGGCCTTGCTAGGCTACATCCTGTGACCCTGAGGTTTGAACAGGTACTACAGCTGGTGTATTAACCATCTGAATTGTCTTTCTGGCTTTTAATGCATTTAAAGCCAGCAGCCTTCTTGCCAGCCCTGCCTTCCCAAAGTTGTTAATGATATAGCTTGGCTGAGTGTCTCAATAATAATGTATTTGTTGGACTCAATCCATGGGGAAACTAGCAATTATCCTTTCATAAAGGGAACATTTAAAGATAACTGTATTAAATGATGTCTACTTAACTAGGTATGTTGTATACACTGATGTATGTTGAAAATAAGGATTATAACACCTCTTGGAGGTTCTGTTTATTAAAAGCAGTGTTATATTCTGGGCAGAGTGGACATGCCAGATGGTTCTGACCTGTAATCCCATGTCTAGAATCCATGCACATGAGACAAGTGTCTAGCATACAGCATACTTTGCAGTTTTGTGTCAGTAGCATCTCTGAATTGATAATAATCATTATCATCCATGTGCCTACTTATGTCACCTAAGGTGGAACAATTCTGGAGCCAACCCACTGAACCACGGAGGAAAAATTAACTTTGAATTCTACACAGGTCTCCAACACATTGCACCTCTCTAGCTTTCAAGGGGTTAAAGCCTCAATTTAAATCAAACTGAGTTACTGTACTTTCTATTTCTCCCTTATGGTATATTTTGCTTGCCCTGATTCACACCAATTTATTTGTACGTGCGGCCTATCACCATACCTAGACCCTCTTTGAGATCCAAATACATCTGTCCCTCTTTCCCACCTTGGTGTATTAGACAAAGAGGTGTCAGTAGGTCATGAAATAACCTAAACATTCTCAGTAATGCAGTATATATATATATATATATATATATATATATATATATATATATACTAGTTGAAGAGCCCGTTACACGGGCCACAGTGCCACTGCCAGCTGGTCGCAGGGCAGTCATGCGCAGTAGAGACTGCCCACACCGCGGCTGAAACAGTGCCAGCCAGTCGCGGTGCAGTCATGCTCAGAAGAGACTGCCCGCAACGCGTCTGATAAAGAGCAGGATGCTCCTTCGGAGCGTTCAGCTCTGTATGAGCTGCGGCGCGGGCGGTACTGCGCATGACTGCAGCACGCGCAGCAGTCTCTACTGCGCATGACTGCGTCGTTACACACGTTTTAGCAAATTATTATATATGATATATACATATATATATATATATATTATATATACACACACACAACACTCTCTGGACTCTTCCACAAAAGACTGAAAAAACACATGTTGTGTTTGTTTAGTGGTCTATGTTTCATGATCAATGAGGTAGTGATCACTGAAACGCTGATCACTAATTAAATACAGTTTTGCCTTTTTTCAACCTTTTTTGGAAGTGCAGAGATTGCTGTTCTGGACTGTTCCTGTATTGTGATATAACGTACATCAACCCATTTATATATATAGACCCCTGGTCTAAGGAGATGTTTAGGGGATAAGCACGTGTAAACCCTTTACAAAGCAATGCGTTACACACTACTTTGGTCCATAAAGTGTTAACTTTAATATTTGAACTCTGTTTTTTAACTGTTTCATGCAGGATTTGACTTGTGATATTTGTTTCCATAACTAAATAGATACAGAGAAGCCAGGGGTTTGCACGTCTGCATTCTATGTAAGGGCAAAGCCGTTTTGTATATTTGTACAAAAAGGAACTCGGTATTGACATTTACTGTTTATTTTCACCAAAATGCTTGTGTTCTTATTTATATGTTTTGTGCCTCTGTGTAAATTATGAAACAAAAGGGCTGATATTATATTCTGAAGCAAAACAACAAGGTGTATTTGTACAATGCAAAAATAGTTAAAGTGATAGTAATGTTTCACAAAAACAGCAGCTCCAATTAATCTTCATAGTATTTGAGCCATAGAGAGTGTTTACTGTGAGAGTTGTAGTTCAAGAGTAATTGAATGATAAAGTTCCCCCCTCCCACCCCTTTTACCTAATGTAAGCCCCCTCTCCCCAGATGTGGAATCCAGTCCATAGATCAAACAGCACATCACATCACATCAAGGGTCAAAATTCTTACTGTGAGAACAATGAAAACCCTTCCCCCCTTGACAGGTTTTTCAGCTTTTTCCCTTATCTTAATTGAAGATTGTCCCTCTCTGCAATTTACCTGGACACTCCCTGCTGATCTAAGCTGAGCAGTGTTACATCAGTAGAAGGGGCGGGAGGGGGATACTTTATCATTCAATTACTCTTGAACTTCAACTCTCCAAGGCCCAAATACTA